>JAYEPQ010000004.1:16197858-18800358 GCA_036321105.1 Dracaena cambodiana | reverse complement strand
TTAAGTGTTACTATGCCCCTCTGTCGAGGACGTCATTTCCCAAAAGGGAGCATATTGTAATACTCTTGCTCAATAATTCCACATCGGAAGTGAGACAAGAGTTATAATAGTTTATAATAATTCCAATAAAGCAATTAAGTAATCGTAGCTTACCTTTTTATGGGAGGAATCTATGTCTAATTATAGACTATTTTAACTCTTATCCTGCCGGAGGCTTTAATATATTCAAACCGAATATATTGTTGATACTTGCACGTGCTCTTTTATATTATATTGGGGCAGAGCGTGACACATCCTTTTGTTCTTTTAACTTGACATATGCTGATTGTTTTGAGTAGAAACTCAAAACTTATAAAAATTGGAGAAATATTGCGACTTTATATAATTGAGCGATTATAAATGTAGGAATACTCAGTTCTACTCTCAAATAGTATGATACAGTCTACTATTACAAAATAAAATCACATTTTTAATATATGTTTAATCATACTCAGACCCACTGTAGTATGAGGGTGTATAACATATCATTCCTGAAAATTGAAACTCGCAATAAACCTCTAGCGAGACCTAAAAGAGTGAAGTGGGCGTCAGCGTTGGGATCACGTGATTTGCACGTGCGTGAAAAGCCTTTTTGCCCCTGACCGAAATGAGAGGAGGAACCAGGCTAGTTTTTTCTCCATTTTTCTACCCTGCTGTCTCTCCTCCCCCTTTCCCCAATCTCTCTCTCTCTCTCTCTCTCTCTCTCTCTTCTTTCCAATTTCAATTTTTGATCCTTTCTCTCTTCTAATTTCAAGAAAAATAAAGAATAAAAAATGAAGATGAGGATACTGGAGGAGGAGCTATTCCCATCGACACCAGGGAAGGTGAAGATCGAGCGCAATGAGCTGGAAGCTCCACCAGTGCTTTGCGTTGACGAGCACCATGTTCTTGTGGGCCTTCTTCCTCATCGCCCTCACTGCCTCCTACCTCAGCTTCCCGTCCTCATCGACACCTCCTCCAAGTACTTCATCGCCTCCTGGGCGACCTCCATTGGGAGAAGCAAATTCGCACCTCCACTCAGATCTATCGCTCTGACCCCTGATGTGATAAATCTACTACAAGTGAACAGTTTCGGTTGTAGCGCTAATAGGTCGTTCCCACGAGAATGTAAGGTGTTTTTACGTTCTTACTAATTCTTTAGTCCTACCGAATTAATTAAGGGTTCTAAGATGAATGAGAGTTATTCTAATTAGCCTACGATATAGAATCTACTAATTCACAACCAAGTATTATTTTTATTATTTTCTTCATATTATAAAAATTGATCTTTTAGTTTTAATCTTTATTTAAAGTGTTCTAAGTATGAGCTATCAAGTGGTGTGCAAATATAACTCATCAAAGATACTACTTTGCATAAAAATAAACTAAATCATTAGATAATTTTATGATAAAGATGAAAAATAACAACCCCAATGCCTAACTAAGTATGGGCTATCAAGAAATCTAATTCAAGTATAATCTATCAAAGCATTAATCTACGAGTTGTTATATTTTAATGTTTTCATTGAAAAATCATATCTTTATTATTTTATTTTAAAAAGAAAATAATAATAAGCAATTACATGGTTGATTCCTAGCTTCATTTACATCCTAGAGTTAAACTAATTTAGCTACTCATGGTTCTAATTAACAAAATCCTATTTTTATTCCTTGAAGCAATTAAAAATCCTATTTTTCCTAGAAAATAATTAAAGATCTACTCTAGAAAGTGATTAAATCTATCCAAAAAGTAATGAAGAGTAATGGAATTACCTCTGGATAAAAATATTTTCTCTGGACTGGAAGTCCGGACAACTGGCCTCTGTCCAGACTTCCAGTTCAGACAGTAGGTCTACTGTCTGAGGTGTACACCACCCCGGATAGTAAATAAAAACCCTGAATTACCCAGTCTAAATTGCCTTCAAATCATCATATTATCAAGTTCAAATCAATACAATATCAATACCAATATCCATAACAACTTCTGGACACCTTAGAATCGAATACTATTATCAAGTACAAATAAAAAAATAATTACTGCAGGATATCTTCAACTCATTATCCATAAAATTAATATCAACACATTATCCATAAAAAAACAAATACAAAAGCAAGTTTATTTCAGGATATCTTAAAATATCACAATCTCAATCCTGAAATAACTTCAAGTCAGTCTAAATTACATTCGAATCATTACAATATCCATGAAAAAGCAAATAAAAAGAAGTTTATCATAAAGTTTACGGTCATTACAAAACAATGAACATTTGCATCCATTGCCCCTAGATTCTAAACATATTTATTGTCTACATGTCTTCCTCGGGGGTTGACGCCTGGTTCGAGTCATTCTTGTAGTATCGGGTTCATTAGGAGTGGCTTGTTCCTCGAGTTGCACATCAGCTTGTTCCTCGTATTGAGTGCAACTAGTTAGCACAGTTTTAATCTTCGCAAGAGCAATAAATAACACCCCACACCGTTTCTTAAAGGCCCTTTCATCTTGCTCAAGTAATGGACCAATTATAGCAATAGCGCGTTGTTCGCAGCGGAATTTCTTCGCTTTCCTTCCATTGAATTAGCTTAAATTACAACGAAAGAGAACAAGAAAAAGAAAGAACAAACGAGAGGATTCTATATTTCAATCGCTCTCTTTTACAATAATAAACGTGGGATCTGTGTGGCGATGGGATCTGTCAAGCAACTCCTTTGGACGATCCGACGTCGAACTCTTCTCTCTTGAAGATGATGGCCAGCTATAGTTAATCTCCTCTGGTCTTGATTCATTCAAGGCTCTGTGCGTAACTCGAACTTCTCAAAAAACCTTTAGATGCCAAAAGAAAAGACCTCTTAAAGATTGATGATCATCTATGGATTGATCTATTATTGATAGATCCTCCCTAAAATCTCTTCAAAGACGGTATTTATAGACTTTAGTGGTTATGAGAGTTTCCATAGGAATAGGAACAAAGATTTCCATAGGAATAGGAGAAGAAGGTTTTTGTATTCTTCAAGGATTCCAATCAAATATCTTAATTTTGATTTAAATCTCTTGATTTAGGATTCTGATTGGACTCAATTTGGATATTAGATAAGTCCAAATCTCCAATCAATTTGTAATTCTAATGAAATCTGCTCATGCGGAGTTAACGCAGAGCTAAATTCATCAGAAAGCAGAGCTATGGATTAGCTCCGCGTTTTGCTCAAATGTGAGGCTCCGCGTTCTGTGTGAAAAATTCCTTTTTACTTAGAAATTTTCACTGCCAACAGAACCCCCTCCAAAGTTTTCAAAATGGCTTAGAACTTAGCAAATTTTGAATACTTTGGATCTTCAATTTGGTGATCAGATTAAGATCAAGAAATTCGGTAGAGGTGTCTAATTGCACATGCCTAGAGTTTGATTGGAGGCGGTTCAAGACTCTCATGCATAACTTGAACTGCACACGCTAAGATGATCGGGTCATGATCATCAGATTTCGACAGAGGTGCCTAGCCTAGTCCAAGTGCTCTCACGCGTAACTTGAATGGAGATGGGAATAATCCAAATCATACTGTCAGAGATAGGAGCTTAACATGACATGTTTTATGGGATTTTTAGCAAACCCCTAGCTATCAATGGATTTGATTAGCCTTTACCAATCGTCGTTTGCGTTGGGCTAGCCATGCTATTCCCCTCAGCATAATGAGTTGACGAGGAATTGATTTCCTCTCCCATTTGCTTTTAACAACATTGGGTAGTTAATTTCATACTTTTACCCCCAGTATGATAGGGTTGGTGAGAAACTTGATCTCCTCTTCCCGCCGCTTTAACAGCATTGGGCAAAATTTTTTATTTATAGCACTCAATTAGCCATTCCAATGGCCATTGAGAATAGCAGAAGCACGATGTTTATCATCGTCAATATTTTCGGCACCCCCAGCCAAATCCGGCTACTTACCAATGAGAATGACTTTGTCACAGCTGTAGTTCGGAGCGTACCCAATGGGCTAATTTGCAAGTGCGGGTTGCACGTGCTTGGTGTCGATATTGGCTTCCCTACTGGTACAGGGATCGCTCTGGCAGGGAACTCATTGGTTCCTACTACTAAAGTTGTCATATTTATAGAAACTTTTTTCTGTTCCTCTTTAAGTGTGAGAACTCCGGCTTCTATCAATGCCTGAATTCGGTTCTTAAGAGGATAGCAATCCTTAGTTGAGTGCCCAACGTTCCGATGGTACAGGAAATAGTTAGGGTCGTTGGTTTTACCAACGTCTTCCGGTTTTCTATTTTCCGAAAGTTTTAGCAAGCTCTTTCTGAGGAGGAGATGAAATAGAGTACCGGTCTGCTTAGTCTTGAATGTATAAGTTTTATCTTGTCGGGGCTTATTTTGACCTGCACCTCTCGGATTCTGAGGTCTTGGTTTTGGATCTGCAACTGATACCAACACAGCCTTTCCTTTATTTTTAGGATTCTGTGGATATGGTCTGTTATTCATAGAGTTTCTCGTGCTACGAGATTGCTCAATTCGGTGAATTATATCTTCTGCCTGCTCTCCCTGCCTTAATAGATCTTTTCAAGTTTTGGACTCTACAGCTCCCATTCTTATCAGCACGCCGGTCATGAAATTATGCTTACAGGTTTCCACCAGGATTTCTTGGGTCATACCGTGTCGACAATATACGGACTTTTCCCTGAAGCGTTCAATAAAACTTTTGACCGTTTCTTCTTCCCCTTATTTCCTTGCAAAGAGGGAATGAACCGATATTTCGGTATCATCCTCAAAGAAACGTGCCAAAAACTATTTCTCGACATCATATCATGTGTTTATGGTTCCCGGGGGCAACTGCATAAACCATGTAAAGGTAGGTCCTCGCAGGATGCTCACAAATACTTTGGTCATTACGGGATCATTTCCCATTAGATGACCTGCCTGCGATAAAAAGTAATATAGGTGCTGGTTTGGGGACCCCTTCCCGTCATTTGGCTCTAACTTGAGCGGTTTATACTTTTCTGGATAAGGGACAAAGTCTCACTCAAGCGGATATGGCCTTGAAACTTCCGATTCCTTCAGTTCCTTCTTGTGCATCAAGGCATCAAGTTGGCTTTGCAATTTCTCGATCTTTTCTCCATGAGGATCATGGAAAGAGTATTAGGCATCAAGTTGGCTTTGCAATTTCTCGATCTTTTCTCCATGAGGATCATGGAAAGAGTATTTGTCATCATCCTCATGTGTCGAATAAGCCTTTTCTTTTTTAGTTTCTTCATTTGTCTTAGGTGGCAGTTCCGAAGAAATTTTAGCCTTATCATCGGCTATCTTCTGGGTATTTTCGACCACTTTTAGGAGCATTAATTTGAGGTTTTCGATAGCTTTTTGTTGGCTTAGAATCATTTGTTTCTGAGCTTCCATCCTCTGGTCGACATCATCGGATTTATCCACTATATGTGATGCGAGCCTCCTTGGTCGGGAAGAAATGTATGAATGTGAAGAGGCTATGGCTGAATTGTCGGAGTCATTATCGTAGGAACCTTTTGCAAGTCTCCTATAATCTCGAGGAGCGACAATACCTGACTTGAGTCGAGTAAGACGGCGAGATTGTTCATCATCTACATCTGACTCGTGTCTTTTTTCCATGGTCTTTTTACCTTTACCGACTATATTTGAAGTCACCGCCTTTACCTCTTTTTCCCTGATTTGATATTTCAGATTATTCTTCCTCCTTTTCGGAGTATGAGACTCAGTTATTCTATTGAATAAAGAAATTCTTTTCTTACCACAGCAGCAACTATTCAATACAGCTGATATTATTTGCTCGCAATGGCATGTCGAATGTGACTGAGTTTGACTCGTTTTCTTTTTACTCGTCAAATAATCTCTGAGATCAAGTATTTTAGAAAATAGAGAATTTTCAGTTATATTTTGGACATGGAGCCCACTTGGCTGATGGAGGAGTTCAGGAGCCTGCTGTAACCCCCCATAACTGGTGGCGTTATCTGTGCTATACTTATCAATCTTTATTCTGTATAATGGCTGATTTACACGGGGTTGGGACATAGCCTCGCGTTTTACGCTAGCCTCGCATTTTACGCTGACTGGGCGTTTTTGCAGAAGTTTAACTTCTGTTTGTTTAGCCTCGCGTAAAAGAGTATCTTCACACGCTGGCATTATTTTGCGATTAGCGTAAGAATCCTTGGTTTCGCGTTTAACGCTTGGCTCAAGATTTTGTTCAAGTTCAATAGCCTCGCATGGGGAGTTTTTACTACATGCTGGCTTATGCTCGCGTTTTATGCGAGTTTTGGCACTTTGGTCAGTTTCATAACTAAATTCAGTAACCTCGCGTGGAGACAATCCATCACACACTGGCCTGAAATTAGTTTCGCGATTTGCTACGCTAGCCTCGCGTTTTACGCTGGCTTGGCGTTTCTTCAGAAGTTTACCTTCTAGAATCTTAGCCTCGCGTGGAAGAAAATTCCTGCTCGCTGGCTTACTCTTGTGATTAACACAAGTCACAACTTCGCGTCTAGCGCGATTTTTACGATTAACGACAATTTGCCAATCGTCTTCGCGATTTACGCGGAGGTGAGGCATCTTGCGTTTCTCGCAAGTACTACTGGCTTCGCGTTTCTCGCTAAGCTCAGTATTAGTCTCGCGTGGAGAATTACACGCTGGCTGTAAGGAATTTTTATCCTCGTGAAATCTTGCGTTTCTCACAAGTCGTACTGGCTTCTCGTTTATTGCTAAGTCCAGTAATAGCCTCGCGTGGAGAATCACACGCTGGCTTTAAGGAATTTTAATCCTCACGTGGAGAATCACACACTGGTTTTAAGGAATTTTTATCCTCGCGTTTATCGCGAGTGTCAAAAGTCTTACGTTTCTCGCAAGTTGTACTGACTTTGCGTTTATTGCTAAGTCCAGTAATAGTCTCGCGTGGAGAATCACACGCTAGCTGTAAGGAATTTTTATCCTCGCGTTTATCGCGAGTGTCAAAAGTCTTGCGTTTATCGCAAGTTGAATTGGCTTCGCATTTATTGCTAAGTCCAGTAATAGCCTCGCGTGGAGAATCACACGCTGGCTGTAAGGAATTTTTATCCTCGCGTTTCTCGCGAGTGTAAGAAATCTTGCGTTTATCGCAAGTGCTACTGGCTTCGCGTTTATCGCTAAGCCCAGTAGTAGTTTCGCATGGAGAATCACATACTGGTTTTAATGAATCTTTATCCTCACGTTCCTCGCGAGTGTAAGAAATCTTGCGTTTTTCGTAAGTGCTACTGGCTTCGCGTTTCTTGCTAAGCTCAGTAGTAGCCTCGCATGGAAAATCACATGCTGGTTTTAAGGAGATTTTATACTCGCGTTTATCGCGAGTGTCAGAGATATTGCGATTAACGCAAATTTTACTGGTTTCGCGTTTCTCGCTAAGCTCAGTAATAGCCTCACATGGAGAATCACACGCTGGCTTTTCCTTGCGATCAACGCAAGTTGTAACTTCACGTTTAACGCGATAATGACTGATCTCGCGATTAGCGCGAGTCAATTTGCGAGGGACCATAGCCTCGCGTTCTATGAAATTAGCCTCGTGTTCAATGCGGGCTTTGAGGGCTTTTCGCCTTGCTCTACGATTTCTATTTCGGAGTTGGGTTCTGGTCAATCTAGTCTCCAGGCCTTCTTCGGCAGTAGAGAGGCCATCCTCTGCTAGGATTTCCTGCCCAAACAATGACTCTATGGTCGCGGTCTCCAAGGATCCCCGTTCCTCGATGGATACCTTTTTACCCGTTCCTCGGGTATTGGAGCGCACGCGACGATAGTGTCGCGTTTCGTTTAGGTTACCTGATTCTGAGGAGAGATACTCCTCATACTTCTGTTGGTCGATTTCAACGACTAGCATATCTACGTCGGATCCGATCCTCTCGACGTCAGATTGCGCCACGATCTCTTTTTCGATGAAAGAGACTTCTCCCACTGTAGTCGCCAGTTTGTTCGCAGCGGAATTTTATCGCTTTCCTTCTATTGAATTAGCTTAAATTACAACGAAAGAGAATAAGAAAAAGAAAGAACAAACGAGAGAATTCTATATTTCAATCGCTCTCTTTTACAATAATAAACGTGGGATCTGTGTGGCGATGGGATCTGTCAAGCAGCTCTTTTGGACGATCCGACGTCGAACTCTTCTCTCTTGAAGATCTCCTCTGGTCTTGATTCGTTCAAAGCTCTGTGCGTAACTCGAACTTCTCAAAAAACCTTTAGATGCCGAAAGAAAAGACCTCTTAAAGATTGATGATCATCTATAGATTGATCTATTATTGATTGATCCTCACTAAAGTCTCTTCAAAGAGGGTATTTATAGACTTTAGTGGTTATGAGAGTTTCCATAGGAATAGGAATAAAGATTTCCATAGGAATAGGAAAAGAAAGTTTTTGTATTCATCAAGGATTCCAATCAAATATCTTAGTTTTGATTTAAATCTCTTAATTTAGGATTCTGATTGGACTCAATTTGGATATTGGATAAGTCCAAATCTCAATCACAATCAATTTGTAATTCTAATGAAATCTGCTCACGCAGAGTTAACGCGGAGCTAAATTCATCAGAACGCGGAGCTATGGATTAGCTCCGCGTTTTGTTCGAACGCGAGGCTAAAATAGCCAAACGCGGAGCTACGGAGTTAGCTCCGTGTTCTGTGTGCATTTTGTTCGAACGCGAGGCTAAAATAGCCAAACGCGGAGCTACGGAGTTAGCTCCGTGTTCTGTGTGGAAAATTCCTTTTTACTTAGAAATTTTCACTGCCAACACGCGTGTATGCCACTGTAGAACAATAATAGCAAGAACAATGGCTATTAGCTAAATGTGACACTAAAGGAGACATAAAGTAAACAACACATATGGAAATTACTTCTTTGGTTACTTTTGGATGCATTGATTGAGTTTTTTTCTCTAGACGGGGTTCATCTACGTTTGCTCCAAGGAAACGCTATGACACTTTAGCAAACTATGGAAAGTAATCAGTCGTGCATTCCGATGGGTAGTCAGTCATGGCCCCGTGGTGCTCTTGATGCAAAACGTGATCCAGCCAATTAATCCACATCTCCTCGGTGTGGTCGTACTTAACCAAGTAGTTGTTGGTTGTTAGACTCCGAGATTCACATAACGGGAAAAATGGTGGAAGTGACACGTACTGTTTGCAACCAAATTGCCTGAGCACATGCACTGGGTGGTAAGGCTGGACTACATGCTGCATCTTCAGGGTACCCATATAAAAGAAAACTTCTTTGAAAGGGTAAGATTCTCTGTAATACCTGCAGCGATCTTAAATTACATGCAAGTTTGGTAATTACACAGAACTATGTAAATTTCTCATATGTAACTAACATATTAATTAATTATTCAAACCATGCAACATGTTACCTGATTGGCTGTGAGTTGATCAAGTCTGAACCGAATTATACATACATGTGATCTAGAAACATTGGTGTCCCATCTGCTCAACTACCAGCAAGCAAGTGGATCACCAACTGTGAAGGATCGGTTCGAGACAGCCATGAATGTTGGGAAATGACTAAATATCCAAGCCTGTAGTAATGTTAAATACCCGGACATTTGCTGAATGTTTGCTCGAGAAGTAAGTCCAAACTACCTATATAACCAAGCAAGAGCTCCAGCACCCCATACGAACTTGTGAACTTCTTCAAGGTCGTGAAGTAATGTCTGATACTCAATTAACACTTTTGTACCGCTCTTATCGAACGTGTGAACTTCTTCGAGGTCATGAAGCAATATTAGATACTCAATCGACACTTTTGTACCGCTCTTGTTATCCAAGAGCATGCATCCAAGAAAATAGAGTAAATATGTCCTGCAGCACACCGAATCCTAAGTTTAGAGTCGGTGTCAACCACACCACTAAAATTCTCTTTTAATCAATCAAGTCTAATTGATGCACCACCTTTCGTATTTATCTCATTCCATACTTCCAAGTAACTTACGCCCAAGAAATGAGTAATTGTGTCAGCAATTTCACGTGATGCTGTTGATTCTTGTTGGCACACGGACTTTCCTGTCACGGGCAAGCTGAGGAAGCAAGAAATATCGTCCAGTGTAATCATCATCTCACCGAATGGTATATGAAATGTGTTTTTTTGGGAATGTCTCCTCTCAACAAATACAGTTATCTCAACAGCGCTAATGTATTGATAGGAACAGATGACCAAAGGATATAACAACGACCCACGCATTAATTCCATAAATCGGGTGTTGGGCTATGGAGTCGTCAATGACCATGAACTTATTTTCTTTATGTGATTAATACATCACAGTGGATCTTACTCTTGTATATATAATATAGTCATAACATATGCACACACTATAAGTGGCTACTGGTTTTTAATAAAAAAAAATTACCTCATATTTTAAGACAAAAAAAATAACGTGCATCTTGAAACTCATTAGCAATAACAAATTAACTGGCCCTCAATATATTAAACTTCGAGATCATTTTCAGAGTCTCCCGAGTCATTATTACTTCTTTCTTTCCTTACACTTTCATACTTTAGCAAATTAGGAGTTTCTAAATTTAATTCAGGAGACACGACAACTTCATCTTCTCTCTCTCTCATATCAGCTGACGAATTAGTAGCCGAGATGCTGCTTTCTTCCTCCTCAACAACGCAATTGGTCGTATTCGAGATGATTCTGCCGGATCCATCTACGGAATACACAGATAATAGCATTAATACATATAATTTCATTCATAATTGACACTTATCATAACAATGATTTCTCTATATGTAAGTTAGTAGTTGCAGAGTTCAATTTGATAATAAATATCAATTATTGTTTAATTATGATGCTGCATTAGAATGTAAAATACATAAATAAACGCACTTAAAGGTTCTTTTGCTAATTAACCAAGTTGACAATGCTAGAAAATTTCAAGATATATTAAAATTTACCATTACCATCCACGAATGAAAAATAAATGGAATTTTAAATATTTTAGAACTAGCATTACAATAATTTCATTATTTCATTAAAAAATAATTAAAGTATAAATTAAAATTTTAATTTTAAAGTTTAAATCTTAAAAGAAGGGAAGATCCAAAAATCTACCATGTTTTGCTCCAAAAAAAGAGACGAAATTAAAAAAAAAAAAACTTACAAAATGAGGAAGAGGATCTCATCCATCTCGACTCAAAAAACGGCGGGCGACAGGCATTGGCTGGATCGGTGGCGGCGACGGGCAACCGGGAGAGAAGAGAGGTTGGGTGGAGTTGGGTTTAAAGAAGAGAAGAGGAAGAGGAAGGAGGCCGGCCCTAGGATTAGGAGAGGTGGGAGAGAGAACGAAGGGAGGAGTTATATTTTTTGTGAGGAAAGTTGTCGGCCCTAGATTTGGAGAGGTGAGGGAGAGAAAGAACGAAAGTGGAGAGAGAAGGAAGGAAAGTGGGGAGAGAAATGAAGTGAAAGTAGTTTTGGATTTTTTTTGTGTGCTCACTAGGAAAACCCTCTCTTTTCAAAAGAGAGGGTGTGGGCTCACTAGGAAAACTGGGCTCACTCTGTGTGCCCCTCTAGAAACTCCCGATATAGAATCTAGTGAAGGCATAATTTTTTCTATTGTTTCTTTTCATATAAATATTAAATAGATTATTTGAAATATTAATTTATCCTATTTTTGGCTAAAAATAAGAGATTTTTTTAATATGTCTTTTCATATATAAAATCAAAAATACGTTTTAGTGCAAACTCTAATAACTATTGAGGAAAGCTATCATTCTATACTATCCTTGCGCGCACTTTTGTGAATCCACTTGTCACATGGTCAGCTTACATATTCCTCTCTACATGTTAGATAGAGATATACGCAAAACAACTTTTCAACATTTGGAAGTCACGAAGTAGGGATAACATACATAATCATCATATCTCTCTTACAAAGTAAGTATGTCCTGAGTATCCCTTCTACCCCTATATGCTGACAAGAGAGTCTACAGGCCTTGTATCTCAACTTCTGGCATTAATATGGAGGGTATATGAATACTACATATCCTAATTAATACATGAATATCATTTCTAACAATAAAATCAACTCCCACCTTATCATCTTATACCACATCATCAAAATTCACCTTAAACCACTCTTTAGAAGGGAGGTCCCACCGAACCCACATAGCTGGTATAGATCATGTCAAAGGCCCGATAATCCTCAGGATCATAATAACTATGTAATGGCAACGAATGTTTCGCTTTAATAACTACTCCATATTCACTTACTTTTCTTTAGACTGTGTTTGGTTTGAAAGTAAACAAAAGAAGGCAAAGGAAAGAGAAAGAAAAATAGAAAAGAAAAGAAGCTTCAAGATTTGATTCTTTACATGTCGATCAAAATAATTTATTTAAAAAAAAAAAAAAAAAAACTCAATTTCTTCCCCCCAGTTAGCTAGCTATTTATGTCATCCGATTGAAAAAATTGGTATAACCCACTGACAGCACCCTTCTCTCTCGTTCCAAGAGCTTACAAAACTCGATTCTCTTTGAGTCGTTAATTACTTTTATTTAGATTGATCGCAAAGGTCATTTGATTAGCCAAAACTTTATCTATGTAACCTTCAACCCATAATAGTTTCTCTAGTACAATTATTCGAAATTCAAATCCATATTAATTTTAACTGACAGGATATTAATTACTTTTGTGAATGTAGCGCGAAAATAGCGGCAGCATGTGAAATATTTGATTACAACTTCAACAAGTTCATAAATATTAGGCAAAATAATAATAATAATAATACGATGCATGGGTTTTTTATTTGTACAATATTAAATTCAAATAAATTTGATAAAACTTTGACTAAACTAAAGAATATACTAGGTAATTGTACTCACACTCGGGCTTCAAAATGTCTTAATTAAGTGCTCAAGTGAGTTCGTGCCTAATAAGGATGAGAATGGGTAAATCCAATGTCCAATCTTGATACGTCCAATTCAAAATTTTGAATTAGTAAAAAAAAAATTTTATTTTTAATTCAAAAATTTGAATAAGACGGACTAAGAATTGGTACTTGGACCCGTCTATTTTCATCCTTCATGTTGTTGTGCTGTTAGGTTGCTTTCAAGTCAATTTCGAGCACATAAACTGAATATTCCTTCATCTCCGACATGGCCAAATTCAATAGTAAATCCATTTTGTTGAGTCTGAATCTACACAACCTAACTCGTCATTGAGCACTTGACATCAAATTAGGCTGTCAAATTTGGTTGCACTAAGCAAACAACTCGAAGGTGATCGATCACTGCACATGTCATGTATCTTAATGGAATTACTTGATACAGATAATTAACAATAATACAAAAACTGCACGAATAAAATCAAACTTATATACAAATTTTGAGTTATGATTGGTCGAACCAGAAAAAAGAATATATTAAAAACGTGCACGTTCCTTATCTTTGGGTTGCTTAGACATGAATTAATTTGTGAGCATAATCCATTACATCACCCTCATCGTCTAATGATTCTGGTAACGATGGCGATAATAATAGCACTCGCGATGGTGATGGTGATAAGACTTGATACGAGATGGAATTAGTAGAATATGGACATCTATAGCAGGTTTTTTCCCCTAATTAAGGGGTATTAGGTCCTCCCATTCAAACCTAATATCTTTCTCTTTTGAGGAGGGCTAGGTTACTGAGCTTTTGAAGTACATACCCTCATTCTAGAATTAGGAAAATAGGGATAGCTCAATTAGGGGTGGCATGTGGGTGCCGGGCACGGGGGATTTGTCATGCCTCCGGCACCACACTTCGTCCAGGGCATGTACCGGGGACTGCCTGGGGGCACAGCCTGCTAGGCAAATTTATTTTTCCTAATTAATTTAGTTTAGAATTTGAATTTTATGATTTTAGTTATAAACTTATACTTATATTAGTAATTTTCTAATAAAATTGAAGCATAAATAAGAAAAAAAAATTATTAACAAAAAAATGATAAAAATAAAATTTTATTTCATTCAATCTCAATAAATTTACAAATTTATTCCATAAATCTTTTTGGATTTGATACAAAGCCCGAAATGAGAGGAGAGGATCCAAACTGTCACTACCAACTTATTCTTTATATTACTTCTTAAAAAATTATGAGTAGTAAAAAATTTTTTAAAAAATATAAGTGCAAATAGAAAAAATATTAAAACTAATAATGTAGGGGTCTTCAATTTTCAATTTTTTTTGCGTGAGTTTTCTTACTCTAGTTCGTCTGAAAGTCCTTATTTTCTTTTTATTACGTCCAGCCTATTCTTTAGGCATACACACATCTCCAATATATTTACTGTCATTGTACTATTCCACTCCGTTACCACTCTCTTATCTGCACTAAAAGCAAACTTTGATACTATCGTGGATACCGAAAATGTTAGTATATCACGGGTCATATTAGAAACCACATGATATATTTTCTCCTATGATTTTTACCATGCCAAAATATCAAAAACTTTATAATGTTCATGAAAATTAGTATTTGCAATACCTCTATCTAGATAGTAATGAATTTCATTAAATGAAGTATGTGTTGCCCTAAATTTTTTGCTACGAAATAAACTTGATAATATTTTGTTTAAAGTATCATCGTCATCAAGGCCGATTGGTTTGCTCTATGTAGGGATTTATTATCATACATATCTTCACGCGTAGAATGCATAATATCTGAACATATTTTAAAATCATTTATTAATTCTTGAATGTTATTTGTATAACCCATATTTTTATGAAATAATTCTATTAAGCATTCTATTCTATCTAATTTTGTACGAGGATTTATAACGGTGACAAAATAAAGTAAATATAGAAATTTTGGAAAAAATTTATTAAATTTATTTTTTATTGGTCCAATAATACCTACAAGAACGAGTTTAATACTAATTTCATCAAAAACCAAACTAATTTTAGTTAAATAATATTATGCAATGTGTGTAGTTGGATAGTAAGTTTTAAAAAGTGACTTAATTTCAATTTTGAATTGTCTTAAAAAATTTCAAATGCAAATTAATTGATTCCATCAATTTAGATCCAATAGACAGTAATTTAATTTTATTTAGGTAAATAATTGTAATTCATCTCTAAATTTCATTGATTCATTTAACATCTTGAACGTGGAATTCTACCTTGTTCTAACATCTTGGGATAAAACTTTTGGTGAGAGTTTAAGATTTATATAAATTTGTTTTAAATTTTGTCTTCTTGGTCCACTATATTTTATAAATGTTATTGTGTTTCTAAGTTTAATCATAAATTCGTTAACAACACTTAATCCATTTTGAACATAGAAGTTTATTATATGACAAATATATCGAATGTGAAATAATTTTCTTTCTAAAATTATTTTGTATAAAATTTCAATTATAGCCGTATTTTTTGATGTATTATTAAAAGAAATAGAGAAAAAATTCGTTCTATTCAGAAAGCCAAAAAAATAGTAAGTAAATATTGAGAAAGATTATATGTATTGCGAGGAAATTCAAATCTTCTAAATCATATTTTTTTAATGGACCAATTTTGATCTTTGTAATGGATTGATACACATAAAAATGACTGCCATTTAATCATTTCCAACAATCAGAAGTAATGACAACTCTACAATTTAATAAGTTAAGATTACAATTATTTGTTTTTTATCATTATATATTTTTACTATGTCAGAATTACATGTTGATCTTGAGATTTTTTTTGAATTTAGGGTTATGTGCCATTCTAAGAATTTTTCAAATTTTGGATACTCGGCCATAGAGAATGATTGCTCAGTATGTACTATATATGTAATTAATTGTTCTCTACCAGTTATGAGATTATATTTAAATATTTCTAAAGTACCACCAAATGTGTTTAGTTGTGTTTGTTGGGGCTAATTTGGTGGGTGTGTTTCATCTAAATGCCTCCTTAGATGACTTGTTCCACTTTCTTTAGGAAAATGAGTAGAGTTTATAGCAATATTTATACCTAACTTTTCTAATACCATCTTCTATAAATTTTTTAAAATAATTTCAAATATCGGATTTGAAGCTCTAAAGAAGATGGTTACGCCTATGGAAGGCTCGGAGTTGTACATTCAGTGGGTGCTTCTTGTAACAAATTATAAGAAGCAATATGTTTATGTAATGCAACAAATGGAACTTATAAAGGTTGTTCTAATAATGCTTGCAAAAAATAATATTTTTCCATTGTTAAAAAAGGAGAAAAACTACCCGTAGTTCGAGAAAAAGAAGCGCCAGATGAGTATAGATCCATATAAAAAATCACGAAAAAAATTCTAAATTAAAT
Source organism: Dracaena cambodiana (assembly GCA_036321105.1). Lineage (NCBI taxonomy): Eukaryota > Viridiplantae > Streptophyta > Magnoliopsida > Asparagales > Asparagaceae > Dracaena > Dracaena cambodiana. Next base: position 18,784,074 of record JAYEPQ010000004.1, on the reverse strand, counting down.
CTTATTTTAAAAAATGTGTATCTCAACGCCGCAAGTCGAAATAAGAGCTTGAGAATTAAAATTTGCTTGTAGAGAGATGAGATAGGGACCGAGTGCACTTTCTCCTTGAAGGAGAATTGACTCGATTGATGAAACTTACTTATTTTTCTTCTAATTCGAGAGAGGAGAGTTTGAATCTTGATGAATTGTGTTGCTTAAACTTTGTATTTGAGAAAGTGAGAATTGTAGAATGTAGATTTTTGTAGAGATTAGAGAGATGAAGAGAGTTGTAGTTTGTTTGAGTGTTGTATGGAAAAATGAATTTGGATGAATGATGAGTTATTTATAGATAGGAGGAGAAGATTTTTGCAAAAAAATTGCAAATCCCTAACAGCCATTTTGATCGTTGGGAACGCATTTTGCAATTTTTTTGCAGAAAATCCCTGACGGCTAGTTTATAACCGTTGGAGGGTTTTCTATAAAAGAAAATTGTAGATTCCCCTCCCCTTTAAATGGCAACAACTCTTAGAGTCGTTGCCATTTAAAATCGTGTCGGCTCATGCCACAGACCTGAGCGGCATGGCTAGGGCAGGCCCTAGCCATGCCCCATGTCGGGCTTGGCCCATCACGGCTCTAGCCGCCTGGCCCACTTGCCACCCTAAGCTCAACATGTCAAGTATAAAAACTCAAGTATACAGTTTTTATAACTCATCTTAGCCCTCTGCTACCATCTCTTTCTAATTCTCTCATAATTAAAACTCTAAAAAAAACTCATTTTTCCTCCAAAATCTGCAAATAGAAGTTTGGTTTTCAACTCCAATCCATAGAATTAAGGTAGACTTTCATAAAAGTAAATAATCTTTTCACAAATTTCCATCCTTAATCTAAAAAATTGTTCTTTCTTATTTTATTGGGAAATTTATTAATAATGTTGGAATGTTGGGTTCTCAAGAGTTTACTTGCTCTTTAATAACAATTTTGAGTCCTATCAGAGTCAAGATATAAATTGATTTTTTCAATCAAATTCTTGGCACATAAATTGATTTTTTTTCAATCAAAATCTTGGTGTGCCTGTTACTTATCCTATTTTTATAGTTATTTCCACTGCTTGCAGGTAATGCCCCTCTCTTAATTTTAAAATTTCTAATAACATATTAGTTATTATTAAGGTTTTGAAATAATTTATCAAAATTAGGTCTTGATAATATATTGGTTTGCAAATATTTCTTGACACGGGCACTTTGTCTCTTATGCCCCTGTAAGCTCTCTGGATAGTTCAATCTCAAAATAACTTTACTAATGCAAAATAATTTCTTATGTATATATTGCCCAAGGTTTTAAAATACACTAACAATTTCGCTATTGAACAAACTCATGTACGTATCGACCTAAGTAGCACGGCATTTTCGAAATTAAAATGCAGGAACACACCGCCACTTTGAATGGAAGCACTCAAAGTCCTTGGAATTTATTCTTTATAACTCAAGTATTTTGGGGTCTTTGGACACTCTGATCAGCAATTTGATTGTTTGTTAGGTAGACAAGAGAACTCCTATATAAAACAAGAAATTACCAAATATAAATATTAAAATATTTAATAACAAATTCATGATCTAAAAATATTTAAAAATTCATCCTTTTTCATGTTTTAAGTGTGTCCAGATCTTTTCCTCCCTTAATGCCAATCTCAAAGTAGTACTAGGTGGCACTTATATTGGTAGGGGAAATTCTATCTAAGCGCGTCGTTCTGCTTTCTTAGTCTACCACTTAAACTTAAAAAAAATAATAATAATAATAATAAAAAATTAAAAAAAAATTAAAGTTTGCTATTGAAATATTTAGACTAAGTTGCGCTTTTTCTTCCCCAGCCCAACATTGCATTGATGCTGACTAGGAGTTCATGCCTCGGTCAAGTATAACTACTCGAACAGTATGAAAGTTATTCAGATAGTAACACCCGATCAGAGTTTATACCATTCATGTCGGAATACCCGAATGTCTGCTATAATTATTTTTATTCTAAGAAGGAAAAAGTGTTATCGGGTATTAAAACCCAAACCAGTAAATCCTCGTCCGGATATTAGTACCTCGACGGGAGTTTCTAAAGGGACACACCATTTTTCCTAGAGCCCACTTAATAACTGTCCGGCGAACCAAAATTACCCTGCATAGTAGGCTCACTAGGAAAAATGGTGTGCCCTTCTAGAAACTCCCTACCCAGACAGGATATTGTGGGTTTGGGTTTTAATACCCGAACAGGAATGAGCGGAGGTACTTGCGCCTTCGACCTCGGGGGCTTCCCTACACAATTTCACGGTCTCTCTACAACTTTTTAGGGTTTTTTTTTTGTGATTTTGTTTTTCTTGCGTTTCCGATTGTTGCAGTCGCTCGGTGAATGAGAAGGAGAGGAGGATGGGAGGGAGAAGACTTTGTCGCCGGGGAGAAGGACAGGGGGACGCGGGGGAGACGGATTGCTGGAGTCAGGCAAAGAAGGAGAAGAGGACGCGGTTTGAATCGCAATTTTAGGGCAGAAATTGGGGAAGAGGGAGGGGTAGGAAGGAAAGGGTGATGGGCTGAGTGAGTAAAAAGATGAGATTTTCAGAAGTAGGGGTAGGCGGGCAAAGTGAGCAAATTGGTCTACTCAAATAGAATTTCCCTCTATGTAGGATCCACCATAGTGGGGAACTTCTAAAGGGGCACAAGTTTTTTCCTAGTGAGCCCAGTAAAAACTTCCTATAAATAACAACTCTGCCATCCAAAATAAATTCCAAACATACCCTTCTTCCCTCTCCCGCTACCTCCATTCGTCTGGCGCGCGACAGTAGGTAAATTTTTTTTTTTTTTAAAACCTAACAAAACCCATTCCAATCTTCAATCTCGTTTTAAAAATATGTTAATTAGAAATTAAAAAGGTAATTATTTTCTTTGTTTTGTGTATTTTCATTAGAAATCAAAACAAAAGAGAAATTTTTGAGTTGTGTCGAATGAGACGTCAATGGAGAATACAACGATGTCGTTGGTTTCATTCGAGGATCATAACACACTTGAGATTTGATTTCATCTTCTTTGTATTAAATTATTCGAAATATACCTTTAGATTTAGATATTCGTTGAGTATAATGAAATTAGGGTTTTAAAAATCAGTTTTATGGTCGATGCGGAGCGAGAACCCGGGGGTTGACGTCGCCGTGCGGACTGAAAGGCCGCCCCAAATTTGAATGGCCGGACTTAGAGTCCGGACAAAGAGAATTTGTTCGGACTCTAAGTCTGGACAAATTCTTTTGTCCGGACTTAGAGTCTGGACAAATTCATCTCGTCCAGACTGTAAGTCCGGACGAAAGTAATTTGCCCAGAGTTAAACTCTGGACCAATTTTTTTTGTTCGGACTTTAAGTCCGGACAAAATTAATTTTTAAAGATCGTTTCTTTCCATAAGAGTGTTATCAATTATTAATTATTAATATCGTTAAATTATTGGAACACAGGGTTATATTTCGACGCAGAGTAGGCAAGTCGATAACGAATTAGTTATCGATTATGGTTTGGACTTCACAACAAATCAGGTATGATATTATGTTTAGAACCTGGTCACATTGAAATTAGAATATTTCCACTAAAAAAATATTTTCTGTCTATTATGACTATAGATTTTTACTAATCGAGACGAACTTTGCCGGTGGGTGCGCGATATTGGAAAGAAATCAAGATTTATCATCATGGTTTCAAAATCTGATACTGGAGGTCAATTGAATAAGGGGAGAATATGGTTTAGATGTGAACGGGGTGGACAACCAAGATTCAAGAAATTAAAAAATGATGAAGGCCACAGGGGCAGTAAAAAATGTGGATGTCCTTTTCGATTAAAGGGTCAACAGATATCATTAGCAGGGCCCGAATATAACCTGACGGTTTTATCCGGTATTCATAATCATCCAGCAGCAGATTATTTCGAAGGCCATTCATATGCGGGAAGATTGTCTGAAACCGAGACAAATGTTGTGCTCGAAATGTCGAAGTGTCACGTAGAGCCGAAAGATATACTGACAGCACTGAAGCAAAAGGATCCACAAAATGTTTCGACAATGAAAATAATATACAATGCACGACACAAGTTAAGAGTCAATGAACAAGGTGGTCGAACGCAAATGCAACAGTTGTTACTAAAAATTTCTGAACTCAAGTATATCGAATGGCATCGAAGCAATGATCAAACAGAATCTGTAACGGATCTTTTCTGGGCTCATCCTGTTGGCGTCGATCTTCTCCGAGCATTTCCAGGTGTTGTTATCATGGATTGTACCTATAAAACAAACAGGTACAAATATCTTTTACTAGAGATGATTGGAGTAACCTCAACGAATATGTCATTTTGCATTGCTTTTGCTTTTCTTGAAAAAGAAAGGGAAACAAATTATTCCTAAGCACTTGACAAGTTGCGTGGACTGTTTCTGAACGATGTATATCCAAGTGTCATTATTACAGATAGAGATCTATCGCTTGTTAATGCAGTTAAGCTGATATTTCCGGCTAGCCGGTATCTTCTTTGTAGATGGCATATAAATAAGAATGTGTTGACAAACTGCAAGAAATTGCTAGAAAAACAGAGTGAGTGGGAGAAATTTTTCTTAATGTGGAAGCTGATAATGCTATCTGATTCGCTAGACGCATACAATGCAAATCTAAGCAATCTAACAAACGATTTCCAAGGAAAACCTGAGGCAGTTGACTACATTCTGAAAATATGGTTAAATCCACACAAGGAGAAGTTCGTGGCTTATTGGACAAATATGTGTCAACATCGGGACAACGTGACTAGCAACCGAGCAGAAACGTGCCCACACAAAATTGAAGAGACAATTACGAACTAGTCAAGGCGATTTCGAAAAGTGTTGGAGTAATATACATACATTACTTGAACTTCAACATACAGAGATTAAAGCATCTTTTCAAAAAAGTTTGACCATCGTTAAATGATGTTTTATGCTGGCAGAATTTAAGGAATTACGAGGCACAGTATCAATCCATGCATTGAATTTGATCTTAGCCGAAGTAAAGAGAACTGAGTCTGTTGGAGTCAACCCTGCTGAATGTGGTTGCATCATTCGACAAACTCACAACTTGCCATGTGCTCATGAGATTGCAATATACAAAAGAGACAACCGACCAATTCCCTTGGATTGCATTGACCAACATTGGCGGAAGCTTGATATGTCCGCGAGTAAAGCATTGGTTGTTGAAGGTGTCGGGTATCAGAAAGATGTTGAGGTTTTTATTCATAACTTTATTATGTGTGATAACGAAGAACGTACTCGAAGATTGAGGAAATTAAGGGAAATATCTACTCCAGTTTGTTCTTCATTGGCGGATCTTGTGTCCAGGGTGATCGGACATACAGTTGGCCGCAAAAGGAAACTTGATATTTCCACGCGAAGGGATCCGTGTGCGTTTGAGCTAATAGCCTCCGGCTCTGATAGTGCTTCTCCAAAAATGACGGCATTGATTCCCCGCAGTGACCTTAAACCATATAAGTTAATTCCAAGAAGGCCGCATATGACCAAGGTTCGCTATTATATATAACTAATTCTTCCTATATTTCACTTGAATTTATTATAATTTTTATTTTTTTGTTCCGAACAGAAATCGAAAATTGTTGCCAAGAGCGCCCCCCATGAACTGCCTGCAGAGCATGCGGAACAACTCCATCAAGCTCCAACTCTTGCAGATCCTGTTGAATTCTTAGCAGACACAGATCCTGCTGGTAGTATGATCGGAATGTCCGAACCAGAACTGGAGTTAAAACGTTATCCCAAGCCCGAATTGAAGTTCGAAAACTCATTGCCTGGATTTATGTTGCCATATATAGAAGATGTTCGCGATGTCAAGGCCGACGGAAATTGTGGTTTTAGGGTTATCGCACACAGCCTTGGTATAGGGAAAGATCAATGGATGCAAATTAGAAGAGATTTGTTGGTTGAACTCGATACAAATTACGTCTACTACATTCCATTATTTGGGAGTATTGATCGGATTGTTGAGCTCCGAAAAGCACTTAATTATTTTCGGGACTTTCCAAAGGCCGACTATTGACGCCCAATGTAGTTATTTTCTTCTTATCCAACGCGCAATGCCTTACTTTTTTGCCACTCAAAACTCCTCCTCCTGCCGCAAATATCCAACGCAAAGAAGTGACCATGGCATTCGTTGCGGACTGTCACTTTGTACATGTAAGCATAATTCATTGTTGTTATATTTAGTTTGATTTAACTAATAATATGCTTATATATGGTTATCACATCGTTACTATTAGGTGTCATTGAAAGAACTTCATCCCATCCCTCAAATTGCATTGAATTGGCACCGACACCATGATCCCATTGCACAAGGATGGGAGATACTTTACTTACAACGGATTGAACAGTTCAAAGGGATTGTACCATCTTCGGTTGCTACACAGGATATTATTGAGTTGTAATTTAATTTTGTTGCTCGCAGACGTCTTATATATGGGTTTTAATTTGATGTATCCGTGTATCAGTGTGTTAGTTAACTACTGTATCATTGTTGTGAAATTAACCATTTTTTTGGAAAATTGTATAATTAAATGTATTTGTGCGCAAAAGGAAACTTGTGTTACATTGGGTTTTATTATGTAAAATATTGGGTAACGTAGCGGGTTCGGAATGGCCGTCGTTCGGAGTGTCAGTCCGACCGAAACCCAGCTGTTCGGACTTACAGTCCGAACAGCCGAGTTTCGGTCGGACTGACAGTCCGACCGAAATCCGACTGGTCGGACTGTAAGTCCGAACAGTCGGCTTTCGGTCGGACTGACACTCCGAACAACGGCCATTTATTTGGACTGGCATCCCGAACAGTGGCCATCAACTCGGCCTCCAAATATTCCAGTCGTTAATTGATTTATTTAATTGTAATGATAGTATTTATATATTATTATTGGAATTTAGGCAAGGAAGCAAGAAAACATACAATGAAATACCGAAACACATCACCAACTCATTGAGACACTGATACATCAATCACTGCAATACAATGATACACATACACACAATGATTTAACCGGTGTAATGAAATAATGGAACATGGCTACTCCGATACATTGATATTTCGACACAACTCTGATACAATGAAATAGTGTTTATATTAAAACAAGGAAAAACGCACAAGAGAGATCATTACATAGAAAATAACCATTAATTTAACATAACTTGATATGTTTGCAAGAAATAATTTTACACCGGCCACTTCATATTACATACATGATCCATATCATTACATAATTCGTGCAATGATCACTGTCTCCTTATTTTTCTTGGGGGATTACGTCTGCTTCTGGTACGAGTCATAAATGCCGTATCGGGTGCATTAGGAGTGGATTGATCTGGTGTAGGTTCCTCCACTTGCTCATGTGGTGGTTCTTCTGGATGAGTGCAACCGGTTAGAACGGCTTTGATCTTCTGAAATGCAGTAAATAACAATCCAGATCGCTTCTTGAAGGCCTTATCCCCTTGCGCAATTAATGGATCGATAATTGCTTCTATGCTTGTATATCTCTGTTATATTAGTGGACGGGAAAACAATAAGCAGCAGAAAAACTGGTTAACCGTATTGAACATTAAAGTAGGAAGATATATGGTTATTACCTCATCATCGACATTTGTCCGGGTTGCTTGAATTCCTTCCTCTGCTGGGGGTTCATCTGGTTCTACTCCAAGGTAGCGCTGTGAAACTTTAGAGAACCAAGAAATATAATCTGACGTGCAATCAGATGGGTAGTCAGCAACAGACCCACGGTGCTCCAGAAACAATACGTGATCATACCAATTTATCCACATCTCCTCAATATGAGTGTACTTTACCACATAACTATTAGCTGTTATACCCCGTGCTTCACGTAACGCTGAGAATGGTGGAACAGGAACATACTGTTGACGCCCAAACTGCCTTAGTACTCGCACTGGATGATACAGCTCAATCACGCTCAAAATCTTCAACATACCCATAAAAAATGTAATTTCTCTGAACGGATATTTATCTCTATAATTTCGATATGGATCCCAATCAACCTGCATGTATGTTGGATAAAAAAAAAATTAGGTACTGTTAACAAAAATTGCAAACTAAATAAGTATATGAAAAAAGGGGGAAATATTACCTGGTTGCCTGTGAGTTTATCTAGACTTGACCGAATAGACTGCACATGTGATTGGGAGATATTGTGATCCCGTCTGCTCTTCCAGCGACAAGCAAGTGGATCACCGGTGGTAAAAGATAGGTTCGAGACCGGCATAAAACTTGAAAAATGAGCAAATATCCAAGCCTGTAGTAGTGTCAAATACCCCGCAATCTGAGCAACGTTAGCTCGGGAAGCAAGCCCAAGCTGTCTATATAACCATGCAAGAGCACCAGCACCCCATGCGAACGTATGAATATCTTCGAGATCATGCAGCAAAGGTAAGTAATCAATGGAAACTCTCGTACAACTCTTGTCAGCAAAGAGCGTGCAACCAAGAAGATAAAGTAAATAAGCTCTTGCAGCACACCGAATCCTATGTTCGGTGTCAGTATCGACAACCCCGCAGAATCTTTCTCGTAACCAATCTAGTCGAACCGATGCACCGCCTTTGGTATTGAGCTCATTCCACGCTTCATCATAACTGATGCCCAAGGAATGAGTAATTGTATCAGCAGCTTTATGTGAAACAACTGATACTTGTGGGCAGACGGATTTTCCAACAACAGGTAAGTCAAGTAAACAGGAAATATCATCCAACGTGATCGTCATCTCACCAAATGGCATATGAAATGTATTTGTTTCAGGATGCCATCTCTCAACAACTGCACTAACCTCAACAGCACTAATGTACTGGTAGGAGCATTTCACCAATGGATACAATGACGACCCTCGTACTAATTCCATGAAACGGGTGTTTGGCTCAGGTGTTAACAATGACCATGCACTTATTTTTCTCCAGTGACTAATACATCGAAGTGGATCTCGTTCCTGTATATATACTATAGTCTTAACATATGCACACACACACACAGTAGAGTAGTTTAAGCTTTAAAACGGAAATATTACCTCATCTTTTAAAACGAAGAAAGCAACGTGCGTCTTGAAGCTCTTCAGTACTGATAAATCAACTGGGCCCCGGTAATTTGACTCATGAAGATCATCTTGAGAGCTTTCTGCATCAGTATTCCCTTCTTCTACTCTTTCACTATCATATCTCATCAAATTCGGAGTTTCTATATTTATTTCAGTATCAACGGACACTTCGTTTGCTCTCTCTCGTATCGGCCGTTGGATTTGTGGTCGAGATGCTGCTTTCTTCCTCCTTAACGAGGCCATCGGTCGAATGCGAGAAGATTCTGCCGGATCCATCTATGTAACACAAATGTATTTCATTAATGGAAACATTTTATCAAAGCAATAAATTTTCTATGAGCAAATAAGTAGTAATAAAGTATAATTTATTACAAATATCATATTTTATCTATTTATTTTCAACTTCTAAATTAATTATTAAATTTTAATATTAATACCTACAATTAGAAAATAACTACTTGTCTCGCAAATTTTACAACTATGATTACAATATTATAATTTTTTTCCTAATTATAATCTAAATATTAAATAAACAAAATTATCAAAAAAATTGTACTTGTTTAGAATTTTCCGAATGTAAATTATTATCGAACTATACAAGAAGTTTTCGGTTTTCAAGACAGTTACAAAGCATATAAGAATAAACAAAATAAAACAAAATTAAATTTAAATTAAAGGAGGCTTATAGTAGACCTCAAAAATCCTGAACCGAGAAGAAATCAGGCAGCTGAGGGTTGGGTGTGGCAGCGGACACTAGAGGCAGACAATCGGGGTGTTGCAGCGACGGGTGGGGGCGGAGCTGGGTGGGGCGGGCGGAGGCGGGTGGGGGCGGAGGGGGTAGGGGCGAAGGGGGTAGGGGCGGGCGGAGGCGGGTGGGGCGGAGGGGGATGTAGGGGCGGGCGGAGGCGGGTGGGGGCGGAGGGGGTAGGGGCAGAGGGGGTAGGGGCGGGCGGAGATCGGTGAGGGCGGAGGCGGACGGAGAAGAGAGCGCTGGGGTGGAGATGGGGCTGGGGTCGGGCGGGGCTGGGGTCTGGCGGATCTGGGTGGGAGCGGGGGGGGCACCGGGGGGGGAGCGGGGGGTTGGCGCCGGGTGGGGGGGAGCGGGGGGGGTGGCGCCGCGGGGGGGGGGGGAGTTTGGGAAGGAGAAAAGAGGAGAGCTGGGTGGGAGCGGGGAGATGAAGTGAGGAGAGAGTGAGATGAGAGTTATAGGGGAAGAGTATTTTGGGAATAACAATGTGCTCACTAAGAAAATTTTCCCACTCCTTAACTTAAACTGGGCTCACTAGGAAATCTGGGCTCACTAGGAAAAATCTTGTGCCCCTTTAGAAGTTCCCACCATAGTGCCCATGAGCTCTTTCAATCGTCTCTTCCAAGGGAAACAAGCATATGAATAGGCCAACGTAGAATCACTCCAAGTGACTTCAGGATTAATTCTATGTAAACATACCTGCCGATATAAAAGATCCATTTGTTAGAATCATCATACAAAATTTCATAATAGATCTCTAAAAATTAATTTTGTATATTCTTGAATCTCCTGATTAATATCATGAGTACAAAATTAAAAGCGGAAGCATACCTGAATCCATTGATGTAGAAATCTTGCGGGAAGAGAATCCTTGCGTTATAGTCTTCCAATTCTAACCACTAGATTCTTCCTTAGAATTCTCTCAGAGAGGATTTTGAGAAATCAGAATACGTCGTGGTAGAACGGGGACCATAACCCTAATTATAAACTGCTAGGGCAGTTATAATTTTTACCGTAACTATCCTTCTGCCCCTCATAGAAGTAATAATTATCTAATGGTATCTACACAATAATCTCATGACTATTATACCCTTTAAGCTAATTAATCAATTATTAATTAGACCACAAAATTTAGACATGACTTAATTAAATGATAGCACATACATTTTAATTATCTACATGTGTGGCCCCAAATTATAGATTAATTATAAAAATTAATCTAACAATCTCCCACTGGGCCAAATATGTAATCCAATAAAAGTGTTTAACCGTATGAGCTCAAAATTTGCTATCATGTCCTTAGGGTATATCCGAAACAATCTCGTCCATTTACTATACTGACATAGGATCAAAGCGACCTTTATTACATCAATTGTTACTAGACCGATCAATGGTCACATATATCAGCACAGCTAAATGACATAGATCAATCATGAGTGCGTAGCATGGAAATTACATGCAATGTGATCTATTCATGCCTATTTCCAACTGGTCCTACTTAACTTTATTGAGATCAATTCTTTAGCATAATTTTAACAGAGTGTAATAAGCTGAATACTTTATTTTCTGCATAACATAATCCAAATGTATATATAAAATCTAAATATAACATAGAGAAATAAACTATAAATAATACAAACTCCCACTAAATTTGAATATCCTCAAATAAGATAACACCCATATGAGCAGTGTGCTCATGAAAGACCTTGGGTGGTAATCCCTTTGTAAGCGGATCCGCTATCATGGAGTTTGTTCCAATGTCTCTATGGATATCTGTCCACTCTGTACTCTTTCTTTTACAACTAGGAACTTGATATCAATGTGTTTTGACTTTGTGGAGCTCCTGTTGTTATTGGAATATAAAACTGCTGATTTATTGTTACAAAATATTTTCAGTGGTCTTTCAATACCATCCATCCAGAACACGCAGCCCAGTGACAAAATTTTGCAGCCATATTCCTTGATTGGATGCCTCGTAATATGCTACAAACTCTCCTGCCATGGTGGATGAAGTTATGAGTGTCTGTTTCGCAGACCTCCAAGAAATTGCTCCACCAGCCAACAAATAAATATAGCCTGATGTGGATCTTCTGCTGTCTTGGCATCCAGCAAAATCGGAGTCAGAGTACCCAATGATCTCTAACTGATCTGATCTCCTATATGTAAGCATGTACTCTTTTGTTCTCTGTAAATATCTCATAACCCGCTTGGCTGCTTTCCAATGATCCATTCCGGTGTTACTTAGATATCTGCCTAACATGCCAACAATGTACGCAAAATCCGGACGCGTACATACCTGAGCATACATTAGACTCCCTACAGCCGAAGCGTAAGGAATCTTATGCATTTCTTGAATTTCTAAATTACTTTTAGGGCATTGACTGAGACTGAATTTGTCTCCTTTAGCGACAGGGGTATCACCTGATTTGCTATTTTGCATGCCATACTTTTGGAGAACTTTATCGATATAGTTCCTTTGTGACAATCCTAGAATACCCCTAGAACGATCTCGGTGTATCTAGATTCCTAAAACAAAGGAGGCGTCACCAAGATCTTTCATCTCAAAATGTTTTGACAAAAAAATCTTGGTGTCGTGCAATATCCTTATATCATTTGTGGCTAGCAATATGTCATCGACATATAAAACCAAGAAAATATACTTACTCCCACTGAATTTGTGATACACACATTCATCCATAAGATTTGCCTCAAAACCATACGAGACAATGATTTGATGAAACTTGAAGTACCACTGACGAGAAGCTTGCTTGAGCCCATAAATGGATTTAGTTAATTTACAAACCATATTCTTTGAGTCTTCCGACACAAAGTTTTCTGGTTGTACCATATAAATTGTTTCATCAATATCGCCATTGAGAAACGCTGTCTTAACATCCATCTGATATAACTCAAGGTCATAATGTGCAACTAGTGCCATGATTCCTGAAGGAGTCCTTCGTAGAAACTGGAGAGAAGGTCTCTTTGAAATCAATTCCTTCCTTTTGAGTAAAACCTTTAGCTACAAGATGTGCTTTATACCTTTTCACATTACCATTTGAATCCCGTTTGGTTTTAAATATCCATTTACAACCAATGGGTTTTGCACCAGCTAGTAATGGGACAAGTTCCCAAACTTTATTGTCTTGCATTGATTTGTACTCTTCATTCATGGCTTCAAACCATTTCTGAGAGTTGAAACTTTTCATAACTTGATGGAAGTTGATTGGATCATCTTCCATCATTCCACTTTCTTCCTCCTGTTCCTGAAGATATACGATATAATCGTCCGGAATTGCACTTCTCTTCTCTCGAGTGGATCGCCTTAATGGCATATTATCTTGAGGCTGTTGAGTTTGTTCTTCAGGAATAATTTCATTATTTGGATTTAAGGGTTGAACAATATTGTCTATTGGTTGAGGATCCAAATTTACTTCTTGATCAATGATAGTATTGAAACCTGTACATTATCAAAAGCAACAGCAGATCCCTCTTCCTCCCTAAAAACAATATTTCTAGCATGATTTCTCCCCCAAAACTCAACATCCTCAAAAAATGTTGCAGCTCCCATCTCAAAAATTGATCCAACAGCAGGATCATAAAATTTAAAACCCCTTAATCGCTCCGCATAGCCAATAAAGTAGCTGCTAACTGTTTTAGAGTCCAATTTCTTTTCATGAGGTTTATAAGGTCTCGCTTCAGCTGGACATCACCAAATATGAAAATGCTTTAGACTGGGCTTTCGACCCGTCCAAAGCTCATAAGGCGTTTTAGCAACCGCTTTAGTTGGTACCCGATTCAGGATATAAGTTGCCGTTTTAATTGCTTCACCCCAGAGTTTTTCTGGTAAAGTAGAATGACTAATCATACTTCTTACCATATCCTTAAGAGTTCGGTTTCGTCTTTCTGTTACACCATTCATGCTAGGTGATCCTGGCATGGTGTATTGAGGGACGATCCCACATTCCTCTAGGTATTTAGCAAACGGTCCTGGACGTTGTTCACCTGATCCGTCATATCTGCCATAGTATTCACCACCACGATCAGATCTGACGCTTTTTATTCTTTTGTTGAGTTGTAACTCAACTTCTGCTTTAAATGTGTTGAACACGTCCAATGACTGTAATTTCTCATGTATAAGAAATAGGTAACCATATCTTGAATAATCGTCTATGAATATTATAAAGTACTGTTGACCATTCCAAGATGCCATAGGGAATGGTCCACAGATATCCGTATGAATTAATTCTAAGACGTCTGTAGTTCTATTGGCACCTAATTTCTTTGTTTTGGTCTGTTTTCCTTTAATACACTCGACACAAATATCAAAATCTGAAAAGTCAAGTGATTCAAAAATCCCATCGGACACAAGTCACTCAACTCATGATTTAGAGATGTGACCTAGGCGTTTGTGCCACAATGATGCCGAATTATCTTGATTCAATTTACGATTTGTACCTCGTGACTCCACATGCAAGGTTTCATTATAGGACAAAATAGTTTCCAACAAATATAGATTATCATAAACATTAAGTAAACCGGTTCCAATAATATTTGAATTAATAGATAACGTAAATTTATTGTTTCCAAATGAACAACAATAACCTGATTTGTCCAAAACAGAAACTGAAATTAAATTCCGTCTAAAAGACGGTACAATAAAAGTATCTATCAAATCCAAAAAATAACCAGTTTTCAATAATAATCTAAAGTGCCCTATTGCCTCTACTTCTACCGACTGGCCGTCTCCGACATAGATGCATTTTTCTGCATCACTTGGCTTTCGGTAACTCAGGCAACCCTGCATAGAAACACAAATATGAGTAGTAGCACCAGAATCTAACCACCATGTGTTTCTAGGTACTGAAGCTAAATTAACTTCAGAACAGACCAAAGTAAGAAACGTACCTTTCTTAACACGCCAAGCGACATATTTGATATATTCCTTCTTAGTGTGTCCAGGCTTGCCACAGAAGAAACATGTTGCCTCAGCTTTCTGTTTCTTTTGTTCTGGACCCTTAGAAGCAGCAACCTTGTTATCCTTATTCTTTTGTTTGCCCTTATCCTTGGAAGTGCTAGCCAAGTGAGCACTTTCGGTCCTTTCTTGCTTCAATCTCTCTTCCTCTTGCACACAAAATGAAATGAGCTCATTAAGAGTCCATTTCTCTTTTTGACAGTTATAACTAACCTTAAACTGGTTAAACTGTGCAGGAAGAGAGATGAGAACCAGATGTACGAGTAAATCATCAGATAACTCGAATTTCAGAGCCTTAAATTTTGAAGCAAGATGAGACATCTCCATGATGTACTCCCGAATATTACCCTTGCCTTTATACTTCATTGAAATCAAGCTTACTAAAAGCGTGCTTGTTTCAGCCTTATCGTTTTTAGCAAAACGTTTCTGAATTTCTGCAAAGAACTCACTGGCATTGGTAAGCTCATCAGTTACTGCACCCCTAAAAGCTTCTGGAATACCGCGCTTGATGATCATAAGACTTAGCCTATTTGAATGCTCCCACTTATCCCAATAAAGCTCATCCTGCTGAGTACTTTCCTCATTGAGTTCATTGGGTTTGGGCATTCTCAAGGCTAAATCTAGATCCATGCAGCCCAAGAGAATCATCATATTCTCTTTCCAGTCCTTAAAATTAGTCCCATTTAATATAGGTATATTGTTCATATTGGCAGATACAGAAGTAGCAGACATAAAAGCTGAATAGAGAACAAAAATAAAATAAATCATTATGCTCACATAAAACAAGTAAATAAACACTTAATCTTTAAATTTAAAAGCAAATTATGACATTTCAAGATACCTAGTACAACATTAATATCAAGTCTTTGGACAGTAATATTAACTGTAAGTGGTACTCTTGTTGTAGTGATCAAATATTGATGACAAGTTATGTCAAATAAAAAACCTATCTTTGGATTGGTTTATTATTCACATTAGGTTGCATTTATAATCATCACATATTTACCACCACTGGTGTGCGTGTAATTCGGCCAAATATTAACTTTCCTTTGGGCCAGTCAATATCCACATGAATCACATACACACAAATATCTAATACTCCGAACAAACTAATCTACACGAGAGATGTCACTTTGGTGATTTCTCGCTTTAATCAGCCTATTTAAAGTGCTAGATCAATAATTTAAATATTAATGTCATAAATTTGCAATTAAAATTTTTTTAATGAACAGTAAAATCCGAATTCTGTACAGTAAAAAAAAATTTTTTGAAACAGTAATCGGGTGAGCAGTAATCTGGTGAACAGTACCCGATGAACAGTAATCTAAATTTTTTTGAGGAAAACAGAAAAATCGGGTGAACAGTAATCCGATGAACGTAGCTAATTTTAAAAAAAACGAAAATCGGATGAACAGTAATCCGATGAACAATAATCTGATTTTTTTTTTTAAATATATGAACAGTACAAAACTTTAAATTCAATTGATTACTCAAGGAATTAATCAAGGAGTAGGCTCTCATACCAATTGTTAGAATCACCATACAAAATTTCACAATAGATCTCTAAAAATTAATTTTGTATATTCTTGAATCTCCTGATTAATATCATGAGTACAAAATTAAAAGCGGAAGCATACCTGAATCCATTGATGTAGAAATCTTGAGGAAAGAGAACCCTTGCGTTATGGTTTTCCAATTCTAGCCACTAGATTCTTCCTTAGAGTTCTCTCTGAGAGGATTTTGAGAAATCAGAATACGTCGTGGTAGAAAGGGGACCATAACCCTAATTATAAACTGTTATGGCAGTTATAATTTTTACCATAATTACCTTTCTACCCCTCATAGAAGTAATAATTATATAATGGTATCTACAAATCTTATGACTATTATACCCTTTAAGCCAATTAATCAATTATTAATTAGACCACAAAATTTAAACTTGGCTTAATTAAATGATAGCACACACATTTTAATTGTCTACATGTGTGGCCCCAAATTATAGATTAATTATAAAAATTAATCTAACACCATTCCATTAAAGTTGGTATAGATTATTTCAAATTTCTAATAACAAAAAAAATTAAGCTTTTCCTTTCGTGAAAAGAATTCTTACTCGTGCATTAACAAGTACAAGAATATACAATTTAACTTGCTAATGGCTAATTTAACTAAGTAAAATGTCTGAGATCTAAAAAAAATTGGTGTACAACCATTTTTTTTAAAGTATTTCAATCATGACAAAATAATTCTACGGAGAATTTTCCATATCCTCAAACATAAACATTAAGTTCTTGGCCATCCATTTTAATGCTTATTTGATTATGGAAAAAACAATTAAAAATTTTGATTTTTTTATTTTAAGATATTTTAAATGGTATTTATTGATTATAATAGAGTGGACTCTTACCATGGATGTCCATCCATCAAAATTCAATGGAAAGAGTTAGAAAAAAATAAAATAAAATCAATGGAAACAGTTTGACTAGGTATAATATGAGAAACTAAACAAACAGAATGCTCAAACAAAGTTGTGGTTATAATAACATAATTAAGAAAGCTATATACAGTTCAATATCCATACTTAGCATAATAACCAATTTAATTGCTTGTTAATATTTTTAACAAAATAATAATAAAAAAAATTGTGATCTCTTTTCTTTGTTAATGTAGGTTTTCTTTTATCTGGGGAGACTTTCTCCTCTTTCTTTGATGTGAAGCGCACCCCTCCTACAATAGAAATGGTTATGGAACATATCCGATCACGACACTGAGGTTTGCCAGTCGAGCCCCGGCCTCTATCGTTCTTGCCTAAGCCCGGTACTTAAACCTTTTGATATGGTTATTTTCTCTATTTGGGAAATTATAAAGGTACCTCTCAAATGTATAAGGACATACCAACAAAACTTGATTTTATTTATAAATATTAGATTAATTATCTGGACTAAGATGTTAGTATTAAGATTAGGGGAGAGGAGGCGGAAGGGGGGGGGTGGCTTGATCTGAGAGGAGCAGATCAGGAGGGAGAGGACAAAGGAGGAGATTGGGAGGAGGGAAGAGGAGAAAGAGAAGGAGGAAGAAGGAAGAGGATGAGTAGGGGGTGGCTTGATAGAGAGGAAGGGAGGGAGGGTGCAGAGGAGGTGGGTAGGGGGAAGAGGGGGACAGGATGACTTGTTCAGAGAGGGGAGAGAGGGAAGGAGGAGGATCGGAGAAAAGAAGCGTGCCTTTAAAAACAATTAGTTTTTCAAATTTACAGAGGTGTGTGCTATTTCCCTTAGTCATTTGGGGTGTTCCTTTATAATTTCCCTCTCTATTTTCATGCATTATACATAATTCATTTTTTTTTCTTAGTAGATGAGAATGGCTGTTTTAACATTATAGGATTTAAAATTAGGACAAATATTAAATTTTGAAATGAAATAGATTTATCTTTTCGATGAAAGAATAAATCGAAATAGTATAATGTTCACGATGTTATTACTAGGTCTAGGATCAGAGTTTGGATGGAGTTTTGGAGGTTTAGGTGTTAGACTATGTAACGCTCCCGTTTTTCAGCTGTTTCATAAAATGGAGGATGCTACTTAAAATGACACTAGACGACCAAACGCAGATTGGACTTAAGACAAATTGATTTAGACCCTTACTGATTTCTGTTATGCCAGTTAGATTTAGCAAGTCAATTTGAACACCAAATGTAGATTGGACACAAGACAAACTCAAGTCAGAGTTTAGTGTTGAAAGTGGATCGTCAAGATACAAAACATGGCAAGCAACCTACAAGGGAGTTGCTAGAGAATAAAAAACAATAAATAAATAGATACACACAAAGATTTAGTAAGGTTCAATTGAGATAGATTTCAGGTTTATATCTTTGGTAGAAAGTTGGCGAGCCTGCAGAATCTTTATATTAAAGTATAGATACAAGATCTCTCAAAACTCTCTATATCTCCCTTTCTCAAAGTTAAAATTTTTCTAATATTGCATATGCAAAAACATATCCCTCTTTCTATGGAGAAGGGATGTATTTATAATTTTTTTGCAGGTGGAGTTATAGTCAAATGTGAACCATACAGTTTCTGATAAAAAATGGATTTTGTTACCTTTAAAGACATGATTCATTATTACAGTTGAATTCTATTTATTTCTTATCTAATTTTGATGGATGAATTGTCCATAAATTGATTAAGGTGAGGAGTTTAATTCCATTGCTCATAGGAGAAGTTATGCGCTCATAGTTCCAAATAGTCATCTTGTCTTCTTCAATTGGCTTTTGTCTTGGACTTTTACCAAAAATGTCTATTTATTTTATAAATTAACAATCCCATTTTCTCACGGCACCATCCTACATATCATACTAACCTTCTAATCCGTTTCCATGTTTGCTGCCCACTGATTAATTAAAAATTGCTTTTGCCGACAGTGTAAGCTTCTTGCTAATGTTTTTGATATTTTTCTCTCACTGAATTCTAAAAAATATAGATAATAATTATGAATATTATTACTCGCTCCTTGTTGCTATTGTTAGAAAAACCAAAAAGCACATGGACAGAAGTTGACACGCAACTTCTCAGACTCTAGTGGCCCCAGACACCAACATCGACCAGTTCGCCAGTTCGAATTTCCAAGTCTAAACGGCACGCAGCCGCGGAGATAATCTTTTCGGGGTCCCATCGAAGTATCCGCCTATTAACTATAAATTCTAAAAAAAAAGAAAAAAAAAAAAAAAAGACAAAATTCTTTCATCTTCCCCAAAACACTCACCAACCGCCCCAAAATAAATCCCAACACCGACAACAGAAACCGACTTTGTGGCTTTCTGCTCTCCTCTCCTTCTTGGGGCTTGATCCGAATCCGATCCATGGCCGTCGCCTCCGCCCCTAAGGAGAGCTCCGGCAATTCCGGATCGTCGCCGTCGAGATCGCCGAAGCCGGAGTCCGAATCGGCGTCCGAGACCTCCTCCGTCCACTCCGGCGACACCTCCGATCGGAGAGATGTTGACGTCACGGTAAATCTTGAAGAATTTTCTGATTGATTTTTTTGCTACTTTTTTGGATTGTTGATGGATTGCGATCCATTGTTCGGCGCAGATGTTGTCGTCGAGGAGCGAGGAATATCGGTTGCTATTCCGGCTTCCGCCAGATGAGGTCAGTGGAATTTCTATTTTTGCAACGAATTTCCGTCAATGCATGTGACTGGCCATGGCTAAATTCATGGCAAAACCAATTTTTAAGATAACTTTCGGCCAATTAGGCTGAAATGAAACAAAAGATTAAAGATATCATGCCATTTGGTTCTGTTAAGTTTGCAATTTGCAGTTTTGGAGTTACTCGTTAAATTGTTCACTTACTGCATATGAAGTACAGATACTTAAATAGAATGGAGAAACCATGCCTTTAATGTAACATGTTGTAGGCATGTGCTAAATCGGCTGAATCAATGGTGAATTGTGAAATTGCTAGTAATTGAACTTTTAACATGCCAGTGAGAGGTCCTCTCAGTGTATTAGATAGGTTCTCTCAGTGTATTTAGACACGTTCTTTCAGTGTATATTGGAGAGGTTTCCTCTGTCTATTGGTCCAGTAGTAGTAGCTATTAAGGATTAGTTTAAGGTTATAAATATCAACCTATACTGCCATGATATAGACCTTGTAATATCTGAATTGCCAATATTGTGAATACTGCCGATAATGCCAATATTTTACCGATATATCTAATATTACCGAAACAATATGTTTAATATTGCCGATTTTCTGTGCCTTAAGCCATCACTGATACCAATGCCAATTCAAAGACTTTCAACCTTGAATTAGTTGGATGCATCCCCCAATATATAATGATTGAGGTTGAAAGTATAGTTGATTTGGTCATAAAGACAGAAAGTATAATATTAGGTCTGGTTATGCTGCAACCACATTGTGAATATTGTGTTAGTAAAGAAAGAGTTGGAAATGCCAACATAATTGTATTCCCTTTAGCTTTATGTCCATGAAATTTCTTCTTATCCTTGGTCTATTTAGCCACTGTTTCTCTCTAATGAGATTTTAACTTGTGTTTTATAATCCACGAACAAGAAAAATGATTTGTTACTGGACCCAATAGGTGATTCACTTTCATTCTTGGGGTGTATATCTTGTTTTTACTCTTATTCAGGTGGTCAATTTTTTGTGGATAGGGTAATTAAAGTTCTTAAACTCTTTTCCAATTGATTTGGGTTGATTATAAGTTTTATGTTTTTTGCTAGATGGCCTCTTTATAAGATTCAAATTGGCCTTTCACGAATCCTTATGCTTCACTAATTCTTTTATTAGTTGTCAACCCATTTTTATATTCTTAGATTGACTATTGGGTGGGAAAATGGCAAATATGTTATCTTTCCATTAAATATAAATATGTAAGTGTTTGAAAACTCTTCACATATACATCATATGGCCATGGCCTACCTAGTAAGATATATATTGCGTCCATGGATAGGATATCATGCTAAATACAATTATGATAGCTCAAAAATTGAATAGTTACAAGGCAATTTTGGGAAATTGATTGAAAGTTCTTATCAATTCAGGTGATTTCATATGGTATGTATAGTTTAATCTTTAGACCTATCTTCTCAATAACTGACTTGGACATTAGATTCCCACAACTACCTTTGTCAATAGTCGCTTTATAACTCTTTGCGTATGATATAGGTGTAGAAAATGCTAGATCTACGTCACTCATTCAGGTGATTTCATATGGTATGTATAGTTTAATCTTGAGACCTATCTTCTCAATAACTGACTTGGACATACATTGCCACAACTACCTTTGTCAATAGTTGCTTTATAACTCTTTGCGTATGATATATCTGTAGAAAATGCTAGATCTACATCACTCATTCTAAATGCAACTGCAAGTGCCTAACAACGTGCAAGTGTGTAACCGTCATCAATATCACTAAAATTTCCCTTAGTTTTGTAGATCTTCTCAATTTCTTGCTTACTTGTTGTTAACCTTGTCTATGAATAGACTCCTTGTGTGACACTGGTAAGTAAAGTGACCATAACTATGATAATTAAAACACGAGGTCTCCATATCCCGTGGAGATGACTTATTGATCATGTTTTTATCCTTTACATCCTTGGTGACATTAATGTTGGATTTAACATATTTTCAAATTGTTGCTTGGGATGCTTCCTATCTTTTGAAGGCAGACTTTTTATCTAAAGATATTTGCAAGATGTTTTGAAGCTTCCATGTGTGGAAGCATTTCATGCTAGAGGTTAGTCTAAATCCAGTCCGAGAACTAGAAAGTCTAAGACAATTATTGTCACGTCCTGCTCGCAATGTACAGTATATGAGTACGTACAATAAGTACCAGCAATATATTCAATTTGAATATGCTAAACCCTAATTATAATATCACAGTCACAGAAAATAAATACATATCGATAAATAAACTGACATTCATTACATTATGATATAATGAGAAACAACAGAATGGTACATAGTAATTTAAGATAACTTTCACTAAGCAATGATAAGTTCGAAAACAAGGAAAGACAACATGTAATATAGACAAGTACATATATAACTATTGATTTTCGGCCAATTCAACAAAATACTCCAAGTTTTCCGTACTACGGTTAATAGGGTCCATCTCAGGATCTGGACAAGAGTTTTCAGGTCGTCATATAGTGATCAAAATAATATACGTAGAAATAATATTTGTGATTAGCCAATAACAGTAATGTCCAACACGATTATAAATGTTAAAAAATATTAAATTTATATGTAATGATTATATCAAAAGATATATGTTAAATCTCATGTCTTTTAGTGTAGTTACAATTATAACAGGTCTAATTTTACTTAGACGATCATGTTTACTTAGAATATCATATAGTTGGAAAATCTAACTGATGAGATACAACTATTTTGGTTGTCTCTTGTATAGACCTAGGAAATGATCACATGCATTGTTCAGTGTTAAATCAGATCTACCATCAAGCAAACTTGAATATCAGGTGTGATGCAGCAAATCATACGCACCCATGGTATACGAAACATCAGTTGTACAACATAACAAATTTACAACCGAAATGAGTATTTTCATCATTCAATTTCTCCGCTAACCCAATGTTAGTTAAGTATAGTCATGTTAGGTCCAATTCTAGTTCTTATAGTCTATATGTCATATTATGTGCAATATTCTATTTCTTTTTTATTAGTTTGTTGACAACGTGATTCAAAGAGTTCATTTGATTTATAATTTCTTGAATATATCACAATTGGATAAATAAATTTTTTACTGTTTTGAGATATCATAGAGATATTGGCCAATAAGTATGAATGTTAGGAAATTTTTCGTGCAACACACATTTCTTAATTGGAAAACTAGTATACAGGACAACTTGCCTAAATATTGATACAAAATAATATCACAAATAGTTTTTTTTCATGATTATAACTTTTATATAATTTATCAAATATTGTATATTTCGATTATTCTAAAATTTAACTATGTGATTTGACAAATTTATTAACAAGTGCCTACCAAAAATGACAGAATTTTTATAACAGGAACAATAATAAGTAGTTGATGGGTTCATATGAAATAACAAATCATTATAGAAATAATTAATTGAGTAGAATAGTATGATTAGTGAGTCCAAAAATACTCACCTTGATTCGTGAAGCTCTTATCTACCAATTAGCAATCACACGAAATAATCTACACATAGAATTATAATATACTTGTTAAAAATTGTTTAGCATGAATTTATTTAATTTTTAGGGATTTTCTAATATTCATAAAACACTCAAAATTGATTTTAAAGTTAAATAGTATTAGCAGGCCTGATATTAATAAATATATTTGAATCATCTTATTAGGTCAATAAAATGGTAGATATTGTTTTAAGTTTATTCAGGTTGTTGGATAGTGGATAAGCTAATCCTAGGGCCACTAAGATAAATCTAATAGAAATTAAAGAAAATAGTTTTACCAATATCAATTAACAGAGTGCATTGAAGAAGATAGAGGTTTTCTCGGCGAAGCTCCGGTGAGGGGTGGTAGCTCCGATGAAGGGTGGCGCAACGACAGCGGTCTGACGAGATGCTCCGATGAGCTGAGAGGGAAAGAGAAATTTTTTTAGAGAATGAATGTATGATTGAATTGAAGAAAAATATTGGATTTATATAGTATTGTATTTAGGAGTTATAAAATATAAAGGGTTTGAGAAGTTATAAAATGTGAAGGGTTTGATAGAACTAAAGAGGATAGTGGGGATGAGAAACTAAATTGGATGTTTCATATGGTTAATTCATGGAGAAGATGAAGGGTTGGGGGATTACGAAATGAATTGAGTTGGAGGTTATAGAAGATGAAAGTGTTAGGAAGATGAATAATCAAATCTATTATTATGTTTATTGTTTATTTATTTATTTATAGCTAATAAAAGTTATGGATTATTACAATTAGCCTCCTAGATATCAACAATTCTCTATCAACATGTCAAATCTATGTTTGTACTCACATTACTTTTCCGTCCTTAAAAGAAGAAAGTATTTCTTGCTGAGCTTTGCTTTCATCATACCATATCGGTTCCGGTCTCTCTCTCTCAAACTCACTCTCTATAGACATCCAATACACTTTGAATGATCATTGGAACTTTCTTTGTTAATTGCGCCTTCTCGGCATCCGATATCTGTGTCAACAAAAAATTGATTGGCAGAAGCGTCGAAGTCACGTGCCTTAGAAAGTGGGAACATCTAATATGATCTTTTGTGTTATATCATCTTATCGATATTCATCCCTAGTGCTCAACATTTCCATTACCAATTTTGCTAAGACTTTGATTTCTACCAAGTATACCCTCATTACCATGACTATTTCTATCAGATCGATCTTTATTGATGTAACACTCTAAATTTTCATATTCATTTATTGATTTACTATTTGTCGCCTTTATTGATTACTGCGCATGAATATCCATATCGACTTGATAGTGAGTTAATTTGATATATGTTGTATTCCATTCACCAAATTATTCCACAAACTCACATCTTTCTCATTTTTCTTGATTTTTGATGATTTTTCTATTTTTTTGAAGCAATCAAATTTTGACCTATTAAAATAATATTTTTTTAATTATGGATCATTCTTTGACTTGTTGACTTATCAATGGCATGAAAATCCTACTTTTCTCATGCATATATTCATCTTTATCTGCATATATATATTTATATGTATATATTCATATTAACTATATCCTATATCTAAAGCAACCTAACATGCCCCATATTTTTGACTTCACCATACTTATCATTTGACGAAATATCCATTCTCTTGTCCACATATCACTTTTGTTTTTTTCTCTCCTTCATTCTTCATACTTGTCTCTCTCATTTTCTCCAACTTTCTTACTCTAACTCTAAAAAAAAAGGACTAGGAAAGAGGGAGGAAAAGAAGAGAAGTAGGAGTCCCTTAGGTTCGTGATTGGCTTACCTTTCCCAACCCATCAAAGTAATGCTGTCACGCCCCGTTGTCGATATGCGGTATACGAGTATATACAATAGGTACCGGCAACATATTTGGATTGAATATGCTAAAGCCTAATTATAATATCACAGCCACAAAGAATAAATACATGTAGATAAATAAACTGATATTTATTAAATCATGAAGTTTATTACATAACGAAAAACAAAAGGACGACACAAGACAACTTAAGATAACATCCATTAAGAAATGATAGGTTCAAAAATATGGAAAAGACTATATCTAATATAAACTAAGTACATATATAACTATTGATCTTTGGTCATTTTAGCAAAATACTCTAAGTCTTCTGCAGTAGGATCAATAGGGTTCATCTCAGTCTCTAGACATGCATATCCAGGTCTTCAGATAGCGACCAATACAATAAATATTGAAAGAGTATGTGATGTAACAATTATGTCTAAATATGGTAATAATGCAAATCTTAAAAAATATTAAATTCATAAGTAACGATGATTTCAAGTGATATATGTTAAACTAAATATCTTTTAGTGTACTCACAATTATAACAAGTTATTTTTACTTAGGATGTCATGTAATCGGAAAAGTTAACTGATGTGATACCACTGTTTCGATTGTTTCCTTTACAGACATAGTAAATGGTCACATGGATTGTCCGGTGTTGAGTCGGACCTGCTGTCAGGCAAACATGAATAATATAAGGTATGATCCAGCAAATCATCATGCACTCATGGTGTGTGAAATATTCAGTTGTAAAACTTAACAAGTTTATAACCGAAACAAAGTATATTTTCATCATTGAGTTTCTTCCCCAATCCAGTGTCATTTATGTATAGTCGGCGTAGGTCTAAATTCTGATTTTCATAACTTGTATATGGATCATATCAGATACAATATTTCAATTGAATTTTATTATTTTATTAACAACATGATTTATAGATTCAATTAATCACAATTAGCTATATCAAGGATTTACTGATTTGAGATATCATAGAGATATCGGTCAGACAAGTGTATGGATACTAGAAAGTTTTTCATGTAATGCACATTTCTTAATTAGAAAACCAGTATACAAGATAATTTTTATAGACACCGACACAAAATGATATCGCAAACAATATTTTTCCACTATTATAGTCTTTTTCATTATTTATTAAAAACCTAACTATATTATGTAATTTAACAAGTATTCATTTAATTTTTAACAGTATAAAGAAATAATAAGAACGTCAATAATTGCACTTGTACTAACAAACTTATTTTTTACAAATTAATTTCTAACAACATGAAGAAATAATACTTGTAATAACAAATTTATTTTCTACAAATTAGATTATATAATTGGAATAATATTTCTATAAAAATACTAGTATGTTTAGTGAGTTCAAGAGAACTCACCTCGATTCGCGAAGGTGTTATCTACCAATTAACAATCACACAAGCAATCTACACATAGAATTATAATATATTTGTTAAAAATTGTTTAATATGAATTTAGTTGATTTTTATGAATTTTCTAATACGCACAAAATATTTAGAATTGATTTTAAGGTTAAATAGTATCAGCGGGTCTGGAATCGATAAACATGTTTAAATCCATCTTATTGTGTATAAGATGGAAGATATTGTTTATTAGGGTTGTTAGATAGTGTATGAGTTAATCCTAGGGTCCAATAAGATAAATGCAATAGGAATTTAAGAAAATAGTTTTACCAATCTCAAATAGTAGAGTTGCAAGAGAAGGAAGAAAATAGGAGTTCCCCCGGCAAAGCTCCGGCGAGGGGTGACAGAATCGACGAGGCCAACGACAACGGTCCGACGAGATACTCCAATAAAGTGATATGAAATTAGAAATTTTAGAGAATGAGTACAAGATTGATTTGAGAAGAGAGGTTGGATTTATATAGTATTGGATTTAGGAGTTATAGAATGTGAGGAGTTTAAGGAGTTATATAATTTAATAGGTTTGAGGAGTTATTGAATTTCAAGGGTTTGAGGGGTTATGGAATTTGGCGGGCAAGAGGAATGAATGAGTTTGAGAGGTTATGAAAGAGAAAAGATGAATAATTAAATTTATTTATTTATTTATTTAGTTATGAATAAAAAAAATTAAGGATTATTACAAACACTATACCATCTTGTATATATTTTACATTTAAATGAGATGTTTAGAGAAAGGGTTATGTTGAAAATGATTTCTCGCAGGTTATTTAGAATTTTATCCTTGACTTCTAGAGACAAGCAACATATGTCAATCTTGTACTAAACCTAGTTTAACAAAGACAATATGATCTAAAACTTGTGTTTATATGTTTATGTCAGTAGGATGGTTAGTGAATAAATCATGCTAAAATGATAATAATACAAACCTTTTCTTTTCTTGAGAGTTAATGATCGTGATCAATTAATACTAGATTAAGGTTTAAACCTAGTTTGTATTGTATGGATAGTTTAGAATTTATTAAATTCTTAAAAGAATTAATTTGCATATTGAACCATATTTGATCATTGTGATTATCTTAGGAATAATTTGTTTAACTTTTGTTTGAGATAAAGATAGATTTTTTATGAGTTGAAGACCTTATGCTAGAGCTATATGTTGACATGTATGCTCACCTTACATGATTTAAACAAAAATTGTGTTAGAGATAGATTAATTACTTTAGTTTTATGGAAATGAAGATAAAATAAACTCTCTCGCCCAAATTACCATTAGTTTTATCTTCATAAAAATTAATGTCATGTTATCTTTAGGTTGTAGTTTTTGCATGAATGGAAAATTGATATTATGCTATATGATAAAAATAGAACCTATGATTATACTTGTAGTTTGATTTTAGTGTTTCATATGTTATGATTTGCATATGCCATCTCATGATCAACACATGGATTAATTTTGTAATTTGTAATTTTATTAGATGGCTAATGTTTGTATAACATGCACTTTAAATTAGTGTTATATATTACGTTGTTCAGTATGATTGATAGTTATTTATTTTTGAGAATTTGATTAATATGTAAGGTGTCGTTTTGATTCTGTGAGTCGTGATCTACTTTGTACGACCATAAGGACCATTGTTAACTTTAGGATTTTGAATACATGGATTAGAGATTGAATATGAGTAATTGGATTACATTGAATTATATTGATTTCGTACTTATATATTGGATTGACATATTGATGGAAAATGGGATCATACTCCATACTCGACATGTAACCATATAAATATCAACTGCGGGTATTAGAGAAACTATACATTCGAATCGGCTTACTGGTTATAGGAGGTATTATTGTTGGTGTGGTCTCGGCTTCGGAACGGGACATGTATATACATTATTGTGGACATTACTATATATTTATTATATTATTGTTGCTGTGTTCCCAGTCCCGGAACGGGACATGTATATACATCATTGTTGCCGTGTCCTCGGGATTGGAACGGGTGTTCTATAAGTATGAAATAGTTTCACTGTTTAGTTTCAAATACTAACTTATATAAAACTTGGACTTGGCTTAATGCCACAACGAGTGAGAATTACGTGCTATTTTGAGCTAAGTGTTACACATAACCAAGTGGTAGGTCATCGTTTAAGTATGTGGGTGTCACCTCTAGAATTTTTGACACGTTATGCAGTATGAGATGAATGGGGTTTCTTCTAGTTCCTTTTTGGGTATACAAGATACTTGTGGTAGACCTTTAGGAGCTACGTTTACTTAGTATTTATGCTATTGTTATTGTTATTATTGTTGTACTGTATTTATTATTTCTTTGTATGGTAGATGTTATTCATTACATATCATGCATCATTAGTATCTCATTTATACTTGTACTATTTTATATTTATTATTTTGAGCATGTCTCGATTTTGTTACTTGCTGGGTTTGACCCTTGAGCTACCTTACACGCTTATGTGAAAAAGAGTATGAGGTAGAGACACTGGTGGATGATCCTTACTTTCTAGAGCAGGCGGAACAATCATGATCATAGGATTTGACTTCTTTTGTACTCAGCATGTATGTTTTGTTATAAGATATTACTTTGTATTTATTCTTTTATTGATTGCTATCTATTTATACTTGTTTCTGGATAACGAACCATATATGTATGTTTTTTACTTGTATCTGTTAAACTTGTTATGGATATATAATTCTCGTTTTTAAATAGTAGTTAGTTCTTAGTTTTCTATGAATCTGTTGTGGATCTGTGTATCTTGGTTTAGAATTCATGATTTACCTATTTTATTATATTTTGGCCTACTATTCTAAAAAACGCTTTATGCGGGCGCATATGCGCCCGCATATGCGTTTTCGCCACCGAAACGCGTAGAAAAAGAAGAATGCCCCCAATTATGCGGACAAATGGTTTATCGGGTTTTGAACGTTAAAATTTCGCCCGACCCGCACCCAAAACCCGACCCGTACCCGCAGCCCATTACTTATTTCCCTTCATCTTTGATTCGATGATTCCCTAATTCTCCCGAATCGAAGCTCCCGAGCCCAACAAAAAAAAAAACCCTAATTCTCTGATCGCCCCTTTCCCCCTCCAATCTCACCGGTGACTCGACGTCATCTCCTCCGGCGATTGCGGTCCTCAAGGCGAGCTTTCCGGCGGCAGCGACAGCGCAGGTAATTTTTTTTTTTTTAGTTAAGATTTTAAATCTCTTTAGGGTTTCGATAGTTTTTTTTTGGTATTATTCTTCTTGAATATTTTTGATGATTATTTTGAGTAAACTGAGTTGATTTTAGGGTTTGAATTTTTTGGTGAAAGAAAATATTCAGAAAAATTAGGGTTAGGGTTTTATTTGTGGAAAATGAGTTGAGATAATTTTTGTGCTAACTGTTAACTGAGTAAAATTTAGGGTTTGAGTTATTTTGAAAAAAGGGAGATTCAACCACTGCATTATTTTGATTCTTCACCTCCATTAGCTGATTTTTTGTTTTTATTCTTCACCTTCATCGATGACCACACCACTTTTGCAGTATAAACATCAATAATTTGAAATAATAGCTGAATTCTTTTGAAACAATTCTGCGGCACAAACTTTTAGGGGAGTTTCTTTTGATAAAGAAGTTGAATCTTGCTTAAAATTTGTTGGATTTAGTTACTGATGAGTAATGTATAGTTTAGTGACTTGATAAGCAATTTAATTTCTATTTGTACTTGATTATTAGTATGTATGTGCAGTAATTGCTGAACAATTTAGAATTTTTTTTTCAAACTTATGTGAACACAAACTTTTATGATCAATTTTAATTTCTTTAATACTAGATTATTTCTATATGCAAACCGTACATGCATCTTGAATTTTTGGAATTTCACAAGTCCCCGAACTAAAACTTATCATACACATATCTTGTATTAGCAATATGTGGATTATTATCATATGTTCATTGTAATTTGTAATTTTGTACATGCATCTTGTAATTTTGTAATTTGTAATTGGCCAATTTATCTTCATTTTACATGCTTACAGTTATTATTTATAATTTTTTAGAGTTTTATAGCACTTAATATATCTATTTTTATAATTATTATATTAATATATATTAAAATATTAAAATTCCGCATAATTCCGCGTAATCCATATAATCGGCGCGTAATCCGATTATGCGTTATGCGGTTCTCGACCGCACGCATACTGAAAATGCATTTTAGAACATCGTTTTGGCCTCACGTACATCGTATTGTGCGTACGCACTCCATTCCGTGTTTATTTAGAAGTGGGGCATTATAATTGAATCGTGTTTTTAGGTCATCTATGTGTGACTAACTCCTTATTAGCTGTTTTTTTTTTTGCTTGCTTAAAGTTTATAGATGGCCTCTCTAGTCTCATTAATTTTAACTAAAAGATAAGTACTTTATTCGTTTTTATGACTTTTTTAAAATTCTTGCTGCTACGAAGCACACAATAAACTAGTATATATGAATGCTAATGCAGTCTCAACCAAGCACACGGATGAGTATGCATATGTCCTAGATACCAAAACTAAATACATGGCTATATGAGCAAAATAAAATATAACATCCTAATGACTAAGTTTTGCTAGATGCAAGAAAATATACTTCCTAATTGTGTAGTGGAACTTAACACAGAAAATCTGCTGGCAAATTGAGATAATAATAAATAGATCCGTAATTCATGCAATTACCAAAAAAAGGACATAACAAATTGGAGTAGGCTCAATTAGAGCTTATCTCAAGGAAGTATTGAAATACAAGCTCTAGCGTGAAAGCTCTAAAGAGTTGCTGTAATCTTTGTGCAAAGCCAGAAAATCAAAATGGCTCAGACTTGGTTTGCAGCCAAGTCTTGCGGTCATCTTGATTAAGCTAATGACGTCAATGTCAACGTCAGCTTGGGTTAGCATGAATTTCGGCTTGGTTAAGCCAATAACATTTGCGTTGGTTGGGATTAATTCGATTGGACCAACGAATAGAATTCGGCTTGAAATGGGTCATGACCTAATTTGAAAAGACTTAGGTTTGGTTTGGATCAAGCATTCTTGGATCCAATATGACTCGGTTTCTAGCTAAGATGAAGATGAAGCGGTAGCTGCAACATAGACAAAGGGTGGGTGTCCTCAAAATAAGAAATTTGCAATTCTGGGTTTTCCACTACCCAATTCCTGAAAATGTGATTAATCATTTCAGAGATATCAGGGTTGAAACCGATGAAATTTTTTTGACATTCCTGATGTGTCCGAATGCTTTCAATAAAACCTTCCCGCCCAAGCATAGCCAAATCTTGCGAGGTAAGCGGGTCGGGGACGACGTTTCGACAGATGTCAAGCAAAGAACCTTTGCTGTAGGAAGAGGGTGATGGGAGTCGTCATTCGGTATCAGGCGTCGGTGATGTTTCGGAAACCAGAGTGGTTTCAACGAAAACGAAGGGGATAGTGATGTCAAGGCGAGCTCGGAAGTTGCTGATGGTGATTAAGTCACGGAGTGGCCAACGACCCATCGGGAGGAACTGGTGATGGTGATGGAGATAGGCATTATGAGGATCAGAGAGCTCGAGAGGGCCTCGGTTTGTGCTGACAGTAGTTGGCATTCGTGGATGCTCGGGGCTAATGATGAAGGTAATGATACTGCTGACAAACATGATGTTGCTGTTGATGATGATGTTGCTGATGAGGATGATCGATGATATTGTTGCGGTTGAGAATGGGGAATCTAAGAGTTTGAGGGGAATTGCTACTGTGGTTGAGGTGGACGTTGGTGATGTTGGATGATAACAATGATGTTGCCGGTGAATGACCGGAAATGCTGAGAGGTCTTCTTTGAGTGGACAATTGGCAACATTGTCTACAACAACATCATCATCATCATCAACATCATCATCATATTTCTGATGATGATGATGATATTGCTGATGATGATCATGATGTTGCCAATATTAACAATCATGATGTTGTTGCTGATAATGATGGAGCTATTGCTTTTTATGATGAAAATTTTCTCTTTCTTTTTTCTCGTTCTGTTTCTATTTCTATTTCATTTTCTTTCTTTTTCTTTTTATTTTCTTTGAATCTCTTCTGTTCTTTTTGAAAACAAAACTTAAAATGAAAAAGGAGAAGAAAACAAAGAAATGATGATAGGGATTGATCCTTTGGCTTTGATACCAAATTATATCAGTATATAGGGATTTAGGGTTTGCGGTGGTGGGGATTCAAAATTTAGGAAAGAACAAAATATGATTGGATAGGGAAAATGATACAGGATAGATTTGGACCTCACATCTTGGTGAATTGTGCATCAATTCTCACCTGACATGGAAGATTTCTTTTGGAAACACATGTCTCAAATTATTCACTTATCAAACCAACAGTTTCATACACCTTACTTGTATTGAAAATTATGTGCACGATACGTGCAAATTAAAAACCCTTTGGTTTAGTATCTGCTAAATAGTTCCACTAAATAGCCAAGAATCCCACATCAGTAAACCTTGTCGAATTTGGAGTGCATTATATGAAACAATTTATATGATATTATTATGTGGAGGACTGGGTTTATGTACCAATCATTCTTCACAAGATGCATCAAGCCTTAAGTTGATGTATCTGTATAATTATACGATCAAACTGTTCCATCTCTCATTTTAATTATCGTTTATTTCAAGTTGTAAAATTTACGGGAGCATACCTGGTAACAAAGTAGAAATATCGATTTTATATATAAAACTAAAGCATTATTCATGGTTTAAAATTTCAGGCATTATATAAAAAAAGTTAAAGTGTTAGTTAATGGTTTAAAATTTTTAGAGATGAAATAAATATACAATGTTCACAAGTAGAAAATCCGGTGGCAACTAAAATACTTCTTCTAAGAATTTTATCAGACATCTTAATTGCACAAATAACTAAACTATTTTTAGCATGCAAGATCTATCCTTTACATTTTCCCTTTCAACATGCGATTTAGATTTATTACACGAGGCAGTAACTGAATGTAATTAACATTTATTTTAGATCCAGTAATTTGATTTTAAATAACAGGAGTTTTTCCTTGGACTCGTGTGTATGGAAAGGAAAGCGAGCCCTAAAATCCATGAATTTTAGTCCTATGGTCCTAATGGGATGCAAGATGAACATAAAAGGGTTCAGAACCCAATTAATTCGCAAAAAATTCGGACATTGTGTTGCCCGCACAGAAAAATGTTTTACTTCGATAGCATATATACATTATTCTCATGCACAAATACACATATACATGTGCACACATGTACACATACACACCCATACATAAAGATATATTTGCTAGCTCATGTAACTCTCTCATTTTTCAGCTACTTTCCAAAATGGAGAATGCTACTTAGAATTTCACTAGATTACCCAGCAGTCACCGGATCTTGGAATAACTGTAACTACTGTCACATTCAGATGAATAAATAACATATATAAAATGTAAAGATTTCATTTATATAAAGAGTTGATTACATAAGATTACACACTGTTCTGAATATGAACACAAATGAATCTAAAGAAGAGGAGAAAAACAATACCCAGGCAAAAAAAATATAAACAAATTTACAAGGGATCACTAGGAAGTACTCTGCTTTTACTGTCTCTTGGTTTGTTCTAGCAAGTATGGATTGTCGGTTGGAACTAGCTCTCCCTTTTCGCCTTCCAAACCTAGGTTCAGAATCCAGGAGATTAAAGTAAGT
Source organism: Dracaena cambodiana (assembly GCA_036321105.1). NCBI lineage: Eukaryota > Viridiplantae > Streptophyta > Magnoliopsida > Asparagales > Asparagaceae > Dracaena > Dracaena cambodiana. The sequence goes on along the minus strand of JAYEPQ010000004.1, from coordinate 18,749,589 downwards.
AACACTTAAGGGAAAGTATCAATGTGCGTGAACATATAAATTTGGTATGTAAGCATGCATAAATAAATTAATAAATAAATAAACAATCATGATTAAATAATTATTTTATGTATCTTTATCATGTATTCTATTGTTCTCAGTTATCGTCTAACTTAGTTATAGAAACTGTATTAATGGATGAGATAGTGCTATTCTCCATTATCGTATAAGTATCCATACATATCTGGATTCCGATCTCAATTGCATGGCACTGAACCATATCATACTGCTAGGTATTCAATACACATTCCGTACTGTAATTACAGTAATGAACATACCATATTGAGTACTAACAATAATCGGTCATCAATTATCACCCAGGCCGCTGTAGTAAAAAATCTCGGCCCTAACATTGCAATAATTTTTATATGACATGACTCTTATCCATCATATAGCTTTCCCATCGCGGGGTTCATAATACGTGGTACACATGGTTTATAATGACATCATTACATGATTCGTTTATTCACATATACATGTGTATTTCTATTATCCATGATATCATTGACAATTCATTATTGGATTATGTATATGCAATATTGCTATATTTCATTCCCTTGTTATATCACTATACTCGCTATTATGTCCATCACGTATCGTTCGTGTTAGTACAATGTCATTCATAAACGAGGGTAGCATGCCATGCTACGTGATTGAGATTTAATGAAGTGATTTAGGTTATCGAGCCAATAAATTCTTATTTAATTTGAAATAAGGACAACTCACATTAAAAATTAATGATAACAACACATAAATAAAGTTACATATCTCCCACTTCACTATAATTGCAAAGTATATATAAAGCAGACATGACCCAATAAATTCTTATTTAATTTGAAATAAAGACAACTCACATTAAAAAGTAATGATAACAACACATAAATAAAGTTACATATCTCCCACTTTCTTCACTATAATTGCAAAGTATATATAAAGCAGACGTGTTCTCTCATGCAATTATTTACATATATTTAGAGGCTCACATCATTCACAAATAAAACTATTTTATTTAATTCTTTTTTTAAAACATTTGAAAAGTTTAAACAGAGACATGGTAATACATGAATTGTGCACTATCAATATTAATATGTTATATATAATGTATGGTGGTAATATATGGTATTACATGAATTGTGCAATATCAGGAGAGAATTGTTGCCATGTTATTATAAATCATATATACTATATTATTATAAACCATAGATTTCATGTTCCGAAGTAATTAGAATGCAACACACAACTTTTTTTTTATTGTATTAAGAAAGACATCAGGTTCATTATAAACTTATTTGGATATGTTCAAATAGTTTTAAAAGATAAACTTATAGTGGCAAATACTGTAAACCTCTGCGGTTGAGACCAACTTCAGACGTTGAATTGCAAGGTAAATTTGAATATAAATCTCTGCCCGCATTAAATTTAACCTTGATTTGTTTTAGCAGCTTTTACATGTTGTAACGCCCCATTTTCCGGAAAGATACGGAAACGGAGTACATTACCGTCGGGCACGTGTAAGTCGACGTGCACGAGGCCTATAAGTATGTAAAAGAAAAATGAATGGAACTGAATACTAGTCATCAATCAGGATCTTGGAAGTTAGTCTAGTGGCATATAAAAGAGAAGATATACATATCAATATTGAAAATAACGCGTTATGAAACCCGTTATATTGCGTTACGTAACCTAACGGAACTCCGACGCTACGTAACAACTAGAAATAACTCAATGCACCGTAACAGTACGTTTTTTACGTTATATTACGTAACGTTATGTTAAATTACGTTATGTTACGTTATTTACAGTTATCTTTTAGTAATTTCTATATTATTGTTGATTATTAGCGAATTGCTGTAATTTTATTACTTGATTAGTTGTTGGCTTGTTTGATTGCTTATTGAATTGCTAACTTGTTAATTTGCTATTGTTTTCTTGTTCGCATGTAATTCCTCTCTGATTGTTGAAATATCTTACTTGTTGATTATATTGAATTTTTAACTGAATTGAAATCAACAATTACAAAATCGAATATTACAAAATATAAATTACAACAATGATAATAACTGGAACTAAAATGAAAAATTGGATTTTTTTTTCTTGTTTAAATGATAACTGGAATTATGGTTGCTGACTTAATATAATTTATGAAGATAAATGTGAAAATTATTGTAAAATTTAAAATTAGAGTAGATTATGATTATAAAATGATTTTATATTCTTTTTTTAGATATTTTATACTTATATTTCAATTTATTAAAATAATTTTATATAGTTTATATTTATTTTTATTAAATAAATAGAAAATTGTGTAACATACGTTATGCGTTACGTCATATGTGACATAACCTAACAGAGGCAAAACGTTAGGTTATCGTTATTGCTATTTTAAACATTGATATATGTCTAAGATAAGAAGCAACAAGTACAATACTGATACAAAAGTTGGAAATAAAATCCCAAAGGGTGATACATACCAAACCAAAAATACAAAAGCGGAGGCCTATAAATCTACTGTTACTCGGTCTGCTCTAGAAAGTACAGATAATGCAATGACGGATTCTCCCTCATATTTTCAGTACCTGAGCGTGTGGGGGGCTCAGAGTCAAACTCGGCAAGTAAAACAATAAGAAGTACGGAGCGTGTAATATAAACAAATATGTTAGATATGAGTGGATATGAAAGTATGCGCAGGTATAGAAAATATTAAATGATCAAGTAATGATATCAAGGAAGAATTTACATGCATATCAAGTCTAAATTAATATCTTATTTTAGTTTATATTTTGAACTGAATGGTGAAGAAATAGACTCTTATCGTAGGGAGTGTGCAATATGCACTAACAAATAAAATATGAATTGATGTAAAAAGTATATGCACATGTATGGGAAAGAGTAATGATTAAGTAACAATATCAAATAGGGATATATATGCATATCAAGTCTAATTTAATATCATATTTTATTTTATTTTTTTTTGAACTAAGTGGTGAAGAAATATATTCGTATCGTGAAAGTACCCGTGTATATCCGGGACTCGGCCAAGATGCTGGCGCTGAACCAGCCGTGCTGCTAAGCACTCAAGCAGATACCGATACTGAGTATTCGGTCGTCCCATCAATATGTACTAAATAAGAGATGATGGCTCAATAGCATCCGGGCGCCCCCGCGGATGGGCCCTATTTCGGTTGCGCAATGTATCCTAAATATTTCACGATACAATATTTGTCCACTGTAACGCCCCATTTTCCGGAGGGATACGAAAACGGAGTGCGTTACCGGCAGGCACGTGTAAGTCGACGTGCACGAGGCGTATAAGTATGTAAAAGAAGAAATGAATGGAACTGAATACTAGTCATCAACCAGGATCTTGGAAGTTAGTCTACTGCCATATAAAAGAGAAGATATACATGTCTAATATAAGAAGTAATAAGTACAATACTGATATAAAAGTTGGAAATAAAGTTTCAAAGGAGTGATACATACCAAACCAAAAATACAAAAGCGGAGGCCTATAAATCTACTGCTGCTCAACCTGCTCTAGAAAATACGGATCGTGCAATGGCGGATTCTCGCTCACATCTTCAGTACCTGAGCGTGTGGGGGGAGCTCAGGGTCAAACTCGACAAGTAAAACAATAAGAAGTACGGAGCATGTAATATAAACAAATAGGTTAGATATGAGTGTAGATATTAAAGTATGTGCATGTATGGAAAATATTAAATGATCAAGTAATGATATCAAGGAAGAATGTACATGCATATCAAGTCTAAATTAATATTTTATTTTAGTTAATGTTTTGAACTGAATGATGAAAAAATAGACTCTTATCATAGGGAGCATGCAATATGCACTAACAAGTAAAATATGACTTGATGTAAAAATAATCTGCACATGTATGAAAAGAGAAATGATTAAGTAAAAATATCAAGTAGGGATATACATGCATATCAAGTCTAACTTAATATCATATTTTATTTTATATTTGAACTAACTGGTGAAGAAATAAAGCTGTATAGTGAAAATACCCGTGCATACTCGGAACCCGACCAAGATGCTGGCGCTGAACCAGCCGTGCCGCTAAGCACTCAAGAAGATACCGATTACTGAGTAATCGGTTGTTCCATCAATATGGACTAAACAAGAGATGATGGCTCAGTACCATCCGGGCGCCCCCGCGGATGGGTCCCTATTTCGGTTGCGCAACCTATCCTAAACTTTTCACGATACAATATTTGTCCACCCTTTAGTTCTCCCATAACCTAAGATTTCAAGTTATATTACATGGAAATCAATCCAGAATATGATGAACCAATAATGTCAAGGTTAATACATATACATGTTTAGTAACAAGTAAGATATGGTCCATGTCAAAATCAAGTTAATAGGCAAGTCAGGATCCATGGCAATATCAAGATATGTGTATGTACTAACAAAGAAAATCCGACATATTTTCATGTATCTTGTACAAGTAATTAGTATGTATATGTCAAGGTAAGTATGATGGAGTGTCAAAATCAAGTTAATAGGCAAGTCAAGATCCATGGCATTATCAAGACATGTGTATGTACTAATAAGGAAAATCCGGTATAATTTCATGTATGTTGTACCAGTGATTATTATGTATATGTCAAGGCAAGTATGATGGAGTGTCAAAATCAAGTTAATAGGCAAGTTAGGATCCATGACATTGTCAAGACATGTGTATGTACTAATAAGGAAAATCCGGTATAATTTCATGTATGTTGCATAAGTGACTAGTATGTATATGTCAAGGCAAGTATGATGGAGTGTCAAAATCAAGTTAACAGGCAAGTTAGGATCCATTGCATTGTCAAGACATGTGTATGTACTAATAAGAAAAATTCGGCATATTTTCATATATGTTGTAAAAGTGACTAGTATGTATATGTCAAGGCAAGCATGATAGTCATAAAATACTAGAATGTATTATGGAAATAATGATCATGTATGTAAACCACACATATATACAATTATGCATATAAATATGTATGTAAGCGGGCATTAGGGTGTAAAAATATCTTTGATGATCATGCATGTGAATCATACATATACAATTATGCATATAAATACATATTAGATAAGTGGGTACTAAATTGTAAAAATAGAAATTAAATAGGCTTAACACTATTATAACGATTGCTTTAACAATGTATGAATTTTCCAAATTCTAGAATGATTTCATGGTATGGAAAGTAGCAAATTTATTAAATCTTACTTATGTATATATATTTCAAGTAAACATGAATTAGCATAAAAGAATCATGACTTAATATAATAGCTTGCATAAAAGAAATATTTTAGTAAATTTAATGTAAAACTTATATGAAACTCTCTCTTTAAAACATGATAATGAATAAATAAATAAATAAATATATATATATATATACATATTTTCTAATGGCAAGTGGAAAATAATTTTGAAATCATTATATTATACACAAAAAACTTATGTAGAAAACTTCAAATTTATATATAATATGATGAACATTCATAAAGGTAACATTTTCATAATTTAAAAATTAAGAATATAGTTTAACTTATATATACCTATGTTCTAATGACAAGTGGAAAGTGATTTAAAATTATTGCATTATACACGAAGAATTTATGTAGAAAACTTTAAATTTATATCCAATATGATGAACATTTATAAATGTGACATTTTCATAATTTAAAAATTAAGCATATAGTTTAACTTTACAACTTGTAGTTTAAGAATGAAAGACTATAAATAAAATGATAAATTCGATTAATAAACATAGAGTAAAGTGTAAAAATCATATTTTTATTTTTTTAGAATAATCATAGAGATTTTTGTGTAGAGATATTATCTTTTTAAGTTTTAACAAATCAAGATTCTAAGTTAACCATAAACAATTAGAGTTAGAAATAAAAATATGAGAGTGGATGTGATTTTACTTGTCTTGATGGGTAGGAAGATAAGCCTATTTTGAGGCTAAATAACTTCTTCTCCTTTTCTTCTTCTTCTCTTTTCTTCTTCTCTTGAATTGGAGTAAAAAAAATAAAAGGAAGAGATGATTGAAAAATGAAGGAGAGAAAACAAATGAAAGGAAGGGAAGAAAAAGATATAATAAAAGAGGGATATGGGAGATTAGATGATTGTTTGTCATGCTTGTCCAAATTGGTAAAGTAAGGTATGGGTGAATAAAACAAAATAGATATAGGACAAATAAATACTAATAATAGATTATTAGTTGTTTAAGGTTATAATTTCAAATTAAACTAACCCAAAAAAAAGTCAAAGTTCATCTTTACAAGTCAAAAGAAGAGAGACTAGTAAAAATATGTGTAGAATCCACCGGTGATTAAAATAATATTACTTTAAGTGACTATCTTAAAAATTTTAAGAAAATCACAAAAATATAGAAAAATGAGACAAACACAACACATTTATTTTGGGATTAATCTGATATCAAGAATGTAAGTTATGATGAAATTAGGTTGTTACATCCACCCTTTAGTTCTCCCATAATCCAAGATTTCAAGTTATATTACATGAGAATATAATGAACCAATCATATCAAGATTAATACATATATATGTCTAGTAACAAGTAAGATGTGGTCCATGTCAAAATCGAGTTAACAGGCAAATAAGGATCCATGGTACTATCAAGACATGTGTATGTACTAATAAGGAAAATCCGGCATATTTTCATATATTTTGTACAAATAATTAGTATGTATATGTCAAGGCAAGTATGATGGAGTGTTAAAATCAAGTTAATAGGCAAGTCAAGATCCATGGTATTATCAAGATATGTGTATGTACTAATAAGGAAAATCTTGTATAATTTCATGTATGTTGTACAAGTGATTAGTATGTATATGTTAAGGCAAGTATGATGGAGTGTCAAAATCAAGTTAACAGGCAAGTTAGGATCCATGGCATTATCAAGACATGTGTATGTACTAATAAGAAAAATTCGGCATATTTTTATGTATATTGTATAAGTGACTAGTATGTATATGTCAAGGCAAACATGATAGTCATAAAATACTAGAATGTGTTATGAAAATAATGATCATGTATGTAAACCACACATATATATAATTATGCATATAAATATGGATGTAAGTGGGCATTAGGGTGTAAAAATATCTTTGATGATCATGCATGTCAATCATATATATACAATTATGCATGTAAACACATATTAGGTAAGTGGGTACTAAATTGTTAAAATAGAAATTAAATAGGCTTAACACTATTATAACGATTGTTTTAACAATGTATGAATTTTTCAAATTCTAGAATGATTTCATGGTATGGAAAGTAGCAAATTTATTAAATCTTACTAATGTATATATTTTTCAAGTAAACATGGATTAGCATAAAAAGAATTATGACCTAACATAATATCTCGTATAAAAGAAATATTTTAACAATTTAATGTATAAACTTATTTGAAATCTTCTCTTTAAAATATGATTATGAATACATATATATATATACTTATTTTCTAATGGCAAGTGGAAAATGATTTTTAAATCATTATATTATACACAAAGAGCTTATGTAGAAAACTTTAAATTTATATCCAATATGATGAACATTCATAAAGGTGGCATTTTATAATTTAAAAATTAAGCATATAGTTTAACTTTACAACTTGTAGTTTAAGAATGAGAGACTATAAATAAAATGATAAATTCGATACATAAACATAGAGTAAAGTGTAAAAATCATATTTTTATTTTTCTAGAATAATCATAGAGATTTTTGTATAGAGATATTATCTTTTTAACTTTTAACAAATCAAGATTCTAAGTTAACCATAAACAATTAGAGTTAGAAATAAAATATGAGAGTGGATGTGATTTTACTTGTCTTGATGGGTAGGAAGATAAGCATATTTTGAGGCTAAAGAACTTCTTCTTCTTTTCTTCTTCTTCTCTTTTCTTATTCTTCTTCTCTTTTCTTCTTCTTCTCTTGAGTTGGATTAAAAAAATAAATAAATAAAAGGAAGAGAGGAATGAAAAATAAAGGAGTAAAAATAAATGAAAGGAAGGGAAAAAAAATATAGACAAAAGAGAGATATGAGGGTAATATGATGGTTTGTCATGCTTGGCCAAAGGACAAGCATAATGAAGGAGGTATGGGTGAATAAAGACAAAATAGGCACATGACAAATGATTAGTAATAATATGTTATTAGAGTTGTTTAAGATTATAATTTCAAATTAAACTAAATCAAATAAAATCAAACTTCATCTTTATAAGTCAAAAGAAGAGAGACTAGTAAAAATATGTGTAGGACCCACCGGTGATTAAAATAATATTATTTTAAGTGACTATTTTAAAAATTTCAAGAAAATCACAAAAATATAGAAAAAAGAGACAAAAACAACACATTCATTTTGGGATTAATCTGATATCAAGAATGTAAATTATGATGAGATTAGGTTGTTACACATGTAATGAAAAATAGGGTTTGTCTTTCACTTTTTAAACTTTTCAATTTCGACATATACAAATATTTGTATATGTCGAAATTGACCCAATACTTATTATGTTAGGCATGTTTAGAGTTCGGCTATCAAATTATCCAATAATCCAGTTTAATTTTCAATATCAATTAATAGTCCAAAATGTGAGCCAAGTATATTCACAAAATAATAGTCTAAAATACAGTGTTTTAAATACCGGCCGATATATCGGTATATCGGCCAATATATCGGTAAAATTGAAAAAACGAGACGATATGGGCTTTTTTTTACCGTTTATCGTTTTGGACCGGTATGGGCCGATATATCGGCCACGTGGCGATATATCGGCCGGTATCGAGATGTCTAATACCAGCCGGTATTGGATAATATCGGTTATTGGGTTTTAGGTTTTGGTTACGGGTTAAACCCGTTAAGATCCGACCCGTTAAGAAATAAAACGGGTCGGAAGGGAGAAAAATGTTATTTTTTTTGCGTTTTCTCTCTCTTTCTCTCCCGGCGATCCGAGCTTTCCCTCCCCGCGACGAAAAACCTAACCCCAAATTTTTCCAAATCAGCCCTAAATCTCTTTCCGATTCTTCTTCTTCCATTCTCTGGCTCTCTCTCTCTCATTCCCTCCCTGCGATCGTTGGCCGATCGAGCCGAACGGCCCGAACCCTAACTCTAATTTCCTAATCTATCCAAAAATCTCTCTCGTGTTCTGTCTATCTTTCTTCTCCGCTCTCCGATAGCTCTTCTCCTACTCTGGGAGTCTTTGAAGGGTGCTCGCCGTTCTCCAGTAGGGCAGTGGCCACCGGCTAGATAAGTGAAGTTTGCTTTTTTAATGTAAATTTGATTTAGAGTTACAAAATTCGTCAATTTCTTTTTTAATTGTGCTATTTAGGTTTAATTGATTGCGATTTATGTTAGATTTTTTTGGGTGTAATTTGAGGGAATTCCCAACTTGGGAGGGCTGAACCCGCAGGTAGTCTACAGTGATTTCTTGAATTACTGATTCACACTAAATCAGTGATTCGATTCACTGATTCAGTGTGAATCAGTGATTCAAGAAATGATTTTGTGTATATGAGTTTCATACTAGATAAAATTTATAAATTTGAGTATTTACTATTTATATGTATTCACTGTTGTTGCAGATTCACTGTTCATGCTAGATTCAATGTTGCAGATTATAATTTCTTTAATTATGCCTTAAACATGGTGGGTACAGTGAATGTAGTAGCATATTCAATTTAATACAATTTTCATAGTATAGATGCAAATTGATGTGAAATAATATAATTTTAGTTTTGTTTACTATTTATACAATTTTCACTAGTGTTGTTGCAGATTCTGTAATTATAGATTCACTGCTTCTTAGGTTTGGTTATGTGAAATAATATAAGTTTAGTTTTGTTCATTAAAGTGAAGGCTTAGTAAAAGCTTAGTTTAGTTTAGTTTTGTTCATTAAAGTGCAGATTAGTAAAAGCTTGAATTCTTAAATAGATTAAGTTAATATAAATTAAGTGTAACAATTATTTAGCTCTTTAATCAATTAATTATTTGTCTTTTTTCACTTCATTTTTTTGAGGTCAGAAATAGCTTGAAGGATGTTCTCTTCTAGTACTTCCAATGTCCAAGAGAAGCGAGGAGGTAAAGATCCAGCTTGGGAATGAGGAAAAAAAGTACCCAATGAGCCCAATAAAGTAGAGTGTAATTTCTGTAAGAATAAATATGGGGGAGGCATTACCCGCTTGAAGGAACATTTAGGTCATGTCAGCGGGAATGTCAGAGGCTGTCCCCTGGTCCCAGATGACGTGAAGCAGAAAGCTCTGGTAATGCTAAGTAAAACTAGAGAAGTAAAGGAAGGAAAAGTAACAGAACTTCAAAATTTGTTAAAAAAAGTTCGTGTTAGGGAAAAGAAGATGAGGAGACAACTCGAAAGGAGTCATCTTCTCGCAAAACAACAGATCAATCTTCCCACAAAATAACAGGACCGATGGATCAATTTGCTATTCGATCGGTCGAGGAAGCAGTAAAAGCACCTCAAAGACAGCCTACCGTGCCATCAGTCTCCAGAAAAAAGGCCAGAGACGATGCAATTCGATACATTGCCAGGTTTTTTTTTATGAAGGAGGGCTTGCATTCAATATTGCTACGCAGCCAGCTTTTATGCAGATGGTCGAAGCCATTGGCATGTATAGAAAAACTTACAGACTCATATCCCATACGAGCTAAGCGAGACTTGCCTCCAAAGAGAGGTTGAGGAGACAATGTAACTCTTGAATCATTCAAACGGAGTTGCCGAACAAATGACTGCATTTTAATGACTGATGCGTGGTTGGATCGGAAAGGGAGAAGTTAAATGAATATCGTTGTACATTGTCCGGTCGGTACAGCCTTCTTATTGTCTCAAGATGCATCTTCTGAGAGACACGATGGCAGTTATATCCACAAATTTGTGGAGAGGGGAATGAACGAGGTTGGCGCGGAAAATATTGTACAGATTGTGACAGATAATGCCTCGAACAATATGGCTGCAGCAAACACATTGGCTCTGACGCATCCAAATATATTTTGGACACTTTGTGCAGCACATACAGTTAATCTTATGCTTGCGGATATTGGAAAGATTAAATATATCCGAAGTGCAATTATGATGGGGAGATCAGTCTCCGTGTATATATACAGTCACATCAAATCTTTAGATATAATGAGGAAGGCAATTGGTGGAGAGCTAATAAGGCCGGGTACAACTAGGTTTGCCACGGCATTTCTCTCTTTATCATCAATCAGAGAGAAGGAGTTGCAACATATGTTTATTTCTGATGACTGGATGGATTGCACTCTTTCCAGAACAGATGCAGGCAAAAAGGTATTTATTTTAATTAATAAAAAAATTTATTTTATAATTGTAAATTATACTTTATTCATATTTTTTTAATACATTTTTATGAATGTTTAGGTTGCAGAAATAATTGCTAGCAATAAATTTTGGGATAACACAAACATTGCCCTAAAAGTATTCACACCACTAGTGAAAATTTTGCGTAGAGTTGATGGGGACAAAGTCCCTTCAATGAGTTTTCTGTATGGTGACCTAAAGACTGCTAAAAAGGAGATAAGAGATGCTTTAGGGGGTGAAGAGAAGAAATATTTTCCAATATGGAAGATTATTGATAGGAGATGAGAGGAAAAACTTAGAGGTACTCTGCATAGAGCTGGATATTTCTTGAACGCTCTGTATTACTATGCGAAGCAGCCTGAGATTGATGCTGATGGATCGTTCATGTTGGGCTTCATTGACGTGATGCACGGATTCTATTCAAATGATCATGATAGAATTGATAAGATTGCACAACAGCTCCCAATGTATCAAAATCAAAATGGATCATTTGAAATGTCTTTTGCAAGGGCAACAGTAAAGAGAATCATTAATCCATGTATGCATTTCAATTTAAGAAATGCAAAATTCAATCTATTTTTAATTAAAGAAATTATTAAATAACTAATAACTATTTCTAAATATTCATTACTAGTTCAATGGTGGCAATTCTAAGGAACAGATGCTCCTGAATTGAGGATTATGGCAATGAGGATCTTGAGCCTGACAACCAGTTCTTCGGGTTGTGAACGGAACTGGAGCACATTTGAGATGGTATTACAATTTTAACTTTTCTAATTAAATATTTCTTTCTCCCAAATAGATATGTTCTAAACAAAATTTATGTGATTATCTTTTATTTAGGTGCATACGAAGAAAAGAAATAGGCTAAGTTCCAAGAAATTGCATGACTTAGTCTTTCTCAAATTCAATGCAAGGCTCAAGAGCAAATTTTTAATCCCAAACAGAGATTCACTAGTAGCATACAATGAAGAGGAAAAGGTCACCGAGTGGTTCATGCCTGAGAAAAAGAATAGCGATCCTTATGAGACTAGTGATAATGAAGTCTTTCCTGCAGAACAATTGACTTTTCGACAGGTGTCAATTGCTATGGGTGCTAATCTGAAAAAGAGAGAGTGAAAGAGTTAAGACATCTAAATCGAAAAGTAGTAGAAGTTCAAAGAAAAGCATCATCTTCAAAGTCTAAGCAACGGCACGCATCAGATGATGACGATGGGGAAGAAGTTGATACATCATCATCAGATTCGTCATCAGATGATGAGGAAGGCATGCCATCAAATGAACCAGTCGACTCTGAATCTAGCTAGAAAATATATTGTGAAGACTGATATTTAAACTTTCTAGCATGTTTTAAAGGACAATGTTGTAATTTAATAAATTATATCACTTATGTATTGTAGAAACACTTTTTTTTATCTTGAAAACTTATTTTTCTTAATTTTATGATTGTACGTCGCTCTGTTCATATGCGAACATTCTAAACGGTATCTGCAAATTCGTAAGCTGAATGTAAATAAGCCAATGTAAGTACTATAAACTTATTTTATGTGTTTTATTATGTTCTATATAGCCAATTATATGATTATTGTTTAACTGGTATGACATCGATATGACACTCCGGTATTTAGGGTCATATCGCGATATCCCGCCTGGTATCCAGTAACCGGTATGTAATTTGCTGACCGGTACGAGACCGGTATCCGATATTTAGAACACTGCTAAAATATGAGCTACAAACATTCACAAAATGAAATAAATTACGTACACAAAATATAAATTAAATAAATTTTCCAAGAAAAGAACAAAGAATAGTAGTGTTACTTGCCTCGAATTCCTCTTCACCTTCTTCGATTTCTTTAACTTCTTCTTATTTTTTCTTTTTCTTTTTTATTTAAAAAAGAATACGAGTAGCATGAATTTTGGGATATTACAACTCCATACAGATCACATAGGTGGAAGTCCTCTGTCTTTAAGATCCTTCGTAATCTCCTAATGTGTTCCTCTGTGTGTGTGTGTGTGGAATGACAAACCACAGAAAGTGTATGTAGTTTTGCAGAGAGATACAATGCAGGAAATTCTAGCTTGAAAGTTGGAGGTGATATTTGTAGAGACAAAATAGAAAGAGTATTTAGCTTGTAGATGAGAGGTTTTCCATTATATTGAGTGTTTTGCCTCCCTAAACAAACTAAGCAAGAAAATTACTGTTGAAATCATATAACCTTATCTCATTAAGGCTGTAGATTATTGTCTTACCAATTATGTAGAACATATAGTGCCATCTGTTGTACAGAAATCTTGACTACTTGTATCTATATTTATGTTTATCAAAATATGAACTAGAATTTCCTTGAACAAGCTTTGTCATTATTTCCATTGGGCTCTTGGCCAGCTTCTTGTAGATGTTCTTTTTGACACTCTTGCAGGTTTGCATAAATGGTGAAAGAAAAAAAATAAGTAACAGACTGATTCTCTCAAAGTGCTAAGTTGAGTAGAATTACCTTCTTATCATGTGTTAGTAAATATGTTAGGGACTTCGAGTATGAAATTGTGCCCCTTGATACTTACCACAAATTCAGAGTTCTGGTGTTGTGGAAGGCGCTTTGATAATAAAGACTTTTCATGTCTCCTGTTAAATTCATATTATCTAATGAGCTCCTAAAATTTGCCCCTTTCCTTTTGTCTTCATATGTATACACACACACACGCACACATATTGTTTCAATATTTGTAGGTTTAGACTCTTTAACTTTGATGCTTCATATCAATGGTACTCTTACTATTTATCAAGTTATATCGTCTTAGTTTATTCCAAATTTGCTTATGGCTATGCTAATTTATTGATCAGATTTATCTTGTAAATAGGTCCTTGTTCAGGATTTCAATTGTGCCCTCCAAGAAAATATTCTTCTTCAGGTACTAGTACACACCTGACTCTCATCTAAGGAACTTATCGCCATTTAGATTTTCTTACTTTTCCAAAATTTTTATATTTCTGAAAGATACCTGCTTGATTGTTGCTATTCTGTTATTACAGGCATCTTGGCAATGAATATTCTATACAGAAATTAGTCTGGTATTTGAATTTTTTAATAGCATATATTTATGGAGATAGACTTGTCTACTTCTAAAGGGATTTGGAGCCAAATCCGTTACATTCAAATTCAACAATGGGGCAGTCATATGGAAGATACCTCCCTGTTGATGTGTATAATTAAAGTACTTAAAAACTAAAAATCAAGTGTTATAGCATTTTATTACTCATGCACCCAAATGTGGAAATTGGAGGGCCTAAATAGTTGTTGGTTAGCTTAAAGGTGTAGATTGTTTAAAACCTAACAAAATTTGTTGGATAGGCATTTATAAGTCCTTAGTTCATGTTAAGATGGTTGGATTGAGAACTTCTATATTTTGAAGTGTAGATCTAAAAATAGTACCATTTTCGGCATCCATTTTGTGCCTAGTTGGTGTATGGGGCAAAAAAGAACAAAATTAATGTTTGATTTTGAGGTATTTGAAATAGTATCAATCAACTTCAACGAAGAGGACTATGGAAGTTTCCGATCATTGAATTTCAGTGGGAAGGATTTGCTTGCCTCCAAGTCCTTCCCAATAAACTCAAGTCTATCTGTTTTTATGTTCGAAAACTACTCATAAACATGGCCATCTATTGTATTAACACTACCGAATCTGATTTTATTTTTTTCAGGGTCATATGTATTTGTTTACTCATCATATCAGCTTCTATTCCAACATTTTTGGATTCGAGACAAAGGTATTCAGAATTTTCTTTAGGCCTTATATTTCATCTAAGTCAAATTACGTATAAAAATTTGCATGATACTTTCTGTTGTTAATACTAGAGGGAAATGGTATATCTTGTTTCTTGTTGTAGATATTCAGGTCATATAAAGGGTATCCAAACATCACATTCGTTTTGTATTTATTATTATTTTCAGTTTATAGCCATGATATTCTTAGATTTAGAAGCAACATAAGTTACATATGTTGTCCATTTAGTTGTGTTTCCTGATGATAATTGTTATGAGATTATTGGGGTGTATTTTGCTTTATCAATTTTCTGTAATATATATTTGGCACTTGTGATTTATATTTCAGTGCTGTACATTTGAAGAATTGCGAGATTACTTGAGAACGTGAACATGGATCAATTACTTTGAAACATTTCAAATAAATTTACAGTGATTAACAAACTTTATTTAATAACTCACATATTTGCTTTCTAATTGATGTATAATTAGTTTTGAGTTAAAAGGGACCAAATGTAGTTACTAGTATTAATTTTGCTCTTTTGTTTTTCTGAATTAATTCTCAAATGTTTTTCAATGCCTGTGATCTCTCTTGGACACTGAAGTTTCCCCATTTCTTATTTGCAATATCAGCCTTGGTTACTATTCATGTGAACAGTGATAAATATAAGGTCCTGTTTTAGGTGTACTTATAACAGAAACTTGATTAAACATGTTTATTTGAAAGAACTTCAGGTTTGGGTCATTAGCAGTATACTCAATACAATTTGTTTGGTACACAGCAAAGGCAATGTTTACAATGAGAGTTTGACTATATGCTGTTGTATTGGAGAATAAAAGAAAAATTACTTTATAATTACAAGTTTGCAGTGGCATGTAGGTTACAAGGATTTTTCTTAAGGATGCATGTTGGGTACTTTCTATTTAATGCCATAGGTGTAATGCAAATTTGAATTTGGATGCACATGCAAATTTTATGCCCCTGAACTCTGGATGTTGAAAAGTTGGAAATCATTGCAGTTCTCCAAAAGTTGGACAAGTTGTAGATGAATAGTTGGATAATGAAAAAATTGAGTGGATAGTAGGGATAGATTAGGTGAACCATGTTAGATTAGACTATATCCGTGTTTAGTCCCACATTGGTGTGTGTTCGTTTGTATGGTGTTATGGTACTTCTATATATGCACCCTTTCAATCTATCAAACTATTTTTTGTGAAATGGATCTAATCTCAGCATCTATTCTAAATTTAAACTTATCTAAACATCTCCAAATAAAAAAAAAAATCCTGCCCTAATATCACCGCTGCCATCCCAACCTCTCCCCTTTCCTTTCCTCTCTCACCTCACCACCACAACCGCCACCACTAGCTGCAACAACGGCTACCACCGGCAAAAAATAATGGCTGCAGCCGAAGCCACAGCCAAAGTAGCCTGCAATAATGACAGCTGAGGCTCGTGGCTATCGTGCACCTGTTTCACGCTAATGGGCCCATGTGACTGCTTCTTCTTTGTGTCTTCTCTCATCTCGGATGATTCCTGTCTTTTCTCCAAATTGATGATACCAATCATTATACTTGTTTGGCAATCTATTGATTCTACTACCATCACTACTACTTCGATTATTCCTATGTAAGTTGTCTTTTTATTCCTCATCATGTGCTCTTTATCTACTACTGATTTCTCTAGTGCTACTACTGCTTTTGTTACTACTGCTCATGCTACACCTAATGTGGTAGAAAATATGTTTCTACGCATACCTATTGCAATTATGGTAAAATTAAATGGAAATAATTATGTATTATGGTCTCAGCTCTTTCATATGTTTATTGGTGTTCAAAGAAAGATTGGACATCTTAATGGTGCACCAGATATTAAAGATCCTTCCCATCTTGATTGACTCGCTCATAATTGCTGCATCATTACCCAAGTCATCAACAACATGGTAAATTAAATAGAATAATTATTTATTATGAGCTCAGTTTTTTTGTGTGTTTATTGGTGCTCAAAGAAAGATTGGATATCTTCTTGATGGTTCACAGATGTTAAGGATATTTTCTATTCTGATTGGCTCGCTTATGATTGCTGTGTCATTACCTGGCTCCTCAATAGTATGGAGAAGGTTAGCTCCAGTTTATATTTTTTAAGACTATTAAGGAGATCTGTAATATATGAAAATGAGAAAAATATTTTTAGGGTTTTTAAGCTTTATGAGTGCATGTTCACTTGCCAATTGGGAGAGATGTCTGTTTCTATTTACTAACCAATCCGAGGTATCTCGGATGAGCTTGATATTTGTTGACCATTAGTAATTGATCCGAAGACTACGGCAATATCGACAAGATCTTACTGTTACCAAGTTTCTATATGGTCTAGATTCTACCTTTCCAAATTTCTATCTGGTCTAGATTCTTCTACCTTGCTGATTCAAGTATGGGGTTAAATTTTTACCGGTGATAGTGTTTCCTCTCTAACTGCTACATTCTCTAAATTCTTCAAATTTGCACTGGATCGACCCTGGCTGCTTCGTCACTTGTCTTTATTTAGCACTTTGCCCTATATCTTGGTAGGAGATGTGATCGTGGTTGAGGTCGAAGTCGTGATTCATGGGGAGGTCGTGGTGGCCAAGAGTAAAGTGGTTGATGATTTTGCCAATATAATTATAGCATATAAAATCATACTTTTGATCGCTGTTCGGAGAAGTTTGAGATTGTAGATGGGCTAAGGCATCAATGAGCGATACTTCTACTGGCTATTCTAGTTCTACACACAATAACTTTTGTCACTACTCCAGCTCCTGCTACATCTCTAGTGGTCTAGATTTCTCATGCAGATGGAATTGAGTTCCACATTTACAGTCTACTCCTGTTAGTCCTCATGCTTCTTTTGCATCCTCTTCAGGAGCTGTAGACTAGGATGAAGAATGATATGGGTTATGAGCAATGAGAGATGTCCTATGGATGAGGGGATTTTGCCTACTGGTTTTCCTGTTTGATCTTCTGATTCTTCTTCATGGTGGTACCAGCGACTTGGACATCCCTCATTCCAAAGTCTTCGCCTTGTTCTTCCAGCTACATCTACCATTTCTAGGTTAAGTTGCGTGTCTTGTGGGCTCAGTAATCATCACCATGCCTTGTATTGTAATAGAGTCAATAAACGTAGTAGTGTGCCTTTTGAATTAGTTTATTATATGATGTTTGGGGCCCTTATTGTTTTCCTTCTTTCAAAGATTTCAAGTATTTTCTTATTTTTTAGATGATTTCTCTTGTGTGTATGGTTATATATGTTAAAAACAGACCGGGTCTACTGTTCCTCGCACTATTTAACTCTTCAATAAAGAAATCAGAACTCAATTTTCTACGTCTATTTGTATTCTGCATAGTGATAATGCTATGGAATACTTGTTTTTTGTGTTAATAATGGAATTATTCACCAAGGATCCTATTCACACACATCTCAACTGAATGGCATTGCTATATGGAAACGTACACATTTTAGATGTTGCTTGCACTTTGATGATGCATGTTTCAAATCATTTGTGGTTTGGTGCTATTCTGTGTGGATATCATCTTCTGTATTGCATGATCAAAGTCTATTTTTTTGTTTTTATCCTAGTACATACATGTTTTCATTTTTATCTCGAAATGGTGTACATGCTTTGTTCTGAACTTGACTCCTAGTATGGACAAGTTGTCAACTCGATATATCAAGTGCGTTTTTGTAGATTATTCTAGGACATAGAAAAGGTACAGATGCTATAATCGTGTTGTTGGGATTGCGTTAGAGTCTATGACGGCAGACGGAAGCGATTTAGGATTTGTGGTGGAGAAATTAGGGAAGAACTTAGGTTTTGGGGATAAATTAGGGTTTGAACCTCATGCCCAAGCGAATCACACGCCCACTCTCTCACAAATCACTCGAAAAAAGATTTAATAAAGTAAATTATACACTCTCAAAAGAAATAATATTTAACTCTCTATTCTCTAATTAGGGTTTTACAGACCATATATATAGAAAATTCTAAAACAATAAGATAATAACAAATCTTTAAAAATCCAAGATCTAACTAAATTCCTAATCAAATCAAATCAGATCCAACTAAATAACTAATCTCATCTCTAATCATATCTCTATCAATTCTCTTACGTTTGGAAACATTCACCACCTGGTGAATGGCGGTAAGTAGAAGCCAAGTACGGTAAACTGAAATTGGTCAATTTTTCCAAAATCTGGCAAACCTTTCCGCCGAACAAATATAAGAAAATCGAACAAATCGGCAGCCAAATGTATGTTGTCTTACATTCCATTGGTGGCGACAATAACAATTATGGAAGGTCCGGAGAAAAGTCGAAATTTGTCTCTTCTGTAGAAAATGAAGAATGGAATGTGAGCTGGAAAGTCACTAAAAACACGATTCTCATGAACAGGGCAAATAAATGTTTCTGTAGTGACAGAAAAACTGGATCAACAAATTTTGGACCTGTGACGGGTTCTATGATGACTTTGGTCTCAACTATAATATAATCACCTAAATTCTCGGAAGCTGATGTGTCGATATCTGTATTTTTCGAAGGGCACTGATATTCATAATGTCAAAATTCTCCACAGGTTGAACACTTAATAGATGGACACTGGTGAGCAGAGTGTCCATATCTTTCATATTTAGAGTATTGTTTAAAAACAAGATGCGGAGCATATCGTGCATAAAGAAAAAACTGCAACCATTTCCAAGTTGGATGAGATTTATAATTTCTGAGATACCAATCAGAAACTTCTCCAACTAATTTCAATTTAGTATAGTTGTATTTCTGCTCTGAAGTCAAAGGAAAATAACGGAAAAATTATTCCAAATTACTTTCTCAATTTTCATAACCATTTGGATTATTATAACCATAAAAATGGGGCTGCATCATATATATCACACTCTACTTATTTGAAATCAACATCAGTATTGATGTATTTTTCACAAAATATGAATCCCATATTTAAAGCAAGTTCAAAAAATATCAGAATTGGAATGTATCGATTATATCTCGAATCTGATGTGAACCAGACTTCAAATGACTTCAAATCTCCCCCAAAAGCTTAATAGGTCTGTATTGTAAACGGGTCACCACTATAACTATTCGGATCGGGTTTGATGGACTGAACCTAATATAGAAATTGGATGGGATTTGGAGCTTGCAGGTCGGATCCAAAGTAAATCCAATCTTCCTTTCTTTTGAATGTGGGTTTGTGTAATCAAATGGTTCCAACTCAAACCCAATTCAACCAAACCCAATTAAGTCAAACAAACCACATATTCTTTCTCCGTTGCGGCCGTGGGAGAGGGAAATCGGGCGGAGATGTCTTTGCTGCAGCTATGGAGAGGGGAATCGGGCGGAGATGTGGCTGGAGATGGAGGATGATATGAGATGTAGAACATGATTAGTTGATGAAAAGAAATGAAGAGGCTTGCTCAAAATCGCTAAACAGCTTCTTTCTTCTCCAAATTTTCTCAAGAGAATTCGCCAAAAGATCTCTTTTTTCTTCTTAAAACCCTTGTGCAAATATGATTTATCTATCTAATTAATCTAAACCCTTGATTTAATCGAGAATAACATCATAGCTTTTGATTCCAGTGAGTCCTGATATGATTTGCGCTGTTTAGAAACAAACCTGAATGGATTTGAAATCATATCTTTTCAAATAAATGCCAGACCATACTATTATCTGCCTGAGCTACAGGTTGGGTCACTGGTGTTGCTTGATAAACTCAAGTGCGTCTTAGTGGTGTACGACATTGGTCGCTCTTCTGGTGGCTGCTCTCATGTTGGCTTAGGATTTTGACCCACTGGTGGATTCACTGATAGGCTTACTGGTGGGGCCACTCGAGAGCCTTGGTTTTCCTAACAAATTAGTACTTTTTTCTCTTCACTAACATGATGATAACTTCTCCATTCGAGCTCTGTTTTGAGCTCTACAAATTTGTAGTTGATTCCATTATGAGATTCAAGTTGTAGCTCTATCAAATCAGTGGTATTAGTCGTATTTATTATATCGATCATCGTTCGCTTAATTCGCTTACACATCCAGTTAACTGCACATTTTCCGCCACATATGTTATAGTACAAAAAGAGTTTGTTTTTACTCAAACGAAGGGTTATGTTCGGATATACATCCAAAATCTGTGTCTAAGAAATATTTGTATATGCTGATGTCACATTTTTTTAGTCTATTCTATATTTGTGTGATCATTATCTTTAGGACAATTGTTTCCTTCTCTTTTTATGCTTTTGCAAGTATCTAGTCCATAGTCTATGTGTTGAAATACATGTCTAGTACGGGGGTTGAGACGGTGCCTCCATCGAAATCATCATTGGTGTTTTCCCGCTGTCCAAAAATGCCTCCTCTGATCTTGCAACCAGTTGTTTTTCCATCACTAACTGTTGGTTCTATCCATCAACAACCTTCATTTCTTACCGATCTTGATCTTGTCATTGTTCTGCAAAGGGGTAAGTGTTCTTCTAGTGCTCATCCCATTTTTCAGATTGCTTTCTATGACAAGCTTTATCTTTACTTTTGTCAGTTTTCTTTTTTCTTCTCTCTCTATCCATGTCATTTCAGGAGGCTGTGTTTGTACCAGCTTGGCAGCAGGTTTTGGATAAGGAGATACAAGCACTAGTATCTTAGCTAACTTAGGATTTGGTTAATGCTCCACTAGGTTCCTCCATTGTTGGTTGTCGTTGGGTTTACACTATGAAATTCAAACCTAATGGTTATAATGACAGATACAAAGCTTGTTTTGCAGCAAAAGATTTTTTCAAATGTAATGGTATTATTTTGAGACATTCTTTCCTATGGCTCCTCTCAACTTCATATACATGCTCTTCTCTCTTGTTATCAATCTGGATTGGGCTATATTTTAGTTGGATGTTAAAAACACTTTTCTATATGTTGATATGCATGAGAAGGTTTATATGGAGCAACCTCCAAGATATGTTGCTCAGGGGGAGAATGTAGTCTGTAAACTAAAAAATAAGTTATGGTCTTAAGTAGATCCTCATACATGTTTGAAAAGTTCTATACTCTAATTGATGTGTTGTTTTTTAGGAGGTGTTACCATGATCACTTTTTACTTCTCCAGCATATTACCTCTTTTCTCTGACATACTACCTCTTGCATTGTTCTTGCCGTGTATGTGGATGATATTCTATTAAGTGGGAGATGATACTGAAGCCTTGACAGATAAATATCTCAAACAATATTTATTGACTAAGACATGGTAAAGCCAATGTACTTTATTGGAATTTAAGTGCATATCAGAAATATGGACTGTTTCCTTCAATATGGACTGCTTCTTTCTAAAAAAAGTACGTGTTAAAGTTCTTGGAAGACATTGGTTTACTTGGATGCAATCCTACTAGTACTCCAATGGAGATGTTGAATTCTGGAATGAAGATAATTTTGTATATGAGGAATGATTGAAAAACTTATCTATTTCATAGTTATTAGGTTTGAGATCTTGTATGCTGATGGTTCACTAAGTCAATTCATATATAAGCTAAGGGACTAGAATACTGTCTTTCTTACATTAAAAGCCTCCCAAAAAAGGGTTATTCTATGAGAAGTATGGACATATTCATATCTCCGTGTATTCGTATGCAGAAGACAAAGGTGATAGAAGGTCAAAAACTGGTTACTTCACATTTGTTATGGGAGATCTAGTTACTTGGAGGAATAAGAAATAAAATATAATGTTTTGATCGAGTGTTGAGATAAAGTATTGAGTTATGGTACATACTGCATGTGAATTACTATGGTTGAATAACTTGTTGAGTGAGTTTGATTTTAAGCCAAAGGGTCCTATACTGCACATTGTGATAATCAGTCTGATAATTAGTTTGCTATTTATATTGCTATGAATTCAATGTTTCATGATTGTCATCTGGTTTGAGATATTATGATAAAGAATGTAATCTATACTCCTTATACTCCATCGAGAGACCAGTTGTTTGATATCTTGACTAAAACTGCATTACCGATAACATTCTTTAGTTTATATAATAAGTTGGGCATGATTTCTATATATGCTCGATGGGAGTATTAAATTATACTATATATTTGTGTTTAGTCTCATATCGGGTGAGTTTATTTGTTTGGTGTTCCAACACCTGTATATGTAGACATCTTGATATATAATTAAATCTATCTAACTATAGCAAACCACATGAGACCATCAGTTCCTAGACAGACATGATGAATATTAAGCATTTATAGGTGGACAAAAAATTTATGTAAAATTCCTTTTTTTGCGGGCCTGCTTCCCCTTTGGAAGGATCAGCCTCATATTTATATGTGATTTTTTTTTTTTGGGTCTATAGCATAACCGCTAGCAGAGAGGAATGGCTATACTACTAGATGGATCACTGTCCAATCGCTAGCAGAGAGCCATATAGAATAGGCTGTGCAGCCAAAAAAGATGCAGGTCCTTTTCTCGTATCAACAGATTATAAGGGATATCAACCAGAAACCATATATGCAATTGATGATTATCCCTACCCAGTGCCAGAAAGTGAAAGAAGTGGGTTACCTGATAGGGTAGGCTGGTAGGAGAGAAAAATATAGAAGGTAACGAATGGGAGAAGAAGATAACTTGAGACATTAGTTTCCAATGAAACAAAGTTTTCCTTTCATATTTATCAAAGCTAATTGTTAGATTAGAAAACTATTTTGTATTTGGGTTTACTTTAGGTTTAGTCCTACATTGCCTATTTGATTGTTTGTATACTATTGTGAAACCTATAAATATATGTATTTCTTGACTCATAACAAATATATTGGTTGGTTCTAATTATTTCAAAATATGGTATCAGAGCACCTTACGAAATAAATATCAACCGTCAATCTCAACCATCCTAATTGATGACCGACTTTCATTCAGATGCTGACTCGGATTCTGGTTCCGACTCTGATTCCTATTCTGATGTCGACTCCGATTCTGACTCCGACTCCACAATCGTGTAGCCAATTGGATTCTGTGTCTATCTCAGTTTCTCTTTTTTATCTACTTTGTGACTGGAGGGACTCTTCGACTTCAGGGTTGTAATCTAGTCTTAATGCAACTTTTTGGTTCTTCCTTTGCGTACTATTTTGTCTAAACAAGAAGTTTATCGTTATTACTGCTTCTAAGAAATATGTTTATTTATTGTCTACTACTATTTCTTCTTAGAAAGAAATTTAACTGCTGTCACTACTGCTTATTCTAAGAAAAAAGTTTATCTACTTCTACTACTACTTCTGAGAGAGAAGTTTATCTGTTTTTACTGTTCGAATACGGGTGTGCTCTGATGATTTAAGTGATTCATCTACTGCTACTAATGTTGCTCATCCGCTTCAAGTTAACCTTACATTTGAAGAGGGAGATTGTTTTCTAATCTGTGTATCTAGTTTGGTATAATTGATATTTATACTCCAACTTGAACGAGAGCGTTAGATTATAAAACTATTTTGTATTTGGGTTATTTTAGGTTTAATCCCATATCACTTGTTGGATTGTTTGTATGGTGTTGAGACACCTATAAATATATATATTTCTTAACTCATAATAAATAGATTGATTGACTTTGATTATTTCATAACATTAATTACAACTTTAACACCTTAGTCCTTTACTGGATTAATGGGCTTCATATGAATAAAAACCACTCCAAATTAAAATAAGTGACTAACCAATAAATTAATTGAAGATATAACAAATCTACCTAACTGATTGAGAAACTAACAAACAAATCTCACAAATAGTATAACTGATTCAAATCCTAAGAGATAAATCTAATTCATAGTTCTTACAAATTAGACTTAATAATGATTGATAGTAGTGTTCTAAACCTAGTTCCATTACACGCTCGCTCCGAGAGCGAGTATTGAGTACTCGGAAAACTTAACTAGTACTCGGAAAACTTAACTAGTACTTGGATTTCGTCCAAATTTTAATTTTTAATATGCATATACAAAACATTAAATATGTAATAACATAACATGTAATTTCAATAATCAAAAGATTGACATTAAATATAAAGTTATTTATTAATAATGAGCCAGAATATCCATAAAAGTTATAAAATAGGTATAGTAAGAATGTCTCATAAATTTGTAAAATTAAAACTAGCGGATACATACGAGGATTACAATCATTTCAAGTGGTAGGTATGTTAAGATGCAATATACTTATTTATAAATACCAACGGCAATTTTTTTAAAGAGAATTTATGAAGACATACTGCAAGAATATTTAAAAAAGGAGTATAGTTTATGAGACAATTGAGAACTTTAAAAAAAAACTCATGGTCTTTCTGGCATTTATAAAGTTGATTGTTTGAGGCATTGTAAGTACATATTACTAAAACAACAGGTTGGACAAAGATTCAAAAACATTTCGTGATCTTGGTTTTGGATTTTACTAAAATCTACCTATTTTTTGACTTGACTTTCGACTCAATCGATTCAAAAAAAAAATTCGAATTTAGTATAATCATAAAAAAGTAGGAATGAGATGAAATAAAAACAAATTTTAAAATATTAGGAAAAAGAATGAAGGGAAAAAAAACAAACAACAATCGAAATAAAGGACCAAGCTCTCCTTTTTGAGCCCTAATCTCTCTCTCTCTCATTATAACAAAACTTGGCAGATCAGATTCGTATAAAAACATTAGAGCCCTTTTTTATTTTTTGACTTGATAAGAGTCCAAGTGCCTACTTCACAATCCGAACTCGACTGATGTCAAACAAGTACTTGTTTTGTCTTTTTTTTGAATGAGTTTATGTTTTCGGCATGTTCAGAGAATGAGTCCGAGTATTTGGACAAGGTTTTTGGGTTTAGAACATGATAGGTGTAATTATTTTGATTGTTTCTTCCATAGAAGGATGCATATCCGTGTAGGTGATTTTCAGATTTATGCAAAATTTGAAAGTTTATGGTGTAAATGGAGTAGTCCGTAGAAATTTTCATTTGAAGGTTACAAGAAACAAGTTATTCAGAGTTATGCCACTATATTACACTAGCAAGAAGCAAGGATACTTAGGGAACTATAATATATTTGTGGACTAGTGTGCATAGGAGTATAGGAGATCCTCTGTGTATTAACTATCTAGAAAAACATTTAATTTTCTTTTCCAATTCCCAAGGTGTCT
This sequence comes from Dracaena cambodiana, assembly GCA_036321105.1. Classification (NCBI taxonomy): domain Eukaryota; kingdom Viridiplantae; phylum Streptophyta; class Magnoliopsida; order Asparagales; family Asparagaceae; genus Dracaena; species Dracaena cambodiana. The sequence continues at coordinate 18,723,244 of JAYEPQ010000004.1, read as the reverse complement.
TATGATTGGCTAACCATCAGCATTGAATAGAGGGAAACTTTTATCCACATCATTTTGGATGTTGTTGAGCCATTTTGACTGAACCATTTCTCCGAGGGGTTTAAGTTGTATTTAATATACATACATGTGTTCTTTAATGCAGTATTCTGCTGATTTTGAATTGCTGATCCTTCAACTTTTTCCATCTCAAAATGAAGATAATAATTTAAAGATCTTTGGTCCTTTTAAGTACCACAATTGGTCAAAATAATGGCAAATAAACCTTTAAATATACAAAAGTTTTGTATTAGGAGAGGCTAAACAGTACTCGCTCAGTGCAGTCATATGTTTGTGGTTTGTTTATTTGTGTTCTACGTATGTGATTTTCTGTTCATATGTGGATTAGTTTGTAAATGGTTCCATGTAGACATTTAGTTTGGATTAATCAGCGTCCTGTGTAATGCATATTATCTGTTGGAAACCATAGACACTTGAAATCTTGTTGTAATATATTGGATGATTTCGATGTGTTCTGGCTTTATAACATTGGAAAATGGCCTTACCAATCTTAACCAATATGGTAACATCTTCTAAAATCAGAATTGGCTGATAACTTCAGTTTCAGCATATTTGATACATTCAGAGTTTCAGCTTGAAAAATCCTGATACTTGTGGAATTGGCTTAGAAAGAGCTAATACATACCAAAGCTCAAGAAACAAGGATGGTGTATAAAAGCTCCATTTGAACTTCTTTTGTCAATTTTTTTTTTTTTTGGTAACACAAGAAGCCAGTTTGTTTGGCCCTTCTGAAAGTACTCCTACCTATGCTGTCAGATCTAATAAGACTATATAACTTTGATTTCCTATGAAATCACACTCAACCAAAAGACCCTTAGAACTCCCAACTGATATGGAATCTGCAGGCAAATTAACTCCCTCAGAATGTGTGTGGTATCAAAGAATCATTTAAAAATGAGAGCCAGTACTTCGTATCTTTAAGGAACTTTTCAGCCTAGCCACCTAAGCCGTCCCCTAAATGGATTGCCGTGATGATTCTAAGCACGTCATGCTCGTGCTAAAACTTGAGGCATTCCCAAGTTAAACATCACTCGTCTTGGTCCATCCATGCACCAATCGAGTTGCCAACAGTCCATGCTCTTATGAGGAAACTTTTGGCAACCACAAACCTACAATCATGATCTCAAATGACAAACCCAGCCCCATCTCTATTAGGTGATGATTAAGCGGATCTTCAAAGTTGAACTTCAACCATGCCGAACAACAAAATAGGCAAAGGTTAAATGGTAGTGAAGGCCAATCTAAGCAGTCCCCGTAAACCAACTGGTAGTCCAAGTCAACTCCAGGAGCCTTCCATCTCTCAATTGCCTGAGCCAATAGCCATACATGCCAGTATGAGCTGGTTGATGAAGCTTGAAAAGTCAATCTATTCCTATTCCTCCAAAGCACCCAAAATGTCTATACCATGACAATTTGGCGAGCAACTAAGAAACTTCCAGCTTCCATGCTTTAGGAAAGGATACCAAAGTAGCTTTGAAGCTTAATTTGGTGTAATATGGAGCAATACTCACCATGTGTTTGGGCATTGATAGACAACATGCTCTTGGGTTTCTGGAAGGACATAATATGTCAAGTGGCACACCTAGCCAGAACTGGTTAACTTTAATTAGCATAGCTTCGTAAGCTAACATCTGGTGCAATTGTGGAAGGAAGAAATTCTGTTGGCTAAATCCAGCTGAGTTCATAAACATCGTTGGTCACACCAAAAATATCCTTGTACAAATCCAAAATGCACATCTTTAGTGATACCATCGACCGCCATCCCACCTCATTCAAAGTGACAAACTCTACAAGAGGTATTGACATGATGCAGGGCTGCTAGGTGTGGGCTATATGCTAGCTGGTGATGTAGTGATCCCATGCTCTTGTTTCAAGAATAAATTGATTAACCTTGTGAAGTTCTGATTATAGGATGTAGCAGCTCAATAGTGAAGTAAGTTGGCTGCCTACTTATAGGTAGATCTCGAAGCCAACAACCATCCTGAATACCGACACACTCATCATTCCGATATCGCTTGTAGCTACCGCTTGTTTAAATGAAGACCTCAAAAGCAATAATTTTCATAATTGGCAATGAAGTCCATAGAGATACTCATCTAGTGTATTTCTGATATGTATCCAAATATTGCTTGGCTTGAGAAATGAGGCCCTTAATGTGTCAAGATGCAAAACTCCGAGTTTTGCTTACTATTCAGATTGTGATATTTGAGAAGACAGGGATAAATTTTATGGTTTTCTTATATACATTGTCATTGTGATAGCCAAATTAACTATTTTTTCTATTTAATAACATAACTTTTATTGCTTGGCACATGCTTAATCTAATTCGTTATTTGATACTAGCTGAGGAAAATTACACTGGACAAACAAGATTTTAATATGTTTTGGTAATTAATCTATATATTTTTGCTTGGCAAATGTGTACTTGGCAGTGTTTTAAATACCGGCCGATATACCGGTATATCGGCCGGTATATCGTTAAAATTGAAGAAACGAGACGATATGGGTATTTTTTTACCGTTTATCGTTTGGAACGGTATGTGCCGATATATTGACCACGTGGCGATATATCGGCCGGTATCGAGATGTGAAATACCGGTCGGTATTAGATAATATCGGTTAATGGATTTTGGTTACGGGTTAAACCCATTAACCCGTTAAGATCCGACCCGTTAAGAAATAAAACGGGTCGGGAGGGGAGAGAAAGGGTAATTTTTTCGCGTTTTCTCTCTCTCTTTCTCTCCCGGCGATCCGAGCGATCATTCCCTCCCCGCGACCAAATCCTAACCCAAATTTTTCCAAACCAGCCCTAAATCTCTCTCCGATTCTTCTTCTTCCACTCTCTGGCTCTCTCTCTCGTTCTCTCCCCGCGATCGTCAGCCGATCGAGCCGAACGGCCTGAATCCTAACCCTAATTTCCCAATCCATCCATAAATCTCTCTCGTTCTCTCTCTCTTTCTTCTCCGCTCTCCGATTGCTCTTCTCCCAATCTGGGAGTCTTCGAAGGATGCTCGTCGTTTTCCAGTGGGGCAGTGGCCGCCGGCCAGGTAAGTGAAGTTTGCTTTTTTAATGTTAATTTGATTTAGAGTTACAAATTTCTTCAATTTCTTTTATAATTGTGCTATTTAGGTTTAATTGATTGCGATTTATATTAGAAATTTTTTTTGGGTGTAATTTGAGGGGAATTGCTAAGTTGGGAGAGCTGAATTTGTGATTGTAGTCTATAGTGAATTCGAATCACTGATTCACGCTGAATCAGTGATTTGATTCACTGATTCAGTGTGAATCAGGGAAGCGAATCACTGATTCAATGTGAATCAGCGACTCAAGTCACTGATTCACATTGAATAGTGATTCGGTTCACTGATTCACACTGAATCAGTGAATCAAATCACTGATTCAAAGTCACTGATTCACATTGAATCAGTGATTCGGTTCACTGATTCACACTGAATTAGTGAGACGAATCATTGATTCAGTGTGAACCAGTGGTTCGAATTCACTGATTTTGTGTGTATGAGTTTCATGGTAGATAAAATTTGTAAATTTATATTTTTATTTACTATTTATGTGCATTCACTGATTTTGTGTGTATGAGTTTGTGTAAATTTGTATTAACTACTATGATTAGTTTCTGAATATCTGAATATGATTAGTTTCTTGTATTAGTCACTAAAGTTGTTGGTTCCAGGATAGCTAAAAGTTCAAGTATATTTCGATATTGATTCGGTCCAAATTATTGCTTCATGCTACCACGTACTACTTCTGGATAATCTGGTGGTTGGATTGGTCTCAGTATATGATTATTAATTTTGTTTGTTAAACATTGTTATTGTTGTTGCAGATTATAATTTCTTTAATTATGTCTTAAACATGGTGGGTACAGTGAATGTAGCAGCATATTCAATTTAATACAATTTTCATAGTATATATGCATTATTCAATTAACTAAAACAGTTTGTTGGCAGTTGCCACCTGCACTCATAAATCTGTGATTGCTTTGGGACTAAATTGATATTAAGCAAAACAGGTTGTTATTGGCTTCTTAGGTTTGGTTATGTGAAATAATATAAGTTTATTTTTGTTCATTAAAGTGAAGAGAGATTGCGACTATATATGACACAAATAATTATAATTACTTATGTATTGTAGAAACACTTTTCTTTTATCTTGAAAATTTATTTCTCTTAATTTTATGATTATATGTCGCTCTGTGCATATGCGAACGTTCTAAACGGTATCTCCAAATTCGTAAGTTGAATGTAAATAAGTCAATGTAAGTACTATAAACTTATTTTATGTGTTTTATTATGTTCTATATAGCCAATTATATGATTATTGTTTAACTGGTATGACACCGATATGACACTCCGGTATTTAGGGTCATATCGCGATATCCCGCCCGGTATCCGGTAACCGGTATGTAATTTGGATGACCGGTATGGGACCGGTATCCGATATTTAGAACACTGGTACTTGGTACTTTGTAGTTGCTAATAGAGGATGACGTAAGAAATTATTCCATGTCTGATTTGGTAAATCATTGAAAATTGGTCATACAATTTAAGTTACTGGGCTGATTTTTTATTAGTCAATAGTAATTAGTTGGTACATTCTTAATTAGTGACTAGCCTAGATTTGTATATTATCATTAATATGAAAATGATTGTTAATAGTTCACCTTTAATTGCTAATAAAGGTACTTAGTTAACAGCTCTATTATTTGATATTGTAAATAATTATCATGACCATTTGTAAATGACTTATATTAAGTATTTTAGGGTTAATTAGAATAACTATCCATGTGTTATAAATTCTGTACAACTAATATTCCTTTATGATTTTTTTTTCGCAGTTAAGACCCTCCAGTACCTAATGTAGTGAATCCACACATTTAATAGACTCACATTGATTTAAAATTGAATAAACCAAATAATTTTAATACCTGAAATATCCTCTGTTCCCTTTATCTTCATATTAACAAGTCCATTCTCCTTATTCTCATATTTCATCTGAAGAGGCTGTTCATGAAGGATCTGTCCCTTAATCACTTTGTCTGTTTTCAGAATCTCTCTGTGTACCTTTGGTATTCTAAGATCAGTTAGCAAAGTCGATCAACCATGGCCATGGCCCAAATAGGAGGAGAAAAATTCCACATTTTTCATCCAAACCTTCTCTCTCTCTCTCTCTCTCTTCTCTTCTCCCTTTCTCCAACCCATCTTCTTGTTTCTTGGTTCTTTTACCCCGAAAGGAAAAAGGGAATCAAAATGCTAAACAAAGATTGAGTCTATAAACAGACTCATTGCCCGACTCTTCTCCTTCTCTCCAAAATATGAACGAAGTAAAAGTTGGAGAGGAAAAAGATTAATTCAAGGGAGGGGAGCACGTTAGGAACCAAAAGATGAAGAGGTATGGACTTTCCTCTCTAGCACTTTTTTCTTCTTTGTTCATGGGGATGATGGGAATGTCAAGATTAATCTCCATAAGGACCTCTCTCTATCAACATCATCTAATGCCACACAAACAACTCAAGTAACCCATGTCTCTGGAGCGGTGTAAATTGTAGCCCCAACTTCTGGTATGATTATCAACCTCTTGCTCTCATGCCTTGGCCTCACAGCCTGAACCATCAATATTTCTTCTGCCTTTTCATTCTTTGGACTTCTTTGTAAGCTTGAATCTCTTGATTCTATTGATCTTTCCTCGAATTTCATTGCTTTCATCGCCACATCATCCTTTTCAAACTGCAGTTTGGTTTTTCAGGTGGAGTCCCTTAACTTCTGCTTGAATAGGCTCAACATCTCTGTTGATGAGTTTTCAAGCTTCTGTAATTTGGAGTTTCAATTATCTTTCATATCATCTTTAAAAATCCCTCGAAAGAGTTCAAGTAGTCTCATTAACCCTTTTTCTAAAAAGAAAAACTTACATACACTGTGCTTTCATATATATATATAGTGTGGTTTCATTGTATCGTATGTGCATGTTTTACCCCAGTTTGGTGACAGGACAGCTTAAATTGTAGCTTTTCTTTAAGTTTTAGTATATGAATTGGGTGATGAACAATCACTATGAGAAATATAAGCAACAGAATAGAAATGATTGGATTTGTGCTACAGTTAACAATAAGGGATTCTCTAGGTGCAATTATGGCAGAAGAACCCATCACCTTGATTCCCTAAGTCCTCCTTGATGTTATAGCTTCTAACATTGCCTGGATTTTGATGCATTGTTGAGATTATGAAGTACTTTTATGCTAAAAAATTGTTACATTGTGTCATTGGTAGATTTGCAGTATTTCATGTTTTAATTCTTGAAGTTCTATCTGCTAAAATTCATTCATTTTAGAGTAGATAACTGAATATCTGATAATCTTTCTATTTAGCAGTATTTGTTGGTCTTCTCACTTTATCTTTGGAATTTACCGAAGTGAGATTATTTTGCTTTCTCATGTTAATTTTTTTGATTAAATCTCATACCAGTGAGTTTAAGCTCTTATCAGTGAGTTTAGGCCCTGTATCAGTCCAGTTTCTATCTCCTATATGTCAGCTTTGTCTTGTCTTGTTAGTTTCAGCTCCATATCATGTTTCCGTCAAATTATATTCGTCAGTGTGCGCATCATTCAGTTTACACCTTCTATCAATTTTCGTATCAGTTGGTTTAGCCCTTGTAGTAGTCAGGCTTGACCTCATATCAGTCAGCTTTAGCCTCATCAGTCAGTTTTGGCCAATCCTTGATGGAAACAGCCTGATATTTGACCAAACCCTTTTGATATACAAACGTTACAGATTTCTAGGATTGATTTCGTATTTGATAGCTTTAAATCTGATACAATAAATCCAATATGTATTGCTGTTGGCTGATATCTAAAAAACCTTGGTTTGAACATACGTTGGTCGCAAAGTTTCTGTTTGGTCCTTTTGTTCCATTTATTTTTTCCAAGTAGCACCATGCTTATTATTTATTGTTACTCCAAACAAATCAATATTGATTAGGGTAGCTATTTTATTTCAGGCTGGCAAGCATTCTTTTATTTTGATCAGTTTGTAATGTAATGATTTAAACAATTCATAGTGCAGAAAACAATTCCCTTTCATGAGATTACATGTGTCCGAAAAGCAAAGACGGCTGCAATTTTTCCTAATGCCATTGAGATTGTTACTGGGATGAAAAAGGTACCAGGTCTTGGCTGTACAAGTGTTTTTCTATGTTTAAATTTCTAGATAATTAGAACAAAATCCTATCATGCTTATGAAGAGAGTTTCTTTAGTCACCTCTGTCAATTTTCTTCTAAGCAACTAACATAACTTCGTGTTCTTGTACTTGTTCTTTCATCCTTCTACATGATAGCATTTCTTTGGTTCATTCTTGTCCCGTGATGAAGCCTATCGACTCATTATTGATGGTTGGGCACAACACAATAATGATGCCAGAGCCCTCTTGGATCGTCAGGTGAGTTACCTCTTGCTTTGAATTGAATAGGTTATAGATTAATGTCCATAATGCGAGGGATATTTTATACCACAGTAGTAATAAGTTAGTTTTCTTGTTAAAATTGTATATTTCCAGTGGTTATTGATATGGGAAACACAATAGCAAGTACTCATGTATGTATATGCGTGCACGCATGCACACATACCCAAACACACCCACACACGCATGCAAAGATATCTACACACACACACACATACAAGCGACAACCAACCCCGTCAGCCCTACAATACGTCACGCCGATGTTGGCTTCAACAATTTCTCTCTCTCTCTCTCTCTCTCTATATATATATATATATATATATATATATATATATGAGAAAAATAAAAATGAGCTGATAGCTCATGCAAGTTACCTGAGTTGCAGTTCATTTTCACTATCTCTAATAATTTTTTTTAAAAACATTCTTTTGGATTGTGATCTCGACCCCCTAGGGTTCACTCATACCCAATTTCTTGGGTTTTAGTTTTGATTTAGTCATCCATCAAGTTGACACAATTTTTAACGATTTTCAATGAGTAAACATTTTGTATCCACTTGATTAAAGTTTAAATGAATTCCAAAATTCATAAAATTTAATTTTATTAAGGTTAAAGAGGTAGAAATCCTAATTCTAGAAAAAAATTGAAAAAAAATTATTAGATTACTGTATTTTGGCCACTAGCTCACGTAATTTTTCCTGAGCTGGCGGCTCACTTACAGTAATCCCTATATATATATATATGTATATGTATATACGTGTGTGTGTGCGCACGCGCGCGTGCCTTTAAACATCAGCGGTTGAAAGGTTACATTGTTTTGGGCTCCACCACCATGAATTAAATGGTTGTAAAGGTCATCAGTTTTTAGTTGCAGATAAAGATAGGAACATTAATGATTTAATGGTATCCATCACTTAAATATTTTAATGCTTGTGTTAAAATTGTTCAGTGTTAAATATTTTAATGGTGTCCATCACTTGCTGGGGTGACCAAGGAGCCAGGAGAAACAATCATAAAGGAACAATAGAGATGTTATACTTAGACAAATGCTTATTTATTTTTATGCTGTACGAGGAACTTTTGATCAAGAAAAATAAAAATATCTTAGTATATATATATATATATATATATATATATATATATATATATATATATATATATATATTCCATTCATGTTAGTTACTCGCCTTATAGTGTGAAGCACCATTTTCCTTTCAGTTTACAAATTGAAAATTAAAAATTATAAGAAATATTGATAGAGATCATATTAGTTTTTAGTTAGATATGATTAGATTGGATTAGAGATTTGGTTAGATTTTAAAAGATTTGTTATTATCTTGTTGCATTAGGATTTTCTATATATATGGTTTGTAAAACCCTAATTTGATATATAGTGAAATATGATTTTTTTTTTTAGAGTATGTGATTTGTTTTATCAAATATTTTCTTGAGTGATTCGTGAGAGAGTGAGTGTGTGATTTGCCTGGGTGTGAGGTCCAAACCCTGATTTATCCCCAAAACCCTAAATTCTTCCCCAATTTCTCCACCACAAAGCTTAAATCGCTTCCGTTCTTCGTCAAATTAGTATCAGAGCTCAAGATCCACATCTTCAGGTATCAGAGTCCAAATCCATCTCTATTTTTTTTCAAATTTTCTTTTTAGATTTGAGGGTAAAAAAAATCAGAAAAAAACTGGAAAAAAAAAAATCTGACAGTAGATCAATCTAAAAAAAAGAGCAAAAAAAAACCCGATTAAAAAAAAGGGGAGAAAAAAAAAACAGTACAAAAAAGAGAAGAAGCGACATAAAACAAACCCCAATAAATCCCCCAACCCAATCTCCTCTTTCTTTTTCTCCGCCTGGCCCCACAACAAGCAGCAGCAACAAGTGGTAGCAGCAGCAACAACACCAGTAAGAACAATAGTTGCAACAACAACCCACGAGTCCAGTGAGTTCTTTTTTTTGCGGCTAACAGTTCATCCTTTTGGGTTTGATTTGGATTGGAGTTGATTTGGATCCAGCTTAACAAATCCGCATCTAATAGAAGAGGAAGTACCAAATTGATTTGGTTTGGGCTAGCAGATTTACAACTTGCAGATCCAACCCGATCCACTTGAGTTTAAAGTGTTCAGTTCACAGACAGACCCGTTAGAAGAGAAACAAACCCGTTAAGTTCTTTTGGGTGATTTTGAAGCTATTTGAAGCCTGGTTCGCATCGGATTCAAGATATAATCAACACATTCCAATCATGGTATTTTCTAAACATGCTTTAAAAATTTTGGAATTATGAGATTCATATTTTGTGGAAAATGCATCAATACTGATGTCGATTTCAAGTAAGTAAAGTGCGATATATATGATGCAGTCCCTTATTTTCATGGTTATAATGAGCATAATGGTTATGAAAATTGGAAAAGCAATTTAGAGTAATTTTTATATTACTTTTGTTTGACTTCAGAGCAGGAATACAAATATGCTAAATTGAAGTTGGCTGAATAAGCTTCTAATTAGTACCTCAATAATTATAAATCTCGTCCAATTTGGTATTGGTTGAAATTTCTTTTTCGTGCACGGTATGTTTCACATCTTATTTTTAATTATTCACCAGAAATTTTTAAGGTCAAATAGTGCTCGAAATGTGAAGGATTCGGACACTTTGTTCACCAGTGTCCTTCCATTAAGTGTTCAGCTTTTAGAGAATTTTGACATTATTAATATCAATGCCTTCAAAGAGTCTAGATATCGACACATCAGCTTCCAAGAATTTAGATTATAATGTTATGGTTGAGACTGAAGCTATCATAGAGTCTGTCACCGATCTATAAGTTGTTGATCTGGTTTTTCTGCCAGAGCCAACTACAGAAATATTCAATAGTCTTATTCATGAGGATCATATTTTCATTGACTCTCCATCTCACATTCCAAATTCTGCATTTTCTACAGAAGCGACAGGTTTTGATTTCTCTCCGGACCTTTCACAATTGTTACTGTCATCAATATTGAAATATAAGGCAGTATATATTTGGTTATAGATTTGTTCGACTTTCTTATACTTTAGTTCGGTGGAAAGATTTGCCATATCTCGGAAAGATTGACCAATTTTATTCTTCCGTGCTTGATTTTCTTCTTGTCGACGTTCACCAGGCGGTGAATATTTCTAAGCGTGGGAGAATTGATAGAGATCATATTAGTTTTTAGTTAGATTTGATTAGATTAGATTAGACATTTGGTTAGGTTTTAAAAGATATATTATTATTTTGTTACATTAGGATTTTCTATATATATATATATAGTTTGTAAAATCCTAATTTGATATATAGTGAAATATGATTTTTTTTTTTGAGAGCATGTGATTTGCTTTATCAAATCTTTTCTTGAGTGATTCGAGAGAAAGTAGGCGTGTGATTCGCCTGGGCGTGAGGTCCAAATCCTAATTTATTCCCACAACCCTAAGTTCTTCCCCAATTTCTCCACCACAAACCCTAAATCGCTTCCGTCTTGCGTCAAATGTTCTCAGCTCTGACATTTGTTGGCACTCAAAATGTAAACAAGTCTTCAGCTGTAATTTCTAATTTACAGAGACATTAAACTCATGCATTTTATTTTATATTTATACTAATTTATGACTTTGTTTAGAAAAAAAAATTCTTGCCCCATAACACTGTTACAAATGAGATGCTCTCTCTCTCTCTCTCTCTCTCTCTCTCTCTCTATAGCTATCTATCTATCTATAGTAAAAGTGGGAATGCAAATATTTTCTACTGACATGCAACATGCCTTCTTATTTGAAAACACCTTTAGTTAATTGCTTTTAGTTTAATCTATGTTTGTCATTTATAATGGCTAGGAGCTAAAATGCTCCAACTCCATTCACCAGGTTCTGCGCATTATCTCATTTTTTAAGCTTTGTATCTCGCTGAAGGACTTTTACCATTTCTTATAGGTAATAGCTTTCTTTGTGCTTTGATGTCCTTGAGAAGGCTTTTCACCTGCCTACCAATCTATTTGTTTTCTCGATTAGTTCTAAATTATATTCTGATTGCATAGATTTGCCAGCTATTGCAATCAGTTACACTTAATTGCTTTATTTATACTTTCAGGAGTCAAAATCAGAAAACAGCCAGGATAATGGGGTTGTTTCTTTAGAAAGTATATCGGGATCTACAGAGCTGGCAGATGCTTTGTCTTCTGCAGATAGGTACTTTCCTATTAGAAATTCGGTGGAAAATTGTTATATTATAGCTAGTAAACCGTCACTGGCTTCTTCCAGGGTCAAGGATGGTAATGCTTCAGAAGAATGCAAACCCTTCATAAATGGTAAAAACGACATTGAAAGGTCAGAAAATTTTTCAGAACACCAAGAGAACAAAATAGAGGAATGTTTGGATCACCCATCTTATAGAGAGCCTTTGACCTGGAAGACCGAGGATCTTGATGCTCCAAAGAGTGAGTTTGATATGGGTTTTTTCACAACACTTTCTACTTAATCGACACTATGGCTGCTATGATTTTTCTGTTTAAGATTTGTAACAACTTCTTTGACACGATCTTTTTTTTTTTTGCAGTACCAGCTAATTTTGCGTTGGTTATAGAAGCAAAGTTTCCGGTAATTAATTATGTATATTTGGGGTCTGCTTGGTTATTATCATCGAAAATTTAGTTTTTTGCTGTTTGTTTTGGGAATTCATCTAGTTGTTGAGAATCATGGAGTTGCAAATCCAATCTCTCTATATGGTTACCTTTAACCGTTGTACTTGATTTCCTGAAATTCCATTCTTTCTGTTTGTTTGGAACCTATTTGGACTTTTAGCTAATGTTGTTTCAAGGCATGTAAATAACAGACAATATCTTCCAAAAAACCAGAAATCAGGATTCGCAACTCTTATTAGTAAACTGCTACTCAATTTAAAATTTTGAAATTGCAATTATTAGTGTACTTTGAAACCTACAAGTACGTTTCCAACAAATACAGGAAGCCAAAAAATGGTCTCTCACAAATCTGGTAATTGGAAGTCCTGGATTTAACCATTTGGACTTTGTGAACTCTTATTTCCATCGTGCTTCAGTGACATAAACCTTATTCAAATATTTGTGGCTTGTAGGTCTGTGTAGAGGATTTCTTTACGTTTTTCATCTCTGATCATGCTTCTGACTTTCTTGAGAATGTTCACAGAAAATGTGGTGACAAAGGTATTTTTTTTTCATGGAGGCTTAGCTCATGAACGTGTGCGCACCTCTTTTTCATTTTGTTGCTGGAGTTTGATCAATGTTTCTACTTTCTTTACTTGATTAAAACTATCATTTGTTCTTTTCTTTTAGAGTTTCAGTCTAGCCCATGGCGTCGGCATGAACAATTTGGGCATGCACGTGATTTATCCTTTCTGCATCCAGTCAAAGTATATATTGGTATAGTGTAGGATAATACTGCCTTACTGATTGAGTTTGAAGTGTTGAAGTTCAAGAATGATTGTTATGTACCTTGCCTTTTTTTTTAAACTCATAATCCTTATCTTGATAGCTCTTGGATTTTGTTCAAGGTGCGAAATTGGGTCGTTGTCAGGAGGTTCAGAAATATCGTGTTTATAGAAACAGGTTATCCTCCAGTCCTGTTACTAATGCTAACATCTTGTAATTCATCTAGTGCAATAGACAATCTCTACAATGCTGAAACGAAATATGTGTTGCAGATTTATCATGTTATGCATCAAGATCTATGATAAATTCCTTTTCAGTTCCTACACTTATTTTCTACTTTTCTGTGCATTGAAAGATCAAATACTTCTGTAACATGATCTTGAGGACACAGCTCACGTCCTTTTAATTATCATATTACTCAGTATCTACACAAAGGAATTAAAAACATTTTAGTGACCAATATGAGATTGTTTATAAGTTTTTTTGGGTGATCTATTCTCGTGAAGTCGTTGGAAACAAAATATTGTCAAATACTTAATTATGTCCTCGTCAATAATTTCTTCTTCCTGCCATGCTCTCCTTGGATGCTTCTCCTTTATTCTTAGGTTCATTCCTCAACATAAGTGCTTCCATGATGCATTGACCTAACTCTCTAAAATGGTCCCGCCACATATATCTTCAGTTGGAGCTGTTGTCAGTTACATAAATATATTTTTTTTCTAAGCATACGTTATTATTATTTATTAAATCTATCTGTATGAGCAGTTGAGGATATGATATTTATCGTATCTGTCTATGCGCTTACGCACTCAGTAGCTATCATAATACACTTGCAACAAAAACGTTTTATTTTATCTTTTTGGCATTAGTCAAAATATATGACTGCAGGACTGTGGCATTTCTAAGCTACATCTTTCCTTCGTCCTCCTTGATTTGATCCGAATTTGACTTATCTTTGACCATGTAAGGCAGGTTGTGGGTTATCTGCAGTAAACTTTGCTATGTAATTATGTATCCTAATAAATTTATTTTTTTAATCATCTGAAAAAATTATTTTTTTTAATCACCCTAAAGTGTTTCCATTGCTTTTGTTTCTCTTATTTATTTTCCTTTTGTTTTAATAAATTTATTATTGATTGCGTCGCCCATCTGCTTGCAAGCCATTAGCATATGCAAGCCACTTAATGTTGCCAGGGGTGTGCGTTCCAATCCTAATACATTTCTTGAACATTGTCCATAATATGTTGAGTTGTACTTATGAATTCTTTTTTTCTAATGTGTGTCAAGCCATAAGCAAGATTGTTGTCTTAGTTTTCTCATATTACTTCTTTATGGGTTTGATCATGGACTATGGATGGCTTATAGCTTATTTCTGATGCTTTGATTTAGAATCTATGCCCCTTAGTTTTGAGCTTGTAAGCTGGTAGCTTTCCTATGTTCCTACGAAGTTGCTTCTTGTATTTCAAAAATTCAATCCCTAAAGAATTAAACGTTAAATTTCAAAAACTATACAATACTTTCTTGATTTTCTCAGAAAGGTACCGTGCTCTACCATGAACTATGTTTTAATAAAAAACTACCCCAACTTCTCAAAATTCCTACAAAACTACCTTCCATCTTGCTTTCTAGGTTTGCGTGTGCTTAACATCTGATAAATAACAGACAGAAATACCCTTTACCTACTCGGCTCGTATTTAGTTAATTTATTTTCTCTTTCCTCTCTTTCCAGATCACCTACTCTTTCCTTTCATCAACTTGTGGCCATGACTTCCTCTTCTCACTATCTCCCCCTTTTTCATCAAAAACTGGAACCCAAACTATCTATCACTCTCAATTTCTCTCCCTTCTCTTCAATCCCTCAATGTTGCCATCCAATTCTAAACCCTCGCTAGAAAATCAAGCCTCCAATCTCGCCCGTGCTATTGGAATGACCAAACTTAGCTAAACAAAGCTCGTGTCTGAAGGGATCCATTATGAACTACGTAGGCCTAGTCAAGCATTCACTGACAGTTCTTTGCACTTGACACCTCTGATTAGTCCTCCTAATGTAATTTGGCGGAGATTTATGATTTGGAAGGATCTGCCTTGGCCATCACCAAGATTTTCTTTGTCGGTGGTGTTGATGTCAATTGATTACTTGCTATAGTAGGAAAAGTCTCTTCGCAGTTGGGGATCACTTGCCAGATAGGCCAAATAGAAAAAAGTTGGTGCAATATTGTATGAAAGCATATTTGGCTAAGCAGGAGGTCACTTATCCATCCCTAAGCATTTTTCCTCTCTCTTGCTCATCATTAAACGAATAAAGAAATTTCGAACAAAATGACTGGAACTCGTCGATAGGATAGGGGAGAAAAACAAAGCAATTCTAAGAGCTGCATTTACCTCCTTTGCTCCCAATCATAGTCAGTCATGGCTTCATCCTCCACCACCTTGAGCCTAACCACCCCCGCATCATTAGTGGCGTTAACACCCCACACGATTGCGGCCATCACCTTAGGGGTTGGCCATGGCTTTTACTCAGCTTGACTTGAGCTTGACCTCCTCATCATTGGCGATGTTGGGATCCCCAAGTTCGTTGGTGGTTTAATTTTGGATAGAAAGAGAGAAGTTAGAGAGGAAAGGAGGTTGTTTTCACAGATTAGGTAAACAATTGGTCTTATTTAACTACAAGGATAGTTGAGTCTAACAATGGTAGAGACTAATTTGAGAAAGAGAGAGTTGGGGGTGTTTTTTTGATATTAACCCTGAGTTCAGGTCAGTTATCTAAGAATAACTTGAAAATTTAGCGTAGTTTTTTCAATTTAGCTAGAAATAAATTAGTATCTTTCTTGTTGATTAAGCTATTTTATATTCAAAATATGTATGACTATTGAACACCTTTAACATTAGATTATGCAAATATTTGAAGACATTCAAGATGGAACGATTACCATTTATTAATGTTTACTCAAATTTCTCATAATTTCTCATGGTCTCGAGACTCTAATTATCTTTCTAATTATTTATCTCTTGCCTAGAATAAGTTTACTAAGTATTAACTCAATTATATTTTAACGGTCTAATTTAAAGAAGCATTATAATAAACTATTATATAAAACCTAAACTGTGCACTTTACAAGCAAGATGATAGAGTACGCTAAATACGTTGGAAGCATTGTATTCGACGAATATCAAAATTAATCAAGCAGGCAATAACCTATGATCAATCACAACACAATATAAAAATCTCAGAGAATCAAACTCAAATAAGCATGAAGATTTTTTACCCTTTTGTGGAAAACTTAAAAGGGTAAAAAATTATGGATGGACAATACTGCACTATGATTAATTTCAATACAAAGTTTGCCCCATAAACGCTACATAGCTTGATATCTAATTCTATTACTAGACACCTACAATAAGAATTCCAACTATCAAGTTCCCACAAATCCCATAACAATATCTATCTCACAATCACAGGCCTAGAGAAAGAAGTAAAAAAAATAACAAACAAGTACAAGTTATCGAAAATCAGCCTTTGGTTGGATGGTGAAGATGTAGATGAACATTGGTGTCCAATCTTCAATGAATAGTATGTCAGTCTTCTCAAGTTTCATTCTTCAAAAAACTATTTTTTTCCCATCTGCTTGAGAGTTATCAAGGCTTGCCTCAATTTTTAATATGATGACATATATGTAGGATTTCTTTCTCATCAAAAGAACCCTAAATCCATATTTAAATTCCATTCATCAATTTTAGATCTAAAGGGCCAAAAGCAACTAGTATTCAATGTGAATAGTCCAAAAATCTAAGTGAAAAGAATCCAAATATGATCTGATTCTTTGTTTTTCCATGTGGCCATCATTGTTGGAGTAAGCTGCTATTGATGTCTGACTTGCTATCAATGGTCGTTCTAAATCCTGCTGTGACGGGTGCTCTCAACCAAACCCCCATTGATGGCTATTGTCGATGGCACAAAGCTACCATCAATGGGTAACTGCCAATTCTGTGCATATCAGTGCAAATTTGTGCAATTTGATGTTTTTGACATGTTTAGCCAATTATGATTATGATCTCAAATTCTAACAACTATTATTTTAGGAAGCACGAACACATACACGGATTCGGTAATGGATTCGGGTATAGGCACAAGACACATTAGTAATGAAAAAAAGGGACACGAATACAATAAGGATAAGGGAAAAAAATATAAATATAAGTAAGTATATATTTTTCTATTATTAACATTAATAATTATACTAAAATATCCAAAACAAAAGCACTAGTAATATATGTTTTTGACTCTTGATTCCTCTACAAAGACAAGCTTCGCCATCAACCATAAATTTATCTCCTTTATCTTCTATAGGTAAAGAGATAAAAAGAAAAGATAGTGATAATAGTGGATCATAGATCAGCGTAGAATGTAAATACAAAAAATTATTTTTTTAAAATACAGAAACCAAACAAGACTCATGTCTATAAGGAAATACTAAAATATAACTTCGTAAAACTAATTAGATATAGATGGATGTTACCATTTAGTATGTTTATTTTTTATTTTTCTAAACTATTGAACTCCTTTTTTTCAGACATAGCATGGAAGAAGTTTGGTCACGACAATGATACATTATTTTTTTCCTTTACTCTATTGAATACGCCATCTGGTGTATCTGACACGGTTTTTGGCGTATATGCAAGGAACACGTGTTCAACATGGACACAACTTCCACGGTGGCGTATCTGTGCTTTTTAGCTATTTTTTGATACTGGGTTGAATAGTTCCCCTAGCTAACTAATTAAGGGTTGGTGTGTGCAACATATATGTTTTTCGATGCAATGCCTTCTCCAAATGGTCTTTCCCTTGCTTTGCTTATTTGAATGGGATTCAATTTTTATGTACAAGTTGACAGGTCCAACACTAAGTAATCATGTAATGCTACGTAGAAACATGAATAAATTTTATGTAAGGTGTCAAAGTAAGATCGTATTTATTGTTCAACTCTTTTACCTTCAAGTAGGTTCAGTTGTACAACACTTTTCTAAACTAGAGCACTTTCACGGAAGTATTGAACTGTACAAGGCTACTAACTTTACTTGCACCCTCTGCATTTCTGTAAAATTCTTTCAAGGATGCTTTTTTGAAAGAAAGGCCTTTGAGAAAAACAAGAGGGTCAATTAGTAAGTGGGGAAAACTACCTCGTTGATCATACACTTTTGAGGCTTTACTATGCAATTGTTAACATTTCAAAGTTTTTCCTAGGTTAAAAAAGATTTTGGGAGGAGAAGACAAAAAATCTACTATAGGAATTGTATGGTCTAGTCTAAGTTCTCATTCCCATTATTGATTAATTAATTAAAAAAGAGTGTATAATCCTTTACTTTAAATATTTATTTTGCTAAACAGTTATTTCATTTTGAAATGGTTTCTAAGGTTTGCTAGAATATACCATTGTTTCTTTCCTGCTAGTTTAAGTCACTTGTATGCACTCTGTTGTTCATTCCTTCATAAATATGCATATAGATGATGAACACTCCAATTTGCATGTATTCATGTAAAGTATTTTGGATTTTTTTCTGTTGTACGATTATTATTTCTTTTATGAAGCACCTTTTTGACATTAAAATTTTCTTGTGGATTTGACTTGATTTCATTGCCAGCCATTTAGTGATTGAGACATCTCAACAAGTTAGTGATGTGCCTTTTGCGGATTACTTTCATGTGGAGGTATGGTATTGGTATTCAATCTCAACATATTTCACTTTTGCGATCTAGTTTCTGTTCAAATTTTTATATTCCTTGTACTTGTTTGAAATAATATAATGTTGAGGGCAAGCAATATTCTGTCCATCTATCATCCGTACTTTATTCACATTTCATGGTGTTAGATTACCCTTGTTAATTTCATGGACTGCACATTGAAGCTGTCACTCATTTTTCTTTTGCATCCTGTTGGGAAGTAAAACATAGCTCTGCTTTGAATATAACAGAGATTTTTTGGAAAATCCAGCTTGGAGTGTGAGAAACCATATAAGTTCCTTTGAGTCTACTGTATATAAACTAGATTGAGTGTCCATCTTATCAGTAAATGAGTGTAATGCCCCCCATCCGGAATACAGAGTTAGCGGAGTTGCCAACAGTATATTTGTGAGAATATACTAAGCCTCAGCACAATATCATTAAATTTGCCAAAGAATATATATACCACAACTGTGCTCAATGATAACAAGTAATCTTTCAACTGGAATTCAATTTTCATTAAGAAAACAAATTTGATTACTATGGACGAACAAATGGAAATACAATGAGTCAATAGGGAAATAATTAGGATAAAAGTTGATATAAGTGCATAAGCAAGCATAAGTACAAGTCTAAAGATGATTGCAAGTTTCTACTAGGCTTCAACGTGCTCCTCGAAGTTCTCTAACTCAGTTTGTTCTGGTGGGTCAACTTCTGGGTCTGAGATGCATATCCATGATCGTCAAAATGTGACCTTAAATACAAACATACAATGATAATTCAATGTAGCTTAATAGTTTATCATTGAAATCAATTATCTTATTTTTATATATGTTGACCTAAGGTCTACATTGTCATGTATTTTTGTCATTTACTTTGGAATATTAACTGATAAAGTACTGACATTTCGATTTTTGAGTGCCTCCCTATAAATACCTGGCAACATGACCAAGTATTGTCCAAAGGTGATCTCGACAAATGCTGCTAAGCATAACAATAAGGGTTAATTATAGTCGGACCCCCTGTAATATTGGAGGTGTATAACTTAACACTCCTGAAGTTTGAAACTCTCAAAAAACCCCCTGGACTGTTAACACTGTTAGTGAGGGTTAGTTATTTTCACTCTCATTTTTTACTAAAGTGCACTCTTGTCCCTCAAATTCATATTTTACTCTCATCGCTCTCTTTAACAAGCACACTCCCTCTCTTTTTCTCTCTCCTCTCTCTCTCTCTCCCTCTCTATCCCTCTCTCTCAGTCACTCTCTCTCTATCCCTCTTTCTCAATCAGAGAAGGAGCGTGAGTGACTGAGAGAGAGGGATAGAGAGGGGGGAGAGAGAGAGAGGAGAGAGAAAGGGAGTGTGCTGGTTAAAGGGAGGGATGCTGGTAGAATAGAAATTTGAGGGACAAGAGTGTACTTTAATAAAAAAAGAAGAGTGAAAATAACTAATCCTCACTAATAGTGTTAACAGTTCAGGGGTTTTTTTGAGAGTTTCAAATTTCAGGGGTGTTAAGTTACATATCCTCAATACTATAGGGGTCTGACTGTAATTAACTCTAACAATAATCTGGCAGTGGTTCAGCAACCACCCGATATCTATTATGGTTCTAACATTTTGCTTGCATAACTTAATAGTGTAACAATCGAAATACAGTCCATTCTATCTTCCCTAATCTCATGTTATTGATTAGTTATCATTTCATTATCATTACCAAATATCATTTAGCGACAAAATTATTTCATAATATTCAGTTCGGTATAGTGCAATATCATTTTAATATCATTATTATTAGTTTCATTCATTAATAATTATCAGCTTAGTCATGCCAATAGCATGCTCCATCATTAATTTATATTCAACCAATATTTTATTAGAATATTTTCAATAATTTGAATAACTCTTTTAAACATCATCATGACTAGTCGGCCAGGTAAGTGTAAGTAGTTGAGACGATTGTCTGTGCATTGAGACGTTTCTTAATTACGTAACAATTGTACGTACCAATCACTTTCCTTAGACATCAACAACTAAATGATGTAAACTCTAGTTTGATTTTGATTATTTATATTTTTCTATATTCCAACTTTGCAGTTTAATAATATGTATTTATTTATTCAACTAAATTCTACTTTCATTTGTGTTAATGACAACGTTAATATGGCGTATCAATAAAATTCTGTTTTTTGTTTAAATATGAAGCTAGTAAGCATATACCAACAAAAGTATACAATTCTCTAATCAATTATCATGAAATCACTTTGTAGGATAGTAATGTATTAACATTATCACATGATTAACATTACATAAACATTATAATATCATAGCATGTTAAGTGGGTCGGGGGAACTCACCTTAAACTGTTGCTATTCTTTCTATTGTATTCAGAATAAAGTAGTAAATCGACATTAAACATAATATTGCATTATTTTATTGTTTTTTTTATCAATTTTAGGGAACACAAAGCAACCACTTTATATTGTAGTGCCAAAAATAAGCCTATGAGTCCACTTCATTGGGTTTATGAGACGGTGGATTCCTTGTATTTTAATTTATTAGCTTTTGAATTAAAGCGGTGAGCTAAAGATCCTAGATCATTGTGTTAAACTAAGAATCAGAAAATAAAGTTGAGCACCTATCTTAAACTCCATAAAAGTTAAAAAGTGGTGGAAGAAGAAATTAAGGCCGCATAGGAGAAAGGATGCTGTCACGTATAACTGGAGACACGATGCCCGGAGATTGGGACTTTGAGAATGCGGTGGTCGGCATAGAAGGGAGGAGAGACATTATGCTGGAGGAATTTTGTGTGAGGAGGTTATATATTTATAGAGATGAAGATTTGATTTGAAAGGAAAGACAAGCTAAAGAAAGTAGCTAAAGGAACTAGGAAAACAGTCGAAAGAGTGGAAAGGAAATCATAGGTAAAGAAAAGTGGTACAAGGAAAGTTCAATTTTAAGATAAAAGGAAACTAAAGGAATGGAAAGTATCGAAGTGAGAGCAATGGAAAATCCAATATTAACATAAAAAGAGAAGTAAGGAGGTCCAAGGAAAGGTAAATATTAACATTAAAAGTAGATTTTATTGGCTTGACTCTTTGTTGTACGTGGTGTGCACATAAATTGGATTTATGATTAAACATTAAATAATTATTTCAATCATTTAAAATTTTATCCATAATCGTATTGTATAGTATTCTAGACAGGCCGTTAGGCAAGGGAGAACAAAGAAATTAGTGAAGAGATTCAAAATTTTAAGAAGTGTTTACCTTCTGAACAGAGTCCTTGTTGAGGAAAAATAATGAAACGAAGATGATAGCGAAAGAAGTATGCAGTCTTCCAGACAGCACAAAGTGTACATACTTGAATAGGGGGCTCCTTCCCTCACTATGGGGCCTATCTTGTAAGCCTGTGGGCCATTCTCAAAAAAAGAAAGTCATGAGATTTCCACATTAGAGGGAAAAGATTTTTGGAGTCGTAGATGGCAAGCTGCTGTAATGTGGCGACCATGTCGAGAGGCTGTGCTTGACAAAGTCCCCAAATTATGGCATAATAAAAGAGAATTACATTTCATTCTTGCACATGATTCCATCTCGCTAACTATGATGCTGCAAACTCTTTCATGATGCAAATTACTTTACATGTTCCTTATTCCTGTTCCATCAACTTACTAAGCGTTACCACTTTCCTCATTATCATATTTGTTTTAATTGATAAATTTGAAAGAAAAGAAAGATAGTGCTGCCTATCTTTCTATGTTTGTCATTTTGGAGGTACTCTTTTTGTCCCAAAATAATCGACGTTTTGAGGTTCCCAAAGTCTAGTGATTGTTGTCTTTCCATATTTTCTCTCAGTAACTGTAGTAATTATAAATGAGAGAGCTCCATTGTTTTATCATTTCTATTCTTAATTAGAGGTATAATGGAATGATTGTTAAATTTGCCCTTGGTGTATTGTACTTCTTAAACAATGTGCAACAATCTTAAACGTCAAAGCAAATGAAAATGAGGGAGTATTATTTATCTTAATCAAGAATTACATAAAGAGAGGAATATATGTACATGAGAAATTGCATTAGGAGAAGAATCCATTAGAGGAAGAATCCTAATTGTGCTAAAATAAAGAATCCTATTACTATTACTACTCATTACACTTTCTGTCAAGCTAGAGCATAAGTCACACGTGCCTAGCTAGTCACGGTGTCTTTTGAAGAGGCTTAGCGAGCAAATCAGCCAATACATGTTGTCTCTCAATGATCTCCTTGTCCATCTTCTGGCACACAAATGATATGTTTTGTGCATTTGTAGAGCACTTGGTTGACAACAATAGCAATAACATTTTGACTATCACAATAAAGCCTAAGGGAAATTTTGGCGTGAAATCAAGGTCACTCAATAGATCTCTCACCCAAATAAGATCACAAGCCGAGTTCGGAATTGCATGGTACACTTGTTATACTTTGAGAAATTACTAGATCTTAATGCATGCTTTTGCTTCTTATTCTTTTAAGCCCCAAGATTCCCTGCAACATACACTATCTTGTAGTCGACTGCCTATCAATGAGTGAAGTTGCCTGTCTGCATATGAAAATCCCTCTGCTTAAGTGTGTTGAGTATGACAAGCTTTTACCTTGAACTTCTTTACGTATTTGAGAATCCCTATTACTACATTCCAATAATTCATATCCAGTGTTGAAAGGTATGGAGCATGAACCCTTGAAAGTGAGTGCCGTGCCGATGTCGAATATGTATCAGACATAGATGCTTGTACAACACTAGTTGATACGCATCGTACACTGTGAAGCTGCATCAAATTTTAAGTATCCGGAACCATATCCACTTTATAAATTCTTTCAAATCACGTGTTGGTGCCATGTCCACTTTCAAAATATCATAGAAATTGCGTGTTGAGCAGTATAGTCATAAATTGCCTAACAAGATAAATAATTCTTTTAATATAAAAAGGATATTAAGCTCATTGGCTCCAAAATGCTTTGCAAAGGTAGAGCCTTCAAATATATTATTCGAGGTACATGTTCATTAAATTGAATTCATATTCTTTCCTGTAATACATTTACTTGATTAGAATCTATAATTTAAATCATTAAGATATTTCTTTTCTCTCTTCAGAAAAAAAAAAAGAAAAAACATGTCTTGCCAATTACGAATTTTGATGGATATTATATATATTATATACACGTGTCCTTTGTCCTACAATTTATTTGTATCGTGTCATATTCGTATCCCGTGTCGGCATCAATAATTCACAGGTTGAAAGAAACTATCTTACAACACTCATAGCAAACAGGCCTGGTAATTGTGTTTTAGCTTATGGGCTAAACTTAGACTTTAGTTAGAATCCTCAAACTCCTCACTGATCTAGTAGCAGCATGACATTAACATGTTAATTTTGCATCCCAACAAACCAGTCTCAATTAATTTTTTCTGTAAGCACATAGTTTTTTTTTTTTTTGTTGAGACAGAAGAATATATTAGATTTTGCTACTTAATTGCACATGAAATAGTGCAAGGATCCAGGATACTCTATCTGAAAATGCTAATGTAAGTAGCATTTCAGATCTGCAATCTTACGTGCACATGTGATCGTGATGTCAAGACATATCACCAGTAGTATCCTCTTTCCTTTATTTTTGTAAAAGAAAACTAAAACCTTCTGAGCATGAGAGAGATACCAAACTCCTAAACTATAGACACAAACCTTTGAAACCACGCAATGCTTTCATCTAATATAAAGACTTCTTTAGCCTTATCTTCCCAGACTCCCCTTGAGTAACAAAATCCATGCAGTTGTTCCATGTGCACCTTGTCATCAAAGAAACCTTTAGGAAAGCCTGCTCAGCATCCCAACTAATGAAGTAGACAACGATGAATTGTAGCCTATGAGAGGAGTCTGAATTAAAATTGTCTTTACTCCAGGGGAGAATGCATCCTAGTAGTTAACTATATACAACTAACGCTATACAAATTTGAGTATCCTTTAGCAGCTAGTCGTGATTTCAAGTGAGCGAACCAGCCAAAGGCATCTGAATTAACCTTCATGCAATGACAACCAACTGGTTTCTTTCCTACAATCAGAGAAACAAATTCTGTCATTCTTGTCTAGTTCCCCCATTTCCTCCTGCGTGCTACTTTACAACTTGGAAAAAGAGAGTGTCTTATATAGAAGTGGGGAAAAATACGAGTCCATACAGGAAATAAAAGCACAATAATTGGAGAACAGACACCCATGTGAAACAAAGTGAGACGAAGGTTGAGAAGTACAAGTGCATTTATCCTTATGAAGATTAACCATTAGCTGATCATCATAAGTAGAATCATAAATAGTATTACTAAATTGTAGTATTATTCTCACCTAGCTGTGAATCGAAAACCGGAACTGCAGTTTATGTTGGCTTATGTGTAGTGGAAGTGGGATTGCATCTTCTAAAAGTTTTGTTGGTGCTACAGCTCGCTTTAGTTAATAAAGTACTCAAATATGTAAGGTGAGATGAAGTACTCAAATCTGTGGCCCATGTGATGGGTAATAATATGTTCCTGAACTTAAAAATGCACAAAATCTTATCGGAATACAGGAGGAGAGAAAATATGAAACCTTGAATTAGACTTGGTGAAGGTAGCATATGCAATGATCACAAAACGACTTCGGCTGGACAAAGCTTTTTGTGTATGAAAATAAGATACTCTTAGTCAACAAACTTCATTCTAACAGTATCATTATTATGGATAAAGCAGAACCATAAACTTTAGGCAGCAAGGGTAATAAATCCTTTTTTTGGGCAAAAAATAGAATATAGAATTTGATCATCTGGTATAGGAGGGTGTGCAATTAATTTAAAAAAAAAATGTTCCAAGGACAACAGCACTCCAAAAATGTTTAGGAACCGGTGCGAGCAACTTCAAGTAGGTGATAATGCATACACTTTAGCAGCACCATTTTGCTGAGGTGTATACACTTGGAGATTGATGTACAATACCACGTCGAGTCATAGAGTTTGTGAAACATGAATATAAATATTATTTAACATTTTTAGTTCTCGAAGTGTTTGCGGAAGTCTAAAATGAGTTTTATACTTCAGAACAAAATTTTTTAAAAAGAGTACTTTAGATTTTAGAATATGATTTTATATGTTAAATCCATGTGAGTCAATAATAATCTACAATGTTTATAGAGTATTTGAATCATAGCTTAGAAGTTACTGAACATGGATCTAGACTGACTGAGCAAAGTAAAATGCACCATCAGACCATCAGCCCTCTTGTCGACTCTATCTGAATAGGACACATGGAGATAATTTTTAGTTGACATGATTTACAGTATAGAGACTCAACATGACTAGATTTTGGAACTAAATATGCAATGAAGATTGTCCTAACCTTCATTAATGATATAAAAGTGACACATAACCAGAGCATGACATCAGTTTAGAGTGGAAATCCAGTTTTTACACACTCTCTCTCAGACCCTGTGCCAATCACCCTCTTCATTCCAAGCTTTGAAATTTGTATTTCAGGAAAGGATGTCACTGCAGCATTAGCAGTTCCTAAACCTTGTCTAGGAGATATAGAACAATCTGCTAATGTGATGAAAGGAAAAGAATAACTAGAATCGTGAGAGGACAAAATGTCATTGTTCTTTTGACTCCTAGTCATAGTATCTAAAGCTTCTGAATCTATAACCAAGTGCGAGGAATAGATATAAGGCAAGCAAGAGGATTATCTGTCTGGGCTAAAACTAATTGTTGCAGAAGAATATGGCACCTGTGCAGACGGAAAATTATTGAAACATTTGAAATTGCTATAACTGTTAATATGTGTACTAATCACTATATTCCGGCTATCCAGACTGATTCTTCTCAGCCGTTGCTATATTTGCATCACTTCTGTTGCAGCTTTAGTCAATTGTACTTAGTGTGACTTGGTTTTTCATGGTAGAAGCATTTTGTCTCATAGTTTAGATCAACATGGTTTTAATCATGTTTTTGTGGATAATGGAGACCTTGTTTGATACGCCTATTATTTGCTGGTTTCTCCATTTGTAATTTCTAGTTATGACTTATGAGAGATATACAGTGAGCAAGATGTGCTTGTCTGATATTTAGTATAGTTTTTGCTGTCATTACCTGTTAACTGCTCCGGACCAATAGTTTAGTTATTTGTGTCCTCAGACTATAAGCATATCATAGTAACTTGTTATGCTTTAGCACGTAACAATGATTTAGTGAAAAGCTCATTTTATATTCAGGAAAATAGCCTTTCTATTCATTATAGTGTCCTAATCATTAAGTAACTAACATTACTATGATTGGTGGGCACATGATCTTTTCAGATGTTAGTCAACCTTGTCTTGTCTTAGCCAACATAGTATCTTCGCCTTCCGATAGCAAAAGTGGTTGCATTTCATGAAGAGCCAAAGTGATCTATCTTAGTAGCTGGAAGATCAAAGGATGACTCATAATGAACCTTGTAATTAATTCACAGTTAGAAACTAAACTAGGGCTACGACATTATGCCTACAAACTTGGGAACTAACAAGTGGAACACCATATGGGAGATTTATGTTGATTGTGATATGAGTCGATGGCTGATTTTTTAATTTGAGAAAAGAGGGACAGAGAAGAGGAAAATTGTTACAATGCAGACTGTTTTATACTCATCTATGATGTGCATAGATGTTTATATATACTAGTTATTATGTTCCTCTTTATATAAGTGGTGCAGGAGGTTCATAGTTTCTACTTATCCCATGGTACATGACAAAGATTAGTTAAAATTAATTTAAAAGTATCGTTTTTCTTTAACATCATAAGAGGGAAGCATCTAATCAAATATGACTTCACAACATAAAATCCTAATTATTGATTCAAAACATAAAGCCAAAGTCCAAGGTTTCTTTATTTGTTTTTTCTTCCTTTGTTATTATTATTATTATTTGAATGTCATGCTCATATAGAAAAGAAATTTCCCCTTCAAGTACTAGAGCTTTGTGGGAGAGCAATATAAAACATTATGGAGTTATCAGCTGAGGGAAATGTGCTTATCTAGTGGGAGAATCGTTGCCTTTCCTCAAAGTGGCCACTAGCAGTGAGATCTTCTTCTTTTCATGTCCTCTTCTTCTTTTCATGTCCTCCTGTGAAACTCTTGACTCTTAAGCACATAATATAGCTTTCTGCAGAAGCTAGTCTATTAGAAGCCCATCCTTTTCCTGTGAAAATTGAAATTGATATTATAATTTGTAACAACCTAATTTCGATCATAACTTGCATTCCTGATATTAGATTAATCCCAGAATGAGTGCATTGTGTTCGTCTCATTTTTCTATATTTTTGGTGATTTTCTTAAAAGTTTCAAGATAGTAAATAATATTATTTTAATCACCGGTAGGCCCTATATATATTTTGACTAGTCTCTCTTCTTTTGATTTTTAAAAATCATGTTTGACTTTATATGGGTTAGGTTAATTAGATTTTGTGGTTTTAAACAACTCTAAAAACCTATTATTACTAATTATTTGTCCTATACCTATTTTGTCTTATTCACCCATACCGCTCATATCCTATTTTTCTAAATTATGGGTCTCAAACCAACCTCTTATTGCTAGACTGAACTGAAAAGAGAGGGAGAGACTTTTTATCTTATTTTTCTCTCAAAAACTCCTTTATTCTTCCTCTCTTTCATATACTCATATATGGTCTCATTGTAAAAATGTTTGTATGGTTAATATAATGTAAAATATTAATGAAAAGTTAATCTAACCTACCCATACTTTAACTTTACTATGCTTATCATTTGGCCAAGTATGACAAGTTATCCTCTTGCCCCCATATCTCCTTTATCTATTTCTTTTCATTTTTTCTCCTCATCATTTATTCTCTCTCCATTTTTCATTCTTCTCTTCCTCTTTTTACTCCAACTCTCAAGAAGAAGAATAATAAAAGAGAAGAAGAAGAAAAGAAGTTATTTAGCTTTACCTTTCCTAACCCATCAAGGAAAGTAAAATCACATCCACTTTCATATTTTTTTTTAACTCAAAATATTTTATGGTTAACATAGAATCTTGATTTGTTAAAATTTAGAAAGATAATGTCGCTATACTAAAATCTCTATGATTATTCTAGGAAAAAAATAAAAAAATAATTTTTACACTTTACTCTATGTTTATGTTTCAAATTTATCATTTTATTTATGATCTCTCATTCTTAAATTACAAGTTATAAATTTAAACTATATGCTTTATTTTTAGATTATAAAAATGCTACCTTTATAAATGTTTATCATATTGGATATAAATTTGAAGTTTTCTACATAAATTCTTCGTGTATAATACAATGATTTAAAAATCATTTTCTGCTTGTGATTAGAATATATATAAATGTGTATATATTTATTCATTATCATGTTTTAAAGAGAGGGTTTCACATAAGTTTTTACATTAAATTTACTAAAATATTTCTTTTATATAAGCTATTACGTTAGATTATGATTCCTTTATATTAATCCATGTTTACTTGAAAAATATATACATTAGTAATGTTTAATAAATTTGCTACTTTCTGTACCATGAAATTATGTTAGAATTTGAAAAATTCATATATTATTAAAGTAATCGTTATAATAGTATTGAGCCTATTTAATTATCATCCTTACACCTTAGTACCCACTTATCTAATATGTATTTATATACATAATTATATATGTGTGGTTCATATACATGATCATCATAGGTATTTTTACATCCTAATACTCACATACGTGTTTATATGTATATTTGTATATATATGTAGTTTACATACATGATCATTTCTATGGCACTCATTTTAATATTCTAGACTCTATCATACTTACCTTGACATATACATACTAGTAACTTGTACAAAATACATAAAAATATACCGAATTTCTCTTATTAGTACAAACACATGTCTTGATAATGTCATGGATCCTTACTTGCCTGTTAATTTGATTTTGATATGGACCATATCTTGATTGTTACTTGGATATTGATTAGATGATATATATATATATATATATATATATATATATATATATATATATACGTATTAATCTTGACATGATTGGTTCATTATATTCCGAATTGATTTGCATGTAATATAAGTTGAAAGTTAGGGTTACGGGGGAACTAAAGAGTGGACAAATATTGTATCGTGAATGATTTAGGATAGGTTACGCAACCGAAATAGGGACCCATCCGCAGGGGCGTCCGGATGGTACTGAGTCATCATATTTTAATTAGTCCATGTTGATGGGACGATCGATTATTCAGTATCGGTATTTGCTTGAATGCTTAGCAGAACAACTGGTTCAGTGCCAGCATCTTGGCCAGGTTCCGGATATGCACAGGTACTTTTACGATACGAGTCTAATTATTCACCATTTAGTTCAAAATATAAACTAAAATAAGATATTAATTTAGACTTGATATGCATGTACCAATGTTTAAAATAGCGATAACGGTAATGTAACGTTTTGCCTTTGTTAGGTTATGTCGCAAATAGTGTAATGGATAACGTAGGTTACATAATTTACTATTTATTTAATAAAAATAAATATAAAACTATATAAAATAATCTTTATAAATTAAAAAATAAATTAAAAAATTCTAAAAAGAATGTATAACCATTTTGTAATACATAATCTATTCTAATTTTTAATTAAATTTTACAATAATTTTCACATTTATCTTCATAAACTATATTAAGTCCGTAATCGTAATTTCAGTCATCATCTAAATAAAAAAAACAAGATTACAATTCTTTATCATTATTGTAATTTATATTTTCAAATGTTCAATTTATCTTATTTGTAATTATTGATTTCAATTCAGTTAAAAATTCAATAGAATCAATAAATATAATATTTCAGTAACCATATAGGAACTACAACAAGCGAATAAGGAAACAATAATTAGCAACTTAGTAATTTCATAAGCAATCAAACAAGCCAAATCAAGTAATAAAATTTTAGTAATTCGCTAATAATCAAAATAATAAGCAACAAAAATATAGATATTACTAAAAAAAAAAAATAGAAAATAATGTAACATAACGTAATTACGAAACATTACGTAATATAACGTAAAATAACATAAAAAAACGTACTGTTATGGTGCACTGAGTTATTTTCAGTTGTTACGTAGCGCTGGTGCTTCGTTAGGTTACATAACGCAATATAACGGGTTGTTTTCAATATTGGCATGTACATCCCTGCTTGATATTATTACTTGATCATTTAATATTTTCCACATATGCACATTTTTATATCCACACTCATATTTTACTTATTAGTTTATATTGCAGACTCTCTACATTTTATTATTTTACTTGCCGGATTTGACTCTGAGCTCCCTCACACGCTCAGGTACTGAAAATGTGAGTTAGGATTCGCTATTGCAATGACCCATACTTTTTGAAGCAGACCAAATAGTAATAAATTTTTGACCTCCACTTTCGTATTGCTGGATTTGGTATGTATCACTCCATTGAGGCTTGGTTTTAACTTTTGTATCAGAATTGTACTTGTTACTTTTTGTTTTAGACATATATCTTCTCTTTTATATGACTGTAAATTAAATTCCAAGAAATTCCAAGATCCTGGTAGATGACTACTATTTAGTTCCATTCATTTCTGTTTTTACATACTTATAGATCTCGTGCACGTCGACTTACACATGCCCGCTGGTAACACACTCTGTTTCCATATCCCTCTGGGAAATGGGGCGTTACATAATTATTGTTCTTCTTTTCATGTATTCTCCTGTTAAATTCCTGAGCACTTTTCTGCAGAAGGGAAACTAGCTTATTAAAAGCCCATTGTTTTCCTGTGTGACAGTTGAAATTTATATTTTATCTGAGTTCGTCTTTCATGTCTTCTCCTGTGAAACTCCTGAGCACATAATATAGCTGTGTGCAGAAGGGAAACTAACCTATTAGAAGCCCATTGTATTCCTGTGAACGTTGAAATTCATACTATACTGAGTGTGGTTTCCTTCTTGTAGCCAAATATATTTATCTCTAACCATTATGTGGGATTCATATTTTTTGTTGTTTGTTTCATGTTACCTGGTTTAGTTATTTTTTTGAGGATAATAGTTTGTCAATGTTCTACCTTTCAGAAAATTATTTTTCTATATCATCTCATGCCTGTAAATGATGTTGTCTTACATATATTTTGACTGCTCCTTTCCCTTCTTTGAATTGAATATCTTGAAATCAAATTTAATTCAAACACTGCAATCCTGTGTTTTGTTGTTTAATATTTAGAGGATATTGGATGTCAAGAAGAATGAGAATGAAGAAAACGGTTGTGTTATGCGGGTATACTTCCATGTGGCATTTTCAAAAAGGACAATGTTTAAGGGTATGTCTCAAAAATCTTTCTTTTATTCTGCAATTAATAATACTCTACTTTTGTATGCTTTATGATCATTTACTTCGACTCAAATAGTCTCAAGGTCATGTGTAATGACCACTTCAATTTTAATCACTGTTCTTTTATTCCTGCACGAAAAGTTATTCGGTTTTGTTGACTTACATTGCTACAAAATTTGCTACTAGACCAAGATTTTGCATTTCTCTTGGCATCTCTACATTAATATCAGTGGTATTAAGAATTAAAACTTATCATTAGCAACAAAATGATTTTGGTTGCAGGGTGTATTGGGGTTATGGTTTGAGTATGCCCTTTAAAATCTTCTTTGTTTTGAAATTTCCTCTCAATTCTCTTATTTAGATATCCAACCAACCCCACCGTCCCCCACCACCCCCCAAAAGAAAACGCCACCAACAACCAAACACATGCACATCGCCGTTTTAAAGCTTAAGCTATTTGAAATTATCCTAATCCATTATTTATTGTAAATAGCAAATGGATAGTCCTTCTTTGGTCATTAACTGTCTTTGCAACATCCCCATCTCACCCTCTTTCCCCTAAAACCCAATTATCTCTTGGGACGAATTCGCACGTTGTCAACCGAATTTTCATAATCAAATAAAATGAACTTTTTTAGCAAATAATTATGAACTATTTGAATATTGAATCAAATAAGAAACAAGTATATGTTAGTATTCAAAACATGCATTTGGAGATGAAAATTCTAGTTTTGCATAGATTGTTGATGAACTCAACAATGAATATTTAATATTCTTTTCAATACAAACTGGTATCAGTTCTACAGTAGAGTCCAATATTAAATTGTTATGAAATTTGTAAGTTACCGTATTGCCAATTAATTGTTAAATTTAATCTCAAAAATTTATTGCTTCATTTATATGTTGCGATTGTCTTTCGATCAAATCCTGATGCAGACAGTACTCTGTACCTTTTGGATTGAGAATTAAAAGAAGTTAGTATGTTTGATTTTTATATTGGAGCTAAGAGTGATATCTAAGGAGAGGAATTGGAAGAGGATCTGTGGACAGAGAAAAATGCTAACATGAGAGGTAAAGAAATGCATCTCTTTACTGGAAATCATAGTAAAATGTCAACTTAACTGTCTAGCACATTATAAAGTTTGAATACCTAAATAGAAACATTCGAGGATCTTACAAAGAAGCTTTAGCATAGATGACATTAGATATTAAAAAGAAGCTTTAGCAGAAGATCGTCGATCCTACTTTCTTTCCACCTAACCCCACCCCTGCATCCCTCTCCAACCCCATACAAACACACACATACACACGCAAGTCTTTTTTTTTTAAAAAAAACTTGCGTGTGTATGTGTGTGTTTGTGTGGCGTTGGAGAGGGATGCAGGGGTGGGGTTAGGTGGAAAGAAAGTAGGATTGACGATCTTCTGCTAAAGCTTCTTTTTAATATCTAATATCATCTATGCTTAGGAAAAAGTGTAACCTACCCTATCCTCGGGTTGAAGAGTGTCCACTTGAGTTCATTGAGGTGTCCACACGCCCTCATGTTTCTTTAATCAATTTGATCCCCCAATTCGATGGGGAAAGCGCCTACGAAAAGATCACTTGGATTTATGATAAGGTTGCTTTTAGTTATCACAATCTCTATTCCGTATCTTTGTCTTGTTAATGTTGTTGGAATCTCAGGGGATGGTTTTTCCTAAGTGCTGGAGGTTTCAAGAGGTAAAATCCAAATAACCCTATAAATTACAAACATGATGACCATGATATGGTAGGAATAGCCATTGGTATTATCCCTCCTGATAGTTGAAGAGGAAACAGTAGTGCTAGCACTAGAAGTAATAATGGGGCTGGTGGACCCAGAATATGCCCAGATACACAGACCCAGGAGGTTGTAGAATGGTGACATGAAAATGGAGGGGGACTGTAGATATATTGTGGTAGTCATAAAATGGATGTCATAACTGATAAATGAAAGTTTTTCATTACTTGAATGATACTATTTGAGGTGGACATATCTTAAGGCACCATTTGGTAAAAGGCCTTGGTTCTTTTTGCGATCTATCTTGGTTGTAGAGTGTTTGATTCTTTTTTCTAATATGTGGGAAAGGCTCTTGATATTCATTCACTTTCTTAATAGTGAATATTTCTGCCTTTCTTTGACCTCAAATATGGATTTCTTGATTGTCATGATGCACTGCTAACATTTAAGAACTATCCATTGGGATTTAAAGAGGACTATTGTCAAGAATTTTCCATTATAGTGAAAAGTAATATTATTAAAATGATGGCAAAGTTTCGATGAAGCAATGAGAATTGCTTCCTTGTCAAAAGCCTGCAGATGCTGCTCCTCTGGTAGAATGGCAGTTACAATGTGTTTGTCATATCTAGTTTAGTTGAATTTGATTAGGTTGAGTATTTTTTTTTTTTTTAATTTTTTTTACATACTTCTTTGCTCCAGACTGGTAAAACAAATGTCTCATATATCTCACTTGGAGTTGGATTCAATTGCTTGCTAAAACTACAACTCCCAAGAACCAAACATAATGGAGTTTGTATAAAGGTTTTGCTGCAGGGAATCAAGGACATCATAAAAAAAATAAATTTTTTTAACATATTGATGAAGATAAGATTTGATTCTATTAGGATATTGTTAGGATTTTGGATTCTATTAGGATTTTGGATTTTATTAGCATATTTGATGGGATTTTTTTATTTTATTAGGATTTTGGATTCAATTAGGATTTTGTTTGTTGGAGTTTTCTTATAAATGAGCTCTGTATTAAGTATTTTGTAGATAATTGAATATTGAATAAAGTATTAAAATTTGAGAAACTGCATGAATTTACTGTGTTCCAAAAAAATCTCTCAACGAAGAAACTGCGTGAATTTACTATGTTCCAAAAAAATCTCTCATCGTAGATTCGTTGAGAGTGGGCGTGGATTTGCCTAAGTGAATTTCCGAATTTTTTGTGTTCTTTCTCAATTTTTCTGTTCTTCCACAAATTTCAAAAACCCTAACCCTAATCCGCTTCCGTTCTACATCAAATTGGTATCAGAACCAAAGATTCCGTCTATTCAGGTATCAAAGCCTAAATTTCCATCCCTGTCTCCTCCCTTCCAACTTCATATTCTTTTTTATTTTATTTTCAGTGTTCTATTTTGTTTTTTGAGGAAGAAGAATCTGAAAAGAGTTTAGATCTAAAAAGAAAAAAAAAAAGATCTAAACTTTCAGATAAGGAAAAAAAGAGAAAAAATTCAGATCAAAAAAAGAAGAGAGAAAAAAAGAGGAGAGAAATTTTTCTCAAATCTCCTAACCGCCTCGCTGCCTGCCATCTCACTGGTCTCCACCTTTGGGTATTTTCTTAACTTTTTGAGCTAAAATTTTGAGTTGATATAGGGTTAATGTTCTATAATCATTACATCAACACAATTGCAAAAGAATCGCAAGTTGAGCGTGATATGTATGCTACTATACCCGTTTTTTATGGTTTTGATGATCGACGACATTATCAAGATTGAGAGAATCATCTCCAAGATTTCTTTCTAGATTCCGATCTGACTTCAGCATAGAGATGTCTTTATGCCCGATAAAAGTTGGGTGGAGAAGTTTATACTTGGAGTAGAGAATATAAATTTTATTTGGATTGGGATAACTTGCGACTTCTACTTCGTAATCAGTATACTCAATACTATCTTCCAAATTTATTATCATCATTTCACCGGTTTTTATCATCTAGGTCCAAAATAATAACTGATGATGAAAAACTTCAATATATAATTGATGAACTTGAAAAATACGAACGAATACTTGTCAATATAAAAAAAAATCCGAATAGTCATGTCTTCGAAAGTACAGTAAGTAAAGAGATAAAAGAAGTCAAGTGGTTAATAATGATAGTATTGCCAACAAGGTCGAATCAGATATTTTTATTTATGATGGTGAATGTGTTTTGCAATTTACACTGGATATAGAAGTTCATGATGAGCCATTATTAATGCCAAATAAAACTTCCTTTCTATCCATAGAACTTGAAAACTCAAAATATCAGATTTCTGACCATCTCTCAACGGAACCAACTGCGAATTTTCAACAACATAAGAATGCTCCTGATGATCATATCCATGAAGAAAAGCCAACAAGAGTATCTTCTACTCTCCTACATTACATGTCCATGAAACTTGTAGTTTTTTGGGAAAATCTCCTTTTAAAGTTTCGTAAGAAATTTTTTCGACAATTCATATTTACTGATAGTATTTGCATATCAGTTGCAAATGTACAATGAGTGAAGGAACCTCCAGTGCAAAGCAAGACTTTAGATAGAAAAAAATTGTTGTTGATAATGAGGTGAAAGGTTCGGTTCTTCTTAAGGGGTTCCTTATAGGAATTATGAGGAAATTGTCGGTTTAACATACAGATTCAGTTGAAGTTTCGAAGAGGATTGCTTTCACTATTCATGGCCAGAATATTTTGTGGGATCCTTATATCAACTCGACTTTTAATGAAGTCCATTCTATTACTTCTATTACAAGTGGTTCTTCAGATCTACAGTTATTGGAAGCTGATTCACACAAGAAACCAGTTTTTCTTCCACTGTCTTGGTTCAGATGTGATATATAAGTTACAACTCCTTGACCACCACAATGGCCCAATTGGGATGTTTCGTTAATACTGATCAGTTTAATCCGGATGTATTTAACAATTCTTATTTTCGTATTCGTTGGGATGAATGATTTGAAGCCGGGGAGAATTGATGGAGTTCAGATTTGATTCTATTAGAATATTGTTAGGATTTTGGATTCTATTAGGATTTTGTTAGGATTTTGAATTTTATTAGCATATTTGATAGGATTTTGATTTCATTAGGATTTTAATAGGATTTTGGATTCTATTAGGATTTTGTTTGTTGGAGTTTTCTTATTTTTAGACAATAGAATATTGAATAAAGAATTGAAATTTAAAAACTTGCATGGATTCGCTGTGTTTCCAAAAAATCTCTTATCGTGGATTTATTAAGAGTGGGCATGGATTCGCCTGGGTGGATTTCCGAATCTTTATTGTTCTTTCCCAATTTTTCTATTATTTCCCAAAGTTCAAAATTCTAACCCTAATCTGCTTCCGTTCTGCGTCACATATGCTCAGAGGTTATTACTTTTAAATTTGATTATTTTATAATTAGTTTCTTGTTACATGGCTAGAGGACATGCACATCGAGCATCCTGCCTATACAAGTGTCTGAACAAGAGCCTCAATGAAAATTTGACATGGGAAAACAATTTTAGTTTATACTTTATCGGTGTGTATGCAACCATGTGCATGTACTCCAAAAATTAATATAATCGATTCAACTTCAGTTTGAATCATCTTCAGTTTGATTAATTGATTAGAACTTTTACTTGCACCAAGATTTTAAAATATTTTAATTGGTATGGGTATTGACTCAGCAAAATCGGGTGTGCATATATATATATATATATATATATGGGTAGTATTGGAAATATAAGTAATATCGGACCAATACTATTTTGGATATTGAGTATTGGATACTTCAAAATCTGATACGATATATGTTGTGTATCTGTATAGGCCAATACTTAAAAGCTTGCTTGACATTGTTATTATTTGAAATCTGTCATATGAATGTTGATTTTAATGTGAAGAGGTGATGTCATCTTGAATTAATATTTTGATATGTTGTTCTGATGTCCTTATTAGAGTAGAATTAGTATTTGAGTTCTTTTTTTAATTGTTTCATTGTATGTATAAATAAGAGGACCAACCTTAGATGGATATATTGTCTTTCCCTGAACTATGATATTCCTAAATAAGGTCCTTAAATTATTCACGTACTTGATCCAACGCATCAAAAACAAAATTTGAATTTATTTGAATTAACTTTATAGTTTATATATAGGTCCTAACTCTACCCAAAATTTTTGTGCTTTTGTTAATTTGTTTTTAATAGCTCATTTTTTATGGGTATCTTGAAAGGTATAGTTGATTTCTTTTGACCTTTGAACTTGATTTTTAATGTGCTTATTATATCTTATAATCTCCATAGATAATTATAGATGGGCCAGTGGTGGAAATAACCTTACATACAATAATATATAGGTGGGCAAATGATGGAAAGACTCCATGTGCTACAAATAATATATATGATTATGCGGCTGCTTACTCAAATGCATAAGATTTCGTTCTTTTTTCAGTAACAATATAAGATTTAATTGTGTATGAGTGCATGGAGCAGGACTTTGTAAGGCTAGTTAATGGTAAAATGGAATAATTGGTAGCACATCATGAAATATTTTCAAATTGTACCAATCAATAGTTATACGGACAATCACAAATATTTGTTAAGAAAATGGATAAATTATGTGAATGCAGTGTATTATGAATCAACTAGAAGCCTAGTACTATAATTCATGTATTTTATATTTAACTTTTTAATCTTGGATAGATTTTTGAGATGTCTTCGATACATCTTGGATATATGTGAAAAGAATTACATAACATGTATCCCTCAAATATCTGATATGTATTAGAAACGGGTACGTGTCCATTGTCATTATTACAATATAGCCTTCTGCATAAAAGAATGACAGTTTTTTTTCTTTTGCCTTGAGGTACTAGAAAGAATGTAAAGTAGTCCAAACAGTATGATGAACTTTTCTGTTCTGAAATCTTGATATATTGTAGGCAATTATTAGAAGTATGTAATATCATTATCAGTTTATTTTTTTAATTTGTATTTTTTTTATCGTGGGAGTGAGAATACACCTTTGGTTTGGGTACAAAAACACGAAAGCCACCATGTCTCAGATACATGTCTTGAAGTTAGAGCTGTGTCAAATTGGTCACAAACTAAATTTTGTACTTTTTAGCTCTTCTAGGTTTTGGGTCACTACCAACCGATCATCCTTGAAAGTTTAGCTTGAGAAAAAAAAATTGTTGAGCACATTAATTCTACTATTATGAGAAAAAATATCATTACATACTAAACTTTTTTTTTTGAACTGGAAGCAAAAGATATAGGAATTTTATGTAGTTAGTTACATAGCAGAATTCAAACCCCTCTAAACTCATTAATTGATACCTATGCTCTCTGAAATCAAACCCAAGAGATTTAATGTTTAGGGGATAGAACTCATAGTTTCTCCTTTCTCCTTGCTACTCAGTCAGGATTTTTTACCTCTCTTTGTGAGATCTTTCATGGTACAGGCAAGATCTTGCTCCTCTATGGGCTTGTGTGAGTGTCCATCTTGTTGTTTCACTCTTCAGTAGTTTTCTCCTATTGGAGGTGGTGGTTCCCGTTAGGATAGTGTTAGACTATAGATATAAGGCCTAAAATGGTGTGAATATGGTTGCTAGCGGATTTTAACTTAGATAATAAATTAACACAGATATAAGCAACCACAAATATCAAACACAAGCAAAACACACCAAGTTTTTAATAGTGGTTTGGGACAATCCTATATCTGCTCTTCCTCTTGACAGTGGGGTTTCTGCTTGCACTATGAGTAAAACTCAAATCACAAGCCCAAGCCCGATCTAGTGAGCAGTATATGGCTGCATCCTAGTTTCCCAACTAGTCACTTCTACAATAACTACTCACACACAGTTAACCTTAGCGCCTCGCTAGTATTTCTCTATTTCCCCTGGCTTGAGTGTATCGTAAAAATCCCAAGCCACATATTGTAAATATCTTAACTAACACCAGCCTAAGTGGGTCGTAAACCAATCACACATATTGTAGAAAATAAAATTTGAAACTTACAACCCATTATATCAATTAAGCACAAATTGAAAAGATTTTACTGTTGAAGTAGAATCATTTCCGAAAGGTGAGGATTAGTACACGTTAAAGATGAGGATGAAGATGAACTCTGGCTTTGAAATATTCTTCAAAGATTTTTTTGATGTTTTAGGCACGCCTTTGAGAGTTGTATAGATGATGAAGAAGCACGCTAAAAATCTCCAAAGACCTCGACTCTCTTCTTCAAACTGTTCTCTGAAAATTTCCAACAAGACTATTTTATTCAAATAGATCCCACAAAACTACCGCTTCATTTCTTCTATAGACTCCTCAAAAGATTGTAGCAAATTGTAGTAGACGTCTCAATCTCGACCATCCAATCCTAAACCAACTCATCCTAGATAGACTTCTATATTTAGGATTGATTAGAGTCGTACCCTAAGTCAAGGAAGGTCAAAAGCCATGCTAAAACCCATAAAAACATGACCTGGAGTTGCCTCATCGATGGGCAAGCGAAGCCTACAGCGACGACGCCTCTTAGGTAGCCGGCCATTGATGGCCAAATATGCTGCCATTGATGTCAGCTTTTCAGCGGCCATCCAGCCCTGCTGTCTTCACTAAAACAACTACAATTTTTAATCTAGAAGTTTAATTTGGGTGATTAAAGCGCCGTTGGAAAGACAATTCAAAAATCTACAACTTCCTTCTACAGAAAATTTTCCAATTCTATCCGAATTATTTTCAAACTATTTTTGAAGTTGATGTTGCTGCACAAGCATCATCTTTGAAGTTGATGTTGCTGCACAAGCATCATCTGGTTCTTTCTGCTGCTACTTCCCAACTTAGAGCGATCATAATTTTCACATCTAAATTTTGTTTTAGCTGAAACTTAATATTGTTACACAGAGGATTTTGAGTTCTACAACTTTCTAATAGATTCCATCTTGTGATTTGTATTATTATGGCTCTATCAAATATATGCATGAAGTAATGTTGACTCACCATATCGATGCCAGCGGTGTTGCTCATATATTGGTCTTATCAATCATCATCTCGTTTGATTCATTTGTATCCATCTCACCTGTACATAACTCCACCAAACATGTCATAATACCATTAGAGTTTGTTATTACTCAAACTGAGGTTCATGTATGGACATACACTTAACATTCTTCCCTTTATGATAATAACAAACTAGACTATGGGGAAACCAAAGTATGACTAAACCATATATATGATGTGATGTGCAAGGTCATGATTCGTGATATTGAATCTAAGCATGCAATCATGAACATGACTCGTAGAGTGAATCACAAACAAATGTGTTATCAAATCAACAAGACTATCTCACTCTCGTTCTCCTCCTTAATGTTCTCTCCCCCTTAACATATTCTCCCCCTTTATGTATAAGAAAATTTTCAATTTATTCTCCTTTTTTTATTAGTAAAAGAATCATTGGAGGAATATCCAATAGATCTCACTAATAAGGGGATAAACTCATTACCACAGTCGGAAGAAAAATAAACTATCGAAATGATTATTAGAAGATGAAACTCATAGAATAGTAAGTCAAAATAGATTAAAGAGAGAATATTTTGTGAGTCCATGGGTGATTACTACTGGTGCATACCACTGTGGTGGAATTAAAAATAGGTCTATTGGTAGACTTTAATACACAAAACATGATCCCCATTGGCATAGTCTATATCAATATGCACAGTATCAAAACCACAAAATGCAGTCATCTGAATCAGAGTTTTCAATTTTATTAAATTGTTATATTCTTTTCTGTAAGAATTTCTAGCCTTCTTTTGACTTGAAGAAGGTTTAAAAGTCTTTGACTAGCAAACTAGCTTCAGTATCATCTTGCTCATTTTTGGAGCTTGAACTCTATCATCTTGTCCTTTTTTGCCTTTAGAGTTAATGGATCTTCTTTGGCACCTTGCTCTAGACGTTTCTTGCACTCTTTTAGTCCCATCTCATGTGTTATGAGATTTCTTCAATATTTGCAAGCAACATTTTAGATAAATCGTAAAACTCTTCAATAGCAGTTACAGTAGAATCCAAGTCATGTGGGCGGGCAAAGTACTTCGTATTAGTTCCTTCTGGATAAAATCCTTTTCCATGCCACGTGCCTTGTTCACTATATCCGTGAATCTCGTAAACATGTCTTGAATCATCTCTGTATCCTTCATCTGGAAAGTTTTCGTTGTCACACATCAGTATTGTCAATTTTGCTTCTTTGACTTGCGAGGTTTTCTCATGGGTGACTTTTAGCATTTTCCAAATTTCTTGGACAGTAACACAGGAAAATACATGGTTAAATTTTTCAGCAGTGAGTGAACAGTATAATATATTCATGACTTCAGCATTTATGAAATTAGCGTCCTATTTATCCCTAGGTTTGGTTATAACATGATCTTCAATTTTAATAGTAGGTTTGTGGTAACCAAATTTATGATATTTCAAATATTTTAGTTTGTGGACAACAAAAATACTTTCATCCTAGCCTTTCAATAGGTTTTGTTAGTGCCATCAAATAATGCGGGTAGGTTAATTGCATGGCCTTCAAAAAAGCTGCATTGTATAGATCCTAGACTTGCCATCTAATTAACCCTAAAACTAAGCTTTGATAACACTGTTAGGATCACGTTAGACTATAGATACAAGTCCTAGAGGGGTGAATAGGGTTTTTACCGGATTTTTAACTTAGTAAATTAACACAGTTTTAATGCAGCAAAATAATTTAAGCAACTAGAGATATCAAACATGAGAAAAGCACAC
Source organism: Dracaena cambodiana (assembly GCA_036321105.1). NCBI lineage: Eukaryota > Viridiplantae > Streptophyta > Magnoliopsida > Asparagales > Asparagaceae > Dracaena > Dracaena cambodiana. Next base: position 18,680,650 of record JAYEPQ010000004.1, on the reverse strand, counting down.
CAAAATTTTTGTAGTTCAGAATAACCTTATGCCCACTCTTCCACTCGACATAGTGCTTCCACTTACATTATGAGGTAAATCCTAGATTACAAGTCGAATCTAGTAAGCAATATAACGTCGCTAGTTTCTCGAAGTAGTTGACGCTGAAACAGTTACCCATACACAATGTAACCCTAATGCCCTGCTAGTGTTCCTCAAGTTCCCCCAGCTTGAGTACGTTGTAAAAATCCTAATGCACATATTGTAAACACCTCAACTAACGCGGCTTGAGTGGATCGTAAACCAATTACACATACTGTAGAAAATTAAGTTTGAGACTTACACTCTAATATATCAATTAAGTACAAGTTAAAAAGGTCGTATTGCCCAAGTAGAATTGTTTTCGGAAGGTGAGGATTGGTGCACGTTGAAGAGAACACTGGCTATGAAACACTCCTCAAATATTTTGATTTGATATTGTAGCACGCCTTTGAGAGTGTATAGATGATAAAGCACGCTGATAATCACCAAAGATCTTGCCTTTCTTCTTCTAGGTTCTCTTTGAAAATTCCCCAAAATGATCTCTATTTTCTTCAAAAGAATCCCGCAAAATAGGCTACATCTTCTTGTTTAGACTCCTTAAAAGATTGTAGCAAATTTGCACTAGCAGTCTTAATCTCGACCATCGAAACCTAAACCAGCTCATTCTAGATAGCCTTCTATATTTAAAATTGATAAGAGTCGTAAGTCAAAGAGAGTCAAAAACCACATAAAAACCCTCAAACATGCCCCGAAATTGCATCAATGGTCAAGTAAAGCCTGCCGCAACAGTACCTTGCAGGTAGCCTGCCTGTCAACAATGGCCAAATACATTGCCATGGCAGCTTTTCAGTGGCCATCCAGCCTTACTTCTCTTGACTAAAACGGTAATAACTTTTGTTTCAAAAGCCCAATTTGGGTGTTTCAAGCGCTTTGGAAAGATAATTCAAAGATCTACAACTTTCTCCTACATATATTTTCCAATTCTATCTCAATCAACTTTAAAATTGGACTTGAAGTTAATGTTGCTACATATACATCACCCATTCTTCCTGCTGCTGCTTCCCAACTTTGAGCTTACATCATCAATTCTTCCTGTTGCTTCTTCCCAACTTTGAGCAATAATAATTTTCACTTGTGAACTTCATTTTAGCTTAACTTGATATCATTACTAAAATGATTTCGAGCTCTACAACTTTCCAGTAGATTTCATCTTATGATTCACATTATAACTCTTAAATATAGCTATGAAGTAGCATCGATTCAACCTATGATATCGGATGTGTTGATTGTATCGATCATATCTGTTGTGTCTATCATCATTTCGTTTGATTAATTGCATCCATCTGATTTGCACATGCTCCACGAAACATGTTATACTACAACTAGTGTTTTTTTTTATTCATACCAAGGGTCTGGACATATGCCCAACGGTTCCATCTTTTCCATGACCTCTCTCGCCTGAGTCCCATTTTGCTCTCAATCTTCTTCAGGTTTTTTACGTGCTCATTTTTTGTCATGGAAAATGCTCGTGTGTGACCGAAAGTAGCACTATTTTTACATCTTGGAGGTGTCCACTCATACTCTATGTTAATTTTAGCGACCTCTCCCTCCTTTGCCTCTCAGCAGACGCAGACACGGTTTGCTTTATTCGATCTGCAGCAGGTCAATCAAATGTCCGCCAATCTTTATCCCTTTGTGTTGCCTTGTCCACGAACAGATGTTCTCCCACAAGGCTAGCATGTGTATTAATGAAATCACATGACCAAAATTTTAGATTCAAAAACTGGAATTGCAACAATATTGGCATTGTTGACAAACACATCCCTGTCTAAGCCTATCTTAAGTCCTGCCCATCAAACATCCATGAACTCTCATTTCGATCTCTCTCCAAATTTATAAAACGGTACACAAACTTACGTATTATAAACTTGTTATTAGATGTTTATATGTCCATTTGTATACGTTTACTAGTTTTCAGTAAAATACTTGTGAAAGAATATCTGAAACCAATCTTAACTTCTAGATTTTCCAAGGTATGATTTTTTGGTGTACAACAACATAATGTCTGCATGGGTTCAAGCATAGTGTGTGCTACTTTTGCAGGCAAAATTGAACAATCAACCAAAGATGAGTTGCGAGAAGTTCATGGGATTTGGATCAGCAATGTAATTTTTATTTTTACTTTTTTTTTCCTTCTTGTTATTCCCAATTTTGATAAGTGAACTTGCAAAATCTTAACTGTTATAGGCACTTGAATTATTGAAGCAGAAGAATGTAGCGAAAGAGAGAGGTTTGTCTCAGAGAATCTTACAATGTGGCAAAAAATGCTTAATTAATTACTCTTTATCAATGATCTGGTCTTTTGTTTAAATTATATAGTCATTTTTTAGGGCAACAAATTCTGTTAATGTTGTTTCTGGTTCTACAGAGATTACTGGCAATCAGGAGGACAAAGTTGGAAGTTCTTCAAAAGTCAATGTTCTTGCAGCAAAAGATTTAGTTTCATCATTGACTCCTTCAGTGGCCCCAGAGTTAGCAACTCCGGAAAACGTCAACCAAAGGATTGACAATGCTATGAAAGAAAACATGGGATCTTCTACATCAGTGGCATCTTCTTTCAGAGAATTATGGGATACTTTGCTTTCACATGGTAAATCTCATAGGCCGTTTTCGCTATACCTAGCTGTGGCAATTGTTGCCCTTCTCATCCTAATGCAGGTATGGTAGAGGTTCCACTCTCTCTGTTTAGTTTCTTATTATACGCAAAAGCAATTTATGCATGCAAAAGATTTAAGCTTTCCCCTGTTTATATGAAATTGGTATCATGTGAAATAACCAATTTTATGAATGATCTATGCTCTTGTCATGTCATATGATGCAAAGGATTTCTTTTCTTGTATTTACTTTTCCTGATGATTAGATGGCTAATCATTATAATCCAGCGAAATTCATAAAAGTCTAGAGATGAATGCAATTCCCTGTTGCACACCTTTAACCTTTTGCTTATGCTTGTCAGAGAATTTTGAGAAAGTTGTTTGTTGCCTGACACAGGGTCAATCGGCACAATCAAGAAGTTTCACAAATTAATTATTCTTAATATACACTTTTTATCACAGTCGTTAAGTAGTAAAACGCTTCATATTTCGCCGTTCAGTCTAGTAGCTCATGTTCATTTTTTGTTGCTAGCAGATGAGCATCATCATTCTACTAACTAGAGCGCCTGAAGTTCACATAGTTACACAAGGGAATGAAATTAGTGGTCTTAATGGATACAGAGCAGAGAACATTGAGTGGTTGGAGAAACGCGTTGACTTCCTTAAGGAAGAAATGCTTATGATAGAAACTCGAGTTGAGAGGATGCGCCACGAGCATGCAGTGATAAAGGCGCATGTGCAAAGCCTTGAGAGGCTTAAGCCTAGGTCATGACCTGCACTTATCTACTCCTTGTGTGCATATTGTGACGGTAATTTCTACTTGTATATTTGTACCTTTCTCCCCCAACACTTGGGATAAAGGCTTTTTTAATATAAATATAAAATCATGTTTCCATGGAAAAGAACAAACTTATCGTTCAGAATACATGAGTTTTTAATGTTGTGTACTTTATTCTGTGGAGTACCCTTTCTTACTGGATGATCTTTTCTGAAGTTCTTCGATGGTTTTTTTGTTAGTACGTTCTTTTGTACAATCAGGTATATGCTGGCCCTAGCTGCCTCCCTAAAGGAGAATAATGCAGATTAGGGTTCGTGTCCTCATAGAACCAAGTTGTATAAATGTGCACTATAGGAGACAACTGAAAGAGCTCCAGCATATTTGTAAGCATAAACAAAGAGGCAGAAGTTATTATGCAGGAACTGTCCTTCACTACCTTAGAGATGAAACAGTACAAAAACTTTTGCAGCTTGAGGTTATACCTTCTTACAGGTGTTCATTCTCTCCTTTTTTTTCCCCTTTGTTCTACTACTATATTGGAAACTGTCAACCTCATGTTGCCTTGTTATGATGGTGTCCCTTGCTGTTACCACCGTTGTTTTTTGGTTGTAAGGGTACCTAAGCATTAGTTTTAGTTGCTTGGTTTTTCTTTAATTAATTGTTTGCAAAATTCCCATCTAGACTGCATTCAAGGATGTATGGTCATACATAAACATCTGCTAGCAATAACTGTCCAATCTTATTATAATAAAGGATTCGCATACTAGGATTCTCATTATTATTATTATTATTATTATTTTGTGTCAGTTGATGAGCAGAGGTTGAGTTCATTCCCCTGACGACGATAAACGACATTGTGACCTTAAAATAAATAAACTGAGGCTGCATGAAAACCCCATAATCTTGGAAAACCATCCGTGTAAGTGCCCTAAGAAAATACCCGGTAACGATATATAGAGAAGAAAGGAAAAAAAAAAAAGGGGACTTAACAGTTAAACGATCCTCAAACTGTTTATGAAACTGCTGCCAGTGGTGAAATCATTCCGACTGATATGGGTGAGGAAATCTCTGAAGCTGCTCTCTTTGTATCCTTTTGGGTGTTGTTCATCCACCAGCTCTCTGGCAACAGTCACCTCTTCATCCATGCCAAGGCCATGGATGCTCGCAACCGACATTCTCTTCTCACAGTCCAGAATCACCCTGTGCACGACGCTCTTGTAGCGTCCGTTGCTCAACACTTCGAAATAATCTCCAATATGGACGTGTAGGGCATTTGGAAACTCCACCTGTACTCCCTTCCAGGTGCTTGAGTTCTTGTCAAGGATCTGGAGGCCCTCGCAGCTCTGGAGCAGGATAGTTATGCAACCATAATCAGAATGAGGAGCCAATCCTAACATTGAATCAGTCATCTGAGGACTCTTCTCGTAGTTGTTCACTGTCATGACTTGCATTCCTTCTGCAAGCTTGTCGTTCATGTACGCCTGACCCAGCCCTAGGCTCTCAAGGATCGCATCCATCAGTTGGAGGGCTACTCTCCTTGCTTCCATCGCGTACGTTCCCATCTTCTCCCTGTTCAACCGTTAGGTATACAATTAATTGAACTAACTTGTTACTCAGAGTGTCCACTGTGAAATCTGAAACTTTTTTTTTTTATTTTTCTGTACCTGTAGTCGGACGGAGAATGTGGCCAGTATTTGATCCATCGGTCGAGGGGATGAGCATACTGTTTTAAGAAATCCCTAGGCTTAACAAGTCCCTCGTCCTTGGTGCAGACGCCATATCTCACCGGCAGGTGAACATCTTCGGATGCGAATTCTCTTTTCTCTTCTTCTGACAATGCGAAGAAACCTGCAGCAGCTTCCATTGCACCAGTCATGACAGAATTGCTGATTCCATGGTTTACAACCTGAAGACATAAATACAGTGTATTTTTTATTCAGATAAGTGTTTTGCATAGCACAAGATGTCCTCCATGACACCGAAAGGCCAACCAAATTGCGTGTGTTGCTACGGAAGCAGCGTTTACAGCACTCTTGGAAGGGTAAGGACGGCACCCACATCACTCCTTTGAGTTTATCTTATAAATTCATTGTTATTATAGATAGGTTGTCAAACCGCCCTGGTATTTGTATCGAGAGCTTATATGCATAGCTTTTGTTCTAGTAGAAGGTGATGGGATCGAATTCTATGCTTACATTGCTGAAAGATAAATGAAACAACGATCTAACTACATATGCATAGGCTGGTACAGTACTTTTCCAGACCAACTTCGAGCTAAAGCTTCCATTACCACGTTAATGACGTGTTACTTAACATGTCTTACCCACTCTCCTTAAGGTCTTTCTAAAGTAGTGCATGAATACGATACCATTCAAAGCTAATAAAACACAACGAACATAAATTCAACCGACCTTAAAGCAACCCAGCTTGCGACAGGCTTTCCCGATATCTTCGACCACGAGGGACCGAGTCCTCACTTGTTGGCTCAAGCCACTCAGGTCTATCATAGGAAGACGTGCAGTCTTGGCTCGTGCATCTAATTTGGCAACGCATATGGATCCTACTAACGACCCTTTCGCGCTCATTTTTTCTGGGAGAACCAAGCACTACAACCACAAGAACAAGAGTTGAGTGAGTGAAATCGATAGGCCCAAGTTCACTAATTTATAGGCAATTCACATACATGCACTTAACCATGAATTTTGTTAGGAACTGTCAAGTGAAAGGACTTTATTGTGGCAGGACCAATTTGAGAGCAGTCTCGTTGGAACGATATATTTAAGTAACGAGAAGTAGCAAAACCAAAACACGAGAAGAGAAACTAGAGGCCAAAAATAGTATCAAGCTGGCATTGCGTTTTCAATTCTCCTATGTGTCACTGCCTCTAGTCTCGAGGCACTACTAGAATCTAGTAGTGCGCAAGGGGGAGGGGGGAGAGGGAGAATTAGAGTGCAGTACCGATAAAAGGGGGAGGGGATTGACTGTCCCCTTGATGAATTCAGATACATGCATTGTCCTAAGATAATACCGCCTTTGGAAAATACTGCTGCAGAACATAGGAAACTGCTAGGTTTTTTCTCAGCTTGCCCGTGGCCTTCGTCGCAATTTGCATTATTATAAGGGTACCAAATTTAGAGGATAGTGCCTCTGTTGGTTATTGAATTCGACAGTTGCCGATAGTTGGTATCTGATTTGTTTAGAATTGGTTTCATGAGTTATTTTGGAGATTGGGAATTATTGCAGGTATGGAGCTCCTATGTGTATCTAAGTCAAAGCGTTTTATGTCATCACGCGTTTTATCGCTAAACCTTACATAAATGAGTTGGCCAGCAGTAGCAATACTGCAACTGTGTAATGGCTTTCTTGTCAAAATTATTAAACTGATGTTGTCGTCTATCAGCGGACAATACTGTAATTGTGTTCAAACTAATGCTGTCTGCAGTCAGAATTACTCCTAGGTTGAAAACAAAGCTGAATTCAGCTCGGTTTGCCCTTAGAGATTAGGACAAGTGGCTACCGATTCATAGTGCTGTGCTCCGTGCCTTGCATGCGCGAGGACATGACACCGATGTGGCCAATATTTCACATGGTCACACTACGGGATAGATAGGGATGAGATTGGGGAAATTCTAAATGCGCACCATATTTTACTAGTGAGCACCATATTCCCCTATTTTGTAAATCACTTTACTATATATAGTTTACTATATATAGTATGTGGTGCTCACTAGTAAAATGTGGTGCACATTTAGAATTTCCCATGAGATTGTGCAGTTAAAGGGTCAATTTTGGCATGTCCTATTTATATTTTAAATTAAAAAATAAAATTTTATTTTGTTAATTTAAAACTTTGAATTGTACAGGCTAAGGATTTGACAATAGACGTGCCATTCTCATCCCATGTAAATGAGCACTGTTTTTTTTGAATGGCAAACGGCGAGCATTGGACATTCTCCGTATTTTATTAATAGCCATAATAGAACTCACTTTATAGAGGTTTTAAGATGAACTACCAACTATAGGTTCAGTTACAAAACATAAGTAAAAAACATGCAAAAAGCGGACATAACTCTCGAAAAGCATAGCACTACTATGAATCCCAGATTACATCCAAAGAAACTAAAGATGTGATTTTTGCATTGTCAGCTAGGGTGTCTCCTGGGAGTACCTAACCGTCCATTCCGTCCTCGGACTCACCCGCCGCCGCGTAAACCAGCACTTTAAGTGTTCAACTAGCTAGACAAATAGCCAGAAGCACCTAGACCTTGCTCAGTTAATGGGGATGCATGCCGATAGGAGAAAGAACTTAAGGATCATAACACATCAGATGTATTCATCTGTTTATTTTGCTTCCGAATCTAGGCACATTGCTTTAGCACGTAGCTGGAGGAGATAAGTATATGTTACAACTTATAAGGCAGTGATACCGACTACCAAATATCAATTTTGAACAAGCGTCATTGTAGTCGAATTGTAAAACCCCGTCTTTGATAAGAAGGGGAAATTCTATTTGAGCACACCATTTCGCTTAGTGAGCCCATCTCCGAAAGTTGTAAAAATTTAGGGTTCCCACCGATGTTAAATTGGTTCAGAATATTCTGAGACTAATCTCCGAATAGTGTGAAGACCGTTAAACCGTTGGAGAGGCAATACCGACTGAGAAAGGTGGGCTCACTGAGCAAAGTCGTGTGCTCAAAACGACAGATAATAGGGCTCAAATTCCATTTGCATACGAACCCTTTTCTCCAAATCGTTCAATGTCTACATAAAAAGAACGACATCAAAGTATCAAAGAAATTTATCAGGATGGCATGTAATCACATCAGAGATACGTGATATGAAAAGGGGGAAGGTGGGTATGATGGCTTGGCTTATTTGGGAAAATTGGCTACCAAGCATTCACATATAGAATTTAAGTAGTCTCTGCAGTGATTAAATATTTATACGAATAATGGCACGCGAATAAATTCTTGCCAAATAACAGCCGTCAAGACAAGATGCGTGCTCGAAACAGTAGTCCAGTTCGATGAGGCGGCTAGAATCCGCCGACTTAACAAACCTAGACAGATCACTGGGGCCCAACATTCGAGCATGATTAGTGTAGCCCACTGTCAGCAACAACAGTTATTGACTAAGCCTTCAAATACTCCCAAACATGAAGAGGACCTGGCCCTTATCATCAATGAGCTTGCAATCAGTTACCAAACTACACAAATTAGCTAGCAGTTTCATAGATCGCCAATGATACTTTTTGAAATAAAACGGCAGGTAGAAGCCCTCCGTGTTCCATTAGTAAGGTGATAACAGAACCATACAACAAAGTAACAGAGTTTGATCACTTTATATGAGTGATTCATAATACATTAATAGCCAAATAACGAACAGAAAAGATACATAGAAGCAACAATAGGTCCAGTCTTATATGGTTGCAGAGTGGGTTCTTTCGCCACGTTGTAGGTTGAAAGGTGCGGATCAAGTGTGGCCAGGTAAATTCGGTCATCATCATCGGATCCTTCTGATATATGTATGCGCTCCTCATCGGAAGGTATATCTGTCCAAAGAGAAAAATCATGCATGACTAGACGGGTGCAAGTATGTAATAAGCGAGCAGTAGAAGTAAAAATTCTACTATTTCTTTCCAACCAAATATTCCAACACAAAGCTGCAGTTAGGGTTCTGGCTTGATTTGATGTATGATTTGTTAAACATAATCTCCCTCCTATGCAATTTTCCTCCTCCATGTTTGGGTTGATCCCAAGAATTCTTGCACAGTGAATCTAAAGATAATTAGCGAATTTACAGTTTAGCAACAAATAGTTGGTGGATTCTCCAGCTTCACTATACAGGACACAGAAATTTGGGCCTATCCAGCCACGTCTTTGCAATGCTGGCCATGTGAGTAGTGCATTCCTATGGGCTAGCCAGAGAAATATCCTAACTTTCAGTGGACATTTTGTATTCTATACACTAAGTTAGTGTGCCTCTTCTCCCTCCTCAACTGCGATAAGCTCCCGTACCTTAGTGTATGAATACTTGCTTTGTTGCACACTAACTCTCCTAACTCTTTTACACAAAACATGTATAAAGAGATTGAGTTAGCATGTTATGACTTAAGGTTACCAACCCTTTCTTGAGCCGGAGTTAAGGTTATGGGTTTCAACTTTTGATGCGACTGGAAGATAGAAGAGTGAGCAGAGCTCTTCCAAATTGATCGGAGTTCCTTCGGATTGGCAGGAGTCCGCCGAAATTGAACAGTAATGATAATGTAAGATAGAAAAGCGAGATTACAAGCATATTGTTTGCCTGTAACATCATCACTCAAAGACCTCAACTTACGATGTTAGCAGTAATGAGGTATACAGAGAAGATGTGGTATTGAAGGGCGGGATCACTTGATAAGCACATTACGCCGCATTGGCTATCCAGAAATGGTCAAAGAGGGATAACTTTCATACGTTCGTTGTCCATCGATGGGCACGTGACATTCCCAACTAGTGTGAAATCTATTGAGATTTTGTTCAATGGTTTTCTAGATCAAATTGTTGAAACGGATTTGATATTTTGGTTTGTATTGGTTTGAATAAGTCATCAAGTGGGACTTGGTCTGGTAGCCGACAGGGCATTAGAGTAAGTTGATATCCTCTAAAAGGCATATTACTGGTTGTTGATCTGATGTTAACGGAATTTAATGGCTATGGGGAATAGTTCCTGATGAGTAACAAGATTCAGTCGATTCAAAATTTTAAAATTTGAATTCTAATCTTTTTTATTTTCTTTTTATTATCCGAAGAATATTTTATCAACATCTTTTTAATGGAAAGTTAGAAAGCTAATGTTTTACAGTTTTATCTTAAAAATAAAATACTTTTGATGCGACTACCCAACACCTTTTTAAAAAAACACGACTCCTACACCTACACCGCCTCTAGCTAAACATAACCAAAAGGCTTTTATTCACTTTTCTTCTATTATTTGGAGGCAAATGCCTAATGTACACAAGCTCAGGTTGTGTAGGTGCTAAAGAGTTAAGGTCTTTATTCTTGTTTGGTCAAATGCGGATTATAACACCAACTCATGGCTAGAGAGTTTCATTAACCTGATCCGACGGGCAAACAACTCTCAATTCTCGCTTTCAAAAGCCAAAACTTCTTATCAAAATAAAAAGAAAAAAAAAAGAAAAAAAAAAAGTTAGAAACTCCAACACTTCAAATTGAAGAATAAAACGAGGCCTTAGAAGAAGTTATAGAAGGGCGTAGAGGAGTATCATCAGAAAGTTTTAAACCCCCCAGCTTTTGTTGGGTGGAGTTAAGCGGTTACGGAGAAAAGTAAAAGAATAAAGTGCTTAATTTTCTTTCTTTCTTTCTTTTTATTTTTTATTTTCTCCCAAAAACACAAATTTAACCTCAATTCCGAAGCTATCATTACCTTTAACATTCATTTCATTTTTGATGTTGGTAAAGAATTAGCTGGAGTTGGGCCCAACTCTTTCTGCCAAGCAAGGCCTCGAAAACCCCTTCCACTCCCAAACTCCTCCATCCAAACAATACCAAAGTCTGATACACTCGGCTGGGACAAAATCCATTTTATCACATTATAATACACATAAATCTAGCAAAGAAGTGTAATAACACAAAGCAAGCCTCTAGTCATCCCCCGTATCAGTACAGCAACAACCTCGTCGAAGGGGCCAAAAATGACTGAAGAAGGGCGTAATCGATTAATTCCACAGACTACTCTATCTTTTACCAAATTTTACTTACTCACCCTTGCTACATCTAACCATGGTCTGGGGTGTAAAGGAAGCAGATTTAATTTGAAGAGAACACAACTATTACCATATTTGCAATTGCTTTCTTTTTGCGGATATAAAGATATTGCACAGTTGTAATTAGCGTCCCTAATGTATTCATTAAAAAGAAGGATGCTTGTAATGAATCCTGTTGAACTCATGAATTGAAATGTAACATTGGTATGCGTTATCTACTCAGGGAAAAAAAAAACAAAACAAATAACTATGACTAAATTCGATCTAATATAGAAATTATAGGTCAAGTTAGATTGGAAATGGCACCATAAAGAGAAGGATAGCACAGCATGATGAGTAATTTTTTTGCTACACTGAGCTGCGATGACCAAATTGGTTAGGGGATTCAGAGGTAAATTATAATATTAGCTTTCAGTTTTAGAGATGTGATGACACTTATCTTGCCGCTTCCTGATGGTACGAGATGGTCAGGTGAGCTACTTTGATGCAGCCCCTAACATGCACAGGGTCGGAATGCACACTAATGCAAATCCAAACATATCAGGTTTGGCATGCACAGTGACACAATCTGTCTTTGTTGGGTTTGGGACACCCCTGTCAACGTTCAGATCTGGCATGCAAAAATCAAGTTGATGTTAAAGTATGTAAGATTACAGAAATTTTTACTACGAGGCCGCACTATGAAGTGAACAATACAGGAAATGCAACATATAATTTGAGCCTCTTCCGAATCAATTTTGATTCCAATTTCTGATATTTTAAATGTATTGTTGTCACATGTGAAGTTTCTATGCATGAGAATTATATAGTTGATGTGTTGTATCTTGGGTAATCTTATGGTGGTGCTCTTATATTGCTACTCATTGCACACTTTTTCAATATCCAGTCTCCAGGGCATCCAAACAACTCATCGAAGAAAGTGACTGCCAACTCAGCAGCCAAATCAACTTTCCTTTGTCCTAGTTTCCAGTGACAAACCAGTTTGGGTTGCAAACAACTAGGAGAAAGACCTATTTTGTTTCTGTTGCCAAAAGGGCCCTAAATCAAATATTTCTTTTACGTCATAGTGAATACTCAAAATTTCAATACTACAAGAGGTAAAGTGATAAATAGAAATATTCGTGCTAAGATAAGTGTAGCATCCATCGAAGAGGAGATGTGAGAAAATAGCTTATGATGGTTTGATCATGTGTAACGCAGGATTATAAATGCACCAGTTCGATGAAAAGAGCTTATCAACATAGGATAAGTTTAAAAAGCGAAGAAAAAACTGAAGAAAATATGGATGGAGATGATACAAAAAATTTATGGATTCTAGAGATTTCAATGAGGACATATTACTCGATAGGAATGAATGGAGAAGAATTATTAGTATGATTGATCCGGCGTGATTTTCTTTTGATTCATGTAGCCTACCCCAAGTACTTGGGATAAAAAAGCTAAGTTGTTGTTGGTATTGTTGAATGCACAAATTTTCAGATTTAAGGCCAACAATAATAATAACAATGGATTTCATTTATCCAATTTAAGAGAGGTAGAAACATTGAACTAAATATCATTTGATGTGGAGTTACATGAACTGATGATTCCTCTGAATTTGAATTCCATTGGCCAAACGGCCCTTCGGTTGTATTAGAATGCCCAATTGGACTCCACATTGTTACCTCCTCAGAGAGCAGCATTTTCCCTTTAGCCTAGGAGAAATTGTTTAATTAGTATGCATCAAACACTGATAAGGGGGGTAATGAGGGAAAAAGACACTGCAAACTTTCATTCAACAATTCGAAAAGTGTAAAGCAATGAAAACATTAAAATCATCCACAACAAATGAAGGCTTTGAAATTTCTTAGTATCTGGTTGCATCCTTCGCAAAAATAACTATCAATTATATAGGATTTGTAGATTCAAATGAAGCATGCAATTTAAACATTAATAAAACTCTTATATGGAAGATGTTCTTAGACTGTATTGTGGATCTTGTTGCCAGTTCTTACTATTCCCGTATTTGCATCTTTTAGCATATAGCTATAGCCTATACAACAATATCTATTAAGCCTTTTATTCCAAGTGCTTGGGATAGGCTATATAAACCGAAAGAGAATCAAGCTAGATCAATCACATGGATAATCTTTCTCCACTCATTCCTATCAAACAATATGTTTTCATTTAATCCTGTCTAAATCTTTTTGAGGGTATGATGTTTGGGGAGATAAAGAAAAAGTCTCGTATCTCAGTTTTCTGGAGAGGTATGTTAGTGACGAAACATTTAGTCTGCCACAGTTTGAAATATAAACTGGGAAGAGAAGACAATATAGCTTTCTAGCATGATAAATGATGCTCACAAATCCCACTCAAGATATTATTTCCGGATATCTTTCAGAAAGTAAGGGATAAGAATGCACGGGTTAGCCAATATTGGGAATGTTCGAGATGGAGATGGAACTCGATGGTATTGTCTGGACAGGATCTTGCAAGAGTAAGAATGCTTAAACAATTTCTGAGCGACTTGATCCCCTCTTCGTTAGAGGAGGACAGACCAATTTGCAGGTAGAAAAAGAATGGTAACTTCACGGTTAAATCCACATACCACTATTTCATAAATGGTGGAGTCATCTTGATAAACAACAAGTGGATTTGGAAGGCTTAATGTTCCCAAAAGATTAGATTATTTTTATGGCTCGTCTGCAAAGACGCTCTCCTCACCTGGTCGAAATTGCAAAAAAAAATAAAAAATGGAGTGGTCCTAACATTTGCATTTTGTGCAAAAAGGAAGGGGAATCGACCGAGCACATTATATTTAATTGCTCTTATTCCATAAGTATGTGAAAATTATGTACTAGATCGTTAGGGGTGAATATTAACATAACCCTAAATGTAAATCTGTAGAGAAGACTTGATAGGGGTAATATAAATCGAAAGATTAGAACAGTTATTACTGCATTTTGCTGGACCATCTAGAGAGAGAGAAATAATAGATTATTTAATGAAAAATATTATTATGTGGATTGCTGCATAAGCCTTACTGTTCATGATTTTATTATTTGGACAGGTATCCCGTCAGACGAGGAGAGACTCCATCTATCAGATGGCACTCGGGAAACGAGATAGAGGGCACACCACTACATAAAGAGTAGGGAAATATTTCGGAGGCTTGATGGGTGATGGACTGGCAGTGTACGCATCGCTTGGCTACAGTAGTGTTGTGCTTTTTTCGGTTTATCATTTTGTTATTTGCTTTTCTATGTACTTTTAGTTAAATGCTTTGATATGTAAGCTTATTAGGTCCCTCATACTGATGTATCAAGACTATGACTATTCTGTTATTACCTCTTTAATGGAACGAGGAGGGATATAGCCCACCATTTAACATAAAAAAAAAATATCTAAATCTTTTTGTATTATCTTTATCCATATTTTTCAGTTGTCCTTTTGCTTTTTTTTGGATAAGCTCCCCTTATCGAACTGATGTTCAGTCACGATACCTTAAGAACCACAATAGCACAAAAAACTCTAGGGACTATGATGGAGAGCAAGACGACCTTGGCCCAAAGAGTCTTTATCGATTGATTCAACAGCGTTCTGCAATCCTTTGAGCTTGCCCTTGCTAATGGCGTTCTTGGCCTCAGCCCCATCCAGCTTCACCTCAAAAACATCTGCCTCTTTATTTACTATTTAAATTTTAATTTCGAAAGCAAAATGAGGAGGATACTGTCAGGGACCTAGTCCTGGTGATACTATAGCAGAATCGAAGAAAAAGCGGAGCAGGAGCTAAAGAATTAGAGTTTTGGGTTATCGGGTTTGGTTATGTTTTGTATTACAACCCAACCCGTTTGTAACTGAATTAACAGTTTGGGCGTATCAGCTGTGCATGTATTTCATTAGAATTTCAAAGGGAATTTCCAGAGTTTTGTTTGAGGATTGGAATGTATAAATAGTGACTTGTAATTGAGAATTATTCATTGAATCAAAATCTACAATCAATTCCTTCCTTAAATTTCTCTTTCTCAGTTCTCTCTCAACTTCATCTTCAACCTCGATCTTCTTCCTCCTCCTCTTCTGGTTTTTGTTGTTGTTCTTGCTACTAACCCATTTGCAGGAAAATGCCGTCTACACAATCGAGTGGAGCTAGCAATTCTGAGAAGAACTGTTACAATGGTATCAGAGCTCGTCATGATCTCTCTCCGGTTGAAGAAGTTGAAGGAGCTTCCACTTCATCACCCAAGTCCACTGTTGAATTCAATAGATTGAGGGATGTGGTGGAAGGTCACACTAAAGAAATGAAGGAGCTGAAGATGATTCTGCAAAAATTAGATATGGATCGTTCTTGTGATAAAGATGAGTTAAACAAGCTTTATCTTGGATATGAGAGCCGAATTTAAGAATTCATCCTCTTCAGTAGACGTACCGAGAAATTTGAACAAAGAAGTACTAATTCTGTCCACTCCCCCTAATTCCCTTATTCTTGAATGGGCAGTCAAGCAATTCAAAGAAATTTGATGGGCACGATCAAGATAAGTCTAATAAGTTTTTGATCTTGAGTTCACAAAAGAACAACCAGTTTAAGCCCAGGCCTAAATTTCCTAAATTCACAAGAAAAGATATACATTAGTGGTTGTATAGAGTTGAACAGTTGATGGAGTTTTATTTAATCGAAGAAGAAGATCAAAAAGTTAGATTGGTTGCATTACACTTGGAGAAAGGACCTTTACAATGGTATTATTGGACTGTTGATAATAATGGAGCCCCTCTTTCTTGGAAGGAGTTTGAATATGGGTTGTTATCTGTGTATGATAGATCTACTATCCGAGATTATTCAGGGGAGTTATCGAAATTTAAGTAGAAGAATAAGCCTTATGAAGAATACTTAAGTGAGTTCATGAGACTTTCTCATCTTGTACCAGGATTATCTGAAGAATACCCCATCAATTGCTTTATAAGTGGGCTCGAGGAACTAAATAAATATGAAGTAATGGTTAAAAAACATACTACTATGAAGTCAGCCATGAAAATGGCACTGATGGATGAGGATAAAACAGCTACAATCAACAAGGGTTCAAGAAAGCATATTGGCTATAAG
The DNA here is from genome assembly GCA_036321105.1 of Dracaena cambodiana. Classification (NCBI taxonomy): domain Eukaryota; kingdom Viridiplantae; phylum Streptophyta; class Magnoliopsida; order Asparagales; family Asparagaceae; genus Dracaena; species Dracaena cambodiana. The sequence goes on along the minus strand of JAYEPQ010000004.1, from coordinate 18,664,355 downwards.
GGTTGGAATAAGAATGTAGAAAAAGCTCCTACTGTACAGGCTTCTACAGCTCAGGAAGATAACAACCACAATTCCAATTCTTCTCAAAGGCCTACCAGGAGGTTGTCTAGTCAAGAGTATAAGGAGAAGAGAGACAAGGGATTATGTTTCTTCTGTAATGAGAAATATGTGGTTGGGCACAAATGCAAAAATCAGAAGATCTACAGAATTGAAATTTCCACTGAATATAATGAAGAAGCTATAGGAGGGTCTGAACTTTTAGAAAAAGAAAGTTCATATGAAGAAATGATGTCTTTGACTGCCAATACCATGGAAGGAACTTTAGGAGTGAGTGCTATTCATTTAGTCGGGAAGATTCATGGTAAAGAAGTGGGGTTCATGGTGGTTACTGGGGCAACTCATAATTTTATTGACCTCATTACTGTAGCTAGGCTGCAGCTTGAAGTAGCTGAGCTACCCCCATTTGTAGTGACTGTAGCAGATGGTGAAAAATTCAAGGGAAAGGACTATTGCACTGATGTTGCAATTTCTTTGCCTGTGATAGAAACAAGAGCTGAATTGTTGATAATTCCTTTGGGAGATTCTCAAGTTCTCCTTGGCACTGTGTTGCTGCAGAGTTTAGGCCCTACTTATGGGATTTCTCAAAGAAAACTCTGAAGTTTTGGTAAAGAAGAAACCTATTCTACTACAAGGAGTTTCACCTGGTGCAATGGAAGTAATTGGAGAAGAGAAGTTGGACAAAATCATTATGACTAAAGGAATAGCATATGTTGTTCAGTTATGTGCCAATACCATTGACATGCACACACCCTCATTACCTGATTCACTAAGGATTTTATTGGGAGAGTTTGAAGATGTTTTTACTGTACCAAAAGAGTTGCCACTTCAAAGAACATGTGATAACCATATCAATTTGACTGATCCCAACTTCACTGTGAATGTCAGGCCTTACAGTATCCATTTCATCAAAAAAATGAGATTGGGAAGCAAATCTCTGAAATACTTTAGTCAGGGGTGATTAGACCCAGTGTGAGCTCATTTGCTTGATCTGTGGCGCTTGTGAAGAAGTCTAATGAGAGTTGGCGCATGTGTGTAGACTATATATCTCTCAATCAGCACACTATACAAGCTAAGTTCCATATACCATTAATAGAAGTCTGATGAGAGTTGGCGTATGGCGCATGTGTGTAGACTATATAATTCATCTAATAGATGATCTATTAATAGATGATTTATTAGATGAATTATATGGTGCAATTTATTTCTCTAAATTAGATCTTCGATCTAGTTATCACCAAGTGAGGGTTACTGAGAGTGATGTGGCTAAAACTGCATTTAGAACACATAATGGACACTATGAATTCCTTGTAATGCCCTTTAGTTTAACCAATGCTCTATCTACTTTTCAAAATTTAATGAATGATATCTTTAGACAACATTTGAGAAGATTTAGTTTTTTAATGATATCCTAGATTATAGCAGGGACTGGGAATCACACTTACATTATCTGAGATTGGTGTTGGGCATGCTAAGAGTTCATCACTTGTATGCAAAGATGAGTAAATGTAATTTGGATGCCAGCAAGTGGGATATTTGGCCCACACTATCACTCCAAATGGCATTACAGTTGATACACAGAACATTGAAGCCATATCACAGTGGTCTCTTCCAACTTCACTCAAGGTTTTGAGAGGTTTCTTAGGCTTCATTGGATATTATAGGAAATTTGTAAAGGGGTATGGAGTAATTACAGCTCCTCTGACTGATATGCTCAAAAGAGAAGTTTTTATATGGACAGACAAGTCCAGAGAAGTTTTTGTTAAGCTCAAGGAAGCTCTATGTCTCCATCTGTTTTACAAATGCCAAACTTTGACGAAAAAATTATTATAGAATGTTATGCATGTGGAGTAGGCTTGGGGTCAGTGTTGATGCAAGAAGGACATCCCATTGCATATTTGAGCCAGAGATTGAAGGGAAAAGCTTTGTTGTCTACTTATAAAAAAGAGATGATGGCTATTTTACTAACTATCAAGAAGTGGAGACATTATCTATTAGGTAGAATATTCATTATCAAAACTGATCAGAAGAGGTTGAAGTATTTGTTGGACCAGAGATTTAAAGGGAATCTCAACATCCCTGGTTGTGCAAGTTAACAGAATATGATTATTTTGTTGAGTATAAGAAGGGGAAAGAGAACTTGGCTGCAAATGCTTTGTCTAGAAAAGAATATTTGGCTGATAATTCCACTACAGAACTTGTATCAACTCTCATTACTATTGTGTAACCTCTGTGGCTAGATAAAGTTCAGAAAATGGTGTTATAGTCTACTTGCTTCAAAAAAGAAGAAAAAGTGGAAGACAGATACAGTCCCTCATCATGAACTTTTGAATGGAGTTTGGTTCTACAAAGGAAAGGTTGTAATTGATCTAGATGATGAGTTATGTGAAGAAATTTTTCATGATCATCATTGCACTCCTTCTAGTGGTCATTCTGGATATTACAGAACCATTCAGAGAATTAAGGAAACTTTTTGGTGGACTAGGATGAAATACATGATCAAAAAGAAAGTGAGATGTTGTGATATTTGCCAAAGGAGTAAGGGTGAGTCAATTTCTCCACCTAGGTTGTTAGGACCTTTACCTATGTCAGAGCATGTATGGGAAGAAATTTCCATAGACTTGGTAGAGGGATTGCCAGTGAGTCAAAGAAAAAGTACTATATGGGTGATTGTGGACAGATTATCGAAGTTTGCACATTTTATATCTCTCAAGCACCCTTTCTCTGCAGCACAATTAGTAAAATTTTTTTGCAAAGAGATTGTTAAACTCTATGGCATTCTAGTTTCCATTACCAGTGAGTGAATTTTGGAGTGAATTGTTTAAACTTCAAGGCACAAGGCTACAATTGAGTTCAACATACCATCCTCAAACTGATGATCAAACCAAAAGGGTGAATCAATACTTAAAATCTTATCTAAGATGTTTTTGTAACACTAAGCCTGTAGAGTGGAGTAAATGGTTGCATTGAGCTTCTTTTTGGCATAATACAACTTGAAAGGCTGCAAGTAGCTATACATCATATGAAATTGTATATGGAAGACCTCCACTCTCATTACTCCAATATGTTCCAAAGACTGCAAGGGTTCAGACAATGGGAGATTCTTTATTTGATAGAGATCAAGCATTTAAATTGCTAAAGGATCATTATGTTAAAACTCAGCAAAGAATGAAATGGTATGCAGACAAAAAGAGGTCCGAAATGCAATTTGAAGTGGGAACTTCAATTTTGTTGAAATTGCAGCCATATAAGTAATCTTTAGTTAAAGGATCACTTCCTTCTAAGTTGGCAACCAAATACTATAGATCTTACAAAATTATAGAAAGAGTTGGAAAGTGGTTTATAAGCTTCAACTTCCTGCTGGAGCCAGAATTCACAACACCTTCCATGTCGTATATCCATTTCACCTAGAGAGCTTCCTAATTATTTGGAGATGAACAAAAAGAACCTTGGGGAATTCTGCAGAGGCGCATAGTCAAAAGAAATAACAAAGCAATTACGCTGTTGGCAGTGAAAATTTCCAAGTAAAATGGAGTTTTCCACAACAGAATGCGGAGCTAACTTAGTAGCTCTGCGTTTGACTATTTTTAGCCCCGCGTATAAGTAAAACGCGGAGCTAATCAATAGCTCTGCGTTCTGGTTTCTTAACTCCGCGTTTTGATGTGATTAGCTCCGCGTGAGCAGATAACCAGAATCATAAATTGATTGAGATTAAAATTTGGGCTTATTCAATACCCAAATTAAGTCCAATCAGAATTCTAAATCAAGAGATTTAAATCAAAACTAAGATATTTGATTAGAATCCTTGATGAATACAAATTCTATCAAAATAGAAACTCTCATATTGACCTAAGATTATAAATACCCCTTTGAGAAAGCCCTAGGGATCTTTTGATCATCAATCTGATCGGATCAACTTTTTCGCATCTTGGAGAATTCGAGTTACGCGTGAGAGCCTTGAATTCGTGAAGACTAGAGAAGATCAAGATCAAGTCGGCCGTCGTCATCTTCAAGAGAGAAGATCATCGTCGTTAGATCGTCAAAATGAACTACTAGTTATATCTCATCGCTACGAGATCCCACGTTTCATTGTAAAAGAGAGCGATAGAATATAAATCCTCTCGTTTGTTCTTTTCTTGTTCACTTTCATTGTAATTAAATTATTTCAATGGAAGGAAAGAAAATTTCTGCTACGAACAAACAGGCGACCACAGTGGGAGACATCTCTTTCACCAAAGAAGAGATCGTGGCGCAATCTGACGTCGAGAGGATCGGATCCGATGTGAATATGCTAGTCGTAGAGATCGACCAGCAGAAGTATGGGAAGTATCTCGCCTCTGAGTCAGGTAACCTGACCAAAACACGACGCTATCGTCGCGTGCGCTCCAATACCCGAGGATCGGGTAATCGGTAATCCACCGATAAATGGGGACCCTTGGAGACCGCGGCCATAGAGCCGTCGTTTGGACAGGAAACCCTAGCAGAGGATGGCCTCTTTACTGCCGAAGAAAGCTTGGGAACTGGATTGACCATAACCCAACTCCGAAATAGCAATCGGAGAGCTAGGCGAAAGGCCCTCAAAGCCCGCATTGAACGCGAGGCTAACTTCACAAAACGCGAGACTATAGTCCCTTACAAACTGGCTCGCGTTAATCGCAAGACCAGCCAAGATCACGATAAACATGAAGCTAAAACTTGCGATAAACGTAAGATTTCTAACACTCGCATTAATCGCGAGGATAAAATTTTCTTAGAGCCAGTGTGTGATTCTCCACGCGAGACTACTACTGAGCTTAGCGATAAATGCGAAGCCAGTAAAACTTGCGATAAACGCAAAATTTCTGACACTCGCGTTAATCGCGAGGATAAAATTTTCTTAGAGCCAGCGTGTGATTCTCCACGCGAGGCTAATACTGAGTTTAGCGATAAACACGAAGTCAGTAATACTTGCATTAATCGCAAGACTCCTCAGCTCCGGGTAAATCGCGAAGATGATTGGCAAATTTGCGTTAATTGCAAATATCGCACTAAACGCGAAGTTATGACTTGCGTTAATCGCAAGAGTAAGCCAGTTGTTCGCAGCAGAAATTCCTTGCCTTCATTCCAATGAAATAACTTGATTTACAACGAAAGAGTATAAAAGAGAAAGAACAAATGAGAGGATTATATGTATATCGCTCTTTTTTACAATATGATGTGGGATCTGTGTGGCGATGGGATCTATCGAAGTAGCTCATTTGGACGATCTGACGTCGAACTCTTCTCTTGAAGATGGCGGCCGACTTTTGGATCTTTTCTTCTCTGCTCTTCACGAATTCAAGACTCTATGCGTAACTTGAACTCTCCAAGATGCTCGAAAAATCTGATTCTCTGGAAAAGATCCCTTAAAGATTGATGATCATCTATGGATTGATCTATTATTGATTGATTATTGATTCATCCTCCCTAAAGTCTCATCGAAGAGGGTATTTATAGACTTTAGTTTGAAAGTTCCCATAGGAATAGGAATAGAAGGTTTCCATAGAAATAGGAATAAAAGATTTCCATATGAATAGGAATAAAGGATTTCCATAAGAATAAGAAAAGAAGGTTTTTGTATTCATCAAGGATTCTAATCAAATATTTAATATTGATTTAAATCTCTTGATTTGAAATTCTGATTGAACTCAATTTAGGTATTGGATAAGCCCAAATCTCAATCTCAATTAATTTAGGATTCTGATTGGACTCAATTTGGATATTGGATAAGTCCAAATCTCAATCACAATCAATTTGGAATTCTAATGAAATCTGCTCACGCGGAGTTAATGCGGAGCTATAGATTAGCTCCGCGTTTTGCTCAAAAACGAGGCTAAAATAGCCAAACGCGGAGCTACGGAGTTAGCTCCGCGTTCTGTGTGGAAAATTCCTTTTTACTTTGAAATTTTCACTGCCAACAGAACTCCCTCCAAAGCTTTCAAAATGGCTTAGAACTTAGCAAATTTTGAAATACTTTGGATCTTCAATTTGGTGATCAAGTTAAGATCAAGAAATTCGGCAGAGGTGCCTAATCGCACATGCTTGAAACTTTGATGGAGGCGGTTCAAGGCTCTCATGCGTAACTTGAACTGCACACTCCAAGATCATCAGATTTCGACAGAGGCGCTTAATTACACATGCGTAGTCCAAGTGCTCTCACGCATAAATTAAACGGAGATGGGAATAATCCAAATCATACTGTCAGAGGTAAGGACTTAACATGACAGAATTTATAAGATTTTTAACAAACCCCCAGCTATCAACAGATTTGATTAACCTTTACCAATTACCGTTTGAGTTGGGCTAACCATGCTATTTCCCTCAGCATGATGAGCTGTTGAGGAATTGATTTCCTCCCCTTTGCCTTTAATCAGCATTGGGTGTTAATTTCATACTTTTACTCCCAGTATGATAGGGTTGGCGAGGAAGTTGATCTCCTCTTCCTGCCGCTTTAACAGCATTAAAAAATTTTATTTATAGCACTCAATTAGCCATCCTAATGGCTATTGAGAATAACAGAAGCATGATATTTATCATCGTCAATATTTTCGGCACCCCCACCCAAATCCGGCTGTTAACCAATGAGGACGATTCGATCGCAGCTGTGAGTCGGAGCATACCCAAGGGGCCAGCTTGCAAGTGCGGGCTGCCCGTGCTTGGTGTCGATATTGGCTTCCCTACTGGTACAGGGATCGCTCTGGCAGGGAACTCATTGGTTCCTACCACCAAAGTTGCCATATATGCAGAAACTTTCTTCTGTTCCTCTTTAAGTGTGAGAACTTCGATTTCTATCAATACCTGAATTCGGTTCTTAAGAGGATAGCAATCCTTAGGTGGGTGCCTGACGTTCCGATGGTACAGGAAATAGTTAGGATCGTTGGTTTTACCAACGTCTTTCGGTTTTTCATTTTTCGAAAGTTTTAGCAAGCCCTTTTTGAGGAGGAGATAGTATAGATTACCGGTCTGCTCAGTCTTGAATGTATAAGTTTTATCTTGTCGGGGCTTATTTTGACCTGCACCTCTCGGATTCTGAGGTCTTGATTTCGGATCTGCAACTGACACCATCACAGCCTTCCCTTTATTTTTAGGATTCTGTGGATATGGCCTGTTATTCATAGAGTTTCTCGTGCCACGAGATTTCTCAATCCGGCGAATTATATCTTCCCCCTGCTCTCTCTGTTTTAACAGGTCTTTCCAATTCTTCGACTCTGCAGCTCCCATTCTTATCAGCACGCCAGTCCTGAAGTTATACTTGCAGGTTTCCACTAGAATTTCTTGGGTCATACCATGTCGACAATATACGGACTTTTCCCTGAAGCATTCAATAAAACTTTTGACCGTTTCTTCTTCCCCTTGTTTCGTCGTAAGGAGGGAATGAACCAATATTTCGGTATCATCCTCAAAGAAACGTGCCAAGAACTGTTTCTCGACATCATACCAAGTATTTATGGTTTCCAGGGGCAACTGCATAAACCATATAAAAGCAGGCCCTTATACTTTGGTCATTACGGGATCATTTCCCATTAGATGACCTGCCTGCGATAAAAAGTAGTATAGGTGCTGGCTTGGGGACCCCTTCCCGTCATATGACTCCAATTTGAGGGGTTTATATTTTTCTGGATAAGGGCCGAAGTCCCACTCAAGCGGATATGGCCTTGAAACTCCCGATTCGTTTAGCTCTTTTTTGTGCAGTAGCGCATCAAGTTGCTTTTGTAATTTTTCCATCCTCTCTTCATGAGGATCGTGGAAGGAAAAATTCTCATCTTCATTGTGTACTGAACGAGGCTTTTCTTCTCTATTTTCTTCATTTGTTCTAGGCGGTGTTTCCTCATTTCCTTTGGGTGGTAGTCCCGAGGAAGAATTATTAGTCTTATCATCGACTATCTTTTGAGTGTTCTCGACCACTCTTAGGAGCATTAATTTGAGGTCTTCGATAGCTTTTTGTTGACTTAGAATCATTTGTTTCTGAGCTTCCATCCTCTGGTCGACATCATCGGATTTATCCACCATATGTGATGCGAGCCTCCTTGGTCGGGAAGAAATGTATGAATGTGAAGAGGCTATGGCTGAATTGTCGGAGTCATCGTCATAGGAACCTTTTGCAAGTCTCATATAATCTCGAGGAGTGACAATACCTGACTTGAGTCGTGTAAGATGGCAAGGTTATTCATCATCTGCATCTGACTCGTGTCTTTTTTCTATGGCCTTCTTACCTTTACCGACCATATTTGAGGTCACCGCCTTTACCTCTTTTTCCTTGATTTAATATCTCAGATTATTCTTCCTCTTTTTCGGAGTATGAGACTCATTTATTCTATTAAATAAGAAATTCTTTTCTTACCACAGCAGCAACTACTCAGTACAGCTGATATTATTTGCTCGCAATGGCATGTCGAATGTGACTGAGTTTGACTCGTTTTCTTTTTACTCGTCAAATAATCTCTGAGATCAAGTATTTTAGAAAATAGAGAATATTCAGTTATATTTTGGATATGGGGCCCACTTGGCTGATGGAGAAGTCCAGGAGCCTGCTGTAACCCCCATGACTGGAGGCGTTATCTGTGCTATACTTATTAGCCTTTATTCTGTATAATGGCTGATTTACGCGGAGCTGGCAGTTAGCTTGGCATTTTAGAACATTTACACGGGGCTGAGACATAGCTTCGCGTTTTATGCTAGCCTCGCATTTTATGCTGACTGGACGTTTTTACAGAAGTTTAACTTCTGTTTGTTTAGCCTCGCGTGAAGGAGCATCCCCACACGCTGGCCTTATTTTGCGATTAACGCAAGAATCCTTGGTTTCGCGTTTAACACTTGGCTCAAGTTTTTGTTCAAGTTCAATAGCCTCGCATGGGGAGTTTTTACTACATGCTGGTTTATGCTTGCGTTTTATGCGAGTTTTGGCACTTTGGCCAGTTTCATAACTAAATTCAGTAATCTCGCGTGGAGACAATCCATCACATACTGGCCTGAAGTTAGCTTCACGATTTATGCGAATTTTGGTACTCTGATTAATTTCAGAGTTAAGTTCCGTAGCCTCGCGTGGAGAAAATCCACCACACGCTGGCTTATCCTCGCGATTTATGCGAGTTTCACCGATCTTGCGATTAACGCAAGTCAGTTCGCAAGGGGTAGCCTCGCGTTCTGCCAACGCCATAGCCTCGCATTTTACGCTGGCTTGGTGTTCCTTCAGAAGTTTATCTTCTGGAACTTAAGCCCCGCGTGGAAGAAAATTCTTGCACGCTGGCTTAGTCTTGCAATTAACGCAAATCACAACTTCGCGTCTAGTGTGATTTTTACGATTAAGGACAATTTTCCAATCATCTTCGCGACTTATGCGGAGCTGAGGAATCTTGCGTTTATCGCAATTACTATTGGCTTCGCGTTTATCTTTAAGCTTAGTATTAGCCTCGCGTGGAGAATCATACGCTGGCTTTAGAGAAATTTTATCCTCGCATTTATCGCGAGTGTTAGAAATTTTACGATTAACGCAAATCTTACTGGCTTCGCGTTTATCGCTAAGCCCAGTAATAGCCTCGCGTGAAGAATCACACGCTGGCTTGTCCTTACGATTAACGGAAGTTGAATCTTCGCGTTTATCGCGATACTGACTGGTCTTGCGATTAACGCTAGCCAATTTGCAAAGGATCATAGCCTCGCGTTCAATGAAGTTAGCCTCGCGTTCAATGCGGGCTTTGAGAGCCTTTCGCCTAGGTCTCCGATTTCTATTTCGAAGTTGGGTTCTGGTCAAACCAGTTTTCAAGCCTTCTTCGGCAGTAGAGAGATCACCCCCTGCCAGGATTTCCTGCCCAAACGACTGCTCTATGGCCGCGATCTCCAAGGGTCCCCATTTATCGGCGGATCCCTGTTTACCCGATTTACGATTATTGGAGCGCACGCGACGATAGCGCCGCGTTTCGGTCAGGTTACCTGACTCAGAAGAGAGATACTCCTCGTACTTCTGCTGATCGATCTCCATGACTAGCATGTTAACGTCAGATTCGATCCTCTCGACGTCAGATTGCGCCACGATCTCTTCTTTGATGAAAGAGACTGCTCCCACTGTGGTCGCCAGTTTGTTCGCAGCAGAAATTAGTTGCCTTTCTTCCATTGAAATAACTTGATTTACAACGAAAGAGAACAAAAGAGAAAGAACAAACGAGAGGACTTATATGTATATCGCTCTCTTTTACAATATGATCTGGGATCTGTGTGGCGATGGGATCTATCGAAGTAGCTCCTTTGGATAATCTGACGTCGAACTCTTCTCTTGAAGATGGTGGCCGACTTTTGGATCTTTTCTTCTCTGCTCTTCACGAATTCAAGGCTCTATGCGTAACTTGAATTCTCCAAGATGCTCAAAAAATCTAATTCTCCAGAAAAAATCCCTTAAAGATTGATGATCATCTATGGATTGATCTATTATTGATTGATTATTGATTCATCCTTCCTAAAGTCTTCTCAAAGAGGGTATTTATAGACTTTAGTTTGAAAGTTCCCATAGGAATAGGAATAGAAGGTTTCCATAGGTATAGGAATAAAGGATTTCCATAGGAATAGGAATAAAGGATTTCCATAAGAATAAGAAAAGAAGATTTTTGTATTTGTTCGTCGCAAAAGTTCCTTCGCTTCCTCCCATTGAATACATCTTAGATTACAACGGAAGTGAACAAGATATAAAAAGAGAACAAACGAGAGTATTTTATATGTTTAATCTCTCTCTTTTACAATAGTTTGTGGGATCTGTGGCGATGGGATCTGTCAAGCAGCTCCTTTGGACGATCGGTACGTTGAAATCTTCTCTTTTAAAGATATCGGCCGAATATAGACGATCTTCTCTGGTTTTGATTTGTTCAAGGCTCTCTCGCGTAACTCGAACTTCTCAAGAACTCCAGAAAGAAGATGGTGACTTTCTCTGATCTTCACGAACTCAAGGCTCTGTGCGTAACTTGAATTCTCCAAGATTTCAGAAGATGATCAGCAAAGGCTTCAAGGCTCTCTCGCGTACTTGAATTGCCAAAAGATCGATAGGAGACTTCCGATGCCAAAAAGAAGACTTCCTAGGGTCTCACCAGGAAGGTATTTATAGCCCCAGGTTAATGCAAGAGTTTCTATCTAAATAGAACTCGCATTCATCAAGGATTCCAATCAAATATCTTAGTTTTGATGGAATTCTGATTAGACTTGATTCGGGTATTTGGATAAGCCCAAAATCATAATCTCAATCAATTTGAGATTCTGGTTATCTGCTTACGTGGAGCTTTAATCGCATCAAAATGCGACGCTAAATAACCAAAACGAGGAGCTAACGCGGAGCTATTGATCATCTCCGCGTTTTACTCAAACGCGAGGCTAATACAAGCCAGACTGCGGAATCAACGCGGAGCTATTAAACATCTCCGCGTTTTATTCAAACGCAGGGTTAATGTAACCAAACGCGGGGCTAATGTAACCAAACGCGGGGCTATTGAATTAGCTCCGCGTTCTGTTGTGGAAAATCCTTTTAACTTAGAAATTTTCACTGCCAACAGAACCCCCTCCAAAGTTTTCAAAATGACTTAGACTTCAGCAGATTTTGAAATACTTTGGATATCTAAACTGAAACGCGGAGTTAGAATACCAAATCTATCTCGCGTTATTTCGCTCACTTACGCGGAGCTAATCAGCTTCACTTCGTCTTCAGTGAAATGAGTAACTATGTCATTAATTACCCTGAGTTTCCACGCCGAATACCAAGCGACGGAAATTCTGTTTAAATAGAGCTCCCGGCTCATCTTCTTCTTCATCTCATCCGAAGAATTTCTGAGAACTCGAGTGACTCACGAATGATCTTCAACTGATCTTCGTTCAATTCTCCATAGATTTTTATCATTAGGATGTCTCTCCTGAGGAGTTTGACTTTTCGCAAGTTGGCCGGCGTTAATGGCAGCAGCCGTGAAGGTAGACGCGACGGCGAACCAGTCTATGCAGCGTCTTCCGAAGGTAAAAACCTCATCTCTTGGTATTCTAAGAACCATTCTGAGATATTTTGGCTTGGTTTATTTTGGACGATTGCTTATCTTGTCGGCGAGATCGCCTTTTTATTGTGTCATCCCTGCGCTTGAAACGCGGGGTTTTACTAGTAGTCTCAATTAATCCGCGAGGCTATCTTTGATTAGCAGTCGCGATGAATTGCGAGGCTATCTTTGATTAGCAGTCGCGATGAATTGCGAGGCTATCCTTGATTAGCAGTCGCGATGAATTGCGAGGCTATCTTTGATTAGCAGTCGCGATGAATTGCGAGGCTATCTTTGATTAGCAGTCACGATGAATTTGAAAGAGAAGGAAAGAGCAGAAAGAAATCTTGTCCCCCTTTACGCAAAGTTATCGCATCATCCTCTGCGTTTAAAGCGCGAGGCTATTTCTTCAACTGTGCGCGGAGTTAGCTTAGCTCCGCATTTTCGCTCTTTTGGAAACTCTGTTCCTTTTGCAGTAAGTTCAATCCTTTCTGAAGAGGAATGTATGTGGGTCCATCGATCTTCATCAGCAGAAGTGACTCTAAGGAAGTCAGAAGCATATGCTTTACAACATAGTTGCAGGTTTCAAGCTCTGGCTCCGAAAGATAAACTCCTGAAGGGGCTGTAAATAAGGAGCTGCAGCACTTGCAGTGCAGAATTGCAGCACTTGGAGTTCAGAATTGCGCTTCAGTGCAGCACTTTCCTTTCCTCTCGTGCTTCATTTCGGATGACAGATCCTAATTGACATTTGCAGAGGAGATCTTTTGCATGTGAACCGGGGAACTGAGCTTCAACACCCCATAGAGAAATCTTGAATTCTTTTGCATGTGAACCAGGGAACTGAGCTTCAACACCCCGTAGAGAAATCTTACTGATCAGTTATTGATAAATTGATCATGTAAAAAGCTTTTGGGAGAGCTATAACTCCCTCTTTGTAATCTTTCCTTCTTTATAAATAAAGGCAAATTATTTTCCTCTCTATCTGTCAGCTTCAATAAACTTGCTTGCTCAACAAATAGATGGTTAATAATTTTGGTAAAATAGTCTATGGCACTTCTGCGTGACTTAGATTGATAATACCCAAATGATTGGATAATGATCATTTTTAACTTAGATGGAAGCGCCTAATTGCACTCGTCAAAAAAATCTAAGTTTTTCCATGAAAATACGAAGCTAAGGCACAGGCTATCCTCGCGTTTTATATAGTTGCGTGGAGTTAAACAACTTCGCATTTCCATAGTCGTGCGAGGCTAATAGCTTCGCGTGTTGGAGAGTAACTGACCAGTCACTTTCTCAGAGATTCGCGCCGAATTCCAAGAGGCGGTTCCTTTCATTTAAAAGAAATCTCTATTTCTTATCCTTCTCATTCTATTTGAGAATTTTCCAGAAACTTAGAGATTCAGGCGATCAGAGTTCAGACTACCCGATCTTCTTCCGACCGAGTTTCTCTAGATTTTCAGTCTATTTTTCCTCAGCAATGGCACCCAAAACTCGTGCTACTTCTCGAGCGGCTCCATCATCGGCGACTGGCGCAAGCAGTGGTGGCGGCGGCCAAGGCAGCGACGCGCCAGCCCACATTTCGCCTATCGGGGGTAAGAATCCTTCCATCGAGACTCTTTAGAATATTTCTAGAGTGATTTGGCTTAAATTTAACTGATCAATCAACTCTTTTACCGGCGAGATCGCCGTACTCCTACCGTAAGGCTTGGAGAAGAAGAAAAGTCTCTAACTTTCTTCTTACGCGAAGTTATCGCGTCATCCTCGCGTTTTGAAGTGCGAGGCTATTTTGAGTAGCAGTCGCGCTGAAAACGCGAGGCTATTTCAAGTAGCAGTCGCGCTAAAAACGCGAGGCTATTTCAAGTAGCAGTCGCGCTAAAAACCCGAGGCTATTTCAAGTAGCAGTCGCGCTGAAAACGCGAGGCTATTTTAAGTAGCAGTCGCGCTGAAAACGCGAGACTATTTTAAGTAGCAGTCGCGCTGAAAACGCAAGGCTATTTCAAGTAGCAGTCGCACTAAAAACGCGAGGCTATTTCAAGTAGCAGTCGCGCTAAAAACGCGAGGCTATTTCTGCGCGGTCTAATCTTTAGCTTCGCGCAGCGCTATTCTTAACTTCGCGCGTTCTAATTTTTAGCTTCGCGCGTCCATACTTAGAGAAATTTTCTGCCCTAGAGAAACTTCTCTCATTCTGCTTTCTTTTTGCAGTAGGATATTCGATGGAATCTCTTCCCCACAAGAACTACTTCGGCTTTGCTGGGGGTTCTGATCCCTCGGGCCAATTCCGTTTCACTACCATCCTGCCCTCATACAAGCCAGACCCAAAGGAACGCAAGAAGAAGCTGATCAAGTACCACCCCACGACTGCGCGAGAAATCATAACTGACGAGGCTTTTGAATATATGAACAGAAAGGCGATGGAGAAACCCGCCTTCCTCTTTGGAGACCAGATGGATCAATCAGATGAGATCCTTTCTGAAGGGGAACGTGTTTGGCTATATAACTCAGGCGAAATGTTGATGTTTTTGCCTAGAATGGATCGTAGCTATCCTCTGGTCTATCTTCAGAGGCTAGCGACGCCTCGAGAATTAAAGTGGGGACTGACTCAAGAGCAAGATGGCGTCCCAACAGGCAAATTTGGTGCAAAAGGGGTTTATCAAGACGGTTCCCCCCAGATGCATTACTGGCTTGCTTCCAGGCCGATTTGGCAAGGAGCTTCCAGTGGGAGAAGTCCCATCTCGTGCCCGAACTTTCTTAAGTGAGTTCTTGGCGAAGGATGGTCAGTACCCGGCCAGCGACTTCAGGATGCCTGGCTGGGTTCATTCTTCTAACAATATGTGGTGGGCATGCCTTGTTTAGTACATGCTGGATTCCCACGAGCCCATTTTAAAGGATATTGGCTTGTATAAAGCCATCAGGAATGTCCAATTCGGGTTTCCCCGGAGTGCTTATCACTTCTACTGCCTTTTGGAGATGTATAACCCTGAAACCTGTACTTTCTTTACTCCAATGGGTGAGCTAGGGTTCGCTCTCCACGAGATGTTTGAGGTTTCTGGGCTCTCGATGGGCGAAGTCCCTTACGAGGAGTATATCCCTACCACCGATGAGTTGAACATGCTATTGGCGAGGGACGAGCGCATCCATGCCACATATTGGGAGATGATGTGCCATTATCATATTTGCGCTGACTTGACGGGTGCGCGTAATCACGGTATTGGCCACAAGAAGTGGGCCGAATATCTCTTTGCCAACTTAAATTCTAAGGATAGCTCGGCCATTATCCATGGTCATCCACCCATCTATGGCTCAGAGATTGATCACCGTATTGCTAAGGGCCGCCATCTATTATATTATACCACTGAATCCAATGAGTATGGATACGGTCCATGTACTTCATTTAAGAGCTATCACTATCAAGCCCAATTTTCGATCTCCAACAGAGGTCTCATTGCCGGGTTTTTGATGTTGTGGCTCAAAAGATGCGTCATGCCGTCGTTGCCCAAGGAAGCGATTGCAGTGACCGTAGTATATCCAGCGGTTCTTCTTGCATACGGCCGACCCCTTGGACTCCTTCCCGCCATGGTATGCAATTTGCAATATGGACTGAGGGTGCTCTGTCGTGATTTCCTCCCTACTATTAAAGTCAAGGGGAAAGGAAAGGGCAAGTCGAAGGAGATTGCCCAGCCGAAAACTCCAAACCCTAGGGTGGAGATGCCCTACACCTATTTGATGGCGTGGCTTGTCTTGCACTGTCCCTCCTTAATGAGTGCACCAGAGCGTCGTTCGGGCGAAAAGTGCTTCCTTGTAGAACTGTATGAATGTTCTTCCTGGAGGCAGAATTATATGTCCCAGATTCGGAAGACTCTTCGTAGCTTTCAGAATTACGAGATCTTCCGGTGTTTTCCTGACTTTCCCGGCGGAGGATATGGGACAAGGCTGAAAGATGTCGTGGGAGCAGATAAGTTCACTACTTTATCTGCAGGAGCGTTCTGGTGGCTTCTCAATATCCGTCCCGGACACTTGGTGTATCGTCAACATCTCCAGTGTCAGATTGAGCCATATACTCCGAGTCGCTTTGCTCGCCAGTTTGGATATTCTCAATTTTATGTGGGCAATCCAAATAAAGATCTCGCTTACGAGGGAAATTTATACGAAGGCGCTCGTGGCTGGTTCCATTTTGCAGCTGGCGGGACCGAGGCTGAATTCTCCTTGCCCCAGAAGGTGCCAGAATTGGCCATGACCCTCAGCTCCTGCAATTGGTTCAACATTGCGAATGCTGACGTGCCCGGCTTCTCTCTCAATCGCAGTTGTTGCAAAGAGATTGAAGCCCTCTATATTAGCTGCCAGAGTGCTTCTAGGGTAAGGATAAAAGGAATGGAAGAATTCCTTGGCGCTGCGGCTGAGCCTTCGGATGTCAGCGAATCAGACGATGATGCCGGTGATGATGACGACAATACTGGTGCTGGTGGAGTTCCTCAGCCTGTTGTCAATCGTTCCCTGAGTCCAACTCTCAAACGCCGCGGCACTTTAAAGAGAAGGCCGGGTAAGAAGCAAAAACTGGCACAGGAAACTTTGATAGCCCCCCAAGAAGTGGCTATCAAATTTGCTTCCGACTTGTTGGCTTCAGCTGTACCCCCAGCGTTGGCAAGGGAGGATGAACCTGCTAAAGCTCCAAGTGTTGCTGAGGTTTCGGCTCCTTCGGCCGTAGAGCCTGTGGCAGAACCCGGGGCGCAACTAACGGGTAGCGAGACGGGTACATTGCTGGAAACGACAATGGCTCCCCCTTCAAGTCCGACAACTGGACTTGTATCGCCTGGTATGGCCTTTAGCATTTTATCTTTTGCCCGTTATTATTTTAACGCAACACTGCTTTTCTGGTCTTCTAAAACGCAGGTGATCAACTTCTCTCGCCAATGCACTCGACTACCCAAGTAGAGTCTGACGATAGAATGGACCATTCTGGCTCTGTTGGTGGTGTGGGTAGCTCTGCTGGTGAGTTTGCGGCTGATTATTCCACACCGGCTCCTGCCTCTGTTTCCTCTTCAATTCCCCCAATTGACGAATTGGGAAGTGACGAGAGAACTGAGATTATTATCGCAGCTACTGCTAATGAGGCTACACCTTCTCCTAGCATGCCATCTCCAACGCCAGTTTGCTCCACTGAGACATTTCCCACAGTCGTTGGCGTGCCTTCTCAGTCAGCGATTTTAACGTCGTCTGTTGTCGTGGCTGCTGAGATACCTGTAACTCTTCCTACTTCAAGCCTTCCAGCAGGGGAGGAGAATAATTTGAAATTCTCGTTCGAAGATGCTTCTCCCACCGGAGGAGCTTCAGGCGAAGTAATCCCATCTTCTCTTCCTGTTGGTAGGGGTACCCAAGTGATCTGTACTGACGGTACTTCGTCTGGGGTCTCCAGCTCTTCCAGATCTGCACTGGCTCTACTGGTCCCCCATATTATGAATTTAATGCAGGGACGGGCTTCTTCTTTTCTAATTCCAGCAACTACTGCTCCCTTGCTCACGACACCTCTTTTGGCATTACCTACTTTGCCTACCGACACTGCAAATCCTCTTGAAAGACTTTTCGGCTTCACTGTCGAGGATTTTATGCATTTGTTAAGAAGATGTGTCGAGATGGTTCTTACTGGCCACGATTTCTTCAACTTCGCACGTCCACTGTTACTCCGCTATTTAAGAAATATTGAAGAATTCTGTGGACAAGATCGAGCAGCTCCATACCGGGCCTGCCTTGCAGCCTTAGAAGAGCAGGTGACCACGCTACACACACTCCGTCAGGCGGATGTGGAGGCGATCACTGAGATAGAGCTGGCGCGGCTTCGAGCAAAATCCTTATCTCAAAGAAATATTTTAAGGCAGCAGAAGGAGAGATGGTCTCAGGAGCTGACAGAGCTCCAGGCCAGTCGGGAATCCGTTCTTGGCGACCTGCAGAGGGTAAACTTCGGAATTGAGGAAAGTCAGGCGGCCATCTCTAAAGCCCAGGAGACGATTGCGAGAGCTCGGGCCACCTTGATAGAAAATGAACTCCGATTAGGAGAATCTGTCAAGAAACGGGAGATGTTGCTTGTCCAGCAGGAGCATATTCAGCAGGAAGAGATGGCCAGGAATCGTGCCATAGAAGAATCTCGTCAGCAACAACTTACAATAAGTGATGATGAGTTGCGTAGGCAAGCTCAGCAAACCGTGGAGGCTTCTCATCGTAGAAATTTGGACGAGACAATAAACCAATTGAGACTTCTGGGAGGCCAATAGTTTCATCTCTCTTTACGCTTTTATCTTCCTTGTAATAAGAACTTCGTAAACAGGAGAGAGATAACTTTACGATGTTTCTTTGAAATTCTTTTTGTATCTTCACCTTTTTAATAAAGATGATTCTTTTGACTCTTTTATTTGCCGGCTTCAAAACAGATTTGCTTGCCTAACAAATAACCTGTCGTCAAAACGATTTATCTCGGTATCGTTTATGCTCAATTTCTTGAACCGAAATAACAATTAAAGTTTAATATGAGTTTTTTAGCAAACCCCCAGCTATTAACGGATTTGATTAGTTTTTACCAACTACCGTTTGAGTTGGGCTAGCCATGTTATTTCCCTCAACATGGTGAGTTGTCGAGGACTACGTTTGGGCTTAAATGCCAAACTTTTCCTCTTCTCTTTACTTTATCGGTATTGGGCGATTCATACTTTCACCCCAGCATGATGGGTTGGCGAGAAACTTGTTCTCTTCCCATTGCCTAGTTGGCATTGGGCAATTCATACTTTTACCCCAGTATGATGGGTTGGCGAGAAACTTGTTCTCTTCCCATTGCCTAGTTGGCGTTGGGCAATTCATACTTTTACCCCAGTATGATGGGTTGGCGAGAAACTAGTTCTCTTCCCATTGCCTAGTTGGCGTTGGGCAATTCATACTTTTACCCCAGTATGATGGGTTGGCGAGAAACTTGTTCTCTTCCCATTGCCTAGTTGGCGTTGGGCAATTCATACTTTTACCCCAGCATGATGGGTTGGCGAGAAACTCGTTCTCTTCCCATTACCTAGTTGGCGTTGGGCAATTCATACTTTTACCCCAGTATGATGGGTTGGCGAGAAACTTGTTCTCTTTCTATTGCCTAGTTGGCGTTGGGCAATTCATACTTTTTAGGTCAGAGACGCTTAATTACACATGCCTAAAAGAAGATTGGGGGCTGTTCAAACTTGAGAACTAAGCACACCATGTTTTGGGTCAGAGGCGCCAAATTGCGCATGCCCAAGAAAAAAAAGACTGATGGTGGTTCAAACTTGAGAACCAAATTGGAGGCGGTTCAGGGCTCTCTCGCGTAACTTGAACTGGGTACTCCAAACACACCAGGTTTAGGTCAGAGGCGCACAATGCGCATGCCTAAGAAAAGACTGATGGTGGTTCAAACTTGAGAACCAAACGCACCAGGTTTAGGTCAGAGGCGCCAAACTGCTCATGCCTAAAAAAAGACTGATGGTGGTTCAAACTTGAGAACCAAACGCACCAGGTTTAGGTCAGAGGCGCCCAATGCGCATGCCTAATAAAAAGACTGGAGGTGGTTCAAACTTGAGAACCAAACGCACCAGGTTTTAGGTCAGAGGCGCACAATGCGTATGCCTAAAAAAAGATTGATGGTGGTTCAAATTTGAGAACCAAACGCACCAGGTTTAGGTCAGAGGCGCACAATGCGCATGCCTAAGAAAAGAAGACGCGTTTCTCCATGGTTACTAAGAATAGTATTTCTTCAGAAATTTGCCATTAATCGGCACCATCTTGATTCATTAAGCGATAGGCTCCACTGGAGTATACTGTCTCCACAACAAACGGTCCTTCCCACTTGGGTTCAAATTTACCCTTAGTTTTGTGGGTTAGCACCATTGGCCTTTTAACAGCCAGAACCAAGTCTCCTTATTAAAGGTCATTGGTTTAACATTCTTATTGAACGTTTGAGATATTCGGGCTTGATACAACTCAATTTGTTGTTGAGCCCTGAGACGTTTTTCATCTAACGCCTCTAGTTCTTGCAATCTTTGCTGATGGCGCTCTTCTGTCGTCACCTTTGTGGCTAAAGCCACTCTTAATGATGGTATCTGGATTTCAAGAGGCAAGACAGCCTCACTTCCGTAAATCAAAGAGAACGGGGTAGTTTTAGTCGGGGTGCGAACGGTGGTGCGATAAGCCCACAGGCATTCTCCTAGCTTTTCATCCCAATCTCGTTTATTGGAAGAGACGAACTTCCGAAGGAGTTTGATGATCGTCTTGTTAAAGGCTTCAGCTAACCCATTAGCCTTTGGGTTATACGGCGTTGAAGCAATATCTTTGATTCTGAACTTGTTGCAGAATCTGGAGAATCCCTGACTAATGAATTGCTGACCATTATCATGAATAATCCGTCGGGGGATGCCAAAGCGGTAAATGACATGATGCTTGACGAACTTGATCACATCTGTCGTCTTCACCTCTTTCATGGGCACGGCTTCGGCCCATTTTGAAAAATAATCGGTTATTGCAAGAATAAACCGATGTCCTCTGGATGACGGGGGAGTTATTGGCCCCACAATGTCCATTCCCCAGGCTTCAAATGGCCAGCTTGCGATGGTATTGTGCAAGTATTCTTGGGGTTGATGAATAAAATTGGCATTTATTTGGCATGCATGACATCGTTTAGCGTATGCCATTGCTTCCGTAATCATGCTCGGCCAGTAGTACCCTAGCCTTCTTATACGGTCTCCAAGTTTGGGACCGGGCTGATGAGCTCCACATATTCCATCATGTGTTTCTTTCAGCACTTGTTCTGCTTCTGCTTTCGATATGCAGCGTAGCAATAGACCACCTCTTGACTTTCTATACAAAGTCTGAAGCTTATGGTCATAATAAAATCTTTGGGCCTTCCTCTTTATTGAGGTGGCTTCCTTAGGATCTTCTGGTAATATCCCATGCAAGGCATAATCCACAAATGGAAATCGCCAATCACGGGGTTCTAACTTTAAGCCAATCTGGCATACCTCTTCGGCTTAAGATACCACATCTGGGTGGAGGAGTTCTCTACTACCAATGGTGATGCTTTTAGCTTCACCTGGCGGGATTGCCAGCGTTGCAGCTAATGCGGCAAGAGCATCGGCATAAATGTTCTCGTTTCGAGATACGTAATATATGTAGAATTGTTCAAAATATCCTGCTAGCTCAATAGCTAGCTGATGATAGGAGATGAGGGCTTCATGTCTGACTTCATACTCACCTGTCATCTGATTGACAATGAGCTTAGAATCTCCATATACCTCTAGATGGTTCACCCCCAGTTGCAGAGCTATTTTTAAGCCGATAATAAGCGCATTGTACTCCGCTACATTATTAGTGCACGGTTCTGTTAATGAGTAACCGTTAGGCAATATATGTTTATGTGGGGATATTAGCACAACCCCCACTCCAGCAGCAGATCGTCTCGCGGTACCATCAAAGAACATTTGCCAAGGCTGTTCTTTGGTAACTGTGTTGACTTCTGATGTCTGCTTTAATTTGGACAAAATTGGATGGTCTGCAAGGAAATCAGCGATTGCCTGTCCCTTCATGGCCTTTTGAGGGACAAAATGTATGTCATAGGGCGATAGTAAGAGCGCCCACTTTGCCAATCGGCCATTCAAGGATCTTGGTTTTGTCATCAGAATCTTCAGGGGATTAACCCGTGATATGACATGAATTGTTTGCCCCGAAAGGTAGTGTCGCATTTTCTGAACAGCAAACACTAGGGCTAAACATTCTTTTTCAATCGGGGTATACCGCTGTTCGGCCCCAATCATTGTTCTACTTAAATAGTAGAGGGCATGTTCATGGCCGTGCTCATTATATTGAGCAAGTAATGCTCCTAAAGCATTATCCATGGCCCTTACATATATAAGGAAGGGCTGCCCAGGGGCTAGTGCCATTAGTATAGGAGGCTTAGTAAGTACTCCTTGAGGTCATCAAATGCCTGCTGACATGCCTCATCCCATATGAAAGACACTCCCTTCTTCATAAGTTTGGAGAATGGTTGGCATCGTCCAGATAAGTTGGATATGAAGCGCCGAATATAAGCGAGCTTTCCTTGTAATCCCCTTAGTTCCTTAAGATTACGGGGTGGCAGCATTTCGCTGATCACCTTCACCTTTTCAGGGTCGAGAAAAATTCCTTTTGAGGTGATTATGAACCCAAGGAATTTCCCGCTGGATACCCCCACGAACGACTTGGTAGGATTCATCTTCAAGTGATGTTTCCGCATAAGATTGAAGACCACTCTTAAATCGTGAAGATGATCTTCTTTGTCTTTGCTTTTAACTGCTAAGTCATCCACATAGCACTCCACTGTTCTGCATAGGTGTTCTTTGAATATGGAGCTCATTGCGCGTTGGTAAGTGGCACCTGCATTCTTTAATCCGAATGGCATCACCGTATAACAGTATACCCCCTGTGGCGTTCTGAAAGCTGTATGCTTTTCATCATCCGGGTGCATCATGATTTGGTTATAACCTGAGAAGCCATCCATAAAGGACATCCTCTCATAACCGCAAGTATTATCGATCATCACGTCGGTGAAGGGGAGTGGAAATTCATCCTTGGGACATGCAGCGTTCAGATCTCGAAAGTCAATGCATATCCGGATTTTGCCATTCTTTTTGCGAACTGGCACTATGTTTGCCACCCAGTCTGGGTGTTGTTCTTCACGGATGAACCCGGATTGTATAAGCTTGTTGACCTCAGCAACTATTGCCTCCATCAATTCCGGTCGAAAACGCCTCTGTTGCTGTTTAACAGGTTTGACATCTTCTTTTATATTTAACCGGTGTGTGGCAATTTGAGCGTCAAGCCCAGGCATATATTCATAACTCCATACGAACACATCTATATACTCTTTGATAAGGGATATAAGTTCCTCTCTTTCTAAAGGAGTTAGTGTGTCGCTTATGAAAATGGGTTTCGGATTTTCTTCCGTTCCCATGTTAACCTGTATTAATTTGTCTTCTGTAGGCGGGTCACGCTGTTCAAAGCGGACATCCCAGAGAGTATCCATGTGCTTAGCCCAAGCGTCATCTTGAATGTCAATTGGTTCCTCGTCGCTTTCTGGCGCGGCTGAAACCATATTGATCGTCAAAGATTGAAACCAAGCACCGGTGCTTATATCTGAATCATGATCTGGTGAAGATGTTTCTTCTTTATCCGAAGAACTCTCTTCATCCGTGGATGGCGATGAGGGTGGAGTAGACACATAGCCCAACCCCCTGCGGGTCTTCTGATAATAATCAGGGCTCTTTCCTCTCGGTCTAAACGAGGGTATGAGATTCCGCCGCCCTTTTCCAAAGTTTAATCCCGGCTTCTGGGTAAAATTATATCCCATTTTCTCCATCATCTGTCGGGACCTTTGCTCATATAAGTGAAATTGAGGTGATGTTTGTTCATCACTTTCACTACTTTGTCTCTGTCGAGGCGACGTGGCCACTTTACTGAACATGATCGGCCTTTGGGACTTCTGTCGGGGAGGCACTTCAAAGAAGTGCCCTTGATCCTCGGTTATTTTTAATTGAGAGAGGAGGGAAGACCTGAGGGGCAAATGGTATGCCGCCAGAACTTCAAGTTCGGTCAGGCCATCCGCTTCGGTGGAGGTACAAGAGGGCTCAGACTCAGTAGCTACAGCATGCTCGTAGACTAACTTTACATTTTCATTAATAACCCATTCACTTTCTATTACATCCACTATATTATCAAGACCTAAGCTAAGATCTAGGCGAGGGTTGATTTCGTAATCACCCCCATCATCTTCTCCAAGGAACTCGTACTCAATGTCGGCTTCATCGCCACTGTCGTCGGGCTTTGGAGACTTGCTAAGACTGTCATTGGAGGCTTCATGTGCTGGCTTGTAGAGTGCAGCGTCTGTGAAGTAATTTTCCAACCCTTTGAATGGCTGCTTGTCAGAATTAGTGTCCGGACCTCTCCTTCCTCATCGCAATATTTCATGCACTGGTGAAGAGTCGACGGAACTATCATATGAGAGTGGATCCAAGGTCGCCCCAATAAAATATTGTAGGAGGTATCAGCATCAATTACGTAGCATGTAACCTCCGTTTTCAAGTCTCCAATTTGACACCGCAATCGGATCTTACCAAGAGGATGGCTATTATTAGCGTTGAATCCATAGATGGTAGTGTGTGTAGGTGTCAAGCGATGAAGGGAAATCCCCAACAGCTGCATCAATCTATTGGGCACGATGCTGAGTGCAGAACCTGGATCAATCTGAATTCGATCCACTTTTGTGGACCCGACATATCCAGTGAAATATAAAGGCCTATTATGCTTTATATTCCTCACCTGCATGTCTTCTGGAGAGAAGATGATTTGTGGGACTTGCCTCCTCACTTGATGACAGTGGGGGCAAGAGTTCCGCTCTTCGATGGTCGGCTCGACAATCTGAGTTAGGAACGACTCAGAGTCTGCCAAGGCCTCTCTTAGAGCTTCACGTGTTGATTTTGATAATCTCAACAATTCGTAAAGCGTTACTCGCGCTGGGATGTTAGCCAACTGCGTAATTATGTCAAATTCGAAGGGAGTTTCTTTGGCTCCTTCATCTCTGGTAGGATTCTTCTGGAAACGAAGTCCTTTCTGCTTCGCAGGCTTTGCGAGTTCTGCATAGATATCTTTTGGATCCACTCTAGTGTAGTTCTTAAGATATGTCTTTCCAGATCGAGTACTGGAAGGGCCTGCCCCATCTTGATGGGTGGCAATAGTTTCGGGTTCTTCTTCAGAATCTGTGAAGGCTCCCGAAGATATATATTCTCCCTTTATATCCGCAGAAATGGCATTGACAGCCCGCTTCTTCTCTAGACCTTTTGAAGCAGTCCATTGTTCATCTTCCAATAAGTCGGGGTGAACCCACATAACTTCCCCATTTTGGGTTGTTACGGGGACAAGTCCCTCTTGGGCTTTGTTGTGCGGATCAAGATTCTTCGTGACCATCTTACCCTTAGGGATTGGAGTCACTCCTGCGGGAAACTCGTGGGTTCCAACCACTATGGTTGCCATATTGGCAGTGACTTTCTTCTGCTCTTCCTTAAGCGTCAGAACCCCAGCTTCTATTAGTGCTTGGATCCTATTCTTAAGGGGAAAACAATCCCGGGTGGGGTGTCCAACATTCCGGTGATAGAGACAGTAGTTGGGATCTTTGGTCTTACCAACGTCTTCTGGCTTCTTATTCTCCGGAAGTTTTAGCATTCCCTTCTTTTGGAGCAGGTGAAAGAGGACTGGTGTCTGTTCAGCTTTGAAAGTGTAATTCCTTTCTTGCTGCGGTCTAATTTGCCTTGACCCTCGTTGACCTTGAGATTTCGGCTCTGACGGAGGACTGGTTTTCTGAGGAGCAGTTTCTGATGACATTACTGTTTTCCCTTTATTCTTGTTGTTGTTGTTTTGGGTATATGATTTACTACCCCCAGCACTTCTTGGCCCGCGGGACTCTTCAACTCGGCGAATCAAGTCTTCAGCTTGCTCTCCTTGTTTGAGCAGGTCCCTCCACGTCTTAGACTCTACGGCCCCCATTTTGAGGAGCACATTGGTTTTAAGGTTGTGTCGACAGGTTTCGACTAGAGTTTCCTAGATCATTCCGTATTTACAATGTACGGACTTCTCCCGAAACCTGTCTATGAAATCTTTTACCGCTTCTTGTTCCCCCTGCCTAGTTGCAAGGAGGGAATGAACCGTAATCTCGGTGTCATCCTCGAAGAAACGTGAGAGAAATAATTTCTCAACATCTAACCAGGTATTAATAGTACCTGGGGGCAGCTGCATGAACCAAGTAAAGGCAGGCTCTCGCAAAGTACTTGCAAATACTTTGGTCATGATGGGATCATTACCCATTAAGTGTCCTGCTTGGGACAAGAAATAATAGATGTGCTGACTGGGCGATCCCTTCCCGTCATAGGGCTCCAACTTGAGCGGCTTATACTTTGGAGGATAGGGTACCACATCCCATTCTGCTGGATATGGTCTAGAGACTCCTGACTCCTTCAACTCTTTTTTACGCATCAAGGCTTCGAGTTGATTCTGTAACTTTTCAAGCTTTTCTTCATGCGGATCATGGAAAGAAAATCTAGCGTCGAGTGGGCTTTCTCCTCCTGTTCTTCTTCATTTGGAGTCTTCTTGCCCTGTTTAGCATTATCTTCAACAACTTTTAAAAGTAGCATCTTAAGGTCTTTAATCGTTTTCTGTTGCTCTCGAATCATTCTTTCTTGAGCCTCAAATCTCTGATTGATATCACCAGATTTATCTGCCATGTGCGATGCTGACTTCTGTAGCCGAGACGATATAGAGGATGGGGGCGAGGCTATAGCGGAATTATCGCTATTCTCGTCGTAAGAACCCCCTGCGAGCTTCTTATAATTTCGGGGCGGGACGGCTCCTGATCTTAGTCGAGTAATTCAATGAAGTTCATCATCGCTCGATTCTGAATCATCATCCGTCTCTGCAATTTTCTTCCCTTTTCCTACCATGTTGGAAGTTACAGCTCTCCCTTGTTTCAGGGGAGTGGTTCTTGTCTTCTTAGCAGGATTCTGGTTTGACTCATTTAATCGGTCGAACACAGATATCATGTTCTTGCTGCAGCCACAGTTATTCATCACGGCTGATACTGCTGTCATAAGTTGCTGGCAATGGCAACTATGTTCAACTTGAAGTTGGTCTATACCTCTCTTTTTAGAGAGATGCTCCCTGAGGTCAGTGCCTCTAGCCATGGAATCAAGAGGTCCATTCAACTCTTGAGAGTGTTTAGGAATCCACTGAAGCTTCTTTGATTGATCAACCCTGACTCTGGGGTCGGACCGAACCTCGCGTGGCTTAGGAATAGCCTCGCGTTTCACATTGCGGGCCTGAAGAATAGCTCCGCGCTTATCCACACTAGCCTCACGTTTCTCGCTGGCTTGGTGTGTCCTTGGAAGTTTAGCTTCTGGAATAATAGCCCCGCGTGAAGGGAAGTTCTTGCACGCTGGCTTATCTTTGCGATTAACGCAGATCATAGCTTCGCGCTTAGCACGGTTTTTACGACTGACAACTATCTGCCAATCATCCTCACGTTCCTTGTGGGTGTCAGAAGTCTTGCATTTATTGCAAGTATCACTGGCTTCGCGTCTCTCGCTAGGCACAGTAATGGCCTCGCGTGGAGAATCACACGCTGGCTTTGAATAATCTTTATACTCGCGTAACTCGCGAGTGTTGGGTATTCTGCGACTAGTGCAACCCTTACTGGCTTCGCGTCTCTCGCTAGGCACAGTAATAGCCTCGCGTGGAGAATCACACGCTGGCTTTGAATAATTTTTATACTTGCGTAACTCGCGAGTGTTGAGTATTCTGCGACTAGTGCAACCCTTACTGGCTTCGCGTCTCTCGCTAGGCACAGTAATAGCCTCGCGTGGAGAATCACACGCTGGCTTTGAATAATTTTTATACTCGCGTAACTCGCGAGTGTCAGGAATTTTGCGTAACTCGCCAGTATTACCAGCCTCGCGTGGAAAATCACACGCTGGCTTTTCCTTGCTTTTAAGGCAAGTTGTATCTTCGCGTTTAACGCGGTAGAGATTGGTCTCGCGGGTAGCGCGAGCCAATTTGCGAGGGACCATAGCCTCGCGTCCTCTAGGGTTAGCTCCGCGTCCAAGGCGGGCTTTGAGGGCTCTACGCCTCGCCCTCCGGTTCCTGTTCCGGAGTTGGGTCCTGGTCAGTCCAGTTCCCATGTCTTCTTCGGCAATCGAAAGCTCTTCCTCGGTTAGGATTTCTTGTGTGAACTCCGACGCTATAACCGTAGTCTCCAAGGATCCCCGTCTCTCGGTGGATACCTTTCTACCCGTCACTCGGGCATTGGAGTACATACGGCGATAGTGCCGTGTCTCATCCAAGTCACCTGATCTGGAGGAGAGGAACTCCTCGTACTTCTGCTGGTCGATTTCAACGACCAGCGTGTCTACTTCGGATCCGATCAAGTCAACGTCCGATTGCGCCACAATCTCTTCATCAGTGAAATAGATGGCTCCCACTGTGGTCGCCAGTTTGTTCGTCGCAAAAGTTCCTTCGCTTCCTCCCATTGAATACATCTTAGATTACAACGGAAGTGAACAAGATATAAAAAGAGAACAAACGAGAGGATTTTATATGTTTAATCTCTCTCTTTTACAATAGTTTGTGGGATCTGTGGCGATGGGATCTGTCAAGCAGCTCCTTTGGACGATCGGTACATTGAAATCTTCTCTTTTAAAGATATCGGCCGAATATAGACGATCTTCTCTGGTTTTGATTTGTTCAAGGCTCTCTCGCGTAACTCGAACTTCTCAAGAACTCCAGAAAGAAGATGGTGACTTTCTCTGATCTTCACGAACTCAAGGCTCTGTGCGTAACTTGAATTCTCCAAGATTTCAGAAGATGATCAGCAAAGGCTTCAAGGCTCTCTCGCGTACTTGAATTGCCAAAAGATCGATAGGAGACTTCCGATGCCAAAAAGAAGACTTCCTAGGGTTTCACCAGGAAGGTATTTATAGCCCCAGATTAATGCAAGAGTTTCTATCTAAATAGAACTCGCATTCATCAAGGATTCCAATCAAATATCTTAGTTTTGATGGAATTCTGATTAGACTTGATTCGGGTATTTGGATAAGCCCAAAATCATAATCTCAATCAATTTGAGATTCTGGTTATCTGCTTAATCGGAGCTTTAATCGCATCAAAACGCGACGCTAAATAACCAAAACCCGGAGCTATTGATCATCTCCACGTTTTACTCAAACGCGAGGCTACTACAAGCCAGACTACGGAATCAACACGGACCTATTAAACATCTCCGCGTTTTATTCAAACGCAGGGTTAATGTAACCAAACGCGGGGCTAATGTAACCAAACGCGGGGCTATTGAATTAGCTCCGCGTTCTGTTGTGGAAAATCCTTTTAACTTAGAAATTTTCACTGCCAACAGTATTCATCAAGGATTCTAATCAAATATTTAATATTGATTTGGATAAGCCCAAATCTCAATCTCAATCAATTTAGGATTCTGATTGGACTCAATTTGGATATTGGATAAGTCCAAATCTCAATCACAATCAATTTGGAATTCTAATGAAATCTGCTCACTCGAAGTTAACGGGGAGCTAAATTCATCAGAACGCGGAGCTATGGATTAGCTTCGCGTTTTGCTCAAACGCGAGGCTAAAATAGTTAAACGCGGAGCTACGGAGTTAGTTTCGCGTTCTCTGTAGAAAATTCCTTTTTACTTAGAAATTTTCACTGCCGACACCAGCGTGCAAGAATTTTCTTTCACGCGGGCTAAGATTCCAGAAGATAAATTTCTGCAAAGACGTCAAGCCAGCGTAAAACGCGAGGCTAGCGTATCCAAACGCGAGGCTATTTCTCAGCCCCGCGTATCAAAACGCGAAGCTACTTCTCAGCTTTGCGTCTCAAAATGCGAAGCTACTGCTCAGCTCTGTGCAAATCAACCAGAATACAAAATCAGGGTTGATCATTGCACTGTTGGACCAGAACTTGACACCAATAGTTCCAGGAAGCTCCAGTGGGCCCCTGGGCCCTCTCAATGGATGAGTGGGCCCTACGATTCCATATTTAAGGCCACTGATCTCAGAGAATATCTACCAAAAAAAGGAGTATAAATCAAGTTCAGTCTGAACCTATTTGTCACTGCCAACAGCTTATGACAGTAGTATCTGTTGTAGTGGACAGTTGTTGCTGCAGCAAAAACATGATATCAGTGTTCGACCGGTTGACTGAGTCAGACAAAAACCCTACTAAGAAGACAAAGATTACTCCCCAAAGAAAAGAGTGGAGAATTGTAACGTCTAATATGGTCAGAAAGGGTAAGAAAATCATAGAAAAGAATGGTGATTCAGAATCAAGCGATGAAAAACCTTATCATTTTACCCGACTTAAGTTAGGCGCTATACCGGCCCGAAACTATAAAAAACTTGTGAAAGGTTCTTATGACGATGATAGTGATAACTCGGCCATAGCCTCTCCTCGTTCTTCGGCATCGTCTAAATTGCAGAAGTCAGCATCATATATGATGAATAGATCTGATGATATCGACTAAAACTTTGAGGCCCAAGGACAAATGATTCGGGAGCAACAAAAGACAATCTTGGATCTTAAAATGATGCTCTCAAAAGTGGTCGAAAATACTCAAAAAATTGTCGAAGATAACGCCAAGAAGGGAAAAGAAACTCCGTTCAACAAAATGAACGAGGAAGATAAAGAAGAAAAAGCCCACTCGACACATGAGGACGAGAATAAATATTCTTTTCAAGACCCTCATGAAGAAAAAATTGAGAAGTTACAAAACCAACTTGATGCATTAATGCACAAGAAGGAGTTGAAAGAATTAGGGGTCTCAAAACCATACCCGCCTGAATGGGATTTGGCACCATACCCTGAGAAATACAAACCGCTCAAATTGGAGCCGTATGACGGGAAAGGATCTCCCAGTCAACATATTTATTACTTTTTGTCTCAAACAGGACATTTAATGGGCAATGACCCAGGCATTTGCAAGTACCTTACGAGGGCCTGCCTTCACATGGTTTATGCAGTTGCCCCCAGGTACTATCAATATCTGGTATGACGTTGAGAGACACTTTCTCGCACATTTCTTCAAGGATGATACCGAAATATCGGTTCATTCCCTCCTTGCAACAAAGCAAGGGGAATAAGAAACAGTGAAGGACTTTATAGAACGCTTCAGGAAAAAATCCGTGTACTGTCGATATGGTATGACCCAAGAAACTCTGGTGGAAATCTGTAAGTATAATTTCAGGACTGGCGTGCTGATAAGAATGGGAGCTGTAAAGTCCAAAACTTGGAAAGATCTGCTAAAGTAGGGAGAGCAAGCGGAATCTCGTAGCATGGGAAACTCTATAAATAACAGGCCATATCCACAGAATCATAAAAATAAAGGGAAGACGTGATGGCGTCGTTGCAGATCCAAAGCCAAGATCTCAGAATCCGAGAGGTGCAGATCAAAATAGGCCCCGACAAGATAGAACTTATATATTCAAGACGGAGCAGACAGGTACTCTATTCCATCTCCTCCTTAGAAAGGGCATGTTGAAGCTTTCGGAAAATGAAAAATCGTAAGACGCTAGTAAAACCAACGACCCTAACTATTGCCTATACCATCGGAATATCGGGCACCCAACTAAAGATTGCTATCCTTTTAAGAACCGAATTCGGGCATTGATAAAAGTCGGGATTCTCACACTTAAAGAGGAACAGAAGAAAGTTTCTGTAAATATAGCAACTTTAGTAGTAGGAACCAAAGAGTTCCCTGCCAGAGCGATCCCTGTACCAGTAGGGAAGCCAATATCGACACCAAGTACGGGCAACCCGCACTTGCAAGCTAGCCCCTTGGGTACGCTCCGAACCACAACTGTGACAAAGTCATTCTCATTGGTTAGTAGTCGGATTTGGCTGGGGGTGCCGAAAATATTGACGATGATAAATATCATGTTGCTTCCGCTACTTTTACTAGCCATTAGAATGGCTAATTGAGTGCTACAAAAAAAAATTGCCCAATGCTGTTAAAGTGAGGGGAAGAGGAAATCAAGTTCCTCGCTAACCCTATCATACTGGAGGTAAAAGCATGAAATTAACTACCCGTTAAAGCGGCGGAAAGAGGAGATCAAGTTCCTCACCAAATTTGTTTATAACTGGGGGTTTGCTAAAAATCCCGTGGACTTGTCATGTTAAGCTCTTACCTCTGACAATATGATTTGAATTATTCCCATCTCCGTTCAAGTTACGCATGAGAGCACTTGGACTAGGCATGTGCAATTAGGCGCCTCTGCCAAAATCTGATGATCATGACCCGATCATTTTGGCATGTGCAGTTCAAGTTACGCATAAGAGCATTGAACTGCCTCCATCAAACTAGGCATGTGCAATTAAACGCCTCTGTCTAAGTTAATGGTCCAGACCCGATCATCCTGGTGTAAGTAGTTAAACACTTTCACCAAACCGTCATTTAGCTCTGTTTAAAAGGGCTTTACCGAGGTTAATAATTGTAACCCGGTCAGTATTAACAATCTAAGTTACGCAAATGAGCCTTGGATTGTTTTACTAAAAAAACGATGAACTATTTTGATGACAAGTTATTTGTTGTGCAAGCAAATTTTGTAGCCAACAGATAAAAGAAAAAGAATTGTTTTTATTCATAAAGCAAAAAGTTGCAAAAGTAGAGGGAGTTATAGCTCTCCCAAAAGCTTCAACCTATTCGTCGACTCATCAATAACTCGACGACGAGTCCCCTCCACCGAGTGTTGAGCTTGCCGGCGCAAGTCATCACCATTTAATGCGAATTGCTGGATCAACCGCAGATGAGATTCTTCAATAGCATGGCTCCTTATTATGTCCTCTTATTTTAAACTATCATGTTGATTGTACTGTGCCATACGAGGTGCTTTGCTAGCTCAATTCCCTGGTTCACATGCAAAAGATATCCTTTGCAAATGTCAACTATGATCTTTTAAAGATCTTGGTGGATCATCTGAAGATACTACTACAAGAATCCTAATGAAGATGCACAAGTTGAATTCGACATGTTACAAGCCCTTATACTTCATTTATATCGCTTTGGAAAGCGACAGAGATTGTCATCTAACAGAAATGGTCCTCAAGAAAACTTAATGAGCTGCCACAGAGTTCTTGTAACTCCTTCAAAAGTTTACCTTTTGGAGCTAGAGGTTGAAAATTGCAACTATGATATAAAGCATATGCTTTTGGCTTCATTAGAGTTACTTTTGCTGATTGTTGCATGGCTAGCCTTTGAAGATAGACCAGAGGATAGCTGCGTTCCATGCTGGGCAAAAATATCAGCAATGCTTAATAATGCGGTTTCAGTATGCGTGCGGTCCAGGACCGCAAAACGCATAATCGGATTACGCGCCGATTATGCAGATTAAGCGGAATAATGCGGAATATTAATATTTTAATATATATTAATATAATAATTATTAAAAAATGGATATATTAGTTCTATAAAACTCTAAAAAATTATAAATAGCATGTATGACTAGAAAATAGCATTTGTAAGCAAAAGACACAAAGTTTTCATCCATTTAGTTGAGAGAGAAGGTGAGGGTCTTTAGTTCCCCAGCCTATTTATTTTTACTGGAATGCCACAAAATATAAGCATGCTGTGAAAAATTTACTGTCAAAATTTTGTAAACTAAATCCAGCAAATTAATCCAGTAAAAATCCAGCAACTAAATTTAATTCTCACCAAACATTGCACCAAAAATCCAGCAAAATATTCAATAGGAATAATACCCAAAAAAACCATAAACTTCAAAACCCTAAAAAAAATCTAAAATCCTAACTGGAAAAAATAATTTACCAAATCAATGCCGCCGGAGAGCTCGCCTTGAGGACTGCAGCTGCCGGAGGAGATGTCGCCAGTGATCAGAGAGGGGAAAGGGCGAGCGGGAGAACTCGGGAGATTGGGAGATCGGGAGATCAGAGAGTAGAGTTAGGGTTATTTTCGTTTTTGTCGCTAGTTTGGAGTCACGATAGCCGAAGTAGATGTCGCCGGTAATCGGATAGGGGAAAGGGCGAATGGAGAGCTCGGGAGATCGGGAGAATAGAGTTAGGGTTTTTTCGTTTTTGTCGGTGGTTTGGAGTCACGATCGCCGGAGGAGATATCGCCGGTGATCGGAGAGGGGACAGGATGAACGGAGGATAGGGTGATCGGAGAGGAGGATAGGGTGATCGGAGAGGGGTTAGGATTTTTTCGCTTTGGGGACTCGAGAGGGGTGGGTTCGACAGCTGAAGAGGGGAGTTTTATTTGTGGGTAGCGGGTACGGGTCGGGTTTTGGGCGAAATTAAACATTCGAAACCCAATAAACAGAAAAACCGCATAATCGAATGCGGATTATGCGGGACGCATAATCCGCATAATTGATTATGCGCCCGCATAATCGAATGTCCGCATAATGGACCGTTTTCCCACTTTCCTGCGCGTTCTGGGTCCGAAAACGCTTATGCGGGCGCATATGCGCCCGCATAGGATGTTTTTTATAACACTGAATATCAGCAGGTTGCCAGACTGGTAGAGCCACATGCACTCATCTTCATAGAGGATCTGGTCTGAATGCCTCATTGCATCTCCAAAGAGAAAAATAGGCTTCTCCAACACTTCTCGGTTGGTGGCCTGGAAAGCTGCATCGGTGATGATCTCCCGTGCAGTAGCAAGGTGGTACCTGATTAATTTCTCCCTGCGCTCCCTCAGGCCCGGCTTGTATGCAGCTAAAACAGTGGTGAAAGAGAATTGGGCCATCAGATTTGCACCCCCAGAGAATCCAAAGTAGTGCCTATGGAGGAGAGCGTCCACCGAATACCCCACTACAAAAGAAGAATTAAGAGTTAGAAAAAGATTTGAGAAATCCGGAAAAATTTTCTAAGTATAGAAACGCGAAGCTAAAAATTACGTCACGCGAAGCTAAAAATAGCTCCGCGCGAAGCTAAAAAATTACTCCATGCGAAACTAACAAGATAGCCTCGCGTTTATAAATGTGAAACTAAAATTCATAGCCTAGCGTTGAAACGCAACAGCTAGTCAAAATAGCCCCGCGTTTCCAAACGCGAGAATAACTCGATAGCTTCGCGTAGAAGAAGGCCAGAGGCCTTTCTTCTTCTCCAAGTCGTACGGCTGGAAAACGACGATCTCACTAGTAAAAGGTGTGATTAGCAGGTCAAAACCGAGCCAAATCACCTCAAAATTCTTCTAAAAAATCCAAAAGTTGAGATTTTTACCTCCAATGGGCGCGGCATGATTTGGTTCGCTGCTGTGCCCGCTGCCTCAGCCGCTGCCGCCGCTACTAGCGCCGGCCGCCAATGGAGCAGTAACGCGAGAGGAAGTCGCGATTTTCTTGGGTGCCATTGAGTTCGAGATCTTGAAGAAAATCGACGAAAATCGATAGAAAACTTGGTCGTCGGTTGCAGAGAGCTCTGGTCACCTGAGTTCTTGAAAATTCTTCGAATGAAGTGAGGGAGAAGAAGAGTTAAAGACTCTATTTAAATAAGAAAACCCGCCCCTTGGTATTCGGCGTGAGAATCAGAGCAATTACTAAGCAGTTATCCACTGAAACGCGAAGCTATTAGCTTCGCGCAGGTAAACAAAATGCGAAGATAACTTGGTGTTTTAATTCCGCGTTTCAGTTTGAATATCCAAAGTATTTCAAAATTTACTAAGTTCTAAACCATTTTGAAAACTTTGGAGGGGGTTCTATTGGCAGTGAAAATTTTCAAGTAAAATGGAGTTTTTCACAACAGAACGCGAGCTAAATTAGTAGCTCCGCGTTTGGCTATTTTTAGCCCCGCGTATGAGTAAAATGCGGAGCTAATCAATAGCTCCGCGTTCTGGTTTCTTAACTTCGCGTTTTGATGCGATTAGCTCCGCATTAGCAGATAACCAGAATCATAAATTGATTGAGATTAAGATTTGGGCTTATCCAATACCCAAATTAAGTCCAATCAGAATTCTAAATCAAGAGATTTAAATCAAAACTAAGATATTTGATTAGAATTCTTGATAAATACAAATTCTATTTAAATAGAAACTCTCATATTGATTTAAGGCTATAAATACCCCTTTGAGGAAGCCCTAGGGATCTTTTGAACATCAATCTGATCGGATAATTTTTTTCGCATCTTGGAAAATTCGAGTTACGCGTGAAAGTTTTGAATTCGTGAAGACCAGAGAAGATCAAGATCGGCCGCCGTCATCTTCAAGAGAGAATATTATCGTCGTCAGATCGTCAAAAGGAACTACTAGTTAGATCATATCGCTACGAGATCCCACGTTTCATTGTAAAAGAGAGTGATAGAATATAAATACTCTCGTTTGTTCTTTTCTTATTCACTTTCATTGTAATTAAGTTATTTCAATGGAAGAAAAGCAAATTTCTGCTGCGAACATACGTAAGTAACTCAACTCTTATACAGTGAAAGAATGGTGATCCATCAGAAGCTACATGGGAAGATTTTGTGTCGATATCCTCTAAGTATCCAATTTCAACTTCGAGGACGAAATTGGTTCTTCAACAGGGAAGAATTGTTGTCAAGGACCTGGTCCTGGTGTAGCAGAATCGAAGAAGAAGCTAAGCGGGGAGTTTCTAAATGAGCACACCAATTTTCCTAGTGAGCTCACTTATCAATGCATTTTTTGTCCGGACTCAAAGCCCAGACTGTTATTAAGAGGACTTACTAGGAAAAATGCTGTGCTCCATTAGAAACTCCCCCAAAGCAGGAGCTGAAGAACTAGAGTTTTGGGTTATCGGGTTTGGTTATGTTTTGTATTACGACCCGACTTGTTTGTAACCCATTTGTAACTGAATTAACGGTTTCGGCGTATTTCACTGGGATTTCAAAGGGAATTTTCAGAGTTTTATTTGAGAATTGGAATGTATAAATACTGACTTGTAATTGAGAATTATTCATTGAATAAAATCTACAATCAATTCCTTCCTCAAATTTCTCTTTCTTAGTTCTCTCTCAACTTTATCTTCAACCTCCATCCTCTTCTTCCTCCTCTTCTTCTTCTGGTTCTTGTTGTTGTTCTTACTACTAAACCATTTGCAAACAAATGCCGTCTACACAATCAAGTGGAGTTCGCAGTTCTGAGAAGGACTGTTACAGATACCTAAATCGGACTCGGGGAGCTTGTTTGGTTTTACCAGAACCGGAGAAATGTCGAGGATCAGAACTCGCCGGATGAGATTGCGGTGGGCGAAGGAAATGCTGTTACAGCTTTTTTTCTTAATTTTTTTAATTACCAACAAGAATTAGTTCACAGGATATTACACAAGATTCAAATCCGAATCAAAGCCTCCAATATATTAAAAGTAGACAATTAATTTCATTTTTCTCCAGTTATCTCAGAGGCTTAACACAAAGCCACAGCAGAAGGCTTGGAAAGGCTTCTTGCCATATAAATGAATTCATCATGACATCAAAATAAAAAGAGATGAGAATGAAAAAAAAAAAAAAAAGACGAATTATCTGATAACATGAAGGCGAACTAATTCGCTCGACGGACCCATCTTTCAAGCCTAAGTTGCTTCAATGGAGGCCCAGAATACGGCTTGTCCTTCCTCGGACACTGCCATCTACCAGGAATCCCTTGTTCGACCTGAACATTAGTTCTATCTGCCAGCGGACTAGCTCTCCTCACTTCTGATTCTTCTCTTCCTGCCAAAGCTACATTATTCTTTTTCAACTCCACACTCCTCAATTGCTTGGGGGTCAGGTTCTCACGATTCACCGAGAGAGACATTGGAGGAAGAATTCCTCCCCTTTCTGTTGAATGCCTGCTCATCTTTGTGGAAATAAAGCCATCTTTGGTGGCTCTTGCTTCGGCCTCCTGAATCCTTGATCTATCGCTATTTCCATGGGCGGCAGCGGGATCATTCCCGTCCGCTTCCTCTGCATACTTGGCAGTGCATATTCCTTTGAGCACTTGCTGCAGATTCAGTTTCCTCTTCAATCTTGCTGCTGGCCTCCCCAATAAATCATCAGCATGTCTAATTGAATTTCCATTGCCAACCGGATCGCTGCATGCAATATTCTGATTAACACTGTCATCATAATTTCCTTTAATTTCTGCTGGAATATTTCGGCAATCTTTCAGTTGAGTATGATACTCATCTTTAAGAACCAATTCATCCTGTGATAACCCACCGGAAAATTCCTTATCAGGCAGAAATTGAACGAAACAATCATCCTGAAATTTAGACCCAATAAAAAGTAAAAAAAAAAAATGTATTCTGATTGATTAAAGCAAATAAAGGAGGAACAAATGAAAAATGATGAGAGGCGAGCTACCTTAATTGGGGATGACTTTCCCTGGCTCTGACTCTCCGAAATCCCCCATGGATCCTGGGTGTCACTGTCATCATTTTCTGGCAATTTGAAAGAACTACCAAGAGCTTGAAGAAGATCAGAAG
Organism: Dracaena cambodiana; assembly: GCA_036321105.1. NCBI lineage: Eukaryota > Viridiplantae > Streptophyta > Magnoliopsida > Asparagales > Asparagaceae > Dracaena > Dracaena cambodiana. Next base: position 18,626,275 of record JAYEPQ010000004.1, on the reverse strand, counting down.
GATCAGGCGATTCATACTCGTAGCTCGAGAACCAGTTCCTAATATCCGGAGGCTCTGAAACAAAACATTCGAAAAAGATCTTGAAAAGAAATTAAAATTAAGGAAAAAATTTAGCAAGAGTGGAGGTGGAACCATGGATACTAACGAGAAGGGATCGAGAGCGGATATGAGAGATCGACATGAATCTAAAATGTAGGCAAAGAAGAAATTAAGTAAGCAACAAATATTAACCAACAAGTTTCATGAAAGAAACTACTACTAGTAATTGATTAGTACCTCGGTGTCGAGATGATTGAGCTTGGAGGAGCCGCGTTCAGCCATGGCCAATGGAAATGGGATGTAGGATGTAAATTTTTTCAAGAGTTAAGTGAAGCGGGTGGGTGTGGCTGAAAATTTTCCCGCTTGCGCGTTGAGGATTTTGGGCGGGAGCTTTTAAATTTTTCTCCCCAACTGCGATGGGTTCGGGTCAGATCCAATGAGAACCACTCCGGATCCAGTCATCCATCAAAAATTTTGGGGAAATTCTAAATGGGCACCACATTTTACTAGTGATCACCACATACTATACATACTATATAGTAAAGTGATTTACAACATAGGGGAAAATGGTGCTCACTAGTAAAATATGGTGCGCATTTAGAATTTCCCAAAAATTTGTAGGATTCATTTTGGCTCTATTTGGTTTGAGGGAAATGAAGGAAAATTAAAAAAAAATAATAAGAAAGAAAATACTTTTTATGCTTTAAACAATTTAAGAGAAAAAAAAAAGTGAGAGGAAAGAGAAAATATTACTCAAAATTTTCCCCCTATTTTCCTTTCCTATTATACCTCAGAGAAAATGAGGAAAAAATTTACTTGGTGTTACTAAGCTATGAGATTATGATGTTGGCAGTGAAAAATTCTAAGTAAATAGAGTTTTCCAGAACAGAATGCGGAGCTAACTCTGTAGCTCCGCGTTTTGGCTATATTAGCCTCGCGTTTGAACGAAAAGCGGAGCTATTAAATAGCTCCACGTTAGTTCCGCGTTCTGCTTCTTTAGCTCGGTGTTTTGATGAGATTATCTCCGCGTGAGCAGATAACCAGAATCTCAAATTGATTGAGATTAAGATTTGGGCTTATCCAAATACCCAAATTGAGTCCAATTAGAACTCTAAATCAAGAGATTTAAATCAAAACTAAGATATTTGATTGGAATCCTTGATGAGAGCAAATTCTATTTAGATAGAAACTCTCATATGATCCTAAGGCTATAAATACCCTCTTGGGGAAGCCCAAGAGTTCTTCTTTTCTTCTTTTTTTTGGCATCTTGGAGAATTCAAGTTACGCATAGAGCCTTGAGTTCGTGAAAGACCAAAGAAAATCGTCTACAGTCGGCCGTCATCTTCAAGAGAGAAGAGCTCGACGTCAGATCGTCCAAAGGAGTTGCTTGACAGATTCCATCGCCACAGATCCCACAAATCATTGTAAAAGAGAGCGATTGAGATATAAAATCCTCTCGTTTGTTCTTTCTTTTTCTTGTTCTCTTTCATTGTAATTTAAGCTAATTCAATGGAAGGAAAGCGAAGAAATTCTGCTGTGAACAAACTGACGACCACAGTGAGAGCCGTCTCTTTCACTAAAGAAGAGATTGTGGCACAATCAGACGTCGATATGATCGGATCCGACGTAGACATGCTCGTCGTTGAAATCGACCAGCAGAAGTACGAGGAGTACCTCTCCTCTGAATCAGATAACCTGGACGAGACACGACACTATCGTCGCGTGCGCTCCAATACCCGAGCAACGGGTAAAAAGGTATCCACCGATGAACGGGGATCCTTGGAGACCACGGCCATAGAGCCGGTGTTTGGGCATGAAATCCTAACAGAGGATGGCCTCTCTACTGTCGAAAAAGACCTAGGAACTGGATTGACCAGAACCCAACTCCGAAATAGAAATCGGAGAGCAAGGCGAAAAGCCCTCAAAGCCTGCATTGAATGCGAGGCTAATTTCATAGAACGCAAGGCTATGGTCCCTCGCAAACTGACTCGCGCTAATCGCGAGATCAGTCATTATCGCGTTAAACTCGAAGTTACAACTTGCGTTGATCGCAAGGAAAAGCCAGCGTGTGATCCTCCACGCGAGGCTATTACTGAGCTTAGCGAGAAACGCGAAGCCAGTAAGATTGGCGTTAATCGCAATATCTCTGACACTCGCGATAAACGCGAGCATAAAATCTCTTTAAAGCCAGTGTGTGATACTCCGCGCGAGGCTATTACTGGGCCTAGCGATAAACGTGAAGCCAGTAAGATTTGTGTTAATCGCAAGATTTCTTACACTCGCGAGGAACGTGAGGATAAAGATTCATTAAAGCCAGCATGTGATTCTCCATGCGAGGTTATTACTGGGCTTAGCGATAAACACGAAGCCAGTAGCACTTGTGATAAACGCAAGATTTCTTACACTCGCGAGGAACGCGAGGTAAAGATTCATTAAAGCCAGCATGTGACTCTCCATGCGAGGCTACTACTGGACTTAGCAATAAATGCGAAGCCAGTACGACTTGCAAGAAACGCAAGATTTCTTACACTTGCGAGGAACGAGAGAATAAAGATTCCTTAAAGCCAGCGTGTAATTCTCCACGCGAGGCTAATACTGAGCTTAGCGAGAAACGCGAAGCCAGTAGTACTTGCGAGAAACACAAGATGCCTCACCTCCGCGTAAATCGCGAAGACGATTGCCAAATTGTCGTTAATCGTAAAAATCGCGCTAGACGCGAAGTTGTGACTTGTGTTAATCACAAGAGTAAGCCAGCGTGCAGGAATTTTCTTCCACACGGGGCTAAGATTCCAGAAGGTAAACTTCTGAAAAAACGCCAAGCCAGCATAAAACGCGAGGCTAGCGTAGCAAATCGCGAAGCTAACTTCAGGCCAGCGTGTGATGGATTGTCTCCACGCGAGGTTATTGAATTTAGTTATGAAACCGGTCAAAGTGCCAAAACTCGCGTAAAACATGAGCATAAACCAGCATGTAGTAAAAACTCCCCATGCGAGGCTGTTGAACTTGAACAAAAACTTGAGCCAAGCATTAAACGCGAAGCCAAGGATTCTTGCGCTAATCGCAAAATAATGCCAGCATGTGAGGATACTCCTTTACGTGAGTCTAAACAAACAGAAGTTAAACTTCTGCAAAAACGCCCAGTCAGCGTAAAACGCGAGGCTATGTCCCAGCCCCACGTAAATCAGCCATTATACAGAATAAAGGCTGATAAGTATAGTACAGATAACGCCACCAGTCATGGGGGGTTACAGCAGGCTCCTGGACTCCTCCATCAGCCAAGTGGGCCCCATGTCCAAAATATAACTGAAGATTCTCTATTTTCTAAAATACTTGATCTCAGAGATTATTTGACGAGTAAAAAGAAAATGAGTCAAACTCAGTCACATTCGACATGTCATTGCGAGCAAATAATATCAGCTGTACTGAATAATTGCTGCTGTGGTAAGAAAAGAATTTCTTTATTTAGTAGAATAACTGAGTCTCATACTCCGAAAAGGAGGAAGAATAATCTGAGATATCAAATCAAGGAAAAAGAGGTAAAGGCGGTGACTTCAAATATGGTCGGCAAGGGCAAAAAGATTATAGAGAAAGAATATGAGTCAGATGCAGACGATGAAAAACCTCATCATGTTACCCGGCTCAAATCAGGCGTTGTTGCCCCTCGGAATTACAGGGAACTTGTAAAAGGTTCTTATGATGATGACAGCGATAATTCAGCTATAGCTTCCCCACAATCTTGTGCATCTTCCCGACCACGAAAATCAGCGTTGTACGCAGTGGACAGGTCTGATAACATTGACCAGAGGATAGAAGCCCAAGAGCAGATGATTCGAGGTCAGCAAAAGGCCATTAATGACATCAAACTAATGCTTCTAAAAGTGGTCGAAAATACCCAGAAGATAGCCGATGATAATGCTAAAATTTCTTCGGAACCGTCACCTAAGACAAATGAAGAAACTAAAGAAGAAAAGGCTTATTCGATACATGAGGATGATGACAAATACTCTTTCCATGATCCTCATGAAGAAAAGATCGAGAAATTGCAAAGCCAACTGGATGTCTTAATGCATAAGAAATAATTGAAAGAATCGGGGGTTTCAAGACCATACCCGTCTGAATGGGATTTGGCACCGTATCCCGAAAAGTATAAACCGCTCAAGTTGGAGTCATATGACGGGAAAGGATCTCCCAGTCAGCATATCTATTACTTTTTATCGCAGGCAGGTCATCTGATGGGAAATGATCTCATAGTGACCAAGGTATTTGCGAGCACCCTGCGAGGGCCTGCCTTTACATGGTTCATGCAGTTGCCCCCGGGTACTATCAATAACTGGTATGATGTCGAGAAACAGTTCTTAGCACGTTTCTTTGAGGATGATACCGAATTATCGGTTCATTCCCTCCTTGCGACGAAACAAGGGGAAGAAGAAACGGTCAAAAGTTTTATTGAACGCTTCAGAAAAAAATCCGTGTATTGTCGACACGGTATGACCCAGGAAACCCTGGTGGAAACCTGTAAGTATAACTTCAGGACCGGCGTGCTGATAAGAATGGAAGCTGTAGAGTCCAAAACTTGGAAAGATCTATTAAAGCAGGGAGAGCAGGCAGAAGATACAATTCGCCGGATTGAGGAATCTCGTAGTACGAGAAACTCTATGAATAACAGGAAATATCCACAGAATCCTAAAAATAAAGGAAAGACTGTGATGGTGTCAGTTGCAGATCCAAAACCAAGACCTCAGAATCCGAGAGGTGCAGGTCAGAATAAGTCTCGCTAAGATAGAACTGATACATTCAAGACGGAGCAGACAGGTACTCTGTTCCATCTTCTCCTTAGAAAGGGTATGTTAAAGCTTCCGGAAAATCAAAAATCGGAAGACGCTGGTAAAAACAACGACCCCAACTATTACCTGTTGTAGACATCTAAAAAAACAATAATAATAAATAAATAAATTAATTAATTAATTAAAATTAAAATAAAGAAAAAAAAATACTGTAGGCCCCGCGGGTGCAACCCGCGGGAGCGATCCCGCAGGTGCCAACCCGCGGGTTGTTTTCCGTTGTTTTCCGTTTATTTGTTTCCTATTTATTTCGCTGATATCTCGTGATCCGATTTTTCAGGAAGGATTGGAGCCGGATTTCGAGATTCTTCGGTCTATAAAATACAGAAATTAGTCGGAGAAAGGATTTTTTTGAGTTTGGGACGATTTTGGGCGAGCTCGTGAAATCAAGGAGAGGAGCAGAGCCATCCCCTTCCAAGTCAGACAGTCCACGGAGGCACTAGCGAGACTCCATCGCCACCCGAACCCACATAAAAAAAGGGAATAAATTAATATTCCCGTTCTTATAATTCCTCAGATTTTTTGTAAATCTCAATATTTTCGTTGTAATCAAACAATTTTACAATGGAAGGAGAAATCCAAATTTTGAGCAAATAAGAACTGGCGACCACAGTGGGAGCCTCTCTGTTCACAACAGAGAATCTGGTGGCGCAATCTAACTTGGTAGCGATCGGATCGGTTGTTGAAACGCTGGTCGTAGAAGTCGACCAGCAAAAATATGAGGAATTTCTGTCTTTCTCTGATTCGGAGCCTAGGCGTCATCGCCGGGCGACGATGAAAAAAAGGTGAGGCGTCATCGCCCACCAGAAATCAAAAAGCGTCATCGCCTATTAAAACTTACGAGGCGTCATCGCCCGTTGAAACTGTAAGACGTTATCGTCTATTAAGTATACGGCGTTATCGCCCATTCCAAAGTCAAACCAAAAGTCAAATCAAACTCTAACCCGCTCCCAAAAGAGAAACGTAAGGCGTAAAACTCAACGAGCACGCATCAATCATACAAAAAGGGTTGCAGAAAGTTCCGGAACAGTGAAAAATTTCAGAGCAAACCCACGGAAGCAACCACAGGTTGAATCCCACAAAACCAACCCCACGGGTGCAAACCCGCAGCTTGCAACCGCGGGTGGCATCCCGCGGCTTGCAACCGCGGGTGCCAACCCGCGGGTTGCACCCCGCAGGAGCGAACCCACGGGTACAAACCCATAGTTGCAACCGCAGGTTGCATCCCGCCGATGCCACCGACGGGTTACGTTAAATGAACACAACCCTCATGTCTCTTCGAGCATGCCTATGGTGAGCACACTACATATACCAAGAATTTTATTCTCTCTATCAGAGGCGTGCGGGGCCCACACAACTAATCAGGCCAGTGTGCACTCCAGAAGAATCCGCAGAAGAGTTGGAGAACAATCTGATGCTGGAAAAGAGCTCAGCCCTGAAATATTGTAAACTCTCCAGTACTATGAACCAAATTTGTGACACAAGAGGCGTCAAGATACAAATAGAGAGGAGAAGATATCTCAAGATTTGAGAGAGTATCCCAATTGGAAGAAGAACTCCTCACAAAATATTGCTCACTGCCAATGCGAACAGTTAATCTCAACTGTTCTATCAAGCTGCAAATGCAACTCAAAACGATCAGTTTTTGAGCGGATCACCGAACCTAAAAGAGTGCGAACGGTGAAAAAGGTGTGCTCGGAAACCGATCTGCCTGCTGCCTCATCACATATGGTTAATAAAGGCAAAAAGGTGGTCGAAAACAACCCTTCAGATAAGGAAATCACTCCAGGATCAAAAAGAGTTTCTATTGAGCCAGAGGGTATGCTTCTAGAAGAAGTCTCTGGAAGGCTTGAGAGACAAGAAAAACGTCTCGAACAGTAAGAAGAGACCATAGAAGAAATGAAACAACTTTTAATTGAGTTGTTAGCTCAAACTAGAAAGAACCAATTCTCGTCATTCATTTCTGGTCGGCAGAAAGGAAAACGACCCGTCCAAATAAATGAAGACAGTGAGGACAAGGATGAAGAAGTACCTCCTCATTCAAGAGAGGAAGAGGAAGTGAAGGTTATCATCAACCCTCACGTAGAAAAAATGGAGAAGATGGAGAATCAACTACAAGCTCTTCTTCATCGAAAGAAACTGCAAGAGGTGGGGGTGGTCCGTCCCTATCCCATAGAATGGGAGACCGTGCCTTATCCTGCAAAATATAAACCGTTGAACCTTCAGTCATTCGACGGTAAAGGTTCGCCGCAAAAACACATCTTCCACTTTCTGTCGTAGACAGGACATCTCATGGGGAATGATCCGACTATGACTAAGATATTTGCGAGCACTTTACGGGGGCCCGCATTTACCTAGTTCATGCAGCTACCCCATAAAACAATTAAATCATGGGCTGATACAACTTGTTGACCAATATTGCTTTTGAAGCCTGGGTGACTTTGCTGTGTTGCTCACAGTTGACCATGCTTTCTGCTTCGGTGTGTTTTCTACCGCCATTGCCATTATGTCTTTCCCTTTAGAATGGGAGAAATGGAATGGAGGTTCATTTGTACTGCCTCCGGTTGCAGACTGTTGCTTTTCGAGGCGTCGAAGTATATCTTCGGTCTGTTCACCCTGCTTAAGCAGATCTTTTCATGATTTGGATTCGACCGAGCCCATCTTGTCTAGGATATCGGTCAACAAGTTGTGTCTGCATGTTTCCACAAGAGTGTCCTGCGTCATGCCATGTGGACATCGAACAGAAGTTCTCGGAATCGCTCGATATAAACTTTGACCGTCTCGCCTTCCTCCTGCTTTGCTGCTAGTAAGGATAGTATAGAGACTTCTGTATCATCTTTAAAGAATCGGGTTAGGAACTCACGTTCTATATCAGCCCATGATTTTATTGTTCCCTGAGGTAGCTGCATGAACCAGGTAAATGCGGGCCCCCGTAAAATGCTCGCAAATATCTTAGTCATAGTCGGATCATTCCCCATGAGATGTCCTATCTGCGACAGAAAGTAGAAGATGTGTTGTTGCGGCGAACCTTTACCATCGAATGACTGAAGGTTCAACGGTTTATATTTTGCAGGATAAGGCACGGTCTCCCATTTTATAGGATAGGGACGGACCACCCCCACCTCTTGCAGTTTCTTTCGATGAAGAAGAGGTTGTAGTTGATTCTCCATCTTCTCCATTTTTTCTACGTGAGGGTTGATGATAACCTTCACTTCCTCTTCCTCTCTTGAATGAGGAGGTACTTCTTCATCCTCGTCCTCGCTGTCTTCATTTATTTGGACGAGTCGTTTTCCTTTCTGCCGACCAGAAATGGATGACGAGAATTGGTTCTTTCTAGTTTGAGCTAACAACTCAATTAAAAGTTGTTTCATTTCTTCTATGGTCTCTTCTTGCTGTTCGAGACTTTTTTCTTGTCTCTCAAACCTTCCAGAGACTTCTTCTAGAAGCACGCCCTCTGGCTCAATAGAAACTCCTTTTGATCCTGGAGTGATTTCCTTATCTGAAGGGTTGTTTCCGACCACCTTTTTGCCTTTATTAACCATATGTGATGAGGCAGCAAGCAGATCGGTTTCCGAGCACACCTTTTTCACCGTTCGCACTCTTTTAGGTTCGGTGATCCGCTCAAAAACTGATCGTTTTGAGTTGCAATTGTAGCTTGATAGAACAGTTGAGATTAACTGTTCGCATTGGCAGTGAGGAATATTTTGTGAGGAGTTTTTCTTCCAATTGAGATACTCTCTCAAATCTTGAGGTATTTTCTCCTCTCTATTTGCATCTTGACGCCTCTTGCGTTGCAAATTTGATTCATAGTACTGGAGAGTTTGTAATATTTCAGGGCTGAGCTCTTTTCCAGCATCAGATTGTTCTCCAACTCTTCTGCGGATTCTTCTGGAGTGCACACTGGCCTGATTAGTTGTGTGGGCCCCGCACGCCTCTGATAGAGAGATTAAAATTCTTGGTGTATGTAGTGTGCTCACCATAGGCATGCTCGAAGAGACATGAGGGTTGTGTTCATTTAACGTAACCCGTCGGTGGCATCGGCGGGATGCAACCCGCGGTTGCAACTGTGGGTTTGTACCCGTGGGTTCGCTCCTGCGGGGTGCAACCCGCGGGTTGGCACCCGCGGTTGCAAGCCGCGGGATGCCACCCGCGGGTTGGCACCCGCGGTTGGCAACCCCGGGTTCCAACCCGCGGTTGCAAGCCGCGGGTTTGCACCCGTGGGGTTGGTTTTGCGGGATTCAACCCGTGGTTGCTTCCGTGGGTTTGCTCCGAAATTTTTCACTGTTCCGAAATTTTCTGCAACCCTTTCTGTATGATTGATGCGTGCTCGTTGAGTTTTACGCATTAGGTTTCTCTTTTGGGAGCGGGTTAGAGTTTGATTTGACTTTTGGTTTGACTTTGGAATGGGCGATAAGGCCGTATACTTGACAGACGATGACGTCTTGTCAGTTTCAACGGGCGATGACGTCTCGTAAGTTTTAATAGGCGATGACGCCTTTTGATTTCCGGTGGGCGATGACGCCTCACCTTTTTTTCATCGTCGCCCAGCGATGACGCCTAGGCTCCGAATCAGAGAAAGACAGAAATTCCTCATATTTTTACTGGTCGACTTCTACGACCAGCGTTTCAACAACCGATCCGATCGCTACCAAGTCAGATTGCGCCACCAGATTCTTTGTTGTGAACAGAGAGGCTCCCACTGTGATCGCCAGTTCTTATTTGCTCAAAATTTGGATATCTCTTTTAATTGTAAAATTGTTTGATTACAACGAAAATATTGAGATTTACAAAAAATCTGAGGAATTACAAGAACGGGAATATTAATTTATTTCCTTTTTTATGTGGGTTCGGGTGGCGATGGAGTCTCGCTAGTGCCTCCGTGGACCGTCTGACTTGGAAGGGGATGGCTCTGCTCCGCTCCTTGATTTCACGAGCTCGTTCAAAATCGTCCCAAAGTCAAAAAGTCCTTTCTCCGACTAAATTTCTGTATTTTATAGACCGAAGAATTTCGAAATCCGGCTCCAATCCTTCCTGAAAAATCGGATCACGAGATATCAGCGAAATAAATAGGAAACAAATAAACGGAAAATAACGGAAAACAACCCGCGGGTTGGCACCTGTGGGATCGCTCCCGCAGGTGTCAACCCGCGGGATTCTCCCGCGGGAGCCTCCCGCGGGTGCAACCGCGGGAGCTCTCTCGCGGTTGCACCCGCGAGAGCCTCCAGCGGGGCCTACAGTAAATTTTTTTCTTTATTTTAATTTTAATTAATTAATTAATTTTTTTATTTATTATTATTTTTTTTTTAGATGTCTACACCTGTACCATCGGAATGTCGGGCACCCAACTAAGGATTGCTATCCTCTTAAGAACCGAATTCAAGCTTTGATAGAAGCCGGGATTCTCACACTTAAAGAGGAACAGAAGAAAGTTTCTGCAAACATGGCAATTTTGGTGGTAGGAACCAATGAGTTCCCTGCTAGAGCAACCCCTGTACCAGTAGGGAAGCCAGTATCGACACTAAGCACGGGCAGGTCGCACTTGCAAGCTGGCTCCTTGGATATGCTTCGAACCACAGCTGCGATCGAATCGTCCTCATTGGTTAACAGCCGGATTTGGCTGGGGGTACCGAAAATATTGACGACGATAAATATCATGCTTCTGTTATTCTCAATAGCCATTGGAATTGCTAATTGGGTACTATAAATAATTTTTTTTTTTGCCCAATGCTGTTAAAGCGGCGGGAAGAGGAGATCAAGTTCCTCGCCAACCCTATCATACTGGGGGTAAAAGTATGAAATTAACTACCCAATACTGATTAAAGGCAAGGGGGAGAGGAAGTCAATTTCTCGACAACTCCTATACTGAGGGGAATAGCATGGCTAGCCCAACGCAAACGGCGATTGGTAAAGGCTAATCAAATCCGTTGATAACTTTGGGTTTGCTAAAAATCCCGTAAAACCTGTCATGTTAAGCTCTTACCTCTGATAGTATGATTTGGATTATTCCCATCTCCATTCAAGTTACGCGTGAGAGCACTTGGACCAGGCATGTGCAATTAGGCGCCTCTGCCGAAGTCTGGTGATCCTGACCCGATCACCTCGGTATTAGCAGTCTAAGTTATGCAGATGAGCCTTGGACTGTTTTACCTAAACAACTAAATTATTTTGATGACAAGTTATCTGTTGTGCAAACAAATTTTGTAGCCAACAGGTAAAAGAATCAAGAGAATACCTTTATTCATCAATAAGGATGAAGTTACAAAGGATCAGTAAAGTTCTCTCTTTTATTACAAGATTCTTATTACAAAAAGAATGAAGAATAAAAGAATAGAAAAGAATTATAGCTCTCCCAAAAGCTTCAACTTATTCATCGATTTATCAATAACCCGACAACGAGTTTCCTCCATGGAGTGTTGAAATTCTCTGGTTCACATGCAAAAGATCTCTTCTTCAAATATCAGCTATGATCTGTTTAAAGTTCTTAGTGGATCATCTGAAGATACTGCTACAAGAATCCTAATGAAGATGCACAAGTTAGATTTGACATGCTACGAGCCCTTAGATGATCATCTCTATTGCTTTGGAAAGCAACAGAGATTGTCATCTAATAGAAATGGTCCTCAAGAAAACTTAAAGAGCTGCCGCAGAGTTCTTGTAACTCCTTCAAAAGTTTATCTTTTGGAACCAGAGCTTGAAACCTGCAACTATGTTGTAAAGCATATGCTTCTGACTTCCTTAGAGTTACTTTTGCCGATGAAGATCGGAAGAGCCACACCCACTCCTCTTCAAAAAGGATCTGGTTCAAGTACTTCACTGCAAAAGAAGAATCAAGAGTTAGAAATTTTTTTACAAAACTCAAAAAATCTTCCAAGTATGAAAACGCGGAGTTAAAGATAAACTCCGCGCGCAGTTGAGGAAATAGCCTCGCGTTGAAACGCGACTGCTAGTCAAAATAGCCTCGCGTTGAAACGCGACTGCTAGTCAAAATAGCCTCGCGTTAAAACGCGACTGCTAGTTAAAATAGCCCCGTGTTTCAAACGCGAGGTGACGTGATTGTTTGTCGCAGAAGTTGCTTCGCTTCCTTCCATTGAATACATCTTAGATTACAACGGAAGTGAACAAGATATATAAAGAGAACAAACGAGAGGATTTTATACTTCAATCTCTCTCTTTTACAATATTATGGGATCTGTGGCGATGGGATCTATAGTAGTTCCTTTGGACGATCGGTACGTTGAAATCTTCTCTTTTAAAGATATCGACCGACTATAGACGATCTTCTCTGGTTTTGATTTGTTCAAGGCTCTCTCGCGTAACTCGAACTTTTCAAGAACTCCAGAAAGAAGATGGTGATTTTCTCTGATCTTCACGAACTCAAGGCTCTGTGCGTAACTTGAATTCTCCAAGATTTCAGAAGATGATCAGCAAAGGCTTCAAGGCTCTCTCACGTACTTGAATTGCCAAAGGATCGATAGGAAACTTCCGATGCCAAAAAGAAGATGATCACTAAAGGCTTCAAGGCTCTCTCGCGTACTTGAATTGCCGAAGGATCAAAGAGATTGAAGATAGATGATCATGAATTGATTGATCTATTCTTGATTGATTTTTTATATATTGATTCTATTCTTGATTGATGATCCCTAAAGCCTCCTCAAAGAGGATATTTATAGACTTTAGTTGTTATAAGAGTTCCCATAGGAATAGGAATAAAGGTTTCCATAGGAATAGGAATCAAGATTTTGTATTCATCAAGAATTCTAATCAAATATTTAATATTAATTTAAATCTCTTGATTTGGAATTCTGATTGGATTCAATTTGAGTATTGGATAAGATCAAATCTCAATCACAATCAATTTAGGATTATGATTGGACTCAATTTAGATATTGGATAAGCCCAAATTATAATCTCAATCAATTTAGGATTCTGGTTATCTGCTCACGCGGAGATAATCTCATCAAAACGCGGAGCTAAATAACCAAAATGCGGAGCTAATGCGGAGCTATTGATCATCTCCGCATTTTACTCAACGCGAGGCTAAAAATAGCCAAACGCAGAGCTACTGAGTTAGCTCCGCGGTCTGTTGTGGAAAAATCCTTTTAACTTAGAAAATTTCACTGCCAACAGAACCCCGTCCAAAGTTTTCAAAATGGCTTAGAACTTAGCAAATTTTGAAATACTTTGGATACTTAAACTGAAACGCGGAGTTAGAATACCAAGTCTCCTTCGCGTTATGCTCGCCTACGCAGAGCTAATCAGCTTCACTTCATTTTCAGTGAAATGAGTAATTGCTTCATTAATTACTCCGAATTTCTGCGCCGAATACCAAGCAGCGGATCATCTATTTAAATAGAGCTCCTGGCTCCTCTTCTTCTTCATCGGGAGAGTTTGAAAACTCCAAAACTCTGGCAGTCGAGTGACTCATGTCGACGAATGATCTTCAATTGATCTCCCCTTAACTCTCCATAGATTTTCATCATTAGGATGTCATTTCAGAGGAGTTTGGCTAGACGCACGTTGGTCGGCGTTAATGTCAGCGGCCGTGGAAGTAGACACGATGGCGAACCAATCTATGCAGCGTCTTCCAAAGGTAAAAACCTTAACTCTTGGTCTTCTAAGAACCATTCTGAGATGTTTTGGCTTGGTTTAAACTTGCCAACTCTTACTTCACCGGCGAGATCGCTGTTCTCCGGCCGTAAGGCTTGAAGGAGAAGGAGAAGTCAGAGAGGAACTCTGATCTTTCTCTACGCGAAATTATCGCGTCATCCTTGCGCTTGAAACACGGGGCTATTAAAAGGGAGGCAAAGAGAAACTCTGTTACGCGAAGTTATCACGTCATCCTCTGCGTTTTAAAACGCGAGGCTATTAAAGAGAAGGAAAAAGGCAGAGAAAAACTCTATTCTTCCTTTACGCGAAGTTATTGCGTCATCCTCTGCGTTTTAAAACGCGAGGCTATTTCAATCAGTGGTACGCGAAGTTAGCTTAGCTCCGCGTTCTTATACTTAGAAGATTTTTCAAGTTTTGTCGACTTCCTGATTCTTCTTTTGCAGTGAACCAGATTCAATCTGATGACTTGGGATGTAGCTTCTCCCTGATATATCTTCAAAGGCAGGTTATGCACTGATCTTCATCAACGAAAGTAACTCTAAGGAAGTCAGAAGCATATACTTTACAATATAGTTGCAGGTTTCAAGCTCTGGCTCCTCTTGAAGGAGTTACAAGAACTCTGCGGCAGCCCATTAAGTTTTCTTGAGGATCATTTCTGTTAGATGATCATGTAAGGGTTTTCAGCGCTTCAAATTCAACTAGTGCTTCATTTCAGATGACAGATCCTAGTTGACATTTGCAGAGGAGATCTCTTGTATTTGAATCCTGGAATTGAGCTTCAACACCCCGCGGAGGAATCTCGCCGTTAGGTTATTGATGAGTCGATGAATATGTAGAAGCTTTTGGGAGAGCTATAACTCCCTCTTTGTAATCTTTTCTTCTTTTATAAATAAAGGCAAATTATTTTCCTCTCTATCTGTCGGCTTCAAGAATCTTGCTTGGTCAACAAATAGATGGTTGATAATTCTGGTAAAATAATCTAAAACTCTTTTGCGTAACTTAGATCATTAATACCGATATGATCGGGTAAGGATCATTTAAACAGAGGCGCTTAATTGCGCATGCCTAAGAAAGAAGTTCAAGTGCTCATCTGCATAACTTGAACAAATGGAGGTGGTTCAAGGCTCTCTCGTGTAACTTGAACTGGGCACACCAAAGATAATCGTGTTAGGATTCATCAAATTTCGGCGGAGGCGCCAAATTACGCATGCCTAGTCCAAGTGCTCTCACGCGTAACTTGAACAGAGATTGGAATAATCCAAATCATACTGTCAGAGGTAAAAACTTAACATGACAGGTCCACGGAATTTTTAGCAAACCCCTAGCTATCAACGGATTTGATTAGGCTTTACCAACTACCGTTTGAGTTGGGCTAGCTATGCTATTCCCCTCAGCATGGTGAGTTGTCGAGAAATTGATTTCCTCTCCCATTTGCCTTTAATCAGCATTGGGTAGTTAACTTCATACTTTTACCCCCAGTATGATAGGGTTGACGAGGAACTTGATCTCCTCTTCCCTCTGCTTTAACAGCATTGGGCCAAAAAAAAAATTTATTTATAGCATCCAATTAGCCATTCCAATGGCTATTGAGAATAGCAGAAGCATGATGTTTATCATCGTCAATATTTTCGGCACCCCCAGCCAAATCCGGCTGCTAGCCAATGAGGACGATTCGATCGCAGCTGTGGTTCGGAGTGTACCCAAGGGGCTAGCTTGCAGGTGCGGGCTACCCGTGTTTGGTATCGATATTGGCTTTCCTACTGGTACAGGGATCACTCTGGCAGGGATTGCTCTGGCAGGGAACTTATTGGTCCCAATTAAAGTTGTCATATTTGCAGAAACTTTCTTCTGTTCCTGTTTAAGTGTGAGAACTCCGGCTTCTATCAACGCCTGAATTCGGTTTTTAAGAGGATAGCAATCCTTAGTTAGGTGCCCGACGTTCCGATGGTACAGGCAATAGTTAGGGTCGTTGGTTTTACCAACGTCTTCCGGTTTTCCATTTTTCGGAAGTTTTAGCAAGCCCTTTCTGAGGAGGAGATGGAATAGAGTACCTGTCTGCTCCGTCTTGAATGTATAAATTTTATCTTGTCGGGGCT
Organism: Dracaena cambodiana; assembly: GCA_036321105.1. Lineage (NCBI taxonomy): Eukaryota > Viridiplantae > Streptophyta > Magnoliopsida > Asparagales > Asparagaceae > Dracaena > Dracaena cambodiana. Next base: position 18,610,692 of record JAYEPQ010000004.1, on the reverse strand, counting down.
TATTTTGGCCTGCACCTCTCGGATTCTGAGGTCTTGGCTTCGGACCTGCAACTGATGCTATCACAGCCTTCCCTTTATTTTTAGGATTCTGTGGATATGGCCTGTTATTTGTAGAGTTTCTCGTGCCACGAGATTCCTTAATTCGACGAATTATATCTTCCGCCTGCTCTCCCTGCTTCAGTAGATCTTTCCAAGTTTTGGACTCTACAACTCCCATTCTTTTCAGCACGTCGGTCCTGAAATTATACTTACAGGTTTCCACCAGGGTTTCCTGGGTCATACCGTGTCGACAATACACGGACTTTTCCCTGAAGCGTTCAATGAAACTTTTTACCGTTTCTTCTTCTCTTTGTTTCATCGCAAGGAGGGAATGAACCGATATTTCGGTATCATCCTCAAAGAAACGCGCCAAGAACTGTTTCTCGACATCATACCAAGTATTTATGGTTCCCGGAGGCAACTGTATAAACCATGTAAAAGCAAGCCCTCGCAGGGTGCTCGCAAATACTTTGGTCATTATGGGATCATTTTCCATTAGATGACCTGCCTGCGATAAGAAGTAATAGATATGCTGACTTGGGGACCCCTTCCCGTCATATGACTCCAATTTGAGGGGTTTATATTTTTCTGGATAAGGGGCAAAGTCCCACTCAAGCGGATATGGCCTTGAAACCCCCAATTCCTTCAGTTCCTTCTTGTGCATCAAGGCATCAAGTTGGCTTTGCAATTTCTCGATCTTTTCTCCATGAGGATCATGGAAAGAGTATTTGTCATCATCCTCATGTATCGAATAAGCCTTTTCTTCTTTAATTTCTTCATTTGTCTTAGGTGGCAGTTCCGAAGAAGTTTTAGCCTTATCATCGGCTATCTTCTGGGTATTTTCGATCACTTTTAGAAGCATTGTTTTGAGATCATCAATGGCCTTTTGCTGACCTCGAATCATCTGCTCTTGGGCTTCCATCCTCTGGTCAATGTCATCGGACTTGTCCACCATATGTGACGTTGATTTTCGTGGCCGGAAAGATGTATAAGATTGTGGGGAAGCTATAGCTGAATTGTCGCTGTCGTCATCACAGAATCCTTTTAAAAGTTTCTTGTAATTCCGAGGAGCGACAACGTCTGATTTGAGCCGTGTAAGATGGCGAGTTTGTTCATCGTCTGCATCTGACTCGTGTCTTTTTTCCATGGCCTTCTTACCTTTACCGACCATATTTGAAGTCACAGCTCTCCATTTTTTTAGGGGAGTAGTTCTTGTTTTCTTAGTTGGGTCCTTGTCTGACTCGGATAATCGGTCAAACACTGATATCCTGCTCTTGCTGCAGCCACAGTTGTCCATTACAGCGGACACCGCTGTCATAAGCTGCTGGCAGTAACAAACAGGTTCAGCTTGAAGTTGCTCTATGCCCCTCTTCTTGGACAGATACTCCCTGAGATCAGCGCCTTTAGCTATGGAGTCATGAGATCCATCCGACTTTTGAGAGGGTCTAGGAACCCACTGAAGCTTCTTTGACTGATCAGCCCTGATTCTGTAGTCGGATTGATCCTCACGGAGCTTAGAAGTAGCCTCGCGTTTTATATTGCGGGCCTGAAGAATAGCTCCGCATTTAGTATCGCGAGCCTGAAGAGTAGCTTCGCGTTTATCCACGCCAGCCTCGCGTTTTACGCTGGCTTGGCGTGTTTTCAGAAGTTTCTCTTCTGTAGTCTTAGCCTCGCGTGGAATAAAATTCCTATACGCTGGCTTACCCTTGTGGTTATCACAAGTCATAACTTCGCGTCTCGCGCGATTTCTACGACTGACAACAATTTGCCAATCATCTTCGCGTTCCTCGCGAGTATTAGATATCTTGGGTTTCTCACAAGTATTACTGGCCTAGCGTTTCTCGCTTGGCTCAGTATCAGCCTCGCGTGGAAAATCACACGCTGGCTTTAATGAAATTTTATACTCGCGTCTCTCGCGAGTGTTGGGTATTCTACGACTAGCGCAACCCTTACTGGTTTCGCATCTCTCGCTAGGCTCAGTAATAGCCTCGCGTGGAAAATCACACGCTGGCTTTGAAGAATTTTTATACTCGCGTCTCTCGCGAGTGTTGGGTATTCTGCGACTAGCGCAACCCTTGCTGGCTTCACGTCTCTCGCTAGGCTCAGTAATAGCCTCGCGTGGAAAATCACATGCTGGTTTTGAAGAATTTTTATACTCGCGTCTCTCGCGAGTGTTGGGTATTCTGCGACTAGCGCAACCCTTACTGGCTTCGCGTCTCTCGCTAGGCTCAGTAATAGCCTCGCGTGGAAAATCACAAGCTGGCTTCTCCTTACTTTTAAGGCAAGTTGTATCTTCGCGTTTAACGCGGTAGAGACTGGTCTCGCGGGTAGCGCGAGCCAGTTTGCGAGGGACCATAGCCTCGCGTCTTCTAGAGTTAGCTCCGCGTCCAAGGCGGGCTTTGAGGGCTCTACGCCTCGCTCTCCGGTTCCTGTTTCGGAGTTGGGTTCTGGTCAGTCCAGTCCCTAGGTCTTCTTCGGCAGTCGGAAGCTCATCCTCGGCTAGGATTTCTTGTGTGAACTCCGGCTCTATAGCCGCAGTCTCCAAGGATCCCCGTCTCTCGGTGGATACCTTTCTACCCGTCGCTCGGGTATTGGAGTACATGCGACGATAGTGCCGTGTCTCATCCAAGTCACTTGATCCAGAGGAGAGGAACTCCTCGTATTTCTGCTGGTCGATTTCAACGACTAGCGTATCTCCGTCGGATCCGATCAAATCAACGTCTGATTGCGCCACAATCTCTTCATTAGTGAAAGAGATGGCTTCCACTGTGGTCGCCAGTTTGTTCGTCGCAGAAGTTGCTTCGCTTCCTTCCATTGAATACATCTTAGATTACAATGGAAGTGAACAAGATATATAAAGAGAACAAACGAGAGGATTTTATAGTTCAATCTCTCTCTTTTACAATATTGTGGGATCTGTGGCGATGGGATCTATAGTAGTTCCTTTGGACGATCGGTACGTTGAAATCTTCTCTTTTAAAGATATCGGCCGACTATAGACGATCTTCTCTGGTTTTGATTTGTTCGAGGCTCTCTCGCGTAACTCGAACTTTTCAAGAACTCCAGAAAGAAGATGGTGGTTTTCTCTGATCTTCACGAACTCAAGGCTCTGTGCGTAACTTGAATTCTCCAAGATTTCAGAAGATGATCAGCAAAGGCTTCAAGGCTCTCTCACGTACTTGAATTGCCAAAGGATCGATAGGAAACTTCCGATGCCAAAAAGAAGATGATCACTAAAGGCTTCAAGGCTCTCTCGCGTACTTGAATTGCCGAAGGATCAAAGAGATTGAAGATAGATGATCATGAATTGATTGATCTATACTTGATTGATTTTTTATATATTGATTCTATTCTTGATTGATGATCCCTAAAGTCTCCTCAAAGAGGGTATTTATAGACTTTAGTGGTTATAAGAGTTCCCATAGGAATAGGAATAAAGGTTTTCATAGGAATAGGAATCAAGATTTTGTATTCATCAAGGATTCTAATCAAATATTTAATATTAATTTAAATCTCTTGATTTGGAATTCTGATTGGATTCAATTTGAGTATTGGATAAGATCAAATCTCAATCACAATCAATTTAGGATTATGATTGGACTCAATTTAGATATTGGATAAGCCCAAATTATAATCTCAATCAATTTAGGATTCTGATTATCTGCTCACGCGGAGATAATCTCATCAAAACGCGGAGCTAAATAACCAAAATGCGGAGCTAACGCGGAGCTATTGATCATCTCCGCATTTTACTCAACGCAAGGCTAAAAATAGCCAAACGCGGAGCTACTGAGTTAGCTCCGCGGTCTGTTGTGGAAAAATCCTTTTAACTTAGAAATTTTCACTGCCAACAGTGATAACTTCGCGTAGAAAAAGACCAGAGTTTTTCTCCGTCTTTTCCTTTCTTCTCAAGCCTTACGGCCGGAAAATGGCGATTTCGCCGGTAAAAGAAATGATTGGCCGATTAAAACCGAGCCAAAATACTCCAAAATTGATCTAAGGAGTCTAAAAGTTGGGAATTTCTACTTCCAATTGGTGCATCATGGATTGGCTCGCCATTGTGGCCACTGCCTCGGCCACCGCCTCCGCTGCTAACGTCGACCGCCGATGGTGAGGAGACGCGCGATGCCGTACTCTTCTTAGATGACATCCTAGTGATGAAAATCTATGGAAAATCGAACGAAGTCCGATCAAATGACCGCTCGTTCGTATGAGTCGCCCGGTCGCCGGAGCTCTAGATTTCTGGATTTTTTGGATGAAATGAAGAGGAAGAAGGTCTAAAGCCTCTATTTAAAAGAGAGAACCCGCCTCTTGGTATTCGGCTCAAGGTTCGGAGTAATTACTGAGCAATTAATAAGCATTTACTCACTAGAACGCGAAGCTATTTAGCTCCGCGCAAGTGAACAAAACGCGAGATAAACTTGGTATTTTAACTCTGCGTTTAAAGATCCAAAGTATTTCAAAATTTGCTAAGTTCTAAGCCATTTTGAAAACTTTGGAGGGGGTTCTATTGGCAGTGAAAATTTCTAAGTAAATAGAGCTTTCCACAATAGAACGCGGAGCTAGCTCTGTAGCTCCTCGTTTTGGCTATATTAGCCTCGCGTTTGAACGAAACGCGGAGCTATTCAATAGCTCCGCGTTTTGATGAGATTATCTCCGCGTGAGCAGATAACCAGAATCTCAAATTGATTGAGATTAAGATTTGGGCTTATCCAAATACCCAAATTGAGTCCAATTAGAACTCTAAATCAAGAGATTTAAATCAAAACTAAGATATTTGATTAGAATCCTTGATGAGAGCAAATTCTATTTAGATAGAAACTCTAATATGATCCTAAGGTTATAAATACCCTCTTGGGGAAGTCCTAGGGGTCTTCTTTTCTTCTTTTTTTCGGCATCTTGGAGAATTCAAGTTACGCATAGAGCCTTGAGTTCGTGAAAGACCAGAGAAGATCGTCTACAGTCGGCCGTCATCTTCAAGAGAGAAGAGCTCGACGTCAGATCGTCCAAAAGAGCTGCTTGACAGATCCCATCGCCACAGATCCCACAAATCATTGTAAAAGAGAGTGATTGAGATATAAAATCCTCTCGTTTATTCTTTTTTTTTCTTGTTCTCTTTCATTGTAATTTAAGCTAATTCAATGGAAGGAAAGCAAAGAAATTCTGCTGCGAACATATGGTAAGAGAGTAGATTGCGTCTGGAATAAATTTTTTTCTTCATTTTTAAATTTTATTTTATCTTTTAATTTTGCCTTTTTATATATTTTTTTAGTTTGTATTTGAACTAAACAACAAAGAAAATCATATTTCCTTTCTCATTTCTTTTCTTATCTCTTTTTCTTTCCATTTCTTCTTTCTTTCTTTTTTTTTCCATTTTATATCAACCAAACAAGCTCGGTTTGGTTTGATACAAAATAGAAAAAAAGAGAGAGAGAGAGAAGGAAATGGAAAGGAGAGAGAAAAGAAAAGAAATGGAAGAAGGAATATGATTCTTTTGTTTGGCTCACAGAGAAACTAAAAAGAATATTAAAAAAATAATAAATCAAAAATAAAATTGAAAATTTAAGAAAAAAATTATTTCGAACTTCCTCCACCTTTCTACTATAATCCCATCCGGTAATAACACTAAATAATTGTTCTCTCATTTTTTAAGATAGAGTAAAGGAAGGGGAAAGACAATTTTGAATCATATTTTCTCTAATTTTTCTCCCTTTTTTTTTTTCCTCTCAAACTAAACAATTAAAAATACCTTATTTCTTATTTTCTTTTCATTCCCTTCATTTTCCCTCAAAACAAATATAGCCTAAGATTTGACGTCGACTAAAAAGGGGAAAATTTGGTTCAAGTCCCTACTCTATAACGGGAGTTTCTAAAAAAGCTCACTTTTTTTTTTTTTTAAGTGAGTACACTTTAAAAGTTTGGATTTTTAACAAATTTGTCCTTAACTTTTTTAACTTTTTTGGATGAAGCTGTCATCTTCTTCAACTTCACATCTCCCTCTCTTAAACCCACTCGAGATGCTAGGGGAGAAGGCGAGGAGTGGGGGCGGCTAGTGGTCGATTGCGAGCAGGGCAACAGACAACGGGTTTGCAATGGAGCAGAGAAAGAGATAGATAATTTCTAGAGGAGATAAGGAGGTGAGTTTTAGAATGTGAGTGAGAAGATATAGAGAGAGTTTTTTGGGATTAATGGTATGCCCATTATAAAAAAAAAACTCTTCCTTTTGAAAATTGAGGATATGCACACTAAGAAAAGTGGGCTTCCTAGGAAATAGGGTGTGCTCCTTTACAAATTCCCCTCTGTAACTGCATTTGGATTAATCCCCCATTCAAAGAATTATGTAGTACTTAGGCGAGTTCCGAAAAAATCCAAATGCAGGGGAGTTCCAAAAGGAGCACACCACTTTTCCTAGTGAGTCTACTTTTTAACAGTTGTCCAAAATAAAAATACATTAAATAATAGGTTTACTAGAAAAAGTGGTGTACTCATCTGGAAACTCCCAAATGCAGGGAGATGAAAGTTAAACTTCCTTATATTTATTGGTGATAGATTAATATTCATAATTGGTGATAACAAAATATTTATTTAGAAAATCATATTTGACATTTTATATTATTTTAAAACTATCATAGAAAAGACATAACACCAAATATTAAATAAACTTAACGAGGAGAGGAAGATAAAAGTTAAACTCTCCAAATATTCAATGACAACTTGTAATAAAAATAAAAATTTTAAAGAAATTATTGTATATAAGTTGCAAGCTCAGATAAATAAATGGTAAAAAATTAATATTTCAATTATTTTTTCATATTTTTTTTATCATAATCTCTACCTCTTAACTTTTTTTATGATCAAATTTCACAGATTTTGAAGTTTATTTGTTTTTACATCAAGTTGATACAAAAATGTTGTAACAAAAACTGTTAATTTTAACTAGATTAAAACTAAAATCCAAAAAATTGGTTATAAATGAACTCATAATTCAAATTTTTTTCAAAAAACAATTAGAGATATAAGAAATATATAGCAGCTCAGTTAACTTGGCTGAGTTTTTCAATTTTTCATTTTTTTTTTTAAATATGTACTTAGAAATTGGATTCCTAAAAATTATACATCCATTCTCATACATAATAACTAGTAATAATTACAATTTGGTTTTCCAATTAACTGCTGTCCCCATCTCCTATTTTTCTCCGCCAATTTCTCTTCTCCCTCATTTCTCTACCAAGCAAGCCTAAGAGAAAAAAAGCGAAGGGGAAAAAAAAAAAAATTAACAGAGAGAGACTGAGATTGATATTAGTTCTGCATCAAAGATTCGTGGTGGTTTGTGCAATGGAGAAGGAGAAGGGATTGAAGCTGTTCGGAGTTCGTTTCGAGGCGGTGACGGTCGCGGTGGCGCTGGAGGAGGAGGCGGAGGAGGAGGAGGTGATGAGGAAGAGCCAGAGCATGGGGAATCTCTGCTCGGCGAATCACAGCTCGTTTGCCGCCGATCATGGCTACTTGTCTGATGGCGGCCTCGCCCAGAATTCGAGGTCAAGGGCTCACCATGAGAGGAAAAGAGGTAACTTTGTATTTTATATTTGATTATTTGGAAGTTTGGAGCAGTGGGTTTAATCTTGCTTGCTATTTGATTGGTGGGTATTGTTTGTTTGTTGACATTGACTCCATGAATCTCTTAAAACTGTTTTTTTTTTTTTTTTTGGTTAGAAGTAATCTTGATTCGAGCAACGTTCTTACTATGCTTTTTTTTATATAATTTACTTGTTTTTGTATTTGATTGATTCATCATAATTTGCTGTGAGGTTTTTGAGCATAAATTATGGGCATAGTTTGCTGGGTGATTTCTTCCCATTTTTAGTTCTTAATAATTTATCTGTTGATGGATAACTTGTTGGATTTATTCTTGAAAACACAGTTTGTAATTGTTTTTGCATAATGTGTTGTGTACATTTGTTTGCAATTTTGATATCAATTTATGAAATAGTTGTTTTTTGATTGGGACTTTCTGAAGCTTTGTTGATAGTGTAACTGCGTTAATGTGGAATTTTAGCCAGATACAATGCATTCTAAGTTAATTAGGTGACTGGACGAGATTCTCAATTTATACAATTCAAGAGAGTTGGAATTGCATATATATCATCTACTTAAATTACAAACTCCTAGTGCATTTGTACATATATGATCTTTGTCATTGTTGGTGATATATAAATGGACATGTTTATGAAATCTAAGTTCTAGTTGAAGAAACAGTAAGACTAATCAAAAGTAGATGAAGATAATCCAATTAGCTGGAAATTGTTAGCTATCGAGGTCTCAATTCTGACATGATCCATTTAAATGCTACATCATTTGTGTATATTTTTGCTAAGTATGAGCATCGACGATCATGATTGTTATCGAGTTTGATCTCAGAACGGTTCCATCTTTCTCAACTAGGAATTCCGTGGACTGAGGAAGAGCACAGGACATTTCTGGCCGGACTGGAAAAGCTTGGGAAGGGAGATTGGAGAGGGATTTCGAGAAACTTTGTGACCACGAGAACACCAACCCAAGTTGCTAGTCATGCTCAGAAGTATTTCCTTAGGCAGAGTAATCCCAACAACAAGAAGAGACGATCCAGTCTCTTTGATGTGGGGATCAATGACAATGTAAGCATTTTTCAACTCATATTTATCTGCTGTTCTTGAAATGGTAACAACTGCTCTATCATATTCATCTAGTCTTGTAACTTGTACATAACAAAATGCTAAATATTTTCAGGCTATCCCTCTCCCTACTTTAACTCCCATTCAATTGTCTCAGAAGAAAGTCAATGATGTTGCTAATAGAACTGCTAATCATCTGGTAAATCTATTGTGCTTGAAATGAAATATAAAATTCACATTATTTCTCGTTCTGCACCATGAGCATTGCTAACGTAGTTCAATTACGTGTAATCACAGATGAATGCACAATCTCCGGTTGCTGCTCCAACGGTAGCTCGAGTTGCAGGACCCTCCCAACCTTTGACCCCGGCAACAAATAACATTGCCTCTCCAACTCTCCAGAATGTCAATATGGTAACATAATCAAGCATATGATGTTGTCGAATTTCCTTTTTTTGTCCATTTAAGATTAGGCTCACTGCTAATTCGTTGAGTTGAAACAGAGTGCTAGCTCCAGGCATCACATGAACTCAAGGTTCCATGACAACTCTGCCACTCTCCCGGTCACTCAAGATTTCCTCCAACTCTCTCTGGCCAGTTATATACCAGTTAATGAACCCGTCAATGCACCTTCAGCAGACAACAGTGATCTAGAGCTCAGCATTGCCCCTCCTCGGCATCATGCTCTAGCTAAACTACCTCCACAGCTCGGATCAGGCGCAATTAGGGTGATTTAAATTCTTTTCATTATTCATATTTATGTTTGTTTCTACGTCTCAAACTCGTTTAGCAATAAACAGATACCTCATAGTAGAGGGTTTATTGGTTTCCTTTTAACTTGAAGGAGCATATCTCCAATTGTTCCCATCCTAAACGACACCGTGAGCAGGATGATGTTTGAGTGGCCATCAGCTCTCTCTCCTCTCTCGTGTGTTTGATTGGCTTTCTTCCCCATTGGCTTTGCTTTTGTCAGTGGATAGCAATCTAGATGGATAGATTTGCTGAGGAATGAGACTTGTCTGGTCCATGCATTGATTAAAGATTGTGCGCTTGTGGGAGTATATACTGTGTAGTAGGTGCTGGGCAAAGTAAGGGACAACCTCATCTCTGTCTTCCCTGACTTTTGAGGGGAGTTTCCAATGGAGCACACCATTTTTCAAAAAATGGTGTGCTCCGTTGGAAACTCCCCTTTTGAGTGACAACAGCATGAATGGCTTACAAAAGTTTGTCCTCATGTGAGCCTCACCTTCTCTCAAAGTATCTTGTAGTTACCCTACAAATTTCCTTAGATGGTATGAAAAGCTTCTGCAATTGTAGGGAGATTGTGTGGGTGGTTGAGGTTAATGTGGCTTTTGATTGACAATGCAAGTGAAAAAGAGTTGTTTCCGCTCTTTTTGCCCCCATTCTTTCTATGCAAGTGGGAGGATGGTGTAGAGGTCTCTTTCTTTATTTCTATATAGGATAGAGAGAAGCTAGTGTTGGTAGGATCGCGAGAGCAATTGATAAAAAAACACTGGGGATTGTGGAAGACGGTAGGGCATATTTCCTTGGATGCTCTTTGCTAATGCTAAGGATTTTATTGGGACCGTTTGCACGCATTTTGTTTGGTTAGTGTTAGGACCACCATGTGCGTGAGAACTTAAATTTTCTTTGATAGCTTATGTCAAAAGAAGGAAAAAGAAAAAGGAAATGAGAAAATTCAGATGCAAACAGAGAGGAGCAGTAAGGGAAAAAGAAAAGCAAAAAAAAAAAAAAAAAGGTCATTGACTTTAAGGGCGTTAAATAATTAATCCTGATTAGTAGGAGGTACTAATTTTAAAAACTAAAAAAAAGTAATCTAAATCCTAAAATCAAGTATGATGGTTAAGAATTAACATATTGGATCATGTAATAAATTCTCTTCACTAGATAGGATCCGAATCCCTCTTGCGTAATTTTTTGCCAAATACATATTTCAGATAACAACTCCAACTTTAGGGAGCAAGGGTCAGCCATTTTAAAATACTCTAATGACAACCAAGGAATGATTAAAATAATTGCAATAGGTGTTCCCATGTAAAAATATTATTATTGGAACTTAGCTTTCAAGTAGGTGGCTTCTTTTCTATCAGGTGCACAAATTATCTTACAACAAAGAAATTGTATCGGCTACGACAAGCGTAAGAGGAGAAATGACAACCAATCTTAAAGAGAATCTAGTAGGAAAAATCATTGTGCTAATGACATCCCAATCAAATCAATGGGTTTGATTAATGATTTACTTCGCTTTCAGCCACGGAGACAAACTGATCACTGCGAACAAGTTTTGATGGTTGGCATGTCATCCACAAAAAATCAAGAAAATCATCACCAAATCGTATATAGCAGTAACTAATTCATCTAATCGTTCTTCTGTTGTTTTGGTTTGTTTTGGGTTTTTTACACTGACGCGGAGATTTTTATTTTTTTATTATTAGTTTGATTGGTATGTGACTTGTGATGTACAAAATACCACATGTCGGTAAAGTTAAAATACTCTAATAAGAGATTGCGCTTGCACAATAGGTAACAAAATATATTATCATAAAGTTAATAAAATCAAGAATTATTCAATATGGTCATGAATCACGGTAACACTATTAAGAAAATTATCATATTTCATCTCAGCTGCCTTTTGCAAGTGGAGATGGAATTATGGATAACACAAGGTTGATAATTGTTGCTGTTCATTATTAAATGGTAATATACTTTGAGATTATTAAATTAATTATAGGAATATATAGGATTAGGCCTTTTGTGGGCAAAATGACTTGCCTTTTCATTTTATCCAATGTTAGCGTTAGAATGGTATTAAGAGTCGGACTCTAGTGATCACACAAATGTCGCATTGGAAGGTTAGAATGAGAGGCAAGATTCCTCTTTTATTGATGAGTCGAACTAATTCAACGTTTTTTAACTAAAGGGAGCCTTGTTATTATTCTTTTGTTTGAGCAGCAAGTATATATGCGGTGAACAAATATTCGAAGAGTTTTGATTTGAAAGAGAGATTATTTGAAATTCAAGGGTACATAAATATTCTCCCAGTAAGGAATGGAGTATAAGCTGACTGCACTCGGGCAGATATGAACGTAGATGATCCAATTACAACTAATCCTATCGCGCGTCTCTTGCTCCGCGAATCAAACATGGCAAAAAACACTCGGTGTTGGATTGTGAATATGAACGTAGATGATGCTGATTTATAAGTTTGTTAGTTTACTAAGTTTAATTTACTGGGTCAAGACCCGTTTTATATACTATCCACTTTGCAGGTGCTCTCTATAAATAATAGAGTTATTTACAGATTTGTCCCTTAAAGCTTTATAAATTATAATTGAGTCTCCCAAATCTTCATATTTAGGATTTAGTCCCCCAAATCTTCTAAGTTACTACAATTTAGTCCCCTTCTCTAACTTCCATTAGCCCAGTTTATTTTTTGACATAATTTTTCCATTTTATCCCTCTTTAATTTATTTTTCCCTCTTCCTCCTCTCTTCTCCTTCCCTTTTCCTCATTTCTTCTCCTTTTCTTCATTCTTTCTCCTCTCTTCTTCTTCCTCCTTCCTCCTCTCTTCTCCTTCTCTCTTCCTCCTCTTCTCCTTTTCTTCATTGGGTTCATTGGTTTCCCTCCTTCTTCTTCTCTTTTATTTCTCTATTCTCCCCCTTTTTCTTTATAGGGGTATTTAAGTTATTTCATTATTTAAAAAATAAAAATTAAATATTGTCGTTTATTTGGATGGAAAAACTAATGGAAGGACTAAATTGTAGTAAATTAGAGGATTTGGGGGACTAAATCCTAAATATAAAGATTTAGGGGACTAAATCATAATATATAAAGATTTAAGAGACAAACCTGTAAATACTCCTAAATAATATTATCTTGCAAACCGTATCATGGTATCAGATTATGGAATATATTTTAACCCTCAATCTCAACCCTTTATTTGAATATTAGATCTAATTTTAACAATCCATTAGAAGAGAAATGCTTACTCTAATCCACTTTCACTCCTTTCTTCCCTTCCCTATCACTGCTGCCATCACTTTCTACTCCCACCACTGCTGTTGCTGTCTGTTGCTCCTGCTGTCTCCACTGCTGCCGCCTACTGCTTCTACCACCACCGCTGTCTTAGTTTCCCTTTCTCGCCATCGCCATTGCCTCTGCCTATGCTTCTTCCCGCTATTGCATGTGGCTTTCAAAGCAATGGCAGTCCAAGCCGGCACTGTTGAAGATAGCAACAGACTTTTGTTGCAGCTACTGTCACCTGCAAGGGGTCTTGCCGACCTCAACCTGCCTATTAGGGTGCTCTGATTAACTCGTTGCTCATTTTCTTTCCTGCTACTGCTTTTGGTGATGTTGCTAACTATATTTTATATGTTTTGACGCTAAATCAACCCTCTTTACCACTACTACTACTATTACTGATCTAGAATCCACTAGTTTCCAACCATATATTTACTTCTATTATCTTTTTCTATCATAAAAATTTGATCTTTTAGTTTAATTTGTATTTAAAGTGCCCTAAGTATGAGATATCAAGTGGTGTGCAAGTATAACTCATCAAAAATACTACTTTTCATTAAAAAAAACTAAATCATTAAATAGTTCTTTGAATAAGATGAAAACTAATAACTCCAAACCCTAACTAAGTATAGGCTATCAAGAAACTTAATTCAAGTATAATCTATTAAAGTATTAATCTTCAAGTTCTTGTATTTTAATTTTTTTCATAGAAAAATTATGTCTTTATTTATTTTATTTAAGAAGAAAATTCTAGAGAGTAATTACATGGTGAATTCTAACTTCATCTACATCCTAGAGCTAAGCAAAATTAGCTATTCATATTTCTAACAAGCAAAATCAAATTTTTATTCATAGAAAGTAATTAAATCTAATCTAGAAAGCAAATAAATATAAACTAGAAAGCAATTAAAATAAATTACTTAAGGAAAAATTGAAGAACAAAGAGAATTACCTCTGGAGTCCAGTATTGTGAATGTCACCCCTTAAGCAAAACCCTACTTTTATTAAGTTCAAAATGAGTACAAACTATATCCTAATTCTATATTAACTGCTGCATAAAAAAATCCTAGAGTATAAGGAAACAGCTAATATATAGGATTCGGAAATCAAATCCTAATTCTAATACAACTGAAAAACTACAAAATTACATCGAAGCCCTCTAAGAAAACTCGGCATATGGAGCCCTCTTTGTGCCGCCAATTGGCGGTAAAATGCGGCTATTTAGCGGCAATATTATGATAACATTGCTTGACTTTTCTTCCACATGAGTCTCGTGTCTTGTACTCTTGTATTTTCCGACCGTATTTGAGTTTGAATCTCTGAAGTATTTTAATTTTCTAGTTTTGCTCTCTTTAAACTCTTTTTAGGGTTTTATTTCCTAATCCGGCTCTGATTTTATGCCATCTCCTTATATGAATTCGATTACCTGAAAAAAAACACTAAAAATACCCAAGTAGCATTTATTTATATACAAAAATAGATAAAATATGGAAAAAAAATATAATATATGATAATTATCACACACCACTTGATAACACATACTTAGAACACTTTAAGTAAATATTATAACTAAAAGATCAATTTTTATGATAGGAAGAAGATAATAAAAGTAATACATGGCTGGAAATAAGTAGATTCTATATTTTAGGCTAATTAGTATAACTCAAATCTAACTTAGAACCCGTAGTTAATCCGCTAAGACTAAAGAATTAGCGAGAATAGTAAAACACCTTACATCCCTGTGGGAACGATCTGTATGCTTGAACCGACACTGTACGCTTGCAGTAGATTTTTCACTTCACTAATCCTATTATTCTAATGGACTAACAAAGGATTCTAAATTGAATTTGAGTTACTCTAATTAGCCTAGAGTATAGAATTCACTAGTTCACAACCAAATATTATATATTTTATCTTTTTTCTTCCATAAAAATTTGATTTTTTAGTTTAATTCCCACTTAAAGTATCCTACGTAGGGACTATCAAGTGGCATGGAAAAATAATCCATCAAAGAAATTACTTTTAAATAGAAATAAACTAAATAATTAGATCAATTCAACAAAACAAATAAAACCAACAATTTTAAACCCTAACTAAGTATAGGCTATCAAAATACTTAAATTAAGTATAATCTATTAAAGTTTTAATCAACGAGTTCTTGTATTTTTATTATTTTATAGAAAAATCCGATCTTTTTTATTTTTATTTAAAAAAAAACACAAATAAATTAATATGAGATTGATTCCTAGTTTCATCTACATTCTAGAACTAAGTGGATTAGTTACTCATACTCCTAATTAATAAGATCCTATTTTCATTTATGAAAACGATTAAAAATCTTTTTTTTCTAAGAAAGCAGTTAAATATCTACACTAGAAAGTGATTAAGTCTATTTAAAAGTAATGAGGAGCAACAGAATTACCTCTGGAGCTTGGAATGGCGGTCGTCACCCATTCGGCAAAATCCTAATATTTGTTAATCAAAAGTACATCTAAAATTATATCTAAAAAGCTCTAGTTTATAAGGATACGGCTAATATATAGGTCTTGGAGAATAAAACCCTAATCTTAGTATAAGTGAGTAACTACAAAATTATATCGAAAATCCTGTAAAAAATCATGATATATGGGCCCCATAGTGCCTCTATTTGGTGGCAATTGCCGCTAAATGGTGGCAAAATTTTGAGTTCTGGACTTCCACTTTCTTCTACATGATGTTCTGATCCTTTCCTTTTGATATAAATGACTATATTGGATTTAAGTCTTTTGCAGCTTCATGATCTTGTAACTTAGCTCACTTTTAGCTCTTTTCTGGACTTGGTTTCTTAATCCGGTTCTGAGTTTATATCATCTCCTTATAGGAATAAGTTTAAATGAAAAGCACACTAAAAATACCCAAGTAGTATTATTTAAATACAAAAATAGATAATATAGAGTCTATAAATATGCAATATATGACACTCATCAGTACACAAAGAGAAGAAGTTTCAGAGACTGGATCCCCAAATTCACCTAGAGTTAGTGAAAGACGGTGTTCCGTTAGAAAGAGTTGTAGGAGACAGTGATTACAGCTAATGTTTCGAAATACTATATTGTTTGTACTAATATGTTCAGAAGGAACGGTGTAATTTGATGTGATATATTTTACTTATTCAAGAACCTCTTGTTATGCCTATTGATTTTATTTAAATTAAGTTTTGTTTGTATCTCACCGATTTTGTTAATGGAGAGTTTTTCATGTCGTTGATTGTTTCATGGAGCCCATCTCAATTTACTATTATTGTTGCAAATATAAAACGTTATGGCTTATTTTAAATTCCAAACTTTCATCGTAATCAAAATCATCAAATGATCTTTTTAAATTGTAAATATCAAAATAGTTTGGTGAATTTAAAAAGAAAATGTATTTGCAATTTCATAATGCCCACATTAAAAAGTTGCCAAATGGGTTATGTAGCATGGGGTCCCCACTGGTCGAGTTGTACAAGCCGACCATTGGGACATAGGGTCGGTTTGTACAAGCCAACCAATTACCTATTGGTAGGGTTGTACAAGCCAACCCTATATGTTTAAGTCAAGGTGTACAACCCGACGCAGTAGTTACTGGTCAGGTTGCACAAATCGACACAATAGCTACTAGTCAGGTTGTGAAAGCCAACCAATGGATACTATCTAGGATTGTGCAATCCAACCAGTAAGTTTTTTTGTTTGGTTGTACAACCCGACCATAGAATGACAATGTCATGTACTCCCAGACCTTCATGTTTTTTGGTTGGTTTCCAAAACCCAAGCAGAGAGTATTTCCACACTTTATAGTCCCTACTTGTTGGAATTTACACCCCAAGTTTGAATCTATTACATTTTTTTTACTAATAAAGATAATTTTTCTAACTAAATCCGATAACTTCATTAATTGAGGAGTACACTAGAGAAAAAAACTTAACTACGTAAAAAAACATCACAAGTGTCAACAAGAATTACAAGATTCATTTTTACAACTCAATTATCTCGTGTAGCAACGTTAGGTCCCACGATGCGTCGAAATTGCTCAACTCACTCCAAATACAGTGTTTCCTACCCATTGGCTTCGGACGGTGATGACGCTACCAATTAAGTACAATGTTGGGGACTGAGTGAAGTGGAGAAAAATATACCTAAATCAATGAAAACTAAATTACTATAAATATATAGAGCCTTGTAAATAACACAAGCATCGAGAACTACTCTTACCAGAACAAAATGACAATCGGTAACAAAACCAATTCCAATTTCTTTCCTTCGGCAACAAATGAATCATTACTCTATATTATTTTGTCACAACCTATAAATTAATTATAATTAACAATCTTTTCATATCGCCTTTATTTCATACCTGTATAATTAGTGCATACTTAAACCCATATAACAATTTATAACAATTTTGTTAGTCGTGTATATTCATGAAAATTAACAATTTTTATATATTTTTGTTTGAGTCGGATTTTAGTTTAAGAGCTAAAAATGTTTTGGTCGGGTATTAATACCCAACCAAAAAACGTTACAGCAAGCGACGTCTCCTCCGCAAAAGAAAACTATTTAATGATAAATTTCAAACAAATAAGCATAAAAATCTAAAAAAATTCAAATTATACCTTAGATTTGTTCTCTAATACCATTTTCATGTTGGAATTTTTCATTTTCATAAGAAAACTCAAACTCCAAACCCTAATTTCACTTGTTATAGTAAAATCGAAGAATTTAAAATTCTTCTAAATTTTTTTGGAACCTTAACGTAAAAAAATTTAGGGGATCAAGAAATTAAATCGATAATTTTGTGGGAGATGTAATTTTATTAAATACTAAAAAAAATTATTTAGGGTTTTAGAGAGAAAACATGAAAGGAAGAAGATAAATTGTAGTTCCATATTTTAAGAAATCTTAGTTTGGGATTTATAAGGGTAATTTAGTCTAAAAAAAATAATGACAAACTTATAATTATTGGGAAATTCTATTTGCACATGGCATTTTACTCTTGACGCACGGTTTTGAAACTTATAAATAATTACAAGTTTGTCATTATTTTTTTGGACTAAATTACCCTTATAAATTCCAAACTAAAACTTCTTAAAATTTGGAACTACGACTCGTCGTTTTCCTCCTCTATTTTCTCTCTAAAACCCTAAATAATTTTTTTTGATATTTAATAAAAACACATCTCCTATAAAATCATCAATTTAATTTCTTGATCCCTTAAAATTTTTTACATTAACGTTCTGGAAAAGATTAAAAAAATTTTAAATTCTTTGATTTCACCGTGACAAATGAAATTTGGATTTGGAATTTGAGTTTGAGTTTTCTTATGCAAATGGAAAATTCCAATATGTAATTGGTATCAGAGAACAAATCTAAGATACGATTTGAATTTTTTTTTTTTAGGTTTTATGCATATTTGTTTGAAATTTATTGTTAATTAGTTTTCTTTTATGAGAGACTTCGCTTGCTGGTCAGGTTTTAATATCCGACCAGCACGTTTCTTGGTCGGGTATTAATACCAGACCAAAATATTTGAGGAGTGGTATTTTGGAAAAAAATTTAGGCACAGAAAGTAAAATGATAGTATTTCAAAATAGGAGTTTGGTGTAAAGAGTATTCATGACGCTAAGAGTAAAATGCAGTGCACAAATAGAATTTTCCATAATTATTTACAAATTTTAAAACCGTGCGTGAACAGTAAATTTCTGTATACAAATAGAATTTTACCCGAGTGTCCCCATTGTGTGTGTTTTTATAATTACCCTTTTACCCTCCCCTTGCCGCCGGATAGAAGGCCCATCTATTTGTCAAACCTAGTTGGGCTGCTTCCTTCAACATTGTAGAGCCCGAAATTTGAACTTCAGAATTCGACAGCCCGGCCCATTTCCACCGTTGCATTCTAGCCACAAGTTTCATCTCAAAACCACCAGCGCCCGCTCGACCAGGTTAACTGTATTCATTCACCGAGCCTCAAAAGACAACCCCAACAGCTGGCCAGGCCAAGGCCATTGCATCCCATACAAAAAGACAAGGCAGCCAACTCCCTTGTTTAGTCATTAAATGAGTAATTAGATTGATTTGTACGGTGCATGCAGGTAGGTTATATTCATTGCATGAGCATACCTTAGTAAATGCCGGTGAGTTTACCAGCTAGCTAGTACTATAAATTACTTGAATAGGGCAAGAGAGCGAATTTATATTGATCGATCAACATGATCATGGGCTAGGTATGTATAGCTCTTGACAGTGGCCATGGGTGGGGAATTTGAGGGATGAGGCCAGTTAATAATTAGCCAGGTGCCGCTGGTTGTTTTTATTAATTTGGTCTCTCTTTCTTAGCCCATCTAGGTCTCTTCATGCCGATCATGGTCAATTGCTTTTGGAACCTAAAATTTAGGATGTATAGTCAAGTGGAGTTGGCACTACAATTGGTGGGTGTTCGACACTCAAAAGCCATCACTACTCGTCTTATGTGAGTTCTTCAGGTAAAAAGGGAGCGTAACAACACCTCCATTAGGCTGTGTTTGGTTTGGAAGAAAATAGAAGAAAGAAAAGGAAAAAGAGAAAAGCGAATAATTTGATGCTTGATAGTAAGGAAATATTTTCTAAACCATATAATAGAAAATATTTTCTTTCTTCTTTCTTTTATTTTCTTCATTTTCTCTCATGGCTCCTATAGTCTCGATCAAGTTTGCTCCTTAATTTTTGGAAAATGAAAGCTTGTTGATTGATTTCAAAAAACATGTATGGATGTAGTAGTTATGGTACGTACCAGTATTAGCTAGTTTGTTATCCCTTTTTTTTTTTTTTTGTTATATTATGGACTTGTTTGCATGTCCTTACAAACTTCATAAGGTAAAGCTAGCTTAATGTTGGAATATTATGCAAGATTATCTCTCTCTCTCTTCGATCCCAGTAAAAGATTTTACTAGAGAATTTTTTCTTTTATACAAGGGTAAACTATTGGTGTAAACGATCCATTTTTTTAATTTTTTCCCCCTTCTTAATCTTTACTGAAGCCCTAATTGTTTGGTTTGGGACCGTCAAGATCGCTTAGCACAAACTAAATTGTTTTTCTGTCAATTCTAAGAAGCACGATCGTTCCTCCTGTTGGATGTTTAGTTAGAATTTTAAAAATTCAAAAATACATTTGTCTCTCAATTCGCTTCTTTGTATGGTTGGATATGACCAAAACAAAAAAAACTATAATTCTCATGTGTTTATATTGTCGGCTTGGTTAATGGGAACGAGTGCCAACCATACGCTAGAGCCTTGTATGATGGGCTTTAATTTTAATTTGTCAATTAATAATTTGGCTCTTTATTTTCAATTTGCTAAGTACAGCGCATTGTTGCACACCTTGTCCGTTATTTTATCATTTAATTTCTTTCTATTGTTTACAATAAACTCAAGTACGAAAATGGTTAAATAATCATACATTTGGTTTCCAACTTATATATGTTTCCATAACTTCATTTGATCTGCCTTTTATACAAGTCACAACAACTTAATTAATAGTAGCATAATCAAAATTTCTAATTAAGACTTTATTTTATTTAAAGACAAGAGAAGGTAATAACGAATAATTTTTAGATAAGAAACTAGACCCTATTGGAACCAATTAACCGAAGGTCTAAAATTAATAACAATGATTTTTTATTTCGCTATAAATTCTGCTATACAACTTTCAATTTTTTCCTTTTCTTTTTTTTGAGGAAAAAGATAGCCAATGGCCACTTGCACAAAGCTTTTTTTTTTTTTTTTCCTTGAGGAAACTTTGTAACGCGACTAGAAAGCAATGTTCCATACATCATCAAATAATATCCTTAATGTGTGAATATTTTTCATTTCAGTGGGCAATTTAAGAGATTTGTGCTAAGAAAGAGGATGAGCTTCATTCGTATGGGTGTTTGTTCAAAAAATGAATCTTTCCTTCCATTGTAAAATTATTTGATTACAACGAGAAAATTGAGATTTACAAATATTGAGGGATTACAAGAACGGGGATATTGACTGATTCCCTTTTTTATGTGGGTTCGGGTGGCGGTGGAGCCTCACTAATGCACTCTTTTGACCGTCTGACTGGGAAGGGGATGGCTCTGCTCCACTCCTTAATTTCACGAGCTCACTCTAAATCGTCCAAAAGTCCTTTTTCTGGAGTCAACTCCTATTTTTTATAAACTGAGGAAGCTCGAAATCCGGCTCGAATCTTCCCTAAAAAATCTGTTCACGGGATATCAGCGAGATAAACAAACGGAAATAGGCGGAAAACAACCCGCGTGTTGGCACCTGCGGGATTCCTCCAGCAGAGGGCACCTGCGGGATTCCTCCCGCGGAGGGCACCCGCGGGAGATCTCCCGCGGGTGCTCACTCGCGGGAGCCCTCCCGCGGGTGCTGGACACCCGCGGGATTTCTCCTGCTGGTTGTCCCACAAATTTTTTTAATTATTATTATTATTATTATTATTTTATTTTTTTATTATTATTTTATATATTTTTTAATATCTACATAACCCCTTCCAAAGTTTTCGAAGTTCTGTATTGAGCCGTACCGAATTTCGAAATACTTTGGATTTTTTTTTTTTTGGCTATGAAGCGTGTCAAGGATTGGGTAGATAGAGATAATTGTTAACACATCTCATGAAATATGAGCGAGGTATGATTTTAATGTGCTCATTAGAGGACAAGTAAAACTATGATGTTAACGTACTCGTTGGGTAACAAGCAGAGGTATGGTGTTAACATACTTGTTAGATGATAAGTAGATGTATGATATTAACGTACTTATTTGAGGTCAAGCAGATATATCATGTTAACATGCTCGTTAAGATCCTAACCATTCATTGACATCTAGTATGACGGATCAGGGAGAGATAGAGGTATCATTAAACATGTCTTAAAACTCAACCTATTTAGAGGATCAGGTTATGATAGGAATGAGTTAACTAAACAGAGATGATTGTTAACATATTTAGCCTTAAAATTTGACTATCAGAGATAACTATTAACTTGATAAGAAGATGATTTTCGTCAGAGGTAATTTTTAATTTAACGATATCAAAAACAAGTTCATCAGAGGTTGTGATATTGGACTTGATAAAATGTGAGTTTTATTTCCTGTCAGAGGTGAAATCTTAACGTGACAAGAGGTTTATCTGATTAGGATTTTTAGCAAACCCTCAGTTATCAACGGATTTGATTAGCCTTTACCAACTACCGTTTGAATTGGGCTAGTCATACTCTTCCCCTCAGTATGGTGAGTTGTCGAGTATTTTGTTTGGGCTTAAATGCCAAACTTTTCCTATTCCCTTTGCTTTAGCAGCTTAGGGCAGCGATGTATCGAATAAGGATACTGTTGTGACAGATTTGTCATGGGATTTTTAGTAAACCCCAGCTATCAACGGATTTGATTAGCTTTTACCAACTACCGTTTGAGTTGGGCTAGCCATGCTCTTCCCCTCAGCATTGTGAGTAGTCGAGAATTTCGTTTGGGTTTAAATACCAAACTTTTCCTGTGGGGTTGGCGAGAAATTTATTCTCTTCCTGTTGCCTTGATGGCGTTGGGTAGTTCATGCTTTTTACCCCCAGTATGGTGGGGTTGGCGAGAAATTTATTCTCTTCCAGTTGCCTTGATGGCGTTGGGTAATTCATGCTTTTTACCCCCAGCATGGTGGGATTGGCGAGAAATTTATTCTCTTCCCTTTGCCTTGACGACATTGGGTAATTATTATTTTTTTTTTTTGAGGTGCACCCTCACGACCCCCCTTGCGTTTTGTGGTGAAAAGGGGTTAACCCTTTCTTTCGCAGATTATGAGGGTCTAAATTAACCGTCGTGAGCTCGTCTTTTAGAGTTGTTGTGAGCTCAAGTGGTACCTTTAGACCACCCACATTAATTATGTCTGAGTTAGCTCTAACTCCTTTTTTGTTCAGTTTTGAGTTGAACTGCTCCAGCGTCAATCAACGCTTGAATTTTGTTTTTTAAAATAAAACAATTCTTTGTAGGGTGACCTACAATCCGGTGGTACAGGCAGTAATTTGGATCGTTAGTCTTTCCAACTTCTTCAGGCCTCTTACTCTTTGGCAACTTGAGCATCTTGCGCTTGCTGAGCAGATTGAATATAGTAGCAGTATGCTCATCCTTAAACGAATACTGCCTTTGAAACCTGGGCGATTTTGCTGTGTTGTTTTTAGTTGGCCATGCTTTTTGTTTCAGTGTGTTCTCTACCGCTATTGCCATTATGGCTTTCCCTTTAGAACGGGAGAAATGGAATGGAGGTTCATTTGTACTATCTCTGATTGCGGACTGCTGCTTTTCGAGGCGTCGAAGTATATCTTCGGCTTGTTCACCCTGCTTAAGTAGATCTTTCTATGATTTGGTTTCAACCGAGCCCATCTTATCTAGAACGTCGGTTAACAAATTGTGCCTGCAAGTTTCCACCAGAGTGTCCTGCATCATGCCATGTGGGCATCGAATAGAAAGTTCTCGGAATCGCTCGATATAAACTTTGACCGTCTCGCCTTCCTCTTACTTTGCCGCTAGCACGGATAGTATAGAGACTTCAGTATCATTTTCAAAGAATCGGGCTAAGAACTCACGTTCTACATCAGCCCATGATTTAATCGTTCCCTGGGGTAGCTGCATAAACCTGGTAAATACGGGCCCCCGTAAAGTGCTCGCAAATATCTTAGTCATAGTCGGATCATTTCCCATGAGGTGTCCTGTTTGCGACAGAAAGTAGAAGATGTGCTGTTGTGGCGAACCTTTACCGTCGAATGGCTGAAGGTTCAACGGTTTATATTTTGCAGGATAATGTACGGTCTCCCATTCTATGGGATAGGGACAGACTACCCCCACCTCTTGCAGTTTTTTGCGGTGAAGGAGAGCTTGTATATAGTTGGTTCTCCATCTTCTCTATTTTGTCTACGTGAGGGTTGATGATAACCTTCACTTTCTCTTCCTTTCTTGAATGAGGAGGAATTTCTTCATTCTCGTCCTCGCTGTCTTCATTTATTTGGACAAGTCGTTTTCCTTCCCGCCGATCAGAAATAGACGACGAGGATTGGCTCTTTCTAGTTTGAACTAACAACTCAATTAAAAATTGTTTCATCTCTTCTATGGTCTCCTCTTACTGTTCGAGACGTTTTTCTTGTCTCTCAAGCCTTCCAGAGACTTCTTCTAAACGCATGCTCTCTGGTTCGGTAGAAACTCTTTTTAACCCTGGAGTGATTTCATTATATGAAGGGTTGTTTCCGATCACTTTTTTGCCTTTATTAACCATATGTGATGAGGCGGTAGGCAGATCAGTTCCAGAGCACACCTTTTTCACTGTCCGTATTCTTTTGGGTTCGGTGATCCGCTCAAAAACGGACCGTTTCAAGTTGCATTTACAGTTTGATAGAACAGTTGAGATCAGCTGTTCACATTGGCAGTGAAGAATATTTTGTGAGGAGTTCTTCTTCCAATTGAGGTACTCTCTCAAATCTTGAGGTACCTTCTCATCTCATTTACATCTTAACGCCTCTTGCGTCGCAAATTAGGTTCATAATACTGGAGAGTTTGCAATATTTTAGGACTGAGCTCTTTTCCAGCATCATATTGTTCTCACCCCTTCTGCGAATTCTTCTGGAGTGCACACTGGCCTGAGTAGTTGTGTGGGCACTGAGTGCCTCTGATAGAGAGATTAAAACCCTTGGTGTATGTTGCGTGCTCACCATAGGTGTGCTCGAAGAGACATGAGAGTTGTGTTCATTGAACGTAACCCATCGTTGCTTTCACAAAGTGGAATCTACGGAGTGTAACCCGCGGTTGCAACTGCGGGATGCAACCCGCGGTTGCAACTGCGGGTTTGCACCCGTGGGTTTGTTCCCGCGGGGTGCAACCCGCGGTTGCACCCGCGGTTGCAAGCCGTAGGTGGCAACTCGCGGTTGCAAGCCGCGGGTTGGCACCCGCGGTTGCAAGCCGCGGGTGGCAACCCGCGGTTGCAAGCTGCGGGATGCCACCCGCGGTTGCAAGCTGCGGGATGCCACCTGCGGTTGCAAGCCGCGGGTTTGCTCCCGTGGGGTTGCTTCCGCGTGATACAACTCGTGGCTGCATCTGTGGGTTTGCTCTGAGATTTTTTACTGTCCCGGAGTTTTCTGCAACCCTTCCTGTATGATTGAGGCGTGCTCGTTGAGTTTTACGCCTTAGATTTCTCTTTTGGGAGCGGGTTAAGGTCTGATTTGACTTTTGGCTTGACTTTGGAATGGGCGATAACGCCGTGTTCTTAACAGACGATGACGTTTTGTCAGTTTCAACGGGCGATGACGCCTCGTAAGTATTGAATGGCGATAACGTCTTTTCAATTTTGGCGGGCGATGACGCCTTGCCTTGTTTAATCGTCGCCCGGCGATGACGCCTGGGCTCCGAATCCGAGAATGATAGGAACTCCTCGTATTTTTGCTGGTCAACCACCACGACCAGCGTCTCAACCATTGAGCCGATCCGCACCCGATCGTACTGTGCCAACAAGTTCTTTGTGGTAAATAGAGGGGCTCCCACTGTGGTCGCCAGTTCTTATTTGCTCAAAAATTGAATCTTTCCTTCCATTGTAAAATTATTTGATTACAACGAGAAAATTGAGATTTACAAATATTGAGGGATTACAAGAACGGGAATATTGATTGATTCCCTTTTGATGTGGGTTCGGATGGTGGTGGAGCCTCGCTAATGCACTCCGTTGACCGTCTGACTGGGAAGGGGATGGCTCCGCTCCGCTCCTCAATTTCACGAGCTCGTTCCAAATCGTCCAAAAGTCCTTTTTCTGGAGTCAACTCCTGTCTTTTATAGACTGAGAAAGCTCGAAATCCGGCTTGAATCTTCCCTGAAAAATCGGATCACGGGATATCAGCGAGATAAACAAACGGAAATAGGCGGAAAACAACCCGCGGGTTGGCATCTGCGGGATTCCTCCCGCAGAGGGCACCTGTGGGATTCCTCCTGCGGAGGGCACCTGCAGGAGACCTCTCGCGAGTGCTCACCTGCGAGAGCCCTCCCGTGGGTGGGCACCCGGGGGAGGAACTCCCGCGGGTGCTGGGCACCCGCGGGATTCCTCCAAAGGGTTGTCCCGCAATTTTTTTTAATTATTATTATTATTATTATTTTATTTTATTTTTTTTATTATTATAATATATATTTTTTTAGTATCTACAATGGGTGAGAGAGGTGAGATGAGTAAGCAAGGAGAAGTAACAAGAAGTCGTATTTCTCAAACTAAAAGAGAAAAAATATAAGTTTAAGTTAACTAATAGATAGGGTGGTCCCTCAGTAGAAATCCCTAACTAAAATCCTAACTCATAAATATTAAAGAATACTTACTTCATTTTACAATTTAGTCGCTAAATCAATGTGATGACAAACTAAAACTAATATTAGCAAAAAAAGGCAATGAACTTTTATTTTTAATTTGAATAATTACTCAGTCTAATTAGACATTTCAAAAAATTAGTTCCGTCTTCGAGAACTTATTCCATATTTCGGGTGGGAATAAATAGAGGGAAGTTAACAGATAACATCATTTTTATTTATTTATTTATTTATTTTATTTTTTTTTGCCAGATGATATTGCCCATTTATTAGTTCGAATGTCCATAATCACGCACATAGAACGTTTAAGTTTGTCCTAGAGTACATGCACGGCTCTAAAATAAAGTTTAGAGCCAAAATTTGTAAACGGTTTGTTAATTTGTCCCTCCCTCACAAGCTAATGGTAGGATAACTCACTTTTAATATTTTTATGCAACCAAAAAGTTTTAATCTTCGATGGAAGGACAAATTCTCTTTATTATTATGGTGTTTAAGGGCCCCTTTTATGTTTTTTTATATAAGGGCACCATTTTATTTTATTTTATTTTATATTTGTTTTGTGATCTTCGTACGGTGAGAGTAACAATTCATCTGCTAGGGGTGACCTTGTGAATTTCAAAACCAAGGTGGCACTCAACTCCCAATCTATTGTCTAAAGGAGAAAAATATCGGAGAAGAGTAGAAGAGAATTTTCACCTTATGTGCTGCCCTTAGCTAATCGGAGCAATGCTTAAAATAACAATCACGGTAACGTAACGTTTTATCTTTATTAGGTTATATAGCATATAGCGTAACGCATAATATATATTACGTGATTTTCTATTTATTTAATTAAAAATAAATATTAAACTATATAACATAAATTTTATAAATTAAAAATTGAATTAAAAATTTTAAAAGAAAATATAAAAAATTTATTTTTCAGTAATAATTCTAAATTACTAATAAGTTTCACAGATCATCTTCTAAATAAAATAAGAAAACAAGAACTGAAATTTATTTTTAATTATTATCAATATTGTAATTTATATTTTATAATGTTCAATTTATGTTATTTTTAATTGTTTATTTTAAATTAGCTGAGAATTCAATTTAATAATTAAGTAAGAAATTTCAGTAATTGGAAATAAATTATAACAAAAAATCAGTAATTGGAAATAAATTATAACAAAAAAAAATCAGTAATTGGAAAAAAATTATAACAAGTAAATAATAATGTACAAACTAATAATGTCACAAGCAATCAAATAAGAAAACAACAAGCCATCAAGTAAAAAAAAACTATATCAATTCACTAACAATCAAAATAAATAATCGAAATTAATATAAAAACTATTTTAAAACTATTGTAAATAACTTAATTTAACGTAACATAATGTAAAATAACGTAAAATAATATAAAAAAACGCACCGTTATAGTGCATTGAGTTATTTTCGACTATTAAATAGCATTGGTTTTCTGTTAGATTTTATAACGCAACATAACGGATTTCATAACGCGTTAGTTTTAACATTGAATCGGAGTCGGAGTCCATGAGTTGGACTCCGATAAGCATGCATTATGCAGATTCAAACAACTGTAAACTTTTCCTCTCAACTCTCCAGTTGCCTGACTTAAGGTGTCGTAGGAGCTTATAGTACTCGTTATGAATCCTATTCTTGATGATACTTGTTAAACATAGATCCCACCAGTTTTGAGGTTTGACGTGCGCTGCGCTTGCGGCCTCTCGCAGTGAGATGCTCTTGTTTGTGACTGACTGACCGCCACACTCGCACATTCTAACTGCGAAACGAGTTAAATTTATTTTGGTTACAACATGCATGCATGCACAATGCGGATACAAGCTTTTCAGCTTGATTAACATCATACAACAAGTGAACCATTCCCAAATCGCATACTGCAGTGGTTGTAATTTGTCACGATAAATCATACAATTATCAAAAGAAACATGGATAAACACTCATAAAGTCAGAAAGTTACATGCACATATGGTATAAAAATTACTCATTTTAGGGTTTTAAAACATGCTCTAAATCTTTTCTAATATGTTAACATCAAAATTAAACAAGGGCAACATGAATCTAGATAATCAAACAATAAAAACATTGTAACATTGCATGAAATGATATTTGATGCCATATCAATCCACTAGTTCGGATTCATATGTGCTTAATGAGATTTATGCTGAAATTAATTATTTAAATTAATTTAATCTTGATTTATTTTGTTACTATTATATTTTGCTATGTATTTTGTATTGTGTTTTGGTGTGTCCATTGCCATCAATTTATTGAGCATGATATGCTAGTTAATAGATTTTCGAAACCTGCAAAAGCAAACAACAAGAACATGGGGGCTGGTAGCCTAGAGTTGCCCCTCAGATACTCAAGTCAGATCTCAAGAATATGACGGAAGTAGAAAGCTAGAATTTCTCTCATACCTGAGTTTTGTGAATCTTGTGATAATTGTGTGTATTTATTCCTGAATTATATGATATTAATGGACGGTCAAGATTAAGCGGCAAGATTTGACTTAGAAGGGGCTTATGTTTTCTCCATTAAATCTTGCTTAGTCGGTAGAGTATTTGTTTGGTTGTAATTCTCTATCATGGTTAGCAAGATACAGGTAAATTTGATTTTCTTTTTGCAAGGAAAGGGATCATCAAGTGTCACTTCAGGCGGTTGAAAAATTTAATGATTGCCACCTTGAGTTGGCTAGAACTCGAAAAAGGATATTTATTGTTCATCTCGATCGATCCTCCTTGATTGTCTAGATTCAATCATAAAAAAATGGAAAATAAATTAAGGAATGGACTAAAAAACGGGTTTGTAGTAAAGGAAACTAATTAATAGGTCTAATACACGGATAAACACGTATTAATGAATAAATGAGAGTTAAAGACTGTACCGAATGGGAGATCCAATGGGATACCAAATTGTAGCTAAAAAAGGCATAAAACAGTAAAGTGTGAGTTTTCACATGCTTTCAGTATTTCAAAGCATGAAACAAGAGTTGGAATGTGTGTCAGAGTTAGTCTACATTCAAATCAGGGAAGAACCGTAAATACGCTGCCATTTCATCTAGTAACTACAAGATGTATTGTTTTGCATTATGATCTCAACTCTCTAAGGTTTATTCAAAACCAGTTTCTTGAGTTTCAATTTTGATTTCGTCACACACACACGCATATATATATATATATATATATATATATATATATATATATATATATATATATATATATATATATGAATTATTGTAGATGAGCCCGTCAGTTCAGGAAAATTTACGTAAGCTAACGACAAAACTATAATAATCAAATAATTTTTCTTCAATTGACAATTACTATCTCTACCTCTTTAACTTCTTTCGAATTAAATTTCATAGATTTTGGACTTCATTTACCCTTTCATCAAGTGCATACAAAATATTTTATTCATTGAAAACTGTTAATTTTGTATTAACTTGATGGAGTATATCAAAACTAAAACCCAAGAAATTGGGTATGAGTGAACTCTAGGGAGTCGAGATTATAATCCAAAAAAAATTAAAAACAAAAAGATTACTGGAGATAGTGAAAATGAACTGCAGCTTAGATAATTTGCATAAGTTGCCAAATATATATATATATATATATATATATATATATATATATATATATATATATATGTGTGTGTGTGTGTGTGCGCGCGCGCGCGCGCGCGCGCTTTTTGCAAGGTGGCAGCAAAAAATTTAGTAATCCTATTAAATTTTTTTTTCTTTTTTTTAAGAAAATCATGATCTCTACCTCCTTACCTTCTTTAAAATCAAATTATATAAATTTATTTTCTCATTAATTAAGTGGATACAAGATGAGATACTTACCAAAAACCGTTATTTTGTGTCTAATTGATGGAAGGTCAAATAAAAACTAAAATATAAGAAATTGGATATTACTAAACTCTAGGGGATTAAGATTATAATCTAAAAAATATTTAAAAATAACAAATTATTAGATAGTAGAAATGAATTGCAACTCAAATAACTTAACCAATTTCCATTATTCTTCTAAGCGTGTGTGTGAAAATTCTCAATCGATTAAAATAAAAAATGATAAAATTTCTATGAAAAACCCTTAAGAGACTTAGAGGTATTGTGCTGCATTATAGAGTGTCAAGCACTATCACGTTTCACGAATAAAAAGATGGAGTTTGAGAAGGAAGATTCAAAATATAGAATTCCCATTAAAAAAATTATAATAGCAAGACATAGATGCAAGGGATGCAGGAAAAACGACAAAAGAGATTTTTTTTGGCAACCGCACCACTCATTCATAAGATGAGGGAAGATGGGTGAGTTCGAGAGTAGGATTAAGATTTCAATCTATTTTAGGATTTCTTTTTCATGCTCATGAGCTTTAGTACTGGGTTCAAATTGCAATTGAAAAAAAATAAATAAAAAATCTATCACAAATTGTAGCATGTCAGGCGTAGACTAAGTTATGTGGAATATATACTATATATAATGGGCACATAATCTAAACTTGTTCGGTCTCTGTAAGAAGTTATTTTGTATCATAGGCCGCATCTTCTCCATCACACCTTTTGGATTGAGCAGTGACTCACACAACGTTGTACCTATACAAGGAATCGACTCAGTCATAGGAAATATGGCACCCCTTTCTCCAAATCTAGTTGAACTTGTTGAACCATTAAAGAAAGCAACTCCAATCATTTTACTTCAAAGGGACATTTTCCTTCGAAAGAGACTGCCCATCTGCCCACATCAAGTGTTTGATACGAGAGAGAGAGAGAGAGAGAGAGAGAGAGAGAGAGAGAGAGAGCTAATGATAATTAAGCATATCCACCAATCCCGATCCCAAGCTTAAGGAGTACTTAACATAAAAGTAGTAGAATAAACATTGTATAATATAATCAAGCTCCTGTAGGCGCAGGTATACGACTCAACAAAGACGTCTGCATACGTACATAACCCTGCAGTTCTGTATTAATAAGGCTCTAGGTACAGAAATGGCAAACCAAAAGTAGCATCAGGAAACAAAATGCATGGATGATGGTAGCGTCTAGATATAGAATCTTAATTAGTTTACATCGGATTACCAAATTTAAAAAGTAGTCGTTGGTTCGTTCGTCTCTATCCACCTTCATTCATCCCTGGCGCATGACCCACAGGCGAACGGTGTTAGGTATTTCAGCTCAACCATCACCATGGCATGCACTGTTTATAATTACAGATCTCGCGGATGCTGTTCCCATTATTCTGGAGGATTCGATAGCTACAGTACTGTTCCAGCTACGTATATACGTGGTAATTAAGGATCATTCATAAATAATTATAGGTATTTTCAATCGGATTAAAGTACGTATTTCTAGCAAAGGTAGCCTTACGTACCATGCATATGACTTCGAATCTTCCTTCTTGTTGCTTAATTGGTAATAAAAACTTCGAACTAAAATAATGCAGATGCATTCAGTTATTAATTAAGGTTTAACATCTGTCACTGTAATCACATGCAAATATTAAATCTTAAAATTATAAATAAACTATATATAGTACCTCATTGCACATATAAAACTGGGAATGTTTTATTATAATAAGGGGACAAATTGATTGTTATCTGTTAAAGAGAGGTTCCTTCTTACTTGGAGCTTTTCCTTGTGGCAGGTATTGGAATATATATATATATATATATATATATATATATATATATATATATATATATATATATATATATATATATGAGGAAACGGGAAATATACCGGCGATGAATAGAGTTCCTTCACCGCCGCTTAGGTGGCCCAATAAAATTATAACACGGGACGTCATTCAAAATAACAAATAAATGAATTCTCTTAAATGACACCACGTGTAATAATTTTATTGGGCCACCTAAGCGGCGGTGAAGGAAACTTTCTTCACCGCCGGTGTATTTCCCGTTTTTTCTCTCTCTCTCTCTCTATATATATATATGAGGAAACGGTACACCGGCGGTGAAGGGAGTTCCTTCACCGCCGCTTAGGTGTCCCAATAAAATTATAACACGGGGTGTCATTCAAGGTAACAAATAAATGAATTCTCTTAAATGACACTACGTGTAATAATTTTATTGGGTCACCTAAGCGGCGGTGAAGGAAACTTCCTTCACCCACCGCCGGTGTATTTCCCGTTTTCTCTATATATATATAATGGTTAACAATGGATTACTATTATTTAGAATTAAAACTTTTAACATAGGAGGAAACTTTGATGTGTGATAGATCTAGCTCTGAGATTGCATCTCGGTGCAATAGGTTGATAATGTGAGTACAACGTCGCATTACATGTTTATATCGAGTCCTCGTTTTAATTTGACACACAGCATAAAATTTAACTGATAATCTTGCATAATCAATTTTCGAAGTTACAAATATATTTTACATTATTGCATATATTAAACTGTGAATATGTTATTACACGAAAGGAACCAAATTTAAGGATGATAATGGATGCATTCATGAGTTAATTTGTGCTCCGTTTAATTTAAAATTTTGAATTAGAAAAATAAAATTTTTTATTTTTAATTCTAAATTCTTTATAGGACTGGCCAAAAATTGATAATATATGCATCCATTATCATTCCTAGAACCAATTGATTTTTTCTTGTTAAAGGAAGGTTCCTTCTCTTTGGAGCTTTTTCTTGTTAAATAGTACTAACTAATATTTAAGATTAAAATATAAACTAAGAGAATATTTAGATATGTGGCTAAAAATATTTTTTTGAAACAATTTTAAAATGCACCATACATCGACTATTAGTTTACGTCCTTATACTTTCTTAATGTACTTACTGTTAGAAATTTCATGAATCTGAGTTATAATTGCAGAAGACAACAAACAAGAAAATGCATAGATTTTCGTAGTTCATCTTAAGTCGGACTATATCCATGATCGTAAAACACTTTTTACTATTCGAAAATATATTACGTTTACAAGAACATGATAATAATATATACATTTGGGCTGCAGTCCACTAACATAAAGAAAATACCTAAATATCATTTCAAAAAAGATTTCAAGGGCTTCACTCCTGAACTCCCACATTTGGTCAAGGGATCATTGCCCCCTGCCATTCCCTTCCAACTTACCATCAAGTTGGATCCTTAGAGTAGGAATTGGTGTAAAGTAATTTCGGGCTCCACAAACTCTTAATATAGGACTCCCCATTCTTTTATTTGTATACCTCTCTCTGTACTAAATTTTCTTTTGATCAATAAAGAAAAATAAATAAATATAAAAGTTCTATGGATAAGGCTATTGCAACACTTCTTGTTACATGAATTCATAAAGACTCGATTGGATGCATCACTGATTATGAGAACGAGCAAAAATAACAAACTTATACAATATCTGGTGCTATCAAAATAGGAGTGCAGAGACATTGAGTAGTAGAGGAGGGCGACCATCATACAGATTTATAGCGAACTGTTTTGATAGGTGCATGAATTATCTAGTCTTTTTTGTACCATTTGTATTTTTCTTGTAGTATCTTTTTTTTATAAAATAATGGTGGGCTACATACCTTGCATTTCATTAATAAGATACAATAAAACTACAAAAGTTATATATATATATATATAGAGAGAGAGAGAAACCCTCTCTATTTGCCGGATTTCTACTATTACAACATAACTAATACAATTGTTCTAAATATAAGTTACATTGAGCCAATAATACAAGTTTGAACACCTCCAACTCTTATGCGCAGTGTTGACGTGTAGCCTCCTGCCACACCCTCCTCTATGGCTTCTTATAAGTCTAGGCGTCTTCGTATCTCCTGATGACTGTCCTGTGCCCGTTGCCGGTGCCCGTTGTTCTGTACCGTCCACATTATGAAATTGTGATGAGAGTGTAATGCAAATGATCAAATGGAGTTTTTTTTGTTTTGAAATATGCGATTATTTCTTTCTAACCATATAAAACACTGGCCTTCTTTTTTTTTTTTTTTTTTTTTTTATGTTTTATGATGTCCTTCCATATTTATTGTAGTGATTTATACTCTAAATTGTGGTACTCCGATAAACTAGTTGTCAACTCCCATGTCTTTTTCTTGTAGTATCTTATATGTAACGCATTATGTAATAGCATTAGTTTTGTTAATTCTAATAATAAAAGTGCGGGTTCATTCCACCGTCTGGTTGTATTATGCTAAAAAAGAAAAAGAGAGGCTATTAGTATGATTGTCATTATATAAGTACTACTACTATACCATATTTTCTTCTCGATCGAAACCTGCAGCATACTTTTCTATTGCTCAATACGATCGATGATATTTGGTGTGAATCCTTCAAGATAACATTAAGAAGGCCTCAAGCCAAAATTCCAGTTTCCTACCAGATTGTACAATGTCAAGTGTTCAATTCGTAACAACAATTAACTGCTAGAAGATGTCCCACACGCAGTCACTACTAGCTAGCTCATCTCTCTATTAATTAGCTCTCATGCCTTATAAATGCCCAACCCAACTTAAGCACTTCTGGGACCACTGTTAGTAACATTAACATTAAACTCATCTCTCTGCTCTCCTAAATTAATCCTCCACCAAAAATACTAATCAATCAATGGCCGGCAACCTCAACTCCTCCTCTAAACAAATACACATCGTAGCCATCCAGTCCATAATCCCGGGCAAGATCACCGAGCCCAGGCAGTCGCGGCGGATCAACACCCCCGCCCCGCTGCGCAACGAGGCGCTGCAGAGCCACCTCCGCATCGTCCTCTACTACAACGTAAACGCTAATGCGGGTGAGGACGAGTCGGGGGTGGCTATGGCCGGGTGGATTAAAGAGACGCTGAGCACTGCGCTGTCCGAGCATCCGGAGCTGGCAGGGAGGCTGAGGAAGGACCGGGAGGGGGACGGGTATTGGGAGATCAAGTTCAACGATGCCGGAGTGAGGATGATGCAGGCCACGGCGGAGGTGTCGATGGCCGAGTTCTTGAAGGCGGAGGAGGAGGAGGAGGAGGAGGAGGAAAGGGAGGCCAGGGAGCGCTTGTTGGCTTACTGGATGGATGTCGATAGAGAGCATCCGGAGCTCTCCGCATTGTTTTACATTCAGGTGACAATTGCATTGGGACGGAATTAATTCTACTTTTTTGGATTTTTTTTTTTTTTCCTTCTTAAATAAATTTGGATTTGGATTTGGATTCAGTCATCTTATTCTTTTAATCTAAATTTTTATATAATACGAATGAATCATATATCTACATATAAAAGTTGAACTTTATTTCGGGAAATTCTATTTACACATGAAAATTTACTCTTCACGCACGGTTTTAAAATTTGTAAATAATTACAAGTTTACAATTTATTTATTTTTTTACTAAGTTACCCTTTTAAATTCGAAATTAATACTTCTTAAAATTTAGAACTACAACTCATCGTGTTCCTCCTCTGTTTTTTCTCTAAAACCCTAAAAAATATTTTTTAGTAGAATTTAATTTTTTTTAAAAATACATCTCCCACAAACTCATTGATTTGATTTCTTAATCTCTTAAATTTTTTACATTCACCTTCCTAAAATAATTTGAAAGAATTTTAAATTATTCAAATTTATTGTGACAAGTAAAATTAAGGTTTGAAGTTTGAGTTTGAGTTTTTTATATTCAAATAGAAAATTCCAACATGCAATTGGTGTTGGAGAACAAATCTAAGTTATAATTTAAAATTATTCTTAGTTTTTTATGTGTATTTGTTTGCAATTTATTATTACTTATAATTATTTTGTGAGGGAGACGACGACTGCTGATCAGGTTTTAATATCCGACCAACATATTTTTAACTTGGGAAATAATATCTGACTAGAAAAAATTTGGAAAAATTTGGGATCGGATGACATAAGAGTTAGAGAGAAGAAGGAGGGTTAAAATTGGAAAAAAATTTGGACGCCAAAATTGGTGGTATTTCAAAATGGGAGTTTGGTGTAAAGAGCAATCAGAACATCAATAGTAAATTGTTGTGTGTAAATAGAATTTCTCCTTTATTTCTCATATATTAAAACTAGACCACCAACTCTTATTGTTTTTGCAGAATAAGACTGGAAATGTGTGATATTTCTTGTAAAAAACTTTTTTCTCTCCAAACTTTATGAAAAGTGGTGAAGTTGATGTATAATTTCTGACCTCCTCGCATATGCACTGCCTAGTCGAAGCTAAACAAAATCTATGTAATCAGTTGGTGGACTAATCCAAATAGACATCAGGATCCACTCAATTTTGTTCTAACATTAAGTGCAAGTATTGCAAGTTTATTCAGCCATTAATTTTTTTTTTAAAGCAAAGACGGTGGGTTATAATCTCGTATTTCATAAATGGATTTTAACGAAATATACTAATACATAGACTGTCAACCATTAAAATTTAACGTACGTTATTTTTATGATTCTAGAGCATGATTTTAATTTTTTACCATACACGCTTACTTGGCATATTTAACTGTCTTAGTTTTGCACTAAAAACATTAAACTTACGCTCATAATTAACTTATATAATGTGGATACATATTAATAGGTATATATTTAAAATACTAGATGGAAGGAATTTTCAATTGAAATACGGAGGGGCACTTTATTGCAAAATCATGAATCAATGGGTTCTTTGTTTCTTTATGCCTTTGTGTAGACTAATTATTGGCCATTTCTGTTTTTGGTTTGCAAGAAAATAGAAGAAAGAAAGAGAGAACAAAAGAAAAGAAAAAAAAAAGTGGAAATTGATTTCTCTTAATAAGTTTTCTTTTAAATTTTCTCACAAACCAAACAATATAAAATATAATCTTCTTTCTATTTTCTTTTTTCTTTTTTCTTTTTTTCATTTTCTTTCAAACCAAACAGAGACTAAATATCATAGAAGAAAATAAAAAATATTTTCTAGACTTGCACTAACCGAATAAATGTTAAACTTGTAGTAATTTTTTTTTTTTTTTTTTTTTTTTGATGTCAGGTTACGGAATTCCAAGGGGATGGCTACTCCATCGGAATCAGTTGCAGCCTTCTTTTAGCGGACCCTCTCTTCCTCACCAAGTTCCTCAAGAAATGGGCCGTAGCACACAGTAGCATGCTGGCCCAAGCCCACCCTAAAATCCCCATATTTCACTTGGGCTATTTCACGACCGCTCAACGTCCCACCCATCTCAAGTCCACGCCACTGGACTCGGCGCAACGCAAGCCCATAACCAAGACCATTCTATTCAAGTTCCCCTTGGTATCATCCGATTCAAAACTCACTCCCACTGCGATGGCCTCTCTCTGCATCGGAGAAGCAACTCGGAGGCTCCAGTCTATAATGCCCGTGTCCGAATTCTCAGCCATCGTCAGCAATCGGATGAACGAGCGTACAGTCGAGTCATGCAAGAAGGAGGAGCTGGTTCGTTCTGATGTCTTTGGTGGTGCGATCAGTGCCACATCGCTAGAGGAATTGGGTCTGGATGAGATGGCCTTGAGCGAAGGGAACAGGCCCGTTCGTGTGTCGTGTGGTGTGGTGTCGTGCGAGCACGAGGGGCTGGCGGTGGTTATGCTGCCGGCACATGAGGATGGCGATTCGGAGGTGGTGATCAGCGTTACAGTTCCCTTGAAGAAGTAGAGAGGCGTGTATATATATATATATATATATATATATATATATATATATATATATATATATATATATATATATATATATATATATATATGACTTGATAATATTGTTGTGCTATTTGGGTGTGAATTATTTGGATTTTTTTCCTTTTTTTTTTTTTTTTTTTCATTTGAAAGTTGTTGCTGAATGGGTGCGAGTTGGACGGGAAGTGCGGTTTTAGAATTGAGGCCAGTAACGTATCACATGCTCTATTTGGATGCTGACCATCCTAAGATGTTTGCACTATATTTAATTAATTAAATTATAAAAAAATATACAAACGAAAACACCGGGTTTGTGTTCGTCTATTACGATGTTTCATCTATTTGTCTGTTGTGATCTAATATAGATTTGAGGGGTCTATTCGGTATTGACTAGTTATAACAATGGAAGTTTCAAATGGTAAATTTTTGACTCGTCTTATATAAAGCTTTGAATTAAAAATAAATTTTTTATTTTCATAATTCAAAATTTTGTATAGAAAGTATCAAAATTTGACCCATGAATGCTTGATCTTAGATTCTATAGTATAGATCGAAACAAGAGTTATGTGACCAAGAAATTCCTGTAAAATAACACTCTACTCAGTTTGAACTCCTAAAATCATGTCGGTGTTTCTCTCGGAAAACTTAGAAAACAAAAGATAACAAATAAATTAAAACAATTTGGTGTTCTGCAGGTTAAATGATGGAAGCACTTCATTTATCTAATCAGTTCCAGATAAGGTGGGGAACAGGTCCCGGGACTAGAAAGCACTTGTTATGATGCGGATGAGTAGCCTCTTCCCTTGTATTGTGTGTGTGGAGAGAGAAAGATATAAATATGCATTTATGTATGTGTGTGTCTACACACATATATATATATATACTGAGAGAGAGAGTAAACGGAAAATTCACCTGCGGTGAAGGGAGTTCCTTCACCGCCACTTAGGTGGCCCAATAAAATTTTACATGTGGCACCACTCAAAGGGCAGTTAAGAGAATTCATTTATTTGTTATCTTGAATGATGCCATGCGTAATAATTTTATTGGTCCACCTAAGCGGCGATGAAGGAACTCCCTTCACCGCCGGTGTATTTTCCGTTTCCTCATATATATATATATATATATATATATATATATATATATATATATATATATATATATATATACATATATACATATATATACATATATATATACATATATACATATATATACATATATATATACATATATACATATATATACATATATATATACATATATACATATATATATATATATATACATATATATATATATATATATATATATATATATATATATATATATATATATATATATATATATAGGGATTACTGTAGGTGAGCCGCCACATCAAGAAAAGTTAATGTGAGTTAGCGGCAAAACTATAATGATCCAATGATTTTTCTTCAATTCTTTTTAACAATCACTATCTCTACCTCTTTAATTTATTTCATATTAAATTTCAGAAATTTTGGATTTCATTTACCCTTCCATCAAGTGCATACAAAATGTTTTATTCATTGAAAATCGTTAATTTTGTGTTAGCTTGATGGAGGACCAAATCAAAACTAAAACCCAAGAAATTGGGTATGAGTGAACCCTAGGGTGTCGAGATTATAATCCAAAAGAATTTTTTTAAAAAAGATTATTGGAGATAGTGGAAATAAACTGCAGTTCAGGTAAATTGCGTAAGCTGTCAGCTCATTTCTATTTTTCTCATATATATATATATATATATATATATATATATATATATATATATATATATATATATATATATATATATATATATATATATATATATATATATATGGGACTACTGTAGGTGAACCGTCAGTTCAGGTAAAATTAAATGAGCTAGTGGCAAAAGTATAGAGACTCAATGACTTTTCTTCAAAAAAATTTTAGAAGTTGGATCTCTACCTCCTTAGTATCATTAAAATTTAATTTCATAAATTTTGGAGTTCTTTTACTCTTCTACGAAATGAATACAAAATATTTTATGTATTGAAAACCGTTAGTTTTGTATCAACTTGATGAAGAACTAAATGAAAACTAAAATCCAAAAAATTAGGTATGAGTGAACCCTGAGAGGTCGAGATCAATAATCCAATAGAAAGTTCTTAAAAAATTATTAGACACACACATATGAGATCACTATATATGAGCCGCCAACTTAGATAAGTTATGTGTGTAAGCAACAAAGAAGTAATGATTCTATTATTTTTTTAAACTTTTTTAGATCATGAATTTATCTCCTTAGCTATATTTATCGAAAATCATTAATTTTGTATTTATCGATGGAATACTAAATCAAAACTAATACCCAAGGAATTGAATGTTGGGTTTGTGTCTCGTATCCGTTGTGCATCCAGATGCGATCAAGAATCACAAAGAGTCCCAGTTGGACTTGGGTTAGAAGACCAGAGTTTTAATTGGATTGGAACACCAATTAGATGGTGATAGTATTATTCTAATGGGATTAGGATAGGAACACTATATATATCTCTTGTATGTGATAGAGAGCAATTAGAGAGCAATTGGCTGAGAGATATGATTATATTATTATGAGAGATGCGAGAGGTAGAGAGATACTTGGATCTCTTCTTGTAACCTTTTTTGTCATAATGGATATTTGTCTCGTTGTTCCGTGGACGTAGGTCGAACTTGGTCGGCCGAACCACGTTAATTCTTGTGTTCTCTTGTATTGTATTGTTTTCTTCATCTCTACAATCTCGATGGGGGATTTGATTCCCAACAAATGGTATCAGAGCCAGAGTTATGGATCCGGAATCGAGATTGCGAGATGGTGGATCTGATGTCTAGTCGACAAGAAGGTTGGCGGAGTCATCAAGGCAAAATACAATAAGAAGAAAAAAAATAACCAGATACAACTAGAGATGTGCACAAACGGATGCTCTAGCAATATGCACCACAAGGAGTAGCTGATAACTGAGATGGATTCTGAGGCCCAGATCGACGGCTATGATTGATCGGAGCGTGGATCGAATAATCAGTGTCCGATTAAGGTGATCCAGGAGTCGAATCTTATGTTTTTCAGTATTCCGGATGTAGTGGTGGATGCGGATTGGGCAAAATCCATTGTTTAGAGCAGATTTTATGCAGACCAGCAGTGATCGACGATAATCGCGGGATCGATATTGATCGAGATGATCCATAATCGATGGTTGGTTGATTGTACGATGATGAGGTACGTCATAGTACTTCATGTTGATGGATACAGTTACTTCATGACATGATAAAGCACATGGTAATATATAATCATCTGTCTTTAAGAGTTGGTCATAGTTTTTGGATCAAGGTGGAGTACAGTATATCGATCACTTTTGTCTGATGCACAAGATGATAAGTAATTGTGAGTACTTAGGAGGTCCAAGTGTTTTGATCGAGGTGGAGCACGGTGTAGCGATTATGAACGCTTGGTGAAGAGCATGGTGTAGTAATCGCGAGTGTTCAAGAGAGTATGGTTTAGTGATCATGAGTGCTCGGAGGAGAGCATGGTTTAGTGATCATGAATGCTCAAATATAGAGGCGGTGATGATTATACAAGTTGTTCCCAGTCGGTGGAGCATGGTGATCGTGCGGTGAATGTCTACGAAGTGGATGACGAGAGCAACTGAGTTTCTCCAAGATGCATGGCTCATCGAATACGAGCCAAGGTGGGGATTGTTGGGTTTGTATCTCGCATCCGTTGAGTATCCAGATGTGATCAAGAATCACAAGAAGTCCCAGTTGGACTTGAGTTGGAAGACCAAAGTTTTAATTTGATTGGAACACAAATTAGATGGTGATAGTGCTATTCTAATGAGATTAGGATATGAACACTATATATATCTCTTGTATGTGATATGAGAGAATAGAGAACAATTGGCTAAGAGATATGCTTCTGTTATTATGAGAGATGCGAGAGGTAGAGAGATACTTGGATCTCTTCTTGTAACCTATTTTTTCTCATAGTGGATATTTCTCTCATTGTTCCCGTGGACGTAGGTCGAACTTGGTCGGCCGAACCACGTTAATTCTTGTGTTCTTCTTGTATTGTATTGTTTTCTTCGTCTCTACAATCTCGATAGGGGGATTCGATTCCCAACAATTGGTATCAGAGAATTGGGATCAATCTCGATGGGGGGATTCGATTCTCAACAATAATTGGGATTCAACTCCTGGATCACCTTAATCGGACACCGATTATTCGATCCACACTCCGATCAATCATAGCCGTCGATCTGCGCCTCAGAATCCATCTCAGTTATCAGCCACTCCTTTTGGTGCATATTGCTAGAGCCTCCGTTTGTGCACATCTCCAGTTGTATCTGGTTATTTTTTTTCTTCTTCTTATTGTAATTTACCTTGATACCTCCGCCAACCTTCTTGTCGACTAGACATCAGATCCACCATCTCGCAATCTCGATTCCGGATCCATAACTCTGGCTCTGATACCAATTGTTGGGGATTGAAGTCCCCCATCGAGATTGTAGAGACGAAGAAAATAATACAACACAAGAAGAACAAAAGAATTAACGTGGTTCGGCCGACCAAGTTCGACCTACATCCACGGGAGCAACGAGAGAAATATCCACTATGAGAAAAATAGGTTACAAGAAGAGATCCAAGTATCTCTCTACCTCTCGCATCTCTTATAATAACAGAAGCATCTCTCTCAGTCAATTGTTCTCTATTCTCTCATATCACATACAAGAGATATATATAGTGTTCATATGCTAATCTCATTAGAATAGCACTATCACCATCTAATTGGTGTTCCAATCAAATTAAAACTTTGGTCTTCCAACTCAAGTCCAACTGGGACTTCTTGTGATTCTTGATCACATCTGGATACTCAACGGATGCGAGACACAAACCCAACAATCTCCTCCTTGGCTCGTATCTGATGAGCCATGCATCTTGGAGAAACTCCGTTGTTCTCGTCATCCACTTCGCAGACATCCACCGCACGATCACCATGCTCCACCGACTGGGAACAAATTGCATAATCATCACCGCCTCTATACTTGAGCATTCATAATCACTAAACCATGCTCTCCTTCGAGCACTCATGATCACTAAACCATACTCTTTTGAACATTCACGATTACTACACCACGCTCTTCACCAAGCGCTCATAATCGCTACACCGTACTCCACCTCAGTCAAAATACCTGGACCTCCTGAGTACTCACAATCACTTATCATGTTGTGTACCATACAAAAGTGATCGATATACCGTACTCCATCTTGATCCAAAAACTATGACCAACTCTAGAGACATAGACGATTATACATTACCATTTGATTCAACATGTCACGAAGTAACCATATCCATCAACATGAAGTACCATGACGTACCTCATCATCGTACAATCAACCAATCATCGATTATGGATCATCTCGATCAATATCGATCCCGCGATCATCGTCGATCACTGCTGGTCTACAAAAAATCTATTCTAAACAATGGATTTTGCCCAATCCGCTTCCACCACTGCATTTGGAATGCTGAAAAACATAAGATTCGACTCCTGGATCACCTTAATCGGACACCGATTATTTGATCCACGCTCTGATCAATCATAGCCGTCGATCTGGGCCTCAGAATCTATCTCAGTTATCAGCCACTCCTTGTGATGCATATTGCTAGAGCCTCCGTTTGTGCACATCTTCAGTTGTATCTGGTTATTTTTTTTCTTCTTATTGTATTTTGCCTTGATGCCTCCGCCAACCTTCTTGTCGACTAGACATCAGATCCACCATCTCGCAATCTTGATTCCGGATCCATAACCTGGCTCTAATACCATTTGTTGGGAATCAAATCCTCCATCGAGATTGTAGAGACGAAGAAAACAATACAACATAAGAAGAACACAAGAATTAACGTGGTTCGGCCGACCAAGTTCGACCTACGTCCACGGAACAACGAGATAAATATCCATTATGAGAAAAAAAGTTACAAGAAGAGATCCAAGTATCTCTCTACCTCTCGCATCTTTCATAATAATATAATCATACCTCTCAGCCAATTGCTCTCTAATTGCTCTCTATCACATACAAGAGATATATATAGTGTTCCTATCCTAATCTCATTAGAATAGCACTATCACCATCTAATTGGTGTTCCAATCCAATTAAAACTCTGGTCTTCTAACCCAAGTCCAACTGGGACTCCTTGTAATTCTTGATCGCATCTGGATACACAACGGATACGAGACACAAACCCAACAATTATTGGGAATCGAATTGTTGGGAATCGAATCAATTGATCGGAGCGTGGATCGAATAATCGGTGTCCGATTAAGGTGATCCAGGAGTCGAATCCTATATTTTTCAGCATTCCGGATGCAGTGGTGGATGCGGATTGGGCAAAATCCATTGTTTAGAGTAGATGTTGTGCAGACCAGCAGTGATAGACAATGATCGCGGGATCGATATTGATCGAGATGATCTATAATCGATGGTTGGTTGATTGTACGATGATGAGGTACGTCATGGTACTTCATGTTGATGGATATGGTTACTTCGTGATATGATAAACGACTTGGTAATATATAATCATCTGTCTCTAGAGTTGGTCATAGTTTTTGGATCAAGGTGGAGTACGATGTATCGATCACTTTTCTGTGATGCACAACATGATAAGTGATTGTGAGTACTCAGGAGATCCATGTGTTTTGACCGAGGTGGAGCACGGTGTAGCGATTATGAGCGCTTGGTGAAGAGCGTGGTGTAGTAATCGTGAGTGTTCAAGAGAGTATGGTTTAGTGGTCATGAGTACTCGGAGGAGAG
Source organism: Dracaena cambodiana (assembly GCA_036321105.1). Taxonomy (NCBI): domain Eukaryota; kingdom Viridiplantae; phylum Streptophyta; class Magnoliopsida; order Asparagales; family Asparagaceae; genus Dracaena; species Dracaena cambodiana. Next base: position 18,566,159 of record JAYEPQ010000004.1, on the reverse strand, counting down.
CATGGTTTAGTGATCATGAATACTCAAGTATAGAGGCGGTGATGACTATACAATTTGTTCCCAGTCGGTGGAGCATGGTGATTGTGCGGTGGATGTCTGCGAAGTGGATGACGAGAACAACGGAGTTTCTCCAAGATGCATGGCTCATCGGATACGAGCCAAGGTGGAGATTGTTGGGTTTGTATCTCGTATCAGTTGTGTATCCAAATGCGATCAAGAATCACAAGGAGTCCCAGTTGGACTTGGGTTAGAAGACCAGAATTTTAATTAGATTGGAACACCAATTAGATGGTGATAGTACTATTCTAATGGGATTAGAATAGGAACACTATATATATCTCTTGTATGTAATAGAGAGCAATAAGAGAGCAATTGGCTGAGAGATATGATATATTATTATGAGAGATGCGAGAGATAGAGAGATACTTGGATCTCTTCTTATAACCTTTTTTCTCATAATGGATATTTGTCTCGTTGTTCCGTGGACGTAGGTCGAACTTGGTCAGCCGAACCACGTTAATTCTTGTGTTCTTCTTGTGTTGTATTGTTTTCTTCGTCTCTACAATCTCGATGGGGGATTTGATTCCCAACATTGAATATGAGTGAACCCTAAGTCATCGAGATCATAATATAAAAGAAAATTTTAAAAAAATTATTGGAGACAATGGAAATGGACTGCAACTCACGTTATTTATGTGAGTTGGTGGCTCATTTCTATTATTCTCTCTCTCTATGTGTGTGTGTGTGTGTAATGTATATAAATTTGGCAATATATTCTAATATATAGTGTAGCATGGAAAATTCTTGACTCTCAAAAATCTCAAAAGGAGCAAAAACGTCAAGCTTTTGCTTTGCGTAACACGAGGCTATAGCTTTCCATGGGCATTGAAGGTGAGGCTACCTTAGCCTTGCATTATATGAGTTTTAGCCAGAAACTATCATAATAATTTTAGTTACAAAGAGATTATTGATCTCATATCCAAAATCACAATTTATCATAGATTATGTATCTGGTTTATAATCCAAAATCATCCTTTTATCAGGAGTTTCCATACTTATCCTAAAAGGAATATGGTTTCTAACCATATTTTAGAAAGAAAGTGATAAAATCATCTTAACCTGTAAATAAGCATGAGAAGAGATAAATTGAGGCTCTAGCCTCTTGATTCTTGGCTGATTTTAAGAAAAAATCTCTTAGATTTTTATTTTCTCATGCAAGTCTTCTCCACCAAGGGAGGTTGGCCACCGTCTATGACCGAGTGTTCAGATCGTCAACGAGATACGAGAGTAACATCTCATAACCATATGAAGAATCCAAGTAATAAATAAAAGGGAGCAATCTTTTTTCTTCTCCTATCTCTTGTTGTAATTCTCTTTCTGTTGCTTCTGAGCAAATTGTAAGATCAATTTATTAGAATAGAATGATATGAATTTTTTTACCAAATAAGAGATGATGACTCTGTTGGAGATGCCCTTTACAACTAAAGAGAAGATTGTGATCCAATTCAACACCTATAAGATGAGAGAGGCCGTGGAAGCTCTAATTGTTGAGGTCGATCAGCAAAAATACGAAGAGTTAATCTCTTTGAAATCAGTAAGCTCAAAACCGAAGAAACAGTTAAAGCTTAAGTGCCCACAAGGTGGTTGTAGATGCAAGAAAAAGAAAAGAAAAGAAAAGAAAAAAAAAAACGGGAAATTTTCCCGCGGGATGCCACCCCCAAGAATAGTTCCCGCGGGTGCCAACCCGCGGGAGCGCTTCTGTTGGTCCCATCCGCGGGTTGCTCCCGTAATTTTGCTCACTCCCGTACTTTGATTACGTGATCCAGATTTTTGGGGATTAATTATGTAAATTTGATGGGATAATTTGAGTCAGATTGGAAGCGCTTCTCAATCTATAAAATCGAGAGCGGAGTTTAGAACAAAAGTAAAAAACTTCTCAGAGTCCGGAGAAAAAAGGGATTCTTTTGGATGGATTTTTCCAGAGAGGGGAGTCCAAAAATTCAGAGGAAAAATTTTCAATCTAGATCGGATCGTCAATGGAGTACAGAAGTAAAACTCCACCGCTGCCAGAACCCACAAAAATAAAGGGGAATCGAAATCAATCGATCCCCATTCTTGTAATCTTGGATTTCTTTGTAATTTTCTTTTATTACTGTAATTTCAAAATAAATTTGTAATAGAAGGAAATCTACAATTTTCAGGCATATAAGAATTGGTGACCACAATGGGAGTTTGGGAGGCGTAATCCGATCTTCGATTTTTTTTTTATTTTGAGCCTAGGTGTCATCTCCGGATAACGATAAATAAATATGAGGCGTCATCGCCCACCAAAATTGACAAGACGTCATTGTCTGTCAAAAAAAAAGTGAGGCGTCATCGCCCACTAAAATTAACAAGGCGTATCGCCTGTTTAAAAAAAATTATTATGAGGCGTCATCGCGCATAATAAAAAACAAACGTCATCGTCTGTAAAAAAAAAAAAAGTGAGGCGTTATCGCCCATAAAGAAAAAAAAAGAAGCACCCACAAAATATTGACAAAGCTGTCAAAATAATAATAAATAAATAATTAAAAAAAATGCAGTGTGAGGGTGCTACCCATGGGTTGCACCCGCAGGATGGATCCCGCGGGTTGCATCCCGCGAGATGCCGAACAAAAAAATAATAATAAAATAAAATAATAAATTAAAAATAAATTAAAAAATAAATAAAAAATAACTTACAAGGCCTCATCGTCTATCAAAATAAATAAATAAATAAAAATTAAAAAATAAAAAGCTAGGTATCATCACCTACAAAAAAATTTTGAAAAGGCATCATTGCCTATACATAAAAAAAAAAAGAAAAGTCAAACTCTAAAAAAATAAAAAAATATAATAATAATAATAATAATAATAATAATAATAATAATAATAATAATAATAATAATAATAATAATAAAAAGAGAGAGAACCGTGCGACGCGCAGGTGTATCCGCGAGTGCCGAACAAATAAATAAATAAATAGAAAAAAAAAGAAACAAAAAAATAATAACGATAATAATAATAATAATAATAATAATAATAATAATAATAATAAAAAAATTTAAAAAAAATATAAAAAATAAAATAAAAGAGAATAAAATAAAAATAAAAATAAAAGAATTAAATATATATAGAAAATATAAAAAAATAATAAAAAATGAATTCTAACTGGCTAATCAACAAATTACAAGTAAGCAACATGAACAACTCACAAAAAGCCCCTCGGTTAAACTCCAACCATCAAGCAATACTGATTGTGCGACCTACTCTATCTCCTAGTCTTGCTCTCCTTGCAGTGCTTGCAGATTATTGAAAAGGGAAAGCTAAGGCTCCTCTGCAGTTCGACGATAAGATCCTCCTGCGATTGGCGATTCCCCCCTCCGCAATGCCATCGAGAGCCCCTTCTCGTACGACCAACATCACGGGTTGGCAGATCCGTAACCGACTATTGGCTGGGCCTTGTCTTCCTCCATCTGCGGATTGAGTGGCAAGGTCCCCTACTCGAATCGGACCGATCGGCCCTGTCCACTGAGCGCTGCAATTAAAAGGGCCAGCGAGGAGATCATCCACACTTACAATCATATCTTTGGAGGGTTAATCACTAGGGTAAAATTCTTTGCTATGGGCCGTGGAGCCGACTGGACATGACATATTTCCCTTCCACAAAAAAAAAATTCTGTGTTGACCTCACTAGTAATGTTGTAAGCCTTCTCTTTCATGGAGGAAATGCCCTCATTTGCTGCTTGATCTTCGGAGGCTTATGAAAGGTGGAGAGATATCTCTAAAGTCTAAAACGATGGCGAGGGCTTCACTCGCTTTCTTCATGGTTGCTACCACAATGGCGGCTACCTAACACTTGATGGTGAGTGGGATCCGCAACATCCAGAGTAGTGGCAAAAGCAGAAAGTTTATTGTCGCATCTCCTACGACACTTGCAAGGCCGAATTCGAGACCCCCGCCACCGCCTACATCGCCGGTGTTAAGAGAAATGACACCTTCCTTCAAACTGGTAGACACCGGTGATCGTGAAGGTGGATAACCCCAACAACTAGTCGATGGTTGAGATCTCATCACTAGACAATGACAACGACGGAGGGAGGTGAGCTCTTCGACTGCATCGTTGCCAATGGGCACTACACTGAGCTTGCCACCGCCGACGTGTGTGCACAAACAAATTGCCAAAAGACTTCCTGTTCGCTAATATGAAGGAGACAATCAGCTCTCAAGGTCATTAATTTCAGCCTATCCATATTCTCCAAGCCTAGTGAGAGATTCACGAGGATCATTGACAGCCCCTACTACTTGACGCTGGAGGTTCTCAAGCACAATTATGAGTCGTCCTGCTCTTTCGGCAATATCTGTATAAAGTCATTCACGCTGTGGTCGAACAATAGCACCAAGTCCCATACTTTGTGGCGAGACTATGATGACATCAACAAGGACTTTGGAGCAAGAAGTGCTCGACTGCCTTTGATGGCCATTCGACCTCTCGAAAAGTGTTTTTTTGGCTTTGCCGCCTAATAAGAATATGGAAGACTAGGTTTACTGAGGCAGAAGGCATTGATGGAATCTTTTAGACATCACTTGTCCAACCTCTAGACTGGGAACAAGAAGTGCTCGACTGCCTTTGATGGTCATTCGACCTCTCGAGAAGTGTTTTTTGGCTTTGCCGCCTAATAAGAATATGGAAAACTAGGTCTGCTGAGGCAGAAGGCATTGATGGAATCTTTTAAACATCACTTGTCCAAACTCCAGACATAGCTCATCGGCTTGGGAATCACTTCCAAAGTTCAAGTTATGCCTCATCCACCTACCAATAGTTCTTTTTCACGACACATCTTGGCATGTATGTAGGCCAGCACACAATATATCAAACAGATCTCTGGACTTCTTAAAATTGGTGTGACTTCTCTGCGCAACAATTCACATGAAGTAGTTCATGAAACATGTTCATGTTGAAAAGCTTGATTGAAGATGTCGTTCGAATGCAGGCTAGATAAAATACCTATGTTCTTCCCAGATAGTTCAAGAGATGATCTAATCCTTGAAGCTTATGATTCAAAAGGCACACTGCATGGTTGGGTGATTGATCAACTTGCAGTACAGCTGAAGACCCAAGTAATAAAATTCACTGATAGTCGATCTACTTCGAGCCAGAGCATAGGCTGCATTCAACTTTACATTAATTACACAACTTGTGAAGATAAGAATAATGCCCTAGAGTGTGGCTCTGCCGCAGAAATTGTGGCATATGACTTGGTTCTGGAAGCTGCAAAGAAGGTGCAGCATTTTTTGCTTTCAGCAACGTCAGTTGCTATTGCATGGACCTTTCCGAATACAAGAAGAAGCTGTAAGAGTGCGATGTGACAAAAATAAGTGAATTTGCACCTAATTTGACTTCCCCAGTTGGTGAAATTGTTGGTGCTTATTTGATTTCTCATCAACGTCTACTCTTTTGACGCAAAGAAGGCCACTTTCAGGGCACCGAATACCAGATGAAACACTCCAAAATATGGTCTCATCTTCCACTCTAGGACACCTATGATTGAATCCTCAATCAGTTGTAAGGCTGTTCAGTGTGTAAGGTTAAACCAGCGCACGAGTCTAACTCAGTGCGCGAGGCTAAGCCAGCACACAAATCTAACCTGCATACACCGTGAGGTTAAATTTACGCAAAGTAATCTAAATGCAAGACTAAACTTGCTAAAAATCAACCAGAATGCAAACTCAAGTTCGAAGCTACCGTAAATTCATCAAACACGAGGCTAAGTCGAGACCAAACTAGTATAAATTGATCCAGAATGTAAGATCATGCCCATGCATGAAGAGCAAAGCTAGCTTTCGGCCTTGTGTGAACCAAATGGGATCCACATAGGGGGTAGAACCCACATCCAGAGCGCAAAGCAAAATCCCACATAAAACACGGGAGGGGCCTAACCAGCTTAAAGCAAACAAGACGCGAGGCCATGTCTGCAAGTAAAGCGCAAGACTTATTCAGTGCTCGAGGCTAATCCAGCGCATGAGTCTAGCTTAGTGCGCGAGGTTAAGTTAGCGCACAAGTCAACCCGGCATATGGGCAAGGTTAAATTATAATCCAAAGTCAAGGCTAAACTCGTTAAAGTCATCCAAAATGCAAAGTACACCCGCACCTGAAACGTGAGGCTAAGTGTCAGCCTTACACAGAAGAACAAGAAAGCAAGGTCAAGTGTCAGTCTTGTGCAGAATTGCCACGAGGCTATGCCCGCATATAACGTTATGCCAAACCAGCATAAATTCATTCAGATGCGAGGCTAAGCACACATACAACAACTCATATGCAAGGATAAATCTGCCTAAAGTAATCCAAATGCAAGGCTAAGCTCGCTAAAGTCATCCAGATGCAAGGCTATGCCAGCATAGATCGTAAGGCTATGCAAGTACAAAAACGAGGCTAATCCTACTACAGGAATTCGAAGTAAAATCAGTGTGAGGCTAAGCCAGCATGTGTGGATAAACCCAATATGCGAGGCTAAGCCAACACACGACAAATACAGCACGCGAGGCAAATCCAGAGCACGAAGTTAATCCAAAGTGCAAAACAGTCCATAATGCGAGGCTAACTCACAGCCCCTCGTAAACTTCGAAAAAAAATAGAAAGCTAAGATTTAAGTCAGACGTCAAGCCAATCAGCAGTCTTGCATGAGAAGAAGGTGATCAATTGAATACCCATTGAAACCAGTTTAATGTGGCCCATGCAGGGGGTGAGACTCACATCCAGCCAAACAGAGATACATATGAAGCCAGAACGTAAAGTTATGCTTGCATACAATACGAGGCAAAGCCAGCGTAAAGAACGCGATGCTAATACCTGTGAACAACGCAAGACTATGTAAAGTGAAGCCAGCAAAAGTGCAAAAGCTCCACAGTGTGAGGCTAATTTGCAACCCCGCATAAAATAGTTGAAACGTAAGGATAACGTATATGCGAGGCTATCTGGCATCCTACGTGATTTCCATTATCAGAAGAAGATGCTAATACAAGGCTAACTTGCAGCCTCGCATTAAACCTACGGTACACAAAACCAAGCCAGCGTGCATGATTAATAAAGCGCGCGAGGCTAATCCCGAGTTTGAAAATGAATCAGAATACGAAACTAAGTTCCAGCCTTGCATATAAAAAAATGCAAAAGCTAAGTTTTAGCCTAGCATGGAAGTGCTATAATGTAAAGACAAGTCTCAACTTTGCATAGACTCATCAGAATGAAAGGTTAAGACCCAGTCCCGCATAATCTGTCATAAAGATGCGTAAAAGTGATTTGTTACCATATGATGAACTCTATGAAGAGCCAAATGAGGTTGACACAGGGAGTGAGATGTACAACTAGATAAACTTGCGTATAATGCGAGGTTAAGACCAAAGCAAGAACGCGAGGCTAAACCCCGCGTACAGTACGAGGCCAAGCCAACGTAAAGTTATTTAAACGCGAGGCTATACTCACGGCTAAAATGCAAAGCTAATTCTCAACCTCGTATAAACTTCAAAGAATAAGGAAGCGGTCAATTGAATTACAACGACCATTCAAATGTGGCTCCCACAGGAGGTGGACCCCATACCAATAAACCTTGTATGCAATGCAAAACAAATTCTGCACACAATACAATGCCAAGCCTTTGTAAAGTCATCTAAATGCGAGGCTATGCTTATGGTCAAAATATGAAACTAACTCCCAGCCCCGCATAGACTTTAAGAAGCGGAAGGTTAAAATCTGCGTCAGAGACTTAAAGCGCTAAGCCAATCAACAGCCTTACATAATATCCGATGAAGAAGAAAGTGGTTCGTCGACTTACAATGGGCTCATAACCAGTCACATGTGGCCCACGCAGGAGGTGAGACCCACGTCCAGTAAACATTTTAAACAAAACTAAACTCTGCATATAATGTGGCGCTAAGCCAGCGTAAAGTCATTTAAACGCGAGGCTATGTCCGCATGGAGTGAAAAGTTATGCCGCAATTAAAATGTGAACAAAACTAAACTCTGCATACAATGTGATGCTAAGCCAGCGTAAAGTCATCTAAACGCGAGGCTAGGTCCGCGCAGAGTGCAAATTTATGCCCGCAACTAAAATGCGAAACTAACTCAGTGTATAAGGCTAAACCTGCACACAAGTCCAACCCAACGTATAATGCAAAGTTATACTAGCCCAGTCGCGAGACTCTACCAGCTTAAAATACGACGCTAAACCCGTGGATATAGGGCTAAGATTGCATCTTGAACGCGCAATAACAAATCGAGTTGTATCAAGCGCAAACCTCGAGAGCACCTTCAACAAAAAGGTACAAGAAAGAACTTTCAAAATGGACGACTTGGTTTTAGCCATGACGAGTAATACTAAAGACAGATTTCAGCCAAAGTGGGAGGGCCCATTTGTAGTAGAGACGATCTATCCAAATAGAGCATACCGATTGATCAATCAACACGTTGATCAGATGATGATACAGATCAACGAAAAATTCCTAAAGAAATATTATTCTTAAGAGAATGAAGTTATCCGACCTCTTTTTCTACATAGCAAATAATGACAGCAAATAATGAAATGTTGGTCGCTGCTCAGGTGTAGATTCACACCCCAACTTGGGTCATAAAATGGAAATGGATCCACCGTCTCTACGACTATGGATAGAGAAAATATTTGGCCTGTAAGTCCAAATGAAATCCTGACTAACCCTATCATGCTCGGGGTAAAAAACATGAACTGCCCAATACCATCAAGATAATAGGAAAAGAATAAAATTCTCACCAACCCCATCATGCTGAGGGTAAAAGTATGAAATGCCCAATGCCATCAAGGCAACAAAAAGAAAATAAATTTCTCGCCAACCCTATCATGCTGGCGGTAAAAAGTATGAATTGCCCAACACTGTCAAGGCAACAGGAAGAGAATAAACTTCTCGCCAACTCATCATGCTGGGGTAAAAAGCATGAACTATCTAATACCGTCAAGATAACGGGAAGAGAATAAATTTCTCGTCAACCCCATCATACTGGGGGTAAAAAGTATGAATTGCCCGACACCATCAAGGTAACGGGAAAAGAATAAATTTCTCGCCAACTCATCATGCTGGGGTAAAAAGTATGAACTGCCCAATGCCATCAAAGTAACGGAAAGAGAATAAATTTCTCGCTAACCCCATCATACTGGGGGTAAAAGCATAAACTGTCAAACACCGTCAAGGCAACGGGAAGAGAACCAATTTCTCGCCAACCCATCATGCTGGGGTAAAGCATGATTTGCCAAACACCATCAAGGTAACGGGACGAGAACCAATTTCTCGCCAACCCATCATGCTGGGGTAAATCATGATTTGCCCAATGCCATCAAGGCAATAAGAAAAGAATAAATTTATCGCCAATCCGATCATACTAGGGGTAAAAAGAATAAATTTTCCGACGCCATCAAGGTAACGGGAAGAGAACAAATTTCTTACCAACCCATCATGCTAGGGTAAAAGCATGATTTGCCCAACGCCATCAAGGTAACGGGAAGAGAATAAATTTCTCGCCAACCCCATCATACTAGGGATAAAAAGTATGAATTGTCCAACACCATCAAGGCAACGGAAAGAGCAGTTTCTCGCTAACCCATCATGCTGGGGTAAAAGTATAAATTGCCCAATGCCATCAAGGCAACGGGAAGAGAATAAATTTCTCGCCAACCCCATCATGCTGGGGGTAAAAATATGAATTGCACAACGCCATCAAGGCAACGAGAAGAGAATCATTTTCTCACCAACCCATCATGCTGGGGTAAAAGCATGATTTGCCCAACACCATCAAGGTAACGGGAAGAGAACCAGTTTCTCGCCAACCCATCATGCTGGGGTAAACGCATGATTTGCCCAACGCCATCTAGGCAACATGAAGAGAATAACTTTCTCGCCAACCCCATTATGCTTGGGGTAAAAAGTATGAATTGCCCAAAGCCATCATGGTAACGGGAAGAGAACAAATTTCTCGCCAACCCATCATGCTGGGGTAAAAGCATGATTTTTCCAATGCTATCAAGCAATGGGAAGAGAATAAATTTCTCGCCAACCCCATCATGCTGGGAGTAAAAAGTATGAATTGCCAAATGCCATCAAGGAAATAGGAAGAGAATAAATTTCTCGCCAACCCATCATGTTGGGAGTAAAAGAATGAACTGCTCAACGTTATCAATGCAACATGAAGAGAACAAATTTCTCACCAACCCTACCATGCTAGGGGTAAAAGTATGAACTGCCCAACGCCATCAAGGCAACGGAAAGAGAATAAATTTCTCGCTAACCCCATCATACTTGAATAAAAGCATGAACTGTCCAACGCCGTCAAGGCAACGGGAAGAGAATTAGTTTCTCGCCAACCCATCATGTTGGGGTAAAAGCATGATTTTTCCAACACCATCAATGTAACGGGAAGAGAACCAGTTTCTCGCCAACCCATTATTCTAGGGTAAAAGCATGATTTGCCCAACGCCATCAAGGCAACGGAAAGAAAATAAATTTCTCGCCAAACCCATCATGCTGGTGGTAAAAAGTATGAATTGTTTAATGCCATCAAGGCAACGGGAAGAGAACAAATTTCTCGCCAACCCATCATACTGGGGGTAAAAGTATGAACTGCCCAACGCTATCAAGACAACAGGAAGAGAATAAATTTCTCACCAACCCCATCATGCTGAGGGTAAAAGTATGAACTGCCCAACACCATCAAGATAACGGGAAGAGAACCAGTTTCTCGCCAACCTATCATGCTGTGGGCAAAGGCATGAATCGCCCAAAGCTGCAAAGTAAAGAGAAGAGAAAAAGTTTGGCATATAAGCCCAAATGAAATTTTCGACAACTCACCATACTGAGGGGAATAGTATGGCTAGCCCAACTCAAACGGTAATTGGCAAAGGCTAATCAAATCCGTTGATAGCTGAGAGTTTGCTAAAAACCTAATCAGATCGATCCCCTGTCAAGTTAAGATTTCACTTTTAACAGTAAAACTTCTTCATTAATTTTCTCTGACAGAGCTAGTAAGTCGCTAAAATATTTTTTCTCCATTAGATCAAGTCCAATGAAATCTCTTGTCATGTTAAGATTTTACCTCTGACAGCAAAACTTTTCTCGTCATTTTTCTCCAGCAGAGCAAGTGACACTCCAAAATATTTGTCAAATTAAAATCCTACCTCTGACATCAAAATTCAAAACTATATGAGATCAAACCCGATTAAATATTCTGTCAAGTTAAGATTTCACCTCTGACAGAAAAGAAAACTCACACTTCATCAAGTCCAATATTACAGCCTCTGATGAACTTGTTTTTGATATCGTTAAGTTAAAATTACCTCTAACGAAAATCATCTCCCTATCAAGTTAACAGTTACCTCTGATAGTCAAATTCCAAGGTTAAATACGTTAATCGTCATCTTTGTTTAGTTAACTCATTCCTATCATGATCAGATAATATTAATAAATCGAATTTTGAGACATGTTTAATGATACCTCTGTCTTTTCCTGATCCGTCATACTAGATGTCACTGAACGGTTATGATTCTAATGAGCACGTTAACATGATACCTCTGTTGACCTCAAATAAGTACGTTAACATCATACCTCTGCTTATCATCTAACGAGCATGTTAACATCATACCTCTGCTTGTCACACAATGAGCACGTTAATATCATACATCTGCTTGTTATCCAATGAGCACGTTAATATCATACATCTGCTTATCCTCTAAAAAGCACGTTAGCATTATACCTCTGCTCATCTTCCATGAGACATGTTAATAATTATCTCTGTCTCACAAGTCGACTATCATGCACTCAGCCTCTGAATGAGACGTCAAAAATATTTTTGCATGTAGACAGTAAATTTTCTAAAGCAAAGTTACAAGCAAAAGTCTGGTTGGACCGCACAAATACAATAGCCAGTATCAAGAAAACTCGCTAGAAGCAATCTCTAATACATCAAAAATGTTCAACAGTACACCTCCAACAACAAAGCAGCTGAAAGATACCATAAAAATCACGCCACACAATGAAACCTACAGAGCCAAAATTAAAGAGTCCAAAGTATTTCAAAATTCGTTACAACTCAATACAGAATTTTGAAAACTTTGGAGGGGGTTATGTAGATGCAAAAAAAAAAGAAAAGAAAAGAAAAGAAAAAAACGGGAAATTTTCCCGCGAGGCCCACCCGCAGGAATTATTCCCGCGGGTTGCCACCCGCAGGAATAGTTCCCACGGATGCCAACCCGCGGGAGGCCTCCCATGGGAGCTCTCCCGCAGGTGCCACCTGCGGGAGCTCTCCCGCGGGTGCCAATCCGCGAGAGCGCTCCCGTTGGTCCCATCCGCGGGTTGCTCCCGTAGTTTTACTCACTCTTGTACTTTGATTACGTGATCCAGATTTTTGGGGATTAATTACGTAAATTTGATGAGAGAATTTGAGTCGGATTGGAAACGCTCCTCAATTTATAAAATCGGGAGCGGAGTTTAGAACAAAAGTAAAAAATTTCTCAGAGTCCGGAGAAAAAAGGGATTCTTTTGGAGGGATTTTTCCAGAGAGGGGAGTTCAAAAATCCAGAGGAAAAATTTACAATTCAGATCGGATCGTCAACGGAGTACAGAAGCAAAACTCCACCACTACCAGAACCCCCAAAAATAAAGGAAAATTAAAATGAATCGATCCCCATTCTTGTAATCTTAGATTTCTTTGTAATTTTCTTTTATTACTATAATTTCAAAATAAATTTGTAATAGAAGGAAATCTACAATTTTCGGGCATACAGTGGTAGCAAACTGATGTGACATGAAACGTATACTCCCAAGCACAGGAAATTGGCAAGTAGTACTCGGATAGTAAACCCAAAATTGTTTTATTGAAGATACAATTCTTTGTGATTGTGATCGGTCACCTAAAATTATAGATTACGAAAAATAAAAAGAAAAAGTATGGGTTTGTTTAAAAGTTGATTAATTAAAAATTGATATTCAAATATACTAGAGAGTAAAACTGGCTTAGATAGGTTAACACCTCTAATATTGAATCATTGGATGAGTTAATGCTTATTTTATCTCAGTTATATACATCACATAGTCTCATACAACCAGAAAACAAATCATTGAAAGCACATAATTATAGAAAATTATAATATTGATAATTGGTTAATTCTCTCAATTAATTCCTATATTAATTTTCGAGATAATCCTATGTATTATCTATGAATAACAAAAATAACTATTCAAAGTTTAAACATAAATCATACCTAAAGAATCTATAATATATCAAAAACTAAGTAATAATTATATCATCAAAATTTAAATCATTAAAGTCTCAAAATCATATTTGGTGCCTAATAAGGTATATAGGGAACCAAAAATAAAATATCACAGAAACAATTAAGCATAAAAAAGTAAAAACTCATACTAGATCATCATCAAAGATTTATTATCTCATACGAAACCAATGAGAAATTTAGCCACTCATATACTTCATAGTAATCAAATGATTGAAAAGAAATTCTTTTATTAAATAATTATGAGAGAGTACAAAAATCTCTCTTTTAATCTCTATAATTGCTCATCATCCTTCTCTCTCTCCTTTCTTTTATTTTGAAGTATAAAGGATACTTGTAGAACCCTCTAGGGTTTAATCCACTAATATAAGATTCTATCTAATTTTTTGGCTTTAGAAATCATGTATATGTATGTCTAGACTTCTGGTTGTCGGTAATCCTTCGATAATGTTTCTCGGGTAAGTTTATAGTGCTTCACACAGGCTGGCTAGCAACAGCCATTCAAGGTGATTGTCGACAAACCATATCTGAAAATTGGTTTTGGATTGTTTTTTTGTGCACGAATACGATTCTCATTCGATTTTCTTCTATCTAATCCTATAAAAAGATTATAAAACACTATAAAAACATTACAGTGGAGAGTTTAAATAAATAATTTTTCATATTTATCATCAAAATTGGATTACGAGTACATAAAATAGATACAAAATATTATATTTTTCATTCCTAATCACATTCACAACTTAAGTTTTCCTAATCCCTACTAAACTAAGTAAAGATGAAAAATATACTAAGAAAATAAAAATAAAATCTTAGCTCACTTTTATAGGAATCACAATTACACTTATCACGTACAACAAATTTGCAAGCTTCTATATTATTATAGTGGACGAGTGTTGTCACGTAACAGTTTCTAGTTATGTTACTAACATTTGTAGTCTAGTTTCTAGTCTAGTTATGTAGGCATAAGGAAAAGAATAAAATAAAAAATAAAGATAAGTATAAAATAAATAAATTTAAAAAACTAAGAAAATATCTTCGTATAACTTGCTTTCCATATCACGCTTAATTAAAAATATGCATAACCTATAAATAGGTATAAGAAGTGAGGAATTGGGGCTCGAACCTCTTGATTGTTGGCTGATCTTAAGAGAAAATCTCTTAGATCTTTACTTAAGCAAGTCTTCTCTACCAAGGGAGGTTAACCACCATCTATGACTGAGTTCTCAAATCGTCAGCATGATACGAGGGCGACATCTTATAGCCATATGAAGAACGTAACAATAAATAGAGTGGAGCAAGCTCTTTTCCTCTCCTCTCTTTTGTTGTAATTTTCTCTTTCTTTTCCACTTGAACAAATTGTAAGATCAATTTATTGGAATGGAAAGATCTGAATCATACACCAAATATATAGAAACCAAAATACTTGCAAATAGATGAGACTGGGTAATAAAATCTTTGGTAGGACATATCTGGAAACTTTAGGTTATATCCATTTTTAAATTACCACATTTGAGGTTAATCTTACATTGTTTCCAATATATTTCTTAGGGCTTTCGAGTATGCTATGTCACATTCCAGATTATCCAGATGTTTGCGTCAGATGGAATATCCTTAGTAGTTTTTGTTCTTATATATATATATGTAATTCGGATTCATGGTTTTTCGTGGTCATCATAGCCACTTTTAAACAGTGGAAACAACTAAAACTGTACTCCAAATCATTGAGTTGTTGAACAAAATTCAACTTAGATTTAGTTGCAGCGTCAATTTGTAGCTTTAAAGAATGGAAACCACTAACAATTTTGACTGGAACTACCTCTTTCGCTCTTTCTTTGCTTGGAAAGAACACAAAGATCAGGCACTATCTATAGTCAAAGATATCAAAATAGCTCTCTCGTCATATTCAGGAGTACTAATAGGATTTAGCCTTCTGGCATAACCTTCCATTATAAAGGGGGAGAGGGCCAATTAGCGAGTACGACTTTTAATAGTAAGGAATGCACATAGAATGCCCCTGCTCTCTTTCTGTGCTATTCTCATGTATGTTCTCATGATCATGGATTTTGTTCTCTTTTAAAAAAATATATATTTTCAAGCCTTGCAGAAGAACGGGTCTCAAATTGCCTAGATCTTGCTATATAAAAGACCAACAAGTTAACTGTCCCTCTCACTATTTCTTATTTTTTCCATTATCTTGTCTATCTCAAGATTTGCTGCCCAAATAAAGCCTTAGCAAAGAATAATAAATGCCTATTGGTTAGGTACACAAATCCAAAGATGGGGTCTTTTGGTAGATGTAATGTTATAAAGCAAGAGATGGCCAATCATTATGCTTAGAAATCTGGTTGGTAATAAATTAGACAGAGTAGTGCAGTTTGGTGGCTTGTGAAAGCAGGCTAGGAGTAGAGTGAGTAGAGTTCGGTTAAAACTGATGTAACTGATAAAAACCAACTCGAATAAACAAAACCGAACCAAACCACAATAATTCGGTTTATTTTAAATTTTAGACTTTGAACCCGAACTTAACCAAACTGAAGTGACCGAATTATTTAGAAATTATATGTATATATTAAATATAAAAATGTAACAATAATAGGATCTCTCAAAGGAATATGCTGGTTAAGATGACTAAACTAGTAACTTTTAAACAAGTTTTATTCCAAAATTGGAACCAAATAATTTAATTGAACAAAATTAGTTCGAATCATTTCGATTCTCTTTCCTAATCAGTTATGTTCAAATTGGCAAAAACCGACCAATATTACACCCTTAGCTAGGTTGTGAGGAAGCCTGGAGCAACAACTTATCCAACTCAATAGGCATTGTATAATTGTCTTGTTGCAAGAAAGATGAATGGCGATCAGATTCTCAAAATCAACACCCTACTTTAAATTCATTAGAAAATCCTCCCTCAATAGGTAATTCATAGGTTAACCACAACAGAAATAATGGTTGACTCTTATGCTTTACAACATTGCAAATCTTGCCCAACTCCTTGGAAGCTTTCCAATACAAATACATCAACGCAACAAAATACCATACTCCATTTGCAATTGATTAGCATGAAAATAAGTACCACTTTGCATACAACAAACTTATAGCAATTTATCCACGGATATTGTAATATGTACCTGACAGGATAAATGCAACATGTCTTACTCAAATAAAGAAAAAAAAATCAATATGGATCCACAAAATCATATCCATCCTTCTCTCTCAATACGTGTTGCACAATTTAATAAACTACATGATCATGATTAGAGTGAATCTGAATATTTAAACTAATATGTTCAACTATGAAAGATGAAGAAGGAGAGTTGCTAAATAAGAACTTATGATTAAACGACAGGAATAGAGATGTGTGAGGGATTATAGCAAACTCTACATAAATTTGCACCCATTAAGGAGTGATTTTGTTGAGAGATTTTGATGGGTGGAATTTTCCTCCAAGATTTTGGGATTTTTTTAAAAATATTTTAATCCTACAATACCTCTCCATTATCATAGTTTTTCAAAAATAGAACCACCTTCACTAAATGCATGTACATTCATACATGTAGAAGAGCACTTTGGACGTTTGCCTAAAAATACCATATAAAACGGTGGGAAAAAGTAGTTGTTATTTGTATATGAACATAATGGTAAAGTCCAATACAGATGTGAGAGATAAAGTTATGGCAAATATTGTGAGTCATAGAGATAAACTCAAGTTTAGATGTGACGCATAAAATTTGTCCCCTTTGTTTTTTCATAGCCCCCAGACTTGCATTAACAATCTAAAACCCACGATCTAAAGTAAGTAATCTTACAGAAATCTAAATCCACAAGTGGTAAATATAGGTAAAACGCAAACTGCTCCCAAGCATCTCTTCCTTTGCTTGCCACCCAATATGCTCTAGAGTTTAACTGTTGATAAACATAATCAATTCCGAACCTCCAGTAACAAGTCGAGCATAGAACTGATCACTGATGATCATCTTAAAATGTAGCCTCCTTAACCTCCGTAGTAACATTGGACAAATCATCTTGGACCAGTACCTTAGCCACTGAAGGTTGAGAAGCATTATTCTAGGTTGAACCACGTATGCACCAAATATCTCAAATAGTTTGGCCTGTATTGGACCGCACTCAGCCCATATCATCTGTCCATTAGCTGGAGTGACTTAGTATGTGTTTGTTTATATGGAAGTAGAATAGAAGTAATGGGAGTAAACATATTTTCACTACTTCTAGTATTTATTTGGCTAGAAAGTAATTAGAAAGTTACTTTTGATATGGTGATGTAACGCTTGTGAGGCACTTACTTCCAAATTTTTATTTCAATCTTTTGACTTGGAAGAGCTCTATTTCATAGAGAAACAAGACAAAAAATAATATTTTATTTATATGATATCATTATTATATAAAATAAGGCTAGTTTTGTTTAATCAATGTAGGCTCCACATACACGGTTGTTGCTTTCTCAATCTTCCTATTCTGATTCATACATTCGTTATTCTATCTATTTTCTTCCATTGGTTGAGAAGAAAAGAAGAACTAGTCTAGAAGAGGTTACTCTGCTTAATTGTTAGGCTTCATGTGACCTACTTGCCTTCTCTGTATATCGATCAGTTTCACTTTTTGTGTATCGACGCTGCCTGGGAAGCTTTTCTTCATCGGCCTAATGGCTTTTCCATATAATGATAATTTCCTATTCAATTTCTAATATTTATACTGGGATGTGGATGTATATTCTAATATTCACTGATTTTGGAAGATGTGGGTGAGTTTTTTCTGGAGCAAACTTCATCTGATGCTTCTTTTCCTAATGAGAAGGGGGATTCCACAACCCCATGTTCGTCAATCCTACTCTGGTAGTGTGAATGAATAGGGCGCTGCTTATCACTTTTCTCTTTCACTTGAAAGGAATGATGTCTCCTCACATTGACGTATGACTACAATGAGATGACGGTTGGGCTATTCCACCCCATCTTTGGCGAGTTCTCTTGCAAGCCAATTTCATTTGATTGTAGGACCTACAGTAAAAGGCCAATAAATAATACTTTGCCCACTTCTTAATATAATTTTTTCCCATTAAATTAACAAATAAACACGAGAAGAAGTCTTTTTTCTATTTCTATTTTGAAAACTAATTCTTGATTGAGAGTTGCTAGATGCAGCCCATACTTTTCCTAGTGAGCCCCATAGTAGTCTAAAGTATGCCCATATTTTCTTAGTGAGCCCCATATTTTTTTTTTCAAATTTGCCCCTATAACCACCAACCCAATTTGTGAGTAGGAAAATGGGGCTCACTAGGAAAAAAAGTTGGGGCTCACTTGAAAATTCGGTCTCACCGAGAAATAGGGAAGGTGATCTCCCCACTAACCTCTTTCACTCCGGCTTCCCACCTTTTCCTCCAACTTTCTCTGTCCAGATCGCCTCGCTATCTCAGGCCCATAACTTTCCTTTCTCTCTGGCCTCATTGTCCGCCATGAAGAGCAGCCCGCATCGCCTAGAAGATACCATGTATAAGTCTAACTTTAGAGGTCAGCTGTGAGTGCAACTCCGGCCAAAACTTGCACTGGATAGGCTTGCAGTTCCGTTCAGAGAGCAGTTTATGTAGTTTCCTCAACCTAAAATAACAAAAAAAAAAATAGAAGTTTAGTAGATATGCAACACATTATTATAACTTATTCAATACTAAACTCTAATCCTATCAAGAAACCTATATCTAAAACCATTAAAAATAGCCAAGTCATAAAATCAACCTCGACCAAAGATAGTTATTGGCCGGGATCATCAATCCGGCCAGTTGTTGAGCATGTCGGGTTTTGCCTCCCGACCTGGGTTTCCATCCCGATAACCAAACGATAGACACGGCTACTCTATATATTACTAAAATCTATAAAAATCATGATCTTCATTTATCATTCAAATTATATTGTATATTGAGTCCAAAATAGCTTTAACTATATCTCTAAACAAATAGTTTCATCGATTTTTGCCAAAATTGTAATCTTATTCTCCATCTTCTTCAACCTCCTCTCAACTCTCAATGAGAGAAATATCCGCACCAGATTTGCAATAAAATAAACACAGAAAACTCAAATAAGGGTTAGCAATTGCATGCAACTAATGAGAAATAAATTTAGAGCGAAATTTAGGATTTGAGACATCGGTTGCTCCATTTCCTTCTTCTATCTTTTGGAGAACTGTCGCGCGAAAAAGAGAAGCATTTGAGGGGTTTGGAGCTCACTAAGAAAAAATGGCTAATAGAAAGGGAGGAATGGGGGCTCACTATGAAAAGTATGAGGGCAATTGGGTCCAAAATTAAAAATAACAAACTTGTAAATAAAAAAACTTTTCGGTCTGGGGCTCACTAAGAAAAGTATGGGGCACATCTAGAAATTCACTTTTTAATTTCTTTTCACTTACTACTTCTACTGCACACGGGCAAAACAACATACATTATGATTCATTTTCAGGATATTATCATTTTTCCTTCCAATAAACCATTTCAGGATTCAGTCCTTAAAAGGAAAAAGAGAGTTGCTAGATGTGCCCCATACTTTTCATAGTGAGCCCTAGGATAACGAGTCATATTATATACAAGTTTGTCATTTATAATTTTGGACCCAATTGTTCTTATAATTTTCTTAGTGAGCCTCATTACCTCGTCTCTCTTAGCCCATTTTTCTCAGTGAGCCCCAAACCCTTAACTTCCTTCTTATTTTCGTGCGAGACGTCTCCAGAAAAAATAAAAAGAAGGCAGACAAAGGAAAAGAAAGTGGGTGACTCAAGGAACCCTAATTTATATAGTAAATTTGCATCTCATCATTTGCATGTGATTGTTAACATTTTATTGAATTTTTTGTGATTATTTCCTTACAAATCTGAGGTGGATATCTCAGTTTTTGAGAGTTTTTGAGTAGATTGAAGTAGATGGAGAACAAAATTACAATATTGGCCAAGATTGATGAATCATCTTATTTAAAGATATGTTTAATGTATTTATAGACTCAATAAATAGTCTAATTTGAATAATGAATGAAAATCATGATTTTATAGATTTTGGTAATATATATAGTTGCCATGACTATTTTTTGGCAGTCGGGGCAAACCCTAGTCGGGATGGGAATGCCGACCTAAACAAATTCTGGCCGGGATTACTATCCTGGCCAGTAAAGTCTTAGATCAGGGTTGATTTCCTGACCTGGCTAATTTTAAATGGTTTTAGATATTTCTTTAAACCAAATGGTTAGTGTTTAGTCTTGAATAAGTTACATTAAAGTGTAACATATCAATTGAACTTCTAATTTTTTTATTTATTATAGGTTCAACAACTATTGAAAGCAGTTAAGGCCACAAATGCTGACGGTGATTATAGTTTGTATTTTAGTACTTGTTAGATATGTATAAGAGATTATTTTTTGTGTCTGAAGCTTGATTTACTATTTTAGAGGTTTTAGTTGATGAATTAAACATTCAGATTTTTGAAAGTCAAAATGAATTATGTTAGCGGGTTGGAGATATAGATAGGAAGCTTGGATTTGTGATTATGATTGCAAAGTTAGATAATGGTGGATGTAGTAGGCGGGGGTAGGTTTTTTTTTGTTGTGAACATGGAGAGAAGGCAAGATTCAAGAAAACAACTAAAGATGATAGTTTCAGAGTGTGAATGCCTGTTCAGATTGGTGGGTGACCAGTTGAGTTTGGAGGGATCAAAATGGAGGTTGAGAGTTAAATGTGGTGTGCATAATCACGCGGCAACGGATTATCTTGAGGGTCACTACTATGCGGGGAGATTATCAGAAAGAGAGACATTCATTGTGGTTGAGCTTTCAAAGTGTCACGTCCGCCCAAGGGATATATTAGTTTCATTGAAGCATAAAAATCCGATGAATGTCTTTACAATGAAAACTATCTATAATACTCAGCACAAGCATAACGTTCTTGAGCAGGAAGGAAGAACTCAGATACAACACTTATTATACAAAGTTTCTAAAATGAACTATATTGAATGGCATCAAAGAAATGAAGTTACTAATTCTGTAATTGATCTCTTCTGAGCGCATCCTGATGGTGTTGAATTGTTGTGTGTACTTCCGGGCGTGATCATCATAGACAGTACGTACAAGATGAACAGGTACAACTACCCACTATTGGAGATAATTTGTGTGGCCCACAAATATGATATTTGCCATTGCTTTCGTATTTCTTGATCGAGAAAGGAGACTAATTACACTTGGGCACTGGACAAACTCCGTGGGTTACTTGTTGACAATCTGCAACCCAACGTCATTGTCATGAATAGGGATTTAGCATTTATCAAGGCCGTGGAATCCATCTTCCCATCAAGTAAGCATCTTCTATGCATATGGCATATCAACAAAAATGTGTCGGCGAATTGTAAAAAGCATTTTCAACTGCAATCAGATTGGGAGAAGTTTTATATGCAATGGAAGTATATTATGCTATCAGATGCAGAAGAGGAATACAACCAACTTGTGATAGTTTTCAAGAATGATTTTCGGACATGGCATGATGCGATTGAGTACGTGACCTCAACATGGTTATAGCCGTACATGAAAAGATTTGTTGTGTATTGGACAAATATGTGTCCTCATCGTGACAACATAACCACTAATGGGGCAGAGAGTGCACATGCCAGGTTGAAGAGACAACTCCGATCAAGCTAAGGAAACTTCGAGGTTTGTTGGAGCAATATCCATTTCTTATTAGAAATCTAATATACTGAGATTAAAGTATCTTTTGAGAAGAGTTTTACTATTGTTCCTTGGACTTTTATGTTACCTGATCTGAAGGAGCTGCGAGGATTAGTATCAAATCATACCATGACCTTGATTCTCAACCATGTTAGAAGAGTTGAATTTATTGGCGTTGATGCGCTTGCCTATGGGTGCATAATTCACCAGACTCATAATCTTCCTTGTGCACATGAAATTGCAATGTACAAAAGAGATGACTGACCAATTCCATTGGAGTGCATTGACTACTATTGGAGGAAACTAGACATTCTGCCCACCACTGCACCACCAGCTGAATGTGTAAACAACAAGAAAGATGCAGATGTTTTGTAAGTTCATTGCTTAAATCTGATAATGATTCACAACATCGAATGATTTGTAAGCTTAGAGAAATATCTAACCCCATCAGTACCACTCTCGGGGATCCGATGGAGAAGTTACCTCATTGGAGAAGAATAAAAAGAAAGGTTAATAGCTCAACACGATATGATCCGTGTCCATTTGAATTGGTTGAATCAGTCGTTGATAGTTGTTCACCTCCATTGCAACGTGTGTGCACGACATGAAAACCTGGGTGATGGAAACTACCACCAAGACGGCCACCAACAAAAAAGGTATTAATTACTTTAGTTATAAAATTCACTTGTTAATTGATATGCAGACGCTACTTGACCAACATTTACATCTATGATGTTGCAGGATAAAGTTGAAGTTCCTCATCCTGTGCACTTACTCACCACTACATCTCAAAATGTGGTTCCAGACCCACTTCTCACTTTCGATATAGTGACTCACTTCTCGAGTTCTTAGTTCCTTATGTGTTGAAAGTGGGGGAGATCCAAGCAGATGGCAATTGTGGTTTCAGAGTTCTTGCGAGCTGCCTCGGGTTGGGTCAGGACTAGTGGGCACAGGTTCGTAATGATTTAATGGATGAACTTGAATCCAACAAATCTTTGTATTTACGGATATATGGAGAAGATGGATGCATATCCGAGCTTATGAAAATTCTAAATTCTTTCACCGATTGTCCAAGGGTCGATCACTCGATGACAATGCCAGAAATGGGGCACTTGATTGCTTTTCGATACAATATTGTCATGTTCTTCATATCTAGAGTGATATACCTGACTTACCTGCCGCTCAGATCCTGACCACCCTCAAAGGCTGCTGATTGAAAGGAGATAGTAAAGGCTTTTGTGGCAGCGTGTCATTTTGTGCCTGTATAAATCAAGATATTTCTCATATTTTATCTATTTTTGTATATAAATAATTGCTACTCGGGTATATTTAGTGTGTTTTTATAGGTAACAAAGGTTTCGCAAGGAAAAGAAGGAGAAGATGCAAATTTATCAAGAATATGAGCAAACAAAGTTAACTAAGGCAAAAACCGGCACTCAAGTGCAACAACAGCAACTTCAAGAGTATTTTTGGCAAAAATAAAGCTTGAACTGAAAACTTTCATATAGTAAAATTTGTAGATCTCAGAATTATCTTCAAAATGAGTCCAAGAATAGCTTAATCCAAGTTCGTATGAAAATGTTATGGCCATTTTATTGAAGCACTGTAGAGTGAAATCCGATCCAACGGGTTACGGGTCTATTGAACTTAATTTCGGATTTTGAATCCAAAAATTAGTATTTTATGTCATCTAATCCCAACCATTGGTTTTTAATACCTATGTGTTTGATTAAAATTATATATCTTGAGATTAGTTTGTATTGGATTATGATTATATTTTTTGTATTGAGTTTGAGTAGGAGTAGGATTGTATTTGGGTTATAAATACCCTATGAATCCTTGTAAATTAGGGTTAGGTTTTTAGATGTAATTTAGATGTACTTTTAATTAATAAAATTAGGATTTTGCTGAAGGGGTGACGGCCACAATACCGGACTCCAGAGGTAATTCTTTTTGTTCTTTAATTTTTTCTTAGTTAATTTATTTTAATTGCTTTCTAGTTTAGATTTATTTGCTTTCTAGATTAGATTTAATTGCGTTCATGAATAGAAATTTGATTTTGCTTACTAGAATTATGAGTAGCTGCAGTTTAGCTCTAGGATGTAGATGAAACTAGGATCCACTATGTAATTGCTTTCTAGTATTTTCTTCCTAATTAAAATAATAAAAATATGATTTTTCTATGAAAATATTAAAATACAAGAACGCATAGATTAATACTTTGATAGGTTATACTTGAGTTAAGTTTCTTGATAGCCTATACTTAGTTAGGGTTTGGGGTTATTGATTCTTATCTTCTTCATCGAATTATCTAATGATTTAGTTTATTTTTATGAAAGTAGTATTTTTGATAGGTCATGCTTGCATACCACTTGATAGCTCATGTTTAGGGCACTTTAAATAAAGATTAAACTAAAAGATCAAATTTTTATGATAGAAGAAGATAATAGAAGTAAATATATGGTTGGAAACTAGTGTATTCTAAATCCTAGGCTAATTAGAATAACTTCCAAATACAACCTTGAATGCTTTATTAGTCCGTTAGACTATAGAATTAGTAAGAATTGCAAAATACCTGAGATCTCTGTGGGACGACCTGTAAAGCGCTATAACCGACACTGTACGCTTGCAGTAAATTATCACATCAAGTTTTTGGCGCCGTTGCCGGGGATCGACGGTATTTTTCTTACTTTTTCTAACGTTTTACGGATTAACAGTGTGTGTTGAGTATGTATAGATCTGGAACTTCAGATACAGGAAACAAAAAGGGAAGAAAAGAGTCTCGGAAGTGCACTGCAAAACCAGAGAGGTAAATTCCCTGATTTTACCGCTAAATAGTGGCAATTACCGCTAATAGTGGCAATTACCGCTAATTAGCGGTAATTTTAGAGACTTTTCCCCAAAGTTTGTCTAATTCTGTATTTAGGGTTTCTGGTTTTGTAAAAAATATTAAAAATATAAAAATAAAATTTCAATTTTTTTTATTTTTCCTTTTCCATCTCTTTCCCTCTCCACCTTCTTCAAAAATAAATAAATAAATAAATAATTAAAAAATATTTCAAAATCCAACTGGATGCTATAATTGTCATGATCCATATCATAATTATTATCAGTGTCCATGGATAGAAAGTTCGTTAGGATTAGGTCATAATCAATTTCACACCTGCATATAATGAACTTACGAGCGCTTCCTATACACAAAATTATAATTGTAAACAGATGAATCATTCTAATTTTGCATATAATCAAGAGCTGTACCAAGAGAGTTCTCCATCTGATCCTTTCTTTATGGGCTGTTCATCTTCATATTCTACATTTAATCATAAACAAGATATTCAATTGAACATGTTAGATGAAAGATTAAAAAGATTAGAAGCAAGATATGCATGTCATGAGAATTTACCTACAATCACTTCATATCTGTCATCAAATAGGTACACAGATCTATCATATCCACCTTCAAATTTCACTCATGATCTCGAGATGCAATCATTTGAGAAAAATAAGAAAAATTACGATCATGAGTCTGAGGAACGAAAACAAAGAATAGAGGAAGATATAAAAGTTTTGCTAAAATTATCATCTCAAAAATAATCCTCTCAAATTGAATTTTGTATGGAAGATCTTCTCAAAGCGATTTCTCAAACTAAATTTTTTGGAGATCAACCATCTAATTGGAGAGATTAAATGCAAAATTGACAAAAAGGCTAAGTTTATCCATATCAAAATATAAAAGGACACACTATGAGAGTGGAAAGCGATCAAGAGGTCGTAATCGGTTTAAATTTTCTAGTAAGTGTATAATATTTAAATAATAATTTTCTTATTTATTTTACCACTCTTGATTTGTGTATAAAGGTATACACGAGTTTAGGTTTGGGGGAGTGGGTTAGGATATTTTCTTCATATTTTTTTAAAATTTTTAGTTTTTTTTATAATCTTTATTTTATTTTTAGATTTTTGAGTTTCTTTATTTTACACTTTAGATAGTTTTTAGGGTAACTAACAAAAAAATTAAATACTGAAAAAACTGAAAAAAATTATATGTTTTCATCAATAGATCAAACTAATTACAGATAAAAGAATAAATTTAGATTTGAAATTGGATAGGAGAGTAGAATGGACGATACACTTTGAATTTTATGAAAAAGATTAAAATCCAAAAAATAAATACCGCTAAAAGTAGTTTTGATGCAAGTGTACATCTATTTTTCACTTCACAATAGTTTATTAAGTTAAGGACAAAGATGATAATGATTGAGTAAGTTTTCTCTCTCTAAACAAAAAAAGAAAAAAAAGTGGGAATAAAATAATGGGGTGCGCCTGGTATTAAGGCAATAGTTTTAAGAGTGAAAAAAATGTATGATCCGAATAATCGGGTATTTTGCATCTAAATAAGCGTGAATATTCGCATGAAAAGTAAAATATTCTAAAAGAAAGAGAGAGAGAATGAGAGAGAGAGTATGATCCGAGTAATCGGGTATTTTGCGTATAAGCAAGCGTGAATATTCGCATGAAAGGAGAAATATTCTAAAAAAAAGAAAAAAAAAAAGAAAAAAATTGTTATGAGAGAGAAGATGAATCATGAGTTAGAGTTGGAGTTTAAGGCTGAAGTAGAGTATAACACATGCACGTAGATGTATAGGAGCCAATAGATTATTTGTTAGTGAGTATTGAAAAATAAGATTTAAATTTTTTATCAAAATGATAAGTGTATCTTATATGATGCTCGATTTGAAAATTGATAATCTAAATGCGCTCTTGAATTTGTATATTAGTGAGATTAATTAAAGAAAATATTATAAAAAAAGATTTTTCTTTCTTTTGTATAAAATTTTTATTTTTCTTGATTTTCGGTTATCTTTATTTTTCTTTTCTTTATTCTGTAATATATTTTCTTCACGAATTTTGTGCGTATAATCACTGCAAACCCTCAAAAGACAACACTCGTTTACTAGGATAACTTAGGGATTTAAAGGCTTGTTGCATATGCTAAGTGCAATCGCGATTCCTGCAAAAGTGAGTTAGTATTTTTCTTTTTCTTTTTACCATTAGGTTTTGCTCGAGGACTAACAAAAGATAGGTGTGGGTGTGATAAGTATCATATTTTGTATTTTTTCTCTCATATTTTATCTATTTTTATATATAAATAATTACTACTTGGATATATTTAGTATATTTTTATAGGTAACAAAGGTTTTGCAAGGAAAATAAGAAGAAGATGCAAATTTATCAAGAATATGAGCAAAGAAAGTTAACTAAGGCGAAAACTGACACTCAAGTGCAGCAGCAGCAACTTCAAGAGTATTTTAGGTGAAGATGAAACTTGAACTAAAAAATTTTATGTGGCTAAAATTTGTAGAGCTCAAAATTATCTTCAAAACGAGTCCAAGAACAGCTTAATTTGAGTTCGGATGAAAATGTTATGGCCATTTTACTTAAGCGCTGTAGAGTGAAAAATCCGATCCAATGGGCTACGGGTCTGTTGAACTTAATTTCGGATTTTGGACCCAAAAATTAGTATTTATTGCCATCTAATTTCAACCATTGGTTTTTAATACGTATGGGTTGGATTAAGATTATATATCTTGAGATTAGTTTGTATTGGATTATGATTATATCTTTTGTATTGAGTTTGATTAGGAGTAGGATTGTATTTGGGTTATAAATACCCTATAAATCCTTGTAAATTAGGGTGAGTTTTTTAGATGTAATTTTAGATGTACTTTTAATTAATAAAATTAGGATTTTGCTGAAGGGGTGACGTCCACAGTACCGGACTCCAGAGGTAATTCTCTTTGTTCTTCAATTTTTTCTTAGTTAATTTATTTTAATTGCTTTCTAGTTTAGATTTATTTGCTTTCTAGATTAGATTTAATTGCGTTCATGAATAAAAATTTGATTTTGCTTACTAGAATTATGAGTAGCTAATTTAGTTTAGATCTAGGATGTAGATGAAATTAAGATCCACTGGTTCTCTAGTATTTTCTTCCTAATTAAAATAATAAAGACATGATTTTTCTATGAAAAGATTAAATACAAGAACTCGTATATTAATACTTTGATAGGTTATACTTGAGTTAAGTTTCTTGATAGCCTATACTTAGTTAGGGTTTGGGTTTGTTGTTTTTTATTTTCTTCATCGAATTATCTAAAGATTTAGTTTATTTTTATGAAAAGTAGTATCTTTGATGAGTTATACTTGCACACCACTTGATAGCTCATACTTAGGGTACTTTAAATAAAGATTAAACTAAAAGATCAAATTTTTATGATAGAAGAAAATAATAGAAGTAAATATATAGTTGGAAACTAATAGATTCTAGATTCTAGGTTAATTAGAATAACTCCCAAATACAATTTAGAATCCTTTGTTAGTCCGTTAGATTATAAAATTAGTAAGAATTACAAAACACCTGAGATTTCTGTGGGACGACCTGCAAAGCGCTACAACCGATACTGTACGTTTGCAGTAAATTATTACATCAGTTAGCATCATCATCTGTTCAATACAAATGGAAAAGTACAATAACAAAAGTGAAATTGTTCATAACGTCATAATTACAAAGTTACATATAGTGAGCAGGGAAGTACAATACACTATCGCCTAACAAGTTTTCTAACAGGACGGCGGGTCCGTCCAGCCGTTGTTGGCAATTCCGAAGATCTAGTCTCAACTTGGTCTTCGACATTAGTGCAGTCTTGAATGACAAAGCGAATGCGGATTAGGGTCTTGTATAAGATCTAGGGACGTTGTTTGGAATTTCGTGGGCCGTCAGCAATGAGTGGATCAATAATGTCTTCTATGTCCCTCATCTTGTGCAATAACTGTTATGTGTCTTTGTAGTAGAAACATACAGTAATCCATGAAAGAGAACGACAATAGTGGAAATGAACAATGAAAAACATATCTGGTGAATATCGGTTGAAAACTGTTCAGGAACTGTGCGTTCATCTACATGGGGGCTTGGCCCAATAAACGCAACCACTGCACCTCGGTGCTCTTGCAATAAAATGTGATCTTTCCAGTTTATCCACATCACCTATGTGTGTGCGTACTTCACCTTCTAGCTATTGGTTGTTTTACCATGGCTTTCACGAATAGCTCGGAATGATGGAGGAGATACATATTGCCTACGCCCAAATTGTCAAATAACACGTACGGGATGGTAAGGTTCAATCGTCTCCCTAATCTTCCAAGTACCCATATAAAATGCAAGATCTAAGAGAGGGTGGGTATCTCTGAAAACCCGATAAGGATCCCATATTGCTTACAATTTTTTAGATAACCAAACAAACATATATCATCTTAGCATGAGATACAAAAGTTAAGGAATGATGAAAAAGAGCATAGAAAATGGAAAAAAAAATATCTCATTTGGACTAAAAGCATCCAATCTCCCACAAATAACTTTTACGTGCTCGCAGGAAATATTATTATCCTATCTACTCAGCCAACGACACACCTGGAATTGATCTAGCTTATATGATGTGCATGACACATGCATCGGTATTGGAAAATGTGCAAAAATTCATGCTTGGAGAAGCGTTAGATAGCCAGCACACTAAGCAACATCAGCTCTTGATGCAAGACCTAATTGTCTATACATAAAATAAAGAGCGGCAGCTCCCCATGCATACATGTGTACAGAGTGAATATCATCCAAAAGTGCTAATTAATCAATTGACACCCTTGTCCCACTCTTATCTCCAAATAGCGTGCAACCTAGAAAATATAACAAATAAGGCCGAACGACGCAAGTATCTCTAATTTCAGAATCGTTATCCGTGACCCCGCTAAAATGATCTTTTAGTCACTCAAGGCGAACTGAGATCTCACCCTTCGTGTTGAACTCATCCCTAACTTCACTTTCACTTACACTTAGGTAATTAACAATAAGGTCGATGAGAAGTGGAGGATCCTCATCTTCAGGCAAATACACAGATTTACCTGTTATTGGCAAGTCAAGGAGGCATACAACGTCATCCAGTGTGATCGTCATCTCCTCAAAAGGCATGTTGAAAGTATTCGTTTTCGGATGCCATCTTTCCATAAATACTGATATCTCAACACTGCTTATATAATTGTAGGAACATAAACCAGTGGGTACAATGAGGATTCTTTGACTAGCTCCACAAACTATGTATTCGGCTTGCTCAATCTTAGTGGCCAAGCAGCTATTTTCTTTGTATGATTGATGTATCTCAATGTTTCTTTTTCTTGATAATAATTGTTACGTTAGATCCAATTACACAAATATGGAATTTATAAATATACGAATTAAAGTGAGTAGACGCACCTCTTTTTTAGAAATGAAATATGTAACACGAGTCTCGAAACTCTTCAAGAATGGTCTACTAGTCCACTTTTCATTGGCAATGGAAATCCCTCTTCTGAGCCCCCAAGATCGACGTTCGTCGTCTCAATGCAACAGGTTCCTCTTCAACTTGCGATCAATTTGAATATTCGATAGGTTTGTCACATTGTTCTCCCTCCGACTCGGTGCTGCTTGAGTGTTCGGTGGTTTCGTGCCAGCTTTCTTCCTCCGATACAAGGCCGTCGGCCTAATTCGAGATGACTCAGGTTGATCTATCTGCAGAAGTGTTGAACATACATTAATCCAATTTTTTAACAGTTACCATATAAAATTGGTCCAATATTGTGTTCGGTGACAATGCATATTTCCCTATTCCAAAAAAACCATACTAAACATTATCACATCAAAGGAGATGAAAATTGGATGTTGAAATTATAAAACCCTAAATCTTACACAAAATTGGATGTCCCTATTATAGCCTAAACTCTACTAGCACTATTAAACAATATAGGAGATGAAAATTGAATGAGAGAAAGAAAATATGAATAATATCTTATCGACAGGGCTCAACGGCATTGTCTTCACGGGCTGATCTTCATAGCGGAGAGCGCGGCCGAAGTCAAAGGACCAATTTAGGCGGTGGTCGTTGAAGGAAAAAGAAAAAGCCGGAGCGGAAGAAGAAGAGAGTGAGTCGGGATGAAGAAGAGAGAGAGTGGGGAGGAAGAAGAGAGAGAGAGTGGGTAGTTGAAAACCGAATTTTCTAGTGTGCCCCAATTTTTCTTCCGAGCCCCATTTTCTCTAGCAGAAATTGCATTGGTGGCTGCAGGGTGAAACTAAAAAAATCATGGGGCTCACTAAGAAAATGAGTTTGTTTCAAACTAGTCTGGGGGCACACTAAGAAATTGGGGCTCACTGTGAAAAATATGAGGCGCATGTAGCAACTCTCAAGGAAAAATTTCATCAGAAACTCGGTCAATTTTCATTCTCCTTTTTATTTTCGAATCAGCTTTGCGTCTCTCATCTTAAAATGGAGAATCGAGGAGCCATAGTAGAGTCTAGAGAGAGCTTGGCATTTCCAATGGAGAATCCCTTCAGCTTCAAGTTTGGTCAGGTCTTTACTGGATTTGGCATCGGTTGTGGGATTGGTGTCGGTGTTGGCCAGCCTGTGCACTCGGGTAACTTCTCCTTTCTCTCTCCTCTTCCTCTTTTGTCAATCCTTCAACTTTTTCTACTGGGCAATGGATTTTGGGGGGTTTTTCAAAGGGAAGGATGGGAAGGACTCGCCAAATCGAAAGTCTAATGCCCCTTGTATGCTTTTAAATTATATTGATGCTTGTGGTTGTGTTTCTTCTTTGAGGAATTTTAACAAACATGTTGCCTGATTAATCTTATGATTAGTTTGGGAGGAAAGTTTGTAGCTTGACGATGACCCTTTTTGTGATTTTCCATCTTTTGTAAATGGATCAACTTCTCTTTTGGATTATCATGCCTTAATGCGTGATTGGTTTGATGGTCGGTATGCGTTGAGTGTTAACAACAACGTGATTCTTTGCTTGTTATTAGTACTTGTGGTGATGATTTTGATTAGATATATCCATTTCAGTTTATTCAATTCATTCCAGTTTTTCCAGCGGAAGATAGTCTTTAAAATTCTGATGGCACAAGCCGCAAATAGCCGACACTTCTGTCATGAAGCTCGGTCATAGGTACACCTAGGGATGGAAAATGGGCGGCAACAAGGACCTTGGCCCTTCCCATTCAATTTCTGAATTTAAAAAAAAATTAAAAATTTTATTTTTAATTCAAAAATTTGAATAGGACAGACCAAAAATCAGCCTTGGACCCATCCATTCTCATCCCTAGGTACATGAATAGGATATGCCATTTTCTTTCATTCCTGGGTTTCCGTGTTTAGTCGTTTAAGATCCATTGTATTTTGGTGTGTCCATATCTCTGCTTCTTAGGTAGCAAGGAACTGTAATTGAAGTCTTTAAGTCAGTTTTAACTATAATAATTTGGTTCTTGGAATAAATCAAGGAACTCTGGAACGGCTCCAGTTCAATTATTTTCTAGTTGCTTGCATCATTGCCAAATGTTATCTTTCTCATAGAGAATTTTGACAATTGCTTAGAAAACCATCTTTAGTAGTCTCTATGTCAAACTATTCCCCGTCTTTGCATTATTCTCAAGTAATGTTGTTTCAATTCGTTACAACAAATGTTTAAGTTTGAATCCTGAGCAATTGCCAAGCAGTATTACTTAATGGTAAGTTAATTCTCAGATATAAATAGAGATTACTTTTGATAATTTTTAAGTAATATAATTACAACATTTCGTCTGCGCTTTTCGGTTGGTTTTTCCTGCACTCTTATATTTTGTCATGATTATCAGGTGCAATACCAATGGTTCAACAAGCAATGAGTGCCGCCAGAGGTGCAACAAATGCTCTCTATGGTGTCAGGCAGCATGTTAATAGTTCTGTAAGGGCAAGCATTTATTTTCTTAGTGTTGAGCTCATTTCTGACTGAATTTGGGGCCTAAATATTCTCTGTTTCTGTTTCTAAGCTAAGCAAGGTAGGAATGAAGAATGTTCAAGCTGGTGTTGGATGTGGAGTTGGCATTGGTCATGGTTTTGGGTTAGGTAAGCATCATGCCATGACTCTTGAAAGTGTATAAATGTGATAGGTCCTATTTCTCCTTTCTCTCCTCCCCTCCTTTTCTTTTCTAATCTCCCTTCTCTTCGTCCCCTATGTCGCTTCACTCAAAAAGAAAAGAACTCCACATACACCGGCATACGACCTTGCAATTTTCTTTATAGTAATATGCTTGCTATTTTGTATCATCAAGACCTTTAGTATGCTTTGTACGAGATTCTCTTCTTGTTCCTTTATTACCATGGAATCATTAACGGTGGTAGAGCCAGGAACTTTTGTAGGTGTAGGCAAGAAAATGATAGTTTGAATGTTGAATCAAAACAGAAAAGGTGAGAAATAAAATTAATTGGTAAATGGTTTATCTATACGATTAGTACGATTGGTTCTACTTTAGCATTTCACGTGCTTTTTAGTATATAGTCCTATTGAAATTAACTAGAACATTCTTTTACTAAGAAAAATTAAGTAAGAAAACCTTGGATACCAATAAAAGCCTAAGTGCTAATTCTAAAGCAAATATGAGAAACACAGATATAGTATCAGTTAGAATCTCTAATAATGCATGACATCTTAAGTTAAAACACTTGACATGTAGACAAGAAAAATAGTTTGAAATGTGAATAATTTCCATTTGAACTTTCCATTTCTACCTTCCTATTCATTTTACTCCATCATTCAATTCCTACAATCTCTCATTGTTAAATTATTAATGAGCCATTTGATTCATTTGAATTTAAATTTAAAACTTATTATTCAAAACTCTATAGTCAACTACAATTTTGAACATTTGACCAATTTCAAATTTGTCTAAATCAGTCATATTTATAAGCCTTTAACCCCATTCAATATTCACTTAATTTCTTTTTAAATTAAGCCCTCCCTAAATCCTATTTAAACCCCACCAATTCATCTTAATTTCTTCCACCAAACCAAATTATCTCCTCTTTTCTTTCTCTACCCACTGATTGCCGCCGGCAACTGTCGAAACCGCTAGCAATAGTCTGCCAACAACCAAAGCATCATCAATCGCTGAAGCACCGCTAACTGCCGGATCGCTGCCGACCACTAGAGGAGCCATCTTGCAAGTATTTTCTACTACCGAACGCACCTTCATAGTGTAAGTGGCCCCAACGACCTTTGCCGACAATCGTCATCCTTACACCAGACCGATGCCGGAATCATTATTGTCACGTCAAAGCATTATCCCTCCTCATCACCTGACCTTTCATAATGAGTTCTTCCAGTTGAGGTTAGCAGTAATCCCATTCCTATTTCCTTATTAGGTTTGACTTTATTGGACGTAGTTAGTTCTCAATACCTATAATAACCTTATAAAAATCTATACCAAATCATCTTATAGGCCCAATATGATGACTATCCCTTTAAATAATTTATTTCAAACATGTTAACCTTCCATAACTATAAGTGGATTTTTACCTACCCTTAATTCAAGATAAATTTTCCTAAATCACAAAAACCAACATTTATTTTTATAATAATTTGTTATGTATATTTTATTAGAAAACTTGAGTGTGAATCTATTTTAGGAGTATGTTTTATGGCCAAGGTGAGTTTCTCATCGAACCCGCTTTTCATGCACAATTCCTATTTAATGGTAATGAGTTATATGTCAATTTATTAAATACAATTGTTTATATATGTCTTGATATACATTA
Source organism: Dracaena cambodiana (assembly GCA_036321105.1). Lineage (NCBI taxonomy): Eukaryota > Viridiplantae > Streptophyta > Magnoliopsida > Asparagales > Asparagaceae > Dracaena > Dracaena cambodiana. The sequence continues at coordinate 18,531,481 of JAYEPQ010000004.1, read as the reverse complement.
TTATTTTCTTTCACAATAACTGTTTAAATAAAGTATAATTTTACTTCCGAATAGAAAATGTCATGCTCGTTTTACATTTCTCATTTGTACATGTTCATATAATTAGAAATTATTTTAATACATGAAATTTGATGACCTTACAAACTTTATTCAAATGAAATATAGTTATAAATGGACTAATCAATAATAAAACATAGTGAATCGAAATGCTAATTTATGGTGATAATGATTGTAATATTGTATGACAACAGTAGAAAAGAGTTCTAAAGAAAAGTGGTTACTAAATTAAGAAACGTACTTGCACGGAAAATCTCTCATTTCCTTGCTTTTGCTTGGTCGTGTATCATTATGATATGTAGTCAGAAATTTCTAAAATTACTGGTTAAAGTTTCAGTAATATATTACAATTGAAAACATTTCTATAAGAATCACTGAAGTATAAGGAACTTGAACTGCACTTCAACTCGAACTGAATTAAAATCATATTATTGGAAATGTATTGTACTGGATTTGGCACGATATTGGCAACTGTAAACAATACTGGGTTGGGGAAGATACTTATTGATATAAAACTGTGTTTCGGCTCTACTGTTAAGTTGCACAACTAATTTTTGGGCACATCATGGGTACATAAGTTGTACAATTGATTTTTGCACACACCATGGGTGCGTGGTGATTAGCTGGATCTCATCAAAATATTACTGTTGCAGTTGTGCAGGTCCGGATCAGCTCTGGACAATTGTGTGACCATTTTTCCGGGTCCCTAGAGGAGACAATCGAAACACAGATATAGTATCAGTTAGAATCTCTAATAATGCATGACATCTTAAGTTAAAACACTTGACATGTAGACTAGAAAATAATTGTAATTAGAACAAATATTCTTAAGAGCTTAATTAGTAAATTAATTCATATTCTATATTTATATTCATATGCACTATTCACATCTTTCTCAGTTACTCTTACTTTTTTTATCTTTCATACTTATATTATTTTTATTGGTCGCGATCTGACGATCTGAGTGTGCATGTCCAGATTTCGAGATAAATCTAATGAAGCAGAATGAAAATTGAAAGTGTTATAAGGAGTAATTGAAGCCAGTATACTGTCGTTCTTTTTTTTCAGTCTTGAACTTTTTAAGTTGCTTCCGCTACTAATTTTTTTTCTCCTTATTTACGTTATTATCTATTGTAATTCAAATTTGTCCTTCAAATGAAAGTTCTATTTTCCATTAAAATATTATTGTGATACGTGGCAATCATCGATATTGTAATGAGACTTAGCGTATTTTCATAAGTACGCTGCCGAATAACTCAGCTGTCTAGCATTCCGGATGGCGGGCCGTTACAGAGACTTTCTTTCCTGTAGCACGTCTCAACTCTATTCACATTCTCTTCTCTCTTGCCATGAACATCGACTGGTCATTGTTCCAATTGGATATTAAAATGTTTTCTTATATGGTGATATACAAGAGGTGTATATGGAACAACCATCAGGGTATATTTAGGGGGAGAATATAGTTTGCAAACTCAAGAAAGCGATTTATAGATTTAAACAGAGTCCTTGAGTCTACTTTGATAAGTTTTCTGCTGTAATTACTGTTATTGGTTTTCAGCGTTGTCACTATAATCATTCTGTCTTTGTCCGGCATACTCGTCTGGTATTGTCCTCCTTTCCATATATGTAGATACTATTCTACTAACTGGGACTGATACAGTAGTTTTGACGGAGACAGAGTTATATCAAATAACATTTTGTAACTTTTGATATGAGAAGATTGAGATATTTTCTTAGAATTGAGATAGCTTATCATAAATATGCGTTACTTCTTTCTTAGAGAAAGTATGCACTAGGTCTATTGGAAAAGACCGGTCGCCTTGGATGTAAATGGGCTAATACTCCAATGAAATCAGACTTAGACATATGGAGTGAAAATAGTACTTTGTATAAGGATGTCAATCGGTATAGGAGAATGATTGACAACCTTATCTATCTCACGGTCACTAGACTTGACATTTCTTTTGCTATTGGTTGCTGAGTCAGTTCATGCATAAACCAAAGGATATAACATTGGAAAGGTGTTATGAGAGTTTTGACATATATTAAGAGCTCTTCTGGAAATAACTCTTAAAAAACATAGGCATGTTAAAATTTGTCTTTTCAGATGCTGGATATGCAGAAAATAGAGGAGATAAAAAGTCAACTATTGGATACTTTACATTTGTTGGAGATAATATAGTTACATGGAGGAGTAAGAAACAACATGTAATGTCTCGATCTTGCTGAGGTAGAGTATCGGGTAATGACACACACCACATGCGAATTGTTATGGTTGAAAAATTTGCTAATTGAAAGAAAGATCCTATACTTATGTACTGTGATAATCAGTTCGCTATTTATATTGCTCAAAATCTAGTGTTTTATGATCATACTAAGCAAATAGAGATACATTGTCATATGGTTCGAAATAATATGATAAAGAAGATAATATGTATTTCGTTTACTCATCCGTCAGAACAATTGGCTGATATTCTAACTAAAACTGTATCGCCAACTGTGTTCTTTAATGTATATAATAAGTTGAGTATGATTGATATTTATACCCCAGTTTTAGCGAGAGTGTTAGATTAGACTACTATCTTATATTTGGATTTAGTTTGAGTTTAGTACCATATTGCCTGTTGAGTGGTTTGTATGGAGTTGAGAGATTTATAAATATATGTATTCTCTGACTTATAATAATATAGAGATTGACTTTTGTTTCTACTTTCTTTCTGACAAGATCATTATATTTTTCATTCACTAGATATTATGGTTATCTTGCTAAACACAATAGCCATTGATATATGATGAAAATGTAATTATAATTCAAATTCGTTAAGTAAACAAAAAAGGGTATGATAAATCTGAATATGTCCAAGAAATGTATGAAAAGTGTCCCAACTAAAGATATTATTAGAATATTGAGGATAAGGCTACAAAGTGTTCAAAACATGTCTAACCATCTAAGTGTCCAAAAAGTTTGGTGTCATGTCCAACATAAGTATAGCTTATGATAAAAGGATTCATTGCTACGTAGGACATTTACCTCGGTAAGTTAGTCAACTTATGATTGGTAGTTGGTTAAAATGGGAATTCTTGATTAGGCTCACTTTTATTTTCATTGTTATAACTCAAAGCATCTGAGGTATGTTTCTTATAGATAATGTAAGTTGATCTTATACTGCATTATGTTTTTTTAAGGTAAAAAATTATTTTGATTCACTTAAACATGTTTTTCTTCTACAATTTTATGTCTGCATATATACACCTGATCTTGTGAACAATTCTCTAGTGCATTATTTTAAGGTACTGATTCCTATGTTATCTATTCACAGGAATTGCCTTGAAACCTGGAGTTGTTCATCGAATTCAGTCTTCTGTTTCAGTATGTACTATATCTGTGTTCTTCAAGTTTAAATCTCATAATTTGTTTGGTCTTTTATAAATTTTCTTTATCATGCTTTAGCTAGCGGTGACAAAGCTCATGAACATGGGACTTGCACCTGGCTTATCTTCAATGCAAAGCATTGTACCTGGCTCTGTCCAAAGTAGCATTAATGCATCGACAAACACATCAGCTGGAAACGTGCAATCTTCTAGTGGCAGTGTTTGGGATTTAGCATCTAAAACTGCAGAAAGCAGCTTTCACCCTTCAATAACCAGCGAAAGTGTCCGTAGAGATCCTGTAAATATTCCATATGAGCTGGGAGGAATGTCTGAAAGACCACACAGTACTTATACAGAAAAGGTTATTGACAGCTTCATGCGGAGTCCAAGTTTCAGACAAGAGGAGAATACCGAACTAAATGAATTGGTATGTATAGGAAGTCATCATGACACCACATTGTGATGATCTTTTTCTGTCAGATTTTGTCTTTTTTAAATTCAAGTTTCAGTATTATATTATTCTGAATCATATACTGAAACTTGAAAGTAGTGTGCTTACATCAATTATATTTCCTGCGAATAAGATTGCTTTTATTTTGGGATGAAAGTATATTTTCCTTAATGGAATGACTTTGCTCAGGAACTCCACAAAGCATGTTACAAGTCATCTAACATCATAAAACACCTACTCATTTCTTCTTATCTATTATTCCTTTGTTTTTCTTTTTTTGCATTAAAGATCTCCATTACATTACATTCCTAATGGATGATAATTGGAAATATTGTGTTCCCATTGTTTATAAAACTTTGACAAGCACATATTCAACTTGCATTTGCCATAAGCATCTAATTTCTATGGTAAAATATTGGTGCCAGCCGAAGAGTTATGGAAAAGGGATAAAACTTGAATGCAAATTAAGTGAGGGGTTCAAATAATAAAAGTGAAAAAAAAGAGGGTGCTCTCATATTTTACGTAATTAAACAATTTATCCACATTTTTTCCTCTCAAGATTGCTTCTAACACAAATTTTTCATGTGCAGGTGGAACATTTGCGTGTAGAGAATAATGTGCTTCAAGTGGTAAGCTAACAACTATTGTATTTTTATCGTGGATGGTAGAATATTATCATTTCTTGTTTGGGTAACCGTCATTCATGTAGTTTGGTTAGCCTTTCATTTGTACCACATTTTTTTTTGTCCACTGGATCTCAGTTTACTACTACTTTCCCTCCTCTCTTTTCCTTTTCTTCTGTGGACTATTTACCTATTTATTTAAGAAACTATAAAAAAACAGTCAGTTTACTACTACTTTCCCTCCCTCTCTTTTCCTTTTTTTCTGTGGACTATTCACCTCTTTAATTAAGAAACTAGAAAAAAGCAGTCATATGGTTTGGGTTATTTGAGGATATTCAAAATGGCTGACAGACAGGGGCTGTTTGTTTATAAGGAAAAGAGTGGAAAAAGGGGTATGAAATTTTTTTTTTTTTTTAGTGCTGTTCATACTTTCTTTGGGGTGTAAATTTAGAGGTTTTAGAGTTATGGAGGCAAACATTAGAATCTAGACGTTTTAGATTGAGTAGGTTCAAAACACAGTATATGAAGTATAAATTTAGTAAACGACGGATCCAAGACTATAGTACTGTAATACTAGACGGGCAAATGATGCAAATGAACAGTCAGTTTAGGTATTTGGGTTCTGTTATTCAAAATGATGGAGAGATCGATAGTATGTCAATCATAGGATTCAAACTAGCTGGTTGAAATTGAGAAGTGCAACGAAACTTTTATGTGACCGTAACATTCTAGTAAGGTTGAAGGGGAAAGTTTATAGGACTACTATTAGGTCAGTTTTATTATATGACACGGAATGCTGGGCTATAAAGAAACATTATTTACAGAAAATAAGTGTAACAGAGATGTGCATGCTTCATTGGATATGTGGCAATACTAGGAGAGATAAAGTGAGAAATAAAGATATTCGTGCTAAGCTAAGTGTAGCCTCTATCGAAGAGAAGATGAGAGAAAATTGCTTACGATGGTTTGACTATGTACAACATAGAGCTACAAATGCGCATGTTTAACGATGAGAGCTTATCAACTAGGATAAGTTGAAAGAGTAAAGGAAAGATCGAAGAAAATATGGATAGAGGTAATACGAAAAGATATGGATTGTAGAGGTTTAAATGAAAGCATATTACTCAATAGGAATGAATGGAAAAGGATTATCAGCGTGAGCGATCCAGCGTGATTCTCTTTTGGTTCATGTAGCCTACCTCAAGTACTTGAGATAAAAGGCTTAGCTGCTGCTGCTGTTGTTATTCGTACTTTCTTTCTCCTGCTTTCCTTTGTTTCTTTAGCACAAAACAGCCAATCAAGAAAAAACCTCTGAAAATACGATGACACCAATTTTTTTTTCTCATGCAGTCATGCAGGCTCAAAATATGCGGATTCCGTTGGAAAACACTTGCTGCCAAAAAAATTAAAAATGAGAGAAAAGAGGATGGTTGTAGGATGTGCTCATCCTCTCTCCCCCTGTTTTTCTCATCTCCCTCCAAATCTCTATACTCCCTTCTTCTTCTCCATGCAATCTAAAAGTTAGGATTTTGATACAAAACTTTGATGCAAATCCTTAAATTCTTATATTAAGGTTGTTAACACCATTTAGAATTTTTGTTTGTGAAGAAAAATTTTGGCTTCTCTTGAACTTGTCAATTTTGTCGCAAAAAGTTTAGGCTTTCTATTTTTTTTTCCATGATCTGTACTAAATTTGAAATCTTTTATTGGATCTTCCTTTTTTACTGATCTAGAGATGTTACTTGATATATTGGGGCTTTTTTGAGTTTGCCGTTCTTGAAGAAAAAATTAGGGCTTTTTACTCAATTGGGCCTTTAAGTCCTTCATTTTTATTGTAACAGTTTTTTTTTTTTAATAATTTCTCAGATTTTCTTTTCCAATGGGAGGTAAAATCTGCAATCCTAACATTCTTTTTATTTGGTGTTTTAGAATTAAATTAGTTGATTGTGATGGATTACTTATGGAATTTCGAGGTCAATGTTGATTATTTCGATTGGATATTGGTGATAATTTTATCCTAGCGTATGGGATAGTTGATGATTGATTTTTTAGTTGAATTTGCTGATAATGTTTTCATAATATGTATGTGGTAGTTAAGGATTATTGTTGCTTTAAAACTATTTATTAAATTTATTTGCTTATAGTATACGGTTGTTGATTAACTAATTGATGTTATGTTAATATTTGTTAATATAATGCATAATTAACAGTGTTGACACAAGAGAAAATTACTTATTGATTATTATTAGTAGTTTTATAGAAGAATTAGAATTACTAAAATATGTGATTGAGTCCATGGACATATTTTAATTTTATTTTAGAAATAAAAAAAATTAGAATTAGTTGATTGAGACTTTATTATGCTGGTTTCAAACATGCAAATCAATAGAACTTTTTCATAAGGTTGAGACTAAGATGAATGCAACTTTGTAAGTTCCTTGTTATAGTTTAATTTCATAAGAAATTTTAACATCTAGTTCCATAAGAAATTTTAACATCTAGTTTGATATGGATAAGCAAAATTATGTTCCATAGGAATGTGACTGTTGATTATGAAACTTTGTTTGATAATTTGCTTGATAAGAGCATTGATGAAATTTTCTTGTGGATAATATACTTGTAGATGAACATAAAAGAATGAGATTTAGATATGGATAAGAATAATTTGGAAGAATGAATTTGTGAATGTGTCATGGGGTTTTGTATACAATAATGGTTATGATAATGCACTTAATACTTCTTCTGTTTACACATAAATAGGTTTTCAAAAGGAGTCAAAGAATGTAACACATTTGTACATTGATTCACCAAGTTGTGTAGTTATGCTTAAGATGCATTTAGGGGCATTGTTTAATTTACAACTACAATGAGAGGAGGGGTCTAAAGACTTCGTGTATATTCTTATTGAGCAATAAACTTGCAATCTACAGGACAGAAATCCAAGTGTATAACTTTAAAGTTAATTTTATGAGATCAAGCGAGACAATTAGTAGATATTTCAATAAAGTTCTAGGAACCATGTGTAGGCTATTGGATAGGTTCATGAGGCTAATACCAAACAACTATCAAATCTAACTAGTATCCTTTCTTTGCTATGAGATCTTCTAAAACTTGATAAGTATTAATAAACTCTAATTAAACTTTTGCATAATATAATTTAATATTATAGGTTGCAGTGTATAATTATATTGGTCAAGTTGATGGTACTCGTATTGATGTCATAGTTTCCATTAATGCTATTGCAGGGTTTAGACTTTAGAGGTTGTAAAGGTGTAAGGCAGAATGTACTCGCAACGACGACACCCTGTAAGAGATTACAAATATGTTATGGCTAGTTGGGAGGGTTCTGCCAATAATTTAAAGGTGCTATGGATGTCTTATCTCTGCCACAACCTTGGCTCTCATGTCTATGAGAGTAATCCTTGATATGTTTGTTTTTTCATAATCATTGGAAGGTAATTCACTTTTATTTAACTTAAGCTATTAAATTATAGGAAAATACTTTTTGATGTTATATACAGTTGGAGGAACGCATGGTCATTCCCCAAAAAATCAAAAGGAGTTCAATTGTGGATGCAAGCCTTCGAACAAAATTTGAGGATACTTTTGGCTTATTGAAAAAAGATTCAAAATACTTAAAGTCATATCATCATTTTCCTAACCAAGTTGATATTATACTAGTATGTATTATATTTCATAACTATGTATTAGTTGCAAATCCTAAATATTGTATTCTTCAGAAGGTTACTATTGATGAGTATGATACTTCAGGCTTCTCAATATCTGTGACCAGCCTGGAGAAAACACATGTATGTGATAATATAAATAACATATGGTCAAATAGCATGGGATATCATGGGGTGACAAACTACAGAAGATACCGTGGGTCAGTACTGAGGGGACTGATATGTAATTATGTGTCAAGACTTTATTTTTCTTTATCATGTAATACGCATATAACTTTTCGCCAGCCCTGAACCTTAACATCCTACTGGTTATTTTTTTTTTCAATGTTTTATTAATTCATTTATATCATGTTGATATGTTACTTTCTGTATGACTTATATTAAATATTTGTATTGATGTCATATTTGCTTCTTTATGTTGCCATGTTTTAAAATATTTTTCTTATGGGAATAGATATGGATGACTCTACATAACAGTCAAAGAATCAGGTGGTAAGGAACACGTCAATCTTTCAAACAACGCAGGATTTGGATGACAACCATCATCTCCATTGGCTTTAGAGAATGTCTTTTAAGATGATGATGGAGGGAAGAAGAATATAATAATTGTAATGGATGAAAAGTTAGTTCACCTTCCAAAGATGTAAAGATTAAAAGTGTTAGGATGTAGTAGTGGTATTCTTAACAAGTATTGTTATTATTATTATATTTTGTACCTTATTCTATCTTTATAATCCTTAGAATATTGGAACTTAGAACAAATATTCATCAGGATAAAATTGCCAAAATTTGTTAGGAACACTCTTGTAGACTTCTTTTTTGCAACACATTTCTTCTTAACCCTTTTTGAAGGTGAACTAACTTGAGTCCTTGCATGCACCATCTTCTTCTCCCCGCTATTGGACTGAATGTTCTTATCACTTAGAGATGAGAATGCAAATCACTTTTTTGAGATAAATGCATGCTAGTAGGCATTGAAATATTTTGCATAAATTGCATGAATCCATCATTGGGAAGTGGTGATAGTATTTGATAAAGAAAAGAAATGAATCCATGATAGTGTATCTATCGAATAGTGCAGTTGATGGTCCAACTTGCCCCTATTAGAATATCCATCATCGTAGGAGATATTCTCTAAAAGCCAGATGGAGATGATGGTTGTGATTTAATTCCTTCATTGTTGAGGGCGTAACCATAGATGTGGTTTTACCCAATGTTGAAAATAACACGTTATGAAACCCGTTATATTGTATTATGATACCTAATAGAAAGCTAATGTTATTTAACGATTGAACATGACTCAATACATAGTAATGGTGCGTTTATTACGTTATTTTATGTTACATTATATTAAATTACGTTATTTGTAGTAATTCTTTTACTAATTTTTATATTGATGTTGATTATTTATTTTGATTATTAGCTAATTGCTGCAGTTTTAAATTGATTGCTTGTGGTTTACTTATTTGATTACTTGTAGAATTTTTAACTTACTAGTTCATAATTACTTCCTTATTTGCTTGTTGTAATTTCTTTACAGTTACTGAAATTTCTTATTTACCGATTCAATTAATTCTTAGCTAAACTAAAATGTACAGTTACAAGTAAGATAAATTGAGTATTACAAAATATAAACTACAATATTGGTAATAACTGAAAGTATTTTTGAAATTTTGTTTTCTTTTTTAGATAATGACTAAAATTATTGGTGCGAATGCGATATAATTTATGAAGATAAGATAATGTGAAAATTATTGTAAAACTTATTAAAAATTTGGCATTAATTCCGTGTTATAAAATATTTTTTTAAGCCTACCCCAAGTACTTGGGATAGAAGGCTTAGTTGTTGTTTAGAATTTTTTAATTTATTTTTTAATTTATAAAATTTATTATATAGTTTTTATTTTTTTATTAAATAAATAAGAAATTGAGTAACTTACATTATGTGTTATGTTATATGCGATTAACCCAACAGAGGCGAAATTTTACATTACTGTTATTGCTATTTTAAACATTGGTATCCTGATTATGTGACTATTACATAGTTTTAACAGGGCAATATAATGGAACAATTATGATATCAATATAAGTCATGCAAAAGTATCATATCAATGTGATACATGAAGCAATGAAATATCAAAAGTTATAGCACTAATGATGTCAAGGTTAATGACTAAAAGCTAAGTTAAGAGAGTTTTATGCATATTGCATGATAAGGAAAAACTATAGTTTTGGAACATTATTGCATGCAATCACTCTAGTGTTTCCTCTATGGTGGCTTATGTAGTGAGCCACCCATTTATCTCATGCTATTTAGTCCTATGTTGCTTCCATTTACCGCATGCTTATATTTTCTCCTATCAAGTTGCAAACGTTGAGCGTGTACAATATCATCCTCATAGTTCAAATCTATCTCATCCTCATTAGTAGTAATCTCTTTTTGAAGTATGCTAGCATTAGGATTTGCAATTTGTGTAGTTATGAAGCATGATACATGCAAGTACATTACAACTTGTTGGGAAAAGGTTGATATGGCTTAGCTTCAAATATCTTGATCAATTTCTCAAAAATTCTAATGATTATGGAAGAATAAACATATCAAAAAATTATCTTTTATTGTTTTGGCAGAGATAAGGCATCCTTAAGCACCATAAAATTATTGGTGGAGTCCTCCTAACCAGGCTTGAAATGTGTAAGTCTCTCATTAGGTGTCATTTGTACAAGTACATTATGTATTTACACCCTTATGATCTCTAATCTATGCAACAAGATTAGTGGAACCATGATGTCAACATGAGTGCCATCTATTAGACTAATGCAGTCCTACACCATAACCAATAATATTAATTGTATTAAGCATGGGTTCAATTAGAGTTTTGTTTAAATTATTGAGTTTTAAAGGGTTAATTGGAGAAACTATCCCTTTACTATTAGCTGCATAGCACTAATACTTCTCTAGGAATTTTATTAATAAAGAAACCACCTGAAAAACTTTGATAAGGGGGTGTTAGTGTTACACAGTAGTGGGCTTCTTTGTTAATAAAATTCTTACTGGAGTATTGTGCTACACAACCAATAGTACATGTGTAGTTTCAAGAATTATCAAGTTTTTAGAAATCTTACTGCATAGAACAATATTACTTTAGGTTTTATAGCGATTTCTGGTGGAGTTTGATTAGAGATTTATCTCATGAACCTATCCTATTTCTAATATATGACTTCGAAAATTTTGTTGAAATATCTACTGAATGTTTAACTTGATAAAATAAAATTAATTTTCAAACGTTTGCATTTGGGTTTGTGTCTAAAAATGTGTAGGAACATTGCAAGATGTTTCTCATTAGGGACAAGAATAGTATCTATTAGAAGTCCTTGTCTTATTATTGTTCCATGATTAATATATACATCCTAAGCATAACTACACAACTAGTTGAATCTCCAAACAAAATATGATCTGTTCTTTGATTTTTTTGAAGATTCTGCATATTGTAGGTTCATAGGGGAGAGTGACAGACTGTGTAACCATGGAAAGCATCAAGTACATTATCACAACCATCAATGTTTACACATCCCCATAATACATTCTCAAAATCCATTCCTCCAAATTAAGCTCCTCCATCCATATCCTATCTCATTTCTCAATGGCATGCTTTTATCAAACAAAATTACTTAATTGACCATTTCATTCCTATAAGACTTTATTTTCTTTACCAATATAAAACTTAAGAGTATAATATGGAAAAGTCTCATACATCTCAGACTCAATCTTATGTAAAAGTTCTATTTATTTTCATTAAATCAACTACAAATTCTTATTTAACTAAGTCTAATTCGTCATTTTTGAAATAGAATTACATTCGGTGTATGGACTCAATCACATACTTCCCTAATCCTAGTTCCCTTTTTAAGTTTACTAACAATAATCAACTAGTAATTTTCTCTTGTTTCAAGATTATTAATTATACAAATAATAAGATAGTATCAATTATTTAACCTTCAACCATATGATTATAAGAAAATAAAATTAATATGTACTTTTTAATCACCAATACTCCCTAACAGCCCCATATATATAAAGAGAAGATTATCAACAATTTCCACTAAAAAATCCATCACCATTTGCCTCGTACAACCACAATAATATCATCACTTAATATCCAACTAAAACAATCATTGACAACAGCCCTAAAATCTCAACTAATTCATCATGACCAAATATTTATTTTAAAAATTGCAAATTAAAAACGTAAAATTAGGTTTTCGGATTTTACCTCCAATCACATAAAAGAATTGGTAAATTATAGAAAGATAACTGAAATGGAAGCGAAGGACTTTGAAAGCCCTAAATATTTGATAGGACATCAACAAACTTGAGAAAGGCCCTAGTTTTTCACTTATATTCTTTGCATAGTTGTCAATATTCTACGATATGCGATACGTATCTTACGATACGATACGATATGCAAGAAAATTGATATGTATCTTATCTGCGATACTATTGAGTTAAGTATCTTACAGTACGGTAAGTATATCCTACGATATGCAATATGTTTCTTACGATACACAATATGTTGTGATATGCCGATTTACCTTATAAATGGATTTCAAACTCATTCTAATGAACCTTTTGAGTTAAATACGGAATAAAGATTCTAAACAAGTATAGACATTTAACAAAGAACATCAAAATTCAAGATACTTATTCTAGTTGATAAAAACATTTAAACAAATCATTAAAAATTAATTTAAAGTTATATATAAATTATTTAATTACTAATTCTCAATTCAAGTATCTAATGAGCTTATTTATTATTCACTAAAATCTTGATAAATAGAAAAATTTGCATAGAATTGAGAAGATGAAAATGAAGAAATTAAAAGAAAAGCTATTGAAAATGATAATAGTGATATATATCTATAAGCGATGATTAATTGATATTATATTTATTTTTTAAAAATATTTTTAGAGGGATAATGAACTTATGCTCAATATTTTGGTTTTCTTGTATATAACATATAACTGAAATTGAGGCAACAAAAAAGAAACATATACTTTAATTTTAATTTGATTTTTGGATATAAAATTAGATTATGAATGGTTTGATGAGAAATAAGAACTTACATACTAAAAGGTGTTAACTGAATGGATTTTAATGCATGTTTTATGTTGAAGAAGAAACAATGGATCTACTTAAAAGAAAAGGAATAAAAAATGTAATGGTAAAAGTTATATCAATTAGTTATTTATTCTTGATATTTACTCTCTAATAGATTATTTTATAATTACTAGTAGAACCTTTTAACTTAAATATAATTGTAAATAATAAATGAGACAAAAGAAAGGAAAATTAGAATATACTAAAGGAGTTTGTATGGACAAAAGAGACGAAAATGAAGAAAATGAATGTCATTTTCAACTTCTAGTTAATTTAGCAAAATATTTGTTAATGTAGTATTATTTTGATTAATGATCTCATGGTCGTTTGATTATTACTTACTTATATATAGCTTTTGACTTATTAACAGTACCGGCTTTAATATTTGTCTTTTATTCATTTGTTTACTTATATTTTAAATTTGCTCACATGTTTGTTATATTATATATTATTATTTGCTTATTACTTACCTATTGTATCTTATAGTACGATACGATATGTGATACGATAAATAGAGATAACGATACACTATATGTATCCCAATTTGACAACTTTGATTCTTTGTTAAAATTAGTGAAAGAGAGGGATCCAAAGAAAAGATTTCAACTTTAGCAAAGATATCTAAGGAAAAGTAAGAAGCCCCAGTTTCTTATGATGAGATGACAAACATGAGAGATGCCCCCAATTTTTCAACAAATTCGAACTTCTAAATGATGTCAACAGCCAAATATGAAGAATATAATTGGATTTGGATTCAGTTTTTGGATCAAAACCCTAAATTTTGGGTTGGATTGAGAGGAAGTAGGAAGTGAAAGTGGCAGTTTGGAGGGAGATAAAAAAGCATTAGCGAGAGGGTTGAGAGCACATCCAACAAACACCCCTTGTCTTCAACTTCTTTATTATTTTTTTGGAGACAAGCATTTTTCAGCAGAATCTGCATGTTTTGCTTGGATTTCACATGAGAAAAGAAAATCTGATGTCGCGGGGTTTTCCATGATTGGTTGTGTTCTGCCAAACAAAAGGAGGAAAAAAGAGAACACAGGAGAGAGATAGTATGAACAGTGCTAAAAAATTGGTTTATATAAACAAGTGTACAAGAAGTTGGATAATAAAGAGACAGAAAATGATATATATAGAATTGCTCGAATAAGAGAGAAAGTCTAAAAACTTATGTACTGTAAAGTGTATTAAAGATGAGGATCAGACGGTTCTAATTCGAGACTAAGAGATTAAAGAAAGATGGAAAAATTATTTTAATAGATTATATAATGGTAGTTTTACTAAACATTTGGGAGATCTTACTATTCAATTTGAGGATATGAATCGTAGTTTTATGCGTAGAATTAAAGAGTTTAAAGTAAAAGAGATTTTGAAGAGGATGAAATTAAGAAAAACTGTTGGTTCAGATGAGATTCTTATAGAGGTATGAAGATATTTAGGAGGGATTGGTGTGAGGTGGCTAACAGATATTTTTAACAAGATTTAGCAAATTAAGAAAATACCAAATTAATAGAGAAAGAGTACTCTAATACCTCTGTATAAGAATAAGGGCGATATTCAGAGTTGTTCTAACTATCGGGGAATAAAACTCATGTGTCACACTATGAAGTTTTAGGAAAGGGTAATTGAACATAGATTGCGACAAACTGTTAAAATATCGGAGAACCAGTTTGGATTTATGCCGGGACAATCGATGACAGAGCCTATTCATTTACTTCATCAACTTATAGAGCGATTCCGAGAGAGAAATAGAGATTTGCATATGGTATTTATTGACTTAGAGAAAGCCTATGATAAGATTCCACGAGAGATATTTTAGTGGACACTGATAAAGAAAAGAGTTTCCATTAAGTATATCGACATAATTACGGACATGTATGATGGAGTAGTAGCCAATGTCAGAACATGTGGTGGTTTAACAAGTGATTTTTCTATCACAATTGGATTGTATCAAGAATCTGCATTGAGCCCATTCTTATTTGTTATAGTGATTGATGAGCTTACTAAAATCATTCAAGATAAGATACCTTGGTGTATACTATTTGCTGAAGATATTGTCTTAGTTGATGAGACAAGAGCATGGGTAAATGCCAAGTTAGAGTTATGAATGCGTATATTAGAATCTAGAAGTTTTAGATTGAGTAGGTCTAAAACATAGTATATGTAGTGTAAATTTAGTAAACGACGGACCATAGACTATAATGTTGTAAAACTGGATAGGCAAGAGATACAAATGAGCAGTCAGTTTAGATTTTTGAGTTCTATTATTCAGAATGATGGAGAGATCGATAATGATGTTAACCATAGGATATAAGCTGGCTGGTTGAAATAGAGGAGCCAACGGGAGTTTTATGTGACCGTAACATTCCGTTAAAATTGAAAGGAAAATTTTATAGGACTGCTATTAGGCGAGTTTTAGTATATGGCACGGAATGTTGGGTTATAAAGAAACGTCATTCACAGAAGATAAGCGTAACAGATGCGCATGCTCCGTTGGATGTGCGGCAACATTAGGAGATATAAAGTGAGAAATGAAGATATTCGTGCTAAGATATAGCTCCTATCAATGAGAAGATGCGAGAAAATCGCTTACGATGGTTTGGTCATATGCAACGTAAGCTTACAAGTGCACCAGTTCGAAGAGGGGAGTTTATCAATGTAGGACAAGTTAAAAGAATAAAGGGAAAATCGAAAAAAATATGGATGGAGGTGATACGCAAAGATATGGAGTTTAGAGGTTTAAATAAAGAGATATTACTTGATAGAAATAAATAGAGAAGGAATATCAAAGTGATCGATCCGGCGTGATTCTCTTTTTTTGGTTCATGTAGCCTACCCCAAATACCTGGGATAAAAGGCTTAGTTGTTGTTGTTGTTGTTCTTTGCAAGCAGCCCCTTAGCTCAAAGTCAACAACTGAAAAAACTGTGTTCCTTTCCTTCTGCTTGAAAAGTTTCTTCTACTTCTCTTTATTGTGCAGGCTCATGTTCTCTGGAATATAAACTTTGTTAAAGTTTTCAGTTCCTTTTGTTGTTAATTCTTTTTCATTCTGTATATTTCATTTCATTCTTTAATGTGCTGAGTTTTTGCATGCATTTAGCTGTTGAAACAGCAGCAAACTATTCAAGGGCTGAAGGAGGAGAACCAGAAGTTGCAACGTATACTTGTGGAAGACCTGAAAGTTTCCCCTAGTAAGCTCCACACAAACAGTGAGAGTTTTGTCAAATCCAACTACCAATGTTCTGACTGTTTTGAGTGCCGGAGAAGATTGAGAAAAGCAGGAAAATGACATTTGCCACTGAGAAGTCCATTTTCTTATTGATCTTGCTTTTAGTTACTTTGATCTTGATCTGAAGGCAAGACTATGACAGGAAGCAACATAAACATTGTTGATAATTCATGGATGTATTCTCAGAGGTACACAGAAACCTTCAAACTCCTACAATTTTTGGCAAATTGCAGTTGTTTACAATATTATTTTTTTTTCCTAGTTCCTTCATTTGAAATGTACTATCTAGAGTGAAAGCTTCTGCATTTAGGATTGCAACTGATTGTCAAAATATATGCTACATGGTAGGGAATTTTCATAATCCTACAACTTCTATGTTTTAAATCCTCATGATATGCTATCTCCATTGAGGTTTTGGTGGATTTGATTTGGTATGAACTGTGATGGGAGTTTATTTGGTGGTGTCTCACATCCTTCAGGTTGGTCAGAAATATATGGTTTGACAGAGTTAGAAAGTCGATTGTGTTGTGTACTGCATGAGATAGAATAATAGGTGGGTAAACCTAGGATTTCCATGGGGGTTTCCGTCTTTCTAGTCATGAAGACAAGGTTCCAGGACAATTAGCTAGGCTATTTCAGGTGTATCTGTTTCTATTAGACATGTAATGTTGCACCAACAAAGGTTAATCTGATTCTCAGTTTTCCAATATCTTTATCATCTCTCTTATTTGGCTCAGTTCCAAGTTTTGTATCATCACGCCCCTTCTGCTTTCCACTATATGAGGCTCAGACTCATCAAGCCAGCTCCGATCCAATTTCAGATCAACTCTAAATTTCATTAATGCACACATTTTTCTAAATTGTTCTCTTAGTTACGATTAGTTCTCTGGTTGGATTGGATCTAGAACACACACTTCAACCCATATATTGAAACATCAGTTGCTGGTTCTTCACTTGTAGGTCTGCTTCTTGTTTTTATCAATATTTCTACGCCTTTTATCTGTGGAATTGTGTTCTGAACTGCAGACCTCATTATATTTCGGTATTGGCATCTGATTCACATCTCTGACCCATCTCAATTGGTTCTGCCTGGCAGGTTTTATATCATGCCCACCCATCTCAATTGGGTCTGCCTCAATGGTTTTACACAATGCCCACATTTCTATTGCTGTCCTCCTGACTGAAGATCTCTCATGTTTATGTTACATCCGACGACTGTGCTATAAATAATTATGTTTTACCATTTATTGTATTTTTTATATGATGTTTTTTTGGTATTTTTTTTCTTTCATGTGTGTTTATAACTTCACTTTTACATGGGAGCTTCATAGGTTATTTGTAGAAGCTCTCTGGGCAAGGGAACTGCTTGATGCATTTAGAGTGTCTCTTCTATTTTCTGATATATTTAAGAAATTTTGAATGTAGAATTTAAATTGTCAGACCTGTTTTTTCCCCTCTGTGTCCGTTACTTTATTAAATTGCTTGAAGGGGAACTTGGCCTTCAGTTTATAGACATCTATGACTGATGGTTGTCTTCTAATGGTGCTAAGTCCGTGTGCTAAAATTCTGTTCATTTTTATCACTAATTCTATATAGATGGGGCCATATTCATTGTAGGCAATAGGTTTTTCATCAAATGTGCGACCAAAATCTCTTTCTAGAAATTTAGCTAGATGCTTCTTAATGTTTTCGTTTAGCGTTCTTGGTGGTGCAACAACATCAAAAGGGACCTGATGACAACTTCTTGTTCTGGAAGATAGTTACAACTCTAATTCCTCTGGATGATTACCTAAAGTAACTTTTACGTGTAAAAGGAATCTACTAAGTAGTTTTATTCTCATGTGCCTATGATTTCTTTTTAAACATTTTATATTTCTGCAATTCTTCAATAAGCACCATCAAAGCAATACAATTGACATGGAAATCAATTCTCACATTGTCCATCATATTTACATTAATGATGTGTGTTTGGTTTTTGTATTTAATATGTTGACAGACGAATGTGTGTTCTATTTCTAGACCTACTATTCTAGTGTTTTCCTCATGTTCAAAATTTTTTCTTGTAAGATTTATATATTAGTAACATTCTTCTTCTACGAGTTTTGGTTGGATATGTACCATCTGCATAGAGACACTCGTTTTCATATTTAATTGATCAGAACTCAAAAGATAATCTCCAACTAAATCTGCATTGCAAGTTTCAAATTGCATGTCTAGTTTCTGTGTTGTTCGATGTTTCTGATACTGCATATAAGCACCTTACAGAATTGCATTATTGCAAGTTCAGATTTCTAACTGAGTTCTTATATAAAGAAAATTTCCCTCCATCAGTCTCTGCTATCCAATTTCTGAATGTTTTTTGAGTTTCCGATCTCTCTTCCAAATATTATCTCTATTATTACAATCTAAAGCAAAGTCTGCAGTCCTTGTAGATTGCTTTTACCTGCGGCTGTGGGTTGAACAAACTCTAGTTTTTGGGAAAAAAGCAGTATTTTGTGTCAACAGTTTCATGTAGTTTGAAATTTGATTCAATGTGATCTCTTACTGCTATGCTTATTTTCATTTCTTTTCCTCTTTGTACCATTGCTACACCCAAATGAGTTCATCAATAAAACACGAGCTTTTTTCTGATTTATGTCAGAACTTATAGTTACAAATTATACAGAACATCAAACAGATCTTATTCTGTTCGATTCATCTCCAGTCTCTATATTCTGAACTATCTATATTCTATTTGGCTTTGAAGTTTTCTATTCTATAGTTATAGGTTTTGGTAAATGTACTCAGCAAATCTGACTATACAGTTTTCTAAATCAGAGTTTAGCACTTCTTTTTTTCTTCTCAAACTAAACTTTGCCATTGAGAGGCTCTCTATATGGAGTCACCAGAGAGGCTGTTTTCAGTGTTCGAATCTGCGACCTTCAAGTTGTAATGGAATGACCTTATCTAGGCTCAAAACCACTCTTTGGATGTGAAGTTTTTATAAATTGTAGTTAAAATGATTTTTGTAGTTAGGCAACTTTAGTTTGCTGGTCTACTGTCAGACCTCTGTTTAATATTTTGGGGTTATGTGATTTATTTGTAGACAATCATAGCTGAGAAAACTTGACAAAATCATGGCTGAGACAAATTTGCTCTAAATGCAAACAGGACCTTGATCTGTGTAAGCTACTTCTTTTTTGAAACAACTTAGGGCTCGGCATAGAGATGATAGATGACTAGTACCCGTGTAACCTCACAATATGCAGGTACTAGATGTAAGATTGGTTCTCTCGTGCCAAGTAACATCTTATAATTTTGTTTTTCTAGTCGTACGACAAATTTGAGGAATTTAGGAGGCTCTTACGTCTAATTGTACATTATCGTTATTAAAAAGTACTCGTGTTCAGAAATTGTGTTTAGTTACGCAACATTGACTAGTGGTTCTTGGACATTAAGACCCTCTTTGGCTTTTAGAAGTGGGAGAAGTAGAGAAGAAAAATAGAAGTAATTTTTAAAATGTAAACTTAGGAAGAGAGTTGTTTAATAGAGTTTAAGTGTTTGTAAGCTCATTTTTTGAAGTAAGAAGTGGAATATGAAAAATATTATTTTATTATTAAATTATATAAAAAATAATACTAATATATTTATTAATTGAGTAGAATTGAAAAGTAATAATGAGAAACTAATAAAAAAATAATATATTACTTTGTTTCTTGAGCTTCAAGAGCACTTCTAATCAAGAATGAAGAGAAAAAAAAAGAGAAAGTTGGGATGCCACATAGGATCCACATCATCTTAGTAGAAATAACTTCGAATTTTCTTTTTGGCTAAACAAACAAGTGAAGTAGTGGAAGCAACCTTACTTCCACTACTTCTATTCTACTTCTATGCAAACAAACACACCCTAAGTATCATTAGACAGACGTAGAGGAAGAAAGTGCAACTCCTTTGAACACCTTGGCGATTATTAAGAAGATTATTCAGCTGCCACCTAATGCATTGAATTGAAATATTTGACGTTTATGTTTGTTTTGTTACATCATTTCCCAACTAATCTTTCTTTAAAATGGTGTATGGGATGCGAGAGAATCATGCTAACCTCCCTAACAAATGTCATAGTTGGTGAGTGGGGAGAGTATTATGAGTCATTAGTTTGACTATGGTTGTTCAATAGGCAATACCCCTCACAGTTGTTCCATCATTCTATGGTGGGAGTTAAGACTTGATGCATTATTCACGAGTAGGACGCAATAATTCACAAGTATGTTACCTCTCACCATCTGTTACTACCTGTTTCTTATGGACCGAGCCTAGGTCTTCAGACCCTATTAAGGAGTATGAGTCTACAGGCCTATGATCTGTGTGAAAGGTAGAATGAAACTATCGTAACAAAATCCAAGATGAACTCAACTACTTACTAAATCATCAAGGATAATAAAGGTGGATCTCGCCAAGATACTTACGCTATCTAGAAGATGGAAACAAAAGTATATTGGGGAGATATGTTGGGCCCTTTAGGAGCATAATATGTTTTAAGCACAAAACCAAAAACCAATCTAAATTAGACTAATAGGTAGAGACTCCAACTTTATATGTAAATTCATAAACTTTTCATGTTCTATCCGATATAGAACTATAATCATATATGAACTCATAATAATTTCTCCTTTTATTGTGACTACAACTAATCAAACCAACTATCCATGTGACATATCATGTAAATTAAATTTGTGTTTGGTATTTGCCTCAACACCAGATCTCAGTCCAAATTTTATCTTCCAAATATTGGATGAATGCAGATTTATCACCAATGAAACCACTATGGTTGCCACATCCCTAAACAGGTTCACCGGTGCATCGTGCCTACACGTCGGCCCATTGCACGCCAGCCTGCGCTGCGCCAGTCAGGATGTGCTGCACGTGCGCCTCCACGTGAGAAGCGCTGCTCCTTGCATGTGAGTGCACACCTATTGCGCCAGTCGGGTGCCAAGGCATATCCTGTCTGCCACCTGCTGTGCTGGTCGGGCAGCCACTAGCCGGGAGCCCTCCTTTCGGTCAGGAGCCCTCCCACCGGCCCTGTTCGTCGGGGCAGGCGACCATCGCCTTTTTTTCTTATTCTTCTTCTCCTTGTTTCCGTATTTCTGTTGTTTTCCTTGATGCTTCTGCCAACTATCCTCACTGACTCGACATCAGATCCGCTATCTCACAATCTCGATTTGAGAACTTGATACCACTAGTTAGGGATCGAAACTCCAAATCAGATCTCAAATCATCACGAGATCACAACATCAAGTAAACGAGATAGAAACATACAATAAGCATAAGAAATTAAAATAGTTCAGTCGACTAAGTTCAACCTACATTTACGGGAATAACAAGAGATATATCCATTATGAGAAACAAAAGTTGCAAGAAGAGATCCAATTATCTCTCTACTTCTTACATCTCTCATAATAACAGAAAGTTCTCTCTCTCTTTAATAACTCACCTCTCTTATATCACATACAAGACACACACACACACATATTCAATTCCTATTAGAATAGTAATATTATCATCCAATTGATATTCCAAACTAATAGTATACTGGTTTTTTAATCCAAGTCCAATTGGGACTCTTTGTAATCTCTGATAACATTTCGATACTCAACGGATGCGAGATACAAATCCAACATCTTGAGGACATTGAAGTCTTCGAAGACTCTCCTAGAATCAATTGTAGTGCAGATGAACTTGAAGTTGAATCTTTTAGCGTGATTGTTAGAAAAAGTTATACATTTATCAATCTCCAAACCCTAGTCTACCAAAATTCAAGGAATAAAAGTTGGCTTAGAGAACAAGGGCTTATTAAGTTTAAAGAAAATAACTAGATAGAAAACATAAACTTTAGAGTGAATAGTTCAAACTAGAGAACACTAAGAATTTACGTGATTTGGAGTACATTCTACGTCTACAGACTAAGTCAAACTTCACTATTAATGATGTTAGTAATTACAAATCTTACATCTTTTGCATCTCTCAAAATCACAAATTGATCTCTCTCGAAGAAGACGGTTACATAAAATGCTCAAAGGATTTGTAAAAGAGATTTCTTCATAATGTTAAGAGGATGTCAAGAAGATCTTTACAAAAAAAAAAAAAAAAAAAAAAAATCCTATCTAATCCTCTTATATAGATTTGGATTGATAAGAAACAACCTCAACTCAAGTATGTATTAATTAAACTAATTTTGTGTCCCAAGACACGTTAGAAGACCGACTTGCATGCCCCACCATCGATGGTGAGGCTCGTTGCGTTGCACCAATATTCCAAGCCATATTTGACTCATCGATGGCAGTGGTGTGCCATTGATGGTGCCACTATGTCATGGCTGAAGCCACAGATCAACAATAGTGATGCAGCTTATTCAGGCACAGAGTAGTGGTATTACTGTGCAGATCTCTTAGAAAAACTATTAAAATCGACTTGATGAGAATATACAAAAAAATTATTAAAATTTAATGTCGTGATCAAAGAAAACTAATAATAATTAGTAATAAAGAGAAACATATGGCAATATACATGTTCGAAAAAGCAACGTATTTAAGGATTAGTTGAGCAGGTGAGAGTGCAATTTCCGGCGGTCTTCAACTCTGGCATCCTTCATTCCGATGTCAGGTTTGTATTCTGACATCCCCCACATCCGGATTCTCCTCAAAATTAAAAAAAAAACAAAAAATGTAGAGGAGATTCAGGGTGGTTACGAGATCAGCCTCAGCAATCATCATTGGCTCTAGAAGTGCCTCTGACCATTGTCTCATCATCGGCAGGATGGACTTTAACTGGGGTTGGTTTTTTTTTTTATTTTGGGGGGGGGGGGGGGGGGGGGGGGGGGGGCAAAGCTAGGGACCAGGCATCCAGTGAGGAGTAACCCACCTCACCGAAAAAGGAGTTAGTTAGAGGTACTAGGGGGCGCCGGTATAGGGAGGTATTCCAGGCCTCCACAAGCTCATGGCAAACCCCAGTTCCATTGACCCAAAAGCCACCTTCATTGGTGAGGAAGTGAAGGAGTCGAATCACTTGGACTGAATACCAGTCAAAGAGCATGGTTAAGAAAGAAAACGCGCTGGTGGCAAGTAGAAAGAGGAAGCTTCCCTCGCCTGGTACTAGAGGCTCACGACAAGATGGGTATTAGGTTTGCAGCCATATTGATCATTCTAAGGATGAATGTTCATTCATTCGATGTCGCTATCGCACGGTATTGGGACATAAGATTGCAAAATGCCCAATCATCCCAGCAAAGCTCAAGTCATCGGAGATAGAGTTTGGGAAACTAGGAGGGAGAGAAGTGGAGAGGACCAAGAAGAAGGGGGCAAGCTCCTCAGAAGTGTACCAACAAGAGACCACATCACGTTATACCTTGGTATCCGATGGGTCAATGACCGCCATAGTAGGCACTGTATAGGCACGGGCCATCACGAGTTTCTTTCAGTCCCATCCCCCATCAAGGCCTAACCAATTGCATTTATACCAGTGTCTGATTAGGTGGCAGGAAAACGAACAAAACTGTCTAAGATTATGGGAATGGTCTACCCAGGCCATGGCCAACCATCCGTAGAAGAGATGATAGTGGTACTAAGGGCAATTTCGGCTTCATTCACAAACTACAATTGGAACTTTGAGGATTGGGAAAAGTATTATATTGTCAAATTTTCGTCACCGGAGGGGCTGACACACACGTTCAGCCACACCTCAATTTCTTGTAAATATTTTAAAGCAATTTCAAAGTATATCGTTGATCGCGCGATGAGGACGACCTCTTCCATCTGTTCCCAGTTACAGCTTGGTTAGAGGTCAGAGGATTCCCCCTTCATCACTGGAATCGATCAGATTTTAATAAACTGATCATAAACTTCACACATCTTAAAGATGTGGATGAAGGCACCACAAATAAGATCGACATTAGGGTGACAAAGCTGCTAGTAGTCTGTGAGGACGTCGAGAAAATACCAACGGAACTCATGACTGTCATCAGAAGCTAGTTGTGCAAGATCATGATTAAGAATCATGTCCAAAGTGGTCACCCCTAAAGATCTTGTTGTCCGGAACAACACCGGGATAAATTATGAGCAATTTTTGGAGTTTGCGGCATCGGAAACAACGACCGTTCCTAAAGGAAAAGGCATTGCTAACTCCTCCCTCAAGGAAAGGGAGCATATGCATTTTCCCTCGGGACCCACCGGTGTGCCTCTGACCACCGGTGTATGGCAACGTCTTACTTGGCACCACACATTGGAGACAGATGGAAAATAGAGCCAAAACGAGGATCTACAGGGGGGACCGCCAAGCAGTAGCATGGGGTCCGAAGGAGGATGATGCATCAAGCCAAAAACTTACCGGAAGGGGAAGGTGTGCAGCTAATATAAAAAAAGCTCCAAAACTAGAATCCCACAAGTAGAACAACTTTACCAATTAGGATTGCTGCAAAAGCATTTGTGGAAAAGTGGCCCAGCTGCACCATGGAAAGGGAGGACAATGATGGAACTGGAGATCCCTAGTTGGTCATTCCCGAAAGGGAATCGACAGAAATCCCCCAAGAGAATATGGTGGGGGAACCTAAGGAGAGATTAGTCGAAGGGGCAAGCGGTCTGCAATTCTAATGGGCAAGCTTTCAAGAGCGCAGGATCAATAACAAGAAATATAGCACAAAAAGGGAAGGAGATAGTTGGATTTAGAATAGGGAGAGTAGAAGTAGAGTGGCACTTGAAAGGATAGGCTAGAGTGTCAGAGATAGGTGGAGAAAAGATAAAAGTTGGGCAGAGGTTACATTAGAAAGAGGAGAGGATGGTCCTTTTTTTGAGGCAGAGGTGTTGGCGGGTGAGGGCACTCACAAGGGAGTCTAATGGGCACAACGAGTGAGGCTTGGGTTATTAATGAGGTGGGGTCCAATCTCAATGCAATAATCAGAGACAATATGGCGAATTTCTCTCTAGATCAAATGGGTCTGGATCTAGGCATTTCCAGTCCTATTGTAATCTATACTCGGAAACAAAATACCTGCTCAACAAATTGCAGATTTTTTGGTAAACTGCAGGATCTAGGATTGGAGGAAGATGATGAAGCATCTAAGTCTATTAGACAATTGGGATTGATATCATTGGTGTCGGGAATGGATAGAAAAGTTATGGAGGAGGCTACAACAAGGCTAATGGAGCGTATCATACATAGCGATAACTCTTTGCATAAGGAAAAATTTTGACATAGGCACCTATCCAGATTACCTTAGTAGTTATATTCAAGAATGAAGGAAGCCAAACCAGTTACAGAATCCGATCCTTGCGAAGGGAATTGTGAAATCAGTAATGAGGGGTTGGTTGGACCTTAGACACTGACATCAAGCCAGGCCAGAATGAGGACTTTGATGGTCTGATGATGCAGGGAGAGGAAATGCACTCAGAACTAGTTT
This sequence comes from Dracaena cambodiana, assembly GCA_036321105.1. NCBI lineage: Eukaryota > Viridiplantae > Streptophyta > Magnoliopsida > Asparagales > Asparagaceae > Dracaena > Dracaena cambodiana. The sequence goes on along the minus strand of JAYEPQ010000004.1, from coordinate 18,505,482 downwards.
TGGCACAGGAGGCTGCGGATCCGTCTGCTGAGGCATGTGGGGCTAGAGTTGAGACACTAGTGCCTCTCGTTACCCCTAGTCGTCGTAGTAGAAGACTTGAATAAAAAAAGGGGGGATACAGACTACCAGGCCGACCAGATCCCATCATTATCAAAAAAGCGTAAGGTTACACTCGTCGATCCAGATCCAGGTATATCTAGTACTCCCATTAATGTTCTTAGTTTACTTTCGGACATGGTTTTATTATCTATTGCACACACTTTTTGTGTTCACATGGGAATGGGTAGAAGGGAATAGACACATAGTCTGGCACTAGTGAGAAGCGTAGAATTAGATAAAAGTAGACGAGAGGAAGCTCCCCTTAATAGGGAAAGGATCTAGCCATTTGGTTGGATATGGAGAGGGTTTTTCTAAGTTTCGATGAAAGTTCTTTTCTAGAATGTGGAGGAGATTAAGACAACTAGTCCCACAAACACATTCCTCGATTCCTTCGATTACAATCATCACATGAAGGTCGTCGTTAAGAGTGCAAGGGGAGCCTCAAGGAGTATCCTCATTGGAAAAAGTGAGTTTGTATTTGATGTGTTAGATACTCTTATTGGCACCTTTTGTTTAATGGTGGTCGTAAGGAGATCGGATGGGTGGATCCAGATGTCTCTGCAGTATACGGTCTGAACTAGATAGAACAGAGATATGAGTTGTAGAAGAAATTAGAGGAGGTAAGGGATTACTTTGACAATCCCTGGATAATAGGGGGATTTTAACATAATTCGATTTGCGTACAAGCGGGGAGGTGACACCAACTATCGAGATATGAAGACTTTTAATAATCTGATTGGATGCTTATGTCTCATAGAGGTCTCTTTGACAGATCAACACTTCACATGGTCTAGCATGAGAGTAGACCCCAGCCTAGCCAAATTGGACAGAGTCCTCGTTTCAGGGGATTGGAAAAGCAGATTCTGTTTTTCATTCTGTAACTCGGTTTTACGTCCTACTTTGGATCACATACCAATCTGCTTGCATTTGGAAAATAACAGGTTCAGAGGAAGAAGAAAATATTCCAGTTTGAAAAGTAGTGATAAGAGTATAAGGAAGCACGGGATTTGATCATGCTTAGTTGGCGAATGCCAACTGCTCGAGACGCTGTAGATAATGTGTATCAAACTACGAAGACTTAGGAGGGTCCTTACCAAGTGGAATCAGAGATTTCTATATCAGAGCAAGGTGAATAAGGTTGACTGACTATAGCATATCGAGTGTCGGGAGCGTATATAGAAAACTTCACGGTTGTTCCCAAAGCTAACAAAGGAACTCTCTGTTAGCCATGAGAAAACAAAGGAAGTATATAAGATAGAAGAAATTACTGGAGATGGAGGATGCGGGATAAGTGGTTATAAAAGAGAGATAATAACATGACATTCTTTTATAGGATTGCTAATATGAGACATCAGGTAAACAACATTTGTTTATTATTCTCAGACCAGGAAGACATTAGGGATATGAGTGGACTACATTCTCACATACATTCCGACTTTCGGAAGTTATTTGGCCAATGAATAGATGCAAGACTATTTATGGTAGGCTCGGACTGGGGAAGGTTAAACAATCTCGAAGGTCTAGATAGACAATTTACGAAGGATAAAATTTGAAAAACAATTTGGAATTTGGGACATGACAAAGCACCGGGATTGGATAATTTCCTGCTATTTTTCTATCATTTCTCTTGGAATGACATTAAATTAGACCTAGTCAAGCTCATGGAAAAACTTTTTAATGGCAATATCAGATTGGATAGAATCAATTATTCCAATGTTATTCTCATTCCAAAAAAAGAGTCGCCATTCAGGATTGAGGAATTTAGACCTATTTCCCTACTCAACAGTTCTCTCTAGATAAACTCTAAAGTCTTGGCGAATAGATTGGCTCCATTCATAGATCAATTGGTTGAGGATTATCAGTCTGGTTTTATCAATACTAGAGGGGGTTGTAATCATTAAGGAAGTGATTTATCAGTATAAGAAGATAGGAAGTGATGTTTACCTATTGAAGTTAGATTTTCACAAGGCATATGACATGCTGAATTGGGAGTGTTTAAAGGAGGTGCTAAGGTTGAGAGGATTTGGGAACCAATAGAGGTCATGGATTGACATATGGTTGAGTTCAACCAAGGTCATTGTGTTGGTGAACGAAGAAACTGGAAAAGAAATTGTGTGCAAGAAAAGACTTCGGCAGAGAGATCCACTCTCTCCCTTGATGTTTGTGTTAGTGGCAGATGGTCTAAACAAGATGTTCGTAAAAGTAAGGAAAGGAGGTCTCCTACATGGCTTACTTGGTAACAATGCAATTATGGTTATTAACTTGCAATATATAGATGATACGCTTATGTTCGGTTGCTGCGATGTCGGGCAGGCCTGTGTAATTAAATGCATCCTTGCCTATTTTGTGAAGTAGTTTGAACTTCAAATAAACTTTCACAATAACTCTTTGATGAATCTAGGTCGAAGGAATATTGTGATCTTGTTTATTCAGAGCATTATGGGTTGTAAAGTTGAGGCATTATCAATTACGTGCCTAGAAATTCCAGTAAGGATGGGCAGGCTGGTCAAGCAAGATTGGAATGTCAATTTTTATAAGCTTGAGAAACGACTAAATGGTTGGAAGGCGAAGTCATTGTCCTTGGGAGGCCGGTTGACACTTGTTAATGAAGTATTATCGGCCATGCCAACATATTTGATATCATTTTTCATCATTCTAAAGGGGATTCGTGAGAGAATTGACAGAATATGCCGACATTTCTTATGGGAAGGATCAAACAAGTCAGAATATCATTATAATTTGGTTGCTTGGGGACAAATGTGTAGAATAAAGAGGAAAGGGGTTCTGGGTATTATGAAGAATCTTTTACTTGGCGTTGATGATTAAGTAGTGGTGGAAGATCTTATTAAATCCGAAAGGAATCTTCCAATCCCTGCTGCTGTCTAAGTATGGCCCTCATAGGGAATCATGGAGATCAAAATCACGTAATAGGTCTCATGTATTATTATTCTGGATGGACGTTATGTCCATATTGGACATCTTCGGGGCGAGCGTTGATTTCCTGATAGGCAAGTACTCTGGAGTGTCATTCTGGTTGGATCATTGGTGTTCCAATGTTTCTATGGCCACACTATGAGCTGGCCCTGGTTGAAGAAGCGGGCATACAAGATTACTAGCACCGGGAAAGATGGAAGTTAGCTCTAAGATGTAGTCCCTTGGTAGAGATAGGGATATAGTTGAATGCATATCAATTATTATCAACCATTTTGTCCGTTGAGCAGGATAATGATGAGCAGGATAATGATCATCCTATCTGAAGATGGAACGAAAATGGCAGGTACTCCGTCAAGTCGACCTACACATACTTTGTAGATGGGGATACAGAATGGCATATGCAAAAGCTATATGGTCTACAAGATGCCTATTGAAGGTCAGAGTTTCTCAATGAATTGTCATTAAAGATTCTATTTTAACTTAGAACTATCTCAAGAAAAGAGAGTACTCGGGACTGAATATTTGCATTCTATCTCGGTCAGCCAAGGAGAACATACCGCATCTCTTACTTACATGTAGATACTCCGAGATAGTTTGGGCCAGGTGTGCACAATTTTCCAAACCGTACCTTAACCCTGTGGGGATAGACAATATATAGACTAGGTTGCACTCACCAAAAGGCAAGAAGAAAATACATGACAATATCGTCACTATTATGTGCTGAAACATGTGGAGAGAAAGGAATAGCCGACTTTTCACAAATCATGCTACCCTATCATATGCTTGTACTTTCATTACTCATTCAGATATACTTTTTTGGACATGGTTGCTATCAGACGAAGACCGATTGCACCTTTCAGAGAACAACTCACATGATTACATGCAGACACCATGACAGATCAGTTGATGAAGGAGGCATCAGCTTGCTTGCGTATGAGCCAGACTTCCGGGGCATATTTTCCTTTTTTTATTTTTTTTTCTCCTTTTTATATAGCCATGTATCTTGATTTTACTTTTCTTTTATGTCTTTGGTTTCGCTTTTGTAGTACGACTGCTCTATTATAACTCATTAATGGAGTGCGGAGGGGTTAACCCCCGCCATTTTAAGTCAAAAATAATACACATGGTCAAGAACAAATTAAATTCAAGAAAAAAGAAAATAAAAGGGTCTATGAGCTTGATCATTTTACATTTTTTCGAAACTAGGAATGTAAAGTCCTGTGGTGATATTGTAACCACCATTGCTTCCCATGTCAAAAGGCGAGAGCCTCTACCAACCTATACGGTCTCACCTGCTACATAATCTGGGTTGTTCTTTCCTACTCCTCTGACAAACCTTGCCTTTATGACTCATGCAAGTTTGCCCTCACTTAGAAGTCAAAAATCCAATGCATTCTGCATGTTGTAGCTAAAAAAGAAAATGTTACGTCACTCACACATAGACCCATCAGAAAAGAGACATGCGTACCCCTTTTGCGAAATTAATTTCCACTTTTATTTTATTTTATTTTTCTAGGGAGAATTTTCATTTTTATTTCATTGTGACATAATATATAATCCCTCAAAGTCATACACCAAAAATGCTAGCCATATCATTGGCCCCTCAATGTCTTCTAGTATTGGCAGTTGGTCATTGGTTAGAGGAGAGTAAGTAATACGAATGACATTTTGAAGTTGTTGATTTAATGTAAATATCAGGCTACAAACTAATGTTTTGTGTATATCAACCCCCGCACACTGGGGACTCTATACATAATATTTTCTGCATCTCCTATTTTAATTTATTTTGCTGAACATAACTCAATAATTGACCCTAGTCTATGACAAATTGGGATATCCCTTCCCTAGCTAGCTTCTCACGATCGTCGAAAATCATTTGGCAACTCTATATATATAGTAATTTTTGTATTGGTCAAGCCTTGTTGGAGATGAGAATTGGCAAGTCCAAGGACTAGTCTTTGGTCCGACCTTATTCAAAAGTTTGAATTAAAATTGAATTTTAATTAAGAAATTGGAATTGGCATGCCAAATGCTGGCCCTCGAATCTGTCCATGCTCAATCCCAGTCTGGCTATGTTAACTCATAATGTGATATCCTCTGCCTCGGGTCCATATATATATCCTCGGTATATAATTAGGTATAGAACTAAGGGAGTAGGAAGTTTATGAACATATATTATAAACATTAGGTGAGCCAAAAGATGAGGGAGCTGGTAGGTAGACGATAACCAACTCAACTAAAACTTAAAAAAGGTGTCTTAGACACTGATATCATGTACATCATCACTACTTCATTATAATGCCTTGTTCTCTATATAAACACACCGGCCATGGTAGTGTTTCCATCAGCCTTAATTTGTTCAGACAGACTTAGCCTTGAGCTGTTGAGCAGGAAAAAAAGAAATCTACCTAGCTAGCAACTTCTAAAGTATGAGTTCAATGGCTAGTAGAGTTGCAGCTATTTTGGTCCTTGTCCTTGCGGCGGTTCCGGCCATGGCAACTGACTACACGGTAGGGGATTCTTCACACTGGTCAACTGGTGTCGACTACAATACTTGGGTGTCCGATAAGACCTTTAACGTCGGGGACACTCTATGTAAGATTCTCTTTTCTTCTTCTTCTTCATCTCCTTCTCCTCCTCCGAACGATCAGCTTATTAATCCATTAGTATTTGAGAGCTTGTATTAAGCTCACTATACATAATATATCCTTTTTGGTATTAACTGTTTGTTTCAAGAAATAGGTAGGCCTTTGCGTTCCCATAAAGATGGAACTCTAGTATATGATTCTGTCAAGTCCATATAATCCATTAGATTATCTGATGACAAAGAATACGAACAATAATCCATAACAAGCCTCTCACTAAATTAAAATTATGTTAATAGGGGATCTATGGACTAATTTTTAACCGATCAATTTAAAATTTTCAAATTTTATTTTTCTAATTCAAAATATTGAATAGATCGGACTAAAAATTGATCATAGACCTGCACGTTATCACTGATAAAAGGTGGTCTCCCTTTTCTGAATATGTAGGGATAAAAGTTCTTAGTATTTGGCCGAGATAAGAATGATAACAAATTACATGTCTTTGTGGCTCTTATTTTTTCAACCTTGTTTTTCACGAGGCTGGTTCTTTACATTATTTTTTTTTTAAATTTTGTGACTTTTTTAAATTCAGTTACTTAAAAGACCTAAACTATATATATATATATATAGAGAGAGAGAGAGAGAGAGAGTGAGAGAGTAAACGAGAAATACACCGGCAGTGAAGGGAGTTCCTTCACCACATCTTAAGTGGTCCAATAAATTATTACATGTGACACTATTTAAAGGGCGGTTAAGAAAATTCATTTATTTGTTAACTTGAATGACGTCACGTGTAATAATTTTATTGGGCCACCTAAGTGGCGGTGAAGGAACTCCCTTCACCGCCGGTGTATTTCCCGTTTCATCATATATATATATATATATATATATATATATATATGGTCATGGAATACTTGAGACCGATTTTTCCTACTCTTTTACTTTTCCAGCTTGGATCTTATCAATCATTATCGGAAAAATTGTAATTTTTTGTTTCAATCAAGAAGCAAGCATGCATTATCCTGCATGACCAAGGAGTAGTCGACACTTTGACACTTGCCTAATAACAACCAACATTATTTATTTGCATTGTGGTGGACTCCACGCCACCTTAATTTATCTCTATATGATCAATATAACTTTATTAAGTTATCAATCAACCAATACTAAATTAAACAAGGTAACAATGAAAAATCTACTACTTAGTGCTGCCTATTACTAAATTAAACAAGATTACAATGAAAAATCTACTGCTTAGTTTTGCATATTTATTTGATACATGGGCGATTGATTCATACTAATATGAATGCAGTAGGTTGTAATTGGAGAAAGGGGGATGATTCAATTTTGTTTTGTGATAAATTTGTAAATACATAAATAAAATAATGAATTCTATAGTTAGAATTCTTGGTATTTCGATCCATCCAAATGTTCTAGCTTTTAATTTTGTTGATTTGTTGTTTGTTTTGGGGGGATTCATATAAATATGCAGTGTTCACGTACGGGATCCGCCACAGTGTAAACGAGGTGAAAAAGTCGGACTACGATGCATGCTCCACAAGCAACTCCATCCAGAGCTACAACGACCAGAGCACCAAGATCGCCCTCGACAAGCCCGGCACCCGCTACTTCGTCTGTGGCACCCCTAGCCACTGCTCCGGCGGCATGAAGCTCGCCGTCACTGTCGGCTCCGGCGGCGGCAGCTCCTCACCCACCACCCCGTCTGGAACTCCAAGCGGGAACGGATCGAAGAACACGCCTACAGAGACAGGTGCGAGTGCAGCCGCCGGCAGCAGGTTAAGCGGTGCAGTGGCGGTCGGGGCGTCGCTTGTTGGACTTGCCCTCATGGGCTAGGAGAGAGGCAGTGCATGCATGAAGTCTGTGGTTGGGATATTTAGGTGGATTCTATATTATATTTCTACGGATTGTTGTTAATGTCCATGTTTGTGCATTATTTATAGGCTGCAGGTTGATATTTATTTGCGTTGTTAAATGTTAGGATCTAGATTTGGCCTATTTTGATATGTGCATGATGATAAGATGATCATTTGTTTTCTGTCCTGATCATGGGATTAAGATCATGCACGGTTGTTAATTTCCCTTTATTTTCTCTTCTTCTCTTCTCTCTGTTTTCTAGCTTGGTTTGGCATCGAAAACGTCTCACCCGTACTAAAGATGATAATGGGCTAGCAGCCTGGTCCGATGAAACATGCTGTTCACATAAGCAGAATTTTTCATATTTTAAAGCCTATTTTTAGTTTCTAGTCACAATCCAGTTCAGTGACGATAATCGGCCAGTTCTAGTTTAGTTCCATGCCCAAACCAAATTGGAGTTAGAGATGAGAATGAACGGGGTCTAATAATCAATTTTTAGTTTGTCCTGTTCAAAGTTTTGAATTAAAAAAAATAAGAAAAAATAAGTCAAAATTCCATCCCTAACTGGACAAAGATTCTTAATTTCTGCGAGGCCCTAAACCATATTTGCTTAGGAGGAAAAAGAAGAAAAAATATTTACTAAAAATTCAAGAGTTTAGATAGTAGGGTACTAGGGATCTAAAATGACAGGTAGTGATATAGCATGTCGGACCATAGCTAGTCCGGATACCTATTATCTTTAGTTTCTATTTTCCCATCAGATAGTGTTTGAGTTTCTTGGAAGAGGTATGGATCCGGGTGCCTACTGATGCTCATAGTTCTTGGTTTCGTGTATGAATGCTTCCTGATCTGTGTTTTGATTTAGTGGTAAGTGAAATTGAAGTGACTCTACTCTTCTGGTCTTTGAGGAGAAGTTTGCTTACTGGGCTACGTTGGGTATGTTTTGTTTGCTCTGAGACATGCTTCTTAGTATGACTGATCATCATTTTAAGCTTGACCCTCTTAGGTCCGCAAAGCTCATAGAATGGGATCACTCCAACTTAAGTTTCGGGTCCATTTATACAAATGGACCAGGTTTGCATTTGGGTGGTTGCCTCAATTTATAGCCTCGATTAAAGGTGTCCTCAGGAGTTAAAAGCTCAAAACTCTAGTTTTGCTTTCCTTTTCCAATCTAATGGAACACAAATCTGATCCCTTTCAAACTTTTTCAGTTTCTTTCCTAAATATATGTTTATTTTCCCAAGTGAAGTTTCATCAAGTAGCATCATAAACAATGATGATAACAAATCAAGCACTATATATAATTTTTTTTTTTTTAGTTCGGAGGTGTTCTTTTCTGGTTTATTTTCTTGAAAAAAATTTATTTATGAGAAATAATTGTTAGATTATTTGCATATTCGGCCAATAAATTTTATATACAACCTTGGAAATGAAAAAGTACATCTAAGTAGTCTATATGACAAATATACCTAACTTGAACCCAAGATCATGAGTCCAGCCCAAGCCCATCAATTCCTAACTTAGGGAGAACACTCTGTATATATTTTATTCTTATGAATATGGATACTAGTCTAAGGACATGTTTGATCCGTCCTATTCAAAAATTAAATTTAAAATAAAATTTTTCATTTTTCTAACTCAAACATTTGAATAGAGCAGATCAAGAGTTGACTTTTTGGACCGTCCACACTCATCAGGATATTGAAAGTCCATTCACATTTAAAAAAATGAATTTGATATGATAATAAACATATATTATTGACTTCATTGGAATTGGTAATTAGGAAAACAGCCCAACCTTCGATTAAATATATATTACTAGAGTAAATAATCTTTTTGATACACTGCGTATTATTAAATAAACTTTATTCTATACAGACTCACATATGCATTTGGATCTTTGTATAAGAAATTCATATGTGAGTGAATATGAAAAAGTGATGAGTTTAAATAGAAAGTTGGGAATTAACATCTAACAACTTTAAACTTTTTTGATGAATACATTATCAATCAAGTATTTAAAGCATATCATACTTCTACGAGTACATATGCTCAGAATACTTTAACATTATTCATATCTTTATCTCTGTCCACATTTGTCAAAATATGGTTACTGAATCAAATTCAAATAGGCTTATTTCTATTTGTTTTACATTATAGAATTAAGAATTAAGGGGAAAAAAGTATCCCTACTATTCAAATTTTGCTATAGAGCTATCAAAACTTATTTAACAAATTAGTAGAGTTATAAACACCGAAAAATAAAACAATCACAAAGAGCAAAACTACACGGCAAAACATACACGAGTTTTATAGGGATTTGGAAAATCCCTACATCCACTCTTTCTCTCGATTATTAGAGCTTTCACTTATAGTATGAGCAAAAACTAGATAACAAGTCCAATCTAGCAAACAGTAAAAACTATATCCTAATTTTCCAAGCTAGTCATTATAGTACTTCCCACACAAAGTGTAACCATAGTCTTGTTAATGTTCCTCAACTATCCCGACTTGACTAGCCATCATACAAAACCCTCAATCAAAGGATTGTAACATTAATTATCTCGGCTTGAGTGCATTGGAAAAACAACTCTCAATTGAAAGATTGTAATCTCAATTATTCTGACTTGAGTGTTGTAACACCCCCACTTTTAAGCTGCTTCCCAAATAGAGAATGCTACTTAAATTAATAATACTAGACTGTCAATGGGCACAGGCTCTTGATATAACAGTAACTAGTGCACGTTTGATGAATAAATAACATGTTTAAAACTGAAAATATTTCAGTTATATAACTTTTTAGTTGATTATAAAGGATGGCACACTGCTTTGGTTATGTATAATAAAAGAATCAAAATAAAGAATAGTGCCCAATTAAAAGAAAATATGAATATTATATGCAAGGATCATGATCAATCTCTTACTATCATTCTACATAGTCAAGAACATAGGATCTCCGATTGGTACTGGTCCTCCTTGTGTGTCTTCAAAACCTGAGTTTGGAACATAGGGGATTAAACCCGGTAAGTAACATATAAAGAAGAAAAGTGTTCTAAAATAGTACTAGAGAAAGTGAGTATAAACTTGATATGTCGATATTGTCATAAACTGGTAAAGCATGATTATAAAATTGTATACGTAAACAGAAATCATAATTATTTATTAAGGTCTTGATCAGTATGCCAAGTCAAGTTATTTAAAACTAGGTGATAAATAAGATAGCATTCTTTCTATGTATCGCCCAAGTGCCTGTGCACATCCAATATGGCACTAAACCATATCGTACAGCTAAGTACTATTAGATCACATCCCGTTCTACAAGTTAGTAACAGATGTACCACAACAGGAGCATTAATCAATTCACACAGTGACCCAGTATCACTCATACTGCTGCAGTAAAAGAAACCAACACTAGCAGTAAGATTTCCCTATTCAATACGGTTCCCATCTATCAGGAATTTTCTCCATCTCTATGTCAAAGATACATAATACACATGATTTATCTGGACATCATGGCATATCCATGTCTTTTACTTATGCATGTTCGTTAGCTAGAAATCTAGAATCAATTATCATGTTAGTTTGTGTTGGGAATCGAATCCCCCATCGAGATAGTAGAGATAAAGAAAACAATACAATACAAGAAGAACACAAAAATTAACGTGGTTCGGCCGACCAAGTTCGACCTACGTCCACGGGAACAACGAGAGAAATATCCATTATGAGAAAAAACAGGTTACAAAAAGAGATCCAAATATCTCTCTACCTCTCGCATCTCTCATAATAACAGAAGCATCTCTCTCAGCCAATTGCTCTCTAATTGCTCTCATATCACATACAAGAGATATATATAGTGTTCACATCCTAATCCCATTAGAATAGCACTATCACCATCTAATTGGTGTTCCAATCCAATTAAAACTCTGGTCTTCTAACCCAAGTCCAATTGGGACTCCTTGTGATTCTTGATCGCATCTGGATACTCAACGGATACGAGATACAAACCCAACAATCTCCACCTTGGCTCGTATCCGATTAGCCATGCATCTTGGAGAAACTTTATTGTTCTCGTCATCCACTTTGCAGACATCCACCGCACGATCACCATGCTCCACCGACTGAGAACAAATTGTATAATCATCACCGCCTCTATACTTGAGTATTCATGATCACTAAACCATGCTCTCCTCCGAGCACTCATGATCACTAAACCATACTCTCTTGAACACTCACGATTACTACACCACGCTCTTCGCCAAGCGCTCATAATCGCTACACCGTGCTCCACCTAGGTCAAAACATCTGGACCTCCGAGTACTCACAATCACTTATTATGTTGTGTGCCACACAAAAGTGATCGATATACCGTACTCCACCTTGATCCAAAAACTATGACCAATCTAGAGACATAGACGATTATACATTACCATACTATTCAACATGTCACGAAGTAATCGTATCCATCACCATGAAGTACCACGCCATACTTCATCATTATACAATCAACCAATCATGATCGGCCAATATCGATACCTTGAACATTATCGATCACTGTCGATCTGTACAGAATCTACTCCAAACAGTGGATTTTGCCCAATTCGCATCTGCCACTGTATCTAGAATGCTGAAAAACATAGGATTCGACTCCTAAATCACCTTAATCGGACACCGATTCTTCGATCCATGCTCTGATTAACCATAACCGTCGATCTGTGCCTCAGAATCCATCTTAGTTATCAGCCACTCCTTTTGGTGCACATTGCTAGAGTCACCAGTTGTGCACATGACCGGTTGTATCTGGCTTTTTTTTTTTTTTCTTCTTCTTCTTCTTCTTCTTATTGTATTTTGCCTTGATGCCTCCGCCAACTTCCTTGTCGACTCGACATCAGATCCACCATCTCGCAATCTCGATTCCGGATCTATAACTCCGGCTCTGATACCAATTGTTGGGAATCGAATCCCCCATCGAGATAGTAGAGATAAAGAAAACAATACAATACAAGAATAACACAAAAATTAACGTGGTTCGGCCGACCAAGTTCGACCTACGTCCACGGGAACAACGAGAGAAATATCCATTATGAGAAAAAACAGGTTACAAAAAGAGATCCAAATATCTCTCTACCTCTCGCATCTCTCATAATAACAGAAGCATCTCTCTCAGCCAATTGCTCTCTAATTGCTCTCATATCACATACAAGAGATATATATAGTGTTCACATCCTAATCCCATTAGAATAGCACTATCACCATCTAATTGGTGTTCCAATCCAATTAAAACTCTGGTCTTCTAACCCAAGTCCAATTGGGACTCCTTGTGATTCTTGATCGCATCTGGATACTCAACGGATACGAGACACAAACCCAACAGTTTGGACCACCTACACATTTTCCATAAATCATACCAACCATATTCATGTTATGTCATGTGTCCCATGTATCATGTCCATTATACACCATATCCATAATTGCTTAGGTCATGTATAAGAAATCAAGTGTCATGTATCATATATAAACATATCATATAGTAATTCTAAAAAAATAACAATATATATTGGTTCTCAAACAATTTGGAAGAATATAGTTGGTCCTGGAATATAGAGCTGGTTCTAGAAGAGTAGAGTTGGTCCTGTATGATGACTTTACTGGAAAGAATAGTCTTAACGAGTAGAGTACACTTAGTGAGTAGAGTACCAAAATTTTAGGAAATTGAATTATCTTTCCAACAAAATCAAAATTAGATATATTGGTTGTGTGGGTCGAAAAATATGGCCAAAATACTAAGGATATACAATGATAGCAGAGTCACAGTTGTAATATCAACAACTTTGATCCAGGTTTTGACAGGATTGAAGTCAAGATTAGTATAAAAGATACCAATGAAACTTGTAGAGGTCTGAGTTTTCTTTCTACAAGAATTTTTCTAGAATTATTTGAACTTGCATGTTAGTTCTTAATATGTTTCTAACTATAAGCTATAATTGAGGAATCCAGCAAGTCAACAACCAAGAATAATCCAACTCAAATTTTCTATAAGATTTCTTCACTTGATTCTCATTTTATCCCTTTCAAATATAGTGTCTAAGCTGCAATATCAGTTTCGTGAGTTCGTTCATCGCTTAACTTGATTCCTTTGCGTGCCCATCAAATATGCACATAATTGCAAAACTCGTCATACTAACACGTGAGTTTGTTATTCATCAAATTAAGGTAAATTGTATGGACATACATTCAACATTTAGATCTAAATCCGGCTTGAATCTAATTCAGACTTTGAATTTCATAGTTGATCTGACCAATTTAAAAAAAAACTGGATCAAATTGTTGAGTTTCTGTGCACTATTTGTGGATCTTTCGTTGGAGTCATTTTTTATATAGCCATCCAAAACTTGATGACTCCCTGAAAGACATTCCGATCAAAGAATGGAGCATAGTATTCAAAACTAATAATTTTGAGTTGTGGCTAGGTATGGTAATGGACGTGCTCACAAGCCAAATTTTAGCTCGTCTTATATAAAATTTTGAATTAATAATGAAAATTTTATTTTTTAATTCAGAATTTTATATAGAGAGAGTTAAAATTTGGTCTGTAGGTGCGTCCATTACCATCCCTAGCCGTGGCTCAATGGTAAATGGTAAAGTATAATTTGGATTATGGAAGCTCCAACGCAAAAAATGGGATCACAACTGTTACTAAAGAAATAGAGAGCATGTAAGAATTGTTTTTGACCAAAACAGCGGGTGAAAACCCCCCGCGTTTTATTAACAAGTAACTAATAGAACTACAAAATAGTTTAGGTTCCCTATATTGGTGAATCTCAACAAAGATAAAATGCATAACAGAAAGCAACAGAAAAGCTAATAATAAAAAGAATACATAACGAAAAAAAGTCTTCCCAATGCAATAGTCAGTGAAATGATTTCTCTCGACGCGTCAAACCTCTTCATGAGAAAAGCTATGACCTCCTATCAAATAAGGTTTGGGGATGGAAGAGGATCTCCGAAATCCTCTCATGATGTCCCTCCTAAGATCTGCATACGCTCCTCATCCGATGGAATATTTGCCCATAGAATAACTTCATGAATAATCATGTGAATATAGATATGTAAGGAACGTGATGTAGAATTAAAAATTCTATTGTTTCTTTCTTTCCACTCATTCCAGTATAAAACTGCTGTAAGAGTCCTAACCAACTTTGATGAGTTGTCATTAACACATAATTTGGATCCTAAGCTGGCAGAGGGTCCTGTGTTAATGCTAATCCCAAGGCTTCTTGTACAATGTACCCATATTTCACTAGTGAAGCTACAATTCAACAATAGGTGAACAGTGGATTCTCTATCTTTATTATAGAGTATACAGATGTTTGGACCGATCCAATCTCTTTTTTGTTAGGCTGGCCAGGTGAGTAGGGTATTTTTTATGGCCAACCATAAAAACACCCTTACTTTCTATGGGCAAATAGTCTTCCAAATCCAAGTAGTATCAGTCAATGCAATACCACCATACACAAAATGGTTATAAGTGGACTTGACAGAAAAGTCTCCATTTTTATTCCATCTCCATTGAGCTTGATCATCCAACAAGTGATTAGGTCTAAAATCACTAAGAAGAGTCCTCAACTATCAAAGTTGTGTTTTTTCATGAACAGATATAGGATGACGGAGGTTCAAACTCCATCTAGAGCGACCCCAAAATCTACTTACCTTGGCCACCTTGTCCCTGGATAATTGGTAGGCTTGAGCGAATAAGATTTTTAGAGGGACTTGTGAGCACCACCTATCATGCCAAAATACTATATTGTGTCCATTACCCAATCTAAATTTCAGGCTTGGCCATCTGGATAGTAACATGCCTTTCCAGAATCTAGATGTGCTATATGAACTCCATGATTCAATGGACCAACTATCATTCCTAGAACGATACTTCGTGACCATAAGTTTTTGAAAAAAGCCATAAGGGTGTGAAACCAAATGCCACTACCATTTCGTCATTAGTGGTAAATTGAAGGTTTTAAGATTAAGCACTCCAAGTCCTCCAGTCTTCTTAGGTCTATAAATATGACCCCAGGAAATCAAATGATATTTCTTGAAATAAGACGTACCATTCAACAAAAAGTTTTTCCTGATACAATCTATTTTGTTTCTCACCCAGCAAGGCAACAGAAAAAGGGACATGTAGTATAAGGAAAGTGTAGATAATACGGAATTCAATAGCACCACCCTTTCTCCCAAAGAGAGTAGGCTACTTCTCCATCCCTCCAATCTCTTTTCGAAGGTGTCAAGTAGAGGGTTTTAGTCATGTTTGGAAACTCTACATGGTCTGATGGGAATGCCTAAGTATTTTATCGGGAACACAGTCTCTTTATATCTGAAGATGTCTAGTATAAGACACAGGGAGAGATTTTTAGATCCCAAGCATATGAAACAATTTTTGGAAAAATTAAATTCTTAGGCCCGACCAAGCTTGAAAACAATAGAGTAGCCATTAGATATAAATAGCCTCTTTTACATTGCTCCTTTCAAAAATGAGTGTATCTTAGCATATTGTTGATTAGTGACATTGATAGAGAGGAGACCCTGCTAGACCCCGAATAAAGCCTGCTCTCTCCAACTTTCTACACATAACATTTAGGCCATCAGCAATCAGAATAAAAAGAAGTGGAGACAGAGGGTCTCCTTGTCGAAGGCCTCGTCTTAGTATTATTTCCTTACCGATTTCTCCATGGACTAAGACTTGTGTTTTGGCTAAGATCAGCCACTTTTCCATCCAGGAAATCCATCTTACCCCAAAGCCATGCAGGCATAAAACTTCCAACAGGCAATTCCAAACTAACATGTCATATACCTTTTTAAAATCTAATTTAAATAAGTAACCCCCCCCCCCTCGATTTGATTCTTTTGCCATGATGAATCACTTCATAAGTTGTCGCGACACCTTCCAATATATTTCTACCGGCAATAAAGCCTGTCTGATAATATCATCTCCTGAAGTCTTGGTGCAATACGATTAATTAACAGCTTGGCAATGATCTCGAGGGTGCTATCAAGTAGAGCAATTGGTCTATAATCCCCAATACATTCCGCCTGTTCTTTCTTAGGGATAAGTGTGATCATTGAATAATTGATCACATCAAGTCTCGTCACACTCATATACACCTCATCGCACATCCGCTTCAGGTCGTCCTTAACTTCCAACTAGAAGGTTCTAAAGAAAAATAGGGGGAACCCATCTGGACCTGGCGCCTTATCAGGTCTCAATTCCCATACAGCTTTCTTAATCTCCTCTTCTCGGAATTCTTTCTCCAAGTCCTCTAAATTTGCAGTGGCAGTCCAAGCATTCTCGCAAATTTCTAACCCTTGAAACTTTAATAAACTAGAAACTTATGATGCTAAATCTCAACTAGACTCATATGCAAAGACTGTTTAGTTTGATAAATATGCATTTCCTTTTATACTATATGCAACAAGAAATCAATTTTCAGAGCATGATACGTTGTAAATGTGTTCTTCAGTCCAGTGGATTATCTGAGTCAAACTCAATCAACTTGTTCTTGACTTCTACTCCTTGCTCCTTTTTTTACTAATCTTTTCGTATCTTTATTGCATTTGTCAAAGCTCAAGAGCATAGATACATAAAGCAAAACAAAATGCGCAATCTTTATTGCAGCGTGTTAAGCTCAAGAGCCTAGATACGTAAAGAAAAACAAAATACTCAAAAAACCAAATGAATAATCTACCAAACAACTGTCTAGGTTGCGATATCCTCTGATTTCATATGGAATCGATCTTGGAGGCTTATTCTTCAAAAAGATATTTGAACCATAAGAGGTTGAAAAGAGTAGTTAAATGTAACTTCTATAATTTATAGAGTAGCAATAAACTTAGATTGTTGGGAGGTCTTAAACGGTGTCACTATTTATATGTAATAGCCCACTACATTGATCAAGATTGGATAATACAAAAAAAAATAATAGGGTTTAGAATATTTGAATTTCCACACAACATACATAATCTATCACAATTCTTACTAAGCATTTTTTGACATTCGGAGTAGAAAAAAAAAATTACATTTCTTTCGATAATGCTTTCAAAAATAGGCCGCAATAGAAATTATAAATAGTATTACTAAAATGATTTTAGATAGCAAATTATTTCATATTAGGTGTCTTTGACACATAATTAATTTGTGTGTGCAAGATAGATTAAGAATATTAAATAATTCAATAACTAAACTTAGCAACGCAATAGTATTTATAAAATGTAGTGGGTCAAGAAGACAAATATTTAAACAAATATGTAAAAATTTTAAAATCTCACCAAAAAATTTACCTCGAGATGTAAGAATAAGATGGAATTCTATATTTAAAATATTAGACGAGGCAATTAAATATAAAGATGTAGCAAATATATTTAATAAAATGGAATTATCATCTTGTAGTTTGGATTTTAATGAATGGAATCATTTGCATTATATTTATAATTTTTTAAGTAAATTTGAAGATACAACTAGAATATTTTCGAGCACTTACTACCTAACTTCACACATTACACTTTATTTAACCGAAATTAGTTTGGTTTTAATAAAAATAGGAATAACCTAATTCTTGAAGATATTGTAAAGTCTATGGAAATTAAATTTAGTAAATATTTTAGAAATTTTCTATACTTACTATTTTTTGCAACCGTTGTAGATCCACGTTGTAAATTAGATAGAATGAAAATTTTAATAGATTTATTTCATACAAATATGTTTATACAAATAATATTCATGATTTAGTTAATGATATTAAAACATGTTTAGATATTATGTACCATACATATAGAGATATATATGGTGATAAATCACAAAGTACAAAATAACCCATTGTTAAAGAAAGTAAAATAACAATAATGTCATCCGTATTCCACCATAAAATCCACCGTAAAAAACCTGGGCAATCTAATATTTCTTTCAATAAACTTCATTATTATTTAGAAAGGGCCAATGCAGATGATTTGTCACCTGATCATTATGAAAATTTTGATATTTTGGCCTGGTGGAAATCACATGACCAAATATATACTGTGCTTTCTAACATGTCCGTGATCTACTAACCCCTCCGGTGTCTATTGTAGTATCGGAGTCTACTTTTGGTACAGGTGGTAGAGTACTAATGGAGTGGAGGAGCTCAATAGCAGCAAACACGTTGAAAACGTGTGTTTGCTTAAAAGATTGGCTCGATGCTGAACAAAGAGATCAAGAAATATCTAACGAATTGGAGTAAAAGAACTCACCCGAGAAAGAATGAAAATTGAAGACTTCTACACTATTAAGTCTTCATTTTTTTCCTCTTTACAATTGTATTTTTTTTATTCGAATTATACATTTGTAATTTTTTTCATATAATTTTTTTAAAACTCATAAATCTCTTGGAAAAAATATTAAGAATAAGTTGAGAGTGACGGCAAATGTCCTCTCCCCTCTCTTCGGATTTTGTATAATTTTCAAAGAGATTTATAGAGTTATTTTGTTAATGTAATAAAATTTCATATAAAAACATTTCATTTTCACTATATGTTTTACTTGTTAAAACTAACTAAACTTACTAAATTAAGTTAACTAACTAACTAAACTAACTTAGTAAGCAAAAGCGAAATTAAAAAATTAATAAAAATCTGAGCCGGCACAGCCAGGCATGAGCATGGCACATGCCCAGCAGGTCGTGCCAGTGGGCCGAGCTAGGGCTAGTGCCTAGGCAGGCGTGCCTGGCACGGGCCGTGTCTGAGCCGTGCCGAGCACGACCTGATTGCCAGCTCTAGTTGGCATGCTCGGCTCCTAAGAAATTATGTTCATGCACGCCACTTTGCTCGATGCCCATCTCCCTCTACGTTCACTTCCAATTTTAAATCATCCAATATTTACTTAGCATGTTCACTTTTTTTTTTTCAATTCTATCCCTCTCTTCTTTTCTAACTCATTTCTTCTTAGTCGGATATTACTATCCGATTCAAATAAAACTTGGTCGGATATTAATACTTGATGGGTATTCAATTAGGTCAAGCATTGATGCCCAACCAGTGAATTGTGGAAGGGCAACTTAGTCAAAAAAATAATGACAAACTTGTAATTTTTAGAAGTTTCAAATGTTGGCGTTTTGAGCAAAGTGGTGTGCGTGAATAGAATTTCCCTTCGTACCAACTAGAGATGATAATGGATGCATTACATACCAATTTTGTCCCGTTCTAGTTAAAATTTTGAATCAAAAATAAAAGTTTTATTTCTAATTCATTTGAATAGGATATGCTAAAATTAATCCATGGACATGCCAATTCCCATCCCTAGCTCCATCCTGCTCCTCTCTCGCCAACATCTCTTTTCTTTTCTAAAATATTCTAATTTACTAAACATCTCAAATAATTTTATTTTACTTTTGAAAATAAAATAAAATATTGATATGTAAAATATAATTTTATTATTTTTTGTAAAAGGTAATTTTTTAATGTATTAAAAAATTTTAATGTACTTTTAATGAGGTACTTTCTCAAATCTTTAAATTTTAGCTTCAATTGGAAGAGAAAAAGATTTTATTATTTATTATATTGTCTATACTGCTCCTTCTTCTGTAACAACAAGGAGTCATACCATGGAGAAGTTGCTCCCTGTTTTTCATGTCCCGCCGAAGTAGCTAAAAATAAATACCAGAAATATTATTCCATCTATGTTTCAAGTACTTTTTATTATTGTGGTATTTGATTGGGTACGAACATTCCTATCTTTTGGAGAGAGATTATTATTTGAGTTTTAAAAAAATAATTAAGGCTCTGAGAGACATATAAAAAAGAAGAGAGAAGATTACGAGGACATAAACATTCTAAATATTTAATAGCAAACTTGTAATAAAAATTACAAAGTAAATTTTTTGAGGTTTACTTGGGAATTTGAAGGGTTTATTTAGAACTATTATTAAATAATTGATGTTCTGCATAGCACAAAAAATTACATTGGAATATACTTATATTGCATAGATAGGCGATTAATAGTTTAATACTCACATTGTTAACAAATTAGTTTCACAAGGTAGATTGTCTTATTTTATCTTTTCTCATATCGCTATATTATCAATTTTAGTGGTTCTATTGTCAATACACATGCCTATGGATTTATCCAATAATTTTAATGGACAACTTATCATATCTAGGAGATGGAGAGGGTTTTAGTAAATATCATGAAGGGTTAGTTGTTAAAAAAAAAAAAAAAAAAAACACTTATGTACTATTGAGGTTTAATAAAAATCATCCTCTCTTTCTATTTGTTTCCACATCACATATGTACTCATGTGTAAAAGGCTTTTCTATAATTTACAAGAAAATTATATCAATAGGGTGTGAATTTCTTTTCATGAGACATACTTTCATAAATAACAAGATTAAGAAAACAAGGTTTAGCAATTAACCAATCAATTTTGAAAGCGAGTTCCTATATATGTTCTCTTTTTTTCTCTTTATTTTGTAATTTAAAAAAATTATATAGGTAATTTCCTTTTATGCAAGTTACGCTCATAAATAACATGAGTAAAAAAAACAAGTTTTGATAATTAACCAATCAATTTTGAACGTGAGTTAGCCAAATGGTAATCCCCTATATTCTCTTTTTTTCCTTTTTGTTCTAAGTGTTGACATATAAATTTTCACAAATTAGGACAATGACGAAGACCCATAGTGCAAAAAACTCATGAATTCAAGATCTATTTAGAAAGTAACTGAATCTTGGGTAGAGTCAAATACTTACCAAACTCCCAAAGTAACTATAGCGGGATCTCCCTTATCCATATATATGGAAAGAGAGGATATTCAAGATCTGCCATAACTCATTTTCTCCAAGAATGCTCACCTATACATACCCTTCTACATTTACCAAAGGGAAGGAGGTTCCTATGTAACCTTAGAGAGATCCATATTCATCAATATAGTACTCGTTGAACGGCCATTTCTTTTAAGGATGTAGGTCGAGATCTCTCGAGTGAGACCATTATTTTTCGTATGTTCTCTATTTACTTCTTCATTATTATGTTTCTGTCAAATTTTATCTAGACAATCTAGTTGGACAAATTTATTTGCAAATTTTTGGTGTCATCTGTAGGAACCAATCGAGCATTCACAATTAAAATATTGAATACATGATCAAAGACTCAGTTCAGTTAAAAAGATTCTCCCTAAAGAGAAGGTGGGATGATTACAAATCCGTTACATATTGTTGAAGACCTAAATGACCCCCACCCACTCATAGCAAACTCCGAAAACTCACCCAGCGCATCGATGCTTTTACCCAAGTTCTGGCGAACATCCCAACTACCCAAGCTAATGGGGAAGAAGTACTGATTCCCCTATGCATAGGGGCCCCAACCAATTTTCTCGGGATCCAAAGTGACCACAGTGATCGACTATAATTAGAAAGGACCTACCTGTGCTCCAAATCGTCCAAGTGACTATGAGAAAATTGATAAGAAGAGTCGACCTCAGCCTTCCAGAAGAGAGCATGCAAAGATTTAGACTCCACGTTCTAAAACTATGAGCCCCTTGCTGGAGCCATAATTGAGATGGACTTTAGGTTCAAACTCCTAAACCTTGGCTAGGAGTATAATGGTATATTAGATCCATCCGACTACATCGTCAATTATCGTACTGCGATGCAACTCCAATGCTTCACAGACAATATCCTTTGTAGAGCCTTCTTGATGACTTTGGAAAAGGAAGCAAGGAGTTCGTACAATGGACTCTTCTTTATGTCCATTTACTCTTTCTTCCAATTGCACTGCAAATTCATTCAACAATTTATTGCTAGCAAAATCACGAAAAGGAGTATTACAACCTTCTCAAGTAGAGTAGGCACCAGGAGATTCACGCTGCAACCTTTTGGAATGCTTTAGACTAAGGAGTGCTCCTCCAACATAGTCTTTGGTGCCTATATCAATGATATGGGGCATATTGGGCTCCGAAATTCCATTGGGAAATGAAATATCTTATCACTACCCGATTCCTTGAGTGACTATATAATTATGTTGGGCTGAAGGAGTCTGACATTTCTTTTAGAAGGAGATTCCAGAAGGGCAAAGGAACCTGTTGATAAGAAGTCTAAAGAGCATAATGGATCCCGTCAAATGCCATGATGATCCTCGTTGAGAGAGCATTCAAGTCGACAAATAAATTATATCCTCCAAACACACCTTTCTTCAAATCTTGAACCAGATTCAGAAAGAATGATTCCTTCAGTGGCCTCTATCGTCGATTAGAATACTTGGGGATAAGAGGGCTTCTCGACATTTATGTATCACTAGAATCTAGAGCATGACACCAATGTCCGACACCAGCTTCAGAAAGATATCAAGAATCTCATTTGACAAGATCATCGCAAGAACTTTGTTGACAAATAAAATGCAAAGTGGCAGTAAACTAGTCCTCCTCCAAAATCCTAGTTAATGGACGATAGAGTTGATCTAGTAAGGTATAAAAGTTATACTATCAAGAAGAATAAAAAAAAAACCTGCTAAATCATTGGGGACGAGCCCACTAGTATCACGTCCTGTTAGTGCTCTGGCTCTATGCCCAAATAAAAACTCAGTTATTTAGATAAACGGTCCCTTTATTTTTCTTATTTAATTAAATAAATATTGTTATTAGTGCATTATTCAATGAAAGCCCATATAGTTAGCAAAAGTCCTCATAAGTAATGAATAACCAATCATTTGGTGAAAGCTCACAAGAACAATGTTCATTTATTCAGCAAAATCCCACCTACTCAGCGAGAATCCTCATATATAACGAGTGTCTATTTATTCAGTAAAAATCCACCTACTCGGTGAAAGCCCTTATATATGACAAATATCCATTTATTTAATGAAAGTCTACCGACTTGGCGAAAACTCTTATATGCGACAAATGCCTATTTATTCAGAAAAAGGCCACCTACTTAGCGGAAAGCCATATAAGAATATCCATTTATTTAGTAGAAGCTCATTTACTCAATGAAAGCCTCGTATGCGATGAATGCCTATTTATTCGGCAAAAACTTACCAACTTGGCAAATGCTCACATGTCAGACGAATGTCTGTTTTACTCGGTGAAATGGCCATTTTATTCAATGAAAGCTCAACTACTTTGCGAAAGCCCTCGTATGCGACGAATATCTACCTACTTAGCAAAATGCTTGCCTACTCAATAAAACATGCCCATGAACATTTAAAATCATTCGGAAAAATCCTATGGTACAAACTCGCCAATCGTAGGAATGAACGACCACTATGTAGGCCTTACAGCTCTAATGGGGTTCAAATAGTGAGAGCTTGCCTACGAGCCTACAACTCATGCAAGACTTGAGGCTTAGCTCGGGGACTCTCTGCCCTCGGACAAGATACAAGACGAGGAGTTCATGAACAAACAACTCTACCTCGAGACGTGTTTATTATTTTTGCGAACACCCAACAAGTACTCGACCGATGTCCAAATCAAATTGGTACCGTACTTAACTTCTTGGCTCTTTGCTTAAAAAAAATTCTCAGCAAATGTCTAAATTAACTTTATGCTCCCAACTTAAATATTTTGGCCGTGTCTATTAAAGTCTACTATTACCAACATAAATGCAATTTGATGCAAGCAAAAGCTGAAAAGACTGACCACATAATATTCAATCAAAAGTTCATTTTCATTGAATAAATATGATTGTAAAAGAAAGTGTACGCAAGCTATTGTGGAAATATGTGTTATTCGATTTATATCAATCAATAATTATTAAAAATAATTAATTAATCAAAACACACAGAATAATTCTCAAATTATCATACATATTAACATGAAAATTTTTAATGTGGAAAACTCAAATAGGAAAAACCCAAGGAATTTGCCACATATGTAGAATTAAAAATCCTAGTAAAGATTATAAAATATGGGACAATAACTTGCACTTAAACATTAATTTAAAGATGGGTACAATTACTCCGACTTGAAAAGGACGACTCCACTACCTTAGTCAGTTAAAAGTTATTCCTTGCTCTGAGCTTGCTCTTCCTACCAATGTAGACTGACCCATATGTGAAGACTGAGCCCTACGAAAAGGAGTCTTTTCACTTCATATTGCTAATAGTTATGCAAAGCACACAAGAACTTTGAGGTCCCAGAGGTCTCCAAGGTGAGAGTTGATATCCATGGGGGCAAGAAAGCTCGTGATGGCTCTTTACCTCTCGATCATGAGAAATAGTTAAGAATCAACCGACTTATCTAATCCTTATGAGAACTTAATAAAGAATTCATCAGTTACTTGTTTTGAGATGAAAGTTGATATTTACTTAATAGCATCGACATTATCAGACGATGAACGATAAGTTCACCTTTGTCGCTCTGTGGCACCACTTTTGGTATCATTATTCTATATATAATGGACCTAATAGAGGCTCTTTAGATATTTATAGAGTTTTCTGGGGGCTGAAGACCTGGATTGACAAAACAAGGTAGAAATAAATTTGACGTTCATCTCCTCAAGGTCATCTCTGCCGTACGGTCGATGAGATCCAAATTATCAACGAAACTTGATCGCACAATTTGTCATGTAGATTTGGGGATGGTGCCCATGGCAATCTCCATATGCCCGAGAAATCCCTCATGTGTTAGTTACAAGATTTTTTTTGTGTCTGTAATAATACCTCCATAATTATCAATGTAGTAATTAAAGAGACAATTTAACACCTTAGCACTAAGGGATTTCGACCATCCATTTTCTTCATGGAACTGATGATAAATCACTCTCAATAGTTCAACAAATTGCCTCCAATATGTTATAGCAGGAAATGACCTTCTAGAAGGAAATGACCTTCTAGATAAGTCAAGTTGGCAGAGGCGAAAATTATTCCAAGAGCTTGGTAAATAGAACTTAGAAGTGGAGGCAATGTTGACATATATACTCATGCAACCTAGGCCCACAACGAAAGCCCAACGAGTGAAAAGCCCATGAGTTCTTGATCTATCCACGAAGATAATTGAATGTCAAATAGCTCCAACAATAACTGCGGTGGAATCTCTCCTATTTACATATATGGAAAGAGTGGATTTAAAAATCTTTAATAACTTCTTTCTTCAATGGTCTTCATCTATAAATATCCTACTACCTGTACCAAAGGAAAGGTGGATTTCTAAGCAATCTGAGAGAGAGAGATCTCAAGTTACTCATTAAAATAGTACTTTTCAAACGGCTATTTTTTTTTTTTTTTTCTGAAAGCGTAGATTGAGATCTCTCTTGGCTGAACCTTATTATCTTTTTATTTTTATATCTATTTCTTCTTTACTACTAAGTTTATGCCAAGTTCTATCCGAGTGATCTAATCTGACGAATTTTAGCATAAATACTAAGAAACATTTTATATTCTCAAAAGGATAGTTTCAAGTTTGTTTTTTTATTGTCAATCGGAAGATGGACTTTGGTTGATTAATCAAGACTAGGATCTCAATTATAGAAAATAAGAGGTTAACCAATGAATCACCCCCAAGTTGAGAATTGCCTTTGGAGGATAGCATCAACGGATAGTACATCCTTATCGTAGGAATGAACCACATTTATTTGATCCTTCTTCCTAATTACTTAGGACAAATTTGGGCCCTCAAGAGTTCATTCTCCTTATTATAGGATATTATTATGTCAAATCAAAATGATAATTTAACGAAATTGGTGATAAAGGTGTTGGCCATGTTTAGTGTCTCCACCTAACTTATTATTCTATGTACCCAATGATCTTTACCAAGATGGTAAGGAGAATAGGTTTACAAAAAATATATATTCCTTGCGTTCCTTTCAGTGGAAACACCCACTCTAGTTTCATTCTTTGCGAGCGTTCTTTTCCGCATTTGTGGCACTGCAATCAATCCGAGTAACTTTCAAAAGATGGAGTAATTCAAAAGAGAAGCAAGTGGCTCTGAGTTTATGAAATAATTAGTTTAGAAGATGGAAGATATTTTGTCACGGTCTGAAATAGGATTGATTAGTACGTAGATTCAAGCAGCTAACAAAATTAATGTCGTTGTTGATGAGTCTGTGCATGGTCGGTTAGTCCATGACAATCTCTATATAGAACATGAGATATTTAATTTTCTTAAAAGAGAGGTAAAAATACCGATTTGGTTGTTGCCCATGAAGAGTCATGGATGACCAGAATAATCTCACACTGAAAAGAGATTGATAACTTTATGTAGTAGCTAGTGAGAAATCCTTAAGACACTTTTCTTTCATACAATTCTGATTTCAAATCTAAGTGGGTTTACCTAGGAATAAGGATAAGCTAAGAAGGGACCTCAGACTCTAGGATTTTCTGACCAGCCAGTTTTATTGTTTAAAAAGAAAATGTTAGTCTCTATCAGCTTAAATATTTGGATAAGAAAGCTCGAGAAATAGATTTTCTCATCCTAAGTTTCTCTGGGGACCAGGTTCATGTAGATTTGTTGAAATTTAAAACTGGATGTAGTGAAATTATTTAGGTCCTTTTTTTTTTTTCTTATTTCTCTCCTTATTACAGTAGAAACTGGGAATCTGATACACTGTTTGCTGTTCAAAATATTACATGTATATGCTGCACCAATCAATATCAAATTTTGAATTGTTGTTTGCAAGGAGGATCTAAACTTTATAAGAAGTAAATGACCATCTTTCTATATTGATCACCTAAAAAACTATAATTAGGATCAATATGAAAAATCATTATTAGATTAGGAAACTCATATTCATAGTATCTATGTCCGTATTATCTTATCAAAATGTATATATTTCCATCTACTACACCTAATATGAATGCTTCGACTGCTACTGTGATTTAAGATTCATGTAACTGTGAGTTGCAACAAACACTCAGCAATAAAAGCAGTAAGTTATTAATCCGCATCAATTCTTTGGTTGTTGCTTTGATATGTTTGGAGTACAAGAAATATGAACTGTGCTGCAAGATTGCAACACATTTCTAGAATCAATCAAGGCTAAATCGGGAAGATAAGCTGTAGCACTCGAGAGATAGTTGGCCCCAGTAGTTTGGAGACCTGTCCATATCTATAGTGAAAGCAAAGTAATTTACACACCAAATTAAGCTAAACTTACACAACACCACAATAAAATCATAACTGCTAGCTAGCCAGCTAGCAAAGCCTCTAACCACTCTCTCTCTCTCTCTCTCTCTCTCTCTCTCTCTCTAGATCTCTACATTGCTCACTATATATCATCACACACTCCCTCATTCTTCCATCTCACCCTTAACATTCACCTCTCTCTGTTTCTCTCTCTATCTAGACAGAGACGGACGAGATCTTAACCAAATACCTAAATATGGCCTCCTTTCCTTCAACACTAGCTCTAGTTCTCTCCTTTGCTCTCCTCTCAACCTGCATTGCCCAGGGCCCTGCCTCCTCTCCCTTGGGTTCCACTGCAAACCCTCCTCCGGCTGCCACGACACCCCCACCGACTGCCACCACTGCACCCCCTCCGGCTGCCTCCACTGCACCCCCTCCGGTCACTGCAACTCCTCCCCCTGTACCGACTACTCCCCCGCCCATTGCAACTCCACCTCCAGTCGCTGCCCCACCCCCGGTAGCCACTCCTCCTCCCGTGGCAACCCCTCCCCCGGTGGCTACTCCTCCTCCAGTTGCAACTCCACCTCCCGTCGCAACTCCACCTCCAGCAACTCCTCCTCCAGTTGCATCTCCACCTCCCGCAACTCCACCTCCAGTGGCATCTCCACCTCCTGCAACTCTACCGCCCGCACTGGTCCCCTCATCGTCACCTTCGCCACCACCTGCCTCTCCTGCGCCTGCCCCCGGCTTGATGGCCCCCACGCCTTCTGTTGTGTCTCCATCACCGTCTGTGACCCCATCGCCAGTGTCATCTATGGCTCCAGCACCCGCGCCGGGAACGGAGCCGTCAGCATCCGCTCTAGACAGTTCGAGCGCGGCCATGCACGGAGTCGGCATGGGGCTTGCTGCATTGGCCGGGGGAGTTGCCCTGCTCCTTCTCTAGAGATGTCATAGCATTTGGATTTGCTCTATTTGTCGCATCATGCTTAGGTTAGGTGATATTATACTGTTATTGTTTCCGTAATGACTCATTTTTATTTTATTTTTTTCTTATTCACTTCTTATTGTATTTTCAAGTATTATGTTTGTTGGGAATTTTTGGAGATGCATCTTGAGACGGGGGGAGGGGGATAGCTATATAAATACTGTACTCGTATTTTATATGCTTGGTATATACATCGCCCTTTTGACTTGGAGGAATAAGATAAAGGTGATATATCTTACTTTGCGAGCGTGATGTTAATGATATCAGCGTTTACTAAAATCTAATTAGCAGGACACTAGTATCTCATACAGTATATCTGATATTTTCTATAGTTTTGTATGAATCATTAAGATTTATAGTAGCCAGAGCCTTGTCTTTAGTTGCATCATCATCATCCAATTTGTGAAAAGTCTCGAGTTTGTTTTCAAGTTGAGATTCAATTTGGTTAACTTTGAAAAAAAATTATTTGCATGTGAGTTTAACTAGCAAAAGAAATAAGATTATAGTGTCATATCGCATATGTATCAATATGTTAGTGCAGTCTACATCAAAATTAAAGAGAAAAATAATCCAATATATAAAACAACGACTCAATCCGTATAAAACCATTTTGTATCAAACTTTATATTTCACTGGGTACTTTTACCATATCATTGTTATTTGGTGTCAAATCCAAAACTTTTTATATGAAAAGAAATTGATAAAACTATGAACTGAGAGAAATAATAAAAAATAACTTTGTTTCTGAGATATCTCTAAACTATACAATAGCTATCCTTTTATAGGTGAAGGTGGCAAATATAAAAGGTAAAAAAATAAAAAAATATACAAATTGATATTAATTACATAAAATCTTCAATCATATAATCTGCCTAATTAGATGATATTAGTCAAATATACTAAGTTAGGAAAATATCATGAGACCCTCTAATAAATTAGAGGATATTAGTTAAATATACTAAGTTAGAAAAATATCATGAGATCCTCTAATAAATTAGAGGATATTAGTCAAATATACTAAATTAGAAAGATATCAGGAGATCCTCTAATAAATTAGAGAATTTATCAAATATTAGAGGATTTGTCATATATCATGAGATATGCTAATATTCTCCCTCAGACTCAAGATGGTTTGGAAGACATCATCTTTAGTTTGAAAACGTGATCATGATGACGACTAGGTGGATGGGCCTTGGTAAAAATATCGGCGAGCTGATCAGTCAATGAAACCAAGAGAAGACGAAGAGTGCCTGCTTGTAGGTGATGACGCATAATATGGCAATCGATCTCAATGTGTTTGGTGTGCTCATGAAAGATATCATTGTGTGCAATCTGAATAGCGCTATAATTGTTACAATAAATAGGAGTACTGGAGTCCTAAAACACACCTATATTCTGGAGAAACCAACGAATCTAAAGAAGCTCAGAAGTAGTGTCAGGAAGAGCGTGATATTCAATTTCGATACTAGAGCGAGTAACAACAGTCTGCTTTTTACTCCGCCAGAAAATAAGAGACTCACCCAGTAAAAAAAGAAAATCAGTGGTGGATCGTCGATCAATAGGGTCACCTGCCTAATCAGCATCAGAGTAAACTTGTAATTGCAATGATGAGCGAGATGAACAATAGAGGCCATGAAATAAGGTACCCTTCACATAGCGAAGGATGCGAAAAACTGCAACTTAATGAATAGTATGTGGTCCCGCAATAAACTGGCTAACAAGATGCACAGCATAGGCAATATCTAGCCGAGTAACAGTAAGGTAGATGAGACTCCCAACAAGTTGTCGATAGAGAGTAGCATCGGAAAAGAGTCCGCCATCAGTAGCATGAAATTTAACAGTATACTCAAGAGAACTATCAACACTTTTACAATCAGTAAAGCCAGAATGAGAAAGAATGTTAGAGCAATACTTGGCCTGAGTTAAATAGTAGCCATCAGATATAGAAGTAATTTCCAATCACAGAAAATAACGAAGAGAGTTAAGATTTTTCATCTCAAAATATTGACATAAAACTTGCTTAAGCTCAAGAATACCATAAGCGTCGTAACTAGTAATAATCATATCATCAACATAAATTAGCAAAATAGTGATACCGACATAGTATGACGAATAAACAAAGTAGAGTCATGTGCTAGTAGTGGAGCTGAACTTGAAAAATCAGATGCGCAGAACTTACTTGAGCCCATACGAGGTACGCTTATGGCGACAAATCTTACTAGGAGAATGAAAATACCTTTGAGGGGGCTGCATATAGACCTCCTTAGTTAGATCATCATGCAGGAAGGTATTCTTCACATCCATCTAAAACAAAGGTCACTGGTGAGCAGTGGCCACAGCCAAGAGAGAATGGACAGTTGTAATGTGAACAACTAGAGCAAATGTCTCCTCATAGTCAATACCATACTCTTGAGTATAGCCTTTAGCCACAAGACGAGTTTTATACCGCACTGGAGACCCATCAGAATCGATTTTAATCTTGTAGACCCATTTGTTGCCAATAATAGTCTTGCCAAGAGACTGATCAACTAAATCCCATGTATGAGTCTTGTAAAGAGCATCCAATTTTTCGGACATAATTTGCTACCAAAGAGGGTTAGAACTAGCCTCGCAATAAGTATGATGCTCGTGAAGAGTGGCAAGAACATTAAAACAATGATAATCAGTGACGAGTAGGGAGAGCTCTTACCCCAGAGGAACGACAGATATCCAAATTGGTAGATGACTTAAGGGTATCAAACATAGTGGATGGGTCAACAGATGAAGTAGACTGAGGAGAGTCAGATACAATTATAGGATCAACAGACGATCCAGAAGTATCAGAAACTGACGTTGAGTGACTGTCTGATAAATTTTCAGTACCTACATCAGAAGGAGAGTCTAGGAAAAAAGCAAGTGGAGTTAGTGAAAATAGAGCTAGCAGAAGAAGGTTTGAGGAGATATGGAAGATACTGGTGAAAGTTTTGTATTCTCCAAACTGAACATGACGGGAGATACGAAGACGTTTAGTAACATGATCATAACACCGATAACCCTTATGTTCAGTGTTATAACCAAGAAAACAACAGAGATGAGAACGTAACTCAAGTTTTGTGTGCTCATGAGATAGGAGTAAAACAAAACAAACATAGCCAAAAACTTTCACAAGAGAATAGTCGGGTACCTTTCCATAGAGGAGCTCATATGGAGAGTGATTTGAGAGAGTAGGAGATGAAACCCTATTAATTGTGTAAACGGCTGTAAGAGAAGCTCACCCCAAAAAGGTTCAAGAAGCAAGACAGAAATAAGTAAAGAGCGAATAGTATCAAGGATGTGACAATACTTACACTTAGCACGACCATTCTGTTGTGAAGTGTAAGGACATGAACGATGAGGTAAAGTACCTTCTTTTGTGAGTTCGGTAAGACAGGAAGCAAATATGTACTCCATGGTATTATCAGAACGAAAGACTTTAATGGTCCGATCAAACTGAGTCTTTATCATCTGCTTAAATTCATGAAAAATACTAAGTAACTCAGAACGATCATGTAAGAGATAAAGCCAGGTGTATCGTAAATAATCATCAACAAATACAACAAAATAATGAGATCCTCCATTAGTAAAAATAGGAGCAGGCCCCCAAATATCTAAATGAATTAGATCAAAAGTTGCAGAAGACAAAGAAATACTTTCATTAAAAAGTAAAGCTGTCTGTTTTCCCAACTGATATGAAAGACAATCAAATGATTCAAAATTGACTTTTTCTAAATAACCACTTGATGCTAAAGATTGAACACGTGGTAAGGAAGTATGACTAAGGAAAGAATGCCAAATACTCGAGGAAATAGATGCTTCAATGGGTTGAGCAGAAGCAGAACTTGGAAGATGCAAGGAGAAAAGCTCAAAAATGCGGCTAACTTTACGCCTGGTTCCAATTAACTGGCCCGTCTGTTGATCCTGCACATCACACCCTTTATTAGAAAAATTTAAAATAAGGCCAAGTTCAAGAAGTTGCCCAACAAAGAGAAGATTTAATGCTAAATCAGGGACAATATATGTATCAAGCACACAAAGAGTAGAAGTAGAGATATGACCAATATGACTAACAGACATATGCGAATCATCAGTAATATAAATGACATGAGGAGGTTGTAGACACTAAAAATAATTAAATAAATAAAATAAATAAAATATAAAAAAAAAACTAATTTTGCTAAGTGGGCACACCCGCGGGTGCTCGCGGGTGCGGGTGCACCCGCGGGCACCCGCGGGAAGCAACCCGCGGGAGCACCCGCGGGTTGCAACCCGCGGGAACCCCTGCGGGAAGCAACCCGCGGGAGAATTCCCGCGGGTTGCAACCCGCGGGAGCCCCGGCGTGTTGCCACCCGCGGGAGGATTCCCGCGGGTGGCAACCTGCGGGGGCGATCCCGCGGGTTGCCGCCTGCGGGTTGTTTTCCGTTGTTTTATTTCCTATTTTATTTTCCTGATATCCCGTGATCCGCTTTTTCAGGAGAGAATTGAGCCGGATTTCGAGCTTCTTCGGTTTATAAAATACAGGAATTTAACGGGAGGAGGGACTTTTCTTGGAGAGCCGGCAAAGCGATTCTTCACAGAGGGTTGAGAGAGATCAGAAGGAGCAGGTTTTCTTCACAGATCCCCTTCCAAGTTGGATAGTCAACGGAGGCAGCAACAAGACTCCACCGCCACTCGTACCCACTCAAAAAAGGGAATCCACCAATATTCCCGTTCTTATAATTCTTCGGAATTTTTGTAATCTAAATTCCTATTGTAATTCATCAATTTTGCAATGGAATCAAAGGTTCAATTTTCGGGCGTACAAGAATTGGCGACCACAGTGGGAGTTTGGGCGGCGCAATCCAATCTTTAAAATTTTTTTTTTTCGGAGCCTAGGCGTCATCGCCGGGTAACGATAAATAAATGTGAGGCGTCATCGCCCACCAAAATTGACAAGACGTCATCGTCTGTCAAAAAAAAAAAAATTATGAGACGTCATCGCCCATAAAAAAAAAATTTTGAGGCGTCATCGCCCAAAAAAATATGACAAGACGTCATCGTTTGTCAAAAAAAAAAAAAAAAAAATTTTTTTTTGAGGCGTTATCGTCCAAAAAAAAAAAATTGACAAGACTGGATACAACTCCAGGATGCAACCCGCAGATGGAATCTTGGGACCCGCGTGGACGCAACCTGCATATGGAAGCACGGGATGCAACCCGCAGATGGAATCTTGGGACCCGCGTGGACGCAACCCGCATATGGAAGCGCGGGATGCAACCCGCAGATGGAATCTTGGGACCCACATGGACGCAACCCACATATGGAAGCGCGGGCGCGGACGCAACCCACAGATGGGTGGGACCCATCTGGGTCACCCGCACTTTTCTCCCTCTCTCCCGCACAAAAAAAAAATAAAGAATAAAAACAATATTAATAAAAAAAAAAAAAAGGAAAGGGTGTTATCGCCTACAAAAAATTAACAAAGTTAAAAAAAATAATAAATATTAAAAAAAAAAGAGAAAAAAAAACATGCAGTATGAGTGCTCTACCCATGGGTTGTATCCAACGGATGCACCCGCGGATGCCAAAAAAATAAATAAATAAAATAAAAAAAATTAATTAAAATAAAAAAATAAAAAAATATTAAAAAATATATAAAAATATAAACAAAAAAAAAGTAAATAAATAAAAATAAACAAAAAAATAATAATAAATAAAAATATATTTGCAAGGCCTCATCGCTTACCAAAATAAATAAATAAATAAATAATAAAAAATAAAATGTTAGGCGTTATCACCTAAAAAAAAAAAAAGGACATCATTGCAAAAAAAAAAAAGAGAGATAAAGAAATAAAAATGTATATATAAAATAAAATAAAATAAAAAAAATGATGAACCGCCCAACGCCGACAAGGCTACGGGAAGAGAATAAATTTCTCGCCAACCCCATCATACTGGGGGTAATAAGTATGAACCGCCCAACGCCGACAAGGCTACGGGAAGAGAATAAATTTCTCGCCAACCCCATCATACTGGGAGTAAAAAGTATGAATTGCCCAACGCCGCTAAAGCTACGGGAAGAGAATAAATTTCTCGCCAACCCCATCATACTGGGGGTAAAAAGTATGAATTACCCAACGCCGACAAGGCTACGGGAAGAGAATAAATTTCTCGCCAACCCCATCATACTGGGGGTAATAAGTATGAACTGCCCAACGCCGACAAGGCTACGGGAAGAGAATAAATTTGAACCACCCAACGCCGACAAGGCTACGGGAAGAGAATAAATTTCTCGCCAACCCCACTATGCTGGGGGTAAAAAGCATGAATCACCCAACGCTGCTAAGGCAAAGGGAAGAGGAAAAGTTTGGCATTTAAGCCCAAATGAAATCCTCGATAACTCACTATGCTGAGGATAATAGCATGGCTAGCCCAACTCAAACGGTAGTTGGTAAAGGCAAAATCAAACCCGTTGATAGCTGGGGGTTTGCTAAAAAATCCCACGACAAATCTGTCACAACAGTATTCTTATCCGAATATAAGAATACATCACTGCCCTAAGCTGCTAAGGCAAAGGGAAGAGGAAAAGTTTGGTATTTAAATCCAAACGAAATCCTTGACAACTCACCATACTGAGGGGAATAGCATGGCTAGCCCAACTCAAACGGTAGTTGGTAAAGGCTAATCAAATCCGTTGATAGCTGGGGGTTTGCTAAAAATCCTAATCAGATAAATCTCCTGTCACGTTAAGATTTCACCTCTGACAGCAAAACTTTTCTTGTCATTTTGCTCCAACAGAGCAAGCGACACTCCAAAATATTAGTCAAGTTAACATCATACCTCTGACATCATAATTCAAAATCAAAAGAGATAAAATCCTAATTAAATCGATCCCCTGTCACGTTAAGATTTCACCTCTAACAGAAAAGAAAATTCACACTTCATCAAGTCCAACATTACAACCTCTGATGAACGTGCTTTTGATATCGTTAAGTTAAAAATCACCTCTGACAAAAATCATCTCCCTATCAAGTTAACAGTTACCTCTGATAGTCCGATTCCAAAACTAAATACATTAACAATCACCTCTGTTTAGTCAGCTTGTCCCTATCACGACCAGATTCTCTGAATAGGTTAAGCTCCAAGACACGTTTAATGTCACCTCTGTCTTTTCCTGATTCGTCATACTAGATGTCACTGAACGGTTCGGATTAAAATAAGCATGTTAATATTATACCTCTGCTTGACCTAAAATAAGCACGTTAACATGATACCTCTGCTTGTCCTCTAATGAGTACGTTAAAATCATACCTCTGCTTGTTATGGAATAAATAAATATATTAATAGTTATCTCTATCGACCAAATCTTTTAAAAGGTCTATAACCAAAATTAAAAAATTCAAAGTATTTCGAAATTCAGTACGGTTCAATACAGAACTTTAAAAACTTTGGAGGGGGTTATGTAGACACTAAAAATAATTAAATAAATAAAATAAATAAAAATAAAAAAATCCTAATTTTGCTAAGTGGGCACACCCGTGGGTTGCATCCCGCGGGAGCACCCGCTGGTGCACCCGCGGGTTGCAACCCGCGGGAGCACCCGCGGGTTGCAACCCGCGGGAACCCCTGCGGGAAGCAACCCGCGGGAGAATTCCCGCGGGTTGCAACCCGCGGGAGCCCCCGCGGGTTGCCACCCGCGGGAGGATTCCCGCGGGTGGCAACCTGCGGGGGCGATCCCGCGGGTTGTTTTTCGTTGTTTTCCGTTGTTTTATTTCCTATTTTATTTTCCTGATATCCCGTGATCCGCTTTTTCAGGAGAGAATTGAGCCGGATTTCGAGCTTCTTCGGTTTATAAAATACCGGAATTTAACGGGAGGAGGGACTTTTCTTGGAGAGCCGGCAAAGCGATTCTTCACAGAGGGTTGAGAGAGATCAGAAGAAGCAGGTTTTCTTCACAGATCCCCTTCCAAGTTGGATAGTCAACGGAGGCAGCAACAAGACTCCACCGCCACCCGTACCCACTCAAAAAAGGGAATCCACCAATATTCCCGTTCTTGTAATTCTTCGGAATTTTTGTAATCTAAATTCCTATTGTAATTCATCAATTTTGCAATGGAATCAAAGGTTCAATTTTCGGGCGTACAGAGGTTCTAAAGATTTTTTTATTAGATACGAGAGAAAAATCAGGAGTCATGTGATTGTAACAAATAGTGTCAAAAAGTCAAGGAGATAATTTATCTGAAAAAACTAAAAAGATAGTAGAAGTACGTGACAGAACCTGATTGACAATAGCTTCAAGGTCAGTTACAGAGAGAGAGAAAGCAGATAGATTGTCCGAAGATAATGAACTGGTAGAAGCAGCAGCAACAGTCTTGGGCATTTGAACTTTTAGAGTATCTCTTGCCTTTTTAACCTTTCTCTTAAAACAATCAGAGATGTGGTGACTCTCTTCCTTACAATAAAAATAACGACCGTTGAAGCGGCGTGGTTTAGGGAAAGCAGCAGCCCCAACTAGAGGGACTAAGATGGAAGAGTTTGGAGTTGCAGTAGCCATGACCAACTCAGTAGAATAAACACGAAGAGCCTTCTGTCGTGTCTCCTCTGAAATAAGCTCTATGAGAGCAGTCTCGAGCGTAGGAAGATCGATGGAGCAGCGAAGCTCTAGTACTTTCAAAATCATCACAAATATGCATCATGAAGTGGATGAATTGACGGCGATCTTGATAATTTGCAAAAAGTTGGCTAGACTTTTCATCCGGAAAAGCTGGGTCAGCCTGAAAGAGCTGATTCCAGATGCTACTAATTTGAGAGTGAAACTCAGCAATAGACTGCCCTGCCTCTTGATGCATTTAATATAACTTAGATTCCAATTGAAACTAAAGAGCAGCATCACTAGAACAATTGTATCGATTTGCCAAAAAATTCCATGCAAGTTTGGCATTTTGAAATTTTGGCATCAGACTCTGAATAGAAGGAACTGAGATATTAATAAACCAAGATATGATCTTACAGTGAGTACCTTCTCATTCCTCAAATCGCTCAACAAACTTTTCTGCACTTTTAGAATCAGTCTTTATGGGTGCTGGTTTGGACTCATTAACAAACCTCCATAAGCAACGACCAATAAGAAAACTGACATTTGCTGAGCCCATGCATTGTAATTGGTGTCATCTAAAATAATTTCTATAGAGCGAGTAATTTCATTAGAAAAAGTCATAAAAAAATGATAATACTAACTGAATAAGAGTAATATAAGACACGGGCGGAATGGATGATGCTCAGATTGACGGGTCGCAGAACAAGGCGTAGATCAGAGACCTCAGAATAAAAAGAAGTCAAATCTCAGAGAGGCTCTGATACCATGATAAAACTATGAACTGAGAGAAATAATGAAGAATAACTTTGTTTCTGAGGTATCTCTAAACTATACAATGGTCATCCTTTTATAGGTGAAGGTGGCAAATATAAAAGATAAAAAAAAATAAAAGAATATACAAATTGATGCTAATTATATAAAATATTCAATTACATAATCTGCCTAATTAGAGAATATTAGTCAAATATACTAAATTAGGAAGATATCATGAGATCCTCTAATAAATTAGAAGATAACAGTCAAATATACTAAATTAGAAAGATATTATGAGATCCTCTAATAAATTAGAGGATTTATCAAATATTAAAAGATTTGTCATATATCATGAGATATGCTAATAGAAATAATTTTATTGGGGAGATATCCTACTTGTCACTGTGGATAAGCTTTTTTTTTTTTTGTTTTTTTCCTTTTTTTAATTTCTTTTTTGGAAATTTGACATGTATCGAAAAACCTCATTGGCCGTATGGATGATGGTGTGCTATATATATATATATATATATATATATATTAGCTGCGTGTGCACACAATTTAGGCTACTAACCAACCGACTCCAAATCTATGCTCATGTGATATGCTGGTTCTAGTAATCGAGACCTCAATCGAGTTCAGAAGTGGTCTACTTGCGATATTGGTTCTAAGTATAGTTATCTTTGTGCTAGTTGGAAGATATGATTGAGCTCGATCATGAAATCTATGGGGTTCAGGAATGTCGGTGCGCAATAATTATGAATAGTAAAGTAGGACTCAGGGCCTCCACATGTTAGAGGCTATTGCAAATTCGTAACTTGAAAGCCATGAAAAGATTATGAGCGAAAAAAGAGGTAAAAAAAAAAAAGAAAATGATAAA
Source organism: Dracaena cambodiana (assembly GCA_036321105.1). NCBI lineage: Eukaryota > Viridiplantae > Streptophyta > Magnoliopsida > Asparagales > Asparagaceae > Dracaena > Dracaena cambodiana. The sequence continues at coordinate 18,466,705 of JAYEPQ010000004.1, read as the reverse complement.
GAAAAGAAAGAAAGCTAGTTAAAATAATATCCCCATGACTGTCCCACTCACTAACCAACGCATGCAGATGCAATGACATTTCACCAATAAATAGCAAATCATGCATTAATTGATTAATTGAAAATTCATGCCAAGCTAGCTAGGCAATTGGTGTAATGATTGTGCTTCACTTGTAATATATATCCCCCTAAATTCTGTAAAATCCTTTAACCAATTATCAAGAGAGATTTTGGAGGGCATACTAAATCTCTAGTGCATGGCCTTATGTATTTTCCAATAAAGATAAAGGTGAATATGTAGTATGGGGTCTTTTCGATTGTGAGAGTTGGATATTTCAACGGCTAAAATTGTTAAAGAAAAATTAAGAATTATTTTTAAGAATTATTTATTGTCAATAGTTATTTAGTCTTTTCTCCGGATAATACCAAGCTAGGATAGGAACTAATTTCTCAAGAGAATATGCATTTTCTTTGAATGGAGTCTAGAGGTTTAAATAAGGAGATATTACTTGATAGAAATGAATGGAGAAGGAATATCAAAGTGATCGATCTGGCCCTACCCCAAATACTTGGGATAAAAAGCTTAGTTGTTGTTGTTGTATATGCATTTTCTTTGAACAAGAAATTGGCGAATTGGCACAACAGTGTTGGTTAATTATGGTAGAGAACAATGAAACCCTAAATTCTAAAAGGTTTTAGAATACAGGTTCCTAACAAATTTTATACTTGGATATTATTCCTTAACAAATCATTAGTGATCATTTATTAAACGTCCCTCACATCTATTTGTTACTTGATGATTCTATCTAATTAAAACTAGAAATTTAAAACCTTAATAATACTTGAAATGGCTAAATAAATTTGCTCTCTGATTTATCAAAGTGACAATACTGCATGGTTCATTGGAAACCTTCTTAATCTATTTTGCATATTTTCTTGTGATAGATCATTACAACATATTCTCTTCATCTAAAATATTTTTCCCAATTGTAGTCTAGAACTCGTGTTGCTTGTAAATGAAAGTTTTTATTCTCTCCATGTTTCTGTAATTAGGAGAGTGGAAGAGAGAAAAAAGATAGAGTAAAGAAAGTAGGAGGCCACAAGATAATTAATAACTTAATTTGATTAGTTAAGTTAGAGATGATTAAATAAATTTACTATCCTTCTTAATTAGAATTAGTTGATATTGTAGATGAAATATTTAATTAAACAAAGGACTATTATAAAATGACTCTCATATTACTGGTGACTGATATTTTATAACAATTTATTAGGGATTTTTTTGAGCATAAACGGTGGGTAATCCCCATGTATTCCATTAATCAGGTGTTAATAAAACAAACTACATATAGAATACATATATATAGTCCCTTACATATGAGTGGACATTATGAACATAAACAAAATTAATGCCTAAGGAGTGCCACTCAAAATAAAATACATAAATATTGGATCTACATATACTACAAATGATATGGCGCTTGTCCTAATGTTCAGAGTTGTGGTTATGCCATCCAGCTTTAACTCCGACCATATTGTACATTAGTTGTTCCGTTGAAGTAACCATTTAGTTCCAAACAATCCTTCATGGACCAAATCAATTTTCGGTACCCTGCATGGCTCTGTTGCAGCCCAGGCAACCGTGCTTACTGTTGGGTATAGTGAATAGATTAAATACTATTATAATTGTTAAATTGGAAAAACATCAGATATTGCAAATCTAAACATGTGAAATAAAATTAAACGGATTGTAAACTTAGAAGAAAGTGAATAAGTAAATAACCTATGTAAAAGAAAAAGTTAGATATTACTGGAAACCGTTAGAATAGAAGATCAAGTCTAGTGCTAAACGTTATGTCCTTAAGATTGATTCGCTCTCCACTATAGACTTCTGAAACTCAATAGATGTAAGTCTCCTAAGAAACAACGATCACACTACAATTGGAAAGAAGCAGCAATCCAATTATCTCAACGAATCAAAATATACACTCTCTATTGTATATGAATGGAATAAATGCGTAATGAGATTCTATTATAAGTTTTGAAATGCAAAGGCATGGCGTATTTATAGACTCTTTAAGGAACGTAACTCTTTGTGGCCAAATCGTGTATGGTTTGAAATTTAAATGGCTTGAATAGTTGCAATTGTTTAAAAGATTTTATCCCTTCATATTAAATTTAAAACAATATCCATTGGCCAAGTGGTGTTTGAACCATTGTGATTTTTCAAGCAATTTACACCCCTTTATGTTTGAATTTCAAACTCATACTTGTTGGCTAAGTGGTGTCTAAACAATTGTAACCTTTCAAATGGTTACACCGTTTATATTTGAATTCACTGCAAGAAAACAGAAAATTCGTGACAAGAAAAGTCGTCACTAAATGCATGATTGTTGTCACTAAAACTTTTTAGTTACGACTTTCATGATAACCTTTAATTATTACGTATACATCCATTGCGAATGCCATCAATGACAACTTTATGATCTCGTCACAAAAAATCTTTGTTTAGTGACATTATTTAATTGTCACCATAAAGTTCTACTGTGATGATATCTGTTGTCACTGAATGTCTGCCTTTCGTGACAACGGCAATTGTCACCGTATACAATACATAACAAGTAAATCTCGTCACTATAAAGTGCCTACTGTGACAGTATTTATTGTCACTAAAACTCTTTCTTCCGTGACAACGGTCATGGTCACCATATATATTATGTGACGATATACTATTTTCATAAAAACATACATGCTATTACGTAATATCCTCTTCTGTGACAAGTTTTGTTGTCATGAAAGATGTATAGTGACATGCGATATATGTTGTCACTAAAAATATATTTTGTGACAGTCGTTGTTGTCACTAACTATCCTTTTTAGTGACAATGTTTGTCGTCATATATATTTTTTAGTGACAATACTAGAAAATTGTCACTAAAGAAGAGATTTACTCACAGTAATTGTCAATTAAAAGTTGATTTAGTGAGAACAAATTTGTCACTAAATTTTTTTTCAGTGACAACACAGGACGCATATCACTAACATACATTTTTTGTAACAACATATATTACAAATACAAATATCATCATATTTACAGTAATCACAGTCCATTAAATATAATCATAGCTGATCTAATAACAATCACATTTAATTTAATAACATATTATCAACAAAATATTTGAATCGACAAGCCCAATAATAATATAAACATGCATATAAAATAACATATTTAAGTACATTACAAATATTCAACAGTTTTGTTCCAATGTTAAATAAGCTCACCATTGCAAAAAATAAATAGTTTATGTCCAAATACTAAATAATATCAAATAACCACAAAACAATTAAATTTGGATGGTTGCACAGAATTGAAAAAAACAGTCATACATTCTTGAAGCATTGAATCGAACTCAGTTTGTATTTCAGCTCGAATCTGTGACTTTATTTCATCTTGTATCTGAATTCGAATTTCAGTTTGTACCTCTCTAATTTTTTTCTTCAAACTCCATTCTCATTGGATTCTTGACTTCTACAAATTCATCTCTCAGTGAATCTTTGATTTCAATAACAGTTGTCTGTACTTGCTCTTCCATATCTTGTCTTGTCATTTTACTTGGAGGTTTTTCTATTGCTTTTTTCCACGGACATAATCTGATTTCTTTTCAGAGTATGAATCAAAATCTCATCATTAGTCATATATGGTTGACCTCCTGTGTTTGTTGCATAACAAACTGTTGTAGTTCGTCCTGAATTATGATAGAACCAATTATAGTTTTTATAATGGGAAAACAAATAAACAATATTTATTGCATTCACTTTCAAAAACAGTGATGAAATTTTGCTTATCAAATAATGTTCATTTTAATAAATGCAGCAAACTACAACATAATATCATATGCTCAAAAAAAAAGCACTCATCATTTGAGTGTAATATTGCATACCAGTCATGTCCAATTTTTAATGATTAGAGTACATGTTATGAAAATAAAAGCCTTGCAGTGTTGAATATGAACAGTGCTTCGAGAATAGAAAAAGTTTGTTGTCACCATAGTCTGTCTTTCATATTTTCCCAGTTCCTGCTAGCTTATGATAGCTTATGTTGTTTTTGGATATCCATGTTATCACAAATTTATATGATTTTGATTAGGTTGGAGAAAAAAATCATTTTATTATATTTTCTAGATGAATGTTTGGATGACAAAAAGATTACGAAAATCCTCTAAAGTCATGATATTTGAAATCTACATTTAGGAATAGAAATTTTAAATTTCATAATTTTATTTTTTTATGCAAATAGTTAATTTTCTATTTTAATTTTATAATTTTTCAAGCAAAACAAAACTGTCAATAAATATCAAGATTTACTAAACCCTTGTACATTATTTATTTATTAAAAAAAACTATAACTATGATATCCAAAGTAAATCATTCAAATGCAACCTTAATGTAATCTCCTTTTTTTTTAATTAATTTAGTCCCTTCAAGCATTTCAGAATGTAGACACAAAAAAAAGAAGAAGAAAGAATAAAGAAAGAAAAGAAAAAAAAAGAGAAAAGAAGGGAGTGCCACCCTCGGCATGCACCTTGCACCCGCGGGGTGCACCTGCGGGTTGCACCCGCGAGGTGCACCCGCGGGTAGCATCCACGGGGTGCCGCTCGCGGGTGACACTCGCAGGTTTGCATCCACGGGTAGCACCCGCGGGTTGCAACCACGGGGTAGCACTCGCGAGTTGTAACCATGGGGTTGCACCTGCGAGGTGCCGCGGATGATACGTGGTGTTATTTGTGGGGTGTTTTCCGATCGTGGGTAATTCAGTTTTACGAAAATTTCGCTCACGATGTGGACAACTCTCATGGAATTAAAAAGAGAGAAATTCTTAGAAAAAGGAGGGACAGAATTTCCAGAACAGAGAAATTCTCATAGAGAAGAGTCCAAAACAAAGAGAAAATGGGAGATGAAAAATCCCAAGAGCGAAGTTCCCTCCCCTTCTCCTCCGGTCGAAGTTTGGTGCCGAAGAAATCAAACGACGTGACGCTCGGATCGTCAACGGAGTTCAGAAATAAGGCTTCACCGCTGCTAGATCCCATAGAAATTAAAAAGGGAATCGAACTCAATCATTTCTCATTCTTGTATCTCAAAATTCTTTTGTAATTTTCTTTTTATTGGTGTAATTTTAAAGTAAATTTTCAATGAAAAAAATCTACAATTTTCGAGTGTACAAGAATTGGCGACCATAGTGAGAGTTTTGGCAGCGCAATCCAATCGTCAAAATTCTCTGGCTTGAATCTAGGCGTCATCGCCGGGTGAAGGCCCAAAAAAAAGTGAGGTGTCATCGCCCAATAAGACTGACAAGACGTCATCGCCGGTCAAAAAAAAATGGGGTATTTACAGGTTTGTCCCTTAAATCTTTATAAATTATGATTTAGTCCCCAAAATCTTCATATTTAGGATTTAGTCCCCCAAATCCTATAAGTTACTACAATTTAGTCCCTCCGTTAGTTTTTCCGTCCAAATAAACTGTAGAATTTAATTTTTACTTTTTTTAAATAATGAAATGACTTAAATACCCCTATGAAGAAAAATAGGGAAGAATGGAGAGATAGAAGAGAAGAACAAGGGGAAGCCAATGAACCCAATGAAGAAAAAGAGAAGAGAGGAGAAAGAGAGAAGGAGAAGAGAAAAGGAAGAGGGAGGGAGAAGAGATGAGAAAAAATGAAGAAAACGAGAAGAGAGAAGGAAGAGAGAAGGAGAAGAGAGAAGGAAGAGGGAAGGAGAATAGATGAGAAAGAATGAAGAAAAAGAGAAGAGAGGAGGAAGAGAGAAAGAGAAGAGAGGAGGAAAAGAAAAGGAGAAGAGATGAGAAAGAATGAAAAAAACGAGAAGAGAGGAGGAAGAGGGAAGGAGAAGAGAGGAGGAAGAGGGAAGAAAGAATTAAGAAAGGGTAAAATAGAAAAATCAGGTCAAAAAATAAACTGGGTTAACAGAAGTTAGGGATGGAGATTAAATTGTAGTAACTTAGTAAATTTGGAGGACTAAATCTTATATATGAAAATTTGGGGGACTAAATTATAATTTATAAAGATGTAAGGGATAAATATGTAAATATCTCAAAAAAATATGAGATTTCATCGCCCATAACAAAAGACAAGACGTCATCGTCTATCTAAAAAAAAAAAGTATTATCGATTCTAAATAAGGATACGGCATTATCGCCTATCGCCCGAGAAAGCGCAAGACCCAACGGATACACTTCAACGTTACAAAAGAAGCAACATGCGAAAAATTACTGTAAAAAAATCAAAAAAAAAACGCTCGCTCTACAGGGGGTGGGGCCCGCTGGCCCCCACGCACAGAACAAGGCGCGAGAGAATGAAAACAAAAAAAACACCTGCGTGTTGCACCCCACCAAAAAAAACAAAGACATGAAACTCGCGGGTTGCACCCGCAGGGTGCACCCACGGGTGATACCTGCAGGTACCCCGTGCAAAAAAAAAAAAAAAAAGAAAAAAAAAAAAAACAATCTCGCGCGGGGCCCACCTGCGCTCAGAGTGCCACCCGCAAATGCCAAAAAAACATGGCAAAGCAGTGATGCCCATGCCCTGGGCCCCTGCAGCTGCGTGCGCTGACCTGTGCGACCATTGGGCCCCACACGCCTGCAGCAGCGCGCTACGCAACAGAAACAGAACAAAAAAAAAAAAAAAGAAGAAGCTGCGTTCTCTGCGGGGATCAGGATGATGATGAGAAAGAAGGATGCCTATTATTCTTTGCCTCGCCTGTGCATGAAGAATACATTATAAATTAACACAAAGCTTCAACACGATCAACTACCGCAGAGTTACCGACATAGTACGGCAATAATCAGTCCCTGTGAGGTTGATGGGTAAGGAAAGAGTCCCAAGAATATCTCAGTTTTGATCAATGCTAGCACTTTGCTTCAGGCTTGACAACAGTGTCATCTGAACAAACACATAGCACATAACAAATATAAACTTCATTAAGCTTTATCGGCTGATATCTCACGTTGTTTACCTCCTTCGTTTCTTAGATGTCAATGACCATGTGGTTCTAGTTGCTAAGTGGAGACCTCCTAAACTGATTAATTATGTGAAGGAGCTGGCCTCTAATCATGGAAGGGCTAGTAAGGCCAAGCATTGCGCTGGTCATGCTCTTGTGGAGTGCGCCACTCATAGCTACAATGTTGCTTCTCCCCAGTATATCGTCATAGTTGATCGGATGATTGATTACATGATAAGCATCAACGACAACTACTATAAATTGAAATTGCATCATGCTTTGTTGGGCCTACTGAATGATTTGCTCCTAACGGATATTGAACATCAGATGAGAAGTATTCGGCTTCACATATAATTCGAAAATTATGTGATGTTGGAGGAGCCCATTCAAGTGATGACACTGTCTAGACTTATACAATAACTGCTATCACGAAAATATTTGCATGCGAGACTTATGCTAGAAGGAAAGTGGAAATGTTGCCAGAGTGTCAATCCCCAATTGGCAAACTATCGGCATCTCATTCGACAGACCCGCAGCAGTGACGATGACCTCGCAGATCTATCGATCAGCGTTGAGGGCCGCCAGGTCTCTCCTCTCCGCTTCCAAGGCCTGGCTTATTATTTGAAGGATGGAATGTTGCAGCAGCAACAACAACTGCATCCAGAGGAAACTTCTCATCTTATGAGAAGGCTGAGCGCAAGAGTACCTCACAGGGATGGATTGCTGGCGTCATTGACATTCTAGCTGCTGCTTACGTGCTGCAAGACCAGAAGGTGCATGCAGCAAAGCTAGAGCGCACTTTTATTCTAATTATGCTGATGAGAGCAACAGTTCCTGCTCGATCTGCTTGAGTCAAGGCTACAGAGAGGTTTGAGGCAATATATCCTGTCCTCAAGGAGTTGGGCTTTGCTGGTTCTCCCGGAACCAAAACTACGAAGCAGGCATCACAACAGCTTTTGCCTTCGACTATGAAAGCAATGCAAGAAAATAATCGAGAGTTAATGAACGAAAACTTGACATATGCATCTGGTGTTTGGTTCAGAACCTAGATTACTACAAGCAATGGGAGAAACTTTACTTGGACAACGTGGATGTAAGTGTTGCTGTTCTTCAGAAATTTTCCGAGGAATGGAAGGACTACTTGGGCAAATTTTCTCCTCCTGATGCTCTGAGGCTGACACTTAAGAATCTGAGGGCGGAGAACGAACAAGCCCTATCTGGGGCTTCCAATGCCAGCAACCAAGCATCCATTAAGGAAGCTGACCAGCACTACAAAATGATTCTGGGTAGAATTTCCCGAAGGTCCGGATGCATGAAGGGTGGGTTGATTGTGCTTGTGGCTGCATTTGCAATAGGTTTTGCTGTATACCCAAATACAGAGTCATGGGACTTGAAGATGCTCCAGACAATGACTAGCAGTTCTCTTCAATCCTTCTAAATACATGACATGTAGAAGGGTAAGTTTTTCCAAAGCCTCTCGAAGAGAGTGGCCAACCTTTAAAAGGGTTCCAGGGGAGCCAAGATCCCTAAAATCAAAAGAAGCTAGTTGCAGAACTCTCTAAAATGTGCAAGTTCTTATAAAAAAAAAAAAAAGTTTCCGCGCTGCGCGGGTGGCCCCCATGCACGCAGCTGCACGTGCAGTAACGAGTGCGGTGGGGCCCACTGGGCACCCGCACTCGTTGCAGCTTGCGCACTGCAGAGCGCACAGGTGTGGGGTGGGGCCCGCTGGGCCTCACGCGCGCAGCAGTGCGAGGCGAAGCCTGCTGGGCCCCCACAAGTGCACCAGCATGCGCAAAAAAAAATGCTGCAGCTGGCACCGACCTCTCACACAAATCTCTAGTTTTGCGAAGAGGTGTTGCTCCGATAGGCACGCGAATGATCGCCCTAGTTTTTGAAGGAATTTCATAATCAATCCTCTTTAAAATATTTGTATTAGGAGCGCTACCCCCCCACCCCCGGCAAGGGCGCGTCGCCCCCTGCACCCCCGGCGAGCTATCCGGGTAGCTCGACTCCCGTGTAACTCGTCGAAGGAGTATATTTAACTATATTGGATTAGTAATATTTATCCATCACTTAAGAGAATTCAAAAAAAAATATTATGGTTAAAACATCAAACTCAAATATTATATACAAATTCAAATACATCCGAAGAAAAGGAAGATGTTTTATCATGGAACAATTATCTTTGATATCAGAAAATATATCCAGCATATACATCAATTGAAAATATATCCAATCAAATTTTCTCTGATGAGAATTCAAAACTTATGTTACATGATGATACTCTCACTGTTCGTGCAACAGAAATTGAGTCAAGCTCAAACTCAAGTTGAACCCAACGAAAGACTCAAGATCGTCAAAAAACACTTATAAATTTTGAAGCATGCATTGGTTATGAGGCTCAAGCAGTCAGATGCGAGGCCAGCCTGGTATGAATCAGCTCATGCATAAGGCTTAGCCCAATCTTGACCAAATCAGATGAGAGGCTAAGCCCATATGAGCCAAAACAAACATAGGGCTCAACCTTGCACAAATCATTCAGTACATGATTCTCATATCCTGCAATCCGAGCAATCTTGCATGGCCCACCCAGGGGGTATGGCCGATATTTTAGGAAGGCTCTTACTTTCGCATGATTCACCCGGGGATAGGGTCTTGTCCGTATTTCAAGATGGCTCATATTTGTTACAAAGCCAACATACATATCAAAGTTACAGTGTTCGGTCAGACTCAGCTTCAAAATACAATTCTAAAGAAGCTACCATGTATAAGGAAAGTGAACAAAATTCTCCAAAGCAATATTAGGTTCGATTCCGCCATATGAGACTATATCCATTAACCAAGCAACAGCCAATATGGAAAACTGCAATACTATCTAGATAGTTCAAAAATAAAAATGGATAGCTCTCTTCCTAGTCTCTGAAGACACAATAGCCGGGTACGGGCTAACTAAATCACCAAATAATTGTTTCTTTCCTCTACATCAATAATTGATTCAGTATTCAATTGGGGCCATGTATGAAATCTATGAAGTTTCCAAGACTTTCCCATTTCCTCATATCATTGTGAGGCTTACAACATAGCAAACAATCAAGCCAACAGAGCTCTATCCCAAGATAAACATTAATCTTGACAAGAGATTTCTAGTAAGTTCAGCTAACCTAAAAACTAGTTAGACTTTCTAGTTTTACGGTTAAAAATATTCTTGCTCAACCAAGCAAGATGCGCATCTTGCTATCCATCCAGAAGTGCAACTAAACTGATCCAGGTTTCACAAAAGAGCTTTTCAGCCTTAATACAGAGTTCAAAATGACACTCACATATTTCAGTTTTCGTGTGAGGCTTGTCATGATACTCGTGTCTCAGATAATATTTGAGCTTTGTCATGACAATCGCATGTCTCACTCCATAGGAGGCTGAAGTTGGTATTCATGTGTTCAAATCATCACATGGGCTTATCTTCAAGGATGCAACCAAGGCTACAAGTACAAGCCTTATATTCAAGGTTGTGTAGTTCATAAGACACATGAAAGAGGCTTCCTTTCTGAAGTTCTCTCAAAATCGAAGTTATATGACGATAACGTCAGGTTTGAGCTCACTGAAAAGCTAAAATTTCATGTGAGGCTCACGACCGTCATGTCTGCATCACAGGAATGATGCTCATATTCTTTTTAAAACTATTGTGGAAATACGAACGGAATCCATGATGAAACTCTTGATGCTTCGATTGCCTAAGTGGGGGCATAATCTTCTCCTATCGCCTCCAATTCATCAAATTGAGGGTCAAATAGATTGAGACTTAAATCACTCAAAGTTCAACCTCAACTAGCTCAAGAAAGACAAAGGTTTACCAAGTAACTATCAAATCGATGGTCATTCATGTCCTGCATCACAAGAACATCATGCAAACTTATTGATATTGGTCGCAGTTATCTACCACTGCTTGGCAATATTAACCAACATATCAAAATCCCTGCTTCCTGAGTTGATAAAAAAAATCTCTTTATAAGGGTTCGACCATATGCAATCTTATCCGATGGTACTAAAGATGGAGATTAGGAAGCCTCTAAGTTTTATTATTATTGACCAAAATTATTCTGAATGATAGAGAAATGAGGTATGACTTCATCTAAATATCAATTTTAAATTTGGACGCGTGACAATGCCCGCGCCCATGGAGCGATGTATGCGCATATGCACTGGCACCCGCAAGGGCACTATGCACGCCCATGGGGCACACCTGCAAAGCACTGTGCCCGCGCCTGTGCCTGTGCACCCCCATCTGCCGAGCACGACACGTGGCAAAAAGTGTCAAAACATGCTTCGCTCCTTCATGTCAAAAGGAAAATAATTAGATTATCATCACAAAACTAGTAGGGAGTTGTGATATGTCATGACACCTGATACTACGGTTATAAATGATGGGATCTGCCTAAACACAGAAAACCCCGATGAAGACTCAGACATCAGTCTGGGGGTATGCTCCAACAGGCTGGCTACGAACATGATGCCTGTCAGCCCGACTCCAGATGAAAATGATGAGCTAATTCTTCCTCAAGATGAAGCGTTAGTCAAACATCTTAATGCCAAATGGAGCATGCGCTTTGAACAGTGCGAATTGCCTACCAAAAACAAGGTGATTTAAATGAACATGGGTGATGAAACCAACCCGAAGTCCCTAAGATCCTCAAGTTGTTTTGCATCGGCTAAATATCAAGCCAGATGTCGAATCAGTAAAGCAACATCAATGAAGACTCTGTCCAGAGAAACACCACTTCATCTATCGCTTTGGTGTTTCTAGACGAATCATCGGTGACAACGACCCTCAGTTCACTAGCAAGGCTTATACTAAATTCTGTGACAAATTTAGAATACAGAACATGTTTTCATCTCCATATAACCTGGCCGCTAATTGCCAAACAGAGGCATTCAACAAAACCATTGTGAAGATTTTGCAAAAAAAATTGTCACTACAAGCCAGCATGACTGAAATGAGAAGTTAGGAGCTTGTCTATGAGCTTATTGCACAACGGTAAGAACACCAACAAAATCTACACCATTCTCTTAAGTGTATGGTTGTGAGGTCGTGCTATCTCTGGATATTCAAATTCCTTCTCTTCGGGTGGCATTAGATACAAAAATGATCACTCAAGAAAAACATAACCAACGACTTCGGAAATTAGAAGCGTTGGATGAAAAGCGCTCAAAAGCTCAACAACAAATAGAGCTCTATCAAGCACGAATATCCCGAGCCTTCAACAAGAAATGAAAGAAAGAGATTTCAAAGTGAGCGGCTTAGTCTTAGCAGTTAGACGAACAATGATTCTAACACATAAGACTAAAGGCAAATTCTAGCCAAAGCAGGAGGGCCCATTTATAGTAGAGACGGTCTACTCAAATGGAGTATACTGATTGATCAATCAACATGGTGATCAGATGATGATGCTAATCAATGAAAAATTTCTGAAGAAATATTATTCTTAAGTGAATGAAGTCATCCGACCTTTTCTTTATTACAGTAAATGAAGAAATGGTGACTCGCCGTTAAGGTGTCGCTTCGCACCCCAACTAGAGTATCAGACGAAAGCAATCCCACGTCTCTATGAATAAGGATAGAGGAAATGTTTGGTATGTAAGCCCAAACGAAGTCCTCGTAAACCTATCATGTTGGGGGTAAAAGTATGAATTGCCCAACGTAGTTAAGACAACGGGAAAATAACTAGTTTCTCACCAACCCATCATGTTGGGGATAAAAGTATGAATTGCCCAACACCGTTAAAGCAACGGGAAGAGAATAAGTTTCTTGCAAACCTATCATGCTGGGTGTAAAAGCATGAACTGTCCGATACCGTCAAGGTAACGGAAAGAGAACCAATTTCTTACCAACCCATCATGCTGGCGATTAAAAGCATAAACTGTCCAAAACTGCTAAAGCAAAGGGAAGAGGAAAAGTTTGGCATTTAAGACCAAACGAAATTCTCGACAACTTACAATGCTGAGGGAAATAACATGGCTAGTCCAATTCAGATGGTTGTTAGTAAAGGCAAACCAAATTCGTTGATACGTGTAATACCCCAAAATTCGAGCTACATGTATTGCTCTTTTGAGACCAGTCGTGCTGAATAAATCCACCGAAGTCAATTTTGGACACCGAAATAACTTTCGGTTAACATAACTTTAAATCTACAAACCCAAATGACATTCGGTCTTTGCGATTATTAGTTTTGTAATATTTAGAATTTTTGGAGATTTTTCTTACGAGGCCGAAAAATACTCCCAAAATTGCTAATTTAATAAAATTAAAATTATGCTTCTAATTATTTTGAAATTTCGGTTCATTTATTCCTGACATCGAAATAACAAATGGATAATTTTGTAGTATTCCCCTCGTCGAGCACTACGTCCTACATAAATTTGGTAGTATTTGGATAATAGTACACGAAACCAAAATTATTAAATTATTAAATAAATAAATAAATAAATAAGTTAAAATAAAATAAAGGAGGAGTGTGCTGTGTTGTCGTGATTGAGAACGGGTGGCATAAAATTTTAGGAGGTGTCACATGGGAGAATGTTTGATGAGGGAGGTGTCACCAGGATGTGAGAAAGAAAATGCATATATAAAAGAGAGAAAGAAGAAAATTAAACTCTCTCATCCTCTCTTCTCCTCTCGGCCAATCCCACCAGAACCCAGCAGCACTCTCACCCTCTCTTCTCCTCTCAGCCAAAATCAACAGAAAAAAAAAGAGAAAAAAAATAAAAGGAAAAATCAAACCGAACCGAGGATTCGAACCGAATATTCGAGATCAAACCGATGCAAGTAATACTGCTATTTTCATTCATTTCGTTATTTTATTTATATCTATTTTCGTTTGTTTCCTTATTTAATTTAAATTTGTGTACGTAAAATGTTTTGTTTCGTTTCTTTATTTAATTTAAATTTGTGTCTTGTAAAAATACTTGGTTCATATTTTGCACCATGAACTGATATTGAGAACTGAACCAGATTAGTGGGCGAAAATTGATATATAAAATATTATGATATTTGCTTATTATTATTTTTTTTTATTTAAAAGAAAAAAATTTACGTATAAGAAATCTTATTTCTTATTTGTACCCATGCAAATATTTGAACCGACGCGAAAATAGGAAAAGAAAAAAACAATAGAGAGAAAGAGATCATGGGCCGAAGAGATAGGAAAAGAGAAAAAAGAAAATAAAGAAAAAAAAATAGAAAGAGAGAGATCATGGGCCTAGGAAAAGAGAAAAAAGAAAATAAAGAAAAAAAAATAGAAAGAGAGAGATCATGGGCCTGGCCCAGCCCAGAAGGAAAAAAAAAGAAATGGTGAACTGGGCCTGGCCCGGCCCAAAGAAAATAAGAAAAAAAAACCAGAGAGAGAGGGAGAGATCATGGGCCTGTGCTGCAGGAAAAAAAAATAAACTGGGCTTGATGGACTTGGGCTAGGAAGAAAAAAAATACTAATAGCAGTGGGCCCGGCCCAGTCTTGTAAAAGAAAAAAAAATAAAAATAAAATAGAAGGAGGAAATGGACTTGGGCCAGAAAAGAAAAAAATATATAAAAATAATAATAACAGCTGGTTTGGGCCTGACAGAAAAGAAAAAAATATATATTTATAAAATAAAAACAAGTGGGAATTTAGTGGGATTGGATTTGGGCTTAGTTTGGATTAATTGGAAATAATTGATAGGTAGAAATTATTATTGCATGATTCACTTGATTCCCAAGTTGGTTATTGATTGGTACTAAGAATTGAACCAATTGTGCATTAATATATCATGTGTTAATTTATCATGCTACAAATCATGTACTTTAATACTACATTTCATGTGTTTTGATATTACAAGTCATGTGTTTTAATATTGCAGATCATGTGTTATGATACTACATGTCATATACAGTCATGGAAATATAAGCATGCTATCATGAATTGAAAAATAATTAAAGAAAGAAAAAAAAAGTAAAAAAATAAATGTAAAATAATTTTTTCATGTGCATAATTCATTATGAACACGGGGGCGGGAGAAACTATATGATGGATAAGAGCCTTACCGTATAAGAATTGATTGTATTGTTAGGGCCAGGATTTTTTTACTGTAGCGGCCTAGGTGATTACTGGATCACCAATTGATATTTACCTAGAGTGGTATGTCCGTTACTGTAATACAGTATGGAACTTGATTGTAGTGCCTAGCGGCATATCATGGTTCAGCGCCATGAATATTGTGACCGGGTCCCGGTATGCACGAGCACTTATACGACAATGGAGAATAGCGCTATTTTATCCATTAATACAGTTTCTAAAATTAAATTGGACGATGACTGAGACCAATAGATTATATGATTAAATACATAGAGTAGTTATTATCATGTTTATTTATTTATGCATTTATTTATACTTGCCTTCATGTTAATTTATATGTTGTCTTCATGTTAATTTATATGTTGCCTTCATGTTAATTTATATGCACACAAATAACACTGACATAAACATGCTCATGCACACTGATATTCATGTACTATGATAGTACACAATTTCTCTTTTTAAATGTGTTACTTGCTGGGTTTAATTTCCTGGGTTTTGAACCCAGATTTGAAACGTGAAGAAGGGGATCCAGCCCCAGTTAAAGACCCGTACTTCGTTGAACAGATCGAGTGACAATAGGCAAGCGAAGTACTATCTGGAGAGTCTTTGTATATTTTGTTTATATTTCCTTTTGTCTGAGCACTGCTTTCTCGTTTTATTCTTTTGTGTTCATATTTAAAGCAGTGTGTCATTTTATGTAATGAACTCTTTATATAAATGAAATCATTTCAGTTTCAGACATGTTATTTATTCATCTGATTGTGGCAGTAGTTACGGTTATTCTAAGATCCTGTGACTGTTGAGTTGTCTAGTGCAAGTAAGAAGTAACGTCCTCCGTTTTGGGAAGCAGCTGAAAAACGGGGACCTTACAGGGTGGTATCAAAGCCTAGATTTAGGTGGAAGACCATAGGACTACTGCCACATAAGAACATGTCTGTGACTTATTCGTAATAATTATTTCTCATTCTTTGATACCTATTAGATCTAGTATCGTACCTATCCTATTGTTTTCTATTCGTTTGAGATATCTATCTTGAATTCTTTTTATTGATTCTTACCTGGTTCGTTACAGGATAATGTCGACCCAATCTCCTGTGAGTACGAGTGCAAGTCCGATAGATGATACTTCTGATCTTAGGAGCTTAGTACAAAGAGTAGCACAGACGCAGGAGACCACGATAATGATATTAGAAAGAATGTTGCAGTCTAAAGAGCCAGAAAGGACTGTAATGGTGTCAGACTTTCGGAGACTGCATCCATCAGTATTTTCTGGGACAGAAGGACCACTGAAAGCTAAACAGTGGATTGTAGATATGGAGAATCTTCTAAGGGCTGGAAGAATTCCAAAAGAAAATCGAGTAGAGGTAGTGTGTATTCAGTTAACTGATATAGCTAGAACATGGTAGCTTGCTGAAGAAGTAAAGCACAAGGAACCCCTAACCTGGGAGAAGTTTGTGGAAGCATTTCTTGCGAGATTCTTTCATGCATCAGCAAGGCAAGAAATGAGAAAGAAATTTCTGACACTACAGCAAGGAGATCGGACTGTAGATGCCTATGCTGCAGAGTTCGTGAGGCTCAGTCGATTCGCTTCAAACCTGATAGCTGATGAAGATGAGCGAGCACATATGTTCCAATAAGGATTGAGGTATTATCTAAGGGAGCATCTAGAAGGTCATAATTATAGGACTTACTCGGAGATGTTTGAAGCAGCGTGTCGCCTGGAGCAAGTAGCCAAGGAAGGGAGGCCGACGACATTTAAAAGGCCATTTAATCAGGGAGCAAATTCTTCCCAGAGATTTGGAGGCCCTCCAGCAAAGCGACAAGCAGTGGTTAATAAAGAAGGTCCTTTAGTATGCAATTTCTGCAATAAGCCGAGGCATGTTTAGAAGCAGTGTAGAAGAGCTTTGGGGCTATATCTGATATGTGGGTCAGTGGATCATCAGATAACTAATTGTCCGAGAGCGCAGTCAAGGCAACAACCAGCAGGCAGAGTTCCTTATCAGCCAGCATCGAGACCAGTTGCTGTGGGATCACAGGATCGGAGGACTGAAGGACCGAACCAGAAGAGATCCTTGGAGACACAACAACAAGCCTATACCAGAGCCCAAAGAGGAGCAGGATAGAGACAGGGACAGGTTAGACTAATGAATGCTGAGCAGGCTCAGACCACTGGGGAGTCGTGGCAGGTATGATTTTAGTTGGCAATACACCAGCAACTACTCTATTTGATTCTGGAGCTTCACACTATTTTATCTCTATCATGTTTGTTGATGAGTGTCATATATTGCATATTTATAGCCTTCATATTACCTATTTTTGTATATAAATAATGCTACTTGGGTATTGTTAGTGTGTTTTTCAGGAATTTTATTCGTACAAGGAGATGACATGAAATCAGAGTTGGAATAGGAAATCAAATTCCGAAAAGTTTCTAAAGTGGGCAAGACTACGAGACTACGATGCTGAAGCGACTCAAAGTCGAATACAGTCAGGAAAATTAAATGTAAAAAACAATAGTTGCACGTGAACAAAATTTCACGAATTTATAAAATATATTTACAGCTAATTAGCGGTAATTACCGCTTTTAGCGGCCTAATGGTGGATCCACACGTGGAATTTTCTCCAGTGGCTTCGTTGCAATCTTGTAGTTTCACGATTGTATTAGAATTAGGTTTGGTTTTCCGAAACCTATATATTAGCCATATCCTTGTATTCTAGGATTTTATACAGTAGTTAATGTAGATTAGGATTTATTTTGTACTCGTCTTTCATTAATAAAATAAGGGTTTTGCTGAAGGGTGGCGGCCACAATACCGTGCTCCAGTGGTAAGTCATTGCTTTCTAATCTTTATTTGCTTTTTAGATAGATTTAATTGCTTTCTAGTATTGATTTATTTGCTTTCTAGAATAGATTTTATTGCTTTATAGAATCATGTGTAGCTAATTAGTTTAGCTCTAGGATGTAGATGAAATTAGAATTCACCATGTAATTATTCTCTAGTATTTTCTTCTTAAATAAAATAATAAAGACATGATTTTTCTATAAAAAAGATTAAAATACAAGAACTCGAAGATTAGGATTTTGATAGGTTATACTTGAATTTGGTTTCTTGATAGCCTATGCTTAGTTAGGGTTTGGAGTTATTGATTTTATCTTTTTCATTGAATTATCTAAATATTTAGTTTGTTTTTATGAAAAGTAGCATCTTTGATGAGTTATACTTGCACACCACTTGATAGCTCATACTTAGGGCACTTTAAATAAAGATTAAACTAAAAGATCACCTCTTTATGAAAGAAGAAGATAATAGAAGTAAGAATATAGTTGGAAACTAGTGGATTCTAAATTTTAGGCTAATTAGAATAACTCTCAACTTCAATTTAGAAACTCTTAGTTAATCCGTTAGACTATAGAATAAGTAAGAATTGCAAAATACCTTAGATCTCTGTGAGACGACCTGTTAAGCGCTACAACCGATACTGTGCGCTTGCAGTAATTTATCACATTAAGTTTTTTGGGGTCGTTGCTGGGGATCGACGGTATTTTTCTAGCTTTTTCTAAAGCTTTACGGGTTAACAGTGTGTGTTGAGTGTGCAGAGAATAGAAATTGCAGATACAAGAAGTCAAAAAGGATCAGAAGAGCCTCTGGACTAAGCAGCAGAAACCAGAGAGTCAAACTCTCTGGTTCAGCCGCTATTTAGCAGCCAAAACCGCCAATTAGCGGCAAGTAAAGGTAATTCCGAACCCAAATTTCTTCCTGTTCTATGATTTAGTTCCTTGGTTCTGTAAAAAAAAATTCAAAAAAATACAATCAATCTTTTTTTTTCTTTTCCATCTCTCTCCCTCTCCACCTTTTTTCAAAAAAAAATTAATTAAAAAAAATGTTTCAAAATCAAACTGGTTGCTATCATTATCGTGATCCATATCATAATTATTATCAATGTCCATGGATAGGAAGTTCGCTAGGATTAGGTCATAATCAAATTCACAACACATATAATGACCTACGAGTGCCTCTTATACACAAAATTACAATTATGAATGGATGAATAATTCTAATTTTTCATATAATCAAGAGGCATACCAAGAGAGTCCTCCATCTAATCCTTTCTTTATGGGCTATTCATTTTCATGTTCTACATTTAATCATGAACAAGATATTCAATTGAACATGTTAGATGAAAGATTAAAAAGATTAGAAGCAATGTATGCATGTCATGAGAATCTACCTCCAACCACTTCATATCATCATCAAATATGTACATAGGTCCATCATATCATTCTTCAAATTTTACTCATGACCTCGAGATGCAATTATTTGAGAAAAATAAGGAAAATTATGATCATGAGTCTAAGGAACGAAGACGTAGAATAGAGAAAGATATGGAAGTTTTGCTAAAATCATCTTCTCAAAAATCATTTTCTCAAATTGAATCTTATATGGAAGATCTTCTTAAAACAATTTCTCAAAATAAACTTTTTGGAGATCAACCATCTAATAGTTTGAACATATCTAACTCCAATGAGTAACCACTTTAGTCATCTTTTGAAGTAGATATGATTCAAAATGAGTTAAATAATTTTGTGTATAATGAGTCTATAATTCAACATTGTGATCAATCTATTTTAGACCATTGTGAAAATAATTATGATGAAACTGATGATAAAGAAAATATTTTGCTTGATGATTTATCTCATGGTGAGTTTGCTAGTAACACATTATCATTTGATTCTTTTGATGGAAATTATGAAGAAATTTGTGAAGAAGAATTTTTGTCCCTTCATAATAACTTGACTAATGATAAGTCCACTAGTATGGCATTTTCTTTTAAGAATTTTGATGACAGGTTTGAAGAAAATTTGCATGACAAGCCTATAATACTTGAAGATTGGAAGGAACTACAAAAAAAAGAGATTATGGTACCTAATAATTTAGATGGACAATCCAAAATCGAGCTCATGATTCTGCAATATCAAAGTGAGTATGTTATTTTACAAGTTGATAAAACCAAAATACTTACTGCTATGAAAGATGCTCGTGGGTCAAATATCGACGATAAATATACGATTTCCAAGTTCAAAATTTTATTATTGAATAAAAAAAGAAAGATAGAAATAAATTGAGAAAAATCAAAAACAAGATGGAGAGATTAAATGGAAAACTGACAAAAAGTCTAAGTTCATCAATATCAAAACATAAAAGGACACATTATGAGAGTGGAAAGCGATCAAGAGGTCGTAACCGTTTAAATTTTCTAATAAGTATATAATATTTGTATAATAGTTTTCTTATTTATTTTACCATCATTGGTTTGTGTATGAGGGCATACAGAAGTTTAGGTGTGGGGGAGTGGATTAGGAGATTTTTATTTTTTAGGATTTTATTTTTTTTAGATTTTTAGGTTTCTTTATTTTACATTTTGGGTAGTTTTTGGGGTAATTAACTGAAAAAAAATTTAAAAAAAACTGAAAAAAAAATTAATAAAAAAAAAAATTTAACCACAAATTTATGTATTTTATCAATAGATCAACCTAATTACAAATAAAGAAACAAATTTAGATTTGAAATTGGATAGGAGAGTGATTGGATGATAGACTTTGAATTTTATGAAAATGATTAAAATTTGAAAAATAAATATCGCTAACAGTAGTTTTGAGGCAAGTATATATCTATTTTTTACTTCACAATAGTTTATTAGGTTAAGAATAAAGATTATAACGATTGAGTAAGTATTCTCTCTCTAAACAAAAAAAAGTGAAGAATAAAATAATGAGGTGCGCCGGTATTAAGGCAATAGCCTCAAGAGTGAAATGAAAAGAGTATGATCTGAGCAATCGGGTACTTTGCGCCTAAGTAAGCGTAGATATTCGCATGAAAGGTGAAATATTCTAAAAAAAAAAGAAAAGAGTATGAACCAAGTAATCGGGTACGTTGCGCCTAAGAAAGCGTGAATATTCGCATGAGAGGTGAAATATTCTTAAAAAGAAAAAATAAAAAAAAGAAAAAAAAGAAAAAGAAAAAAATGTTATGAGAGAGGAGATGAATCATGAGTTAGAGTTGGAGTCTAAGGCCGAAGTAGACTATCACACGTACACGTAGATGTATATGAGCCAATGGATTCTCTGTTAATAGGTATTGAAAGATAGGGTTTAAATTTTTGATTAAAATGATAAGTGTATCATATGATGCTCGATTTGAAAATTGATAATTTAAATGCGTTCTTGAGTTTGTATATTAGTGAGATTAATTGATGAAAATATCATTAAAAAAGATTTTTCTTTCCTTTGTATAAAATTTTTATTTTTCTTGAATTTTGGTTATCCTTATTTTTCTTTTCTTTATTCCTTAATCTATTTTCTTCACGAATTTTGTGGGTATATTTACTACAAACCCTCACGAGACACAACTCGTCCACTAGGGCAATGTAGGGGTTTAAAGGCTTGTTGCACGTGCTAAGTGCAATCGCGATTCCTACGAAAGTAAGTTAGGATTTTTATTTTTCTTTTTAGGTTTAGGTTTTACTCGAGAACTAACAAAAGATAAGTGCGGTGGTGTGATGAGTGCCATATATTGCATATTTATAGCCTTCATATTACCTATTTTTGTGTATAAATAATGTTACTCGGGCATTGTTAGTGTGTTTTTCAGGAATTTTATTCGTACAAGGAGATGGCATGAAATCAGAGTTGGAATAGGAAATCAAAGTCCGAAAAGTTTCTAAAGTAGGCAAGACTATGAGACTACGATGTTGAAGAGACTCAAAGTCGAATACAGTCAGAAAAATTAAATGTAAAAGACAAGAATTGCACGTGAACAAAATTTCACGAATTTATAAAATATATTTACAGCTAATTAGCGGTAATTACCGCTTTAGCGGCCTAATGGTGGATCCACACGTTGAATTTTCTCCAGTGGCTTCGTTGTAATCTTGTAGTTTCACGATTGTATTAGAATTGGGTTTGGTTTTCCGAAACTCATATATTAGCCGTATCCTTGTATTCTAGGGTTTTATGCAGTAGTTAATGTAGATTAGGATTTATTTTGTACTCGTCTTTCATTAATAAAATCAGGATTTTGCTGAAGGGGTGGCGGCCACAATACCGTACTCCAGTGGTAAGTCATTGCTTTCTAATCTTTATTTGCTTTTTAGATAGATTTAATTACTTTCTAGTATAGATTTATTTGCTTTCTAGATTATATTTTATTGCATTCTAGAATCATGTGTAGCTAATTAGTTTAGCTCTAGGATGTAGATGAAATTAGAATTCACCATGTAATTATTCTCTAGTATTTTCTTCTTAAATAAAATAATAAAGACATGATTTTTCTATAAAAAAGATTAAAATACAAGAACTCAAAAATTAGGATTTTGATAGGTTATACTTGAATTTGGTTTCTTGATAGCCTATGCTTAGTTAGGGTTTGGAGTTGTTGATTTTATCTTTTTCATTGAATTATCTAAATATTTAGTTTGTTTTTATGAAAAGTAGCATCTTTGATGAGTTATACTTGCACACCACTTTATAGCTCATACTTAGGGCACTTTAAATAAAGATTAAACTAAAAGATCACCTCTTTATGAAAGAAGAAGATAATAGAAGTAAGAATATGGTTGGAAACTAGTGGATTCTAAATTTTAGGCTAATTAGAATAACTCTCAACTTCAATTTAGAAACTCTTAGTTAATCCGTTAGACTATAAAATAAGTAAGAATTGCAAAATACTTTAGATCTCTGTGAGACGACCTGTTAAGCGCTACAACCGATACTGTGCGCTTGCAGTAATTTATCACATCAAGTTTTTTGGCGCCGTTGCTGGGGATCGACGGTATTTTTCTATCTTTTTCTAAAGTTTTACGGGTTAACAGTGTGTGTTGAGTGTGCAGGGAATAGAAATTGCATATACAGGAAGTCAAAAAGGATCAGAAGAGCCTCTGGACTAAGCAGCAGAAACCAGAGAGTCAAACTCTCTGGTTCAGCCGCTATTTAGCGGCTAAAACCGCCAATTAGCGGCAAGTAAAGGTAATTCTGAATCCAAATTTCCTCCTGTTCTATGATTTAGTTCCCTGGTTCTGTAAAAAAAATTCAAAAAAAAAAAACAATCAATCTTTTTTTTTCTTTTCCATCTCTCTCCCTCTCCACCTTTTTTTCAAAAAAAATTAATTAAAAAAAATGTTTCAAAATCAAACTGGTTGCTATCATTGTCGTGATCCATATCATAATTATTATCAGTGTCCATTGATAGGAAGTTCGCTAGGATTAGGTCATAATCAAATTCACAACACATATAATGACCTACGAGTGCTTCTTATACACAAAATTACAATTATGAATTGATAAATAATTCTAATTTTTTATATAATCAAGAGGCATACCAAGAGAGTCCTCCATCTGATCCTTTCTTTATGGGCTATTCATCTTCATGTTCTACATTTAATCATGAACAAGATATTCAATTGAACATGTTAGATGAAAGATTAAAAAGATTAGACGCGAGGTATGCATGTCATGAGAATTTACCTCCAACCACTTCATATCTGTCATCAAATATGTACGTTGATCCATCATATCATTCTTCAAATTTCACTCATGATCTCGAGATGCAATTATTTGAGAAAAATAAAGAAAATTATGATCATGAGTCTGAGGAACGAAGACGTAGAATAGAGGAAGATATGGAAACTTTGCTAAAATCATCTTCTCAAAAATCATTCTCTCAAATTGAATCTTATATGGAAGATCTTCTTAAAGCAATTTCTCAAACTAAACTTTTTGGAGATCAACCATCTAATAGTTTGAACATATCTAACTCCAATGAGCAACCACTTCAGTCATCTTTTGAAGTAGATATGATTCAAAATGAGTTAAATAATTTTGTGTATAATGAGTCTATAATTCAACATTGTGATCAATCTATTTTAGACCATTATGAAAATAATTATGATGAAACAGATGATAAATAAAATATTTTGCATGATGATTTATCTCATGGTAAGCTTGCTAGTGACACATTATCATTTGATTTTTTTGATGGAAATTGTGAAGAAATTTGTGAAAAAGAATTTTTATCCTTTCATAATAACTTGACTAATGATAAGTCCACTAGTATGGCATTTTTTTTTAAGAATTTTGATGACAGATTTGAAGAAAATTTGCATGACAAGCCTATAATAATTGAAGATTGGAAGGAACTACAAAAAGAAAAGATTATGGTACCTAATGATTTAGATGGACAATCCAAAATCGAGCTCATGATTCCGCAATATCAAAGTGAGTATGTTATTTCACAAGTTGATAAAACCAAAATACTTACTGCTATGAAAGATGCTCGTGGGTCAAATATCGACGATAAAGGTAAGATTTCCAACTTCAAAATTTTATTATTGAATAAAAAAAAGAAAGATAGAAATAAATTGAGAAAAATCAAAAACAAGATGGAGAGATTAAATGCAAAACTGAAAAAAGGCTAAGTTCATCCATATCAAAACATAAGAGGACACATTATGAGAATGGAAAGCGATGAAGAGGTCGTAACCGTTTGAATTTTCTAATAAGTGTATAATATTTGTATAATAGTTTTCTTATTTATTTTACCATCCTTGGTTTGTGTATGAGGGCATACATAAGTTTAGGTGTAGGGGAGTGGATTAGGAGTTTTTTATTTTTTAGGATTTTATTTTTTTTTAGATTTTTAGGTTTCTTTATTTTATATTTTGGGTAGTTTTTGGGGTAATTAACTGAAAAAATTTTTAAAAAAAACTGAAAAAAAATAAATTTAACAACAAATTTATGTATTTTATCAATAGATCAACCTAATTACAAATAAAGGAACAAATTTAGATTTGAAATTGGATAGGAGAGTGATTGGATGATACACTTTGAATTTTATGAAAAAGATTAAAATCCGAAAACTAAATATCGCTAACAGTAGTTTTGAGGCAAGTATATATCTATTTTTCACTTCACAATAGTTTATTAGGTTAAGAACAAAAATTATAACGATTGAGTAAGTATTCTCTCTCTAAACAAAAAAAAAGTGAAGAATAAAATAATGGGGTGCGCTTGGTATTAAGTCAATAGCCTCAAGAGTGAAAAGAAAAGAGTATGATCTGAGTAATCGGGTACTTTGCGCCTAAGTAAGCGTAAATATTCGCATGAAAGGTGAAATATTCTAAAAAAAGAAAAAGAAAAGAGTATGAACCGAGTAATCGGGTACGTTGCGTCTAAGCAAGCGTGAATATTCGCATGAAAGGTGAAATATTCTTAAAAAGAAAATGCCATACTAGTGAACTTATTATAGGCTGATTCAAAGTTTTCTGGGGTTGGCTGGATATTATAGGCGATTTGTACAAGACTTTTCAAAAATTGCATCTCCTCTAACTAAAATGACTAAGAAAGGAGTGGAATATGTCTGGACGGAGGAATGTAATAAGGTATTTGGAGAATTAAAACGAAGACTGACAACAACACCAGTGTTGGCAATTCCAGATAATTCTAGGGAAATGAAGGTCTATAGTGATGCTTCAAAACAGGGATTGGGATGTGTATTGACACACAATGGAAAAATAATTGAGTTTGCATCAAGACAGCTGAAACCCCATGAGATAAATTATCCAACTCATGACTTGGAGTTAGCAGCGGTGATTCATACTTTGAAAATTTAGAGACATTACTTGCTGGGACAGAAGGTAGAGATATAAACTGATCATAAAAGTTTGAAGTATATTTTCACTCAAAAGGAAGTGAATATGCGGCAGAGACGATGGTTGGAGTTAGTAGCAGATTATGATTTGGAGATTAAATATCATCCAGGGAGGATTAATATTGTGCCAGATGCACTGAGTAGGAAACCTGCAGTAGAGAGATTAACACAGCAAAAGGAACTTTTAATGGAAATGCAAAGAATGAAATTGTAGGTAATTTTACCAGGAGTGACAGCATAATTTATGGAGATATAATTACAGTCACCATTGATAGAGCAAATTAAGCAAACTCAAGTTGGAGGTGAAGATTTTCAGAATCTAAAGAACAAAATGGAAGGAGGTAAGAGACCAGAAATAAAAATATACTCAGATGGAGCTATTAGATCAAGGAAAGATTATGGGTGCCAAAGGGAAAAATAAGAGATAGAATTTTACAGGAAGCTCATAGATCAACATATTCTATTCATCCTGGGAGCAATAAGATGTACAAGAATATGAAAAAGTATTTCTGGTGTTCAGGCATGAAGAAAGAGATTGCTAGATATGTATCTAGATGTTCTACTTGCCAGCAAGTGAAGGCTGAGTATCAAAGGACAGCTGGATTGCTCCAACCATTAGCAATACCGGAGTGGAAGTGGGAACAAATATCGATGGACTTTGTTACAGGTTTACCTAGGGGCACCAAGGGCAATAATGCAATTTGGGTAATTGTGGACCGACTGACTAAATCGGCTCATTTCATTCCATTTAGAGTCGGTCAGTCAACAGAAATACTAGCCAGAAGATTTATATAAGAAATAGTGAGATTGCATGGAGTTCCAGCCAGGGTTGTGTCAGATCGAGATTCAAGGTTCATATCACACTATTGGGAGAAATTAATGGATAGTCTGGGAACACATTTGGATTTATCTTCAGCTTACCATCCACAAATAGATGGTCAATCAGAACGGACTATCCAAGTACTTGAAGATATGCTTAGGCAATGCGTGTTGGATTTTGGTGGATCTTGGGAAGACTATTTGTATATGGTGGAATTTTCTTATAATAATAGTTATCAGGAAAGTATCAAAATGGCACCATTTGAAACCTTGTATAGGCGAAAATGCAGATCTCCATTATGTTGGGATGAGGTTGGAGAACGAAATATTTTGGGATCAGAGTTGATTACTCAAGCAACAGAGCAGGTGAAGCTTATCAGAGAACACATGAGGGCGGCACAAGACAGACAAAAGAAATGGGCAGATCAACGTAGAAAACCACTGGAGTTTGAAGTAGGAGATAAAATATTTATTAAGATATCCCCGATGAAGGGTGTGATTAGATTTGGCAAGAAAGGAAAACTCAGTCCAAGATACATCGGGCCATTTGAGATTGTGGAGAGGATTGGAAGTCTTGCCTACCGATTATCATTACCACTAGAGATGGAAACTGTTCATGATGTGTTCCATGTATCACAACTGAGGAAATATTTAGGTGAAGAGCACAAACTAGTGGATCTGTCCGAGGTAAATTTGAAATCAGATCTAAAGTATAAGAAGCATCCCGTAGCAATTATTGGCCGACGGGAGAAGGTCCTTAAGAATAAAGTAATACCATTGGTTCTTATTTTCTGGGACACACAATCGCCAAGAGATTCAATTTGGGAGTTTGAAAGAGACATCATGGCAAAGTACCCATATCTTTTCTCATGATTAGGTATGTCAATTGAAATTATTTTTTTTTTTATCAGTAGATACCCGTGAATACAAGCACGTCGTTTAATTTGGAATTTCGAGGATGAAATTCTTTTGTTAGGTGGGTAGGATATAATACCCCAAAATTCGATCTATCTGTATTGCTCTCTTGAGACCAGTCGTGCTGAATAAGTCCACCGAAATCAATTTTGGACACCGAAATAACTTTCGGTTAACATAACTTTAAATCCACAAACCCAAATGACATTCGGTCTTCGCGATTATTTAGAATTTTTGGAGATTTTTCTTACGAGGCAGAAAAATACTCCCAAAATTGCTAATTTAATAAAATTAAAATTATCCTTCTAATTATTTCGAAATTTCGGTTCATTTATTCTGGACATCGAAATAACAAAAGGATAATTTTGCAGTGTTTCCCTCGTTGAGCACTACGTCCTACATAAATTTGGTAGTATTTGAAGAATGTTACACGAAACCAAAATTATTAAATTATTAAATAAATAAATAAATAAGTTAAAATAAAATAAAGGAGGAGTGTGCTGTGTTGTCGTGATTGAGAACGGGTGGCATAAAATTTTAGGAGGTGTCACATGGGGGAATGTTTGATGAGGGAGGTGTCACCAGGAGGTGAGAAAGAAAATGCATATATAAGAGAGAGAAAGAAGAAAATTAAACTTTCTCATCCTCTCTTCTCCTCTCGGCCAAACCCAACAGAACCCAGCAGCACTCTCACCCTCTCTTCTCCTCTCAGCCAAAATCAACAGCAAAAAAAAAAAAGAGAAAAAGAAGAAAAGAAAAAATCAAACCGAACCGAGGATTCAAACTGAATATTCGAGATCAAACCAAGGCAAGTAATACTGCTATTTTCATTTATTTCGTTATTTTATTTATATCTATTTTCGTTCGTTTCCTTATTTAATTTAAATTTGTGTACGTAAAATGTTTTGGTTTGTTTCTTTATTTAATTTAAATTTGTGTCTTGTAAAAATACTTAGTTCATATTTTGCACCATTAACTGATATTGAGAACTGAACCAGATTAGTGGGTGAAAATTGATATATAGAAATATTATGATATTTGCTTATTATTTTTTTTTATTTAAAAGAAAAAAAATTTACGTATAAGAAATCTTATTTGTACCCATGCAAATATTTGAACCCATGCAAAAATAGGAAAAGAAAAAAAAATAGAGAGAAAGAGATCTGGGTCGAAGAGATAGGAAAAGAGAAAAAAGAAAATAAAGAAAAAAAAATATAGAGAGAGAGAGATTATGGGTCTGGCCCAGCCCAAAATGAAAAAAAAAAAAAGAAATGGTGAACTGGGCCTAGTCCGGCCCAAAGAAAATAAGAAAGAGAGAGAGAGAGAGAGAGAGGGAGAGATCATGGGCCTGGGCTGCAGAAAAAAAATAAACTGGACTTGATGGACTTGGGCTAGGAAGAAAAAAATACTAATAACAGTGGGCCCGGCCCAGTCTTGTAAAAGAAAAAAAAATAAAAATAAAATTGAAGGAGGAAATAGGCTTGGGCCAGGAAAGAAAAAAAAACATAAAAATAATAATAACAGTGGGTTTGGGCCTGACAGTAAAGAAAAATATATATATATATAAAATAAAAACAAGTGGGAATTTAGTGGGATTGGACTTGGGCTTAGTTTGGATTAATTGGAAATAATTGATAGGTAGAAATTATTATTACATGATTCACTTGATTTCCAAATTGGTTATTGATTGGTATTAAGAATTGAACCAATTGTGCATTAATATATCATGTGTTAATTTATCATGCTACAAGTTCTGTGCTTTAATACTACATTTCATGTGCTTTGATATTACA
This sequence comes from Dracaena cambodiana, assembly GCA_036321105.1. Taxonomy (NCBI): domain Eukaryota; kingdom Viridiplantae; phylum Streptophyta; class Magnoliopsida; order Asparagales; family Asparagaceae; genus Dracaena; species Dracaena cambodiana. The sequence goes on along the minus strand of JAYEPQ010000004.1, from coordinate 18,437,356 downwards.
AGTCATGTGTTTTAATATTGCAGATCATGTGTTATGATACTACATGTCATGTACAGTTATGGAAATACAAGCATGTTATCATGAATTGAAAAACAATTAAAGAAAGAAAAGAAAAAAAAAGTAAACAAATAAATGTAAAATAATTTTTTTCATATGCATAATTCATTATGAACACGGGGACGGGAGAAACTATATGATAGATAAAAGCCTTGCCGTATAAGAATTGATTGTATTGTTAGGGCCGGGATTCTTTTAGTGCAGCGGCCTGGGTGATTACTGGATCACCAATTGATATTTACCTAGAGTGGTATGTCTATTACTGTAACACAGTACGGAACTTGATTGTAGTGCCTAGCGGCATATCATGGTTCAGCGCCATGAATATTGTGGCCAGGTCCCGGGTATGCACGGGCACTTATACGACAATGGAGAATAGCGCTATCTTATCCATTAATACAGTTTTTAAAATTAAATTGGACGATAACTGAGACCAATAGATTATATGATTAAATAGATAGAGTAGTTATTATCATATTTATTTATTTATGCATTTATTTATGCTTGCCTTTATGTTAATTTATATGTTGTTTTCATGTTAATTTATATGTTGCCTTCATGTTAATTTATATGTACACAAACAACACTGACATAAACATGCTCATGCACACTAATATTCCTGTACTATGATAGTACACAATTTCTCTTTTTAAATGTGTTACTTGTTGGATTTAATTCCTTGGGTTTTGAACCCAGATTTGGAACGTGAAGAAGGGGATTCAGCCCCAGTTGAAGACCCGTACTTTGTTGGCCAGATCGAGTGACAATAGGCAAGCGAAGTACTATCTGGAGAGTGTTTGTATATTTTGTTTATATTTTCTTTTGTCTGGGCACTGCTTTCTCTTTTTATTCTTTTGTGTTCATATTTAAAACAGTGTGTCATTTTATATAATGAACTCTTTGTATAAATGAAATCATTTCAGTTTCAGACATGTTATTTATTTATCTGATTGTGGCAGTAGTTACGCTTATTCCAAGATCCTGTGACTATTTAGTTGTCTAGTACAAGTAATAAGTAACGTCTTCCGTTTTGGAAAGCAGCTGAAAAACGGGGGCGTTACAATAGATAAGGGTTTGCTAAAAAAACTCATGACAAATCTGTCACAATATTATCCTTATCTGAATATAAGGATATATCACTGTCCAAAACTGCTAAAGTAAAGTGAAGAGGAAAAGGTTGGTGTTTAAACCCAAACGAAATTATCGACAACTTACCATACTGAGAGGAATAACATGGCTAGCCCAACTCAAACGGTAGTTAGTAAAGACAAATCAAATCCATTGATAGTTGGGGGTTTGCTAAAAACTCTAATGAGATTGATCCCCTGTCACATTAAGATTTCACTTCTGACAGCAAAACTTCTCTCCTCACTTTTCTCCCAGCAGATTCAGTGACCTTCAAGAAATTTGTCACGTTAAAATCATACATCTGACATCAGAATACAAAATTGAATCAATTTTCTGTATGGGATCAATTCCAATCAAATCTCCTATCATGTTAAGATTTCACCTCTATCAGCAAAACTTTTCTCGCCACTCTTATCCTAGTGGATCCAGTGACCCTAAAAAAAATTATTATATTAAAATCATACCTCTGACACCAGAATATAAACAAATCAATTTTCTCCATGAGATTAAATTCAATTCAACCTCCTGTCACGTTAAGTTTTCACCTCTGACAGAAAAGACAAAATCACACTTCATCAAATCCAACATTACTTTTTTTGCATCGTCAAGTTAAAAGTTAACTCTGACGAAAATTATCTCCCAATCAAATTAACAGTTAACTCTGATAGTCAAATTTCTAGACTAAACACGTTAATTGTCACCACTATTTAGTTAGCTCATTTCTATCATGACCAGATCCTCTGAATAGGTCGAGCTTTGAGGCATATTTAATGGTACCTCTATCCTCACTCAAATCTCGTTATAGTTGATGTCACTGAATGGGTAGATTAATCAAGTTAAATCCTACCTCTATTTAATCGGTTCGTTACTATCATAATGTCCTAAACCTTAGAATAGAATGAACCATAGGACATATTTAATGATATCTCTATCTTTTCCTAATATGTCATACTAGATGTCATTGAACAGTTAGGATCCAATAAGCACATTAATATCATACCTATGCTTGTCATCTATGAGCATGTTAACATCATAGCTCTGCTTATCATCCTAATGAACACATTAATATCATACCTCTGCTTGTCATCTATAGAGCACGTTAATATTATACCTTTACTCATCTTCAATAAGACACATTGATAATTACCTCTATCTATAAAATTCATCACAGGTTGTTTGTCATGCTCTTAGCCTCTGAACAAATATCAAAAATATTTCTGACTGCAGGCAACAAATTTTCTGGTGCAAAGCTACAACTGAAATCTGTCTAGGCCACTCAAATACAATAGCCAGTATCAAGAAAGATTCATTAGATGCAATCCCTGATACATCGGAGATGTTCAACAGTACACCTTTAACAACAAAAATGGCGAAAGATAGTGATTTCAGAAGATGGTTTATAGTATACCATAAAAATCGCACCACACAATGAAAACTAAGAGCCAAAATTAAAAAAAAAGGTCCAAAATATTTCGAAATTCGTTACAAATTAATAACGAAGTTTTGAAAACTTTGGAGGGGGTTATGTAGACACAATAAAAAGAAGAAAGAAAAAAGAAAGAAAAGAAAAAAAAAGAGAGAAAAGAAGGGAGTGCCACCCGCGAGGTGCAACCATGGTGCAGGTTGTCACCGGCGGGGTGCACACGCGGGGTGCCACCCGCGGGTGACACTCGCGGATTTGCACCCACGAGTAGCACCCGCGGGGTGACACCCGCGGGTTGCAACCACGGGGTTGCACCCACGGGGTACCGCGGATGGTACGTGGTGCTATTTGTGGGGTGTTTTCTGATCATGGGTAATTCAATTTTACGAAAATTTTGCCCACGATGTGGACAACTCTCACGGTATTAAAAAGAGATAAATTCTCAGAAAAAGGGGGGATAGAGTTTCTAGAGCGGAGAAATTCTCATAGAGGAGAGTCCCAAATAAAGAGAAATAGGGAGACGGAAAAATCCCGAGAGTAGAGTTCTCTCTCCTTCTCCTCCGGCCAAAATTTTGTACCAAAGAAATCAAACGACGCGATGCTCGGATCGTCAACGGAGTGCAGAAATAAGACTCCACCGCTGTCAAAACCCACAAAAATTAAAAGGGGAATTGAAATCAATCGTTTCCCATTCTTGTATCTCAATATTCTTTTGTAATTTTCTTTTTATTGATATAATTTTAAAGTAAATTTCCAATGAAAAAATATACAATTTTCGAGCGTACACAGATCATCTTTTAAGATATTATTTCTCTGTTTATGGACACTATTTTGAGAATCAGTACTTCTATGAAACTTTTTAAATATTGGATAATTAAGATACAAACCTAGATAAATAATTAATTTGTAAAGAGGATGTTATATTCAAATCTGCATCACCTACAAACCTAGATTTAATAATGTACTTATCTTTTGCATCAAAATTAAGCATGACGAAACAATCCATATACAGAGAAGAGCATGAGCACCAATTGCAACAAAAAAAGAAGCGCATGACATTGATGCAAGTTTACTATGAGGGCAATTCAACGAGCAAGGGGATCAGGGAGAGACGACTGGAGTTCGGGCTGGTCTCGGCAGCTTATGTCACTTGGCCGCTACCGAAGTTGGGGTGGGCTCACCTGTGGCTTGCGAAGGTGCACAGATCTCGCAGGCGACTTGCTAGGATACGCGGATCATGCCTGACGACTTGCAAGGGTGGGTCTCACGAGGCAGAAGGAGTCACAGCAGATGTGAGACAAACGGTTTTTGGTGTCTCGGCGGTGTGAGATGAGGAGTTGGGGCGACAGTGTGAGAGGAGGACTTGGGGCGGCGGTGTGAGAGGAGGATCTGGGGCGGCAGTTTGAGAGGAGGTGTTAAAGTGCTTCGATTGGCTGAGCGTCGTGTCCAGATCGTTTTGTGTTGTGGGAGATAAACAGTCGCCTCTTATATGGAAAAAACTAATTTGGGAGATTCAAGAAAATTTGGGGAAATTCTAAGTGCGCACCACTTTTTCCTTAGTGAGCACCATTTTCCCCTATCTCTCATCACTGTACTATAGGATGTGGTGCTCACTAAGCAAAGTGTGGTGCGCATTTTGAAGTTCTCAAAATTTGGGAGATACGGGGAAATTTGGGAGATACGGGTATCATACGGATAAGTCAACTAGTAAAGTGAAATAAATTAAAAATTTTAAAATTTAGGGATATCCAATAATTTATTAAAAATCAAAAAAAAATTGTGTGACAATCTTATCATCACAAAAAAACCATAAGTGACAACTACATAATTTTTATCACAAATATAAAAATCTTAATTGTATCTTGTGACAACAAATATTTATTGTGACAAAAAAATTTGATATTTAGTGATAAGTTTTAATCTATTGCCACTTTAAATTACGATTATGTGACAATTATTAATTTTCGTCACAAAAAACATACTGACACAATTTATTTGTTGTCATAAAATACTCTCTTTTAATAACAATTTTTATATTCCTCACAATAAATTTTCCACTAAAACATAAATCTGTGCAACTAAAACTTATCGTCAAAAAAAAATAGATATTTAGTGACAGTTGTAATATCCCAAAATTCGAGCTACCTATATTGCTTTCTTGAGACAAGTGGTGCCGAATAAGTCCACCGAAATCAATTTTGGACACCGAAATAACTTTCGGTTAACGTAACTTTAAATCCACAAACCCAAATAACATTTGGTCTTCACGATTATTAGTTTTGTAATATTTAGGACTTTTGGAGATATTTCTTACGAGACCGAAAAATACTTCCAAAATTATTAATTTAATAATATTAAAATCATTTTTCTAATTACTTCTAAATTTCGGTTCATTTATTCTGCACATCGAAATAACAAACGGATAATTTTGTAGAGTTCCTCTCGTCGAGCACTACGTCCTACATAAATTTGGTAGTATTTGGAGAACGTTAGGTGAAACCGAAATTATTAAATTATATTAAAATAATAATAATAATAATAATAATAATAATAATAATAATAATAATATGATGAAATGGACATACAAAAGGGGAGTGGCATCTGGGGCTAGGTGGCAAAACCGTGTGAACATTGGGAAGAAAAAAATAATTAAAAATAAAAATAAAACCTACAACCCTCTCCCTTATCTCTGCCTCACTCTCTCCCTCACTCTCTACTTCCTTTCTCACTCTCTCTGCCTGCACCATCGAAGAAAAAAATAAATAAATAAAGAGAGAAGAAGAAGAAAGAAAATCAAACCGAGCCGAGAATTCGAACCGAATATTCGAGATCAAGCCGAGGCAAGTAACACTTCTATATTTTCATTCATTTGTTTTTATTTAATTGTAGATTTTTTTTATATTTAATTTGTATTTAATTTACATGTGTATACATGATTTATTTTGTAAAAATATTTGGTTCATATTTTGATCTATTGAATGATATTGAAAACTGAACCAGATTAGAGTGTTAATTTTGATATATATAAATATCATAATATTTATTTAATTTTTTTATATATATTTGCAAAAATAATTGGGTTGCATGCAAAAACAACTTTTGCATGCAACCCATGCAAAAATAGAAAGAAAGAAAAAAATATATATATAGAAGGAGAGCTTTGCTGGGCCGAGAGTTTAGAAAGAAAAAGAAAAGAAAAAAAAAGGAACTGGGCCTGGCCCATCCCAGAAAAAAAAAAGAAAGAAAAGAAAAGAAAAAAAAAAGAGTGGTGGGCTTGAAATTAGTTTGGGACAGAAGAAAAAAATATATATTGAGTAATAGACTGGGCCGGCCATCCCAGTCCAGAAGAAAAAAAAAGGAAGAGAAAAAAAAAATAGGGAACTGGGTCTGGCCCAGCCCAGTAAAAATTAAAAAAATATAAAATAAAAGAAGTGGGCTGGATTGGACTTGGGCCAAGAAAAAAAAATAATAATAAATTTTAAAAATAGTGGTCTTGAACCTGGGCTGGACAGAAAAGGAAAAGAAAAATAAAATAATAATAATAATATGAATAAGTGGGAATTTAGTGGGTCCAAATTAGTATATATGCAGTATTATTATATGATGTATTTAATTCCAAAATTGGGTCATTGATTGACACTGAGAATGAAAGCAGATTATTGAAATAATTTTAATGATATTAATTATAATATAATTTTGAACTAATATATCATGTGTCAATTTATCATGCTACAAGTCATGTGCCTTGATATTACAAAACATGTATACTAATATATCATGTGTTAATTTATCATGCTACAAGTCAAGTGTTTTACATGTCATGTGTTTTGATATTACAAGTCATGTGTTTTACATGTCATGTGTTTTGATATTACAAGTCATGTGTTTTATATCATGTGCTTTGATATTACAAGTCATGTGTTTTAATATTACAGATCATGTGTTATGATACTATATGTCATGTACAGTCATGGAAATGCAAGCATGTTATCATAAATTGAAAAACAACTAAAAAAGAAAAAAAAGGAAAAGAAAAAGTAAACAAATAAATATAAAATAAAATTTTTATGTGCATAATTTATTATGAACACGGGAATGGGAGAAACTATATGATGGATAAGAGGCTTACTGTATAAGGATTGAATGTATTGTTAGGGCCGGGATTTTTTTACTGCAGCGGCCTGGGTGATTACTGGATCACCAATTGATATTTATCCAGAGTGGTATGTCCGTTACTGTATACAGTACTGAAATTGATTGTAGTGCCTAGCGGCATGTCATGGTTCAGCGCCATGAATATTGTGGCCAGGTCCCGGGTATGCATGAGCACTTATACGACAATGGAGAATAAAGTTATCTTATCCATTAATACAGTTTCAAAATTAAATTGGACAGTGACTGAGACCAATAAAATATATAATTAAATAGACAAAGCAGTTATTGTCATGTTTATTTATTTATGCTTGCCTTCATGTTTAATTTATATGCACACAAACAATACTGACTTAAACATGCTCATGCACACTGATATTCTTGTACTATGATAGTACACAATTTCTCTTTTCAAATGTGTTACTTGCTGAGTTTAATTCCCTGGGTTTTGAACCCAGATTTGGAACGTGAAGAAGGGAATCCAACCCCAGTTGAAGACCCGTACTTCGTTGGACATATCGAGTGACAAAAGGCAAGCGAAGTACCCCTGGAGAACTTTTGTATATTTTGTTTATATTCCCTTTTGTCATGGCACTGCTTTTCTCTTTGACTTTTTTGTGTTCATATTTAAAGCAGTGTGCCGTTTTATGTAATAAACTCTTTGTATAAAAAAAATCATTTCAGTTTCAGACATGTTATTTATTCATCTGATTGTGGCAGTAGTTACGGTTATTCCAAGATCATGTGACTGTTGGGTTGTCTAGTGCAAGTAATAAGTAACGTCCTCCATTTTGTGAAACAACAGAAAAACGGGGGCGTTACACAAGTTTTAATACATTGTCACTAAAAATGAGGATTACGTGACTAATACTTTATTATCGTCAAAAAAAAACTAAACTTTAGTGACAAGATTTATTTGTCGTTACAAAATACTCACTTAGTGACAATTGTTAATTTCGTCACAAAAAACTTATCACTGAAGTACAATTTTGTGACCAAAAATATTTATCATCATGAAAAATAACTATTTAGTTATAATTTTTAATACGTTGTCACTAAAAAATTAGATTATGTGTTGAATATTAATCGTCATCACAAAAAATCCCTTTTTTTTGTGATAAGGTTTATTTGTCGTTACAAAATACCCTTTTTTAGTGATAAATTTTACAATTCTCACAAAATTTTTGTCACGAAAGCCCAGTTTTGTTGTAATGAATGACAATTAAAATTTGTCTCTTATCTTTATATATTTTTACAATATCGGATTTACATGTTGAACGTGAGACTTTTTTAAATTCGGGGTTATATGTCGTTCTTATAATTTTTTAAATTTTGGATCTTCGGTCATGGAGAAGAGTTGTTCGGCATGTATATATATGTTGCTAATTATTCTCTACAGGATATAAGATTATATTTAAACGTTTCTAAAATTCCTTTATATGTGTTTAATTGTATTTATTGTGACTTATTTAGTGGGTGTGCTTTTTCTAAATATATTTTAAGGTGACCAGTTCTACTTCCTTAAGAGAACGAGTAGGGTTTTTGATAATGATTGCATCCATCTTTCCTAACACCATCTTCTATAAAATTTTCAAAGTGATTCCATATATCCGATTTTGAAGTTTTACCGGGAATGATTGTTTGGGTTTTGGGTATTATGGTTTCGATTAGCTCAGACATATTAAATGACTCTATATTTTCGTATGACTGTGGCGCAAATTTGTGGAGCATGTTATAATGGTTCACAAAAACTTCTATATTCTTCATTAGATAAAAAAGGGAAAAAAAAACTACCTACAGCTTGAGAGGAAGAAGCACCAGATGAGAATGGATACATTTTCGAAAAACCACGAAAAAACCAAATAAAAATAAAATCAAATTATAAATACCTCAATACCGCAAGTCGAAAAGAGAGTTTGAGAGTTGGAAATTGAAACCAGAAATTGCTTATTGATGCTTGAGAGTTAAGAGTTGAAGCCGAAAATTGATTGCTCGGAAGTCGTAAGATCTATTCTTGATACTTGCTCTTGAGTCTTGAATCTTGGTCAAATATGGATGAAGTTTTGTAGGAGAATTTTGTATTTGGAAATATTAGAGAGAGTTGAAAATTGATGAGAATTTGAGAATTGTTGAGTAAGAATGAAATTGGAGGAATGAGGGTTATTTATAGGGGAAAGAAGAAGATTTTTTTGCAAAAAATCCTCAACGGCCGTTTTGACTGTCGGATTGCAAAATTTGCAATTTTTTTTTATAAAAAACCCCTCAATGAACACTTTCATAGCCGTTAGAGGGATTCTGTTAGAGGGATTCTATGCAAAAAAATTTTTTGCAAAACTCACTCCTAACAGCTATAAATGACAATATTTCAAAAAAAATACGTGGGCGCAACATGACACGCATGGATTGAGACATGCTGCCAGCCCGTGTCACCCTGGTTTGGACAGGGAGCCGGGCCGGGGTGATGTGTCGGATACGTGCTCGACACGAGCATGCTTGAAGGCCGTCATTTGTCATCCCTATCGCGGACATGTCCCGAGTTACCAGCTGGTTGATATATAATCCCTTGCGGGTGGGGTCAATAGATCCCATTACTCTGCACCGAATGCGGCCGCGGAATCCAAACCCAAACCCAAACCCAAACCCGGTCCACTAACAGTAACCCTCGAAAAATCTATCTAGAGAGGAGGAAGAAAGAAAAAACTACATATAAAATTAACATAGATAGAAAAGAGGAAAACCTAGGAGAAGGAATCGCCGAGAGCAACAACAGCAGCAGCAGGTGAAATGGCGTCGGGCAACGAGCAGGACGAGTTCTACCTTCGTTACTACGTCGGCCACAAGGGGAAGTTTGGTCACGAGTTCCTGGAGTTCGAGTTCAGGCCGGACGGGAAGCTCCGCTACGCCAACAACTCCAACTACAAGAACGACACCATGATCCGCAAGGAGGTCTTCCTCACCCCCGCCGTCCTCCGAGAGTGTCGCCGCATCATCGCCGAGAGTGAGGTACATACCCCCGCGCGCCGGTCTCCTCTTTTTCTTTTTTGTTTGTGGTCGGGGGGTGGTGGGGTTGTGTGGGGGCGGGCGGGGCTGAGCCGGTGAGGGTTTTGGGCTCTTTTTTTTTTTTTTTTTATTGAGGATTTTCTTGAATTCCTTTTATGCAGATAATGAAGGAGGATGACAACAACTGGCCAGAGCCTGACAGAGTTGGGAGACAGGAGCTGGAGATTGTGATGGGGAACGAACACATCTCCTTCACCACCTCCAAGATAGGGTCGCTAGTCGATGTGCAGAGCAGCAAGGATCCTGAGGGCCTTCGCATCTTTTATTATCTCGTTCAGGTTTGTTTTAATTCACGAAACCATGCAAATCTGCTATCTGGCGATTCATTTGATTAATTTTGGGTATAAAGTGCTTGAATGTGTCAGCTTGGTTACTGGTTGTCTTCGATCACTATCAAAGAACCTGATTTTTGGTTACTGGATGATTTGTTTTTGCTGCATTGTGTTAGAGTGGGTGACATTGCAGATTCCAAGAGCTTGTTTTGCTAAAAAGTGGGAGAAATAATTGGATTGCTTATTTCTGAAGGATATAGGAATCAATTAATGGCATTTTAGCTCCTCTAAGGCTCTAACCATATTAGTGTATAGAATTCAAACCATCTTCCTAACTAAATGAGTTCAGTTGATATTTGTTGCGATTGATTTCAGTCACATAGCATCCTATCAGATTATGTCTCTTCACTACTTGAATCGGAATGAATCAATTGAGACTCGGTTGATGGACAGATTTGAGAATTTTTATTTGAGTTTGTTTTTGGTTTACGGATCTTATGGCAACAATTTCTAATTTCTTCGCTGTTTTTTTTGGTGTTATTCTAGCCACAACATTTTTTATCTGGATAATGTTCAGTTCTACACATAATTATTTAAAATTGACATTCATTACTTGTTAAGTACCTAACTGTCCTTTAGAGTCCAGTTGGACCACATAGAAGTCGGACAGCCAGTTTTATCTCGACCCTTTACCCTCTTTGCTTGTGATGTGGATTTTAGTCTCTCTCTCTCTCTCTCTCTCTCTCTCTCTCTCTATAAAAGGTTGACAACTGCTTCCATATGTCCCCTTACCCTCTTTATTTGTGATGAGTTTAGTCTCTCTCCCTCTCTTTCTCTCTCACACAGTTTTCAAACCTTCTTCTGAAATAAAAGTGGAAAGTTGGAGTCTATTACTTTATATTTGAGCTAAAAGGACTTGTTCTAAGCAGCATTAGCATGAAAAGTAAGATATGAGGTTTTTTTTTTTTTTTTTTTTAGTTTTTCATATTGATCTCAAACTAGAGATTTGAGGTGACCTAAATAAAGTTTCGTCATGCATTTAATATAGAAAGCTAAAGTCATAGAGCCCTGGAGTTATAAACTTTGGTATACGGGTAGAGATAGAAATCGTAATGGGATAGGTGTGATCATAAATAAGTAATTACTCAGGAATATAGTGGAGGTTAGGAAGAAGGGTGATAGAATTTTATTAGTTTAACTTATTTTAGATAGAGAGATTTTTAATGTCATTAGTGTCTATGCACAATAAGTAGGACTTGATGAATCCAATAAACATCAATTTTGGGAGGATCTAGATGAAATAGTACAAAGAATATCCGCTAGGGAAAAACTATTTATTGGTGGTGATGTCAATGGGCATGTAGGAACTAGTCGTAATGGGTTTGATAGTGTACACAGAGGATTTGATTTTGGAGAAAGAAATAAAGTAGTTAATTCAATTCTAGATTTTGATTTGTCTTATGATTTGATTTTAGTGAATACTTGGTTTAAAAAGAGAGTTTATCACTTGATTAGTTTTAAAAGTGAATCGAATGCAAACCAAATAGATTTCTTTTTAATTAGGAGGGTAGATAGAGATAGTTGTATCGATTGTAAGGTCGTGCTAGGTGAGAGTGTAATTACCTAATATAAACTCTTAGTTTTAGATATTCAGATTGGAAAGAGACTTAAAAAAATTAAGTATAATTTAGATCCTAAGATTAAGTGGTGGCAATTAGAAGGTAATCAAAATTTTTTTGTAAATAGAGTAGTACAAGAAGCAGATTGGAGGGACCATGATAATTTTAATATAACATAGAACAAAATAGCTAGTTGCATTAAAAGAATAGTTAAAAATATATTTGGTGGGTTTAGGGGCGGTGCTCCACCATGTAAGGATACATCATGGTGGAATGAAGAGGTAAAAAATGCTATTAAGATCAAGTGAGACCTTTATAGAGATTTGAAGAAGAATAATAATAATGATAGAATAAGTTTTGAGAGGTATAAAATAGCGAAGAAGGATGCTAAGAAAGCTGTTCGGGATGCAAAAACTAAATTATATAAATAAGTGTACGAGAAGTTGGATAATAAAGAGGCAAAAAATGATATATATAGAATTGCTCGAATAAGAGAGAGAGTCTAGAGATTTATGTACTGTAAAGTGTATTAAAAATGATAATAAGACGGTTCTAGTTCGAGACGAAGAGATTAAAGAAATATGGAAATATTATTTTGATAGATTATATAATAGTAGTTTTACTCAAGATTTGGGAGATCTTACTAATCAATGTGAGGATATGAATCGTAGTTTTATACGCAGAATCAAAGAGTCTGAAGTAAAAGAGGCTTTAGAGAGGATAAAATCAAGAAAAGCTGTTGGTTTAGATGAGATTCCTATAGAGGTATGGAAATATTTAAGAGGGATTGGTATGAGATGGCTGACATATCTTTTTAACAAGATTTGGTAAATTAAGAAATTGCCAAATGAATGGAGAAAGAGTACCCTAGTATCTCTGTATAAGAATAAGGGTGATATTTAGAGTTGTTCTAATTATCGGAAAATAAAACTCATATGTCACACTATGAAGCTTTGGGAAAGGGTAATTGAACATAGATTGCGACAAACTGTTAAAATATCGGAGAACCGGTTTGGATTTATGCCGGGGCGATCGACGACAGAAGCTATTCATTTATTTCGTCAACTTATAGAACGATTCCGAGAGAGAAATAGAGATTTGCATATGGTATTCATTGACTTAGAGAAATCTTATGATAAGGTACCACGAGAGATACTTTGGTGGATATTGATGAAGAAAAGAGTTCCCATCAAGTATATCGATATAATTAAGGACATGTATGATGGAGTAGTGGCCAATGTCAGAACATATGGTGGTTTAACAAGTGATTTTTCTATCATAATTGGATTATATTAAGGATCTGCATTTAGCCTATTTTTATTTACTATAGTAATGGATGAGCTTACTATAACTATTCAGGATGAGATACCTTAGTGTATGTTATTTGTTAATGATACTGCCTTAATTGATGAGATAAGAGTAACGGTAAATGCCAACTTAGAGTTATGGAGGCACACATTAGAATCTAGAGGTTTTAAATTGAGTAGGTTTAAAACAGAGTATATGAAGTATAAATTTAGTAAACGACGGACCATAGATTATAATGCTGTAAAACTGGATGGGCAAGAGATACAAATGAACAGTCAGTTTAGATATTTGGGTTCTATTATTCAGAATGATGGAGAGATCGATAATGATGTTAACCATAGGATACAAGCTGGCTGGTTGAAATGGAGGGCAATGGGAGTTTTATGCAAGCGTAACATTCCGTTAAAATTGAAGAAAGATTTTATAGGACTGCTATTAGGCCATGTTTACTATATAGCACGGAATGTTGGGCTATAAAGAAACGTCATTCACAGAAGATAAGTGCAGTGGAGATGCGCATATTCTGCTGGATATGCGGCAACACTAGGAGAGATAAAGTGAGAAATGAAGATATTCGTGTTAAAATAGGTGTAACTCCCATCGATGAGAAGATGCGAGAAAATTGCTTACGATGGTTTGGTCATGTGCAATGTAGGCTTACAAATGCACCAGTTTGACGAGAGGAGTTTATCAATGTAGGACAAATTAAAAGAACGAAGGGAAGACCGAAGAAAATATGGATGGAGGTGATACGAAAAGATATGGATTCTAGAGGTTTAAATGAGGAGATATTGCTTGATAGAAATGAATGGAGAAGGACTATCAAAGTGATCGATCCGGTGTGATTCTTTTTTTGGTTCATTTAACCTACCCCAAATACTTGGAATAAAAGGCTTAGTTGTTGAATGCATTTAATATAGAAGTTAAAAAAAAAATTCAGAATAACTGAGAGGAGTTGTATCTGAGTTGATGTTGAGCGAAATGATTCTAACCAAGTGAAGGTTTTATGACTGGTTTCAACTAGTTCTCTCCACCACCCAAAAATTGCCAATATGTTAGGAATGCTGGGTGGGGCAGAAGTTGTATGTAATTTCTTTTGTGTTTTTGTGGGGTTGGGAGGATGGGTGGATGGGAGGGTAGGGTAGGGATAAAGGGTCTTGTTGTTTTGTTGCAGTTTTCTGTGTTTTGGTTGTTGCCCCTTTAAACACAAAGCTTCCCACGATTTTTTTCCTCCAATTTTGTCTACCAAATACCATGCATCTTTCACACAAACATGGGAGTTGGATGTCTTACTTATATTTAACTACTGCCCTTTATCTAACTAGGTTTAGATGGATGCTTCTCATTTATTAACTAGCCAATCAAAATATATTGGGGTTAAGCCTGTTTGCTCAATTTGGGAGGGGGGTGTATCTTTCCTAATAACATTTCATACACTTTCATTTTAGTTCTGTTCTTAATGCTTGAATATTTTCTTGCTGGTCTAAACCTTATGGGATGTGAGAAGTTGGTTATTCTGAACCTTCTACATGAAAGACTTCTTGGCTAGGAGTTTAGGTCTTTAGATTGTGGGGTTGAGGTACTTTACTAGGAGGATTTATTTAATTAGACACCTTGTTTGAGGTCCTAATATCATTTATCAGTGAGAACCAGTAGATTTTAACAGCATTGTCTTGTAGTTTAATATGCCTGTATTTGGTTGTTTTGGTGATACATGGCAAATGTTTCCGATGAACTAATATTTCATTATTGAAGGCACAAGTTCTTCTGTGAATATTTAAAAGTTCTGGTTGAATACAATTTGAAGCGACTTTTTGCAGAGATGTAGGTCTAATTTACTAGAGTCGGGTGATATTTTGACTTGCTTCTTTAGTAACTTAACTATTCGTTGGTCTATATGAGTCCATCACTTGATCTAAAATTTGATTCCAAACATTGCTATTTTTCTAAGATTCGGAGGTTCTTTTGATGAGTGGATAAGTTCTTCTGCAAAGCTTTAGATCTAGTCTAATTAATTTTCAAGTGGGTATTTTTAGGCATGCTTTTTTGGTTAAATTGTTGGTCTTTGTCAGATGACAGGAATTGTTGTATTTGTGATTCTTTTGGTAAAATTAAATGAAAAATCCAGCTCTCTTAACGCTTGATCTTATCCATTCCTCTCTTTAGAAAGTCTTCAATAGTTCAACTTGAACTAAGGTACAAAAGCTTGTGGCAGTGATTCCTTTGTTTTAGGGTTTTGGTTCATTACTCAATTTATCTAATGTTGATGGTGTGTATGCTGCTGCTTTTCATAATAAGATAGGATAATATTAGGTGTTTTGCTTTCATGACTTAATAATAATTCTTTCAACTAGATTTGTATGCTATATATTAATGGTAGGGCATCTTTATTTGGCTGGTTTTGCTTCATTTCACTCAGAGCTGATCATGAAGTTATATTTTGTGGAGCACAAAATTTCGTTATTTTATTCCCTCTCTTTAGCCCTCCCCTACATGCACACTTCTATCAATTGATATTGTTTTTTTGTGTTAGATTATTTGAATTTCAATTCAAATAGGCAAGTGGATTTCATTTCCTTCACTTCTCTTCCAGCTTTAGTGTACCTTATAGCCCTAAGGGATAGCTATATAAGAGGTGCAGAAGATAGAGTGGAAATGAACTGAGTTAGGAGATGCCATAGATTGGAGATGCCAAAGGAATGTAATAATATAACCAATCAGTTGCTTGATTGAAGAAATGTAGATAAAAAGAAATGACCATTTCCAAGCAAAAATGTCGAAATTGGGACTCGCCCCAAACCTGCGGATTCGCAACCCCTTACGAAGAAGAAAGACCTGCCCGGCGTCAGAAGAGCCTTTGGATTATTACGACCTGGTCGCACAATTGGCAAACGTACCAGCTTGCATAACAATGTATGACCGTCTGACATCTGTCGCCAGAGAGAAGGAAGGCAAGGAGAAAAGCACTCACGGAAGCAGGGGAATTTAGTCTTTAAAAGGAGCCCCTCTTCTCTTATGTAAAGAAAAATAGACAATCGATTGGTTTTCAGAGATACAATCATACAACGCTAGGAGAGTGATGTAGGTAAAAACAGGGGCTGACTTAAGCTCTCGAACTAGGTAGAAGGGAGTGGATTTATTCAGGGCTCGAGCTGGCTAGATAGCTCATCCGAGGTGCAGGGGGTAAAATGTTCCTACTGGGAGTGTGTCGGCATAATCCCCACCCAAAAATATTAAAAATTCTTGTTTTATAACTTCTGTGCAAATTTATGAAATTACAAGACTAATATAAATGTTATGTTTTATAGCTCATGTTTCTGTTGTATGACTCGTGTATAAATTTATGACACTTTAATGTAGATTTTTTCTCTTAAATAATTCTTGATGTAATCTACGAATGGTGAGAAAAGCAAGTTAAATCTATGAATTGTGAGACAAACAAGTTATCTTGTTTTTAAAAGTAAAGCAAGTGCGTGCCCATCATGCCTGTAGGGGGTGCAAATTTCAAAAGAAATTAACACTTAGGGCCTGAGTTTTGTCATTGTTATTTGTAGTTTAAAATATTTTATTCAGCTTAAGAAAGCAAGATATCATCTTTAGAAAATCATTTAGCTCTTCCTCGGAATTTTTTTTGGAAATTAAAGGATACTAGGTTAAAAGAATTCAAGGGTGTATGTGGGTCCTTCCCCATGTATGGAGGACCACATTCTAGTACATCTAATCTACTTACTCTATTTTCCTGTGTTTTCATGTGAAACCTTAGATTCCCATCTGATGTTTATGAAGATACGACACATATAATTGGTCTGCTTAATTGCATACAATACATTAACATATGAATTAAATGGGGGACATTGGGTAACACAAACTGGGTGTGCAAAGTAAATTTATTAAATAGAAGGAGCTAACCAAGTTCCTCCAAAAACAAGAAAGATTTAAAAGAATAACCAAGAATCAGACACGGAACATATCAAAGTTGGAGTACAATAAAAGTCTAGTTCATTTCAAGGAATATAGACATTTTCTATACAACGGTGCTATGTCTATACTTTAAGCAATGCATGCAGTATGAGCAATCATAGAAACATTCAAATCGAGAGCTTTGCTTAGGGATAGATGTTACTGGAGAGTTCAACTTATTCAATGTGAGTATAGGCTATTCAATGTCAAAATGTTGAACAATCTTTAAACTAAAAAAAACAAGGCTCTAAGTATCGAATATCGAAATCATATCAGATGGGTTCTTTTCAGGTCAGATAGCGGATATCGGACGATAGTATCGAGAATACAAGCTCATATTAGATATTCATACCAAACATCATATATACACATATCTAACATGTAAATTTTGTATCTTAGAGATTGTTTAATTTCATCATATAACTAGTATGACATAATACATAAAGGTATTCATGAGCATGTTCATATATACAATCATACACAATCAAACAAACCAATAAAGCAGATTAAACTAAAGCTAAAAATATAACTTATTGAATATCATTGAGATTCAAGTATGACAAGGGGATAATAGTTGAAGCTGATTGGCAATAGTAATAGTAACAACGTGGATGATAATAGTAGTAGCTGAACAAGTAACTGACATAAAGAGAAGTGGAATTTTTTTTATAGAAAGTTATAAATCTTGAGCAATATTGAATAAGCTCTGCAATGTAGGTCTCTAGCATTTTAAACTCTTGGTCAGAGACTGCCTCTCAAGGTGTTGTAGCTGCAATTCAAAAATCTAATTGATTTAAGCAGATATGTAGAATGTGAATTTTCCTTTATACGTAGGATGATTTATGATATGTAAAATGTAAACTTATTTCTAAGTTAAAAACTTAATTTTAAAAATGAGCCATATAGGCCGATATATTGGGATGATATATCGGGGCTATATATCTTACAACTATTCGTCGATATGTCCGCAAAATGATATGATCCCTCTTTTACGTTGTAGTTGACCCGAAAAACGATATATTGACGGTACACATCGTCTCTATTGGGGATAGTTAGAACAATGCAAAAAAACTACACTAGGAATATTGCTATAGATATTACGTACTGATGAGGAAAAAACCCTCGTCAGCACAGATGATGAGCCCACGTAGACGGCCTATTTTTGTAGGTGGTTGGTGCCGAAAGTGAAATATAATGATTCTATACATGTTTTGCTACAACACAGGATAGTTTCAAGTCCCAGGTTTTCGGATGGTAAACATCAAAACTTTGTTATTTAAAGAACTTATTCTTCTTGTTCTTTCTTTTTTCCTTTTCCTTCGTCCTTGTTTCTCCTTCCTTCCCCCTATTGCTTACGTGAGTGCTTGCCATGTTGACTTTGCAATTGTTCTCTCCACTGCTATCATGTTTATTTTACTTATCCTCAATTATTTCAATAATTTATGTTATGAACATCTGAAATCCTTTTACGATGCTTGTGCAAGCATTTATTGTTTTCTCAATATCTTCACATGCATGTTGTACCATTTTACTAGATAGATCGTATCTAGGACATTACAACCATATGTAAGTTATCAATTTTACATACATGGCACGTAAAGTTTATGATATGAATGGTTGATATGAGCGTATCTCCAGATTTCACCATCTGATATATATGCTTTCTAATATGAAAAGCCCCTAGCTGACATAGTCACAATATTAAGTAGGGGTTTCATATGTTGTAGTGAACCATGCTTGTTGTTTCAAGCTTTTGTGGCATTATTGAGAACTGGTGGATAGAAAAGGTGGATAGACCATTTTTTCTAGAAAGACATGATTTTTAAATCCACGGCATCATTCTTTAAGCAATTGTTTTTCTTGCTATGAAAGTGGAAAAAGCTACATGTCATTTGGTTTTTTTTTTCTCCCAGTTTATTTTTCATTGAACTTTGCTTGTAGTTTCTTTCTAGCTTTTTTGGCATTCCAGATTATTGTTTTAAATATCAGATACCGGCAATATATCGGTTAGCAAAAATTATATACCGAATACCGACCAGATATATCGCGATATAGCATTAAATATTAAATGTCATATTAGTGTCATACTGATTAAACAATATACCTGTTATTACATACATAAAATATATTAAACTACTTAAAACAACTTGAGAATATACGTATCTTGGCTAATTTGCTTGAGATGGTATGCTCGAGAAAGAGAACATGCTTTCTGTTCCAGAGATGGATGGGAGAGCTGGGGAGCTGATTATCTGCGAGAGTGAGGGAGAGAGATCATTGTCAGAACTAATGGGTTGCCATGTTAGGGTGCTTGGTAGTCAGTGCTGGGAGTGGAGAGAGGTGTGGGGCACTTTGTGGTGGCATATTTGATGTGATCGCTCGATTGAGAGACAGAGCAAAGAAGAAGAGGAAGAAAGCGTTGAATTATCGATCAACTCATGGGTTGTTGGAGCCGTCGTCGGGGCTCATGGGGTCGAGTCGGGACTTTTGATAGTTGGTGTTGGGAGTGGAGAAAGACATGTGTAAGGCTCTGTTGTAGCCTCTTTGATACGATCGCTTGATCGTGAGAGAGAGAACAAAGAGCAAAAGGAAAAAGCGAAGCATGTAATCGTGGATCAATTAGATTTAGAAGAGAATAAAAAATTGGGGTTCGATAATATTTATATAAATGAGTTTAAGTATTAAAGAGTCCGGGTTAATGGGTTTAAATCCCAAAAAAAAAGAAAAAGAACTAGTAATCCAACGATATTTTTTATCTTGTTTACCGGATAATATATCACCACGTAGCCGATATATTATTCGATATTGGTCCAAAATGAGAACTGAAAAAAATTTGGTTGTACCGTAAAATTTTAGTTCCGAAATTAGTATATTGGCCATTATACTGGGGTACCAGCCGATATTTAAAACACCGTTCCATATTGATATTTTTGGTGCACAGAAGGCAGATAGACCATGTTTCTAGAAAGACATGATTGTGAAGTAAATAACATCGTGCTTTAAGCAAGTTTTCTGTTTTTTGGTCAAAGGGGAAAAGATTTATCACATGGAATCCTTCTCTTATCTCCCTTTAGTTTTCCTTAGCACAAAAGGTTGGTTCTGCTAATCGTTCCTTTTGCAATCATATTCTAGCACAAAAAGTTGGTTCTGCTATTCATTCCTTTTGCAATCATATTCTCTTCCCAAACACATAAAGAAAACTAGATCTGTTTGGTGAAGGGAGTTCACTTTCTCCTGTTTCTTCTTTTGCTTGGTGTTCTTCCTTTCTTTCCATTGCCCCTTCTTCAATTTAAGGTTCCTGGTTATGTTGTTTAATTTGATTTTGAGCATGTAATAGTTTCTTTGTTGTTCATTTATATTGAGCACCTTCCCCCACCTAGGATTTCCATGCTGTTGGCTGAGTTCATATTTTCAGTAGATTGTTGGGGCCTGTTTTGGTTCAAAGTTTTCTATATTGTAGTTACTGTGTGGTTGTAGTTGTAGATCCGCAAGTTGAAGTTTTCAATCTCATTGATGTAGTTTTCTAAACTGTATTTTGCTAACTTACGATTCATCTGGATACAAAATAGAGTTATCTTCAACAAGCTCTCCTTTGTTGTGCACAAAAGAGAGGGCTTTCCTATCAAGCCAAGGATTCTTCCATCTCTGAATTTTCTAATGAACTCGCACAAGAGCCATCATCTTCATATTCTCCTTACATCAACAAGATCCTTACTTGTGTCCCAACCATCTCCATCGAATGAGAAGGGAGCTGTCCATCAAGCTCGCTGAGGAGAAGGCTCATATTGCCATCTAGGGGAGCTCACCGAGGAGAAGGCTCACATCGCCATCTACGGCTTCTTGCTACGTTTCCATAGTATACTTCTAAGTTAAGTTGGAGTCAAAGAAATGAATAAGAAGAGGAGTGCTGGGTTCTGTGAGGGGAAAGAGGCCAGAAAAATCCAATATGAAAAGTTTCGCAAAGTGCGGTTAAGCCCAACTTTTGGGGTTTGAAGACTGTTATTTATTGAGCTATGACCGAAGCCCGACTGACCTTCATATGATATTTTGGAGTTAAGTGGCTTAATTGCTGAAAACTGCAATTAAGAGAAGTTGACTGAAAGCCAAACAGTCTTCCCTGATAGCATGATCCATATTGCATCAACTTGCATTGGTTTTCACAAGCCATGTATGGTCTTTGTGTGAAGCAATAACCTGGAACTATAGATTTTAAATTTTAGCCTAATTTTTTGTGTTGAATGGCCATCCAAAATACAAAGGATGCATGTAAGGATAGGCTACATTTTGTTGAGAAAATGGTAAAGATCTAGGCAAGTTTCCAGAGAGACATTAAGATCCAGCAACATATGATTTTGAATTCTTGGAAGATCTCGTTCATGGGAAAGACGTAAGAATTCCTGAGTTACCTGTTTTTACATAAGATCATTAGAATTATATTATCCATAACAGCCATACTTGAGATTATTTGTTGTACTTTCTACGAGGAAGGAGCTAAACATAATCCACTTGCTATCGGGACAACCTTTCAGTTTGGAGACTAAACATTTATATATAGATAGCACAGGAAAAGGGAAAGTGGGTAGGTGGGGGGAAATAGAAAAGGGTGGCTATGAGGAACCAGAGTTGATGAGAGAAAACAAGAGTTAGGAGTACTAAGGAAGGGGGTGGGGTGAGGGTGTTGTTGGGTGTCTAGGTTTGTGAGGCGGAAGGGGGAAGAGAGAGAAGTGAATAGGGTGAATGTGATAGCAGAATAAAGCAGAGGCTAAAGTCATCTAACAATAACGATCAGTCTAGACATAAGAAAAAAGAAATAGCGAGGAAGAAAGAAAGTTGCAGCATTGTAGATAGTGGCCTAGTGCAACTTTAGAATCAGAGTCTGAGGGCACTCCTATCTGTCTCTTTCACTGTAGAAGATTTTTTTAAAAAAATAAATAAATAATTTTGTATTTATTTGTAGATTGAACTATTCTTAGATAATACCTGAATAAGTTAATCACTGCTTTAAAACGTGATTTAATTGTATATTGACCATTTATGAGAGCCAATTATACCAAATAGATGCTTTCGGATTTGAACCTACTCTATAAGTACTATGTTATATCTTACACCTACTCCTTCCCTTAGAATTTTTGCCGACTTATTCTTAGATGTTGAATATTTAACCACTTACGAAATAATTCCAAACATCCAATTTGTTATTTTGTGTTTTTTATAATAGTTGAAGATTAAATAACAAAAGTGAATGAACAAGGATGATAGAATGCATATAGAACACCAGCATACCTTTCAATACCAATAGCTTCATCTTTCTAATGTAAAGGGTATATATCTTTTCCTTGATGTAAAGGTTATATGTCTTTTCTTTATAAATGGGGCAGTTCAAATGAACACCCAAGTACCTAACAAGTCATATTGGACACCACTTTATTGTATAATGAGGATATGAAAATGATGACATATAATTTTGCATGTTACATCAAAATGTAAATTAACTATTAGTAACTTCTATATCAGGCTCATATTCTTTTTTGCAATGTTTAAAAAATATTGGAATTGACATTGGTATCGTTATTGGCATTATCACTTATGGTATTGGCATTTACAATGTCAAGTGTATTATATTATATTAGTAATATTAGAAATATCAAACCGATGCTATTACGTATTGGATGCCTCAAAATTTGATGCAATATGTCTAATAGATCATAATCTAGCCGATATATGAAATCTTGCAATTATTTTTTCTTATTTGTTGATTTTATGTCCAAGATTGGTTCATAGGACTTTGTTGGACATTCTATACAATAACAACAACTAAGCTTTTTATCCCAAGTACTTGGGTTAGGCTACATGAACCAAATGAGAATTATGCTGGACCGATCACATTGATGATCCTTCTCCCCTCATTCCTACCAAGCAATATTCTTGTTTTAAGCCTTTATCGTCCATATATTTTTCGTATAGCCTCCGTCCATATTTTCATAGGTTGTCCCTTCACACTTTAACTTGTCCCACATTGACAAGCTTCATTCATCGAATTAGTTCATTCGTAGGTCAATGTTGTAATGACCAAACCATAGTAGGTGATTTTCTCATATATTCTCTTATGAGGGCTACGCTTATCTTAGCAAGTATATCTTCATTTCTCACTTTATCTCTCTTAGTTTTACCACACATTGAGCGAAACTTGTGCATCTTTGTTATACTCATCTTTATTGAATTATATCCAAAGTTGTCAAATTGAGATACGATAGTGTATGGTTATCCCTATGTATTATATCGCATATCATACCACATATCGTATTGAAAGATATTGATCAATGCATAATAATAGATTAGTAATAAAGTGCATAACAATATATAGTGTAACAAACATATGAGCAAATTTAGAATATAAATAAACAATAGTCAAAGTCTAATGCTAAATTCAGTAATATGTTAAATATAAGGCAATAGCTATGTATTAATATGTAACTAACATTTAAAGTGCGATGACCATGAGGTCATTAATCAAAATTATATTATATTAGTAAATATATCGCTAAATTTACTTGAAAAAAAATGACATTCATTTTTCTCACCCTCATCTCTTTTAGTCTACCCCAAATACTTGGGATGAAAGGCTTAGTTGTTGTATCTCTTTTGCTCAACACAAATTTCTTCTTAAGTATGCTATTATTTTCGTTTCATTTTTCTTATTATTACTTATAATTATCGATAATTATAAAATATCTATTAGAGACTAAACATTACGAATCTATCGATAATTATAAACTATCTATTAGAGACTAAACATTACGAATAAACAACTAATTAGGAAAAGTTTTATCATTATATTTTCTTGTCCTTTTCTTTTTAGCGGATCCAATATTCCTCCTTTAACTTAAAATATGCATTGAAATCCATTCAAGTAACACTTTCACTGTATGAAGTACTTATTCTTAGCAAATTGTCCATAATTTGATTTTATATTCATTATTCAAATTATATTATATGTTTCTCCAATTTCTTTTTTTTTGTTGCCTCAGTTTCAGTTGTACTATTTTCACAAAAACCAGAGTATTAAGCATAAGTTCATTATCCCTTTGAAAAAATATAAAACAAGTAAATATAATATCAATTAGTATCCCTTATAGATATATCACTGTCATCATCCTTACGAATTTTCATTGTAATTTCTTCATCTTCTTCTCCTCAAATCTATACAATTCTTCCTTTTATCAAGATTTTAGCTATGATAAATAAGCTCATTAAATACTTGAATTGAGAATTGGTAATTAAATAATTTATATTTACTATAAATTAATTTTATACCTAATTTGATGGTTTTTTTTAAATGTTTCTATTAACTAAAATAAGTATTTTGAAGTTTGATGTTTTCAGCTATAAATGACTGTACTCGTCCGAAATTTGCATCCCATTTTAACTCGAATGATTCATTTGACTGAGTTTGAAATTCATTTATAAACTAAGCATATCGTAACTTATTGCTTATTATAAGATAATATCACATATCGGAGGATATACTTACCATATCATTGGATACATATCTCAATAGTATCGCAGATAAGAGGCATATCGATTTTCTTGTATATCATATTATATCGTAGGATATATATCGTTGTAAGATATTGATAACTATGATTATGTCTCTTTATAATCCAATCTCGTGTCGTATAAGTAAGATGGCCTAAATACATTCATATGAAAATTTCCTTCACTTTTAATGGAATGTTATGGTCATATAAAACTTCCGTTACGCTCCTCCAATCAAACCAGCCAGTCTGAATCCAATAGTTGATTCACTATTGGTTTCCCCATCTTTTGAATAGTAGAGGCGAAGTAACTAAACTGATTACTCATTGGTATTTCTCACCCGTTCAGTATCACAACACTACAGTATCAGGTCCTTTATTTACTAAATTTGCACTCCATATACTATGTTTTGGACCTAATTAATATAAAACCTAGTTCAAATCTGGCATTTACCCCTGTCTTATCACCTAAGATAATATCATCAGCAAATAGTATATATCAGTATAACTCATCCTGAATAATTCTAGTAAACTTATCTGTCACCATACCGATTAAGAATAGACTCATTGTAGATCCTTGAGACAATCTAATTGTAATAGCACTAGTTAGGCCCACACAAGTTCTAACAATTACTCTACCGCATATGTTCTTAATTATGTCAATATGCTTGATGAAGACCCTTCTTTATCAATTTCCACCATAGCATCTCTTTTGGTATTTTATCATAGGTTTTTCCCAAATCAATAAAAGCCATATCCAAATCTTTACTTTTATGTTAAAATCGCTCTATAAGTTGATAAAGCAAATAAATAGCCTTTGTCGTTGATCACTCCGGTATAAATCCAAACTGGTTGTCTGATATCTTAACAGTCTGCCTTAACATATGTTCAATTACCTTTTTCTAAAGCTTCATAGTGTGTTACATGAGTTTCATTACGTAGTAGTTAGAACAGTTCTGAATATCACATTTATTCTTATATAGAGATAGAATGATACTCTTCTATTCATTTGGTATCTTTTAAGTTCATCAAATCTTATTAAAGAGGTCTATCTACTATCTCACTTTCATCTCACCTAGATATCTTCATCTCTCAATAGGAATCCCATCCGGACTAGTAGCTTTTCTTGATTTTATCATGTTCAAAGCTTTTATTCAGATTCTTTAATTCTGCATTTAATACTATAATTCATATCCTATCACTAAATGGTAATGTCACTAAAATCTTGAGTTAAACTACTGTTATATAATCTATCAAAATTATCTATCGATTCTCTCCATGTTTCCATGATGTAGAAACCTTATGATTCTCATTTTAAACCCACTGAATGGTAATGTCACTGAAATTATCTCTCCATCTTTTCATCTCACCTAGAACCAATGTTTTAAATATTGGCCGCAATATCGATATTGCGGCTGCTATTGCGTTTTTGAATACAAAACGCAATGATATATGGAGTTTCAAAGCGTTTATTATTTTCAGAAATGTTATGCCACAATATCGGGTTCAAGCTGATATTATGGCTGATATATCGAATTCTAAATTGAGGTAGATTTTTTATTCAGTTTTTGCATTGGGTCAAAACTTTTTGCATCAGTTTTGAAACTTGCCAAGAATTCTATTTGTTTTGCTTCTGTTTTTTACTTCAGTTTTGATTTTTTTTTTTCCTTACTTTTTATTGCTTTAGTTTTGATTTTTTTTTCTCATTGTTTTTTGCTTCAATTTTATTTTTTCTCTCACTGTTTTTGGCTCCAGTTTTGATTTTTTTCTCACTGTTTTTTGCTTTAGTTTTGATTTTTTTTTTTCCTCACTGTTTTTGTAATATATGTACTACATTTCATATATATAGAGGAAAATAGATGAGAAAAAAATTTCTCACTGTTTGCACTTCAGTTTAGATTTTTTGCTTCAGTTTTTGCTTAGTAATTATTTTAATTGCTTGGTAATTTTTTGCTTCAGTTTTTGCTTGTCTAGAGTTCATTTTATATTTGTTCTTTTTATTTTGTCGTAGATATGTAATATAAACTCTAATTTTATATTGGAAAGGAAACTATATAATAATTTATGTAGTTTTTTATGATGTATGCATGAATTGCCTTATTTATATTTATTTTCTATAATATATACATATATATTCACATTCCAATATTGATATCCGGTATTTGAAAAATATCCTCGATATTTCCCCGATAAAGATAACCGCTATAAAATTTTTCAATCCAGTTATCCGCAATAGCCAATATTTAAAACCTTGCCTAGAATCTTCTGATTCTCATTTTTAACACACTTCATACGTAAGTCTCTGGACTTTTTTTTCCTCATTTTTAACACACTTCATATGTAAGCCTCTAGACTTTTTTTTTCCTCCTTATTCGAGTAATTATATATATATATTTTTAGCCTTTTTGGTATCCAACTTCTCGTAAACTTTTATGCTTTAGCTTATGCATCCAAAACAACTTTCGTAGTCTTCTCGGCTAACTTCTAGCCGCCAGTTAATTTTTCTAAGTCTCTTTCTAATCTGAACATCTAAATTTATAAGCCTATGTTGTGCAGTCTATTTTTCCCTTTCATGCTTCCTAACATAATGTGTGACTTTAGGGCCTTGAGGTCTGACCTATTGATATCACTTGTGCTCACTTTTGAAAATAATGTGTTATGGAGCTCGTTATATTGTTTTATGATACCTAACACAAATCCAACGCCACCTAATATTGCAAAATAACTTAGTGTATCATATAACAGTACATTATTTGATACTACAACAACAACTAAGCCTTTTATCCCAAGTATTTGGGGTAGGCTACATGAACCAAAAAAAGAATCACGTCGGATCGATCACTTTGATAGTCCTCCATTCATTTCTATCAAGTAATATCTCCTCATTTAAACCTCTAGAATCCATATCTTTTCGTACCACCTCCATTCATATTTTCTTCGGTCTTCCCTTCGTTCTTTTAACTTGTCATACATTGATAAACTCTCCTCGTCGAACTGGTGCATTTGTAGGCCTACGTTGCACATGACCAAATCATCGTAAGCGATTTTCTCGCATCTTCCCATCGATGGGAGCTACACCTAGTTTAGCATGAATACCTTCATTTCTCACTTTATCTCTCCTAATGTTGCTGCATATCCAGCGGAGCATGCGCATCTCTACTATACTTATCTTTTATGAATGACGTTTTTTTATAACCCAACATTTCATGCCATATAATAAATCTGGTATAATAGCAGTCCTATAAAATTTTTCCTTCAATCTTAACGAAATGTTACGGTCGCATAAAACTCTCGTTACCCTCCTCTACTTCAACCATCCAGCTTGTATCTTATGGTTAATATCATTATCGATCTCTCCATCATTCTGAATAATAGAACCCAAATACCTAAATTGACTACTCATTTGTATTTCTTGCCCATCCAGTTTTACAGCATTATAGTATGTGGTCCGTCGTTTACTAAATTTACACTGCATATAGTCTGTTTTAGACCTACTCAATTTAAAACCTCTAGATTCTAATGTGTACCTCCATAACTCTAATTTGACATTTACTCATGCTCTTGTCTCATCAACTAAGACAATATCATCAGTAAATAGTATACACCAAGGTATCTCATCCTGAATAGCTCTAGTAAGTTTATCTATCACTATAGTAAATAAGAATGGGCTCAATGCAGATCCGTGATGTAATTCAATTGTGATAGAAAAATTACTTATCAAACCATCACATGTTTTGATATTGGCCACTATTCCATCATACATGTCTTTAATTATATCGATATACTTAATGGGTACATTATTTGATATTATGTTATGTTATATTATGTTATTTGCTATTATATTTTTGAGTAATTTAAAATTGTTGTCCGATTATTTGCTTTATTTTTAGATAATTGCTGCAATTTATTTACTTGTTTTTTTTTTTTTGTTGGGTGCTTGTGCAATTGCTAGCTTGCGAATATGTGATTATTTACTTGTTTACTTGTAATTCTTTTTCAGTTGTTGAAATTTCTTGTTTATTCTATTGAACTTCTAACTGAACTAAAATAAACAATTACAAATATGATGAATTGACATTACAAAATATAAATTAAGCATTGGTGATGACTAAAACTAAATAAACAAATTTAAAATCTTGTTTTCTTTTTTAATATTGACCGAAATTATGGTTGCGAGCTTAATATACTTCATGTAGGTAAATGTGAAAATTGTAGTTAAATTTGTTAGAAATTTAGAATAGGTTCTGTATTATAGAATATTTTTATATTTTTTAAAGAATTTTTTTAAATTTAGTTTTCAATTTATGAAAATTATTATTTATAGTTTTATATTTATTTTTATTAAATAAATAAGAAATTGTGTAACCTACAATGCATTGTGCTATATGCGATCTAACCTAATGGAGGCCGAACATTATGTTACTAGCTATTTTTAGACATTGCCTGTACCCAGTGCATAGATGCTACTAACTTGATTTTATACCTAAATATTAATTTTATTTGCTTATTTAGATGCATAGAAATTAAAAATCTCTTTTAGAATTTCTATTTATTCCCATTTTTTTTCCTTTTTTTTTTTACCTCTAAGTTCAAAAATATGTTTAATTTATCCTTGAGCTACATACTTAAATGGTGTCCTTGTGGATTTGTTTACAGCCAACCATAGATAATAATAATACTTTTGGTATTGTTTCACTCCGTTACTTTGGAATTTTCCTTTGTGGATTCTGAATGTTGTATATCGCGATTGATGCATGGTCTGGGTCTGTAGTTTGTTGTTTCCTCCAATGCAATTTGTCTTCAGATCATCTAGAAACCTACTTGCTGATATGAAAGTAGATCGTGATTGATAATCTAGATGGTACATCATGATTGCACAGGAACGACAGGCAGTTGTGATCAAGTCCAGAAAGTTACTTGCTGACAATGTGTGTTTTTAATCTTGCTATTTAAGTTCATGCAATTGATTAGAAATTCTTTAGCGATGCAGTGCTGCGAGTCAACAGGGGTAGATCAAGTCTGTTTGAGGGAATTATATTTATTACCAATGTGCAATATAGTATGATATTCACGATACAGGCCTAACTCTTGACATATATTTATCTGACTTCAGTATAGCTGAATGCAGGTTTACCATAAGCTCGATTATGTTTTTATAAGAAAATTTTTTTGCTCATCTCTTAATTATGAACCTCTCCGATATTTGGCTTAAAACTGTAGTTTGAAGGACATGACATTAGTTGCTCAAGAGCAGTTTAGTACACGCTGCAACTAATATCTTCCTGTCTTTTCTGTTAAATGCAATGTAGATTGTGTCGATCGCTTGTTGCACATGCAGTATCCAAAATTTCTTAGTTACAAAGAATTTAGGTTTTGCATTGCTGACCAGCAAACAGATGTACTTTATACTATATTGCTATTGATTTTCTTTTTCTTTTTTTTTTTTAACCAAGAACTTGCTTTTATGTTTGTCAAACTTCATTGCGGTGCAGGATCTGAAGTGTTTTGTGTTCTCTCTCATCTCGCTCCACTTCAAGATCAAACCCATCCAGTCTTAGATTCTTTGTTGTTTTGGCATTTAGAATTACGTGCTCTGGCCAGAAAAATTTGCAGATTTGGTTGGTGACATCATTTCTTGGGTTCGGTTCATCTGGTGGTTACTCAGTTTCTGATTGCATGCATAGATCCCAAGAATGTGCGACGGGTGTCTCTATTGCTGCCATGGCAACACTCATCATGTTTTTACGTCTGTACTACACATGAAAGATTAGTTGTTGTTTTTAACTTTTTATTTCGTGGATGACTGTTGTTGTTAAGTTGGGTTTGTTATATGTGAGATGCGGAGGTGGTGGTTCATTAACTAATTTACTGTATTATTTTGCAAATTGTGGTCTTTGAGAATGTTGAAGTGTTGGGTTTCTCGACTCTTTTGTATTGTTCAATGTCTCATTTATACTTCCTCAGCTTCCAACAAGTTTTACTGAAATGTTTCTAAACTGGAATGTTTTTTTTCTTTTTTTTTTAAAAATAATTATATATTTGGATCTAGTGATGCGTCATTGGAGGAGGTTGTGCATTTGCATTGGGTGACCACGAAGATTAGGTGAGAAGTCTGAAAAAGTGAGGGTATAATGTTATGAGTGTTTGCAGCCCAGTTGTGCAGTAATTATGTTGCCATATTGGGGAGTTTCTAGAGGGGCACACCATTTTTCCTAGTGAGCCCACTTAAAAATTTATTTTTATTTACAATTTTGCCATTTAAATTTTAGGACAAAAATGTCCTCATCTTCAACCTCTCTATTCTCTCTCTCTCTCTCATCTCTTCCACTGTCACTACCCTTCCGCGGCCACCGTCTCTGCTTTCTTCCGTCACTATGGTGAATTTCTCTCTTTTATCTCTCAACTCTCTCCGAATCCTCCCCTAAGAAATTACCGGTCGATCTCTTTATTCCTTCAACCTCTCTTGAGAGAGAAAGGCGAGACCTCCCAAAAGATTGTATCTTTTTCATAAAAAATAGCCGAAATTAAAATTGAAATACAATCATTTCTCTTCTCATTCTCGTTCCTCTCCCTTTGAATCGAATCGGTCTCGGGGATACTGTCGGATATCGAAGTGATGGAAGAGGGGAGAGAGGGTGGAGGAGGGGGAGATCGAAGTGATGGAAGAGGGGAGAGGGTGGAGGAGAGGGAGGGGAGTTGGAGGCTTTTATGTGTGCTCACTAAGAAAAAGCCCTCTCTTTTCAAAAGAGAGGGTGGACTCACTAGAAAAAATCCTCTTTTTTCAAAAGAGAGGATAGACTCACTAGGAAAAAAAGGTGTGCTCCTTTGGAAATTCCCCCGTATTGACTTCTTGGATAATTGAATATCTTGGTAATTTTTTATTTTTTGGAAAATGTGGACATGCAGTGGTTTTTTTCTTTAAAAAAAAAATCGTTAGTTTGTTGACGAAACGGTTTTGTTGAAAAAATATTCAAAGCAAATCAATTCACAAACTATTAAGCAGTTCTAAGTTTGTTTATCCTGCAAAACAAATGTTAGGAAAAAAAAATAGTCCTAAATGAAAATCTAAGTTACTGTGCAAAATGAAAACAACTAACAGCTTGGCCTTGGATTGCCAAATTTTATGCCAAAGTTCATTCTCCTTCCAATCCCTTCCCAAATAAATTCAAAAAAGAAATGAACAATAAAAATTATGTAAATCCTTTATTTATTACATGATTTGCCAATTAAAATTGTAGGAAAAAAAAAAAATCAAGTGGAGAAATCACATACTGCAGCGTGTCTGTGATGTCTTTCTGTTGAGGAAATTATGGATTGGCACTGTTGGAAAGTTTGATATCTTCACTAACATTTCTTTCTTGCAGTCTTTCTAAAGTCTCACAAAATAAGGGAAAAACAAAGAAAAGCAAAACAAGTATTAGAAAGGATTGTAGTAAACAAATCTAAAAGAAAATTGCATATAATAAAAATTACGAGCACAGAGGATCTTAATTGCAAAGAAGTTTCCCTTGAAGATTGGAGCTCTAATCCAAAAAGTAGGTTTAAAATAATAAACTTCTTATTTTCAAATCAATAGATTGATGTTTGAAGTGATTTGAAGGAAATAGTTCGTTTTAGTGGAGAAAACGATAAAACCGAGATATTGGCTTAACGATCTATGTAAATTTGAATTAAATTGTTAATAATAACATAAAAATTTGAAAGAGAGTTGAGAGTAAACTTTTTTGGATTGGAGATAGAGATTTGAGATTGATTGGAGAAAAAAGCCTAAAACAAGTCATTGGGATGCAAAAGAACGTTTTTGTAATCGTTGTTTGATCATCGTTTGATGGTCGGAACGGACTCCAAAATCTGCAGAATGACTATGGAATGGAAAATTTGGTCTTTGATTGTCTCTCTTTGAAATGGAGAGGATAGGCTCCTATTTATAGTTAAAAATGGAGGTTTCTGGCCTGAGACCCCTGGATGGCAAATAACCAAAGGCTCGTACAGTTGTCCATACATCTTCCAAGTCTGGACAGCATATGATCTATCGTCCAAGTCTCCTGGATGGTTGATGGACAGGCGTCCAAGAGGAGAGCCCTCTCAAAGCCTCCCTTGGATAAGATTCTGCTGGATTATGGTTATAAGGATTGGAATCGACCGTATAATGGTGATTTGATAGATCTGCTTTTGAAATCGGGTATGATCCTATCACGGGGCTTCAAGAGTTCAAATCAATCAATTATTCTTCAAGATATAAATTAGAGATATTGAGATCACTGGAATTTCAAAAGATCGGGGAAGATCATATATGACATTGTCAGATAAGGATAACTTGAATCGAATCGATCGTGACCATCAATTTTAATCTGAAACTTTGAACAAGTATAGCTCTCTCATTCTGGGTCCAAATGAGAAAAACAAATATAATCAAATATCTCAGTAAGGAAAAACTAAAGAAATAAAACATTGCTTTTTGGAGTTCAAGAAGGCCTCCTTTTGATCCAATCTTTCTAGACGGGTGATTAACTGTCGTAAAAGGCTTGTGCATGACACATCATGTGCCATCTAGTATCTCTAGATCCAAAAGGCCCATAAAACAGTCCTGAGCTAAATTCTAAGTATTCTAAAAGAAGTTTGTGCTTAATCATAGTTTGTTTGATACTCGGTTAAAGAATTTAACCATAAACCGACACAGTTTAATGATCGAAAATCTAAGTGAGAACTTGTTTTAACTATATCTTCTTTATCCAGAGTCGAAATATAATATATGACCAATCAATTTGGGCATAGTCATATTAGTAATCCAATGGTAAAACTCGATCTAAGTGATTCAATTATCATCAAATTATGTAGATGCAAACATAGAATCAATAAAATTCTATCGACTGCCAATAGGACACGAATGGAATGATGTGAAAGGATTAAAAAGATGGCAGAAATGGGAGGAGACTAGCTCTCAAATTGAATCCTAAGGTATCAAAATCAAGCAAACTGGAAATTTCATAATCTTAAAATGACCACAAAAGCCCATGCTAATACTCATCAATTTTTTTCTCAAAGTTTCATGGTTATCATCAAACCGTCAACGGAGTAGAGTTCTTAATCTGAGTAGATCTCCATCATTGCACTTTCCTGAATTTTCAAAAGTTTGTGATTTAACCTGATTGTAAAGAGGAATTTCCTTTCCCTATAATCAAACCAAATAATATAAAATTTGCAACTTTCTTTTTAGTTTTCCAATAAAAAACTTGAGCAAAAACAAATGGTGACTTGGTTGGGAAATACTTGTTCATCATAGAAGAGGTTGTGTTACAAATAATTTGGAAATGCCATGCTCATAGATGATACCATGGAGAGCTTGCTAATAGAGTTTGAATATGTTAAGTATGAGGAACACCTTCAGATGTGCTTATGCCCTAGGCTTATGTGCTTGAAAATAAAGCCTTTCACAAGGCTAGATCGTTTATTAGATCAACAGCTCATGCCTTAGTGCTTATGCGCTTCAGAATCAAATCTTCTGCAAGGTTAAATTTGTCATTGAATTAATATCTCAAGAGGTGAAAGCGCAAATTTGCTTCATAGAATTATTGCTCTAATGGTGTCTAACGAAACTAAGACCTATCTTAACAGCACCAACTAATTACAAAGGCCTACAGGATAATCTTTGAAAAAGTTCGCTAGATGGACATTTGTTTGGCTATCAACTAGTAGCAAGAGCCTCCACCCAATGACAAAAGCCATCAGTTGACAACCAAAGTATAGTTTCTGAACCTCAGATTTTGGTAGTCCATCAAGGCTACCTTTGGATATCCATTTGATAAGGTTGATGTTTAGCAACTATTTCAACAATAAAAAAAAGAGAAATAAAGCTTTCTTCATGGAGATCCTAGAAAAGCAAGCTGCAAAAAAAAAAAAAAAAAAAGTGTTACTAATACAGTATTGTTGGCGCTTTATGCTATAAATTTTCAATATGAGAGTGCACTTGAACCAAAGACATGAATCCTTTCAAGCATCACCCTCCACAATTGCAAAAACCTTTAGATTTCAGTAGTATATTCAATACAAAGTAAACTCAAATACTAGTAATCATCGTTCTTGAATGGTCTCGACATTAAAGGAGAAAGATCTCAAAAGAGTCCAAATTACTTTTTGCTACCATCAACATGGTTGGTCGCGAAAAGTTAAGCAAGGACTCTATGACACTAATGTCGACCTGCATCGTCGGCCATTATCTCCAATCCTGACTATACTCTATGTCTCTAAGCCATACAATTGTAAATGAAGGTGTGTACTGAGGCACTGGAGTCCAAGTTTATGTGTTGAGAATTAGAACACTAGTTGACAGTGCGCTTCATCTGATCCTCATCATGAGCCATCAGGTCCGGTCCTAACGTTTTAGAGGCTCGGGACGAAATGAGAAAGGGGCCCTAACAAGTCTTATTAAAATTTTAAATAAATATTTTCATTACCAAAATTAAAATTTAGTACATAGTTTTGCCATTACAAAAACTAATCATAATTCATAAAAACCAATTCCTTCGGGCATTCCTAGATGCAAAATCCTCAATAATAGTATCAAGATCAATACTGTCCAACATTTCCTTCTCAATACATAAAATCGCCAAACCATTCAACCTTTCTTGTGACATTGATGACCTCAAATAGGTTTTCAGTAATTTCAATTTTGAAAAACTTCTCTCTGCTGATGCAATAGTCACAGGTATTGTCAATAAAATTTGATAAGCAATGGAAGTATTAGGATAGCAATCTGCAATTTTGACATACTCAAGAATTTCAACTGATGACATTGACATATTTGGCAGAGTCATCTTCAATAATTTTAGTTCGGAAAAAAATCATCTAAATCCACATCCGACACATTGTTATGAGAAAAAGTATTGGCAAAATTAATACAACACTCTCTTAATTCATTATCATCCAATGACTTCAACTTTTTTGAATCCAATAAGAATCCAAAAATATTTTCAAATATTTTTAATTGCTCAAATCTATTATTCAATGAAGAAATCGTCATATCAATAATGACAAAAAAATAATTGACTCTAAATGACTCCTCTTCTGATTGCATTTCCTCTTCATTATCATTTTCATCAAATTGTCTTTTCCTAATAATGCGACGTCTTATTGGAAATGTAGGCTCTACATTCTCTCACATGCAATATTTTTGGCAGTATTTATACTATATACAAACCCTTCATTTCTATATTTTTCAAAAATTTCCATTACACCTTCTAATTGATTCATGGTAGTATTAATACACATAGATTTAGATTGCAGCTTTTTACTCACCATATTAATTGCAAATAGAATATCATACCAAATAACCATACTAAGTAAAAACTCAAAGCACTCAAGTGTACTAACCAAACTTTCCGCTTCACTCTTTAACTTTGCATCATCACAAGATTTTGATAACTTGACAAAGCCAACCTTATTTGAGGAGCTTGAAATCTAATAGCTTTGACACTTTTTATTTGACTCTCCCAACGAGTATTGGACAAAGATTTCACAGTTATGTTTGAAACATTATTAAGTAAAACCTTCCATCTTTTAGGAGAGCTAGAAAATAAAGTATATATGCGTTGAACAATCCCAAAAAATGAAACAGTTTTAACACAAGAATGTGCCATATCACTAAGAGTAAGATTAAGACTATGACAAGCACATGGCATATATAACGCTCTCGGATTTATTTCAAGCAACCGGTTTTGAACCTCTTGGTGTTTTCCCTTCATATTAGAACCATTATCATAACCTTGACCTCTCACATCATCAATATCAAGATCAAGAGACTTAAGTGCGCTTAATAATTCATTGAAGAGTCCCAAACCGGATGTATCATCCATCTTTAAAAACTCTAAAAAGTACTCCTCTACTTTTATTTTGTTACTAGACATATTCACACATCGTATTACTAGACTCATTTGTTCTTGATGACTCATATTGGGAGTACAATCAAGAATAACAGAAAAATATTTAAGCTCTTTAATAAATCTTATGATGGAACTTTTAACACCATTGGCCAAAAGAGAAATTAACTCATTTTGAATTTTGTGACCAAGATAATGATGATAAATTTCATGATTTTGAATGCGTCTAACATGATCTTGCATTATCACATCAAATTCTGCAATCATCTCAATTAATTCCAAAAAATTACCATTACCATCTTGGTAAAGTTTCTCATTAGATTCTTGAAAAGGCAGATTATATTTAGAAAGACATTTCACAACAGAAATTATTCTTAATAAAACTTGTCTCCAACGCTCTTTCTCCTTCATAATTTCTTGTTGTAAATCTTTATCAATTGTTTGATTTTTACTTAATCTTACTCTTAGTTCATTCCAAGATTCCATATTGGTCATATGCTCAATACTATTCTCATGTTCTTTGAGTCTTTCACCACGATGCCTCAAATCTCTAAATCCATTAGTTGCTAATGCAGTTTTATTATTATTAGATTTAAACAACTTACAACAAAAACAATATACTTTATCCACATGTTTAGAATAAACCAACCATTCTCGATCACTAGTCTCTTCATTACTTAACTTCCTAGTATAATAACTATATGAAAAATGCCTAGATGTGTTATCTAAAGGAAACACAAGATTCAATTCTCTAATAGGCCCTTTTTTAACCAAAATGTCTCTTGATTTATTATCAAGATTATCCCAATTTTTAGGATCATAAATATCAAAAGAATGAGTTGGTTGTTCATCAACTATTACATTTTCAATAATAGATTCATTTGGTACATCATTATGCTCACTCAAATTATCAATATCCTCATTATTTTGATTTTGTTCATTTACATTTTCATTTGAATTTTCAATATTATCATCACTTAATCCATCCAAATTTTTATTAGAGGAACTTGCTATTTTAACAAATTTATCCATAGGTCCCCTTTGTGATTATATTAATTGCTCTATTTGTTTTCTTTTTTTTTCTTTTTTCACTACCAGACAAATGTTTTTGAGAAAATATTTTTTTGAGAAAAAATATAACAAAATTATATAAGAAAAAAGAACAAAAGCACCTTGAAAAGAACCAAGCAGCAGAATGCCAGAGTAGCTGGGAGCCAACACATTCGACAACCTAATAACAAGAAATATTTATGGAGATAAAGAGAGGGAGAGAGGAGGAGATATTAGTTTAGTGTGGTTTTTGTTTTGGAATGGAGTCTACCATTGGGTTAAAAACAAGCCATTTGAATAAATAAATTTTAAAAAAAAAACTAGCCGTTACTGTACATGTGTACAGTGTACCTTGGGTTGGGCCCCTTTGGAATATGGGCCCTGGACAGGCGCACAGCCCGCACCTGCCCAGGGCCGGCGCTGTGAGCCATTATTGGACAAAGACGATGCCACCACTATATATTAGAGGATGAGCCATTATTGATTAAAAATTAAAATGATCAAATATTTTTATTTTTGAAAATACCCTGCTTCCTTTCTTTATCTCCATACTAACATAACACATTCTCTTTATTCTAAGATCTAAGCTGAAACGTCATTATTGAAGGACCTCTCTCAATCCCCTTCCTGGCTATTGCAGGCTCTCTCTCTCTCTCTCTCTCTCTCTCTCTCTCTCTCTCTCTCCTCTTATCCCTCAATTCTCCATGGCCACATGAAGGACTGTCCTAGTAGAGCCCATTCAATATTAGTCCCTCTCTTTATTCTAGTTCCGAGCCCATTCCTTTGTAGCTCAAAATAAAGGAATGGAGATAAAATTGAAGTAGTGGGTTTAAATAGAGTAGGGGGGATTAACTTGATAGAGAACGTTCAAAAAATATGAAAACCCCACAAAAGAAGTGATCATAAGCTAAAATAATTTTAATGAAGTTATCTCCTGCATATACCATTTTCTTTCAACAACCACGATAGAAGTAAAGGTACTTAAGTTTGTATAAGAATTTATTAGTAGGTGCCTAAATAAATGACTTATGTTCCAATGCATTCTGAGTTTGAAGTATATGACCTGAACTTTGAGAACATTGCAACATCTCCCATTGTAAGGAAATTAATTTTGCTGCATTAACAATTATTGTTGCAACTGGGATAGTTGAGATTGATACTGAAATAAGAGATGTTGATGTGAAGACTTTGATTCTGTGGACTTTGTAACTACAATAACAAAGATGATTATTGGTTGTTTCCAATAGCAGAATTGTTGTTTTGAAGGTTATAGGGTATAATTTGTCGATACTCCTTTCTTCTTGTATCCTCAACCCTCTTCACTGCTTAATCACCCAACCAAACTATCAATGAAACATCACAATAGCAATGAGGACCTCAAATTATGCTTGAAATTGTCAAACTATGACCGTTTTTTTCAAATCCCACTAAAGAAGCTGTCATAGCTCTAAGTCATCCCTCCAGAATCATATTTGGGATTTTTCAACACATCACCCCCATTTTCTTTAGTTAGGACAATTCAGTTCACGTTCAATGCACGTGGTGTCGAATTTGATTGTATTCTCATTTCATTTACGATTCACAGAAGTCTAACTGCGAAAGAAAATCGTAAGTGGTATAAATTATACAACACATATAGTACAGGAACATTTATTATAATTAATCCAAAATAATATGATACAACGCTTATCTTTTCAATGCAAAAGAGGACATTAAAGATGCTCCATTTACTAATCAATTATTAGTAACTTCTACATCCTTTCAAGCATAAAGATATCAAGTTTCTTAAGTTGACTTCTTACATGTTTGACATGCTAGCCCAGATCGCCCACATTCTAGCTCCGTTCACACTACTCAAGCTTTTATACCTATCCAAAAAGATAGGAGATGTTGTAAGATGTTTGGATGACACTAAGTAGTTCGTAATTCAAATCCACACTCCTCCAAGCAATAAGAGAATAACATATTTTATCACCTATTATTGCTAGTGGGTAAAATAACTGTCAAGTATTTCTTTCACTCTGGAGGATATGTTGATCAAGAACCCTAATCATGACCAACCCCTTTATGACATGGAGTATGTTTGACTCTATGTTATCAAGTGAATCCTAATTTATCCCAATTTCGCACTAAGCATAACATTTTAAAGGCTGCTCTAGTTCTTATAAATACCAATCGATTGACTATATTCAGGGATGACTATCATCCACAATCTCAATGCTCATAGGAGTCGGCTGTACGTATTTTCACTGTCATTTCATGATAGTAAGCCAATGCCATTTTTTTGATTTAAATGTCTCTATCGTAGTACTTAAGAGTCAGTCTCCTTTTACTTCTCTATCTCTTATCTCTCATCACTTTGTTCCACCCGGGTTCTAACTACAGTCAATTGTAAGTTTGTCTATTTTACAGTTGTTTTCGATTCTCAATATTAGTAATTAGATCTTCCTTATTGAATTGCACTATTAGATTTATCTTTCTGCGTATCCGTAAATTGAGTGATCATATGTCTAATTCTAATTCCGCACAGGATGCGGCCGCGGAATCCAAACCCGAACCCGGTCCACTGACAGCGTAACCCTCGAAAAATATATCTAGAGGAGGAAAAACGAAAAAACAACCTATAAATAAATTTAAAGAAAAACGGGGAAAGAGGAAAAATCTAGAGGAGGAATCGAGAGCGGTTGGCGGAATGGCGTCGGGCAACGAGCAGGACGAGTTCTACCTACGTTACTACGTCGGTCACAAGGGGAAGTTCGGTCACGAGTTCTTGGAGTTCGAGTTCAGGCCGGACGGGAAGCTCCGCTACGCCAACAACTCCAACTACAAGAACGACACCATGATCCGCAAGGAGGTCTTCCTCACCCCCGCCGTCCTCCGAGAGTGCCGCCGCATCATCGCCGAGAGCGAGGTAATTACAAATTTTAGGGTTTCCCCTCTTTTTCCCCTCTTTTTTAGGGGCCGAGTAGGTTAGGGTTTTGGGCTCTTTTTTATTTTATTTCATTGAATTCCTTTTCCGCAGATAATGAAGGAGGATGACAACAACTGGCCGGAGCCAGACAGAGTTGGGAGACAGGAGCTGGAGATTGTGATGGGGAATGAACACATCTCCTTCACCACCTCCAAGATCGGGTCGCTGGTAGATGTGCAGAGCAGCAAGGATCCTGAGGGGCTCCGCATATTCTATTACCTCGTCCAGGTTTGTTTTAATGCACGAAACGATGTTAATCTGTTATCTGGCGATTCAATTGATTAATTTTTGGGTTTAATGTGCTTGAATGCGTGAGCTTGGTTACTGGTTGCATTTGATCTTCAATTGATTTAATTGAGATCTTTGTTGTGTTTGATCTTGATTCAGGTTTGTCGCTGTGCATAACTTTATTTCTTTTAACTATAGAAGAACTATTCCAAGGGCATGTTTTGCTAACAATGGGCTAAATAATTGAATTGTTTATTTATTAAGGATTTAGGAATCAATTAATGGCATATTAGCTCCTCTAAGGCTCTAACTGTGTTAATGTACAGAATTAAAACCATCTTCCTAACTAAATGAGTTCAGATGATACTTGTTACATTTGATTTCAGTCACATAGCATCCTACCAGATTATGCCTCTTCACTACTTAAAATAGAACAGACTTGAGAATTTTTATTTGAGTTTATTTTCGGTGTATGGATCTTATGGCAACAACTTTTACTTTCCTTGCTTTTAAGTTTGTATTTTTGATGTTCTTCTGCCCACAATGTTTTTGACCTGGATAATTATTCATTTCTACATAATTCTTTACAATTGACGTTCATTACGTATGGAGTACCTAAGTCTCCTTTTGGATCCAGTTAGACCACATAGAAGGTTGACAATCTGTTTTATTTTGACCCCTTACCCTCTTAGCTAGTTAACACCCCCCCCCCCCCCCCCCCCAACAAAAAAAAAAAAAAAAAAAAAACCCACCCCCAACCAAAATTGACTCTTTAACCTCATTACTTGTGATGTGGACTTTAGTCTCTCCCTCTCTCTCTCTCTCTCACACACACACACACACTTTTCTAACCTTCTTATGAAATAAAAGTGGAAAGTTGGGCATCTATTACTCTATATTTGAGCTAAAAGGACTGGTTCTAATTAGCATTGGCATGAAAAGTATGATGCAAGGTTTTTTAGTTGTTTCATATTAATGCCGTATTAGAGATTTGAGGTGACTTAAATAAATTTCGTCATGCATATAATGAAAGAAGTTAAAAAAAAAACCTTTTTCAAGAATAGCTGAGAAGAGTTGTGTCTTAATTGGTATTGAGCGAAATGATTCTAACCGGTTGAAAGTTTCCTAACTGGTTGCAAGTGCTTTGCTCCTACACCAAAAAATTTCAATATGTTTGGAATGTCTAGGTGGGGGTAAAAGTTGTATATGATTTCCTTTGTGTCCGTGTGGGGGGGCGGGGGGCGGGGGGGGGGGGGGGGGTATGGAGGGTCTTGTTATTTCGTTGCAAACTTCTATTATGTTTGTTGTCGTCCCTTTAAACACAAAGCTTTTTATATTTTTCCCTCCAATTTTGTCTACCAAATACCATGCATCTCACAGACATGGGAGTTGGGTGTCTCACGGTGTTCGCATTTAACTATTACATCTTTATCTAAGCTGGTTTAGATAGATGCCTCTCATTTGTCAATTAGTCAATAAGATATATTGGGGTTAAGCCTATTTAGTCGATTGGGTTATAGAGAGGGGTGCATCTTTCCTATTTCCATTTCATACACTTCAATGTTAGTTATGTTCTTTTTGCCTCAAATATTTTCTTGCTGGTCTAAGCCTGTGGGATATGAGAAATTGGTTTTCTTAAACCTTTTGCATGAAAGACTTCTTGGCTAGGATTTTCAGTCTTAAGATTGTGGGTTTGAGGTACTTTACTAAGAGGATTTATTTAGTTTGACATCTCATTTTAGGACCTATTAATTTTTATCTGTAAGAACCAATAGCTTTTAGCAGCATTGCCTTGTAGTTTGTTATGCCTATGTTTGGTTCTTTTTTTTTTTTTGATGATACATGGCAAATGTTTACTGAGGATATAAGCTCTTCCTTATAAGTTCTTCCTTGAATGTTCAAAAGTTCTGGTCGAATATATTTTGAAGTAACTTTTTGCAGAGATGTAGGTCCAATCTATTGGAGTTGGATGATACTTTGACTTGCTTATTTAGTAACTTAACTATTCGTTAGTCTATATGAGTGTTTCACTTGATCTAAGATTTGACTGCAAGCTTTGCTATTTTCTTAATATTAGGAGGTTCTTGGGATCAATGGAATAGTTCTTCTGCAAAACTCTAGAAGTAGTCTAATGAATATTCAAGTGGGTGATTTTTAGGCATGCTTTTTGGTTAAATTGTTGGCCTTTGTCAGATGAAGGAATTGATGTATTTGAGATTCTTCTGGTAAGATTAAAGGAAAAATCTAGCTTTCTCTTAACACTTGATCTTATCCATTCCTCTCTTTAGTTTTGCTAGTTAATAAAGTGTTTAATAGTCCAAGTTGAACTAAGGTTCGAAAGCTTAGTTTGGCCTTAGTAGTGATTCCTTTCTTTTAGGATTTTGGTTCATTACTCTATTTGACTAATGTAGAT
The DNA here is from genome assembly GCA_036321105.1 of Dracaena cambodiana. NCBI lineage: Eukaryota > Viridiplantae > Streptophyta > Magnoliopsida > Asparagales > Asparagaceae > Dracaena > Dracaena cambodiana. The sequence continues at coordinate 18,394,304 of JAYEPQ010000004.1, read as the reverse complement.
GTGGTGTATGCTACTCTTCATATTTAAGATATGACGATATTAGGTGAGTTGCATTCATGACTAAGTAATAATTATTTCAACCAGATGTTTATGCTATATTAATGGTAGTGCATCTTCATTTGGCTGGTTTTGCTTCATTTCGATCAGAGCTGATCATGATGTTACATTTCTGTGGAGCACAAAAATTTCATTATTTGATTCTCTCTCTTTAGCCCTCTCTTGCATGCACACTTTTATCAATTGGTATATTATTGTTTTTTTTTTTTTGGTGTAAGGTTACTTGAACTTCAACCCGATAGGCAATTAAACATCTTTTTTCTTCACTTCTCTTCTAGATTTGGTGTACTTTATAGCCCCAAAGGGATAGCTACACATGAGGTGTGAAGATGAGTGGAAATGAACGAGTTAGGAAATGCCATAGGTTGGAGATGCCAAAGGAATGTAAATCAATTGCTTGATTCAAGATAAAATGAAATGACAATTTCCAAGCAAAATGTGAAATTGGGGAAACAAAGGAATTTATTCTTTAAAAGGACTCCCTCTTCACTTGTGCAGAGAAAAGGAGACAACTCATTGGTTCTTATGAGATACAATCTACAACAACTCTAGGAGAGTGCCCCAGGTACAAACAGTTTTGTCATTGTTATTTATAATTTAAAATAAAAAAAGATATTTTGTTCAGTCTAAGAGAACGGGATATCATCTTAAGAAAATTATTGAGCCATTTATCTCTCGTAATCATGATCTTAATTATCGAAAATTAAAAACTTAGGGAGCAGCCTTGAAATTTTCTTGGAAATTAAAGGATACTAGGTTAAAAAAGAATTCAAGGGATGTATGTGGGTCCTCCCCTGGGTATAAAGGATCACATTATATTACATTTGATCTACTTATTCTATTTTCATTTACTTTCACGTGAAACCTTAGACCCCTCTCTTATGTTTATGATGATATGACACACATAAGTGGTTTACTCTACTGCATACAATACATTATCATATGAATTAAGGGGGGACAACCAGTAACACAAACTTGGTGCGCAAAGTAAATTTATTATATTGAAGGAGCTAATCAAAGTTCCTCCAAAAACAATAACAATTTAAAAGACTAACCAAAAATCAGACACAACACATAGCAAATTTGGAGCACAATAAAAGTCTAGTTAATTTCAGGGAATATAGACATTTTCTACATTATTGCTATGTCTATATTTTAAGAGATGCATGTAGTATGAGAGAGCATAGAAACATTCAAATCAGGAGCTTTGTTTAGGGATATATTTTATAGGACTCAACTTAGTCAATGTGAGTATCGGACTGTTTAACATCAAAATGTTGAACAATCTTTAAACTATGAAAAAGCAAGGTTCAAAATATTGGATAATTGTATCGTGCTAGATGGATTCTTTTTAACTCAGATAATGGATATCGGATGATATATTGGGAATATGAGCTCATGTTGGATGTTTATATTAAACGTCGTATATACACATCAAATATGTAAATTTGATATTTTAGATGTGATTTAAGTATGACATAACATATATACATATATATAGGTATTCATGAATGTGTTCATATGCATAATCTAATAAATCAATAGAATAGATTCAACTGAAGTTAAAATCATAGATTATAAAAGTAATTGAGATTCAGGCCTAACCATGATAGTGGTTGAAATTGATTGGCTGCAAATAGTAATGACAACAATATTAGCTAAGTAAGCAACAAACATAAAGAGAGATATAAAGAGAGATGTGACAGAAGAGAATTTTAAATGTTTTAAATTTTGAACAGTACTGAAATAATCTTTGCATTGTAAATGCTAGCGTTATAAACTCTTGACATGTTAGAGAAATTCTACTTGTCAAGTTTTCATATTAGCAATTCAAAAATTTGCTTGATTTAAGAATATGTGAAAGAATTTGGTTTTCCGTTACACATGAGAATGCTATTGGATATGATCATTAGACCTATTTCTAAGTTAAAAACATAATTGGAAAAATGAACCATGTCAGCTGATATATTGAGGTGATACATCGTACTATATATCGGGCAATATTGCAAATATCGTTTTATGTGTACAAAATAATATGATCCTTTTTTTAACATATCGTCATGGCTGATCCCGAGAGAATATATCAGAAGGATATATGGGTCCTATCGCAGATATTTAGAACAATGCAAAAAAAAACTGCACTAAGAAAATGTTGTAGATACTCTGTACAGATAATGAGGGAAAAAAGCTTCACCAGTTCTCTGTTGCATCCATTTTATTATTAGCAGTCACGGTAGTAAAGAGGAGAAAATGAGAGATTAGGGAATTGGGATTTTTTTTGGAAGATTTGTTGTCAAATAAGTTAACTAATCAATCTTTTAAGATGGAGTTTGTAGCAAAAGGAGAGTGGCTTTCGAAGCAAATCAGGAATCCCTGGTAGGGGGACTTTGGCTAGTTCTGAGGCTAATGATGAGGATTTATCTCCTCCCAAGGTGCATTGGGGGTGGGCGATGGTAGCACGATCTGGTGGTTGGTGTTAGTTATTATGAACGACGAGTTGCCAAAGAGGAAGTTTCGAGGTTGAAGCAAGTTTTCAATGAAATGCTGGTGTTTCCGAAGGAGAGACTATCCAAGAATAGAGAGTAACGGAGGTACTCACTGATTAGGAAGTTTCTTGATAATCGGGTGTGGGATCCTGAGTTTTCGGCAAGGACCCTTTATCATTGATGGCACGTGGTGGTTATGATATTATTCCTGTGGGAAAGAGTTCTTACGTTCAAGTTCAACTGTGAGGATAGATTGATGTTAAAGACGGAGAGACTATGGTCGATTGCTGGAATAGTACTTGTTTTGGAGGATTGGAGAAAGAACTTTCAGCCCTCTAAGGTTGTCATCTCAAAGGTTGCAGTATAAGTGATTACCAGATTTTCTATTTGATTACAATGATATGGAATCTATTCTTGAGATTGGTTGGATGGCTGGTAAGTCAGTTGCAGTAGATGTTTGTACGGAGGCCATGTTGAGGGGTGTCTTTGCTCGAGCTTATGTGATATTGATGTTACTAAATTGTTAGTCCCGATTGTTCCCCTGGCCGCACCGGAGCAGATTGGGTGTTTTTTGCTTTTCATGTGGAGTTTTGGATCACATCTTGGTTGACTGTACGGTTTTAGCGGGTGGTGGATCAAAATTTAAGTTGCGACCGTGACTGGAGAGGTGTTGTGCAGGATGAGTTGGGGTTGTCGAGGGTGCTATCAGTGAGGTTATGGAAGAGAATGAGCGACAAGTTCCTGCTAATATGCATCTTGGAGGATACTCTGCGAAGAGCTTGCCATTGGTGGCGGTGGGATCCGGATATGACATATATGGGCTGGGTTGGTGGCAACAACAAAATCGAGGAAGAAGGGGTACGACACCGTTGGCTCTGTCGTCGAATCTAGACCTGGATCCAGAGGTGACGCGGGGTTAGTGGCCAGTTGGGAATCATTTGTGGTGGATCTCGATTTGGCATCTTGGAGAATAATAAGGAGATTGAGACGAATTACCTATTGATGCTGCAATCATGTAGTTAATTGTAGAGTCTTTAATGATATTAATTATGCAATTCATAAATTAATTGTTGGGACCCACGAATATTGTGGCATGTGAAGGGGTCAACATTACTGGGGAGAATCACGATTCATGATACATTGGCTCCCGCGAAACATGGGATTGATGCTGGTGGCAGTGGAATGAATGGAGGGGGTGAAGGATTTCGTGCGATTACTTGAGAGAATAATCGTATTTGAAAATAATAGGATTTCATTGATACTATATAGCAATGAAAAAATATATGAACACAGCAATGAAAATATTGGGTACCTACAATATATAGAGAGAGAAACACTCTCAAGGTCTTGGTCAGACTTGGAGAGGCGTGGTGAGGTTTGGGCAAGTGTTTTAGAGGCTTTGATGAGGGTGGACGACACACACGAAGCTCAAGTGAGGGGGATTTTTTATCGAAGAATTAATTTGGAGATTTTCGATCTAGAAATTAGGGGTTATGGATTAAGATAGAAATTTTAATCGAGTTTTGACCGAAGAGTGGAATATTTTTTGATCGAAGATTTGATTGTCAAAGACTTATACTAGTCGATTTTTGTTTATCGTAGAATGAACTGACGGAAAATTGGGAATTTGATCCTTTTATAGAATTGAGTAAATTTTTTTAAATTGGAAACCTAATTTAATCCTGACTTGAACCCATTATATTGCTTCTAACATCGATTCATTGTGATACATGAATTGTACGATACGTAAATCACAATTCTAATTTCTTTTGAGTTGATGGCGCGATTCATTTCTTTTTTTTGCGAAACATATCGTATCTTACAAACTTTATCGTGAATCGTACAATTTTGACAAGTATGAGCTAGCCTAATTATAGTTTTATAGAACTCCTATTGTGCTCCTCCATTCAAACCAGTCATCTTGGATTATATGGTTGACATTACTATCAATCTTCCTATTCTTTTAAATAATATAATGCATTGATTATTGATATCTCGCATGTCCAGTGCCTTTACACTATAATTTGCGTTCTTTGTTTATTAAATTTGTACTCTATACACTCTATTTTGGTCATACTTAATCTAAAATCTCGAGATTCTACGATTTAATTCCATATCTCCAATGTGGCATTTCTTTTGTTCTCGTCTCATCAACTAAGACAATATCGCAAATAGTATATACTAAGGTATCTCATTCTGAGTGATCCTAGTAAGTCCGTCCATCATTATAACAAACAAGAATAGACTTAATGCTGATCATTGAGGCAATCTAATTGTCATCGAAAAATCGCTTGTTAGACCGTTATAATTTTTGACATTTGTCACTAGTCTATCGTATATATCCTTAAGTGTGTTAATATACTTGATGGAGATTCCCTCGTTTTCAGTGTCCCCCATAGCACATCTCTCGGTATCTTTTCATAGGTTTTTTCTCAATCAACAATGACCATATGCAAATCTTTGCTTCTCTTTTGAAATCATTCTATAAGTAGACAAAGCAAATGAATAGTCTTTGCTTTTTTAACAGTCTGTCTTAACTTGTATTTAATTACCCTTTCCCAAAATTTCAGAGTATGGCATATGGTGTATATTCCATAGTAGTTATAACAATCTTGAATATCACATTTATTCTTATATAGAGGTATGGGGGTGCTCTTTGTCCATTAGTTTGACATGTTTTTAGTTTGCCAAATCTTGTTTTAAAGGTATGTCAGCCATCTCACACCAATCTCATGTAGGTATCTCCATATCTTAGTAGAAATCCAATCTGGACTAATAGTTTTTTTTCTTGATTTCATCCTCTTCAATGCCTTTCTTCAGATTCTTTAATTCTTCACATAAAACTACAGTTTATATTCCACACTGAACGGTAAGATTACTAAAAGCCTGAGTAAAATAACTATTGTACAATTTATCAAAATAGTTTCTCCATTTTTGCTTGATTTCCTCATCTCAAACTAGAACTTTCTGATCCTCATTTTTATCACACCGCACAGTGCACAAGTCTCTAAAATTTCTCTCCCTTATTTTAGCAATTATGTATATATCTTTTTTAGCCGCTTTGATGTCCAACTTCTTGTATATTTCTTTCTATACTTTAGCTTTTATATCCTGAACAACTTTCTTAGCCTGTTTATTGACTTAGCTTATACCTCTCAAAGCTCACTCCACTATTTTTTTCCTCCAAATATTGGGTTTGGCTCATATTAGTCATGTGATGGATTTTCAAGAGGAAAGTTTGGCGAATGTTGCGAAGTGGGTATCGAAAGGGTATTTATGTAGTTATATTTGAGAATGTATAAAAGCATGTGTACCTTAATTGACGAATATGGGGAAAAGAGGTTCTATTTCCGTTGTCATAAGTACGTTGTTGTTGAACCATGTAAATTCTCCTATATTCTTCTCTCTCGTTTTTCTTTTGATTGTGATTTAATTTCTTTATTCGATTGTCATATTGATTGATTGTTGGGCATCATTATTTACAATGTCAAATCTCTTAAAGAATCTCGCTTGCTTTTAATAGTATTTTTTATCTTTTCATTCCATCATAATATGTCCTTATATGGTGGAATACCACTACTTGATTCACCAAGTACATCTTTAGTGCAGCTTAGCATTTTGTTCCATATTGCATTGGGATCGTCCTAGGCCTTCCAATCAGCTTCCCGTACTACTATTTACAATGACTCTTTGGTACCTTTTAGCCTCTACCACTTAATCTTAGGATCTAACTTATATTTAATCTTTCCAATTCTCCTAATCCGAACATCTAAGCTTAAGAACCTATGTTGAGCACTTTTTTTTTCCCTTTAATGCTTCCAAACATAATGTGTTTTTTTAGGGCCCTGAAGCTCTGACTTGTTGATGTTACTTGTACCCAATGTTGAAAATAATGCATTAATAAAACCTGTTATACTGTGTTTTTATACATAATGCAAACCCAAGGCCATCTAATAGTGCAAAATAACTCCGTATTTGACGTTACATTACGTTGTGTTATGCTATTTGCTATTATCTTTTTGAGTAATGTCTAAATTATTATGATTATTTGCTTTGATTTTTAGATAATTGTTGCAATTTCTTTACTTGATTACTTTCTGTTTTTTGTTTGATAGTTTGTAGAATTGCTAACTTGATTGTGATTGATTATTTGTTTACTTGATGTAATTTCTCTTTCGTTGTTCAAATTTCTTACTGTTGAAATTTGAGTTAAATTGAAATAAACAAGTGGAAATAAGATGAATTTTGTATTACAAAATATAAATGAAGCATTGGTGATGACTGAAACTGAAAAAATAAATTAGAAATTTTGTTTTTGTGTTTGGTGATGACCGAAATTATGTTGCGAACTTAATATAATTTATGAAGATAAATGAGAAATTTGTTGTGAAACTTGATTGAAACTGAAACTTGATTTAAACTTCGTATATGAATGTTTTTTATATTATTTTTTAGAATTTTTAAATTTATTTTCCAAGTCATGAAATTTATTTATATAATTTATATTTATTTTATTAAATAATTAGAAAATTATGTATCCTACATTATGCATTATATTATGCGGTATGCTATTATATGCAATGTACCTAAGAGAGCAGAACATTATGCTACCATTGTCGCTATTTTAAACATTGCTTGTACCCAATGCATAGATGCTACCAACTTGATTATATACCTTAATGTTGATTTTATTTACTGATTTAGATGCATGCAAATTAAGTCTTTTTTAAAATTTCTTAACTATTCTCAGTGTGTTTTGCTTTTTTCTTCTTTTTGTAAGTTAAAAAATATGTTTAATTGATCCATAAGCTACACGCTGAAATGGTGTCCTTGAAGATTTGGTTACAGCCATCCATAGATAATAATACTTTTGGTATTGTTTCTCTCAATAACTTTGGAATTTCCTTTGTGGCTTTGAGCATTCGGGATGTTGTATGTCATGATTGATGCATGGTCTGGATTTGTAGTTCATTGTTTCCTCTGATGCAATTTGTCTTTAGATTATCTGGAAACATACTTGCTGATATGAAGATCATGATTGATAATCTAGATGGTACATTATGATTGCACAGGCACGACAGCTGTTGTGATTAATTCCAGAAAGCTACTTGCTGACAATGTGTGTTTTGATCTTGCTATTTAAGTTCATGCAATTGATTATGAATTCCCTGGTGATGGACAGCTGCGAATCAACGGGGAAGATCAAGTCTGTTTTAGGGAATGCTATTTATTACCAATGTTCAATATAGGCCCATAAATGGCTTTCCAAAAGCACAAAAATCTCCAACCTATGCTCAATCGTGATCGTGATGTGGTCCTAACTCCTCTTGACATATATGTACCTGACTTCAGTATAGCTGAACTCATATATATCCCATAAGCTTGAATACATTTTTTTGCAGACTTTTTTTTGTTCGTCTCTTAAGTATGAACCTTTCGGATATTTGGCTTAAAGCTGTAGTTTGAAGGACATGTCATTTGTTGCTCAAGACCTTTTAGTACATGCTGCACGTAATATCTTCTTGTCTTTTCTGTTAAATGCTATGTAGATTGTGTTGATCATTTGTTGCACATGCTGTATCCAAAATTACGTAGTTACAAAGAATTTTGATTGCATTGCTGACAAGCAAACAGATTTACTTGATACTATATAGCTGTTGATTTTCCTTTTTTTACCTAGTATTTGCTTTTATGTTCGTCTAACTTCGTTATGGTGCAGGATCTGAAGTGTTTTGTGTTCTCTCTCATCTCTCTCCACTTCAAGATCAAACCCATCCAGTCTTAGATTCTTTGGTGTTTTGGCATTCAGAAGTACGTGCTCTGGCCAGAAAAATTTGCAGATTTGTCGGGGACGTCATCTTTTCTTGGGTCTGGTTCATATGGTGGTTGCTCGGTTTCTGATTGCACGCATAGATTCCAAGAATGTGCAACAGATGTATCTATCTATTGCTGTTATGGCAACTTTCAGGATGTTTTTACACCTTTTTTAAAAGATTAGTTGCTGCTTTTAACTTTTGATTTCGTAGTTGACTGTTATTAAGATGGGATTGTTACGTGTGAGATGATGAGATAGTGGTTTATTAACTAATTTACTGTATTATTTTGCAAATTGTGTTCTGGATGTTTCAGTGCCTCCTCAGTGATACTTCCTGAACTCCAACCGGTTCTACCGAAATGCTTCTAATTTTTTTTTTTTTTTAACCTCCTCTCTCGTTCCTTTTATATGAGCCAAAAAAGTAGTCTTCAGATAGAAGGCTTTATCTATTAACAGTTTGAAATATGAGTGTGTAGAACTTGGGTAAAACAATCCAAATAACTGAAACATAACCAAGTTGAAATAATTAGACTGGTGTTCGGTTTCAGGTTTTGAAACCCGAACTACCAATCTTATAAAATATGAAAAAAGAACAATGAGATGGATAGGTGAGTTCATTCCCTTTCCTTTTCCTATCTATCGTTTTCCCTTTTTATCTGTAGACATTTCCTCAATTGTGCAGTTGTTTGCTACAAATGCAGAATTCGAATCAAAGTAAGGATAATTGAAGGAGGAGGTGATAAAAAAGACGTTGGATGATGCTCAATAAAATAATCCTCACATTGTTATAGTATGAGAATCAAAGTAAGGATAATTGAAGGAGGAGGTGATAAAAAAGACGTGGATGATGCTCGATAAAATAATCCTCACATTGTTATAGTATGAGAAGCAGAAGATCAATGAATCACCAAAGTAATGAGTCATTTTTATCGATTGAAATAACTGAATCATTCCTAACCGAACCGAGTCAATTCGATTTGTTGTTTTCGGTTCTTCTTTATATTATGTTCGGTTGGAAATAGACCGAGACCGATTCTCACCCTAATTAAAAATAGGATTAATTACAGTTAGACCCTCTATAATATTGGGATGTATCACTTAACATCCATAAAGTTTAAAACTCTCAAAAAAACCCTCCGAACTTAGTTATTTTCACTCTCTTTTTTTACTGAAGTGCACTTTTATCGCTCAAATTCATATTTTATTCTCATCCCTCCTTTTATCCAGCACACTTGTTAAAATGAAGAGATAACAGTATAATAGGAATTTAATTAACCCTTAAAAATAAAATGTAAGAGGTAAGATATTAAATTTCCTTTATCTGAAGGCCGTAACGAAAAATAGAAGGAACCGATAAGCCCACATCGTCATCGGCCTCTTTGTTCTGCAGTCCGCTCCTTTTTCCTTTGGTGTCCGTGTCTCTCAGATAAGCCTCTTGTTCATCATCTTCTCCTCCCGGTCGCATGCCTCCTCCTCCTTCCCATTAGACTCAAAACCCTAACCCTAATTTCCTCCATCAGTCACTCTCTAATGGCTGCTTCCTTCGCTACTCTCCCGTTTCGTCTGATTCCCCCTTCCGTCGCCTCTCGTCCTAGACAACAACAGCAACATCTCCTCACCGTTTCCTCTTCTGTCTCTATCTCCACCAACTCCGCCTGTTTGCCCGCTGCATTCTTCGCGTTCGGGTCATCTACTTTGCCTGTTATCCGCTTCAAATTGCGCGCCCCCAATGCCACCTCAGACGAAGCAGCACCTGAGGCCAGCGTCGAAACCCTAGAAAACGAAACTGAGGCCGAGGCTACTGCTGCTGCTGAAGATGATGCGGCCGATGAACAAGAAGAAGCAGAAGCAGCTGCTGCTGAAGCTGATGCGGCCGATGAACAAGAAGAAGCAGAAGTAGAGGCCAAACCTAGAGGGCCGCCTATTGTTAAGCTTGGAGACATCATGGGGGTACTTTTATTTTTTTCATTTATTAATTGAGAAAATAAAAAAAAAGAGAGATTCTTTTCGATTGCTGATCGGTCACTTCCGCCGTAGATTTTGAACAGAAGGGCAATCGAGGCTGCGGAGCAGGAGAGGCCAGTGCCGGACCTTAGGACTGGAGACATTGTCGAGGTTAAATTGGTAAAAAGGAGAATAAACATATAAGTTGACATGTTTTGTTTAGTTACACTCACATTTGGTTGATTGATTTGGTTGTTTTCATATGAAATAACTGGATATAGGAAGTGCCAGAGAATCGGCGCCGGGCATCTATCTATAAGGGCATAATTATATCGAAGCAGAATGCAGGCATTCACACCACAATTCGTATTCGGAGAATCATTGCTGGGATTGGTGTTGAGATTGTTTTCCCTGTGTAAGTTTCATAATTTTTCACTTGCTTACTGACTACTTTGGTTAAGGATTTATTTGCTAACTGTGACTAATGTATCTTTTTTGACTAGTAGGTAGCGTATTACTTAAGTTGTGTAGGAATTTGAAACTATTTGGTTATTTGTTATATCAATGTTGTTGTGATCTCAGGAGAGTATCTTATAACCCGAGAATATATTGATAGGTTTCTGGTCATTCTGGGAAATACTTTGCTGAAATTACTTCGAATTATGGCTCAGTCTGCATTACTGACAGTAGATTGAGTGCAAATGCATGGACAGGTCAAGTAGACAGTCCTCTAATTAGCCTCTAGTAAGGAGCATCCCTTCATCATTAGTAGTAAGTCAATACAGGAATTGAAATGGTGGACACATGTTCCTGAAGAAAAATTTGTGGATTCAAAATAAAATTTGATTGCAATGAAATACTTTTGCTTTTGTATAAGAACTTGTCATGCGCAGCAGATGCAAATTGATGCAATTTTCCTCTTCAGGTTAGAATACTAAGGATTTCTCAGTGGAGGGTGATAGTAAGCTAGGGATTTTTAGAATACTAAGGATTTCTCAGTGGAAGGTGATAGTAAGCTAGGGATTGTGATTGCATATGCTACTAATGATTTTGTGATTTTTCATCGAATGAGAGTGCGTGATGAAGTGAGGTATAGAGAGCATAGTAAATTTGTAGTTTTTAACAAATATTTGTTGTTGTGAATTGTGGTTCTGTTATAGGAGTCTATGGGCCATTAGATGTTATGTACTAAAGAAATGGAATTATGTCGTGTTGCCGTGTCTTATTGTTCATGTAATGACAGTGGTAAACTTACATAGAGGGATGGGTTGTAGGTGGTTACAAATGCAATGCACCAGGATAATTTGTCATCAAAATTCAAATATGTCACTAACATTTCCCGTACTCAGAATCTCTAAAGTTTCACACTCTTCTTTAATACATAAAATATTCATTTAAAATAGATAATTAGTGATAAGAAGAGTGGTCCTCTCATATAAAGGAGTACTTATAGACTAGATAGACCTTGTTCTAGATATATTTTTCAATTCTAGTCACATGATTGTTGAGTCATTGACCATTCTAGTCTCTAATTACTCCTTTATATGAGAGTGCCACTCTTCTTATCACTAATTATCTACTTTATATGAATATTCTATGTACGAAAGAATAGTGAAACTTTAGAGATTCTAAGCATGGGAAATGTTAGTGACATATTTGAATTTTGAAGAGGCCTTTCCCTTCGCTTTCCATGCATATCATTGTGGTCCATTGATTCCCAATAAAGAGGCATTTTTAATGCATAAAAAAAATAAATTAGGTAACAGACGGAGACTAATAGGGGCAGGAGTACATAATCACCTAGAATAAATGCAAGAGAGAAGGAAAATGAGCTTTTATTATCTATATTTAGTGAGTGCCACTGAACTAAACTGTCATGGAAGAGGTAAGGAGTTCTAATCCCTCGTGACAAGCAACAGCCTCCAAAACACAAAACCCTACCTACCGGGAAAAAAAAATCATGCACACATGCAACAGTGACTACAGTAAAACCAACCAATGCAAACTAAAAGGAAAACCAATAATTAATTTTATAGTGAGCTATCCGTTTTCAAATTTTTTTCCCCTCTAGTCAACAATTTTTGGTACAAATGAGTAGAAAATGATAAGTGGTGACCAGATGTGAACTTGATTTTACAGTGTTTGCAGAGGATTGAATGCTAGTATTAGGCAACATTACTAGTCATGACCCATGAGTAATGGGTGACATCATTTAGATGGTAGGTTTGAACTGATTTAGTTCAACTGCCGATAAAATTGTGATTAGGTAGGACAAGTACTAGTTAACATATATGAATTTACTAGCCTTTCAAGACATTATGATTGGCATTTGAGTATGTTAGTTATAATATCCGACAATCTTTGTTTTTGGTTTTTCTTCAATTAATTAAATGAAGAATGAACGACTTTTATGATGGATGTCATTTTTTTTTGCTATTATTGTTCACCAATTAGCTTATGCTCTATGATATTTAGAGAGAATTTATATTTCTTAGACCCTGATAGTTGGGTTTTAAAAAAGAAATTGAAAGGCAATAATTCCACCTATAATTTTTACTCTGAGAGATCAGTTTAGGATTCACCTTTTGTTTAGAAATACGTGTTTGGCCCATAGAAAGCGGTGCTTGGAAGTTGAAATTAAAATGGTGACTTGTTATGGATCTGTGAAGCATGGATATTTTGGATATGAATACAAGTATGGATATGGGTACAAACATGTCAAATTTGTAAAATATTAGATAGGGTCTTATGACTATATATCTGTGCACAAGTAGAGAGTTGACATATAATATTACAATTTTTAAATGAGTAGTCAAGATATGATCATCATTGTTTATTTCATCCGCTAGCATCAGATTTGGCTTGTTATACCAAATATCTTCATTATACTAGTAAAGCTATATATATAACTCAAACTTGTAAAGTGAATAAAACATGTGATGAAGATTTTATATGATATGAAAGGATTTTATTTGGTTTTTGAGATATGATAGCTTTTGATTTAGTTTGATTTAGATTTGATATGATTTTATCTGATAGGATTCTATTTGTATTCTGGTAGGATTAGGTTTTTAGATTTTCCCTATAATTAAATATTATATGAAGTATTTTGTGGATAATGATTGAAATATGAAAATTTGATAAAATTCTTGCGTGGATTTCGCTCGAGTCAAAATCTCTCGTTGTGGATTCATTGAGAGTAGGCGTAGGTTCGCCTGGGTGGATTCCTGAATCTTTGTATTCTTCCCCAATTTTTTTGTTCTTCCCTAAATTTCAAAACCATAACCCAATCCGTTTCTGTTCTGTATCAAATTGGTATCAAAATCTGAATTTCATCTCCATCTCCATTTTCTTCCTTCCATTATCATCTTCATTTTATTTTATTTTTATTATTATTATTTTTTATTTATTTTTGAAAAAAAGAGAAAAAAATTCAGATCGAAAAGAAAAAAAAAGAAAAATAAGAAGAAAGAAGTAGGAAAGATCTGAAAAGAAGAAAAAAGAGAAAAAATGAAGCAAATATGAAGAGAGAAAAAATTCTTCAATTTCTCTCTTCTCCATTAATAGCACCGCCACCTCCTCTTCTCCTCCCGACCCAACTATCCAGCTATGACGCAGGACGAAAGAGGATTGAGTTAGGATTTAAAATTGGGGGAAAAACAGAGAAATTGGGGAAAAACACAAAAAATTCGGGAATCTGCCCAAGCGAATCTATGCCCATTCTCAATGAATCCATGTCCATGACTAGCTTTACGTGAGCTGCAAGCAAAATCCCATTTGAATAGTAGATGTTACGTGCTGCTTAGGGGTTGTTTGGTTCTTCGCTTGAAAAATGGATTTATGACAAAAAATAATACTCGCCAAATTTGTTCAGCATATTCTTGTCTATTTCATGGAAAGAAAAATGTAAGGACCTGGTGATAAGATCTATGTTTGGTTGCTTTTCATGTTTGTTTCTTCGAAAATGAATTATGGAAAAGAAATATGGGTTTGGGTCAATTATTATTAGAAAATAAAAGATGCACCCCCCCAAACTAAAAAAAAAAAACAATTAATAACAAATAAAAAAGTGGACCAATCAATGGATTTGGCATGGCTTCCCCATAAAAGTGGGGATTCCATTTCGGGCCAAATCTATGGACATTTCAGTGACTTTCCGTAGGCCAAAACCTTAAATCAAACAAGGAATTTGGTGGATTTAGGAATTACTGACAGTGAACAGTAAATACATTTTTAAATCCAACTCCAAATTCCTTAACCAAACAGTCCCTCATTCTTTGAGCTATATGTATGCATCAAATTGAACAAACAAGAAAAGTGTGGCAGTGATTTGACCCCATTCTTTTACCTATTTATATGCATCAAGGGCCTGTTTGTTTCTTTCCATGTAGAAATACAATTTGCAAGTGTAAGTGAAAAGTGGGAAGAGTTCAAATTTTAGTGGGAACTCCAATTCCTATGCAAATTAGTGGCTGTAATTGAGCCAATTTGAAATTTTGCATAGGATTTGGGGTTTCCACCAAAATTAGAAAATTCCGTCCACTTTTCATTTACACTTGCAAATTATATTTGCAAATGCAAAGAAACAGGCCCCAAATGAAAGAAACATGAAAAGTCTGAATTAGTGTGACAGGAACAATTGTTTCTAAATCGATTAGCTGCATTTCTGAAGAATCAAGGATTACATGTTTATCTTCAACTTTTATCATCATCTTTGTCTTCATCTCTTGAAATGTCTAGCTCTTTACATCCAGTAGCTAGTTAAGTTGAAATACATCTGTTACACTAAGCTAAGCTACTGCAATTTTGATAGCAGATATCTCTAGAACTGATTTAACAGTGTTGTAGTTTAGTTCCTTAGGTAGGGAACCACCTCTTGATTAATTACAGCTCAATCTACTCTCATTTTGGATTCAGTTTCTCTTTAACCAGCAAAAAAAATACCCTTTTGAATGAAGGCAATTAGAAGTTGGTTGAAAGATACTTCTTTACTCTTTACTCCAGCAAGATATAATGTGGTTAATAAAGAAATGTTTCTGTACTATGATTTATGTTGAGATGAGCATCTTGTGGACAAATTTGCCTTTATTTGCACCATTAGGCCTTCAACACCGTACTATGTACTTTACTAGATTTTCTTGTTCAAAAAACAAAAACAAAACCCCATTCTTTATTACTTTCCCAATTTTTCTCCTAGCCCTTGTTAAACTCTGAAACCTCTACCTCTAGTTGTCACTGGCAAGCTGATATTGCAACCTCCTTTCTCATACCAACTATTACGTCTCTTTTTCAGTAGATACAGTGTCCCTAAGCTACAAACAACACATCATGCGAAACATAGATAAGCTTTCTTAGCAGCTTTTTTTTTTTTGAAAGAAAATATGTCATCCCTTACTCAATTACTTCATGAATGGAGGCGGGATCTAAGAAGCGAAAGGCGCTGAGCGAGAGCAATAGACTTTGTACTTGAGTAGATATAAGATGAGAGAGTCAGTTGATGGGTCCTCGCAAGAGGAGGTCAATTAGAATAGTTGTTCTTTCCTTTTTCAGTTGTTAGAGAAGAGGTGGATTTAGGTGAAGACAAAACCTTTTGAAAAAGCGAGTCTGGATTACCCAATTGACAACCAACATAAGAAGAGAGATCCATAGAGTCGTGTGTCATAATATTGAATAGTGGGACAGTTTTGACCAGGTCCCCAAACAATGAAACCAAAGCCAAGTGGAAATCTGAAATATTACGAGATTCACTAGGGGTCACTATGTTTGCCTTGCCTCTACCGTCTCTGGTTGATGCCTCGTTATAAACAAAAATGACAACCCAAAAATGTGTGCACACGCGCGCGCACACACACACAGAGAGAGAGAGAGAGAGAGTCCAATTGGATGTTGTGTCAATCCAATCATGTGCATTGGGGATGTGAACGAAGAAATCTAATTGGATGTTTTGTCACTTCCAATGTGTGGGTTGGGGGTGTAAACAATTTTTTTCCAAGAGTATCATTTAATTACTACTTTCAGTTCTATCAACTCTTTCAGGTGTTGATGCCTAGATAATGTAAGACTGGAGCCACCCTTAATAGGGATAATGAAGCATGAGGATCCGTATAGACAGAAGCATCCCATTGGAGACTGGATTTATTACTTATATTCTTTTAGACTTACTTGAGACTTTTATTAGTTATTAGTTTTATTTCCTAATTATACATGGTATATATGTATTGTTAAGCATTGACTTGTACAAACATTTTGATTAGTGAATTGATGAATGATTATTGAAGTTGAAACCATAGTTTCTTTAGAGCATTTGATTGGTTTATGAAAATCTCTCGATATGTGATCTGTTCAGATTCAGTGTGTGATTCACCTGGGTGTTGACTGATCTTGCCCTTCATCTTTTTGTCAAATCCTAGTTGTTTCCTAAATCTACAAAATCTCCACCAAACCCTAATTTTGCTTGCTGCATCGCATTCCTATCAATGGTGAAGAGAGACTCAGATTGAATACCAATGATTCCCTTCCATGAACGATATCTTAAAAGAGCATTTTCTGGTACTTTTGCTATGGAACCTGAAATCATCTTATATAAATCATTTTCTGTTATCTTGTAATTCTTTTGGTAGCGATAATTTGCTTCTGACATTGTGACTGAAATAAACAGAAACTGAGTGTGGAGCATGTTCTTGCAGGTATTCACCTAACATTAAGGAAATCAAAGTCGTTAAACATAGAAAAGTTCGGAGGGCAAAGCTCTTCTACTTGAGGGACAAGCTACCCCGCCTTTCAACATTCAAGTAATATCCCTGGTTGCCTTGCTAAACATCTGCAGTTTTTGCTTTTGACAACCCCACACCCCCTCCAAGGTCAACTTTTGTTTCCTTTACTTCTTCATTCTAAACAAATGCTTGTGTTGTATATTGTTGCATTCTATAATGTTGCATTTCTAAACGTCATTTAATCAAGTTTTGAAAGCCCTGATGCAAGCATGCAGCAGTTCAACATGCTGTTTACTCTTTAGATCTTTTCTCGTGTGTATCCAGCATAATCAATGAGATGCGGTACAGCTCATTTTTTGAAGGCTAATTCATCCATCAGTTCCTGAAGAAAACAGTCAGTTGATATGAAGATTTAGAAAACTCTTAGGTTAAAGCTTTTTCGTGGGATCATTGCAAAGTGGTAGAGCCCAAAATGGGTCGTTTGTATTATGGATGCCAATGATTACCACCTTATGCTAGTTTCTTTGGAAGTATTTCAAATTTCCGGTTTCTTTTCTCTATCCAATCCAAATCACATGATTTGTGAGAAATATATTATCTCTCTAATCTTGTTGTCATGGAGATTTTCAACTAGACCTGCTGCTAAACTTTAAGTATGCTTGATTCCTTGGTGCTTGGTCTATATCTCTGCTTTATTTTGAAGGGCATATGTCGTGGCGGCCTGTTTTGAGAGGGTCCACGGTCTGAGCACTGATATCCATAGATCATGTCAAATTGTGAGCCATAGCCAACGTATTCCATATCATATTGCAGGATTTTATCAGATTTCTATGTATAAACTTAGCAGGTATATATGTTGGGGTGTTAAAATATACAATTATAGCCATCGGTGCTTGGTACTTGCCCAATTCACAAATTGGGTAGAATATTTAGTTTAAACAGCTACCTTCATCACAAATTGGATAAAATATTTAGGTTGCCGTGGGACGACATTTTCTTCTCTCATGGGAGTAAGAGTGGGAGTTGCCATCTTCATTGAGGAAATTTTCAGACTAAGTACAATGAAATACTATGCAATTTTGTGAGATCTTGATGTGATAAATAGTCAGCAACAAGACTAATCAAGTTTTTCCATTCAAAAAGCAGCAAGTTTATTCGACATTGCCATTCAAAAAGGTTATTTCTTCCTCCATAGGAGCTTTTTAGGAGCTTTGTAAGTCTACGTGTTATTGTCACAGGAAAAAAGGGGCAAAAGGAGAAGAAGGATTGCAGCCAAATATTCTTCTAGTCAAAAGAACACAAATTCCTGATGCATTTGTAATTTTCTCAAATTATTTGTTTGATTTGCAAGTCATGAGGTACTTGCAGAATTGTTTCAAATTTTTTTTCAATAGGCACGTCCTGCAGGAGGTAGCTTTCCTTTTGGATCTAATTGAGGATGTGAGTTCGAGGAGAGTTTATTTCTCGTCCCTTCTTTTGTTGTTTGAGGGTTCTTTTGTCCTTTGAGAGTCATGTAACTGAAGATCATCACAAACTCCTCTCGAGCGTTGTATTTGTCAATGTGCTTTAGGAGCTCATCTAGAGAGGTTGGCTTCCGCTTCTGAATAGCATGCCCGAGATAAGTATGGCGAATACCACTAACAAGTACTACCAACAGAATGTCAGATGAACTATTCTCTCTCTATTGTGTAGCTTGTTGAACCACTTCAAGAAGGCTTTGATAACTGGTGATGTGATCAGAAAAATCAGTTGAGCCATCATATTTCTTACTTAAGTTAGGGAGTTTGAATTGAAATATTTTCTCAAGGATTGTCTTACAGAGAGACTCGTGATAGCCGAAAAGCTTATCTCTATGAGAGGGTTTGGCATTTTTCTAAAAGCAAGAAAAGGCTTCATCGTTATGATCATCACACTACCACTTGATTTAATTAGATCAGGAGACGAGAGGCTGATGTTGTCCTCTTGCCAATTTCTTATAGGGAGCTTCACCACGGATGAGTCCGCTTGGATAGAACGGACTTCATGGACTGTTCGGGTGAGTTTTGCCGTCATCTCCATCAAGAGTTAGAGTTACAACTGAGTAATCAGAGCATCTAAATTCGGTCTTAGCATTTTATTTGTTGCTTGTACCATCTGCTTCATCTAGAGATGGTGTTCATCTAAATTCGGTCTTAGCATTTTATTTGTTGCTTGTACCATCTGCTTCATCTAGAGATGGTGTTCTTTCTTACATATTGCATCAATTGGTGATTTTAATTTTGGTCAGTTAAGATAACCGAGCCAAATTCAAGTATCAAGTAGAGATTGAGCTTAGAATCAGGTCATAAGGTTAGTCAAATCTATCGGACGACTTTTGAATTCAGGTAACTTGTGGGAAAATTATTAGAAAAATAAGAAAAAAAAAATCCCAAATAAAGATACGTACACAAAGATGTAATAAGGTTTGACCAAGAAATGTTCTTAGACTATACACTCAGGGGGGAGATAGTTTAGCATATGCTTTATTTCAATATTAGGATTACAATCTCTTAATCTCTCTCTTTTCTCTAATAATTACATACAGTATGTAGATGGGAAAAAGGAGAGAATTATCAAGATGTAGAAATGGATCCTCAGATGCATGATTTTAAAGAGGATCTAGGATGTTTCAAGATGTAAGATGTCTTCTCCTCCCAAAAGAGTATATTTATAATTATTTACTGGAAGAGTCATAGTTGAATTGGAATTTAGCTTTCTAATATGAAATGGATTTTATTGCCTTATAGAAGGGGTTTTTTTGGTGTAGCCCTCGATTTCCTTGTCTTAGAGGAATCCTAGTTAACGAAGGAGTCTTGAATCTTCTTGGCTTCATAGGCTTTATGCACTTTGCCTGATGGGCCATTAATCTTGCAGACCTGGACTTGTTAATTCATAAACCAATACTTGCATTAATGAACTATTATTTTTAAATTAAGATGTTAGTCACAAAATTAAAAATTAAAAATTGTATTATATCCTGATACGTGTTACTGTCTTTATATAACTAAACTTGCTGCCAAAAAGAGCATTGTCACTATTTAAACCAGAGAGATAAGTTGAATGAAAATAATTACGATGTGACATCGTAAAATTCAGTATCTCTTGGAAGAGGACATTTACTTACATTACTATTGTATTAGTAGATTATAATTGTTTAATTTATGATGCTTGTCTCATATTGAAAGCCATAAATTGTGTTAGAATATGAATATATGTAACTATCTTTATATAGCTGAAATGGCTACCACAGAAAGCATTATCACTGATTTAAACCAGAGAAATTAGTTGTCTGAAGAGAATTATGATATGTGGTAGCATAAAATTCAGTATCTCCTGGAAGAGAGCATCATAAAACTGATGATTGAATCGATCATGTTACTGTTGTGCAGTATAGGCGAGATATGGAAGCATATCAGACTTATAAATACAAAGATCATGTGGCTCACATATTTTTACTAAGTACGAATGATATCATGTTGCGGTCTGAAAAGCATCTTTCAGTCCTAACAGTCAGGGATACTGTAAAGATTCAATATGATGGAACCTCAACAACAAGACTTCCTCAGTTGACTAGAAGTTTGATGGGTATAAGAAGAGCCCTAATAATTCGATAAGGCAATATATTATCATCGTGTCCAATATGATTAACAAACTGAGAGCTACTAGACATAACATGGTTAATTAACAAAAAGTCTAGTTTGTCGTTCTGTAACGTAAACTTATTTAGGTCCTTCGTACTGATGGACTAGGACTAAGATTTTGTTCTATTATTATCTCTTTAATGGAAAGCAGAGGGATTTTTTAACCTACCGTTTAATGTCAAAAAAAAAAGGTCTAGTTTGCCAGTCTGGTCCCGAAAATTGAAATGTATACATGTTAAACACAACAACATCAAAACTTTTGATGATGTTGCTTGTCATGTTGAGCTAAAAATAAAATAAAGAAGATTGACTTCACCTTGAAAAGCCAGCCATTGAGGCTCATATGACTATTTCTCACTCAGGAGCATCAGGCTCCAAGTGCAAAGGTGAGAAGGGCAAGGGTTCTAAATACGACCAAGGGGGTGGTCATGACCCTAATACGAAGAACAATAAGCACAAGCAAGGCATGTGCGGTGGAAATGGAAAGCACTGTCACCTCAGCGGCGATTGAACGGAGTCGAATGTACTTTGTAATTATAATGACTTCTCAAGAACTGTTTGATGATAACTGAGACTGTTTATTATTGGACTGTGAATTCAGGAGCAACAGACACATAACGAGAGATTGAGGATCCTTATTAGAATTTCGTCGAATTTCAAAGGGAAGTAGACACATATACATGGGAAACAATGCTTCCATAAATGTGTTTGGTATCGGTGAGCTGTGGGGAGGTCGCACAATTTATCTCCATGATGAAATCTTGTTTCTATTGTTGTTTTTATAGGCTTAGGTATTGTGAATGGTTGTGTTAAGTTATTTTGGGATAATATTTATTATAATTTTGATTTGTACTAAATGTTTTTATCATGCTATACACTATTAATTTATATGCTTGTAATTTCAATAATTATGGCTTAAGTGGGAGTGTCTTATGAAGTAATAAACTAGGGCATATTGCATTAAAAAAAAAAAAACTGAACAAACTAACTAAAGAAGGTCTTCTTGGTTCACTGCAAGTCATTCACAAGAGAATGCAGCCTCCACTTCATCATCCGAGGAAAACATTCAACAGTTTCGCTGACTCTTTGGAATTTCCAGCACTTTGGATTTTCCACGAGTTATTATCTTCATGTGTAGGTGCCTTTCTGAGGCAATCCCGACCAATTTCCGAAGATCAAGACATATCTCTAGATTAAGGTTGATTTGTCCACCTACAAAACATTGTTCAGTAGGAAAGAAATACTTTTATTTATTATTTAGTAAAGCCAAAAGTCTCTGCAGTTAATTCATTCTAATATCTGTAGCCAATGAATGCATGGGCTAAGGCATGGGGCTTTCTATTTCATCACTTTTATAGACAAGTTTCCTCATTTTGATCATATTTATTTGATTTATCATAAATCTGATGCATTAGAGTGCTTCACTAAATATTCAAAGTTAGTTGTGAATCAATTAGATACAAGTATCAAAGCACAGAGAACCAATAGGGATCGTGAATATCTATATGAATAATTCAAAGATTTTATGATGAAAAGAGTATAACTAGACAACTTACTATTTATTATATTTTGTACAAAATAGTGTTGCAACAAGAAGGAATAGAATCCTACTAGACATGGTTAGGTTGATAATAGTGTAAGCAGCTAATTTGACCGTTCCTTATAATTGGGAGATGCTTTATTGACTCCTGCATGCTTACATTCTTAACCGTATGCTTTATATATATGACTGTACCTTCCACTCTGTATGAATTGTATTATGACGAGAAGCCAAACTTGGACAAATTACACACCTAAGGTTATGCAGCTTATATTTATTCAAGTTTTCATCCAAATGGAAAGTTTGGTCCTAGGTAGAAGGAGTGTATCTTTATAAAATACCCAGCTCTTTCGAAAAGAGTCGTGCATATGGTACTGATAGAAGATGCCAGAAATTGAGTTGAGAATATGGAGTTTATTCCTAATTCTTCTAAAGCTAATGGTGCAAAATGTTAACTGATCAATCTCCAATGGAGCAAGATCGTGAACAATCTCAACTATGATGGAGTATGCGAAATAGTTCATAGACGTCGATTTGTGATCAAGAGGAAATTAAGCTTTCATGATAGCACCACAGGACGAGGAAGAACCAAAAACAGTATAAGAGGCTTTATCCGAATTCTAAGGCTAAAGAATAAATTAAAGTTATCGCAGCGGAAATGGAGTTATTAAAAATTAATTAAGTCCGGGACTTGATAGATCTATTGCCAGGATGTAAATCGATTTGGAATAAATGGGTTCTCAAAATCAAATGTAAAATAGATGGAACAATTGATCTTGATTAGTAGCAAAAAACTATACACAAGTGGAAGGAATTATTAAGAAAAAAATTCTCACCAGTAGTGAGATTTGCTTCTGTTCTCTCATTTTAACCATCTTCATATATATAGAGATTTAGAATTATACTAGATAGATATCAAAACTACATTTCCGAATGGAGAACTAAATGAGAAGATATATGGATGTACATATAGACTTCAAGCTAAAAGGTGAGGAGCACGGAGTTTGCAAGCACAAACAATCAGTATATAGTCTGAAGCAAGTATCTAGACAATAGAATATCAAATTTTATGGAGCCGTTCTCTTGAATTTGTTTATGATGATGGAATAGGATCATTGAATGTATGTTAAACATTTAAAGAATGGTTTTGTTATCTTATCCATATACGTGGATGATATTCTATTGGCCGGAAATGATATGAAATTGATTGATATTACCAAAAGGTGATTATCTTCCAATTTCAAAATGAGAGACATGGGTGAGGCTAGCTATATGCTGGGTATTAGGGATTTCGCTAAAAGACTCCTAGGTCTGTCTCAGGAGACTTACATCAAGAATATGTTAAGAGCATCAATGCATGCACGATTATAACCTCATGGATACTCCTATCAAAAACAAATATGAGTCTAAGTCTTGACATATGTTCAAAGACTCAAGAAGAGAAAGATAAAATGTTGAAAGTACTTAATCAAATGTTAGTTGGTAATTTGATATATGCAGTGATGTGTAGACGACCTGACATATGCTATGTTGTTGGGCTAGTAAGTCGATTTCAATCAAACTCGGGCTTGAAGCACTGGATAGCGATCAAGAGGAGCCTGAGATACCTAAGAGGAACTTTTGACATTGTATTATTCTACTCATGAAAGGATTTGCATCTAATTGATTATTCTGATGTTGATTGGGGAGATGAAATAGTTAGGCACAAGTCAACCTCTAGATATGCATTCTTGCTCGATGATGGAGTAATATCATGGAGCAGCATGAATCAATCCTGTATTGCCTTATCTACAATGGAGACAGAGTATGTAACTTATTTCTCAGCTATACAAGAAACAATTTGATTGAGAAGATTCCTACATTGCTGGGATGTAACTTATTTCTCAGCTATACAAGAAACAATTTGATTGAGAAGATTCCTACATTGCTGGGATGTTGTCAATACGACATCGAATCCAGTGGGAATTGACTATGATAGCATGACTGCATTGGCTTATGCCAAAGATCCTGAATATCATGAGAAAACCAAATTTTATTCAAATTCAGTGTCTCTTATATAAATGGTCTTTAAATATATTTCTATAAATAAAATTGGTTGAAGACCCACTCACCAAGCCAATAGATAGGGATATACTTTTGGATATACAAAATCCCTATGACTATATAGAATATGATTTATTTGTTCATGGATCATTTAGAAGTAATTTACACTATGTTGAATAATATATAAGTGTCTACTTGTTTATGAGATTATTCAACGTTTATGGTTATATGACATATTGTAAATTATGACTAATACAATTTGATAAGGTATGTCAATAGACAATAATTTGCACACTCATACGAGCACTGCCATCTGGTGTTGTATGAGCTAGCAGAGATGTGGCTATCTGAATTATATCATTTATTATATTCAATGGGTTTGCAATGAGAACATGTTTAATTCAAATTCTTCTGAAGTCGTTTTGGTTTTGACCAAGATAAGGTTTCTAAAATAAAGAAATTGACTTGAATGTTTCATTTCATTCATAGGTCTGTGATGAGTGTCGAGTGTGAAATTTGCTATCGAGAATTATGGATAGCCAACAGATAAGGACTTCAGGTTTGGTGCTTGCGTGAATTTAGCTACAAGACTAGGACTCATATGGTATGTTTACAAGAGAGAACAGATATGCACTCTTTATTTTTGGTAAGAAAGGAGAAGCTCTGCCATATCATGCTTTCATTCTACATGTGTTAGTAAACAACAGAAGTGAGTGAACCGATCTCTTCTTCCCCATTGTGAGAGTTTTGAAGATCTCTTTAAAAATGATCTTAATAGCTATCCTTAGTGGCTTCTGACTATATCACAAAGTGATTAGTTAATGTATGGTACTGTAATATGTATCCTATGGTCATGAGATATTCAATCTGCTGGACTGTAATTAGGAAAGTATGCCACCCTCTAATTCTGGTGGTACAAGTGTAGAAGAAAAAGTTGATTTAATTTTGCACTAGTTACTTGCGTTCTCCTGGCTAAACAATTATTTTCCTTTAAAGGTTTAGAATGGTTGTGAACACTTGTAACCATCTGTGAGAATTGAGTATGGGACTCTAGAGGAATTGAGTTATATTCAGTTTTGTATAACTAATGTTACTTGGGATATGCGTGTGCACTTTTTAAATTATCCTTCTTGGTTAATATATCTATTATGGCCTTTCAGAAAGGTTTCTATTTCTCCAAAATTGTTTGTGCAACGAGATCACACAGTTCGTTATTTAGTGTAAGTAATTATAAAGGACAAACTTATAAAGATTTTTGCATCTGGACCAGTTTTGTTTTCGGAGAAAACATTGTTGGATCTTTCCATTGCCATTGAATTAGAGAAAAATTATGGATTATCAAAATTTCTCTTTTTTTCTTTTTTGATTACAATGAAAAGAAATAAATAAAAAAACAGAGGACTTATAGATCGTTACTTTCTTTTTACAGAAGATTTGAGGGATTCGAAGCAGTTATGAGTATCGGTCCTTTTCTCATTGACGACCTGACATCGATAGTTAGAGGTGAGCTCATTTTTCTTCTCTTCTGATTCTTAGAGGATGGGCGAACGCTTGCACAGGGTAGAGATCTAGACAAAAGTCCTATTTGAATTCTCTTAAGGGGTATTTATAGGCCCCCGGTTATTGAAGAGGTTTCTTGTAGGT
Organism: Dracaena cambodiana; assembly: GCA_036321105.1. NCBI lineage: Eukaryota > Viridiplantae > Streptophyta > Magnoliopsida > Asparagales > Asparagaceae > Dracaena > Dracaena cambodiana. The sequence continues at coordinate 18,368,403 of JAYEPQ010000004.1, read as the reverse complement.
AAGAATAAGATCTGATTTTCTTGTAGATAGAATCAAAATCTCTTTGTAATCTTAATAAGGTATTTGAATCATCTCTTGATTTGATTTGCTCCAGATTTATTGAATTAGGTCATGTTTCGTGCGAAACGAGAGGCCGAGCGGGGCGAGCGAGCATCCGAGGTTCGCCTGGCTAGCCTTGCGGGCGCAAGGCTGGCAGGTGCGAGGCTAGTGGGTGCGAGGTTGGCCTGCGGGTGCGAGGCTGGTGAGTGAGAGGTTGGCCTGCAGGTGCGAGGTTGGCGTGCGCGGGTGCGAGGCTGGCCTGCGGGTGCAAGGCTAGCGAGTGCGAGGCTGGCCTGCAGGTGCGAGGCTAGCTGGTGCCTGCAAGTGCAAGGTTGGCGGGTGCGAGGCTAGCGGGTGCCTGCAAGTGCAAGGCTGGCGGGTGCGAGGCTGGCCTGCAAGTGCAAGGCTGGCGGGTGCGAGGCTGGCCTGCAAGTGCGAGACTGACGGGTGCGGGGCTGGCCTGGACAGCCCCGCGGGTGCGAGGCTGGCATGGCCAGCCCCGCGGGTGCGAGGCTGGTCTGGGCAGCCCTGCGGGTGCGAGGCTGATCTGGACAGTTCCACCCCCCTCAGAACTTGGATTTTGATTCGGATTTTGGATTCCTATTTGGACTCGGATTCCTACTTAGACTAGGATTTATACTCGGACTAGGATTTCTACTCGGACTACGATTCGTGTGGAGACTAGGATTCCTACTCTGACTAGGATTCAGACTCAGATTTTAGATTCCTACTCTGACTAGGGTTTCTACTCGGACTAGGATTTCTATTCGGACTCGGATTCGGAATTTGATTTTGAATTCGAATTTGAATTATTTTTATCGTTCTACAAGTTTGTCACGGACGAGTGGGTGATGTTGGCTTTTGGGCCGTCCATAATGCGTTTGAGTGAAACCAAACCGAATTACCCATTCCATAAAGTGAGAACGATTAAAATAGTTATTGAGAGTTCAAACGAGTTCAAACGTTCAAATAAAGTAAGATTGTTAGACAGTTACTGTGAATTCAAATTATCTTAAACTGATAAATTGGGGATAAAACAATACTGAAAGATACAACAATAGAAAACACAGCAGTGAAAAAGTCAGAAAACATAAACTGCGTATTTCTAGATAAAAATTAGACTCTCAAAGAGATCAAAATTGTTTCTAAGAATTTTAAAAAAAATTGGGTTGTGGAGTCACGATACATACATGTTCTCGTAATATAGTTATTCACACTGGATCCTGGAAAAATGAATCAAATAAGTTTACAAACTTGAACCTGTTTATTTGGATAATGACATGTTTACAGATTTCATGCATGTAATTAATATACTCAAAAGTATAATATGTTCAACTTGTTCTGCATTCCCAATCTCATGCGGTGTACCTGAAGTCTCAAGACCCTCAAATGTCCAACAACTTCAATGCCACCACTCTCTGGCTCCATTACATTAATTCTTTACATCTACCATATTTGCCGACAGTCATGTATACTAGCTAGGCTCCATTACATTAATTCTTTACATCTACCATATAGGCTCCATTACATTAATTCTTTACATCTACCATATTTGCCGACAGTCATGTATGCTAGCTAGTCACTCACCTCTCGCTTCCTCAATAGTCCCGTACACCTCGCCAAATTTCCTAGCACATCATGTTGTTAACATGAGCCCTATGCCATTGAACTTGACAATTAGACACGTCGACAATTCGAGCGATTTGATTGTTCTTGATCACTATCTATGAAAAGTATGCTTCATGCTTTCATCTAGCTTTAATTGGTGTTATAAGGCGTTGGCGACTAATAAATTGGTGTGTGGAGAATTTGCAGGCTAGTTAACGAGAAACACTAGATCCGAGTTCAGCTAACCATCTTCGCAAAAAATATACTGATAAGCTTCCCTTTAATGCACCGCAATTTTCCATCCTTTTCTTCAGTATATATACGTCCCCGATCAAGTCACGTATCCAAACCATCTCACTACTCGCAATACAAACAGACACACAATGGCTCGATCCCTCGCCACCGCCTTCTGCTGCTTGGTTCTGCTCTCCTTGACATACGCTACCGTCGGCGCTCGTCCAGTTCCGGAGAATTCTGACAATAAGTTGGACAAAGATTTCACCCAAAGTGACACCGTGCGGATCCCCGGCCTGGGCAGATACGGAATCGGCAGCCGTGGGATTCCTTCCTTTTCTGGGCTGGACAACAGCGGCCCAGCTGCAGCCAACGGCCAGTACATCCCTGGGTTCGACGACACTTTCGTTCCGAACCCTGGTTTCGAGGTCCCGAACCCTTACCATAATCCTTGAGAAGTAATGGCCAGTTCGAAGATATGGCCATTGCTGAGGATGTTTGCTTGCTTGCTTGAATGAATGAACAAATAAAGGCGGTCGATCGCTAGCTGCGGTGACTCTACAAGTATCTAAGATTTAATGTATCAGATTTAGTATTATGCTTGATGTATGAAGCATGAATTGGTTGTGTTTTTACTATTACAGTATAATTTTCATAATATTTTCAGAAATCTAAGAACAGTTGCTTCAAAGTCAGTCTTCTTCTCTAATCTGCCTGTCTTCTGCCTACCTTTGCTTTTCTGTTCTTTATAAAACCGCTCCAACAAAGATATCAGAAGAAACACCAACTGTTGAGGACTTGATCAGAAATAACCCTTGAACCTGTCCATTCTCATATATAAATTTGTGTCTAATGCACTCTCTTCTCTCTGTGTGTGAGTATGCATTCTAATTCAAAATTTTAGATAGGAAAGGTTAAAAACTGGCTTTTTTACTTGCTCATTCTCATTCTCATCCTTAGTCACGGTAAATTTGTAGCTTATATTATATATGACTCAACTAGGTGTAACTTATATTTGTTGAAAGACCCTTCCACTGCACCAAAACTCCGAAGTTGTAGTAAGGGTTGAGAGAAATTATTTTATATTTTAACACGCCTCCGCAGGTTGCAGACCCATTTTTTGGTAGAAACCTGGGTTTTACGTGGCGGTATAATTTTTTTTAAAACCCGCAAGCGGTATAATCGAATCTGGGTTGCTCTGATACTATGTTGAAAGACCCTTTCACTGCACCAAAACTCCGAAGTAAGGGTTGAGGAAAATTATTTTATATTTTAACAATATTATTTCTCTCACTACTTTTAATTGGGTAAAAAAATAATAACATGTCAGTACAAGAGGGGTTAGTAATTCAAGACTTCAAAAAGTGCAAGGTTTCTTATGTTCCCTTTTTGGGTAAGGTTCCTTATATTCTTTAATCTATGGCCATGAGTGAAATGGACCAAATATGGATGTAGTGTTTTGTCCATTTTTATTATTTATAATAATTTTATTATTCTTAGCTTCAACTCTATTTTTTTCAATTTCCATGTATCCAAAAAGTAAAAGAAGGATATTGATAGTTTTTTTATACGCATGTAGGTTATGTTTGGTTTGCGAATTAGATATGTCAGGATAATTAACCTGAGGTTTATAATCTTTTCTCTTAACTTTAGACTCGTGTTTAGCTAATACGAATAATTATAATGGGATTGCCTAATAATTCAAATTGAATTCTATAATTTGCTTATTATCTTCCTTTATTCATCTTTGTACAATAATTCATTCAAATATTTATCTTCATACCAACTAATTTAAATAAATATTTTTTTTTGGGCTTCATTATAATTGAAGCAACTAAAATTGGCAAGGTGATAAAAAAAAAAAAAAAAAAAAAAAGGAAAGAAAAGTTAAAATTGACGAATACAAAAGCTAAAATCTCAAATTTAATACCCATCGGCCGAATTTAAGAGCTCCAATTAATTAGTTACTTGTCATCTCACACATTCATCTTAATTAATTATCATAATTAATACGGCCAACTGCTCGTCTTATTGCTTATTAGAAGTAGGTTGGTTAATAGGAAATAGTAGAACTAGAGAAGAAATTAAGAAGTAGCATCCAAAATGGAACTAGAAAAAAAGACTTCTTTTTTTGTTTGTTTGTTAATTTTTGGAAAAAGGAAATGTATTAGGAACAAAAGAAAATATTATTAAATTGATTAAATAAAACTATATTTATAATATTTTATTAGGTTTTTACGTATAAAAGTATAACTTTGAATGGTAATGATGACAAATAAATAAAAAAGTAATTTTGTATCTTGATCTTCTATTTCCTAAAACTCTTTCAAGTAAAACGTGTGAAGAAGAAAAAATTGAAAGTAAGGTGCCACATTACCAAATAAGAAGTAACTTTATATTTACTTCTTCATCAAACAAACACTTGAAATAGTGGAAGTAAGTTTACTTCTACTACTTCGATTTTACTTCCATACAAACAAACACATCTTTAGTGACTTTCAAAAATACAAGACTAATAGCTAGTTTCAAACTTTCAATAATCATCAGATCATCTTAAATCTGCACGAAAAATGCCTACGGTGAAGATTGGCCTGATTTAACAGCAACAAAGATGAATATACTAAAAGCAATTGCTATGATCAATATTAATATTAGGAGTGTAAACGGATTTGGGTAATCTGATCAGAATCCAGGTCTAAATCCGTTTAAATCGGATTTGAATAGAATTTTAGTACTGTAGTCAAATTAGAATACGGATTTGAATAGCGTTTTGGTCAGATTTGAATTCGAATTTGGATTTTAATTTCCAAATTAGTTTAGATTTTAATAATCTGATTTCTTACACCAGTTAGTTAAACATATACACATATATAGAGAGAGGAAACGGGAAATTCACCGGCGGTGAAGGGACCTTTCACCGCCGCTTAGGTGGTCCAATAAAATTAGTACTCGTGGTGCCACTTAAAATGTAGTTAAGAGATTTCTTTTATTTGATACGCCACGTGTAATAATTTTATTGGACCACCAAAGCGACGGTGAAGGGAGTTCTCTCGCCGCTGCTTAGATGGCCCAGTAAAATTATTATACGTGGCGCCACTCAAAGGGCGGTTAAGCGAGTTCTTTTATTTGTTATCTTGAGTGGCGCCACCTGCAATAATTTTATTGGGCCACCTAAGCAGCGGTAAAGTAACTCTCTTCATCCCGGTAAATTTTCCTTTTTCTCAATATATATATATATATATATATATATATATATATATATATATATATATATATATATATATATATATATATATATATATATATATATATATATGATTACTTAGTATGTAAGTATTTACTATATACACACACAGAATCCATGAAGATATGCACTTCACAATTTGTATCTTCTATTTGTTCCTATCTAAAACATTTAATATTATCTTATGCCTGCAAAATTTAGATTGCACACATATCCGTTAACACCAAATATCATTTTGTTGATATCCAAACCTTATTCGTATTCGTTTTCTTAGTAAATATGAATATTAAATTTACTACTGGTGATATATTCATATCTGCATTCATATACATAAGGGAAAAGAAAAAAACAAATACAAATATAGTAATATTTATTATCCAATATGACGTTTGTATCGATTGGCAAGATTTACCCTTCCTTTTGAACAGAGGTCTTCTAAACCTTTGGTATAGGATCAAATCCTATTGGATGCAATTTTTTTCCATTTATTTTTGAAAATGGCGATACCAAGAAACCTTTTTTATTTTATTTAAATCAGAAATAATTAGTAATAACAACTCTTACCATGTAGTCTACCCACACAACTCTCATTCTCAAAACTAACCAGTTGTTAGTACCCTTTATTTGGTTATAGTGTCTAATTATGCTAGAAAATAGTATGTGACCAGGGCAAAATCCCAAGTACGGAGCGACTTTTACAGGAAACAGTCACCACTAGTGACATAGAAATGCCTATTGTAGGATTAATAGCTCTTCACATATCTTTGGACGAAGTCTCAAGAGTAGTAGTTTTGAAGGTTGACTGTACAATCATGGACGTGCCTTCCCCTTACGACATGATCCTTATACGATTTGCCCTGATTACACTCGTAGTATCACCCTTCATTAGGTCAAGAAGTTCCTGACCAAGAATGCGGTGGGTGGAGGTGTCAACGATCGACGAGTGTCGAGAAGTTGTTATCTTACTGCGACCAAAAGAAAGGAAAAGGTAGCCGAGGTTATGTGTGTTATGTAAAATACAAGTGGAAAAAGAAAATAAGTAGCGGAAGAGAATCATAATACTTTCGGCCATTTGTACTTGAATTTTGTTGAAATTTACTATCTGTGAAACAAAGAGATTTTGTGAAGAGAACTATTATGGGTGAGGGACTTCTAGCTTTATTTTTTGAACTTATAGGTGATGTTGATGGAAACAGTACAATCTCTTATATACATAAGACTAGAGACTCTTTTTTGTAACTCCCAACAACCTTTTAAACTATTCTCATTATTTCATTCATCAAAGAATAACAATGTATCTTGTAATTTATTAACAATTAAAGATAATTATTTTATTTTCATAAAGTGACAACTCTATAAGTTTAGATATATGAACCACCATATAGGGAAAACTAAAAGTTGGCATGTAAAATACCACATAGAGAAAATCAAAAATTTCTTACATTCTCCCACTTAATTCACATATTATCAACTTAATGAGATAGAGAAAACTAGAATGGCCAAACGATCCCCTTTAATGTGAATATATATACTCTTACTCAATGAAAATATATTACACATAAACCATGGCGATATTGCTCTTGACAGTGTGAGCCTTCCCTTCCATATGTCACGATGCATAACATCTCCTAATAGAGTTCTTTATAAATAAACTTTATGAATGACTAACAAAAGTCATTCGGATCCAATTTATCCACCCAGATGAATATAATGAATTCAGCACTTTATGTGCAAAATTAAACTTAATAAATATTTTATTCTTTGTGTTTTATCTAGCAACATGACAGAGATTACACTTTAAATAGGCCCATATTATCCACATGATCCTGAAACTGTTTTACCGCTAAACTTTTGTCATGGGATCTGCTATCATCAAGTCTGTACTGATGTACTCAATAGACACCACATATTTTTGATGTTCTCTCTCACACTCAGATACTTAATATCGATATGCTTGCTTATGTTCCCGCTTTTATTGTTCTTCGAAATGAACACTGTAGCAGTAATATCACAAAGAATTTTTATTAGTCTTTCAATAGAATCGATAATTTTAAGACCGCCAATAAAGTTCTTCAACCAAATGGCTGGTGTTGCAGCCTCCTAGCACGCAATAAATTCTGCCTCCATAATAGATATAGCAACAATTGTTTGCTTAGCACTCTTCAAGGATATAGCTCCTTCAGCAAGAAAAAAGATATATCGAGAAGTAGATTTTCTGTTGTCCACGCATCTGGCAAAATCCGAATCTAAATAGCCAACCACTTGCAAATTATCGATATGCCTATAGGTCAGCTGATGAGTGCCATATATTGCATATTTATAGCCTTCATATTATCTATTTTTGTATTTAAATAATACTAATCGAATATTTTTAGTGTATTTTTCAGCTAAACCTATTCCTACAAGAAAATGACATAAACTCAGAGTCGGATTAGGAAACAAAATCTAGAAAAGACTTAAAAGTGAGCCAAGTTACAAGATCATAAAGTTACAAAAGACCTAAGTCCAATATAGTCATCTACATCAAAAGGAAAGGATTAGAACAACATGTAGAAGAAAGTTTAAACCCAGAACTTAAAATTTTGTTGCCATTTAGCAGCAATTGCCGCAAAATAGCAGCACTATAGAGCCCATATATCATGATATTTTTACGGGGTCTTCGATGTAATTTTGTAGTTACTCACTTATACTCATATTAGAATTTGGTTCTCCGAAACCTATATATTGGTCATATCCTTGTAATACAGTGTTTTTATGATGTAATTTTGTACTGTTTTTAATTAATAAAATTAAGATTTACCGAAGGGGTGACAGCCGCCATACTGCACTCTAAAGTAATGCCATTATTTTCAAGTTTTTTCTAGTAAGTAAAAATATTTTGTTTGCTTTTTAGATAGATTTAATTACTCTCTAGTATAGATTTATTTACTTTGTAGTTTAGATTAATCTTGGTTTCTAAATGAGATTTTCTTGCTTTTATGAATAAAAATAGGATCTTATTAATTAGAACCATGAGTAGCTAAATTAGTTTAGCCCTAAGATGTAGATTGATGTGTTATATTTACTGAAAGCGCACAGTATCGTTGTAGCGCTGTACAGGTCGTCTCACAGGGATCTAGAGTGTTTCTGCGTTCTTATTTTCTCTATAGTTCAACGGACTAACCAAAGATTCTAGATTGAGGTCGGATTAATCTAAGTAGCCTAGGATATAGAATCCACTAATTTCCAGTCATGTTCTTACTTCTACTATTTTCTTCTATCATAAAAATTTAATCTTTTTAGTTTAATTTTTACTTAAAGTGCCCTAAGTATGAGCTATCAAGTGTTGTGCAAGTATAGCTCATCAAAATATGCTACTTCATATAAAAATAAACTAATTCTTTTAGATAATTCAAATAAAATGACAAAACCAGCAACCCCAATCCCTAACTAAGCATAGATTATCAAGAATCCTAATTCAAGTATAACCTATCAAAGTTCTAAACTTCGGGTCCTTATATTTTAATCTTTCATTTGAAAAATCATGACTTTTATTAATTTTATTTAAGAAGAAAAATATTAGAAAATAAGAACATGGTGGATCTTAGCTTCATCTACATCCTAGAGCTGATCTAATTAGCTACTCATGATTTTTGCTAAGAAAGATCAAATTTTAATTCATACAATGATAAACCCTAATCTAGAAAGCAGTAAACCCTAATCTAGAAAGCAGTAAAATTTATGCAGAATGAAAATAAGAACATCAAGAGCAATGGGTTACCTCTGATCAAGGTGTTGTGCCGTCAACCTTCAGTAAAAATCCCAAATTTATTGAACAGAAAAATTGCATACAAAAATAATTCCAGCGTTCAGAATATCCGTCAAAATACAAGGGTTAGCCAATAAATAGGCTTCGGAAACTAAACCCTATTTCTAGCAGAACCACAAGACCTATCAATTTACAATTAAGCCCATGACAAAAATTACTCTAATATAGCCACTTATGAGCCGCTATTTAGCGGCTAATACCGCTATTTAGCGGCTCAATTTTGAGCAATTGCACTAAAATTTCTTCTACAGAAGTATCTTTTCTTATACTATTCACTTTCGTGACTGTATTTAACTTCTACTTCCTGCAGTACTTTGATGTTGTAGTCTCGCCCGCTTTAGAAACTTTTCGGCGTTTGATTTCCTAGTCCAACTCTGGTTTCATGCCTTTTTCCTTGTATAATTTAGATTACCTGCAAAAGACACTAAAAATACCCAAGTAGTATTTATTTATATACAAAAAACAGATAAAGTACGAGAGGAAAAATACAATATATGATATTCATCACACCCCCACACCTATCTTTTGCTAGTTCTCGAGCAAAACCTAAACCTAAAAAGAAAAAAACAAAAATCCTAACTCACTTTCGCAGGAATCGCGATTGCACTTAGCACGTGCAACAAGTCTTTAAACCCCTAGGTTATCCTAGTGGACGAGTGTTGTCTCGTGAGGGTTTGCAGTGAATATACCCACAAAATTCAAGAAGAAAATAGATTAAGAAATAAAGAAAAGAAAAATAAGGATAACGGAAAATTAAGAAAAATAAAAATTTTATACAAAAGAGAGAAAAAAATCCTTTTTTATATTTTCGTCAATTGGTCTCACTAATATACAAACTTAAGAACGCATTTAGATTATCAATTTTTAAATCGAGCATCATATCAGATACACTTATTATTTTAATCAAAAATTTAAATCTTATCTTTCAATACCTACTAACAGATAATTTATTGGCTCCTATACATCTACGTGCATGTGTGATAGTCTACTTTGGTTTTTGGACTACAACTCTAACTCATGATTCATCTCCTCTCTCATAATTTTTTTTTCTTTAAGAATATTTCACCTTTCATGCGAGTATTCACGCTTGCTTAGGCACAAAATACCCGATTACTTAGTTCATACTCTTTTTTTTTTTTTTACTCTTGAGGCTATTGCCTTAATACCAGGCGCACCCCATTGTTTTATCACTCTCGAGGCTATTGCCTTAATACCAGGCTCACCCCATTATTTTATTCTCACCTTTTTTTTTCATTTTTTTTCTATTTTTTTCTATTTTTTTTTAGAGAGAGAAAACTTACTCAATCGTTATCATTTTTGTCCTTAACCTAATAAACTATTGTGAAGTGAAAAATAGATGTATACTTGCCTCAAAACTACTGTTAGCAATATTTATTTTTCAGATTTTGATTTTTTTCATAAATTTCAAAGTGTATCATCCAATCTACTCTCCTATCCAATTTCAAATCTAAATTTATCCATTTATCTGTAATTAGTTTGGTCTATTGATGAAAAATATAATTTTTCTTTTTAAAAAATTTTTTTCATTTTTTTTTAAATTTTTTAAAATTAGTTACCCTAAAAACTACCCAAAGTGTAAAATAAAGAAACCCAAAATACTAAAAATAAAAATAAAATAAAATAAAATAAAATCCTAAAAATAAAAATCTCCTAAAAACTACTCCCTCACACCTAAACTTGTGTATGCCCTCATACACAAATCAAGTGTGGTAAAACAAAATGTGAAAACTATTATACAAATACTATACAAATAATGAGAGTCGTAAAAGTTACGATCTCAATATCATCACCCTATTAACGCATGAAAAGCGGTTACGACCTCTCGATCGCTTCCCACTTTCATAGTGTGTGCGTTTTAAACGTGAAGTGGGTGCATTATTATATTTCATCAACCTCTTACAAGTCACGAGATTACCTGTCTGCTTCTTATGTCGTCCTCCCTTTTTCTTTGTCCACATGTAAGCATTAACAATTGGGTTAAAGAATTCTTTATTATAAACCTGCCAATCATCGTTAGTAACAAGCATACATGTAGAAATATCATGAGGTGAGAAGAGTCTAATATGATTAAGTGAATGTGGTGGTGGCTCTTCTAACTCATAAAGTAATGCGAGCTCCTCTGCAAACAAATCCTCAAAAGTTTGCTCATAATTCAATGGCACACTTGCACAAGTATCATCATATATAAAATCAGTATGTGCCAATTTTTCTAATAGTATGAGCTCATCTTTGAACATTTGCTCAAATGAAGATTCATCATCAGTGGAAGAGGTCAAATGAGAGTGCAAACTATGAATCATATTGACCTCAATGAGAGAGCTCGTTGCGTGCTCATCCATATTAAATATGTTCAATGCCACAGTCATATTTCCAAACGATAACTTCATGAGACCACTCCTACAATCAATCAATGCATTTGATGTTGCAAGGAATGGTCTACCCAAGATAATGGGAATTTGATTCCGTGGATTGGAGATTGGCTCAGTTTCTAAAACAATAAAGTCTACAGGAAAAATAAACTCGCCAACCTTAATGAGCACATCTTCAAGCATACCAAGTGGTCTCTTAATTGAACGATCAGTTAGCTGTAATGTGACCTTGGTAGGTTGAAGTTTTCCTAACCCCAGTTGCTGATAAACAGTGTAAGGAAGCAAATTGACACTTGCTCCTAAATCAAGCAACGCCCTATCAAATGTAGTGTTCCCAATGGTGCATGAGATTGTAGGGGAACCTGGATCTTTGTACTTGATAGGCAAGGAGTTAGAGAGGATATGTGATATATTTGCAGCAAGAAAAACTTTCTCAGGAACGTTTCTTGCTCGTTTCTTACTGCACAAATCCTTGAGGAACTTAGCATAAGTAGGAACCTGTTGTATCATGTCAAGGAGTGGAATATTAACCTTCACTTGCTGAAATGTTTCAAGAATCTTTTCTACTTGCGGTGAAGACTTCCTAAGCCGATTTGGATATGGTGCTTTCGGCTCAGGAACAGGTTCTTCCAAATGAGTACGTGACGGTGATGGAGGTGATGGAGATGATTGTGGAGAAACGGGTGGAAGAGATGATGTAGCCTGCGAGATAGTAGGAGTGGGATCAGGGGGCACGGCTACACTATTATCCACTTGCTTGCCAGATCTAAGCGTGTGAATGGCATTGCATTGGTGGACATGCGACTGATTGGAGTTTGAGGAACTGCGTTAGGATTTGTTATGGGTTGACTTGGAAAAGTGCCCTTGCCACGTTCACTCATTTGATTAGCTAGTTGTCCAACCTGCTGCTCTACATTCTTAATAGATTGAGAGTTCACGAGCAGGTGCTGATCTGTTCTTTGAATAAAATCAGTTGACACTTTCATAAGATTCTGCATGTATGTGTCAAGGTTGGACTGAGACTTGAGAAGATTTTCAACGTGCTTCTCAAGTGACTGAAGTCGCTTTTCTTGTTCATTATTAGACCCCTGTTTGTGGATATGAGTGGTTTTGTACAGGTGGTCTATTCTGGTTGTTCCCATGGTTTGAAATATTTGGGTGTTGATAAGTACCCATATTTGGTCTTGGAAACTGACCAGTGGCTGGAGGTTGCATGTTAGGGTTAGGGCCCCCCTGATATTGCCCTTGACCCCATGATAGATTTGGATGATTTTTCCAGCCAGGATTGTATGTAGGAGCGTAAGGATTGTTCATGGGTTGTTGATATAAGGCGTTAGCCTACTCAAGTGTGCGCCCCATGGAATTCATTAACGATGGACACTCCTCCATAACGTGATTGGGAGTTCCGCAATTAAAGCATGTGGGACTTTGGAGTTGATTCACTTGACCCACTGGTGGAGACTGAGCACTAGGAGTCTCCAGTGCCTCAATTCTTCTCATAAGGGCTGCGATCTTTGCTTCAGCAGCTATAGAGCTGTCGACGCTATGCATCCCACTCTTATGAGCAGAAGTTGATATACTGGGCTTCTCAGTGGAACTCTCCCACTGCATAGTCTTCCATGATAAGTCCTCAAGAAAGTCCCATGCTTCATCCTCGTTTTTCTTCATAAACTCCCATTGACACATGGATTCCAGAAGAGTTTTGGATGTGTAATCAAGTCCTTCGTATATGATTTGACACAACCGCTACTTTTCTATCGCATGGTGGGGGCACTGAGCCAATAAATCCTTGAACCGTTCTAAGTATTTCCAGAAAGGTTCTCCCGACACTTGACGGAATTGATTAATTTGATTTCTGATTCTCGTCGTCTTGTGCGTGGGATAATATTTCTTGAGAAACACTGTAACGAATTCATCCCAAGTAGTGATTGAATCAGAAGGCATACTGTACAACCACTTCTTGGCATTATCCTTAAGTGCAAAAGGGATGAAGCGGAGCTTAACTGCGTCCTCCGATAAGTTTTGCAGTTTTATCATTACGCATACTTCTTGAAATTCACTGATAAAGAGATATGCATCTTCTGAATTAGAACCAGTGAATTTGGGAAGCATACTAATGTACTGCGGTTTTAATTCATAGTGATTACCCGCTACGTGTGGAAGTTTGATGTATGATGGTAATGATGTACGCAACGGGTAACATCGATCCTGAAGGATCGGGATCGGTTGGTCCATCTTGACTCCCATGAACAAATCTGATCTCACAAGTTGACCAAATTGATCACGGGTCCAGTGTGGCATGAACCAGCGACCGTGAGTGTATGCGTGAAATTCCTAAACTAATGCAAGAAGTGGGGTGTGGTGGAGATAAAACGGTGGAAGAGATATGATCAAATAAAAATGTGATTCTTAATATTTCTAACCTCTTTTTTTTTTGTATTTTTTTACAACACCAGAGAGATAAAATACAGATATCAGGAAATTTTTGTGGACTTGCTTACCAAAAGTACCGCTAAATAGCGGTAATTACCGCTAATTAGCGGTCCAAGTAGAGAATCAGCTTCTGTATTTTTTTCATTACACTCTAAACACTTATATAGTCCTATTTGGTTTCCTGTATATGTACTTTCTCGTCCCAGAAAACTCAACACACACTGTTAATCCCGTAAAACGTCAGAAAAAGCAAGAAAAACACCGTCGATCCCCGGCAACGGCGCCAAAAACTTGATGTGTTATATTTACTGCAAGCGCACAGTATCGTTGTAGCGCTGTACAGGTCGTCTCACAGAGATCTAGAGTGTTTCTGCGTTCTTACTTTCTCTATAGTTCAACGAACTAACCAACGATTCTAGATTGAGGTCAGATTAATCTAAGTAGCCTAGGATATAGAATCCACTAATTTCCAGCCATGTTCTTACTTCTACTATTTTCTTCTATCATAAAAATTTAATCTTTTTAATTTAATTTTTACTTAAAGTGCCCTAAGTATGAGCTATCAAGTGTTGTGCAAGTATAGCTCATCAAAAGATGCTACTTCATATAAAAATAAACTAATTCTTTTAGATAATTCAAATAAAATGACAAAACCAGCAACCCCAATCCCTAACTAAGCATAGATTATTAAGAATCCTAATTCAAGTATAACCTATCAAAGTTCTAAACTTCGGGTCCTTATATTTTAATCTTTTATTTGAAAAATCATGACTTTTATTAATTTTATTTAAGAAGAAAAATATTAGAAAATAAGAACATGGTGGATCTTAGCTTCATCTACATCCTAGAGCTGATCTAATTAGCTACTCATGATTTTTGCTAAGAAAGATCAAATTTTAATTCATACAATGATAAACCCTAATCTAGAAAGCAGTAAACCCTAATCTAGAAAGCAGTAAAATTTATGCAGAACGAAAATAAGAATATCAAGAGCAATGGGTTACCTCTGATCACGGTGTTGTGCCGTCAACCTTCAGTAAAAATCCCAAATTTATTGAACAGAAAAATTGCGTACAAAAATAATTCCAGCATTCAGAATATCCGTCAAAATACAAGGGTTAGCCAATAAATAGGCTTCGGAAACTAAACCCTATTTCTAGCAGAACCACAAGACCTATCAATTTACAATTAAGCCCATGACAAAAATTACTCTAATACAGCCACTTATGAGCCGCTATTTAGCGGCTAATACCGCTATTTAGCGGCTCAATTTTGAGCAATTGCACTAAAATTTCTTCTACAGAAGTATCTTTTCTTATACTATTCACTTTCGTGACTGTATTTAACTTCTACTTCCTGCAGTACTTTGATATTGTAGTCTCGCCCGCTTTAGAAACTTTTCGGCGTTTGATTTCCTAGTCCAACTCTGGTTTCATGCCTTTTTCCTTGTATAATTTAGATTACCTGCAAAAGACACTAAAAATACCCAAGTAGCATTTATTTATATACAAAAAACAGATAAAGTACGAGAGGAAAAATACAATATATGATATTCATCATAGATGAAACTAGAAATCAACCATATGTAATTGTTTATTATTATTTTCTTTCTAAAATAAAATAATAAAGATATTATTTTTTTTAATGAAAAGATTAAAATACAACAACTCATAGATTAATATTTTGATAGGTTATACTTAAGTTAAATTTCTTGATATCCTATACTTAGTTAGGGTTTGATATTGTTGATCTTCATCTTTTTCATAGAATTATTTAATAATTTAGTTTGTTTTTATGCAAAGTAGTATTTTTGATGAGTTATACTTGCACACCACTTGATAGTTTATGCTTAAATACTTTAATTAAAAGATTAAAATTAAAATATCAATTTTTATGATAGGAAAAAGATAATAGAAGTAATACTTGGTCGTGAACTAATTGATTCTATATCTTAGACTAATTAGAATCACTTGAATTCAACTTAGAATGTTTGATTAGTCCGTTAAAATAATAGAATTAGCAAGAACGCAAAACACCTTACATTCTCGTGAAAACAATCTGTAAAGCACTACAACCGACATTGTACGCTTATAGTAAATTATCACATCAAGTTTTTGGCATCGTTGTCGAAAATCGATGGTGTTTTCTTACTTTTTCTAACGTTTTATGAGTTAACAGTGTGTGTTGAGTGTATAGCGACCTAGAAGTTCAGATACACGAAGCAAAAAGGAACGAGACAAGAATCAAAAGTATACTACAAAAATCCGAGAGCTAAACTCCCTAGTTTTGCTGTTAAATAACGTCATTTGCCGCCATTTAGCGGCATTTTTTGTGAGTATCTCTCTCTATTTTTCTCTAGTTCTGTGTTTTGGTCTTTAGTTCTGTAAAAAATACAAAAAAAAATAAAAAAAATCGATTTTTTGTCTTTTTTTTCCTTTTCCATCTCTTTCCCTCTCCACCTTTTCAAAATAAAAATTCTTTAAAAAAATATGTTTCAAAATCAAACTGATTACCATTATTGTCATGTTCTATATCATAATTATCATTAATGTCCATGGATAGAAAGTTCGCTAGGACTAGGTCATGATCAAATTCACACCACATATCATGAACCTACGAGCGCTTCCTATATACAAAATTATAATTATGAATGGCTGAATTATTCTAATCAAGAGTTGTATCAAGAGAGTCATCCATCTAATCCTTTCTTCATAGACTATTCATCTCCATGTTTTAAATTCAATCATGAACAAGATATTCAATTGAACATGTTAGATGAAATATTAAAAAGACTAGAAGTAACATATGTATGTATGAGAATTTACCATTAACTAGTTCACATATATCATCAAATATGTACACGGATCCATCATATCCTTCTTCAAATTTTACTCATGATTCGAAATGCAATCATTTGAGAAAAACAAGAAAAATTACAATCATGAGACTGAGCAGCGAGCGCGTAGGATGGAGGAAGTATGGAAACTTTACTAAAATCATTCTCTCAAATTGCATCTTATATGGAAGATTTTTTTCAAAATGATTTCTCATACTAAACTTTTTGAAGATCAACTATCTAATTGTTTGAACATATCTAACTCCAATGAGCAACCACTTCAATTATCTTTTGAAGTAGATATGATTCAAAATAAGTCAAATAAATGAGTCCATACATCGACATTACTATCAAGCTACTTTGGACCGTTATGAAAATAATTATGAAGAAACTTACAATAAAGATAAAATTTTGCTTGGTGATTTGCCTCATGATGAGCTTGCTAGAGACATATTATCTTTTGATTTTTTTTGGTTAAAAATTGTGAAGAAACTTGTGAAGAAGAATTTTTATCTCTTCATAATAACTTGATTAATGATAAGTCCACTAGTATGGCATTTTCTTTTGAAAATTTTGATAATAGGTTTGAAGAAAATTTGAACAAAGAGTCTAGAACACTAGAAAATTGGAAAGAATTGCAAAAAAAAGAGGTTATGATACATAATGATTTGAAAGAGCGATCCAAAATCGAGCTCATGATTCAGACACACCGAAGTAAGTATATTATTTTACATGTTGATAAGACCAAAATACTTACTACCATGAAAGATGCTCGTGGGTCAAATATGGATGATAAATGTATGATTTTCAACTTCAAAATTTTACTTTTGAATAAAAGAAAGAAGAGTAGAAATAAATTGAGAAAAATCAAAAACAATATGGAGAGATTAAATGCAAAATTGACAAAAACGCTAAGTCCATCCATATCAAAACATAAAAGGACATACTATGAGAGTGGGAAGCGATCAAAAGGTCGTAACCGGTCTAAATTTTCTAGTAAATGTATAATATTTATATAATAGTTTTCTTATTTGTTTTAACACCCTTAAACAAGTATGAGAGCATACACGAGTTTAGGCGTGGGAGAGTAGGTTAGAAGATTTTTATGTTTTTCTAGAATTTTTAGTTTTTGCTAGGATTTTTTTTTTTTTGTGGGTTTCTTTTGGGTAGTTTTTTTAGGGTAACTAAAAAAAATTTTAAAAATTTGAAAAAAAAATCTTAAAAAATAAAAAAAATCTGAAAAAAAGTAAAAAAAATATATAAAAATATTTTCTTTAATAAATCAACCTAATTACAAATAAAAAAATAAATTTAGATTTAAAATTTGATAGGAGAGTAGATTGGATAATACACTTACAATTTTATGAAAAAATAGAAATCCAAAAAATAAATACCACTAATAGTAATTTTGAGGCAAGTATACATTTATTTTCACTTCACAATAGTTTATTAAGTTAAGAACAAAGATGATTACGATTGAATAGTCTTCTCTCTCTAAACAAAAAAAATAAAAAATAAAAAAGGGATGAGCCTGGTATTTAAGGCAATAATCCTTAAAAAAAAAGAAGGTGTGCCTGATATTTACGGCAATAATCCTTTAGAAATGAAAAAAAAAGAAAATAAGAGTATGATGTGAGTAATCGAGTACTTTGTGCCTAAGCAAGCGTGAATATTCGCATGAAATATGAAATATTCGTAAAAAAATGAAAAGAGTATGATCCGAGTAATCGGGTACTTTGCGCCTAAGCAAGCATGAATATTCGCATAAAAAGTGAAATATTCACAAAAAAAAGATAAAAAAGAAAAAAATTATTTAGAGAGAAGAGATGAATTATAAATTAGAGTTTAAGTTCAAAACCAAAGTCGACTATCACACGTGCACGTAGATGTATAAGAGCTAATGAATTATCTATTAGTAAATATTGAAAAATAGAATTTGAATTTTTGATTAAAATAATAATTGTATTTGATATGATACTTGACTTGAAAACTGATAATTTAAATGCGTTCTTGAGTTTGTATATTAGTGAGATTAATTGAAGAAAATATTAAAAAAAAATCTTTCTTTTGTATAAAATTTTAGTTTTTCTTTATTATGGTTATCCTAATTTTTCTTTTCTTATTTCTTTAATCTAACTTCTTTACGAATTTTTTGAGTATATTCACTGCAAACCCTCACGAGACACAACTCGTCCACTAGGGTAACCTAGGAGTTTAACGGCTTGATGCACATGCTAAGTGCAATCGCAATTCCTGCGAAAGTGAGTTAGAATTTTTTTTATTTTTCTTTTTAGATCTAGATTTTGCCCGATGACTAGGTGTGGGGGTATACTAAGTGCCATATATTACATATTTTAGCCTCCATATTATCTATTTTCGTATTTAAATAACGTTACTCGGGTATTTTTAGTGTGCTTTTTAAGTAAACATATTCCTACAAAGAGATGACATAAACTCAGAGCCGGATTAGGAAACCATATTCAGAAAAGAGCTAATAATAAGCCAAGTTACAGGATCATGAAATTACAGAAGACGTAAGTCTAATACAGTCATTTATATCAAAAGGAAAGGACTAAAATATCATGTAGAAGAAAGTTGAAACCCAGAACTCAAAATTTTGCCACCATTTAGCAGCAATTACCGCCAAATAGCGGTACTATAGGGCCCATATATCATAATATTTTTATGGGGTCTTTGATGTAATTTTGTAGTTACTCACTTATACTCATATTAGGGTTTGGTTCTCCGAGGTCTATATATTGGATGTATCCTTGTAATCTAGGATTTTTATGATGTAATTTTGTACTCTTTTTAATTAATAAAATTAGGGTTTGCCGAAAGGGTAACGACCACCATACTGCATTCTAAAGGTGATGTCATTATTTTCAAGTTCTTTCTAGTAAGTTGAAATATTTAATTTACTTTTTAGATAAATTTAATTGGTTTCTAGTATAGATTTATTTGATTTGTAGCTTAAATTAATCTTACTTTCTAGATTAGATTTTCTTACTTTCATGAATAAAAATAGGATCGTGTTAATTAGAATCATGAGAAATTAGTTTAGCCCTAGGATGTAGATGAAATTAGGAATCAACCATGTAATTGCTTATTATTGTTTTCTTTCTAAAAAAAATGATAAAGATATAATTTTTCCATAAAAAGATTAAAATACAATAATTCGTGGATTAATACTTTGATATGTTATACTTGAGTTAAATTTCTTGAGAGTTTATGCTTAGTTAGGGTTTGGGGTTATTGATCTTTATTTTTTTCATAGAATTATTTAATGTTTAGTTTGTTTTTATGTAAATTAATATTTTTTTGATGAGTTATACTTGCACACCACTTGATAGCTCATACTTAGAATACTTTAATTAAAACAATAAAACTAAAATATCAGTTTTTATGATAGGAAGAAGATAATAGATGTAATACTTGGTTGTGAACTAATGAATTTCATATCTTAGACTAATTAGAATCATTTGTTAGTCTGTTAGAATAATAGTATTAGTAAGAACACAAAACACCTTAAATTCTCGTGAGAACGATCTGTAAAGCACTACAATCAACACCATACACTTGCAATAAATTATCACATCAACAGCATGTAGTCCTTGGTTCCTTAAAAATAATGCATCATCTTCTTTGCAGCTGCCTAGTGTTGGAAACTAGGGTTACTCTGGCCAGTAATCCAACAATCAAACATATGTCAGGACGGATGCAAACTTGGGTATACATCAAGCTACTCACACAGATATATAAGGTACACCTTTCATCTGTTATTGCTCAAATGCACTTTGTGGTGATTGATCTTCATGAAATTTATCACCTTTGATTACGGGAGCTACAGATAGTTTACAATTTTTTATACCAAATCTCTCTAAAACTTTTTCAATGTAAGCCTTCTGAGACAATCTCAAGATCCTTAGTTGTCTATCTCTGTGAATCTCTATGCCAATGACATAAGAGGCTTCGCCCATATCCTTCATTTCAAAGTTTTGAGAGAAAAATTGTTTAGTCTCAAATAATAAACCATACTCACTACTAGTAAGAAGAATATCTTCTACATAAAGGGTTAGAAAAATATATTTGCTCCCACTGATCTTAAAATATATACATTGATCTTAAAATACACTTGCTCCCACTGACCTTTAAATATATACATTGATCAATAAGATTTTCAATAAAACCATATGAGGAGATAATCTTGTGAAATTTTAAATATCATTGTCATGAAGCCTATTTTAGCCCTTATATAGACTTCTTCAATTTATAAACTTTTTGACTGCCATCATCAAAACCTTCAGGTTGTTTCATATATATCTCCTCACAAAAATCCCCATTAAGAAAAGTCATTTTCACATTCATTTGATGGAGCTCTAAATCAAAATGAGCTACAAAAGCCATGATAATCCTAAATGAATCTTTTTTTGATACCAAGGAGAAGGTTTCATGATAATCAATACCTTCCTTCTGGGTAAATCCCTAAACAACAAGTCTAGCTTTATATCTTTCGACATTACTATAAGCATCTTGTTTGGTTTTAAAAATCCACTTTTGGCCTATGACCTTCACCCCTTTTGGTAAGTCAACAAAATCCCGACTTGATTTTTATACATGGATTCTATCTCATCTTTCATGGCATCTAACCAAAGTGTGGAGTTATCTCCGCTCACGGCTTGGAAAACTGTAACTGGATCTGCCTTAAGTCTAATATCAAAATCAGACTTAGTATGGTACACAATATAATCATCTGGAATTGCAAATTTTCTTATTCTCGAGAACCTTCTCAAAACTACCTCTTCATCATTCTGTGATGACTCAGCTGCTGTAAATTGTATAGGCAAAACCTCTTCAGGTTGAACATTTTCAATATGAACAGGCTGACCTTAAACTGGTTGTATCTTATAATCGTTATCTATTTTGTCTTATTACAACCATACGACTTCCAAAAGAAGGCACTGCAATTTGTTCACGTTCTTCCTCAAAAGAAATCTTAGGATGATTCACACTCCCACTAGTTCAACATCCTCAAGAAATTTTGCATTTATTGATTCAACAATTCTAGGATTATGTGAGAGATAATAAAACATATATACCTTGGAGTGACCTGGATACCCAATGAAAAAGTCGCTAATTGTCCTTAGTCTAGTTTCTTTATGTTAGGATTATAAACCCTAACCTCAACAGGACAACCCCATATGTGTTTATGATTAAGATTAGGCTTCCACTCTTTCCACAATTCAAAAGGCATTCTAGACATTGTCTTAGATGGAACCCTGTTCAATAAATACACTAAAGTTTTAAGAGCTTCACTCCATAAATATATTGGCGTGTTAGAGTTTCTAATCATACTCTTCACCATATCCATTAGTGTACGATTCATTCTTTCTGTTACACCATTTTGTTGTGGTGTGCCAAGCATTGTATACTGTGGAATAATACCTTCCTCCTGAAAGAATTTTGCAAATGGACCTTTTATTTGTCCATGTTTTGTGTACCTTCCTTAGTATTTCCCTTCTCTATCAAATCTGACGATCTTGATTTCTTTTCAAGTTGATTCTCTACTTCTACTTTATAGGTTTTGAAGCATCTAGTGCTTCTGCCTTCTCATTCAGAAGATAGAGATACATATAATTAGAATGGTCATCAATGAATGAGATGAAAATCTCTAACCATTTAGATAAAGAGTAAGAAATAGTCCACAAATATAAGTATGTAAGATCTCAAGGACACTTAAACTCCTTTAAGAACTTTTAGAATTTTTCTTAGTCTACTTACCCTTTATGCAGTTCACACAATCATTAAAGTTAGTAAAATCAAGATCCCATAAGACCCCTTCTTTTACTAACCTCTTCATCCTCTCTATAGAGATATGTCCTAATTTCTTATGCCATAGTAGAAAGGAATTTTCATTCATAAGGCTTTTTTTAGCACCAACTGTATACAGAGATAAATAATTCTGTTCAAAATCGGGATCGAGATCAAATTTAAACAGATTATCAATCAAAGTTCCAGAACCAACAGAAATTTTAAATTTGAAATAGTCAAAACATTCTCAAAAAAAAATTATAACCTTTTATAACTAGTTTGGAAATAGAAATCAAATTTCTGCTAAAATCTGGAATATAAAAGATATCATTCAAATCCAAAACATATCCCGATTTCAAAATTATTCTAAAAGTCCCAACTGCCACAACTTGTGAACACCTTTTATTTCCAGAATAAACCCAAAGTTCACTTGTTGTTGGCTTCTTTCTGTTGAGAAATCTATGCAAAGTATTCACAATATGGATTGAAGAACTGGAATCAATCCACCATGAATTTTTAGGAGCATCAATGAAAAAAGATTCATGACACACAATAAAAATAGAGTTACCTTTCTTTTTGAGACATTTCTTATACTTAATTCAGTTCTTCGATCTTCACATGGACTTCTTTCTTGCAAAAGAAGCAAGTCATTTTTTACCATTTGATTTTGGTGGCACTTATACTTCTCTCTGTTTTGAGGTCCATTCTTCTTTTTCCTCAATTCTAGCCTTATCATGGACAACCATATTAGCTCTTTTAAGTTGATCATGCTTCATCCCTTCCTCTTCTTGCACACATATGATCAAAATATTTGTAATTGACCAATTTTTCATATGTGTATTATAAGAGATCTTGAAAGGCCCATACTTAGATGGAAGTGAGTTAAAGATAAAGTGAACTAAGAATGACCCAGATATTTCTATTTTTAATGTCTTAAACTAAGAAACTATGTCTCTCATTTCTGTAATGTAAGCACACACACCCTTAGAATTTTCAAAAGTTTTGCTCGTGAGTTACTTCATAAGGATACTAGTTAAGGCTTTGTCCGACCGAACGAATTATTCCTTAATAACCAACATAAATTCCTTAGCAGTAGTGCAGTCACCGATAGCACCTCTAATGCTCCTATTCACACGAGACTTTATGAGCATTAGACTTGAGCGATTAGATCGCTTCCACCATTTATACTTATTGATGACTTCTTGCATATCTATATTTATGGGAGCAAGAGGTTACTCCTCACGAAGTGCATAGTCAAAGTCTATGTACACCAAAGCAAATTCAACAAAGTCTTTTCAGTCAGAAAAACTAGTACCATCAAGTATTAGAATAAAAAAACCACCATCAACTACAAATTGTGAAATAACTGTAAAACCCAATGATAAATTTAGTATTATGTACATAGTGAATTCTAACCTACCTATGGGCAAAGGTTGCAAAATGCATGAATTTACTTATCTTAATTTATAGGACAAATAAATTTCAAATACTAACGAATAAAATTGTCCACACCTGCAGGCGAAAGACAACTTAATCATCAATGCCTAAAACTCATAATCCCAAACTAATCAAATCATAAAAAATAAGTATTTCTCTGTGGAGAAAATCCTTAAGAATATGACTTAATTACAATTACCAATTACTTACGAACTTTAACTATATGTGATTTATCAAAACTAATAAGGATTATGTGTCATTACCAATAAATTTTTTTTCAAAATCACCACTTCTTGGTGTCTATACTTGTAAAATAGATTAAGCACATCAAACCTTCAAATGCTTAACAAAAAATAAAAAAACTAAAGAACCGAATATGTTGAGTACACGAGCGTAATGCATTATTGGGTTAATGTGGATAAATGACAATGATCTTTTTAAGTGAAGGAACTATCTAAAACTTTTCACAGTAAGATCTTTAATAACATTCCACAGACAATTACCCATAGCAATAAAGATTACAACAGCAACAACAACAACTAAGCCTTTTATCCCAAGTATTTGGGGTAGGCTACATGAACCAAAAAAGAATTACGCCAGATCGATCACTTTGATATTCCTTCTTCATTCATTTCTATCAAATAATATCTCCTTATTTAAACTTCTAAACTTCATATCTTTGCGTATCACCTCCATTTATATTTTCTTCGGTCTTGCCTTCATTTTTTTAACATATCCTACATTGATAAACTCCCCTCTTCGAACTGGTGCACTTGTAGGCCTACGTTGCACATGACCAAACCATCATAAACGATTTTCTCGCATCTTCTCATCGATAGGAGCTACACCTATCTTAGCACGAATATCTTCATTTCTCACTTTATCTCTCGTAGTATTGCCGCACATCCAGCGGAGCATGCACATCTCTGCTACACTTATCTTCTGTGAATGACATTTCTTTATAGCTCAACATTCCATGCCATATAATAAAGCTGGCTTAATAGCAGTCCTATAAAATTTTCCTTTCAATCTTAACGGAATGTTACGGTCGCATAAAACTCATGTTGCCCTCCTCCATTTCAACCAGCCAGCTTGTATCCTATGGTTAACATCATTATCGATCTCTCCATCATTCTGAATAGCATAGCAATAAAGATTGTGAACAAAAATGCTTTAGGCTAGATGTTATTTCATCCATTTTAGAAACAAGACAAATAAATACGATCACGTGACTGAAAACAACGCATCTGAATCCAAAAAACTTTGTGCCAATTATCATTTTCACCATAATAGTCCAACTATGAAAGAACTAAATGAATTGATGTCAAAACGACGTACTATTTAGAGGTATAGAAATAATCCACACCTAACAAATATGATTAATTAAACCTCCAAATTTTTGGACAAAGAAAAATCAATGTTTATGCTAAATCCAAATATTCACAAAGGATAACCCAAAATGAAAATTACAGGCATAGAAAGTAAACAAATATGATCAATCTAAAAAATAAAATCATACATGTTTTGATCAAACACAACAGCCCAAAGGTTGCTCTGATACCACATGTAAAATATAAGTAGAAAAAATAAAATAAGCAGTGAAAGAGAATCATAATACCTCCGGCCATTTGTGCTTGAATTTTGTTGAAATATACCACTTGTAAAACAAAGAGATTTTGTGTAAAGAACTATTATAGATTGTAACTTATTCACAATTAAAGATAATTTGCTCTAATACCCTCATTATTCCATCTATCAAAGAATAACAATGTAGATCGTAACTTATTCATAATTAAAGACAATTATTCTATCTCCATAAAGTGACAATTCAATAGCCCTAGATATATGAACTACCACATAGGAAAAACCAAAAGTTGGTATGTGAATCACCAAATAGAGAAAACCAAAGTTTTTCTTACATGTTAAACGATTGAAAAGATCAAAAGAAGTATGCCTGACGAGCACCGAAGTCAAACCTCTCTTAATGTGAGGGAGGACATCGACATCTGTATCGCTCTTGTTGGAGGAACCATTGCAGCTCCCCTCCAAGATCCTATTAAGCAAATGCAAATTGGATCTTCTATCCATGGTCCCTTCAAATATCAGCTTATCGATTTTCCCCAGGAAAACTAGAATATCTTTGCATTGAAGTCCCCTGATATGGAAGGTATCAATCCTGTAGTCATTTGCTACCGATTTAACATAAGTCCATCTAGCATTCTAGTTAAGTATAAAAGCACAATATCAACAAAGAGTGAAGAAGGATGGCTGAAGTAGAAGTAGACAAACTATTCGATAGATTCATGTAGTTTACTATTCCAAGTAACCATCAAATGTAGTGCTTGCTTGTGAGAAAGCAAAGTAGAAAATTGTGTATATGCAAACTCGAACAAAAGTTACTCCAATGCAAATTTGAACAGAACTTGCTCCAAAGATTGCTTCCCTCTCAGATCGATCAACTCGTTGACTCTGTCTTTGCACCAAGTCTTCACACAAACTCTTAAATTTTATTGAATTCTTTTTATAGTTACAACCATATCAAAATGTTGCATGATGACGAGACAAATAACATCATTTGTTGCCGACCAAGACACCTACTACTTTCGTATGATGCCTTTCGGTATGAAAGCTATTTACCAGCATTTGGTCAACAAAATTTACTAGCATTTGATCAACAAAATTTAGGCCTCACTAGAGCTATTTACCAGCATTTGGTCAACAAAAATTACCAGCATTTGATCAACAAAATTTACCAGCATTTGATCAACAAAATTTAAGCCTCTCCACGTGGACGATATATCGGTGAAGTGGCCTATTACAATTGATCACATCGAGGTGAGATCCTCTTTCATCATTTCCATCAACTTCAAGGATCTAAACTCAAAATGAAATTATCCTCTAATTACCTGATCTAACATGCATCTAATTTAATTGCTAATTACTCAACTCAATGGTACCAGCAGCAAATCTTTATAGAGTGTAAAATCAGCCCATGTTGTTGGGCTGATTTGCAAGGGGTTGGTGGAGAATTAGGAGTTTCGTTTTAACTGGACTTGTCTTTGTTTTAGGGATTTGCCAATAAGAGATCAGGCGGTTGCCAGCCCACATCTTTTTAGGCTTCATGCATTCATATTTTAGTGCATGTAGAAAAGGAGAAGGGAAATGTCTAAACGCACACCCCAAATACCAGCACACACCCTTTCTAAGAGCTCACGTCCTTTCTGTTTTAGAAAATTCTAGAATTTTCTAAGGCACACCTCTTAAGATTTGAGAATTTACTTAATGTTATTGTCATAATAAGTATTTTTATTCTTTCCAAATCGTGGTCTTTCTTTGGTACTCGATTCTTTTTATTTTTGAGAGGATTTGTGAGTATAGTATAGATTATAGGTTTGGATATAGAAAAATATGAGTTGTTATATGTAAAGATTTTTTGTTACTCAACGAGTCAATAAAAGTAAGGAAAATAGATATGAAATTTAGGATCAAAGAAGGGAGATAAAATAAAATATAATCTTTCGGTATATTAGATTATATTTATGTATTCTTATAGAATCAATATGGAAGCAACATTTCGATCCAAAATTTAATGAAAAGAATACTTCAAGTAGAATATGTTATATTTTTTGATTTGGCCCAATTCACTGATTTTCAAAAAATATTAAATTAAAATTAGAGGTAGATATGAATGAGAGAATTATAAAAAAAAAAAAAATTAAGATATAGTTTTGTAATGCCTAAAATGAAAGACAAAAAAAAAATCGAAGAAAAGAACATTATTAGTTGGTGTTCAGTAATGAAAAAGCAAGCACACAATAGTTATTACAAAAGTAGTTATTACGAAAGTATATGTTATTCAATGGATATCAATTTAAACACTAATTGTCAAAAAATATTAATCAATCAAATCACAGAAAAAATTTCAAATCATCACATAAATTAACATGAAGATTTTAAATGTGGAAAATCTTAATGGGAAAAAATTATTGCAGAACTGCACTATGATTATAAGTTAATTATGATGATTTGACTACAGTAACTAGACAACAACGACTAACTAATAGTTTAAAATCTAACTCATATAGTAAATAGCCACAGATAGAGTTTCACACTTAAACTATTTCAAATCTAGTAATAATTTACCACTCAAGATATAGACTACAATATAAAATTACAAAAGAATTGCAAACAAATAGAAATTATCACAATGATAAATTAAATACTTGTCGGTTGGTTGGATATGTAGATAGACATTAATCTCCATAAGGCACGAACCAAAACTCCTTCTTTTTTAATAAAAATCTCTTATTTATTCTTCTTGACAAGCTCTCTTTTCTTCTTTTTTTCTCCACTTTTTTGCACCTTTTTCATTAAAAATGACGGTATATAAATAGGATTTAAATCCTCCAAATAGACCCTCAAATTCTTTTTTAATCATATCCTTCGAAGTTAAACCCAGGGATCCAAGAGAAATTAAAATCCAACTTAAATTTCATGGGAAAACCATCGTTGTTCCATTGGTCTATCCAAAGGCCCCTCTAATAGTCTTTATCACTATCCAAATCCGCTTCTATTGCCCTTTATTGTAAGATCTTAGTGTTAGTTGTCGACAGCCCTTTCAACGGCCGTTTTAATAGCCCTTCAGTAAAATGGTTGTAGCTTTCAATTTCAAAATACGATTTGAGTGATCAAGGCACCATTGGAAAGAAAACTCAAAGTTCTATAAATTATTCCTATATAAAATTTTCAAGTTCTTTCGGCATCAGTTTCAAATCTTGGTTTGAAGTTAATATTACTGCACAGTCTTCATCAATTCTTACTATTACTTCTTCCCAATTTTAAGCAATCATAAATTTTACATCCGAATTCCATTTTTTTAACCTAATCTAGGCATTATTATGAAGGTTGCTCATAACTTTATACTTTATAGTGACACCTTCCTAACATTCTCATTGTTGCTTTGTCAAATCAGCATATTTGGTATACATGTTGTATTAGTCTTTATCAGTCTTGAGTTTGGTTATGCCCAAATACTTGGACAGGATCTTCATGAATTTTAGTGATTTGCCATATATATAGTAGCAAAAATCCTAATAGTTATTTTTTCCATTCTTAGATGCTCTTAGAATTTTGCGAAAATCATCAAAAATCAAAAAATAAAAAATAATAATGTCTGGCCATGTTTCTCCCATTTACGTTGGATAATCAACGAAGGTCGAAGTAACCTCACAGCCATGTGAAGAGCCCACGATTATATAAAAAAGAAAAATAAATCTATAAATCTCTCCTTTTGTTCTTTATTTTGATTGTAAATTTCTTTTCATTATAATTTTGAGATTTTTGTAATTTAATAATAATGACAATGAAGATAACTCAAATTTTCACCGAAAACTGACATGAATCTAATTTAATTGCTAATTACTCCACTCAATGGTACAGTAGCAAATCTTTATCGAGTGTAAAATCAACCAAATAGTCGACTGAAGCCCATACATTAATATTAATAGAGCGTAATTTATTCATGTTATATCAAAATGGAAAGGCCTAGCCAAAAGTAACGACATGCATGCCTTTTTTTCCCGATCAAACTCCCACACACACATTTTTTTCAACATTATCTAAATTAAAATCTCTCTGAGAGCCTCTATTTGTGAGAGGAGAGTTGGCTAAGTAATAAGTACTATTAGTCTATATATTGGTACAATAAAAAGGTACAAGAAAGTACATGGCTATCACAAAGAAGAAACTGATCATTCACAAACACCAAAAAAGACATACCTGCAGACATATGGTACAACTAATCACTTAGGAGGCTTGCACTTGATCGATGCGGTGTTGGGCGCTCTCCTTCATATATATGGCCTTGGTAGCAACCCTAGCCCTTGCATGGTCTATCTTGTTGGCCCCCAGCCGGTGCTTCCCTGTCAAGCACTTGTGCATCCAGGACAACACCGCCAGTGCAGCGACCCTAAACCAATCAGAGGCCACAAACCCAGAAACAATGATGAACATAGAAATTACAGCGGGCACCAGTATGGGGTTGAAGATGACGAGCAACGGGGTGGCTACGATGACAGCGATGTCGGTCTCGACGAGAACGAGGCCTGAGAGGAGCAGCAGGGATCCACCGGCTGTGGCGGCAGAGACAGTCTTGATTATTTGGGAGGAGATGGGCTGCTGCTGTTGGCGCTTTGCCATTGTCAAGAGAGCGATGATCACTCTTTTTCTTTCTTTTTCTCTAATTTTTGGGCGAAAAGGATTGAATGGAATAGGATCAGTATCAAGGGGAGAGGGATGAGGAGTTAATTACAGAGGGAAGAAATGACATGTGTGGAAGGGACGAGGGTTTCGCCGTGTGGTGGTGACACAAGTGGATGGGGATTTTGGATGGACTCCGAGTCCCAGATGACATTGGGGATGTAAACCGTGTAAGGAGCTAGACAAGATTTGTAGTGGTTGGTAGAGAATTGGGAGTTTCGTTTTAAGTAGGCTTGTCTTTATTTTAGGAACTTGCAAATTACAGGTCAGCGGTAGCTGGCCCATGGACAATCTTCCATTTTTGGCCTTATGGGCTCGCATTTTAGCGCATGTAGAAAAGGAGAAGGAAAAACTCTAAAAGCCCTTACCCTAACGGACGTGGCTTCTAAAATTGCACGGCCTTTTGTTTTAGAACATTTAAGAATTTTCTAAAGGCACGCCTTTCAAAATTTGAGAATTTATTAAGTGTTATTATCGTAACAAGTTTTTTTATTCTTCCCAAATCGCCATCTTTTTTTAGTGTCTGATTCTTATAATTTCTGAATGGATCTGCAAATATAATACAGATTTCAGGTTTCAAATTTTTTGGGCATAGAAAGATGTGAGTTATTATATGTAAAGGTTTCTTGCAACTCAAGGAATCAATAAAACTAAGGAAAATAGAGATGAAATCTAGAATCAAGGAAAGGAGATAAAATAAAATATAATTGTTCGATGTATTAGATTATATTAATGTATTCCTACCAAATCAATAGAAGAAACATTTTCGATCTAAATTTTAATAAAAAAAATACTTCTAGTAGAATATGTTATGTTTTCGGCTTTGGCCCAATTCAATAACTTTCAAAAAATATCAAATCCGTATTAAAGGTAGATATTAATGAGAGAAACATAAGAAAATTTAATATATAATTTTCTAATACCTAAATGAAAAATAGAAAATATCGAAGAAAAAAAATTATCAATCAGTGTTTGGTAATAAAAAAGATGCACACAAATACTAGTTATTGTTGAAGTATGCATTATTCAACAGATATTAATTTAAGCACTAATTATCAAAAGTAGTTAATCAATCAATACATAATAAATCTCAAATCATCACACTAATTAATATAGAGATTTTAAACGTGGAAAAGCTAAACGAGGAAAAACTTACTGAAGAACTGTACTACGATTATAAGTCAATTACTGTGATTTGTTTATAGCCGGAAGATAACCATGACTGACCAATAGTCTAAGACTTAACTTGTATACTAGACAGACACAGACAAAGTTCCAAACTCAAACTATTTCAAATCTAGTAATAATTCACCAGTCAAGAAGCAGCTTTACAATATAAAATTATAAACGCATTACAAACAAGTAGAAATTATGACAACCATAAATTAAATATTCGTCTATTGGTTGGATATATTGATAAACGTTAATCTCCATAAGCCATGAACCAAAACTCATTCTCCTTCAATAAAATCTTATGTTTGTTTTTGTTGAGAAGCTCTCTCTTCTTCTCTTTTCTCCACCGTTTTTGCACTTTTTCGTTGAAGATGGCGGTATATAAATAGAATTTACACCCTTCAAATAAACTCTCAATTTTTTTAATCATATCTATCGAAGCTAAACCCAATGATCCAAAAGAAATCATAATCCAACTTAAATTCCGTAAGAAAATTATAAAAAAATGCCTTTGCTCATATTGCTCCATTAGTCTGTCCAAAGGACCTTTCAGTAGTCCTTGCCGCTATCCAAACCTATTTCAACAGTCCTTTACTATGAAATCTCAGTAATGGATGTTAATGGTCTCTTCAACAGCCACTTTAATAGCCCTTCAGTAAAATGGTTGTAGTTTTCGATCCTAAAATCCGATTTGGGTGATCTAGGAACCATTGGAAAAAAAACTAAAAGTTCTGCAAATTCTTTTTATATCAATTTTTCCAGTTCTGCCTCATCTTCTTCAAAACTAAGCTTAAAACTGATATTGATGCACAGCCTTTATCAATTCTTTTTACTATTTCTTTCCAACTTTGAGCAATCAAAAATTTCACGTTCGAACTCCGTCTTAACTGATTTTGGTGTTATTACAAAGATTGGTCATAGCTCTATATTTTTGTAGTAACACCTTCCTAGCTTCTCTAATTTTGTCTGTAAAGTTGGAATCTCATTTGGATTTGTAGAATTCAATATAGATTTATTAGAAGTCAACCAAATATTGATCGACTTCTGATAAACCTAATTTGGCATGATGATACGAGAAAACATATACAAAAATACAAATTAAAGCTAATAAATCATGCATCACTTAGATATCAATATGTCAGACCCGATTAATTCATGATGTATATAACTCAGGAAGTTGAATAGTTAGGAGTGTTATAATAAATTCAAATCTAATTACACCCAACTAGCTTATTGCCAGTACTTAATAATAGGCGCCTAAATATTTTTTTTTTGTTTCTCACAAAAGAAAATAAAAAACCGATTATATGCTTAAATGAAAAATAAATTTCTAACTCATTTTTATAGGAATCACGGTTGTAATTAGTGTGTGTAACAAATCATTAAACTTTTAGGTGTCCCTTGTGGACAAGTTGTAATTTTGTGAAGGTCTACAATAATGCTATCTATAAACATCAAATTCATCTTTTTAGATATTTCAATTAAGCCCAGAAAGAAAATAGGTTGAGGAAAAATTTACAAGATTAGTAAAAAATAGAAAATATCAAGTCAAATTAGATAACACCATTAGTTAAAATCTAACCTCCTATCTCCGTATTTTTTTTAAATTACTATTCATGCATTACACTTAATGCAATCACTTGTATTCAAAAACTTAAAATTTTCATTGGTTAAATTTTCTAATATATCTCTATATGTTAATTTATTGATACTTTTCGACCTTTTCTTCTTTATTTTTTTCCACTTCGGGATCAAAGATTTAAAATCAGGCAATCTTGATTTACTTTTTTTTATTTTCATGGATCATTATCTTAATGTCATATTTGTCCTTACTTTTTTCTTGGGAACAAAACTTTAATATCAAGTTTATACCTTTTTACTTTTCTGGGAGTCATATCTTTAATACTATACTCATCCTTACTTTACATATTTAAGCAATTAAGAAACATGTAGGTAGGATAGATATATTTAACTTCAAAAAATCATCATTTTAATACACATACAAAAAAAAAAAAACAAAAATCAATCACATTAATCTACTATTTAACAATTTAATATATAATTTAATATCTATAATAATAACCCTATGCATATTTTACTTAAAAATTTTCAAATTTATGTTTTTCTCACACAAATTTCACTCAACCAAGTAACAATTATTTTTTCTTCTAAAATAAAAATAATAAAAAAAATTGTGCAGGTAGTCCTTAGATATTCTCACACTTGGTTGTATTTTTCAATCACGGACTTAAGCATTATATTATTCTCAATGTATATAAATAAACAATGCAAAGCAACATGAAAATTTAGATATAATATAAGTGGTAGGGAATCTAAGCCCTTGAGAAAAAAATACAAAAACACCTAGAAAATTTATTACTAAAAGAACTATAAAGAACAAGAAAAATTTTCAAAAGTACTATTTATATCCATATATACAAGTCCAAACATGTCTGGTTCGACCTTAACTAGAAGTAGCATGAGTCATCATTCCTTCAACCGTTTATTGAATGCAAGTGTCTTTGTTAGTTGAAAAAAATTCATATTAGGCACTCATCTCTCCCTCAGCCCATCATTGCTTTACTCTACATTCTTACAAAACATCAAACATGATACAATAAGTATTCACCATTGAAGAATGATTGAGAAGAGGAAAAAGAAGAACTTGAAAAATGAGAAGAAGCCATTGAAGAATAATTGAGAGCTTCTTCATCATCGTCCATGTATTATCAATGATGTGCCTTAACTTGAATCTTGATCTTTAAGAAGAGCGCAGCAGTCAGATCCATAACTTTATTAACATTTTCATCGAGTTTCAATTTTCATCTTTTAAAGATGTACTTGCAAAGGCTATAAAATCTTTTCTTTGCACTTATCTGATATTTTGATGTGAATTTTAAGTCCTTGTTTTACAATCATGAGATTAGTTTACAGTCCACTCAAGCCAATGCTAATTAAAGTTTATAATTTGTGTAATTAGTTTGTACTATATACTCAAGTTATTGTCAATTGAGGGAATTGTATGATGCACTCAAACCTGAGTAATTGAGATTGGGGTTATGGTACACTCAAGTCAGGATAATTGAGGAACACTAGCAATGTGCTAGGGTTACACTGTATTAAAATAGTTATTATAAATGCGATTTATTTGAACATTAGGATGTGGTCTTCTACTTCTTAGTTGATCGGACTTGTGATCTAGTTTTTATTCATAGTACAAGTGGAAGCCCTTCTACTAAGAGGAAGAATGGATTTAGGGTTATCCTGAGTCACTATAAAAATCTTGGTGAGTTCTACTTATATTTGATATCTATAGATACTTATTTTATTTCATTGTATAAAACAACTATGTTAATTTATTAACTAAGTTAAAATATGGTTGCAATCATATTCACCCCTATAAGACATACATCTATACTCTAACGTGATCCTAACAATAATATCAGGTTTAGATTTCTTATGAAGCTACTCTTGCCTTTTAGTAGTACTAGATGTCAGCTCATCTATACTCTTATGGCTTTCTAAATTGATTGAAACAACAAAGTTTGTCTTTTTCTTCAAACTATAAGAAATAAGATTGATATTTTTTAATTCTATCCTTATTGTTCATCTCTAGTAGTGATGGGAGCATACAATTATCTTGTATTCACAATAAAAAGGTAATATTACTTATCTGAGCCATGATCTCAGGAAATAGTATCATTGTGGTGATTGATTTGTTTTTTATTATGCTTAAATTGATTTTGTGTATGTGGCGTTTATAGTGATATTGCATCACTTAGTTTATATTATCTTCAAGATTGATTTGTAGAAGTAATGGTGCCAAGAATTGTTACAGTGCATGAGCCATATGCATGGTAAACTGTTGAGGAGTTATTAGCTTCCACCTTAGTTTGGATGATTTCTCTAATCAAGATTATAGTTTCTGAATATAAAGTGTTAGTAGGTCTAGAACAAATATTGAAGGTTTTAGTTTGCCCATGGAGAGTTTCTTTAAACCCGATAAAGTGGGACAATTTAATTTAGTATGTCCTTCCAGATTGTACATGCTTCACACATCTTTTGTATATTCAACAAATCTAGTACATTTAGTTTTGGTGGACGCTAGATATTTAACTTTTTTAGTGAAATAAGTTAATCGAGTATTAATATCATTTGCTTCATCAAGATGATAGATCCAACCTCGAGCTACTATGGTAGTTGTAGGTTTGTCTCTATCTAATTCCTCTATTTTCCACTCTTGAAAATTTTCGGTGTGTACCATCCTTAATCGAAAAGTCTCCATTGTACTTCTACTATACTTATTTATATAATGCATAAGTAATTTCTTACTTGTACATAGGCATAAAATTTGACTTGTATGCCATATAATATATGCTAAGACTTATACTACTTAGTTTGTTGGATCGTGTTGGATCTGTTGTTAGTTATGGTTGTTATTTGAAATTTTTATTGAAAGTTCTTTTTTTTTGGATTATGGAGATGTCAAGAGGGATATTCTTGTATTTATATATTGTATATTTGATGTTAACTGAAATTGTGATTTCATAAATAGGTTGAGTGTGAATGAAATTATATTGCGATATATAATATTTTGATAAATAAAAAGAAGATGATACATAAGTTTAATTTTTTTTTATTATTGTAGTATTTATCGAGAATTAAGAAATTGGGATGTATAACAGTATAGAAGAAGATGGGTGTAACGGTTGGGCTTGTTAGAGAGGGCAATAAAGAAAAATAGTATGCTGATTGCACTCACTAGAAGAGGAGCAGTGGAAGAGGAGATAAAACCAATGGGTCAAGATGCCCAAGGAGAAAATAGTGAAGGATTAGGAGAAATATTTTTATAGTCATTAGAATTAGGGTGGTCAAAAGGTAGCTATGGTTAGGGTTTGATGAATATATAATATTATATATTTTTATATTTTTCAATTAAAAATTTCAATTGGTTCAATTCAGATTGGTTTAGCAACTAGGGATGAACAGTCCCTCCAACTCTCGACCGTCTCCACTCGGAATCGATTGGAGGTCTAAAATAAGGACCGGTAGGAACTATAAGGGTAAAAGGAACAACTTCAAGGGCTGTAGGAACATTATCAGAAACAATCAAAATTGGTCGAAAGCTTTCATGCACCCCTTCCCTCTTTCTCTTCCCCCCCCCCCCCCCCCCCCCCCCCCCCCCGAGATCTTTCTCCCTCCCCCACCATCCCCCTCCCCACCCCCTGCATCTCCCTTCCTCTCTCCCTCCCCCCCCCCCTCTCCCTCATTCTTCCTCCCTCTCTTTTCCCTCTCCCTCCCCCTCCCCACTAAAATTAAATTCCGACCCTTCGTCAAAATCCGACCACATCTGACCGAGTTAGAGTCAATTGGAAATCAGTATGATTCCAACGAGCAAGAAGATCAGAGTCTCACCTCCTCCTCTTGGTCGGTTGGAATTCTCTGACAACCACCTCCTTCGACCAATTATACATTCCTATTTGCAACTCTCAAATCCGACTACATTTAGAATAAACCGAAATGATTTGCATGATTTGGTGTAGTTCGGTTAGTTTATACGATTTCAGAAACTTTTGCTAATCCCTAACATTCGTAAATAAAGGGTAATAAATAAAATGTTAGAAGAAAGTCCAAAGTATTAAATACTTTAATTGTTTTCCCATTAAATAAGCCATAAAAAGGGTTATCTGATTATCGGGTCCTCTTGCCTTGTACCTTGACCCATCACCCATATTGCAAGTTTGCGAAGGGCCGATAGTCTTCGACGGGAGTTTCCATAGGAGTACACCACTTTTCTGGGAGTTTCTAGAGGGGCACACCATTTTTCTTAATGAGCCCACTTAAAAATTTTCTTTTATTTACAACATTGCCATTTAAATTTTAAAGCAAAAATATCCTCATTTTCAACATCTTTATTCTCTCTCTCTCATCTCCTCCACCACTAAACGCCCAAATCTCCTCTCTCATTTCCTCTCTATTCTCTTTCATCTCCTCCACCGCTAAACACCCATATCTCCTCTCTCATCTCCTCTCTATTTTCTCTCTTTCATCTCATCTCCTCCACTGCTAAACGCTCAAATCTCCTCTCTCATCTCCTCTCTATTTTCTCTCTTTCATCTCATCTCTTCCACCGCTAAACGCCCAAATCTCCTCTCTCATCTCCTCTCTATTCTCTCTCTTTCAATCTCATCTTCAACCTCTCTATTTCGAAAAAATCTAAACGGTATCTTTGATCCGGACTAGACAGTCTGAATCTGATAAGGTGGATTTGGAACTGCAAGTCCGGATCCACCATAAAGGATTCGGGCTGTCTAGTCCGGAGCTTGCTGCAATATTGGAAGAAAAATAGAAAAGAGTAATTTTTGAAATTTTAGATGTGTTCACTAGGAAAAATCCTTTCTTTTAAAAAGAGAGGATGGGCTCACTAGGAAAAGTGGGCACACTTGGAAAAATGGTGTGCTCCTTTGGAAATTCCCTACTTTTTCCCAGTGAGCCCACTTTATAGTGTAAATGGGCTCACCAAGAAAAATGGTGTGCTCCTTTAGAAACTCCCCCTTCAACCTTCCCTTATATGCCCCAATATCTCCTCCGGCCTCTTTTCGTCCTCTCGGCCTCTTGAACCGCAAAAGATCAAACATCAAAAAGGGCGAAGAGAGCGAAGGAAGTAGCCATTAATTTAAATAAAATAAAATAAATAAATCCATTCGTCCTCTTTCTTGGTTCGCTAGATCAAAACCCTAGTTGTCAAACTCTAATAGTTAGAATTAGGGCAGCGAAAGTGAAAAGTGGCCGTGTTTCTCAACAATGGACATCGAACAGAAGCAAGCCGAGCTCATAGATCAGTTCGCGAAGCAGGCTGAGGTTCTAGAAGGGGCGTCGCTCGCCGGTCTCATAGTCGAGGCCACCACTCATCCCTCCCTCTTCGCCTTCTCCGAGATCCTTTCCGTTCCCAGTCTCTCCAAGGTAAAGAGAGGGGAAAAAAAAAAAAAACTCTAGCCCTTTTTCTTGAATTTGATGTTCTAGTTGAAACCCTATTTTTTGGGGCCTGTGTTTTTGGCACCTTGCTTTCTATTTTGGTTTCATTGATTTTTGCTTCGGAATGCAGCTTGAAGGGACTCCGTATTCCTCACATCTTGACTTGCTCCGCGTGTTTGCTTACGGCACTTGCAGCGATTACAAGAGTAAGCACTAGTTATTACATTTAATTTGCAGCGTATTTTTTTAATCCTTTATTTGTACTGTACTTGTGAATTCTGAACTTCGAGGCCTAGTGTTTGATGTGTTCTTTTTAGGTAGTGTATTTTTTTGTAGATTCATCTATTTTGCTTCTGTTGAGTTAATTATGTTTCAGAGGGTGGTAGTTGTTCATGTATGAGTGCTTATGCTTTAATCTAGAAATCTAGGGTTTAACATGAATGTATCTACATCTGTAATTTTGCTCTTTGAGCAATTAGTCTTTGAAGTGTTGGAGAGGATGTTGTTTGAAAGTATATGTTATGTATTTGCACATGGTGTTCTGAAGGGCAAAAAATGAGCGTAGAGTTTGAAAACTTTAGCTATATTCTTATAACATATTAAATTTTTTGGTGGCTTGAAGCTTTTGCCAGCCTTAGCATTTGGTATGTTTGTAGGTGAGGTGGAAATATGGCAGAATTTGTTTGGATTTTGTGATGGTAGAATTTGATAAATTAGTTAGCATATGTTCTAAAGGAAGCCTTTCATCATGATTTATTCGGATTGGTCATATATGAATCAATTTTTTTAATGTTCAATTCTAGAATGGCCTTATCTTAGTTAAACTATCATCCTTGTATCTAATTTTATGACTCCATATGGAAGAATTTTGTTTTATTTATATTTTTCTCATTTTCCATGTAATTCTGTGCATTGCCATCTTAATGGATCCATCTCTCTGATTGAAGCCTTCTATCACTAAAGTAAGTCATTCCTATCTATTACCATAAGTATAACTGGGGGCATTCAATGTGCATGCCAAACTTTGGGTCGAGCAAGTGTCAAGACCTATCATGTTAAACCTAATAAATCACTTTTATTTAGTGTGGATCATGTGCTTCTTGTCCATCAGAGAGGGTCCAACAACACTTCTGGAAGTCATCCTTTGGGGTGTGTGTGTGTATATAGAGGACATTAAGCTCACCGATGTTCTTCCAAACCGCTCAAAAGTATCTCTGGAGTGCAAAACAAGCACAAATCATGCATCTTTAGAGTTTTTGTAGGTTTTTCCTGGTTACTGTGGCGTATGGAAGAGATCTTGTAAAACTTTGAGCCCATCTAAGTATGAAAAATTTTCAAATTTTCGTAGACGAAGCATAGTCTAGACGAAGAGGGAACAGCAGATTTTGCGGCAAGACGTAAGCAGGCTATCTTATATGCAATAATTAGTTTAGTGAGGGCGTCAATAAGTCAAATTGTCATTGGATGCTTGGGCTTGAATTTCAATGGTTGTTAATATGTTGTTCTGCAAATGCTATTTTGATTTCTTTCCTCCTATGGTTGTGAAATTGTTGAAGAGATTAACTTAGCTCAAAGGTAGGGTTTTGGCAACTGGTTGTCACTTTGGTTAACAACTAATATGGTACAACAATTTGGTATGCATAAATAACTTTGATTTAGTTTGTAGAAGTTACATGTATGGGGGTAGAAGAAATAAATATTATTCCCTGATTAAAATTTGCCAAGTAAGGTAGAGGAGACGAGGAGCTCTCTGGACTTTAATACTATGTAGCACATATATGGGATGGATATGGGCACGAGTATGGATGTGTTTTGGGGCACTGCAAGTTTGTAAAATGTAGGGTAGATAGAGTATACAACTATAGTCACACACACAAAAAGTGACATCTTATACTATAATTTTAAAATGTGTCGTCTAATTGTTACCACCATTCTATTTGACACTCGCCAATTATTAATGTTGTGACACTATACTAAATAGCTTTAATATATAGGTAAAACTAAATTTATAACTCAAATTAGTAAAGTAAACAAAAAAGTATATGAGAAGTGAGAATGTATATTGCCTTGAAAAAGAAACATGCTTGTGTAATGTTTTAACTTTAAATTATATTATAAAATTGAGGACGCAACTATAAAGTGTTCGACACATATACAAAGAGTGTCCAAGAAGTGTTGGACACATGTTCGTCATGTGTTCGGTACCTGTACTTCTTATATTAGAGGTGTCCATGCTACATAGCTTTAGCAAGTTCTTTAACAAGTAGGATCTCTTTAGAAGAGGTGCATGTGATGGGGCATTTGAATATTGTTTTTATCCTTTTTTTCCTTTCTGTCGTTGGCCAAAAGGAGAAAATAGAAAATTTCATGAAAGCTAACTAAGGGATTATGAGCATTAGTAGTGGCATATGACGGGGGATCATATTTAAGGGAGATTGCAATGTCATTGCTTTTTGTCATTGTTAGACCTTTTAACTTTAGCTGTATAAGCGCATATGGCAGTGGATGATTTAGGCTACATATAGTACTTCCTTGAGTTGAAGTATAATGTGCAAAAAGAGATTTAAGATTACTCTAAATGATTTGACCTTCTACAGAAAATTAAATGAGATTACTTTATTTTATGCATTGTTTTAAATATTTCCAATACGACCAATATACCCCTCCTCCTCCCTCCCGATATATTACTTTTTGAGGTCAACCGAGACGATACATTTTGAAAGGGGTCATATCATTTATGCGTATATCGGCTTGATATTCGTGATATTGCCTGAGATATCACCCCAATATATCAGATGATTTATTTTTTAAATTGAATTTTTATGTTAGAAATATATTTGGTGTCATATTCAATATTATTCCCTTATTTAAAAAACCCAAATTCTTTCACACCATTCTTCCACGCGCACTACCTATTTTTCATCACTTTCCTCTCTTTAAATCAACCAGACTTTTGAATTGTTTCCATAAAAACTTGAGAGTTAGATATGCAAAGAGTTAAAAATGCTAGATTTACAATGTGAAGTTTATTTAAATACTACTTAAGACTTAAAACTTTCTCTAAAACTCTCTTCTTCCACTTTTCTCTTTTTACGCTTTTGCTTTTTCAACTACTGTTGTTATTGTTACTACTATTGTTATTCTCGTTGATACTATTATTGCTAATAATATTTTTCAACTACTATCTTACTAGTATTCTTGTCGTGTTTACTAGTATTCTTGTCGTGTCTGAATTTCAATTATTTCTGTAGTTGAATCTATTCCATTTTATTTTCTTATGCTTGTATTAATGAACATATTCTTGAATACCTTTATATATATTATGACATATTAGTTATATAGATGAAATTAAACCATCTATAAGATATTAAATTTACTTGTTTGATGTGTATATATAATGTTTGATATGAACATCTGATATGAGCTCGTATCCCCGATATTATCGTCCAATATCTGCTATCCAATTTGAGAAGAACACATCTGATACGATGCCGATATTCAATATTTAGAATCATAATTTTATGGGATTCAGGTGAATCTGTATGCACTGTCTTATGCTAGAAACTAGTTGAAATTTTGAATCGGTGAATTGGCTGTAACTTTAATTCTCAATGTGTGGATAATATATGATATTACAATTTTAGGAACACCATCATTGTTTTGTTTGCCAGTCTATTATATAT
Organism: Dracaena cambodiana; assembly: GCA_036321105.1. Lineage (NCBI taxonomy): Eukaryota > Viridiplantae > Streptophyta > Magnoliopsida > Asparagales > Asparagaceae > Dracaena > Dracaena cambodiana. Next base: position 18,326,474 of record JAYEPQ010000004.1, on the reverse strand, counting down.
CCTACATTTAGAAGGGCCAATTTTGCATACACAAGCACACATAAGTGGTCAGAAACTGGCGGATCTAGAGATATCAAGCAACATGATGGAACAAAGTATCCTGTGGGTGAGCTCAATTGCGCTGCCTTATCAGTGGAACCATTGTATCTTTCTTGTTATGTTAGGTTGATTTGATTGCTATTTTACTTAGTTTGTTATGAAACGGGGAGCTAGTGAAATTGGTTAGCATAGGGCAAGAGGGAAGCATGCAAATGATGTCTGTTAGTGGTTGTTAGTCATGTAATTTTAATCCTAACTGAGCTGCTTCATAATCCAAAATCTTGTTTCTTAGTTATTATTCTCTATATTTGCTAATGGTAGGATGTGACTGGTGCAGGACTCCAGTAGTTTACTCAAAAAGAGTGTATGCATTTTATGTGGTAGTTTTAGGCTTTTTCTCTCTAGGGTATCGAATTTGATTCAGGTTGGATTAGGGGCAGTTTATCATAAACTTTTAATATTTCTTCCTCATTTCTCAGAGTTATTGTGCTTCTCTCGTTTCTTTTGGGTTCTTTATACACTGTGGTGATTGTGCTTGTTAATGGTGTGTCTCATTTCTCATAACTATTTCTTTATTCTAAGGACAGCACAAAAGGCATTTGAAGAATAAAGTAGTGGACTACTTTAAGGCCCAAATCTGCACTTTTTGACTTTGCTATACTATTTAGGTTTTAGCTCATCATCCTATTGGATTTAGATCTCTACATGGTTCAAATAGGTGTTGGTCTACCATCAGCTCGACAGGCTGACACTGGCTAATGAACACTGTAAACTTTGATCCGTGGACAACCCTGGTATCCTTGCATATGCGAATGTGGAAGGTCAAATCACCAATCATGTTATGAAGTTCTTGAGAATGTTTCCAATATGCAGTCACTAATGCTGACCTGATTGAAAAATTGTATTACAGACCCTATTAGTTGGGGTTGTATGTAACGTTTCCTCATTGCATGCTCTGACTTTCGGGTTTTCAGAGGTAATATATTTGTTGTAACTTAAGTTTACTTTGTTTCAGACTATTGTGAATTTATATTTTTGGGCCTCACTTCTGTGATCTCATTAAATCCTCTATTTAATGTTATGTATTTGTGTGTCTCTTGCACCAAAGTAGCTTAGTCAAGATACTCAGACGCCTATTCCACAAGTTTGCTATTTTTACATGAGATTGTGGCATCACCTGTGTGGCATGGGGTGTCAACAAGCTCAGTAATTTTGCTGTTTTTGTCATCTTCCAAGTGTAGACTCATGCTTCGAAAGGGCCTGTACTAATTTGAGCCTAACGTTCAAGTCTGTCCTTAGATCAAGACTAATCAAGAATGATACGTCAATCCTGTTTAGGCATGTGTCCACTTGAGGAGTGATGCGATTTAATTCGTGCACTCCTAAGTGCAAGAGATCGACAAGCCAACCTATATTGTTCTTCTCGAGGACGCTGCACCTAAAGTGATGAATACTTCAAAGAGGAATTACGGTTGATTATATGCAAAGAGATTTTGAGTGGTTTAAATAATAGACAGAATATCAACATAGATAGATGAGAGAACTCCTCAAAATCTTCTCCTAAGTTGGTTAAACACAAATTTTATCTCAACAAAATAAATCAGATGGTCAAATTTAGTCGAAAGATTATTTTTTAAGCATGCAATTTAAAGAAGTAATTTTTTTTTCTGAGTTTGACCCAAAAGTTTACGCATTTATGGTACTTACACATGATTTTAAGAATAATTTATTAATGAGAAGAAATAGTTACTCAAAACCTAAGTATGCACCATACCTCAATAGTCAATGACACATTAAAAGCTAAAAAGCAATTATCCTCAAAATATACACTATTAAAGAGTCCAAGATCATATTTTTATTAACAAGATCGAAAAGAAAATTCAAAATAGAACATATATCAATAAAATTCTAAAAAAGACAGCTTAAACCAAGTCAATTGGAAGATCTAGGATTCATCTTATCATCCATTGTTGAAAAGGAATTAATTGCTCATGGCCATTGGGATCATCACATAAAAGAAATAAACTCTTTTATTAATCGATCCCTGAATGGTTGAATAGAAAAAAAAAAAGAGTTTTCTCAAGAACAACGAAGAAGAAGAATAACTCCCTAAAAAAGTTCTGATCTATCTATATCTCCCTTCTATTACAAATAAATTGTATAAGGATGTTTATAACCCCGTAGGCTGGGATACCGTCCATTAGTGTTTTAACTACAAGAAAACTCATATATCTCTATCTAGAGTCGTATTTGCCATTGGGCTGTTGACAACAACTTTATTAGCTGCTTCGATAGTTGTAGCAAGTTAGTTTAGTGTTCTAGCATTGTCAATAGTTGCTTCGGTAACGGTTTTGACAGTGCTGTGCAAGCTGGCGCAGTCTTTAGATATTTTCCAGGACTATCGACAACTATCATATAGCTGTCATCAGCCATTTGATATGTTCATGTGTACAAAGCAGTGCATGCCTTGTTTCTTCTCGTCTTGACTCCAAAATCTTCAAAAACATGTCAAAACACTTGTTAGGTTAGGGTATATATTGAAATTGAGGATTTAATACGAATGCATAATATCTTATTAACACTATAACATTTGAAGCACAAAAGTGGATTACGAGTGCATAAATATGAAATAACGCGCGTTTCACTCGCAATCAAGGTCCATTTTTTTTGCCCCCTTCATGAGTGAGTTCAACTAGTTTTTTCTTTATAGATGAGTAAGAACTCTTTTGGTTGTTGAGTTGCCCTACATAACTTTTCTCCTATATGATATTTTCCTATTAAGCTCTTTGCTAAAACTTATAGCCAATTCAGAGAGAATCTTGGTTGGGAAGCCTTTGGCCCTTATTCATCCATTAAGAACAAGTGAGCAAGAGTGAAAGTCAAGAGAAAGCTTTGGCTTTTCATGCCCAAGACTTTGTTGACGCGAAAGCGTTTTGCATTGAACTTCTTTTTAATAACCTTTTTGCCCCATGTAAAGCACTTATCACTCCTTTTACTTTAAGGCTAGCGAAGTTTGTATGTCGTATTTAGTTTAAAGATTAGGTGCAAATTGCTGTATTCTTGAAATTCTATTTAACTAAATTCATGGGGTTAGGGTTATTATAGCTATTTGTTAAATTGTAGGATTAATAGTTGTGATGATTGGATAGAAGATAGTGATGATGCCTTCTTTATGAAATTTGTCAAAGGTTCTGCCATCTCCGAAGCTTAAAATTGTTTTCTGACTTTAGAGCATTCTTAATAATATATGAATTAGGATGGTAAGATAAATAATTAAAATATGAATGATGTAATATTTTAATAAAATGAGAATTAGGATGGTGGGATATAATAATGTTAAAGTATGTAAGATATAGTTATAATTGGATTATGATTGGGATGGTGATTCTAATAGTGACAATGAAAAAAAAAAGTGAAACACCATTAAATGGTGATGGAATGATGAGGCTCTTTTGGTCATTTATTTTTAGTGCTGCTAGGAATGCCCTTACATATCAATTTTTTAGACCTATTAATTTATGTCTCTGGATGTGGTTGGTTTGGACTAGTTTGATGTAACTTGATCTTTTAGCTGATCATCTAACATCTTGATCATGACATTAATCTAGAAACAAGACTTTCAGTAGTTGTGTACTAACTTTACTTCCTTTCTAGCCAATGTTCATAATTTACTAACTGTTTGTGGCTCAGGTTTGTTTAAAAAGGCCTTCAAGTGGTGTTTGTAAATTTTAAAGTATGCTTGATGATCGGGATGAAACATAATTTTTAGCTGCATGAAATCTTTAAATTTGTTTGGTCGCTCCATGGCTCTGTTATTTTCTATCTGATTTAACAGTTCTATTTTTGTCTTAAACTCTTTATTCTGGTTCTGTCATCAAGGAAACAACTATAAAAGATGTGGGTTGTAACTAAAGCTAAGTGGTGAATGGTTTGTAGTGAGTAGGATAGTAGTTTGTACTCATTAATACGATATAACCACAGCTTGATCCAGTGGCGGGCGGAGATTCTTCAAATTTATTGCATCTTGATCTTATCAGAGATTTGTCTATTTCCTAGTTGGGTTATTGGGTTGGCCAAATCTCAGTTTTCTCCTTGCTCAGTAAACAGTAGGAGAATCCTACACTGGTTCTGAAAACATTTTTTTTTGGCAACATCCCTTTTATAACTTTGTTAGTACACTGATGCCAGACATTTGCATCATTGTTTCATGATGTTCCATCTTAGTGCACATCAGCTAGCTATTATTAGAACTATATTTCTAACTTTTAGTGCTAATTAATCATTTTTATTGATCATTATTCCTATTCAGTTAGTGAACCTATACATCGTGATAATTTATTTCTCTAGTTGGTAAAATTAAACTGATGATAAATGTGCAAGGATTAGAATCTTTGTTTTAAAGGAGAGGGGCTAGAAAAATAAGGTAATACTTGAAAACTTGATGTAAACTAAGCATGGTTTGAAATTTAGGAATCACTCTCACTATTGGTGTTGGATCAATGTTATCCGAATTGGCAACTGACGTATTCTAATGGATATATTTTCGATACATCATATTGGGTACTTCATATGATATGATAAGTACGGTATGAGTACCAGCTTTGAAACCTTGAACTAAGGATTTTGAAAGTACTTTTAAGGAAGCAGAATTCGAAAAAATAGTTATGGTGTAGTAAAAGTAAAAGCATTAATTATACTTAAAAGCTGCCACTGTTTTTGAAGAATATTGGGAACATCCATACAATAGTTGCATTATGCTGCACACTCTGATCAAATTGTACTTTAGATATGTTCTGGTATTTAGCAAAGCTTAAAATCTTGGAATGGGTATTGCCTGATGGTTTTATGATAGCATAAAATCAACGAATGTAAGGTAATGACAATAACATACTTATCGGTAAAGTACTGACAATATTGATAATATCAGTACCGATATTATATGGCCTATATTTTATCGGATACCTCGAAATCCAATTTCATTCAAAATACATATTAGTATTCGACGATATTTAAGACCTTGGTATTTAGGATAAATGACTCTATGTCAATGAAAATAACATAAATTGACACAAGACGAAGGGGATTTAGGATTTTGTAGTGGAGATTTGGAGATTTGGGAGTAAAACTAGGGTTTGATAGAGGATTTGCCGATTTGGGCTTCCCTCCTAGGCGAACCATACAACCACTCTTGCAAATCACATATGAAAGTTTTAAAGAAGTAAATCATATGCTCTCATCTTCAAAACAATTTCTTCTATTATATTCATAAAACATGTTTACAAGGCAATATATAATAAAAAAGTATCTATATGCACCCTACTTACAAATATGATAAAATCATATAAAATTGAAAACCTAATCAAACTTTAGTTAAGAGTTAAATAAAATAAAAGACTAATAATCGTAATCCTAGTATCAAATTAATCTGTTACCCATTTTGCATCACCCCGGGTTGGAAATATTCTCGGTGAATGAATATGCTATAATTCTAGGAGCTTATGAAATTTCACCTATTTATAACTTGATTGTGTCCAATGAGATGATCTCAACAGGAAACAAGATATGAAGATGTGACAGTATCTGATTATGATATTGATACCATCGAATGAGCTTTATTGTTCATTGCATTATAATAATGCAAATTTTCTTCTATGACAAGGGTCTCAAAAGTAGGCATCCAACAATCACATGGACAATGTGAACCTCACAATTGGTGAAGACAGTAATGTCAGCACATGTTTTTTTAGTTAAAATATCTCTAGAATGTCAATAAGGGGCTCTATAATTTCTGTAAATTATGAGGAAGTTTCTTCTATCAATAGTGGTGGTTCAACAAGAACTTCTAGCTCTAATACATCAATAACTCTAGGTTCGGCTTAGGTTGAGAAGTCTAATCATCAACTTTGACTGGAGCTCTAAAACTGTGACAAACTCTGGTTTGGAATTTGTCTTAATCATAACATTACTTGTATTCTTGGAAGCAACATCGATATCCACAGCTCTCAATTTGCCACCATTATCAATAAGCACAATATCAATATTGCCGACTCTTCAAGAGGCATTAGTAAGTGGCAGAATTCACATTCAAAATATTTGATTGGGAGAACGCTATGCCTTTAAGACTTGAAGAGAGACGAAACCTTTGCCCACCGACCAACGCTGCTAGAGCAGGTTTAAGTGAAGTTACTATTTGGTAAGGTTAGGGATTAGTGAAAAAATCATATATTCTGACAGCTGTCAAGTCATCAGGATCATGAAAGGAAATTTCGCAATTGATGGTATTAGGACTTAGCTCATTCTTCGCCATTGATTTGGGGTAAGCGGATTGTCTCAATCTTTCACACTTAGAATATTATTTTATGGTCTTAAAAGATTTTGGTGAATAATCTGAAAGGAGGTGCAGAGCAAAAACTTAGCAAACGTTTCCATTGTGGACAAAACTTATAAATGCCTAAAGACAAAAAAAAAAAAAAAGATTCTCCAACCAACTTAAGTTGAGTATAAAAGCATTTATTTGCTGTAGTTAGGGAAAAGTAACATAAGAAATATTCGAGATGGCTTTTCCAATATTCATAACCTTAACAATCATTAAAACCATAAAAATCTAAAATTGCATCGTATTATATAAAACACTTGGTTGTTTTGGATCTCCATCAATATTGAGGTATTGACCATAAAATATGAATCACATAAAAATTAACTCTAAAATCCAAAATTTAGCACACAAAGTATAGAAACATATTCAAGATCCTCAATGGCTCGAATCTAGCTTAGATTGGGCCCCAAATCCGTCAAATAACTGTTAATAGGTCTGTTGCTGCTATTGGGTGGGTCCTGATTAATGATTGTTGACCTGGTAAAAAACTGAACTTAATTCATGTTGGATTTGGAATTTGAATTTAACAGCTGAGCTAAAGTGGTGCTAGTTGGAGTGGTTTTGTATTAGATCCAATCGTTCCGTCGTCTCCTTTGCGATTGCGGAAGAACAATGATAAAGTAGAGGTGATCAACAAGGTGAAATCGAGGCGTCGTGTGAAAGGAGCCAGTGCTTTGAAGGAGGATGAGTCGGCGCACTAGGGAGCAGTCACAGGGAGGAGGATGAAGACAAAGATTCTCAAAATCAGATCTGATAGTTTCAAAGGGAAATGATTGATGAGCTCAAAGAATGAGGAGCGAGAATGGACTGTAGGAGGTTGACAGGTGTTTGTTGGGACCGATGTGCAAGTAGAGGGGAGTGAATAGGATTGCTAAAATTGTTGACTTAGTTAACAAGTTAACAAAGATTTAAACAGCAAGATAAACAAGCAACCACATAAAAGATAAACACCATAGAAGACACGAGATTTTTACACTGTTTTGGGAATCTCCAAGTTCACTCTTCCTTTCGATCTGAGGGGTTTCCGCTTATAATAAATGAATAAAACCTAGATCACTAGGTTGATATAGTAAGTAGTGCAAGACCATGTCCTGGTCAACCCAAATAATCATCTCTGTAAAGTTACCCACACAAAGTGTAACCCTAGCCTCCCACTAGTATTCCTTAAAACTCCCAGTTTGTGTGTGATGTAAGACCAATGTATGATTGTAAACAAAATGGTTTGAAACTTACGTAGTAAATCTTAATTAAGCACAAACAGAAAGATATTGAAGTCGTTTTTGCAAGATGAAGATTGAAGCTTTTTTGAGATGATAATGTTGAAACTCTGATTCCTCAAAAATCAAGATCCGTGTTGTAGCATGTCTTCAAAAGTGCTTGGATGATGATGAACCTCTCAATCTCCAAAGGCTCTTCTTCTTCGTCAAATTCTTGAAAAATTCTCGAAAAATTCTCCAAAAAGATCTCTAAAAGATATGATTTCAATCTCAACAACCCCTTTTGTACATGAGAATCAACTTTAAGGATCTCAACATAGAGGTATTATTAGAAGCGTTATCTCATCCATCCAATCCTAACTCATCGTAATAGCCTTCCATGTTTAGTACATGTATGAGTCAAATCCTAGGTCAACTTGCCTCGACAAACGTGCTTGAAACCCTTAGCCGCACATGCCATTGTTGTGCCATCGATGGGGCAAGCAAATCCTGGAGCGAAGGGTTCTTATAGGCAGGGTTTCCATCAGATGGCTCAATCCCGTCATCAATGGTGGCCATTGATGGCCATTCGTATTTCCATTGGTGGCTACTTCTCGGCCATCAAATCAGCGATCAAAAGTTCAAAACAAAACTCCTCTCCTTTTAACGATGATATCTTTTACCTTCAAAATCCGATGGCGCTATTCTCGGTACTGTTTCAAAGATGATGCAAGGCTTACAACTTTGTAATAAATTCGTTCACTTGATTTAAATTGTATTTCTGTCAAATATAGCGTTGAAGTTGCATTAGCATAGCAACTTCAATATCGTTCGTTATCTTGCTTGATCTCTTTGTACATCTATCTAATTTGTATATACTCTACAAAACTTGTCATACTTATATGAGAATTTGTTATTCATCAAATCAGTATGTCATGTATGGGCATACATCCAATAATAGCATCAACCATCTAATCAAGAAGTGAAGATGTCGAGGGGCTCTATGGTCGACGATCTGGTGGTGGCAACGAAAAATCAATCGGAGACAAGACGAAAGGGCGTCGATGTTGTGGAGTCGGCGTAGGATTCTGTTGTTGTCGAAGGTACTACTGATTGTTCTGTCATGCAGCTGGTATTGTCATTGACGATCAATTGCTGACAAAGGTAGAGGATGATCCACAAAGGATTGGATGGTTGAGAGCTCATGCAGATCAGATTTGAAAGCAAAGGAGGAAGATTGGAGCGATGGGGCACTGCTGATCATTAAGGATTTGGCGATGGATTGACAATCATCTATAAGATTCTCTAGACGAAAGGTAGTTGAGGTGGAGTTGGGTTAGTGTTGCTGTCATTGGGAAGATGGAGTCGGTTGAATTTTGTTGATATTTTTCTTTATGTTCTCTATTTTTTTACTTCGTTTTTTTTTTAATGATTTTTCCCTCTTTATCTCGTTGTCTCTTGATTTTTTCAAAAATAAAAATCAAAACAAAAGAAGGAAGATGATGAAGATGGAGATGGATTCGGATGTTTAAACTCTAATACAAAATTTGACGTATGATGATAGGAGATTTAGGATTTTATGGTGGAGATTGGTGAATTCGGGGTAAAATTAGGGCTTGATAAAAGATTTGGGCCTCACATCCAGGCGAATCACATGCTAACTCTCACTCTCGCAAATCACATACAGAAAATTTGGTAGAAGTAAATCAAGTGCCTTCTGATTTTCAAAACAATTCTTTCTATTTTATTTATAAAACATGTTTACATGATATTGTATATGGAAGAAGCAATGTTTAAAATAACGATAACAATAACATAACATTTTGTTTCTGTTAGGTTATGTTACATATAGCGTAACACAGAAGGTATGTTATGCAATTTTCTATTTATTTAATAAAAATATAAAACTATATAAAATAAATTTTATAAATTGAATTAAAAAATTCTAAAAGAAAAATATAAAACATTTTATATCCCAGTACTAATTCTAAATTTCTAACAAGTTTCATAATAATTCTCATATTTATCTTTATAATTAAATTACATTCATACTTATAATTTCAGTCATATCTAAACAAGAAAACAAGATTAAATTTATTTTCAATTATTATCAATATTGTATTTATATTTTATAATACTCAATTTATGTTATTTCTAATTGTTTATTTTAGAATAGTTGAGAATTCAATTTAATCAACAAGTAAGAAATTTCAGTAATTGGAAAGAAATTATAAAAAGTAAATAACGATGTGATTACGAACTAGCAACTTAACAATACCACAAGCAATCAAATTAGCCAACAACAAGTCGCCAAATAAAAAAGGCTATAGCAATTTGTTAACAATCAAACTAAATAATCAACATCAATATAAAAATTATTTAAAAAATTACTGTAAACAACATAACGTAATTTAACATAACTTAATGTAAAATAACGGAAAAAATATACCGTTACGGTGTATTGAGCTATTTTAGACCGTTAAGTAACGTTGGTTTCATGTTAGGTTTCATAACGCAACATAACAGGTTTCATAACGCGTTATTTTCAACATTGGGAAGAAGTACCTAAATTCACTACATGTGCAAACAAAATAAAATCAAATAAAATTGGAAACCTATTCAAACTCTAATTAAGAGTTTTAGCTAAAATAAAAAACTAAATAATCCTAATCCTATTCTCTAATTAATTTAAGCCATTATGTTGTTCCCATTATAAACTCTGTTGTGACCTTCCATTTGTTATTGTAACTTTCTTTTTGCTTCTACGTTGGATAAATTTCTTGAATGAGGTTTATTGGATCATAAACTAGAGCAAGGGATGCGGTAAGACACACCGTATCATTTTTTATATTGTGATCTGATTTTTAACACGGCAATATGCATATGTTACAGGTAATACTGGTTGTCTTCCAGCACTGTCAGGTGATCAAGCTCGCAAATTAAAGCAACTTACTGTGCTGACACTGGCTGAGGCAAACAAGGTGTCTTTTTCATCTAACCTTTTCAGCATCAAGTCTGAATATAATGTCTCTCTCTCACCAATCAATAATTCATAGAAAATGACATCTGAAAACTTAACTAGCATAAAAAGGTTCAAAAATTTATATTTTAGGTACAACACAACTGCTAGACGAATATGAGTTGAGAACAGATGCAGTATTATATAAGCTCTAGAAAAATGTATAGATTTGTATAATTGTGCTCAACAGATAAGAATTCAAAAACTAAAAGTTTGGGGAAGATTTAGATAATAAGATAGGCTGCGAAGGAACCATGGACACAGATACAGTGATAATGGAACAGTTGGTTGGAAGTCTTTATCATCTTTGATCTTATTGTTGTCCATCTAGTCCTTTAATGGCCTAAACCTTCTTGTAAAAATTTTCTTAGCTCGTTGTGTAAGGGGGCTAACTGCAGATGTTAACTAGGATACGGATTTTGAACTAGTTTTTCTTAAGAAGGTATTTGTGATATAATTTCAGTTGAGAAAATGGCTGATCATCCATATGATTAATATAAATAACTATATTGCTGCCTAAGTGTGGCCAACCAAGCCTTGTACTTTGCTTTGTTCACCCACTTCCTGTCTAGCTTAAAATGAGATAAATCACTTATGAATTATGCTCGTGTCACATTGAACTGCATTTTCCAATTCTGGTATGGGTGCGATCTGCTAGTTACTAGTAGGTCACTAATTTGTTTGCTCTTTTCCCAAGCTACAAGACGTAGTTGCTGCAGTCTCATTAAAGGAGATGATTCGAGGTTCGTTGTGTAAGTAACATCCAAATATTGCTACTTGACAGATTTGTCACATGCTTCTCTTTTCTCTCTTTGATCCTTTGTGCCTCTCTCTTCCTCCTTGTCATGATCAATTCAGTTTCAGGTATAACATTTTGTTAATGATTAATGTGTGGAATCAACACAATCATGTCCGTAACTTCAAACCTCTAAGCCAGTTTCTAACAGATGATTTCTTCTCAGAGCAGCTGTGCCAAAACCGATCATTTAACCAATTTTTCAGACCATTTGGCACAATCTCACCGCGTGCTAAGCACGACAATAGGAGCTTTTCTATGGTACATAATTGAAAAAGATATGAAGTTGATATCGTCTCTTTTTTCCTGGTTCATTTGGCTTGTAATCAGCTATTAATGTAAGCATCCGAGGCCAGAGCTTTTGAGGATCAACTTTTTGAATCTCTTTGCATTCTTGTGTCTAGCACCCTTAAGTGTATGCGTCTGAACTTTGATATATTATACTCAAGTAATTAAGTTTCAAAATGGGTTGAATTTATATTTTTAATGCTCCAGAGTTGAAAGGAATCTGAAAAATGACCGAAACAATTGAAAACAATTAGGAGTGAGGCTAAAATAGTTGGATCATCTATGGAAAGCAGATTTTCATTAGGCATATATACTTGCAAGCATGCATGCATGGAATTTAGAAGGTTAAAGCCTTGGAGGCAGCTTTTGAGACTAGAAGCAAAGCACAGACCAGTCACATGGTTTGCTTATGGTTAAATCCTAATTCTATGACATCCGTGCATGTATTATTTTGTCCACTTCTCAAGTTTCATTAGGTATTAAACTGTCTTGGTATGAAATATTTGATTTGTTGTATACTTATCTTTATCTGGAGACATGATGTTGCGTGTAGAACCCAAGCCTTACATATACGCATCTTGGAAAACTGGGTCCTGGAATAATCCTAGATCTGACTTCCTGGGTCCAAATTTCTGGTTTGGTGTCTAGTTCATCTGGATTTGGGTGTTATGCAGTCTACGTCACGTAAAATATATTCTATTCTGCTAGTTGATGTCGATTTTGAGGTTTTCGAGTGGAAGGTAATCTAGGTATTGGGACAAGAAAATACACTTCTGCAGAATCGAAGTCTGCTGTTTTTGATTTCGAAACTAAAAGAAAAGAAGGGAAGAGAGAGAAACAAAGAAAAGAATAAAAAAGTGATGTTTGCTTAGGCTATATGCTATAATTGACTACAATGGTGATTTCAATTATAATCGGTCCAATGAATGTAACCTTTGTTTAGTTTATGGTACTCTCTAGCAGTGAATTTTTAGCCTAAATTGGATAAACTTTACCGCTGTAGTTAGAACTCTAATAATTCAAGGGTTAAAAATCCTTTATACCCTTTTCTTCCTCATTTTGGTCTCCCACCACCTTCCCATCCATCTAGACCCATAAGAAAAATAAAACCCATTAAAAAAATAAAAAAGGAAATTCTCTTCTTCATCTCTTTCTCGCAAGCACACATTTTGGTTTAGTTGTTGGGTACGACCATAGGAGGGAGAGAGAGGTCAAGGGTTAGTTATTGCATATGATTAGAAAGGGAGAAGGATGTGTATGGTTGGTTGATGAGTTGGATTAGAGAGCAAGTGTTGGGTTTGGAGGAGAGGGGGAGAAGTTGTTTGTGTTATTTTGGTTGTTTTTTTCCTTTTTAGGCTTCGAAAGGAAAGAAGGAAGGCTTTTGAAGACAAGGTTCGCCAGACTTGCTTCTCCTACTCTTCATCAGCGAAAGGAAAATATAATAAGAGGTATGCTTGACCAACAGGGTTGCCCGAAACGAAAGATATAATCAACAATTTAATAAAATAGTTGATTGTAGAGATCATTTTGTTAATAGGAATTAACACAGAACGAAGGGGAAATTAGGGTTTGTGGTGGAGATCTGGAGAAGAAATTAGGAATTTTAGAAGTAAATTCGGATTTGGATCTCATATCCAAGCTAATCTCATGTCCAATCACATGAATCACTTAAAGAAAAGATTTTGAAGAACAAAACACATACTCTCAATTATATCAATATCATTAAAATTAAAGTTTTATAAGAAATATATAGCAAATTTTACATACAACAAGATAAAAACAAATCTAAACACATCTTTTGAAATCCTGACTAAATCCTTACTCCAATCTTATCTTTAATTTAGATAAACTTGATCTTTATTTATTTTTATCAATTCTCCGCTACTTGTAAACATTCACCACTATCGAATGGGTGGCAAGAAGAAAGTCAAATAAGTTCGGATGAATTTGGTCAATCTTTATGATATCTGGTAAATCTTTCCAGCAAACCAAACACATTTAAATTAAATAGATCCGGATCCAAGTAGCAACTATCTAGCGTTTCCATAGTGGTGTTAATTGTGGATGTAGAAGTGGACCGAGCTAAAAATTTGCTGCTGCGAAGAATGCCGTACATAAAATAGGAGCTCGAGGACCAATTGGAGTAGAACACCAAGGCAAATGTGGACCAATAGCAACTGAATGAATAATAAGAGCTGATGGAATATCCTACTCCGAAAAAACTCTAACAATCACCCGTGAAAACCTTGAAGGATTCATGCGTTGAGTGTGAAGAACCTCTATGTTTCCCAAATAGGAACCCCACGTGTTGGATTTGGGATAATAGAAACAAATAAGGATTAAGTTTATTTAGATCAAGGATAAGATTGGATTGGAAATTTAGTTAGGATTTCAAAAGATTTATTTAAATTTGTTTTTATCTTGTTATACATAAGATTTGCTATATATTTTTTTATAAAACTCTAATTTAATCAGAGAATGATATTGATAAAATTGAGAGTATATATTTTGTTCTTCCAAATCTTTCCTTCGAGTGATTTGTGTAAGAGTGGATATGTAATTCGGTTGGATGTGGAATCTAAACACTAATTTATGATCCAAATCTCTAATTTCTTCCCTAAATCTTCATTATAAACCCTAATTTCTCCTTTATTCTACATCAAATTGATATCAAAGCTCAAGTCCACTATCTTCTTCCATCTTCTTTTTATAATTATTTTTTATGTTTTAGTTTTAAAAAAAGTAAAAAAATAAAAAAAGAAAGAAAACCAGAGAAAAAGTTGAGAAAAAATTAAAAAAGGAAAGAGACAAAAGAGAAGAGGAACATAAAAACATCGTCTTGATCTGAGCCGGTTGAAGTCCATCAACTCGGTCTGAGGGTAGGCCAGAAAGACAAAAATCTTGGAAGATGTAATAATTTTAAGGATGAACAACCATATGATGATATTATACGCAAGGTTAAGGTAAATGTCTCTTCTTTTGACAACACTTTTGGTCCCAGTGTTTCTGTGATTGGTTAGCAGACATGGAGTATATTTTTTTTTGGTATGGGATGTCGGAGATCCGAAATGTCCGTTTTGCTAAGATAAACTATAAGTGTTAGCTAAATGTGCTGGATGTCTGTTGGGAGATGGTCAGCAAAAGAGTATCATGAACCAGTTGAGACATGGCTCAAGATGAAAGGAGAATTTAGAAAGAAATATTTTCCTTCTACTTTTAGTGATCGTCTTCTTGATCAGCAGTCTAATTTAAAACAGAGAAACATAAGTGAAACTGAATACATATGTAAATTTGATGAGTTCATAGTACGGTATGATATTCAGAAAGATAGTCGCCTTACCCTTTCATGATTTTGCATTGGACTTAAAATTGAGCTCAAGCGTGAAATGCTCACTCTTTGGATTCTGTAATTTCAGTTTGTTCTCAACTGCATGACATATTTGCGCATGTCTTCTGATAAAAAGTTCACTTTTAAAGCCACAGTATCTTAAGCGACAGTTTAACACTAGTGCTGCACACACCAAGACTGTTCCTAAGGATATAAAGGTTAAAATCAATGTTTAAAATAGCGATAACGGGAACGCAACGTTTTGCCTCTGTTAGGTTATTTCGTATATAACGTAACGTATAACGTAAGTTATACAATTTCCTATTTATTTAAATAAAAATAAATATAAAACTATATATTTTTTTTATAAATTGAAAAATAAATTTAAAATATCTAAAAAAAGAATATAAAACCATTTTGTAATACATAATTTATTCTAATTTTATATTAAGTTTTATAATAATTTTCACATTTATCTTTATAAATTATATTAAGCCTGTAACTGTAATTCCAGTCATCGTTTAAATAAGAAAACAAGATTTTAATTTCTTTATTTCAAATCCAATTATTATCATTATTGTAATTTATATTTTGTAATGTTCAATTTATCTTATTTGTAATTGTTGATTTCAGTTTAGTTAAAAATTTAATATAATTAACAAGTAAGTTATTTCAACAACTGGAGTTGAATTACAATAAATGAACAAGGAAACAATCGCCAATTACAAGTTAGCAATTCCACAAGCAATCAAATAAGCCAACAACTAATCAAGTAAAAAAAAATTACAGCAATTCACTAAAATCAATAACAATACAAAAATTACTAAAAATAATAATTGTAAATAACGTAACATAACGTAATTTAATGTAATGTTAGATAACGTAAAATAATATAAAAAACATATTGTTTCGATGCACTGAGTTATTTCCAGTTGTTATGTAGTGTTGGGGTTCCGTTAGGTTACGTAACGCAATATAACGGGTTTCATAACGCGTTATTTTCAACTTTGGTTAAACCTATTACTAGAAAGTCATCAAAACTAGCTACAAAACAAACTGAGTATTTTAAGTGTTATGGTTTTGGTCATTTTGCTTATCAATGTCATGCAAAATGAGGCCCATAATGAAGATTATGGGATTGAAGAAGAAATTAGGGATTTGCAGAGTAAATTAGGGTTTGGATCTCACATCCAGGGAAATCACACGCCTATTCTCACACGAATCACTCGTGGGAAAGATTTGGAAGAATAAAACTCATGCTCTCAATTCTATCAATATCATTCTCTGATTAAAATTGGAGTTTTACAAGAAATATATAGCAAATCAACATGCAATAAGATAAAACAAATCTAAACAAATCTTTTAAATCCCAAGTAAATCCCTAATCCATTCTTATCCCTAATTTAGATAAACTATATCTTTATTTGTTTCTATCAGGAATGCTTTTAGTCATAATTTAAATAATGAGCATGGTTAACGTAGAAAACATAGTACGCTAGTTGGATTCATTTGATATATAATGGGGATGGTTAGACTTATATGTTTTGATTTTGGTCCATTTAGGAAAATTATAAAGATTTTGACGGGTAATTATGAAAAAAATGGAACATTTGGGGATGCAGATATGTAAGTGAAAAATTAAATTGTTTTATTCTATTTGCTTTTCAGCGGTGGTTCAGAGTTCACTTGTGTTGACATTGACATTGTTAACTATCCAATGCTTTGGTTTATAATTTGCACTATTGCAGTACGCATGTTAATTCAATTGTCTCTCAAAGACCTTGATATTGTCTGTTTAGATGCTGTCAACAGGCTGATGAGCACCCTCATGTTGTTCTCAGGTACTTCCTTATGATCAATTGATGCAGAAACTTGATGTTTCAAATGTAAGGGAGCTAGAGGACTTCTTTATCAATGATTGCATGTATACGGTATGTATTACTTATTATTGGCTCTTCTATTGTGGTCGAATGGTTTTAATTTGTGCTTCTTGACTTTGGATTCTCTTCTCTAGTCTCTAGTGCAGGAGCTCTTTACCTGTATTTTGTAAGCTTTACTAGAAGAAAATTATTGGTACACGTCACTTTATGTATTTCTTTTTTAGTTAGTATTATTGTTGTTAAGACTTTGGCCCCCATGTAGACTGAAAAAACCAGGGTCAAGAAGCTGGCTTTGCTTTTTTTTTTTTTTTTTTTTTAGGGTTTTTGTTTATTAATTTTGATCTTGTATTAACCGTCATAATGTATGGAAACTGAACTTTTCCATATGCTGTTTTTTTAGGGCATAGTTAGAGGGAAGTTGGATCAATTGCGCAGGTGCTTTGAGGTTAGAGTGCACTCCTGCAGGCTATTTTTTTGTAATTCCCAAGTAATTTCTGTTTTGTTCTTACACTTCGTTTTGTTGATATAGGTGCAGTTTGCTGCTGGAAGGGATCTTAGACCTGAACAACTCAATAATATGTTACAGACCCTAGCAAATTGGTACATTCTCCTCTTCAGAAAATATTTACTCATAATGTCTCATTCTGTTTTCTCTTTCATTGGATACGAACTATTTTGTGTGTTATTGCTGATCTATTTAAATTATTCGCTGTTGGTGGTATGCTAGTACAATTTGCTCATTTTAAGTAAAAAATATTTCTGTTTTCATATGGTGTACCTCATCCAGTATCAACAGAGTTTTTGGAGCTGTGTTGTAGATCAGTAGATGCAAGTTTCGTCTGGATGCTCAGTAGATTTTGTAGTATCATTTAGTTCTCGATGTCTGGTTATTTTTCAATATCTGGTTGTGTAGTATGGTACAGGTTACTATGCCCAGCATTTGTGGTGTGGGAGAAGATATATGTTGTGGTTAGTCACTTTGGGTCAATGAGTTTTTCATTCAACCGGGTTGGCTTTAATGCAATTTTGGTGTTCTGAGGTACCTTTCTCCCATAGCTGAATCTTCTTCTACTGCCTGGGTTAAGTGAAGTCTTGATTCAACTTATTTGGGCATTCTTTTTCTTTTTTGATATTCAGTATGAATCCAGTCATGTACTTGCATATTATGGGAGAAATTGAGTCATAAGATCATAGAAGGAGCCCTTGGTGGTTGGATAGGGAAGTCGTTCTCTGACAGAGATATGCAGGAGAAATAACATAGATCAAATGGAGATCTTTTATAGAAGCTCTTTGTCCGATCCAACCAAAGAATGAGTATTGTATAGATATCCCTTTTGCACAAAAATGAAACTGATGGGTGTTGTTACAGCACAATAACCAGACCAACTAAAGAGTATGTTACTTACCAAACTGATGTAGCCACTGAATGTTGAGGGGAGGGTTGACGAGTGTGTCATTATCTTGCAAATGCTACAATCAATCCCAAGAAAAAAAAAGGAACTGTACAGAAAGTCATGAGCTGCAGAGTAGAAAGGCATGGGTGGGGATTGACAGAACGTCCTGCCAACTGTACTTGAAAAAGCAGCTTTCAAGGTCTCATCGCTTTGCTGTATCACTTGAGCTCTAAGACATTTTTGATGCCATAGAGCTAGACCTCTGAGTTATTATATTTTCTTCAAAGCAATGCTGCTTCTAAGCCCGCCTCTTGGTTGTCATTGCTTGATCACTTCCTTTTTCACCAAGTGATTGCATAGGGATAGGGATGGTAATGGACGCGTCTACGGGCTAAATTTTAGTCCATCTTATACAAAATTTTGAATTAAAAAAAATGAAATTCTAAATTTTAGCCCATTTTATATAAAATTTTGAATTAAAAAAAATGAAATTCTCATTTTTAATTCAAAATTTTGTATAGAGTGGACCAAAATTTGGCCCGTGGATGCGTCCATTGCCATCCCAACTTAGGGACCATGGGTAGGCTGTTTCCATCTCAACTTTGGATTCTAGCATTTAAGAAAGTTTGTCTATACAAGCGATGATGGCCTGTATTCTAAGTTTATCTGGGGTTGGTAAAGTGAAATTAGGGCCATCGTAATTCGGAATGGCGGGGCGGGGGAGGGGAAATGCATCTTTCTTGATTGTTCATCCAGGCACTGTTAAGCCCTATGCAGTCCAGCTTCATACTTGGTCCAACCATGACTCCCTCGATGAACGTATGAAATCTACGAAGTGAGCTTATTTCTACATTTAGGAGAGCTTATTTCTACATTTAGAAGCAAGTTCTTAAGTTGGTGTCCTGTGCTGGCATTTCGGCACTTGCCTTGTGGTTCCAAGTCCTCTTTTGCAATATCCATTTTAGGACATTACAGCCAGCATTTTAATTCCTTCCAACGTAGAAACCAAGAGAAACTTTGCCCTTTTCTCTGGCTTCGTGCAAATTTTTAAGCTTCGTGGGACATTTCTTCAAGGAGATATTTGGAAACACCAAGAAATAACAGGAGTCATGTTTTTTGGTATGACCGGTCGAAGGAGATGTTAAACAGATTTCTGGGTAGTTCCTTAACTGTTTGATCGAGGGTAAATTGTACTTGATGTCCATATCAGCAGTATTTTCTTTTTAATTCACTTATTGTACTCTATCAAGAATTGGTTAAGGGCATTGTCGATGTTAATACAAGCTGGGATATGAATAATTTCCAATTAAGTTGAAATTTTATGTGTTTTATGGTGATTAGCACTAGCCTTTACATTGTTTTAATCCAAAGAATTTCTAACACATCAACTATGTGGATCTTGATTTAGATGCTGCATCACCTTGCCAGGAAAATACTGATAGCCGGGAGGTTTCGAACAAAAAACTGATTGAAGGGGAGAACAGATTTTTTAAGTTTATGGAGCAACAGCTATGCGCTCTGAAGGAGCAGACAAATTAATTTGGGAGGCTTTGAAGAATTTGGCAAAGCTTTAGTTTTCTTGGCCAAGTTTCACTGTACAATCCGCAAATTTCTAACTGAGGTGCTTGGCTTTTGCTGATTAACCAAGCTTGTGCTGTTTTTTTTCTTGTGATCTGTCATTAACATAAATCTCTTTCTGAGGTGCAAGTGATGACCTAGAATCCCTTACATTGAAGTTGTTGGATTCTAGAATAGACATGCTGCTTAGTAGGCCAGCTGACTTCATCCAGAGTAGTCCAGTATTTTCCCTTGAGAATAGGGAGAGGGCAGCTCTAATCACAAATAACAAAGATGTCATCACAGGACTTAGGGTTGGCAATTGGGCCATGCCCGGCATGGCTCGGGCACAGCCCGTGCCAGGCACGGACGTGTTGTGCCTGGCACAGCATGCCCACCCAGGCACTGGCTCGGGCTCGGCCCGCCGGCATGGCCCGCTGGGCATGTATCGCGTCCGTGCCTGTGTCCGTGCCTGGCCATGTCTGCCCTTTTTTTATTAATTTTTTAATTATCCTTTTGGTTAATAAGTTAGTTTAGTAAGTTAACTTAATTTAGTAAGTTTAGTTAGTTCTAACAAGTAAAAAGGATAGTGAAAATGAAAATTTTATTATATGAAATCTTATTATATTAACAAAATAATTCTATAATTCTCTTTGGAAATCATAAAAGCCCAAAGAGGGGAAATGATGCTGACTGTCATCCTCAACTTGTTTTTAGTATTTTTTCTAAGGCATTTATGAGTTTTAAAAAAATTACATAAAAAAAATTACAAAAGTAGAATTCGAATAAAAAAATTACAATGGTGAAGAGGGAAAAAATAAAAACTTAATAGTGTAGAAGTTTTTAATTTTCATTCTTTTTCGGGTGAGTTCTCTTCTCCAATTTGTTAGATCTTTCTTAATCTCTTTGTTCAATATCGAGCCAGTTCCTAAAGCAAGTAAACAAATATCTCCAATGTGTTTATTGTCATTGAGCTCCTCCACTCCGTTAACGCTCAACCACCTGCACTAAAAGCAAATTCCAATGCTACTGTGGACATCGGAGGAGTTAGGAGATCACGAATCATGTTGGAAAGTACAAGATATGTTTTCTCCTGTAATTTTCACTATGCCAAAATATCAAAATCTTCATAAGGGTCAGGTGACAAATTATTTGTGTTTGCTCTTTCTAAATAATAGTGAAGTTCATTGAAAGAAGTATTAAATTGCCTAGGTTTTTTACGGTAGAATACGAATGATATTATTTAACAGTGGGTTTCTTTGTACTTTGTGATTTATCACTATAGATATCTTCATATGTATAGTACATAATATCTAAACATGTTTTAATGTCATTAACTAAATCGTGAACATTATATGACACATTTATGAAATAAATCTATTAAAATTTCCATTCCATTTAATTTGCAACGTGGATTTACAACGGTTGCAAAATATAGTATGGAAAATTTCTAATATATTTACTAAATTTAATTTCCATGGGTTTTACAATATCTTCAAGAATTGGGTTATTTATAGTTTTATTAAAAACCGAAATAATTTATGTTAAATAATAAAGTGGAATGTGTTTAGTTGGATAGTAAGTGGCTGAAAATGCTCTAGTTACATCTTCAAATTTACTTAAAAAATTACAAATGCAATGCAAATGGTTCCATTTAGTAAAATCCAAACTATAATATGGTAATTCTATTTCATTAAATATTTTTACTACTTCTTTATATTTAATTGCATCGTCTAACATTTTAAATGTAGAATTCCATTTTTTTTCTTACATTTTGAGGTAAAATTTTCTGTGAGATTTTAAAATTCTTACATATTTATTTAAATATTTGTCTTTTTGACCCACTACATTTTATAAATGCTATTGTGTTCATAAGTTTAGTTATTGAATCATTTACTACTCTTAATCCATCTTGCACACACAAATTAATTGTGGTAAAAACACCTACTATGAAATAATTTGCCATCTAAAATTAGTTTAGTAATATTTTTTAAAATTTCTATTGCGGTCGTATTTTCGAAAGCACCATCGAAAGAAATGGAAAAAATTTTTCCTTTCTATTCCGAATGCCAAAAAAACGCTTAGAAAGGATTGTGATAGATTATATGCGCTGTATAGAAATTCAAATTTCCTAGATCCTATTATTCTTTTTTGTATTATCCAATCTTGATCTATGTAGTGGGTCATTAGACATAAATAATGACTATCATTTATGGCCTTCCAACAATCTGAGGTTAATACAACTTTATAAATTATAGAAGTTAAAATGACAATTAAAGTTTGTCTCTTATTTTTATATATTTTTACAGTATTGGATTTACATACTGAACGTGGGACTTTTTTAAATTCGGGGTTATGTACCATTCTTATAAATTTTTAAAATTTTAGGCCTTCAGTCATGGGGAAGGGTTATTCGGCATGTGATATATATGTTTTCTTTGTTCTCTACCGGATATATGATTATATTTAAACGTTTATAAAGTTCCTTTATATGTGTTTAATTATGTTTGTTGTGGCTTATTTGGTGGGTGTGCTTTTTCTAAATATTTTTTAAGATGACCCATTCCACTTCCTTCAGGGAAGAAGTAAGATCTTTGACAATACTTGCATTTAGCTTTCCTAACACCATCTTTTATAAATTTTTCAATTTATATATCCGATTTTGAAGTCCTACTGGGAATGGTTGTTTGGATTTTGAGTATTGTGGTTTTGGTAGGCTCTTTTTCAGACATATTAGATGACTCTTTTTTCGTATGACTATGATACAAATGGTGTATTTGTAGAGCGTGTTCTAATGGTTTACAAAGATTTCGATATTTTTCATTCGATAAAAAAGGAAAAAAAACTACCTGCAGTTTAAGAGAAAGAAGCGTCGGACAAATATGGATTCATTTTCGAAAAACAAAAAAAAAAGAATAAAATTAAATTATAAATATCTCAATGTTGCAAGCTGAAGAGAGAGTTTGAGAGTTGAGAGTTGAGAGTTGAAACCGGAAATTGCTTGTTGATACTTGAGAGTTAAGAGATGAGAGTTGAAATCGAAAATTGATCGTTGAGAAGTTGAAAGATCTCTTCTTGATACTTGCTCTTGAGCCTTGAATCTTGATCGAATATGAAGTTCCGTAGAAAAATTGTGCTTAGAAATATGAGAGAGTTGAAGATTGAGAGTTTGAGAATTGTGAGGAAGAATGAAATTGGAGGAAGGAGGGGATTATTTATAGAGGGAAGAAGAAGATTTTTTGCCCAAAAAAATTTGTAGAAACCCCTCCAACTGCCATTTGACCGTTAGGGGGCAAAATTTGCAATTTATTTTTCAAAAAACTCAGCCATTGGGGGGGTTCTATGCAAAAAAATTTTGCAAAACCCACCCCCCAACGGCTATAAATAGTCATATTTCAAAAAGAATAATACGTGCCTTGCCCGGCACATGTTAGGCACGGCACGCACGGGCCGAGGTGTGCCGCCGGCCCGTACCACTCCGGCTCGGGCCATGCGGCATGCCAGGCACATGCTCGCACGTGCCGGGCCGGGCATGCCCGACGGGCAACCTGGCCCATTTGCCACCCCTAGGAGGACTTATGGAGCAAGGTCCTTACACACTCCATTTACTATACGTAGAACTGGATTTGGATATTACCAATCAATACTATTTGCTTTACCAAAACTTGAAATGAAGGGTTGATTCTGGATTTGAGCCTGGGTTTAGACCCAACCCTTGTCAGCCCTATGCAGGATCTATCCTTCCTCTTGTTTGATCTGGACTCGTTTGCAGCAGTTTTTTTTCCAGTCAGAGGGCGTGATGCTTGTTAAATAGAAGCCTCTGAAACATAACTTGGACTTATATGCTTTTATGAAGTTTCATTTGTGGAAGAGAAATTGCTTTAGAAGATATCTTGGTTGTTCGGAAGTAGCAGCAGTCTACTTCACCAGTTACTTATTAAGCTTCTTCCATTCATGGCATGAACTCTATGCAGGTTGGGCACTTCAGATAACCTACTTCACACCATTCAAGAAAAGATCAAATGGGCTGACGCAATGAGTGAAGAAAGCAAGAAACACCGAAAGGAAATTAAAGACAAGGTGGAAAATACAAAACAGTCCTTCAAGGTGAGTGCAGTGACTTTTGTATATTGAGGGTTTGTTATGCTTCTGTCAGTATGCATGTAGTTGATGTAGGAGTTTGTATCATATATGTGTTATTTATCAGATTGATTTGCCTGCTGTAGTCTTATTCTGTCCAGTTGTTTTTTTTTTTAAATAATCTTAGTTGTTACTTGTTCCATATTAGACCATATAGAATATCCGACTACTTATCAATTATGTTCAATATCGGTCGATGTGTCTTACTTACTTGGTGGCAGAAGTTACACACTAGCAGGCCGACATGGACATACGAGGCCATGAAGAGATCTTCAATTCTGAACCTGGAGGAATGATTATGGACTATGAGGAGGACCATGTACGACCCAAAAGGTAATTACTAATTTTGGAGCTGAATTAATACGTAGATTATTTTTTTTTTTTGATTTAGTAATCATTTAGGTTACATGCATATGTGCCCTTGGTTTTTTGAGGGCATGCATCAACCTGCAAGAACCCTTGCTCGACATAAATCTAAAGCAAAATATCATCTTTCTATTTGTTTGAATGACTCCCATGGAAGCAGTGGGCCTTTCCTGTCCCTCTGGTCTATCATTGAAATTTTAATTAGTCTCAAGCTCTAAAATATAGTCGGAGTTTACAACAGTTTAACTCTTCTGTGATATATCTTTATAATCTTCAGATACTGAAAGGAATCACCACTCCTTGTGTGTAATATGTCTTCGAGAAGTATCAGATAAATGCCCAAAAAATTGTATGGAGCTAAAAAATATATATATATAAGGGATTGCTGAATTTAAAGGGTCAATTGATGCCTCTAGATGCACCCTGCCTCTCCTCTGGATTGGGATTGTCAGAGAAATTAAAATGAAATGCTTCACTGCTTTTCAGTAAATAATTGTTCTTCAACTAAGTTGAATATTTGATAATCGATTTAGACAATGTCTCTTCTGAAAAGGATGGTCAAAGCTGTGGTTTGGAGAAAGTTGGATATTTTGGCTTCTCTCAGTTGCAGGAGGGAGGAAAAAATCCATGTGTTCTCCTATTTTCCTGCCCATTTTTTCCTCACCTGATCTCCCACAGAATCTCACTTCTAACTAGAATTTTCATTTGTTTTTTATGTTTAGTGACTACGAGATTAATTCTGTCTCCACTCTGCCTGTACCTTCATTGTGTGAAAAAAAGGAAGGTTTCATATTTGATGGACTTCTTTTTTACTTCAAGTTGATCTTGGATTTCTATTTGCTAATTAGTAAGCAAAGATTTATGAGAAATCTGTTGTAATTCCTTCTGAAGAATGTGTTGTACCTCTTTTAACTTTGGGATTTCTTACTTATAAATCATCATTGCTTTAGCTAGATCCTTTTGTAAGAGAAAGAAAGAAAAGGGGAAAAAAGAAGAAGAAATGAACAGTTACAGATGCCTTTGGCATTGTTATGCTTCTCAGCTGCCATCGAAGGCTGCTGTCAAATTTTGCTTTCAGCTACTGCTGCTGTGTGAGGAGTGTTAGTTTTCAAATTCAAGCCATGCTCAACTGAGAACTGGATGCCTTTGTTAGCATAAAGGAAAACTAATAAAAGGTTTTTATTAGACTATGCTCCCTTGTTAGTGAGGAGGAAAGGAAACATTTGAGTAGCAGGTTATTTTTAGCCCCTTTTTTTTTTTAAAATTAATCAAACTCGACTCAACCAGCATCTTTTTTATTAGTAAGGCCCCATTTAGAAACAAAGTTGAGTTATCTACCTTCACATTTTTGGAGGTAGGCTGACTCCAAATCCCAAGTGAGGGTTCTTTCGAGAAAGTCTGGAGTTTAGATAAATTCCAATTATCTCAATTTTGAGTTGATATAATTCCAGAATATTGGAGATTGCAAAACAATATGCTAACCTTTGTCATATCACTCTGCTATTCTTTCAAATCCGAACATATTATGAATTGGAGTTTATAAAACTAGAGTTGGAGCCTGCAAATCGACATTTGCATAACCTGTACCTCCACCAAAAAACTACCTCTAGATATCTATACTCCAGTACTGAAATGCGCCCTAGGAAGCAGGTCATCTGATTTTCTTTGACTGGTAAGATGTTACACCAAGCAGAAAAAGAAAGTCAAGGCATTGATGGTTGTTTTTTGTCTTCTCAAAAATTAACTTCCCTTGCACGGCAATCAACTAATTAGAGGTACAGTTGTAATAATTTCTCTTTTATACAGCATGCCAGACGACTATCTCAAATTTTCCCCTTCATTCCCATTCCTTTAAGGATAATCCCATATAAAGCATACTGGAAGAAGTTGTGGATAGTTATGTAAAAATTTTTGACTGCTACTTAAAATTTTGTCTTGATACAAGTCAAAACATACAAATAGTCAGTACCTAGATTACAAATTTACACTATAAGTTTTAGCTTTTGAAACACCCCCGGGACTTGTAATGCATCCACCAGTTGACACAATTACCCTTTCAACTATCTTTTATAAAAAACGTGAAACAAGAAAAAGGTCATCAATCTCTATCTGATACTGTCTCAATGTATGCTGCAGGAGGCGACAACCGATGCATTAGAAGCACAAACAACCAATTTGGCTGATTTGCATATGAGCTAGTAATGCTACTAGATTTCTCTTTTTTGCTGGCTGCATTTGGGGATTGCATACAATTGTTTTACGGTGCTGCCATATGCCATTTGCGGAATGGTGCTGCCATATGCCATTTGCGGAATGGTGCATAATCTTCGTAGCTAGGAATGGTGCATAATCTTCGTAGCTAGTGTAAACCTTTTGTACCTATGAAATCAATAACTTTATATTCATTTTTATACCTCATTTTCTTCCTCATCAAAACACAAGCACAGAGTTCTGAGTTACTTCATTGCAAGTTACTCTGATACAAAGTTTTGTTGCCATCCTCCGGGTTATGTCACTGTGCCTTAGTACCGTGGGGGTGCAAAAACTGGCTAGCTGCAGATGGTGATTGCTGTGTGGGGCAGGAAAATTTAAAAGCAACGGCGATATTTCCACAACTACTAATTGGTCAAGTTGTAGACTGGACTTCAAATGTGAGGCCGGAGGTAGCTTAAAGTATCTGTTGGAGGACAAATCAAAAGAATGAACACAAGGAACAGGCTGCGCTGTTTAACGAGATGATGGAAGCCTTAGAAGCTTCAAATCTTGGAATTGACCAGAGAAAAAAAATATATATACGTATACCATTTTTTTCAGAATTTAATTCTAGTTTGGAAAGTCAATCGGAGTTAGAAATTTGATTGGAAGGAGATAGTGTTGTTTTCGTATGGCATATTGGCATATCCTCCCTCACCTGCTTGAAGTGTCCTTACCACGGCCGCTCGTAGATGAGAGTTGGATGAAGTTCCTGTGGGGAATTTTGAAATAATCTTTTTCCTTTTGGTTTGATAATTGTAGTCTTAAATCTTTTGGCCTATTGATTGTGGTCATTGGTGGTTATGGCTGATTTTCTAAACGTTTATGTTGCTTGAACTTCACAGCTGGACACCAATACTTTTGTGCTTTTATAGGTCTATAGACCTCATAAAGTTAGTTATAAATAGGTTTATAGGATAAGAATGTGAATTAGTTGGCCACAGATGCTATAAGATGTTGTTTTAATCAATTCTTGAAGCATGATTAAGACCACTTGGCCATCTAATTAGTAATTTATTCTGTAGCCACTGATTATTAGCGTGGACCACAGAGTAAACGAACCACAGTTTTTGCGACAGCTAGTTTCAAGATTTAAATTATAGCTAATTGTTCTCAATTAAGAATATTAAAGGAAAAAAATATGGTTTATGGACTAATATAAAATCTCTTGGATTTGTTATTACATAATCGATGCGGACTGATATAAAAACTTGAGGTCCTTGCTGTTGAAGTGGTCTGGGGAATTTCTGTTTTTTTTTTTTTTTTTTAAGAAAGAAGATTAGCCCCTAGTTGATGTTTGAAGTTTTGAACTGCCAATCAAATAACTGGTGTTCTAAAAATGATTTGCCAAGGATACCAGGTCAATTAAGAAGATATTTTAAAAAAGATCCTTCTGTAGATAATTCAGTCTAAGTACAATTTCAAATATCATAAGTTTATCATTTGATATCTTGAATATTACTATTAGAAACTCACTAAAAATCTAATCTCTTGAGAATCAAGATTTTTACCTCAGTATAAAAAAATCTCAAGACTTCTAAGTTTCTTACAATAATAACCTTTACTGACTTGATGATTCTATAAATATCATTTTGTTTTATGAGGAAATGGATCAAAAAAACTCTACTGAGAGCTTGTGATTAGAGAGTGAATTATTCGAGAGATTTTATTTTTCTTCAATTAATATGACAATATGTCAATTTGTTGATATTCATCTGAATACAGACTTGGAGATTTTCGAGTTGAATCTCGTTATATCTGTGTGTAGAAATATTTTCTATGATCTTTGATTATTTACTAACATCTCCATTGTTGGTTAGCCCTTATACTTCTTGATGCAAGTACAAGTCTTGCTTGCGTCAAAACTCTTGTTTGATTTTTTAATTGAACCAACTATTTAAGTCGAAATGATTCTTTAATTGAACCGACTATTAAGTCGAAATTTTTTGAATCAACAATTGGCGTCGTATGTTTTAAACGCAATTGAACTATGGGAGAACATATTAAAAAACTTAATTGAACTAAATGTCAAGCGCATCGAAGCCGATAAGATAACGAAACCAACACTGATGGGCAAACAATTAGATAGATCTTAATGCACGTATACTGAACGACAGGAGCTTACCAAGTTACTGGTTAGATTACAATTCTTACTCAAGTCTTACCGATATCGCAGGCAGAGGATGATGGCCTTTCGCCTCCTCGAACCTCGCTTGCGAAGAAGCCTGTAGATTAGGATGGACACTTTTCAAACCCACATTATATATATATATATATATAGACACACATAATTTTTAAGAACTTCAGTCAGTTTGATATTTCAGATTTCGAATCTCGAAACTGAAACCTGGCCGAATTATTTCTATTCGGTTTAGTTTTTCTTATTCATCTCAATTTCAATTAGTTTTTTCTATTTTAACCAAATTCTACTCACCCTAACATCATCCCCATAGGTGAATTTAAAAAAAAAAAAAAAAATACTTGAAGACGACTATGAGTCCACTTCTACCTTAAGAATGAAGAGAATTGTTCTATCAACGTACTCGGATATCGAATTCGAAGAAAGCAACCCTCTCTCCAGTTCAATCATTAAAATATGATCAAAGTTCCAAATCCCAAATCCCAAATATCAAGAAGTGTAGAGAGAATATGGATCCTCATAAGTATATCGCTAATTATCGATTCACCAAACATCTTCAGGAAGTATCTGAGGAGGGTATGTGCGTAGCTTTCTCCATGGTCCTTGAAAATTGGCTCTGCCTTCTAGGTCCATTACTTCTTTTTGCCATCTACACCACCTGTTAGTTTAAGATGAGTAATAGTACTCAGAATTACCTAGCATCTTTCCTTAAAATCAAGTAAAAGACCTAATGAATCCTCGAGAAATTATCTCAAGTAGTTCGTCGAAACTAAGCTCCAAACAGAAGACCGCTCCTCCAACATAGCTCTAGTGGCACTGATGAATGTCATTCAATACAAAGAACTCCAAAAATCTTTCTTGTAAAATAAGCAAGGTCTTTTGACGAGTTACTCTATAGATTCGGCAAGTATAGCGCTATGGAGTACTCTGAGCTGTTGTTCAAAATCTCTCGCCCCATCTAAAGCTGTGAAAGAGAAGAAGCTAGACATATCACAGAGGAGAAAGTGGAGTCTGTTATTTTAGGTGGAATAGAATTTTTTTTTTGCTAGTCAAACACACACATAATTTTTTTGACAATATTACCCAAATTGACTCCCTATTGGGAGTCAAACTCAGAACTTTTCGCAAATTAGAGAGGAAAAGTGCCACTTGAACCAAATCTCATTGGCATGTGGAATAGAAATTGCTAGTGGTGTAATGTGAAAAATGTAGCAAATAGTCCTCCACATCGATATGAGTCTTCTCCTTGTTGGGCTTGATGCAAAAGTTATCTCCTCTGTGCGTAACAATGAATGATTGATGAAGAGAAAATAAGAATCTTATTAATGTAAAAATCTTGCTCTTGACAACTCCTTAGGAGTTTTTCAACTCAATTCCTTGGAACCCTTTACAAAGTTGGTGATATAGGAGATTACATAGTCTCATGTATCTTCAAATCTTTTAATCAATTTTTGCCTTTAAAGCAGATCTAACTCTAATCAAAATCATCCAAGCACTCTTTTCATGTTTTAAGATTATTTGGAAAAGACACTCTAACTCAAAATGAAAACGAAAACATTTGCTAACTCATCCAAAGTTGGAACAACTGATTCATCATTTTCTTTTGGCGATATGACAAATGGCCAAACTAGACATTCTTTTATGGATCCATGAAATCTTTTTATGGATCAACGAAGTCACTGTAACTACACTCCAAGAGCTCATCAGAATGAAGTCAAGAGTGGAGGCTATTGTTTCAAAAATGGCATATCCAAGCCTGAGTATATGAAACCCACTAATAAGATATTTATTAAGATGTTCAGGCTCATGAGGAACTATCCGAAGGTAATCTAGTCTAATATGACTTCAAATATTACAAGTTTATTATTTGACATCTTGAAGATTACTGCTTGAAACTTATTAGAACTCAATCCTTCATGGGTCAAAACTTTCTCCTCAACACGTACGAAGAAACCTTCAGACTTCCAAGTTTATTGTGAAGGTAACTTTTATTGACTTAATGGTTCTATAAATACTCTCTTCCTCCATGAGGAAAGAGATCGGACAAACTCCAATGAGAGCTTGTAACAAGAGAAAAAGGGAGAATCATTCGAAGAGATCTTGTATATCTTCCATTAATATAAATTGGGTTAATTGCACTCAAGCCCGCTTAGTATGAGAGTTAGTATGAAAGGTATATAACTTATCACTCTTAAATTTTAAAACTCTCATTTAGATCTCCTAAAATTGCAGAAAAAAACTGACAGAGAAGCTCAGATGAAGAAATTTTTTCTGCGGTTCAGGAGGTTTAAGTGAGAGTTTAAAATTTTAGGGGTGATAAGTTATATATCGTTATATTACGGGAGCTCTTAGTGTAATTAACCCATATAAATTTATTGTTGATCCATTGACGCGAGACCAAGGATGTAGACTTGGAGATTTTTCAAATTGACCCCCATTGCATATTTTTTCACTAATCTTTGATTTATTTGCTGATAGTCCCATTACAAGTTGTAATTTTCCTACGCACTTGCTTCTTGATTCGAGTCTTGCTCCAATCAGAGCTCTGGTTCTTTAGTTGATCAGTATTAAGTCGATAATTTTTAAAATCAACAAAAATAAGAAATGAAAGACTCGAGCAATAAACCATGCCTTGCGCAATAGCAGCAGCACTTGCTAGTACCAATACTAATAAAAATAGGAATACAATAGAATATAAAAACATAATGTAGTTAAAATTTTGTACGGGTAAAACTAAAAGCATGGCTTGTATCAGTGGAATCGAAACATAATTTGTTATGAACAGTACCAAGTTGCAGCCACTTAATCGTTCATCCTTAAAAAAAAAAAAAAAATACATTTGATTCCATCTTAAGGATATGTTTGGTTTGATAGAAAATGAAAGAAAGCAAAAGAAATGGAAAAGGAAATAGGATTTTATTTGTTATTTAATTAAAAAAAACCAATAATAATAATAATAATAATAATAATAATTAAAAAATTAAGAAAATAATTATTCTAATTTTTTTCACTCTCCTACCATAATTCCATACGGTCGGAACACCAAAAAATATTTTTTCTTATTTTTTTTAGGATAGGAAAAAAAAAAAATAGAAATTTTGAGTCAAGTTTTCTCTTACTTTCATCCTTTTTTTCCTTTTAAATTTTTCTCTTAACCAAATAATAATAAAAAAAAATTTAAATTTTGTTCTCATCATTTTCACTCAAACCAAACATTGAAAGATGAAAACGGCCACCAACAAAACATCAAGGGAGTGACATCCAAAATTTACCTTGCGAAAGTGACTCTCGCAATTTATAACTCATAATTCCAACACTTGCTTTCACATTTGGTCTTGATTTTAAGGTTTTATTTTGAAACTCATAATTCCAACACTTGCTTTCACATTTGGTCTTGATTTTAAGGTTTTATTTTGAAGGATAGATATTATTTAGTTGTATATCGGCTTAAAATAAGTATCTTTCTAATAGAAAGGGGCCTTGGATGTTATTTGAATAACGATTCTTTTTTTTTTTTTTTTTTTTTTTATGCACTCTAAAATACTAGAATTTACCGTGTTCTGAGTTACTTAGGGATGAATTTAAGTGAGGTTCTGCTCCAGAATTTGAGTTACTTGCGAAACCAGAATTTACCAGAATTTCCCGAAATCTTTTTACATCAAAATTTAATAATAAATACCTACACAATACTCAATCATAGTACAAAATCCTAAACATATTTTCTGAAAAAAAAGAACAAAAACAGAAATCATATGCTCTCTTTTTTTTCTGAAGACCGGCAATGAGAATGGCAGCAATCAGGCAGGCCTTTGATAGTATTCCCCTACCAATTTCCCTTACAATTTACACTTTACCCCCTGAACTCCCAATAAAAGCATTTAATCTGCTGTTGCTTTTTTCCTTTCCGCCCCCTAAACAAATCTAATTATTTCTCAAATAACCAATAATTGTTCCCCACGTAACCCCGGCATAACAACCTCCGGTCTATTCTCACAACTTAAACCCAAACCCGCCTGCGCCTGAACCGGACCCGACACCTGAACCGCCGGCGAAGAAGCCGCTCTCGCCGCCGACTTCTTCCTCCTCTTTGGCGACGATAACGAAGAGGAAGACGAAGACGAAGGCGACGACGAAGCCTCACGCTCCGGGGACGCTCGCTTCGCCGGCGACGAACCCCCTGCAGCCGCCTCCTCCTCTGCCCCGATCCGGAGCGGGAAATTGAGCAGTGCACGTGAGCCGCGCATGCGGTATGCCGCCCGATCGTACGCCACGGCGGCTTCCTCGGCGGTCTCGAAAGTCCCTAGCCAAACCCTAGCCCCGTTCTTCGACGGATCCCTGATCTCCGCCGCGAACTTCCCCCACGGCCGCTGCCTCACTCCCCTGTAGTGCTTCCCCTTCGACGGCGCTGACGCCGGAGGCTGCGGGGCAGAGATCACCGGAGTCGCAAGTTCGGTCAAGGGCTCCGCCTTGATCTCAACAGCGGCAGTCACGGCACCGGCCTGAGAAGCTGACGGGCTCCAACCGTGGCTGAAGGCGTCCTGAAGGGTGCCGTAGATGACCATGTCGTCGGAGTCGTCGGCCCGAAACGGGAGGTCACTCCAATTGTCGGCGACGAGGCTGTTGAAGCTCGAGCTCCGGCAGTAGGCCGGAGGTGAGCTCACCGCGGAAGGCGGGATCGAGTCATCCAGCAGGTGCTGGCGGATCGATTCCAGGAAGGCCAGGTCAGACTCGAGGTTGAATTGCTCGAAGTTGTTCATAGCTGGTATGGTCACCGGCGCTGAGGATAAGAGGAAAGTGTTCAAGTGAGAGTGCAAAATTTGTTTGGAATTGGAAAGAGTGAGGCAGCCGTTTATAAAGAAGAGCAGAGGAGGAGGGTTCTCTGGTGAGGGGGGATGAATTTGATGAGGGAAAAAATGCGCACCACATTTTACTTTGTGAGCACCACATCCTAGACTAAGCCAAGTGTGGTGCGCATTTAGAATTTCCCATTTAATTAAATAATTGTGGGGTCGGGATGGGAATTTCTAGATAGGCACAAATTTTTTTTTTCCCCTATTGAGCATATTTTTCCAAGTGCGCACCCTCTCTCTTCTAAAAATAAAATATTTTTCCTAGTGAGCACACTAATATTTCCAAAATACCTTCAATCTCCTCCTCCTCTCTCACGTACTTGATCCAGGCTAACATGCCCGGACCAATTTGAAGTGATTCAGGACTGTTAGCTTGGATCACGCTGATTGATCCGGGTTGTCTAGCCCGGATCAAAGATGACTGATCCATTCCTCTTCTTCTCTTCTCTTCCTCTTTCTCTTTCCTCTTCCTCTTTTCTTCCCTTCCAAAAAATCTTCTCTAACTCAAATATCCAATTTCTCCTTCATCTTTTTATTCTCTTATCTAAACCAACACTATCCAATCTCTCTTCTCTCTCTTTTGTCTGTTGCTGTCATCACTGTCGCCGGTCCAGATAACGTCACCGCTGATCCTCTTCCGCCATTTCTTGTGAGTTTTAAATTTTTTTTTGGTTAACTGAACTTTAGTTTGAGAAGAGAAAAAGAGAGGAGGATGACATGAATATTTTGATCTAGAAAATTTGATGGCAAAATTGTATATTGATAGAAGTGGGCTCACTAGGCAAAAAAAATGCTGTGCCCCATATAGAAACTCCCGGTCGGGATCCGTATCGGGTGGGGTGAGGGGTTGCGGGTTAATTTATCATTTTTTGCGCTTCCATGAAATTTCCTGCGTGGAAGCACGTGTGATAAATTCGTGTTTTTTTTTTTTTACTAAAAAAATATTTTTTTAGGATTTCAGGCGAAAAGGATTGGCTTTGTTTTATTTCCTATTGATATGGCTAGGTGGGGCCGAGAGGATACCGTTCTTAAAAATGACGTCAATCGAGTGATGTCAGCAGTAAATTGTCGCGTCTTTTTTGGGGGATTGCTATTGGGTTGGAGGGATAACAGCCGCTCGTCTCCGAAGGAGGTGTCCTTCTTTGCATAACTTCAGGTCTCTGTTGGTGGAGGGAGTGCAAGGTGGAGACATTTCTCCGCGGAATTTTCATAAAATTGAAGTACATTTTTTTTTCTATGAAAAATTCCATGAGAAACCCTTACTTTATTCCCCCGTCTCTCTGGAAAAATTCGAATAGCTCTCTCTCTCTCTCTCTCTCTATATATATATATATATATATAGGAAACGGGAAATACACCGACGGTAAAAAAAGTTTATTCACCGCCGCTTAGGTGACCCAATAAAATTATTACACGTGGCGTCTTTCAAAGTAACAAATAAATGAATTTTCTTAACCGCTTTTTGAGTGGTGCCACATGTAATAATTTTATTGTGCCACCTAAGCGGCGGTGAAAGAACTCTCTTCACCGTCGGTAAATTTCCTATTATATATATATATATATATATATATATATATATATATATATATATATATATATATATATATATATATATATATATATATATGAGTACACAGAAAATTCACCGGCGGTGAAGAGGGATTCCTTCACTAATGTTTAGGTGATCCATTAATTGTATTTAACGGTTTCCAAAACATAGAACACTTTGTATTCACTTGATGAAAATATAAATGAACGCCAAAATTTATGAAATTTAATTTTATTAAAATTAAGGAGATAGAAATACTAATTTCAGAAAAAAAATATTAAATTATTATATTTTTGTCACTAAATCACGTAATTTTTTCTGAGCTGGGCGATTCAACTAAAGTAACCCATATATAGGTGTGTGTGTGTAAGAAAATCTTTGCAAACAGAGAGTTGGAAGTATTATTGTCCATGAGAGAGAGAGTAGAGAGGGTTGTGGCCCGTGGTTGATTGGTTGCCAACATGTTCATTTCTGAAAATGTCACAATCTATATGGAATTTCTAGAGAAGTGATCAAGATAAATATGTTACTTGTGTTTAATGAGTTAAAGTTCTACTGCTGTGGTAGCATGACATTGGAGGAAATGGGAGTTTCACACCAATTTTTTCCAGTGAGCCCATTTTATAGTGTTATTTTGAAAGTCCGAACAGTTATAAAATGGGCTCACTAGGAAAAAAGTGAGTTCTTTTAGAAACTCCCGAGGAAATGAGGGGACCAAATCTCTACGAACTTTTGATTATGGCACGTGATACTTTCATCGAGGTCGGTTAAGTGATTTTTTACTTTTTATGATGAACTACTATATTTCTAAATGCTAATGAATTTTGGCTTAAGTTTCCAATTTGCAAAAAGTTTTGAGTTTCACTTCCAATAGGAAGTCAATTTGGATAATATTGTCAAAAATAACAACATACTCTTTTAGTCCTTCTTGTAGTTTATGTGTTTCTGTTTAGTAACTGGTTTGGTATTTTAATACTTGTTTAATATTTGGTTATT
This sequence comes from Dracaena cambodiana, assembly GCA_036321105.1. Lineage (NCBI taxonomy): Eukaryota > Viridiplantae > Streptophyta > Magnoliopsida > Asparagales > Asparagaceae > Dracaena > Dracaena cambodiana. The sequence continues at coordinate 18,290,307 of JAYEPQ010000004.1, read as the reverse complement.
GATAGTTGCATTTTGGAAATACAATTTTATGCCAAAAAAAAAACCTTTGATCTGCATATTGAAGCCAAAATTTTTTGGACAATTAAATTTCGTCTTGTCAAAAAAACCTTTATTTTAGAAGATAAATTTGTCAAAAGACGTTTGTTCTGGTATATGGCCAATGAACTAACAAAATCCTTGTAAAATTTACTAGAAAAACGAATTTCTTTTAATGAGGATTTCAAAACCAAAAAATTAATTAGGTTTTTTTTTTAAAAGAAAAAACTTTATTCTGATTTAAAACCAGACAAACTAACACCCATTCTGAATGCATAAGCCTAACAGGCGTGAAATTCTATTTACACACGACAATTTACTCTTGATGCACATATTTTAAATTTACAAATAACTACAAGTTTGCTATTTTATTTTTTGACTACGTTATCTTTTTAAATCTCAAATATCTAAAAGTTCTTCAAATTTTAAAATACTGCTATTGTCTTTCCCTTCTCTCTCTCTAAAACATGGAAAAGAATATTTTTTCTGCTATTAAATCTTAAAGAAATATATCTCCCATAAACTCATCGATTTCCTAACTCTCTAAAATTTTTACATTCGCATTTCTTAAAAGTTTAGGAAGAATTTTAAATTTTTTGAATTAACTGTGACAAGCGAAATTAGGATTTAGAGTTCGAGTTTTTTTAAAACAAATGGAAAAATCCAAAGTGCAATTAATGTCAAAAGACTAATTTCAGGTACAGATTAAAAAACAAATTTAGTTTTGATGGAGGTAGGGGTGACGGAGGAGGAGGCCAGACAAAGAAAGTGGTTACTCAGGCAATGGAGGCGGCGGTGAGTGGCGATGGAGGCGGGCAGACAACGGAGCTCGGATGAAAGTTTGGGAATTGTAGGGCTCAGTCACGATAGACGAAACGAAAGTAGAAGAGAGAGAGAGATGTAAAAATATTATTTTGTTGAAATAGGATTTTCAACTATCATGAAAAAATCACATACTTATCTTTTATGCAGAAAAATAAAAGATTTAATAAAAAAACATATCGGAATCAGCCATTATGAAATCTCTTTTTTGAAGAAAAGCATGTAGAAATTATTTCTCTCACTTAGCCTATTTTTTTTTTACTTTACCAGACTCCATGGGATAATATGATCAAATTGAAAAGCGTAGGTAGAGAGAGAACAATTCCTACGTTTAATATATAATACTTATCCTACTCCTCATAACAGTAGGTAGATAGGAATACAACTTCCTCTATTATCTCTCAACCGTGCATATTTTTTCAAATCTAATAACCACCTTATTTTGTTAAATCCAAATAATATCCATATTACTCTTTTAATGTGGGACATATTTTAACATTCTCCCACTTGGCCCATATGAATATATAACACTTATTTGGATTGATAAGCTAAACATAATATGCGCATAATATTAACTTATTTGCACTTTTGTGAGATTACAATAATATCATAATTAAATAACTTACCAACATGAGTCATAACGGTAAATATCAATAAAGCGATATCTTCTCTTCCATGCACTACAATACTAGTAAATTATTTAATTATAATCCATAATAGGAAGTAACCATAATGTCCCTATAATATCTTTGTCAAAGACGATTCCTGTCATCAATAATCCATCTTCATAATTATGTAATTGATGGTAGGCAGGAAAAAAATATCAGAAACACAATTAGTGATATCTCTATAAATGTTATAGAACGAAAACATAAAGATCCATAAATATCCCTCAGAGATTACAACAAAGACCCATGCGATCAACATATTCCTTAAATGTCTTTGGTGCTAATCCTTTAGTCAAAGGATCTGCAATCATGAGCTCAGTCTTAACATACTCTATAAATACTATTTGTTTATGAACTTCCTCCTTAACGGCTAAATACTTGAGCTTCATGTGCTTAGCACCATGAGAGTATTGTCGTTCTTGGAGAAAAAGACTACTGCAGAATTATTACAATACATTCTCAGCGGTCTGGTAATGCTGTCGACAATTTCAAGTCCCGAGATAAAATTCCGCAACCATAAAGCATGAATTGTAGCCTCAAAACATGCCACTAACTCAGCTTCCATAGTAGATGTTGCTATGATAGTCTGTTTGGCGTTTTTCCATGATATTGCTCCTCCAGTTAATAGAAACAAATAACCAAAAGTTAACTTTTGACTATCAACACAACTAGTAAAGTCAGCGTCATAGTAGCCAACCATCTCCAACTAATCAGATTTTCGATACGTGAGTGTATAGTGTCTTGTTCCCTTCAGGTATCTTAAAACCTTTTTTGCAGCTTTCCAATGCTTCATTTCAGGATTACTTTGATATCTCCCAAACATTCCAACTGCAAAACTAATGTTTGGTTTTATACAAGTTTGAGTATACATCAAGTTTCCAATAACAGATGCATAAGGAATATTTTCCATTCCTTTCTTTTCTAATGCATTCTGTGGACAATCATTTTCACTGAACTTGTCTCATTTACAAATAGGAGCAGGAGTGGCTGTACATTCAGCTATATGAAATCTTTCAAGAACTTTATCGATATATCCCTTCTGAGACAACCCTAACAATCCACGTGATCTATCATGAAATATTTCTATTCCTATCATGTAAGTTGCTTCACCCATATCTTTCATTTCAAAGTTCATAGAAAGAAATCTCTTGGTTTCATTCAATAAATCAAGATCATTACTGGAAAGCAATATGTCGTCAACATATAGAATCATGAAAATAAATTTGCTCCAACTGACCTTTGGATATATATACCGATCAACGGTATTTTTCTTAAATCCAAAATATGTTATGGTATCATTAAACTTAAGATACCATTATCTGGATGCTTGTTTAAATCCATAAATTAACTTCTTTAATTTGCATATCATATACTCATTTTCTTTAATCAAGAAATCTTCGGGTTGATCCATGATGCGATATATTTACTGTAAGCGTACCGTATCGTTGTAACCCTGTACAGGTCGTCTCACAGGGATCTAAGGTGTTTCTGCGTTTCTTAATCTTTCCTTAGTCAAACGGACTTATCAAAAATTCTAGCTTGAACTTGAATTAATCTAAATAGCCTAGCATCTAGAATCCACTAATTTCCAACCATGTTCTTACTTCTATTATTTTTTTCTATCATAAAAATTCGATCTTTTTAGTTTAATTTACTTAAAGTGTCCTAAGCATGAGCTATCAAGTGTTGTGCAAGTATAACTCATCAAAAATGCTACTTCTTATAAAAACAAACTAAATCTTTTAGATAATTCAAAGAAAAAGATAAAACCAACAACCCAAATCCTAACTAAGCATAAATTATCAAGAAACCTAATTCAAGTATAATCTATCAAAGTCCTAATCTTCGAGTCCTTGTATTTTAATCTTTTTATTGAAAAATCATGTCTTTATTAATTTTATTTAAGAAGAAAAATATTAGAAAATAATTATATGGTGGATCTTAGGTTCATCTACATCCTAGAGCTAATCTAATTAGCTACTCATATTTTTACTAAGGAAGATTAATTTTTTATTCATGAAATGATAAACCCTAATCTAGAAAGTAGTAAAACCTAAACTAGAAAGCGATAAACTCTATCTAGAAAGCAAGTAAAAATCTCAAGAACAATGGTTTACCTCTGTAACACGGTGTTGTGGCCGTCAACCTTCAGCAAAAATCCTAACTTTATTAATCAGAAAACGAGTACAAAAATTCCAGAATCCCGTCAAAATATAAGGATCGATCAATATATAGGCCTCAAAAACCAAACCCTATATCTAGCAGAATCAAAAAAACTACAAATTTACAATTAAGTCCTCGAAGAAAATTTCTGTGGAACGACCACTGTTGGTCGCTATTTGGCGGTAGAAACCGCCAATTAGAGGCTAAACAAAGCCTAATTGGCCTGACATTTCTTCTATAGGAGTATTTTGTCTTGTACTCATTATTTGCTTGACTGCATTTTACTTTTACTTCCTGCAGTAATTTGATCTTGTAGTCTCGCCCACTTTAGAAACTTTTCGACCTTTGATTTCCTAGTCCAACTCTGATTTCATGCCATCTCCTTGTATAAATCAGATTACCTGTAAAGGACACTAAAAAAACCCGAGTAGCATTTATTTATATACAAAAATAGATAAAGTATGGGAGGAAAAATACAATATATGATACTCATCACACCCCCACACCTATCTTTTGCTAGTCCTCGAGCAAAACCTAGACCTAAAAAGAAAAATAAAAATCCTAACTCACTTTCGCAGGAATCGCGATTGCACTTAGCACGTGCAACAAGCTTTTAAACCCCTAGGTTACTCTAGTGGACGAGTTGTGTCTCGTGAGAGTTTACAGTGAATATACCCACAAAATTCAAGAAGAAAATAGATTAAGGCGTAAAGAAAAGAAAAACAAGGATAACTGAAAATCAAGAAAAATAAAAATTTTATACAAAAGAAAGAAAAATCATCCTTTTTTTTATAATATTTTCATCAATTAGTCTCACTAATATACAAACTCAAGAACGCATTTAGATTTTCAATTTTTAAATCGAGCGCTATATCAGATACACTTATCATTTTAATAAAAAATTTAAATCTTATCTTTCAATACCTACTAACAAATAATCTATTGGCTTCTATATATCTACGTGCATGTGTGATAGTCTATTTTGGTTTTGGACTCCAACTCTAACTCATGATTTATCTCCTCTCTCATAACAATTTTTTTTCTTTTTTTTTTTAAGAATATTTCACCTTTCATGCGAATATTTACGCTTGCTTAGGCGCAACATACCCGATTACTCAGTTCATACTCTTTTCTTTTATTTCCTCTCTCTTTTTTTAGAATATTTCACTTCTTATGCGAATATTTACACTTACTTAGGCACAAAATACCCGATTACTTGGATCATACTCTTTTTTCACTCTTGAGACTATTGCCTTAATACTAGGCGCACCCCATTATTTTATTCTCACTTTTTTTTATTTGTTTAGAGAGAGAAGACTTACTCATTCATTATCATCTTTATCCTTAATCTAATAAACTATTGTGAAGTGAAAAATAGATGTATACTTGCCTTAAAACTACTGTTAGTGATATTTATTTTTCGGATTTTAATCTTTTTTTATAAAATTCAAAGTGTATCGTCCAATCTACTCTCATATCCAATTTCAAATCTAAATTTGTTCCTTTATCTGTAATTAGTTTGATCTATTGATGAAAACAAAATTTTTTTTATCATTTTTTTTGTTGGTCACCCTAAAAATTACCCAAAATGTAAAATAAAGAAACCAAAAAGCCTAAAAATAAAAATAAAAATAAAAATAAAATCCTAAAAATCCTAAAAAAATAAAAATCTCCCAATACACTCCCCCACACCTAAACTTGTGTATGCCCTCATACACAAATCATTGGTGCCGTCCTCTTTGCCTTCTACTAGACTCATCGGGTGCAGGATGTGGTCGTGCTGTAGAAGACTCACCTCTATCAATTTATTTCAACCGGTGCCAAATTTTTCCAAGACCTTGCCAGACAACATTGATTTGCTCAGTGGGATCAGCTGGCAAGTCTTGGTCAAAGAAGGTATTATCTTCCTCCTCTTGTGTCAAGTCAGTGGCATATATATTCTCGTTATTAGCATGTCTGTTCCAATCTTCTGAAACAGCTGCATGATATGTCACTGAAATATGTTCGGTAGCAATAAACACGCGTGAGGGTGCGTATGCGTCAAATTCGGCACTAGATATAAACTTGCGATACGACTGTGTAATTAAACATGGCAGAGGCAAACTAGTTCTCGACCGCATCTTAGCATCAATAATAGCATCGAGTAGCTATGTGCACATACAGAAGTGAGTATCTTGATGCATAATACAATCAACAACATAAAGTGTGGGCATATAAAAGGATGACATATGTGTAATGCCTATAATATTAGTGTTGACCCAGCGGCAAGTTGCGTGAATATTGCGATAGAGTGTGTTACTGCTGATCTTTTTATCACGTGTTATTTTGCAGTTTGGGCCCATCAGTGTAAGATAATCCTCAATCCTACTGGGAGTGTGATTCCCGGTGTGAAGGAGGATACCCGTAGAAGCCGAGATGGCCGCCGCGTGCATTTCATATAATTGGCCGTGCCAATGGAGGTTTATGGTTTTGCGATCGTCCGAAATGTCGGATTTGGCAAAACTTGCATAAAATTTCTCCATCAACTCGGGGATGTAGAATGCATTAGGTGAATAAATGAGGTAATTCTAACCCAGAGTTTCGATCGCAACGGCAAAATAAACACTAAATGCCGCAAAAATTTCTCCGAAAAACTTCTCACAAGCAAATCTACCCATTATACCGTATTGTAATTATAAATTTGAAATCTTATCAAACCAGTAAAGAGAGAAGAGAATAAGAGTACCTGCCCTGAAGTTTCAGGAAAAAAAATCCAAGAAATGGGCTCTGAATGGCGGTGAAAGCCGCTATTTGGCGGCTTGATCTTCACAGTTGGCCGAGAGTTTCGGGAAAAGTATCTATTCTGGTGAGATAGATCTTTGGAGCACTACTGGCTAGAGAAAATATTGAAGATCCTACACTGTCCTGCAAAGATAGAAGTAAAAGCCAAAGGAGGAAGTGGGGAAGGAAGGGGGCAGCTAGGGTTTTGGAAGAATGGATTTGGGGAAGAAGAGGGCTACTTGGGTTTATATAGGGATGGAAAATTACAATCAGCTCCTCATCTTTCCCTAATTTTGCTTTAAAACCCTACATCATGTTAGTAACATAATATACATGTTATTATACACATGACTACATGCCTTTACGCATAAATTGGATCGTGAAGTGTCACGACCTCCACATTATCACTTACTTGAGGTTCTAAAAATGGTTTTAATCGGTGACCGTTTACTTTGAATAAACTACCATTTTTAGGATCCTCGAGATCAATTGCACCGTGATGGTGCACCATCCATACTATGTACGGTCCACTCCATCTCGACCTCAATTTTCCAGGAAATAAATGTAGCCTCGAATTATATAGGAGAAATTTTTGTCCAGGTGCAAATGACTTGCGAATGATCGCTTTGTCATGAAACACTTTAGTTTTCTCTTTATAAATCTTAGCACTCTCGTATGCATCCCGTCTAATCTCATCAAGCTCATTAATTTGTAATCTCCGCTGCTCGCCCGCTTTTTCAAGCTCAAAATTTAGAAATTTGATTGCCCATAAGCCTTATGCTCAAGCTCCACCGGTAAATGACATGCTTTTCCAAATATCAAACGATATGGAGACATGCCTAGATTAGTCTTGTAAGCGGTATGATAGGCCCATAATGCATCCGCTAGTTTACAAGACCAATCTTTTCTATTGTGATTTACTGTCTTCTCTAAAATCAGTTTGATTTGGATATTGGAAACTTCCACTTGCCCACTAGTTTGCGGATGATACGGTGTAGCTAATTTGTGGGTAATGGAATATTTCCGCATAAGGGCCTCAAATGACCGGTTAATAAAATGGGTACCGTTATCACTAATAATAGCTTGAGGAACGCCAAATCGAGAAAAGATATTCTCTTTCAAGAACTTGATAATGACTTTGTTATCATTTGATTTTGTGGCTATTGCCTCTACCCATTTGGAAATATAATCGACAGCGACTAATATGTATTGGTTTCCAAACGAGTTGGGTAACGGTCCCATAAAATCTATGCCCCATACATCAAAGATTTCGACCTTAAGGATGGGTTGTAGAGGCATCATATTGCGTCGTGAAATTTTGTCTACGAATTGGCATCGTGTGCATGCTTTGCAATATTCTACGGTGTCTTTGAAAAGAGTTGGCCAATAAAAACCACTCTGCAATACCTTTTCAGCCATTTTCCTGGGACCAAAATGTCCTCAACAAGCTAAATCATGACAAAAAGAGAGGATATTTTGTATCTCATCGTTAGGTATGCATCGACATATGATCTGGTCTAGACAACATTTGAACAGATATGGTTCATCCCAGTAAAAGAATTTTACTTGGGACAAGAATCTATATCGATCTTGCTTAGACTAATGGGATGGAATCTCCTTAGTCACAAGATAGTTCACAATGTCAGCAAACCATGGTTCGTGCATCAATGCAAACAGTTGCTCGTCAGAAAATGATTCGTTTATGGGGCACGAATTAGTTGGAGCATTGGGCAGACGAGACAAGTGATCAGCTACTGAATTATCAGCACTTTTCTTGTCTAATATCTCAAGATCAAACTCTTGTAGCAAGAGGATCCATCGAATAAGCCTTGCTTTTGCATCTTTCTTGGTTAACAAGTATTTCAAAATAGCATGATCAGTGTATACTATAATTCGTGATCCAATCAAGTAGGAACGAAACTTCTCAAGTGTAAAGACGACTGCCAGAAACTCTTTCTCTGTGGTAGAGTAATTCAACTGGGCATCATTGAGTGTCCTACTTCATAGTAAATCACATATGATTGCTTATTAATACGTTGACCAAGGACGACACCGATAGCGTAATCGGATGCATCACACATGAACTCGAAGGATAAGCTCCAGTCTGGCGCATGAATAATAGGAGTGGTGGTCAGCGCCTTCTTGAGCTGCTCAAATGCTTTTAGACAATCAGGTATAAAATTAAATGGTACTTCCTTGGCTAGTAGATGTGTCAAAGGCCTAGCAATTTTGCTAAAGTCTTTGATAAATCTTCTATCAAAACCAGCATGACCAAGGAAGGATCGTATATTTTTCACTGATCATGGAGGTGGCAGATTATTGATGAGGTCTACCTTGGTTTTGTCAACCTCGATACCATTCTTCGATATGACATGCCCTAGCACTATGCCATTTTTGACTAAAAAATGACATTTTTCCCAATTGAGTGTCAAATGCTTCTCATTACAACGCGTGAGAACTAATTCTAGATGATGCAGACACTCTTGGAATGAATCTCCGAAGATAGAGAAATCATCCATGAAAATTTCAAGAAATCGTTCAACCATGTCAGAGAAAATACTTACCATGCATCTTTGGAACGTGGCAGATGCGTTGCATAACCCAAAAGACATGCGTCTGTACGCAAAGGTGCCGAATAGACATGTGAACGTGGTCTTTTCTTGATCCTCCGGAGCGATGGAATTTGGTTATAGCCAGAGTATCCATCTAAAAAATAGTAGAACTCATGTCATGCCAACCGTTTCAACATCTGATCAATAAATGGTAAGGGGAAGTGGTCCTTCTTAGTTGCAGCATTAAGCTCCTATACTCAATGCAGACTCGCCATCGCGTCTGCAAACGCATCGGGGTAAGTTCATTTGCATCGTTCTATACTACAGGGATTCCGGATTTCTTAGGCACTACTTGAACTGGGCTTACCCATGTGCTATCAGAGATAGGATAGATAATCCCATTGTCAAGACACTTAAGAATATCCTTCCTCACAGTTTCTTTCATTACTGGTTTCAACCTACGCTGAGGATCTCTTGTAAGTCATGCATTGTCTAGTAAATGAATTCTATGCTGCACTATAGAAGTAATTATCCCCTTAATATCGGCCATACTCCAGCCTATGGCTTCCCTATGTGCTTTCAACACTGATATGAGTTTTTCCTCCCGAGCGTCAATCAATTCTGCAGAGATAATGACTGGTAGTGTGTCGTGTTCACCCAAGAAAGCATACTTGAGATGACTCGGAAGGGTCATCATCTCAAACTCAAGTGGACACTCAATAGATGGTCGTAACTGAACTCGTGGTTCAGTCATCAATGGCTCAGGTGGAAGTTTCCATTGAGTGGAAGATATATAATTAGATGATTCATCGAGCATCTCCAAGAATACACTCTCATCAACTAAACTATTCAGCTCATCAAAGAATTTCTCCTCTTGGTGTTCACTGGACAACCCTTGGATCATATTTACTTTTAGGGGCTCGTCATGTGGATCGCTTGGTTGGCGCCCTAGATTGAATATATTCAAGTCAAGTGTTATATTTCCAAAGGAAAGTCTCATCGATCCACTCCGGCAATTAATAACAGCATTAGAAGTGGCCAAGAATGGACGTCCCAAAATAACTGGGATACAATATTGTGGATTCACCACAGGTTTAGTCTCTAGGACTATGAAATCAACTGGAAAGATAAACTCCCCAATCTTAATCAAGACATCCTCATTCTCTCCCATAGGTGTCTTCACAGATCTATCAGCTAACTGTAACGTAATCCTTATAGGTCTCAACTCTCCCAGTCCTAACTGCTGGTACACTGAATAAGGAAGTAAGTTGACACTTACTCTTAGATCTAGTAAAGTCCTTTCAATCACTGTAGTCCCTATAGTGCAGGAGACAGTAGGACTTTCAGGGTCTTTATACTTTACGGGTGCTGACTGAGAGAGGATGCTAGATATGTTAGCAGCTAGGAAGACTTTCTTTGGAACATTGGTTGTTCTCTTCTTTGTGCATAAATCCTTTAAGAATTTTGCATAAGCAGGTACTTGCTGGATTACATCAAGAAGATGAACATTGACCTTAACTTGCTTGAATAACTCAAGAATGTGCTCCACCTGAGGAGAATTTTTCTTCAATCGATTTGGATAGGGAGCCTTTGGCTTATAAGTATGGTCAATAGGAGGATCAGAATTAGAAGGATCAGATTCTTCTGTCGTGCCAGTGGGTAGATCGTGGGATGATGATGATGATGAATCATGAGGTAATGATGGAATCGTGGTATCAGGGAGTGTAGCTTGCCGTGCAATAGGAGTGGAATCAGGTGGCATGACTACGTGATTGTTAACCAGTTCGCCAGATCGAAGTGTGTAAATGACATTAATTTGGTTGACATGCGACTGATTAGAATTTGATGAACTGACATTAGGGTTTGTTATGGGTTGACTTGGAAAAGTGCCCTTGCCACGTTCACTCATTTGATTTGCTAATTGTCCAACCTACTGCTCTATATTCTTAATAGATTGAGAGTTTACGAGCAGGTGCTGATATGTTTTTTGAATAAAATCAGTTGACACTTTCATAAGATTCTGCATGTATGTGTCAAGGTTGGACTGAGACTTTAGAAGATTTTCAATATTCTTCTCAAGTGATTGAAGCCGCTTTTCTTGATCATTATTAGACCCCTGTTGTGGATATGAGTGGTTTTGTGAAGGTGATCTATTCTGATTGTTCCCATAGTTTGAAGCATTTGGGTGTTGATAAGCACCCATATTTGGTCTTGGGAACTGATCAGTAGCTGGAGGCTGCATATTAGAGTTCGGTGCTCCCTGATATTGCCCTTGACCCCATGAGAGATTTGGATGGCTCCTCCAGCCAGGATTGTATGTCGGAGCGTATGGATTATTAACGGGTCTTTGATACATGGGACCCATAGGATTTACTAACAATGGACACTCCTCCATAACGTGACTGGAAGTTCCATAATTAAAACATGTGGGACTTTGGATTTGATTCACTTGACCCACTGATGGAGTACTAGGATCTTTACTGCCTCAATTCTCCTTATAAGTGCTGCAATCTTAGTTTCGGCAGCTATAGAGCTATCGACGCTATGGATCTCACTCTTATGAGCAGAAGTTGATATACTGGGTTTCTCAGTGGGACTCTCCCACTGTATAGTATTCCATGATAAGTTCTCAAGAAAGTCCCATGCTTCATCCTCGTTTTTCCTCATAAACTCCCCTTGACACATGGATTCCAGAAGAGTTTTGGATGTGTAATCAAATCCTTCACACATGATTTAACACAACCGCCACTTTTCTATCGCATGGTGGAGGCACTGAGCTAATAAATCCTTAAATTGTTCTAAGTATTTCCAAAAGGGTTCTCCAGACACTTGATAGAATTGATTAATTTGATTTCTGATTCTTGGCGTCTTGTGCATGGGATAATATTTCTTGAGAAACACTGTAACGAATTCATCCCAAATAGTAATTGAATCAGAAGGCATACTATACAACCACTTCTTGGTATTATCCTTAAGTGCAAAAGGGATGAAGCAGAGCTTAATTGTGTCATCCGATAAGTTTTGCAGTTTAATCATTACGCATACTTCTTGAAATTTACTGATAAAGAGATATATATTTTCTGAATCAGAACCAGTGAATTTAGGAAGCATTCTAATGTACTGCGGTTTCAATTCATAGTGATTACCCGCTATGTGTGGAAGTTTGATGCATGATGGTAATGATGTACGCAACGGGTAATATCGATTCTGAAGGATCGGGATCTGCTAGTCCATCTTGTCTCCCATAAACAAATCTGATCTTACAAGTCGACCAAATTGATTACGGGTCCAATGCGCCATGAACCAGTGACGTGAGTGTATGCGTGAACTTCCTAAACTAATGCAAGAAGTGGGGTGTGGTGGAGAGATAAAACAGTGGAATAGATATGATCAAATAAAAATATGATTTCTACTGTTCCTAATTTTTTTAATTTTTCTACAGAACCAGGAAACAAAACTATAGAAACAGAGAAAATTTGGGTTTAGAAAGTACCTTTTTGGCCGCCAAATAGCGGTTTTAGCCGCTGAATAGCGGCTAAACTAGCAAATTTGATTTCTTCTTTTTTTTTTACTTGGTCCAGAGACTCTTCCAATCCTTTAAATCTTCCTGTATCTGCAATTTCTATTTCCTGCACACTCACACACACTGTTAACCAGTAAAATGCTAGAAAAAGTAAGAAAAATACCGTCGATTCCCAGTAACGGCGCCAAAAACTTGATGTGATATATTTACTGCAAGCGCACAGTAAAGTTGTAGTGCTATATAGGTCGTCTCACAGGGATCTAAGGTATTTCTGCATTCCTTACTTTTTCCTTAGTCTAACGGACTAACCAAAAATTCTAGCTTGAACTTGAATTAATCTAAATAGACTAGGATTTAGAATCCACTAATTTCCAACCATGTTCTTACTTCTATTATTTTCTTCTATCATAAAAATTCGATTTTTTTAGTTTAATTTTTACTTAAAATGCCATAAGCATGAGCTATCAAGTATTGTGCAAGTATAACTCATCAAAAATGCTACTTCTTATAAAAACAAACTAAATCTTTTAGATAATTCAAAGAAAAAGATAAAACAAGCAACCCCAAACCCTAACTAAGTATAGATTATCAAGAAACCTAATTCAAGTATAATCTATCAAAATCCTAATCTTCGACTCCTTGTATTTTAATTTTTTTATTGAAAAATCATGTCTTTATTAATTTTATTTAAGAAGAAAAATATTAGAAAATAATTACATGGTAGATCTTAGTTTCATCTACATTCTAGAGCTAATCTAATTAGCTACTCATATTTTTACTAAGAAAGATCAAATTTTTATTCATGAAATGATAAACCCTAATTTAGAAAGCAGTAAAACCTAAACTAGAAAGTGATAAACTCTATCTAGAAAGCAAGTTAAAATCTCAAAAACAATGGTTTACCTCTGGAACACGGTATTGTGGCCGTCAACCTTCAGCAAAAACACTAACTTTATTAATCAAAAAACGAGTACAAAAATTTCAGAATCCCGTCAAAATACAAGGATCGGCCAATATATAGGCCTCGGAAACCAAACCCTATTTCTAGCAGAATAAAAAAAACTACAAATTTACAATTAAGCCTTCGAAGAAAATTTCTGTGGAACGACCACTGTTTGGCTGCTATTGGCAGTAGAAACCGCCAATTAGTGGCTAAACAAAGCCCAATTGGCCTGACATTTCTTCTACAGGAGTATCTTGTCTTGTACTCATTATTTGCTTGACTGTATTTAATTTTTACTTCCTGCAGTAATTTGATCTTGTAGTCTTGCCCACTTTAGAAACTTTTCGGCTTTTGATTTCCTAGTCCAACTCTGATTTCATGCCATCTCCTTGTATAAATCTGATTACCTGCAAAGGACACTAAAAATACCCGAGTAGTATTTATTTATATACAAAAATAGATAAAGTATGGGGGAAAAAATACAATATATGATACTCATCAATCCATATAAACCTCTTCATCTAAATTTCAATTCAGAAAAACAATTTTCACATCCATTTGGTGTAACTCCAAATCCAAATAAGCCACCAGAGCCATTATGATTCTAAGAGAGTCCTTCTTTGATACAGGAGAGAAAGTCTCTTTGTAATCAACATCTCTCTTTTGAGTGAAATCTTTTGCAACAAGTCTAGATTTATGTCGTTCAATATTACCATTATAGTCGCGTTTGGTTTTAAAGACCCACTTACACCTGTCTGTCTTAAAACCTTCAGGCAAATCAACGACGTCTCAAACTTCATTTTGTTCCATTGATTTCAACTCATCATTCATGGCATTAATCCACTTTTCAGAATTACTACTTTCAATGGCTTGTGAAAATGAAATTGGATCTATACTTATCCCCAAATCATAATCAGATTCTTGAAAATATATCAAATAATCATCTAAAATAGGTGATCTCCTTCCTCTTTGAGATCTCCTTAATGCTAATCCTTGTGACTGTTCTGAAATTGATTCATTAGTGATATTCTCATTATGGAGTGACTGATCATTAGATTGTTTTTCAATTTGATTATACTGTATGACAACTGGAGAAATAACAGTTTCTATTGAAGTTCCGGGTATCAGGATAGGCACCCGAACTTCTTCGATGATCACATTACGTGATACATCACTCCCACTAATTTCACTATTCTTAAGAAATCTGGCATTTCCGGTTTCAACAATTCTCATATTATGGTTAGGGTAATAAAATCTATATCCTTTGAACTTCTCTGGGTAACCAATAAAATACCCGCTTACAGTTCTAGAATCTAATTTCTTTTCATGTGGATTATAAATCCTAGCCTAAGCTGGACACAACTCGATTTTCTTCCCGTCCACAATTCAAAATGAGTCTTTTGAATTGCCTTACTAGGAATCTAAAGCAAATAAATAGCTGTTTTAAGGGCTTTCATCCATAACGAAATTGGTACCGAGGAGTTACTTAACATACTCCTAACCATTTCCATAAGAATACAATTACGCCTTTCAGCCACACCATTCTGCTGAGGCGTACCGGCATTGTACATTGTGCACAAATATCATGCTCTTCTAGGAATTTAGCAAACGGTTTTGGACATTGTCTAATTCCATCATACCTTCCGTAATACTCACCACCCATATCTGATCGAATGATTTTCACCTTTCTATCTAATTATTACTCAACTTTAGCAATATATGCCTTTAAATCATTTATTAGTTGAGACTTTTCATGCAACAAATAGACAAAACTGTAACTTGAAAAATCATCGATGAAAGTCATAAAATACTTTTCTCCACCAAAAGACGGTGAGTCGAAAAGTTAACAAATATCAGAATAGACAATCTCCAAAAGTTTTCCACTTCTTGTGACGCCTTTCTTTATATGTTTGGTTTGCTTTCCTTTAATGCAATCCACACATACATCGAAATCAGTAAAATCAAGATTCGAAAGAATCCCATCTTTTACCAACCTTTCCATTTTTTCTCTAGATATATGACCCAGTTTTTTATGCCACAAGAAAGAAGAATTTTCATTAACTCTGCTACGTTTAGTTCCAATATCATGATGCAAGATGAGGGGTGTTTCAGCAAAATTTTTGTTAAGATTAAATCTATATAACCCTTAAGATAAAACACTAGAACCAATAAATGAGTCATTTCTCAACAAACGAAAACCCTTATGTTCAAAATATAAAGCATAACCATCATAATTAAGTCTTGACATGGAAATTAAATTTCTAGAAATAGTAGGAATATAAAGAGTATCAAGTAGGTCTAAACAGTGGTCTGACTCTAAAAACAAACGCAAAGTTCCAATACTAACAACTGGTACTTGAGTTTCATTTCCCAAGAGTACAAAATGCTCATTTTCTTTATGTTCTGGATTGAAAGGTATCCCTGTATCGAATTTGAAATATGAATAGTAGAACCAGAGTCAATCCACCATATATTAGAAGGAACTTGTGTCATATTTGATTCGAAATATACATAAGCCAATAGCTTACCTTTCTTCTCGAACCAAGCTCCTCGTTTCGAACAATTTTTCTATAAATGCCCAGAGCGATTACAGAAATAGCATTTTGGTCCATTATGTTCCTTTTTACGAGCTCCATTGTCATGAGAGGATCCTACAACCTTTAATGGATTTTTCTTGAAACTTTTCTTTGGTTTCTTTTCTTTATTTCTAACTCCATGACTCATAACATTAATTGAATACTATCCTTGTTGCTTAAGCCTTGCCTCTTCTTGAATTAACATACTCGCCAATTCATTCACATTCTACTTTTCCTTAATAGTGTTATAGTGAATCTGAAATGGTCCATACTGAGTAGGCAAGGAATTCAGAATGAACTGAAGAAGAAAACTTTCATCAACATTCATACTCAGAGATTTGAGTTTGGCATCTAAATTGGTCATTTCAAGGACATGCTCGTTCATTCCATGGTTACCATCAAATTTCATGGTGGTAAGTTCAGCCATTAATCTCCCTCCAAGGGACTTGTCCGCTGAACGAAACCGATCTTCCACAGTCTTAAAATATTCCTTTGCATTTTCAATTTGAGGAAGCGTTGACTTAATATTATTTGCAATACACATTTGCATAAATATGATGCTTAATCTGTTCGATCTTTCTCATGACTTAAACAAAACTCGCTGCTCCGAACTGCTTGTATCAGTAATAACAGCTGGTTTGTTAATTCGCAGTGCTAAGTCAAGATCCAGAACACCAAGATGAAACTAGATCTGTTCCTTCCAGTCAGAGAAATTAGATCCATTAAGGATTGGAACAGAAGAAGCTAGCGAATGAAGCAAAACAGGAACTGACACTGCAATAAAATCATCACAACATTAATACTTTGAGAAAATCATTTTCATTAGTAATACTGCGTTCAATCTTTGGATTAACTAATGCAATATACTAATAATTTAATGATTACTTGAAATTTGGTACACTTTTGGGTCAAACCATAATAATCAAATAATCATTCCTTAATAATTTTGCAAAGTCATAATTCAATTTAATATTTATAACTTTTCTTAGCAATATCACTTTGGTGACAACATGCTAATCATAATACAAATATTGATTGATAAATAATAAAGCAAAAATCGGTCTACAATTCAAAACAGATAAATAATATCTCAGAATAAAAAAATATCATCATAAAGAAAAAAAATAGCTCATGCATTAAATCACACGGCCCAATAAATGCTGACAAAAAAGTAATCATCTAAACAAAATAACAATAAAACAAAGAGGACTACCCGCGAATGTCAAGACTCAAAATAATTTATTGAGGCTCATCCGAATATATATATATATATATATATATATATATATATATATATATATATATATATATATATATATATATATATATATATATATATATATATATATATATATATATATATATATATATTTGAGGTGTAAACACTGGAGAAGTCAGCCAAGGCCATATAGGTCGAGCTGTCATATCTCGATACAGGAGGTTAGGGTTTACAATAGTGAGACCCTACGCCCACAACACCCCTACACTCCAGATACAAGGCTCAACATCCGCACCACTTTAAATGCCTCGCTGCAGTAATTTCATCAAGATTTCATTAAATCCGGAAAACATTATAGGAAATTGATCTCTATATTAAAAGAAAAATCATGATAGTTTCAATTATGCTCTGATACCACATGTAAAAATATTATTTTGTGAAATAGGATCTTTAACTATCATGAAAAAAATCGCATGCTTATCTTTTATGTAGAAAAATAAAATATTTAATAAAAAAACATACCGAAATCAGCCATTATGAAATATCTTTTTTGAAGAAAAGCCTGTAGAAATTATTTCTCTCACTTAATCCTTTTTCTTTACTTCACTAGACTCAATGGGATAATCTGATCAAATTGAAAAGCGTGAGTAGAGAGAGAACAATTCCTACATTTAATATATAACATTTATCTTACTTCCCATTATAGTATGTAGATAGGAATACAACTTTCTCTATTATCTCTCAACCATGCATATCTTTACAAATCTAATAACCATCTTATCTTGTTAAATCCAAATAATATCTATATTAACCTTTTCATGTGGGACATATTTCAACAAAAGAGAGGGAGAAAGGGTTAAATTTGAAAAAAAATTTCGGGCGTAGAAAATAAATTGGTGATATTTCAAAAATATGAGGTTGGTGTAAATAGTAACCTAGACATCAAAAGTAATTTTTCGTGTGTAAATAGAATTTCCCCTAACATGACTATTAGGTTCGAATTTTAAAAGTAAAACATAGGATGTGGCTTAAAAAAATCTAGGGATTTTTTTAAGAGGAAAAAAAATAAATCTATATTGGTTTTAAAATCCAAAACAACTATATCATGCTCAACATCTATTAGCCGAATTAGTTTCATTTGATTTGGATTTTAAAATGAACAAAAAAAGAAAATCGAACGATTAAATTAGGATTTTGTGATGAAAAATGTTATGCTGAGAACAAAAGTTTAGCAATTAGTTACAATTAATTGGGGTGCGATTGGCAGAGTTTTTTTTTTTTGGCCCCCCTAACCCTCTTACCTATCGAATCCTCCATGAGACAAGTTCCATATTTACATTTACCATCGTCTTGTAAACTTAATCGATACAATTGTATTGAATTGATTGTACTTGATTATTAAGTTTTTGATGCCTTAGTTTTCTTCAACTCACGAGGATTATACGAATGATTCTCTAAAATGTTACTCGACCTTTCATAGACAACGATACGAGCTGATCTAGCGAATAATTCCAGAATATTTGCTCTCACAAATTTCTTGCCGAACAACTCTCGACCGTGACCCTGGGTCGATGATTGGCGGGGCTGGGCCCGCTTTTGAGATGCATTGATCCTGGGCAGGATTTAGACGTCTCCGCAGAACTGGATAAGCCCACGAGTTTGTGGGGGCCCACCACCACCCACGCTGCTTTTGCAGCGGTCCTTCTTCCTCCTTGCTGCCGTTTGAAGCAGAGTCTGTGATCCCCGAACACCAAACAGCTTAACCTTGCAATGGTCGAGCGCCACGCCACCGAAATCGTCGGCAGGCTCGGCTCAGTTCCGGATTCGTTTTCGCCTTGCTTAAAGATTACTCCGTTATATATTTTAAGTTGCGATCACCAACTTATTCTTTCTTACTATCTCTCTTTTCTTACATTTAATTCTTATTTGAATGGAATTAGGTAGCGGAAAGAATCTAATTCAATGGTCATACGACCTCACATTATTTTTTGTTTTTTAATTGATTATTTGTTTATTAATTGTTTATATATGCATATTAAGCACGTGATATTTGAGCATGTCTGATTCTCTCACGCTACCTGAATTTGATAAACTTATTATATTTCATTACATACTTATATTATTGTCTTTTTATACAACTTACCTGTCACTTTAATTGTCATGCTTTTTTATAAGAAATATTAAAATCCCGTCTCAGCTGTTATTTTCACATTTTAAAAGTATCCTTATAGCTAAGAATGCATATATGAATAATATCTATATTATTTAAGTTGTACTACTAATATGTATGCACGTGTAAATGAATATGCTTCTTTTAGCACTGCTCTGTCTGATTAGATTTGTAGATATAAATGAGACACAAGGTGAATGGATGAGCAAGTAAACCAGAGAAAACACATCATGGAGAGTAAACAAACAAGAGCGCACTCGAGATTTAACGAGTTTCAGCCGAGATGGATCTCCGGCCTACGTTCTCGGGAGAAAGGTGCCTTATGATAGGTTCTTTATTGAGAAAAGTAGTGTTATAATTTCTCCAAGAGTCTCTCTCTCGTCAAGCTTTTGAATGTCTCGATGTGATCGTTCCCATTTCTTATGATGGAAGGGGATATTTGATATGTTTCTATATTTTGAGATAAATTCTATTTCCTTTGTAAGATCTGCTTTCTATATGTCTAATGATTTAGTAAGAATTTGACTTAATCTTGAATTCTTTGTTCTCTAAGAGATAGATTGTATAAACCCAAATTCGAGCTTATATAATGAGACCTTGAACTTATGGGGTGATGTTAGCCTGGGCTTCTTTAGGGCTAGGCTTGCCTCCTTGTCGGGCTTCAGTTCAGATTTGGTCCATAAAATCTATGCAATAACAATAACCTCCACACCTGAGTTCGTATACTGAACAACAATAATAACAACAACAACAACTACTAAACCTTTTATCCTAAGTAGTTGGGGTAGGCTACTTGAACCAAAAGAGAATCACGCTGATCGATCACATTGATAATCCTTCTCCATTCATTCATATCAAGTAATATATCTTCATTTAAATCTTTAGAATTTATATCTTTTCGTATCAGCTCCATCTATATTTTCTTCAGTCTTCCTTTCGCCCTTTTAACTTATCCTATGTTGATGAGCTTCGCTCGTCGAACTGATGTATTTGTAGGTCTATGTTGCATGTGACCAAACCATCATAAACGATTTTCTCGCACCTTCTCTTCGATGGAGGCTACATCTATTTTAGTACGAATATCTTCAATTCTCACTTTATCTCTCCTAGTGTTGCTGCATATTTAACAAAGCATGCGCATATCTGTTACACTTATCTTTTGTGTATAACGTTTCTTTATAACCTAGCATTCCGTACCATATAATAAAGATTGCCTAATAATAGTCCTATAAAATTTTTCCTTCAGCCTTAATGGAATGTTACAGTTATATAAAACTCCCGTTGCACTCTCTCAATCATTCTGAACAGTAGAATCCAACTACCTAAATTGATTGCTCATTTATATGTCTTGCCCGTCAAGTGTCAAAGCACTATAGTCTAGAGTTCGTCGTTTACTAAATTTATACTTCATATACTATGTTTAGGACATACTCAACCTAAAACATCTAGATTCTAATGCATGACTCAATAACTCTAACTTGGCATTCGCTCCTACTTTTATCATATTAACTAAGATAATATTATCAGTAAATAACATACACCAATGATATTATCCTGAGTAGTTCTAATAAGCTCATTTATTACTATCGCAAATAAGAACGGGCTAAATGCAGGTCCTTGATGTAATTCAATTGTAATTGAAAACTCACTTGTTAGACCACCACATGTTATGAAATTAGCCACTATTTCATCATATATGTAATTATGTCAGTATACTTGATGAGGACATTTTTCTTCATCAATGTCCACCAAAGCACCTCTTGTGATATCTATCATAGGCTTTTTCTAGTTCTAGGTCAATAAAAGTTATATACAAATTTCTATTTCTCTTTTGAAATCGCTCTATAAGTTGATGATGTAAGTGAGTAGATTCTGTCATTGATCGCCCCGACATATATCCAAATTGCTTCTCTGATATTTTAACAGTCTGTGTCAATGTATATTCAATTATCATTTTCTAAAACCTCATAGTGTGACACATGAGTTTTACTCTAGATAATTAGAATATCTCTGAATATCACCCTTGTTCTCATATATCTTCCAACATTCATTTAACATTTCTTAATTTGTCAAATTTTATAAAAGAGATTTGTCAACCATCTTACATCCATCTCTTCTAAGTATCTCCATAGTTCAATAGAAACTTTATCTGGACCAATAGTTTTTCTTGATTCCATTCTCTTCAAATCCTCTTTTAGTTTAGATTATTTAATTTTGCACATAAAGTTATAATTCCTATGCTCACACTGAATAGTAAGCTCCCTTAGATCTTGAGTAAAATTACTATTATATAATTTATCAAAATAATTTTTTCATTTTTCTTTAATCTCTCTTGAACTTGAATTTTCTGATTCTCATTTTTAATATACTTTATATTATATAAATTTCTAAATTTTCTTTCTCTTATTCGAGTAATTGTCTATATATCCAAGTAGATTTTGGAATATTGCTATGTTTTATCCGAGTAGATTCTTCAGATATTTTCGACTATGGACCTTCATGATTGCCACTATAATCAAGGCTAACTGCCCTAGCACTAGGTGCTCAATTGCTTGAAGCGAGTTATTTCACTATGGTGGACTATCTCTATGCTTATTTATAGAATATCAAGTTCCCATAAGACTTCAATCATTGCCTGAGCTTTCCTAGCTGCTGGTGTAAGGTTATCACATTTGCATACACTTAACCATGAATTGGAGATGACGAGAGAAGATGGCCTCCCGAGTAGAGACTAGAGGCAAATTGTGCTTTAGTTGTTAGCAAAAATATAGGAATAATATCAATGCAATAATTAGCAGAATCAAATAATTAACCGAAGAGAAAAATAGCAAAGACAGTGAACACACAGATTTAACGTGGTTCGGTAATGTGCCTACATCCACGGGGACACGATCGAAAGCTTCCACTCTTGTTACAGTGATATCCTTCTCCTTTGCTTTGGCCGCCGAAGAAAACCCTTAGAGAAGCCCTGCCTTCTTTCTTCTTTTGCTTTCGGCCTGAAGATAATTAGCAGCAACCGCAACAAAACTTCCTTTTTTCTTATTTCAGCCGCAACAAGAAAAGAAACACAACCACCACCAATACTTTTGGCTTCAACCGCACTAATTATTTTGTGCTTTAGCGGGCACTAATTATTTTGTGCTTCAGCCACCACAATAACCAAAAGAAAAACTCAGCCAATTTCAAACCCTAGCCACAAATCCCTTTATATATATATATATATATATATATATATATATATATATATATATATATATATATATATATATATATATATATATATATATATATATATATCATAATGAGTTTAGGCCGGTTTTAGACCCGATTCGGCAAACCGAAACCAGCTACGATAATATGGCTCCATTAGCAATAATCTCCCACTTGGAGACCTATCACAAAAATTGTAATCTCTATATATAATAATTCTAGTGTCCAAAGCTTTTACCTCGATCGTTTAAAGTCCCAATTTCAGTATTCAACACAAATGCACCAAAGTTGAGTAATAACTCAATTTTTTCCCATCAACTAATTTTATTAACATATCTGCAAGATTCTCACTGAGCTCAATCCTTTTCAACTTCAATTGACCATCCTCTAATAAGGATCTAGTGAAATGATATCTCAAGTGAATATGTTTAGTCCGTAAATGATACGCTAAGTTCTTAGCAAGATGAATTGCACTCTGACTGTCATTGAACAACCTGCTCATCAATCGCTGCATCTAAATAAACTCTTACTTGCTTTGCCACATACTCAGCTTCTGTCAAAGATAAAATAATAATTGATTGTAATCTTGAAATCCAGATTATCGTTGTCTCTCCTACAGTAAAGATATAACCTGTGGTACTCCTGCCATTGTCTCTATCATCCGCATGGTCCGAATCCACAAAACCTTTCACATCAATGTTATCACTCCCAAAATACAAATAATACTTTGAAGTACCTTTCAAATACCTGAAAATCCATTTCACTACTTGCCAATATTCCTTCACAGGGTTCTTCATGAATATACTCACTACTCCCACTACATGTGCAATATCTGATTTTATACTCATCATTGCATACATGAGACTCCCAACGACCGATGAATAAGGTACATTTTCCATGTATCTCATCTCTTCATCTGTTTTAGTACCTTACTCTTTTGACAGTTTAAACTGACCACCAAGAGTTGTAATTACCGATTTTGCATTATCCATATTGAATCTCTCCAACACCTTCTTGATGTACCCCTCCTGAGATAACCACAATTTCTTATTTTTCTTATCTCTAGTAATTTGCATCCCAAGAAGTTATTTTGCCTCACTCATATCTTTCATAGAAAATTTTCCTGCCAACTTTCTCTTCATATCATTGATTTTCTTCCTGCATGGACTTGCCATAAGCATATCATCTACATATAAAGTAAGTATAATAAAATTACCGTCCTTAAACCTTTATAGATATATACAATGATCTGAATTACATCTGGAAAAATCCGAATTCAATATAAACTTATCGAACTTCAAGTACTATTGTCTCGGTGCCTGTTTCAACCCATACAAGCTCATTTTCAGTCGACATACCCAATTCTCTTTTCCTTTAACTTCATATCCCTCCGGTTGTTCCATATATATTTTCTCCTCCAAATCACTATAAAGGAAAGTAGTATTCATATCAAGCTGCTCTAAATACAGTCCTTTTACAGCCACAATACTCAATATTGTTCTGATAGAAGTTATCTTGACTACTGGTGCAAATATCTCAATTAATTCAATACACTTCCTCTGACCGAATCCCTTCACCACAAGTCTAGGCTTGTATCTTTGTGTCTCATGCCTCATGTTTTATCCTATATATCTATTGTTATACAATACTCTCATCTTTGTCAGGCGCTTCACCAATTTTCAAGTGTGATTCTCCTCCAAAGAAGACATCTCATCATGCATGGTTTGCTCCCACTTAAGACGAAACTTATCCTACATAGCCTCTTGGTAACTCTCTCGTTCACTTGCATTAGTATACAAAATTAATATAAAGGAAAATAAAGTTTTTGAGTTGGCTTCCTTATCCTAGTGCTCATCCTCAAAGTGGAAACACTCTCTGATGAAGAACTTGAACTATCTACTTCTGTCAGTGACTCTCTCTCATATTCGGTCTCATCTGAAACTTGTATATTCTCAGGTGTAGCAATTTCTTCTCTTTCAGATGTAGATATTTTTTCTTTTCTTTCATCCATGGGATTCATCCCATCCTGTGGCTCATCTACTTCCAAGTGCTCTTTCTTAACGTTTTCTCACTCTTACTCCATATTCGATCTTTATACATACAGCTCTCATTGAATACTACATCTCTGCTACGAATCATCTTGTTATACTCATAATCCTACAAGCGATAACCATATTCGTCGCCACCGTATCTAATGAATGAACACTTCTGAGATTTATAATCAAACTGTTTTCTCATCTCATGATCCACGTGTGCATATGCTATACAACCAAATACCTTTAAGAATGAATAATTCACAGTCTTACTAAACCACACATCATCTGGAATTCCTCCATCTAAAAGACTAGCTGGACTCCTATTGATTAGATAGACTGTCATATCTACAACGGCTCTCCAAAGTTGTAAATGCAAACATGCATGTAGTCTCATACTCCGAGCTCACTCAAAAATAGTTCTATTCATCCTCTCAGCTACACCATTCTGTTGCGGTATCATCGGTACAGTCTTCACTCTCCTGATCCCGGAGGTAGAGCAATAGTCATCGAACTCCTTATTGCAAAATTCTCTACCATTGTCTGATAACAGACATTTCACCTTCAAATCTATTAAATTCTCAACAAGAGCTTTTCATACTTTGAAGATCTTGAAGACATCGGATTTCTGCTTAAGTGTGAATGCCTATATCTTCCTGCTTGCATCATCTGTGAAAGTAACAAAATAAGAATTATCTCAAAGAGACTTTGCTGAAGAAGGCCCCCATACATCTGTATGCATCAACTCCAATCTCTCGGTTTTCTTTTCCTTACCAACCTTCATAAAATTAACTCTTTTCTGCTTTCCAAATACACAGTTCTCACAGAAATCAAATTTAGCATCTTTCATATCTGTCAACATACCTCTGGATTGCAATACTCTCATGCCGCTGTTGCTCAAGTAACCGAGCCTCTGATGCCATAAGGTAGCCTTCTCATTCTTCACGGTGGCCAAAAAAATAACGTGATCCACCGAGCTTGAGAGTAAATATAAAGTTTTCACTCTCTCACTCTTGACCACTACCATTGCTCCTTTGATGATCTTTCATTGTTTCCTCTCAAATGAGATTTGATAACCTTCGCCATCCAGCTTTCTAACAGATATCAAATTCTTTTTCAGATCTGCTATATGTCTGACCTCTTGTAAAAGTAGCTTTCCACTATTGTGTAATTTCAACTGAATTGTCCCCTTACCAACAATCTTGCATTCCTGCTTATTATCAATAGTCACATGTCCAAATTCACCTTGGACATAATTATCAAACCATTCTCTGCGAACAGTGCAATGGAATGAAGCCCCTGATCCACAAACCATAGATCTGACCTTGATTATGTATGGGAAGATAAGCACAAGTCATCATACTCTTTACTTGGATTCACCACATTCGCTCATTCCTTGTTTTTTTTTGAACAATCCTTCTTCATATGACTCTCTGTCTTACATTTCCAACACACTAACTTTTTGTTGAAGTTCCTCTTAGATTTTGATCTCTCTCTTTGTTTCGACTCCTTCTGTCATTATCAACAGACAAAACAGTGCTTGTAAAAACTGTGCTCTCACCTATACTCTTTTAAATCAATTCATCATTCATGATTGTACTCACAACATCATCAAATTTAAGAGCAGTATTGGAAGTATTACTAATGGTCATAACAATATTACTCCAACTATCTGATAACTGTTTGCCATGAAAATTGAATTTCTCTTTACTGACAATCTTTCAATAAAGGATTACAATCTAACGGTTTCCCGTTTACAGAAGATGAGGAAGATGGACTTCCTCTTTGTTTAAAGCTTGGTTTCTGGGTAGCTATGGAGGACAATCCTGCTCTCCGTTGACACTCCGTATAATTTCTCTCAGTTGGCTAAAAGAAAAGAAAGGAAAAGGTTTTTGCTCTTGATCACAAGGGGTAATTTCTGGGAGAAGACGTCTCGGTCTCTGTCTCTCTCTCTCTTTCTATATCTCTGTCTCTCTATCTTTCGCTCCTCGCCTTTTATAGGGGGTTTGGAGTAACGTTCCGCCATATTTGCTCGTCCGTTAGCTCCCACTACTCAAGAAGTGCTGCCATATTCGTTAGGCGGTTGCTCCCACGACCGAAGTGACACCGCTGCATTCGTTTGGCAGTTAGTCCCACGATCCAAGATGGTAATTCTTCTGTTCGGGTTGGGTGACTTTGTATTAAACCCCTACCCGAAAGTTATGGGTAGTATCGCGAATCTCAGCTTTAGATTCGCGAACCCATTCTATCGTCTGGATTGCGGACCTCAGTTTCTCAGATTCGCGGACCTCAGTTTCTTAGATTCGTGGACCTCAGTTTCTTTAGATTCGCGGATCCGATGAGTTGCGGGCTTCTGTCTCTGAATTCGTGGATCTGCTTTGCTTTTCCAGAATTTTTCGCTGACAAAACCCTCTCCAAAGTTTCTAAAAACTCTCATGACTCTTAAGGAGTTTTGGAATACTTTGGATATAATATTCTGTATTAGAATTTCCATTGCGTTTGCTTGAAGTCTGTGACTCTATATTAGCGCCACTACTGCTTCTTGCTTTTGAAGGGGCACGTCTCTGTATTAGGGGCGTGAGCCTTCATCTTGGAGTAGAAAACGACTTCTGTATTAGGGTCGCGAACTCTTGTTTTGGAAGGAAAACGTCTCTGTATTAGGGACGCGAACCTTCATCTTCATCTTTTGAATAGAAAACGACTCTGTATTAGGGCCGCAAATTGTCTTTGGAAGAGGCGCGTCTCTGCATTAGGGGCGCGAGCCTTCATTTTTGAGAAGAAAACGACTCTGTAATATGGTCACAAACCCTTGCTTCGGAAAGAACACGTCTCTGTATTAGGGGCGCGAGCCTTCGCTTTTGAATAGAAAATGATTCTGTATTAGGGTCACGAATTTGTCTTCGGAAGGAACACGTCTCTGTAATAGGGGCGCGAGCCTTCATTTTTTTTTTTTGAGTAGAAGACGACTCTGTATTAGGGTCGTGAACTTTTGAAGGGACACGTCTCTGTATTAGGGGTGCGACTCTTCATCTTTGTCTTTTTAAGAAGAAAGCGGCTCTGTATTAGGCTCGCAAACTTTACTTTTTTGAGGAGAAACCGACTTTGTATTAGGGTCACAAATCATCTTCAGAAGGAACACGTCTCTGTATTAGGGGCACGAGCCTTCATTTTTGAGTAGAAAATGACTAGGGTCGCAAACACTTACTTTTTGAGAAGAAAGCGGCTCTGTATTAGGGTCGCGAACTTTTGCGGGAAGGCTGGCAGGCGGTTGCTTTCCTACGGCGTCAGAATTGAGACGTTTCTCTGAGCTGCATTAAATGAAAGGTATCCACGCGATTCGAGCCAGATATCACGTCTGTCCAGAGATCTCAGCCATCAAATCATCGGCTATATAACCTCCACTTTACGAGAGAGGTTGCCTTTATCTCAAGAAATTTGAAATCTGAGTTCTTCGTTTAGACTTCTCAGACTTTTCGTCTTCAAGCTCCAGTAGCTTCTGATTCTCTGTGCGAAGGATTTTCTCCCTCTGTAAAAGATACCAAAGAAAGCTTCTTTCTTTGATGCTGCCACCAGTGGTCGTCAAGATCCTCGAGCAACCTCCAGTTCAATAGTGGTTCGGCAGGAACCCTTGATTGGATGTAATAAAGAAAACTTTCGAAAAGCAGTCCCTTTCTTATCATTTTTTCTTTACCTTGAATCTGAATGTCTTTGGCAGTTGATTACGCCTTGAATCCTTGGCTAAAGTATCATTATTTCGGATATTCTGACGGTTATGATGGGAAGGAGTTCAGATTTGACCATGTCTTTCCCCATTATACATCTTCGGGTAACCAAGAGAGAGCAGACAAGATTCTCCACCCTTCTCGCTCAACATTGCGAGAGTTGATGACCAATGCATCTTTTGAAGGAGAAAATCGGTCTCCGTTGCTTAAACATGTCTTCTTGTTTGGGGACTATATTTCAATGCCCAACAGTGGTTTGGAAGATGGCGATTACAAGTGGCTTCGCCAAGTTGAAGGTCGTCACTTGTTTCTCCCCAATATGGAGAGATCTTATCCATTCTTATTCTTTCAATCCCTTTTTGTGCCCAGGCGAATAGACTGGCACATAAACAGGCCACAAGATGGTGTCTTGTTGGGGGGCTTCAATGCTCAAGGCGCTTTTCCTCGTGGTACTGGAAAGAGCTTTCGTGGATTGCTGCCGGGATTGCTTAAACATGACCTCCCCAGAGGCGAGGTTCCCATAATTGCGCAGACTTTCCTGCACCGATTTACCAATGCGCAAGGAGAGTTTCCTATTCAGGATTTTCGTCCCCCTGGATGGGTTCATTGCTCTTCAAAAGAAGAGTGGGCAGTTTTGACTGACTTCTTCTTGAAAATCTTCAGGGATCAGCTTCATTATGCATGGCTATATCGTGCTATCAGGATTGTTCAGCACGGTATTCCTGCTAGTAGATTTTATTTTTTTGCTTTACTGGAATTGTACAATCCTGATACTTGTACAGTTTTTAGCCCTCGTGGCGAGTTGGGTTTTGCCCTTCATGAAATGTATGAAATTTCGGGCTTACCTATGGGCGACATTCCGTACAAAGAGTATGTCCCTACCGGGGAAGAACTTCATCTGTTGAAGACCCGAGACCCTTTGATTTATAATACTTATTGGGAATTGCTTTGTCATTACCATATTTGCACTCACACCTCTGGCACTCGTAACTTGAAGCCAAAGAAGTGGCTGCAGTATCTTCTACCCAATTTTTCTAATGGTAATCTTAACTTTACTCGTCTTCCTCCAGTTTTCGAAAAGGAAGTTGAGAGAAGAATCGCCAGTTTCGGGACAGATGCTTATATTGCTGAATATGACGAGGACATCTTCAAGGCTGGAACGTCCTTTGAAAGTTTTCATTATTGTTCGCCGCAAAAGTTTTGCTTCCTTCCATTGAATATAGCTTAGATTACAATAGAAGTGAACAATATAAAAGAGAACAAATGAGAGGATTTTATATGTCAATCGCTCTCTTTTACAATGATTTGTGTGGGATCTGTAGCGATGGGATCTGTCGAGCAGCTCCTTTGGACGATCGGGCGTCGAACTCTTCTCTCTTAAAGATAACGGCCGACTGTAGACGATCTTCTCTTATCTTTCACGAACTCAAGGCTCTATGCGTAACTTGAATTCTCCAAGAGGAAAAGATCAATTGCCGAAAAGAAGAAGAACTTCTGCCGAACCGAAGAAAAAGACCCCTAGGGCTTCACCAAGAAGGTATTTATAGCCATGGGATGATTTGAGAGTTTCTATTTAAATAGAATTTGCTCTCATCAAGGATTCTAATCAAATATCTTAGTTTTGATTTAAATCTCTTGATTTGGAATTCTGATTGGACTTAATTTTGGTATTTGGATAAGCCCAAATCTTAATCTCAATCAGTTTGAGATTCTAGTTATTTGCTCACGCGGAGCTAATCGCATCAAAACGCGGCTCTAAATAACCAGAATGCGGAGCTAGCATGAAGCTATTGATAGCCCCGCGTTTTACTCATCGCGAGGCTAAAACTATCCAAACGCGGAGCTACTGGGTTAGCTCCGCGTTCTGTTGTGGAAAATCCTATTTACTTAGAAATTTTCACTGCCAACAGGACCCCCTCCAAAGTTTTCAAAATGGCTTAGAACTTAGCAAATTTTGAAATACTTTGGATCTTCAAACGCAGAGTTAAAATACCAAGTTTATCTCGCATTTTTGTTCACTTTCGAGGAGCTAGTTAGCTTTATTTTTTCAGTGAAATGAGTAATTGCTTCATTAATTACCCTGAACTTCTGTGCCGAATACCAAGCGGCGGATCATCTGTTTAAATAGAGTCTTTGACTCATCTTCTTCTTCATTTCATCTGAAGAATCCAAGAGCTTAGAGCTCAGGCGACTCAGACAAATCAGTTTGAAGGAGTGATCTTCAACCGAACTTCCTTCGACTTTGCAAAGATTTTCCATCACTAGGATGTCATCTAAGAAGAGTACGGCATCGCATGCCTCCTCACCATCGGCGTCCGGCGTTAGCAGTGGCGGCAGCGGCCGAGGCAGTGACTACAATGGCGAGCATATCCATGCTACACCAATTGGAGGTATAAATTCTGAACTTTTAGACTCCTTAAATCAATTTTGGAGTTTTTGGTTTGGTTTTAACCGACCAGCCAATCAATTTTGAACTGGCGAGATCGCCGTTTTCCGGCCGTAAGGCTTGGAAAGAAAGGAGAATATAGAGAGAAACTCTGATCTTCTTCTACGCGAAGTTATCGCGTCATCCTCGCGTTTGAAACACGGGGCTATTTTAACTAGCAGTCGCGTTTAAATCGCGAGGCTATTTTGACTAGTAGTCGCGTTTCAATCGCGAGGCTATTTTGACTAGCAGTCGCGTTTCAATCGCGAGGCTATTTTGACTAGCAGTAGCGTTTAAATCGAGAGGCTATTTTGATTTAGCAGTCGCGTTTTCATACTTAGAAGATTTTTCGAGTTTTCTCTAACTCTTGATTCTTCTTTTACAGTGAAATACTTGGACCAGATCCTTCTTGAAGAGGAGTGCATGTGGCTTTACTAGTCTTCGTCAGCAAAAGTAACTCTAAGGAAGCCAGAAGCATATGCTTTACAACATAGTTGCAGGTTTCAAGCTCTGGCTCTAAAAGATAAAGTTTTGAAGGAGTTACAAGAACTCTGCGGCAACCCATTAAGTTTTCTTGAGAACCATTTCTGTTAGATGACAATCTCTGTTGCTTTCCAAAGCGATAGATATGATCATTTAAGGGCTTGTAGCATGTCGAATCCAACTTGTGTATCTTCATTAGGATTCTTGTAGTAGTATCTTCAGATAATCCACTAAGAACTTTAAACAGATTATAGTTGACATTTGCAGATGAGATCTTTTGTGTGTGAATCATGGAATTGAGCTTCAACATCCCGTGGAGGAGTCTCACCGTTAGGTTATTGATGAGTCGATGAATTTGTAGAAGCTTTTGGGAGAGCTATAACTCCCTCATTTTTCTTCTGTAATCCTTTTCTTTTATGAAATAAAGGCAACTATTTTCCTCTCTATCTATCGGCTTCAAGAATCTTGCTTGCTCAACAAATAGATGGTTTATAATCTTGGTAAAATAATCTAAGGCTCATTTGCGTAACTTAGACTATCAATACCAAAATGATCGGGTAAATATCATTTAACTTAGATGGAAGCACCTAATTGCACTCACCAAAAATCCAAGTTCTTCATAAGAGCGCGAAGTTAAAAGCCTCACGTTTTACATAGTTGCGCGGAGTTAATAACTTCGTGTTTTCCATCATCACGCGAAGCTAATAGCTTCGCGTTTTGGAGAGTAACTGGTCAGTTATCTTCTCCGAAACTCGCGCCGAATCCCAAGAGGCGGTTCTTTCATTTAAATGGAGTTTTAAACCCTCTTCTTTCTTACTTCATTTGAGAACTTTCCAGAGACTTGGAGATTCAGGCGATCAGAGTTCAGGCAACTCGAGCGTTTTTTCGACCGAGTTTCTCCCGATTTCTCGTCGGTTTTTCTCAATTTCTTCAAGCAATGGCACCCAAGACTCGTGCTTCCACCCGCGCGGCCTCGTCGTCGGCGACTAGCGCAAGCAGCGGTAGCAACGGCCGTGGCAGCGGCGAGCCAGTCCATGCTTCGCCTATCGGAGGTAAGGACCTCACTTTTGGGGCTTTTTAGAACATTGAGAGAGTGATTTGGCTCGGTTTTAACCAATCGATCACCTGCGAGATCGCCGTACTCCGGCCGTGTGGCTTGGGGAAGAAGAAAAGCCTCTGGCTTTCTTTTTACGCGAAGCTATCGTGTCATCCTCACGTTTTGAAGCACGGGGCTATTTTGAGTAGCAGTCGCGTTGAAACGCAAAGCTATTTGATTTAGCAGTCGCGTTGAAACGCGAGGCTATTTGATTTAGCAGTCGCGTTGAAACCCGAGGCTATTTGATTTAGCAGTCGCGTTGAAACGCGAGGCTATTTGATTTTTGCGGTCTAATTTTTAGCTTCGCGCGGAGTTACTTTTAACTTCGCGCGGTCTAATTTTTAGGTTCGCGTTTCCATACTTAGAAAATTTTTCTGTTTTATAGAAACTTTTCTAACTTTGATTTTTTCTTTTGCAGTAGGGTATTCGATGGAAGCCCTTCCCCATAAGCACTACTTTGGTTTTGCTGGGGGTTCTGATCCATCAGCTCAATTTCACTTCACTACCATTCTGGCCGCGTACAAACCAGATTCGAGCGAGCGCAGGGAGAAGTTGATTAAATATCATCCCACTACTGCACGGGAGATTATAACTGATGCGGCCTTTGAAACCATGAGCAGAAAAGCGCTAGAGAAGCCCGCGTTTCTCTTCGGAGATATAATGGATCAATCAGACCAGATCCTCTTTGAAGATCTAATGTTTCTGCCTAGAATGGAGCGTGGCTATCCCCTGATCTATCTCCAGAGGCTGGCGGCGCATCGTGAATTAGAGTGGGGGTTAACTCAAGAACAGGACGACGTCCCAACGGGTAAATTTGGCGCACATGGGGCTTATCAAGATGGCCCTACCAGATGCATTACTGGTTTGCTTCCAGACAGATTTAGTAAGGAGCACCCAGTAGGAGAGGTTCCGATCCGCGCACGAACTTTCCTAAGTGAGTTCCTGGCGAAAGAAGACCAATACCCAGCTAGCGACTTCAGAATGCCTGGCTGGGTTTATTCATCTGGCAATATGTGGTGGGCCCGCCTCGTTCAATACATGTTGGATTCCCATGAACCCATTCTGAAGGAGATTGGTTTATACAAGGCCATCAGAAATGTTCAATTTGGGTTACCTCAGAGTGCTTATCACTTCTTCTGCTTTCTGAAGATGTACAACCCCGAAACCTGCACCCTTTTTACTCCAGTGGGTGAGCTAAGGTTTGCTCTCCACGAGTTGTTTGAGGTATCTGGGCTTTCAATAGGCGAAGTCCCCTATGAAGAGTATATCCCCACTACCGAAGAGTTGAACATGCTGATGGCGAAGGACGAGCGCATCTATGCTACATACTGGGAGATGATGTGCCATTACCACATCTGTGCTGACCTGGCAGGTGTGCGTAATCAGGGTATCGGTCACAAGAAATGGGCCGATTACCTCTTCGCCAACTTGAACTCTAAGGATAGTTCAACAACTATCCATGGCCATGCTCCTGTCTACGTCACGAAGATCGATCGCCGTATCGCTAAGACCCGGCTAATGTATTATACTACTGAATCCAATGAAGGCGGATTCGGTCCTGGCATCGCTTTCAAGAGTTACCACTATCAAGCTCAGTCCCCAATTTCCAAGAGAGGCCTTATTGCTAGGTTCTTGATGTTGTGGTTAAAAAGGTGTGTCGTGCCGTCTTTGCTAAAGGAGGCAATTGCAATGACTGTGGTATACCCAGCAGTTCTCATTGCATACGGCCGACCTTTCGGACTTCTTCCCGCCATGGTGTGCAATCTACAACATGGACTGCGAACACTCTATGATGACTTCATCCCTGCTGATAAGGGCAAGGGGAAAGGAAAAGGCAAGTCCAAAGAAATTACCCAGGTGAAGACTCTGAATCCTAGGGTGAAGATGCCTTATACCTATCTGTTGGCGTGGCTCGTCATGCACTGCCCGTCTCTAATGAGTGCTGCTTCACACCGCTCTGGGAACAAGTCCTACCTGGTGGAGTTATACGAGCGCTCTTCATAGAAGCATCACTATATGTCTCAAATCTGAAAGACTCTCCGTCATCATCAAAATTATGAAATCTTCCGGTGCTTCCCCGACTTTC
The DNA here is from genome assembly GCA_036321105.1 of Dracaena cambodiana. Lineage (NCBI taxonomy): Eukaryota > Viridiplantae > Streptophyta > Magnoliopsida > Asparagales > Asparagaceae > Dracaena > Dracaena cambodiana. Next base: position 18,255,820 of record JAYEPQ010000004.1, on the reverse strand, counting down.
CTGGTAGTGGTTATGGGTCATAGTTGAAGGATATTGCGAGAGCAGATAACTTCAATGTCTTATCCTCGGGAGCATTCTGGTGGCTCCTTAATATCCGACCCGGGCACCTAGTGTATCGTCAAGATGCCAAGTGTCTTATTGAACCGTACACTCCGAGTCGCTTCGCTCGCCGGTTCGGATATTCCCAACTTTATGTGGGTAATCCGAACAAGAATTTTGCCTATAAGGGAAATCTGTACGAGGGCGCTCGTGGCTGGTTTCATTTTGCAGCTGGTGGGACCTGAGCTAAATTTATCCTGCCACAGAAGTCGTCAGAACTGGCCATGACTCTTAGATTTTGCACATGGTATAGCATTGCAAATGCTGACATGTCCCGCTTCTCCATCAATCGAACCTGTTGCAAGGAGATTGAGGCTTTCTACATTAGCCGCCAAGGTGCTTCAAGAGTGAGGGTAAAAGGAATGGATGAATTCCTTGGCGCAGCGGCTGAACCCTCAGATGTCAGCGAGTCTAACGATAATGATAATAATGATGATGACAACCCTGATGTTGGAGGTGCTCCTCAACTTGTCGTCATCCTCCCCTGGAGCTCGACCCTCAAACGCCGCGGTGCCCCAAAGAAGGGGCCTTCCCAAAAGAAGAAGAAGTTGGCTCCCGGAACTCTAGGAGCCCCCCAAGAAGTGGCTGTCAAGTTCGCTTCAGATCTGCTGGCTTCAACTCTACCTCCAGCGCCGGCAGGGGAGAGTGGACCTGCTGGGGCCCCAAGTGCTCCCGAGGTTCCGGCTCCTCCGACGGTAGAACCTGTCGAACACCCCGCAGAGCTACCACTGGGTAGTGAGACGGGTACGCTTCTGGAGATAACAGCGGCTCCCCCTTCAAGTCCAACAACTGGAATTGTATCTTCTAGTATAGTTCTCTCAGCATTTATACTCTGTCTTCTATTTATTTTTCTCTATTTGTATGCAACCTTCTTTGTCTTGCTTTTCTGAGGTGCAGGTGGCCACCCTCTCTCGCCGATGCATTCGACTACAAAGGGGGAGTCCGAGGAGAGAGTGGACTATTCAGGCACCACTGGCTCAGCAGGTGGATTAGGTAGTTCTGCAAATGAACTCGACGCAGACTACTTCACAACAACTCCTATCTCTGTTCCTTCTTCAGTTCCCCTTATCGATGAACTTGGGAGCGACGACAGGATAGAGTTAATTGTCGCAGCCGCTGCGAGAGAAGCCACCCCGTCTCCAAGCTTGCCGTCTCCAACAGCAAATGTCTGCTTCGAAGAGACTTTTCCAATAGTTGTCGGTGTGCCTTCTGCTCCTCAGCCAACAATATTAACGCTTTCTACCATAATGGCTGTTGAGACACCTGCAACTCTTCCATCTCCAAGTCTTCCAGCAGGGGATGAGGAAAATTTGAAGTTTTCATTTGAAGCTACTTCTACCACCGGAGGAGCTTCTGGTGGAGACACTCTCTCATCTTCTCCTGTTGGTGGCGCTGCCCGGGTGATTTGTGCTAGCGACGCTTCTCCTCAGGTTCCTAGTTCTGCCAGATCTGCGTTGGCCTTACTGGCCCTGCATATTATGAGCCTGGTACAAGGACGGGCTTCTTCCTCTTCAATTTCAGTGGATACCGCTCCTCCTCCAGCGACATCTTCCTTAGTGCTGCCTCCTTTAAATACAGACACCGTGGATCTTTTTGAGGAACTCTTCAACTACAGTGTTAATAATTTTATGCGGTTACTAAGAAGATGCATCGGGATGATTTCTGGCGGAATAGATTTCTTTAGTCTCGGCCGTCCGATGTTATCCAGCTATTTGGATAATATTGAAAGAATGGAGGGACAGGACAGAGCAGCTCCCTACCGGGCCCGCTTTAGAGCTTTAGAAGAGCAGGTGAACACGCTAAACACAGTTCGTCATGCGGACGTGGAAGCGATCACTGAAATAGAGTTAGCGCGGCTTCGGATGGAGTTAGCAGCGCGTCGGGAGGAGTTGACACTACAGGAAGAAGTATGGTCTCGGGAGTTGGCAGAGTTCCGGGCTAGTCGGGAGTCCATTCTTAGGGGTTTGGAGGTAGTAGACTCTGAGATTGAGGGGAGTCAGGCCGCCATCCTCAAAGCCCAGGAGACCATTGCTAGAGCCTGGGCGGTCTTAGTATCCAGCGAGCTTCAATTAGGGGAATCCGTTAAGAATCGAGAAGCGCTAATCCTCCAACGGGGGCAGGTCGAGCAGGAGGAGACAATAAGAAGCCGTGCTATGGAAGAGTCTCGTCAGCATCTAACTCAGCAACTTGCAATGAATGATGATGACTTACGCCGGCAGGCTCAACACTCCTTGGAGGCAACTCATCGTCGAGTGATTGACGAGACGATGAATAAGTTGAAGCTCTTAGGAGATCCATAGTTTTCTTTTGTTCTTTTATTTCTTCATTTTTTTTTGTAATAAGAACTTGTAATAAAAGAGAATTTTTGTAATCTCACTCTTTTGTCGATGAAATAAAGATAATCATTTGATTCTTTTACCTGTTGGCTACAAAATTTGTTTGCACAACAGATAACTTGTTATCAAAATGATTTAGTTTGTTTAGGTAATGCAGTGCAAGACTCATTTGTGTATCTTGAACGGAGATGGAAATAATCCAAATCATACTGTCAGAAGTAAAGTTTTAACATGACAGATTTTATGGGATTTTTAGCAAACCCCCAGCTATCAACGGATTTGATTTGCCTTTACCAATCGCCGTTTGCGTTGGGCTAGCCATGCTTTTCCCCTCAGCATGGTGAGTTGTCGAGAAATTAATTTCCTCTCCCGTTTGCTTTTGACAGCATTAGGTAGTTAATTTCATACTTTTACCCTCAGTATGATAGGCGAGGAGTTTGATCTCCTCTTCCCGTTGCTATAACAACATTGGACAATTGATTTCATACTTTTACCCCCAGTATGATAGGGTTGGCGAGGAATTTGATCTCCTCTTCCCGCTGCTATAATAGCATTGGGCACTTGAAAGCTCTTGTAAACAAATGGAGGCGGTTCAAGGCTCAACTGCGTAATTTGAACGGGGTACACCACGATGATCGGGTTAGGATTCATCAAATATAGGTCACCGAAGCTCAATTGCGCATGCCTAAGGAGAAGATTGGAGGCGGTTCAAGACTCAACTGTGTAACTTGAACTGGACACACCAAATTTAGGTCAGAGGCGCCCATTTGCGCATGCCTAAGAAGAAGATTGGGGGCGGTTCAAGGCTCAAACTCCGTAACTTGAACTGGGCACACCAAATTTAGGTCAGAGGCGCCCATTTGCGTATGCCTAAGAAGAAGATTGGAGGCGATTCAAGACTCAACTGCGTAACTTGAACTGGGCACACCAAATTTAGGTCAGAGGCGCCCATTTGCGCATGCCTAAGAAGAAGATTGAAGGCGGTTCAAGGTTCAACTGCGTAACTTGAACTGGGCACACCAAATTTAGGTCAGAGGCACCCATTTGCGCATGCCTAAGAAGAAGATTGGAGGCGGTTCAAGGCTCAAAATGCGTAACTTGAACTGGGCACACCAAATTTAGGTCAGAGGTGCCTATTTGCGCATGCCTAAGAAGAAGTCCAAGTGCTCATCTACATAACTTGAATAAGTGGAGTCACGTACTTCCAGGGATATTAAGCATAGTATTTCTTCAGAAACTTGCCGTTGATCGGCATCATCATCCTATCGCCGTTCTAATTCATTAAGCGGTAGGCTCCACTGGAGTATACAGTCTCCACGATGAACGGTCCCTCCCACTTGGGTTCAAATTTACCCTTAGTCTTGTGGGTCAGCACCATCGGCCTTTTAACAGCCAGAACCAAGTCTCCTTTTTTAAAGGTCTTTGGTTTAACGTTCTTGTTGAATGTTTGCATGATTCGGGCTTGATACAACTCAATTTGTTGTTGAGCCCTGAGACGTTTTTCATCTAACGCCTCTAGTTCTTGTAATCTATGTTGATGGCGCTCTTCTGTCGTTATCTTTGTGGCTAAGGCCACTCTTAATTATGGTATCTGGATTTTGAGAGGTAAGACGACCTCGCTTCCATAGACCAAAGAGAATGGAGTAGCTTTTGTCTGGGTGCGAACGGTGGTGCGATAAGCCCACAAACATTCTCCCAGCTTTTCATCCCAGTCTCGTTTATTGGAAGAGAACTTCCGAAGGAGTTTAATAATCGTCTTGTTAAAGGCTTCGGCCAATCCATTTGCCGCAGGGTTATGTGGTGTTGAAGCGATGTCCTTGATTCTGAATTTATCACAGAATCTTGAAAACCTCTCGCTGACGAATTGCGGTCCATTATCATGGATGATCCTCCGAGGGATGCCAAAGCGGTAAATAACATAATGCTTAATGAACTTAACCACATCTATTGTTTTTACCTCTCTCATGGGCACGGCTTCGGCCCATCTTTAAAAATAATCGGTTATTGCAAGAATAAACCGATGTCCTCTGGATGACGGGGGAGTTATAGGCCCCACAATATCCATTCCCCATGCCTCAAATGGCCAATTAGCAACAGTATTGTGCAAGTATTCTGGGGGTTGATGAATAAACTTGGCATGTACTTGGCATGCATGGCACCGCTTGGCGTGTGCCATTGCTTCCATAATCATATTCGGCCAGTAGTATCCTAGCCTCTTTATGCGGTCTCCGAGTTTTGGACCGGACTGATGAGCTCTACATACTCCATCGTGTGTTTCTCTCAGCACTTCTTCTGCTTCTGCTTTCAATATGCAGCATAGCAGCAGACCATCTCTTGACTTTCTATACAAAGTCTGAAGCTTGTGGTCATAATAAAATCTCTGGGCCTTCCTCTTTATCGAGGTGGCTTCCTTTGGATCTTCTGGTAATAACCCATGTAAAGCATAATCCACAAACGGAAATCGCCAATCACGGGGTTCCAAGATTAAACCTGTCTGGGACACCTCTTTGGCTTAGAATACCGTATCTGGGTGGAGGAGTTCTCTGCTACCAATGGTGATGCTTTTAGCTTCACCTGGCGGGATTGTTAATGTTGCAGCTAATGCGGCAAGAGCATCTGCATGTACATTCTCATTCCGAGATATATGGTATATATAAAATTGCTCAAAATATCTTGCTAGCTCAAAGGCTAGCTGATGATAAGGGATGAGGGCTTCATGTCTGACTTTATACTCACCCGTCATCTGATTGACGATGAGCTTAGAGTCTCCATATGCCTCTAAATGGTTCACCCCCAGTTGCAGAGCTATTTTTAAGCCGATAATGAGTGCGTTATATTCCGCCACATTATTCGTACACGGTTCTGTTAATGAGTAACAGTTAAGTAATATATGTTTATGTGGGGATATTAGCATAACCCCCACTCCAGCAGCAGATCGTCTGGTAGCACCATCAAAGAACATCTGCCATGGTTGTTCCTTGCTAACTATGTTGATTTCTGACGTCTGTTTAGACCAGATTGGATGGTCTGCTAAGAAATCGGCAATCGCCTGTCCCTTCATGGCCTTTTGAGGGACGAAGTGTATATTATATGGCGATAGCAATAATGCCCATTTCGCCAATCGGCCGTTTAAGGATCCTGGTTTTGTCATCAGGATTTTCAAGGGGTTGACCTGTGAGATGACATGAATCGTTTGCCCTAAAAGATAGTGTCGCATTTTTTAACAGCGAACACTAGGGCTAAACATTCTTTTTTGATCGGGGTATACCGACGCTCGGCTCCGATCATTGTCCTGCTTAAATAATAGAGGGCGTGTTCATGGCCGTGCTCATTATACTGAGTAAGTAATGCTCCTAACGCATCATCCATGGCCCTTACATATATAAGGAAGGGCTGCCCAGGGACCGGTGCCATAAGAACAGGAGGCTTAGTGTGGTACTCTTTGAGGTCATCAAATGCCTGTTGACATGCCTCATCCCATACGAAAGACACCCCCTTTTTCATAAGTTTGGAGAATGGCTGGTATTGTCCAGATAGGTTGGATATGAAGCATCGAATATAGACGAGCTTTCCTTGTAACCCCCTTAATTCTTTAAGGTTGCGGGACGGTGGCATTTCACTGATTGCGGTCACTTTCTCAGGATCGAGGAAGATTCCTTTTGAAGTTATTACAAACCCAAGGAATTTTTCGCTGGACACCCCCATAAAAGACTTAGTGGAATTCATCTTCAAGTGGTATTTGCGCATAAGACCGAAGACCATTGTTAAATCATGAAGATGATCTTCTTTGTTCTTGCTTTTGACCGCTAAGTTATCCACATAGCACTCCACTGTTTTGCGCAGGTGTTCTTTGAATATAACACTCATTGCGCATTGGTAGGTGGCACCGGCGTTCTTCAATCCGAAAGGCATCACCGTATAACAGTAAACCCCCCCAGCGGCGTTCTGAAAGCTGTATGGTTTTCATCCTCTGAGTGCATCTTGATTTGGTTATATCCTGAGAAGCCATCCATAAAGGACATCCTCTCATAACCACAATTATTATCAATCATTATATCGGTGATGGGGAGTGAAAACTCATCCTTAGGACATGCCGCGTTTAGATCTCGAAAATCGATTCATATCAGGATTTTGCCGTTCTTTTTTCGAACCGACACTATGTTAGCCACCCAATCAGGATGCTGTTCTTCGCGGATGAATCCAGATTTTATAAGTTTGTTGACCTCAGTGACTATTGTCTCCATCAGTTCCGCTCGAAAACGTCTTTGCTATTGTTTAACTAGCTTGGCGTCCTCTTTGATATTTAATCGGTGTGTGGCAATTTGAGGGTCAAGCCCGGGCATGTCTTCGTAACTCCATGCGAACACGTCAATATACTCTTTGATAAGAAATATAAGTTTCTCCTTTTCCAAGAGAGTTAGCGTGTTGCTTATGAAGATGGGTTTCGGGTTTTCTTCCGTTCCCATATCGACCTGTACTAATTTGTCTTCTGTGGGCAGGTCACACTGTTCAAAGCGTGCATCCCAAAGAGTGTCCATATGCTTGGCCCAGGAATCATCTTGAACATCAATTGGTTCCTTGTCGCTTTCTAATGCGGCTGAGACCATATTAGCTGTCAAAGATTGAAACCAAGCACCGGTACTTATATCCGAATCATGGTCGGGCGAAAATGTATCTTCCTTGGCCGAAGAACTCTCTTCATCTTTTAATGGTGATGAGGATGGAGTAGATACATAACCCAACCCCCTGCGGGTCTTCTGATAATAATCCGGGCTCTTTCCTCTCGGTCTAAACGAGGGTATGAGATTCCGTTGCCCTTTTCCAAAGTTTAATCGCGGTTTCTGGGTAAGATTATAACCCAATTTCTCCATCATTTGCTGGGATCTCTGTCCATACAAGTGAAATTGAGGTGATGTTTGTTCATCACTTTCACTTCTTTGTCTTCGTCGAGGTGACGTAATTACTCTGCCGAACATGATCGGCTTTTGGGACTTTTGTCGAGAAGGCACTTCGAAGTAGTGACCTTTTCACTTAACTATTTCAGACAGAGAGAGGAGGGATGACCTAAGTGGCAAATGGTATGCTACCAGAACTTCAAGATCGGATATGTCATCCACTTCAGTGGAAGTATAAGAGGGTTCAGATTCAGTAGCTACAGCATGCTCATAGACTAATTTTATGTCTTCATTAATAACCCATTCACTCTCTATTACATCAGCCACATTATTATCAAGACTCAAATAAAAATCTAAGTGAGGATTGATTTCATAATCACCCCCATCGTCTTCTTCAGGAAGCTCGTACCCAGTGTCGGCTTCATCGCCACTGTCATCGGGCTTTTGAAGCCTGCTGCGATCATCGCACGGAATCTCATGGACCGGTTTGTAGAGCCTGGCGTCCGTGAAGTAATTTTCTAGTCCCTTGAATGGTTGCCTATCTGCAACTAGTGTTCGGACTTTTCCTTCTTCATCGCAATATTTCATGCATTGGTGTAGAGTTGACGGGACTATCATGTAAGCATGGATCCAAGACCGTCCCAGTAAAATGTTGTAGGAGGTATCAGCATCGATAACGTAACATGTGACCTCCATCCTTAAGTCTCCAATTTGGCAACGCAATCGGATTTTACCAAGAGGATGGCTGTTGTTAGCGTTGAATCTGTAAATAGTGGTGTTTGTAGGCGTCAAACGATAAGGAGATATTCCCAATAGCTGTATTAGCCTTCTGGGAAAAACACTTAATGCAGACCTCGGATCGATTTGAATACGTTCCACCTTGGTGGATCTGACATATCCGGTAAAATATAAAGGCCTATTATACTTTATATTCCTTACCTGTATGTCTTCAGGAGAGAAGGTAATTTATGGGACCTGCCTCCTTACTTGATGACAGTTGGGGCAAGGATCCTGTTCCTCGATGGCCGGCTCGACAATCTGAGCTAGAAATGACTCAGAGTCTGCCAAGGCCTCTCTCAACGCCTCACGAGTTGACTTTGATAATCGTAGCAACTCGTATAGTGTGACTCGAGCTGGAATATTTGTCAGCTGAGCTATTATATCAAACTTGAAGGAAGTCTCCTTGGCTCCTTCATCTCTAATCGAATTCTTCTGGAAGCGAAGTCCTTTCTGCTTCGCCGGTTTTGCAAGTTCTGCATATATATATGTCTTTCGGATCTACTCTGGTGTAGTCCTTAAGATATGTCTTACCAGATCGAGTACCGGAAGGACCTGCCCCATATTGATGAGTGGCCATAGGTTCGGGCTCTTCTTCAGAATCTGTGAAGGCTCCTTAAGTTATATATTCTTCCCTTATCTCTACAGAAATGACATTAACAGTCCGCTTTTTTCCTTGACCTGTGGTAGTCCACTGCTCATCTTCTAGTAAGTCAGGGTGAACCCACATAACTTTCCCCTTCTGGGTTGTTATGGGGACAAGTCCTTCTTGGACTTTGTTGTGAGAGTCAAGGTTCTTTGTAACCATCTTACCCTTTGGGATTGGAGTCACTCCTGTGGGGAACTCATGGGTTCCAACCACTATAGTTGTCATGTTGGCGGTGACCTTCTTTTGTTCCTCTTTAAGTGTCAGAACTTCAGTTTTTATTAGTGCTTGGATTCTGTTCTTAAGAGGGTAACAATCCCTAGTGTAGGGTGTCCAACATTCCGGTGATAAAGACAGTAATTGGGGTCGTTGGTCTTACCAACGTCCTCTGGCTTCTTATTCTCCGGAAGTTTCAGCATTCCCTTCCTCTGGAGCAAGTAAAAGAGGGTAGGCGTCTGTTCCGCCTTAAAAGTATAGATCTTTTCTTGCTGAGGCCTATTCTGTTTGGTGCCCTGCTGATTTTAGGGCTTCGGATTTGGTGGAGGTTTTGACTTTTGAGGAGCAGCTTCTGATGCCATCACTGCTTTCTTTTTATTCTTATTGCTATTATTTTGGGTATATGGCTTATTACCCCCAGCACTTCTTGATCCACGAGACTCTTCAACTCGACGGATCAAGTCTTCGGCTTGCTCCCCCTTGCTTGAGTAGATCTCTCCACGTTTTAGACTCCACGGCCCCCATTTTTAGGAGCACGTTAGTCTTAAGATTATGTCGACATGTCTCGACTAGAGTTTCCTGAATCATTCCGTGTTTGCAATACACGGACTTCTCCCGGAACCTTTCTATGAAGTCTTTGACAGTTTCTTGTTCCCCTTGTTTGGTTACAAGGAGGGAATGAACCGTAATCTCGGTATCATCCTCAAAGAAACGTGCGAGAAATAATTTCTCAACATCTAATCAGGTATTAATAGTACCTGGTGGCAGCTGCATGAACCAAGTAAAAGCAGGGCCTCGCAATGTACTTGCGAATAATTTAGTCATAATCGGGTCATTACCCATCAGATGTCTGGCTTGGGACAAGAAGTAATAAACGTGTTGACTGGGCGATCCCTTCCCGTCATATGGCTCTAATTTGAGCGGCTTATACTTCTGAGGGTATGGTATCACATCCCATTCGGGCGAATATGGTCTTGAGACCCCTGACTCTTTCAACTCCTTTTTATGCATCAGAGCTTCGAGTTGACTTTGTAATTTTTCTATCTTTTCTCCATGTGGATCATGGAAAGAAAATCTATCCTCGTCCTCGTGCATCGAATGGGCTTTCTCTTCATTTTCCTCTTCGTTCAGAGTCTCTTTGCCCCTCTTGGCATTATCTTCAACAAATTTTGAAAGCATCACTTTAAGGTCTTCAATCATTTTTTATTGCTCTCGAATCATTCTTTCTTGAGCTTCAAATCTCTGATTGATGTCGTCAGATTTATCTGTCATATGCGATGCTGACCTTTGTAGCCGAGATGACGCAGAGGAAGGAGGCGAGGCTATAGCTGAATTATCGCTATCATCGTCATAAGATCCCTTTACAAGTCTCTTATAATTTCGAGGTGGGATGGCTCTTGATTTAAGTCGAGTGATATGAGGAGGTTCTTCATCACTCGATTCTGAATCATCATCCGTCTCTACAATCTTCTTTCCTTTTCCCACCATATTGGAGGTTACAGCTCTCCATTCTTTTAGGGAAGCGGTTTTTGTCCTCTTAATAGGGTTCTTGTTCGACTCAGTTAATCGTTCAAACACTGATACCCTGCTCTTGCTGCAGCCACAGTTGTCCATTACAGCGGATACCACTGTCATAAGCTGCTGGCAGTGACAAACAGGTTCAGCTTGAACTTGTTCTATGCCTCTCTTCTTGGACAGATACTCCCTGAGATCAGTGCCTTTAGCCATGGAGTCGTGGGACCCATTCAACTGTTTAGAGGGTTTAGGAACCCACTGAAGCTTCTTAAGATCACTGGAGTCCAGTTCTGGTCTACTGACGCGAGGATCAGCCCTGATTCTGTAGTCGGGTTGATGTACGCGGATCTTAGAAGTAGCTTCGTATCTCACGATGCTGAAGAATAGCTTCGCATTCTGCCATGTTAGCCTCGCGCTTCTCGCTGGCCTGGCGTGTGTTCAGAAGTTTAGCTTCTAGAATAATAGCCCTGCGTGAAAGGAAATTCTTACATGCTGGCTTACCCTTACGATTAACGCAAGTCATAGCTTTGCGCCTAGCGCGGTTTTTACGACTGACAACAATTTGCCAATCGTCTTCGCGATTCTTGAGGAGAATCTTGCGTTTCTCGCAAGTATTACTGGCCTCGCTTTTATCGCTTGGCTCAGTATCAGCCTCGCGTTGAGAATCACATGCTGGCTTTGCTGTATTTTTATACTCGCGTTCCTCGCGAGTGTAAGAAGTCTTGCGTTTCTCGCAAGTATTACCGGCCTTGCTTTTATCGCTTGGCTCAGTATCAGCCCCGCGTGGAAAATCACACGCTGGCTTTAAAGAATTTTTATACTCGCGTTTCTCGCGAGTGTCGGATATTTTGCGACTAGCGCAAATCTTACTGGCTTTACGTTTCTCACTAAGCTCAGCAATAGCCTCGCGTGGAAAATCACACGCTGGCTTTTCCTTGCTTTTAAGGCAAGTTGTAACTTTGCGTTTAACGCAATAATGACCGATCTCGTGATTAGCGCGAGTCAGTTTGCGAGGGACCATAGCCTCGCGTCCATTAGCCTCGCGTCTAAGGAGGGTTTTGAGGGCTTTTCGCCTTGCTCTCCGATTCCTATTTCAGAGTTGGGTTCTGCTCAATCCAGTTCCCAGGTCTTCTTCGGCAGCAGGAAGCTCATCCTCTACTAGGATTTCCTGTTCGAGCATCGGCCCTATAGCCGCAGTCTCAAAGGATCCCCGTCTCTCGGTGGAAACCTTTTTACCCGTTGCTCGGGTATTGGAGAACATGCGACGATAGAGTCGTGTCTCGTCCAAGTCACCTGATTCAGAGGAGAGAAACTCCTCGTACTTCTGCTGGTCGATTTCAATGATGAGCATGTCTACGTCGGATCCGATCAAATCAACGTCCGATTGCGCTACAATCTCTTCATCAGTGAAAGAGATGGCTCCCACTGTGGTCGCCAATTTGTTCGCCGCAAAAGTTTTGCTTCCTTCCATTGAATACAGCTTAGAATATAATAGAAGTGAACAATATAAAAGAGAACAAACGAGAGGATTTTATATGTCAATCGCTCTCTTTTACAATGATTTGTGTGGGATCTGTAGTGATAGGATCTGTCGAGCAGCTCCTTTGGACGATCGGGGGTCGAACTCTTCTCTCTTGAAGATAACGGCCAACTGTAGACGATCTTCTCTGGTCTTTCACGAACTCAAGGCTCTATGCGTAACTTGACTTCTCCAAGAGGAAAAGATCAATTGCCGAAAAGAAGAAAAACTTCTGCCGAACCGAAGAAAAAGACCCCTAGGGCTTCACCAAGAAGGTATTTATAGCCTTGGGATGATTTGAGAGTTTCTATTTAAATAGAATTTGCTCTCATCAAGGATTCCAATCAAATATCTTAGTTTTGATTTAAATCTCTTGATTTGGAATTCTGATTGGACTCAATTTGGGTATTTGGATAAGCCCAAATCTTAATCTCAATCAGTTTGAGATTCTGGTTATCTGCTCACGCGGAACTAATCGCATCAAAACGCGGCGCTAAATAACCAGAATGCGGAGCTAGCGCGAAGCTATTGATAGCCCCGCATTTTATTCATCGCGAGGCTAAAACTAGCCAAATGCGGAGCTACTGGGTTAGCTCCGCGTTCTATTGTGGAAAATCCTATTTACTTAGAAATTTTCACTGCCAACAATTATCAGGCTCTCCAGCCTTTGTCTGATCCTGCCTTCTTGGCGGGCTTTTCGATGGTATGGCTAAAGAAGTGTGTTGTTCCTTCATAGGAGAACATACTCATTAGAGCCGTATACCCTGCCGTCCTACTAGCATTTGGTAAGCGGCTCAGTTTGCTGCCTGCGATGGTTTGCAACATCCAGAGTGGACTGAGAAGATTATCTGACAAATTCTGTCAGGTGAAGAAGGAGCAAAGGAAGAAAGGAGATCCGGTCATTAAGACTCCCAATCCGCATGTAGAACTCCCTTACACTTATTTGATGGCTTGGCTGGTTCTACATTGTCCTTCTTTGATGAGTCCTGCAGACTCGCAGGTTGATTTAGGTGCTCCCAAAGTGCAACACTATGAGAGGTCGCAGTGGAAAGGAGGCTACATGGCCGCAATCAGCAAAACACTTCGTCATTTCTCAACTTTCAAGTTGTTCAGATGTTTCCCATACTTCCCAAATGCTGGATACGGAGAAGAATTCGCGGACACTGTTGGCACTGATAAATTTACCATCCTATCCTCGGGATGTTTCTGGTGGTTGATAAATATCCGCCCAGGACATTTGGTCCTCCGTTTGAGAAACCTTTGCTATATAGAACCTTATTACCCAAGTCGCTTTGCCTGACAGTTTGGATATGATCAGCTTTACGTTGGCAATCCCAATAGAGAATTAAGCTTTGTTGGGAATGTTCTTGAGGGAGCTCGAACTTGGTTTCACTTCGTCGCAGGTGGAACTCTTGCCAAATTTGATCTTTCGCTCAAGACCCCGAACTCAAGTATGAGCTTCGGCTTCTGTAAATGGTTTGCGGATGCTAACTCTGCTCCTCAGAATTTCAACGTACACCATACCAGTCTACGGGAGATCAGATCCTGGTATACCCAGAAAAAGAAGGCTGGCAGCACAAAAGTGGCTACGATGGAGGACTTCAAGGGGGACAGTGTGTCTAATGAATCAGAACGAAAGGGAGAGGACACTGGCGCACCGGTTCAGGCTGCTGTTCTTGATACTTCTCTTGATCCGACGTTGAGGAAGACTTCTCCTCCGTTGCCGTCTTCTCCCGAGAAATTTTCGCATAAGCGGAAGAGATTAAGGCGTCTTAGCGACTTGCCTACCATTCCGTGGAGAACTGATTCGCAGAACACCTTGTCTGGGGCAGGAACTGCAACACTCACTCTGGTTTTTGAGTCCCTCGTGGAGGAATCCGAGGAAGAGGAAGATGACTCATCTTTAATTGTCCATTCCCTTAAGAGGCGTCGAAGTCAGGGACCTATTCTCTGCAATGATCCTACTCCTGTTACTCGAGAGGGTTCCATTCCTCCTATTGTCCAGGCCGACGTTGAAGTTGGTGCTCCTTCGGCTTTACAAGATGAAGCCGAAGTGCAAATCATAGGGGAGACCTGTGCACCAGATTCTCCAAAGGTAGCACCCCCTTCGGAAGATAAAGACGAATGGGACGACGACGATGACGCCAGTAGTGACAGTTTCCGCTCTTCTACTCCTCCTGCAGATCATGGTAAATATGTCTTTTTGAGCGAGGAGATTCGAGCCGAAGTATATAGGCCCGGAGTATTTGGTCCTGAAGTGTATGGACTTGGAGAATCTAGCGTTCAACCTTCAGGTCTTCATCTTCTTTCTTCAGCAATTATGCTATCTTATCAAATGATACTGTACTGTCAATTTTTCCTTTTTTTTTTTGCTATAGCTCTAGTTTTGACTCCGGACTTGGAGGGCGCGAAGGTGGCTTCACCAGATAGTACCATCGTGGGAGCTGACACTGGTGGAGTGATCGAAGTTACTACTGCTGCGGTTGACCCTTCAGAAGCAGTGATTCTTTCGGCTGCCATGTCTACGGTTTCGGCTACAACTGCTCCAACTGAGGCTGTAGTTTAGGAGACTGTGATTGGTAGTTCCAGGAAAATCTCCAGGGGTGTCATTCTTCCTGTTGCGGATCAACCCGCTTCTGCCTCATCCAGTATTATTCCTTCTCATGCAGAGGTTGATATGCTTGAGAGTGATTTGCTGAAGGACACGGTGGAGACTTTTCTTTAGTTTCTGGATCGCTGTATTGATAAAGTGCTAAAGGGCGTTCCTTTCGCTTCGATCGTCAACGTTCTCAACATTTATCTAACTGGTATTATTAGCATTGGTGGAGAGGATATAGCTGCTCCTTTTAGGCTTATGATAGCTCAGCTTCAAAGGCACGCTGAATCTTGTCGAAAGCTAGAAGTGCTGATAATTCTGAGATAGCGGAAATCATCTTCCAGAAGCTGAGAGAGAAACAGCTTAAGTTCCAAAAGGAGACTCGAGAGAGGGTAGATATTTGCAAGGCCTCTTTAGAAAAGAGTCAATCAGACCGCGAGTCTCTGGTTCTTCAAGTGGAAGTCGCTGCTTCAATTGTTAAGGGCCATGATCAAGCCATTGCCAAAGCCCAAGCTTTCCTAGCCAAGATCACCAAGGAGCGTGATGAGTCAATGAGGAATCTGGCCGATTTGTCGCGTCGGAGGGATGATATATCCAGGGATCTCCGGGCGGTGCAAGCTGAATTGGATTCGTTGGAGGCTGCTGCAGCGCAGAATGTTAATGCTAGTGACGAAGAACTGCATCGCCAAGCTACTGTTCAAGCTTATGAGATCCTCCAGCAAGACATTGATGACGCAGAGAAGAAAATAAAAGTTCTCTTGAACCATTGAGTTGTAGAACTCTTGTGTACACTGCTTTAGGTTCCTCTTTCTTTTCTTTTTGTTGTAATAGTTTCCTTGTCGTTTATGGAGAACTTCATTTTGGTCTTCCAAGGCGTGATTTTGCAATTGTTCTTCAAAGATTTGTAACGAACTTGCCATCTTTTGTCTGAAGTTTGCGAACCATCGTAAGACTCTGGTGTCTGTATATCTGTTATGCGACTTTCTTAAGTCACGTGAATTTTAGGAGTTCGCGAATTTACACTTATCCATATCTGACCCGCGACCTGGGTTCCGGAATTCTGGTCTGCGATGCTTCGTCTAGACGTTTGCGGAATGGACCGTAGATTTTTTTTCTTTAGAATTTGTAGAGACTTCTGCGAGCCATGGGATATAGCCGTTTGGTCGTGGAATTCCAAGCGTTGCATGCCTCTACTAATGACGAGATCTCCGGGTTGCAATATCTAAACGTCCCATGCAACAACAATAAATTCTGTTGAGATCCGAACTGAAGATCTTGACCGACGATCTTGGTCTTATCTTTTCTAAACTGAAGATCACAGTTAGCAGCTTGCCTATATAAGGCATATGCTTTCTTCGATGAAGGATCATTCAGCCGTGAGAAAATGTCTTCTTGACTCTTATCTTTCTCTCTTTTGTAGTCGATCCACCGGCGCAGCTATGTTTTCTTCTTCTTCAACCGAAGTGATGGATAAGAGTTGGCATGTCACAAGACTTCCAGATTGCATCGATCCAGCGGGGTGTCTCACCGACAAGGTCCTTTTGACCGTAGTCATTTTCCTTAATTAAGGTATACCTCTTCTTCTGATTTATACCTTTCTCTTCCTTCTTTTTCTTTCTTTTTAACAAAGATTTGTTTCGGCTGCAAGAGATAACCATAGTCATTCTCCTTAACAATGGCCCAAACCCAATGAGCTCGTAATTGCTTCCAATGCCTCAAGGGGCTTGGAAGGTCTCATGTATCTTACATGAGAGAAAAGATTTCGGGTCTGGGGCATTGTTATTCTTCTTTCCTAGTATCCCACAAGGTTGGGGTGCTAATGACCAGGACCTTGAATTTGCGCAACCCGTCAGCTATATGCTAGGGTTCGCACTCGGTATGCCAAATTTTGAACTAATCAATTCATTGGCATTATCCCTGAGAGAGCCAACCAGGAGGTCCCTGACTGTGGTCGGAATGAAGAAACAAGATTATGATTTTTAAGCCATCCTAAAAGAGGAGGCTACAAGAGCAAATTGGAAGTGAAGGCCAGGGAGCAAATTTTTTGATCTGAACCATGCCGAAAGAGGCGGTTACAGAAGCAAGTCTATCATTCCCGAAGAAGGGCCTGCAGGAGCAAACTTTCTGGATCTGAACCATGCTGAAGGAGACGGTTACAGAAATAAGTTTTCCCCTCTTTTTTTTGTATTTCTTCTTATTGGCTGCATAGCACTTAGAGAATTCTCTGTAATTTTGTTCTGATGATGAATAAAGAAGTTCTTTTCTTTTTACGTAACTGAGAGTATCTGAAAGATGATTCTGATGTTGATTACCAGAGGTAACTGTTAACTTGATAATCTTGAAATGGACCAGAATTTTTCAAGTACCCAAAACTACTATGAATGAATGAACTTCCTTGTTGATTCGCCAAATGTGTTATTGACTTGGTAAATTTGACGGACAGGAAAATCTGGTTCGCCAGAGGTACTTTTAATTTGGCAAATTTGGATAAAAAGAAAATCTGGTTCGCTAGAGATAATTTTTAACTTGGTAAATTTGGATAGAAAGCAAATTTGGTTCGCCAGAGGTGATTTTTAACTTGGCAAATTTGGATAGAAAGCAAATCCGGTTCGCCAGAGGTAATTTTTAACTTGGCAAATTTGGATAGAAAGAAAATCTGGCTCGCCAGAGGTAATTTTTAACTTGGCAAATTTGATAAAAAGAAAATCTGGTTCACGAACTAAAGGCTTTTTAGTCCGGATCCAGGAACTTTCATTGACGAAGTTCTGATTACAGAGAAACTATTTGCTCATGGCTAGCATAGAACTGCCCAGGTAGTATTATAGCTGGTATTTTGCTAAGGATAATATTTCTTCAAGAATTTGCCGTTGATTGGCATTAGGACCTTATCACCATTAGGCTTTGTCAACCGATACGCCCCGTTGGAATAGACCGTATCAATGACGAAGGGTCCCTCCCACTTTGGCTGGAACTTTTTCCTAGGCTTCTGGCTTGTTATGATTGGTCTTCTAACTGACAGGACCAGATCACCTTTCTTAAAAGTCCTTTGTTTAGCCTTTTTGTTAAAGGTTCTGGAGATCCGCGCCTGGTATAGCTCGATACTCTGTTGAGCTTCTAAGCGTTTATCATCCAAGGCTTCTAACTCCTTGAGCCTTTGCTGATGCTTTTCTTCTCCTGTCATCCTTGTTGTTAATGCCACTCGTAATGAAGGGATTTGAATCTCCAAAGGCAAGACCGCTTCTGACCCATATACCAAGGAGAACGGAGTGGCAATGGTGGGAGTTTGGACTGCGGTTCGGTATGCCCACAGACACTCTCCGAGCTTTTCATCCAAATCCCGTTGATTGGATGACACAAACTTCTTAAGAAGTTTTATAATGGTCTTATTAAAGGCTTCTACTAGACCATTGGCTGCAGGGTAGTATGGCGATGAAGCCATATCTTCGATCCTATACTTGTTGCAGAATCTAGAGTACACTTGGCTCACGAACTGAGATCCGTTGTCGTGAATTATTCTTCTAGGTACCCCGAAGCGATAAAGCACATAGTGCTTGATGAACTTGATAATATCTGACGATTTTACTTCGGTCAGGGAGATGGCCTCAGTCCATTTTGAAAAGTAATAAGTTATGGCCAAAATAAACCGATGTCCTCTCATTGATGGCGGAGAAATTGGCCCTATGATATCCATGCCCCATTGCTCAAACGGTCATGACGTAGCCGTCGGGTGGAGATATTCTGGAGCTTGATGTATAAAGTCTGCATGTATTTGGTAGGCCCTACACTTCTTGGCGTAGTTGACACTTCTATCATCATCTTAGACCAATAATAACCCATTCTTCGGATTCTATTCCAGAGTTTTGGTCCTGGCTGATGTGCTCCGCAGATGCCAGCGTGAGCTTTTTCGAGTACCTTTTGAGTTTCGTGGTTGGAAAGGCAGCGAAGTAAAACTCCGTCGTAGGATTTTCTGTACAACGTCTGGAGTTTCGCGTTGTAGTAAAATCGGATGGCCCTTCTCTGAATGGCTTTGGTTTCTTTTGAATTTTCAGGTAATATCCCGTAAAGGACATAGTCTATATAAGGAAAACGCCAATCTCTTGGTTCTAGGCTAGATGCACAGGCGTCAGCTTCGTTTTCTTGTGGCTTCTTCGCTTCCTCTTTGAGCTCACCCTTTGAGCAGAATAACTCTTTGCTGCTTACCATAATTTTCCTTTTAGCAGGCTTGGGCAAGGCTAATGTAGCGGCCAAGGAAGCTAGCGAATCCGCATAACTGTTGAGGTGGCGCTTTATGTGGCTGATATAGAAGCCAGTGAAACCATTAGCGACCTTGATCACCTCATGATAATACGGCAGGAGGTCTTCATTTTTGACTTCGTACTCCCCTTTTATTTGGTTTACAACGAGTTGAGAGTCCCCATACGCCTCCAAATATTTGACCCCCAGTTGTTTGGTTATTCTTAAGTCGATTAGGAGGGCGTTGTATTCCGCGACGTTGTTGGAGCATGAGCTTGTCAATGAATAAGCTTGAGGAATAATGTGGTTGCGAGGAGAGACGAGAACAACTCCCACCCCCACTGTCGTCTTTCCTTTGGATCCCATTCGAGAGGCACCATCAAAGAAAATTTGCCATACACCTTCCGAAACTGTATTCGATTCGGAAGACCTTCTCGAACCATCCTTTTCTGAAATTAAATCTCGTTCCTCCAACTCTCCTGGGATTTGTTCATATAACCTTGAGGATGTCGGGACTGGTTGTTCGGCCAAGAAGTCGGCCACGGCCTGTCCTTTGATAGACTTCTGTGGGACGAAGTGTATATCATATTGTGATAGCAAAATAGCTCAATTGGACAGTCTTGAGTTTAATGACCCGGGTTTAGTCATTAATATTCTTAGAAGGTTAACTCTCGATACAACGTGGATAGTTTGTCCAACTAAGTAGTGTCGCATTTTCTGTATTGCGAACACCAACGCTAGACATTCTTTTTCCATGGGATTATACCGGTGTTCCGCCCCAATCATCATTCTGTTGAGGTAGTAGATGGCTTGCTCGTGGCCTGACTCATTCTTTTGCGCTAGCAAAGCGCCCAGTGAATGGTCCATAGCCCTTACATATAACTGGAAGGGCCTTCCCGAAATTGGGGACACGAGCACTGGTGGTTTCGTGAGATATCGTTTGATCTCTTCAAAAGCCTTCTGGCATGCGTTATCCCAGATGAACGACACTCCTTTCCTCATCAGTCTGGTGAAAGGTTGACATTTACCAGATAAATTTGATATAAATCTGCGAATGTACGCCAGCCTACCTTGTAACCCTCTTAACTCTTTGAGGTTATGGGGAGGTGGCATGTCTTGGATAGCTTTGACTTTATCTGGATCAAGATGTATTCCTTTCGAAGTTACGACAAAGCTGAGGAATTTGCTACTAGAGACCCCCAGGAAAAACTTAGCTGGATTCATCTTGAGCTGGTACTTCCTCATGAGGTCGAACACCGTTTTCAAATCTTTCAAGTGATCTTCTTTGTTTCTGATTTTAATTGCTATGTCATCTACGTAGCACTCCACCGTTTTCCGGAGGTGCTCGTGGAAGATTGCATGCATGGCGCGTTGATACGTAGCGCCTGCATTCTTTAGGCCAAAGGGCATGACAGTATAGCAGTATACTCCGAGTGGTGTCCTGAAGGACGTATGCTTCTCATCATCGGGGTACATCTTTATTTGATTATATCCTGAGAATCCATCCATGAACATCATGCGCTCATACCCACAAGTATTATATATCATAATATCAGTGATGGGTAATGGGAATTCGTCTTTGGGGCAAGCCTCATTCAGATCCCTAAAGTCTATACAGACACAGATTTTTCCATTTTTGTTAGTCACGGAAACTATATTTGTGACCCAATCAGGGTGCTGTTCCTCGTGAATAAAGCCTGACGCGATCAACTTTTTGATTTCGGCTTCTATAGCTTCTATGATTTCTGGGCGGAATCTTCGTTGTTGCTACTTTATTGGCTTAGCTCCTGGTCGGATCTTCAATTTGTGAACCGCCACACTTGGATCCAACGCTGGCATTTCCTCATAACTCCAGGTGAAAATATCGATGAATTCGTGGACGAGAGATATCAATTCCTTCCTTTCTTCCAAGGATAGGTTCTCACTTATAAATATAGGTTTAGGATTCTTTTCATCTCACATATTGATTTGGATCACATTATCTTCAGTTGGGGGCTCCCGTTGTTCAAACTGAATCTCCCACTCCCTATTAAGATACTTGTTCCATGGGTCGTCTTTTGCTAGTGAGGTTTCTTCCAAATCTTCGTCTTCTTGGGTCGCGGAAGCCATGTTCGTGGAGACCTCGTGGAAAATCACACCTGTGCTGACATCTGAATCCCAGCATGATGATTCTGACGAATGATCGTTGTGTCTTTCCTCTGTCTTATCGCTTGAGGAGGCCTCGAAAGTGGTGACACATCCCAACCCCCTGCCGATTTTCTGGTAATAGTCTGGCGTCTTTCCTTCGGGGACAAAAGGCTGAAGGATTGTCTTCCTTCCTTTTCCGAAATTCAAACCCCTTCCTTCGGCCAGATTGTATCCCATTTTCTTCATTATTTCACGGGAATTTTCATCGTAATGGAAGAACTCAGGTTTTCGCTATTCTTCCTCAGAATCTGAATATTTCTCTTTGTTCCTCTGACTTACTCTTCCAAATACTATGGCCTTTTGGGTTTCGCTTTTGGGAGGGACCTCAAAAATAGCTTGGTCAGCTCTTTCGACGTCATCACTTAATTCACATAAGGATGATCAGATAAGTGCTTGGAAGGCAGCCAGAGAATATATCTCATTTACACAGTCGCTAAATGCATCTGTGCTAGTGCTTGAGGGCTTAGAATCAACACCGGAAAAATAAGCAAATTCCAGATTTTTATTTATCACCCATTCACCATCAGAGTGAACGGCGTTATTTACATCAAGGCCTTCGAGACTTATCACAATGGGCTCACCATCCCAGATTACATCCTCGGATTCCGAATCTTCGGATCCTGATTCTGTATCAGCCTCTTCGCCACTATCAGAGTCATCTTGAACGGGCCGCTCTGCGATGCCAAACACATCTTGATACAGTAACGGGTCAGTAAAGTAGTTTTCAACTCCTTTGAGGGAGCAAACTAATCAATTCATTGGCATCATCACTGGGAGAACTAACCAGGAGGTCCCTGACTATGGTCGGAAAGAAGAAACAAGATTATGCTTTTTAAGCCATCATAAAGAAAAAGAGGCTACAAGAGCAAATTGGAAGTGGAGGCTAGGGAGCAAACTTTTCGATCTGAACCATGCCGAAAGAGGCGGTTACAGAAGCAAGTCTGTCATTCCAGAAAAAGGGCCTACAAAAGCAAACTTTTGATCTGAACCATGCCAAAAAAGACGGTTACAGAAGCAAGTTTCCATATTTTTTTAGTGATTTGTATTTACTCTTATTGGCTGTATAGCACTTAGAGAATTCTCTGTAATTTTGTTCTGATGATGAATAAAGAAGTTCTTTTCTTTCTACGTAACTGAGAGTATCTGAAAGATGATTCTGATGTTGATTACCAGAGGTAACTGTTAACTTGATAATTTCGAAACGGATCAGAATTTTCTAAGTACCCAAAACTACGATGAATGAATGAACTTTTTTGTTGATAAACTTGACTCGCCAAATGTGTTATTGACTTGGCAAATCTTGGTGGATAGGGAAATCTGATTCGCCAGAGGTAATTTTTAACTTGGCAATATTTTTTTTGAAAAAGAAAAATCTGGTTCCCCAGAGGTAATATTTAACTTGGCAAAAAAAAAATAAAAAAGTTTGATTCGCCAGAGGTAATTTTTAACTTGGCAAATTTTGATTTAAGAAAAATCTGGTTCGCCAGAGGTAATTTTTTAATTTGGCAAATTTGATAGAAGAAAATATCTGGTTCGCCAGAGGTAATTTTTTAACTTGGCAAATTTGATAGAAGAAAAAATCTGGTTTGCCAGAGGTAATTTTTAACTTGGCAAATTTGATAGAAGAAAAATATCTGGTTCGCCAGAGGTAATTTTTAACTTGGCAAATTTGATAGAAGAAAAATATCTAGTTCGCCAGAGGTAACTTTTAACTTGGCAAATTTGATAGAAGAAAAATATCTGGTTCGCCAGAGGTAATTTTTAACTTGAAAAATTTGATAGAAGAAAAATATCTGGTTTGCCAGAGGTAATTTTTAACTTGGCAAATTTGATAGAAGAAAAATATCTGGTTCTCGAACTAAAGGCTTTTTAGTCCGGAACCGAGAACTTTCATTGATGAAGTTCTGATTACAGAGAAACTATTCGTTCGTGACTAGCATAGAACTGCACAGGCCATATTGTAACTGGTGTTCTACAATTTCGCTAAGAATAATATTTCTTTAAGAACTTGCCGTTGATTGACATTAGGATCTTGTCACCATTAGGCTTTGTCACCCGATACGCCCCGTTGGAGTAGACCATATCAATGACGAAGGGTCCCTCCCACTTTGGCTGGAATTTTCCTCTAGGCTTCTGGCTTGTTATGATAGGTCTTCTAACTGATAGGACCAGATCACCTTTCTTAGAAGCCCTTTGTTTAGCCTTTTTGTTAAAGGTTCTGGAGATCCGCGCCTGGTATAGCTCGATACTCTGTTGAGCTTCTAAGCGTTTATCATCCAAGGCTTCTAACTCTTGGAGTGTTTGCTGATGCTTTTCTTCTTTTGTCATCCTTATTGTTAACGCGACTCGTAATGAAGGGATTTGGATCTCCAAAGGCAAGACCGCTTCTGATCCATATACCAAGGAGAACGGAGTGGCATTGGTGGGAGTTCGGACTGTGGTTCGGTATGCCCACAGACACTCTCCGAGCTTTTCGCAATCCCGTTGATTGGATGACACACACTTCTTAAGAAGTTTTATGATGGTCTTATTGAAAGCTTCTGCTAGACCATTGGCTGCAGGGTAGTATGACGATGAAGCTACATCTTCGATCATGTATTTGTTGCAGAATCTGGAATACACTTGGCTTACGAACTGAGGTCCGTTGTCGTGAATTATTCTTCTAGGCACCCCGAATCGATAAAGCACATAGTGCTTGATGAACTTGATAATATCTGAAGATTTTACTTCGGTCAGGGAGATAGCCTCAGTCCACTTTGAAAAGTAATCAGTTATGGCCAAAATGAACCGATGTCCTCTCGTTGATGGTGGAGAAATTGGCCATATGATATCCATACCCCATTGCTCAAAAGGCCATGATGTAGCCGTTGGGTGGAGATATTCCGAAGCTTGATGTATAAAGTCTGCATGTATTTGGCAGGCCCTACACTTTTTGGCGTAGTTGACTGCTTCTATCATCATCTTAGGCCAATAATAACCCATCCTTCGGATTCTATTCCAGAGTTTCAGTCCTCACTGATGTGCCCCGCAGATGCCAGCGTGAGCTTCTTCGAGTACCTTTTGAGCTTCGCAGTTGGAAAGGCAGCAAAGTAAAACTCCGTCGTAGGATTTTCTGTACAACGTCTGGAGTTCCTCGTTGTAGTAAAATCGGATGGCCCTTCTCTGAATGGCTTTGGCTTCTTTCGAACTTTCAGGTAATATCCCGTAAAGGACATAGTCTATATAAGGAAAACGTCAATTTCTTGGCTCTAGGCTAGATGCACAGGCGTCAGCTTCGTTTTCTTGTGGCTTCTTCGCTTCCTCTTTGAGCTCACCCTTTGAGCAGAATAACTCCTTGCTGCTTACCATAATTTGCCTTTTAGCATGCTTGGGCAAGACTAATGTAGCAGCCAAGGAAGCTAGTGAGTCTGCATAACTATTGAGGTGGCGCTTTATGTGGTTGATATAGAAACCAGTGAAACCGTTAGCGACCTTGATCACCTCATGATAATACGGTAGGAGGTCTTTATGTTTGACTTCGTACTCCCCTTTTATTTGGTTTACAACGAGTTGAGAGTCCCCATACGCCTCCAAATATTTGACCCCCAGTTGTTTGGCTATTCTTAAGCCGATTAGGAGGGCGTTGTATCCCGCGACGTTATTGGAGCACGAGCTTGTCAATGAATAAGCTTGAGAAATGATGTGGTTGCGTGGAGAGACGAAGACAACTCCCACCCCCGCTGTTGTCTTTCCTTTGGACCCTATTCGGGAGGCACCATCAAAGAAAAGTTGCTATACACCTTTCGAAACTGTATTCGATTCGGAAGACCTTCTCGAATCATCCTTTTCTAGAATTAAATCTCGTTCCTCCAACTCTCCTGAGATTTGTTCATACAACCTTGATGATGTCGGGACTGGATGTTCGGCCAAGAAGTCGGCCACGGCCTGTCCTTTGATAGACTTCTGTGGGACGAAGTGCATATCATATTGTGATAGTAAAATAGCCCAATTAGATAGTCTTAAGTTTAATGACCCGAGTTTAGTCATTAATATTCTTAGAGGGTTAACTCTCGATATAACGTGGAAGTTTGTCCAACTAAGTAGTGTCGCATTTTTTGTATTGCGAATACCAACGCTAGACATTCTTTTTCCGCGGGCTTATACCGGTGTTCCGCCCCAATCATCATTCTGCTGAGGTAGTAGATGGCTTGCTCGTGGCCTGACTCATTCTTCTGCGCTAGCAAAGCGCCCAGTGAATGGTCCATAGCCCTTACATATAACTGGAAGGGCCTTCCCGAAATTGGGGACACGAGCACTGATGGTTTCGTGAGATATTGTTTGATCTCTTCAAAAGCCTTCTGGCATGCGTAATCCCAAATGAACGACACTCCTTTCCTCATCAGTCTGGTAAAAGGTTGATATTTACTAGATAAATTTGATATAAATCTGCGAATGTACGCCAACCTGCTTTGTAACCCTCTTAACTCTTTGAGGTTACGGGGAGGTGGCATGTATTGGATAGCTTTGGCTTTGTCTGGATCAAGATGTATTCTTTTCGAAGTTACGACAAAGCCGAGGAATTTGCCACTAGAGACCCCCAGGAAAAACTTAGCTGGATTCATCTTGAGCTGGTGTTTCCTCATGAGGTCGAACACCGTCTTCAAATCTTTTAAATGATCTTCTTTATTTCTGCTTTTAATTTCTAGGTCATCTACGTAGCACTCCACTGCTTTCCGGAGGTGCTCTTGGAAAATTGCGTGCATGGCACGTTGATACGTAGCACCTGCGTTCTTTAGGCCAAAGGGCGTGACTGTATAGCAGTATACTCCGAGTGGTATCCTGAAGGACGTATGCTTCTCATCCTCGGGATACATCTTTATTTGATTATATCCCGAAAATCCATCCATGAACGTCATGCGTTCATACCCACAAGTATTATCTATCATGATATCAGTGATGGGTAATGGGAATTCGTCTTTGGGGCAAGCTTCATTCAAATCCCTAAAGTCTATACAGACTCGAATTTTTCCATTTTTCTTGGTCACGGGAACTATATTTGCGATCCAATCAGGGTGCTGTTCATTGTGAATAAAGCCTGACGCGATCAACTTCTTGATTTCGGCTTCTATAGCTTCCATGATCTCTGGGTGGAATCTTCATTGTTGCTGCTTTACTGGCTTAGCATCTGGTCGGATCTTCAATTTGTGAACCGCCACACTTGGATCCAACCCTGGCATTTCCTCATAACTCCAGGCAAAAATATCGATGTATTCGCGGACGAGGGATACCAATTCCTTCCTTTCTTCCGAGGATAGGTTCTCACTTATAAATATGGGTTTAGAATTCTTTTCATCTCCCATATTGATTTAGATCAGTTTATCTTCAGTTGAGGGCTCCCGTTGTTCAAACTGAATCTCCCACTCCCTATTAAGATGCTTGTTCCAAGGGTCATCTTTTGCTGGTGAGGTTTCTTCCGAATCTTCGTCTTCTTGGGTCACGGAAGCCATGTTCGTGCAGACCTCGTGGAAAATCACGCCTATGCTGACATCTGAATCCCAGCATGATGATTCTGACGAATGATCGTTGTGTCTTTCCTCCACCTTATCGCTTGAGGAGGGCTCGAAAGTGGTGACACATCCCAACCCCCTGCCGGTTTTCTGGTAATAGTCTGGCGTCTTTCCTTCGGGGACAAAAAGCTGAAGGATTGTCTTCCTTACTTTTTCGAAATTTAAATCCCTGTCTTCGGCCAAATTGTATCCCATTTTCTTCATTATTTCACGGCAATTTTCATCGTAATGGAAGAACTCGGGTTTTCCCTGTTCTTCCTCAGAATCTGAACATTTCTCTTTGTTCCCCTGACTTGCTCTTCCAAATACTATGGCCTTTTGGGTTCCGCTTTTGGGAGGGACCTCAAAAATAGCTTGGTCAGGTCTTTCGACGTCATCACTTAATTCACATAAAGATGATCGGATAGGTGCTTGGAAGGCAGCCACAGAATATATCTCATTTACACAGTCGCTAAATGCATCTGTGCTAGTGCTTGAGGGCTTAGAATCAACACCGGAAAAATAAGCAAATTTCAAATTTTCATTTATCACCCATTCACCATCAGAATGAACGGCGTTATTTACATCAAGGCCTTCGAGGCTTATCACAATGGGCTCACCATCCCAGATTACATCCTCGGATTCCGAATCTTCTGATCATGATTCTGTATCAGCCTCTTCGCCACTATCAAAGTCATCTTGAACGGGCCGCTCTGCGACGCCAAACACATCATGATACAACAACGCGTCAGTAAAGTAGTTTTCAACTCCTTTGAGGGGTTGTTTCTCTGCAAGGAGTGTCTTCACGTTCGCATCTTCGTCGACGTACTTCATGCGTTGGTGTAATGTGGAGGGTATGATCAGATTGCTATGGATCCAGGGTCTCCCCAATAACAGATTGTATGACGTGTCTGCATCTATCACGTAGCACGTGACTTCCATTTTCAGGTCGCCGATTTAACACCTGACTTTATTTTACCCAGGGGTTTACTACCGTTAGCATTGAGCCCAAAGATGGTAGTGTTGGTTGCGGCCAATCTGTTCATCGGCACTCTAAGATGTCGCAGCATCCTACACTAGTCCTTTCTTTTGCTGTTGGTGCGGGTCAAGATTTACGACTTGCATCGTGCATTTATGGATGGGCTGCACCCCGTCTTGAACTGTTGACTCTATCCAGTCGGGCGCTTTACCGAACTTAACAGTCACCATATTCGCAGTCACCTTCTTCTGATGCTCTTGAAGCTTGATGACATTAGTATCTACTAAGGCTTGAATTTGTCTTTAAGGATGTAGCAATTTTGGATGGGGTAGTTAATGATCCTATGGTAGACACTGTAGTTAGGATCATTAACTTTTCCAGCTTCCTCTGGATGTTTAAACTTTGGCAACTTCAGCATCTTCTTACTCATGAGGAGGTTGAAGGTAGTCTTTGTGTGCTCATCTTTAAAGGAGTATTGCTTTCGCAGCACTCGCGCCTGAAGATGAAGTTTCGAGAGAGTCTTCGTGGGTTGTGGCGCATCAGTGACCATTGTTTCCTTTCCCTTATACCCTCGGGGTCGGGACTTATAGCTGTTGTCATCACCGCGCTTCGGTTTCTCCTCGCCTCCTTCGTCTTCAAGCCTTTGTGCGATTTCTTCAGCTTCTTCAGCTTGTAGGGCGAGATCCTTCCAAGTTGAGGACTTTACTGCTCCCATTCTGGCTAGAACCTTGGTCGATAAATTATATCGACAGATTTCTACCAGAGTCTTTTCTGGCATCCCATGCGGACATCTGAGAGAATCATTCCGGAACCTTTTAATGAAGTCCCAAACTGACTCTCCTTTCTTTTGTTTAGCGGCTAGGAGTGCCGGCATTGATACCTCCATATCGTCTTCATAGAATCGAGTGAGAAAGGCTTTCTCCATTTCACTCCAGGAATTGATGGTTCCCGGTTCTAATCTCCGGAACTATTCAAAAGCTAACCCGGTTAAGATACTAACAAATACTCTTGTAATAATAGGGTCGTTTCCAGATAAATGCCCTATCTACGACTTAAAATAGTAGAGGTGTTGGTTTGGCGATCCTCTACCATTGAAAGATTTGAGTTTCAATGGTTTGTAGCTTTCTGGGAACGACACCATTTCCCACTCCATGGGATACGGCCTTACCACCCCCAGTTCTTGTAAGTCACCCTTATGCATGAGGGCGTTCAGTTGATTCTGGAAGCTTTCCATCCAGAGAGCATTTGCATTTGCCTCCTGATGCATGGAGCGGTTGTCATCATCTTTATGATGTTCTTCCTCTTCTCGGTTGTTATGGGGACCATGACCTTCTTCTTCGGTCTTCTTCAGTTTAGCTCTTTCTAACTCCATCAGGACGTGTAGCATATCTTTAAGCTCGCTGATGGCATTCTGTTGTTGCTGGATATACCTATCTTGCTCCTCCATTCTCTGCATGAACTCTTCTGGGACATTGTTCTGCATCATATATACAGAGGCGGAGTCTTCTAAGAATGAATCAGACGTCTGTGATTCAGCCATAACAGACTTGGCTACATCTTCTTCATCAGATGAGATCCCCGCCATCTGTCTATAATTCATAGGGATCGCCACCCCACTTTTAAGTCGAGTGTGCCGAAAAACTCCTCGTTCTTCGTTGGATGGGTCTTTCGAACTTGAAGAGGGCTCTGGGTCAGAGGCTTCTTCTTCGGAGATTTTCTTTGCCTTCTTTTTCTTCTTCTTTTCTCCAACGCTTATCATGTTGGAGGTCATCGCGGGAAATTCCGGCTCAGGAAACTCGAGTCCGCGTCGCCTCCTTTTTGATGATGTTGACAGAGGTGACAAACGACAAAACACTGAGGATCGGGCATGAGTTGAACAATGACAGTGAGACAGTACTGCATTGATCAGTCGTTCATAGCGGCATTGAGATACATAGGATTCTTCTCTTTTTCTGTTCAGAAGTTCCCTAAGATCTCTTGCACTGGAGTCGCTTGTGATGGGCTCATTTGTGAGAGATAACTTCAGGGACGACGGAGTTTCAGCCTCGCAGATAGGCATGCACCTCTTGCGAATTTGAAGTTCGCGATCTTCTTCCAATTTTCCCCTTGGGATGCGAATGTATGCTCCGCGTCGATCACAGACCACTTTGATGGGTTTACTCCGCTTCCTGTGGGAAACGTGAATGAATCTTTCTGCATCTTGACCAACCTCGCTCTTAGGCTTCCATATTCGGATTGTAGGTTTCTGCTGAGACGAGTTGGCAGTTTCCTTTTGTTGCGCGTTCCCGTGAAGGATATGAGTTTTGCTTCTCCTCAGCTTTCTCCTCATTGTACGAGTGAGAGGAATCTCTTTCTCCGTATGACAGTTTTGCAGAACGGATGGAGGTCGCTTCCCCTTGTTGAAGTGGGGACTTTGGTCCACTTTGCTTGAGAGATCAAGAGTCTTTGCCAAAACTAGTAGAGAGCTCGACGTTAGGGAAGAGGATTTCAGACTAACTTGATCCGTTGACTCCCTTAACGGGGCTATTGCCGTCTCCTTGAGGATTGACCCCTTGGAGATTTTATGGTATCCCCTTAGGGAAGTAGGGCTCTTTGAGCCTGAAGAAAGAAATTCTTCAAACCTTTACTGGTCGACGAAGATGGTGAGCGAGTCGACCATACTGCCAACTGGAATGTTGTCGGATTGAGCCACTACCAAGTCACCGGAGGTGATGGTGGTCCCTAGCGGAGTCGCCAATCTTCTGTTCGCTATGAAAATTGAATTTCTCTTTACTGACAATCTTTCAATAAAGGATTACAATCTAACGGTTTTCCGTTTACAGAAGATGAGGAAAATGGACTTCCTCTTTGTTTAAAGCTGGGTTTCTAGGTAGTTATGGAGGACGATCCTGCTCTCCGTTGACACTCCGTACAATTTCTCTCAGTTGGCTAAAGGAAAAGAAATGAAAAGGTCTTTACTCTTGATCATAAGGGGTAATTTCTGGGAGAAGACGTCTCGGTCTCTGTCTCTCTCTCTTTCTATATCTCTGTCTCTCTCTCTTTCTATATCTCTGTCTCTCTATCTTTCGCTCCCCGCCTTTTATAGGGGGTTTGGAGTAACGTCCTGCCATATTTACTCGTCCGTTAGCTCCCACTACTCGAGAAGTGCCACCATATTCGTTAAGCGGTTGCTCCCAAGACTAAAGTGACGCCGCTGCATTCGTTTGGCAGTTAGTCCCATGATCCGAGATGGCAATTCTTCTGTTCGGATCAAGTGACTTTGTATTAAACCCCTACCCGAAAGTTATGGGTAGTGTCGCGAATCTCAGCTTTAGATTCGCGAACCCATTCTGTCTGTGTCGCGGACCTCAGTTTCTCAGATTCGCGGAGCTCAGTTTCTTAGATTCGCGGACCTCAGTTTCTTTAGATTCGCGGATCCGATGAGTTGCGGGCTTCTGTCTCTGAATTCGTGGATCTGCTTTACTTTTCCAGAATTTTTCGCCGATAATAACGAACACATAAACATCAAAGTTTTAATGTCATCAATAAAAACAAACTCTAAGGATTCAAGTTGTGCACATAATGTGTTAAATTCATTCAAATGATTAACAATTGAACTATCAGAAGGTATTCTCAACTTAAACAATTTTTTATTATAAACAGTCTATTTGAAGCAGACGCCTTCTTATAAAATTTAGCCAACGCTAATATCAAATCTGAAGTGGTTTTCTTCTTAGAGACATTGAACACAACATACTTTGTCAAGTACAATCAAATTTGCACCAAAGTCCTCATATCCAACAATTTTCACTCCCCATCAGTCATCTTTTCTGGATTTTCTCCAAACAGTGGTTGATGCAAATTTTTCTAATATAAATAATTTTCCATCTGCAACTTCCACCATTGGAAGTCTGTCCCATCAAATTTTTTGATTTTTTTCCTTCTTATCTTCTGTCATAACTCCCACTCAAAATCAATATCGATCTGAGTGAAATTTGACCCGAACCAGGGTTTTGATACCAATTGTTAGAAAATAAAATATAGGAATAATACCAATGCAACAACCAGCAGAATCAAATAGTTAACCGAAAAGAAAAATAGCAGAAAAATAGTTAACTGAACACACAAATTTAATGTGGTTCGGCAATGTGCCTACGTCCACGAGGACACGATCGGAACCTTCCACTCTTGTTACAGTAATATCCTTCTCCTTTGCTTCAGCCGCCGAAGAAAACCCTGAGAGAAGCCCTGCCTTCTTTCTTCTTTTGCTTTCGGCCTGAAGATAATGAGCAACAACCGCAACAAAACTTCCTCTTTTCTTGTTTCAGCTGCAACAAGAAAAGAAACACAACACCGCCAATGCTTTTGGCTTCAACCACACTAACTATTTTGTGCTTCAACCGCGACAATAACCAAAAGAAAACACAGCCATTTCAAACCCTAGCCACAAATCCCTTTATATATATATATATAAGTTTGGGCCGGTTTCAGACCCGTTTCAGCAAACCGAAACCCGCTGCGACAATAGGGCTCCATTCACTGGTGACCTTATTCAGCTGAGTTGTTTAACTGGGGTAATAGTAGTGTTAATTGGAATTAAGCTAATCAATGAGGTGGTCGAATAGAGAGCTAACCCCTATTATGTGAGTTCTTAGAGGCATTGTGATCTTCTCAGTCGAGATGATCTCGCTTTGATTGCGACAATGCATAAGAGCAGAAACCATGACTAGACAGGATCATATTACCTTCTTCATCAACTGACAAGATCAAAAAGAGAAGGCCAATAAGGGTTGCTCTTTCCTTCTTAATTCTCCACCATTGCTAAATCATCAAGGGGGTAAGGTTAAAGATGAGAATGGGTGGGTCCATTAGTTAGCTGCAATCAAAATTCCAAATTAAAAAAAATTAAATTTTGATTTTTAATTTAAAATTTTGAATAGAGCAGGTCAAAAACTGGACATTAAACCTGTCCATTATCATTTCTAGGTAGGATACTAGTTCTGAGTATATCCCTATAGCCACACTCCACAAATTTAAAAAGACAAGCTTGTAATTGTTCTTATTATATAGAAAACTTCCTTCCCGTTATAATCAAGAATTGTATAAATGATCATCAAGTTTTTTCTATTTGTTTTAGTTTCTATCTTTTAATAAAAAAACTACTGTGAACACAATTATCTATATTTCAACAAAGTTCTTTAGCTTATAATAGGTAGTAGCAGTAAAATATTATGACGTGAATTGAAATTACAAAATTAACTGTTTTCATAAAATAAATTTGGTATTTTATTTTGCCTTGGTGATTCACATTATTCATATTCCAAGTTCGATCTTGACCAATTAAGATGTGATCCTAACAGAATTCAAATCTAATGCAGGTCCCAGGTATTTAGAATTCAGATCCTACATAAATCTAGTCTGAATTGACTTGTTTTGACCCTTATAAGTAATGTTTCCCTTCAACAATATTTATGTAAGGAAAAGAGAGGGAATGCAAAAAATTAAAGAGTAATGATCAACCTACTTTGCCTCATCATAACAAGAGAAAGAAAAGATATAGTGGAGTTAAAAAAAAAAAGTCTATGAAAATATCTTCTTTTTAATCTTTTGTTGATGATTCAGATGTGTGCTACCTGAGGACTTCCCATGAATTCATTTTTTTCTTCTTTTTAGCCACATGTGCTTTCTTAAATATTTTAATTTATTAATATTTTCAAATAACCAATATAATAATTATAAAATAAATAATTTTGAACAAATACTTAATATTAGCAATTAACATACAAATTTGAAATTTATATCTATTTTATGAAGTTTAAACTGAATTTTTTTGTGTTGAATTTTCATTTTTAGAAAGTGACTCTATTGATTGTTAATTTGAGTTCCATCTTTAAGAAATAAATCTTTATGATAATAATAATTTAATAATTTTTTATTTTATGGATAATTATAACTTAAAAATGATTTATTTTTAAAGCAATTGTAATTCTTTTAGGTGGAATTCTAATTGAAGTTTGAGTTAAGTTCTTTTCAAGAAAGAAATCTATATAATAATACTAATTTTAATGATTTATTTTGGAAAGCTATAATTTATTAAATATTAATTTTTTTAAAACATCACATAAACAAAAACTTTCTTTCCGAAATTTTGGGGATGGGTACAAGTAAAGTGAGGAACAAGGCTTCATTTAAAATTCGAGTTGAGTTTTCCTTTAAAGAAATAAATCTATTGAACTTTGGCTTCCAAATTCAAGTGGCCAAAATGAATGTTTTTTCCTTATAAATTCATGCTTTTACCCCTCGCATTTGAATACTCTCTCTTTTCACGTGTTTGGCAAGACATGGGAATTTATGATCTACCTCACAAACTCTACTTGCCAAATGCTACCTAAGAAAAGGTTACTTCGTCTGTCAATGAAGTTTCGTGATGTATGTAAATGGACCGGCCTAACTCTTTACTGGTGCTGTAGAAAATTTTGTATTGAAAAGCAAATTCTTTTAGTTTTTAATACAAAATTTCGTATAGAACAAGGTAAAGATTAGTCTTTGCACCTCTCCATTCTCAATGAATTATAGAATGAAAAAAGAACTTGAGAGCCTGTAATCAAAAGGAAAGTTTAAACAAATTTTTTATTTTGCTATCTTATTCTTGTTTAGGAGTTGCATTACCCTCAAAAGTAAAGACAATGAATATGCAACCACATATATAAGTAAGAAGTAAGAAACTAATAAAATTATATGACATATCATAGAAAAAATATAAAATATAATCAATTTAGAATTGACAGTCAGAATCCAACTAAAATGAATCCATTTTAAGAATTGGCTTTCAGACTTTTATGAAAGAGATAGGAGAATATATTCCAATTGGTCAAAGATATATATATATATATATATCCAAAGAAATGGCAGTTATATGTGGTTTCTAAACCAAGACTATTCTCAATATTACTGTTCTACTTACTATATATAATATAGTCCATTAGATTTAGACTCGAGAAATTCTGTCGAGCGTTGAAGAACTTTCAAGAACAAAATAAGGGGCTCTAAAAATGAGAGGGAAAATAAAAATAATATAAAGAAACCACAAGAAGAAAAGTGATTGGCTAGCTGGGCCAATCAAAATTAAAGAAATAAAAAAAAACTGCTAAGTTTTGATTTGAGAAAGAGAGAGAGTGTGGATATAAAAAGTTGTAAAATATATTGGCAACCGTGAGAGGAGGAGCAGATTGACTCCTCAAGTTGAATTGGACCATTGACTTGGATGATTGCTAATTGTTTTCTGGTTTTTAAGCCGCGAATGGTGATTGATTTGTTGGCTATAGGTATTAAACTTTTTGATTTCTTCACGTCAGGGTTGGGAGAAAACAAAAGGGGCACGTGAGCACCCACCCGCAAGACTTTGAACAGGTGTCCACATCAGCTCTCCTTCCTAGAGATTTCCCTATATAGCTTTTTCTGATTATTTTTTAGAGTTTTTCTTCTCTTTTTTCATTTTTGTGGCTGCTCAATTGACGTAGTTTTTGGAGGGCATGCAAGGTTTTCCAAACCCTGTGACGCACGTCTTTGAACTGCATCAGGGCTGGCTAGGTTCAACGCATCACTGAGATGGTGCTGCTACGGTATTTGTCTTTGTCCTTGTCCTTGGACTGCTGTAACTTTCTTTGAAAATGTTACTGTTTGTTAGGGCCATGGAGCGCCAAGTCAAGTCCAAGCCCTAATTGCATTCGTGTTGTGCATCATTGGGGTATTTACTTCTGAACTTTTGAATGCGCTGTTGATTCCAACTATGAAGTCACTATCTCTGTTGAATCCAGTTCTGGTGATTACTTTCGTATAAAGGTTGTAATTCGATCTTGAACCACGGCACTTTAATTTATATATGGTGATTTTAAATTTAAATTCTTTTTTTTTTCTTGTAGTGTAATAACAATGAGATGTTATTCTCTTATTGGATATGTTATTATATTTATGTGCGAGCGATGCAGAGAAATTGATCATACCATTTTTCTAGTATTTGATAATTAACTCATCCATAATGAGTTATCATTCTCTAATTGGTTGTGTTATTATATTCATGTGTGAGCTATACAGTGAAACTGATTAGACCATTTTAATTACATAAGATAAGAGATAAATTATCTTCACCTGAAGTCGTCTACTCTCCACATTTTATGTCAATAATTTTTATTTATTTCCTTTTTTTTTCCAGTGACAAAAATGTTAAAACTGTAATGATAAAACTTGTAATTACAAAGTTTTGAGTTAAACATTAGTTAGATATGTTTATCTAAATTGGATTCCATCAACTATCTGTTGAATGTCACATATATTTTGTTGAACAGGAATGTGGCATATATAATGTGTTAGTTGTTCATATATGAGTATAGTCTTACATCGGATAGGACAAAAAAAGTATATGAGTTTAAATATAAAGTTGGGGTTTCTACCTATCAACTTAAGTTTTTGGGTCAGACTGATTCTTAGTTTTATGTTTAGGCTCATTATGCTCCTTGTTGGATCCGATGTTTCTCCCAAACAATTGATATTAGAGCTCAGGTTCGGTCCAGTTACAGTCCGGTTGGACCCGTTTCTCCCCAATAGAATGAAATATACAATTATTTATCAGTGTTGGTTATTGAAGATTGTTAATTACAACCACCCACACATGACTGTACCCACCGTGGTAGGAGTTATAAAACTAATTCCTTACATCACATTTCAACAGGAGAAACGTTTTCTTCTATCAAAAAAATTGATGAAGTATAAATTAGGCAAGAATGACACAATCAAGTTTTCTTCCTATCTTTCCTTGAATCATCATGGATGGATGAAGATATTTATGTTTTATATTTCATGTTTGATATAACTCCGCCAGTGCTATGCACTGTCTGTCCCAAGCCAGGATAAAGGAGGAGGGTTGTGATAGGTCAGTGACAGCCAACGTAAAATATTGTCACATATTATGACATGAGGCAAAATATGAAGTTCGTTGGGACGTTCCCTACTGAGCGACCCGCTATATCGGAGTCCGAGTATAGTGAAAAATGTGTGAGGGTTGCTAGGTCGTCGCCCAGAAGCGACGCGCCACGTCGGCGCCCAGATGTGGTGTCAAATATAAGAAGGTTTTTACATCTTAATGAGCGGGTGGGGGTAAAGAAGTTAGCTCATAAATATAAATTTCGATTGGTATCGTGGAATATAGATTTCCTTATAGCAGAGTTAGTTGATGCCATGATTAGAAGGAGGGTTAATATTTTGTGCGTGTAGGAGACTAAGTGGGTAGGTGAGAAAGTTAAAGTCATAAAACCTTGGGATTATAAATTTTGGTATACGGGTAGAGATAGAAATCGTAATGGGGTAGGTGTGATAATAGATAAGCAATTACTTAGGGATATAGTGGAGATTAGGAGGAAGGGTGATAGAATTTTATTAGTTAAATTTATTTTAGATGCAGAGATTTTTAAAATTATTAGTGCCTATGCACCACAAGTAGGACTTGATGAATCCAGTAAACATCAATTTTGGAAGAATCTAGATGAGATAGTATAAGAAATACCCGTTAGAGAAAAACTATTTATTGGTGGTGATCTCAATGGGTATGTACGAACTAGTCGTAATGCGTTTGATAGTGTATATGGAGGATTTGATTTTGGAGAAAGAAATGAAGCAGGCAACTCAATTTTAGATTTTGTTTTGTCTTATGATTTAATTTTAGCGAATACTTGGTTTAAAAAGAGAGTTTCTTACTTAGTTACTTTTAAAAGTGGATCAAATGCAAACCAAATAGATTTCTTTTTAATTAGGAGGGTATATAGAGCTAGTTGTATCGATTGTAAGGTAGTGTCAGGTGAGAGTGTAGTTACCCAATATAAACTCTTAGTTTTAGATATTCAGATTAGACAGAAATTTAGAAAGATTAAGTGTAAGTTAAATCTTACGATTAAGTGGTGGCGATTAGAAGGTAATCAAAAAGTTTTTGTAGAGAGAGTAATACAAGAAGCAGATTGGAGGGACCATGATGATTCTAATGTAACATGGAACAAAATGGTTAGCTGCATTAAAAGGATGGCTAAAAATATATTCCGTGAGTTGAGGGGCGGTGCTCCACCATATAAGAATATATCATGGTGGGATGAAGATGTAAAAAATACTATTAAGATCAAGCGAGACCTTTATAGAGATTTGAATAATAATAATAATAATAATAATAATGGAATAAGTTTTGAGAAGTATAAACTAGTAAAGAAGGAGGCTAAGAAAACTGTTCGAATACAAAGACTAAATTATATAAACAAGTGTACGAGAAGTTGGATAATAAAGAGGCAGAAAATGATATATATAGAATTACTCGAATAAGAGAGAGAAAGTCTAAAGAATTATATCCTGTAAAGTGTATTAAAGATGAGGATCAGACGGTTCTAGTTCGAAACGAAGAGATTAAAGAAAGATGGAAAAATTATTTTGATAGATTATATAATGGTAGTTTTACTCAAGATTTGGGAGATCCTACTATTCAATGTGAGAATATGAATCGTAGTTTTATGCGCAAAATTAAAGAGTCTGAAGTAAAAGAGATTTTGAAGAGGATGAAATTAAGAAAACTTGTTGGTTCAGATGATATTCGTATAAAAGTATGGAGATACTTAGGAGGAATTGGTGTGAGGTGGCTAACAGATCTTTTTAATAAGATTTGGCAAACTAAGAAAATGCCAAATGAATAGAGAAAGAGTACCCTACTATCTCTGTATAAGAATAAGGGCGACATTCAGAGTTGTTCTAACTATCGGGGAATAAAACTCATGTGTCACATTATGAAGGTTTGGGAAAGGGTAATTGAACATAAATTGCGATAAACTGTTAAAATATTGGAGAACCAGTTTAGATTTATGCCTGAACGATCGACGACAGAAACTATTCATTTACTTTGTTAACTTATAGAGCGATTCTGAGAGAGAAATAGAGATTTGCATATGGTATTTATTGACTTAGAGAAAGCCTATGACAAAGTTCCAGGAGAGATACTTTGATGGATACTAATAAAAAAAAGAGTTCACATCAAATATATCGACATAATTAAGGACATATATGATAGAGTAGTGGCTAATGTCAGAACATATTGTGGTTTAACAAGTGATTTTTTCTATCACAATTGGATTGTATCAAAGATCTGCATTGAGCCCATTCTTATTTGCTATAGTGATGGATGAGCTTACTAAAACCATTTAGGATGAGATACCTTGGTGTATGCTATTTGCTGATGATATTATCTTAGTTGATGAGACAAAAGCATGGGTAAGTGCCAAGTTAGAGTTATGGAGGTATACATTAGAATATAGAGATTTTAAATTGAGTAGGTCTAAAACAGAGTATATGGAGTGTAAATTTAGTAAACGACGGACCATAAATTATAATGCTGTAAAACTGAATAAGTAAGAGATACAAATGAGCAGTGAGTTTAAATATTTGGGTTCTATTATTTAAGAATGATAGAGATATCGATAATGATGTTAACCATAGGATACAAGCTGGCTGGTTGAAATGGAAGAGGGTAACGGGAGTTTTATGCAACCGTAACATTCCGTTAAGATTGAAAGGAAAATTTTATAGGACTGCTATTATGCCATCTTTATTATATGGCACGGAATATTGTGCTATAAAGAAACGTCACTCACAGAAGATAAGTGTAGCAGAGATGCGCATGCTCCGTTGGATGTGCGGCAATACTAGGAGAGATAAAGTTAGAAATGAAAATATTCATACTAAGGTAGGTGTAGCTCCAATTGATGAGAAGATGTGAGAAAATCGCTTACGATGGTTTGGTCATGTGCAACGTAGGTCTACAAGTGCACCAGTTCGAAGAAGAGAGTTTATCAATGTAGGACAAGTTAAAAGAACGAAGGAAAAACCGAAGAAAATATAGATGGAGGTGATACGCAAAGATATGGAGTCTAGAGGTCTAAATAAGGAGATATTACTTGATAGAAATGAATGGAGAAGGAATATCAAAGTGATCGATCCGGCGTGATTCTTTTTTTGGTTCATGTAGCCTATCCCAAATACTTGGGATAAAGGCTTAGTTGTTGTTGTTGTATTTCATGTTTGATATATAATGCATCATTTGGAAGTATAGACTTTAATTTTATCACTAGATATGGTTAAAATTATTTATTGTAATTTATTTATTTCCAAAATCTGGTATCAGAGCTTTTTTATCGAACTTGCTTTATTGATGTATTTATTTATATTTCTTAGTATTCAAGTTCTTCTATTTTATATAAATTTAAAATTGCCCTAGTTCGTAGCCTACTCTTCTAAAGATAATGCTAATTTGAAAAACCACTTTTAATGTTGATATTACTGCAATAATAGGAGGTCTAGACTACAAGAAAATGGAGTATTTTGCGAGGGTTGATAAGCGTTGCCTTAGATATCAAAACCGTTTCTAAATTTATTTGCAACGGTTTTGAAATCCGTTATGCTTGCCAGCATTGCAAATAATAATAGTAACGGTTTTGATTAAATATCGTTACGGTTGTTAGAACTGTTCCGTAAGAATAAATTTGTAATGGTTAAATATAACCGTTGCGATCTTCGATGCAACGGTTATTATAACTGTAGTATTAAAATATTGCAACTCAATAGTAACGGTTGTAAATAATTTTAAAATATTCTTGCAATATTTATCAGAAATTATTGGAATTCATACTAACCTATTACAATGGTTATGTAAATCATTGCCAATTAAATATGTCTATTACAATGGTTAAAAAAATCGTTGCTAGTTATACATATTTATTACAATGGTTATAAATCTCGTTGCCAATTAAACATGTC
Organism: Dracaena cambodiana; assembly: GCA_036321105.1. Classification (NCBI taxonomy): domain Eukaryota; kingdom Viridiplantae; phylum Streptophyta; class Magnoliopsida; order Asparagales; family Asparagaceae; genus Dracaena; species Dracaena cambodiana. Next base: position 18,215,481 of record JAYEPQ010000004.1, on the reverse strand, counting down.
TATTACATTGGTTTTAAAAACCGTTGCTATTTATACTAATTTATTATAATGGTTTTAGAAACTATTGCATTTTATATATGCCTATTACAATATTTTTAAAAACCGTTGCAGTAGGTTCTATTTCCTGTACACATATATCTACAAAATATTCATTAAATGAAATACATCAACAACAACAACATGAGCCCTTTTAAATATCCCCAACATGTTGGACTAGGCATTCATATACGAAATATAAATTAACAATTTAAATAGAATAATAAAGAGACAAATGAAGTTAACATAATCATGTTTGACATATGTAATAACTTTCAAAATAATTAAGTACAAAATATTGTTCTAAATCAAAAACTACAAATTGAACTCAAAATCATAACTATGGATGTTCTTACAATAAAAATAAAATATAATTAATAAGTTTCACTAGATGAAATTAAATAAAAACTTCATGCATTGTCCATTTCCATGCTGTTAGTATTTTTGCCTCTTTCTATATTAGGGTTATCATCATCTTGACCCACTTACAAAACAAACATACATGAACAATTAGAATAATAAAACTTGAGACTATATACACACATACTATATGAATATATAAAAAAATAAATTCCAGAATTAATAACTTGTATTTATAATAATTGAAACTGAGAGTTACAAAATTAACTAACCTGTTCAGAATTATCTGTGGCAATAGATGTATATTGTTTAAGTATCTGAAAAGCACTATCTCCTTGAAGAGGCTGTAGGACAATAGGTAGAGGACTAGTAAATGAATCAGATATCTGGATATTTAGATTAACTTGTTTTATTTGAGCTAATATGTCTTGCAATCCATTCATCATCATTTCGTACTTTCTCTCCATTGCAGCTACTCTTTATTCTCTAACAAGTAGTTCTGTGATGGCATTATTAGATAGAGAAGTCGTTGTTGATTTTCGTAAATTTGATAGTGTAATACCCTTTCCATATTGTGGTACTCGACCGGGATGGTATTTGAATACTTTCTTTATAAAATTATCCCTAGCTATTTTGTTTTCGGATGTTTCTGATGACTGTGCAGTTATCTGGTCTAACTCAGACTTCAAATAACATAGAAAAATTATATTAATATTTTAAAATTTAGCATTCCATATATATAAATTTGGAAATAGAAAAAACAATTCAAAATACCTTAGTTTCATTATTAATATTTAATATTCCATCATTTTTCTTGTGAGTCATGATAAACATGTCAACTTCATCTAGTAATTTCTCATTTGGTAGTCTCTTCTTCTATTGAATAAGTACAAACCAAAATAAATTAACATTCATCTAGTGATTTCTCACCTGTTCAGAATTATCTATGATAGTAGATGCATATTGTTTAAGTATCTGAAAGACACTTTATGCTTGAAGAGGCTGTGGGACAGTAGGTAGGGACTACTAAATTAATCAGATATATGAATAATTGGATTAGTTTGTTTTATTTGAGCTAATAATCATCATATTATTAGTTTATACTCCCTCTAACAAGGTAAGCAACTTTTAGCTCCCCATAACTAGTGGCACTTGTGTGTTCCTGTTAAAGTTATAGGTTGAAATCAATTATTTTGGACCTGAGAAGTACCAAAAGGGCCACACGAAATATTTTTTAAGCTTTCTTATTTTTTTTTTCCCAAACCGTTACTAGCTGGCAAACTTGATTATGTTGTATTAATATTTTACACTTGCAAAGGGAGTTAATTAGATTTTAGGAAGAAGTGCCAATATTTACTTGCAAAGGAGTTAATTTTTTTAAATTATTGGATACAACAAATCTAATAATATAAGTTATTAACGCCATATACCTAAAAACTTAAAACTTATGCATACAAACTGGATAACAAGAAGGAAAAATAAAAACTAAGATCTAGATTGAAAAAATTGATCATATGCTAATATGCTTAGATCCTGAAGTCTCTAGAGCAATATCTGAAGAGAACATGTAGAGTACTAGAATTTGGATTGTCATCTCTTCAGAAGCCACAGACACAGAGGACAATTGCATTCTAAAGTTAACTTTCTTGTTATGATCAACTTATTATTAGGGGAAGAAAAAACTAGTAGAAAACTAGCATATATACATATACATGCCTGAAACTGTTGTAAGAGTGAGAAAAAATACATGTTCTATTACTTATACTCAAGCAATAATGTGCTAATTACCTGCGTCTATCTCCAACCATACCAGTCTACACCCCGCCGCAGGAGTTACCTAGTTTAATTTTTTGCTAAATTAAAATTAGTTCAACAAAACCCCACTCTTTCTCATCATCTTAACTAACTGGCATGGAAACCTACAAGAATAATTAACAAGATGATCATGAAACAATTGTATGCAAGCATTCTAACATTCCCTTGGACTTATTGCAATTTAGAACAAAAAGAAAAAAAAAATCGCTTGAACACTGAGCCAACTAGTGAGGGTTTTACGGGAGGTTTAATAAAAATTTAGATTAAAAAATCGACCAAAATCTATTTTCGGATGGCTCCTTGTCTTTTGCTTGGCATCCCCTTTTCCTTAACAAAAATTTAAATTAAAAGGTCGACCAAAAAAATCATTATTCATTATCTAAATTATCTATACTCTACAAAATTTGAATATGAAATTAAAATGTAAAATAGTTTTTTCTTCGAAATTAAATGTGTTAACTTACTTGAATTTGCATGTAGAGGTGGAGGCGGAGGAGACTCACAGTCGCATGCGTGCACCGACGGAGGCGGAGACGTTCGGCGGAGGGCACTTGGCGGGGACAGAGGCTGGCGCTCGACAGAGACGTTCGGAAGTAGGCGCTCTGCGTTTGGTGGAGACTCACGATGGCTGTTTTTTGATCGGGAGTTGAGGCAGAGGCATGCGGTTTTTTTATCGGGAGTGGAGTCGGAGGCGGTTTTTGAGAATGCGAGAGAGAGAGAGCGAGAATTAGTGGGGAGGGGAAACATTGTGTTAGGAGATAAACCCTATGATATTTATAATTAATATTTTTATTTTAAATAACATTAAATTTTTATTTTTTTTAAAAACTAATATCTCAATAAAAGTTAATTAGATTACGAAGAAAGTTAACTTATTTTCATTTAAAAATATTTGTCAAAAAACAAAATTACTATTACATATTATATATTTCTAAAACATATATAACATATTTGTAGAATTAAAACTTATATATATATATATATATATATATATATATATATATATATATATATATATATATATATATATATATATATATATATATATATATATATATATATATATATATATATATATATATATATATATATATATATATATATATATATATATATATATATATATATATATATATATATATATATATATATATATATATATATATATATATATATATATACACTTTTGATAAATCATGTAACATCAATATCTCAATTTTTCCTCTTTTAAAAATTACACACAAGAAAAATAATACACCTTAATTTCCATATGAGAATGAAAAAAACATGCTTGAATATGAAACCGGAGAAAAGGTTCTTATGGGAATCAAATGGATTAAAATACAAGTTAGAGGGTAACATGGAAGTTCTTATACACACAGGTATAGGTTGAATTATCAATAACACACCTTAATTATTAGTCTTAATAAATGTTGAAAATAATGCATTATGAAACCCGTTATATTGCGTTACGTAACCTAACGGAACCCCAACGCTACGTAACAACTGGAAATAACTTAGTGCAGCATAACAGTACGTTTTTTACGTTATTTTACGTTATATTACATAACTTATGTAAAATTATGTTATGTTACGTTATTTACAATTATTTTTTTTAGTAATTTATATATTGTTATTGATTATTATTTTGATTATTAACGAATTGCTATAATTTTTTACTTAATTAGTTGTTGGTTTGTTTGATTGCTTGTGGAATTGCTAACATGTTAATTTAAGTTTGCTTCCTTGTTTATTTGTTGTATTTCTCGTCCGGTTGCTGAAAATTACTTATTAATTCTTTTGAATTTTTAACTGAACTGAAATCAACAATTATAAATAAGATAAATTGAATATTATAAAATATAAATTACAACAATGATAATAACTAGAATTGAAATAAAATATTAGAATCTTACTTTCTTGTTTAAATGATATATGAAATTATGGTTGCAGACTTGATATAATTTATGAAAATATGTGAACAAAAACTTAATATAACATTTGAATAGATTATATATTATAAAATGGTTTTATATTCTTTTTTTATATTTTAAATTTATAAAAAATATTTTATATAGTTTTATATTTATTTTTATTAAATAAATAGGAAATTGCATAACCTACGTTATGCGTTACGCTATATGCGACATAACCTAACAAAAGTAAAATGTTACGTTACCGTTATTGCTATTTTAAACATTGGTCTTAATTACATTTTTTGTATACTAAGTTTCATGTGTTTTGTGCTTTTATCCACAGGAAGGTCTAAATTAACTAATTGGAACTTATAAACTAGTTTCATAAAGAAAATTTGCGTATACAGATACACAAGTTCCAGTTATTAGTGATGTTCCCATGATATGTGATTATAATTTTTCAGATTGGATGGATAAATTCATTTCTAAGATCAGCACTATGGGTCTTGACTTGGCACTATTGACTTGTACTTTTGTGGTCATTTCACGATTGCCAGGTCTATGATTTGTCTGATTTTGATACCCCTAGAATCTCACTCATGATCAATTTCCTTCCATCGCTTCAAATTCTTTATCCTAATCGCTTCGTCCCATCTATGTCCCATCGATTCTCGATCGCAAATTTATAGATTTTGTATTTGGTATCAAATCTCACTACTAATGGTTGAATCTTTTCCTTTGAACTTTATTTTTGGATTTGTCTTTCCAAGTAGTCCCAAGGGGACTGGTCATATGTCCAATTCTGATATTAGATAAAGGAAAATACGCCCAAAACAAATATACACTCAAAGTTTTGATAAAAAAATCAGACTAATCAGTGATTAAACCCTCTAATCAATAATTAAATAAAGTCCAATCGAGTCCAAATTTTTACACAACAGTCATGAGACAATTCTTGATATATTCAAGGTCGTGTGGACCCAAAAAAGGGTCCACTCTTCCATATAATCAATCAGCCCTGGGCTCCAATATCAAAATTGTACTTCACCATCATGCTTCTCTCATTGAGCTATGTGATCTGGTACTGATCTCTAGAGATCAGAAAGTAAGAGGTTGATCTTGTCCTTCCCAGGCATGTTCTTGGAACTCTCGTCGTGGGTTAGCTCCAAACGGGTAGACCGAGCTCCACGGACTACCTAGGTGAGTTCGGTTATATTATCTTCTTAGAGTTGGAATTGTATTTGAGTAAGTGGGCACACTTAGATTTGGTTCCGATACAGTATTTGGTGCTTGTTCCAACTTATCTTGGGAAAGTTTTTGTTTTGCAGCCTTTTGAAGTGTGTTTGCCATGGATAGTGCACTTTTCCACTCATGTCGTCAATAGTTGATTCCAAAAATTATTGACTTGGTAGTTAGGCCAATCCTAAAATCAAGCAGAAGATTGGGCTCAAAACTTGAACTAGGGCTCAAAACTTGAACTAGAGCTGAGTGAAGGGAGTAGGTTGCTAATTAAGATACAAAATCTTATGTAAGTACTTGTAGTAAGAGTATGAGATAAAAGAAAATCACATAGAAAAGTAAACAGAGATTTAACAAGATTCAGCGTAGATGGATCGTGGGTCTACATTCTCAGAATAAGTGACTGCTTGGAGTATACTTTGTTAAAGAATGAGGGTTTACAATCTCTCAGTGTCTTTATGTTTTCTCTCTTGAGATTACAAAGAAATTGAGCATGTGGAGAAGATGTAGAAGAAGAAAATTTGATCCCCCTACTATTAAAAGAATGGTGTATTTACAGTTATTTACTGGTGAAGTTGTAATCGAATTAGACCTTATATAATTTTCATATATTAGATAGCTTCCGTTAATTATTGAGATAAGTTACTTTATTGTTGTTGAATTCGATTTTCATCTCTTAAGAGAATTCTGATTAATAAAAGATTTTTGAATTTCCTGAAATTTGTTGGGCCTTTTACTTACAGGCTTAGACCGGTCAATTTATAAAAAATAATTACCAAGCAAACTAATTTAAATATATTATCATCAAACTATTGGCTATGAATATCTAAAGTTTAGCATCTAAATCTAACAAATAATTAGATCTTATTTTAAAGATCCATACCTACCAACCAACATCTAAATCTAACAAATAATAAGATATTATTTTAAAGATCCATACCCACCAACTAGCATCTAAATCTAACAAATAATCACATTTTATCTTAAAAATCCAAATATATGGTCCCCCAACAATGGCTGCTTGGATGTACATTTTAACAGCACAGCTGTATGCAACCTCAGCTGGCTATCACAATCACAAACCAACATGACATTCTTTATTAAATTCGTGCCAAGTTGTGTTCTGATTCCTTGAATCTGAATCATTCGATAGAGCTAGGGTTTTGTCGCACTCAGTGTCATTAAGGACATGCATTATGTATAGTTGGGTCCCAGCTAGCTTAAACAGCAGACATTGTTCTTTTGCCTTCTTAAGAGACAAATTATAACCAGGCCGCAGGAACAAAGAAAGAGAATTCGATGTTAAGTAAAAAGGATGGGTTTGGGTTGCATGCCTCCTCTACTAGTAGAACGAGAGATGTTGAAGGCTTGAAGGATATTATATATAAGAAACTGATCAAGATTGAGAGATTTTGTGTTAGAGAAGAACTGCTTATTAAATTGGAGAAACTAACCAACTTTATAGACAAACAATTAAGACGTTAGGGTTTGCAGTAAGAAGGTGAGACCGCCATTCTCCATTCCAATTCCCACGTGATATTTTCTTCATTTTGTTTTGATGAAGATCGAGATGAACGAGGAGCAGTTATAAGCATTTATATCTAATGTTTTCTGCATCCTAGAGCCCGCATGTCCGATCGGACACTTGCAGAGTATTGGACAATCATTATATATATGGTACAAAACACATAGAAGCAGCCAAACCCAAACCCGAACCCGAATTGGTAGAATTAAGAGAAAATAGTTTGATAAATAGGAAATTAACATGCCAACATTTCTTTTCGACACTTCCCCTTGCTTCAAAACATATATACTGTTAGATTAAAATACTATTTGGTATTGAGTTTAGTACCACATTACCTATTGAGAAGTTTATATGGAGTTAAGAGGTGTATAAATATATGTACTCTTTAACATATAATTAATATGTATACAGAGATTTAGTTTTTGGTTCTCAATACTTTTTGACATGGCATCAGACCCAGTTTGAGAAATAGATCTCAACCGTGTGATTTGATTACCTATGAATCTCAACTATCCACTCAAAAACACAAAAAAAGAAAAAAGAGAAGAAAAAAAAATCCTAACTTACCTGTTGCTGCCGACTTTGTAGCTCTCACCTTTGTTGCGCTCCAAAGCCCTCGCCAAACAGCAACAGTTCTCTGAAGCCCTAGCTAAACAACAAACCATCTTCGAAGTTTTTCTGGTTGATCGCTTCGGAATACTTGGATATGGTTCAATCTTTTTTTTTCCTGGCTCTAGTTCTAGTTTTTCTAGTTCTGGTTCTGGTGGAGCAGGGAGCAACGCCCACAGGAGCAGAGATCCTGATTTGAGGCAACACCCACAGAAGCAATTAAGTCTTTCGTTGATGCTGCAGCTCTCGCGTCCCACCCATCTCCTTTCGCTGCAGCTTGACCTGTAGCCCAATCAGTTGAAGGAACTGAAGAAACAGGCGCATCAGCTTGCCATTTGCAAAAGCCTAGTACACACTACTATAATCATCCTCTAGGTGAGTTTTAATATAAAAATTATCCTTATTACAGGCACTACTTCTCTGTAAGTTTTGATTCTCAATACTTTCTGACAAGGCATCATCGACTTCAAGTACTTTATTTACTGTTGCTACTGCTCTTACTGTAATGACTGAGAATTTATATTCAAAAAATCATTCTGCTACTACTGTTAAGTTGAATGACAATAATTATTTTTTATGGACTCAGTCATTCAATATATTTGTGGGTGCTCGAAGAAAAATTACACATTTACTGAATGATCAATCAAATGAGAACGATCCTATTTATTATGATTGGCTTGTTAATGATTGTTGCGTGATTACATGACTCCTTAACAATATGAAAGAAAAAGTAAGTTCTGGTGTTATATTCTTGAAAATTTCGAAAAAGATATGGAATACTCTTAAAGAAGTATATAGTAATGAAAAAAATATCACGAGTTTTTAAATTATATGATCACTTGTTTACTCTCAAACAAGACAAAATGTCTATATTCGAGTACTATTCCACTCTTCGAGCCATATTGGATGAGCTTGAGTTTCACCTGCCACTGGTTATAGATTTTAAGATATTGAGACAATATCATCAGGATCTCGCTGTTGCAAAATTTCTCTCAGGATTGGATTCTTTTTTATTGACCCAGGTGAGGCGTCAAATTCTTTCTGATGATAGTGTACGATCCCTGACAGCTATATATTCTAAAATTCTTCATGTTTCTATTGGTTCTAATACATCAGCAACTCAAACCCTTATCTCCAATGACCATTCTGTCATATTTTCTGGTCGGAGACGAGGTCGTGGCCATGGTTGTGATTCAAGGAGAGGCCGTGGTTGTGGTGGCAATATTGATCGAAACTCTGGTTATGGACGAGAATCCCGTGAATGTGATTACTGTGGCAGAAAAAATCACACATCAGCATACTGTTGGGAGAAGCATAGAAAATCTGAATGGACACAAGCTGCTAATACTTTACCTTTAACAAAAAATACTGCATTGACAATAAATTCTGCTAGCACTTCGACATGTTCAACGATAGTTCAGATTCCACAAAGTGAACTTGATAGGTTTCTTCATCTTCAATCCGTCATGGCTAGTCCGCACGCTATTCATGCTTCCTTGTCAGGTACTGACGCTCACATTACTTCCTCTAGCCAACTATGAGTTATAGATTCTGGAGGTTCCTCCCATATGACAGGTGTTAGAAGTAAGTTTGTCTCCCTACATTTTTCAGTTAAATACTTTTCTGTCCATATTGCTGATGGCTCCTCTTCTTCAATCATTAGTGATGAAAAATTTCACGCTACCAATTCATTAACCTTTAACAATATTTTATTTGTTCCCAGTTTTCTTATTAGTTTGTTGTTTATTAGCCAAATTACAAAAACTAACAATTATTCTGTAACATTCTTTCCTACTTACTGTGTTTTTCAGGACCTCCAGACTAAGATGAAGATTGGTATGGGGCGTGAGCAATAGGAGATGTACTTTCTCGATGAGACATCACCAACAGGGTTTCCTGCTTCCTCATCTGATTCCCTTTTATAGTGGCACCAACGCCTTGGACATTCTTCTCTCTAGAGTTTTTTCTTATTTTACCCACCGTGTCTAGTATATATACGTTAAATTGTGATTCTTGTGAACTAGGTAAACATCATTGCGTTTCGTATCCAGAATCCACATAGTAGTTTTCTATTTGAGTTAGTCTATTCTGATATTTGGGGACCATGTCGTTTTTCCTCTTTTAAAAACTTTAGGTATTTTCATATATTTGTGGATGATTTCTCTCGCATGACATAAATGATTTGTTAAGAGAAAGATCTGGTGTTCCTAGTATAATTGAACTATTTTATAAGAAAATAAAAAATTAATTTTCTACATCTATTCGTATTTTGCATACTGATAATGTTATGGAGTATATGAAGACTGATGTTTCCTTATTTTATGCTAATAATAAAATTATTCATAAAATATTTTGTTCTCACACATCCTAACAAAACGGTATTACTGAAAGAAATTATAAACATATTCTAGATATTACTCGGACATTAATGATTCACATGCATATTCCAAGATATCTATGGTTTGATGATGTTCTGTGTGCATGTTATTTAATAAATAAGATGTCATTTTTTGTCTTGCATGGTAAAACTCTATTTTTCTGTCTTTATCCTGATATACCCATGTTTCTTCTTCTATCTCAAGTGTTTGGTTGTACATATTTTGCTCAAGATTTGTCTCCCGATTTAGACAAGCTATCTCCTCGTGCAATCAAGTGTGTATTTATTGGATAATTTAGAACGCCAAAAGGGTATAGGTGTTATGATCCGATATTTAGAACTAATGTTACATTTTTGAGTCTGTTTCCTACTTCACTTCCATATTAATATATCCGTTGGACACTTCTCTTTCTTTACCGCACATGTCTTTACTATTGAGATTGGGCAAGTATCGGTGCCTCATAAAGGGGATGAATATGTGCCTTCCACAAAACCACTGTTGATATTTTCTCGTCGTCAAAATGTGCCTCATCCCAACTCAATACCAATTACTCCGCCATCTCCTGCTGCATGTCCTCAACAACCACAGCATTTTTTTGCTTCTGTCTCTGATCTTTTCATTACTCTTCGGAAGGGTAAGCGCTCTACTACTGCTTATCATATTTCTCAGTTTGTTTCATATAATCACCTTCACCCAATGTTCCACCAGTTTGTCCTTTCTCTTTCTTTCGTCTCTATACCCTGGTCTTTTCAGGAAGTAGTGTTAGTTTCTGCCTGGCAGTCGGCCATGAATGAGAAAATGCAAGCCCTTGTCTCTCATGGAATCTAAAATTTATTTCCTTCTTCGCCTATGCATTTATTATTGGTTGTCATTGGGTTTACTCTGTCAAATACAAGCCGGACGGCTCTATTGACCATTATAAAGCTCGTCTTGTTGCGAAAGGTTTTTCGCAAACCTATGGTGTTGATTACTTTGAAACTTTCTCTTCTTTAGTACGTCTCAACTCTATTCGCATTCTCTTCTCTCTTGTCGTGAATCTCAATTGACATTATTCCAATTAGATATTAAAAATACTTTCTTATATGGTGATCTATAAGAAAATGTGTATATGGAACAACCTCTAGGGTATGTTGTTTAGAGAGAGAATGTTGTCTGCAAACTCAAGAAAGCAATTTATGAACTTAAATAGAGTCCTCGAGTCTGCTTTGAGAAGTTTTTTATGTAATTGCTGGTATTGAATTTCAGCGTTGTCACTATGATCATTCTGTTTTTTTCCGACATACTCGTTCTGGTATTGTCCTTCTTACTGTATGTGTATATGATATTCTACTAATTGAGAGTGATACAACAGTCTTGACTGAGACAAAAGATTATCTTAAGCAATATTTTGTAACTAAAGACATGGGAAGACCGAGATATTTTCTTGGCATTGAGGTAGTTTATCATAAATACGAGTTATTTCTCTATCAGAGGAATTACGCACTATATCTTTTGGAAGAGACCGGTCGCCTTAGGTATAAACCTGCTAATACTCCAATAGAGTCAAATTTAAACGTGTGGAGTGAAGATAGTATTTTATATGAGAATGTCAAACAGTATAGATGAATGGTTGGTAAGCTTATCTATCTTACGGTCACTAGATCTGACATTTCTTTTATTGTTGGGTTACTAATTCAGTTCATGCATAAACCGAAGGACATACACTAGAAAGCTGCTCTGAGAGTTTTGATATATATTAAGAGTCTTCTAAAAAGGGATTATTTTATAAAAAAAAATATGGACATATTAAAATCTTTGCTTTTTTAGATGCTGCATATGCAGAAGATAAAGGAGACAGGAATTCGACTACTGGATACCTTACATTTGTTGGAGATGATTTAGTCACATGGAGGAGTAAAAAATATGATGTAGAATTTAGATTTTCAGCGGAGGCAAAATATAGGGCAATGACACACACTACGTGCGAATTGTTATGGTTAAAGAATTTGCCAACTGAATTTGGTTTCAACTCGAAAACTCCTATACCTATGTATGTTGATAATTAGTCAACCATATATATTGCTCAAAATCCAATGTTTCATAATCGTACTAAGCATATGGAGGTAAACTCTCATCTGGTTCGAGATAATTTGGCGAAGAAGATAATATGTACTCTATTTACTCCTTCGTTAGAACAATTAACCGATATTCTAACTAAAACTGCATCACCAACTGTGTTTTCTAATCTGTATAAAAAATTGGGGATGATTGATATTTATGTCCCAATTTGAGCGAGAGTGTTGATTAAAATACTATTTGGTATTTGGATTAAGTTTGAGTTTAGTACCACATCGTCTATTGAGAGGTTTATATGGAGTTGAGAGGTCTATAAATATATGTACTCTCTGATTTATAATTAATATGCATACAGAGATCTAGTTTTTGGTTCTCAATACTTTTTGACATATACTTTTACATTATCTTGTTGATATCTAGTTACCTTATTGCTTAAAAATGAAAATGATCAACTTTTACACTTTCCCCTCACCCCCATCTAGCCAAATGTCCCCAAAGAAATAGAAGTTGATGGTAAAACTAAAATGAATTATATATATATATATATATAAAGAGAGAGAGGAAACAAAAAAAACTATGTCATAGGAGGGGCTATCTCCTATGATACTTAGGTGGACCAATAGGATGTTTGCATATGGATTGACCATATGAACTGTTTTTAAAAAAACCTCTTCACTTAATGCTTTTTTTCAAAAAATCCCTCCACATGCAATTTGGTCCACCTAAGCATCATAGGAGGGAGTCCCACGCAAAATATATATATATATATATATATATATATATATATATATATATATATATATATATATATATATATATATATATATATATATATATATATATATATATATATATATATATAGATTCTTTACTTTTTTATGATAATATTCTTCTGTATCCACAGACAACAACTATATAATTCTGGACATAGAATCCCTTGATAGATTGATAGCATATATAAGTATAGACAATAAAAAAAAATTCATCCCTTTACACTCGTGACTCGTGATATCAAAATTGACAAAGAGAGACAAATGAGTCTTTTTTTTTTAGCTAACCAACAGGTGGTCAGCACGTACGGAAAAGACGGCTGGTTGACTCCTGCAATCCAACCGCACGGAGTTTGAACTGGAACCAGTCGTTTGAACAGATAAAGATACTACGATTCCTTATCCTTCTTAATAGCTCCAGTTGTCCGCGCGACGAGGGTGTTTAAGCTGCTGTTGCGGCTGTGCTTCGGATCGGCGCACGACAGTCATGGAAGATCATTGCTAGCGGAGCACGGGACCCCAACTGTTAAGTCATTGAACAGGTATTGCCAAATTGAGTCAAGAATGCTTGGAATCAAATCGGAGATCATAGAGATGAAAAAACAATATAATCGAAAGAAGAACACAAGAATTAGGCCGACTCATGTTAATTTTTATGTTCTTCTTGTAATTGTATTGTTTACTTCGTCTTTATAATCTCGATGGAAGATTCGATCCCCAACAGGTGGTATCAGAGTGTAGAGTAATAATCGTGAGTACTCAAGCGAATACAGTCTAGTAATCATAAATGTTTGGAGGAGAGTATGGTTTAGTGATCATGAGTGCTCAAGTATGAAAATGGTGATGATTATACAAATTGTTCCTCATAGGTGGAGCATGGTGATTACTTAATAATTTAATTGGTATAGTGCTCTTTAGAATAGGAACACTATATATTTCTTGTAAGTAATATGAGAGGGGAGAGCAATGGATGATAGAGACAACTTTCATTATTATGAGAAATGAGACAGGTAGAGAAATAATTAGATCTCTTCATGTAACTTTTTCCACAGAATAAATTTCCTTTATTGTTCCCGTGGACGTAGGTCGAAGTTGGTCGACCGAGTCATATTATTTCTTATGTTTTTCTTGTCTCTTCATTGAACAAACTATATTTAACTATGCTGAGTTGTAACACACCACTAGAGTAGAATTACTAAGTGATACCACCAAACTCTCCCAACTTTCAGACAAAGAACTCAAAAGTAATACCGATTGCAACTCATCGTTTATCACCATCTTCACTGTAATCAATTGACTCACCAAGTCTTGGTGATCACTTAAATACTCAGCAACAGACCTTCCCTCTTTCAGCTTCAAATTCACGAACTTTTTTATTGCAAAAGCTTTATTTTGAGTTGTCTTTCTCTCATATAGACGCTCTAATTTCTTCCACAGACTTTGAGCATTTGTCTCTTGAGATATATGATGGAACATACTGAGATCAACTCATTGTCTGATATATCCAATATCCTTTCAATTTTTCTTTTTCCACTACTCACTGGATTCATCTTTTAGTTTAGCACTATCATCCTCAATGGGGTCATGCAAATCCTTATAATAAAAGATGTCCTCCATCATCGATTTTCAAATTGAGCAATTGGACATCGTGAGTTTAATTATAGTGTCTGAGCCACTTTCCATTTAATTCGCACTAGACAATCAACCCCATACAAACCTTGCTCTGATAACACTTTGTTGGGCCAAAGTACCTTCTGTATGTAAATTAAATAGTAACTCCAAACAAACTAAGTGAGAAAATAAATCAATTAGCAAGATAGCAAACAAGAGAACATACTAAATTTACGTGGAAAACCCTTCAATGTGAAGGAAAAAAACCACGAGGCAATTCCGAGATAAATCCACTATAATAAAATATTATTTACAATACTGAAGTTTATGTCCGAAACTTAAGTTCAAATAAAGTGAAATTCACAATATCAATTCTTCGAGAAAAATACAATTATACCACAAACTCTAGGATTTGACGAAATCCACACCCAGTGAGATTCCCAAACTAAGTACTCCAATTCCCAGTTAGGAAAGCACCAAAATTCTTCTCAGAGAAAACTCAATTTGCTCCTATATAGAAAAACACATCTAAAGATTAAAAAAGAAAATCGAAAAAGAACTGAAGATAACAACGGTGGCTACTTGCTAGAAGAAAGATTTATCACACACTTTACAAGACACATGTAAAGGTGTGTAATGAAACAGTAAATACAGCAGAAGATAATTCTGCACTAGACTTGTGGCACAAGCGGCTGGCTCACATGAGTAAGAAAGAGTTGCAGAGTTTGGTAAGAAAATCCCTCATTTCTACCGCCAAAGGTATGCCACTCAATCCCTGTAGCTTTTGTTTACTTAGTAAACAACATAGAGTTTCTTTTCAAAAGTCCTCTAGTAAAAAGCCTAATGTGTTGGATTTGGTTTATTCTGATATATGTGGTCCCATTGTGGTGGAGTCTCTAGGTGGTAATAAGTATTTTTTTATTTTTATTGATGAAGCTTTATGAAAGTTGTCAGTATTTTATTTGAGATTAAAAGACCAGGTCTTTCAGTACTTCAAGAAGTTTTTCATTCCATAGCCTACGCTGACATCAAATCTGAAGTGATATTCTCTTTGGAGATATTGAACACAACCTGCTTTGTCAGGCACAATCGAATCTGTGTCAAACCCCTCCTGTCTAACAATTCTCACTCCTCATCAGTTATCTTTTCCGGCTTTTCTCCAAATAGTGGTTAATGTAAATTCTTTTGATATAAATAATCTTCCATCTGCAACTTTCACCATTGAAAGTCTGTCTCATCAAAATTTTTAATTTTTTCCTTCCTATCTTCCACCATAACTCCAACTCAAATCAATACCGATCTGAGCGAAATCTGATCCGAACCAAACTCTGATACCAATTGTTAGCAAAAATAATAATAATACATATGCAACAACTAGCGGAATATAGTAGTTAACCAAAAGGGAAAAATAGCAGAGACAAGGAACACGCAGA
The DNA here is from genome assembly GCA_036321105.1 of Dracaena cambodiana. Taxonomy (NCBI): domain Eukaryota; kingdom Viridiplantae; phylum Streptophyta; class Magnoliopsida; order Asparagales; family Asparagaceae; genus Dracaena; species Dracaena cambodiana. Next base: position 18,199,734 of record JAYEPQ010000004.1, on the reverse strand, counting down.
TTTAATGTGGTTTGGTAATGTGCCTACATCCACATGAACACAATCGAAAGATTTTACTATATAAAAAAAGGATTACAACTCTCTTTCGCTCAATCACAAAAGAGAAATTAATTGAATCACAAAAAATACAAAATCAAATCCTCACCTCAAAAGAAATACGATGATCTTACTTGTGCTTTGTTACTTCAGCCCCTGTTTTGCTTTTGCTTTAGCCGCAACACCACAAAACCCCTGCTTTTGCTTTTGGCCAAAACAAATCGCAGCAGCAGCACAAAGCTTCAGTCGCCACACCTCAATTATTTTCTTTTGGCCCAAAGAAAATTCAATTCAGCAGCACCCTCTCAATAGCAGTCGCCTCTCTTGTTTGTTGCAACCACCACATGCTTCATCCACCCATATTTATAGATTAGGTTAAATTGTATTTGGGCCGGTTTTGGATCCGTTTGGACGGATTGAACCCGCAGTGACAATAGGATTCCAACAGCAACACATATTAGCATGGACGGACTAGTGCTGATGGGGCAGCTGCCCCTGAATTTTTAGTATATTTTATTTTTAAAAATTTTGTTTAGGATATCCCTCCTAAATTCTCAATTGTATAATTCCACCATCTCTAAATTTTTATTTTTCAATCATGAAAATCGTAATTATAGGAGATGATGGCTCAGTGATTGAATTAAGATGAAATCTCCCTTTTTATTAAATAAAAAATATATATTTTGTAAACTCCAAAAATCAATTACAAAAGTGTTTGAAAATGATACTTACATTATTATAATGTTTTTAAATTCACATAGAAATTATATAATAGAAATATTTACACTAGTATCGTAATACCATAAATTCATACCTAAGTTATACAAAAAAAACATGATAATTTTTTAGCCGGGCCTCCGCCCCCATGCTCCTGGCAAGGGCACATCAACTTTTGCACCCGCCGAGCTGTTCGGACAGCTCGACTTTCGAATAACTCTGCCTCCCTATTCGAATATCTGGATCCAACACTACATATGGTTTATGATCCCATAATATACGGGGTTAATTAATTTCATGCAAAATTGGGTGTATATCTAAAAATACTATAATATATTTGTCTTTTTATTTCCTCTTTTAACTTTCTGGCATAAAAGCCAGAAATTTTCTAAATTATACAAGTTATATTCTAGACTGGCACTTGCAGAGATCAAGTCTTGAAACCAACTCTTTAGAGAAAAGAATTTACTAATGGGGTAACATCCTATCATAACACGAGGCCTGCTCATGACGATACAAAATGAGCTTGAATAGTGTAAGCTTCAACTTCAAAAGCATCATACAATCTATAGTAAAAAAGCACCGTATAAAGTATTTTTTGAGTATTTATCCTTTGAATATTTCGACGGCAGGTTGACCAAGAGTATAAAAGTGCGAGAGTTTGAAATTTTTTAGGTATTAATATATGAAAAAGACCGGAAGATATTATATATAGTGTGAAGGCAGGTAAACAAAAGGGTATTCGGTTAATTTAGCTAACTTATCTTAGAAAAAGGATATATAGCTCAATTATTAACGTTAGTTTTACAACTTGAGGTAAACTATTTTTCTCTAATTTGTGAGATGTTTCGAGTTCAATTTCAAGTAGTAACTCAACTTGGATAATGTTTAAAAAAAAAAAAAAAATTGTGTGAATGTGAGTTTGACTAGCAAAAAAACTATTCTTAATATGCATTTTAGTAAAAAAATCATGATAACTAAAAAAGAAAAAGAATATATTTTTTTAATAATATTATTATAAGCTCAAGTAGCATAGCCTCTCTCCAATTTGTATGAGGTTCTGAGTTTGACTATCGATGGGAAATTAATTTGGATAATATTGTCAAATATGTGTATGTGAGTTTGACTAGTGAAAAAAAGAAAAAAAAAAAAAAAAGTATACCCGTTAACTAACTCCTCCTGTCCATTGCAGCTGGCAGAGATTACCCATTCTCACTTGTCTCTATTTCGTGTTCAATTTCATTCACTATCTTACCTAGGGCTGAGCAGAAAACCGAGAAAACTTAACTGAACTGTAAAATCGAACCGAACCGATCGGTTCAGTTTATTTAGTTTTCGGTTCGGTTCGATTTAAAAACCAAAATTAATTTTGGATTTCGGGTCGGGTTTTGATGGTTTTAGCTCCAATTGAAACCGAGCGAAAAAACCGAAATTTTACAATTGTAGTTTATTCTTCTTTTGATTTATTTTTAATATGTTTTTCTTTTAAATCTTTGATGAAAAATATGTTATTGTTATTTTAATAGGTAGAAAAAGAAAAAAATAGAAAGAAAAATTATTATCTTTCCTATAAAATACAAGTGTTTACCACATATTTAGTTTCAAATCCAAATAACCAAAAACCGACCGAACCGAACCGAACCGAAAATTCGGTTTCGGTTTCGGTTTTTTTGAAAATTCGATCGGTTTCGGTTTTAGTTCTACTAGTTCAGTTCGGTTTTCAGCAGGAGATTTTTTTTCCAAAACCAAACCGAACCGACCAATACTCATTCCTAGCCTTACCTAGTTTGAAATATTTTAATGAATAAACAGAGCCAAAATATCAAAATTCTTGCCCATTTTAGTAAGTTAAATCCAATAATTAATTAATAGACATACATCCACATGGATTCAAAGCTCCTTTGCATTAATTACATTATAAGGACACGAGATGGGCTAACTTTAGGAGTAAATTAGTGTGAACTTTTGACTAATTAGTTAATATTTGGAAAAAGATGAAAATGACGTATAATCTCTAAGGTTTGCAAATGACAAAAAGGCAATCTTGCTTTGGAGTAAACTAGTTTCTTTATGTTTATTGTTGATGCATAGGTGACAATTCGATGGATCAAAATTAAAGAAGTCGAGTTGGGGAGTCATGTAGACTAGATTCTAAGATCAAATGAAGGTCTTCTTCTTGAATTGCAACCTAATTAGTTCTTTTCCTTTTTGAATTGCAAGAGGTCTTCTTCTTGGGAGTTTCTAAAGGAGCCCACTAGATAGTTCTTTTTTTTGTTCGGGCTTTCAGTTGGAAAGGGGGCTCACTAGGAAAAATGGTGTGCTTCTTTGGAAACTCCCTTCTTCTTTGAGGCAAACTCTTTCTCCTTGGACAATGCTATTGCATTTGCAGTGAGAAAAAGAAGACTGAAGAGAGATAGATAGATTTGAAGGTTAGAGGAGGGTTGAGGCTAGAGAGTAGTACGTAGTAGCCAGTAAGAGAGTAAAAATTAATCTGAATGCAGAGTGGCGTATTATTACGATTAGACCAAGCTATGTTATTGAGTTTATATATGAAAATGAGCTTAAATCTCCACCTTGATTGGTTTGCAAATTAGGAATATAGAAAGTGGATTGATGGAGTCCATATGTTTCCCATTTTCTTACTCTTTCTTAATTATTTCATAGAAAGTGCTTATGAAAAGTTTCTTTTTACTATCTATTGATTATTTCATAGAAAGTGATGATTCATGGAGTCACTCCAAAATCATTGAATAAAGTTTTATCTTCACTATGACAAAAAGCTTCTTAGGGTTCACTATAGAAGGTAAGATCACCCTATTTTCAAGATAAATAAAACTCATAATTAACTCCTAATACACATAACACAATATAATTCTACGCAGTATTAAAAACTTATATAATAATTTTTATATTTAAAATTTCATTAACAACTTAATTCTCTCCAACAAAAAATTTAAATTAAAAATATGAAAAGAAAAACATAAATACTCAAATAACATTCAACAACTAAATAGTATTCAATACTAAAAAAATTGTAACTAATAGATATGTAAAAAAAATGAGAAAGCTCGAAAATCTATAAATCAACAGTAAAAAAATAATTAAAACAATAAAAAAAAGTAAAAACTAAAGATAGATTGGTTGACCAACCATATGGTTAGTTGACCAATGTAGAGTGTTTGTCGACCAACATGGTTAGTTGACCAATAAGGAAAAATGATCTTTATAAGTCCCGGATCAATGAACTAACTATAGAGTTTGTCAACCAATCCAGAACTTATTGTATAATACCTATAATTCGAATAGTCCCTCATCAGATATGAGTAGGAGTTAGTGTTATCTATGATTCCCATGATGTATCTAACCTTTTTTAGAGAGGAATTATGGTTAATTATAAACTATTTTAACTTTATTGGTATTGTATCGAAAACTTAGCCTATTTCTATGTTGTCGATATTCCACTATCCAATTTCTGGATTGGAGGTATTACTAGGGTACCAGAATCAGAAACCACTCGGAACTACATGAAACTAAGTGTCGCATAAACTTAAGTGCTACACAGAACAAAATGTTGCACAAATATAGTGGGAGCACCTTTTAAATTCGTGGGAGCCACATCTAGAATTATCGTGGCTACTTTTATAATCGCACATTGGCTCCTGATGAAGTATTAAATGTCTTATTGTGCTCCTCTGATGAGAATATCAGTTTCTAAAAAAGGAAAATGTAATATCTCCGTAGATACCAGAAAATTTAAAAAAAAAATGAAATTTTTAAGCGGGCCCACCCGCGGGAATTTCTCCCGCGGGTACAACTCGCGGGAGACTCCCGCGGGATGCACCCGCGGGTGCATCCCGCGGGTGCAACCTGCGGGAGAATCCGACGGGTTGACACCCGCTGGAGCGATTCCGCAGGTGCCAACCAGCGGGTTTGTTTCCGTTGTTTTCCGATTATTTATTTCTTATTTTATTTCACTAATATTTCGTGATCCGATTTTTCAGGGAGGAATTGAGGCGGATTTCGAGCGGATTCGGTCTATAAAATAAAGGGTTGATTCCGGAGAAAGGACTTTTGGATTCTTGGACTTTGGGAAGATTTCGGGTGAGCTCGGGAAATTGAGAAGCGGAGCAGAACCATCTTCTTCCATTCGGATGGTTAACGGAGGCATTAACGAGGCTCTATCGCCACCCGAACCCACACAAAAAAGGGAATAAATTAATATTTCCGTTCTTGTAATCCCTCAGAATTTTTGTAATCTCAAATCTTCGTTGTAATCAAATAATTTTAACAATGGAAGGGAAGTTGCAATTTTTGAGCAAATAAGAACTGGCGACCACAGTGGGAGCCCCTCTGTTTACCGCAGAGAATCTGGTGGCGCGTCCGACCGAGTGCCGATTGGCTCAATGGTTGAGACGCTGGTCATAGAAGTTGACCAGCAAAAATATGAGGAATTTCTTTCTTCCTCTGATTCGGAGCCTAGGCGTCATCGCCGGGTGACGATGAAAAAAGGTGAGGCGTCATCGCCCACCAGAAATCAAAAGGCGTCATTGCCTATTAAAACTTACAACGCGTCATCGCCCGTTGGAACTGACAAGACGTCATCGTCTGTCACGGCGTTATCGCCCGTTCCAAAGTCAAGCCAAAAGTCAAACCAGTCCCTGACCCACTCCCAAAAGAGAAATTTGAGGCATAAAACTCAACGAGCACGCCTCAATCATATGGAAAAAATTGCAGAAAATTGCGGGACAGAAAAATCCGGGACGGTAAAAAACTTCAGAAGCAACCCCACAGGTGCAAACCCGCGGCTTGCAACCGCGGGTGGCAACCCGAGGCTTGCAACCGCGGGTGGCAACCCGCGGTTGCCAACCACGGGTGGCATCCTGCGGTTGCCAACCGCGGGATGCGCGGGTGGCATCCCGCGGTTGCCAACCGCAGGTGCCAACCCGCGGGTGCCAACCGCGGGTGGCATCCCGCAGCTTGCAACCGCAGGTGCCAACCCGCGGGTTGCACCCCGCAGAAGCGAACCCATGGGTATAAACCCACAGTTACAACCGCGAGTTGCATCCCGCAGATACCACCGACGGGTTACGTTAAATAAACACAACTCTTAAGTCTCTTCGAGCACGCCTATGGTGAGCACGCAATATACACCAAGAATTTAAATCTCTCTATCAGAGGTGTGCGGAGCCCACACAACTACTCAGACTAGTGTGCACTCCAGAAGAATCCGCAGAAGGGTTGGAGAACAATCTAATACTGGAAAAGAGCTCAGCTCTGAGATATTGCAGACTCTCCAGTATTAGGAACCAAATTTGCGACGCAAGAGGCGTCAAGATGCAAATAGAGAGGAGAAGATACCTCAAGATTTGAGAGAGTATCTCAATTGGAAGAAGAACTCCTCACAAAATGTTCCTCACTGCCAATGCGAACAGCTGATTTCAACTGTTCTATCAAACTGCCAATGCAACTCAAAACGGTCCGTTTTTGAGTGGATCACCGAACCTAAAAGAATGCGAATGGTAAAAAGGGTGTGCTCGGAAACCGATCTGCCTGCTGCTACATCGCATATGGTTAATAAAGGCAAAAAGGTGGTCGGAAACAACCTTTCGGATAAGGAAATCACTCTAGGGTCAAAAGGAGTTTCTATCGAATCAGATGCCGCGCTTCTAGAAGAAGTCTCTGAAAGGCTTGAGAGATAAGAAAAACGTCTCGAACAGTAAGAGGAGACCATAGAAGAAATGAAACAACTTTTAATTAAGTTGTTAGCTCAAACTAGAAAGAACCAATCCTCGTCATCCGCTTTTGGTCGGCAGAAAGGAAAACGACCAGTCCAAATAAATGAAGACAGCGAGGACGAGGATGAAGAAGTACCTCCTCATTCAAGAGAGGAAGAGAAAGTGAAGGTTATCATCAACCCTCACGCAGAGAAAATAGAGAAGATGGAGAACCAGCTACAAGCTCTTCTTCATCGCAAAAAGCTGCAAGAGGTGGGGGTAATACGTCCTTATCCCATAGAATGGGAAACCGTGCCTTATCCTGCAAAATATAAACCGTTGAATCTTCAGTCATTCGACGGTAAAGGTTCGCTGCAACAGCATATCTTCTACTTCCTGTCGCAGACCGGATATCTCATGGGGAATGATCCGACCCTGACTAAGATATTTGCGAGCACTTTAACAGGGCCCGCATTTACCTGGTTCATGCAGCTGCCCCAGGGAACCATTAAATCATGGGCTGATGTAGAACGTGAGTTCTTAGCCCGATTCTTTGAAGATGATACAGAAGTCTCTATACTATCTTTGCTAGCAGCGAAGCAAGAAGAAGGCGAAACGGTCAAAACTTATGTCGAGCGGTTCCGAGAACTTTCTGTTCGATGCCCACATGGCATGACACAGGACACGCTTGTGGAAACCTGTAGACATAACTTGTTAACCGATATCCTAGACAAGATAAGTTCGGTCGAATCCAAATCATGTAAAGATCTGCTTAAGCAGGGTGAACAGGCCGAAGAAATACTTCGACGCCTCGAAAAACAACAGTCTGCAACCGGAGACAGTATAAATGAACCTCCATTCCAGTTTTTCCGTTCCAAAGGGAAAGATATAATGGCAATGGCGGTAGAAAGCACACCAAGCAGAAGCTATGGCCAACTATAAGCAACACAGCGAAGTCGCCCAGGCTTCAAAAGCAGTATTCGTTTAAGGATGATCATAATGCTACTATATTCAATCTGCTCAGCAAACGCAAAATGCTTAAGTTGCCGGAGAGCAAGAGGCCTGAAGAAGTTGGGAAGACTAACGATCCAAATTACTGCATGTACTATCGGATTGTAGGTCACCCCACTAAAAATTATTTTATCTTAAAAAATAAAATTCAAGCGTTGATTGACGCTGAAGCAGTTCAGCTCAAAACTGAATAAAAAAGGAGTTAGAGCTAACTCAGATATATTTAAGGTGGGTGGTCTAAAAGTACCACTTGGGCTCACAACAATTCCAAAGACGAGCTCAGGACGGTTAATTTAAACCCCATAACCTGCAAAAAAAAAATTAAAAAAATCAAAAAAATCAAAAAAAAATCAAAAAAAAATCAAAAATCAAAAAAAAAAAACAAACCAAAAAAAATATATATCAAAAGATTAAAAAAAAGTATGAATTACCCAACGCCGACAAGGCTACGGGAAGAAAATTAATTTCTTGCCAACCCCATCATGCTGGGGGTAAAAAGTATGAATTACCCAACGCCGACAAGGCTACGGGAAGAGAATTAATTTCTCGACAACCCCATCATACTGGGGGTAAAAAGTATGAATTACCCAGTGTCGTCAAGGCAACGGGAAGAGAACCAGTTTCTTGCCAACCCCTTTATGCTGGGGGTAAAAGTATGAAATGCCCAACGCCGCTAAGGCAAAGGGAAGAGGAAAAGTTTGGCATTTAAGCCCAAACAAAATTCTCGACACACCATGCTGAGGGGAATAGCATGGCTAGCCCAACTCAAACGGTAGTTGGTAAAGGCAAATCAAACCCGTTGATAGCTGGGGGTTTGTTAAAAATCCCACGACAAATCTGTCACAACAGTATTCTTATCCAAATATAATGATACATCACTGCCCTAAGCCGCTAAGGCAAAAGGGAAGAGGAAAAGTTTGGCATTTAAGCCCAAACAAAATTCTCGATAACGCACCATACTGAGGGGAATAGTATGGCTAGCCCAACTCAAACGGTAGTTGGTAAGGCAAATCAAATCCGTTGATAGCTAGAGGTTTGCTAAAAATCCTAATCAGATAAATTTTTTTTGTCACGTTAAGATTTCACCTCTGATAACAAAATATTTCTCGTCATTTTTTTTCTCCAGCAGAGCAAGTGATGCTCCAAAATATTTGTCAAGTTAAAATCATACCTCTGACATTAAAATTCAAAATCAAATGAGATAAAATCCGATTAAATCTCCTGTCACGTTAAGATTTCACCTCTGACAGCAAAACTTTTCTTGTCATTTTTCTCCAACAGAGCAAGTGACGCTCCAAAATATTTGTCAAGTTAAAATCATACTTCTGACATCATAATTCGAAATCAAATGAAATAAAATCCGATTAAATCTTTGTTAAGTTAAAATTTCACCTCTGACAGAAAATAAAACTCACACTTCATCAAGTCCAATATTACAACCTCTGATGAACTTGTTTCGATATCGTTAAGTTAAAAATAACCTCTGACGAAAATCATCTCCCTATCAAATTAACAGTTACCTCTGATAGTCCAATTTTAAGGCTAAATACGTTAACCGTCACCACTGTTTAGTCAACTTGTTCCTATCACGACCAGATCCTCTGAATAGGTTGAGCTCCGAGACACGTTTAATGTCACCTCTGTCTTTCCCTGATCCGTCATACTAGATGTCACTGAACGGTTAGGATTCTACTGAGCACGTTAACATGATACCTCTGCTTGACCTAAAATGAGCACGTTAACATGATACCTCTGCTTGTCATCTAATGAGTACGTTAAAATCATACATCTGCTTGTTATTAAAAAATTGAATATGTTAACAGTTATCTATATCGATCAAATCCTTTAAAAGGTCTATAGCCAAAATTAAAGAATCCAAAGTATTTCGAAATTCAGTACGGTTCAATACAGAACTTCGAAAACTTTGGAGGGGGTTATGTAGATACCAGAAAATTAAAAAAAAATGAAATTGCTAAGCGGGCCAAACCGCGGGAATTTCTCCCGCGGGTTGCACCCGCGGGAGAAATCCCGCGGTTGCACCCGCGGGAGAGCTCCCGCGGGTGCAACCCACGGGAGAAATCCCGCGGGTGCACCCGCGGGAGAATCCCACAGGTTGACACCCGCGGGAGCGATTCCGCAGGTGCCAACCCGCGGGTTTGTTTCCGTTGTTTTCCGATTATTTATTTCCTATTTTATTTCGCTAATATTTCGTGATCCAATTTTTCAGGGAGGAATCGAGGCGGATTTCGAGCGGATTCGGTCTATAAAATAAAGGGATTGATTCCGGAGAAAGGACTTTTGGATTCTTGGACTTTGGGAAGATTTCGGGCGAGCTCGGAAAATTGAGAAGCGGAGCAAAGCCATCTTCTTCCAGTCGGACGGTCAACGGAGGCATTAACGAGGCTCTATCGTCACCCGAACCCACACAAAAAAAGAGAATAAATTAATATTCCCGTTCTTGTAATCCCTCAGAATTTTTGTAATCGCAAATCTTCGTTGTAGTCAAATAATTTTAACAATGGAAGGGAAGATGCAATTTTTGAGCAAACAATCTCTTATTCGAATAGTCCCATATCAAATATGAGGTAAGAATAAATATAGTTTACAAAGATCTTGATTAACATCCAAAGTAATCGTAACTAGTATTTTGAGTGAGAAATCCATGATTAATTATAAACTGTTTTAACTATATTGGTATGTATCGGAAGCTAAGATATTCCAAGAGAATATATTATTGACAGTCTGTTATCCAGTTTCCAAGGTGTGAGAATTACATATAGAGAAATATATGCAGTAGATTAGTCGACTAATCATATAGTTATTCGACCAATCCAGAGTTTATAGAAAAGCATATGTATTAGACTGGAGGATCAACCATAGTCAAAAGGTTTATTGCCCAATCATACTCAAAATACATTATTAGCTATATATTAGTGGTATCAATAATATTTCATAATGAGATAATTTGCAAAAATGATATGCATCCATTAGTAGTATAGAAAAATATGATAACGACACAAGTCTCATTTTACATCTGCTATACCATAGAAATACATCATTTTCAGTTTGTGCAATAAAATTATTCTCATATGAGAGGATGCTTTTGGGCCAAATACTGCAACCACAAATCTAATATTATAAATATAACCAACGTTGATAATCATGGATGCAAGTAAAGATATCATCTCATAAATTGTCGTGAAAAGTTCATCATTTCCATTCACAGATTGATACATATGAAGTTGATCAAAAGATATTAGTTCATACTTGCTTGAAATCATATTACAAATAGAGCCTTGAAAACACATACTATAGTTCTTATTTATTACAAATCACTAAACAATGTATAATTTTAGAAATTACATCAGCCCATACATGTCTTCAATCAGAGTATAAATAGAATGATGAAGCCACTTAACCTTCACCTATTACATACGACTAAATAATGCATAATTCTGAAAATTATATTAAAAAATGAACCATTACTAAGCTGATGGCAGTGGAGGAAGTGATTCATCATTCTGTATTGGTTCTCTTATGTCTCAATATATTGCACTGTCAGTGTATTATAATCTTCTCGAATTTTGCTTTGAATTCTTGAAAAGAGCTTTCTAAGTCTCGGTAAGAGTGGATTGAGTGTGTTAAGTATATAAATGTTGGTGGTGAAAATTTTCAATTAAAGAACAATACCCCGCAAAACGCAGAGCTAACTCCGTAGCTCTGCGTCTGGCCAGAAAACTAGCCTCGCATTGAGTAAAACGCGGAGCTAAGTTCATAACTCCGCGTTCAGAGTATTTAACTCTGCGTGAGCAGATTCTTAGAATCTTAAATTGATTGAGATTTGGACTTATCCAATATCCGAATTCAGTCCAATCAGAATTCAAATTCAAGAGATTTAAATCAAGATTAAGATATTTAATTAGAATCTTTGATAAATATAAATACCTTTTAATTCTATCTACAAGGAAACTTTCATATTCAACTAAAATATATAAATACCCACTTGGAGGAGACCATTGGATACTTTTGATCATTTTGGGAGTTTAAGTTACGCGCGAGAGTTTTGAATTCACAGAGATCAGCGAAGAGAGACCTAGGGCCGGCCATCATTTTCTTCGAGTAGAAGTTCTTCACATCAGATCGTTAACAGGTTCTACAAGATAGATCTCATCGCCACACTAGAATCCACGTTTTATTGTAAAAGAAATTGATAATTCATAAATCCTTTTGTTTGTTTTTCTATTGTTTCTCTTTTATTATAATTAAGTTATTCAATGGAAGAAAGCAAGATTTTTGCGGAGAACAATAAAATTGAGTGATAAGAGAATTATAGCTTGCTTGGAAATTTTCTATCTTTTGAATGAGAGCATTATAATAAGCATCATCAAAATATTCAGGTGTAGATGATGATGGATGAAAAGATTGAAATGGAGGTAACATGGTAGGAGGTGGAGTTAATAAAAAATGTGTTTGAGTTTGGGGTGCTAGTTCTGATTGATTATCATCCTTAAATTCAGAAGCATTAGAATTAACAAGTTTTATCCTAACAAGGGCTTTATAATCAAATATTACAATTATTTTAATAACATGAGTTTGAGAGTAATAAAAGCTCGATATACAAGAGTCAACAAAGATCACTAGGGTAAAATGTAATGGTACTTAGACAATATTATCAAATATGATTTTGGCTCAGTTGACCTCAAGCTCACCAACTGTAGTATACACATTTAGCAAGATCAGTTGATATATACGCGTAGTTACCAAGCTAATGGTAAATCTTGTATGCAAACAGATGAGCAATGATTCTAGGAAAATGTTGAATATTATTGCTTTGCATAAGAAGAGATTGACAAGGTAGGAAGTTTTTGGCTAAGATCGATTCACCTATCATTTTAGTATCATTAAGATCAAGACCTTCAAATGGGATATTGAGGATCTTACCAAGTCTTCTATACGATATGCCAATCAAGTCAAAGCTTTCCAACATATCAATATGTCATTAATATTTTGCTGAAATTTGTTTAGTGTCTTTAAAGACAATCTCTAATATAGTATTACTTGATATTATGTAATTCTTACCTCAAAGATCAGATACCAATTTGAATTTGATTCCATTTCAGGTGGAGTCTAAATCAGTATTTACCTCATAAATGTTCATGAAGTTGACATATGGTATCTAGGACTTTGTTGAATAATAAACTCTTGCGACCTATAAAAGTCAGTTCATAATATTTTTTTGGTTTTGACTTGTGACCCACAATGTAGAGGAACATTATTAGTTATTTTTCAACTGGAACGTGCAATGAATTTTTCAATAGTCTTCTATCTTTTATTTTGGTTGCAAGATTAAAGAGCGCATCAGATTGCATTCTAAGATAGTCCACACAGACTGTAGGTCAGCTGGAAATTATATATTCAAAGATCATGTGTAATTGACATTTTGTAGGAAATTTTATATTTTTAAGAGTTAATTATAATGAGATCCCATATACTATAAGAATAATATAACTTATTACCCCCTTAACTTCAAAACTCTCAATTTAGTCCATGCATTTCTTATGGTGTTAGCTAACATTTTGTTATTCTCACCTCTATTTAAATTAAATTGCATATTTTTTTATTAAATCTCCAAAATAACATCTTCTCATCCACTTAAACACTCATCCTAAAACAAAGGGAGAATAGGATATTTTGGGGTTTTTATAAAAAAAATACAGTTCAGGGATTTTATAAAAAAAATACAATTCAATTTAAATATTGATGAGAATAAAAAAATTACAATTCAATTTAAATATTGATGAGAATAAAAAACTATTGACTAATATCATTGGAAGTTCAGGGACTAAACTGAAATTTAAAGTTAAGGAGTAATAAGTTACACTAATCTTATAATACAGAGAGTCACTACAATTAACCCTAATTTTAAATTACATTTGGCACACTAACTCTATGACCATCATTATAATAGTTATTATAGTATCTGACAAATAAGTTCTCCTCATCAAATTTCTCCTCATCAAAATCTGTCTACAAATTTATAGTTTTTCATTAACGGTTAATGATAGCTGACTATTGAAAAGTTTTAATAACATTAAAATTTTAATACTAATCACCTTTTGAGTCAATAAATTTGAATTTTAAATCTTAAATCTTTATTTTTTGATATTCAATGATAACATTTATTTTCTCTCCTTATTATTTAAATGGACAATCATATACTATACGAAAGTTTTTTATCCACAAACTGAAAGTAATTTATAACAAAGCTTGATACATACATATAAAAAATTATGTTTGATTCTTTCTTTTACTTGATTGGTCGACCAACTCTTTAATTGGTTGACTAATTCGGAGCTTTATTATTTAGAAACATTCTAATTAGTGACTCAAAAAAGAATTAGTCGACCAATCCAAAGCAAGGAATTTCATAAACTCTTTGATTGGTCGACCAATCTAGATTTTATAATATAATTTTGACTTATTGATCGACCAATAGAGGCCTTGGTTGACCAATTAGAGAGATTATCTTTGATTTGGTGACCAACTTATCGTTAACCAATACCATTTGAAATCATTATGACTAATAAAAAATAAAAAAAAACTATACTACAATCATTAGCATTTCGAGTAGTCTCTAGGTTTTTTTTTTATTAATTATTTTTATGCTTATTTAACATGATATTATTTTTGCTAATTTATACAAATAGAAGTAATTTTCTACTCTTTGAAAGAAACCCCAATTTCCTACTCTTTGTAACCTTATAAAAAACCCTAATTTCCTAATCTTTGAAAACTTACAATTCTATGTTTTTTTGTCAAAGTATTCAATTTCAATGCACGAAGAAAAAATAAACTTAAAAAATTACTTGATAAAGAAAAATTTGGAGTAAACCCTAAGCGCCGGTACAAAGAAGCCGAAAAAAGATACGGGAGACAAAGAAATAAGAGGGAAAGTGAATGTACCCCTCCTCTTGTGTATAGAAAAAAAATTAAAAAAAGAGGGTAGGGTTACTTTCAGTCGAATTCTATAGGAAAAGACTAAATCCATAAAGGAATAACTTTTCAAACCACGTATGCAAAAACAGTCTTTTCTTTAATACAATCATTCCATGAACTAATCAATAGAATTGGCTATATTATGGAATTTTGAAAACTTTTCATTGTCCATTCTACTTTCCATTCCCGAAAATTCAAACTCATCAATCCCAAAGGTAGAAAGATCCTTGAAAATTAACTACTACGTGAATGATTAAGCAATTCAGTTGTCATCATGTGGTAGCCCACATAAACAGGGGTATGACGAGACTCACAAGTGGGGAGTTATGAGCCTACCACATTATGATGGAAAATTCGTATATTAAGATGGCAAATATGTGTAGAAGGCGAGGCGATCAAAATACGACTCATACTTAATTTGTATCCCACCACGTCATTGTGAGAATCTCTACGTTTAGATATAAAGAGGCACGTCAAAAAAATGACACTCACTTCTCAGACGAACCAAGTTGGGAAACTACTCTTATGATGGTCCACTAGCAATAGATCCATTTGATCTATCGGATGTAGGCCCATAATTCTACCGGACTCGTTAAGAGTATGAGTCACATGTATGAATGAATGCAATCTGAACATGTTCAACTAGTTGGAAGCACGTACTCCGCAAGGAAATCATGATTAAGAGGACTTTGTACATCCTTGGCACATGCACTATTGTCAAGGGGTCGAAAAGTACTAAGATCACTGACTTGGTAGGTAAATTGTTTTAAGAAAGTATAGAATGTTGGAGACACATACATAACATGTGTGAATCATATTTGAGAGTTTACGATGACAAGTTGAGGTCGTATGAGAACTCTCCAGTGTCCACGATATAGCAGTTAATCATAAAAGTTTACCTAATATTTCTTTTACGTCCTTTGAATGAGACGTAGCATTGAGATGATCACTATTGCTATATATGTCTCGTTAATTGCAATAAGGATCCAGATCTCCTATTTTGCTCTCCAAACTTATTGATCTACTGGATTGGGTCGAATATGTATTCAATAAGATTTATTGTGTAGGGAACACTTGGCAACAAGTAGCAACAAGACATACAAAAGTAAAAGAGGAATATTCCACGATTGATTGGTTTCTCGAGATTTGACATGAGTTTTCATCTGGATAAATATAATTATTATAGTTATTAATGTGAAATTGCTTGGTAACCAGCATAATCAAGGGAGTTAAATTGCATCTCTAATTGCACCCAAAAATCATCCATTCATGATGTAATAATTTATCAACGGTAGCAGATTATGTACATAAAAGCTCGTAGCATATTCATCACTTTCCCTCACTTTTCAGTTTATTTGTTTTCTCGCTTTCCTCGAAAAGTTTCAACTATTTACACTGACTGACCGGACCCAATTCAAAATTGAGAAAACATTTGCTTGTCTGTCGCTTCCATCTTTTTTAAATAACCAGCAGCTGATCCACACGTGGGGGAAAGACCGCCGGTCTAGTCCTCCAATCTAGACCGCCCTCCTTCTGAACCTGAACCGGAACCGGTTCGTGGACCGGTGCTGACGAAACGGCTGCCGCCGACCTCTTCCTCCTCTTCAGCGACGAATCAGAGGACGACGAATGAGAGGAGGAAGTCTCAGGCTCCGGCGACGCCCTCTTCGCCGGCGACGATCCGGCCACCTCCACCTCCGCACCAATTCGGAGCGGGAAGTTGAGCAGCGCACGTGACCCGCGCATGCGGAAAGCCGCCCGATCGTACGCCATGGCGGCATCCTCCGCCGTCTCGAAAGTCCCGAGCCAAACCCTAGCCCCGTTCTTCGCCGGATCCCTGATCTCAGCCGCGAACTTCCCCCACGGCCGCTGCCTCACTCCCCTGTAGTGCTTCCCCTTCGACGGCGCAGCACCCGCCGCAGGCGGCGGAGGAGGAGCGACAGCAGGAGTCAACGGCTCCGCCTTGACCTTAACATCGGTGCTGATCGCACCGGTCTGAGGCGGTGACGGGACCCAGCCGTGGCTGAAGGCATCCCGAAGGGTTCCAAATACAACCATGTCGTCGGGGTCGTTGGCGTGGAACGGGCAGTCGCTCCACTGGTCGGCGACGAGCGTGTTGAAGCTGGTGCTCCGGCTGTAGTTTGGTGCGGCGGCGGTTGGGGGAGGTGAGGTCACCGCGGCGGAGGACGGGATCTCAGCTACGGTCGAGTCATCGAGCAGGTACTGGCAAATCGAGTCGATTAAAGCTAGGTCGGAGTTCATTTTGCTGTTCCGGTCACCGCTCCGGTTACTGAAGCTGAGAAATTGGCAACTGTTAATTAAGGGGGAGAGTAGATTAGAGAGTTGAATTTTGATTTGGGAACAAGAGAAGGGATACAAGCTATTTATACCGCTCAGAAAATATTAAATTTTTGACTTTTTTTTTTTTAATACAAAATCGTGCTTCTCAGAAATCTCCAATTAGAGGCACATGGGATAATTCAATTAATTATCTAAAAGTTTTTAGTATTAGTTTATCGTTTAGTAATCATCGTCCAGGCCGCAGTGGACCACTAGGGTATAGGGCGCTCAACGTCATTCGTCAGCAGGTTACGAAATGCCAAGTCAGCATTTAAATAAATAAATACTCCCAACATCACTAACCCAAAAATTCACAGTTAAGACAGCCTAAATAGGATCAGAATAGGCCAACATTTTTAAAAAATTAATCGAAATTAAAGATAACAATTTTTTATTTATAACTTAAAATTTTAACAGAACGAACTAAAATTAACAGCTAGATTAACTCAACTACACATTAACTAACTATTAGACCAATGAGTCGCGCTCCTGGATTGCTGGCCACTTGCTTTAAGTTTTTTAGTCCTCAACAGTTTAAAGAGCTTTGATTTCAACTCGTGAAAATATTATCTCGCATGTTTTGTATTTTTGTGATTGTATTTAGATAATCAGTAAATATAGTACAAGGTTTAAAAATAAATGCGCACATCTGTGCGCATCTTTTTCTTATGGGCGCTTGTCATGGTCCCTGTAGCTTGCTTAAACAGTAGGGAATCCAGATGGATTCGCTAAATACATCGTTTCTAGACATTTATCGCAAAAGATAAGGTAACACGCTTGCGAGGGGTGCGCCACTTGCTTGTCCTCGCTTGCTTTTTGCTTCGATGGAAGCCAAGGGCTGTGGACCCAAACACCAACACAGCTTAAGCCCTCAATGATTGCACGCCACGTCATCATACAAGTAGGAGGCCGATCCGCTTGCTGCAACACTATTTTCGGTTCACTTGCTTTTGACAATTGATCACCTTTCGGGTAAGTGCACCTTCCCTTTTCTTCGGGGCACCCTCCAATTAGTCATGAGAATGAGTGGGTATATGGTCTCATTCTTAATCTGTCACGTTCAAATTTTAAATTAAAAAAATAAATTTTTTTATTTTTAATTTAAAAATTAGTTTTTTAATTCCCGTTATCATCCTTACTTCTAATACTTTCCTTAATTATTATTGCTAAACCTTTCTATATCCATTTTTTGCGGATGAGTCCATTTCAGATCCGACATTTATCAAGGAGGGCATGTACCAAATTTTTAAGGGCATTTCATTTTCAAGAGCACTCAAAAAAAAAATAATAATAATTTCTCTTAGAAACAGATTGAATAAGAAAAGTAAATTTAAATTTGAAAACAGAATTAAAAGTTGAACGATTTTAATATGTTCAACTTTTAAAAGCAGATCAGAACACACTTGTACATGATTGGACAAATAAGAATGAATTTGTCCATTAAAAAAAATAATGACAAACATTTAGTATTTTTGTACTTTTTAGGAATACTTGTAAAATTTTGGGATACTACCCTTAGAAGCTCTCTTTCTCATGTCCATGAATATGTATAGTCCAATAATTTGTTTGAAAACCCAAATTCAATTATTTATAAAATACAAGTTCGAACTATTGTTTCAATTTTACTTCAAACAATCCCATTCTAACAAGCTTCTTTCTATTCTTTAATTAATAATATTAGACATGCTTGCTAGCAGTTTTGTAATTAAAATTACCTTTTATTAACTGAAAATTATGAAATGGAAAAAGATTACTACGCAGTTTCATCATTGTCAAACATAAAATGGAAAAAAAAAAAAAAAAAAGTTACTTATTTAGATTATCCTTCAATAAAAATTAACTTTAATTTACAAAGTTAAAAAAAGACATTCAAATGTTTTGTCCCTTGACCGAAGACTTCGTAAATTTATTTATGCACGTGGTATTTGACCATCACGATTCTTCCCGAGGCACTTGCATCCTGAAATGAACCCCCATTAATTTCAAACTCCTAATTAATTAATCAATTAAATGAGGGCAGGTGAGTAGTATTACGGCCTTCACCATTTAACTTAGCTTTCGGAATAATAGACAGATTATATATATATATATATATATATATATATATATATATATATATATATATGAAAATGAGCTGACAGCTCACACAAGTTATCTGAACTGTAGTTTATTTCCAATAATTTTTTTTAGAAATTTTCTTATGGATTATGATCTCCACCCCTTAGGGTTCACTTATACCCAATTTTTTGAATTTTAATTTTGATTTGGTCCTTCATCAAGTTAACACAAAATTAACGGTTTTCAGTTAATAAAATATTTTGTATACACTTTATAAATGGATAAATTAACTCCAAAATTTATGAAATTTGATCTAAAATAAGTTAAGAATATAGAGATACTAGTTTTAAAAAAAAATTAAAAAAAATATTGGATCTCTATATTTTTGTTGCTATAGCTCACGTAACTTTTCTTGAGCTGATGGTTCACCTACAGTAATTCCTATATATATATATATATATATATATATATATATATATATATATATATATATATATATATATATATATATATATATATATATATGTACACACACACACACACACAATATATATATATAGGTGAGCCACCAACACAGGAAAAGTTACGTGAGTTAGCGGTAATACTATAGTGATCTAATAATTTTTTTTAAAATTTTTCTAGAATTAGTATCTATACATTCTTAACTTTTTTCATATCAATTTTCATAAAGTTTAGAGTTCATTTGGCCTTTCATCAAGTGGATACAAAATATTTTATTCAATGAAAATCGTTAATTCAACTTAAATAGAGGATCAAATCAAAACTAAAATCCAAAAAATTGGATATATGTGAATCTTAGGGGATCGAGATCATAATCCACAAGAAATTTTTAAAAAAAAAACTATTGGAGATAATGGATATGAATTACTGTTCAGATAAGTTGCATGAGCTGTCAGCTCATTTCCATTATTCTCACACACATGGAGTTTCTGTTTGATAAGGAGAGTGACAGTTAAGTTTTAGCTTTTAATTGAAGAGCAAGAGGTGTATGTTAGATAGATTTCTAATATCTCACTTCTTTTTTGTTTTTGTTTTTTTATAACTCAAACTCATGCGTACATATTTTATGCAACATTATTCAGATTAAGTTCTCATCAGAAGTTAAATTCGAAACTTCTCACAAATTTTAAAAGGTTGAACAAAAGCTCATTGGCCACTTCTTTTTTGTTGTTTGGCTGAAAGTAAGAATTTTACATAGAGAATTTAGATACTAAATTTTCCCATCTTCTCTTTATTTATAGTCAAACTTATATACATATGTTTTATAAGATTACCCAAATTGAATTGAACCTCTTATAAATTGAAGAAAGGTGATACCACAAGACATCCCAACTCCACTAGATATTTAAACTTTTTATTCCAATGTGCAGGAAAGATGCTACTCAGTAAAAGTGATGGTTACTTTTTTTGGAAAGAGAGAAATAGAAGAATTTTTACAAATGTAACTTCTTCATATGAATGTTGTGTATTATTAACTCATGATGATGTAATTTCTTGGACAAGACTTCTTTTAAACGAAGAACGGGTACGCCTTTCAGAGGATGAGTCTTTCAGAACCTACAGACGTCGTGATCATGGAGGAGGACCGAGATAGACAAAGACCACGAAGGATAATGTAGCAGTCTACAATTATATCTATCTTTTGTAGATGACATTTGTATTTTAGTATTTTTGGACTTTATGGTTTGTATTAGACTATCTTGAGAGGCAACAAAAGTTCTTTTTTTTATGTACTCGCACTTAAATATTCAGTTATTTCTCATTAATGGAATACGGAGGGAATTACTGACATGCCGTTTAAGTCAAAAAAAAAAAGTGATGGTTACTTTTAGTATTTTATCTTTTAATATGGTAATTTGTCAATCGATTAGGGAGTCGAATTCAAAAAAGTGAATTTGCGGCATCACGTAGCCATTCAAATTGACTTTGAAACCCTACTAGTGAGTCTCAAGCTAAGTGGACTCTTCACCCTTTGTTCCGTGGACAAAGGGAGTTTGAATTAGACTTTGAATGCTGGTCAAGCGTTGAATTACAACCCGTGCATGTAGTCGTGGAGCCAATAACTTTCAGTGAGAAATTCCAAGTTTTATTACTTTATAAAGGGGTTTTTACATATCTGTCCTTTGTATCTTTAAAAATTTGAATTTAGTCCCCCAAATTTTCATATTTATAATTTAGTTATCTAAATCATTTAAGTTACCTCACTTTAACTTTAGTCCCCTAACTATATTTTTTGCCCGAATTTCCGGTTATATCACTGAGTTATTTAACTTTAGCCCTCCATTTCCTTTTCCTCTTTTTATTGGGTTTCTCTCTTTATTCTTCACCTCTCTCTCTCTTCCCTTTTCTTATTGGGTTCTACTGAGTTACTTTACTTTAGAGATTAACTGGGAGGGGAAGAGTGAGAAGAGAAGAATGGAGAGGGAAACCCAATAAGAAGAGGAAGAGAGGAGGAAGAGGGAAGGAAGAACTAAAGTGAAGTAACTTGAGAGTATAAAAGAAAATTTGGGCTAAAAATATGGTTGAAAAAATTCAAGCAAAAAATATGGCTGGATACTAAAGTGAGGTAACTTGAAGGATAGAGAGACTAAATTATAAATATGAGAATGTAGGGGACTAAATTCAAATTTTTAATGATGTAAGGGACATATATGTAAAAACTTTCTATATAAAATAAATTACTGACACGTACAAATAAAATTATTGATATTGATACATGTGAGGCTATCTCATATATATATATATATATATATATATATATATATACATACACACATGAAATTTTAAATGCATACACCTGTTTTCTAAGTAATTCTACTTGTGCTTTCATAAATTTAAAAAATAAGAGTTTTTCTAAATACAATCCATTATCTTTCAAAGTTACAATTATTTTCTTTATTTTTCAATTTCCTTTGTCTTTCCTTTCTCTCTTGCTGCATCCAATTGACCTTAGCACTGTCTCTTCTCTAATCGTCTGACCCTGTTGCTGGCTCCTGATCTCTAATTACTCGACCTTATCACCAGCCTCTTCTCTAGTAATCTGACCGTCCCTGACCTCCTCTTAAAATCCTAGTCAACTCAAAAAGTAATTATTTTAATTACTCCTAATCTAATTTTTGAATTACTTTTATTTTTTATTGTCGAAAATTATTAGTGTTCAATTTTTTTATTTTTAAACTACCGAGAATTATTAAGATTTTAATTTGAAAGAGATTAAGAAGCATAATAGACGAAAAAAGAAAAAGGTAAACTTGTAATGAAATTGAATAACATAAGAACATATACATCAATAAATAATTATAATGTCAAAATTCTAATAAAATTAACTTTTTCACTTGGGATATTTAGAAAATTAGTTGGTACATTTAGAATTTTCCATATGTTATATGAAGAAATTTGGAAACTATAATGCTTCATGCGTTTATTATCATGAAGTAAGAAAGACACACAGAAACAACTTTTAAAAATAAAGAGTTAGAAGTATTCTAATCTCAATATTTTTAATGTTTATTCAATACTTTTTAGAAGAAGAAACGGATGGAAGAAAAGAAAAATATTTGTTTTTTCTAGAAAAAGGAAGGAAAAATAAAGACATAAGATAATAAAATAATAATATTTTTTATTTCAAACTCTTCTTCCTTATGAAATAGATTGAAAAAGTTAGGGTGATACATAGGGCTCTACCTTATGCATACTTTTAACCCAACAAATATATGAATTATAGGATTAGTCTTGCTGCATGCAAACATAAGCGACCTAGGTCAACTATAATGCTTAAATTTAGTGGCTACTAATTAAAAAAATAAATAAATGATTTAGCAAGAGGAAGGTGTCATATTTAAGTTTAATAATATCGATTAGGAGATTTAATTTGATAATTAATCAGATTAAGATCCTATTTCTCAAGGCAAAGTTACATGTCAATTTCAGTGCATGCTCTGGTATAGAATAGTCTTTGTAAATCGCCTTTTTGAGGGACTATGCCTATGGTCGGGAGTTTCCATATCACACTAGGTTTGTTCGGACTTTCAGTTGGAAAGTGGGCTCACTAAGAAAAATGGTGTGCTCATTTGGAAACTCCCATATGGACAGACACACAGGATTTTCAAAATTATGGAAAGTTAGTTAAAAAAAAAAAAAAGAAATCAAGATTTGATGAGTTCATGGAAAAGTGCCACGCTCGTTTGCTCCTGTGATTTTTGGATCCTGATTTTGCAAGACAGTCCAAATGAAATGGCAGGCCTCGTTTGTTTCATTGAATTGGGCCTTGATGTGGCCCAAACTACGAAAATTTATTGATATTTTGGCCTCCCTCAGGCCCATTAACATTTTCGATCTCCCATTCTTCCATTCCATTGTATAATCGAATCCTTGAAGATCGGGAAAAAATTATATTCACGCACACGGCTTTGCTCAAGAAGCCCATATTTTTCAATGTCCTTCCAGCAATTTTCATATTAGTCTAGAATTAGTCCATAAACGGATTTAATATCGGTTAGAGATTAAAAACATTAATATCACCGAAATAATTGCAAACCTGTCATTTTTTACAACTTTAGGAGGTGGGCATATTGAGCAAAGTGGTGTGCATGAATAGAATTTCCCTTGAACATCATACAAATCAAACTTTTCATAAATACCAAACAACCCCCGAGTACATTTTCTTGTTGGAAAGAAAGAGCACAAATCCTCAATACATCATACAAATCAACTCTTCTTCCTAGGTTAAAATTATTTAAGAAGGTTTTTGGTAAAATAATAACTGATATTAATCTAATTCATATAATTTATTTTATGTAGATTACATGACAACATAATTACAAAGAAGGAAATACACCAAAAGAGATGAGTACCCTTGATCTCACTCGATATACTATTATGTTGTGATCGTTGCATGTAATTACTTTGCTATTACGTTGTGATCGTTGCATGTAATTACTTTGTTTTAATGATTTTGTAATGATTATTAAATTATTCGTAGG
This sequence comes from Dracaena cambodiana, assembly GCA_036321105.1. Lineage (NCBI taxonomy): Eukaryota > Viridiplantae > Streptophyta > Magnoliopsida > Asparagales > Asparagaceae > Dracaena > Dracaena cambodiana. Next base: position 18,175,859 of record JAYEPQ010000004.1, on the reverse strand, counting down.
AGTGTATTTAGACAGCAAATTTTATTATTGTTCACTATATGAGTACACATTGTATAATGTTTTATGTCTTCTTAATTTTTATTAATTAATTTTCATTAATTTAATTAAACTGTTTTCGGTACATAAAATATTACATTGTTAAGTAAAAGCTACACATTGACATGTAAATACACCCGTTAATACATCTTATTGATCTCATATATACTATTAGTTCACTGTTTTACAATTAAAGGAACTATAATGACATGAGGATTAGAAAAACGAAGTACTGGAAATTGAGTATAATTCAAGTGTCATATTTTATTATTGTTATTGTACCATCGCGAGATTATTCAAGATATATGTTTACATTGTCGCATACTTTGATTTTTTGATTTGGTTATATTCTTATAAATTGGTTAATACAAGATTTCCAAATTTTCTCCATTTAATTGTTTTATAGATTCCTGTTATTTATATAAATGTTATGTGACCACTCACTGATGACCTGGTTATGTATGGCCATACACAGAGTTGGATCCATCCAAACTAGAACAAGAATTGATATAGACTGATGATCAAGCAGAAGACGTTCTTTTGCTAGAATATATTTTATTGTTACATTTTTCTTGCATTTAGGACTTATAAATAGTTAGATTTATTTCTATTAAGAGGATTAGTTAAAGCGTTGACTTTATGGTTATGTACACTCTATTTTCTTGTAAATTCATTTTAGTTGAGATTTTATTTTGTACTATTTATTTTCTTACTGTGATATTCTTATTATTTGAACTTTTTCCACTATAGATGGCTTGTAACGAGTGAGGCTTAGCATATTTTTATATGTATACTGCCGAATGTCTCCGATATCCCATATACTGGTTACGGGACATTACAAGTAATATTAGAGAGAGTCTGGGTCCTTGGCTCTAAAGTTAGTTGAACTAGAGCGGCTTTGAGCTGATATAAACTCGGAGTTGGTTACAACTGTCTATATGAATAAATTGACAAATTTTATTACTAAGATCATTATTCTCTATTTTCCCTATGGCAATATGCACTAACAAAGTTGGCTCCGAAGCCTGCCCAATTGACCCTGACGAGATGTTTAGATTGCTTCCTGGGATATTAGAAGCCTAGCACAAACAATAGGAGATGCTAAGGATTGGGATGCTAGCATCTACGGAGCGTGTCGTGGCACCAATAGAGCATCATGCTAATAACATTCCGATTTTTGAATTCCATGTTTTATATTTTAGAAATGTTAACGAGATTTCAGAACTATCAGTTACCTATTCAACTTTTATTTGCTGTTAATTTTTTATTTTATTTTTTGCACAAAATGGTTTTATTCCATTTCTCATGCCCATGCATATAAAATATAGATTGTTTATGTACAGTATCCTTATAATGCACATAAATTACTTGTACAGACAGAAATGGTATGAGATAGGTCTGCAGAATTCCAAACTAACTGTTAACATAATCGGTGAATGAGACAACTACATAAAGTTTAATATTAAAAAAAAAAAAAAAGAGGCAAGACCAATTTTATGGGAAATTTCTTTCCTGCTTGCACTCAACGATGAATGCGTCCCAAAGGTTTCCCTCCGACTTGAATCTCTGCACAACTCTTCAGCAGCAGGTTAAACGAGACAGCAACATCTGCGGCTTCTACTAGCTCGTTGCCTTTCTTCTCAGAGGGAGATCTTTCTGTTCGTCGAGTGTTTCGTTGCACCAGAGGATGACTCTGCGACTAATGATCAACTGGCTCTATCCTTCGCCAGTTTCTCTTTCCCACTTGTTTCTTGCTTTGTCTGCAGGTGAGGAGGTAGAAACGTAGCAGCAAGACTTCCAAAGTCTTTATTTATTTATTTATTTTATTTTTATTTTTTTAAGGAGAAGAATCCTGGAAACTGATATATTGATAGTTGAGAGCAGTTGTTGCAGTTGCATGTACCAATTGGTTACTTTTGCGTATCGTTTGGGGCCTGCAAACTCCTCTGATATGTCAGGATTCGTGAGTTACGGGGATACTCTCACATTGGATAAATTGTGAATTTCTAAAAACGCATACCACTTGTCTTGGTGAGCACACCTCACTTAGTGAGCACAACTCATCTATTTTGAAAATGTAGAAATTTTATTGGTGAGCACACCAATTTTTCCCAGATCTCTTCCTCCGTTCACGCCCTCGCCTCCGCACCTCCGCCTCCTCACGCCTCCTTGTCTGCACACTCTGTTAGAATTTTCTTATAATTGAGCTGCAATTAATTGTTCCCTTTTGTTTTCTTAAAAACGGGCTGAACCAATTTGATTATGAGACATTGAGAATGGGCCATTGTGGTGATCGTTTGTTGGGCTCATGCACACCTATTAAAGATAATTGTGGTTGGACGGTAAGTGTGGGCCTAATGGGTCTAATGGTCTCTTTATGGGAGGGTCCATTGGACTGTATATATATATATGTGTTGGCTAGGTCCCCTCTCCACTCCAAGGGTTTTGATTGCTTGACCCATAGAGAGCCGTCGTTATTGTTTCTGGAGAAGGAGAGGAAGACCTAACCCTAATAGTTCAAAGAGAGTGATATTTAACATAATGGCTCAAACAGGTATGACTCCGCATATTAATAACTCGATATTGATGTTTTAAATTTACATTCATGTTATATATATTATTTCTTATACACTCGCCTCACCTCCACACCGCGCCTCCACTCCTGCCTCCGTTACTTTGATACTGGTTGAGAGGGAGAGTTGGTCGGTTGGCAATTTTATCAAAAAAAAAAACCAATGAAAAATTTGTAAATTATTACAACTTAATTAGGCAGCAAGCTCACTAAGCGAGTCGTGTGCTCATTTAGCAATTCCTGATTTATCAGAAGGAGATTAATTTAAATATGTTATCCGGCTTTCACCCATCAATTTAAACTTTTCGGACATAGTAACTAAATTCGGCCTGCGTTGAATTATATATCATTGTCCTTCAGTCTTCGCATATTTTTATGACCGATTTAATTAATTAATGAAGCTGGTATAGGTTCATGAACTATATTAATATAGACAGCAACTAAAGTTTTTTGGTGGTTGGTATCACTGACGCAAGTTGCGATTATATATGTATAAGATGGCCTTCGGCTTTAATTTTGTGATGAGAAGTCATTTTCGAGATCCTCTTGCTTTCTTCTCTGTCCTTTTCATTTCTCGCTCTCTCCTCCTCCATTTACTACCAGCCAAATTGAGGACCTGAAAAGACAGCGACTTTGACACAATCCAAGGCTCGTCTTTCTAAACAAGCACACTTCTAGTCTTAATGAGCACACTTTTTCTGAGTCATCCTGATCGGTTCAGAAATTAGTCCCCAAACAATTTTAGCAACGTCCAGAATGAATTAATTTTCGACTAGTACAAAAAACAAGGTCACAAAATGAAGTGACAAACTTGTAGATTTTTACAACTTTAGGAGGTGTGCTCACTAAGTCAGGTGGTGTGCTCCTTTGGAAATTCTCCTCATCTTATCTTCATTGGGAATATTCTCATCTGTAAAATATAAAATTTCCTTTTACAAGGACTCTCTTAAATAATTGATTGCTTCCTCCCTAATAAGTGATGTGTTTTATATAGAGTTAAGCTTTCCTTATTCACAATGGGATAATAAATTTATGAATAAAAAGTGTATTATTTTATTAGATGCTATTCTCACAAAAATTATAAATTTAGTGGGCATAATATCTCCAAATTTCAAAAGATATGTGATTTTTTTAAAATTTTGGATGGTTTTATCGAGTTAGTGGTATGGATAAAAGTTTATTCAAACTTATGGGTGGAAATTTTAATTTCAAATGTTACTTGAAATCTTTAATTGGTATAAAATTAGCATTCAAATCCTAAAAATTTGAATCTGGCTTAGATCGAATTGACAGATTATTAGCCTCTATTTTCATCTTAAGTATATAGAAGATAAGCTGGAACCTTTCATCAAATGCATACAAAATGTTTTATTCATTGAAAATCGTTATTTTTGTGTTAACTTGATGGAGAACCAAATCAAAACTAAAACTCAAGAAATTTGGTATAATGAACCCTAGGGGGTCGAGATCATAGTCCAAAAGAAAATTTTTAAAAAAAATTATTGAAGATAGTGAAAATGAACTATAGTTTAGGTAACTTGCGTGAATTATCAGCTCATCTCCATTTTTCTCATATATATATATATATATATATATATATATATATATATATATATATATATATATATATATAATGGGAAATTCACCGACAGTGAAGCGAGTTTCTTTACTAGCGCTTAGGTGGTCCAATAAAATAATTACATGTGGCGTCCTTTATACTTAATGGGTGGTTAAGAGAGTTTTTTTATTTGTTATCTTAAGTGACGTGTGTAATTATTTTATTAGACCACCTAAGCGCTAGTGAAGGAACTCGCTTTACTGTTAGTAAATTTTCTGTTTTCTCATATATATATATATATATATATATATATATATATATATATATATATATATATATATATATATATATGAGGAAACGGAAAATACACCGGCGGTGAAGGGAGTTCCTTCACCGCTGCTTAGGTGGCCCAATAAAATTATAACACGGAGCGTCATTCAAGATAACAAATACATGAATTCTCTTAAATAACACAACGTGTAATAATTTTATTGGACCACCTAAGCCGCGGTGAAGGAAGTTTCTTTCACCGCCGGTGTATTTTTCGTTTTCTCATACATATATATATATATATATATATATAGACACACATACGTGCGCGCTCACACATAAATTCTCTTGTTGTTTTGCAACAGTTTTCAACTCAATACCGCAATAAAAATATGTGGACAATAGAAAGCCGTACGATCGAAATTTGTAGATTTCCTTACATTACCAATTTAATTTTGAATACAGCAATAAAAGAAAAATTACAAAATAAAATTTGAGATTACAAAATGTGGATAATAGAAAACAAAATAAAAAAAAGCATGGAAAGTCTTGTAAAATCCTAAGAGAAAATAGAATAAACTTACAAAAAATCAGAGAGAAATTTAACCAGAAAACTATTCAAAAGAATTTGTGAAGCGAACACCGACAAGAAATCAGAGGATTCGATCTTCATCGTTCTTTTCGCAATAATCTTTAATAGAGAAGTCTATGGATTCAATCTCAAAAGATTTAAATTAAAAATTTTAAATTATATTTAGCTTAATTTATTCGATTTGTTCGATCTACATCTCCTTTCACTGTTGTTATCATTTGCTCCCGTGCAAATAAACTTTCAAAACACTTGATCATGTGATCTCACGCTAAATTTTTATATTAGAGCTCCAATCCCAACAGAAAACTTTCTTCTAAGTGAATTCTTTGCTCTCTGATTTCTTTCTTATGCAAGTTTCATTAATTTTATATTATTAAAATCCCGATCTAACTTCTGTTTTCTATTCGTCTATTATTTCGCGAGAATCGTGGAACGATTATGAGCATATATTAAGAAAGCGAAAGCGAAGATGTCAACTTTCTAACAGTACACAATTCATATTTTAACGGGAGTTTCTAAATGAGCACACTATTTTTTCCTAGTGAGCCCAACTATTAGTATATTTTAGTCCCGATTTTCTTTGTTAAGTGGGCTCACTAGGAAAAGAAAAATGTCGTACTCCTTTGGAAACTCCCCAATTTAACCGGTATAACATAGCGAACCCAAAAAAATCGGAATCCCTTTTACTAACAAAATCTTCAATTTCTTCCCATATCCATTTCTTTATCACTCGTAGGCCTGCTCTTGAGTAGAATTTCTATTTCATAGTTTGCCGCAATTTGCGATGGCAATTAATGAGCTAGGAAAAGTTTTTTTTTTTTTTTAATAAGTAGGATAGATGTTATTTTCACATCACAATATATACCAATTTCTCTAAAACGAAAAAAAAAAATTATTAATTCTTTTTGAGTCATTCTCTGACGTAGCCATGAAGTAAACTTGTACTCTATTTGACCTATAAAAGTGTGAATTGTTCATGGCTCATTTGGGGAGTTTCTAAAGGAGCACATCACTTTTCCTAGTGAGCTCACTTAATAGTATATTTTTGGTCCGGACTGAAATTCCGGACCACCAGGAAAAATAGTGTGCTCATTTGGAAACACCCCTGACTTGCTATTGAATACATGATGTGGGGGTGAAAATTCATTTCCATGAGAACATTTCTTCCTCCTGAATAAAGTTTACTAATTATTTCATTTTTTTTTCTGCAATTTATCCGGATCCATTATGGAGGTAGCCCTTTATCCTTGTGCCGTTACTGGTTAGTCCCAAAAATTGTATCATCCTAGTATAGACTTAATACTAGTACAAGCCAGTTATCTTTTTTCGCGTCCCTTCAATACATATTTTACGTGACTGTACACTTACCTCTATCCCATGCAACTCGTGCAGCCTGGTGTTGTTTTTGTTTGGATCTGGATTTTACCCGTGATGATGCAAGACTGTAAGTATTGTTAAATACACAATCTCAGGTGAAAATACATAATATAACATGAGTTTGATTTTGCTTTTATTACTCAGATACCTTTTTTTTAAAAAAAATCACTGATCACACAAGATATTTTGTTCTCTTGTCATCAAGGCCCAACTTGCATGACAAGACCCATCCCTGAACTTGGACCCAACAAGTAACACGAAATTGGGGGCCCATACCCGCACCCTCTTGCTCCCCAACTTGCAGCGCCTCACTTTCGTCCCTATGTCTGTCTATATGAAGTGTTCAGTCTCACTGCACTGCACTGCACGACAAATTAATTTCCATATTTATGTAGACTTACCCATTCCATTAACACCCCTCTCTTCTTACCATTTCTTAGAACTCTCCTATTATTGTCGTAACTCTCAATTCTATAAACTATTTACTTCCGCCTTTACACGTAATGTATAGGCGACAAATCCCCGACTTTCCTTCATCCCTCGTGGAAGCTCTTTGGAAGCAACTCTGTGCTCTGCTTTCTCAGCTCTATTTACATAAATACCTCTTCATTCCCTCTCTCGTCTCTCACCACCACCACCACCACCACCACCAGAGTATCATCTTCTTGTTGATGAAATGATGGCTCCTACTAACAAAGACGCAGAAACACTCGACCTCATCCGCGAGCATCTCCTCGGCAACGATCTCGACGCCCTTCTTGCTGACCTCTCCCAAATATCACCGCTACTTGATAGCGGTAGCAGCGACCTCAGTGTCTCTGACTACTTGCAGGATTCAAATCCCAACACTAACACCAACATAATAGAAGAAGAAGAAGCAGGGTCTGATGACAATATCTTCAATGGTTCATCCTTCACCTTCTCTGCTCCTGCTCCTGCTCCTGCTCCTGCTCCATCGCCCCCCAGCATGATCCGCTTCGGATCCGACCCGTTAACTCATCCCGGGGACCGCCGCCCATCCCTAACCATCTCCCTCCCGCCCGCTCCCAAGGTCGAGCTGTGGCCGGCCGACTTCAATCCGGCAGCTGCAGCCGTCGGATCCGGGTCGCACAAGCAATCGGATCCAAGCTGCGTTGACTCCCGCCGATACCGCGGGGTCCGTCAGCGCCCGTGGGGGAAGTTCGCCGCCGAGATCCGCGACCCGAAACGCCGCGGGTCCCGGGTCTGGCTCGGGACGTTCGAGACCGCCATCGAGGCCGCCAGGGCCTACGACCGCGCCGCGTTCCAGATGAGAGGGCGGAAGGCGATCCTCAACTTCCCCAACGAGATCGGGAGCTCCGCCGCCACCCAGTGGGCCCCCCATCCGCCAGCGGCGGCGGCGGGGGCGGAGGCGGGGAAGAGGGGGAGAGAGGAGGAGGCCGAGGAGGTGAGGGAGGTGAAGAAGGAGAGGGCTAGCGAGGCGGAAGCTGCGGCCTGCACTCCTCCAACGCCGTCTACGTGGATGGGGTTTCTGGACAACTTGTCCCCGCTGTCGCCGTTATCTCCGCTGCCGCAGCTGATGGTGATTTGAGAAGAGATAACGGTGCCGTTAAGGGAAGGGATCGGATGCACGGGATGTGTCAGAGATTCGAATATTATGTGGATAAATATTATATCGACTAATTATTTTATTTTTATTTTTATTTTAAATTGTGTTGTTGTTTTTTCATTTGGTAAGTTTTTATTGTTAGTGTGGCGTGGCTACTGGGAGTTTTAAGGGCAAAAGGCCCATTTTTAAGTCGAGTATTTTTGTAATTAGATGCTTGAAGATTATTAAGGAAACTATATTCTTTTATTTCTTTGAAATCATTATAAAAAATTATTAGCATTTTTGCAAGTGAGATGTTTTAATGCAACATAAATAGTAGAAAGACCTTTTTATTAATCGGTTGTTAAATGAATCATGAATTGATACAAAACTCCACAACAGTTAGAACTAAACCATAGTAAATTATATTGTCAAGTGCAAATAACAAAAGTCTTGAGAAGTTATAATTCATAAAACCCAAAAAGTACACAAATTTGTTTTGGGTAATCTTCAACTACAGCTTAGATCAAAGATTGGGTAAATTTAAGTGGAAGTAAATTCTAATTTTTGATCTTTCTCATGTGTCCGCACTTGACCGACTATATTTAAGAAAAATATTTATTTCATATTAGTAGTAAATTCTTTTCATAAAGTGTCCTTGTTTATGCAAGAATATTCTTGTCCGCACTCCATTTTTTAATTCTTTTCATAATATTCTTGCATGAAGGCCAAGGGAGAATTGAAAAAAAAAAAAAAAAAAAAAAAAATCCAATCTTCCTGTGAAATATTTCTTCTTTGTTTTTTCCCTTTTCAATTACCAGAAAAAATTATAAATTAGAAAATACCTTTCTATGACTTTCAACAACATTTGTAGAAAGAGAAAGGGGTGTGTTTTGCACTAAAATTCGTCACACCAGATTTATCGGACAGAGATTGACATAAGCTTAGTAGTGAAAAAAGAAGTGAAAACAGAAAACATAAAGAAATAACAAGTTTAGTCGAGAAAGATCTCGACCTATATCTTCGGAGAAAATGGTTGTTCAGCGAGTAACAATATTGATGACAAAGAGATACAATCACTCAAGGTGACTCCCACCTCGAAAGAATTGCTTAGGAATCCATCCCTCTGATAGGATAGAAGAGTATTTATAGGTGAAGATCCTTAAAGAGAGATGTAACAGAGTTTTAATATCCTTTCCTTCCATGTTTCACTAAATCCAAAATTCAGTTTTTTTTTTTTATTTTTCATTTTTTGGGATAGATCGTGAACTCGAGGGTCTTTCATAGTGGCCTAAGTTATGAGAATTTATATGTCAATATTGATCCTCATTCCTGAGTTAGGTCCACTGAAATTTTGGAGCAATCTTCTTCGTCTCTTCCGACTCAATTTGTCTCAGAGGTCATTGGTGGCTACTTGCTACACTATTAAGGGCGACTTAAAGTTAGTTCTTTAAAGAAGATAGACATTTGAGATCCCTTAATGTTGGAGTATTAAATTGCCTATTTAATTATTGTCTCGATAATTTTGGAAGTAGCATTATGACGGATATGGAAAATATTGTAATTGATGCATGAGGGTTGCCTCCAGTGTGGAGACAGTCTCGAGTCTCATCCATGAATCTGCATGTCAGCTTGTGCAGTCAAGATCTGGCACTGATTTGGATTTCACCGATCGTATGGCTAAGACACATTGAGGAGATGAATTGTCACATCTATTCTCGCCTTTTTTTGTTTTTCCGGGGTCTTCAGCCCCTAAGAAAACTCTATAAATAGTTAAAAAAGCCTTTGTTAAATCTGTTATAGAAGAACTATACTAACAATGAGTGTCCGAATTAGTAGACCAGCCTCACCATTCATCATCTGATGACATCAATGTCATCGCATGAATATCAATTTTTATCTTAGACCGAGTACCATTGAATTTATATCGTCTTCTTGGAAGGATTCGGAAAGTCACCTCATCCTAAACTGTTTCCGACTCTTGCAGGGCAAAGAGGCATTGGTACCTTTCTTGTCTCATAAATGTCAACTCTTACCTTGGAGATGTCTGAGCTCTGAAGTCTTTAGATGCTTTACTTGAGAACTGGTGATATAGAGTGAAAAAACTCTTTCTCCGATGATTCAGCCTTGATATGTGGATCAGTCCAATTCAGTGAAAGAGAAATTTGGAGCAGAGAATAACTTTCAACCGACTAAACTAGTCTTTTTTTTTTTTTAAGTTGGAGCAATTATACTCGTCTTTGAATTATATTTTTTAAGTATGCGTTTTCGTCCCCAACTTTGTAAGCATCTTCAAACGTTCGGCCTTTTTGCTTTTGTTTGCAACTCGTTAATCCCCTTTAGTAAAATATGTAAGGCTGAAATATTTAAGTTGGGAGCATAGGGTTGAGTATTATTATTGTGTAGAGTTGAACTCGATGTGAATTCGAGTTGGACATTCATCGAATACTTGATAAGTGTAAGGCCAAAACAAGTCGGGGTCATAAAACAGAGTTAGGCATTCACCAAGTACTTGTTGGACGGATAGCCAAGAAGCTAAGTATGGCAAAAAAATCAACATATGCCAAGTTCTTATAGGGCATTTGCCATAGTAATGAACACCTCTTGGAGCCGAGTTGTCTTCTTGCTATACTCCTGTCTTGCAGCTTGTCCAAGGGCAAAGAGCTCCCGAGCTAAGCCTCATGTCTTAGGTCAGTTATAAGCACATTGGCAAGCTTTCGCCATTTGAGTCCCATTTGGATCGTAAGAATTACTTAGTCATTTCGTTTCTAGGACTAGCGAGCTTGCATCATAGACTTTTCCCAAATGTTTAAAGATGCTCAAGGGCAGGTTGCCGAGTAGGCGGGCATTTCGCTAAATAAATGGACATTCATTGCATATGAGGGCTATCAGTGAGTATGTGAGCTTTCTCTGAATAAACGGACATTCATCACACATGAGGGCTATTAGTGAGTATGTGAGCTTTCTCTGAATAAACCGACATTCATCCCACATGAGGGCTTGGCACAGGTGAATTTTTGTTTAATAAAATTAACGGGTTTTTACATATTGGACCCTTAAATTTAAAAAATAGACTTTAGTCTTTTAAATATTCATATTTTGATTTTAGTCCCTTCAAATCTTTTAAATTACTTCACTTTAGTCCCCTTAGATAATTTTTAGCCTGAATTTTCCGTTATACCCCTGAAAGGGAGGGAAATATCAGTTATTTCCCTCTCTTTATTCTTCCTCCTTTCTTCCTCTTCTTATTGGGTTCTCCTCTCCATTGGATATAAGATTAGGAAAATAAAAAAAAAAAGAAGGAAGAGAGATTAACTGGGAGGGAAGAGAAAAAGAGAAGAAAAATAGAAAGAAGAACCTAATAAGAAGAGAAAGAGAGAAGGAGAGAGAAGGAAGGAAAATAACTGTTATTTCCTTCCCTTTCATGGGTATAATGGAAAATTTGGACCAAAAATTACCCGGGAAACTAAAGTGAAGTAACTTAAAAAATTTGAGGAGCTAAAATCAAAATATGAAGATTTTAGAAACTAAAGTCTAATTTTTAAAGATTTATGGGTCCGATATGTAAATTCGTCATGTACAAGGGATTTCGTCGAGTAAATGGATATCCATTGCACAGGAGAGAATTGTACACAAAGTTAGTAGTAAAGAAGAAGTGGATAGAGAAAACACAAAGAATTAACGAGGTTAAGCCGAAAGAGATCTCGATCTACGTCTTCGAAGAAAATGACTATTCTGTAAATAATATACTGATAAGAAAGAGATTACGATAACTCATGGTGGCTCTCTCTTTTATGTTGCTTAGGAATCCATCCCCTTTGATAAAGATAGAAGGGCAGTTATAGGTGGAAATTCTTAAAGAAAAGAAATACCAAATCTTAAATATCCTTTATACATCAACAGGTGAATTACTTTCTTTAATTTTAATAATATTTATAAAGCCGACTCTGATAATATAAACAATGCGACAATAAAGTATAGAATAGATAATAGAACTGTTTAATCCGCCACAAATATTTTAGAATAAATTTGAAATATTATAGAAATGGTAGATTATTCTCGTAGCAACGAACGACTGCACAAAAGAATCATCAGGGGAGTTAAATAACAAAAGCAGCATTCTAATTTGACCAAGTCATGGTCATAACACCATAATCAAATGCTGAGAAAAATAATCTTTTTTTTTTTTTTTTTTTCTCTTTTTTTTTTTCTCCTTAAGTTCCTATAACCACTTCATGCTATCTATAATCTACCATGTAAATTAAATTAAAATATTAGTTATGTCTGTTGCTTATATAACTCCTGATCAAGTGGCATCTGCTTCTCTAATTGCACATCATCTTTTGACCTCTAATTGTAACTACAGGGCTAAACGAGTTTCATTGTCTCGAGGAGTCACAGAATGGGGCCACAGTGCTGAGGACATAATCAGGGCCGGCAACTGGGGCATGCCGGCACGGCCCACCTGCATGGGCCCGGCCTCGCCACAGGCGAGCCATGTCGGGCACGGTCCAGCGGCCAATGGGGGCATGGGTCATGCCGAGCACGGTTTGACCGTTCCAAGCATTGATCCAGGACTGGTCTGATGGTACGTCCCGCTAGGCCCAGTCGGGCCGGCCCCTTGAGCCCGATAGGAAAAAAAAAATTTATGTAAAGATTTAGAAAAATATTAGAAATTTTTAAATGTGATAAAAATTCCAAAAAGTACCAAATATAAGCACAAAATTATTTATATGTTGGCAAATTTGAATAAGATGAATTATAAGTAAAAAAGAAAAGGTATTTTATTTCACTTAATTTTTACGAGTAATACAATTTGACTCTATAAAAACTTTTCGTATATCATACAAGTCCCAAGGAGAGGGGAGAAAACCCTAGAGTCACCTTAAATTGTTCCCTATATTACTCCCTAGAGTATTATAAGTCTTGAGTAAGATACAAATATTAAAAAATACATGTTTAATGCATTCATATACATAGTACATGAATATTGAAATTGAAATAATATTCTGCATAAGTCTTTATTCTTCAATCATCATCCAGTAAGTTCTTCATTTCAGAATCGTTTACTCATTATTGATTTCATGTCTTCTGCATCCAGCCAATCCTCCAAGTATACGCTTATTTTCAATGGGTTGGTCGCCATAAAACTCCTCCACTCCGTTAGCACACTACCACCTGCATTAAAAGCAAACTCCAATGCTACTATTGACATTAGAGGTGTTAGTATATTACCGGTCATGCTGGAAAACACAAGATATATTTTTCCTGTGATTTACACCAGCCCAAAAAATCAAACGAATCATACTTCTCTTCGTTGTTAGTGATGGCAAAAGCACAATCAAGATAGTAGTAGAGTTCATTAAAATAAGTATAAGAGGTCTTATATTTTTTTTTAGATGCAGATAACAAACCCGAAGTGAATTTATTTTTAATACTAGTTCCCTAGACGAGGCTAGTTTGGCTATTAAAGTGGGGGTTTGTTACCATGTAAATCTTTACATATATAATACATAATTTCTAAACATGTTTTAATATTAGCTATTAATTCTGGAATATTAGTATCATAATCTATAAATTTATAGAATTTTGATACTAAAATTCCATTCCTGCTAATTTTGTGCGCAGATCCATAACAATGCCAAAATAAAATAAATAAGAAAAGTTTTGAAAATATTTGTTAAGAATTGCTTTATCCATAACAGTGCTCTCGTTGCACTTTCAATAATGATTCTTAAGAATTGCTCGATACATTCCAATTGCTCCTATTTATCAAAAGTCAAAACAAATGTAGACAATTCCATTTCGAAAAATAATTGTTATGCAATTTTATATGGAAATAACTCTTTCAATACCTTATATCTTGAGTTCCAACATGCTCTAACATCTTGAGGTAGTAGCATAAGTTTACGTTTAAAATTATAACAAATTGACTTGAAATTTTGTTTTCAAGTCATTATATTTTATAAATGTATTTGTGTTTGTAAGTTTAGGAACAGATTCCTAGCAACCATCAAACTATCTTACACACACAAGTTTATTATGTAGATTTTTGAGTGAAGAGTAAGAGAGATAAGAGTTGTATTAAGAATTGAAATTGAAATGAGACGTGGAATAACGATGGAGATGGAGGCAGAGGGGAGTTTTGCAGAAAAATTGTACAGAACCCACCATGGCTATTTTAAATGTTGGGAAGTTATTGTTTTTTTATTTTTTTATTTTTTTTATTTTTTTTTTTTGGGCAAAAGACCACCCAACGGCTAAAATAGCTATGGGATAGGTTTTTGCAAACAATAACAATTGCATAACCCCCCAATTTTGACCTCATATGAGTAGTGCCGGGCCGGCATGTGCTTGGCACGCAACACAGCGCATGCCGGGCCACTACGTACGGTTCGGGCACGGCCGGCCCATGCGCTTCGTGCCAAGCCTGGCTCTGCACGGCTCAGTCAAACACTGCCGGGTGATGTGTCCCGGCACGGGCCGGGCCCGTTTGCCACTATTAGACACAATATGAGTTGAAACCTATTATCCTTCAAGAGATTAATTAAGCCAAAAGTAGAAAATTTCTATTAAAGTCTTTTTTTTTTAATTTTTTATTTCCAATGAGAGACTATTTTGAATTATTTATTAACCTTAACCAATCTTTCTATGCTGGAGATGAGAATTTTATGGACAACCCAAATAATCAAGTGCTAACACCCTTGCTCCTAACGTCCCGTCCCTCGTATGCAAAATTTCTATTTACACCGTACTATCCTATAATTAATATTAAAACTATAATAATATTATTATTATTAATTGACTTAATCTTATCTTTTAGAGTCTTGCAATTTAATCTTCTCAGTCAAGCAACCTTAGTCCGACAGATAGGAGACGAAGACCCAACCCCTACTGGCAGATTGAAGGAGGGAGTTAGCTGAGTTTTAGTTAGGACAGAGTTGGATGGAGATAAAAGCTAGCAACCAAGAGGGAGTTGGAAAAAAATATAGATTTACGTCTTGTTTGTGCCAAAATTTGCTTGCGACTTGGACCGTTTTTAGCAAATCAGACAAATACAGCTGGGTAAGTAACCTGACAAAATAGAAAGAGAGTAATTTAGGGAATAGTTTACATTGTAACGAGGTTCGGATGCGAAGGTCTCGAGCTTACATCATTGAGAAAAGATTGTCATTCGACAAAGATTGTATTAAAAGGTAAATACTACTGTCTCTTAGCCTCTCTTATCTCCTAAAATTATAAACTGTTGATTCTCTCAAAGTACATAGAGTGGTCGTTCCAGTTAAGAGATTAATCCTCTCCCTTTTCATAGAGAGATGAGAAATTTATAGTAAGGGAACCCCTAAGAGATTAAGATCTTTGAGATTTTGCAGCTAGAAATTTCCTTGTGAAGAGATTTGATTGTTTCATTACTGCTATCGGTCTAGTAATGGTTTAACTTGGTAAAGGATTATGCAAAATTTGCTAGGGACAGAGTGATTGGATTAAACCCAAGTTTTCATACTCGAGCGTTTGGAGATGGCGTTGGGCCTTCGGATTAATGGACTGCAAGGTCTTAATATGTAGGCTCTCCGACTTGGATTTTAAAGTGACGAATTTTGACTTAACACAAGCCTTAACGCTTGAGACGTGAGAGAGCAAACTTGTAAATTTGAGGACATACTCGTAAAAGTTGTGAAAACTAAGTTGATTTTTCTTTTTGTGAAAGCTATATTGAGTTTTCTTTTTGTGAAATCTATTTATTTATTATTATTATTATTATTATTTTAAATGATACATAAATTATGAGTTTGTGAGAATATCCTAAGCTAATAAAATGAGTTAACTTCAAATTTGAAGTAAAAAAAGAATTGAAATAAGTCTAGTGGGATTAGAGAATGGACTTGGCAATCAGAAGAAAAGAGACTAACAAGGGATATTTATAAAACAATTATATTAAATCATCAGTCTATTATTATTTTTTTTTAAAAATTATAATTTTATGAATAGTCTAAAAGTTTGAGCTATTAAGCAAAAGATTCGTTGCTTAGTAGTTGTCTCAATAATGGAAGAAGAATCTCACTGAGGTCACTATTATTGTATCGCGATTTAAGGATGATTAAGCCTCAATTAGAGTATAATAATTCTTGTATAAGCAGTCAAGGGAATATCATTGATTCTGTTGAGAAATTTTCAAATAGTAACAAATATGAGAATCTTAGCTGAAATATTTTTTAAACTCCATCTGACTTGTGAAAGTCTCCAATTTTTTTTTGTCCCATTATAATGCACTATGTTAGTATATAGAGCCGGCAAGTGGTCCGGTATTGGCCCTGCGGGCCGTCTGGCCGTGCCTGGCCGTGCCAGTCCCGGCCAAAATTTGTTGTTTTATTTATTTTTATTTTTAATGCTGAAATAATGTTATTTTATAGGATAGAAAAGACGAACAAATTATGAAAAAAAAATAGAAATTACTGTAATTTGGATGTTGATGATGATGGTGATGATGAGGTTACGCTTACTGAGAATGACTTATGACTGAAATTTGGATGTGGATACTTAGAAATAAAATTGACACTAAAATTTGAGTAGGTGCGGATCCAAGTATTCAAAGATGGAGCGGAATTGTTGGTGTATTTTAGAAATTTGGTAGTGAATTCAATAGTTCCAATTATAATTTTGCATAAAATATATGTTCAAGACCTATTTTGATAAAAAAGAATTTAGAACCTTGATATTGACTAATATATTCTTAAAAACTTTTTAAGTAATGAAAGGAAAAATACGAAATTACTGTAAAGATAGGAACAACAAAGCAATAGTCACACCGAAAATTTGAAATAACCCTAAAAATTTATATCTTATTTATGATGAGCCTCTTAAAATCCCAACTTTAGAATCAATCTTCTTAATAAAATAAAATAATTTATAGGCAAAGAATGGAGATTTTGGAGAAAAATCCAACTTTAAGTGAAAGTGATCTTAGTCTGATAGTGATAGATAGGAGACGAAGACCCAACGCCTACCGACGGATTGGAGAAAGGAGTTTGTTAAATTTTAGTTACGACGGAGTTGGATGGATCTAGATAGAGGTAGGCGAGGGAGTTGGAAAAGACTATAGACTAAATTCTCGTCTATGCCAAAATCTGCTTGGGTGACTTGGATTGTTTTAAGTAAGTCATAGAAATACATTTGGGCAAGTAACTGAACATAATAGAGAGAAAGCAATTTGGGAATAGCTCACATAGACATGTAACAAGTTTCGACCGAGAAGCTCTCGAACCTACATCATTAAGAAAAGGTGATCATTCAGCATAGATCGTATTAAAAGGTGAATATTACCCTCTCTTTGTCTCTTTTATCTCTTAAAAGAGATAAAAGTGGATGGGATTTCTGGACAACTTGTCCCCGCTGTCGCCGTTATCTCCGGTGCCGCAGCTGATGGTGATTTGAGAAGAGATAACGGTGCCGTTAAGGGAAGGGATCGGATGCACGGGATGTGTCAGAGATTCGAATATTATGTGGATAAATATTATATCGACTAATTATTTTATTTTTATTTTTATTTTAAATTGTGTTGTTGTTTTTTCATTTGGTAAGTTTTTATTGTTAGTGTGGTGTGGCTACTGGGAGTTTTTAGGGCAAAAGGCCCATTTTTAAGTCGAGTATTTTTGTAATTAGATGCTTGAAGATTATTAAGGAAACTATATTCTTTTATTTCTTTGAAATCATTATAAAAAATTATTAGCATTTTTGCAAGTGAGATGTTTTAATGCAGCATAAATAGTAGAAAGACCGTTTTATTAATTGGTTGTTAAATGAATCATGAATTGATACAAAACTCCACAACAGTTAGAACTAAACCATAGTAAATTATATTGTCAAGTGCAAATAACAAAAGTCTTGAGAAGTTATAATTCATAATAACCCAAAAAGTACGCAAATTTGTTTTGGGTAATCGAACTACAGCTTATATCAAAGATAGGGTAATTTACAGTGGAAGTAACTTCGGGTGTTTCTAAAGGGCACACCATTTTTTCTAGTAAATTACAGTGGAAGTAAATTGGAAGTAAATTCGGGTGTTTCTGAAGGGCACACCATTTTTCCTAATGAGCCCACTTAATAACCATCCGATGAATCGAAGTTACCCTGTAAAATGGGCTCATTAGAAAATATCGTGTGCCCCTTTAGAAACTCCCGTAAATTCTAATTTTTGATCTTTCTCATGTGTCCGCACTTGACCGACTATATTTAAGAAAAATATGTATTTCATATTAGTAGTAAATTTTTTTCATAAAGTGTCCGTGTTTATGCATCATGAATGACCCTTCTAAATAATAATATTCTTGCATGAAGGCCAAGGAAGAATTTAAAAAAAAAAAAAAAAAATCCAATTTTCCTGTGAAATATTTCTTCTTTGTTTTTTCCCTTTTCAATTACCAGAAAAAATTATAAATTAGAAAATACCTTTCTATGACTTTCAACAGCATTTGTAGAAAGAGAAAGGGGTGTGTTTTGCACTAAAATTCGTCACACCAGATTTATCGAACAGAGATTGACATAAACTTAGTAGTGAAAAAGAAGTGAAAACAGAAAACATAAAGAAATAACAAGTTTAGTCGAGAAAGATCTCGACCTATATCTTCTGAGAAAATGGTTGTTCAGCGAGTTACAATATTGATGACAAAGAGATACAATCACTCAAGGTGACTCCCACCCCTAAAGGTTGCTTAGGAATCCATCCCTCTGATAGGATAGAAGAGTATTTATATGTGAAGATTCTTAAAGAGAGATATAACAGATTTTTAATATCCTTTCCTTCCATGTTTCACTATATCCAAAATTCAGTTTTTATTTTTATTTTTATTTTTTGGGATAGATCTTGAACTCGAGGGTCTTTGCCTAGTGGTCTTTCATAGTGGCCTAAGTTATGAGAATTTATATGTCAATATTGATCCTCATTCCTGAGTTAGGTCCACTGAGATCTTGGAGCAATCTTCTTCGTCTCTTCCGACTCAATTTGTCTCAGAGGTCATTGGTGGCTACTTGCTACACTATTAAGAGCGACTTAATGTTAGTTCTTTAAAGAAGATAGACATTTGAGATCCCTTAATGTTGGAGTATTAAATTGCCTATTTAATTATTGTCTCGATAATTTTGGAGGTAGCATTATGACCGACATGGAAAATATTGTAATTGATGCATGAGGGTTGCCTCTAGTGTGGAGACTGTCTCGAGTCTCATCCATGAATCTGCATGTCAGCTTGTGCAGTCAAGATCTGGCACTGATTTGGATTTCACCGATCGTATGGCTAAGACACATTGAGGAGATGAATTGTCACATCTATTCTCGCCTTTTTTTGTTTTTCCGGGGTCTTCAGCCCCTAAGAAAACTCTATAAATAGTTAAAAAAGCCTTTGTTAAATCTGTTATAGAAGAACTATACTAACAATGAGTGTCCGAATTAGTAGACCAGCCTCACCATTCATCATCTGATGACATCAATGTCATCGCATGAATATCAATTTTTATCTTAGACCGAGTACCATTGAATTTATATCGTCTTCTTGGAAGGATTCGGAAAGTCACCTCATCCTAAACTGTTTCCGACTCTTGCAGGGCAAAGAGGCATTGGTACCTTTCTTGTCTCATAAATGTCAACTCTCACCTTGGAGATGTCTGAGCTCTGAAGTCTTTAGATGCTTTACTTGAGAACTGGTGATATAGAGTGAAAAAACTCTTTCTCCGATGATTCAGCCTTGATATGTGGATCAGTCCAATTCAGTGAAAGAGAAATTTGGAGCAGAGAATAACTTTCAACCGACTAAACTAGTCTTTTTTTTTTTTAAGTTGGAGCAATTATACTCGTCTTTGAATTATATTTTTTAAGTATGCGTTTTCGTCCCCAACTTTGTAAGCATCTTCAAACGTTCGGCCTTTTTGCTTTTGTTTGCAACTCGTTAATCCCCTTTAGTAAAATATGTAAGGCTGAAATATTTAAGTTGGGAGCATAGGGTTGAGTATTATTATTGTGTAGAGTTGAACTCGATGTGAATTCGAGTTGGACATTCATCGAATACTTGATAAGTGTAAGGCCAAAACAAGTCGGGGTCATAAAACAGAGTTAGGCGTTCACCAAGTACTTGTTGGACGGATAGCCAAGAAGCTAAGTATGGCAAAAAAATCAACATATGCCAAGTTCTTACAGGGCATTTGCCATAGTAATGAACACCTCTTGGAGCCGAGTTGTCTTCTTGCTATACTCCTGTCTTGCAGCTTGTCCAAGGGCAAAGAGCTCCCGAGCTAAGCCTCATGTCTTAGGTCAGTTATAAGCACATTGGCAAGCTTTCGCCATTTGAGCCCCATTCGGATCGTAAGAATTACTTAGTCATCTTTCGTTTGTAGGACTAGCGAGCTTGCATCATAGACTTTTCCCAAATGTTTAAGGATGCTCAAGGGCAGGTTGCCGAGTAGGCGGGCATTTCGCTAAATAAATGGACATTCATTGCATATGAGGGCTATCAGTGAGTATGTGAGCTTTCTCTGAATAAACGGACATTCATCACACATGAGGGCTTGTGCCAAGTAGGTGAATTTTTGTTTAATAAAATTAAGGGGTTTTTACATATTGGACCCTTATATATTTAAAAAATAGACTTTAGTCTTTTAAATATTCATATTTTGATTTTAGTCCCTTCAAATCTTTTAAATTACTTCACTTTAGTCCCCCTAGATAATTTTTAGCCTGAATTTTCCGTTATACCCCTGAAAGGGAGGGAAATATCAGTTATTTCCCTCTCTTTATTCTTCCTCCTTTCTTCCTCTTCTTATTGGGTTCTCCTCTCCATTGGATATAAGATTAGGAAAATAAAAAAAAAGAAGGAAGAGAGATTAACTGGGAAGGAAGAGAAAAAGAGAAGAAAAATAAAAAGAAGAACCTAATAAGAAGAGAAAGAGAGAAGGAGAGAGAAGGAAAGAAAATAACTGTTATTTCCTTCCCTTTCAGGGGTATAATGGAAAATTTGGACCAAAAATTACCCGGGGGACTAAAGTGAAGTAACTTAAAAAATTTGGGGAGCTAAAATCAAAATATGAAGATTTTAGAAACTAAAGTTTAATTTTTAAACATTTAAGAGTCCGATATGTAAAAACCCCTAAAATTAAATTCGTCATGTACAAGGGATTTCGTCGAGTAAATGGATATCCATTGCACAAGAGAGAATTGTACACAAAGTTAGTAGTAAAGAAGAAGTGGATAGAGAAAACACAAAGAATTAACGAGGTTAAGCCGAAAGAGATCTCGATCTACGTCTTCGAAGAAAATGACTATTCTGCAAATAATATACTGATAAGAAAGAGATTGCGATAACTCATGGTGGCTCTCTCTTTCATGTTGCTTAGGAATCCATCCCCTTTGATAAAGATAGAAGGGCAGTTATAGGTGGAAATTCTTAAAGAAAAGAAATACCAAATCTTAAATATCCTTCATATATCAACAGGTGAATTACTTTCTTTAATTTTAATAATATTTATAAAGCCGACTCTGATAATATAAACAATGCCACAATAAAGTATAGAATAGATAATAGAACTGTTTAATCCGCCACAAATATTTTAGAATAAATTTGAAATATTATAGAAATGGTAGATTATTCTCGTAGCAACGAACGACTGCACAAAAGAATCATCAGGGGAGTTAAATAACAAAAGCAGCATTCTAATTTGACCAAGTCATGGTCATAACACCATAATCAAATGCTGAGAAAAATAATCGTTTTTTTTTTTTTTTCTCTTTTTTCTTTTCTCCTTAAGTTCCTATAACGACTTCGTGCTATCTATAATCTACCATGTAAATTAAATTAAAATATTAGTTATGTCTGTTGCTTATATAACTCCTGATCAAGTGGCATCTGCTTCTCTAATTGCACATCATCTTTTGACCTCTAATTGTAACTACAGGGCTAAACGAGTTTCATTGTCTTGAGGAGTCACAGAATGGGGCCACAGTGCTGAGGACATAATCAGGGCCGGCAACTGGGGCATGCCGGCACGGCCCACCTGCATGGGCCCGGCCTCGCCACAGGCGCGCCATGTCGGGCACGGTCCAGCGGCCAATGGGGGCATGGGTCATGCCGAGCACGGTTTGACCGTTCCAAGCATTGATCCAGAACTGGTATGGTGGTACGTCCCGCTAGACCCAGTCGGGCCGGCCCCTTGAGCCCGATAGGAAAAAAAATTTTATGTAAAGATTTAGAAAAATATTAGAAATTTTTAAATGTGATAAAAATTCCAAAAAGTAGCAAATATAAGCACAAAATTATTTATATGTTGGCAAATTTGAATAAGATGAATTATAAGTAAAAAAGTAAAGGTATTCACTTAATTTTTACAAGTAATACAATTTGACTTTATAAAAACTTTTCGTATATCATACAAGTCCTAAGGAGAGGAGAGAAAACCCTAGTGTCACCTTAAATTGTTCCCTATATTACTCCCTAGAGTATTATAAGTCTTGAGTAAGATACAAATATTAAAAAAATACATGTTTAATACATTCATATACATAATACATGAATATTGAAAATGAAATAATATTCTGCATAAGTCTTTATTCTTCAATCATCATCCGCGGGTAAGTTCTTCATTTCAGAATCGTTTACTCATTATTGATTCATGTCTTCTGCATCCAGCCAATCCTCCAAGTATACGCTTATCTTCAATGGGCTGGTCGCCATAAAACTCCTCCACTTCGTTAGCACACTACCACCTGCATTAAAAGCAAACTCCAATGCTACTATTGACATTAGAGGTGTTAGTATATTACCGGTCATGCTGGAAAACACAAGATATATTTTTCCTGTGATTTACACCAGCCCAAAAAATCAAACGAATCATACTTCTCTTCGTTGTTAGTGATGGCAAAAGCACAATCAAGATAGTAGTAGAGTTCATTAAAATAAGTATAAGAGGTCTTATATTTTTTTTTAGATGCAGATAACAAACCCGAAGTGAATTTATTTTTAATACTAGTTCCCTAGACGAGGCTAGTTTGGCTATTAAAGTGGGGGTTTGTTACCATGTAAATCTTTACATATATAATACATAATTTCTAAACATGTTTTAATATTAGCTATTAATTCTGGAATATTAGTATCATAATCTATAAATTTATAGAATTTTGATACTAAAATTCCATTCCTGCTAATTTTGTGCGCAGATCCATAACAATGCCAAAATAAAATAAATAAGAAAAGTTGTGAAAATATTTGTTAAGAATTGCTTTATCCATAACAGTGCTCTCGTTGCACTTTCAATAATGATTCTTAAGAATTGCTCGATACATTCCAATTGCTCCCATTTATCAAAAGTCAAAACAAATGTAGACAATTCCATTTCGAAAAATAATTGTTATGCAATTTTATATGGAAATAACTCTTTCAATACCTTATATCTTGAGTTCCAACATGCTCTAACATCTTGAGGTAATAGCATAAGTTTACGTTTAAAATTATAACAAATTGACTTGAAATTTTGTTTTCAAGTCACTATATTTTATAAATGTATTTGTGTTTGTAAGTTTAGGAATAGATTCCTAGCAACCATCAAACTATCTTACACACACAAGTTTATTATGTAGATTTTTGAGTGAAGAGTAAGAGAGATAAGAGTTGTATTAAGAATTGAAATTGAAATGAGACGTGGAATAACGATGGAGATGGAGGTAGAGGGGAGTTTTGCAGAAAAATTGTACAGAACCCACCATGGCTATTTTAAATGTTGGGAAGTTATTATTTTTTTATTTTTTTTATTTTTTTATTTATTTTTTTTTTGGGCAAAAGACCACCCAACGGCTAAAATAGCTATGGGATGGGTTTTTGCAAACAATAACAATTGCACAAACCCCCAATTTTGACCTCATATGAGTAGTGCCGGGCCGGCATGCGCTTGGCACACAACACAGCGCATGCCGGGCCACTACGTACGGTTCGGGTACGGCCGGCCCATGCGCTTCGTGCCAAGCCTGGCTCTGCACGGCTCAGTCAAACAGTGCCGGGTGATGTGTCCCGGCACGGACCGGGCCCGTTTGCCACTATTAGACACAATATGAGTTGAAACCTATTATCCTTCAAGAGATTAATTAAGCCAAAAGCAGAAAATTTCTATTAAATTCTTTTTTTTTTAATTTTTTATTTCCAATGAGAGACTATTTTGAATTATTTATTAACCTTAACCAATCTTTCTATGCTGGAGATGAGAATTTTATGGACAACCCAAATAATCAAGTGCTAACACCCTTGCTCCTAACGTCCCGTCCCTCGTATGCAAAATTTCTATTTACACCGTACTATCCTATAATTAATATTAAAACTATAATAATATTATTATTATTAATTGACTTAATCTTATCTTCTAGAGTCTTGCAATTTAATCTTCTCAGTCAAGCAACCTTAGTCCGACAGATAGGAGACGAAGACCCAATCCCTACTGGCAGATTGAAGGAAGTCAAGCAACCTTAGTCCGACAGATAGGAGACGAAGACCCAATCCCTACTGGCAGATTGAAGGAAGGAGTTAGCTGAGTTTTAGTTAGGACAGAGTTGGATAGAGATAAAAGCTAGCAACCAAGAGGGAGTTGGAAAAAAAATATAGATTTACATCTTGTTTGTGCCAAAATTTGCTTGCGACTTGGACCGTTTTTAGCAAATCAGACAAATACAGCTGGGTAAGTAACCTGACAAAATAGAAAGAGAGAGGTTCAGACGCGAAGGTCTCGAGCTTACATCATTGAGAAAAGATTGTCATTCGGCAAAGATTGTATTAAAAGGTAAATACTACTGTCTCTCAGCCTCTCTTATCTCCTAAAATTATAAACTGTTGATTCTCTCAAAGTGCATAGAGTGGTCGTTCTAGTTAAGAGATTAATCCTCTCCCTTTTCATAGAGAGATGAGAAATTTATAGTAAGAGAACCCCTAAGAGATTAAGATCTTTGAGATTTTGCAGCTAGAAATTTCCTTGTGAAGAGATTTGATTGTTTCATTACTGCTATCGGTCTAGTAATGGTTTAACTTGGTAAAGGATTATGCAAAATTTGCTAGAGACAGAGTGATTGGATTAAACCCAAGTTTTCATACTCGAGCGTTTGGAGATGGCGTTGGGCCTTCGGATTAATGGACTGCAAGGTCTTAATATGTAGGCTCTCCGACTTGGATTTTAAAGTCACGAATTTTGACTTAACACAAGTCTTAACGCTTGAGACGTGAGAGAGCAAACTTGTAAATTTGAGGACATAGTCGTAAAAGTTGTGAAAACTAAGTTGATTTTTCTTTTTGTGAAAGCTATATTGAGCTTTCTTTTTGTGAAATCTACTTATTTATTATTATTATTATTATTATTATTATTATTATTATTATTATTATTTTAAATGATACATAAATTATGAGTTTGTGAGAATATCCTAAGCTAATAAAATGAATTAACTTCAAATTTGAAGTAAAAAAAGAATTGAAATAAGTCTAGTGGGATTAGAGAATGGACTTGGCAATCAGAAGAAAAGAGACTAACAAGGGATATTTATAAAACAATTATATTAAATCATCAGTCTATTATTATTTTTTTTTAAAAATTATAATTTTATGAATAGTCTAAAAGTTTGAGCTATTAAGCAAAAGATTCGTTGCTTAGTAGTTGTCTCAATAATGGAAGAAGAATCTCACTGAGGTCACTATTATTGTATCGCGATTTAAGGATGATTAAGCCTCAATTAGAGTATAATAATTCTTGTATAAGCAGTCAAGGGAATATCATTGATTCTGTTGAGAAATTTTCAAATAGTAACAAATATGAGAATCTTAGCTGAAATATTTTTTAAACTCCATCTGACTTGTGAAAGTCTCCAATTTTTTTTTGTCCCATTATAATGCACTATGTTATTATATAGAGCCGGCAAGTGGTCCGGTATTGACCCTGCGGGCCGTCTGGCCGTGCCTGGCCGTGCCAGTCCCGGCCAAAATTTGTTGTTTTATTTATTTTAATTTTTAATGCTGAAATAATGTTATTTTATAGGATAGAAAAGACGAACAAATTATGAAAAAAAATAGAAATTACTGTAATTTGGATGT
This sequence comes from Dracaena cambodiana, assembly GCA_036321105.1. NCBI lineage: Eukaryota > Viridiplantae > Streptophyta > Magnoliopsida > Asparagales > Asparagaceae > Dracaena > Dracaena cambodiana. The sequence goes on along the minus strand of JAYEPQ010000004.1, from coordinate 18,149,789 downwards.
TGAAGATGATGGTGATGATGAGGTTACGCTTACTGAGAATGACTTATGACTGAAATTTGGATGTGGATACTTAGAAATAAAATTGACACTAAAATTTGAGTAGGTGCGGATCCAAGTATGCAAAGATGGAGCGGAATTGTTGGTGTATTTTAGAAATTTGGTATTGAATTCAATAGTTCCAATTATAATTTTGCATAAAATATATGTTCAAGACCTATTTTGATAAAAAAGAATTTAGAACCTTGATATTGACTAATATATCCTTAAAAACTTTTTAAGTAATGAAAGGAAAAATACGAAATTACTGTAAAGATAGGAACAACAAAGCAATAGTCACACCGAGAATTTGAAATAACCCTAAAAATTTATATCTTATTTATGATGAGCCTCTTAAAATCCCAACTTTAGAATCAATCTTCTTAATAAAATAAAATAGTTTCTAGGCAAAGAATGGAGATTTTGGAGAAAAATCCATACTTTAAGTGAAAGTGATCTTAGTCTGATAGATAGGAGACGAAGACCCAACGCCTACCAACGGATTGGAGAAAGGAGTTTGTTAAATTTTAGTTACGACGGAGTTGGATGGATCTAGATAGAGGTAGGCGAGAGAGTAGGAAAAGACTATAGACTAAATTCTCCTCTATGCCAAAATCTGCTTGGGTGACTTGGATTGTTTTATGTAAGTCATAGAAATACATTTGGGCAAGTAACTGAACATAATAGAGAGAAAGCAATTTGGAAATAGCTCACATAGACATGTAACAAGTTTCGACCGAGAAGCTCTCGAACCTACATCATTAAGAAAAGATGGTCATTCAGCATAGATCGTATTAAAAGGTGAATATTACCATCTTTCTGTCTCTTTTATCTCTTAACATTATAAACTGTTGATTCTTCTATAGTACATAGAATGGTCCTCTCAATTAAGAGAATCCTTCCTCTTTTCATTAATGAGATATTTATAATGAAGTAACCCCTGAGGGGTTAAAAATCTTTGGAGATTTTGCATCTAAAAATTTCCTTGTGAAGAGATTGGATTGTTTCATGACTACTACCAATTTAGAATTGCTTTGACTTGATAAAGGATCCTACAAATTTGCTAGAGATAGAGTGATTGGATCAAACCTATATTCATCGAGTGTTTGGATATGGCGCTGGGCCTTCGGATTAATGGGCTGCAAGGTCCTAATAGGCTCTCCCACTTGGATTTTAAAGTGACGAATTTTAACTAAATACAACTTTTAACGCTTGAGACTTGAGAGAGCAAACTTATAATTTTGAGGATACCATACTTGTAAAAATTGTAAAGACTATGTTGATTTTTCTTTTGGAGAGGGGGGAGGAGGGGTGGGTCTGCACCTAGTTTTATTGTCCTCAAAACTATGTCGATTTTTCTTTATGTGAAAGCTACTTACTTATTTATTATTATTAATTCAAGTAATACATAAAATTATGAGTTTGTGAGAAGATCCTAAGCTAATAAAATGAGTTAACTTCAAATATTGAAGTAAAAAAAGAATTGAAATTAGTATAGTGGGATTAGAGAATGGACTTGGTAAACAGAAGAAAAGAGACTAACAAGAGATATTTATATAACAATCATATTAAATCATCAGTATATTAATTTAAAAGAATATGAAGGGACATTTATATAACAATCATATCAAAACATCAGTATATTAATTTAAAAAAATGATAATATTGTTAATAGTCCAAAAGCACGTGGACATTTGAGCTATAAAGCAAAAGATTCCTTAGTGTTGAACACTGCAATCCGCTCCGATCACTTCGTCCGACTCTGATTGGAATCGGTCGGAGTTCATAGAGGAGAATGGTCGAAATTGTATGAGTGAAAAAATTGGCCACCGGAGACAGTCGAAACTCCATTGGAGGCGGTTGGGGACATTCGGATTCTGGTGAGCATCTCCTCCCCTCTCCCTTCCGCTCTAGTTACCCCTCTCTCCCTCTCCTACCCCCTCCCGCTCCCTTACCTCTCTCTTGGGAGTTGCTAAATGCGCCCCCATACTTGTCCTAGTGAGTCCCAATTTCTTAGTGAGCTCCAAGGTAGTTTGAAACTAGTCCATTTTTTCTTAGTGAGCCCCATGAATTTTTCAGTTTTACCCCTATAACCACCAATGCGATATTTTATAGGGAAAATGGAGCCTATTAAGAAAAATTTAGGGCTCACTAGGAGATTAGGTTTTTCAACGCCCTCTCTCTTCTTTTTCCTCCTCACTCTCTCTCTCTTCTTCCTCCCACTTGCTCTCTTCTTCTTCCGCTCAGATTTCTCCCTTTTTCTTCAACGACCACCGTCCAAATCGAGCCTTAGATTTCAGTCGCGCTCTCCGTCGTGAAGATCAGCCAGCGAAGACGATGCCGTTAAGCCCCCCTGACAAAATATTATTCTTATCTCTTTCCTCTCATTCCATTTTCATCTCCTATGTTATTTAATAGTGCTAGTAGGGTTTATGATATAATAAGGACATCTAATTTTAAGTAGTATTTAGGCTTTGATAATTTGAAAACCTAATTTGAACATCCAAATTTCATCTCCTCTTATGTGATAATATTTAGTATGATTTTTATGGAATTTGGAAAAACGCATTGTCACCGAACACAATATTGGACCAATTTTGTATTATTATTGTTGGAATTTTAGATTAATATATGTTCAATACTTATGCAGATGGATCAACCTGAGTCATCTCGAATTAGACCGACGGCCTCGCATCGGAGGAAGAAAGCTAGCACGAAGCCACCGATGTACGTCACTCACTTTAATGCATATATTTATAAGTTCCACATTTGCGTAGTTAGATTTGACGTAACAATTATTGTCAGGAAAGAGAACCATTGAGATGCATCAATCATACGGAGAAAAATAGTTGTGTGGCCACTGAGGTTGAGCCATTCGAATACATGGCTTGTAAAGCTAATAAAAAAAATCCTCATTTTATAAGCATTGTTGAGATATCAACATTTTTGGAAAGATGACATCTGGAAACGAATACCAACTTCATTATATAAGCAGTATTGGAATATCAGCATTATACAAGCAGTGTCGGGTTTATTTGGTTTAGCTGATGTCGAAGACCAAGTCAAGACTAGATCTCCGGAACCACCAACAACGGGTGGACAGACCCGCCGTCGTGTTAGAAAAATTGTTAGGCGATAGTATGTTGTACTTCCATGCTCACTATACGTAATAGTGTGTTGTACTTCCATGCTCACTATACGTAACTTTGTAATTATGATGTTATGAACAATTTCACTTTTGTAATTGTACTTTTTCGTTTGTATTAAACAGATGATGATGATAACTTCAACTTATTATCAATATTATTTATTTTTCATTATAAACATTTTAGTTTGATGGTTGTCAATATTCGTAATTTATGCGTAATGTTCGCCATTGCCGAGTGATATAACTTATTCTCAATGGACATTTTTTAAAGCAATAAATTCATATGAAAAGTCCACTGATCGGGGTTTCATCACCGGCCAATGAACTTTGTTGGTCGGGGTGTACAACACAGCCGGTGGGTATTAGCTTCTTTATGAAAATTTTCCAATCTTAGTGGTCGGGAGTGATGAATACTTTGGATTAGCGTAGCTTTTCATTTGTATTTAGGGGAAGATGCTAATTTCAACTTATCGTCAATTATATATAACTTTCGTTATCAATTTGTACTTACTTTGAAACCCAGTCAGTGAATACTCTGGATGGGGTGACAGTCTCAACCAATGAATACACTAGATGGGGTTATAGCCCCGACCAGAGAATACTCTGGATGGGGTTACAACCCCGACCATAATACTTTGGACGGGATAGTAATCTTGACCAACATTTGCTTGGGTCAGCATTGCCATCTCGATCAGGCTTTCCATCCCGACTTCTAAAAAATAGTAGCCGCAACTAAACATATTACCAAAATCTTTAAAAATATCCATCTTCATTCATCATTCAACCTATGTTGTTTATTGAGTCCATAAGTACTTTAACCATACCTCTAACTAAGGAGACTTATCGATTTTTACCAATTTTGTAATCTTGTCTTCATCTTCTTCAATCTACTTAAAAACTCTCAATAAACGATATTCACACCAGATTTGTAAAGAAAAAATCACATAAAGTTCAAGATATCGTTAGGAATCACGATGACATGCAAATTTAGTTGAAGATTTATGATTTTTTGGATCGTTTATTTTTCTCCCCTTTTTTCCATTTTTTTTTCCTGGACAACTCGCCCGAAAATGAGAGCAATAGGGATTGTGGCTCACTAAGAAAAACAGCCTGAGAGAGAAGAGGAAATGAGGCTCACTAAGAAATTTATAAGGTCAATTTAGTTCTAAATTATAAATGGCAAATTTGTAAATAGTTTGATTCATTGTCCTGGGGCTCACTAGGACAAGTATGAGGCGCATCAAGCAACTCTCCTCTCTCTTTCTCTCTGGATATCTCTCTCTCTCCAAATCTCTCCCTCCCCCAAATCTTTCTCTCTCTCTCTCCATATATCTCTCAGATCTCTCTCTCTCTCCATACCTCTCTTAGATCTCTCTCTCTCTCTCTTTCTTTCTCTCTCTCTCCAAATCTCTCCTCTCCCCCGCTCCCCTCCCCATCTCCCTGCATCTCCCCGTCCACTTCCCCTCCTTATCTTCTTCTATCTCTCTCAAGTCTTCCTTTTCCCTCTCTTTCTCTTTTCCTACTAAAATACTCTCCGACTGCCTCCGTCGGTATCCGACCAAATCTGACCGATCCAGAGTCGGCCAGAGTTCAGTCGGATTCCGTAAAGAACGGCGATCGGAGTCTTGCCTCCTCCCTTAGTCGGAATCGGTAGGAATCCCCCGTCTTTAGCCAGATTTGACCAATTATTCACCCCTAAGATTCCTTACTTTGTAGTTATCTCAACAAGGGAAGAGTCTCACGAAGGTCACTAATATTGTATCGAGATTTAAGGATGATTAATCTTCAATTAGTATATAATAATTCTTATAATAAGCAGTCAAGGGAATATCATTGATTTTGTTGAGAATTTTCAAATAGACAGAAGATATGAGAATCTTAGTTGAAATATTTTTAAATCCTATTGACTTTGAAAATCTCCGCTTTTTTCATAATGCACCATGTTATATTGTAGAATTTATGATTCAAAAGGCCACATGTGTCCGACTTGAGGGTAAAATTGTTAGAAGACTAGTCAAAAATTACAAAATATTTTAATTTAAGGACCAAATTTAAGAATTCTTCCGGTCATTTTTTCTTTGTTTAGGTACAAAATGTTGTATTCATGATAATTTTCTATCCAATGAAAGATCTAAAAAACTTAACGACCTATATTTTTTGTGGTAAACATACTAATTAGATGATGCAATTGAAGACGAAATAGCTAATCATGAATTTTTTTTATAGGGAAAAAAAGGGTGCTTTTGTTGTCAGTGCACTGATAACAAACATCCAGTTACTTGCTATTATTATTGTTGCTATTATTATTATTATTATTATTATTATAACGGACATATTAGGTGTTGAGACTTGAATGAAGGCACAAGCGAGCCAGCGATGGGAGTTCTAGAGGGGCACACTATTTTTACTAGTGAGCCCAGTTTTCCTAATGAGCCTATCCTCTCTTTTTTAAAAAGAGGATTTTTCCTAGTGAGCACATAATAATTCCAAAAATATTCTCATTTTATTTCTCTTTATCTTCCTCTTCTCTAAACCCAACTCCTCTTCCTCTTTTCTTCTCTTTTGAAAAGAGAGAGTAGCTAACGCAAGATACCTTCCTTTATTTCGCTCCCCCACTCCCCTTCATTCTCTTTCTTACTTTCCTACTAAACCCAACTCTCCCATACTCTAAACTCTCCTCTCCTCCTATTCCCTAGTCCCCACTCCTCCCTCTCGCATGAGAAAAATCAATCGCCTCCGCTGTAAAACTACCCCGCAGCAAAACCAATTTCTCTCTCCTCTTTTTAATGGCAGATTCAAAACTCTAACCCTAGAAAAGTAACTCCCGAAAACCAATCTTCGATTCGAAGAAGCAGCCACCGCTGCCATCCGATCTCGACGACTTAGAATTTGGTTGCAGCGAACATCAAGAACAGGAACTCGACCGCTAATCTGGAGTTCATTCTTGAGCTCTACGAGAAGTTTTTTGGTGCTCAGAAGGTGAGACCGTTAATTTTTGTTGTTTGGGCTCTTTATGATGCTTCCACATTGTAAAGTTTTGATATTTACCTCTTACTTGGCTTAATATAGGGAACATAAAGAAGAAGAATATGATGATGATGAATCACAATCTTATACATATTCGGGTAAGGATAATATATGTCTTTTTTAAGATCTTGATTAACTAGTAAAACTGACCCGATACTTATGACTTGCTAGCTGGTGTAAACCTAAGAGCAAGAGTTTATCTTGATAATGACAAATCCATGCTCTTGAGACTTTTATAGTCAAGATTGTTTCATCTTGTAATACTCGGGGTAGTCGATGTTATGGAGATCTTGAGAGTGTAAGTAAAGAGGGAAGGTGTCAATTGCTAATGATATCTATTTGGAAAACTTTTAGTTTCAATATGGCTAATGATGATTTATTGACTTATTTATCGTATTTCCCACTTGTGTGTTAAATATTTATACTTATCCACTTGCAAAGGTTAAGACATCGATATTAACAAAGTTTGTTGTTGCTGAAGAGTCTTAGAAAAGAGCAAACATTGATGAACCAGACTCAGAAGAAGAGGAAGTGCAACCAATTAGTAGAGGACCGGTTGAATTAATACTTCTCAGGAGTTTCAAAACCTGGAGACGTTAGAGTTAATTATTTTTAGTTTTGGGTCGTAATTTGAAAGGACTGTACTCTAAAATAATGTATTTTTATATGGTTATTCGAAAACTATTCTATGCAAACGATATTTTGTATATATAATTTTTATATAATGTTGTTTCTAATTATAGGCTAATTTATTCATGATTCTCATTAAGTAAATTTACATTGTTGTTTGAATTTGAGTTTCGTATTTATGTGTTATTGATAAAATCTCTAGTTGGAAAGAGATAAACTTTGTGTACAAATTTGATAGATAAATAAATTCTTTGTGTTTGTTGCATAATCAATTCTTAGATGCAATTATATTTAGATTTCTTCATCTAATAGGTTTCTATAATAAAAAGGCCTTCAAGAAGCGGCATTGAGTGTTATTTAATGCTCTTGCGAAGATTAAAACCATATAACATATTATAGATATGTTGTAGACTTTTTTGATAGACTTTGTGATAGATTTCTTTTGTATTTGCTTTGCTATGGATATTATTATGATTTGTTGGTTTCTATAACATATTATGTTTTGTTATGGTTATTATTATTGCTATTTGTTATGATTTGTTGCTTTGTTATGGATATTATTATTTCTATTATTAATCCATGACTTGCAGTTATTATATGTTAAATAACTTATTATGTTCTAGTATAACTTGATAAGGGTAACTAATTTTTAAACAGGATCCTTATCTCCTGTCCGAGGTGTACACCTCGAACAAAATTGCCACTGTCCGGACTGGTAGTTTGGACAAAAAAATTTCGTCTGGACTGGAAGTCCGAACTGCAGTCCACTGTTCAAACTTCCAGTCCAGATAGATATTGGACTCTCCGGACTGTCAGTCCGGACAGTGGAGAGTCGTCCGGACTGGCAGTCCGGACTGTGATTTTTTTTTTTGGCTTCATAACTTTTATCAATTCGCACTTTTTCTAGGGTTTTTGAGTAAGCAAACGTCTAATAAAGTCAATTTTCAAATTTAATTTGTAAGATAATTTAATATTGGGAAAGATTTGATGGAATAGTTGTGAATTTTAGAAATTTTTTTTTTTTGTTAACTGAACTGCAATTTGAGAAGAGAAGATGAAGAGAGGTTGAAGAAAGGAATATTTTAGTCTAAAAAATTCGATATCAAACTTGTAATATGAAAGAAGTTTTTAAATGGGCTCACTAGGAAAAATGGTGTGCTCATCTAGAAACTCCCCTAACGATGAGAAACTATTCAGTGCTCCCTTTCCAAACTGTAAGCGGATCGGATCCAATTAATCTAAGCCTAATATGTCTCTTAGGGTGAGTATGGGTACATCCACGAGTAACTTTTTGGTCTGTTCTATTCAAAATTTTAAATTAAAAGTAAAATTTTATTTTTTTTAATTCAAAATTTTAAATAGAGCAAATCAAGTTGGCCCAAGGACTCACGCATTCTCATCCCTATCTATCTCCAACTTGATTTTTTAAACTGATGCACATAAAATATATTGCCGAGTTGGTCCGCAATGTGTTGCCAAAATTCAGCATAAATATTTTTCCTGGTATTTACTGGTTTGTCCCTCAAATATTTATATATTATGATTTAGTCCCTCAAATCTTCATATTTAGGATTTAGTCCCCAAATCTCCTAAATTACTACAATTTAGTCTCGCTTCCCAAATCCCCCAAATTTTTGACCTGATATTACCATTTTACTCCTCCATATTCATTATTTCTCTTCCTCCTCTCTTCTCCTCCTCTCTTTCTCATCTCTTCTCCTTTTCTTCATTATTCCTCCTCTCTTCTCCTTCTCTCTTCCTCCTCTCTTCTTCCAATGAAGAAAAGATGAGGAAGAGAGAAGTAAGAGAGGAGGAATAATGAAGAAAAGGAGAAAAGAAGAGGAAGAGAGGAGGAGAAGAGAGCAGAAAGAGAGAATGAATAAGGAGGGATAAAATGGTAATATCAGGTTAAAAATTTTGGGGGTTTGGGGAGGAGGACTAAATTGTAGTAACTTAGGAGATTTGGGGGACTAAATCCTAAATATAAAGATTTGGAGGACTAAATCATAATATATAAAGATTTGAGAGACAAACCAGTAAATACCCTAACATATAAATGAATAATTCACACGTTAATTCAAAATAAAATTAGACCCATTAAATTTAATTTCTCCACCATATTTGTTTTCTTCCTTTAATCCTATATTGTGGTAACCGATTATGTTCTAAATATTGGTTGGAAAAAAAAAAAAAAAAGCCAATTTTTCAAATAAAAATATAATTGTGATGGCTCAATCTTAAGTGTAATTTGACTTTTTGGGTTGAACATGAATTGGCCTCCAAATTAAATTCGCCCCAATTGCAGTTGCGCCTCTCTCTCTCACTCTCACTCTCACTCACACTCACTACAGTAGTCATGGATAGTTTCTCCAGCTACAGACTACAAGTTTGAAGCAAAGTCAAAGTCCAAAGCTTTGCTTTTTCTAAGTCAATATCAATTAATCCTCAAACTTTGGTTTGAAAGCGAGTCACTGATTCTTTTAATCTAAGAATGTATTCACCCAGAGAGAGAATGTTATTCCTTTGTAACAGATTAGTCATCAGTCAACGCTCATCAGTATGTAGCAGTGAAGTGGCATTCACGGGACTGCACGTCTCCTTATTTGTGTAGGCCTGCTATCCAGTGAGCAGGATGTTCAGTCAGTCGATTGATCGAAAATCGAAATTTTCTAATCGGATCTGAGAGTAGAAAGTAACAATTATAGAATATTTTTACCAATCGAACTCCGACCGATTTCGGTTTGAGTCAAACAAAGTTGTCGGACTCAGGGGTGGAGTTCGTTTTGGATGTTTAATTGGTCAATCGGTCGGAAATTGAAGTTTTCTGATCGGATTCGAGAGTAGAAAACTTTGACTGTTGTCGGAAAATTTTTCTGACTGAACTTCAACCGATTTTGGTCAGAGCCGGATGAAGCTGTTGAAGTCGACGATCGTATTCACCCCTACTAGTGAGTGAGGGGATCAAACTTTCTTAAGATTGGGATGCAGACTGGGCTATTTTGTAAACAAAAATTCTGAGACTATAATACTATAATATTGGGTGAGTGAGAGATTATTGAAAACTAAATATTAAAAACCCAACAATACAAAGAATAACAAACAAATCAATAAAGACTACATAGTTGGGATATATTTATTAGTAACAAATAGATAATGAAGAGATAGAGTTAGTTATATTATATACAAATAAGGATAGTAATGAATGCATCAATGAATTAACTTTTGGTCCGTCCTATATTAATTATATGAATTAGAAAAATAAAATTTTCTATTTCTAGTTTAAAAATATATATAGGGCGGGCCAAAAATTAACTCATGAACGCATTCATTATCATCCTTATATACAAATGAGTAATCAGTTTAGTTACTTGATTTCTATTATTCAAAACAATAAAGAAATTGATAGTAATGTTAGCACTAGAATCTAAGCTAGCTAGTTTAAATGGAAGAGCATAGTGGGAGTTCCGTGCAACCATAACATTCTATTAAAGCTGAAAAACAAAATTATATAGGATTCTATTAAGCCAGTTTTTGTTAAACGGCACGGAATACTAGGCTATAAAGAGATGTTATTCACAAGAAATGAGTGTAATAGAGATATACATTCTTCACTAGATGTGCGTTAATAGAAGAAGAGATAAAGTGAGCAATGATAATATTTTGTTGAGATAGGTGTAATCCTCATCAAAGAGAAGAAGCAAGAAAATCATCTATATTTGTGTGGTCGTGTGCAATGTAGACCTAAGTATGCTCCAGTTCGACAAGTGGATCTTATCAATGTAAAACAAGTTAGGGAGTAAAGGAATGACTAAATAAAATATGAATGGAAGTGATATGAAAAAATATGGATAACAGATATTTAAATAAAGATATATTGCTTGTAGGAATGAGTGGTAAAAGATCATCTATGTGGTCGATCCGAAGTAATTCCCTTTTACTTCATGTAATCTATCCAAAATACTTGGAATAAAAATCCTAGTTATCCTTATTGTACTTGTACTACGCCACCCACGCAGACAAATGTATATCGTTTTTAACTATATTATCTTAATAATTAATGTGATAATAATATTATTTTTATTTGACTTAATTTAATCTTTTAGAATTTTCCAATTTTAGCTTATTTCAAAAACTAATTACACGGTTGAGATTTTGAATTTTGGTATGACTAGAATGCTCATCCTATTTGATAATACCCTAATAGGCACATTAATATAAATATTGAAAAAGAAAATTAAAAATAAAATAAAACGGCAATGGCCCATCCAGCAACTCGACTAGGGATGGCAAATAGACCGAGAGGCCCGTTGAGCACATCCGGCCAGGCACATGCCCGGCACGTTACGCTGCTGACTCTTGGGCCGTGCCCCGACTTGGACTGGCACAGCACGGTTATTTTTTTTAAAATTTAGTCGTTGGGGTTATTGGAGGGGTTTTTTTTTAGAAAGTCCCCAACGGCTATAAAACTAGCCATTGGGGGTTCTTTGCAAAAAAAAATTGCAAATTTAAATTCCAATGGCCAAAAAAACCGTTTGGTGTGTGTGGGGGAGCTGTTTGGGGTCCTTTTATAATTTTCTTTTGCAAAAAAAAAAAAAAAAAAACCTTCTCTTCCTCCTACAAATTACCCCTTTATTAAATTTATTTTTCCTCACAATTCTCAAACTCTCTTTAATCTTTATCTCTCTCTAATATCTCCAAATACAAAATTCATACACAAAACTCCATCAAGATTCAAGAGTAAGTATCAATATCTCCTCTCCCTAGCAATCTTTCGTCTCGGCTTTAACTTTCTTCAAAGAACAAGCAAATTTCGACTTCAAGTTTTTTCCTAACAAGCAAAATTCTCAACTCTCAACTCTTAAGCTTTTTCTTCGGCTTGCGGCATTGAGTTATTTATTTTTTAGCTAATTTTTATTTGGTTTTTTGTGGTTTTTTTTTTTTTTTTTACTACGGATCAATTCTCGTCCGACTCTTCTTCTCAAGCTACGTGTAGTTTTTATCCTTTTTAACCAAATAAGAATAAGGTTTTGTGTGTTAACCATTAGGAAACACTACACAAGTTTCATTTGTATCCCAGTCATATGAACACATAGAGTTTTCCAATTTGCTACAAGAAAAGTCCACCCAATCCATAATTCCCAAAGTAACCATCTCCTCTAGGGCTTCAGAATCCGAATTATGGAATCATTTTAAAAACTTTATATAAGACGGTGTTAGGAAAACTAGATGCAAATATTACCAAAAACCCTACTCCTTCCCAAAAGAAAGTGGAATGATTCATCTTAAAAGACATTTAGAAAAACTATTTCCATCTGTTGAAGAAAATACGAAAGCGGAATAAAGAAATTTCTGTATATTTTCTTATGCTTGAACTGTACAATGAGCCATCCTTTTATAGGTGAAGGAGGCAATCAAAAGAATAATTACAGGATCTGTAATTGATACTAATTACATAAAATCAGAGATTTGTCAACTATTCTAATTAGTCAAATCAAAAATTTGTCAACTATCCTAATTTAGGAAAATATCTCAATATCTAATAGGAAAGTATCTCAAAATATTTTAGCATTATGATCATATCTCAATATCCCCCCTCAAACTCATGGTGGCGCTGTAGAAACCAACTGAAGTTTGCTAATAACTTCACTAAGACGACCAGGTGAGTGTGACTTAGTGAAAATATCAGTAAGCTGATCAACAGAGGAAACGGAACACAAGCGAAGGGTGCCATCACTCAGATGATGCCTGATAAAGTGGCAGTCAATCTCAATATGCTTTGTGCGCTCATGAAAAATATCATTATGCGCAATTTGAATAGCACTCTGGTTGTCACAGTAGAGAAGAGAACGAGACAGCTGAGGGGCATCCAAGTCAGCCAAAAGATGACGCAGCCATAAAAACTCAGTAGTAGTATCAGTAAGGGCGCGATACTCAGTCTCAGTGATAGATTAAGCGATAGCTGTTTGTTTCTTACGTCACCAAGAAATAAGACACGAACCAAGTAAGAAACAAATACCAGTGGTAGAACGACGATCCGTGGGATCACCATCCCAATCAACATCAAAATAATCTCGTAACTCAAGAGATGACTGAGATGAATAGTGTAAACCATGGAAAAGAGTGCCCTTGACATAGCGAAGGATTTGAAGAACAGCAGCATAGTGAGGTGAGCGAGGCTCATGCATGAATTAACTGACTAGGTGAACAACATAAGAAATATTATGGCGAGTAACTGTGAGATAAATAAGACTACCAACCAACTGTCGATAGAGAGTAGAATCAGACAGAGACACACCATCAGTAAGGTTGAGCCGAGCATTATATTCCAAAGAGGTACTGGCAATCTTACTGTCGGTTAGACCAGTCCTGAATATAAGATCTAAAACATACTTAGTCTGAGAAAGATAATAACCATCCGAAGAAGATGTCACCTCAAGACCAAGAAAGTAACTGAGAGTGCCAAGATTTTTCATTTCAAAATGATGACCCAGAAAAACCTGAAGCGCACGAATGCCAGCAGTATCATCACCAGTGATAATCATGTTATCAACATAGAGAAGTAGAAGGGTGATGTCTAAGGCAGTCTTACGGATGAATAAGATAGTGTCATAAGTACTGGTTACAAAACCTTGCTGTGTGATGATAGAGGTAAATTTGGCAAACCAAACACGAGGAGCCTGCTTCAGACCATAGATCGCACGACGAAGGCGGCAAACCTTATGAGGAGGATGCTCATAACCAGAAGGAGGCTTCATATAAACTTCCTCAGTAAGATCTCCATTCAGAAATGCATTTTTAACATCCATTTGAAATAATGACCAATGCCGAACAGTAGCAACAACAATCAAAAATCTAACAGAGGTAAGTCGAGCAACAGGAGCAAAAGTCTCCTCATAGTCAATACCATACTCTTGAGAGCAACCCAACGCAATAAGACGAGTTTTGTATCTCTCAACTGAGCCATCTGCCCGAGTCTTAATTTTGTAAACCCACTTATAATCCACTGCAAACTTTCCAGGAGGCAAATCCACCAAACTCCAAGTATGTGTCTTGGTAAGAGTATTTAATTTATCAGACATAGTTTGCTATCAAAGAGGATCAGAACTAGCCTCACGATAAGAGTGAGGCTCATGAAGAGTAGTAAGAGCAGAGAAACAATGATAATCATGAAGATAGGAAAGAGGTGCTCTTACCCTATCAGAACGATGAGGTGCAATAACTTGGGAGGACTCAACGGTAGAAGGTGGTATATATACATCTTGAAGAGAACCAAGTGATGATACTGGATCCGCAGGGGGAGCAAGGTCATTGGAAGAGGTCAAGGATGGATCATTAGAGGAGTTGGTATCACCTGTAGAAGAGTTAGTAGACTCAGAAAACAGAGTAATAGAGAGATCAGTGAAGACAGGGGAATGACTAGAGCGAAGTAAGGGAAAGGAAGAAAGGGTGGTGAAGAATTTATGTTCCCAAAACTCTATATGACGAGAGATACGAAGGCGTTTTGTGATAGGATCATAACAACGGTATCCTTTTTGTTCAATGCCATAACCAAGAAAGCAATATAGTCTGGAACGAGGTTCTAACTTCGTTCATTCCTGCGGGGGGAGAAGAACGAAGCAGGCATAACCAAAAGCTCAAAGAGAGCTGTAATTAGGAATGGTACCATACAACAGTTCAAAAGGAGTTTTATTGTCAAGAATGGATGAGGAGACACGATTGATGGTGTAGACAGCAGTAAGAGTAGCCTCTCCCCAAAGATGCTCAGGAAGCGAGGCAGAAATGAGGAGAGATCGAACGGTGTCTAGAATGTGACGGTGTTTACGCTCTATTCGACCATTTTGTTGTGATGTATATGGACAAGAGCGATGAGAGAGAGTTCCATTTTGTTGCAAAAACTCAATGAAGGATTTTTCGTTATACTCCAGAGCATTATCAAAATGAAAAATCTTGATAGCACGAGAAAACTGGGTAAATACCATTTGGTGAAAACGTTTGTAAATTGCAAACAACTCAGAACGCTTATGCATAAGACAAATCCATGTATAACGTGAAAAATTATCTACAAATATGACAAAGTAGCAGGAGCCCCCCTCGGTAGAAATGGGAGAAGGCCCCAAATATTAGAATGAATAAGATCAAAAGGAGCAGAAGAAAAATAGTCACTGGTATTAAAAGGTAAATGAGTTTGTTTTCCAAGTTGACAAGAAAGACAATCAAACTTATCAAAAGTGACAGAACCAAAGAGACCACTAGAGACTAACTGCTCAATACGAGGTAAAAAAG
Organism: Dracaena cambodiana; assembly: GCA_036321105.1. Taxonomy (NCBI): domain Eukaryota; kingdom Viridiplantae; phylum Streptophyta; class Magnoliopsida; order Asparagales; family Asparagaceae; genus Dracaena; species Dracaena cambodiana. The sequence goes on along the minus strand of JAYEPQ010000004.1, from coordinate 18,134,665 downwards.
TATGACCGAGACGAAAATGCCAAACGCTAGAGGTGATGGTAAAAACAGATGAAGGTGTAGTAGAAGGAATCTGCAAGTTCACCATTTCAGACATACGTCCAACTTTACGGCCTGTCCCAATGACCTGACCCGACTGAGGATCCTGCACATCAACACCATGAAAAAAAAAGTGAAGTTCAAAATCTAACTCAACAAGTTGGCCAACAGAGAGGAGATTCGATGATAACTTAGGAATTAAATATGTATTATCGACAGAGATGTCGGAGGTAGAAATAGAACCAATATGGCTAACAGGCATTGCAGAACCATCGGCAGTATAAATAATATGGTTAGAGTCTAGTGCAGATTTAGTGAAAAAAATAGTGGAATCAAAAGTCATATGATTACAACAAGCAAAATTTATAAATTAATAAGAAGTACCTGGAGTGACATATAGTGCAGTAGATAAACGAGACAAAACCTGATGGACCAAAGACTCAATATCAGCAGCAGTGAGCGAAGTAGACTGAGAAGAAGACTCAGGGCTAGAGAGATCAGTGGAGACAACCGCAGCAGCCTGTTGGAGGGAACCACAAGAGTCTCATGCCTTTTTTGTTGCAACTGGAAACAATTAGTAATCAAGTGACCGCTTTTCTTGCAATACCAACAAAATAACTTTTGAGAAGGAGATTGTGACTGTGGAGCAGATCGTTGGGAGAAAGCCAAAGAAACAACAGCCAAAACAAGATCGGGAGACTGTAGCTTCACAGTAAAGCGACGATGCTCCTCGAAAATTAACTCAGAAATAGCAAGATCCATGATAGGAAGTGGAGTACGATGAAGAAGGGCTGCCCGAGTGGACTCAAAGTCATCGCGAAGAGCCATCATAAAATGCATAAACTTGCGGCGGTCCCGATATCTTGCAAAGAACTCGATATCTGCAGCACAATGAAGTTGGGGTTCGGCAGCAGTCAACTGATCCCAAAAAAGAGCGACTTGAGAGTAAAATTCAGTAATAGACTGACCAGATTCTTAATGCATCTGGTAAAGTTTTGTCTCAATCTGAAACTGAAGAGAAGCATCATTGCAGCAGTCGTATCGAGCAACCAAGAAATCCCATGCAGCTTTTGCATTCTCGAGCCTGAGTAGAAAACTGTTAATAGATGAGATTGATGTATTAACAATCCACTGCAGAATTTTACTATGAATACTCTCCCAGTCGTCCAAGTGAGTAGCGTAATCAGCGGCGGACTCATCCGTAGCACGAACAGATTTAGGAGAATTCTCAGAAACATAACGCCACAATTTTCTTCCTTTGAGAAATTGGAAACCCAAAAAGTATAGTTGGTTCCATCCAAAACAATATCAAATGGACGAACAATATCATTTTGGAAAGACATTTTGGAATAGATATGCCAAACTCAACTCCCGAAAATCAACCAAAAATAAATCAGCGTCCGAAAAAGCCAAACCTGATTGTAGAATAGAATTGACCAGGACAAGTGGGGCTCACGCATTGAAGAAGAGATGTGCATAAAGACCACTTGTAGAGACTTCACACGGTGCGTGGAAGAGCTTGTCAAGTCCGATAGAGCTGAAATTTTGATGGAAGGAAATAGGAGGAGACGAACAATCTGAAGGTAGAAAATTGTCGAGATCTGACTTCAAAATGGCCGAAACGGGCACAAAGAGCTTCGAGATGTGTGCTCACTTATTGTGGTTTATGCACTCACAAAAGAAGGTAGAAGAGGCACCAGAATTCTGATAGCTCTGATACCATATTGAAGAAAATAGAGCGAAAGCGGAATGAATAAACTTCTCTATATTTTCTTATGCTTGAACTGTACAATGAGCCATCTTTTTATAGGTGAAGGAGACAATCAAAAGAATAATTACAGGATCTATAATTGATACTAATTACATAAAATCAGAGATTTATCAACTATCCTAAATTAGTCAAACTAAATATTTGTCAACTATCCTAATTTAGGAAAATATCTCAATATCTAATAAGAAAGTATCTCAAAATATTTTAGCATTATGATCATATCTCAATTATATCTCAACACCATCAAATGAGCCTCAAAAACACAATTAAACACATAAAGAGGAACTTTAAGAATCTTTAAATATAATCCTATAACTGATAGAGAACAATTAGTAATATATATATATATATATATATATATATATATATATATATATATATATATATATATATATATATATATATATATATATATATATATATATATATATATATATATATATATATATATATATATATATATATATATATATATATATATATATATATATATATATATATATAGTGCACGCCGAATAACCATTCTTCATGACCGAAAAATTTAAAAATTTTATAAGAACAACACATAACCTTGTATTTAAAAAGTATCAGGATCAACTTATAAATCGAACATTCTAAAAATATATAATGATATGAGACAAACTTTAATTGTAATTTTAACTTCATTAATTTATAGAGTTGCAATAACCTTCTATTGTTGGGAAGCATTGAATGGTAGTTATTTTTTAGAGTAATAACCCACTTTATAGATCAAGATTGAATAATTCAAAAAAATAATAGGGTTTAGAAGATTTGAATTTTCTCACAATGCATATAATCTTTCATAATCTTTACTAAGTATTTTTGCGGCATTCGGAATAGAACGATTTTTTCATATTTCTTTTAATAATATTTCTGAAAATATGGCCACAATAGAAATTTTTTAAAAATTACTAAATCAATTTTAGAAGATAAATTATTTCACATTCAATGTCTTTGCCACATACTAAATTTGTATGTGCAAGATGAATTAAGGGAAGTAAATAATTCAATAACTAAACTTAGAAATACAATAGTATTTATAAAATATAGTTGGCCAAAAATACAAATTTTTAAATAAATATATAATAGTTTTAAAATTTCATCAAGAATTTTACTCCAAGATGTAAGAATAAGATTGAATTCTACATTCAAAAATGTTTGATTAGCCAATTAAACATAAATATGTAGTAAATTTAATTAACGAAATGGAATTACAATCTTGTATTTTGGATGTAAATAAATGGAATCATTTACATTGCATTTGTAATTATTTAAAAAAATTTGAAGATGCAATTAGAGCACTTTCGAGTACCTACTACCCAACCACACATATTACACTTTATTATTTAACCGAAACTAGTTTGGTTGTATTCAAAATAGGAATAATCCATTTCTTGAAGATATTGTTAAGCCAATGGAAATTAAATTTAGCAAATATTCTAAAAATTTTCTATACTTTACTTTATAACCTATAGATTCACAATGTAAATTAGATGGAATGAAACTTTTAATAAAACTATTTTTATAGAAATATGGGTTATACAAATAATGTTCAAGAACTAATTAGTGATATTAGAACATATTTAGATATTATGTATTTTACATATGAAGATATGCATGGTAATAAATCTCCAAATACAATAAACTAACCCGATATTGAAGGAGATGATACATCAATAATGTCAACTATATTCAACCATAAAAAACCTAAGCAAACTAATATTTCTTTCAATGAACTTCACTGCTATTTAGATAGGGTCAATGCAAACACTTATCTATGTGGCCGTTATAAAGTTTTTGATATTTTGGCTTAGTAAAAATCACAGTAGAAAATATATTCTATGCTTTCAACATGGACAGTGATATACCCATCCCTCTGGTATCTACAGTAGTATCGGAATCTACTTTTAGTATAGGTTGAAGAGTGCTAACAGAGTGGATGCGCTCAATAACAACAAACACATTAGAAATATGTATTTGCTTAAAGAACTGACTGGACGTAGAATAAATAAGTCAAGGAATTGCAAATGATTTGGAGCAAGAGAACTCACCCGAGAAAGATTGAAAATTGAAAACTTCTACACTATTAGTCTTTATTTTTTCCCTCTTTACAATTGTAATTTTCTTATTTAGAATTTAACAATTGTATTTTTTATGTAATTTTTTAATAACTCATAATTCTTTTAGAATTAATAATAAGACCAAGTTGAGAGTGACGATTAGAGTCATCTTTTCTCTCTTCAGTCTTTATATGATTTTCAAAGATATTTATAGACTTAATTTATTAATTTAATAAGATTCTATATAATAAAATTCTTTTTTCATAATTTTTTTATTGTTAAACTTATTATTTTATTATTATTTTTCTTTAAATCGTAAAACTTACAACTTAAAATAATAAACTAACTAACTAAGAAATAATTTAAACTAACTAACTAAGAAATAATTTTTTTAACACAAGCACGACACGTGTCTGACGGGCCGTGCTCGCATACGATGTCCAGGCTTACGCCCAGGCGGTTGTGGCCGTGTCTTGGCTGGGCCGTGCTGGGCAACGGGCCGTGCTCGCATACGATGTCCAGGCTTACGCCCAGGCGGTTGTGGCCGTGTCTTGGCTGGGCCGTGCTGGGCAACGGGCCGTGCTCGCATACGATGTCCAGGCTTACGCCCAGGCGGTTGTGGGTGTGTCTTGGCTGGGCCGTGCTGGGCAATGCTGGTACTTAGCTCAACCATCTTCTTCCTCCTAGAAAAAGAATAATAATAATAGAAAAAAAATCCCAAACTTCCACACCCCCACCCCTTTTCTGAGCCCCACCCCCACTCCTCTCTTTTGTTCTCTGCTCAGCAGTCAGGCAAAAGAAAGGGAAAAAAACTCCCTTTGCTCTCTGTTCAGCTCCAAGGCAAATAAATAAAAATAAAACTAAATAAATAAAGAAGATAATAAATCATCTCCTTTACATTCACAAGAAGAGTTTGCCATCATTATCATCTGGGTCTCGCCTATACGAAGAAGCTTGAGGATTTTTTGCAAAGTTGACCGCTGGTTTTTTTTTCAACAAGGCTACTAGTTTGAGATAAGTGCAGTCCCGAATTCCTTTAATTAGTCCATAAATTTAATCAAATTATTACTTTTATAATTTATTATATTTAAATTATTATTATTCATATATTTTGAATTTTTATTATTTAAATTTAATGATTAGTTGTTAAATATTCAATAAATATGTGTATTAGTTGATAAATGAATATTTATTTTAATTAGATTTATACTTATTGCAAAAATTAACTACATATCCAACTAAAACCATTAACGTACTCGTAGTTAAAACTTAATAACTATGAAACATATAGGAAGTGAGGATAATATATTCATTTAGTTTATCTCCTTCTTTTTATTTGAGAGTTTAGAATTGCAGATCTATTTTCAGTTCATTTGTCCAAACTCTTTACTTACATTTAGATCTTATTACAAAAGATCCTAATGCTTCTTTTAATAAATTATTCACTTTCTTTAGAAAACTTCATATGCATGCGTGTATGTGAATGAGATTTACATATAGTTTTGAATACGTCGTCGAATGCTATCCGTAGTTGAACATGCAGGGATATGGATATATTTTAAATATATCCGAATTCTCTTTTATTGTTAATTTGATAGAGATTTAGCCTAAGTGTTATGTTTTATAAAGAATTTATATCTGTTTTTGGCTGAGTTCTATTTGATTATTGTAGGAAAATGAACCGATTTATGTCGGGCTCACTAACCGATGCTACTGTACATAGGGTTCCAATTCTTGAACCCAATGTCTGCAACTTCATAATTAGATGAGATCTGAGCTTGAATGACCCGATATCAAGTTTTCATAAAATCCCTATGACTACCTGCGGGTGGATGTTGGGTGAGCATTTACTTAGTGGTTTTTAGCACATGTATCACTCTACTTAAAAGAAATCACATCTTTGCCTTATTGGTAATTTCACATATCTCTTTTGATTAAGCCCAAAAAAAAAAAAAAAAAAAACATATATCTCTTTTTGTATTTTTTGAGTTATTTTATAACTCTGTGCTTTTAACATGTGGAAATGGATCAAGGTTAGAGTTCAATGACGAACAATTACTTTAGAGTAGTTTTTATGATTTGTAGGACAAAAGTAGGTTAGATGTATCGATGTAATTTTTTTTTTTTTTTTGAATTTATCCCTTTCACATACCGACATTAACGTTAGGTAAAAATAAAAGATTATGACTATACTCTTGGTTCATTGGTATCTAGATTGATAAATTGTTATCATTTATGATTAAAAATCAGGTCGGTCATGTTTTAATATCATGAAAATTATTATCACTCAATTTTGCTATTGGTAGCTAAAGAAAGAATATGTGTGCAAAATAACTCAAAACCATGAGAGCATATGGAAATACCAATAACACGCTGATAAGAAACAATTAGAAGAAAAATTTATTACTTATCCCACAGTTTTTCAGTCGCATGTACCTCAATTTATCAAACCACAGAAAATAAATAAATAAATAAATAAAATTTGGACACCAGATTCGTTTTGTCCAGACTACTCGTTATAGTATTGATCCTGTAAATGGGTTCTTCTTCTTAGGCATCCCATATGCGGTAATTCTCCAGCAAGGAAATATGTTGGTTATCTTACTCTTGCTCTAGTTTCGGCCTGGTGCCACTGCATTCCCATCTCTCACTGGTAAACATGAGCATAGACAAGTCCGAGGGCAATTTTTAATCTATCATATATAAAATTTTAAATTAGATGAAAATTTTATTTTTCTAATTTAAATTTTAAATAAAACAGACAAAAAATTTACCATGAAACTATTCTCCCGTTCTCACTGGTACACGTCCTATTGTTTATTAAGAACAAATCCTTTTTTCCTGAGAAGTTTTAAGATTACTTTCTGCTATCTCTATGGGCTATTTAGCCGTTCATAGATCCTGTCTTGGGCCTCTTCTGTGATGGGCTCTAACGAACTGTACTGATCAATAAAAGATAGAAGAGAACAATTAAAGATAAACGGTAACTACCAAACCCAGCGGGATCTGCCATCATCATCATGATGTAGAGATGCACAAGTAGCATAAACATCAAGTTTATTTCCTTTGTCTGTTCATTTCCCAGATATCCATTGCAGAATCTGTACGTACGAAGTACCGACACTCATTCGAGAATAAAATTTGACGGCCATCGTACAGGTAACCTACCCTTGCAACCAAGACTTCAACAAAGAAAAGAATTCCAAAAATGAATACTCGCCCTCCTCGTTTGGAGCAGGGAGAACACTGAAGCAGGATACTTGGAGGAAAAAAGTTTACATAGGCTACTTACATTAGGTGCAACAGATATTATATACAGTAACCATACTAGTATTGTAATGGGATCCATAATTGATACATGCAAGAGTAAAACAACTGTGATTGACGAACAAACCTACACAACCAATTCATCTTCCTCCTCCATCAGCCTCCAGAGCTTCTCTCTTCCATGTTAGTAACTAGCTTGCCAAGGTTCTGGCAGAACATTGGCAGTCACCACCAGTGTTTTCACCTCAAGCTGCATTATTAGGAAAACATTGCACAACATTTAACAGTTTGATGCCAATTAAACATACCAAACCAAAAGGTTAACTATAATACTACCGTGCATGATAACCTACTGCTATAGGGGTAACTTTCCTATTTATTACTAGCAACTCGACAAACTGGGGTCTATTTCTCGTGAACGACAAATATTCCAGCATATAAAAACCTAAAATAAAACAACTCTCGGAAAACTTCACCATTAACTTCACACGAACAAGAGAAACTTTCAAATGGATCAGGAACAAACTAGAATAAACTTTTTTTTTTTATTATTATTATTTTTGACTCAATCAGGCAGAAGAGCTTTCACACAAAAAAGCGTAGGTATCCGTTTTCCTTTTCCCCTAGTGAGGAGAGATAATGAAACCCATTCTTCAATATGTGACTTTTCCAATTACAAAGAAGTGCTTTAACAATACCCTAGACACAAAAGAACATTTATCCTAACAGACGACAAAGGTGACGCCAAAAGTCAGTCTCTTGTACCTATCATACAGATAGAAAGCTACATGTGGAGATGATACCAAGCTAGTTAAATGTCTATGTAACACCACCTACTTGGTATCTGGATAATAGAACGTAGTACACTACCAATTGTTAAAATAGTTTATAAGTCATCACAGATTCCTCCCTAAAAAAGACTAACTACAATTATTTTATGGATTCATGGGAATCATTATAAACTTCTCCAACTTTTGTCTCATGCCTGATGTGGAACTATTCGAGCTAGAGGTATTATAGTTTGGTTATTATCAAAGACATGATGACAATAGTTAGACAGGGCAGCTTTTAGATGGTGTCAATCGGTAGGAATTCTCCAACAGCTATTTTTTTCTCTGGTGAATACTTCAAAGCTCAGTTTCTTATCTTAGCATGAAACCTTCAATACGTTTATTTTTGGTAAACCACCCACCCATTGTGCACATAAAGGAAATGATTCAACACTCACAAGCATCTTAATTAGTCTCGAAGAGAAGTTTATTCATCAATTTTTTTTACACAGTTTTAAACCAAATGGACTTAGAATAAAGAAATTAAAATAGGGGTGAATTTCCTAGACAGCTAACTACCAGCTACCCTTCATCTTCCCAGCCTTTCACCATTAAATAAGGGTCAATACCCAAGAAGTTTGTTTTGGTTGTGTGTGTATGTGGCTACAAGGATCATGGTTATTAATGGTTATTAATGCTAGTTACTGTAGAATTGATAAGTCAACATCAATGTACAACATCAGGATCGTGGTTATTAATGGTTATTAATGCTAGTTACTGTAGAATTGATAAGTCAACATCAATGTACAACATCATCTTCTAACAAAACCCTTATCCCAAATTTTACGATTGACTACATGAACCATTTATTCCTAAGTTCAGTTAAGGATCATCTCCATAGTTAACTAGTTTTATATCTATTTTAATTGATTCCATCCATGTTCTTATTAGCCTACCTCTAGTTTCTAGACCTATTAACTATAATTACATCACTACTCCTAATTGGTGCACTAATAGTACTCCGTTATATACATCCAAACCATCTCAATAAATGTGCTCTCGTTTTATCCTCAATAGCAAAAACTTCTAACTTATTACGGTTACAGTAATTTCTTATTCTATTTCTTAGCCGTATATAACTCATCCAACTTAAACATTTTCATATCTATCACACTCATCTTGAAATATGTTCCTTAATCACCCAACTTACTGGACTACAAAGCATTGCTTGACGTATAATTGTCCCATATAGTTTTCCCTTCAATTTTATAGATATTTTGCGATCAAATAGAATTCTAGAAGCACTTCTCTATTGTAACTATTATGTTTGTCCTATGTGTCACATCTTCCTCAGTCTCACTATCTTTCATGAATGACTGATCTCAAACATCAAAAGTTGTTGGTTTAGAGTATGTTTTAACCAGCAATCGGAATTGTATGGTCATTCCAACTCACAATTTTGTTGAAGTTACAACACATATATTTCGTCTTTCTCCTACTAATTTTAAATCCATTAGATTGAAAAACTTCACTCCCCTTTCTATTTATTCTGCCCGTACTTCCACCCACTAGCTAGGAAGCATGGACACGGACAAAGATTCAGACACGGATTCAAATACGGAAACAGAATGCATTTGTGAAAAAATGATGACACGGACATGGCAAGGACACGGAAAAAAATAAATATAAGTATGTATTCTTCTATTATTAAAATAATTATTGTACTAAAATATTCAATACGAAAGCACTAACAATGTATAGATTCGTGTCTCTTCATTCCTTTACAAAGAATAAGACTCACCATCAATTATGCATCTCTCTCTCTTTTCCACTCTCTATAGGTAAATAGATAAAAGAAAAGATGGAGATGATAGCAGATATTGATCAACATAGAATGTGAATACAATTTTTTTTTTTCAAATATAGAAACTAAACAAGACTCTCGTCCTAGGGAAAAACATTGAAGTATGACTCCATAAAACTAACAAGGTATGCATAGATGTTACCAATTTATTAATATTTATCTTCGATTTTTCATATCATTCAACTATTTTTTTTAGATACAACCTACAAGAAACTCGGGCACAGTAATGATACAACATTTTTTCCTTTATTCTATTGAACACACTGCATGGCGTGTCCGGTTTTTAGCATGTCTGATATGGACACGTATCTAATACGGACACGGCATCCCAACAATGTACATGTGCTTCTCAGCCCACTAGTATAATATCATCCAGAAAAAAGAACATGCACGATAGTACCTCTTTCTGTACATGCCTAATAAGTTCATGCATATCTAAAACAAAACGAGAAATACTTGGAGCTTATCCTTGGTGTAAACTTGTAGTGACAAAAAAAAATGTTTCATCTCATCTCCCATTGTTTCGTAAATTTACTCAAAATAATTTCATAACAAAATAAATTTCGAAAAATAATTTTCAAACTGCTAGTCGAATCAACTGGATTTCATATATACCTTCATGCAGTGATATGAGCATGTTGAATTAGATCTAGATGTCCATTGCTTCTTTAAATGCATTAAAGTACCTTAATATTTTAGGTTTCAGTCTTATTAGTTAACAAAATTTACTATTATATCAAAACAAAATCAAATTGTAAATCAAAAACACCACCAGCATGATGGTGTCAGCTACTGTAACAATCTGAACTATCCTAGATAACATGTTATAGTGGAATCAAACATGGTTAGATACTACACACACCTACATATGTCATGATGTATACCAAGTGAGTGCTCTTACCCATTCAAGCATCTTTATTAATATTAGTTGAATATTAAGGTGAATTTTCTTATTGCACGTCTAAGTGGGTATAATATTGATTATAAATCAAAAACACCACCAGCATGATGGTGTAAGGTACCATAACAATCTGAACTCTCCTAAATGACATGTTCTAGAGAAATCAAACATGGTTAAATACCACACACACCCACATGTGTCATAATGTACACCTAGTGAGTGCTCTTAAACATCCAAGCATCATTATTAATATTAGTTGAATATTAAGGTGATTTTTCTTATTGCACATTTAAGTGGGTATAATATTGATTATAAATGTCACCATAATTCTTATAAATCTTATTTGTTAGACCACGCACTTGATTGAATCATAAGCAGGAAATATGATCTAATATAGTGAGCTCTCTGATTAGTACTTAATAAGCAACTAGTTAGGACACTAAGTTGCAACAGACTATCATAAGCACAAGACATACAAGATGTGAAGGTAGGTCTTAATCATCGGCATGAGGAGACCTAGATATATCATAGGCACAATGTAGATATGTGCAGTACATGACCATACTTAATTCTCCGTAACATGTTGCCTCGAAGATAGAGAGTTCAAATTTTTAGAGTCCCTTAGACATGATGGTGATATTGTTGCTGATTTGTAATTTGAATATGCTTTGTGTTATGATAAATCTTGTTTAACTAATAAGATTACGATCTTGAAATATTTGGTTGCTTAAATTCATTTAGGGAAGCAATGGAAATCTACATGAAATTGAGCACGCTCATATTGATGAGCATAACTTTACAGTCTTTTGACTATGAAGCTCTATAAAATCCAGTCGACTGGTGGTTTGAAAATTATTCAATATTTTCTTATAAAATTTTATAAAATCCAGTCGACTGGTGGTTTGAAAATTATTCAATATTTTCTTATAAAATTTCCTAAGAGTAAAAGTACTACAAATTGTTTTAAAATTCATGGAGCAATCAGAATTTTAGCCCTGAGTAACTAGGTGAATTGAATATTCATCCAAAGCCTAAAGAAAAAGGAAATTTGATGTATGGAATAGACTGCTTGAAAAGTTAATATTTTAATATTAACTGCGATAGACTTTTGAAGAACAGTCAGTTAAATAGGAATTTGGCTGTTAAATTAAAATTATTAGTCAGAAAATAATTTAATTGACAAGTGACTCCTAACATGAGATCCCAATCAGTCTTTGTTTAGGTAAAGGTCAAATGCAACTAATGTTCTTAGATAATTGTGAAACACTATTAGTTAAAACTAGACATACATCTGGTATGTTGCTAAAGTCTTAAAGATTAACTGACAAGCACCCTACATAAAGAAGTAAGAGCATAGATATAAATACCACAACAAAAAATCAAACTTGAACTTGGTAAAGACTGAGAAGATAATAATTCTTCTAGAGTTCCTATCAACTCCATTTTGGCATTCTTATCAGCGACAATTGGATACATTCGCTTGAGCAGGATCATGAAAAGATCTTGTGGCTTCACAAATAGTTCATACATGTGGATTTAAGTTTTGCAGTCATTGAGGTAATATTGTTATTTCTAATTAAACCATAACTTCAATGCCCACATTTCCACTTTTAGATTTACATAGTTTTTGCAACCCTTCCTCAAAAATAAATAGCATTGGAAATTCTTGTCCTTTCATATTATAGGTTTTTCACCAAGATAATAAAAAGAAAAAACCATCAGGATGGGTAAGAGCAAGGGTTAACAGTCTATGTTCATTGTATGTGAAGATAGCAGCCATCATATTATGGTTCTTGCTGATTAAATTCTTTGATTGGTTCAACTGAAAGAGCACATGGTTCTATTTGAACATGGGTGCCAAGTGAATATTGTGGAGTTATGAGTACCATGTTTCCCAATCTATAATATCATGGTTCTATCCTAAGCTTCAAAAAGACAACGGAAAAAAAAAAAAAAAAAACTATGGTACCCAATCATCCATCCAGGAAAACCATGGTCCAAGGCAACACGATGACTGTAGCATATTTTCTCACTAATGACATCTAGCATATAACCTGTGCAATGCACATGTATGATATTTTGAGCATAATTTCATACCTATGCAAATTTGTAATCTCAAAGGTTAATATGAAAAAGGTAAATGAGATATCATTAGTGTGTGTGTGTGCGCGCGCGCGCGTGCGCAAAATATTAATTATGGATTTATATCATGATGCTCGTGAGGTTACTAAATTTCTATTTGCTTTTAGTAGGTTGCAGGCCCCACCTTGTACCATTGGATGTTGCGTCCACCACACCTCCCACCCTTTAGCGTAATATTAGTAAGATATATACATCAATCTTCAAAGATAATTTCATCAAACTAAATCGTATTCTGCAAGAACAAATGAAAAGAAGGCAGTAGAACAGATGATTGGGTGGTCATTCATAATTAACATAGAAACCAAATAATGGTTATAGGGATCCTGTTAGAATTCATACTTTGAATCCGTTAATTTTTTGGAGCTAAAAATTAAGGAGAATCTATTTGTCAATTACAGTATATTCATTTGTTCAAATCCATGAATAGAGTGAATGTAAATTGGCTTAAAGAAGAAAATATAAATGGATATGAATGGCCAAATGGGTACTACTGTTCGAACGAGTGTGACTATTCAAATGAGTGCGACTATTCGAAGGGTATAACCATTAGAATGGGTGTTAATGGTATTGTGTAATAATTTAAATATAAGCGAGTATAACTATTTGAAAGGTTATACAATGGATATATGTTTGAAATTTAAACATGAAGGGGTGACCACTTGAACAGTTGTAACTGTTCATGCACCATTTGAATTTTAAATAATGTGATTCACACCATTTTACCACAAACGATTGTATCCCTTAAAAAGTCTATAAATAGGCCATGGCTTTGCATTTCATAGAAGAGGAGAAGAAATTTATTTTCTTATAATAAAATCTCATTACGCATTCATTCCATTCATATACAACGGAGAGTATAACTTTATTTGATTCGTTGAGGCAATTGGATTACTGCTTCCTTCCAATTGTAGTGCGATCGTTGTATCTTGAGAGACTGATACATATTAAGTTTCAAAAGCCTATATAGTGGAGGGCAAATAGGTCCTAAGAAAATAGTGCTCAATACTAAACTCGATCATCTGTTCTAACGGTTTTCAGTAATGTCTTTCTTAACTTTTTCTTTTATATAGTTTATTTATTTATTCGCTTTCTTATAAATTTACAATCTATTTAATTTTATGTTACATGTTCAAATTTCCAATATCTGATTTTTGTTTAGTTCAAGCCAATATAATAGTATCTAATATGTCAATATTTCCAACAAACTTAACACTGACTCGTGACAGAGCTAAAACTATTATTTTTAGTTGTATTACTATTTAATTAAGAGAATTAGTTCTTCTGTCATAATTCTATTTACACAAGAGGTTATTACATCTCTCTCTAAACTTGCTTGTTAAAAATAGAACATTGTTCGTATTAAATTTAAAAAATTAGTTAATTCGGGATTTAACCTTGATTCTATTATTAATTGAAAGAAAAAGATTTTATCTAAAATCTAAAATATTACTTTGATATTTTGTTTTGGTTAGATATTAATCTTTGGATTAATATACGGTTTAAACTTCAATAAAGAGCTTTGTTCTATGATTTAGAAAATTTAAAGATTAAAAGAGAATATATTTAGTATATATTTTTTGGTTAAAGATTCCACTTAATTCAAAAATTATTTTGAGTTGGTGGCTTAAGAAATTTTCTATAAAATTTAAATAGAAATTTTGTTTCTGTATATTATTACTATTATTACACCTGATATGTCCACTGTTGTAATCACTGTCATGGTTACTCCAATTGTGCCCTCAAGCCAGTACGAGAAACCAGAGAAATTCAGTGGTATTAATTTCAAGAGATGGCAACAGAAAATGTTATTCTACCTCACTAAACTGAATTTGGCCAAATACTTAAAAGAGACTGTCGGTTATTAATGAATATGACCAGCAGTTTGTGAAAATGGTTGATGCATGGAAATATGCAATTTCTTATGTAAGAATTATATCCTCAATGGATCGGACGATACACTATACATTGTATATAATTTAATTCTTACTATTAAGGAACTTTGGGAGTTTTTAGATAAATATAATTCAGAAGATGCCGGCTCTAAGAAATATGTAGTTAGTAAGTTTTTGGATTACAAAATGATATGACTCTAAAAATAGGATCAACCAAGTACAAGATCTTCAAATAATAATTCACAAAATTAATGTTGAAGGTATGACTATCAGTGAATAATTCCAAGTGGCTGCAATTATTAAAAATCGCTACCATCTTGAAAAGAATTCAAATATTACTTATAGTATAAACGTAAAGAAATGTTACTTGAAAATCTAATTGTATGACTGAGGATTGAAGAAGACAACCACACTTCTGAAAAGAAAAATGAAAATCTATACTTTGTTTCTAAAACTAATGTGAAGGAACAATCTAAAAGGTCTAATGATAGGAAGTATAAGCACGCTGGAAAAAACTCTTAAGGGTGGTGATTCGAAAAGGTTCATTGGCAAGTGCTACAACTGTGACAAGTTTGGACATTGTGCAAAAGACTGCTGAGTACGCAAGGCACCAGATTCTTCTACGAAGAAAAAGCACCCTAATACAGATTTGACCGAAGTTGATAATCTTTGTGCAAATGTTGAACATGTATATGTTATATCTGTTGTCTCATAAGTTAACCTATTTGGTATCAATCCAAAAGAATGGTGGGTGCACACTGCGGCCATACGCCATACCTGTGCCAACAAATGGATGTTCTCAATATATGAAACTGTGGAAGAACTATACATAGGTAACTCTGCAATCTCCAGGGTTGACTATACATGGGTAACTCTGCAATCTCCAGGGTTGAAAGACAATGAAAGATTATGCTGAAGATAATTTCGGGAAAAAAAACTTACTCTAACTGATGTACTTCATGTACCAGATATTCGCAAGATCTGGTTTCTGGTTCAGTTTTAAGTAAGAAAGGATTTAAGTTTGTATTTGAGTCTGATAAATTTGTACTTACAAAAAAATAGTATGTATGTAGGTAAGGGGTATATGACTGATGGTCTGTTTAAAATAAATGTAAGGTAAGAGGTATATGACTGATAGTCTGTTTAAAATAAATGTAATAACTATTACCTCTAAGACCACTAATAATAATAATAATGATTCTTCTGCTTATGTAATTGAATCTCTTTATATCTGCCATGATAGATTAGGTCATGTTAATTATTATACTCTGTGTAAATTAGTTAATTTAAATATGTTGCCTCATTTTAATATTAATTTTAATAATAAATGTGTAATATGTGTTGAAGCCAAAACGGCTAAGCCTTCGTTTCATTCTATAAAACGAAGCATTGAACCTCAAAAATTAATTCATACAGATATATATGATTTAAAGTCTATTCAAACTAGAGGTGGAAAGAAATACTTCATTATTTTCATTGATGATTGTACTAGATATTGCTATGTATATCTGATAAGAAGTAAAGATGAGACAATTGAAATGTTTTTATAATACAAATATGAAGTTGAGAAGCAACTTAGCAAAAAGATAAAAATGCTAAGTGATAGAGGTGGTAAATATGAGACCATTCGCACAAATTTGTGCAGAATATGATATTATACATCAGACAATTGCTCCTTACATTCCTCAGCAAAATGAAATTGCTGTGTAAAAACAAAACCCTGAAAGAGACGATGAATGTCATGTTAATAAATTCAGGTTTACCCCAGAACATGTGGGGGAAAGTTTTGCTTTCTGAAAATTATATTCTCAATAAAATACCACGAAAGAAACTGAATAAATCACCTTATGAATTATAGACAGATCGAGCACCTAATCATAAATTCTTATGTATGGGGATGTCTTACAAAGATTGCAATTCCTACTCCTAAAAAGGACTAAAATTGGACCTAAAACAATTGATTATATATTTATTGGATATGCACATAATAGCAGTGTATATCGTTTCTTAGATAATCCAAAGATATATATATATTCTATTATTGAATCTAGGAATGCAGTACTCTTTGATAATATTTTTCCTAGGAAACAGTATGAACCAAGTTCTCCTAAAAGAACTTGTGATAATATAATAAGAGAAACAAAATCTGATTATGTAAATGAAAGTAATGAGGATGAACATATATGAAGCAAAAGGGCCTGCATTTATAAATCCTTTGGTTCGGATTTTCTGACATACTTATTAGAAAAGGAACCTCAAAGCTATAAAGAGGTTATGCCTACACCTAAAGCTCCGTTTTGGAAAGAAACCGTAAACAGTGAAATTGAATCTATTATTCAAAATCATACCTAAAAAATTATAAATCTTCCTCCAGTAAGTAAACCATTAAGTTATAAATGAATCTTTAAGTGAAAGATAAAGCCGATGGGTCTATAGATAAATACAAAGCTAGACTTGTAGTAAAAGGCAAAAGACAAAAAAAAAATGTAGACTATTTTGATACTTATTCACCTGTAGCAAGAATAACATCTACAAGATTAATAATTGCATTTGTAGCATTATATAATCTAGAACTTTATCAAATGGATGTAAAAAAAAGTAGTTTTAAATGGTGAACTGGATGAAGAAATCTACATGGAACAACTTCCAGGACAAGAAAAGAAAGTGTGCAGTCTTGTTAAGTCATTGTATGGACTTAAACAAGCTCCTAAATAATAGCATTAAAAATTTGACCAACTTATGTTATCAAATAGATTTCGATATAATAAATACGATAAATGTGTGTATATAAAAGAGATATGCACAATTATACCATTATGTGTCAGTATGTAGATAGCATGATTATCACCAGCAACACCGTTGCTCTAATTAAGGTTGGTGAAAATTATGTTAATACGAAAATTTGACATGAAAAATTTAGATATTGCAGATATTATTCTTGGTGTTAAAATCACCAAAATATCTGATGGATATATCTTATCTCAATCATATTATATCAAAAAGATACTTGATAAATTTGATAAGTAAAATAATGATATAGCTAAAACATCTGTTGATATGAATCTACATCTTACAAAGAATACAAGTGCTAGTATATCACAATATTCTCAGATCACAGGCAATTTTATGTATTTAATAAATTGTACAAGACCTGATATTGCATACTCAATAAGCAAACTGAGTAGATTTATGAGTAATCCAAGGGAGAACCACTGTAAAGCAATATTTGATGTACACTGCTAACTATGGGTTGCGCTATACAAGATATCCAATAATGATTGAAGGTTACGCTAATACTAACTAGATTATAGATTCCAAAGTCGTAAAATCCACAAGTCGATATATTTTTACTATTGGAGGTGCAATTATCTCTTGGAAATCCTCAAAACAAATATGTATAGCCAGATCTACTATAAAATCCGAGTTTATTGCTTTAGATGAAGCTGGAGAAAAAGCAGAATGGCTTCAAAACTTTTTAGAGGATATCAATGTGGCCTAAACCTATGTTAGCAATTTGCATCTATTGTGATAGTCAATCAGCAATTGAAAGGGCACAGAATGCAATATATAATGGAAAATCACAATATATAAGTCGTAGATATGATACTGCAAAACAGTTGCTTATAAATGGAATAATATCTCTTGATTATGTAAAATCAAATGATCATATTGCAGATCCATTAACAAAAAGCTTGATCAGAGATCAAGTATATAAGTTATCGAGGGGAATGGGACTGCAACCCACTACAACAATAACAACTAAGCCTTTTATCCCAAGTATTTGGGGTAGGCTACATGAACCAAAAAAGAATCATGTCGGATCGACTAGAGATCTATAATAGAGTAAATCTATAATGACAACTCAACCTATCTGACTAGAGATTTCAAGATCTAGGCTCAACGGGACAACTGAATTGTCGGGGACTTTGAACGAATCACTGAGGAAATAATTCCTATCACATTTCTATAGTAAATAGTGATTAACTTGCAATGTGTGTAAGGATAGACTATATTTTAATGATCCTTATATCTTGAAAATCCAAGTGGAATATAGCAGGATACTCTTAATGAGAGATTACCAATATGAGTGTGAAAGGACCGCTTCTATAAGAATGGCAAAGGCTAAGTTCTCTAGAGCACTCATAGAATTACCAAATTGTCCATGGCCAAAATTGACACAACTAAAAAGCATCAATTAAAGTTTGTAAGGAATCATGTGAATATTATTGTCAGTTTACATGAAAAACTGAACAGTTCAAGACATCATGCTCATTATTTAGCAAGTAATATTTCACTAGGAAATGTTCAAAGCCAAAAACTACCTCCCCCAATACGATAACTTTCTATTATACTCTCTATTTCATCTGCATTATCTGTATTAGCATTTTAAGTCATTTTACTCATGTGGGGATTCTTAGAATTCATGCTTTGAATCCGTTAGTTTTTTAGAACTAAAAATTAAGGAGAATCCATTTGTCAATTACAGTATATTCACTTATTCAAATCCATGAATGGAGTGAATGTAAATTGGCTTAAAAAAGAAAATATGAACGGGTGTGAATGGCTGAACGGATACTACTGTTTGAACGAGTGTAACTGTTCGAATGAGTGCGACTGTTCGAAAGGTGTGACTATTAAAATGAGTTATAATGGTTGAATTGTGTAAGAATTCAAACATAAGCGGGTGTAACCATTTGAAAGGTTACAATAGCTCATACGCTACTTGGCCAATGGATATACATTTGAAATTTAAACATGAAAGATGACCACTAAAACAGTTGCAACTATTTATGCACCATTTGAATTTCAAACAATGCAATTTACACCATTTTACCACAAAAAGTTGCATCCCTTAAAGAGTCTATAAATAAGCCATGCCTTTGCATTTCATAGAAGATGAGAAGAAATTCATTTTCTTATAATAGAATCACATTACGCATTCATTCTATTCATATACAACAGAGAGTATAGTTTTATTTGATTCGTTGAGGCAATTGGATTACTGCTTCTTTCCAATTGTAGTGTGATCATTGTATCCTGAGACTGACGCCTACTGAGTTCCAGAAACCTTAGTGGAGGATGAATCAGTCTTAAGGATATAACTTCAATGCTAGACTCGATTTGCTACTCTAACGGTTTCCATTAATGTCTTTCTAACTTTTTCTTTTACATAGTTTATTTATTTATTCGCTTTCTTGTAAGTCTGCAATCTGTTTAATTTTATTTTACATGTTCGGACTTCCAATATCAGGTTTTCGTTTAGTTCAAGCCAATATAACAGTATCTAATCAATCAATATTTCCAACAGATCCTAGAGAGACCTTATAGGGTGGGAAGGGCATATAGTACTGGGAAGCTAAGAAGAAGGACATGGAAGAAAATTTGATACACAAAGAAAAATGTATCAATCATGCAAAGATGTTAAGGACAAAAACGGTCTTTATAATTGAGATGTTCACTTAGATTGAACAAAATGTTTGCATAACAGGTAATGATTCGGATGTTTAACTAACAAACAATCTGATGAGTTAGCTAAGCATCTTCTCTTGGCAACCCAAGCATATGTGTAGATTAGGCTAACAATAATAATGCAAGTTTAAAGGACATATTCCGCTGCAGATGTAGATGCCCTTAGTTTGGAAGCCCCCAAGATGACTGCATATACACGTCCACAAGATCATCATCATCCAGGCCATTTTTTCTAAATGATTTGGGGCCCAGCTTGGAGCACAATTCAAAGTTGAGAAAGCTCAATATTGACCTAATTCTATGATGACCTTCTACGAGTCAATGCCAAACACTTGGCAAAAGAAACTATAGGCAGGAGGATCCAGTCACAGAACCAAGAACTATTGCAGACTCATCATTGCTAGAAATCATATGATCAATACATAGAGAGATATTGCAAAAAGGATATCAATAAAAGAAATAAGAATTAACTACATACCCAATACTAATCATGGAAACTAATTTAGGCAAAAAAATGGAAGAAAGGGGGAAATTCGAAAAGGAATTTTAAACTCACAAATGTTACTTTTCACCGTTTGCAGCTCTCTGCAATGAACTGACGACTTATGAGGTAGAGGAAGTTTTTGCTCCTGCAAAGCTACCATAAATTAGACTGGAAATGAAGACTTTAGAATTATAACATATACCTTTTGAACAAAGAGCAGTATTCATCTTTGGCACTGATACCTGATCATGAATACGCAACTGAAAACTGCCGATATGCTCAACTTGGACCTCGTAAAACTTCTTTCTTTTCAAGCACTGCAAGGCTGCTGCAGAAGCAAATTGAATTCAGCATTTACTTACTAGTCACTACTGAAATATTACAGGTTTACTTCAACCAAGCTTTATCTACATAGACATGCAAACAAATTAATATTACACTGATGACAGCAACGACATTACTATGAGAAAGCACACTCAATAAACTTTTTAACATATCCCTTGATCCAACCTAAGATGATTCAGAACCAATAGGTTAATTACTGCATATTCGTGAGTATAGATCAAGCTATGAGGCACCTAGGAGAAAAGAAAATTGCAACCAAACATTGGCATTGGAGACAATGTTCTCTCTGGGTTGTTTACACTCCTAAAACCTGCCTACCACATGTGCCCTCAACATTTTGAGAGAGATGTATAATAAAATGTTGTACTGGACAAAAAGTTGATCAGAGTATGGCATCCCTAGAGTTGCGTGTAATAATACACTTATATGCATGCTTATGATCTAGATGGATTGAAATTAATGTTAAATACTTAAATTCTCAAAGTTGATGCACACCTTGTTTGTTCTTTGCCTTCGTAAATTCTTTTGCCCTCTCAACTTCTATAGATATCTTCTTTTGCAGCACGATCTCCTTTTCCTTGAGCTTTTCAAGGGCCTGCAATTTGAAAACACCACAAGTAACAGGATTGTTTGTGTAAATTAGCATGCCAGAAAATTTCAAGTTTACAATATGAGAAACATGTGCACTTCGTAGGGTAACCCCTCCAGGTTTCAAACCCAGGACCTTTCTGTCCCCTTGTTACAATCACTACCAAGCTCCTGTTGGCATGATACTTTTTCCCAAATTAATTGAGATTATAAATGCTTGAAAAGCATAAGTAGATTTTTCCAAGTGCTGTGCTACGATAACCATAAAAGGTAAACTTCACTAAGTAAATACTTCTGGATTGAACTGCTAATAGACCATCGTTTCACACTGCTAACAAACCATCATTTCAATTGCAGAGCTGAATTTGCAGCAAAACTGAAAAGCGAGAAGAGGAGAGCTTTTTAGAGAAATGATTTCCATTAAGTGGCTTGTTCGTATGCTGCCATGCTAGTAATCTAATTTCTGCTTCTATCACCTCAAAATAACATTTGGAGAAAGAAAACTATCCAAAAACCTCTTGCCACATGTTGATAAGAAATAGACTCATTTAGGAGAGCCCAATACACCTTTAGCTGGATTAAAATTACTTTTAATTAAGTTCGATGGGCTGTAAGCAATGTCACACCTGCAAGTGCTAGGATAACTAGTATTCCCATTTCGTTAGCCGTAAATGGTGTTGCCCCACGTGAACTAATCACTCTTCGGTTAGCATCAAATTATGCTGCATGAAGCGAATATTTCTGACGTTTCAAATGGAAGGACAAGGACTACAATGGTGACATAGCTACACTCTCCCACTTAAAACAAGCTACCTTATTCAATTTCATCAGTGCAAAAGAAATAACAAGGGTTGAAATGCTAAGATCTTTCTCAAAGGAGGAGAGTTTAAATCTACATGCAAACAGATAAGCATATGTCAACTATTTTCAATTGACTCTTAACATTATTTACCATCAGAAGCCATATGTTCTTGACATTAGGTTATGCAAATTCTTCTTCACACCTTCCGCTCACCTTATTTGAGTATAGCTCTTTGATATGTGATTCCCTTCGAAAACTGTTCCAAGATAAAACAGTCTTGTTTTCCATATATCAAATCTTCCTTACTGGGACCGTACAAGCTAGACCATTCCCTAGACCAAACCTCAATGGCAATCCATGCTTCATGTATTGTACTCGAGCTACTCGCTTTAACTTTGTAGTTTGTTCATCTAAACATCAACTGTATACTATGATTGTTATTGCTGTATTGTTAAATTCCTTTCCAAGATATCACAACCTCAAGAGGCCAATTGCAGCTTTATCCAATCTGTTCTGGTCTCCATCAGTTCTCTCTTTATTCACGTCACATACAACACAAGCTAATTCATCAAATAGAATAATAGAATCACGCTGACTCATGTTGTGCACTTCAAGCATGAAATAATGCAAATGTTAAAGCAAATGCAAGGAGAATCAGAGAAACAACACCCTTGACTAATTTCAACTATGTGCATGTATACGTCAAAGGAGGAGCTATACTCATACCAGATACATATCCGATACATATTTGATATTCGAACACTCCGATACTTGACACTAATATGTCCAAATACTCTTTTTGCCATATCCAAAATTTGCAATATATCCTAGACATACCAGAGATATCCTAAATGTAATTAAGACAAACAAGTTGTAAATGAGGCTTAACAATTGCAGAGGCATTGCAGCATATAACTTATCTAGGTCTTTTAATAGAGAATATTACTGTACACACAATTATTAACATTAAACTAGAAAGTAATTATGATGCAGGACGGAAGCGAAATTAGCGATAGGATTTTGAAAACTAGGGTGTTTAAGGAATTGGGAATGAATAGGGAAGAACTTACAGAGGTTTGGGAATTCACCCAGGCGCATCCACGCCTACTCTCCATTAATCCATGAGAAAAGATTTTGATTCAAGTGAAATCCACGCAAGAAATATCTCAGAATTTACAAATATTATTCATCATTTAATTTTCTACAAAATATTTCATACAGAGCTTATTTATAGAAAAATTATAACAAATAAAATCCTAATAGAATCCAAAATCTTATCAAATCCAACAAATGAAATCCTAATAAAGTCAAAAATCCTATCAAATTTGAATCAAACTAAATCAAATCCTATCAGATCTCCAAAACAAATAAAATCATCTCATATCAAAAATCTATCTCCATCAATTCTCTCCGGTTTTAAAACATTCATCCCCAATGAATGCAGAGATAAAAATCGCTACTATAACTAGGATGAACTAATCGACATATACGAAATATCCCAATTGGGCCATGGTGGCCGTCGAGGAGCCGGAACTTGCGTATCATATCTAAATCAAGACGGTGGAGGTGGAGCTGGTTTCTTTGGTAATTTTACATCAAATAACGGTAGATCTGGATAGAAAGTTACAATGGAAGTAATCAAATAAGAACCCCATGAAATATCCATACCACAGATAGTAAAAGCAATCTTCATCAAAATTTCAAAGAAATCTGTATGTTGAACTGGTAATTTCCTCACGATTTCTGTAAGGAATTTCTCAAGGGGAACTAAAATTTTCACCTCATTATCAAAAACAATTTTTTTCTATCTGAAATCTCCCTTTAGATTGGAACTCCTTGTATATCTGCAACTAATATGCAAATACTATCCATAAACACGAATTATCGACAAAGTTTCTTACGAAACTTTAGCATGAGATTTTCCAAATAAACTGTCGGTTTTATGGGCATGTCATATAGGAAAGTAGGAGGTACTTCTATTGGTTTTTGTTTATAAATATGATTATCAGGTACATCCTTATGCGGCTGAAATTTCATAGTTGGTTTTGTTGAGTAATTATCATAAATCTGATCTTTTTAGTCTCCAATTTCTATGGATGGAAAGGAAGTTCCATTTGGCATAAAGAGTGTCTCACCATGAACTTTTGTATCCAGTGTAGACTCCAAAATACATTCACCATAAAAAATAAGAATATCTGTTTCGACCTTATTAGTAATACTATCATCGTTAACCATTAAACTTTTTCATCCCTTTGCTCGCTATACTTTCGAAAACATAGTTGTTCGGGTCTTTTGTTGATATTGGCAAGTATTCATTTGTATTTTTCAAGCTCATCAATTATACATTGAAGTTTTTCATCATTTGTTTTAGGCTCGAACGATAGAAACTGATGAGATGATGACAATAAATTTGAAAAGCGGTGTTGAACATACCGATTACGAAGTAAACGCTGCAAGATATCCCATTCAAGCATAATTTATACTCTCTACTTAAAGTATAAGCTTCTCCACCTAATTTTTGTCGAGCGTAAAGACATTTATGTACTGAAGTCATATCAGAATCTAGAAAGAAATTTTGAAAATGATTATTCTAATCTTGATAATTTTTGTCGATCATCAAAACCGTAAAAAAACGAATATAGTAGCATACATATCACGCTCAACTTGCAATTTATTAACATTTATGTTGATGTAATGACCATAAAACATGAACCCCATATATAATCAATTCAAAATTTTAGCTCAAAAAGTTTAGGAAATACCCAATAATCACGGCAGCCTGAAAATGGCTCGAATCAAAGTTGAAACCGGCTCTAAATCACAAAACTACCCTTAACGGGTCTGCACTGTGATGTGGATTGAATCCAACTTGAAACTGGGTTGGATCTGGAGTGGGTCAGGTCAGAACTCAAATAAAACCCAACTTCTTTAACTTTTGGATGCAGGTCTGATTAAATTGGATCCAATCAAATTCAATCCAAACCTAATAACTCAAACCAAAACCCAAATCAAATCTTTCTTCTCCTTTTTCTCTCTTTCTTTTTTATCTGAATTTTTTTCTCTTTTTTTTTCTCTCTTTCCTTTTTTCTCGCTTTTCTCTTTTTTTCCTTCCTTTCTTTTTTTTTTTGGTCAGATCTGATCTGAACTTCATTTTTTTCTTTTCTTCTTCTGATCTGAATTTCTCTTTTTTTCTTTTTTTGCATATCTGAACAAATCTATTTTTTTTCAAAAATAAAAATAGAAGACAAAAAAGTGAAAAGAAGATGAATATGGAAGGAAGAGGATGGGGATGGTGATGAAATTCAGGCTCTAGTACAAAGTTTGACGCAGGACGGAAGCGAATTAGGGTTGGGATTTTAAAATTTAGGGGTTTTGGACAAATTTAGAAAAGAACAAAAGGGTTTGGGAATCCACCCAGGTGAATCCAAACCCACTCTCAAAGAATTCACGATGAAAAAAAAATTTTGGAACACAGCGAATCCACGCAGTTTCTCAAAATTTAATTTTTTTTATTCAATAGCCAATTTCTACAAAATATTTCATACAGAACTTATTTATAAAAAAAAAACTCCAACAAACAAAATCTTAATAAAATCCAAAATCCTATCAAATCCAACAAACAAAATTTTTATATAATCCAAAATCCTATCAAATCTAAATCAAACTAAATCAAATCCTATCGGATCTCAAAAACAAATAAAATCATCTCATATCAAAATCTATCTCCATCAATTCTCTCCGGCTTCAAAACATTCATCCCCAATGAATGCAGAGAAAGGAATGTTTACACGTCTAGGTTGAACTTCTCTGCATCTACATATCATTCCAATTGGACCACGGTGGCGGTCGAATAATCTATCTCCATCAAAGTATTTCGTATAACCAAACATTGAACATTAACACACAAATATATGTAATATTATTTATGATGAATTCACAATATATCAGTGTCCTAAACATTCCAGATATCATATTCATGTATTCATATGGTATGTATATTACGCACATGAACCTTTGTGTAACTATAATTATATACAATTACTTGCGTATCCTCACTGTCACATGTTTTATTTTTTTTCAAAATTTGATGGATCAGTGTCCATATCATATTGCTCCTGTAGCGCATATCAATGACCATGCTTCACAGCTTATCACTTATAGTCTTATCGATATATATTTTGATCAAATTATTTAGTTATTTAAAGAAGTGTTGTTTTACAGCATAATGCATGTAAGTTAATGGAATACAGTGTAAAATTTAAAACAATCAATATATATGCTTAGTTATTGTTAGTTATTGTTATATCTAATGTTACTGTAGTTCATGAATTTTCACCAACGTACTAAATTTAGAAATAAATTCTAACAAAAGGAATTTACTGTTAACATAGAGGTGTCAGACATCACTATTAGATTATTGGCATTGTGCAGCAGGCTCCTTTAGTACTTTCTCATCTCTAATTTGTTAATATTTTTTCAAAAAACAAGAAAACCGGCTTTGCTAGAAAACCTCGGAGACTGGATCCCCCCTTAACTTATCCTAGCCTATCCTAGCCCCAGCTATGCCCCCAGATATTCAAACCCGGTTAATATAGAAGAGAAGCATTTTAAGACTTCCTTGCTAAACACTATGTTGGCGCGTGGAGGGCAAAAAGTTAAAAGATATTATTTTCAAAATATATGTGGTCAGCAATTTACACAAAATGTAGCACTTAAAAAAGAAGACATAAAATTGAATCTTTAACATATAGACCCTAGAATAAACTACGATAAGAGATCTGAACTAACAAAGAACAAGAAGAGAATGCGTTAAGGTAGGGGCAATATCGTATTTATTGATTGGCAGTACATGTTTATGAAGAGATGAAATTTATGCATAAATTTTATTCTGGAGATCAAATTAGAATTAATTAATATTTGAGACTTTACATCTAAATATTTTGGAAAAAATTAAATGTTAATTATAAATTGAGATTTTCTCAAGAAACTTCTTGTATGGAATTTTCTCGAGATAACTTCTTGTGCATTTGGATTGGATTACTGGATGTATGTCATTCAATTGTCTAAAATGGAAAATTGTCACGAAGGTTTTAGGACTAAGTCAAGTGCAACAACTTTGCTACATCAAGCCATAAGAATGTGCTCTTCCAAACTATTTCTTGTTTATTTATGTTGTACAAGCATTTACTTGTATTTAAGAGAAGGTTGTGTGAAACCATAATTTCTACTTCAATGCATTATAAATGTTCGAGGGTGAAATAAATGAGAATTAAATTGCAGGATCTGGGGAAGAGTAGAAAGGAGATTTATATGAGATATGCTTTTAGAAGTCTGATATCTCTTTTATGTTAAGTTTTTTATGTCATTCGGTAACTCTTTTATGAAATCAAATGACTCTTCTAAAAGGAGCATTCTATCATATGCAAGCCAGGAGTTCTCATCGTATATTCATACTATTGCCCAAGAGCGAAAATATTGCAAAAGCAAAAAAAAAAAAGAGTTGTGGAATGGTTGATCTTGGATATGGAAATAAATTGGACATTTCAGGGGAGACATCTTTTTTTTATCTGTATAATGCACTCCCCACTGAAGTGATTGCATAAAAAAAGCACTACAATATTCGATGTTTATCAATTGTAAATACATGAGAAGACATGAATCGCATTTAACATCAAGAAGCTCCACAAGCTTCTACAGAAAAGAAATAAATTTTGAATCGTCTTGCATTCAAAAGGCAAAGTTGAAGTTTCAAAATGAATAGATGATCAGAGCATGTATACCCATTTATGCAGCTTGCGTGGATGGACTATCCTGCTGCCTCCGACATCAACTAGATAAAATTGAATTCTCCATGAAGATGCAAGAGTGCCAACAGCTAGATGGCAAGACTCCCTGCACTAGGTTAGAGGTCGTGACACACAATGACAAATCTTGCAAGAACATTCTTTTGTCTAAGGATGCCTAACTGCCATTCCAATCATTCAAGGGATGGGAACAGTGCCAATGGTAATTTATCTGGAGGAAACTGCTCGAACAGAGACGAAAGTTGGTTATAGCGATCTGAGTGTTCCTTGTTGAAGGGCTCTTGTTCAATAGATTAAAAGTACATCAGGGATAAAAGGCTAATGACTCCCAAAAAGCTCTTATCGACGAAAGTCGTTTGGCACCTTGATGCCGACTCATCACATCATGAGGTTGAAGGTCCCAAGTGTTCAGTTGTTCGCTGATGAAAGTGGCACATGAGTTGGGTTTAGAACATTGTGAGCCAGTTTGATTTCTATCTTCAGTTGGTGTTAAAGGGAGAACTGCGAGGAACTAAACCTAGTACGAGAGGGCTGGGTTAGGTCAATCTATAGTGTACCGGTTGTTATACCAATAGCAGTGTAGGCAGCTAAGTTGGTATGGAAGAACTATTGCTTGGTACAAGTTCTCGCACTAGTTTTAAATAGAGCTTCGATAGGCAAGGTGTAAGCACCGGGAGATGTGAACGATCTTGTACTAAACGAATTTTACTTTCCAACTAACAAAATGAGTGAGAATCGCACCGATTTCTGTAATTGCATTCAGTCTCTCTACCTCTTGATGTAAAGTTGCCACCCAGCAAACTACGGCTCGAAAGTCTACATACTCCCACGCACACTTCTCTTTTCTTCATAAGGTGTCGAAAACCGAAGGAAGTTACCAACCTGTACCAGCAAACGAAGTAGAGTAATTGATCGATCATCAGGCTAATAACTTGAAGGCTACAGGTCCGAATCTTGTCTCCACCTAATCAAATGAGATGTTAGGAAGCCAGTAAAGGAGATGCTTTTGAGTACCACCAAGATCTAAATATTTAGAGGCATGATGATGCAGTTGTGAAGAAAATTGTTGCCCATTTGGGTTTATATGAGCAGAATGTCTAGAGTATATCAGGAAATTTAGAATATGGATTTTAGTATTAGTGAAGATTTATTCAATTCTTCGAATGTACATTTCCTAATACCATTAAAATCAATTTACTAATTACTGATAGGAAAGAGCTCTAAAAGTAGCATCTCCATAGAAGTTCAGAAAATTGGAAATGGAACCATAAGTGTAGATATCATTTATCAAAATTTCATTAAACAAAGTAGAATAATGTAAATTCAAATTTTTTATATACACAGATAGCTCATATAAATGTACAAGGTACATACCTGATTGGGTACGCATAAATCCGTGCTGTATTTCGCATTGTGTGAATCCTATGCAAATCTAGAATGAATTCAATTTGTGAGGTAATTAGATATGTCCAAAGTTGAGTAGACATTTGGAATTTGTTAATTAAAAGGTGGCTTGGGCTTTCTGTGTTTTGATGAGTTATATTACTTAGTGGGTCTACAAACTTACATGAGTAACTCGCGAAATTTAGCTCATCCAAACACATTCCAAAATGCATTGATACCTTTCTCTATCATTTTAATCTCCCCTCAACTTATCAGTTGTTTTCATCTCATTTTCCTTTTCCTTAGTTTGCATTCAAGTCAAACCTCATATTGATGTTGGGTGTACGTTTTTTTCCCAGCACCAGTGTTTTTTCTCTATGCCTCTGGATTAAGGCTTATGGTTAGGGCCAGAATTGAAAGTTATGATTTAATTGATATGTTTTATTATAGGGGTTATGCGAAGGTCTTTTAAAAATACTAGATTTTGATGGTGGGTGCTTTTCTTATGGGAATTTTCTCGACGGGTTCTTCTTGTAAAGAATGTTTAGTCATTGGGTTTAGTTTTTGTTGAATGTATGATTAGCGCTTACAAGAATGAATCAAATGTCTGTTTTTATCAACATCTTCAAAGTGACAATTTTATTCGTAGATTTTGCTTTCGTGTCGGACTAAGGTTTTGTTAAGGAAAAGTATAGATTTTTTATGTTGGATTTTCCTTGTGGGGATTTGCCTTGATGGATTCCTCTTGAAAATAGATGATTTAATTGATTTTGTTTAGTTCTTGTTTAGTTTTGGATTAGGAATTTAATTGAATGAATCAAATATCTGTTCCTTAGCAACATCTAAGCCTGATATGAAACTAAAAGTATCAAAGATGGCTAGTATCCAGCAAAATATGCGGGCAAGAAGGTCAATATATATGCTAGTAAATTCTTTTTCCAATTATTATTGTATATATTTACGTATACAACAGATATTTACTATTGTTTAGGTATCATACCCCTGATGTATCCTTATTCAGAAATTTTGCACATTTTATGAATTCACTTATCGACATTATATCATATTTGACTCGAATATCCATATTTGTGCAACCTAGAATTGCAATGTCAAAGCTCCCTCTTAGCCAAGACATAATGTATGGACAACAAGGACTTACAAGGAGGAATATAAACCAAGATTAGGAGGAAACAAAATTGTCAATTAAGCAAGGATTTCACCAAATATTTTAAAATGATGAAAATCACAAACAGCCTTCACTAAAGGCATCACAAAAACAAAAAAGATCTTTCTCTATCCTTTCATTAAGTTCTTTATCCGCTACACTATCTAGTGCAGAATCTAACAAGACCAAATTGAAAAATATGACTGTTCATATATCTTCTCACATCATCTAAATTAGCCTGAATAAAATCATCAGACTTCTAACCGATCCAATCAAAAACACTAGTCGAAGCCTAAAACCATCAGAGTCTCACAAATCTCTGTCCCACAAACCCTATCAACATCTGATCCATGCACAGTTTCTCCTGTTCCAATGTGCCGAAGTACAAATTTTCAAAAGTAAAACACCATTAGTCCCAGTAATTCAAGTCGATTATCCACCCTGAATTAGTAACACAAGACTTGTCATTCTAGAACTGTACAAAGTCCAGCAAATAATCTAAAATTTTGCTCAGATTACGGGTGCCCTAAAGTCGAATCAACAAAAAATTTACTAAATAAAGTGAACTCTGATAACAATACAGTAGGATTCAAGCGCAATACAAATCACAACAGCAAAACATCCTAAATTGGTGATGCGATAGACATCGTCCTAAAAATGTAAAAGATCCCGAAAGGTTCAAATTAAGCGTTTCCCCAAACCCAAATCACAGAATTTTGGCAAATAAGATGAATCCAAACACGATTACATCGGAAATTTCCGGTGCCCTAATTTCACAAACAAAATCTTGAATAAATTAGCGGCGAAAACCCTGAGAAAAAGGAAAATTACCTGCTTCAACTTGTGAGCGGAGGTTTTAGGGCCAGATTCGTCCTTGCATCCACGAAAAAGCTTGGCGAACATGGCTGCTCGCAGTGAGAGAGCACGCTCGTTAAAGTGAGTGGAGGAAAAAGAAAAAGTTGTGAGAATAGGGAAGGCTCAGGCGAGCGGGAAACAGCTCTCTTATTCCAGTTGTCGCAAATTCTCAACCCTGGGATTTCAAAGCGAGATTAAAAAATTTACGCGTTCTTTCTTGGGAGCAGCGCCCTAAAATAAGAGCAATTGCAAGGGGTATCCTAGTAGTTTTAGCCTTTGGACGAGGTGAGTCCGTTGCGAATTGGGAAGATTCTAAATGCGCACCGCACGTGACTTTGCGAGCCCCATTTTCCCCAATGTTGTGCTCTCTAAGTAAAATTGGTGCGCATTTAGAATTGCCCTGCAAATTGGAATTTGCTTTGTACATTTTATTAAAAAGAGAACAATGGGTGTCTAATGACATGCGGATGATAACTCAAACTTTAAATTCTCATATCCTTAACTTCGATCAAAGTCTCTTTTGCTGATCTCGATGAGGACATTTAACGCTCGAGTTCTATCAATTCTTCATGTGGTAATATTTTGCAATTGTTTTTTCATCTTCTGGCAATAATACCTTGGAGTAAGCCCCACAGCATCCATCAATCAGACGGCCATGATTTATTAGAAGTGAATGCTTAGATTTTTCTATATCTTATTAGATTTTATTTGAGATTTTGGCATTTTATCAACTTCGCCAATGTTGTGCTTAATGATTTATCTTTTCATTGTCTGTTCCAAGTCAGGATAAAAAAGCAGGGTTGTGGTAGGCCGGTGACAGCCAGCATAAAACATCGTCACATATTATGATATGAGTCAAAACATAAATTTCATTGGGTCGTTTCTTATTGGGCGACGCGCTACATCGGAGTCCGGGTGTAGTGAAAATATGTGAGGGTTGCTAAGTCATCAACCAGAAATGACGCGCCACGTTGGCGTCTGGATATGGTGTCAAATATAAGATAGTTCTCACATCTTAATGAGCGGGTAGGGATAAAAAAAATTAGCTCATGAATATAGAATTCGGTTGACATCGTGGAATGTAGATTTCCTTATAGATAGATCAGCAAAGATAGTTGATACTATGATTAAAATGATAGTTAATATTTTGTGGATGCAGGAGACAAAATGGATAAGTAAGAAAGCTAAATTCATAGAGCCATAGAGTTATAAACTTTAGTTTACAAGTAAAGACAGAAATCGTAATGGGGTAGTTAGGTGTGATTATAAATAAACAATTATTTGGGAATGTAGTAGACATTAGAAGAAAGGGTGATAGAATTTTATTAGTTAAACTTATTTTAAATAGAGAGATTCTTAATGTCATTAGTGTCTATACACCACAAGTAGGAATTGATGAATCTAGTAAACATCAATTTTGGAAAAATCTAAATGAGATAATATAATGAATACCCACTAGAGAAAAACTATTTATTGATGGTGATCTCAATGGACATGTAAAAACTAGTCGTAATGGATTTGTTAGTGTACATGGAGAATTGATTTTGGAGAAAAAAATAAAGTAGGTAACTCAATTCTACATTTTGTTTTGTCTTATGATTTGATTTTAACGAATATTTGGTTTAAAAAGAGAGTTTCTTATTTTGTTACTTTTAAAAGTGGATCGAATGCGATCCAAATAGATTTCTTTTTAATTAGGAGGATAGATAGAGTTAGTTGCGTCGATTGTAAGGTAGTGTTATATAAAATTGTAGTTACCCAATATAAATTCTTAGTTTTAGATATTCATATTAGAAAGAGGCTTTAAAAAATTAAGTATAAATTAGATCCTAAAATTAAGTGGTGGTGATTAGAAAATAATCAAAAAGTTTTTATAGATAGAGTAGTGCAAGAAGCAGAATGGAGGAACTATGATGATGTTGATGTAACATGAAACAAAATGGCTAGCTGCATTAAAAGTATAGCTAAACATATATTTGGTGAGTTGAGAGACAGTGCTTCATCACATAAGAACACATCATGGTGGAATGAAGAGATAAAAAATACTATTAAAATTGATGTGATATTTACTGCAAGCGCATAGTGTCGATGTAGTGCTATACAGGTCGTCCCATAGGGATCTAAGGTGTTTTTGTGATTCTTATTTTTTCTATAGTTCTATCGGACTAACTAAAGATTCTAGATTGAAGATGATAGTTATTCTAATTAGCCTAGAATCTAGAATCCACTAAAAAGGTGTATTTTAGTTTAATCTTTATTTAAAATACCCTAAGTATGAGCTATCAAGTGGTGCGCAAGTATAACTCATCAAAAATACTACTTTTTATAAAAACAAACTAAATCTTTAGATAATTCAATAAAAAAGATAAAATCAACAACCCCAAATCCTAAATAAGTATAGGCTATCAAGAAACCTAATTCAAGTATAACTTATCAAAGTCTTAATTTTCGAGTTCTTTTATTTTAATCTTTTATAGAAAAATCATGTCTTTATTATTTTACTTAAGAAGAAAATACTAGAGAGCAATTACATGGTGGATTCTAGTTTCATCTACATCCTAGAGCTAAACTAAATTAGCTACACATGATTCTAGTAAGAAAAATTAAATTTCTATTCATGAAAGTAATTAAATCTAATATAGAAAGCAAATAAATATAAACTATAAAACAATTAACTCTATCTAGAAAGCAAATAAAGATTAGAAAACAATGGCTTACCTCTAGAGTACGGTATTGTAGCCGCCACCCCTTTAGCAAAATGCTAATTTTATTAATTTAAAACGAGTACAAAACTTCGGGATATTTTTTAGAATACAAGGATACGGCCAATATATAGGCTTCGGAAATCAAACCCTAATTCTAACAGAACTGAAAAACTACAAAATTACAACGAAACCACCGACAAAAACTCAGTGCATAGGGCCCACATTGGGCCTCCATTTGGCGGGGAAGATCGCTGATTAGCGACTCAATAAAGCCAAAATTTCTTGAAAATTTTTCCATGTCAAACTTTCGTCTTGTACGTTTAGTTTTCCTGACTGTATTCGATTTTACGTCTTTGCAACATTGTAGTCTTGTAGTTTTGCTCACTTTAGAAACTTTTTGGGCTTTGATTTCCTATTCCAACTTTGATTTCATACCATCTCCTTATATGAATCGGATTACCTAAAAAAGACACTAAAAATACCCGAGTAGTATTTATTTATATACAAAAACAGATAAAGTATGGGAGGAAAAATATAATATACGATACTCATCGCATCCCCACACCTGTCTTTTACTAGTTCTCGAGCAAAACCTAAACCTAAGAAGAAAAAGAAAAATCCTAACTCACTTTCATAGGAATCGCGATTGCACTTAGCACGTGCAACAAACCTTTAAACCCCTAGGTTACCCTAGTGGACGAGTTGTGTCTCATGAGAGTTTGCAGTAAATATACCCACAAAATTAATGAAGAAAATAGATTAAGAAATAAAAAAAAGAAAAATAAGGATAACCAAAAATCAAGAAAAATAAAATTTTTGTACAAAAGAAAGAAAAATCTTTTTTTATAATATTTTCATCAATTAATCTCACTAATATACAAACTCAAAAATGCATTTAGATTATCAATTTTCAAATCGAGCGTCATATCAGATACACCTATTATTTTAATCAAAAATTTAAATTCTATCTTTAAATACCCACTAACAGATAATTCATTGGCTGCTATACAACTACGTGCACGTGTGATAGTTTATTTCGGCCTTGGACTCCAACTCTAACTCATGATTCATCTCCTCTCTCATAACAATTTTTTTCTCTTTTTTTTTCTTTTTTTCTTTTTTTTAAGAATATTTCACCTTTCATGTGAATATTCACACTTACTTAGGGGCAACTTACCTGATTACTCGGTTCATACTCTTTTCTTATTCTTTTTCTTTTTTTTTGTTTAAAATATTTCACCTTTCATACGAATATTCATACTTACTTAGGCGTAAAGTACCCGATTACTTGGATCATACTATTTTTTCGCTTTTGAGGCTATTGCCTTAATACTAGGCGCATCCCATTATCTTATCACTCTCGATGCTATTGCCTTAATACCAAGCTCACCCCATTATTTTATTCTCTTTTTTTTTCTTTTTTTTGTTTTGAGAGTGAAGACTTACTCACTTTATTCTTAACCTAATAAACTATTGTGAAGTGAAAAATAGATGTATACTTGCCTCAAAATTACTGTAGGCAGTATTTATTTTTTGAATTTTGATTTTTTTCATAAAATTCAAAGTGTCTCATCCAATCTACTCTCCTACCCAATTTCAAATCTAAATTTGTTCCTTTATCTGTAGTTAGGTTGATATATTGATAAAATACATAAATTTGTTGTTAAATTTATTTTTTTATTAATTTTTTTCAGTTTTTTTTAAAATTTATTTTCAGTTAGTTACCCTAAAAACTACCCAAAATGTAAAATAAAGAAACCCAAAAATCTAAAAAAATCCTAAAAAATAAAAATAAAATCCTAAAACTCCTAAAAATAAAAATCTCCTCATCCACTCTCCCACACCTAAACTTGTGTATGCCCTCATACACAAACCAAGTGTGGCAAAATAAATATGAAAACTATTATACAAATATTATGCAAATAATGAGAGTCGTAAAAATTACGATATCAATATCATCACCCTATTAATGCATGAAAAGCAGTTACGACCTCTCGATCGCTTCCACTTTCATAGTGTGTGCGTTTTAAACGTGAAATGGGTGCATTATTATATCTCATCAATCTCTTACAAGTCACCAAATTACCTGTCTGTAACTTATTCCGTCCTCGCTTTTTCTTTGTCCATATGTAAGCATTAACAATTGGATTAAAAATTTCTTTATTATAAACCTGCCAATCATCGTTAGTAACAAGTATACATGTAGAAATATCATGAGGTAAGAAGAGTGCTATAGGATCACGTGAATGTGGTGGTGGCTCTTCTAACTCACGAAGTAATGCGAGCTCCTCTGCAAATAAATCTTCAAAATTTTGCTCACAAATCAATGGCACACTTGCACAAGTATCATCATACATAGAATCAATATGTGCTAATTCATCTAGTAATATGAGCTTGTCTTTGAATAATTGCTCAAATGAGGATTCATCATTAGTTCAAGAGGTCGAGTGAGAGTGCAAACTATGAATCATGTTGACCTCAATGAGGGAGCTCGTTGCTTGTTCATCCATATTAAATATGTTCAATGCCACAGTCATATTCCCAAACGATAACTTCATGAGGCCACTCCTACAATCAATTAATGTATTTGATGTTGCAAGGAATGGTCTACCCAAGATAATTAGAATTTGATTTTGTGGATTGGAGATCGGCTCAGTTTCTAAGACAATAAAGTCTACAGGAAAGATAAACTTATCGACCTTAATGAGCACATCTTCAACCATACCAAGTGGTCTCTTGATCGAACGATCAGCTAGCTGTAATGTGACTTTGGTAGGTTGAAGTTTTCCTAACTCCAGTTGCTGATAAACAGTGTAAGGAAGCAAGTTGATACTTGC
Source organism: Dracaena cambodiana (assembly GCA_036321105.1). NCBI lineage: Eukaryota > Viridiplantae > Streptophyta > Magnoliopsida > Asparagales > Asparagaceae > Dracaena > Dracaena cambodiana. Next base: position 18,097,504 of record JAYEPQ010000004.1, on the reverse strand, counting down.
CCCTAAATCAAGCAACGACCTATCAAATGTAGTGTTCCCAATAGTGCATGAGATTGTAGAGAAACCTAGATCTTTGTACTTGATAGGTAAGGAGTTGGAGAGGATTTGCTATATATTTGCAGCAAGAAAAACTTTCTTAGGAATGTTTCTTGTCCGTTTCTTAGTACACAAATCCTTAAGAAACTTAGCATAAGTAGGAACCTATTGTATAATGTCTAGGAGTGGAATATTAACCTTCACCTGCTGAAATGTTTCAAAAATCTTTTCTATTTACGGTGAAGGCTTCCTAAGCCGATTGGGATATGGAAATTTCGGCTTAGGAACAGATTCTTCCAAATGATCATGTGACTATAATTGAGGTGATGGAGATGGTCGTGGAGAAAAAGGTGAAAGAGATGATGTAGCCTGCGAGATAGTAGGAGTAGCTATATTATTGTCCACTTGCTTACAAGATCTAAGCGTGTGAATGACATTGCATTGGTAGACATGCGACTTATTGGAGTTTGAGGAACCGGCATTAGGGTTCATTATGGGTTGACTTGGAAAGGTACCCTGGCCACGTTCACTCATCTGACTCGCTAATTGTCCAACCTGCTGCTCTATATTCTTTATAGATTGAGAGTTCACGAGCAGTTACTGACCTATACTTTAAATAAAATCAGTTGATACTTTCATAAAATTTTGCATGTATGTGTCAAGGTTGGACATATGCGTGTCAAATTTGGAATGAGACTTGGGAAGATTTTCAACGTGCTTTTCAAGTGACTGAAGTCGCTTTTCATGTTCATTATTAGACACCTGATGTGAATGTGAGTGGTTTTGTGCAGGTGGTCTATTCTGGTTATTCCCATAATTTGATGCATTTGGGTGTTGATAAGCATCCATATTTGGTCTTGGGAACTGACAATTGGCTGGAGGCTGCATGTTAGGGTTAGAGATACCTGATATTGCCCTTGACCCCATAATAGATTTGGATGGTTTCTCCAGCCAGGATTGTATATAGGAGCGTAAGGATTGTTCATGGGTTGTTGATACAAAACGTTAGCCTGTTCAAGTGTGGGACCCATGAGATTCGTTAATAATGGACACTCCTCCATAACATGATTCGGAGTTCCGCAATTAAAACATGTGGGAACTTGAATTTGATTTACCTGACCCACCGGTGGAGCACTAGGAGTCTCCAATATCTAATTCTCCTCATAAGGGCTGCAATCTTAATTTCGGCAGCTATAGAGCTGTCAACGCTATGGATCCCACCCTTATGTGCAGAAGTTGATGCACTGGGCTTTTCAGTGGGACTCTCCCACTGCATAGTCTTCCACAATAGGTCCTCAAGAAAGTCCCATACTTCATCCTCATTCTTTCTCATGAACTCCCCTTAACACATGGACTCAAGAAGAGTTTTGGATGTGTAATCGAGTCCTTCGTACACGATTTGACACAACCGCCACTTTTCTATCGCATGGTGGGGGCACTGAGCTAAAAGATCCTTGAACCGTTTCAAGTATTTCCAGAAGAATTCTCCCGGTACTTGACGGAATTGATTGATTTGATTTCATTTCGTATCCTTACCGTCTTATACGTGGGATAATACTTCTTAAGAAACACTGTAACGAATTTATCTCAAGTAGTGATTGAGTCAGTAGGTATACTGTACAACCACTTCTTGGCATTATCTGTAAGTGCAAAGGGGATTAAGCGGAGCTTAATTACGTCCTCTGATAAGTGCTGCAGTTTAATCATCATGCATACTTCCTGAAATTTACTGATAAAGAGATATGCATCCTCTGAATCAGAACCAGTGAATTTAGGAAGCATACTGATGTACTGAGGCTTCAACTCATAGTGATTACCCGCTACGTGTGGAAGTTTTATGCATCATAGAAGTGATGTGCGCAACGGGTAATATCAATCCTGAAGGATCGGGATCGGTTGGTCCATCTTGGTATCCATGAGCAAATCTGATCTCACTAGTCGACCAAATTGATCACGGATCCAATGTGGCATGAACCGGCAACGTGAGTGTATGCGTGAATTTCCTAAACTAATGCAAGAAGTGGGGTATGGTGGAGAGATAAAACGGTGGAATATGTATGATCAAATAAAAATGTGATTTCTACTGTTTCAAATATTTTTTATTTTTTTAAAATTTTTTTACAGAACCAAGGACACAAAATACAGAAAATAGGAAAATTTGGTGGACCTTCGAACTAGAAGAGCCGCCAAATGACGGTTTATGTCGCTGTTTGGCAGCCCAAACAGAGAACTAAGTTCTCTACTTTTTTCAGTAAACTACAAACGCTTATCTAGTTCTGTTTCTTTTCCTGTATCTGCACTTTCTTGTCTCTGCACACTCAACACACACTGTTAATCCCGTAAAACGTCAGAAAAAGCAAGAAAACACCGTCGATCCCCGGCAACGGCGCCAAAAACTTGATATGATATTTACTGCAAGCGCACAGTATCGGTGTAGCGCTGTACAGGTCGTTCCACAGAGATCTAAGGTATTTTTGCGATTCTTACTTTTTCTATAGTTTTATCAGACTAACCAAAGATTCTAGGTTGAAGATGAGAGTTATTCTAATTAGCCTAGGATTTAGAATCCACTAATTTCCAACCATGTTCTTTCTTCTATTATCTTTTTCTTTCATAAAAATGTGATCTTTTAGTTTAATATTTATTTAAAGTGCCCTAAGCATGACCTATCAAGTGGCGTGCAAGTATAACTCATCAAAAATACTACTTTTCATAAAAACAAACTAAATCTTTAGATAATTCAATGAAAAAGATAAAATCAACAACCCCAAACTCTAACTAAGTATAGGCTATCAAGAAACCGAATTCGAGTATAACTTATCAAAGTTTTAATCTTCGAGTTCTTTTATTTTAATTTTTTATAGAAAAATCATGTCTTTATTATTTTATTTAAGAAGAAAATACTAGAGAGCAATTACATGGTGGATTCTAGTTTCATCTACATTCTAGAGCTAAACTAAATTAGATACACATGATTCTAGTAAGCAAAGTTAAATTTCTATTCATGAAAGTAATTAAATCTAATCAGAAAGCAAATAAATCTAAACTAGAAAATAATTAACTCTATCTAGAAAGCAAATAAAGATTAGAAAACAATGGCTTACTTCTGGAGTACGGTATTGTGGCCGCCACCCCTTTAGCAAAACCCTAATTTTATTAATTTAAAACGAGTACAAAACTTTAGGAGATTTTTTTAGAATACAAGGATATGGCCAATATATAGGTTTCGGAAATCAAACCCTAATTCTAACAGAACTGAAAAACTACAAAATTACAACAAAACTACCGACAAAAACTCAGTGCATGGAGCCCACATTGGGCCGCCCTTTGGCAGGGAAAACCACTAATTAGCGGCTCAATAAAGCCAAAATTTCTTGAAACTTTTTCCACGTCAAACTTTTATCTTGTACGTTTAGTTTGCCTGACTGTATTCGATTTTGCGTCTTTGCAACATCGTAGTCTCGTAGTTTTGCTCACTTTAGAAACTTTTCGGGCTTTAATTTCCTACTCCAACTCTGATTTCATGCCATCTCCTTATATGAATCGGATTACCTAAAAAAGACACTAAAAATACCCGAGTAGCATTTATTTATATACAAAAACAGATAAAGTATGGGAGAAAAAAATACAATATATGATACTCATCAAAAATCAAACGAGACCTTTACAGAGATTTAAAAAAGAAGAATGACGGAACAAGTTTTGAGATATATAAGCTAGCCTAAAAGGAGGCTAAGAAAGTTATTCGGAATGTAAAATCTAAATTATACAAACAAGCGTACGAGAAGTTGGACAATAAAGAGACAGAGAATGATATATATATATATATATATATATATATATATATATATATATATATATATATATATATATATATATATATATATATATATATATATATATATATATATATATATATATATATATATATACATATATATATATATATATATATATATATATATATATACATATATATATATATATATATATATATATATATATATATATATATATATATATATATATACATATATATATATATATATATATATATATATATATATATATATACATATATATATATATATATATATATATATATATATATATATATATATATATATATATATATATATACATACATATATATACATACATATATATATATATATACATACATATATATATATATATATACATACATACATATATATATATATATATATATATATATATATATATATATATATATATATATATATATATATATATATATATATATATATATATATAGTTGCTCGAATAAAAGAGATAAAATCTAGAGACTTATATAGTGTAAAGTGTATTAAAGATGAGGATCAAAAGGTTCTATTTCGAGATGAAGAGACTAAAAGAAAGATGAAGAGATTATTTTGATCGATTGTATAATGGTAGTTTTACTCAAGATTTAGGAGACTTTACTATTCAATATGAGGCTATGGATCAAAGTTTTATACGTAGAATTAAAGAATATAAAGTAAAAGAGGCTTAAAAATAATGAAATCAAAAAAAACTGTTGGTCCAGATGATATTCCTATTAAGATATGAGATACTTAAGAGAGATAGGTGTGAGGTGGTTGACAGACTTCTTTAACAAGTTTGACAAATTAAAAAGATTCCAAATGAATGGAGGAAGAGTATCCTAGTAGCTCTATATAAGAATAAGGGTGAAATTCAGAATTGTTTTAATTATCGTAGAGTAAAACTCATGTGTCACACTATGAAGCTTTGAGAAAATGTAATTGAACATATATTAAGACAAACTGTTAAAATATCAGAGAACCAGTTTGTATTTATGCCAGGATGATCGACGAGCGAAACTATTCATTTACTTTGTCAATTTATAGAGCAATTCCGAGAGAGAAATATAGATTTGCATATGCTATTTATTGACATAGAGAAAGCTTATAATAAGGTATCACAAGAGATACTTTGGTGAACATTAATGAGGAAAAAGTCCCCATCAAATATATTGATATAATTAAGGATATGTATAACGGAATAGTGGCCAATGTCAGACATGTGGTAGTCTAACAAATAATTTTTCTATCACAATTGGATTGCATCAAGTATTTGTATTGAACCCGTTCTTATTTGTTATAGTGATGGATAAACTTACTAGAACTATTTAGTATGAGATACCTTGGTGTATACTGTTTGCTGATGATATTATTTTAGTTGATAAAATAAGAGCAGCATTGAATGTCAAGTTAGAGTTATGGATGTATACATTAGAATATAAAAGATTTAGATTGAGTAAGTATAAAACATAGTATATGGAGTGTAAATTTAGTAAACAACGAATCCTAAACTGTATTGTTGTAATACTAGATGGGTAAGAGATACAAATGAGCAGTTAGTTTAGATATTTTAGGTTCTATTATTCAGAATGATGGAGAAATCAATAATGTTGTCAATCATAGGATACAATCTAGTTAGTTGAAATGGAGGAATGAAATGGGAGTTTTATGTGACCGTAATATTTTGTTAAGGTTGAAAGGAAAATTTCATAGGATTGTATTAGGCCAACTTTATTATATGACATGGAATGCTGGACAATAAAGAAATGTCATTCACATGAAATAAGTGTAATAGAGATGTGCATATTTTGCTGGATACGCGGTAACATTAGAAAAGATAAAGTGAAAAATAAAAATATTCGTGCTAAATTAGGTGTAGCCCCCATCGATGAGAAGATGCGAGAAAATCGCTTACGATGGTTTGGTCATGTGCAACGTAGACCTACAAATGTATCAGTTCAACGAGGGAAACTTATTAATGTATGATAAGTTAAAAGAGTAAAGAGAAAACCAAAGAAAATATGAATAGAGGTGATACGATTCTATAGATTTAAATGAGGAGATACTACTTGATAGAAATGAATGGAGAATGATTATCAACGTAATCGATCCGGCGTGATTCTCTTTTGGTTCATGTAGCCTACCCCAAGTACTTGGGATAAAAGACTTATTTGTTGTTGTTGTTGTTGTATTTTAGCATTTTATCATACTTTGTTTAGTTCTATATTACTTATTCTATGAAATTCGTACTTTAATAGCCCATTTAAAGGTTCGGTTTATTAATAAAAATGAATGATTACTTTAATAAAAAATGTTGTTGTGAAGTGTCTTCATAACCGTTAGATTAGGTTAGTAACTAGGTGAGTTTTAGTAGTTAGATTATATTCGATTAGTTTCTCAGCTTCTCTCTAAAAATAAATCCTTAAGAGTCAATTTTCAGTATTAGAGCTTCTGTTGTGCATCAATTTTGGTGTTGGAGAGAAAAGAGCTTAGTTTTGCTCATGGCATTTCTTCCTTCATTTTTCTCCCAAAAATAAATAAATAAATAAATCGGCTATATTGCCTTGACAGTTAGTTATAGTACTAAGCTACGATTTCGCTTCATATTTGTGCCTAGATATATACATGATTAATTCAAATCCAATTTGAGGTAGATTCAAGCCATCTGCTTGGACATTTTCCTACTAATATGTGTTGTACTTTTCGATTTGAGTTCATTCTCCATGGGACTAACGTACAATTTTACTGTACTTTTCGATTTGAGTTAATTCTCCATGGGACTAACATACAATTTTACTAATGATTATTCAAAGTAAGTTGAACATGACATTTATGATACCGTCCTAAATTTTTGGACTTCAAATGACTAATGCGGTTATGAAAATTAAGAGTGTAACTTGTAAATTTCTTCCATTATTCTCCTCTGACATGTAAGAAGAAATGTCTATATGTCTATAGAAGTTAGAGGGAGAGCCTTTTCTTTTAGGTGGAATGTACTATAAATTCTATCGATTTTGGTCTTTTTCTGATAAAATCTTCTTTGCACTTAATATACTTCATACCTTTTTAAAGCTTCAAATTATCTCCTATAATCCTGTAATCTCATTGTTTCTATTATTTAAACATGAGTTTGAACTTAGCATAGAATCAAAACTATAAAGGAGATATAAGAATTGAAAGTAAAGCCTACATTAAAACATGAGTCGAGTCAAGAGCAGAGTTTGACACAATCTAGAATTTGAAACTCTAGAATTTGAAACCCTAGGTTTCTTATTTGAGCCCAACACAAAAGTTCTTGATAAACTAGAGTCAGAAGTTCTTAGTTAGTTACTATTATTGCAAAGCAGCCCATGAAAGTTGCAAAATCTCTTACTAGGAGTCTAGAATCATCTAATGAAACCATTTCTTGAAATATTTATCATTTTCATCAAGTTTGACGTTTCAATTATCCAGAAGATCGTCTGATTCCTCCAATCTTTTGCAAATCTTATCATCTGATATTTACAAGAATTCAAACTTCTTATGATACAAAGTTAATAAAGTTTGTATGAAGATATCAATGCCATAATCAGGCATTCATTTCATACCTACAAGTCGTATTAAAGTTCTAAGGAAAATTGTTTTCATTACTACCATGTTTAATATTCATTGAAACCTAGTACCAATGTTGAAAATAACGCGTTATGAAACCCATTATATTGCGTTATGAAATCTAATAGAAAGGCAACATTATTTGACAGTCGAAAATAACTCAATGCACTGTAACGGTGCTTTTTTTATGTTATTTTATATTACATTACGTTAACTTACTTTATGTTACGTTATTTACAATAATAAACTATATAGATTTTGATTATTTATTTTGATTGTTAGTGAATTACTATAGTTTTTTTTACTTGACGGCTTGTTGTTTGCTTATTTGATTGCTTGTGGTATTATTAACTTGTACATCCTTATTTACTTGTTATAATTTCTTTCCAATTATTGAAATTTTTTGTTATAATTCATTTTCAATTACTGAAATTTCTTACTTACTGATTAAATTGAATTATCAGCTAATCTAAAATAAATAATTAAAAATAACATAAATTGAGCATTACAAAATACAAATTACATTATTGATAATAGTTGAAAATAAATTTAAAATCTTATTTTCTTATTTAGATGATAACTGAAATTATGGGTGTGATTGTAATTTAATTTATGAAAATAAACATGAAAATTACTGTGAAACTTGTTAGAAATTTAGAATTAATACTGGGATATAATTTTTTATATTTTCTTTTTATAATTTTTTATTCAATTTTTAATTTATAAAATTAATTTTATATAGTTTTATATTTATTTTTAATTAAATAAATAGAAAATTACATAACCTACGTTATGTGTTATACTATATGCTATATAACCTAGCAGAGACAAAACGTTACATTATCGTTATTTTAAACATTCCCTAGTTCCAATCTAGTTTTTTATATCAAGAATGTATAGATCATTCAAAAGTAGGCACAAGTTACTTTGGCAGATTTGTAGGGCGGGATAGTTTTGTGAGCACCATCTTTGTCAGGCAAAGTAATGGAGCAGTTTCTCTGATCGATTCGTTTCTGCATTATCATTCAACAGTGATGAATGTTACAAGTAGAGGAGAATGATGAGGATATCAAACAATGAACATTTATCAACTTTGGATGTGGCTGCTTTCTTGTAGCGGCTTTCGATATGGCAATTTTCTATGTACCTACTTTTTTATTTGGTTTCTTTCCATGTGATTGCTTTCCATGTGACGACTTTCTATCATGCAGCTACTTTCTTTTGGAAATTTGACCATATAGATAGCCTAGCAATGTACATTTGATGATCATGATTCGTTAGAATTTACTATTTATATTTTATTTGAGATTTCGGATTTTATTGTATTTTGTTAAGTCCCACATTGTTTATTTTTTATAAGACACCTATTTATAATAACCTATTTAAAGGTCTCAGTAAATCAATAAAAATAAATAGTTGATTACTTTCATCAAAATTACTAATGTAAGATATCATGATAGCCATTAAATTCTTTAATGATTGATTTTTTATGACTGATAATTTCCCAAGCATAGGAGGTTGTTCAAGTAGCGCTCGATGGAAGTCCGAGATCATTCTTTACGAGGGTGAATATGTTGGGAAGAAACGTTAGGCCATCTTAGAAGTATGATGAGTTTTAAACTCAAAGCTAAGAGACATCTAGTCCAAAAGTTTAAACTGAAAGATAGTAACTCCAATTGTCTATTTAAATAAATGAACTTCTCTTATTCTATTCTAACAATCTCTCATTTCATTGTGAGTATATTGCAATTATCTTTAGAACCATACGTTCAAGGCATCAACTATTCATAGGCAATCTCAACTTTGATTTAAACTAGCAATCATTACTTTATCATGCCTACTAAATATCAACGTGGCGACTCGTAGAAAATAGACCTAAAGTCACACTTGACACTTCGGGCTTCAAGCATCAGCTTTACTTCTCCTTGGGCTACAATCTGTGCTCTGATACCATTTGGAGGGAAGAAATATCGACCTCCTTGGGAGCATAATGGGTTTTAAATACAAAACTGAGAATCAATCTAACCCAAAAGGTTAATTAATGAATTTGTATATTATATCTTTTGAGTATCCAGATGTGATCAATGATCACAATGAGTCGAAATTGTACTTAGATTGGATGACTAGTATTCTAATTGGCACTAATTTGATGGCGCTGATGTTATTATGATAGAGTTTTAATTGTATCGCTATATATATCACTTTGTACATTAGATAAGTGATATCATTTTGTTTTCTACAAGAAAGGAGAGCTATGATGAGTTGGAGAAGTAAAGAGATAATTGGATTTTCTTATAAACTTTCTTATAGTAAATCTTTCGCATAATTACCCTATGGATATAGATCAAAATTGGCTAGCTGAACTATATTAATTTCTTGTATTTATTATACTTTTCTATCTCGTTTCCTCAATTTGTTGATCTCATGGTGTTTGCGAGACCGAATTGGGGATTTGATCCCTAATAGAATCAATACTGAATAAATGATGAAAGAAAAGAATTACATTCGAGTAAATGATAAATAGGACATAATAATAATATCTAAAGAAAGAGGTCGAGAGAGTATCTACTAGGATACTCCGATGTTTTGCTCATGGTTGGTAAAAGACTTCTTTAATTATCTCAAATAGGTTGACCAGTTTTGGTCAAACCTAATAAAAAAATATGACCGTAAATTTTTTTAAATAGTTTAAAAATATATTTGTTTCATTGATAAGTTAATCTATATATGTAAGTCACCAGTGAAATATTTGAACTGTAATTTAAGCATATACTACTAATATGTTACAAAAAATCTTCAAACCTTAAGTATATAACCGATACTTAGCGTCTATAGGATATCAAAAGGTAAGCAAGATTCTATAATCTTAAAACATAACATATAATCAAAGTTGTCAAAAATTACTTAGGAATTTTACCTCAATTGTAAAGAACAATCAAATCCATATTATAAAAGATAAATTTTTAGCTAAACAAGAAAATAACTATAGATATCTCCTCACCCCTTTCGAGAAGAGATTTGTTGCTCATAATTTGAGAGAGAATTAATTATCATTACTAATTTCATAAAATAATCTCTTCACAAAAGTTTTAAGAAAAATCTCTTTCAAACTATTGTAAAAATCGAAAAATCGTAGGGAAAATTAATGAAGAAGAATTACATTATATATGCAATTTTAATATTTCCTACTCGTAGTTCGACTAAGACAATAGTCATCATAATAAGTACCAGCAGTAGGAATCTTGATCACCTACACGAAAAGTTGCTAAAAAAGTGAATCTTAACAATAGACACTGGCTGGTGGACCATCGCATTTTGTGTTCTTTGTGCTTCGAAATTTGATCATGGCAACATGGGTGTTTGAGTGGGGCATCAGTGCCATTAGAAGAGTACGCAGGAATAAAAAAGTTTGCTTTCGGGGGTTGAAGAGGACACCAGCATGTGTAGACAAACAAAAAAAAAAAAAAAAAAAAAAAAAAAGGACCCGCGTGCAGATTTCCCCGGCGCACAGGAGAGTTCCTGCAGCATGCAGGTCCTACATGCAGGAACTCTGCGCGCACGATCCACGCGTAGAGTGTCCCGCACACATGCGTAGAGTGTCCCGCACACATTCCTACGCCCTTTCAGTTTTGAAAACGTATTTCCGCTTTACCTGGATTTCACAAACGATCTCAATAAATAAGGAGGAAACTAGTCCAGAGAAAGGGATTTAAGAGCGTCTTCTTGAAGAGTTTCCAGAGTAGAATTTTTCAGAGGCTGACCGTCTTCTTCCCAATCTTCTTCCCAATCTAGATCTGGATTGGGAAGAAAACGGTCGGCCTCTGGAAAACTCCACTCTGGAAACTCTTCAAGAAAATTTTCAGAGTGTGTCAACGAGCCTTCACCGCTACCAGAACCCCAAAATTAAAAGAGAATCAAAATTAATCTTCCATATTCTTGTAATCTCGTAATTTCTACTGTAATTTTTTTTTACTGCTATAATTCAAAATCAAATTAGCAATGGAAGAAAATTTCAATTGTTCGGACAAATAGCATGCTCACTAGTGATCCAGACTCTAACACCATATATAAGAGCACCAGTTCGCCCAGCGGTGGCTCTGTGTATTCTTTGAAAATTTTTCTATCTTTTTGCAATTGGCTTGATCTCTGGTTTAATTCACTTCACACCTTACACACAAGCACCATGGACAAGAGCAGCATGTTAACCACAATATTTCAGCACAATACTCGAATATAACAACAACAACTAAGTCTTTTATCCCAAGTATTTGGGGTAGGCTACACGAACCAAAAAAAAAAATTACGTCGAATCGATCACTTTGATAGTTCTTCTCTATTCATTTTTATCAAGTAATATCTCATCATTTAAATCTCTAGAATCCATATCTTTTCGTATCACCTCTATCAATATTTTCAACGGTCTTTACTTCGTTCTTTTAACTTGTCCTACGTTGATAAACTCCCCTCGTCAAACTGGTGCATTTGCAGGCCTACGTTACATATGACCAAACCATCGTAAGCGATTTTCTCGCATCTTCTCATCGATATGAGCTACACCTATCTTAGCATGAATATCTTCATTTCTCACTTTATCTCTCCTAGTGTTGTCGTATCTCCAGTGGAGCATGCGCATCTATATTACACATATCTTCTGTAAATGACATTTTTTTAAAACCCAACATTTCGTACTATATAATAAACCTGATCTAATAACAGTCCTATTAAATTTTCCTTTTAGCCTTAACGGAACGTTACGATTGCATAAAACTCCCGTTGCACCTCCATTTCAACCGGCCTGTTTGTATCTTATGGTTAACATCATTATCGATCTCTCCATCATTCTGAATAATAGAAACCAAATATTTAAACTGACTGCTTATTTGTATCTCCTGCCCATCCAATGTTACAACACAATCCTCGAATATTTCTATAAATTTTAAATAAACTTCGTTAAGCACATTAATTAGCATATAAACGGACAAAGAGGATACAGATAGCATACAACATATTAAAGTCTGCTCAGTAACTAGTTTAGTTATAATAGTTAGATTAGACTATACTAGCTTTTTATCTTCTTGTACGAGAACAATGGATATTCAATGGAGTGATAGTTTTTTTCTTTGCAATTTAATCTCTATGATTCTATATCTTTTAGTTTGATTAGACTCCACTATGTTGTTCTCTATCTCTTAATTTTATATATAACAAAAATCATAGTTTTTAGGGTTCATTTCATTCGTCTATTAGTGAATATAAAATATTATATTATGCTTCTGAAAAAACTATTAATTTTGCATCACCTGATCAAAGGTTGAATCTCAGGGTTATGCCCATGCTATTTTGTATATGTAGACTCTAAGAGAAGAAAATTAACAGGATAAACTATTATTGAAATAATGGATAAGATAAACTATTATTGAAATAATGGATAAGAGAAGTTAGGGATTTAGCTGCATGGAGGAACCACTCCAATGTCATTGAGTACCCATTAAAGTTAATTTTACACTCAGACATGCTCTAATATGAGCAGTGTATAACTTATCATTCCTAAAGTTTAAAACTCTCACTTAAACTCTCTGGACCGCAGAAAAAAAAAACTGATACGAACGCGGTCTAAGTAAGAGTTTAAAACTTTATGAATGATAAGTTATATACCTCCATATCAGAGGGAGTCCGAATGTAATTAACCCTTATTTATATATTATACTTTTCTTCTCTATTCGATCGGAGTTACTCCTAATTCAACTCTAATTATGAATTACCCTGAGAAAATTGAAAGACGCTTCAGCTGACAACCTAAATGGTCATAACATTAAATTATACCTTTGGTTCCTGCTTGCTTTTTCTCTATGTAACTAGAAAAAGATAGCTTAATTATTCCTTTTATTATATTTCCACTCCTAAGTGGACTTCTTATCTTCTCATGCACTGCACTTTCTGATGGTTGTGAAATTAACAGATAATTTCCGTCGGGAGGGGGGGAGGCGGGACGGCGATGTCGTCGGGAGCTTCTAAAAATTTCCGTTTTTTCTTAAAAATATAAAGAGAGTGAAATTAAGAAGAAGAAGAAGATGAAGAAAAAGAAGACGATGAATAAGATGAAGAAGAAGAAGAAGAAGACGATGAAGAAGAAAAAGAAATCAATCGGAGAGAGAAGGATAGTTTAGAAATTTTGGTGTGCTCCCTAGGAAAACTCTCCCTTTTTAAAAGAGAGAGTGTGCTCACTAGGAAAAAAAACTGTACCCATCTAGAAATTCCCCAACTCTTGCCCTCGAATGAAAAGCACTGCTACTCTCTCCTAACCCAAACCCACCCAAATCCTCCCCAAAACCCCTTAGTCCTCGCAATCACCAAAACGTTCCTCCTCCGCCGCCTAAACCTCCTCCAACTCCTCACCTTCCTCGTCTACTCCCTTGCCGCCGCCACCTCCCACCTCCCCAACCCCCCCCCCCCACCACCCCCCCCCCCCCCCCCCCCCCCACCCCCGCCCCCCACCCGCCCGCCCGCTGCCTCTTCGGCCGCGGCACCTCCCACGACGCTGCAGCTCCATTGATGTAATCCCTCGTCCACCGCCTCAATCTTCAAGAATACACTCTCTTCTACTGCGACTTGCAGAGGGAAGAAGAATCCTTCTCTGTTGGTTGATGCGCACTCTAAGGTGGGAGAAAGTGTTTGATGAAATGACTGAGAGAAGCCTGGCTTTCGGGAGCCCGATGATTGTCGTGCATGCCATGGCTGGGGAGTTGGCTGTGTTGCATAGGAGTTCTTCTAGCGGATGCTAGAGAATGATACGTCAATGCAATATTTGATGCTTTTGTGAAGTTTGGCGATGCAGAAATCTGTTGTCTGATGAGATGGAGGAGGGAAGATTGGTGTCATGGACTAGAAAGTTTGCAGGGTTGAGCTCGGGAACATGCAGAACTATTTTATGCTGAGGAAGTTGTATGTCAGAGGGACTCAGGAGGTGATCAGGAGTTATGGAGGGAAGAAAGAGGCTGGGTGTAGTGTTAGTGTTAATATTGATGTTTGAGACAGTTGAATGTAGGTTAGAAGATATTGGCACCTGTAGCTCAATCATGTAGAAGAAGATGGTTTGAGATAACTTCTTCACTATGGGAGAAGTTGTTTCTGGACCAAGGCCACATTTTGTTTTTGCCATTAGTCTCGACTCTTATTCTCCAAGATTCCCAAGCAGCTCACTGTACATTGATTTATACGATCTTAATCCAAGATAATTGGTGCTTTTGAGCATAGTAGCATGCAGGAGCAAGAACAATATATATCAGAAAGTGGTCTAGTTCAAGAAAGTAGGTAACGCCTCTAATGTATAAAACACTTTAAAAAAAAAAAAAAGATGGACAGATAACCAATAACACCCTCCTATGCTTATGTTTTATTTATAAAACCACCAAAAAACAAGATTTCACGAGGACAAAAGGTGAATTTGACCTGCAAAAACTTATGACAATTAGGCGGCTATGTAATTCTGATTTCACATTGCCCAACTACTGCATCTAATACAAACAACATCAAAATAACAGTTACAGACAGATAGATAGCCTACACTGCAAGGTATATCATTTGACAAGGACTCTGGCTTGCATACAGAATACAGCAGTCCTAAATTTTATTTTCAGCAGAGATGTTTTACAAATAAATGATAAACGAGCATCTCTACTCTCTTAACATAAAGAAGATAGTTACATATCCATCCTCCAGAGCAACGAGCTTCCAAAACTTCATCCTGTGGCACAAAAGAGAAACGCCAAGTACCTGAGACTAACTTCAAATCAACAACTTATAAAAGGATAAATGGTCAACTTCAAAGGTAGGAAAAAAACCGAAAACAGAAACTAACTTATTTCTAAAACATAACAAACACACCAAATATCCTCATCATCAAGTATCTCTCCAGATACATCGACATGCTATCTGGGTGTTGTCTGCCTTTTCATCTCAGAATCATGAAGTCTTGCTTTGGTGAACTACTAATGATACCTTTATGTTTCTGACCTAATGATGCATTGCACTGTTGATGATAACATCCTGTTCTGGGGAGTTTTTGATTGTTTCGTTATTTTCTTGATGAAATGACTTATACATTTCCTCTCTGAGTTGATGAAAGAAGGTATCGTTATTTGTTGATATGTTCTGCTTAAGAAGAGTCAGCCAGGAGTCGCAAGTAAACAGACTAGACTAAATTACCTAGAGGAACAGCGTTCAACAAATTTACAGTGAAGCACAGTATTATGGTGAGCAACATCCACCCACCTCCACATATAGTGAAGCCAAAACAAAATCCACCTTCTTAAAGCGAGTCAGGCTCATGTTCGGGTACAATTCACAACACAAGACTGCTGCAGAAACAATGTCCCCGGAATTCAATTACAATTCGTTTACAATTATCAATTACTGTCTCTTTTGTCCTTAAACCCAACATTCAAGTGGCACAACTCCCCTTATCACCTCGCTCTGTACCTGAAAATTCACATCCCATGGAAACATATCTAAAGGTAATCAACAGTGGGTTCAACGCCAATACCTGATAATGCATAAGGTGCTGACATAATAATAACTAGGAAAGAGAGGATAAAGATGTTCAGAGAAGGAAGAAAAGGTATGGTGGGAAACACAGTGTTACTATAAAATTTAAATATATTGGATAAATTCCAGTGAAGGCTTCACTTGTTTTGATATACCCCCTAATAGTTACAATACTTACAACATTTCTTGCATGGAGCATGCAGAGAGAACAAGGGAAAAAGTTCGCAACAAATCTAGACCACTGGACCAAACCAAACCAATAATCACTAAAAGTTGTCAAGTAATTTAGAAATTTTAAAATCTACTACAGTGCCTCCGATAAATGCAGGTTGGCTCAGAGCACAGAAAAAAAGAAGCAAAGCTTCTGCACAGAAACATTTGTAGGCAATTTGTTTATCTCATACTACCACACCTCATCTGGACTAATTCATGTAAATAAGTGGTCAAGAGCTTACTCGATTTCCCATAATCTAAATGGTGGGATAATTTTTTTGTCATCTTGTATTCCAGGATTTACAATATTCTTAACTACTGGATATAACTTTGCTAAATGTTCCATCATCTTCATTTCTAGGATTCACTGCATTCTTAGCTCTACTTGATAAGTTGGCAAAATCTTCCATCTCCCATTTCAGGATTTGTTGCATTCTACTTTGGTATCAAATTTCTATTATTTGCTGGGGAACTTAATTTCTCATTATTTATGAAACCTTCCTCTTACATAGCAAACTGCTCATCTATCTACTTGATAAGTTATTAAAAGGCATAGAGCCCGTCGACATAACATCTCACAAACAAATTGGACAGTCTTCTCTCTTTTGACATTTCTGGACTCACTGCTCTCCAAGTTTATATTCGTATCACATGTCATAGTTACTCCTTTCATTGCCAGAAAAGGCTACACCAAACTTAGGAACATCTACATGAATGGATCACAAGCAATAGAAGTCACTAGATAGATACTTTACAACTTAAGTAGCAATCAATTGATACACAAGCAGGACATAGCATCGTACTTGGCACTTTTCAGGGAGTGATGCTCAAAGTGTTCTCCTCATTACAACTAAACAGATAAAGATATTTGTTATATATATTATCCTGATTTCTGACAACCAAGAAATCTGTATAGCAAGGGTCTCTCTAAACTCTACAGCCCTCCATCGCAAGACGTTGCTAGAGTTTAATATCGTTTCAGCACAAAGAGTACAATTATCCTTCTACGCATGAAAATCAGCAGGTGGACAAATAATTCCCCTTCCCTATTAGTCATATGTAAGGTGAGTGGCTAATCACTCGTTTCACAGAATAAAAATAATTTTGTGGTTCGCTAGCATTGCAACAGATGTCTCTGTGTGTACTGATGACTGTAGGTAACATACTGAAAATACTAGAAGATCTAGTTCATATACTGATTCTTTCTTTCAAATGTATATGCAAGCACAAAGTATGGTAGCAAGCCCATACTAATCCCTTCTCTCAAGTTGTACTAGCTTTCAGGGTTTGGTAACCCCACAAGTTCAATCTCTCACCTTTACACATTTTAGACAAACAAAAAAGGAACTATAGGGAAGGTACTCAACTATTGAGGATCAAAGCTGACCATTAATTATATAAGAACTACTCAAGGATGTAGGCACTGATCTGTCAGAACAGAAATTTGATCGATGAAATTTCATGAACGAAAAGTTAATGATATCTTTCTTTTTCATTTTAGGTAATTAATTCTTCTTTTTTAATCTTTCTTTTTCATTTTAATTAATATACATATATAGTATATGAATAATTAAAATAAGTTTCCATCAAATTTTCAAGTGGGAAACATTGAAATCTCTCAAGTTCTTAAAGTCAATTAGGTACTAGGTTTAATATCTAAATGATTATTTTAATTCGTTTTTATTTTATATTGAATATTTTTTGCCCGAACTGCTTAATTATAGTTATATATTTGCACGCGCACGCGCACGTATAAAGTTATCTTCTTTCTTTCACCCGTTTAAACCTATTTATACTTCTTGTTAGCTTTCATGCACAAACATAACGGAGGCCCCAAGGATGCAAAGAAAAGTTGAAATATTAGAACCAAAATTATTTAATGAATCATTAAATATATTCATTGATTGCTACGTTACCAATATAATGAAACATGCTACACAATTTGGACAAGAATCAGTAGGCAATTCTAAAACAAAGTTAAAATTTCTACTCAGATGTCTGAAATTTCAAAAATTACAGTTACCTATGATTTAAACATTTTTCTTCACATAAAAACATATAATTCTTGTATAAAATAAAATTTCAAAGAATTGAAAATGAAGATAAAAAAAATTACAGAGCAGGTATTCGCTCGTGCCGTTATTAAATATTACGGAAAGTGATTATGAAAAGTTGTCTCTAACTTTCCATTGATTATTTCATGGAAAGTGGTTCGTGAATAGTAAAAATAGATTCTCAGGAACCAATCATCCCATCACTTGCCTCGTTTTCTCTATTTTCAGCCGGATTCAGAAAAAAAAAAAACACTGAATCTATTCTGTAACTTTCCAAGCCACATGGGAAAACTATTCACAATTGGCACCTTTGATGAACTAATCTATGAAAAGATTGTCTAAAATGTGTGAAGGTGAGAGATTGAACTTGTGGGGCTATTCTGTAACTTTCCAAGCCACATGGGAAAATTATTCACAATTGGCACCTTTGATGAACTAATCTATGAAAAGATTGTCTAAAATGTGTGAAGGTGAGAGATTGAACTTGTGGGGTTACCAAACCCTGAAAGCTAGTACAACTTGAGAGAAGGGATTAGTATGGGATAGAGGAAGGTACTCAACTATTGAGGATTAAAGCTGCCCATTACAAATGTAAGAACTACTCAAGGCTGTATGCATTGATCTGTCAGAACAGATATTTGATTGCTGAAATTTCATGAACAAAAATAAATTACTAATGCTAGAACCCATTCTGCTATTAAATTGGATTTGCACATTGCTTATAGAGAGAATATCAAAACCAGGTCCCTAGACATTTACAAGTTCCTATAGTATTTATAATAATTGTTTTTTCCTTAAACCTCTCAACACAAATGGCATGCCCTTTATTTCCATTTGAATCAATCAAACATCATGCCTGAATCAACGTAAAATTGGTTAATTCTATTATGGCTTCAATTTAGCATCCTATAGCTATAAAAAGCTTAAAGATTTGAATAAAACTAGGACTAACATGAATACTGAGTAAATGGTAGTAAACAACCATAAGCTTATATCAAGTTAACATGAACAGTGATTCAGTGAAATAGTAAAATAAATGAAAAATTAGAAATGATCAGCTTGCTAAGGTGCCGTTACGGAAGTGGTTTACATAGGTAAAGTCAAATTAATGTCCAATCACAACCTTCCAAGCTGGTGCAGAAGGACTGTAGAAAACAAGAATTTTATTGCTTGTTCATTTATGTGGATCAGCAATGGTGTAATTACATAAATGAATCGTGTATAAGCATTTGAAGTAGAAACTTAGATCAAGTTTATAACTTACGTCTATAATCCAGTTTATTGATGGAGAGGTAGTTATAGACTATATGGTCATTGGTGTTTACGGGATATTAACATACAATGCCCCAAGGAATTGATGACAATTTAGGAATAATGGCCATTCTTGACAGTTCAGCTTAGGCATGCGAACTTTCACTATAGGATTTGAATTCGATTATGAACCTGTTGACGTTTCACACTATTGAACATTTTTATCGTGTAGTGAACTATATACATCAATGTTGAAAACAATGCGTTATGAAACCTATCATATTACGTTACAATACCTAACACAAGCCAGCAGTATCTAATAGTCGAGAATTACTCATGTACTCTAACGATGAGTTGTTTAATGTTATTTTACGTTATTTTATGTAATGCTATGTTACATTATGTTATAATATTTGCTACTATAATTTTAGCAATTTCCAAGTTGCTGTCGATTGTTTACTTTGATTGGTAACCGATTACTGCAATTTCTTTATTTGATTACTTATTAATTACTTATTTGATTGTTTGTGGACTTTGGTAGTTTGCTAATTTGTGATTTTTAAATTGTTTGCTTGCTATAATTCTTCTCTGATTGCTAAATTTTTTTTATTTATGTTGATTCTATTAAACTCTCAGCTGAATTAAAAAAAATGAACAATTACAAATAAAATTAATTGTGAACTGTAAAATATAAATTATAAATTTGAAATTTTGTTTTTTTTAATGCCTGAAATTTCACCTGCAAACTTAATATAATTTATGAAGATAAAAATGAAAATTATTTGTAACTTATAGTATCTTCTGTGATATAGAATATTTTTATATTCTTCTTTTAGAATTTTTAAATTTGTTCCCAATTTATAAAAATTATTATATATACTTTTCTATGTTTTACATAAATAAATAGAAATTGCGAAAACTACGTCATGCATTACGCTATATGAGATGTAATCTAACGGAAGCAAAACCTTACGTTAACGATATCGCTATTTTAAACAATGATTTGCATGTTGTCGGCAAAAACTTCGAACAGACATTGGCTAAGTTCAAATTATAGTCTTCTAATGAATTGAAATATACATTCAGCAACTTTGCAAGAATTGTCAGGTATGGGAGTTTCTTTTTCAGCATTACATATCTTTTGGCTCATAAAAAGCCAAAAGCGGGTATACAACAATTTTCTATAATATGAGAATTCGTGTCATTTGGTAAGCCGAGGCATAGAACCACCGCATTTAAACAAGAAAAATTGAACCAAAAATATTCACCTAAAGAAACATGACTAGATCTGGTACATAGAAGACTCCTTCAAATAATGAGGAATGAATCTTCTATGCTTGTCATATAAGCTACATCTCAATTCCAATAAAATTTTCTCTTGAACAATGGTAAGGAACCCATAACCTTTGGCAATCCCCTAATCCACAATGTAAAATATTATTTAATTAAGAAATGAAGAATGAATAGCAAATGCCAGCAAGTAGAGATCAACAAAGTTTAGAATAAGGATAAAAATCCCAAACTCCAGTATGGAGGAATCAACAATGTTTACAATAAGTGTCATTTTTTGATTTTTCAATTTTAGTGGCTTTTTATATAGAAATCCAACTACTAAAGACCCAAATCCTATATGTTAAACCACAAACATTAGCGAGATGTAGAAAACTCTCTTGATTCGTGAAGAGATTCATGTCAATCGTTGAGCAAGAGTTGCTACGTTTGAAGCAAGGCTTTAAATATCGGTTGATACCTACATATATATCACGTAGAATTAAGCTACATGACATACTATATAATATCGATTTAATATTGCCAATATAGCCAATACTATATGTCTGACATTGTCGACTTTGATACCATAAGTGATCAGTCAATATGGACATGTATTCTCATATTTTAAACCATAGTTTGAAGTTGTTATCTATATGGATATATTTGATTATAAAATTGGCATGCAGGTGGGGAAACAATGTCTGCAAATAGGAATTTGGAAAGCAAAGAGCACTCCTCTTCTAGCGATAAACAATGTTCTACATGTCTCTAGGCATTTACCCCGTCAAAAAAGTTATGCTTACATCTGACATAGATAGAAAAACTCAAAGCTCATGTTTCTCAGGAACTCCTTTTAAACTCGTTTTGATTTATTTTCTCAATTTTTGCAGTCTTTTTAAATGCTTTTCTTCTATACTCCATAGAAAACCATAGAAAACCAGAATATTTCTCTTTCCTTTATGTTTGTACCACAATTTACTAACAGTGGATCAAAATAACCAAGCTGAATTGTTATAATCAATGTTGAAAATAATGCGTTATGAAACCCGTTATAGTGCGTTACGTAACCTAATGAAACCCCAACGCTACTTAACAACTGGAAATAATTCAGTATACCGTAACAGTACGTTTTTTTACGTTATATTACACAACGTTACGTAAAATTACTTTATGTTACGTTATTTATAATTATTTTTTTAGTAATTTATATATTATTGTTGATTATTATTTTGATTATTAGTGAATAGTTTAAATCTTTTTACTTAATTAGTTGTTAACTTGTTTGATTGCTTGTGGAATTTCTAACTTGTTAATTTAAGTTTGTTTCCATGTTCACTTGTTGTATTTCTCATTCGGTTGCTGAAAATTACTTATTGATTTTATTAAATTTGTAACTGAACTGAAATCAACAATTATAAATAAGATAAATTGAACATTACAAAATATAAATTACAATAATAATAATAACTAAAACTGAAATAAACAATTGGAATGTTGTTTTTTTGTTTAAATGATAACTGGAATTACGGTTGCAGACTTGATATAATTTATAAAGATATATAAAAAAAAAACTTAATATAACATTTGAATAAATTATGTATTACAAAATGGTTTTATATTCTTTTTTTTGATATTCTAAATTTATTTTTTAATTTATAAAAATTATTTTATATAGTTTTATATTAATTTTTATTAAATAAATAGAAAATTGCATAACCTACGTTATGCATTATGTTATGTACAACATAACCTAATAAAGGTAAAACGTTACGATACCGTTATCGCTATTTTAAACATTGGTTATAATATACATCAACTCTACCTTAGATCACTAGACTTACCACTACCAATTATATAACCACTGACCGATCTAACGAATATCATGCACCATCCTCAAATTGCAATGCAACTCGTGTATTCCGCTTCATGGGTGCATTCCCTATCAAAATCACCAAACTGACTAAATGAAGAGCACTAGCGGGTTACCGATTCAATGATGTCTTTTAATATATATAGCACTAAAGATTCTTAATAAGATCAACAGACTTATTTGGAATTTCACAGGCTTAGACTTGGGCTTCATAGTTGGAGTTTAATTGTACATAATAGGATCTCTGAGATGCTTATATTTTCAATTAGTCTTTCTTTCTATCTTCTGAATACACATTCCACGGCTTGCGTTAAATATATTAATAGATGAATGTTCTATTATTATAATACTTGAGTTTGCATGCCTTCCAATGTGTATGTTTCTCTTTTCTCTGTTCATACGCACACTTATCAAAATGACCATCTCCACAACCTAACAGGAAATAATATCATCCGAGATCTAATCTCAGATGAGAAATAATATAATCTGAGATTTAACTCCAAATCGAAAATAATATCGTTCAGGATCTAACTCCATACGAAAAATAACTCTTTGGGATCTAACTCCGAATATGAAGAGGGGATGGAGGTTGAAGACATATAAAGATCTTATAAGCTCAGTGGTGTGTTCCTTTAGAAATTCCCAAAAATATATATTTTTAAATTTCACACAAATGAACCCAGTGAGAGACTGTAGTTGGAAAACGTTTGGGGGTGCATTTAGAATGTTCCCTTCTAGAAACCCTTGGCTGGCCCTCGTAGCAGTCCCAGCCCAACTCAAAGCCCATGGTCGTCGCAACACAAGGAAACAACCCAAAATCATTAGTCAATCTCCATCGAATTTTATACCATACAAAAGCCGAAGCCGCCACACCTAACTGCATACTTCTTGAATCAAAAGCAAGGAAGCCATGGCCATGGCGGCGGCCACAGCAGCAATAACCACCACTCCCTCCACCTTCCTCTCTCCCAAATCATTCCCATCTTCAAACCCTCAAACCTCCCCCATTCTCAAATTCCCAAAACACCTCACCCCCTCCCTCAAAATCTCAATCCAACCCCAACCCAAAACCCTAACCCCCCGCGCCTCCTCCAACTCCGCCACCGCCCTCGCAGCCGTCTTTCACGGCCCCTGCTACGTTCTCTCCCACAATATCGACACCGACTAGATCATCCCGGCGGAGCACCCCAACCCCGACGAGTATCGCAAGCTCGGATCGATCGCTCTCGTCGGCCTCCCCTCTGCCACCTACCCCGTTCCCTTCGTCGATCCCGAATCCGACTCCACCCGCTACCCCGTCATTGTCGCCGGCGCCAACTTCAGAAGCGGCTCCTCCCACGAGCAAGCGCCCGTTGCGCTGGGGGCCGCCGGGCATCTCAATTCAATGCAGTTGTTTATGATGCTTGGGCATCTCATCTGTAATACACTGAATATTAAAAAGATCTTTAATTTAATATTTGAAGAGGCAAACAATTTTCCCAGTGAATCATGACCTGATTGTATGTGGGGGCAATGTTGTAAAGGAGCTTATCTATTGTCGTTGACTTCATAATTCATATGTTTCATTGGGTTAATTTGAGGATTGGTTAGGTGAACCAAATCCAATCACGCTGCTGAAATTGAGTGTATAGTTAGGGTGAATGGAAAATTTTCATTGCAATCAAAGGTAGTTTTAGATGGTTGGCCTGACAATCCTGCTGGTGGAAGCTCAGGATGACCAAGATACATGGTTCAACATTTATAGTACTAGTAAACATATGGTTATATCACACAAAAGTATCAGTTCCACAGCCAAATATGGTAAGTCACTGCTTAACTTGTAAGTGGCAGTGTTACCTGTGAGCTTTGGTTCATATTGCAGCTACAAGAATGGGTATGAGATTCAATACATTGGATGGTTTCCATATGAAATGGGCATGTTTAATGAAATCCTTAGTTCGGGTCATGGTACACTTGTGAGCATAGCTAAGGACAGCCTTGTATCATATATGAGCAAGACAACCAAATAAAGAAAAGATACCAAATAGCTTGCAGAAGGCGAAACTATTAATTAGCTTTGTACGGTAGAAGTTTAACTTCGCGTGGATAAGTAAAACGCGAAGCTAAAACCTTAGCTCTGCGTCCAAAATATTTAACTCAGTTTGGTCAGATTCTTAGAATTCTAAATTGATTGTAATTGAGATTTGTGATTATCTAATATCCGAATTAAGTCCAATCAGAATTCAAATTCAAGAGATTTAAATCAAAATCAAATATTTGATTAGAATCCATGATAAATACAAAGACCATTTATTCCTATCCTTAAGGGAACTCTCATAACTAACTAAAAACCTTCAACATTTATAGCACTAGTAAACATATGGTTATATCACACAAAAGCATCAGTTCCACAGCCAAATATGGCAAGTCACTGCTTAACTTGTAAGTGGCAGTGTTACCTGTAAGCTTTAGACCATCAATAAAGTTCTGTAAGTTTTTATTTTCATGTCTGAGTAAAATATAGAGGCATGTTGTTATCTTAAGTTTTATTTAGTTTTATATTATTATTATTTTTGCTTCGTACGCATGGGATAGGAAACGAACCATTGCTGTACTCTACCTCTCTAAAGCAATGGTATAAGCTTGTGATAGATAGACCAGGAGGGTCAGGTCCTTATAGCTTAACTCTACCAGAAAGCCACGGTTAGAGGTGTCATATAGCCGGAGAGATTAGGGTAAAAAAGAAATTAAAAATAATAACTATAGAAATAAATAAGACACAGAGATAACATGACCTCGCCCTTAATCGCTCTGATACCAACTTCTCACACCACTATTTCACAAAAGAAATTTAAAGAGTACAAGCTGAAAGAAAGAGAAAAGATTACAATATATTTTTCTATCTCCCTTCTCGAAGGTTTAGGATTTATTTATAGCTGAGTTGAAGCAGAAGTGCCTTACTGCTGAAGATAGAAAGGAATATGTTTTAGCTAAAGTGATGAGCTGTTGAGGTCTCGGTAAGTGGAGGCAATAATGAAGCAGATAAGGGGGAATCTGCTTTAGTTGTTGTCTGCGAGTCCTTTTTGCCTTACTTTTCCGGAAAGCAAAGAGTTATTGGTGGTGGGTATCACATCATGGGCCCACCATGCTTCTTTTTTATTTTATTCGCCAATTTCAATATTGGCGAGCATTTCATCATCAAGTTCGGCATCATTATTATCATTCATGGGTTCATCCTGTTCATCCATGAATTCTTGTTTTGCTTTTTCTTCTATCCTGCCAAGGTTGATAAAATTCAGAAATTGGATCACCCTCCGAATTTTATCTTTCGTAAGTTCTATAGCAGATAGGTAGTCATAAAACAGAATATTGCATTCTTCCACCACTGAATGGACACCAGAGAGTGCATCATGGGTTGCTTCTGCGAAGAATTCTTTAGCCGCATATGATGCCTGTTGTTCATATACAAATTCATTTTTGGGGTATTTTCCCCAACCATGTACAGATTGCAGGCTGTGATCATGTAGTTCCCAAACTTGAAACGATGAGTAGAGTTTCAAGTAGTTCTTTTCCTCCCAAATACTCCATATTCGGAAGTAAAATACTGACTGCTAGCGCCGAGCATAAGTATTTACTCTGTCGTTGCAAATTCGAGGTATATATCCGGTATATTCTTCCGTACGGTCAGTATTTATGTAGAGTTCATGTACAATACCCAGATTGATGGCTTTGTGATATCTGGGTATGTCTTTCATATACACTGTCAACCTGGGTCGATGGTGTTTGTTGAGGATGAGTGTGTTTGTTGAGGATGAGTTCTTCAGTTTAGAAAAACTGTGGAATATCTGTAGCTTCTAGGTTTTTGAAGAAAGCGAGAAGCTGGCCATCCTCCAAAAGATTCTGTTGGTTTAGAGTTACCATCCGTTAGATAGTAAGCTTTGCTTCTAACTGTCTGGACTTCTCTATTTGTACCTAGCAGAATTCAAGTCATTTAACAAATTCTGAAATTTGAATACTCACTAGGTCTGCTGTGTTCAAATCCTGGAAAATTGCCTTTAACTTTCTTTGTTCTGATGAAGAACCAGTGTAAAAATTTTCTTCTCTCCGGACTGAGGCATCGGATCTAGATGTTGTAGAGTATTGGTTGAGAGTGTTCACTAGTTCAGATAATTGAGCAAACTTCTGTTCACTCCTTTGATATTGTTGTCGAGCTGTGAGAACTTATTCAAGCTATGTCAGCCAGTAATTTGCTGACTTTAGGTCATTAGACTGAATGGCGCGAAAACCATTAAGTCTGTTGTATGTTTCTTCGAAGGCAGTTTGATTGTACCAATCTCGAACTATTGCTGAAACAAAAGGTTTAGCTACTGGTGTAGCTTTCTAAAGCTAGACAATTTGTTGTTGTCCTCTTCGTTGTAGAATCGCCTTTGCTGCTTGTAAGCTAGGAAAGGCAGCGGCTTGTGGGCCGGTCTTGCTTGTTGGTTGGCCTACTGGTTGGCTGGCACCAATGGTAGCTAGGATGGCTGGTTGGCCAGATGTGGTGTTGGTTGCTCCTGCTGGGACTGGTGTAGTTCCGCTGGGGCTGGTTGCGCCTTGGTGGAGGCAGGAGTGACAGTGAAAGACTCTCTAATAGTCTTCTTACCCTTCTTTGAAGCAGAAACAGTGTGCCATTGTTGTTGGCGTTTGGTCTGCTGCTCTAACTCTTTGATACGCTTAAGCGTATTTTCGTTCATGGTCTGGTTAATAAATCAGCAACTGTATTAGTATAACTAGGAATATATTTGACATCATAGTTAAATTTTCCAGGTATAAAGCAATGCATATTCTCCTGAGATTTTCTTCAGGATTATTTATTATTTTTTTCTTGAGAAACTGAGCAACAAATTTATTATCATTCTCAATAACAAAATTTCTATTTAGCAAATAAATGTGTAAAGATTTCAAAGCTAATTTTATAATAAGCAATTCTTTATCATAAGTAGAATACTTTTGCTGGGCTTTAGAAAATTTTTCAGAAGTATATGCAATAATTTCTCTTTTTTGAGCAATTAAAACACCTGTCCAAAAAGCATCAGAAGCATCTGTTTGGAAAATAACTAATTCAGCTTCAGTACAAAAATATAATATTTTTTGATCTTGTATTAAAGATTTTATTTTTTCAATCTCCTTTTCTTCTTCTTGTGTTAATGTGATTGGAATTTTATCTATATTCCATCTTCTAGATTGTTCACTAGTTTCTTATTTATATTTACTTTGTTATATAGTTAACCATTCTTGAAGGTGTTTTACCTTCTCGGTTAAATTTGGAATAAACTTTCTACCATAATTTAAAATTTCAAGAAAACTTTCTAATTCTTTTAAGGTTTTAAATGTAGAAGGATATTCTTTTATTTTTGAGTAGATATACTGCTGTAGCTCTATATGTCCTTTTTTGATATATTTGCCAAGGAATTTTATTTCTTCCGTGCATAATTCTATCTTTTTGGTCTTATGAATACTCCATTATCCAATAATATTTAGATTACTGCTAATAGATGTCGTTTGTGTTCTTCTAAAGAGTTAAAAAAAACCAAAATGTCATTTATATAAACTGAAACATATTGTAAATATCCAAATATGGAATTCATCCATTTTTGAAATATCTGTGGTGCATTTTTTAATCCAAAAGGCATTACGTTACATTCGTCGTATCCTTGTGGACAACTAAATGCTGTTAATTCTTTTGATATTTGATATTTTAGCTTTATTTGCCAAAATCCAGATTTTGCATCAAATTTACTATAGTATTTGGCTCCTTGTATTTGTTTAATTAATTGTTCAGCAGATGGAATAAAATACCTATCAAACTTCATACAATTGTTTAACTTTTTATAGTTTATAACCATTCTGGTTTTTCCTCATTTGATCTCTGAATGGTTTCTTACCAAGAAAGCAGGCGAAGAATGAGAACTAGAACTCTTTTGTATTAATTGTAGTTTTTCTAGTTCTTATATTTGTCGGACAAACTCTTCTTTATCAGGAGTTACCATAATACTGTTTACTCGTATTTTTGTATCCTGATATTATTCTAGTAATTTTATGGTACAATATCTTGGAGTTTTTTCAAAGTGTTTTACTGGGTTGTCACTATATAAAGGACTAAGCATATCATGGATAGTTTTTTCAAAGTTATTTTGAACAGGAATTGTACAAGTGCAATAATCATGAGAATCATGAGAAGCAGAATTTGTAGAATTTAAAACAGTAGCAGAGTCAATTAAATGAACTTCACCACGCTGGGCTGGTGTAAAATGTTGTAAAAATGGAGCAGGAAATGGTATACGAGGTATCATTCGTCCATCAAAAGCAAAATAATATGTATTATATGGAGAAAAAATTCGTAGATTATTCATTCAATAATACAATCAGAATCAAATTCCTTTGGTAATAAAGCGAATTCAAAAATGTATTCTTTATCTAAGCCATCTATATCAGGTATAGATACTGGAACTGATTTATGTGTTACAGTTTGTTGTCTACCCATAAAATCATTTAGCATGCCTTTTTTATCTAATGGTATCCAATATTATTGAGGAATAAAAGCACTTTGTATTAAATTAGCTTCAACACCAGTATCTACCAAATCATGTATAGTAAATTCTGGTGAATCAGAAAATTTGATTGTAATAGGAATATAAATATGAAGTAAAGCTTTTTTCTTTAAATCAATCATAGGGTAATCTTATAACGTTATTTTGAGTATCTAATAAATGTTGTGTTCTACCTTCTATTGGTTCATTATCTTCTGTTGTTGACATACTATGTCTCGAAGGCTCAATATTTATAGTTTCATTTTGATGAGATATCGAGGGTACTGATCTGTAATGAATACTCCTATTTCTACTTATTTTTGGTGTTAAATCTAAAATAGGATTGATAATTGTAGTAGAAATAGTATTACCAGAAACTACAAATTGTTCTACTGGTAATTGTATGTTTGGTTTTACGGATTTAATAAAAATTGGCATATCAATATCAAATTTTAAATGTCGTATATCTACTAATTTTGGTTGTATAACTTTTCCATTACCACCCTCAAAAAGTTTTACAAATCAGGTAATATATTTAAAAGTTGGAGTGTCATTTAAAACCATACAATATTCTTATTGTATCCCTAAAACTTTAGAACCAGGTAATAATTCAATTCTTTTCAAACTAATTGATAAGGAACAAACTTTATCAATGTTCTGATCATCTAAACTTGTGCAAAAATCAGGGTATTAGCTCCAAATATTCTATTTGTTAGATTTGATTTAGCACCACCCATTAAACTATTTAATGGATTATTGATGATTCTTTCATCTAAACAAGCAATCATAATTGGTGTATCTATTTCCGAACGAATAGTCCAGTAATTTTGATTTGTATTAATCCTATATGAAGATATTTCATCTTAGGATATTTTTTTTTTAGTTTATCTATTTGTTGAGGATTGATGAGTTTTACAGAGGTAAAATTTTCATCTTCTTTTAATTCTATATTTCCTTTCATTCTTTCGAATACATAGGTTTTTTATTTATAAATCTTGATCTAAATGGTATTGTTTTGTATACATCTTTCTTTTCCATATGTGAAAATAGCTTCCTTTAATCTTTCTAAGTCTTCATCAGTAATGATGAATTGTTCTCCCATACTATTTCGTATACTATCATTCTGAATTTCAGATGAATTAAAGTTTTGTGTATTACTCCTTTCAGGTCTTTCTGAAATAGTATCATATAGACACGATACTCATAGTGTGTTTTCTTACCAACTTGAGAGATTGAAGCTGATGACTTTTGGGTGTTATATATTTCACTTAGATCTTCTTTAATTAAAGATAGATCTTCATATTTTTTTAAGATTAATAATTCTATAGGATCACCTTGATCTATAATATAATCTTGATCTTCAAGACTTGTACTTTTAAATAGTACACTTACATTGATTTTTGAAATTGGTTCAATTAAACCATGTGTAATAAAAATATTATTTTTTACATGTCTCTGCATATTATATATAATTCCAAAATAACCAAAAGGTATGTGTATAATTAAATCTAAAAATATTTCAGTGGATCTATATCGTTTTAATTTATTGCATCTGCCACTGTAAAGTATATGACCAGCTGAATGTAATCTTTCTTTTTTAGGAAGAATAGCATATGGTATTAACATTGTAATTCTTATTCTATTATATGTTTCGCTAAGTGTAAGCATATTAATATTAAAGCTTTCAAAGTCTGAGACTAAGTCTTCAGATTCAGGGCTTGAATATATACTTTCAACTTCATATATTGTCGAAACATCACTAGGTATATCTTGTATTGTTCCTACATTGATTCCATAACTATCAATGTCGTCTAAGATTATTGTTTTAATATTCAAGGGGCATTCATTTGCATAATGACCCTCTTTATTGCATTTAAAACATTTACAACCCTTTTTAAATTTTTTGTTTTTATAAATTTTCTTTGTTTCAAAGGAATTGTGTTTTTTGTATTGCTTTTTAAATTCGGGATTCCATTTCATTTTTGTAATCCCGAATTTCTTTCTTTTATAATATTTATTTTTATGTTTTCTAGATTTATATTGATGTCTAGAGTAATACTCTGAATGACATCCAAATTTTGTATTTATTTCTTCGTCATACTTAGGACAAGATGTACGAAGTTTTGACTTTAATATTTGATTTTTCATATATTTATTAGCTTTCGTATTTTGACATACTTCCTTTAAAGTATCCATTTAGGATTTTTTTAGAAATCCAGTAGAATGTGTACTTTATGGATCTGTTCCAGCAAAGTTTCTTAATCGTATTATATCATACTTGTCATTTATTAAATTATTCCATGGATGTGGCAATTTTGCAAAAAAAGACTTAATCCAGAATAATTTCTTCTCTAATCGAGATAATTTAAAGATTAGACTTATATATGTGTTTACAAATTCTTCTAGATAACAAATATCGCATAATTGTAACTTTACCAAAAAAGTTTCTGAAAAAGTATCTTCTATAAATTCTTCTCCTGTTATATCAGCATAGAATAAGGATACTATGCTACCAAGAGCCTCTTTTTTTGTAGGATGTTTCCCTATTTGTTTTATAGCATCAGGATGGAATTTTTCATATTGGGATAACCAATTTAAAACAATTCCTTCCCATTTACTTGTAGCATATAAAACAAAATCTATGTTTGGTATTTCTGCAGAAGATATAAAAACATGGCCAATTATATGTTGACTCCATTCTGCTATATATTTTTTTAATTTTGAATGTGGTATATTGTCAATATTAAAATATAAATGTGGAGAATCCTGTACTAGAGATCTTTTGCTTTTTCTTAAAATATAATTATTGACAAAAGTTTTTCTAT
This sequence comes from Dracaena cambodiana, assembly GCA_036321105.1. NCBI lineage: Eukaryota > Viridiplantae > Streptophyta > Magnoliopsida > Asparagales > Asparagaceae > Dracaena > Dracaena cambodiana. Next base: position 18,065,458 of record JAYEPQ010000004.1, on the reverse strand, counting down.
CTACATTATTTGTTGGTATTGTATTTTCAGAAGTTATTTCTTCTTCCATCTGATGTAGATTTCCCCATCGTAAGTTGCAAAGTGGATCATTGTTCCATATTTATAGTATAATACTTATAATCATTATGATATGATTTATCTAATAGTGTATTAATATTTCGGTGCGACTCTTCTCCCGAAGAATCGCCTGAATGATATCGGTGTGACTCTTCTCCCGAAGAATCGCCTGATAAAAATTATGTATCAGTGTGGTTAATATTATTAACCTCTTGATCAAAATTTTGATTATTTATTCGATAGACGCACGGCACGTTGATATTGGAATTCCAATATCAACGTGACGGCAGACGCACGGTACGTTGATATTGGAATTTCGCTCCAAGGGGGCCGGTAGTGTGTCCGCCGCGCGGGCCGTGGCCTTCGACATGTGCCCGTGGGGGCGCAAGCGCCCCTACTGTGGGTCGGGAGGCAGTCGGCGGGTGCTAGCGCCGCTTCTCTAGCCTAGATTCTGACTTAGAGGCATTCAGTCATAATGCGACACACGGTAGCTACGCGCCACTGGCTTTTCAACCAAGCGTGATAACCAATTGTGTGAATCAACGGCTCCTCTCATACTAGGTTGAATTACTATCGCAGCGCGGTCATCATTAGAGTAAACTAACCTGTCTCACGATGGTTCCCTATTGGTGGGTGAACAATCCAACACTTGGTGAATTCTGCTTCACAATGATAGGGAGAGCCGACAATGAAGGATCAAAAAGCAACGTCGCTATGAACGCTTGGCTGCCACAAGCCAGTTATCCTTGTAGTAACTTTTCTGACACCTCTAGCTTCAAATTCCGCAAGTCTAAAGGATCGATAGGCCACGCTTTCACGGTTCGTATTCGTACTGGAAATTAGAATCAAACGAGCTTTTACCCTTTTGTTCCACACGAGATTTCTGTTCTAGTTGAGCTCATCTTAGAACACCTGCGTTATCTTTCATGCTTCCAGTTAGACCCGACGTTTCTCCCCAACAAGGTGTCATATCAAAACGATAACTAATAGCTAAATAAATACTAGGTTTATGTTTCTTATCCAGTTACAATTGGTTGGATTAGTAGTGAAGTGCGATGGGCTAGAAATAATTCGATATTGCTAGTATTTGGTTGTAGCACCATAAGTACTCTTGATTTGAGATACGAAAATGGCCTTTATATGATTTTCTTGTGGCAGGATTAGGAAAAATAATGGATGCATCCACGTGCTAATTTTATGTACATCCAATACAAAATTTTGAATTAAAAAAATATTATTTTTCTAATTCAAATTTTTAGATATAACAGATCAAAAATTTATCTATGAACGCGTCCATTACCATCTCTAGGTAGGATCATGAGAGGCATTTGATAAGAGATTAATGTTATCTCTTGTAACCTTATAATTTTTCAACTAATGTGGATGTTGAGTTTTAGTGTCCTCTTGAAATAAAGTTTCATTTCAATATCAAATGACAGCCTTGTATCATATATGAGATGTCACTTTTAAATTTATAAATGCGCTGACTTTGAGAGAGAAAGCAGTAATATTGAGATGAGCAATAGAGAAAAGATTAAAAGAAATCCAGCAGTAACTAAATCAGAATTGCATATGCACCTCAGCTGTACAATGTGCAAGTAAATGATACTATCATATTCTCCAGTTTACAAGAAGATGATCAATCTCCTCCATACATGGACAAGATTGTGACGTTGTCTGCTTTTGTTAAAGCATGTACAATTATACAATTCCATTGAGGAACATTGTGTGTTCATGCATACAAACAAGTACAACTGAAAACTTTATAGTAAGATATACTCTTCATATGCAACTCCGAAGCACCCTAGGCACACTAGCAAATTTAATTATAACATCTGTGTTAACCAAATAGACAACAAAAACCTCATCAAGGTATTTTACGTGGACCACGTCATATATATTTGGTTGTTGCTCTATTTAAGCAAGTGCCTCGCATATAGACATCCCTATACCAGAAAAGGATTGAAGTGTAAAAGTGGATAAGTAATATAAAAATTTTCTGATGTTCTGGAAGTCATATTTGGAATTAAATCTTGACCTGATAAGAAAACGCTATTTCATATGTTTATGAATCAACAGTCTCTAATTTCAAGTAAATACTTGAAATGGAAAATTGGCAGACTTGTTTTGTAAATTATTGATAGCTCAATATGCAAAAAAAATTGTCTTACAATTTACGAATTCCTTAAGCTTGATGACAGCTTACAACAAAAAAGAGTTATAATTGAGATCAAAGCTTCTATAACTTAATTTCATAGGTCCCCAGTTTTGACAGTAGGAAATAGACAAATTCATTTGTCTAACATATTATTGCACAAGTAACAAAAGCAATAAGTAGTAAATAATCAACATCAAACATCAACAAAGCCTTTATAAAAAATTTTGGGATCAACTACATGAATTCTTTTTCTTCCATTCAGTAGACATCTAGGCTTTAACCAACAGCTAAAAAGTTATCAAGATAACTACCAATAGGAAACAACCATATCATGTCCCTGCTCTTGATTTTTGGGTAAGGTTTTGATTGGTTTCATGTTTATCAAGGACACAAGCTTTTGTACTGAAACCAAATTATTTGTTTACTCTAAAACTAACAGGTTCCCACATGTGCACTCCTATGAGAGTAGAGAGTATAGTAGGTAGAAGATGCAAATACTTCATAAAATGTGTGATTGGTTTCGCTATCATGCCAAAATCCATTATAGCAGTGTGTGAACTAGAAGTTCGTGGTTAAAAGCTACTTCCATGTTTTAGTAACTCCTTAACTATCATTAGTTAACTAACTTATGAAAATTTGGTTAACAGAGATGCAACTCAAATGCCATTTAAATCAGAAAAAAATCATTAGTTAACCTAAACTTTAAACACTATATAAGCTAGTACTTGCTACAATAAGTACTTTTACCCTTGCAATAATCACTTAAAACAACAACCACTGTCCTTTTAGTCAATTCAAAGATGCAAACATTTTGTTTGAAACAAAATACATAATCTGTTACCACATCCCATTAACAAAATCCAAACGATTATTAATTAATCAGCATATGAAAAATCTAGCAAGATTAGACATAATCAGACGTTAATAATATTCACTCACAACAATTACTGAAATAAATAATGAGTATTTCATTTAAAATCAATTCAAACTTGCTGAGATCAGAACCATCATCTATCTTAATTTCAGGACAAAACTAGTAGAAGACCTAAAAACGATCACAAATTAGGACCACGCGATGGTTAGGGTCGTCAAAAGATTAATAAATGATCACAAATTGGCCTAAAGACCTAAAAACAATCACAAATTGGCCATTGATGGCTCCCTGAGAAGTTTTTCCCTGACCGTCACCTCCGACCGGAGGATGAGGTTGCAAGCGATGGGGGGGCAGGGTTGAAGGTGGGCAGTGACGACGCGGTTGAAGAATTCGAGGGGAGTTTTAGGAGGTTTCTTGTCAACCGATTCTTGGATTGGGATTTTGGGGTTTTGGAAATGGGAATGGGGATCAAGAATGTGGAGGAGAATGTGGAGGCAAGAGGAGGAAGATTGAAGAGAGACTATTTTCTTGGCTCTGTGCATTTTGGGGACGACCATGAGGAGCGAGATGGGGATTAGAATTTTAGGGGAAATTGTAAATGGGCACCACATTTGTCTTGGTGAGCACCATATTCCCCCATGTTCACTTTACTATAGGATGTGGTGCTCACCAGGTAAAGTATATTGCGCATTAAGAATTTCCCGAGTTGTAGGGTTTAGACGGGAAATTATTCACGCAGACCCCTAATGACTGGGGATACATTTTCTCATCTAAGCGCACATTTGCACAAATTGTTGGAAGAATCAATCTTTTTTTAAGTGGAAATTCTATTACGCACACTGCTTTGCTCACCTCGCCAACAACTGGAAACTTTGGTGTGCTAAATTGATTTCACCAACCTAAAATAACAAAATTATCCTCATTACTATGTACTTCAACTATGGATCTGATAAATATTTATCAAAATCTGAAATCTCTCTTACTCATTATCGGAGCGGATGCAACAGATTTTTGTTGTCGTGGGTCGCGAAAAAGGAAGGAGGAAGAACTTTTGAGAATTTTTTATATGCTCAATAGAAAAAGAATAAACTTGGAAAGAGAGAGTGTGCTCACTAAGCAAGGTGGCTCGCTAGGGAAAGTGGTTTGCTCCTTTAGAAATTCTCTAGATTTTTTTTTTCTTTCTAAATATACCATCTTTTATTCATAAATTACCCTTCTCTTTTTCTTACCTAATATCTAAATGTTCCATTCTCTCACCCATTTCTTTCTCTTTTAAAAAAATTCTAATATACTAAACACTTCAAAAAAATAAAAATGATCTTCGTTTGAACAAAATATTGGGATGTGAAAGAATTTTTTTTTTTTAATAAATCATCTTATTTAATCTTCAAATTTTATTTGTTTGCAAAAATTTAATGTTCTAAAAAAATTATTTAATCATTAAATTCAAAAAGAAAATTGTTAAGGCTCTCAATCTCTAGATCCTTCTAAGATTTAGAATTTCGTTTACCGGGGGGTTAGTTTACCAAATCGACAGAGATTGTAAACTTGGTGAATTGATCAAGTGGGGTCAGTGATGGGGTTAAGGTTTGGCATTTGTTGAGAGGCATGTAGCCTAGATATACTCCTACGAGGAAGTCATGTCATGTCAAATACTATGCCTTAGGTATTGAGCATGTCTCTCAGGATGCAGACGCTTAGATACATGGCATCAAGGCACCTCTGAAATGGGAAATTCTATTCGCGCACACCACTTGCTTGAGATGCACAACTTTGAAAACTTAAAAAAAATTATAAGTACATCATCATTTTTTGGCTAAGTTGTCTTATCACAATTCACTTCACTGATTGGATATTAATATCCGATCTCGGATATCAGATAGCAATATCCGACCATGATGAAATAGGTTGGAAAAGATGAGAGAGAGGAGGATTAAAATTGGGAAAAAAAATAGACCAATTAAGTAAATATAGAATGATTTAAAATTAAAAGTAGAGAGTTGAGCGCCTTGAGCAAAGTGGTGTGTGTGAATAGAATTTTCCCTCTAAAATAGAACTCACAATTTCGATTTTATTCTTCAATGCCTATATGGGGATTGTGGGAGTAACTTTATTTTATGGGGTATTTACAGATCTGTCACTTAAATCTTTATAAATTATAATTTAGTCCCCCAAATCTTCATATTTAGGATTTAGTCCTCCAAATCTTTTAAGTTACAACAATTTAATCCCTCAGTTTATATTTTAGCCCGATTTTTTTGTTTTACCCCTGATTTCTTTCACTTTATTCCCCTTCCCTCTTCCCCTCTCTTTTTAGTTCTTATTGGGTTCCCCCTTATTCTTCTCTTCTCTCTATTCATTTATTGGGTTCTCCCTCCCTATATTTAAACCAAATGTATTATTCTCCACTAAATATATTAAATCTTTAAGTCTTAATATAAATTCATTTATTGGATTTTCCCTCTCTATATTGAATAAATTCATTTCTAGGTTTAATATATTTAGTGGAGAATAATACACTTAGTCTCAATATAGAGAGGGAGAACCCAATAAGTGAATAGAGATAGAAGAGAAGGGGGGAACCCAACAAAAACTAAGAAGAGAGGGGAAGAGAGAAGGGGAAATTAAGTGAATGAAACCATAGGTAAAACGGAAAAATTGGGCCAAAATATAAACTGGGGGATTAAATTGTTGTAACTTAAAGAATTTGAGGGACTAAATCCTAAATATGAAGATTTGGGAGACTAAATTATAATTTGTAGAGATTTAAGAGACAGATCTGTAAATACCCCTTATTTTATATGGCACTCCACGAGATTTTATTTCATGTTGCGCTTTAAAGCATTTTATTTAACCGTTTGATCAAAATAATCATTCTCAACAAAATGACAACAGTTTGAGAGAGTACATTGGTGGTGATCTCGGTGTGCTTTCTTAGAACATCTGAGAGATGATTTCTTGCCATTTATAAAACTGGTTTTTTTTCCCTTTAGAAGAGAGTATACTCATACTCATTTGATCATGCTAAAAAAAACTGATCCTTGTTGCGAGAGTTTCTAAACGCGCACACCATTTTTCCTAGAGAGCCCACTTTAAATTTTGGACCATCTTACCTTCTCCTTCAACCTCAACTCTTCTCTCTCCCCTTCAACCTTCAGCAGTGGTGACGCCAAGTGACCAAAGTCAATCTCGAGCGGCGCCGACGACACCCAGAGAGCGCTGTGTTGGGAGGAAGGTCTGTAATGGCCGGTTCTAGAGAAGAGAAGAAAAAAATTTAGGAAGGGAGAGTTTGAGAGTTGGGTTTTAGGGAAAATGAGGAGAGAGAATGAAGGATAATTTGGTTATTTTTTATGTGCCCACTAGGAAAAACCCTCTGTTTTCAAAAGCGAGGGTGGGCTCACTAGGAAAACTGGGCTCACTAGGAAAAAATGGTGTGCCCCTTTGGAAACTCCCCATTTTGCCAATGAAACATTTATTAAGGTCTATTCAGTGGAATGTGGGGGGTTATACTCTAGTAAGGAAAGCAGAAGTGCCGACGTGGCCATATTGGAGTTCATATGGATTTTGCAATAAACTGAAGAGAGATAAAAATAAACTCTATTGAATAATTAAAATGAATTGTGTAGAAAAAGATTATACCCGATAAATAATAACTCTCGAATAGACATATAGCACTCAAATGCAATGGTTCTCTTTTTAACTGGACATACCGCCATGGCGAAATGCCATTGCCATGGTGGTACTAAACTATCAAGAGATATTCAATGCAACAATTCCCTTCTTAACTGTAAGCCTAAAATCATATGTGACAAGTGATTTTTTTTTTTCAATTTCAATTCAAAAATCCACACACATTACATTTTTTTTTTTAATTAATTCGTGGCATCCAGACACACTTGCATAATTTTTCCCTGAATACTTCTTTCCCCCGCCCAGCATTGCTCAGATGGGTAATTTCTTCACCTACGAGTAGAAATAGACCGCATCAACGAACTACAGCTGACAGCAGAATATCTATCACTAATTAAAATGAAAATCCTTTATATTTTACCTACATTCCTTCAGATTAAAATCCTTTGGATTAGAATTTTAAAAAAATGACTGGAAAGAATGGTAACTCCGTAACATCTAACTAATTATTGTCCCTAAAATAGTTATAAAGTCGAGAAATTTTCTCTTTTATAATCCACAGAATTGAGGCTGTTTTATGGATCCGCATCCATTGGAATTTTATCAAAAAGTCAACATCCAAACTAGCATTTTCAAAGAAATTGTCTAATCCTCTGGAAAAATGGAACCTAGGATAAAAATTCTTTGGATTAGCCCAAGCCACATAAACCCTTGTTTGGATAATTGGACTAAAACTCTTTTAGATTTTATTTTACAATCCTTTTGATTGCACCCATAATTAATTGTGGCTATGACCTTATTACCGGAAGGGGAAAAAAAGGCATAGCAACATCAACTAAAAATCCTTTTTTTTTCTACAGAATATTAACCAGCAACCTTTTAATTATGAACAAATAAAAGCATACTCCACAAGTAGTTGCCAAATAAAACAAAGTTTGTGAAATGGGCAATTAATTTATAAACGATGATTGGAATATAATTCGGAAATCAAAGGGCTTCTTAAAAAATTGCAATAGTAGCATGCCGCATTCAATTTTTTGTTAACATGTGCGAGCATACCTAAAATGTGCCATAAAAATAAGGAGTCATAAGCTTAAGCAGGCCCGCCTTGCATATCAGCAGCTGATCTTTTTGACTTGTGCTTTGATCTCTTTTCTCGTTTCTTGCCTCTGTTGGCAGAGAAAAGAAATTTACATGTAAACAATTTCGAAGGCGTATCTAGCAACAGAGAAGAAAACCAAGTAGGATTAAAATGCATTACTCGTCTTGTGAGCTTGGATCCCAGCAGCTCTTTAGCTTTCTATCGATATGCCTCATATCCTTAGCTGTTGGAATTTTCAGCTGTCCGAGCTGTCACATTAGCAAAATTGAGTTCGTACTGCTTTTAAGGAATGCTTCAGAAAGCACAGATATATGGGCATAATTTTACCAAGAAGAGTTCTGAATGAGGAATACAGCGCCAAAACTTATTATTCGTTCAAAATTAAGAATATCTTCTTTTAAATTTGGAGCAACTATAATTTGTGAACAGATTTTTTTGGAAATAAAACATTCTGTACATCAATAACTAGGCTCTGATGACCCTGACCACCATGACCATGAATCATGATCATGAACAGTGATTAACATAGCCACCACCGCATGGTGGTAGGTGGAGGAAGGCAGTAGAATACCTCATCAATAAGATGCATGTTGAATTAAAAAATTTTGTTTCCAAACTGATTTATAATCACTACTTTCGCAAACAAATTTGACTACACTAAAACCATCACACTGTTCATTCTCCCAAAAGAAACCCACAAAAAGAAAAATAACAGTACTAGAACCTATCTTAAGATACATCGAAAGAAACAAACTGATAAGAAATACAATCCTTCAAAACTAGTGCACATATCAAAACAGCACCCCAAATTCCCATCTCCTCGCTAAATTGTGAAGGAGTGAGATGTTTGATAGATTACAGAAACATTTAGGTACTGGAATCAACTTTTCTTAAGATGCTCCCGTATCTGATTTTCAATCTTCACCAACATCTTAGGATAACTTATCAATGATATTGTGCTACTCTACAAATAGCTACAGATTTCAGCTTACTCTTCTATCAACTTCAAGTACTACTATTTCAGATGTTAAGGTTAGTGGGTACTCAATGATATGTTTGAACTTCCCTCTAGCAGAAGTCAATAAAATACAATTTTCCATTAGCTCTGGAAGTCATTTGGATGGTGAAAAGGCAGAAACTAGAAGATGGCATAAAATTCCCTCCCTCATCATAACTCGTCTCACTATCATCGTCATTGTCTAAACATTTTCAGGAATCATGTAATACCCCTAACTTAATAGTCGCACATCGGATATGAAACAAGAACTATATTAGTTTATAATGATTCCTATGATAGATTTAAGTAATTGTAACTAGTCTTTTTAGGGGAGGATCCGTGGTTAATTCTAAACTATTTTAACTCTTGTTATTCTGCCATACGCTTTAGCATATTCAAACTGAATATATTGTTGGCACTTGTATGTTCTCGTTTACCGTAAATCAGAGCGGGCATGAGAGGTATTGAAGTAATATCAGAGCTAGACACCAGCCTAAACTGTGCGGAACTAAGTACTACATGGATCTAACTGCTACACGGAATAAAGTGCTGCACAAAAAGTGGGGACCACCTCTTGAATCCATAGAAACCACCTCTGAAAATCCATAGAACCCCATCTAGAATCCCACACCACTTGATAAAGTGTTAACGTGTTATTGTACCCCACTAACGAGGACGTCGGATTTTAAGGGAGAAGGGGGAGGGGGAATGTAATACCCCTAATTAAATAGTCACACATTGGATGTGAGACAAAAACTAGACTAGTTTATAATGATTCCTATGAAACCATTAAGTGATCATAGCTAGCCTTTTTCGAGAAGGATCTATGGTTAATTATAAACTACTTTAACTCTTGTTATCATGTCATAGGCTTCAGCATATTCAAACTGAATATGTTGTCGGTACTGTACGTTCTCGTTTACCATAAGTCGGGGCGGGATGTAACAGGCATTGAAGTGGTATCAGAGCAGACACTAGCCTAAAGTGTGCGGAGCTAAGTATTACATAAATCTAACTTCTAAGTGCCACATGGAACAAAGTGCCATACAAAAAGTGGGGACCACCTCTTGAATCTGTAGGAACCACCCCTAGAAATCTATAGGGGCCACCTATAGAATCTCATACCCTTGGTAAAGTACTAACGTGTTACTGTGCCCCTCTAACGAAGACGTCATGTTCTAAAAGAAGGGAGAATATAATACCTCTAACTTAATAGTCCCACATCGGATGTGAGACGAGCTAAACTAGCTTATAATGATTCCTGCGAAGCATTAAGTAATCATAGCTAGCCTTTTTGAGGATCCGTAGTCAATTATAAATTATTTTAACTCTTGTTATCCTGCCAGAGACTTTAGCATATTCAAATCATTTACCGTATATCAGGACAGGGCGAGGCATGACAAACCATGACAGATTTGACAAAGTCAGCATGACCACTAAATGAAAACCACCATTGTTGCCATCATCATCATCATCATCATTTGCTATTAGCTTATACTATTATGAATGGATCGGCTATGAAGTTCAAGGCTTCATGAAAGTTTTGACGTGTTCTTTACAATGAGCCAGTGTTTAAAAGGCAGTCTGAATGCTTGCCTAGATGGAGACGACCCTCGTGCCACCCAATTTGCTCCTGGATGATATGTCCCACTGATGGCAACACCCAAGCATTTGCTTGGGCAGATTTTGCAGCCAAAACTGCCCAAGGGGGATTTGGGACTGCTTAGGCGCATCAAATAAACTTTTTTAATTGTCTAAAAAAACATGTTAGCCCATTTCAAATTGGGGCCAACCCATATTATAAGAAGGTGGTATCATGCTAAGGTTCTTTAGCCCCAAATACGATTCCCCCCTCCTGTTGATTGCCAAGAAAGCCCCCAACTTCGCCTCATTGCAGCCTCACTTCCCGCAAGACCCCCCCCCCCCCCCTCCCCCCAGTCCCCATCCTCTCAGTTCTCACGTCACCTCACTATTTGCATTTGCCCACCACAGTTCTGCCACAACTCAGCTGCATCGTCAGCGCTATGCACCTTCCCCACCTAATAAGAATTTGAAAACTAAATATTAAGAATTATTTTCACATGGTTTTCTCTTTCTTTTTTTTTTGAAACACACATATATATAAGAAAAATGGAAGTCGCTTCATGTAAGTTATCTGGACCGTAGCCATTTCCACTCTCTAATATTTTTTTTATTGATTATGATCTCAACTCCCTAGGGTTCACTCATACCCAATTTCTTGGGTTTTAGTTTTGACTTGGTTTTCCATCAACTAGACACAAAATTAATGGTTTTCGGTAAATACATTTTGTATCCACTTCATGAAAGGACAAATAAACTTAAAAATCTATGAAATTTGATTCTAAAAAAGTTAAGGAGGTAAAGAGCATAATCCTAAAAAAAATAATGAGATCATTAACTTTTAGTTGTTGACTCCCGTAGCTTACCTGAGCTGACACCTCATATTTAGGAATCTCACAGACACACACACACATATAACCAAACTAGCTAGGCACCAACTAGGTGTTGGGCAGGGTGAGCCCTCCTGCCTCTTCGCAATTGCCATCTTAAACATTGCAACTAGCTATCAATATGACATCAATTCTTTAATTTTATTTGATATACAATGTTAGCCCACAACCTACTAAACTTTTTTTTTTAATAGGCGATTTTTTGTCACTCAAAGCTAGTGCCAAAGCCCTGGACAAGGAAACTAAAGAGTAAAGGGACTTCCAAGACATCCTAGGGGAGACCACCTATCTAATTGGCTGTAAATCCTACCTGCCTATTGGCTGCACAGTTTTAGCTAACACAACCGACGAGTCAGACTCAGTTATTTCCCAAGCTTAGAGTGAATCAAGAAGAAAGGGGATATGACAGATTTTCTATATGGAACTATATTAAATTGTTAACTAAAGGAAATAATAAAGCCAAGGAGCCAAAGAGAATACATGCCCAAAATTAACAAAAACACCACCACTTCAAAAATAAATAATCAGCTGCACCAGTAAGTATTCGTCCACAAACTAAAATCTCGAGGCTAAACAACTAAACTATGAAATACACAATAGAATTATCTTGAAAACTGATTCATATAAAACCATCAAATGGGATATGCTTCTAGATCATGACCTCACAATATTTTGTAAGCAGCTTCCTTAAGATCTACACCCATAAGCTACTTGAAACAGTACTAAAGTTAGTTAGAATACCACTCATAACTCCGCAGCTTCTTATGTTTTATTTGACTAGTTAGAAATTGGGTCAAATCCTAGTTTGAGAAAATTGATGATGAGAGGAAAGTATACAGGAGAAGAAGGAAACAATCAGATGAGGTCTAGAGTTTTAGTTCTGATACCATATCATGATATGAAGAGAAGGACGAAAAGAAAGTCAGGTTGACAAAGAGGAAGTCTTGGCAGAAAGATGATGGAGAAAGAAAAGACTGGAATTTCAAAGATTATACTTATGCAATATTTTCCTATATAATCCACTTAATATAACGATCCAACAACGCCAACAACGCATTTACATCAAGATTTGATATATTAATATAAGTACTTATCTTTGTTTCAATTCGCTTTTATTGGTATTAGTATCAGGAGTTTCGGCAGTTTCAGACTGAAAATCTTAGCACCAAGGAACAAGTTAGAGTTCAATCACAAGCTTTACATTCATTACTATCTTTTCCTACCTTTTCCCCAGGACAAAACTTTTAAATCCCTTTTTGGTAATGGGTGGGTTGCTCCATTGTGATTTCAAATTCCAAGGATTCAAGTTATGGAAGCAGTCAACCCCTCCATTAAAACTGAGGTAAAGCTACATTTGTCATACCCTCTAAGGCAGGAATCCTCGTGTACTAGTCTGCCCTTCTCCATGCTACTTCTTTTTTTGTTTGATAATCTTCTCCAAGCAAGTTAAATAACAAGCCTATGCATGGTACACTAGAAGTGGTTGATTAGGTGATTGCCAGGGACTACATGGACTGGATAAGTAGTACTAGTGAAATAAACAAAACTATATGGGAGTTGGAATATTAGATTCCAGCATATCAACCTATCTAAAATTTCTCAGGAGCTAATATTGACAATGTCTATTGGCTGATCCATAAGCATAACAGATAAAAATCCTTAACCAGCATGAATAACAGCAAGTTTGATATAAATAAACAAGTTGCTGCTTCTTAGAAGTCCCAGAGCTTCCAATATAAAGTTAAAACAGAGTAAATCATGCTATAAAATTAAGCATACTGTTATTCATGAGAATAATGCATCCTTTCTCCAAATGATATTCATTTCTATCAAATTATTATCAAGTGTTCTTGCTGTTTGACTTTCAACTACTGTTTCCCCAATTTCGGTTAAAATCATATTCTTCAAACCTTATTTTTATAGTTATCATTTAAAATTTTAAAATTAGGCCTATAACATGAAATGACTATCCATCCTTCTCATTTAGGAAGACTACGGTGCTTTTCATAAAGTAGTAAACACATGGAAACTATATGATTCTTAAAGTTGTGATGTAAAACCAAATTGCCTACCATAAATTTGAAGCAAACTCCTAGTGGACTGTTCCCTTAAATTTTGAAAGAACAAATGTTCTTACTTCCTCATAGTCACTTAATCAGATATTGTTTATTGTAGACTGTTGCTGATGGACAAGAAATATGAGCCCCAAACACACAAGCGTTACCATACCATCGTTTTAAATATCCCAATACGGTCAATATATCCCCCTATATATTAGTTTTCGACGTCAGCCGAGACAACATGTTAAAAAAAATGCATCGTTTTTGTGTGCATATTGGCTAATATTTGCAATATTATCCGATATTTGCAATATCGCCTGATGTTTGAAATACCGCTCGATATATAGCCTCGATATTGCCCTGATGTATTACCCCAATATATCGGTCGATATGGTTCATTTTTTCAATTGAGTTTTTAACTTAGAAATAGGCTTGGTATTCATACCCAATATTATTCTCATGTATATAGGAAAATCCAAAATTTTTCACCTATACTTAGATCAACCAATTTTTAAATTGCTTCCACATAAACTATGTAAGTCAGATATGCAAAAAGTTACAAATGCTAGAGAATTGCATTGCGGAACTTATTTAAATACTATTCAAAACTTAAACTTTCTCCAAAACTATCTTCTTCTTCCACTTCTCTTTTTACATCTTTGCTTGTGCACCTACTGTAATTTGTCGCTACAATTGGCATCTCGTTGTTACTGTTGCTACCAATTTTCTTAAACTATTATTCTTGTCATGCATGAATTTCAGTTATTATTTACAATCTATTTTTCAACTTTAGTTAAATATGTTCTATAGTTTATTTTATTATGTTATTCTTGAATACCTTTACACACACACACACACACACACACATACATATATACATACATATATATACATATACATACATATACATACAAATATATATATACAAATATATATATATATATATATATATATATATATATATATATATATATATCATACTAGTTAGAAAAAATTAAACCACCTCAAAAATATCGAATTTAGACATTTGACATGTATATAAAATGTTTGATATGAACATCCGACATGAGCTCATTCCCTGATATATTTGTCCGAGATCCCTAAGTACTTGGGATAAAAGTCTTAGTTGTTGTTTTATCCACTATCCAAGATGAGAAGAACCCATTCTGTATGATTCCGATATCCAATATTTAGAACTATGAACATAACATAATTTAGAATCTAGAACATGGCGAGTATATACACATAATGTAATTAACATATTAACTTCTGCATTTCACATGCAGATACGGGAAGGAGTACTAGTTAAATGTCACTCAAAATCAACATTAATCATATGACAGATAAGTATAGCTATTGCAAATAACGTTCCTCCAAATTTCATTAAGAGTTACCAGAATATCAATGGCTGCCATGGATTGAGCAAGCTCTGAAATGGTGTGGGCTCCTTGGCGAGACAATACACTCTCCAAGTATCTGCAGAGGTTTCAAAAGTATATGAAAAATGGAGGCAACAAATTAACAAATGAAACTAAATAATAGCAGAGAACAACATATAAGAAACTATGCTGGAGAAGTTTAGGAACCTTTCAAAATCAAGAACCCTGAGTACTTCATTTGACCTGTGCAAAGCAGTCAATGCCAACTGCACAAAGTAGAGATGGTTACCACCAATGTTGATATGTATAGGAACATAATAGAAGAAACACAAAAGTCAATACTATCATAAAGCTTAACATGCTGGTTTTTATTCATATGCATAATACTAAGAATTTTCATTGACTGAACCCTCGAACAGACGGTTTATTGTTTCAACTGCTACTCTTCAGCAGAAAGTAGTTGATTAAAAAAACATTGGTGTGATGTAAGAGAAACTAAACATTAAATTGTTTAACAAATCTAATGATTCTACCAGAATTGTGGCTTATAATTTGGAGCGCTTAGCAGATATATGTGTCATCAATATTTCCACTGAAAGCGAAAGCTCTACTCTTAATGTTCATATGCAATTGAGATCATAAACTTCTAGAACTGTTTCGTTAATATACATAACTAGAAGCCAAAAGCATACGTGCAAAGAGCACACAGATGTACACAGAGAATCAAGTGTCTGCTGCATGCATATCTGTGCATGCTAGCATTTTCAGCCTTTTTCTAATTACTTGCTCAAGTTAGCTCATTTCTATATCAGCCCCTCAAGTTCTTCTATTTCCTTGTTATTCACTCGATTCAATTATGTTAACCTAATTTAGTCAATGCTAACCATTACGGTCACATGTAGACCAGAAAGTAGCTAAGGACTCACTATGCCTGGTCAGTTTTCAAAATACCTCGATCCAGGGATAGTTGTTCACTCATAATGTTGAAAGAAGTTAAAGAAATACAAATGACCTTGAGAGAAAAAATAATAGAGTTACAGTAGAAAATGTGTTTAGGAGACGGGGACATGACAGTTTTCGGTGATTGGAGGGGTAAATGGGCTAATGTCACTCTCAAGTAGGGGTAGTCAAGAGACTCGAATAATGAATATTTTGTACTCATATTTCACCTCTTTAATCCAATTTATGTGTTAATCTGTGTATCATTGATATATGTTGGGAATTAATTGAGATACTATCAAATCAAATTTAAATGATTGCTAATCCATGTTTTATTTGTTATTTCATGTGTTTGAGACTTTTGCCAAGAAGTTACGAAGATCGAAGACCAATGTAAATTGAAAAGAGAAGCTCAGTGCAACTTGACTAAGTCACAGGTGAACTCACCTGTGGCTAAGCCCTGTAAACCAGACTGAGGCTTTCAAGTGCTGAAGCCACTTGTGAGTCCACCAATGAGCTCATTGGCAGTAAGATTTTAAATATCGGGTATAGAAAATATATCTGAGTGGAAAAAAATTTGGCGGTTATTGTTATCGGGGAAATATCGGCGATATTTTTTAAATATCAGAGATCCATATTGGAATGTAAATATACGTACATATATTATAAAAAATAAATATGAATAAGGTAATTCATGTAGACATCATTAAAAACTACATAATGCATCATAATATATATATATATATATATATATATATATATATATATATATATATATATATATATATATAAGTTTAGAATATACTTAGATCAACAACTTGGCATTACATTTTGATTTTGGTGTCACATTGGAAGAAACAATAACTTTTTAATAAAGTTATAACCATGACTTCAAATTGACACAAAAAAACATCTTACTTTTTATCCACAACATTTTAAAAAAACAAAAATTAAAGAAAAAGAAAAAGATTATCGGCCACTATTTTGCATCTGATATAGCAGCCACAATATCGGATCCAAGCCAACATTGCACCCACTATTTTTCTAAAAATGCTAAACTCTATGAAACTGTTTATATCATTGTGTTTTATGTTTCAAAATGCAATATCGATATTGCGGATGATATTTAAAACACTAACTGACGGCTTGTGGCAGACTTTATCTTTGGATTGCCAAATAAAAGAATTATTGACTATGATCTTTTCTAAAGCATGTTCCTATCTATGGTTGATCCAAATACTTATAAATGTTGCAGATAGAAATCCAGAGATACTTTTACTCTCTTTTCTTCATCTATTTTCTAGAGTTATGTGAGAGATCAAGTGTGCGAGATTACTCTGATTATTTTGAAGATTATTTGTATAAATTGATGACAATGGTCTTCTATCAAAAGCATTATCAGCTAATTCTCTCTTCGGTGAGGGGTGAGGTGGTACCTCTAGATCTTGATTGGTTTGATATTTATAAACTCCTCTTTATGATATAATTATATTGTTCTTCAATTACAAGATAATTTTATCTTAATGAGTTTATACATAATTTTTGGGTATTTTGATATAATATGTTTTGGGAGTTTAGATCTTTATTGCATCTTGATATTCCATAGACAATTCAAGGCATGGTGTATGTTTAGGGCTTTAAAATTTATTTATTTCTTTTATATTGTATACTTAGATCATACTCTAATGTATAACAAAAGTCGTAATAATGAGGATTGACTTTGTAATGAAGATTATCTTTTGAAAAGTTATGTAAAGGGTTTAATGATAACATCTTCCGATTGAGCTAGACCTCACGTGATCAACTTAATCGAGCTTTAAAAAGAGAACTTCTACTGACCAAAATACAACTATAGGGAGTATACTTCTATTCTAATCAGAGTTTTCTCTCATAACTTTCTCTATTCTTGTTATTTCCTTTGCAATTATTCAACCATACTTCTTTCACTCCATCATAGTTTTGTTTCCGAAGCACATAAGTTAAGAATGTCCCTGTGAAGATCACTCGGATTAGCTTACAAGTACTACATGATGATCTCCTATACTTGGGAACCTACTATTCAGATTGCATCAGTTAGTGGAAAATTCTGACTATTTGTACTACTAGAGGGACACAAATACTAAATAAATGAAGGCACTAATGAGACATACTCATTTAAATATGAAAATAAAGGTAACTTGGCACTGATAATTAAAGAAATTTCAGCTAAAATATTAGTATATGGCACTATTAGCATGCATCCAACAGGTGAATGTCAAGATATGCTGATGTATGAATAATAAAATTGCAGCCTTACACCAGGCTGCATTAATTCTTCTTTTGCAGTATTTACCATCAAGGTAACCTTCGTATTAGGTCTCATCAAAGGCTTCCTGCGTCTTGTAGACCCGGCTCGTGTTCTAGGCTACTAAGACATTGGCCTTAGACCTCATTTGTTTGAAAGGCCCCAAATTATTTTTTATTTAATTTTTCCAAGTCCAATCCTTTTTAAAGGCCCAACAGGCCCAAATAGACCTTGTAATTTTATAGGTTTGTAATTTTAATCGCACGGTTAAGCTTCCTATTTTTTTCCCCAATATTCATACCTACCTCCAATCCAATCTGATCATTACCAATTTTATTTTTTCTTCTTCCCCATCTGCTCCGAAATTCCTCTATTTCTTTGTCCCTCTCTTTCTTTTCTCGTTCTCAAAACTCAATCTCTCTCTACTTCAGAATTCTCAACTCAATTCTCAAGATTCAATCTCTCTAATTCTTCTCAATCATCAAATTTTAGATTCTTAAACTCTCTCTTTCCCTCTCTCTCATACTTTCTCTTTAATAAGTAATTTTGCAGCTTAAAAAACTAGAAGAATCAAATGAGGCCTCTAGTGAAAATAATATTTACAATAATTAGACCTTGTTGAAAGTTTTGTGTTAGGATCCAACTTCTCACGGTACAGTGTAGGTACTTGTTGATTGCCCAAGCACAAGCAGTAACCTCTTTTTTTTTTTCTAAAAAAGGTAGCTTTGTTCTAGGTACTCTTACCATGCGTTATGTACTTATATTGAATTACTTAAAAGATAATAAGTTTAGAAAATTAAATGTCACTCATTCTTCTTCTACCATTATGAAAAAAACTCCAATACCATTGACATACTCATTATCTAAGCCTTTCCCCGTCGCAATAGGGTTGACTATGGAGCAATGTTCTATAAGAGTGGGCAAACTTTTACAACCAGCTGTTGACTTGATATCAACCCTATCTTCCTAATACTGAAATTCTAGCCAAGAAAACTTCAAATAGTAATGGGGATTACCATAATACTAAACGCCAGTAAGTGTCCCCATATATTAGGGAAAACTCCAGACGGCGAGGAAAGAAGAGAAATTTGCTATGGGGAATTGCATTCAACTCTTGAGGAATAGAAAAAGTCAACAGACAAAACATAACACATCCCACAAGAAACAGTCCAGTATCTAGAAATGAAACTAGTTCAATATTAAAAAAAAAAGAGTATTATAGTCATATAAAAAAATTAGGGTTAATTTCTGCAAAACCAACATAAACTTTAACTATTTGTCACAAAACCCACATACTTTGAGGTCACCAAGACACGCCACATCAATGACGTGGCACTGATGTCGTACTTGCAGTGTTTATGGAAAAGTGAAATTACTCGCATGCTCTCCAAGTTTAAATGAAATAAAGACCTATACCTAATCTTTCATTTATCCCTAACTTAAATAGTAAAAATGTACCTCAAAGTATCTAAACAAACTCTACTAGTTCAATTAATTATTTTTATTCCAAATTAATGAAAGGGTCCATGGGGTTTAACTTGGTGTAATCATGAAAGAAAATTATTTTTTTGACCATTATACCCCCATAATTTAAATAAGGACAAAATAACTAAAAACTAGAAAAAGGTTTACCAGTCAAAAAAAAATGGAAAAATTATGGTTAAGCTCCTACTAATGAATAGTTAGGGACCCCAAAAGATCATATTTAGATTACATTCAAATTGGAATTTCTTTGAAAAACAATTTGGGAAGTTTTTCTTCAACTACTTTCCAAAATATGCATAATCTAAATATGATATTTAGTGATCCCTTGCCATTCGTTAGTAGGAGCTTAACCTTAATGTTCAAGATTTTTGAGGTTTCGAGATTCCTTTTCTATTTTTAACCTTATTTTATTTATAAGGATAAATTAGAATGAAAAATAATTTTCATACATTAGCATATCCTATCTCTGATGGATCCATAAAAATGCTCATCCCTCAATTACGTAATGTCAATTAGAAAAAAAGTATGCCAACAGTTTGTTCTATTAATTATCCCAATTATTATCCTAATTAAATAATTAGGTATTCTTTTATTCAAAAGAGGGCATTTTGGTCATAACACATTAAAAATTGGATCATATACCGCATGTGACAATAATGAGGATACTGAGCTGATGTGGCACTAAAAGCGTTAGTGGATGTGGCTAAAGTGCAATTTTGCAAAACATATGTGGGTGTCCTAATGACTTTGAAAAGTACGTAGATTTTTTGCAATAAAATATTAAATTTCACACAGATTTTCTGAAATTAACCCAAATTCTGAAGAGAAATGAAATGATAAATACATATGCCATGTTGTACACTTGTCAACAGTGCAAACATGTTACAAGACAAATCAGCTACATGGAGAAATGGATTGATCCAACGATTCTATAAAAAAAAGCATAGAGCATGTTTCTGACAGAAGGAAATTGCCTGCCCCGGGGTGAAGAGAAGAGGTGCATCTGTCAGCATCATCCTATCTACTTCTGAATTAGCAGCTTCTCGCAACTCCTACAAGGATAATTGAATAGAGTCAATAAACTATAAACCAAGTTGTTGTAATACTGATAAATACACATTAAGTAATGATTTATGGAAAAGCAGCACAACCCAGACACCTCCAATTCAGGTGGTTGATCTGTTCAACAAACAAGTACACTTCATAAACAGTCCAATGATGCTTTCTGCCATAGGCATAATATCTTAAAAATTCCAATTCAAAGTTGGCATATTTATATGTAATATGTTTGGTCTAACTGTATTGAATGAAGATCTTGATTTATCGTTATCGGTATAACATGTATAAGACCTGTAGGTAACTGATATGCTAATTGCATGCAAACCACGAAGATACAGACTACATGTATATATTAGAACATAGACACCACCTGGTGTCAAGCTTTTGAAATTTCCTATGTCTGGCCCATGTATAAGAGCCTAGAAAAGTGATACCTAGTTGCATGCAAACCACAGAAATACAGACATGTATATATTAGTATATAGGCATGACCTGTGTCAAGCTTTTGGAAATTTCCCATGTCAGGCCCTTCAGGGCACCACAAAATTAAAGCTTTTAATGAAGTAAATATGTATTTATACAAGGAAAACCAAAGGTAACAAAATAGTAGAAATTTCACATTAGGTAAGAAGAATTAAAAATTCAACTCTTAAAGATGCCAACATTTGGGTTACAGGATTATACTTATACGGCAGCAATGTCTTTTTGCTGAAGCTTTTTGCCTTCAACATGTGTGAAGTAAAAATTATCTTTTCCTCTCATTTTTGGCAAAGGGCCCTTGAACGAAAAATCAACTAAGTTCAAAAGAACCAACATTAATTTTGCCCCTCAATCCAGATATGTAGATCAGGTGCAAGCGATAATCTCAAGGCAGGTTCCGGCTTAAACACAAGTCAAGCCTAATACCTTAAGATATTGACCAGACCCATGTTGAAACCAAGATCATACAGAATTTATCTTCTTTTTTTTATTTTTTCCAATAAAGAGGTTAATGAAATGACTTAGTTTTGAGGCTTTTCCTCCCTGCCTTGCCTTTCCTTGGTTAGTTTTCTTTCGTCTAAGCTTCTTGCCTTTCTATCTCAACTTTCTACACGCTCCTCTAACATCAGTAACCAGTTATTGAACTTAATTATACGTGCTGAATGGTAAATACCCAAGTGATTATGAATGGAACATGTTATGAAATAATCAGAACCAACTAATATATTAATTATGAGTTAAAAGATACATATATTTATAGGTGTTGCAACACCATATAAATAATCCAATAGGCAATGTGGGACTAGACCTAAACTAAACTCAAATATAACATAGTTTTTTAATATAACACTCCTCCTCAAGTTGGCGTATAAATATCAATTATACCCAACTTGTTACACAAATTAGAAAATATTGTCTCGCTCTTCAATAGTACATATTAACTTGAAGTGGATGAGCAGCAGTAATAGTATTAACAGATGAATCACTTGAATAATCAGAGCACACTCATATCCGAGTAGCAGCAGATAAACTTCTTTCTTAAAAGCAATAGTAGGCAAAATAAATAAAAGGTTACATCAAGACTAGATTACACATTTGCAGTTGAGAAGGGATAGCCAGAGTCCCTACAATCACGAAGCAAAGAAGAAATAGGAACTGAAGTAGATATAGAATAGAATTAGCGATGCAATTGTGGAGTCGGAATCAGAGTCAGAATCGAAGTCAGCCATCGATTAGGATAGTTGAGATTAACGGTTGGGATTTATTTCATAATATACTCTGATACCATATTATGAAATAATCAGAACCAATCAATATATTCGTTATAAGTCAAGCGATACATATATAGGTATTTCAATATCGTACAAACAATCCAACAGACGATGTGGGACTAAACCTAAACTAAACCTAAACCCAAATACGAGATAGTTTTCTAATCTAACAGAACACAACTCTTTAACGAGACAAAATGTAATGTATGCTATAATGTGCCAACAGAAATGTGACAAACATTATATTATGAAATATATCTATAATTACCTTTAACTTTTCTAGCTCTTCGTCCCTTCGCTGACAGAAATCCTAAAAAGAAGAGGGGAAAAGTGTATTGACAGTCAAAAACTATAATATCAGAGCCAATCAAAGTTGCTAAAGATGAAAATACAGGATGCATGCCTGATCTAGATATAAAATCTTAGGATCTGTCAATGAAGGATATGTCTGTATAATTACAAACAAAAATAAGAACTATTTTACCTCCATATCCACAATAAACCCTTCAACTGATCGATATGGTGCATAAACAATAAGATCAAATCCCAAACTCTGCACATATTCAAAAATAAATATCCTGGAATCAAGCGCAAGAAGAACTTCCTAGACAATGAAGGACATAGAAGGATGTGAAATACCTGAAGAACAATCATCTCATTATTAAGAATTATTTGATGATCCTGCTGAATTCCTTTACCAAGCTCCTCAGCAGAAACATGATTTTCTTCTACCTTGCAGGAAGAATATATGCAAGTTAGCCTGCAAAGACGAAAAACTCCATTCAATTACATCATCAATTTAGTCACTTTCTACTTATTTAATGCAACATTTCAGGGGGTATCAAAGTCTAGCCTCCAAAACATTTTTCTGAATGTTCATTTGCTTAATATACCTACTGATACAGAATCAAAGATCAAAAATAGGGAAGCCTTTTCACTTATTACTTTGTTTTCATTTCATCAAAAGGTTCACGAACTGTGCCAATATTTTAATCAACACAGTTACAAATTTAGTTTGCATCTAAAGATAGTTAAAAAAGTATTACATATGCAGACTTTGAATAAGCTACAAATACGTAGACCAATTACAACGCCTTCCAAATTGTCACTCTTGCACATCTAGCCCTATTGACACATCTCTAGCACTCTCCAAAGTTTTGCACATCTAGCCCTACAACATAGTTTTTCCTTCAGTAACAGATACATTGTCCCAGTAACTGATATAGAAATTAACTAATACAAAACTGCATCACACCATATAGGTGTGTCTCTTTACAACCTTTTCTACATTTCAAGATTTCGGATTTGTCAGCATGCGGATGCACCTATTTCATTTTTGGATATTTATAAAGGTAAAAGTTATATGCTCACACTTCATACATGGCACTGATTAACACATGTCAAAACTGTAGAACATAGTAAGTTGAAGAGAAAAGGTAGGGCATTAGTTTAATTTCAAGTGCAAAATTAAGCATCAAATAAGGAATTAAAGAACACCCAAGTGCCAAATGATGGCAGAACAAGATAAGTGCCCAAACAAGGAGTTATCTTTTTGGACCAATCAAATTGTGAATATGTCTAGTTTAAGCAGGCAGACGAGATAATATTTTACGGCACTTATGTTCTGTTTTTCTCCTCAAACATGATTACAAGTCTATTTATAAAATATGGGATAGTCTAACAAAGTTGCAGATAATTGACTCAAAAAAAAAAAAGTGGAGATAATTTTCACACATGTGCATAATATTTATATCTAGCCAAAAAACCAATGAGAATCTATTCTAGCATTAATCAAACAAAACAATCAATACAGAAATTTTATAATTTTGGTGAACGATATAGCAAATCCACATTTCCTGGGGCTATTTTTAGAAAGGCAGTAGGAAATTGAGAAAACATAAATCCAAAAAGATCACTAAGTTTTAAAACTTACATTATGTGTTTTGGTTGATGCTCCATTACAGACCATCGCAAATAAAACCTTTTGAAGTATATTATAGCTGTTGCCTGCAAAATAAAAACTATATTACAAGGGCTGACATTGCAACAATCTACATAGCAATACATACAGAGATACCCTTGACCTACTGCTCTACCTGAATTTTGTGAGGGAATCTAAATGCTCCACAGACTTCTTGAATTTTTTGTTCGTAAAATACCCGCATAAATTGTTCCTCTTCGCAATTAAGAGGCTTTGGAGAATGCCTTTCAGCTGAACATTCAGACGTTATGGTATAATACAGATTGTAAAAAATATTAAGTGCAATAAAAGATGGAGTTAACCAGACAGTAGAAGAATGCTGGAACAACAGAAAGAAGCAGAAATGCAAACCAAAAGTGTTTGCATGAGTACCATCTACCTTTGTCTTTTGTGTCATGTAAAGGCTCAGGATACGATAGTGAGCCATCAACATCTACTTCCAATCGAGTGGATCCATACTACAAAATAAGCTCATAGTCAAGATAAATCAGTGGAGAAAATTTAATTGGAATATTGTCAAGAAATATATAAAGCTACTCTCTTAACCACTACGTGCTGGTGGTATGTACCAAGAGAAAAAAAAAAACAATTGATAAAAGAAGTCTCTGAAAGGGGGCAGACATATTAGAATATGCTTATCTAAGAAATTCAGCCATCTAGAGGTACAATAAAGTGAACTGACTTGCTTCTGCCATTTATAAATAAAGATATAAGATACCATCACGACATGTATTAAAGTAGAAGTAACCAATATAGAACATTTCTTTTAATATTGCAGTTTGATATAAATGCTTCATAGTATCCTACTCAAAATCGATGGCTAAGGTAACTTACTAAGGTAATAGAAAGAAAGAAGTAGCATGACTTCTGAATGCAAACCATATTGATGTGATACCAGTGATAATGATTCAAACTGCAATATGAATTAGCTTATGTTGCTTTGGGGGAAAAAAAAATATGACTTTATAGGAGCAAATACAGAAGCAAGGTAACCGACTCTCCACAGTAACATGACTTTAATTCAAATTTTTAAAATTCATGAATACACACAGTTAAGCTAAGACTTCCTAACAAAAAACAGCTAAGATTCACATGAATTCACTGTTCACTAATTCTAACTGATAGTGTATTAACTGTTTATATTTTTCATATAAAGGAACCTTGTAGGAACTTCATCTTTTTCATGCATCAATATCCCAAGACATCAGTTGTTGACAAAATAAATTTGGCTAGGAGCACATACACACTAAGTTCATGTATGAAGTCATAGATGGTGCAGAGAAAAAAAAGTAGCGCAGATAAAAATATTGTCAGTTAAAGCTTTTAAAACAGAGTAATAAATAGCTAGTCTATCTCTTCGCCCGATATTAACTTAATTAATCAATTTCAAGGACTCCATGCATTTTTTTTCAACAATAGAAATTTACTAAAAAACAAAAATTATCGTAATAAAAAAAATTATACAAGATCACTGAAGGATCAAATATACCTGCTCTAGCATTTTCACTGCTCTCTTATTCGCAGCTTCACGTTTCTGCATCTGTAGGGAGAATCATCATAAACATTTAGTATGCAAGAATGTTTACCTTAAAAGGGCAAAAAAATATCAAGGGAAGGAACCCTAATTTCCATTTTAAGATAGATTTCTTCTGATTTGGGGATGAGAAAAGTGGGGTTTGAATGGGATTACCAGGTCCTGTTGGGTGAAAATCCATCTTTCACGATGAGTAGAGGTCTGGAAATCCGCCATTGCTGATCACAGCCCTAGAATATCAGAATCCAATAATATACAATTAGTTGTCATAGTTTCTTGAAATTCGGGATAGAATTCTCCCTAATTTCATGAACCAAACCCTTAAGGCCTAGTTTGGGTACAAAATTTATGAAACTAAAATTTTTAGTAGCTCACAGAAGAAAAAAAACATTGCATAATTGCTTATGATCATGACGCAATTTCTAAAGAAACAAAAAGATCATTGCATACAGAGGTTATTGCATTTGACAAAACATTTGTGGTGACATGCTAATGGCATACCGAGCCTGTATACAGAGGTTACTGAAACCACGTCACTTTTTAATATCATAAAGTATCTCCATATTTGAGAATTTATAGTATTCCATTGAAAAACATATTGCTCACAATCAAAACCCATCTCCAATCCATTCAAGAATATTGACATGTGACTATTCTTTCAACAAATTAAAGGGTAGTGTCAAAAACCCACGACTATTCATAAACAAAATAAAAAACAAGCAAAAAGAACAATCACAGACACACGATACTTAATAAGCCAGCTCAGATCTCGAACAAGGTAAGGGTTTGCGTTGGCGGAAGAGGAGAATAATTAATTAGGGACTTTTTGGAATTATTGGGGTGTGCCCTTAGAAAAACCAATTTCTTGAACTATCTCGGATGTGATCATAGAAATGTGGTGCCCTTAGGAAATCGGTATGTGCCTTTGAAATTACCTAAATTGCTAGGCTATATCATTTTCTCCCAAATTTGGGCTCTATTACATGGGAGAGCCCATCCAACTAGGGATGAGAAGCAACCTTGGCCAGCCCTAGGCCCCAGCTGAAAGAGCTCGGCCTAGATTTACCCATTTCAACTTAGGATCGGAGTAAACAATCTAGAGTTTATTTGCTAAGTAGATAGAGTTTGTAGAAACCGGCCTAGAAAAACCAAGCAAGACAAAGTTGTTGTCTTTTGATTCAATCAAATCCATCTTTATTCTTTTCAACTTCGACATCTAAGAGTTTCTCCTCTGCAACTCTCTCGGTCTCCGAATGCAAGAGTATCTCCTAGATTTAATTTCTCCAAGTACTTTCTCTCTCGTCAACGACCCTAACCCTAGCCGTATGAGCTCATCAATCTCCTCCATATCCTCGTGAATTTAGACTTTTTAAAGAAAAGTTTGATTAAATCGATCATGTGCTTTCTATGGCTCATGAGATTAAACCCAACAAAATTTAGTGGTCCAATGGTAATTTTTTTCAATCATAGTTTGACACTTTTTGATGGTCATATTGTGAAAAAGGAGCGTACTTGGCTAATAAAAAATTCTTTTTGTTAAAAGGACCGAGCAGATTGGTATTTTTTTAGTGGAATGAGAAGATAGGATATAAAAGATTGAATTTCAATGAAAGTGCAAGCAATGCAAAAGGTTCTCTTTTTAATTATTATTTAACAATATTAGTAATGCAATTGTTGTTTCATTATGATTTATGTTTTATGAATTGAATCATTTCTTATCCATATAAGGGTCGTGACCAGGAAGCCAATTGAACAACTAGTTACTTGTTGAATTGGATTGCTTTCACCATGTTATCTTTTTATTTCAAATCAAGTTCTTTTAACTATTCAATTTGATAATCCTAGTAGTTTATTTCAAATTGATTCTTTCTCCTCATCCTTCAAACCCTAAGTTTACATTTATCATTTTTCTAGCGCGGAATGGCTTGCTTAACATGCTATGTCATGTAATTAGAATGATCTAATTGTTTATTTGCTTAGTTGTTTAGATAAACACGTACGATCTAATTGATCGGTTCTTGGGCCAAAAAGAGTTACTTTTCTATTTATAATTTTAAAACTTTTTCAGTAAGTAGTAATCGATCAGCTTTTAGGATATTTAGTCATGTGTATATATTTACATACCCGTCCTCCTCTTCTTCCTCTCTGTACCATTCTTTGTTATGTTCATATATTTACATTGTCGTGTAAGTGTCATGCATCACATCTCCTCAACATCCATGATGAACAGTTCCATAAAATATTAGATAACTAAAAACTTCTTCGTATCCTAACCTTGGTTAAAAAAAACTGGTTGTCCAATATAGATACAAGGATACACAATATCTTAAAATTTAAAATATACATAATATTCTATGAGGGTACAAAAATTAAATAATATTTGTATTAACATCAACAAAGCCTTTTTCCTAAAATTTTGGAGTCGACTGTCTAAATCCTTTTCTTCTATCCAGCTCGTTTAAGGCCATCTCCATTATTAAATTCACCATTTGATGTCTTTTTAATTGCTTCCATCATTGTTCACTTAGGCCTACCCTCTATACCTTCTAACTTCATATACTATAATTCTACCGCTTCTATTAACAAGTGTACATAAAGGCCTCCACTGCACATGCCCAAACCTTCTCAATCGATTCTCTCTTAGTTTGTTCTCAATTGCAATAACTCCTAATTTCTTGCAGATATAGACTTATTTCTTATTCTCTTAGTGTATTACTACTCATTTGCTATAGCAATTTCATTTCAAATAAATTTTGTATATATGAAGTTGTTTCAACTTGATGAATGTAAACACCCTTATTCCAATCCCCTTTTGTTCATTTTGATTACAGAACTTAAATAATGACTAAGAATAGATTTCCCATATTTTTTTAGAGAAACATGCAAGAATAGGTTTTACATTCAACTTAGAAATCCTAATTTGCATAGTTATTATGAATAAACTCACATGGTAACTTGAAAATACATTCAACATATAATCAAAAGTTAATTATAACAAAATAGCAAACAATTTTGTGATCCATCAGTTTTGACGTAATTCAAAGTTTTAATTCAAAAACAATAAAGTTATAAATTGCAATAAAATTAAACCTAGTTTCCTGAATAAGCCCCATTCCAAAATGAAAACTAACCCTAAATTTCTCAAATTATTCAATTAATCCTAAGTTTCATAACACTAAAAGAGAAATTCAAAACCTCAAATCCGAACTAAAACCAACCATTTCTCTTCGATTTAACTACCAAATGTGTCTATCTTCACTGTCAATGTTGACGCAATCTTCAGTGCTCGCCTACTTCCTCGTTGAATCACCACTCACCGATTTAGATATCGTCAAATCAGAGAGGATAATATCAATGAAATCAAAGAAATTTCATCACCTTAAGTTTCAACATGGGGAGAGAAGATATTTTAAATGTGTGATTAAACACAGCCAAAGCAGCTATATGTTTTGACCGTTGTTCAGAGTCGGAAAGAGATAACATTATCGATGGTGAGAATTAGACAAGCCAGTTTGTGTTGCTTTTTATTGTTGGACATTTAATCTAAATCAAGCCAATAAGCCCATCAATTATGATTGAATTGGATTTGGTGAGTTCATTATTGTAGTTGAGATGTGTCAGGCTCTCATTGCACGTGTACTCATCGCTCAGTTGTCACATCATTTTGATGTATTAATCAAAAAGTTATTGTTATCTTTTTGGAAATTTATTTCCACATCCCAATTAAATAGGAAAAAAAATTTATTCCCCAAACTTATTTTTATTGTATGTATGTCCTAAAAAATATTTATACATGCTATTGCTATTCGTATATACTACTAGTAATATGGAATAAAATGACCAAACTGTCCTCTAGTCTCTTCTCCTTCACGTACAGTCAATCGAAGAAGCAAAGACAATGATACCTCAACCCAAGTAGCTTCCAGTAGAGCTATGTTCTCATTCTTCTCTTCTACAAATTCAATCCAATCCTAACTTTTGGACTCATGATCTTGATTTCGTAGCACAAGCTGGCTTGTTCTACTTCTCACTGTCAACTTATTTACAGTGAGAACACGATTAATATACAGTGTTTGCGGCTCTATTTTCTCCTCTCCCTTAAAATCTCTCATCTCTCTTTCACTAGATTCAATCTGATTTGGTAATCTCATAATTGGTGTGAGGCATGTCAATCGACAGCAGCAACATACATACTTGGAAAAAGGCCATGATGAGACAAAAATAGACAAATTTGCCAAAATATCGAAGAAAAGGGGGTCAATTTTAGTTCAAATTTGAAGTATTTTCAAATTTGACTTTTGATGTTACGAAATTGAGGATTGATTGAAAATTTTGAGCAATTTAGAACTAGGTTTGATTCATTTTGAGTTGGATTTGATTTAAAAAACTAGGATTAGTTTTACTGAATTTTATAACGTGATTGTTTTGTATTTATGCTTTGATTTCTGCCAAAGTTGATAGATCTTAGAATTGTTTATTGTTTTATTGTAATTCACTTTTGGTTTATATGTTGAATGAATTTTCAAGTTACCACGTGAGTTTGTTCACACTAGCAATGTGCTAATTAGGATCCAAACTGGGCTAATCTTTAACTGAATATAAAAGTCACGCATGCAATGTGCTCTCTAAAATATAAGGAAAATCTATGCTTGGCTATAATTTAAAGATCCGTATCCAAATGTATATTGAAGTTCTAGTTTTCTTTTTATAAACTAATATTATTTGAAACAAAAATACTAAGGTGGTTGAGTAATAATATAGTAAGAGACAGAATAAGAAATGAATGCATGTATAAAAAATTAGAAGTTGTTCTCATTAACAATAAACTAAGAGAGAATCGATTGAGATGATTTGGGTAATGTATAATGGAGGGTTTTATTGCACCTGTCAGGAGAAATGATAGAATCATTGTACATTATGTTAGGGGGTCTAAATATAGACCTAACTAAATATTGAGGGAAACAATTAAAAAGGACAAGGAGTGGTGAATTTAATAATAAAGATAGCCCCTAAACAAACTGAACAAAAGAAAATGATCCTGAAAAAAGACTCCAAAATTTTGGAATAAAGGCTTTATTGGTACTAATATAAATATTATATAATTTAGATACCCTAAGCTTTATTGGTGTTCGTACTAATATTATTTAGTTTATGTACCCTAAGATAATATTTATGTATATGTGAAATCTTCAGACTTTGTGTATCCCCATATCTTTATAGACTGCCTGTTTTTTTCCTAATAAGTTGGGCTACTAAAAGTTTTTAATTGACTACTATGGAATGGAAATGTTCAGTAAGAATGTTGAGGAGATGCAGCACATATAATGACACCTGGATAACAATGTTGAGAAAATGTAATGCATAAAAACTTTAATGTACATAATTTCTTACTTTGGAGTTCTCTCTCATAGTTTATATTTTTTTTTCTTGGAGTAAAGTGTGCCTAAGGTGTTCCCTTAACAGAGTTATATATGGAGGCACGCTAAAATCTTATAATAAGGTTATCAAAATTAATAATCCGAACCCTTGATTATGATCTCCATATCCTATGGTGTTTACAAAATTAATGGACTTTCCATACTTTTTGTTTATGTATTGAGTAGTTCAAAAATGAACGGTTTTTCAAGGAAACAAATTATAGTAGTTCATTTATTATGCATACCAATAATACAAGCAATATATGTTCATTACCTCGAAACACATGCTGAATCACCAAAATCACTGCAATGTTGTTGGAAGAAGCATGGTATGGTATGTGTGGCATTATAACAAACACATTGCAGGCATGCCATATCTCTTTAAACAAGAACTTTGAGAGAGTACAAATCCACACATGCTTATCTCTTACACACGAAATGTTAAAACCCACTTCCTTATAGATTCATTATATAAGTGATATAAAATCATAAGAAATGTAAACTTTATAAAATATAGTACATTATAAAATACAACAAAAAAGCGTAAGATTTCATGCTAATGCAAGCAAGAAAATTTCACTTCTCCACAATAAAAACCAACATCTCAAAACCTATTTCAACAACTACTACAACATCAAAACCTTTTGATTCAGGCAGATTTAGCATACATAGTTTTCCTTTCAGCCATGGCTGCGGAAAGTAGCACAATCAGTTACTGCAGTAATGTTTTTTGAAAAAAGAAAGAAAAAAACGATAATAAAAAGAAAACATAGATACCAGTAATCTTAAATCCAGAGACTCCAAAGCCAAATAGTAACAACAAACCAATTGAAAGAAAATAGTTTTTCCTAAAACCCCAACAAAACCAAATTTATTTACACAAATTTTTTTGCCAACCTAAAAATACCAAGTTTCAAACCGAGATCGATTTCAAATTTCCACATACCCAATCTTTAACAAAAAAATTTAAAAATAAAATAAAACAATACATTTAACTGAAAATTCAAGTCTCACCGATCAAAATTGAAGTGGAGAGAACCGTCTATATTTCCAACATTATTATTAATGTATTATCATTCGGTGAAAAGAATTGATCTAAATGAGAACTAAAAGATCGAGATTCAACTTACTCGTCGTTTTTAGAACAGCAATCCATGTTTCCAACATTAATCAGGCTTTAATATATTGTCATTCGGTGAAAAGAACTGATCCAAACAAGACCTAAAGAGCTTGAGATTCAACATACTCGTCACTATTCCCGCCTTCATCTATCAACACTCTGTCGCTCGAGATACAAGAGATCGCACGAATTAGGGTAAGATTTCAACAAAATTAGGAGGAATAGAGGAGGGAGAAGTGAGAGGAAACGGGAGATGCCTGGGCTGCTAAGGCTTCAATTGACTCAATTGAGTTAGAAGCAATTTGGGTGCATTAGGAGTTGTACTTGTATTATACTTGAAGATGTATTTACTCTTGGGATACGGGGATGTAAAAGCAAGAGGTAAATAAGTTTTGGAGTACATATACAATTTAAATTAGTTTGGGATATAAAAGAAATTCCCCTTTTAAGATGGGTATTGAGAAAATTCCCTATAGTTTATTTTTCCTGCGTAGGGATATTACATAAAATCTTTTTGCATAAAATAATAGGCTGACTTGATAGCTCATGTGCTTCAGTCTATATTAGTAATACATTTTTGTAAACGTTGCCACTTACAATCCTGATTTATTTTTAATACTATGTATTTTCCTTTAAAAATTGAAAAAAAAAATCAAATGAAATATTATATCTTTGGACATGCATACATAACTTATTTATGAATACCAATTAAATTAGACATTCGGCTAACTAGGTAGACAATCCAAATTGTCAATTCAATTGTGATATACATATCAACAAACTCATCGGGTTCGAAAAACATGTGGCTTGGAATTCTATATCCTACAAATCGAGTTGATCAAATAACGTATCCTAAAGACTGTTAGAGACAATTCATTTTCGACGTTGTAATGTACTATTCTACAAATCAAGTTAATAATATCAACCTTGCAATCCATAAAATCAGTAAAACATGTTTTAAATATCAACTTTGCAATCCATGAATATTCCAATGTAGACTAATTATGTTCGATCAAAGGATTGTAAATATACAAGTTTGGCTTCATGAATACCTAATGAATGAATCAAAGTGAGTTTGGTCAATCGAGCTATTGTAAATAGATATATTTATAATTTTGTAAAAGATAAATGAACGATTTATCATCAAAGAATCTAAGAAAAATTACAACTAAGAATCATGAAATTTTGAAGAAAAAGTGGTTAAAGAATACCTGATGAATGAAGCGAGTTTGATCAATGGAACGGTTGTGTATAGACTTAGAATTTTGTAAAAGATAAATGAACAATTGATAGACCTCATCAAAGAATTTAAGCAAAGGGTTTTCAAGATTTACGTCCTTAACAAATATCATATTTGGATATTAGTCCCCAATAACTTGTTATTTGAATATTACTCCGCAGTTTTATTGTGGTTATTTGTTAACAATCCATAAGTCTATTTGTTACATGATAACCTTAAATAATCAAATTAGAAATTAAAAACCTTCTGATTACCTGCAATAGCCCAAACTAATTTGCCTTCTAAGGTAGTCTTCATGGCTTACTAGGAATCTTCTTCGTCTACTTTGCACATTTTTTGTTGATTGAGATCATTACCACATCTTCGCTATTATTCAAAATATTTTGCCAATTGTAACCAAAGATGGAACTCATGCCGATCACTAATAAAAGTTTTTCAATTTTTTCATATTTATGCAATTAGGGTAGTCGAAAAAGGTACGAAGATGGAGCAAAAGTAAGTGGGGAGACCGAATGATGATCAATAATTTAATTTAATTAGTTAAATAATTAAATAAATTTACTGTAATGCATAATTTTTAATCATAATTAGTTAATATTTTAGATGAAATGAGTCTCACAATGTTAGGGTCTATTATCCAAATAATGATTTATATGGAACTAATATCTAAATCTGAAATTTGTAGGAGATATTTAACCTAAAAACCCTATACAGCTACGAATTTATAAAATTTTAAAGACAAAGAGGTTCATGAACTTTGCTCACTTTTCCACTCCAATAACTATGATTCGATTCCTTGACTTAATCATCAAATTTTCTAATAACATAGAATCCTAAATTTATAACAGGAAGAACAAATCTAATTAACATAGAATCCTAAAATTACTCAACGGAAGTACGGAATTAGGAATTAGAATAAGATTTTTTTACCCCCTCAATAGCTTAATTTGGCTAGAGATTTCCTCCTCCAATCTCCCCTTCTTTCTTCTCTCTTCGCTGGCCACCGAAAAGATTCTTCTTTGATCGAGTTCGACTCGGTACGAACTCAAAATTGGCCCCAGATCGGACTTAGGGTGGCGGCTGGGCAACTGTGGTGGCTGGCCGGAGCAAGCGGGTGCAGCCGGAGCGTTGCTGGCCTCGCTGGTGGCCGGAGCAAGGAGAGGAAAAATGGAGGAAAATAGAGAAATTTTTAGGGTTTTTGATTTAGGTTGGATCTGGGGGATGAGAACTAGGCTTAGAAATTTTGAAATTTGATCTTCTCTTCTCTCATCTCTCTTGTTATGGAAAAGAACTAGGAGAAAAAATTGATTTCTCTCGGCTCCCACAGTTTAACCCTCTTCTCTCTTATGCTCTCCCCTCCCTAAACCCTCTCTCTAAAACCTCTCTCTCTCATATTTTTTTTATTTATTTCTTGAGTTTCTAAAGAAGCACGCCACTTATCCCCGTGACCCACTTTTTCTAGTCAGGACACCATCTCCTGTGAAATGAGAAAAGTTAGGATTTTTCCTGGTAAGCACACTACTCTTTCCTGAAAAGCCCTCTTTTCTAACTCCTCTTTCGTATCCCAATACCCACACATAATCCATGTTCTTCCAACCTTGATGCCCAAAGCCTCCCGCTCTGCTCCGCCACTGATTCCTACTCACCATACCCCTCAGTCCCAGCCAGTGCTCCACCGACACGCTGTGCCTCCAGTACTAGCCAGCCCTCTGTTTTCCTGCTCCTCAAGAAATCCTAAAAATTCTAAGTTGAAGACAAGATATAAAAATTGAAATTCTAAATTTTTTGTGCTCATTTTAATTATTCTCTTTCAGTAAGAATTATAAAATGAAGTTTCATTAGGCTAAGTTTAGTTAAGTGGAGATTAAATGCCAATATAGCACCACTCTTCTCCAATTTGTAAGAGATTCAGAGTTCAACTCTGGTAGGGACTCAATTTAGATAATATTGCTAAAAATATGTGTGTGAGTTTGACTAGCAAAAAAAAAGTAGAGATTAAGTTGATTTTAAAAAAAATCATTTGATTATCGAGAAATGGTGATCAATTTGTGTTATAATCGGTGTTAATATTAATAGCTAGTTTTAGTGAATTGCATGCAGAAAATGGTTGAAGGATTTGAAAGAATATGATATTTCATATATTACATTAATATTTTTAAATTAATTGCAAGTTTAAATTACTATATTGATATTGTACGGGGAAACATCTAAAATCTAGATATATGACGGTTATGTTCAGATAATTCATGGATTAAGATAGATAAATTTAATCAGGATATGGTGATGTTCATGTGGATTATTTTAAATTCCATTATATAAATACAAATTTTGATTATTTATAGATGAATCCAACATAATCATCCCACATTCGACCGATAACGTTAAAATAAGAGGAAGGAAAAAGCAACCAGACCACCGGCCAATCCAAGCATACCTGAAATTCGTAATCGATTGATCATGCAAGCTCCAACACTTCTCAAAATTATCTTGACTAGTTCGAAATTGTCTCTTCAATTTTGTCATAGGCACTCTTTGCTTGATTACTAGTCACATTATCCCTATGGAGGCATATATTTGTCCAGCAAGTAACGAATTTTTCTATGTACGGATTCAACCACGTTTTCATCATATAATCAAGTGCATCAAGACAGGTTCGAAATTTGTCTGTTAGAATATTCAAATGTGCATTGTATTCCACCAAAGTGTCAGATAACATAATCACCTTCCATAGTTGATCCAATAATTTTTTGTAATTTGACAAAACATTCCAGTTTATATGCCATTTGCATAGAAAATGCTAGCTCAAAGGAAATGTGGATTCGACAGCATTAATGAGTGCTAAATCTCTAGCAGTAACAATCATACTTGAATACACTTCATTCATTGATAAATAGTCCATGCAACTTATCGAGTGTTCATGCATAATTAGTTTCCCTCTCTCTTTCAAGAAAGGCACAAACAACAACGAATAACATATTAGTGGACATCACATCAATAATCTTCAGCAATGAATATTTGTACCTGTTTATCTTGCATGAGCAATCCATGATGATAACACCTGGAAATGCTTGTAGAAGTTCAACACTAACATGATGAGTCTAGAAGAGGTCAGTTAGCGATTCAGTTTGATTATTGCTTCAATGCCACTCAATGTACTTATATTCCGAAACCTTAAAAAATAAGTGTTGCATCTGAGCATAGTGTCGTGCATTATATATTGTTTCCATCGTCGATGCATTCTTTGAGTCCATCGACTTGAGTAATGTCTGGATATCTTTGGTCGGACATGACACTTTAACATCTCTATTACTGCTAATATATCACTTTTGACAGTCTTTCAGCATATGAGTATCCTTCAAAATATTCGATTGCAGGTTGATTGTGCACATCATAACTGTTAATCTCCATTTGGGCCCCCCAAATAGAAATTTGTTGAACCTATAATTGGAAGGGACATTCATATTTCTTGTTGCTCTTAAATTCCTCATCATTCTTCAATTTCTTAAATCTTGGATGTCCATTCCTTTCACAACCAAACCAAAATTTTCCTTTCTTTATTCAACCACCACTATTAGAGTTTGCAACAATGATGACAAAACCTGACATTCTTCCCATATATCGCACCCACTTGCAAAGATTGCCACGGCTTGCAAAAAACTACAATCACAATAGATAAATAAGAATTCTTATGGAAATATGTTAACTTCCATATGCATAGTTAACTCTGTAATTTGTATCCGACTTGTTGTGAAGTTCGAACTATAGTCAATGACCAACACATGCTGGACTAGGTTGCACTCTGTTGAAGCTTTATCATATTACCACACATTTCACACATTAATATTTAATAATTACACCCTAACAAAATAAAAGCACCCAAACATAATTAAAGTTTCAAATATAAAGAGAAAATCCATTGTCTGGGGTCTATCCCTAGACAGTTCGATTCCTGCCTGGGACAAAGTTTCTACTGGTCGGGATTAAATCCCAACTAGTGACTTTTAAAATAAGTTTTGATCTATTGTCTGGGTCCTGGCACCCAGACAATCATCAGTCACTCCAGGCACAAAACCGGGATAGTCATTAGTCGGTCCAAGCACAAAATCCAGATGGCTATTTTCTGTTCTGGACACTCCAAAACCCACTTCCCTTTTCTCTTTCAATCATAGTTCTATACTTTTTTTACTCTAAACCCTAACTTAAAAAACATAAAATTTGAAAGAGAAAGATGTATTTAAACCTCCAAAGACTTTGGATCGACGAATGGAATTGTAGCGCCCCCGTTTTTCGGCTTCTTTTTTTGTTAATTGCTTCCCAAAATAGAGAATGCTACTTAACTATTATGATATAATCCAACAGTTACAGGATCTTAAAATAATCGTAACTACTGCCATGTCCAAATAAATAAATAACATGTCTGAAACTGAAAAAAATTTATTTATACAGAGAGTTGATCATATAAAACAGCACATTGCTCTGAATATTTACACAAAGGAATCAAAATACAAGAGAGTTAAAACAGTATCCAACAAAGAAAACATAAACAAGAAGTGCAAAGTGCCTGAGAAGTACTTTGCTAATCAGTTCTACTCGATCTAGTCAGTGAAGTAAGAATCGTAGGTTGGAGCGATCTCCCCTTCTCTGCTTCCGTGATCTGGGCTTAAGAAAACCTAGGAAATTAAACCTAGTAAGTAACACAAGAGTAAGAAATATGTGTACTATCATAGTACAAAAATGAATAAAAAGTATACAAATAAATTGTATCAGTTCCAAACATATCATGAGAATAATAAAAATGGAATAAATAAGACTATTCATGCAAATAGCATATACAAATCATGTAAAGGTGGCAAGTCTAGATCAAGTCCCTGTTAGTATGATGGATAAGATAGCACGTAGTTTCTCATATTATACAAGTGCCCATGCATATCCGGGACCCGATCTCAAACCATGGTGCT
This sequence comes from Dracaena cambodiana, assembly GCA_036321105.1. Taxonomy (NCBI): domain Eukaryota; kingdom Viridiplantae; phylum Streptophyta; class Magnoliopsida; order Asparagales; family Asparagaceae; genus Dracaena; species Dracaena cambodiana. The sequence goes on along the minus strand of JAYEPQ010000004.1, from coordinate 18,026,962 downwards.
TAACCATAGCACACAGCCAAGTGCTTACAAGTCAAATTTCGTTCAATGAAATAAGTAACGGGCATCATTCATATGGTGACTCATGTATCAGATGGTGGCACAATACCACCCTGTGCTACTAGTGAAAAGGCCCTCAGCACCTAATCAAGAAGTTGGCCAACAAGATTTTTATACAATACAGTACTTATCCATCATGTGGTTTTTCCAATTTTTCCCATGTTAGTGATACACAATGCTTATAATGCACATGAATTAATGGAAAACGTGGTTTGTCAAGTCAAATTGTGTACATATCCTTTTCACAAGAAACAAGAGTTCAGGATCATATACATATGTATCACAAGGATATTTTATGTCATGTAATTAAGATATAAGAAACTTGTCATCATGTTCCCATAAATAATCATGCATTCATGCATCATATTTGATATTCACTTGTTATGTTATTATGAAATGAATAAGCGTTATTAAACTTGTCATTATGTTATCATGGGATAAGTAATATTTAGATAATTTATGACTTGTCAAACATTAGCCTGTTTAGTGGAGGGTAATACAATGTAGAAGTTTATATAACAGAAATTAAATGAACTGAAATCCGCGCTTTTTCACCTCAGATTCGCACTTTTCCAGATCCGTGATTTTTCACTTCTGCAATTTTCTAGATCCGCGACTCTCTAGATCTACGACTTTCCAGATCTGCGATTTTTCATATCTACGACTCTCCAGATCCGCGACTCTCCAGATCCGCGACTCTCCCCTTTAAGGGATATCTTTCTCAGCCTTAGAAATTTGGCTAACAGTTTAGTATTAATACTACATAGTTCTTTAAAATCAATTCGTGGACCATGAAATTTTTATCTCATCAACTCCATAATCTCCAATCATTTATATAGATCAATAGTTCTTGAAACTTTTGTTTAACATGCTTAAATTTAATAGATCCAAAATGATCTAGAATTATCCATAGAAAGGAATCAAGTACACACAATACAAATCAAATAATAATTTCAAGAAATAATAAAAAATAAAGCGTTACTTGCACAAAATCCATAAAAGAATTATATTCTAACAATACAAATATAGTAAATCCTAAGAAAGAACATGCATATTACTTACACTCAAATATGGTTCAAAAAGAGAACAAGAACAAGATCCTACTTGTCTCTAATTCCCTTTGATCTCTTTTGTTTTAGTAAAATCTCCCTTCTCCTTCATTTTCTCAACGAACTAGAAGAGCCAAGATTAAATTTTGTTTTTGTTTTGTTGTTTAATAAGAATTCTCTTTGAGAGAATGAGATCATATATGCCTAAGGGCATTTTTGTAATTTTGTCCTCTAGCATAGTTCCTAGGCTTCTTGCATGCATGACAAATGTCCAATTAGAGTGTCACTTCTCACTCTCCTTTATGACAACTCATCTAAAGATATGTTTTTATAAACTTAGTTAAGTTTGAGGTGTATACAAAGAAAATTTTAATCTAGATAATTTATTATTTAATAAGCATGAAAATTTGGGGTGTTACAAGAATCAATGTCATGTTGGTATTTTCCATCTTCTTCGACTTAGATCCCTCATAAAAAAAAAAATTTAGGGTGGGTTTTTGAGCAAACAAAGAATTAATAAAGTTAATTTTCGACTTTAATTTGTAAAGTAATTTAATAGAGGAAATATTAGGTGAAGTAGTTGTGGGTTTTAGGATTCAATTTTTTATTTTTTTTGGTGAAATTAAATGCTTCGTAGGGTGAGAAGAGAGAGTGAGAAGAGAGGGTGAAGAAAAGGACATTCATGTCCGAAAACAATCGATGACAAATTTATAATATTAACCAAGTTCATAAGTGTGCTTACTGGAAAAATGACGTCCACTTTTAGAAATTCCCTTTAGTAATTCTTATGTAATTATCATATAAACCCTTATAAAATCATCTACTTACACATAATCCCTTTGCATACATATCCAAACACAAATATGTCTAGTTTACTGGGAATTTCTAAAGGAGCACACCATTTTTTCTGGTGAGCACCTTGTGAAGTTGGTTAATATTACAAGTTTGCCATCATTCTTTTTGGACATAATTGCTTTTGTCTTTGGTCTCTCTTCTCCCTATCTATTTCTCACCAGCGAAGCTAGTTTAAAAAAAAATCAATCTTTAAATCCACATTCACTTCTTCTCAGATTTCTCTGTACTAAATTAGCTTACGAATTAAAGTTAAAAATTAACTTTATTCATTTTTTGTTTGCTCACAAAGCCTATAGAAGGATTTTTTTAATTTGGGTATAAGCCGAAACAGATGGAGAATACCAACATGGCATTAGTTTTATTGAACGATCCAAAATTTTTGGAGCTTTAAATCCATCATCCTCTTTCAAATTTTAAGTTATTTAAATTAGGATTTAGAGTAAAAAAGCATAATAATGGGATTGAAGAAGTAATGGGGTTTAATAAAAAAAATTCCCCTAGCCAAAGCTTCTATCTGGGTTACAGTCCGAACAGTTTGGTCACTGTCCAGACTGTCTGCCCAGACGGAGTCTTTCCTATCCAGACTATAAGTCCGGACAAAGAGGATCATAATATTAAGATGAATCTCTCTATCTGGGCTTGCAGCTCGGAGATCTCTCTCTCTCTATTCAGACTGACAGTCCGGTCGGAGTACAGTTTGTTTAGGGGCAGGAGCATGGGCTCCTTGGGACAGGGGGCAAGGTGCAGGCGGGCGGAGCGTTGGCTGGGATCGGGGAGCGTGGCAAGCAGTAGTCAGCGACAGAGCAGAGGGGCTTTTTGGGTTGTAAGTGAAAGGAGTTAGAGAAGGTTTTTTCGAGGATGAGTAGTGTGCTCACTAGGAAAAAACCCTAGGGTGTGCTAAAAAAAAATAGGAAAAATGGTGTGCTTCTTTAGAAACTCCCGGTTTACTTTACTCACGTCCTTTGTTAAACCCCCTTATTTATTTTTCTTTCTTGTTTATAGAATAATATTTCTAAAATATAAGAAATAATAGTTCATTATTCAAATATATATCCTGATAAAAAAAAATCAGAATATAATACCGGAGCCAGAACTTGCAAATTAAATTATTATTTTTATTAATTAGGTTTTAGTCCGTATGAAAGTTGTGGTATCAAAATTCTCTTTTTCCCCTTTTATTTACTCACATTGCATTATTTTTTGTCCTACTATAAGAGTGTTATTCAATAAACGTTTATTTTAAAAAAAAAGAATCATTAACAACTATGCTTAATTTATCTTTGGTCCTTATAAAATTAAAAGAAAAGTGATTCCTTGTAAAACTAAAGTAATTTTAATGAATAGGCTTTTAGGGCCAAAACACTTAATGGAGAAGAGAAAAAGTGAGAAAATCTTTTTATAAAAATAAAAAGAGACGAAGATTCACACAATCACACATGCCAAATTTTTAAATTTATATCTCAAAATTAATTCACATTAGCATCATGAAAATTAGAGAGAGACTTAAAAGAGGAAATTTTTTACCATAAAGAGAAAGACATAATTCAAGTATGCAAAAGAAAGGTAAGGGATTGTACTTGCATTTGTAAGAATCTTAATACACATATAAACAAGCAAAGAGGGAAAAATATTGTTACACTTGCCTAGATTTTTTATTAGTTCAAATATATCCAACAACAACAATAACAAACAACAACAACAACAACTAAGCCTTTTATCCCAAGTACTTGGGGTAGGCTACATTAATCAAAAAAGAATCATGCTAGATCGATCACGTTGATAGTCCTTCTCCATTCATTTCTATCAAGTAATATCTCTTTATTTAGAGATTTAGAATCCATATTTTTTCGTATTACCTCCAACCATATTTTCTTCGATGGTGCATTTTTAGGTCTACGTTGCACATGACCAAACCATCGTAAGTGATTTTCTCGCATCTTCTCATTGATGGGAGTTACATCTAACTTAACATGAATATCTTCATTTCTCACTTTATCTCTCCTAGTGTTGCTGCATATTCAGCTAGCAGAGCATGCGAATTCATATTTTGGCTTATGTCATAATATGTGACAATGTTTTACGTTGACTGTCACCGGCCTACCACAACCCTCCTCTTTTATCTTGCCTTGGGACAGACAATGAAAGTCATTTGGTTGGCTTACACAAATTTTATGCCTATAAGTCACAGTCTTGACTGTTAATAGGAACACACATACACTAGTAATTAACGAGCAAGATCCATAGCACACCAACTTCAAGCTGTCATATGCTGGAATTGTTGCTAATGGAGCCCATTGCCGCAGCGGGTTTCGGTCAACCGAAACGGGTCCAAAACTGGCCCAAACCCATTATGATATAATATAAATATGGGGTATGGTACTAGGGTTTGAGAGAGCCTAAAGAGCCAAAATATTTAGCCAAAATATTAAGCCAAAAAAAAAAGGGGCGGCTGCTGCTATTGTTTTCTTTTGTGTTTCCGGCCGAACAAGGAGAAGAAAAACAATTGTGTTGCTGCTGTGAATTGGCCAGAGGTGAAGATAATTAGTGATAGTGCTAATTATTTTTTGGTGGAGGCTGCTTCTTTCGGCCGAAAGCAAAGAAGAAGGTGAAAAGAAGGCGGGGGACTTTTTTTGGGATTCTTCTTCGGTGGCTGAAACAAAGAGGTAAATCACTGCAACAAGAGGTTAGAGTTTGATCTCAAAATCTTGTGTGATTTCTTTGTGTTTTCTCTTGTGGTTGAGAACTAGAGTTTTGTAATCCTCTTTTAATATAGTGGAAGTTTTTCGATCGGTCCCCGTGGACGTAGGCATATTGCCGAACCACGTTAAATCTACGTATTCTTGTCTCTGTTTTTCTCTTCGGTTTACTATTTGATTCCGCTGGTTGTTGCATTAGTATTATTCCGCTATCTTTTGCTAACAATTGGTATCAGAGCCCTGGTTCGGGTCAGATTTCACTCAGATCGGTGTTGATTTTGAGTGGGAGTTATGGCGGAAGATAGGAAGGGAAAGATTGAAAAATTTGATGGGACAGATTTCCAATGGTGGAAGTTGCAGATGGAAGACTATTTATATCAAAAGAATTTACATCAACTACTGATTGGAGAAAAGTCAGAAAAGATGACTGATGAGGAGTGGGCATTGTTGGACAGGAGGGCTTTGGCGCAGATTCGATTGTGCCTGATAAAGCAGGTTGTGTTCAACGTCTCCAAGGAGAAAACCACTTCAGGTTTGATGTCAGCGTTGGCTAAATTTTATGAGAAGCCGTCTGCTTCAAATAGACTGTTTCTAATGAAAAAGTTGTTCAACTTGAAGATGTCTTCTGATAGTTCAGTTGTTAATCATTTGAACGAATTTAACACATTATGGGTACAACTTGAATCTTTAGATTTTGTCTTTGCTGATGACATTAAAGCTTTGATGTTTATGTGTTCGTTACCGGATAGTTGGAGTAATGTTGTTATGACCATCAGCAATTCTTCCAATACTGCTCTTAAATTCAATGATGTTGTGAGTACAATCATGAATGATGAATTGATGAAAAAGAGTATGGGTGAGAGCACGTTTCTACAAGTACTGCTCTGTCGGTTGATAATGACAAACGAAAGGAAAGGGGTAGAAGTTCAAACAGGGAGTCGAAGCAAAGAGGAAGATCAAAATCTAAGGGGAAATTCAAGAAAAAGTTAGTGTGTTGGAAATGTAAGACAGAGGGTCATATGAAGAAAGATTGTCCAAACAAAGACAAGGAAGGAGCGAATGTGGTGAATCCAAGTGAGGAGTATGATGACTTGTGCTTGTCTGCTTATACAGAATCGAGGTCAGATCTGTGGTTTGTGGATTCAGGGGTTTCGTTCCATTGCACTGCTCGCAGAGAATGGTTTGATAATTATGTCCAAGGTGATTTTGGGCATGTGACTGTTGGTAATGGGTAGGAATGCAAAATTATCGGTAAGGGAACAATTCAGCTAAAGTTGCACAATGGTGGAAAGTTGCTTTTACAGAGGTCAGGCTCATACCAGATTTGAAGAAGAATTTGATATCTGTTAGCAAGCTGGATAGTGAAGGTTATCAAATCTCATTTGAGAAGAAACAGTGGAAGATCAACAAAGGAGTAATGATAGTGGTCAAAGGTGAGAGAGTGGGAACTTTATATTTACTCTCAAGCTCGGTGGATCACGTTATTTCTTTGGCCACCGTGAAGAATGAGAAGGCTACCTTATGGCATCTGAGGCTTGGTCACTTGAGCGAAAGCGGCATGAGGGTATTGCAATCCAGAGCTATGTTGACAGATATGAAAGATGCTAATTTTGATTTCTGTGAGAACTGTGTGTTTGGAAAGTAGAAAAGAGTTAGTTTTATGAAGGATGGCAAGGAGAAGAAAACCGAGAGATTGGAGTTGGTGCATACAGATGTATGGGGGCCTTCTTCGGCGAAGTCTCTTGGAGGTAATTCTTATTTTGTCACTTTCATAGATGATGCAAGTAGGAAAACATGGGTGTTTGCACTTAAGCAGAAATTCGATGTTTTCAAGATCCTCAAGGTATGGAAAACTCTTGTTGAGAATGAAACAGGTTTGAAGATAAAATGTCTGTTGTCAGACAATGGTGGGGAATTTTGCAATAGGGAGTTCGATGACTATTGCTCTACCCACGGGATCAGGAGAGTGAAAACTGTACCGAGGACACCACAGCAAAATGGCGTGGCTGAGAGGATGAATAGAACCATTTTAGAGCGAGCTCGGAGTATGAGACTACAAGCAGATTTGCCTTTGCAACTTTGGGGAGCCGCTGTAGATACGGCAGTCTATCTGATCAATAGGAGTCCAGCTAGTGCTTTAGATGGAGGAATTCTAGAGGAGGTGTGGTCTGGTAAGACTGTGAATTATTCTTTCTTAAAAGTGTTTGGTTGTATAGCATATGCACATGTGGATCATGAGATGAGAAAGAAGCTTGATTCTAAATCTCAGAAGTGTGCATTCATTGGATACGGTGGCGACGAATATGGTTATCGCTTATGGGATTATGAGCATAACAAGGTAATTCGTAGCAGAGATGTAGTATTCAATGAGGGCTGTATGTATAAAGACCGAACGGAAAGTAAGAGTGAGAATGCAGTGGAAAAAGAGCACTTGGAGCTGGATGAGCCACAGGATGGGATTGATTCCATGGATAAAAGAAAAGAAGAAATACCTACATCTGAAGGAGAAGAAATGGCTACACCTGAGAATACACAAGTTTCAGATGAGACCGAACAGGAAAGAGAGCTATTGACTGAAGTAGATGGTTCCAGTACTTCATCAGAGAGTGTTCCCACTTTGAGAAGGAGCACAAGGATAAGGAAGCTAACCCAAAAACTTTATCTTCCATTATATCATGTTTTGTATACTGATACAGGTGAACCAGAGAGTTACCAAGAGGCTATGCAGGATAAACTTCATCTTAAGTGGGAGCAAGCCATGCGTGATGAGATGTTTTCTTTGGAGGAGAATCACACATGGGAATTGGTGAAGCGACCGGAAAAGATGAAAGTATTGCATAACAAATGGGTATACAGGGTAAAACATGAGGCAGGAGGGACACAAAGGTTCAAGGCTAGACTTGTGGTGAAGGGATACGGTCAGAGAAAATGTATTGACTTCAATGAAATATTTGCACCTGTTGTTAAGATGACTTCTATCAGAGCAATACTGAGTATTGTGGCTGTGAAAGGATTGTATTTAGAGCAGCTCGATGTGAAGACTGCTTTCCTTCATGGTGATTTGGAGGAGGAAATATACATGGAACAGCCAGAGGGATATGAAGTTAAAGGAAAAGAGAATTGGGTATGTCGACTGAAAAAGAGTTTGTATGGGTTGAAACAAGCGCCGAGGCAATGGTACTTGAAGTTCGACAAGTTTATGTTGGATTCGGATTTTGCCAGAAGCAATTCAGATCATTGTGTATATCTAAAAAAGTTTAAAGATGGTAACTTTATTATACTTACTTTGTATGTAGATGATATGCTTGTAGCAGGTACATGCATAAAGAAAATCAATGATCTGAAAAGAAAGTTGGCAGGGAGATTCTCTATGAAGGACATGGGTGAGGCTAAACAACTTCTTGGGATGCAAATTATCCGAGATAAGAAAAACAAGAAATTATGGTTATCTCAGGAGGGGTACATCAAGAAGGTGTTGGAGAGATTCAACATGGAGAATGCAAAATCGGTAACTACAGCTCTTGGTGGTCAGTTCAAGCTGTCAAAAGAGCAAGGTGCTAAGACAGATGAGGAGACGAGACACATGGAGAATGTGCCTTATTCATCGGCCGTTGGGAGTCTCATGTATGCAATGGTGAGTACAAAACCAGATATTGCACATGCAGTGGGAGTAGTGAGTAGATTCATGAAGAACCCTGAAAAGGAACATTGGCAAGCGGTGAAGTGGATTTTCAGGTATTTGAAATGCACTTCAAATTATTGTTTATGTTTTGGGGGTGATAACATTGATGTGCAAGGTTTTGTGGATTCGGACCATGCGGGTGATAGAGACAAAGGCATGAGCACTACAGGTTATGTCTTTACTGTAGGAGAGACAACGGTAAGCTGAGTTTCAAAATTACAATCAATTGTTTTATCTTCGACAGAAACTGAGTATGTTGCAGCTGCAGAAGCAAGTAAGGAGTTTATTTGGTTGCAGCGATTGATGAGTGAGTTGGGTTTTGATGGAGTGGATTGCAGATTATTCAGTGACAGTCAGAGTGCAATTCATCTTGCTAAAAACTCGGCGTATCATTCACGAACTAAACATATTAAATTGAGATATCACTTCATTAGATCCTTGTTAGAGGATGGGCAATTGAAGTTGGAGAAGATTGAGGACAGTAAGAATCCTGCAGATATGTTGAAAAAGCTGGTTGATAGGAAAAAGTTGAGCTATTACTCAATTTTAGTGCATTTGTGTTGAATGCTGAAATTGGGACTTTAAACGATCGAGGTAAAAACTTTGGACACTGGAATTATCATGTATAGAGATTACATTTTTAGCAATGGTCTCTAAGTGGGAGATTGTTGCTAATGGAGCCCATTGCCGCAGCGGGTTTCGGTCAACCGAAACGGGTCAACCGAAACGGGTCCAAAACTGGTCCAAACCCATTATGATATAATATAAATATGGGATATGGTACTAGGGTTTGAGAGAGCCAAAAGAGCCGAAATATTTAGCCGAAATATTAAGCCAAAAAAAAAAGGGGCGGCTGCTGCTATTGTTTTCTTTTGTGTTTGCGGCCGAACAAGGAGAAGAAAAACAATTGTGTTGCTGCTGTGAATTGGCCAGAGGTGAAGATAATTAGTGATAGTGCTAATTATTTTTTGGTGGAGGCTGCTTCTTTCGGCCGAAAGCAAAGAAGAAGGTGAAAAGAAGGCGGGGGACTTTTTTTGGGGTTCTTCTTCGGTGGCTGAAACAAAGGGGTAAATCACTGCAATAAGAGGTTAGAGTTTGATTTCAAAATCTTGTGTGATTTCTTTGTGTTTTCTCTTGTGGTTGAGAACTAGAGTTTTGTAATCCTCTTTTGATATAGTGGAAGTTTTTCGATCGGTCCCCGTGGACGTAGGCATATTGCCGAACCACGTTAAATCTGCGTGTTCTTGTCTCTGCTATTTTTCTCTTCGGTTTACTATTTGATTCCGCTGGTTGTTGCATTAGTATTATTCCGCTATCTTTTGCTAACAGGAATGTTTGGGAGGAGCATAATAGTAGGTTTTTTAGAAGTACTGTGCACTTAGTAGAGACATGCCTAGCCATCATATATTCTGATATCAGTGCTTAGACAGTTATCCTCTCTGAAGAAGAGAGACCGAACGACTTTTCAGAGGAAGAAGGCATGGAAGATGATCTGCATGCACAAGGCGATGTGCACCTTCCGAATGCAGCATCCCCAGCTTGATGAAGACACACGAAGTCAGGGTGCATCCCTATGTTGTGTCCTATATATTGGCTTTTGATTGTGCTCCTATTAGCTTCAGTATAATGGAACTAAGTTATAATATGTAGTTTGCTACTGAACCTTATATTTTGTACTATATATATGTTCTGTTAAGCTAGTTTAATGGAGCATGGGGAGTTGCTAGCCCACTGTCTTTATTTAAAAAAAAAAAATAATAATAAGTGGATTTGAGTTATTTTTTTTCTCATTTTTTTAGAGTTTTTATTCCCTTTTGTAGGAACAAAGATCTCTTGACCTGATGACCCTTCGTGAGGCACATGAAGACAGACCGAAACCCACAATTCGGAGTGACTATAATTGTGTCATCCTGTTCACGGCATCGCCAGAAACCAAAGCCTTTAGCACAATGCAGTAGGCAGTATTATCTCTTGACCTGATGACCCTTCGCCGGATATGCGCATGCTTTTTCGTTAGATGTGCGGCAATACTAGAGGAGATAAAGTGAGAAATAAAAATATTCATGCTAGGACATGTGTAGCCTCCATTGAAGAGAAGATGCGAGAAAATCGCTTATGATAGTTTGGTCATATGCAGCTTAAACTTACAAATACACTAGTTCGACGAGAAGAACTTATCAACATAGGACACGTTAAAGAGCAAAAGAAAAACACCGAAGAAAACATAAATGAAAATGGTATAAAAAAAATATGAATTTTAGAGGTTTAAATAAGGACACATTACTCTATAAGAATGAATAGCAAAATATTATCCGGTGCGATTCTCTTTCGATTTATGTTGTCTACTCCAAATACTTGGGATAAAATGCTTAGTTGCTATTGTTATTAGTTGTATTTTCTTGGTAAGGGGAGGAAAAAAAAAAAAAAAAAAAACTAGCAATATAACTTCCATTAGCCAATGCCCATAAAGAAACACGGGAAATTCTAAATGCCCACCACACTTTACTTAGTGAGCCCCACATCCCATAGTAAATAATTTACAACATTGGGGAACATGGTGCACACAAGTCAAGTGTGGTGCGCATATAGAATTTCCCAAGATACACGGAGACTTTTTGGCGGGACCTGTCATGTCAACTCAACTAAACTACCATTTGTGCGTGCTCTCTCATGTTCGATTCCCCACCGACATCACCCATGCATGAATCACGACCTTGCTCGGCGTTTGTGCGTACTTCATGTCTATCTCCTGTGGGGAAATTTGACGTGTATTACACGTGGAATCCACGGAGCCCAACCAACAGAATACATATATCACGCGTGATTAACAACGCGCTTGGTTTGTTGGGTCACACGTCATGCCTAAAAATTAAAGAAGATAGAGATGATAATATGATTAATGATAATAATAAATTAATAATACAGATTGTGCCAAAATTAGTGAAACCTAGTGACGACTGACAAATTGATCAGTGTTTATTTTCATATGTTGAGCTTTAAAGTTAAACCACTAGTCCACATTAAGCACCAATAACTTTTTTTTTTTGGGCCCTATAGGAAGAAATTTACACTAATTAACTATCAAATTATGGTTTGCGTGCTTCAACGTGTAGGTGTAACCAACTTTTTAATCTTCAGAGGCTATGTAATTGTCGATGGTTTGGAGTGCAAAACAGAAACACTTAAGTGCTGATTAAGCAGCATTCTTTTTATAGATGGAGATCGAAACTATCTTTTAGAGTTGTCTTTATTGCTAATTACCTGTCGATCTATATTTTAAAATATGATTAATTACAGTCAGATTCCATGTAGTATTGAGAGTATATAATTTAACACCCCTGAAGTTTGAAACTCTTAAAAAAAACCCCTGAATCTTTAACACTATTAGTAAGAGGTTAGTTATTATCACTTCTCTTTTATACTAAAGTGCATAACTCTAATACATATTTACCTTCACTCCTTTTTTTAACCAGCACACTTCTCTCTCCTTTTCTCTCTCCCCTCTCTCTGTCCCCTCTCTCCCTCTTTCTCTCAGTCACTCACGCACCAACTTCCTCTCTTAATCTCAACCCCCTCTATTTTTTTTTGGATTTTTTGTGTATGAAACTCTATTAAGTTTAAAATTTGAGTATGATTTTTCTTACATTTTATCTCTAACTCCTTAACTCTCTTAATCTCTCCGCTGCTGCTAGCAACAACTAAGAGCAGCAGGTGCTGCTACTTCTCATCTTTCCTGAGTGTTTTTTTGACTTTTTATAACACGTGCACATCACATGCCCTCCTAACTCACGTCCAGTTCACACCGTTAGGATGCCCAAGGATTCTTTTGAGAGTTTCAAACTTCAGAGGTATTAAATTACACAACCCCAATACTACAAGGGATCTGACTGTAATTAACCCTTTAAAATATCATTCTTTTTTGCTAATTAATATGATTATTTCGATGAAATAAAAGATTAATCTTATAGCAGTTTTAAGGAGGAATCATGATCAAAACTCTACTATCAAAAGTGTTTGATGAAGGAGTACTTTCCAAGATTATTAGTATTATGATCTCAACCTCCTAAAAAACTCTTGCAGCCTTACTCAACTAAAATAAAAAAACTTTTTTATAATAGTAAGCTCAAACAGATTGTTTTTTTTTTTTGCTCAAACAAATTGTTACCAACTAAAACTTGCCAAATCTTACAAGAAAAATGAAAGTCCACGTTAAACAACATATATGCTAACGAGAGAAGTCCCTCACATTTTCCTATTGACATATCGACTAATGCATGATTAAAACTCTAAATTCAATCAATTTCCTAAATACAAGTCATGTGTCTGGACCCATGAACTTAAAATTATTTGATGATACACATGTCAAATCAGACCATAGCTTGTAAAATGTAAAATTGCTTACCAAATTCAAATTATTAGCCATTCAAATAAATTAATCATTTAAATTAGGTTCATAAACTCACATAATGGTTAACATCTTACATGCTCAAATATATAAACTGTCTAACTTGATTTGTTCTAAGGCTGATCAAGTTCACTCAAATTGAATCATGTGGTTGCCTAGGCTACATTTGGTTTGATATAAAATGAAAGAAAGAAAAAGAAATGCATAAGGATTAAGGTAAGAGATAAAAAAACAAATAGAAAAAGAAATAGGATTCTTTTTGTTGTTTGGTTCAAAAAGAAAGTAAAAAAGAAAATATCAAAAGAAAAAAAAATAATAAACTAAAAGTAAAATTAAAGAACTAAGTAAAACAATTTGTTCCAAATTAACTCCTCCACTCTACTATCATAATCCTATATAGTAGTCATACCAGATAACATTTTCTTATTTTCTTTAGGCTCTATATGGTTTGAAGGAAAATGAAGGAAAAGAAAAGAAAATAAGAAAGAAAATTAGTTTCTAGTATTTGGTTTGATAGAAAATTTAGATGAAAGGAAAGTTGAGAAAAAGTAAGAGAAAATAAATTACAAAAACTTTCTCTCTATTTTTCTCTATTATAGAGAAAATTTTTTACTTTTACTTTTTATTTTTTGATAGGAGAGTGGATGGAGTTTGGAGAAAGTTTTTTTTTTTTTTTTTTTTTTTTAATTTTTTACTTTTTTTAATTTTTTTCTTAAATTTTCTTTTTTAGTTTCATTTCATACTAAACAACAAAAAATAATTTCTTTTATTTTTTTCCTTTTCTTTCCATTTCTCTTTCTCTTTAAATTTCTTTTATTTTCTTTCAAACCAAACACAGCTCAGGGATGAGAGAAAAAAGATAAAATTTTGAGTCATATTTTCTCCTACTTTCCTTCCACTTTTTTTCTTTTAAATTTTCTCTCAAGCCAAACAATAAAAAAATACTTTCTTTCTCAACTCTTTTCAGTTGTGTTTGGTTTGAAAGAAAATGGAAGAAAGAAAAAGATAGAGAAAAGAAAAGAAAAAAAAAGAAGAAGAAAATTGGTTTTTTTTTTTTTCTTGATGTGAAAATATTTTCTTTTTTTTTAGGCAGTGTTTGGATTGAGGGAAAATGAAGGAAAAGAAAAGGAAAGGATAGGGAAAGAGAAAATGAAAGAAAATGATATGGAAATTGGTTTCCTTTTTTTATGTTTGGTTAGAAAGAAAATGAAGAAGAAAATCTTAAGAAAATTTTAGAAGAAAGCAGTTTTTTATATTTGGTTGCTCAATAGAAAATTAAAAGGAAAATATAATTCTAATTAAACTATAGAAAATTTTAATATTAATTTACATATTATTGATATACTTTTTAATTTTTAAATAATTAAGCATATAATAACCAAATGGTCCAAACTTCACAAAAGTTAAAAATATCTTGGGACTAAAATTACAAGGAAATTTCTGCAAAAATTTCTCTCCCTTTTTCCTTTTTCTCTCAACTTTCCTTTTCTTTCATTTTCTCCTGGGTTTAAGGAAGAAAAGAAAAAAAAAAAAAAACCTAATACATTTTCTCTCACTTTCTTTCTTTTTTATTCTCTCTCTAATTTTCTCTCTAACCAAACGGTAGAAAGCAACTTTCCCTTTCTTTTTCTTTTCTTTTCCTTCATTTTCCCTCAATCCAAACACAACCTAAAGTTTCCATCAGACCAAACAATAGAAAATATTTTCTTTCTTATTTTCTTTTCTTTTCCTTCATTTTCTCTCAAACCAAACAGATCTTTCATTTCCTTCCAATCCAACAGAGCCTAAGGTTGTGTTTGGTTTGAAAGGAAATGGAAGAAAATAGAGAGAGAAAGAGAGGAAGGGAAATAGAAAAGAGATAGAAATTGGTTTTCATCGATGTTTGGTTAGTAAGAAAGAAACTATTTTACTTTCTTTTAAATTTTCTCTCAAACCAAACAATAGTAAATAATTTCTTCCTTATGTTTTTTTTTCTTTTCCTTCAATTTCTCTCAAACCAATAAGTGTTTCTCTTATTGATTATGACTAGAATTTGAGCAGTCTAGCTCCTCCCTTTTTTTTTTTACAGTGCTTCCTTCCTTTCTTTTTTTTAAGCAAAACGATGGACTTAACGTACTCTATATTCCATTAGTGATAGTTAATAGAACCCAATTACATCACAATGCTACTAAAAAACACAAAAAATATGCCTAAAAACACAAGTCTCAGTAAAGTGCAGCCTACCAGTTTTGGGCTTATGCCCTTACAAATCATAGCAAAGAGGAAAAAAAAAAGTAACAACATAACAACAATCAGATCAGCCAGCATATCAGTCGTCCTGCTCTTGATCATCTAATGCTCCTCGCTCCGTGGTCGGGCTGAAGTCTTGGAGATAAGTGTCATCATCCTCTGATATACAAATACTCTCCTTATCTAAGAGCAAACTTGTCCAGAATAAAGCATCATTGTAAATTTTAAGAACACAGGTATCAACCGTGTGTGATATGTTTTTAAATATCCTGCCATTCCTTTCCCTTCATTAGTTCTAGCAGATCGCTAAGTCTACCGTCGTGAGGAACCCGCGGTTCTTCATACTCACCTGTAGTCTAGCTCAAAAGTCTAACCCCTCAGAAATATCAATGTGAAGCTCAAATAACAAGGCTGATTTCAGCCACACGGGCTGAGAAATTACAGTGCAACATCAATATTTGATTGTCCTCACTATTGTTTTTACATAGGACACATACCGTGCTTCTTTTCTTTTCTTATCTTAATTTAAATCATGCTCGAAGAGCATGGAGATATAGGCTCCGCAATTGTTCGCCCAAATTTCCATCCAACTAGTTTAAACTCACATTATTTGTAGGGGTAAACACGACCACTGACTCTGGTGCCTAAATCCGACCTAAATCGGTCAGAGTTTGGTTGGAAATTTTTTTTGACGGCTATCGAAATCTTCTACTCTCGGATCCGATCATAGAACTCTAATTTCCGATCGATTGACCAACTGAACGTCCAAATACAAACTCCACCGCTGACTCCGGCGACCTAGCTCGATTCCGACCGAAATTTGGTCAATTTTTTTTTTCGACAATGGTCGGAGCCTTCTACTCTAGGATCTAATTAGAAAACTCCGATTTCCGACCGATCTTATGAACATTTCTAATTATCGGTTTCTTTTCGCTTGGTGCAAGCACAAGTACCAAAAATTTTTACTAAAATCAACAAAAATCAAAATAAACTTAATATTTTCTTTTTCTTTTTCTTAGCTTAATCAAAAGTTCCAAAGCACACAACATGTGTTTTAATATTTGTGTAAGGGACAAACACACAAAAACACAAGAATGGAAAAGGATAGCAACAAGCATCTCCCCCTTCCTAAAATCCTCAGCCAGAAATCCCCTCCCCAACATGTGCTTTTATGCCATCCATCCATTTTCCCTCTCTCTCTCTCCTCTCTCTCTCTCTCTCTCTCTCTCTAAGCTCTCTTGTACTCCATTTATCAACCTCTATAATATCTTGTACCCTTGGTAACAACTCCTTGTCAGAATCAACAATGAACCACTCCACTCACAATAATCATCAAACCGAATCTTAGCATCTGGGCTCATAGTTTTAGGATAAGGTGCTGCTTTGTCCTGGCCAACCCTCTCCTGGCCAACTTTTTATTTGTTTTAAGTTTGTGCATTCCTAGTTAGCGCCGACCACCGATGAACTCTATAGCCTATATCGCTTTGCCTTTTGTTGTGTTCGACATCAATTGCTGTATCGGATATGGGCTCTGAAAATTTAGTATATTTTTCTAGTATCTGCGAAGTGTGATCAGATTGGTATCTGTATATATAGCAGCGCGAGATCAGTTGTTGTTATTGTGAGAGAGAGCAAGTTATGGAGAAGACATTGTTTGATGCCAGGTCAGAGAGGGGGTTCATGAAGTGGTTAGACTCCTCCAAGGCCTCTCAGACCGGCCAAAGATTGCCTCGACAGTTAACTTTCATCCAAAAAAGAGGTACTCATCTAAATTTATGCTGCCATATCAATTCTTGGTTTATGGTTATGGAGATT
Source organism: Dracaena cambodiana (assembly GCA_036321105.1). NCBI lineage: Eukaryota > Viridiplantae > Streptophyta > Magnoliopsida > Asparagales > Asparagaceae > Dracaena > Dracaena cambodiana. Next base: position 18,010,174 of record JAYEPQ010000004.1, on the reverse strand, counting down.
TATTTTTCAAATAGTATGTTCTGCCATTTTCTTTATTTATCCTAATAAGTTTGGTTAACATCGATTTTAAAATTATTTTTCTCACACCAATTGCAGTTATATGTCATATTTTTATTAGCTATGCTAATGTGTAGCTTGAATTAGGCTGTAAACTACGTTTTCAGTTTTCTGTTTGCATCTCAAATTCTGCTCACGCACCAATTGCATGAAAATGCCATCATTGAAATGTTGTTCGCATTTTAGTTATTTATGGCGCCATTTATCTTAGAATTGAATGATATTCATAACTTGTGATATGCTTCAAATATTGAATATCAGATATAGGCAGAGCCCGATATTTGCAAATAAGCTATCAATCAAGAAAATGCAAATATAGTTAGAATTTTCCCTTCATTCTTTTTCCAATGAAGCATTATATTATGTTGAGATGGTATATGAGTCATCGTGAATGATATTTAGTACTCTTTTTTGGTAGATAAACTCCATCTTTAAAGTTTTCATTTTTTCACTGTCTGTCCCAAACCAAGGAAAAAGAGGAGGGTTGTGGTAGACATGTGATAGCCAGCATAGAATATTGTTATATTTTATGACACGAGCCAAACATGTACGATATACATTTACAAATACCAGTTCGACGAGAGAAGCTTATCAACGTAGAACAAGTTAAAAAATAAAGGGAGTACCAAAGAAAATATGGATGGAGATGATATGAAATGATATGGATGCTAGAGTTTTTTTAAAGGGGGTAAATGGGGAGGGAAATACCCTCCGTGTTCTATTAATAAGCCATAACAGAATGTTCATATTACAGTAAAAACAAAAGATACTGTTAGAGTAACTATCGTGTACTCTACAGTGGCGATCATGCCCCCACCTAAACATAAAGTCTATAAGGTAAACATACAAATACAAAAGCCAATACAACAAAAACTATAATGCCTTCAAAGTCGCCATCTCGTCATTCTTGATCAGTTCTAACCTGCTTCTGCATGCATCTCCTCATTCTCTAGGCCGTTTGAAATGATATGAAATGAAGATATATTGCACGATAGGAGTGAGTGGAGAAGGATCATCTATCTAACTGATCTGGCATGATTCTCTTTTAGTTCCTATAGCCTACCCCAAGTACTTAGGCTAGCTAAAAGGCTCAGTCGTTTTTGTTGTACTTTTTTGATATATATAGTTGTAACTTCTCTTCTTCATGAATCACACCTTGCTTGGATTTGGCAAGTTATAGTGTTGTTTCTTAATTACATTCATAAAAGTGTGAGAAGATATAGCTATTTAAGACGATTGAACTAATTATACATTTATTTGATGTCGTGGTTATTCAGGCCTTTTGATAAAGTCATCCTATCTAGTTGCGAAAACTTCAGGTGAAGGCATTGATTCAGTTGCGCAAAAAAAGTCTTCAGGTACAATAAATGGAAAAAACGGCGTGGCTTCTACTTGGCCATCCTACCGGGAAGGCTTCCTGCTTCATGCATATGAAGATGAATACGGGGGGATCATCGTTAATCCTGGAAGATTACCAAGAAACACTAACATTTTTTCTGCTGTCCTTCAGAGATCTCTTTCACATTGGAGATTGCAGGTAATTTAACATGTAAATCTCTTCAACTTCCTTGTAAAAACAGGCCAAATTCATTCTACATGTTGATATGTTCATGATTTTAAGTGCCTTGTGATATTTTGTAGGGAAAGAAAGGGGTTTGGCTTAAGTTACCAGTAGATTACTCTGAGCTTGTACCTGTTGCAATCAAGGTACAGAATCTCTTTAAACCATTAGTCTCATGCCTTTTAGCTGATGCTGATCCATTTTCTACTGTTTTGTTATTCTGCAACCATAGTTTCTTTTGCGATGGCTGCAGCAACTTCTAATTTTGAATTTTTTTTCAAATGAACTCAGTATTATTGTCTGCCACAAATATGTGTGAATTTTGGTAAAATTCTAGTGGTTATCAAATTTGCGCTAATACAATGCATCTATTTTAAGAATAATGTTCGGAAATGCTAAGTTTCTTTTCAGTATAAATAACCATAAATAGTCAGTTATTTAAAAAGTGGATTAATTACAGAAACTACCCCTGATACTACTGGGAGTACATTCACAGAGACATCCCCTGATAATGAGTACAAGTTCAACAAAATTTCTATTTTTTGTTTCATTTACACCTCCTATCAGAGGATCTCTTTGCGGAAAAAACTCACCCTAAAAGAGTTGTCAGAAAGATGATTTCTTTGTCATCTAATTTTGTTCCTAGCGTTTATTCGTTTTTCATCAAACGCAAGATAGTTATGTTAGTCATTATATAACTGAAATATCACCACCGGTGCAGTAAGAATTTACAATTTGACATAAACCTTTATGTATGCAGGAAGGATTCAGTTACCACCACGCTGAGCAATCATACGTAATGCTAACTTTCTGGATTCCCGAAGGACCATGCATGCTTCCTGCTAATGCTTCTCATCAAGTGGGAGTTGGGGGTTTCGTAGTAAATGAAAAGAACGAGGTAAAACTCTTTCGATGCTTCTTTTATTTCTGTATCAGTGTTTGATTTGTCTTAGACAGTCCAACGTGATGGAGAGAGCAAACTCTTCTACATAGAGCTTTATACTTCCTTTGTTATAATGTTGATACAACTGAAATGGGTACTTTTGTTCCTTTCGGTTCTTCAGAAATCAATGCAGTTTCCCGTAACAAAGTCATTTGTGCAGGTTCTTGTAGTTCAAGAGAAGTATGCTTCATTTGGATGCGTCTGGAAACTACCTACAGGTTTCATTCATGAGGTATGCATTTATAAACAAGCAAAAACTCGGTTTTTTTTGTCAGTAATTCATTTATTTGTTGATTTTTCCAGTCTGAAGAGATCTTTGCTGGAGCAGTAAGAGAGGTGAAAGAGGAAACTGGCGTAAGTGCCATCACATAATTTCATTAGTTCATTCACTAGTAAATTATTTCTTTCAAGTATCTCATACTGAGAATGATTGCTTAATTTGCTCGAAGATTAAAAAGAGTACATGAATGCATGTTAACTCTGTTTCCATTTTGTATTGCAGATTGATACAGAATTCGTTGAAGTGATTGCTTTTAGGTAATTTCAGTCTTTTTATTAATAAGATGCCAATTAATTCTATAACAAGTTCAGTATTGTAATATTCTTAACTCAATAGTCCCACATCAGATATAAGATACGATTTAGCGTAGTTTATAATGATCCTATGGATCCATAAATTAATTATATTTAACTTTTTTAGGGAGGAATTCATGACTAATTACAAACTATTTTAATCTGGTTATTTTTTGAAGAGTTAGTGTAGTTTACGTTGATAAATCCATGGTTAATTGTAAAAGCTTATGTTTAAGTGATCAACTATCGTTTCCACCATAGCTTCCATTTTAGCTGTGAAGAGAAATATGAATCTTATTTCTCATGGATTTAGTTAAATATTTTCTTGTATTCATACCAATGTTGAAAATAACGCGTTATGAAACCCGTTATGTTGCGTTATGAAACCTAACAGAAAGTCAACTTTATTTAACAGTCGAAAATAACTCAATGCACCATAATAGTGTGGTTTTTATGTTATTTTACGTTATTTTACGTTAAATTACATTATATTACGTTATTTACAATAATTTTTAAATAATCTTTATATTGATTTCGATTAGTTTTTATTATTAGCGAATTGCTGCAGTTTTTTTCACTTTACGGCTTGTTATTTGCTTATTTGATTGCTTGTAAAATTGTTAGCTTGTACATTATTATTTACTTGTTATAGTTTCTTTCCAATAACTGATTTTTTTTTTTTGTTATAATTCCTTTCCAGTTACTGAAATTTCTTACTTGCTGATTAAATTGAATTATCAGCTAATCTAAAATATACAATTAAAAATAACATAAATTGAGCATTACAAAATATAAATTACAATATTGATAATAATTAAAAATAAATTTGAAATCTTATTTACTTATTTAGATGATGACTGAAATTATGGGTGTGAATGTAATTTAATTTATGAAGATAAATATGAGAAGTAAAACTTGTTAGAAATTTAGAATTAATACTAGGATATAATTTTTTATACTTTCTTTTAGAATTTTTAATTTAATTTTTAATTTATAAAATTTATTTTATATAGTTTTATATTTATTTTAAATTAAATAAAAAAAAAATAGTGTAACCTATATTATGCTTTACGCTATATACTATATAACCTAACAGAGACAAAACATTATGTTACCGTTATCATTATTTTAAACATTGATTCATACTATTAAAAGTATAGTTACCTAACCTCAATCAGAAGCTCACAAAAATCTTTATTCTTCTTTCTTGTTTCAGGCATGCACACAATGTGGCATTTGAAAAATCTGACCTATTCTTCATCTGCATGCTTAGGCCATTGTCGACTGAGATTAAGATCGATGATCTAGAAATAAAAGCAGCCAAGGTAATGTAGTAGATAGTTATATAACTTTCATTGGTTGAAAGCTCAGAAATCTCAAAAGAATTCGCCTTCCATTAGTTATTACTAATGTTGAAAAATAGTGATAACGCATAATAAACAGTCAGCTTCCGTAAATGTTATAGTGCATATACTGTAAAGCATAATGTAGGTTAAATTTTTTATATTCAAAACTAGTATAAAATTATCCATTATAGCTTCGATATTTAGAAAATTACCTTTTACAATATTAAAAAAAATAATGAATTTTAATTTAAAAGATGTTGAAGTTGAGGTTGAAGTACAAAAAGGCATCCGAGTCAAGGTCAAAATTATAGTCAAGAGCTATTGTTGGAGTCGAAAATTGGAGTGGAGTCAAATTTGGAGTTGTGATTGAGAATCATTGTCAGACTCAAAGTTGAAGTTAAGGTCAATATTCAGGAAGTGAGGTCACGAGTTGCAATTGGTTTAAAGTTGAAATCCAAAGAAACTGGAGCTTAATTGAAAGGAAAAGAGAAATTAACGGGGGATGGGGACCGCAGCATATATGTATTATGAAAAGAAACTCATAAAGAAGTTAGATTACAATATAACATGATCAAAAATTATATATTATAACCCAAAATAACAAAAGTTATGCAACATTTAGGCTATCTGAGTACATAAGGGGTTATAACGAATTATAACGAGTTATTTAAAGCTATATATAGTTATCGCTTCTATAAATCATGACTTACTGTTTACACTTCATATTGTGGATGATCATGTTTAGTTACAAGCATCCTTCATATTTCCTCCCATTTCGCTTGTACGTACATATATAGGAAGAAACACATATACATATGCACATGCACATGCACATGCACATGCACACGCACACAAGGTGATAATTCTTATGATTCTGAAAGGTGCATACTACTCTTTCATGACAAATGATGGAAATGATATTATTTAATTTCATTATGATGGTGGCTGTGGAATTTAGTCGCAACTTCTAAGCATTTGAGCTTAAATTAGTTCCTGAATACTCAAATATTCAATTGATTGAATCCTGAATGTCCTTAAATTCTGATCTTTCGCATAATGAGCTGCAAAACATGGTTGGGGATAGATTACTCTCTGTTGTAATTTTTGAACCTTTGCAGACTGTCATCAGTTATTTCGCGCTTTTAGCAGGAGACTTAGATATCTTTAATTAGATAACACATATACATGGTGATAAAAAAAAAATTCCCAGTTTCAAGCAGCACCTAATACTTCTAGTTCATATATATTGTGTATGTAGCTAACACATCTTACAATTATAAATCCAAGTAAAAAGTTTTTCCTTGCATTGTGCATATCATCAGCATCTCTTTGGATCCCTGAACTTGGTTGACTGGCTCTTCAATACCTTGAAGCATATCTTTCGTCAATCTTAGATTTTGCTGTCGCTGTTCAGACATACTGAACTAAGTCAATCTTCTCCGATATTCTACGAGTATTTTGCTGGACATTGATTATATTTCTGGATTTTCTGCAGTGGATGCCTCTCGTCGAATTCCTGGAGCAGCCCTTTGTTCAGGGCGATTCCATGATCAAGAAGATCATCGACATTTGTATTGCACGACTTGGGAAGAGGTACTGTGGATTAGCTGCATACAAGGTGATCTCGAAATTTGATGGCAGATTTTCTTCTCTGTACTATAACGTGACGGAGCCTCAAGACTTCAACTGCCAGGCGCCTGATGGCACGTGATGAAACATCTTGGTGATGGTATAGTGGTACGACAAAGTTCAGACCAAGGAGCAACCGCATTTACAATCTCTTGTTGTAAATACCAAAAAAAAAAAAAAAAATGCCAGGTGCTTTGTTCAACCAAGAACCTGGCACCTCTAATGGAAATAAATCAGGCTTGTTTTGCCAAAATTCTGCCTGAAATTTACTTTTGATATCTGTGAAACTATTTAACTATTATATTCAGGTATCTGTTTATCGGAGAACTGTAATTTTGAGTTTACTAATTTGCATGCTGACACGAGAACTCTTTCTGATCGATAATATTGGACTTGTATCTGTGGGGGAAAATACCGGACTTGACTATGATTGTTTCCTCAGTTTTCCAATTGTTTTTGTGTGCTTGCTGGAACGTCGGACTGTTAGAAACTTGTACATTCTTTAACTTAACACGAACAAGACATTTGATTCATGTCTATAACAAAAAATATTGATTAAACTGCAATATTCACAGTTTCATTGTAGTTCATCGAACTAACTGTCAACAGTTTGGTGTGCTCTGTAATGTATGGTTTAGGACCAAAGGAGGCAGAGATGATTTCGAGTGAAAAGTGTATGTTTTCAAGTTATTTTTATGCATTCGTAATCCACTTTTATACGTTAATTCCATGATTTTCATGATATATTACGTTTATACTTTGAATTCTCAGTATTACGTTTATACTTTGAATTCCCAATTTTAGTGGGAAATGAGGCTTAACAAGTGTTTATGGATGTTTACGCAGGTTATGGAGCTAAAACAAGGACAGAAGAAGCATGAAAAAGCTATGCACATGCCTCATTGCCAGATGACCATCGATGGGCTAATGCCACTTGTTAGGAAATAGAGAGCATGCAGCGGAGCTGAATTGACAATCAATCACAAGAACTTGAGATATCAAGAATATAAAAATACGCAAATTGGCCAAACGGACCGACCGTTATATGTTTACAGACGAAAGAGGAGGAATTCACTAAATATTGAAGAAGCTTAAAATTGAGAAACACTCAGTAAAACCCAAAACACCAAATTGCACTTCAATACTAAGAGAAAAGTAGAGAATAGAATTCTAAATCGGTGTACAAGAAACTTTTCTCTAAAATCTCTAATAATTGCCTTTTATATTTACCTCACCTATAAGGGTTCTATAATGCTTCCAATAACAACCTTAAAAGGATAGCATCCTATTTATTGGTTACTCGAACCAAATAAAAAATTGGATCTTCTAGTCCAAATCCAGTTAGGATTGACCGATGTGATCTGAATCTTGAAACAACTTGAATTCGAGACAACAACTTTTTGTAAAATTCTACTTAGATTTATTTGATTGGTATTTGCTTAATTTCTAAAAGTCTTTCTTGTTGGGAAAAATAATAATATACCGATTTGTATGTAAACAATAAACTAGTTATAAGTAACTCAACAAAGCATAGATGACACACAGTATTTACGTAGAAAACCCTTACGAGAAAAACCACAGGACAATTAAAGAGCAAATTTCACTATTCCAGATAAATAGTACAACCTTCCGAGTCTTGCCCAGAGAGCTCGGAAATATACAGAAAATAGAGAGTGATAAAATGTTACCTCCAACATGAAAGAAACTTCCAACCTTATTAGAAAATTGTAGTCTATAATAGAAGTACCAGATTAATACCGTGATGGATACCACATGAAAAAAGTATCCCGCAGAGCACACCGAGCTTCTTCTTTTCTCTCTTCCTTTCTCTATCTTCTCTTTTTTCTTCTCTTTATTGAATGGATTTGGATTTTGATGATAAATAAAATCAATTGATGAGCATATATTTATAGGCTTAAATTATAATGTGAAAACATGATTATTTTTAAACTTTGGTGGGCTGTAATTTTTATATATTTTACTATTTCACCAACCATTTAACTGTATTATCTAATCATACTTCACCTAATCATACTCACCTAATCATACTCTTAATTTCTCCCACGTAATCTATTTTTGGATTGGATTAACTCTAACAATCTCCCTCTCCAATCCAAAAAGGGGACGAACTAAAACTCTACTTATAATCCATACTGGCTACCTTCTGGTAGAAGTCCTGCTTCTCTTTAGGTAACCCTTTTGTCATCATATCTGCTCCATTATTGTCGGTGTGAATTTTCTCATACTGTAATAATTTTTCATCAAGAATATTTCTAATCCAATGATACCTCACATCGATGTGCTTGGGATTTAGAATGAAAACTTGGATTTTTGCTGAGATGAATGATACTCTGACTATTGCAATAGACTGTATAGCTACTTTGTTTTATACCTAGTTCTTGCAAAAAATATTCCATCCATAATATCTCTTTGCAAGCTTCCATAATAGCAATATGCTCAACTTTGTAGTTGACAAGACAATACATTTTTATAACTTAGATTACCAAGATATAGATCCCCCTTCAAAAGTAATTAAATAACCAAATGTAGAATTTATTGAGTCAATATCTCCTGGCATATCTGCATCAGTGTAACCTGTTAGCACCGACTTATCTCTTGTAAAATAAATACTTATTTTGGAAGTTACTCTTATGTACCTTAATATTACTTAACTGCAGCTCAATAATCTTTACCTGGATTTGCAAGGAACCTACTGACAATACCAATTGCATGTGCTATATCTGGTCTAGTACATACCATTGAATACATTGGACTACCAACTGCTGAAACATGTGGAACTATTCTCATTTTTTCTTTTTGCTTCTCACTTCTGGGACATTACTCAGAGCTTAGTTTGAAGTATCCTGCAAGTAAAGTACCAACTGGTTTTACTCTGTCTATATTAAATCTTTTTAGTATTTTATTGATGTAAGTATCCTGCGACAACTATAACTTTTTGACATTCCTATTGCGAGATATGTGTTCCCAAGATTTGTTGTGCTGCTCCCAGATCCTTCATTGCAAATAATTTGCTTAAATCCTTCTTAACCTTATTAATCTTAGACATGTATTGACCTACAATTAATATGTCATCATTATAGAGCAATAATATAATGAAATCACCATCATACCTTTTGACGTAAACACAATGATCTGAAACTGTTCTCTTATAACCATGATCCACTATAAAAGAATCAAATTTTTTGTACAACTGTCGAGGTGCTTGTTTTAATCCATACAAACTCTTTTACAACTTGCAGATCATATCTTCTTTGCCTTTGACTTTGAAACATTTATGTTACTCTATGTAGATCTCTTCCTCTAGATCACCATGAAGAAAAGCTATCTTTATGTCCATTTGTTTGATCTCCAAGTTTATATTTGCAGCATTCCAACAACGAGACGAATTGATGATATTTTTCCTACCGGAGAGAAAATTTCTTCAAATTCAACTCTTTACTTGTGGCCAAAACTCTTCACGACTAACCTTACCTTGTATCGTGGTTGTGAGTTTTTCTCTTTAGTCTTTATCTTGAACACCCACTTGTTTTTCAATGTCTTCCTTCCATTTGGTAATTTTACCAAATCATAGGTATGGTTCTTGTGCAAAAAATTCTTTTCTCTTTCATAGGTTTTAACCACCCAGTTTTCTGACTGTCTTTTTGTATTTCTTGGTAACTTTCTGATTCACCTGCATCAGTAACCAAGACATACTTATTAGCTATAGAAGGATAACGATCTATGGCAAACTGGCTTAACTGAGACATTATTGATGGTTGTGTTCTAGTGGATTGCTCTCCCTTTTCTTCTTGAATAGGAGTATCGACATTTGATTGATATTCTCACACTTCTTCTCATTCAGATCTACAACTTTTCTTGTAGAAAACTGCATTGTTTCTTTTCTTGAAATCTTCGATTGTCTGATCTTCAAGAAAAATCACATCTCTACTTCTTATTACCTTCCTGTCTTCTAGATCCCATAACCTGTAGCCAAAGTTTTCATTTGCATAGCCAAGAAAATACATTGTTTTATCTTACCATCAAGTTTTGATCTTTCATCTTTAGGAATATGAACGAATGCACGACAGACGAATACTCTCAAGTATTTGTAGAGATTTTCTTTCATGTCCACACATTTTCTGGTATATCGCCCTTTAAAGAAGTTGAGGGTGATAAATTGATTAGCTTTATCGTAGTCCTTAATGCCTCCCTCCAAAAGAGTTTGGCTAATTTGGAATGTGATAACATACACCTAATCCGATGATAGTGCGATTCATTTTTTCTGTCACACCATTTTGTTCAGGAGTCTTCGGAATGATCATCTCATGTCAAGTTCCCTTGCACTTGCAATACTCGTCGAATGGCCCGATATACTCGCCACCATTATCTGATCGGATACATTTAAGGGACCTCCCTATTTCTCTCTCCACTTTGGCATGAAGTTCTTTAAAGACATCTGCAATTTGATTTTTGGTTTTTAAAGTATAAGCCCAAATTTTTCTGGAACAATAATTAATTAAAGTTACAAAATGAAGAGCACCACCAAAAGTTTTAATTTTCAAAGGACCACAAACATCTGAATGTATCATATCTAATATGTGAGACTTTCTATTTGAACCACTCCTGATAAATGAAACTCGATATTGTTTGCCAGCTAAGCAATACACACGAGTATCAAGATGTGTACCTTTCATATTCGGTAGGTGTTTTTCTTTAACAAGAATCTACATTTTCTTCTCACTCATGTGGCCAAACCTTTTATGACACAACTCTAAAGAAGAATCTTGCTCTATTATGTTCACCTCACATTTGCACAGTTTTGCTTGCATTCTATAAAGAGTGCAATATTTCTTTCCTCTTGCCACGACAAGAGAACCTTTTATGAGCTTCAAATGCCAAGTGCAAACGGTACTGCCAAAGCCATCTTCTCAAGTTTTCCTACAGATATTAGATTCAAGCGAAGATCTGGAACGTACTTTACATTTTTTAGCACCAACTTACAACCGAGACTGGTCTCAAGATGTATATCACCCATGCCTTTAATTTAAGAAGTATCTTTATTGCTCTTCCTTACAATGCTAAAATCTCCACTTTGATAAGTTGTAAAGAAATCTCTATGTGGAGTAGTATAATACGAGGCTCTCATATCGATTACCCAATCTGTATCTTGACATGTAATACAAAGACATAAATTATTACTTTCAAATATAACTGAATCACCTTCAGCTATAGTTGCAGTATTTTCATGGGCTTCAGATTTTCTTTCACTCTTTGTTTTTTCTTCTCTTTTACAAATTCTGCAGTCATTTTTCATGTGTCCTTTCTTGTGACAAAAATAGCAAGTAATATCCCATTTCGATTTGGATTTACTTTTGGATCTGGAGTAGTTTCTTCTATTTTTTGATGTTGGTCTTCCTTGATTCTCCATAACAAGTGCTTCAGACTGTGATATGTGCAAGTTCTTTCATCAGAGTTCTTCGTTAAGCAAACTGTTTGTAACCAAACTCATAGAAATTATGTCTCCTGATGTAGAGTTACTTAGAGACACCATCAATGTCTCCCAACTCTCTGATAATGAACTGAGTAATAAGAAAGCCTGCAACTCATCGTCAAGTACCATTTTCATAGAGTAAAACTAATTAATAATACTTTGAATTTTATTCAAATATTCATCAATAAAAGAACCATCTTTATACTTTAAACTAACTAACTTTCTAATCAAGAAAACTTTGTTACCAACTATTTTTCTCTCATGCTGACTCTCCAGTTTCTTCCAAAGAGAGTGTGATGTACTCTCAGTGGAGACATTATGAAACACGATATCATCAAACCATTGTAGAATGAAACCAATAGCTTTCTATCAAGCCTTTTCCAATCATCATCACTCATGTCTTTTGGTTTACACACATCACCTTCTAACGGTGCATGAAGATCTTTACATTGTAAAATATCTTCCATTCTCGGTTTCCAGATCATCAAATTAGATTCATTAAGAATAATCATACGGTTTGTTATGCTTTCCATTGTTTACATATAATAGCTAATAACTTTAACTCTGATATCACTGTTGAGAAAAATAATAATATTTCAACTTATATGTAAACAATAAGTTAGTATAAGTAAAACATCAAGTCACAAATAACACACGATATTTACGTAAAAACCCTTACGGGAAAAACCTGGGATAAGCAAAGAGCGAATTCCACTATTCTAAATAATTAGTACAACCTTCCAGTCTTGCCCAGAGAGTTCGGAAATATACAGAAAATAGCGAGTGATAAAATATTAGCTCTAACACGAAAGAAACCTCCAATCTTATTAGAGAACTGTAGTCTGTAGTAAAAGTATCAGACAACACCGTGATAGATAGCACCTGAAGAGAGTATCGCATAGAGTACACCGAATTTCTTCTTTCCTCTCTTACTTTCTCTATCTTCTCTTCACTCTTTTTTTTCTTGAATGGATTTGGATTTCGATGATAAATGAAATCAATTGATAAGCACATATCTATAGGCTTAAATTGTAATTTGAAAACATGATTATTTTTCAACTTTGGTGGGCTATATTTTTTTATATGTTTTACTATTTCATAAGCTATTTAACTATACCACCTAATCATATTTCACCTAATCATGCTCTTAATTTCTCTCATCTAATCCATTTTTGGGTTGGATTAACTCTAACATATCTATCTTTCCTTTCTATAGTTGAAATCCGCTGCAAGGTAAACACTGCCCCTTGAAGTCGTTCTAGCTGATTCTACCATTATATAATAAGATTGCAGCCTAATTAATTACCTAATTGAATGTCCAATCAACATTCCTGCTAATTGAACTTAGAACCATTCTCTTGGGAAGATTGGGTGCCATTAGTTGGGCTAACTTGCTGTCACATCTATCTAAATTTGATAGAGGTGCAATTACCTTCAATTTAATCTTCTATAGAAATCTAGTGTATTTGATACAAAATATATGATATCGTATAAGATAATTTAAAAAAATTGAAATTCGGTAATTAAATGTGGCACTATTTTGAGAGGGAATGAAGAGAATTGGTCACGCATAATGATCCAGTAATAATTTAGATAAGAAATTTCGCAAATTATTGCCTTAAAATGCTACTAAACATGTAACAACTGGCACTTTAAAAACACATAACATTGCATGTGGGCTGAAGGGCAATCCCAAATAAATATCATAAAGTTTTAAGGTTATTTCAAAAGTACTGAACTTATGATTGTTGGTTGTTTTAGATTGATATAGACAGAGTTATTACTGTAAAAAGATTAGAAAGATATATTTTCTATTTCAACAAGAAAGATGATATTGCAGAATAAATTCGAATTGATTTATATGTATAAAAGATTCAGAACTGTACATAGGTATAAATACTGTAATAAGACTAATAAAATTATATCTTATTAACTACTGTTGTTTAATTAAATCTAGAGACAGAGTTAAAATATTCTCAATCTAAATTGATTTTATCATCTACTAGAAAGTAGCAGAATATCTATATATATTTATATAAATGTTAATTATCTAATAAAAATGAAAACAGAATTAGAATACTTTACTTGATTGGAAGTGTGTATGCAGAAGATGAATGGAAGATGATCGAGGCTAGTGTTTAACACTATCTTCTTAAAACTGATTCGTCTTCCACTGTTTTGCTTCTGGATTACAGTGTGCGTCGGTCTTCCAGGATACAACGATCGGTCTGCAACAGGAAGTAAGCAGTAATCCTATTGCTATGGTGAATCTGATAAAGAATGCTTTCTATTTTGTGCATGGTATAGTGTATGACAGAAATGAACATAACTGTTATTCTGAAAACAGAAAACTTCTGTCTGAAAGACAAAATTTTCTGTCTGCAGAAAAAGAAAATCAAAAGAGTAAAACTTACTCCTAACTAGTCTGGACAAATGCCTATTTATAGGTTTTTGGACTAACAGTCGCAACGGTTGACTGTTAATAGACAACCGTTAGATCTCAACGACCGAATCCTAATGGTTAACGACTCTTAACGGGCGGGTCGAATCCAAGTCTGAACCCAATAGAGGTAACCCAAAAAATTAAAGGCTCCTCAGCACCACTAAAGCGCCCTAAACTCCCATTCGCCCTCGCACACGCATGCGCGCGTGCGTGTGCGGTGCATAGCATCACCCATGATGCTCAAGGTTTCTCCTCTTCTTACATAAGCAATAATATGGAACAAAAAATCCTATATAAATCCATATCCTAGTAACACCCTATCCGATGTGGAATTATTTTTTCTTCTTTCCTTTGTTCCCTTTGCTATGCACTCCATTTTGAAGTCATTTTTCATTCACCTAGTTCATTTATTTTTGAACTAGTGAATTTGCTCAAAGATTTAATGTTCAAATATACATGAATTCAACAATCCCCCACATGAATGAAAATGACTTAGACTCTAATGCAAATAAACAGAGAGTATAATAGAAAGTTACCGCATCGGGAGAGGTGGTTTTTTGGCTTTGAACCTTCCCTAGTGAAATATTATCGAGTTTACTTGCTAACCAGTGAACACGATATTTTTGAACTGTTCAGGTTTTGATGTAAACTAAGACAATAATATTCACACAATTTCTTTCAACTTTAACAAATTCTTTATGTTGTGTCCGTTTTGGCCCTGGACAACCTGGTAATTCTATCAGTGCTCTAGAGAATTTAGCCTTTGTCATTCTCATAGAAGCGGCCCCTTCACACTCATATAGGTAATCTCTTATTAAGAGTATCCTGTCATACTCCACTTAGATTTCTAAGATGTAAGGATTATTAAAATTTTAGCTTATACTTACATATTGCAGGTTAATCCCTATTTTACTGTAGAAATGAGATAAGAATTATTTTCTCAGTGATTCTTACAAGTTCCCCCACAATTCAGTTGTCCATTTAAATCTAGATCTTGGGATCTCCAGTCAGCTAGGTTAGGTTATCATTATGGAGTTACTCTATTTAGTAAGCTGTAATCCCATTCTTCTCGATAATTTATATACTTGATCTCTGATCAAGCCTTTTGTTAATAGATCTGCAATATTATCTTTTGATTTTATATAATCAAGAGATATTATTCCGTTTGTAAGCAGCTGTTTTACAGTATCATGTCTACGACGTATATGTCGTGACTTTCCATTATGCAATACATTCTGTGACCTTCCAAATGCTGATTGACTATCGCAATGGATGCAAATTGCTGATACAGGTTTATGCCATATTGGAATATCTTCTAAAAAGTTTTGAACCTATTCTGCTTCTTCTCCAGCTTTATCTAAAGCGATAAATTCAGATTTCATAGAGGATCTGGCTATACATGTTTGTTTTGAATATTTCCAAGAGATAATTGCGCCTCCAATAGTAAATATATATCCACTTGTAGATTTTATGTCTTTAAAATCCGTAATCCAGTTAGCATCAGTGTATCATTTTATCACTGTTGAATATCTTGTATAGTGCAACCCATAGTTAGTAATATAACACAAATATTTGAGTATTCTAACTATTACTTTCCAGTGGTTCTCCCCTAGATTACTTGTAAATCTACTCAGTTTGCTTACTGAGTATACATTATAAGTCTTGTGCAGTTCATTAAATACATAAAACTGTCAATGATCTGATAATATTCTAATTAAGATATACTAGCATCTATATTCTTTATAAGAGTAAACTCATATCCACATGTGTCCTAACTATATCATTATTTTTCTTGTCAAATTTTTTGAGTATTTTCTCGGTATAATGTGACTGGAATAAGGTATATCCATCAGATATTTTGGAGATTTTAACACCAAGAATAACATCTTCAATACCTAAGTCTTTCATGTCAAATTTCCATGTTAACATAATTTTTAATTCTTTAATTAGAGCAACCGTGCTACCAGTGATAATCATGTCATCCACGTATAAACATACAATGACATAATTGTGCATTTTCCCTTTTACATATACACATTTATCACATTTATTATAACAAAATCTATTTGACAATATAACTTGGTTAAAATTTTCATTTCATTGTTTAGATTCTTGTTTAAGTCTATATAATGACTTAACAAGTCTACATACCTTCTTTTCTTTACTTGGAACTACAAACCCTTCAGATTGTTTCATGTAAATTTCATCATCTAATTCACCATTTAAAAATGCTGTTTCTACATCCATTTGATGAAGCTCAAAATTATATAATGTTGCAAAAGCAATTATTAATCTTATGGATGTTATTCTTGTTACTAGTGAATATGTATCAAAATAATATATACCTTCCTTTTGTCTATAACCTTTTACTATAAGTCTAACTTTATATTTATCTATACACCCATCAGGTTTTATGTTTCTCTTAAAGATCCATTTATAATCTAATAGTTTACTTCCTGGTGAAAGATCCACAAGTTTTCAGGTGTGATTTTGAATAGTTGATCAATTTCACTATTTATGACTTCTTTCCAAAACGGAGCTTCAGGTGTAGACATAGCCTCTTTATAACTTTGATGTTCATTTTCCAATAAATATGTTAGAAAATCCAGATCAAATGATTTATTAACCCTGGCCCTTTTGCTCTGTCTACGTTCATTCTCATTACTTTTATTTCCAGAATCAGATTTTGTTTCTCTTATAACTTCATCACAAGTCTTTTTAGGAGAACTTGGTTCATATTGTTTACTAGAAAAAACATTCTCAAAGAATACTGTATTCTTATATTCAATAATAAAGTAGTTATGTATTTCTGAATGATCTGATTTGAAAACAAAGAAACGATATGCACTGCTATTACGTGCATATCCAATAAACATATAATCAATAGTTTTAGGTCCAATTTTAGTCCTTTTAGGAGTAGAAATTTCAAGCTTTGCAAGACACCCCCATACTCTTAAGAATTTATAACTAGTTACTCGACCTGTCCATAATTCATAAAGTATTTTATCAAATTTATTTTGGGGTATTTTGTTGAGAATATAATTTGCAGAAAGCAAAGCTCCCCCCACATATTCTGAGGTAAACCAGAACTTATTAATATAATATTTATTATTTCCTTTAAAGTTCTGTTCTTATACTCAGCAATTCCATTTTGCTGAGGAGTGTAAGGAGCAGTTATTTGATGTATAATACCATGTTCTGCACAAATTTGTGCAAATGGTGATTTATATTCACCACCTCTATCACTCTTTAGCATTTTTATTTTTTTGCTAAGTTGATTCTCAACTTCATTTTTAAATTGTATAAACATTTCAATTGCCTCATCTTTTGATTTTATTAGATATATATAACAATATCTTGTACAATCATCTATAAAAGTAATAAAATATTTTTTTCCACCTCTAGTTTGAACATATTTTAAATCACAAATATCTGTATGAATTAATTCTAAAGGTTCAATACTACGTTCTATAGAATGAAATGGAAGTTTAGCCATTTTTGATTCAACACATATTTCACATTTATCATCAAAATTTATATTAAAATTAGGCAACATATTTTAATTTATTAATCATTAACATGTCCTAATCTACCATGCCAAATATGAGATGACTCAGTCATATAAGCAAAAGAATCAATTTTATTATTATTAACTTTAGGGGTAATGGTCATTACATTTATTTTAAACAGACCATTAGTCATGTACCCCTTGCCTACGTATACACCATTTTTTGTAAGTACAAACTTATCAGACTCAAATACAAATCTAAATCCTTTCTTACTCAAAACTGAACTAGAAACTAGATTCTTGTGGACATCTAGTATATGAAGTACATCAGTAAGAGTAAGTTCTTTTTTCGAAGTTATTTTTAGTACAATGTTTTCTCGTCCTTTAACCTTGGAGGTTGCAGAGTTACCCATGTAGAGTAGTTCTCATTCCACAGGTTCATATGTAGAGAACATCTATTTGTTGGTGTAGATGTGACGAGTGGTCTCAGTGTCCACCCATAGTTATTTGGAATTGCCACCAACTAGGTTAATTTCTGAGACAACAGATGTACAGTTCACATCTACATTTGCACAAAGATTTTTCTCTTCAGCCAAATTTGGATTATAATGCTTCTTCTTTTTCTTCGAAGAATCTGGTACCTTACGCACACGACAGTCCTTTACACGAGACTTGTCGTAGTTATAGTACTTGCCATTGAATCTTTTCGAGTCACCACTCTTAGAGTCTTCACTATTGTACTTTTACTTCCTGTCATTATACTTATTGGAATTTTTCATAACGTTAGTTTTAGAAACATTATATGGATTTCGAATTTTCTTTTCAGAAAAACAGTTATTTTCTTCAATCCTCAAACGTACAATTAGATTTTCAAGTGTCATTTTTTTTCGTTTATACTTTAGGTAATATCTGAATTCTTTCCAATTGGCAATTTTTCAATAATTGCAGCCACTTGGAATGATTCACTGATAGTCATACATTTAGCATGAATTTCATGAATGATCACTTGAAGATCTTATACCTGGTTGATTATATTTTTAGAATCAACCATTTTATAATCCAGAACTTACCGACTACATATTTCTTAGAGCCGGTATTTTTTGTATTATATTTCTTATCTAAAAACTTTCAAAGTTCCTTAGCACTAGTAATTGAACTATATACATTATATAGTATATTGTCCAATCCATTGAGAATATAATTCTTACTCAAGAAGTCAGCATGTTTTCATACATCAACCACTTTCGCAGACTATTGATCATCTTTTACAAGAGTCGGCGCAGTCTCCTTCAAGTACTTGGCAAGATTTAGTGTAGTGAGATAGAACAATATTTTTTGTTGTCATCTCTTAAAATCTGTATCACTAAACTTTCTGGTTTCTTATACTGGTTTGAGGGCACAGTTGAAGTGACCATGACAGGAGCTACGAAAGTAGACATATCAGATGTAGATACAGTGACCATCTACATATACAAAATTTTATCTATCTTAATTTTTATAACAATTTTTTTAAACTTTCTAATAAAACTTGAAAATCAATTCTTACTTCAGATCACAATATCATATAATATTTCTTAAATAAATCTTTCTTCCTTTAAACAGAATGTAACTATTTTTTTCCAGAATCAATTAGATTTAGATATAAAATAACTAGTGATTGAATACTATTATGACAGAGTTCTAATTAGTTACACAAAAGTATTCAAAATTAATCCAAAACAAATAGATCGGTTTTAAAATTGTTGGTTGTTTTAGATTGATATAGATAGAGTTATTACTGTAAAAAGATTAGAAAGATATATTTTCAATTTCAACAAGAAAGATGATATTACAGATTAAATCCGAATTGATTTATATGTATAAAAGATTCAGAACTGTACATAGGTATAAATACTGTAATAAGACTAATAAAATTATATCTTATTATCTATTGTTATTTAATTAAATCTAGAGACAAAGTTAAAATATTCTCAATCTAAATTGATTTTATTATCTACTAGAAAGTAGCAGAATATCTATATATATATTTATATATATGTTAATTATCTAATAAAAATAAAAACAGAATTAGAATACTTACTTGATTGGAAGCGTGTATGCAGAAGATGAATAGAAAATGATCGACGCTAGTGTTTGATACTGTCACCTTAAAATTGATTCGCCCTCCACCGTTTTGCTTCTGAATTACAGTGGGCGTCGGTCTCCTAGAATACAATGATCGGTCTGCAACAGGAAGGAAACAACAATCCTGTTGCTCCTTCGAATCTGATAAATAATGCTCTCTGTTTTGTGTATGGTGTAGTGTAGGATAGAAATGAACAGAACTGTTATTTTGAAAACAGAAAACTTTTGTCTGAAAGACAAAATTTTCTGTTTGCAAAAGAAGAAAACCAAAAGAGTAAAACTTATTCCTAACTAGTCTGGACAGAGGCCTATTTATAAGCTTTTGGACTAACAGTCGCAACGGTTGACTGTTAACAGACGTCCGTTGGATCTCAACTGCCGAATCCTAACGGTTAACGACTCTTAACGGGCGGGTCGAATCCAAGTATGAACCCAATAGAGGTAACCAACCCAAAAAATCAAAGGCTCCTCAGCACCACTAAAGCACCATTAAAGCGCCCTAAACGCCCATTCACGCGTGTGCGTGCGGTGTATAGCACCACTCGTGATGCTCAACGTTTCTCCTCTTCTTTCATAAGCAATTACATTGAACAAACAATTCTATATAAACCAACATTCTAGCAACACTCTATCCGATGTGGGATTATTTTTTCCTCTTTCCTTTTGTTTCCTTTGCTATGTACTCTACTTTGAAGTTATTTTTTATTCACCTAATTCATTTATTTTTGAACTAGTGAATTGACTCAAAGAATTAATATTCAAACATACATGAATTCAACAACGATCTCATCCAAATTGATACTTGTGGTTTTATTTTTGTCTTTTCAAACTAACGGGTGCTAACAAATGTTAATTTTTTTTTAATGAATATCATTTAGTTATGGATTTGGATCCGCTCCGATGAAGATAATTTATTTGACGATCCAATAAGTATCTCTAAATGATTTTTTATGATTATCACTCTCTATGTTTTGCACTAAAATTTATTTTGCCTAGAAAGTTAATAACCACCCATCATTTCGATAGACAGTTAAAATTGTGTATTGGACTATCCATTAAATTCTCCTCATTGTCTCTAATTTCGGCCCCAACTTTAGTTATCACTAGAAATAATTAAAATTAATTCACTTACACCCCACGGCCATCAGAAAACTTTCTTACTGTCTTCGATAATCCTAGCAACGAACACATTTAGTTTAGACCCAAACTCGACCATAGACATGTTAACCCTTGCCTCGTCGATTATAGATAGGGATGATAATTAGCAGATCTAACAATTTGGCCAGGTCTATTCAAAATTTTAAATTAGAAAAGTAAAAATTTTATTTTTTATTGAAAATTTTGAATTGGACGATCAAAATTTGATTCTTAGACCCGTATATCCTCACTCATAACTTTATGGTTGAATTGTGCCTCCTCATCTATGTCATAGATGCTGTCCTTTTTTCCCACCCATTAAATCGAGAAGTAACTAAAAGATATTCTGGTCAAACACAAACTCTGCATAAAAGCTTGAAAAGTCAAAATTGAGGCCACATGTACCAATTAAGATGACTTGTAATTTCAGATGTTGATTTGAAAGAACCCTGAAACTTCAAGTTATTTATCTGGAATTAACCATATGGCCCAATCATGTATACAGGACAAAGTACTGTATTGTAATATACTCAAATAAAAAATGTAAAACAATTTAAAGAATAAAAAAAATTTAAGTATGAAGCATGATAATAGAAGTCAGGAGAGTTTTCAATGTAGGAAAGAGAAAAAATAGGTTTTTTATTGTCATTGTTACATAAAACCAAAGCAAAAAGCCCAAGAAAGTATTTGGTACAACTCAGAAAAAGCCTAAGATTATAGTCGCCCGAGGCCCCAAATCGTATCTTATCTCTATCTTGAAACACTCTATTTCTAATAGATGTACAAAATACAAGATCAGATCAAGCTCTTACCAAATCATCGAGGATAATGAAAGCGGATCTAACTGAGGATACAAAATCTATCATGTGATATGAAAATTGATCAAGATCTATTGCGTTTATTGACCTCAACTATAAAATAGTCTGCTCTCTAAAAGAGAAAGTATGATTTTCTTTTCAAGCGCAGAGAAAAATGGAAATGAGCTGACAGCTCATGCAAGTTACCTGAGCTGCAGTTCATTTCCACTATCTCTAGTGATTTTTTTTAAAAAAATTCTTTTGGATTATGATCTCGACTCCCTAGGGTTCACTCATACACAATTTCTTGGGTTTTAGTTTTGATTTGGTCCTCCATCAAGTTAACACAAAATTAACGGTTTTCAATGAATAAAACATTTTGTATGCACTTGATGAAAAGGTAAATGAACTCCAAAATCTATGAAATTTAATCTAAAAGAAGTTAATGAGGTAGAGATAGTAATTGTTAAAAAAAATTAAAGAAAAATCATTGGATCATTATAGTTTTGCCGCTAGCTCATGTAACTTTTCCTGAGCTTGTTGGCAGTGAAAATTTCTAAGTAAATAGAGTTTTCCACAACAGAACGCGGAGCTAACTCAGTAGCTCCGCGTTTGGCTATTTTTAGCCTCGCCTTTGAGAAAAATGCGGAGCTATTCAATAACTCCGCGTTTTGGTCTTTTAGCTCTGCGTTTTGATGCGATTAGCTCCGCGTGAGCAGATAACCAGAATCTCAAATTGATTGAGATTATGATTTGGGCTTATCCAAATACCCAAATTGAGTCCAATCAGAATTCTAAATCAAGAGATTTAAATTAAAACTAAGATATTTGATTAGAACCCTTGATGAATACAAAAACCTTATTTTCTTATTCTTATGGAAACTCTCATAACCACTAAAGTCTATAAATACCCTCTTTGAGGAGACTTTAGGGATCATCAATCAATAATAGATCAATCTATAGATGATCATCAATCTTTAAGAGGTCTTCTTTTCGGCATCTGAGATCTTTTTCTGGAGTTTTGAAGAAGTTCGAGTTACGCATAGATCCTTGAACGAATCAAGACCAGAGAAAATCATCTACAGTCGGCCGCCATCTTCAAGAGAAGGGTTCGATGTCAGATCGTCCAAAGGAGCTACTTGACAGATCCCATCGCCACACATATCCCACATCACATTGTAAAAGAGAGTGATTGAGATATAAAATCCTCTCGTTTGTTCTTTCTTCTTGTTCACTTTCGTTGTAATTTAAGCTAATTCAATGGAAGGAAGGCAACGAATTTCTACTGCGAACAAACTGGCGACCACAGTGGAAGACGTCTCTTTCACTAGAGAAGAGATTGTGGAGCAATCGGATGTCGATATGATCGGATCCGACGTAGACATGCTGGTCATTGAAATCGACCAGCAGAAGTATGAGGAGTACCTCTCCTCTGAATCAGGTAACCTGGACGAGACACGACACTATCGTCGGGTGCGCTCCAATACCTGAGTAACGGGTAAAAAAATATCCACCGATGAACGGGGATTCTTGGAGACCGCGACCATAGAGTCGTTGTTTTGGCAGGAAATCCTAGCAGAGGATGACTTCTCTACTGCCGAAGAAGGCCTGGGAACTGGATTGACCAGAACCCAACTCCGAAATAGAAATCAGAGAGCAAGGCGAAAAGCCCTCAAAGCCCGCCTTGGACGCGAGGCTAACGTCATAGAACGCGAGGCTATGGTTCCTCGCAAACTGGCTCGCGCTAATCACGAGATCAGTCATTATCGCGTTAAACGCGAAGTTCCGACTTGCGTTGATCGCAAGGAAAAGCCAGCGTGTGATACTCCGCGCGAGGCTATTATTGAGCTTAGCGAGAAACGTGAAGCCAGTAAGATTTGCTCTAGTCGCAAAATTTCTGACACTCGTGATAAACGCGAGTATGAAATCTCCTTAAAACTAGCGTGTGATACTCCGCACGAGGCTATTACTGAGCTTAGCGAGAAATGCGAAGCCAGTAAGATTTGCGCTAGTCGCAAAATTTCTGACACTCGTGATAAACGCGAGTATAAAATCTCCTTAAAGCCAGTGTGTGATTCTCCACGCGAAGCTGTTACTGGGCTTAGCGATAAATGCAAAGCCAGTAGTACTTGCGATAAACGCAAGATTTCTTACACTTGCGAGAAACGCTAGGATAAAAATTCTTTACAGCCAGCATGTAATTCTCCACGCGAGGCTAATACTGAGCTTAGCGAGAAACGCGAAGCCAGTAGTACTTGCGAGAAACGCAAAATGCCTCACCTCCGTGTAAATCGCGAAGATGATTGGCAGATTGTCGTTAATCATAAAATTCGTGCTAGACGCGAAGTTGTGACTTGTGTTAATCATAAGAGTAAGCCAGCATGTAGGAATTTTCTTCCATGCGGGGCTAAGATTCCAGAAGGTAAACTTCTGAAAAAACGCCAAGCCAGCGTAAAACACGAGGCTAGCGTAGCAAATCGCGAAGCTAACTTCAGGCCAGCGTGCGATGGATTGTCTCCACGCGAGATTACTGAATTTAGTTATGAAACTGGCCAAAGTGCCAAAACTCGCGTAAAACGCGAGCATAAGCTAGCATGTAGTAAAAACTCCCCATGCGAGGCTATTGAACTTGAACAAAAACTTGAGCCAAGAGTTAAACGCGAAGCCAAGGATTCTTTCACTAATCGCAAAATAATGCCAGCGTGTGAGGATACTCCTTTACGCAAGGCTAAACAAACAGAAGTTAAACTTCTGCAAAAACGCCTAGTCAGCGTAAAATACGAGGCTAGCATAAAACGCGTGGCTATATCCCAGCCCCGCGTAAATCAGCCATTATACAGAATAAAGGTTGATAGCTATAGCACAGATAACACCACCAGTCATGGGGGGTTACAGCAGGCTCCTGGACTCCTCCATCAGCCAAGTGGGCCCCATGTCCAAAATATAACTGAAAATTCTCTATTTTCTAAAATACTTGATCTCAGAAATTATTTGACGAGTAAAAAGAAAACGAGTCAAACTCAGTCACATTCGACATACTATTGCGAGCAAATAATATCAGCTGTACTGAATACTTGTTGCTGTGGTAAGAAAAGAATTTCTTTATTTAATAGAATAACTAAGTCTCATACTTCGAAAAGGAGGAAGATTAATCTGAGATATCAAATCAGGGAAAAAGAGGTAAAGGCAGTGACTTCAAATATGGTCGGCAAGGGCAAAAAGATTAGGAAAAAAGAATATGAGTCAGATGCAGACGATGAAGAACCTCATCATTTTACCTAGCTCAAATCAGGCGTTGTCGCTCCTCAGAATTACAAGAAACTTTTAAAAGGATTTTGTGATGACGACAGCGACAATTCAGCTATACCTTCCCCACAATCTTATACATCTTTCCGACCACGAAAATCAACGTCATATATGGTGGACAGGTCTGATGACATTGACCAGAGGATAGAAGCCCAAGAGCAGATGATTCGAGGTCACCAGAAGGCCATTAATGATCTCAAACTAATGCTTCTAAAAGTGGTCGAAAATACCCAGAAGATAGCGATGATAAGGCTAAAACTTCTTCGGAACCGCCACCTAAGACAAATGAAGAAACTAAAGAAGAAAAGGCTTATTCAACACATGAGGATGATGACAAATACTCTTTCCATGATCCTCATAGAGAAAAGATCGAGAAATTACAAAGCCAACTGGATGCCCTAATGCACAAGAAAGAATTGAAAGAGTAGGGGGTTTCAAGACCATACCCGCCTGAATGAGATTTGGCACTGTATCCCAAAAAGTATAAACCCCTCAAATTAGAGTCATATAACGGGAAGATGTCCCCAAACCAGCACATATATTACTTTTTATCGCAGGCAGGTCATCTGATGGGAAATGATCTGTAACACCCCGAAATTCGATCTACTTATATTGCTCTCTTGAGACCAGTTGTGCTGAATAAGTCAACCGAAGTCAAATTTAGACACCGAAATTATCTTCAGTCAACGTAACTTTAAATCCACAAACTCAAATGACATTCAGTCTTCACAATTATTAGTTTTGTAATATTTATGATTTTTAGAGATTTCTTTCAAGAGAAAAAAAAAATATATGTATATTAAATAAATTAATAATTACTCAATGCGCCCACCTGCTAAGTGAGCACACAATTAGGTATGGACGGTGGATGGCTCAATAATTTTGACGGTGAATAATTAATTTGGACGGTGGGCTGACGGTGAATAATTAATTAAGGAAAGATTAGTAATAATTTCATACTTTAACTAATAGTTCTCTTTTCTAATTACTTCAGAATTTAAGTTCAATTATTCCAGAAATCGAAATAACAAACGGATAATTTTCTAGTACTCCTCTCGTTGAGTATTACGTCCTGTAAAAATTTGGTAGCATTTGGACAATGTTTACCGGAACCGTAAAAAAAATAAAATATTAAATAAATTGGTAATTACTAATATGCCCACCTGCTAAGTGAGCACACCTCCATTATTATCAACGTGGGTCGGCCGTGAGAAAGCGTGGGGCGGTGGAATGAAAAGGTGGGGGGTGGGATGATAATTGAGATGATAATTGAGATGATAATTGAGGTTAAGAATAATTAAATCTAATAAATCTCCTATATAAACCCTCTCCCTCTCCCTAATCCCTCATTCTTAACCCTAATCCCTCATTCTTAACCCTAATCTCCCTCTCCCTCTCCCTAATCTCTTCTCTCCCTCTCATACTCTTGCTGAAAGAGAAAAAAAGAAAATAAAAAATAAATAAATAAATAAAAGAAAAGAGAGAAATCAAACCGTATCGAGGATTCGAACCGAATATTCGAGATCAAACCGAGGCAAGTAACACTGCTATTTTTGTTCCTTCCTTATTGTATATTTACATGCATGATTTATTTTCATGATTAATATTGAGAATTTAAACTAGACCATTGAGTCAATTTTGATACATACAAGTATTGTTATATTTGATTTTATATGCAAGTAATGCTAATATATTTCCGTTCATTTCTTTATTTAATTTTAATTCATATTTGTATACGTGCAAAAATAATTCCACTGCATGCAATTCTATGCAATCCATGCAAAAATGAAAAAGAAAGATAGAAAGAAAAGCTTGGGTATTTTTGCATGGGTATTCAATTCATAGCTTGGGTATTTTTGCATGGTAATTGTATGGGCTCGGTTAAGGAAGAAAGAGAGGAAAATTGAAGAAATGGGCTGGGCCAAGATGAAAGGAAAAGAAAAATGAAGATGGGCCTGGCCCAGTCCAGAAGAAATAAAAAATAAAATAAAAGAAAAAGAGGGAGAGACATCATGGGCTTGGGATTGGGCTGGACAAAAGAAAAAGAAAGAAAAGGAAAATGAAATTAAATAAAGATATGAGGGCTTAAGTAATTGCATGGGCTTCATTCAGGTTTAGGTGATTTCATTGGATAAAGAGAAAGTTTATATGCAGGGAAATAGCCTTAGGTGATTTTATTGGATAAAGAGAGAAAAGTTGAATGAAGACAAAATGATATAGAAGAGTAATAATGGGCTGGGCTAAAGAGAAAGAAAAAGAAAAAGAAAAAGAAAGAGAGAAAAAAAATGGAGAGAGTAAAGGAAAAGAAATAGAAGATAAATTTGGGCCTGGAAGTTAAAAGAGAAATAAAGATACTTGAATCATTGGGCTTGGACTTGAAAGTGGACTTGGACTTGTAAAATTGGATTTGGATTTAAAATAATTGATGAATTTGGCTTGGAAGTTAAATGAAAATTTATCAAAAGAAAAATATATAAATAATACGTGGTTGAACCTGGAAATTAAACAAGTCCATACGTTTGGGTTTAGAAATAATTTTCTATTATTACATGGTGCACTTTGTTTACGAATTGGGTATTGATTGGAATTGAGAACTGCACCAGATTATTGAATTAATTGGTGATATGACTGTACACTGAGATTATTGAGATGATACGGATATTTGATTCATCATGTTACAAATTATGTGCTTTGACATTACAAATCATGTGCTATGATATTACATGAAAATGCAAGTCTATGAATTGAAAGACAATTGAAGAAGGGAAAGGGAAAATGAACAAATGAAATTATCATATGAATTCAGGATGTGAGAAACTATATAATGGATAAATGATGCATAGAGTGTGATAATTGTTAATGATATATTGTATTATATGATTCTTGCATGAATTGTACAATACATGAATTAATTAAATAATTGATACATGATGAGCATAATCATTTATGGGAACATGATAACAAATTTCTTGTATCTTGATCACATGACATGAAATACCTTGTGAAACATGTGTACATGATCCTGAAATTGATTCTTGAATTATTGACTTGACAAGTTCTGTATTTCGTTAATTCATATATATCATGCATTCTTGACATGGGATTGGGGAAGCTCAATGATGGATAAGAACTTGTATTGTACAAGGATCATGTTAACTAACTTCTTGAATTAAGTGCTGAGCTGCAGCAGCACACCGTCTGATACATGAATCCCCAAAAGGGTGATGTCCGTTACTGCTTCACAGTACGGAGCTTGTCTTGAGTACCTAGCGGTACGTCCTGGTTCAGCGCCATGGGTCTGAGGCCGGGTCCCGGGTATGTACGGGCACTTGTACAATACAGGAAACTGCGCACTATCCTATCCATCATTTAGTTTCAAAATGCTAACAAATCATTCAAGTTTCAAATGTTAATTTATTTTCAAATGCTAACAAAGACTTGATTTAGACTTGACATCTTTACAAAATATGCATCTTTACATGATATTTACATGTTATTTGTAAATGACATATATAATCTTGCTGTTATATTTTCTTCATGTGACTGTTCATTGCTATCATGATTTAATTGCTATTTCCCAATGAAAGCATTTTATTCATTTATATCTTTAGTACTGTACTAGTACACATATATTTTTCTGGTGTTACTTGCTGGGTTTAATCCCCTAGGTTTCTAAACCTAGGTTTAGAGGACCAAGAAGGAGAACCTGCCCCGACTGAGGATCCGTACTTCATCGGTCAGACCGAGCAATATTAAGTAGTGAAGTACTTTCCGAAGAATCTCTTATATATTGCTTGTATTTCCTTTATCTGGACACTGCTTTCCTCTTTTACTTCTTTTGTATTTATATTTAGGGCAGTGTGCCATTCTATGTAATGAACTTTTTGTCAGACATGTTATTTATTCACCTGATTGTGGCAGTAGTTACGGTTATTCCAAGATCTTGTGACTGTTGGGTTGTCTAGTAGAAGAAATAAGTAGCGTTCTCCGTTTTGGGAAGCAGCCCAAAAAGGGGGGCGTTACAGGGTGGTATCAGAGCCTAGGTTTAGGTGGAAGACCATAGGATTACTGCCACATAAGAACATGTCTGTGACTTATTCGTAATTGTTTCTTATTCTTTGATTCCTATCAGATCTAGTATCGTGCCTATTTTATTGTTTCTAATTCATTTGAAATCTCTATCTTTAAACTCCATCTGATTAATCTTCCTTGGTCCGTCACAGAATGATGACGACCCAATCTTCTACTAGCGCAAGCCCAAATCCAACAAGTGAAGAGTCTGAGCTTAGAAATATGGTACAAAGGGTAGCACAAACACAACAAACCACAATAATGATATTAAAAAAAAAAAAGATATTGCAGTGCCAAAAACAAAAGAGAATCAAAATGGTGAACCTTCTAAAGGTGGAGAATAAGAGGTCAGTGGCATTTAAAGGGTCATATAGGCAAGGAGCAAATCCATCGGCTAGGAAATTTGATGACACACCAGCAAAGAAGCAGGTGATGTCGAATCAAGGTCTAGTAATCTATAATTATTGTCATAAACCGGGACATATCAAGAAAATGTGTAGAAGAGCTCAAGGGTTGTGTCTGGTGTGCGGATCCCCTAGTCATCGGTTGAGAGATTGCCCAAAAACTCAACAGTCGGCAAAAGCTAAGGTCCCATTTCAGGCAAAGGACAGACCAACAAACATATCAACCCAGAAGATTTCAGGACCAGATCAGAAAGGACCTTTGGAAACCCAACAACAAACTCATGCCAACACCCAAGGAGGAAATGATAAGTTAAGCTGATGAATGTGGGGAAAATTCAAATCACTGCGGGAGTCGTGGCAGGTACGATTTTAGATGGCAATACACCAGCAACTACTCTATTTGATTCTGGAGCTTCACACTGTGTTTGTTTCCCGCAATTCTATTAATTTTGCAATCTTAACTGCGGGGTGGAACATTAAGACTGGAAACGGTAATATCACAACTAATAAGGAATATAAGCTATGTCTCTTAGTGATTAAGCAAAGAGAATTTTATGCCAACTTGTTAGTTATCAACAGAGAAGGATATGATGTTATCTTAGGTATGGATTAGTTGAGTACCTTCCATGCAGTAATAGGTTGTAGAAGAAGGAATGATCTCAGTAGTATCAGAATTCTTAAATATATTTCCTAAAGAGATATCTGGATTACCATTAGTAAGAGCTGTAGAATCCACTATTGACGTTAGCCCTGGAGCTGAATTAGTTTGGTTTCAAATGAGAATCATAGAAATTAAAAGAAGTCAAGTGGCAAGTGGACGAGTTATTGAAATTGGATTTTGTAAGATCTAGTGTTTAGCCTTGGGGAGCTCCAGTATTATTAACAGAAAAGATACATTTTATCAAACCAGAATATGGCATTATATCTTGTTACTCAAGTTAAAATTATCTTTCCAAATGATCGTCCTATTCCATTACTTTTTGTTGATCATTCACATTTGATATTTTGTATCTTCTATCTGAATATTATCATAATATGATTCATGACTTGAACCTTTATACATCAGAAATCTTATTGAGTCGGCGAGGCAATTGTAGGGAGATATTCTCTGACGTCAGCAATTGCAGTCGCTTAATAAGATCGTTGTATGTGATTGGATTTTTTAACTAGTCATGAATTCATTTCTTATCTTGTGTCCCTACCATTCGAAGTCTTGTTACATCGATATTATAATAATTCAGATTAATTTTTATTTCTAGAGTCGATTACAATATGTAATAGGACCTTGGAAATGAACACTACAAAAAAAAAAAAAAAAAAAAAAAAAATGAAAATTGTTCATAATTATGTTATATATTATAAATGATAAAGCACTTAGCTAGAAGTACAAAATAGTGAATCTATAAAAAGTAGACTTCAGATCATGCTTAAAATATGAGAAGCAATATTTAAAAATTATAAATCGATGGGAGAAGTCTTGAATGATAAAGTAACATTATTAGTTCTTATAAGATATACAATCACCAAGAGATTTAGTTTGGGAGCTTGAGAAAGACATCAGGATAAAATATATATACATTTTCCCATGATCAAATACATCAATTAAATTTCGAGGACGAAATTTTTTTTATTAGGTGGGTAGGATGTAACACCCCGAAATTCGATCTACTTATATTGCTCTCTTGAGACCAGTTGTGCTGAATAAGTCAACCGAAGTCAAATTTAGACACCGAAATTATCTTCAGTCAACGTAACTTTAAATCCACAAACTCAAATGACATTCAGTCTTCACAATTATTAGTTTTGTAATATTTATGATTTTTAGAGATTTCTTTCAAGAGAAAAAAAAAAAATATATGTATATTAAATAAATTAATAATTACTCAATGCGCCCACCTGCTAAGTGAGCACACAATTAGGTATGGACGGTGGATGGCTCAATAATTTTGACGGTGAATAATTAATTTGGACGGTGGGCTGACGGTGAATAATTAATTAAGGAAAGATTAGTAATAATTTCATACTTTAACTAATAGTTCTCTTTTCTAATTACTTCAGAATTTCAGTTCAATTATTCCAGACATCGAAATAACAAACGGATAATTTTCTAGTACTCCTCTCGTTGAGTATTACGTCCTGTAAAAATTTGGTAGCATTTGGACAATGTTTACCGGAACCGTAAAAAAAATAAAATATTAAATAAATTGGTAATTACTAATATGCCCACCTGCTAAGTGAGCACACCTCCATTATTATCAACGTGGGTCGGCCGTGAGAAAGCGTGGGGCGGTGGAATGAAAAGGTGGGGGGTGGGATGATAATTGAGATGATAATTGAGATGATAATTGAGGTTAAGAATAATTAAATCTAATAAATCTCCTATATAAACCCTCTCCCTCTCCCTAATCCCTCATTCTTAACCCTAATCCCTCATTCTTAACCCTAATCTCCCTCTCCCTCTCCCTAATCTCTTCTCTCCCTCTCATACTCTTGCTGAAAGAGAAAAAAAGAAAATAAAAAATAAATAAATAAATAAAAGAAAAGAGAGAAATCAAACCGTATCGAGGATTCGAACCGAATATTCGAGATCAAACCGAGGCAAGTAACACTGCTATTTTTGTTCCTTCCTTATTGTATATTTACATGCATGATTTATTTTCATGATTAATATTGAGAATTTAAACTAGACCATTGAGTCAATTTTGATACATACAAGTATTGTTATATTTGATTTTATATGCAAGTAATGCTAATATATTTCCGTTCATTTCTTTATTTAATTTTAATTCATATTTGTATACGTGCAAAAATAATTCCACTGCATGCAATTCTATGCAATCCATGCAAAAATGAAAAAGAAAGATAGAAAGAAAAGCTTGGGTATTTTTGCATGGGTATTCAATTCATAGCTTGGGTATTTTTGCATGGTAATTGTATGGGCTCGGTTAAGGAAGAAAGAGAGGAAAATTGAAGAAATGGGCTGGGCCAAGATGAAAGGAAAAGAAAAATGAAGATGGGCCTGGCCCAGTCCAGAAGAAATAAAAAATAAAATAAAAGAAAAAGAGGGAGAGACATCATGGGCTTGGGATTGGGCTGGACAAAAGAAAAAGAAAGAAAAGGAAAATGAAATTAAATAAAGATATGAGGGCTTAAGTAATTGCATGGGCTTCATTCAGGTTTAGGTGATTTCATTGGATAAAGAGAAAGTTTATATGCAGGGAAATAGCCTTAGGTGATTTTATTGGATAAAGAGAGAAAAGTTGAATGAAGACAAAATGATATAGAAGAGTAATAATGGGCTGGGCTAAAGAGAAAGAAAAAGAAAAAGAAAAAGAAAGAGAGAAAAAAAATGGAGAGAGTAAAGGAAAAGAAATAGAAGATAAATTTGGGCCTGGAAGTTAAAAGAGAAATAAAGATACTTGAATCATTGGGCTTGGACTTGAAAGTGGACTTGGACTTGTAAAATTGGATTTGGATTTAAAATAATTGATGAATTTGGCTTGGAAGTTAAATGAAAATTTATCAAAAGAAAAATATATAAATAATACGTGGTTGAACCTGGAAATTAAACAAGTCCATACGTTTGGGTTTAGAAATAATTTTCTATTATTACATGGTGCACTTTGTTTACGAATTGGGTATTGATTGGAATTGAGAACTGCACCAGATTATTGAATTAATTGGTGATATGACTGTACACTGAGATTATTGAGATGATACGGATATTTGATTCATCATGTTACAAATTATGTGCTTTGACATTACAAATCATGTGCTATGATATTACATGAAAATGCAAGTCTATGAATTGAAAGACAATTGAAGAAGGGAAAGGGAAAATGAACAAATGAAATTATCATATGAATTCAGGATGTGAGAAACTATATAATGGATAAATGATGCATAGAGTGTGATAATTGTTAATGATATATTGTATTATATGATTCTTGCATGAATTGTACAATACATGAATTAATTAAATAATTGATACATGATGAGCATAATCATTTATGGGAACATGATAACAAATTTCTTGTATCTTGATCACATGACATGAAATACCTTGTGAAACATGTGTACATGATCCTGAAATTGATTCTTGAATTATTGACTTGACAAGTTCTGTATTTCGTTAATTCATATATATCATGCATTCTTGACATGGGATTGGGGAAGCTCAATGATGGATAAGAACTTGTATTGTACAAGGATCATGTTAACTAACTTCTTGAATTAAGTGCTGAGCTGCAGCAGCACACCGTCTGATACATGAATCCCCAAAAGGGTGATGTCCGTTACTGCTTCACAGTACGGAGCTTGTCTTGAGTACCTAGCGGTACGTCCTGGTTCAGCGCCATGGGTCTGAGGCCGGGTCCCGGGTATGTACGGGCACTTGTACAATACAGGAAACTGCGCACTATCCTATCCATCATTTAGTTTCAAAATGCTAACAAATCATTCAAGTTTCAAATGTTAATTTATTTTCAAATGCTAACAAAGACTTGATTTAGACTTGACATCTTTACAAAATATGCATCTTTACATGATATTTACATGTTATTTGTAAATGACATATATAATCTTGCTGTTATATTTTCTTCATGTGACTGTTCATTGCTATCATGATTTAATTGCTATTTCCCAATGAAAGCATTTTATTCATTTATATCTTTAGTACTGTACTAGTACACATATATTTTTCTGGTGTTACTTGCTGGGTTTAATCCCCTAGGTTTCTAAACCTAGGTTTAGAGGACCAAGAAGGAGAACCTGCCCCGACTGAGGATCCGTACTTCATCGGTCAGACCGAGCAATATTAAGTAGTGAAGTACTTTCCGAAGAATCTCTTATATATTGCTTGTATTTCCTTTATCTGGACACTGCTTTCCTCTTTTACTTCTTTTGTATTTATATTTAGGGCAGTGTGCCATTCTATGTAATGAACTTTTTGTCAGACATGTTATTTATTCACCTGATTGTGGCAGTAGTTACGGTTATTCCAAGATCTTGTGACTGTTGGGTTGTCTAGTAGAAGAAATAAGTAGCGTTCTCCGTTTTGGGAAGCAGCCCAAAAAGGGGGGCGTTACATGATCCCATAATGACCAAGGTATTTGCGAGCACCCTGCGAGGGCCTGCTTTTACATGGTTTATGCAGTTGCCCCTGAGAACCATAAATACTTGGTATGATATCGAGAAATAGTTCTTGGCATGTTTTTTTTAAGGATGATACCGAAATATCGGTTCATTCCTTCCTTGTGACAAAACAAGGAGAAGATGAAACGGTCAAAAGTTTTATTGAACGCTTCAGGAAAAAGTCCGCGTATTGTCGACACGGTATGACTCAGGAAACCGTGGTGGAAACCTGTACGTATAATTTCAGGACCGGCGTGCTGATAAGAATGAGAGCTGGAGAGTCCAAAACTTGGAAAGATATGTTAAAGCAGGGAGAGCAGGCGGAAAATATAATTCGCCGGATTGAGGAATCTCGTGGTACGAGAAACTTTATGAATAACAGGCAATATCTAGAGAATCCTAAAAATAAAGAGAAGGTTGTGATGGCGTCAGTTGCAGATCCAAAACTAAGACCTCAGAATTTGAGAGGTGCAGGTCAAAATAGGCCTCGCCAAGATAGAACTTATACATTCAAGATGGAGCAGACAGATACTCTATTCCATCTCCTCCTTAGAAATAGCATGTTGAAACTTTCGGAAAATAGAAAACCGGAAGACGTTGGTAAAACCAACGACCCTAACTATTGCCTGTACCATCGGAATGTCGGGCACCCAACTAAGGATTGCTATCATCTTAAGAACCGAATTCAGGCATTGATAGAACCCGGGATTCTCACACTTAAAGAGGAACAGAAAAAAGTTTCAGCAAATATGGCAACTTTGATAGTTGGAACCAATAAGTTCCCTACCAGAGCGATCCCTGTACCAGTAGGAAAGCCAATATCGACACCAAGTACGGGCAACCCGCACTTGCAAGTTAGCCCCTTGGATACGCTCCAAACCACAGTCGTGACAAAGTCATTCTCATAGCAGCCGGATTTGGCTGGGGGTGCCGAAAATATTTACGATGATAAACATCATGTTGTTTCCGCTACTTTTACTGGCCATTGGAATGACTAATTGGGTTCTATAAATAAAAATATTTTATTGCCCAATGCTGTTAAAGCAGAGGGAAGAGGAGATCAAGTTCCTCGCCAACCCTATCATACTGGGGGTAAAAGTATGAAATCAATTGCCCAATACTGTTAAAGCAAAGGGAAGAGGAGATCAAGTTCCTCGCCAACCCTATCATACTGGGGTAAAAGTATGAAATTAACTACCCAATGCTGTTAAAGGTAAATGGAAGAGGAAATCAATTCCTCGACAACTCACCATGCTGAGGGGAATAGCATGGCTAGCCCAACGCAAACGACGATCGGTAAAGGCTAATCAAATCCGTTGATAGTTGGAGTTTGCTAAAAATCCCGTAGACCTGTCATGTTAAACTCTTACCTCTGACAGTATGATTTGGATTAGTCTCATCCCCGTTCAAGTTACGCATGAGAGTACTTGAACTTTTTGCTTAAAACTAGGCATGCGCAATTAGGCGCCTCTGCCGAAATTTGATGATCCTGACCCGATCATCTTGGTATGTGCAGTTCAAGTTACGCATGAGAGCCTTTAACCGCCTCCAATCAAATTCTAGGCATGCGCAATTAGGCGTCTCTATCGAAATCTGATGATCCTGACCCGATCATCTTGGTATGTGCAATTCAAGTTACGCATAAGAGCCTTGAGTTGCCTCCATCAAACTAAGGCATGTGCAATCAAGTGCCTCTGTCTAAGTTAAATGATTTTTATCTGATCATCTCAGGTACTAACAGTCTAAGTTACGCAAATGAGCCTTGGATTTTTTTACCGAAACTATGAACCGTCTATTTGTTGAGCAAGCAAAATTCTTGAAGCCAACAGATAAAAAGAAAAAGAATTATCTTTATTCGTGAAGCAAAAGATTACAGAAGAAGAGGGAGTTATAGCTCTCTCTAAAACCTTCAACCTATTCATCGACTCATCAATAACCCAATAACGAGTCTCCTCCATGGAGTGTTGAAATTCCCTGGTTGACATGTAAAAGATCTCCTCTGCAAATGTCAACTATGATCTGTTTAAAGTTTTTAGTGGATCATCTGAAGATACTGCTACAAGAATCCTAATGGAGATGACAAGTTGAATTCGACATGCTGCAAGCCCTTAGATGATCATCTCTATCGCTTTGGAAAGCAACAGAGATTGTCTTCTAACAGAAATGGTTCTCATGAAAACTTAATTAGCTGCCACAGAGTTCTTGTAACTCCTTCAAAAGTTTACGTTTTGGAGCCAGACCTTGAAACCTGCAACTATGTTGTAAAGTATATACTTCTGGCTTCCTTATAGTTACTTTTGTTGATGAAGATCGGAAGAGCCACATGCACTTCTCTTCAAAAAGGATCTGGTCCAAGTACTTCACTGCAAAAGAAGAATTAAGAGTTAGAGAAAACTCAAAAAAATCTTCTAAGTATAAAAATACGGAGTTAAAAAATAACTTCGCGTATAGCCTCGCATTGAAACGCGACTGCTAGTCAAAATAGCCCCGTATTTCAAACGCGAGGATGACGCGATAACTTCGCGTAAGAAGAAGACCAGAGTTCTTCTCCGTCTTCTCCTTTCTTCCCAAGCCCTACGACCGGAGAACGGCGATCTCCCCAGTTCAAAAATGGTTGGTCGGTTAAAACCGAGCCAAAACACTTAAAAATTGTTCTAAGGAGTCCGCAAAGTTGAGATTTCTACCTCCAATGGTGCGGCATGAACTGGTTCGCCGCTGTGTCCGCTCCCTCGGCCGCTGTCGCCGCTGCTAACGACGGCCGCCGATCGTAAGGAGGCGCGCGACACCGTACTCTTCTTAGATAACATCCTAATGATAAAAATCTATGGAAAATCGAACGAAGTCCAATCAAAGACCGCTCGTTCACATGAGTCGCTCGGCGCCTGAACTCTAGATTCCTGGATTTTTTGAATGAAGAAAGGAAAAAGAGTTAAAGCCTCTATTTAAAAGAGAGAACCTACCTCTTGGTATTCGGCGCAAGGTTCGGAGTAATTACTTAGTAATTACTGAACAGTTAATGAGCTACTTAACTTCGCATGGTAACAAAACGAGATAAACTTGGTATTTTAACTCCGCATTTTCTATTTGAAGATCCAAAGTATTTCAAAATTTACTAAGTTCTAAGCCATTTTGAAAATTTTGGACGGGGTTCTGTTGGTAGTGAAAATTTCTAAGTAAATAGAATTTTCCACAACAGAACGCGGAGCTAACTCAGTAGCTCCGCGTTTGGCTATTTTTAGCCTCGCGTTTGAGAAAAATGAGTAGCTGTTCAATAACTCCGCGTCTGGTCTCTTAGCTCCGCGTTTTGATGCGATTAGCTCTGCGTGAGCAGATAACCAGAATCTCAAATTGATTGAGATTATGATTTGGGCTTATCCAAATATCCAAATTGAGTCCAATCAGAATTCTAAATCAAGAGATTTAAATCAAAACTAAGATATTTGATTAGAATCCTTGATGAATACAAAAACCTTATTTTCCTATTCCTATGGAAACTCTCATAACCACTAAAGTCTATAAATACCCTCTTTGAGGAGACTTTAGGGATCATCAAACAATAATAGATCAATCCATAGAAGATCATCAATCTTTAAGAGGTCTTCTTTTCGGCATCTGAGATCTTCTTCTGGAGTTTTGAAGAAGTTCGAGTTACAGTCGGCCGCTATCTTCAAGAGAAGAGTTCGACGTCAGATCGTCCAAAAGAGCTGCTTGACAGATCCCATCGCCACACAGATCCCACGTCACATTGTAAAAGAAAGCGATTGAAATATAAAATTCTCTCGTTTATTCTTTCTTTTTCTTTTTCACTTTCGTTGTAATTTAAGCTAATTCAATGGAAGAAAGACGACGAATTTCTGCTGCGAACAGAGCTAGCGGCTCAGCTACAGTAATCCTATATATATATATATATATATATATATATATATATATATATATATATATATATATAGATATATATACATAACCCATAAAATAAAATAATAATGGGAAAGCAAACAAGGCTCAATTAGACATTGGATTGAGAAAACTATGCACACCTATCATGTATGGCCTGTTATATAATTATAATGTACAATTACAATTATTGAGTGCACAGCTATAATAAATTGTAAAAAAAAAAATTATTCACACATTCAATGCATTATCCATTTATCCGCTATCAGTTAACATCATCATCATCAATATCTTTGCAAGGGCAGTCCGTTCCCGTTCCTTCTCACACCACAACCACCAACCACGGCCACCAACCACGGACTCCATCAAATTAATTAATCACTCCCTCAAATTAATTAAATATGGCTGCGTCCGATCACCTCCCCAGTGAGCTTACCACCAAAACTCCACCGCTGCCTTCCTCCTCAAGAGTCGATGAAAGTCCAAAAGAGTGCGTTTTAAGGCGAATCGGGAGTGAGCGGACCCGCCCTCTCCCTT
Source organism: Dracaena cambodiana (assembly GCA_036321105.1). NCBI lineage: Eukaryota > Viridiplantae > Streptophyta > Magnoliopsida > Asparagales > Asparagaceae > Dracaena > Dracaena cambodiana. The sequence goes on along the minus strand of JAYEPQ010000004.1, from coordinate 17,971,220 downwards.
TCTTCGTAATGACTTTCCCTGCTCTCGCGGAGAACACGAGCGCAGCTAAAGTTACTGTAAAATCTCAGAAATCTAGAGAAATTAGAGGGGGAAATGGCGGCGGTGATGCTAAAGTTCGTCGTCGCTGTCTTCACCATAGCAATCTGGGCTCCGATTTCCACTTCAATTCCCTTCATCGTCCTGCACGGTTCGTCTCTTCAATTTATTTTTTTTAAATTTTTTTTTGGATATTTTTGGATTTTTCAACTGTGATTCGTTTGCTTTGAATAGGAATTGGTGATCATTGCAAGAATCGGGGGGTGACTCACTTCACCGAGGCTCTTAGTAACTATGCTGGAGTTCAAGGACAGTGCTTGTACGGTTCTTTATTTCTCCTATAAATCTTGATCTTTTAGTTTATTTAATTCTTTTTTACTTAATTTAATTAGTGAAATCACGTGTTAACCTCTATAGCTTTAGTTTGTTTGTTTATTTTTTTTTTTTAAAGCGAGTACCTCGTGATGTAAGGTTACACCGTGATATTTCAAGTGTTGTTCAATTTGGTTAGATGATATCATCAGCGAAACTATTATTTTGTATCATATAGAAAATGGTAATCCCTCCAGTCCCCTCAGTGTAGTTTAAGGTTTTAAGAGGGCAACTTTAGAAATTTCTGTAACTAGAGCAGGGAAGGGCTTATGATCAAGGGTTGGATTTACTGAAATCAAGGATTATAAATTTTAGGTTTGGTGTTGGTATCCGTTGATTGTTTATGGCTATAGAGCACGGATACAATGCATACAAGGACATCGTCACAGCAAAATTCTAATATGTGTGTGTACGTATATACATGTACATGTATATAGGATAGACTTGGCTCCTTCTGGAAGGATGGGGAGTCTTATCTTTTCTATTCAAAATCAATCTTAACCTATTTATGTAGAAGGTCTAATCCAATTAAACATGGTCTATATTATTGAAGTGCCTAAAGATAAAAAATTGTTATTTGATTTTTGTTCGTTCATACATCAAGTAGACACAAAATGAATGGTTGAAATAACTTTTTGCTTTGATCTGCGTTTTTGGATGTAAAAATTATTGATCCAATATTTGATCATGCTCTAAATACCAAAAAACTCTACATACAAAATTTTGTTAGGTTTTGAACATTCTACACCGCTAAACTAAGCAACTCGCTATAGAACCGTCCATTTTGGACCCACTTGATGCATGGGCATTTTTTTTTTAACTTGTCTTTTATTGTTAGGATACTTTAAAGTGCATAGATCAACTTCAATGGAGTAAATCATTATAATGGATTTCCCATCATTGAAATCCAGTGGGAAGGATTTGTCTCAACTTAGGCCAACTTTCATAGAAGAGTATTTCAAGTAAAAGCAAGAATATTTTAAGAAGTAGTCCAACTTAACAATAAAAATAATTTAATTAGTTTGTGAAAGTTTTCTATTATAATACAAGGTGTATGGTATTTTCTGCATAGCAGGCTAAGTTCAACGTAGTTTTATATAATTTGGTCTCATTTTAGAGGTATTTTCTAATACTTTTATCTTCTCAACTTCAATCTCTGGTCAATTTTTGGATTGGTCTTTAGAAGGGATCGTTCTTGAGTTTGCAATTTGAAAGCTAATATGATATCCAAAGCCAACATCAATGAATAACAACATGACAATAGATCGGGCATAGTCTCAACAGTGGATTGGGTGTGGAGTGTGAAAGCTAATGATTCTAGCTTGTTATTGATTGGGTTTTTGAATCAAGCATTATTATCTGTGATTATAGTTATTTGGGTTAATTACTTATTATTATATGTGAAAGAAAATTTTCTCTCATCAGAGTTACTTATTTCTCTTTTAAATGATTAAATCTCGTGTCAACTTATTGAAATTGACCCTTCTTCTTGAGCAGACTAATTAGATTATTTTAGATGTTAACTTGGTTATTACCATTTCTTTTGATCCATTTAGAGAAATTGGAGATGGAACAATGGACTCTTGGTTTATGCCTCTGCAGGAGCAGGTTAGTTAAATATGTTGCTTCTACTCTTTTGAATATTTTGAGTAAATCGTAGTCCTAATATTATGTCCTCTGTGTTTACAGACTGCTGTAGCCTGTGAAAAGGTAGCAACGTTGTTGCGTAACTCCTGGTTGTCCTTTTTTGTTGTTTTTAATTTAGTCTTCAAGGTCTTTACTGTTTCAACAGGTTAAAGAAATGAAAGAACTAAGTGGCGGTTACAACATCGTCGGGCTTTCTCAGGTAATATGTAGCTACTGGATTACACCTCATTAATGCACCTCTACTTTATGGATCTGTCCTGCTTTTTGTGGAAGAACTATCATATGAAATTTTTATGACAAGAGATTTAGTTTTGTCACCCACCCACCTCCCCCCCCCCCCCCCTCCTTAAATTTTGTGGAAGAACTATCATACTTTCCAACAAAAGAATTTCGTGAAAGCAGTCTCACCCATTTTATTGGTGCTATCAGAAGGCACTTACTGAAGTATCTATTGATTATGTTGCATGTTCTATTAGTTATGCATGTAGCTGACGGAAACATTGTTTGATAAATGCAATTAGTGGTGTGCCATTGAGTTTTGGTTAAATTCCTTGAAGGATTGAGAAAGTTAGGAAATGCTGTTCATTAGTCATTATGGTCGATGTTCTTTCAGCTATACAGGTTGTACACCACTGATTGCTGAGGGCTGATATAGATGACTGCTGTCAAGTTCTAACATTGAATACCCTAAAGGATTGTGGCTTATGACTTGCAAGTTTGCCAGCTCATAATGTGGACTGGTAATGTCATGTGTCAGACTTGCCAGTGCATGCAGATCTATGAGGCATGGGCAAAGACCTGGGACACGACAAGGAATGAACACAGGACATAACTGATCTGTCAAAGCATAACATTGAGACACGGATATGTGGAGCATAACAAAGATCACAAGTGATAGTAACTATATATGTATATGTATATGGATGATGTTGCCATGCAAACAAAAGGTTAGATAACCACATGTAAATCCTAAAAAGATTTACATGTGGTTATCTAACCTTCTGTTTGCATGGCAACGTCATTCAGGAATGTATATATAAATATATGTGTCTATATATATATATATATGTATATATGTATATATATAAGCTTGATGTATAATGAAATCTCAAGTCAAATTAGTTTGTTTAATTGATCTGTGTCCCACCATTTTGACTAAACTAAGTGTTTTGTTGATCATTTTTCTACTTTAGCTTTTTCTATATGTGAATAACAACTTATTATATATAAATTAAGTTAAATATGTCTTTATTCTTTTTCTGAAAAAAACCGTCTCATAACTAGATGTTGGGGGAGGCAATGTCTGGTACCCTGTGTCCTTGTTGGAACTTGATGCTTATGTCCGTATCTGTGAATCATAGGTCCTTTCTATTCGATAAAATGAATCGTATACTTTATTTGTAATATTAATGAAATGCCTGAAACTACCTACATAAACATATGATGTACAGATACGGCAATGCCGACAAAGATACAAGTCCAATGTTTGAAATAGCGATAATGGTAACGTAACGTTTTGCTTTTGTTAGGTTATGTCGCATATAGCGTAACGTATAACGTAGGTTATGCAATTTCCTATTTATTTAATAAAAATAAATATAAAACTATATAAAATAATCTTTATAAATTGAAAAATAAATTAAAAAATTCTAAAAAGAATATATAACCATTTTATAATACATAATCTATTCTAGTTTTATATTAAATTTTACAATAATTTTCACATTTATCTTCATAAATTATATTGAGTCGCAACCGTTATTCCAGTCATCATCTAAACAAAAAAAAAAGATTACAAGTTTTTATTTCAATTCCAGTTATTATCATTATTGTAATTTATATTTTCAAATATTCAGTTTATTTTATTTGTAATTGTTGATTTCAGTTCAGTTAAAAATTCAATAGAATTAACAAGTATGATATTTCAGCAACCGGATATGAATTACAACAAGCGAATAAGAAAACAATCGCTAATTAGCAAGTTAGTAATTCTATAAGCAGTCCAACAAGCCAAAACAAGTAATAAAATTTCAATAATTCGCTAATAATCAAAATAATAAGCAACATAAATATAGATATTACTAAAAAAAACTAGTAAATAACGTAATATAACATAATTTAATGTAACATTACGGAATATAACGTAAAATAACATAAAAAAACGTACTGTTACGGTGCACTGAGTTATTTTTAGTTGTTACGTAGCGTCGGAGTTCCGTTAGGTTACATAACGCAATATAATGTGTTTAATAACGCGTTATTTTCAACATTGGATGCAACATGCTGACATGAGGTTAATCCTTAAATAGACATATGACACACATGCCAATATGCGTATCTAATACGAACACGGCTTCATGAAGAAGTAGCTGTGTTTCGTAGACAACCTTCGTCCTGCTTTAATAGTCGTCATAGGTTGACCTATAATCTTTTTTAGGCATCCTTTTTTTGTTGGGGGGATGGGGGGAGGAATCAGGCTAGATTGTTTTTTTCCTGCCATCTGTCACTGAGAAACAACGGTAATTGCAGTTGTCATCAATGTTCAAAAATGCGTTTTTAGTATGCATGCGGTCGAAAACCGCATAACGTATAAGCGGATTACGCACTGATTAAATGGATTATGCGGAATTATGTGGAATATTAATATTTTAATATATATATTAATATAATAATTATATAAAATGGATATATTAAGTACTATCAAACTCTAAAAAATTATAAATAATAACTGTAAGCATGAAAAGGGAAGACAAATTGGATTTATATAAGAAATTAAAAAAATAGAAAGACTTATCTCTTAATTCCCAATGTAAAAGTAAGAACGATGCATGTATGTATGGATCAAAAACGTCGCTCACGTGAAATCGAAAAGAAAAACTGAATGAGGATCAATGAATATGAAAACATAAAAATGTACAATTATAATAATATAAGAAAGTTTTAGCACATATAAATGAATGATGCATGTACAAATGAGCATATGCCTATAATTCACATATTATTAATACAAACTTGTGTCAACTAATTAAGTAATTAGTTTAACATATTCAAAAATAATACAAGTTTATGTCAAACAAATCATCCCAATTACCAAATCCTCTGCTCATCCTCATCATTATCTTCATAATGAACATTGTTTTCCAACTCCTCGGAGCTATTATCATAATCTTCATTCATATCATCATCACCCTTTTTTAAAACATCTCTATCTTAATGATGTTCTTTGGGAAGATCTTTAACAACCACACTGGACGAACCCTCTTGTGCTCTCCTTACCGTTGCAGCTCTCCTTCTTAGTATCCTTTTGCTCCTCCTGAGTCTATCTTCGTTAGCTCCACTGGCCGCAACAACAAGATCCCATGTCAAGCCGAAACCGAGGAAGATCTCATCTTCGTCATCGTTTTCTCTTTCTCTAACAAATGCATTCTTCCAGTGCAAAACTCTGGAATCATCTGGAGCAATCAGCACATCCTTACATTCTAATTCTTCTTCACATTCCTTTTCTGTGCCATTTTTTGTTAAAGTGAATGAAGACGAGATCATTCAATCTTTTGGCATTCAGCCTGTTGCTCTTCTCTGTAAATTTATATATGATTTTGCACAAGAGAAAAGAGATGTTCAGAGTGTTAATTTTAAAAATAATGTAATTGAAAATTATAAAATATATAATCATTTTAGTAGTTTTACCTCTTCAAATACACTGAAATTTTCCTCGCATCTTGAAGAGCTACTTATCAAGTTTAGGATCTTAATTGTCATTTGTCGAAAATATGGTGCCTCTCCATAAAAATTCCACCAATGAGCTATTAAATTAACATATAACAATATGTTAATAATTAGGAAGAATAGAACTTAGTATTTAATTCTTTTAAATTTCACACATAAAGGTTACCTGGATCGAAATTATTCATGCCATTAAAGCTCAATCGGTATCTATCCGTCATGCCACTCCCCATAAGTCCCTCCTTGTATATGAGGAATTCATGCGAGTTAATCTGATCTTGGATGTCATGCTAGTGTGTTGTTTTTGACTGTCTTATCTCTATAATAATAATAAGGATTAAGATAATATGCTGTCAAATACAATGTGCTATCGAGTTTGCTCCTGGATTCTTTCTCAATTATATCAATAATTGGTCTAAATGTAGACTTTTTTCAATTGCAAGCAGCTTTGATCTCGTTTTTTGCATTTTTCAGTATTCCATATACAAAACCCATTGAAGGTGTACGATCAGTATCAACAAGCCTAAGCAATTTAAACAAAGGAGTGTACCTTCAGCAGCTCTTTTATATCTTTCCAAAATGAGTCAGAATATATTGTGGGTTTAGTTGACTTGTCCTTTCCTAACTTAAACAATCTGTTGCTATCTCACTTCTCTGAAGAAATTATAACAACCAACTATGATTTCTTGTCCATAAAGCAGTTGAAGCTCAGAAAGGTGGTGGCAAATCTGATAATTGCTAGACGAATAAGCTCTCTTCTATTTGTAAATGAGCGCATCAAAGCCAGAGCATTGTGATGCGCATAGAGGAAAACTGTCATTGATCTTGCCTTCTCAATCACCACTTTGTATTTTGGTATCTTGCCTATACCCTCAAATATGAGATCTATAGTGTGGGCTGCACAACTGATCCAAAATATATTAAGCCTCGTTTTTTTCAACATATTTTTCGCTGCCATGTTGGACGGATGGTTATCAGTAACCACTTGTAGCACACACTTTTCACGAACTTTCTTAATGCAGTTTTCCACCAAATTCAGTATATATTCATCGGTGTGTGCATTGGCTGAGTTTTCAATAGACTTAATGAAACTTGTGCCTTCCTTGCAATGGACACAAATTCATGACACTTCTATACTTTCTGTTGGTCCATCCGTCAATCATATTCATCCCCCACGCTTCCTTTGTCTTCTCCAAACTGTCTTCAATTTTTTCATATGCCTTATTTAAGAGAGACTCTTAATTGATATTGGCTAGATCCCTTATACCCTGGACTGTGCTTGCCGATAGCCTCGCAAAACAAATCAAACTCCTTACAGTCAAAAGTGTTAAAAGGTATGCTTTTAGCATATGCCTTTGGCATATGCCCACGTGGTTGCATAATTATGCGCCAGCTCCTTCCACTTTCTTCTCTCTCCTTTATTGATAACTGTCTATTTTTATTTACCTTCGTCTACCAGTCTGTTCAGCGGACTACTAACACGGAGCCTATGCTCGCCTGCAAATTCGGGTTCTACTTTCTCTCTTTCTACTGATATCTGCACTTCTTTCCGAAACCATAATCAGCTTTTCGCTTCTTGATTCCCTCTAACTTCTCCTTGCATATGCGCCTCTCTTCATTTGTGGTAAGCACATATACTGACACTTCTCTAATTCCTGCAATATGTTTCTATAATCTGTTTATTTGTCATTTCACAATCTTATTACATTTGATGCATTAACATCATTATAGAATGTTCTCTTTATTAGCCTTCCATAATTCCACCAAATATCATTTGATCCTGGTGGTTTCAATGGAATCTGACTATCTTCCTCACTCGAAGGATTTGGTCGTCCATGACTACTTGAATTAGAGGCCATTGATGATGACATACAAATTCAATTAACTGCCTTAAAGAAATTCCTACATCACCATTGAGAAAAAAAATTAATTATCACTAAAAAAATAATTCATACAATTATCAAATAGACAAATACTTCAAATAAACTTATATTCTATTATATTTATGTAAAAATAATTTTATATGATTATATCAAATTGACAAATAGAAATGACAAAAAAGTAAATATATTAAAAAAATAATTTTTTTCAATTAAGAAGAGACAAATAGACAAATTCTTTCAATTAAGATTGTTTATTGTTCAATTCCAGAGCATCTTATACCATATACTAATAATTTTGTTTCCTTCAATCTAATAACAACAATATAGACAAATTCAAGTCAAGAGTACCTTATATCATATACTGACATACACTGATCCACTATTAACATACTAATACACTGATCCAACATTAATATAATTAGGATAACAAAATCAATTCCAATTATACCATGTACTGATCCAACCTTATACCAATCAAATCCAACCTTGTACCAATCAAATGATATCAAATCCAAACTCAGAAAAAGGAATTGTTTACTGTTCAATCAAGTCCAATATCACAATAAACACTATCCAATTAATGACCATATACTGTCCAATTAAAAAAATAAAATCAAAATCACTCAAATCCTACAAATTTCTCTCCTACATTGTACTATGAACTGTGGAGTTTGTTCAATCAAATTAAAAAAAATATGTAAAAAATAAAAAAAACTGTCATTGATTGGAATAACAAAAATAATTCCTAATTAACATATAAAATTAAACAACATTGCATGCAACTGAAGAAAACTATATATGAAGCGAGAGAATAAAGGGAAATTTTTTTTTACCGCGGAAGGGGGAAGTGACTTCGCTGGCAGGGGAGCTGCTCGAGGATGCTCTGGACTTACTTGGAACGTGCTCGGAGTGTCAGCTGCACGATTGGAGGGGGGCGGAGGGGGATTCGACCGGTGTGTGCTACGGTCGATGACTCGATCGACCGATCGATTAATTGTATGGGTTGGCGTACGATAGAAATTGAGGGGAAATTGGGTCTAACGATCGACGTATGGTTGATGGCTGACGGCAAGGGGTGATCGGAGGGGAGGGAATCGGCTGATCGGAGGGGATTTTGGGATCTAGGGTTCTGGCTGGGTGAAAAGGGGATTTTTTTTTTATCGGATTTGGCTTGATGCGAGGAGGAAACTGAGGATTTAGGGATTAAAAGGGTCGGGTGTGGGTCGGGTTTGGGTCGGATTTTTAACTCATTTCAAACCTGTTAACCTGCAAACCGTTAATCGGTTATGCAGATTATGCGGCCGCATAATCCGCATAGACTGCATGATCGCCCTGTCCGCATGGACAGGGTGATTTTCCCCTTTTCCGTGCATTTTTATCCTGCATATGTGGCCACATAGAGCATTTTTTTTTTAAAACTGGTACTTGTCATTAATTTCGTTGTTATTGGCTGCTAAAACTGTTTAGCAACTGTATAGTCATACAAGCTGAAACAGCTGTAATGCTTTCTGTGAGGTTTTCTTCCAAATAATACAGGATTTGGGAATAAAGCAATTGTTCTCTCAGTTTTATATTCATCTTTGTATCTATGCTGCTGTTCCGAGTTTAATGTAGCATGAAATTATTAATCTCTCAGTTTTATATTCATCTTTGTATCTATGCTGCTGTTCCGAGTTTAATGTAGCATGAAATTATTAATTTTAGTTTTCATGTTCAGGGTAACTTAATAGCTCGTGGCATAATCGAGTTCTGTGATGGAGGACCTCCTGTAAGAATCTCATTTTTTTGGTTATGTGCTCTTTGTTTTTCCATATTTTTACATTTTGCTTTCTTATAGCATTTTCATTTTAATCATATCCTGGAAAAATTGTTGGAAAGTAATTTGTGATGCAGTATTGAGGTTAATAGAGCATGTGTAAATTTAGCTTGATTCTTATCTATAAGGTATTCTTGTCTCTTGTGTTCAAAGATTAGAGACCTTATATAATTTTTTTCCCCTCCTCCTAGAATGAGAATTCATAGACTAAATCAATGTTGAAAATAATGCGTTATGAATTATATTGCATTACGTAATCTAACGGAACCCCAATGCTACATAACAATTGGAAATAATTCAATGCACCGTAACAATACGTTTTTTTATGTTATTTTATATTATATTACGTAATGTTACGTTAAATTACGTTATATTACGTTATTTACAATTATCTTTCTAGTAATTTCTATATTATTGTTAATTATTATTTTGATTATTAGTGAATTATTGTAATTTTATTATTTGATTAGTTGTTGCCTTGTTTGATTGCTTATGGAATTGCTAGCTTATTAATTTGCGATTGTTTCCTTGTTCGCTTGTAATTCCTCTCCGATTACCGAAATATCTTCCTTATTGATTCTATTGAATTTTTAACTGAACTGAAATCAACAATTACAAATAAGATAAATTGAACATTACAAAATATAAATTACAACAATGATAATAAATGGAATTGAAATAAAAAATTAGAATATTGTTTTCTTATTTAAATGATAATTGGAATTACGATTGCAAACTTAATATAATTTATAAAGATAAATGTGAAAATTATTGTAAACTTAATATAAAATTAAAATAAGTTATGATTATAAAATGGTTTTATATTTTTTATATTTAAATTTATTTTTCAATTTATAAAAAATATTTTATATAGTTTATAATTATTTTTATTAAATAAATAGAAAATTGCATAACTTACGTTATGCATTACGTTATATGTGACATAACCTAACAGAGGCAAAACGTTACGTTACCGTTTTCGCTATTTTAAACATTGGACTAAATTAATGAAGGAATAAAATGTTTAAATGGTGAGAAACGAAGATTCAAATAATTTTGAGAGCCATTGAGGTTGTCGATACTGGAATTGTATTATTTTATGCTTTTTTCCTTATTCTTTACTTATTATTTTTGAGGGACAGTTCTTTAAAATTATTCTTTCCTAACCTGCCGATGATGTCTCCTTGAGTTTGTACAATGGTTAAGATAAATCCTTTTAGCTCTTGTTTGTGGATTTCTAATAATATTTTTCACTTTATTCAGACTGTCCAAGTATGATATTAGTATAGGAGTAGAAGGAACCGAATTTGCAATAACATTAAGAATTACATTTATGTGCAATGTTCACTATTGTTATAAAAAAATCAAACCTTTTGTATCTTTTTTTTTTCTCCAGTAAGAGTGACAGTATTTCTTCCATTTTATACCCTTCCATGCGGTCGAATAAAAATCTTTGAACGCAATTGTTTATTGTCCATATATACCGGAGAAAAGTGCTCTCATGGTCTCTTTGTAATTATCCTTATTTTCAGATTGAACCATGGTTTTAAATATCTGATATCGAGTTTGTATCGGATGAGGGGTTTTCATATCGGATAGTGGGATTTCCGATGATAAATCGGGGATATGAGGTTAATATTGGGCTCCTGTATTGTAGCGACAGAATGCCTATAATAATATTATCGACCGATATATCGTTCGTACTGGCCGATATTTAGAACAATGGATTGAACATTCCTTTAACATGCTAGAAATATAGCATTTCATTGCCCTCAGCAGTTATTTTTAGGAGCCGGCTCTAAATGATTGGAGTTTCTGCATTCCCTTCTCACACAAGAAAACAATATATGAGTCGTGCAATGTGATAGGTCATACAAAATCAACATTTTTGTAAGAATTTCTTCCATATTGCATTGTCAGAACCTGTTGTTTAGAAAGTTCAGTCAAAATTTATATTAATGTAATAGCATCATTTTTACTGACTTCTTGTGTCTGTAGCATCTTATGATTTAATTGACGCACTTTTTCAAGTTATTTGGGCATAGCACTTGTTTGTTAAGATACATCGTCTTCTGTCCATTGTGACACCAGTTATTACTGCTATGGTTGTGGGCCTTAATCTGAATATGTGATCGTCTAGCTGCTGATAGATGGATTTTTTTCTTTAGCCTCTTCTACTTGATTTACTCAGATATTAAGTTCATGTTCTGTTACCTGGAAATGATCTCTGTGAACTTCTATTCGAGGCATTTCTTAAAAGCTTAATGCATCTCTTACAGGTTAAAAATTTCATTTCACTGGGAGGTCCTCATGCTGGCACTGCTTCTGTGCCACTTTGTGGGGTAAATTTTCTTCTGCTTTATATTCTTTCGCACTTTTCATGTAATCTAAAGATGGCATAACATAGCAAATACCCCACCCACCCAACCCCCCCTTTCTCAACAACACACGCTCACGACTCTGGTAATATCACGCAGATGTCACTGTTTTAGCACTAGGCTACCCACTTGTCTCTGGGCTCATTCTTTCATTTGTTTCATCTTTACTTGGATAATAACTGTAAAATAAGCGTCTCTAAAATGGTGGTGGAAGGTAGTAATGTAGTCCCTTCAATGAGTCACATCTAGGGGCTTAATTCCAGTTACTAGGTGATCCATGATATTTACAACCTTTTTGCCTTGTTGATTCACACTGTTTTCATCATTAAATTTCCAAATTAATTCCAACTTCAAGTTCTATGAGAAACTATAACTGCTGTGGAGTTCATGATGACAAAACCTATTTCAGTTTCAGTTTAGCAGGGATTTCAGGCCTTTTTATTCAATCCGAAATTTTATTTTGACCGCTTGTGATGAGGCTAATATTACTCAAAAACGTTATCTTACTGCAGAGGGGATTCTTTTGCATGCTTGCTGATGCTCTCATTAAAATAGAAATCTACTCTGATTATGTGCAGGTTTGTTATCCTAGTTTCAAGTGAAATCCTCCTTTGTAGAAATTATGAGTCAAATAATCTTGTGCTGTCAAAAAGTTCCAAGTCTAATTTGCTACTTCTGAATGAAAGTAATGATTGCAGGCACACCTTGCTCCAAGCGGCTATCTGAAGATTCCAACTGTGAGTACTGTGTTTGTGTTTTGCACCTGTATGCTCAGAAGTTCACTTTCGTGTCAATTATAGTTTATGGATTGTTGCTTTTGAATGCAACTTGATTGTGGTTTAGTTACTTAAAGTAATTTTATGGTTTTCACATGTAATCATCTAGCTGGATGTCGCTAATGGATGTTCTTAGTTAGTTTAGTCAAGCTAAAGTTTGATCACAAGCATCTAGAAATCAAATAATCTACATAGGCTGTAACGCCCATTTTCCGGAGGGATACGGAAACGGAGTGCGTTACCGGCGGGTACGTGTAAGTCGATGTGCATGAGATCTATAAGTATGTAAAAGTATAAATGAATGGAACTAAATACTAGTCATCTACCAAGATCTTTGAAGTTAGTTTACTGCCATATAAAAGAGAAAATATACATGTTTAACATAAGAAGCAACAAGTATAATACTGATATAAAAGTTGGAAATAAAGTCCCAAAGGGGTGATACATACCAAACCAAAAAAATACAAAACAGAGGCCTAGAAATCTACTGCTGCTCGGCCTGCTTCAGAAAGTACGGGTCGTGCAATGGCGGATTCTCGTTCACATTTTCAGTATCTGAGCGTATGGGGAAGTTCAGGGTAAAATCCGGCAAGTAAAATAATAAGAAATAGGGAGCGTGTAATATAAACAAATAGGTAAGATATGAGTGTGGATATGAAAGTATGCGCATTGTGTGGATTATACTAAACGATTAAGAAATAGACTCGTATTGTAGGGAGTGTGCAATATACACTAACAAGTAAAATATGAATTGACGTAAAAAACATACGCACATGTATAGGAAACAGTAATGATTAAGTAATAATATCAAGCAGGGATATTTATGCATATCAAGTCTAAGTTAATATCTTATTTTAGTTTATATTTTGAACTAAATGGTGAAAAAATAGACCCGTATCGTAGGGAGTGTGCAATATGCACTAACAAGTAAAATATGAATTGATGTAAAAAGCATATGTATATGTATGGAAAACAGTAATGATTAAGTAACAATATCAAGTAGGGATATATATGCATTCAAGTCTAACTTAATATCATATTTTATTTTATATTTTGAACTGAATGGTGAAGAAATAGACTCGTATCGTGAAAGTACCCGTGCATATCTGGGATTTGGCCAAGATGCTGGCGCTGAACCAGTCGTGCCGCTAAGCACTCAAGCAGATATCGATACTGAGTATTCGGTCGTCCCATCAATATGGACTAAAAAAGAGATGATGACTCAGTACCATCCGGGCGCCCTCGCAGATGGGCCCCTATTTCGGTTGCGCAACCTATTCTAAATCTTTCACGATACAAATATTTTTCCATCCTTTAGTTTTTCCATAACCCAAAATTTCAAGTTATTTTACATGCAAATCAATCCGGAATATGATGAACCAATCATGTCAAGATTAATACATATACATGTCTATCATCTAATCAATATCTCCAAGATATGATCCATGTTAAAATCAAGTTAACAGGCAAGTTAGGATCCATGGCATTATTAAAACATGTGTATGTACTAATAAGAGAAATCCGGCATAATTTAATGTATTTTTGTACAAGTAACTAGTACGTATATTTCAAGGGCAAGCATGATGGAGTCTAGAATGCTAGAATGAGTGTTATGAAAATTAATCATGTATGAAAACCACGCAATACAATTATGTATATAAACACATATTACATAGGTGGGTACTAATGTGTAAGGAGCGAAAAAATAGGCTCAATACTATTGTAACCAATACATTAATAATATATGAATTTTCCAAATTCTAGCATGATTTCATTGTATGGAAAGTAGCAAATTTATTAAATTTTACTAATGTATATATATTTCAAGTAAACATGGATTAGCATAAAAAGAATTATGACCTAACATAATATCTCGTATAAAAGAAATAGTTTAACAATTTAATGTAGAAACTTATTTGAAATCTTCTATTTGAAACATGATTATATATATACATATACATATATATATATATATATATATATATATATATATATATATATATACATACATACATACATACATATTTCCAATGGCAAGTGGAAAATAATTTAAAATCATTGCATTATGCACTAAAAACTTATGTAGAAAACTTCTAATTTATATCCAATATGATGAACATTCAAAAAAATGGTTTCTTTGTAATTTCAAAATAAAACATATAGTTTAAATTTGTGACTTATAGTTTAAGAATAGGAGGTCATAAATAAAATCATAAATTTAATACATAAATATAGAGTAGAGTATAAGAATCATATTTTTATATTTAAAATAATCATAGAGAATTTTGTATAAAAATATCACCTTTCTAAATTTAAACAAATCAAGATTCTAAATTGGTTATAAAAGATTTTAGTTACAAAATAAAATCATAGGAGTGGATGTGATTCTACTTGCCTTGATGGGTTAAGAAAGGTAAGGCTATTTTGAGGCTAAAGAACTTCTTTTTCTTCTTTTCTTTTTCTTCTCTTTTCTTATTCTTATTCTTGAGAGTTGGAGGCTAAAGAACTTTTTTTTTTCCTTCTTTTCTTCTTCTTCTCTTTTCTTATTCTTCTTCTTAAGAGTTGGAGTAAGAAGAAGTTGAGAAAAATGAAAAATGAAGGAGAGATATCTAATAAGGAGAAGAAATGAAAAGAAAGGGAGAAAAAAAATATAATGAGACAAAGGAGATTTAGGAGTAAGAGGACGTCTTATTATGCTTGGCCAAAGGATAAGTATGAGACAAAGGAGATATGAGAGTAAGAGGATGGCTTGTCATGCTTGGCCAAAGGACAAGCATGGTGAAGATAAGCTATGGGTTAAGTAGGTTAGATTGACTTTTTATTGATATTTTACATTATATTAACCATATAAATATGGGAGTATGTTTGAGATTTATAATTTGGGGAGATGGGATATGGGAGGTATGGGTAAATAGTAAATAAAGACAAAATATCTATATGACAAATGTGTAGTAATAATAGATTTTTGGAGTTGTTTATGGCTATAAACTCAAATTAAACTAATCCAAATAAAGTCAAACTTCACTTTACAAGTCAAAAGAAGAAAGACTAGTAAAAATATATGTAGGACCCACTGGTGATTAAAATAATATTATTTTAAGTGACTATCTTAAAACTTTCAAGAAAATCACAAAAAAATATAGAAAAATGAGACAAACACAACGCAATCACTTTGGGATTAATCTGATATCAAGAATGTAAGTTATGTTGAAATTAGGTTGTTACATAGGCCAACAACACAGTAGCAGCAGCAGCAGTAGCACAACCTTTATCCAACTCTTTGGGGCTGGCTACATGAATCCCTTTTCTCCATTCAAACTCTCTTAGGGGTTTATCTCTTTGTTACATTAACAGCTACTGTGTCCTTAACCATGTCGATCCACGTCGTGTAGGTTAATCCTAGACCTCTTTACTCTATGAACTATGATCCTATCAAACTGTTTAACTAGTGTACTTAATTGACTGCATTGCATCGCATATGTCAAGACTATCTTAACCGACTGTCATTTTGTTCTGAATTGATGCAACTCATCTTATTGATGCACTCATTTCTTGTTCTTTCTTGACATTTTCCACGCATCCATCCCAGCACTGTCATTTCAGCAAGACTGGTTTGGACTGTTTCTTAATCTTCATACGTCAATCCAGGAATAAATTCCTCTGGAGCTTATTCATAGTATTGCAATCATCTAATCAGAAGTACTATATAAATCAGTTATGCACTGCAGGTAGGTATATAAAAGCCCAAGTACTTTAACTGTGTATGCTGCTATTTATCTGCTATATAGTGGAAAGGCCCACCGTGCTCTCATGTGGCGGACTCTGGACACGTCAGTAGTTGAAGGAGAAAAGGATGGGGCCCACATGGAATATTAATCCTGCTTATCGTGCTTTATGTGTTAAGTTCCTTCCCAATTATCAAAGTTTCATTAGAAAATGAAGAGGAAAAAAAACAAAAAAACAGCTGGCTCGATCTCTGCTGCATTGTGCTGGTTAATAGGTCCGGCTCCATATTGTAAACAGTGGTAAACTTCTTATGCACACGCATGGCACATGAAAAATGCTAGTTCATTAGTGTACATAAATTGGAGTTGAACAACATGATTTAGGATAATGTATGTGTAGCGGGACTCATATTTTACTTTAACTTTAAAAGGGGCTTTAACACTTTGTACCTCGTGGTATTCTTTTATGATACTGCAATTGAGTTAAATCTTCCACTGAATTTTCAAGTGCATTTATCAGTACCTCAAAGAAAATAACATATTCTGTTAGCTCTGCACATTTTTTCTCTGTGTTTTCTCTTTTCTCTCTTGTATTTCGGTGTGTGCACATATTTGCTCTTTAGTACACATACAAGATGACGAACTACTGGGTTTCTGAAGATGAGATAACTTAATAGTAATAAATGAGTTTTCATACAGGTTGCATCTCAATTTCCATTAAGATTTATAGTAAATTCCTTGGACTGAGCTTTGTAATGTGCAGAATTTCCTCAGCACTGGCTACGTATCCGTGTCCTTATCTATTGCAAGAACTTAAATAAAAAGGAAATTGCAAGCATTTAAGTGATTAAGTATTGAACTATGCAAGCATGTGTATACACACAATGTGAACAGCCATGTCAACTACAGTTGTCTTTTGTTGTGTCTATCACATGACTATTCTGCATCAGCTCTCCTAATGTGTCTTTATTCTAGGATCTACTATTCTTGCATCATCAACTGGTATTGATTGGTCTTCTTTAATCGAGTAAGCACTTTCTTGTTTTCTAGGATATCCCTGCCTATTTGGAAAGATGCAGATTTCTCCCAAAGCTCAACAATGAATACCCTAACAAGAAAAACTTGACTTATAAGGAAAGGCTTAGTAGCTTACAGAACATGGTGTTAATCATGGTTAGTTCCTGAAACTTCTTTCACATATAATCCCAATGCAATGCTCTTATTAAAAATGTGTGTACTTGTTGGATCATCGGGGATATTGAGGCTGTATTTGCTTTATAACAATCTGAGTTCCTAATCCCAAATGCAATGCTCTTTTTTTTTCCCCGCTAAAGACTGATATTCTGTACTGTTTATTAGTTCGGCCATGACTCCGTATTGATTCCCGGAGAGACATCATGGTTCGGATATTATCCTGATGGCGCCTTCGATCCAGTTCTGCCTCCACAACAGGTTCTGTTCCTTTGTTTTATATCATTTTGGTTAACATCTCTCATGCCACTTGACATCTTGCAGTTCTTTGTATTTTATTAGTTTATGTTATTCGGTATTTTTTTTTTGCCTAGTACATTGCAACTGGTACTTGATTCACTTCATATTTCTTCTATATTCATCCAAAAGTAGGATGACGTCTCTTGGATAGGCTTTTCATTGTGCACTGGAATGAGACTCCAAAGCACATGTTAATATGACTGCATTCCACATGACCTTCATTATGGAGATTACTTGATGTTTTCAATCAGATGTTCCCACAATCAGAACATCCA
The DNA here is from genome assembly GCA_036321105.1 of Dracaena cambodiana. Lineage (NCBI taxonomy): Eukaryota > Viridiplantae > Streptophyta > Magnoliopsida > Asparagales > Asparagaceae > Dracaena > Dracaena cambodiana. The sequence continues at coordinate 17,953,098 of JAYEPQ010000004.1, read as the reverse complement.
ATATTTGCAATAATAAATTCAAAAGCAACTAATGTTGCTGTATGATCTCGAAGCTGAATTCCTAACCGAACAATCTCCAATACTAAATCTTATATAATTGAAGAAGGGATCATCCTGACAAATAATCCAACTTTTTCCTGGTTTTGAGTCTTGAAGGGTGATACCATTGACTTTGCCGATCAAAAGAGATCGTCCATCTATATACATGTACTTCAAATGCATGTCTATAAGCTTATTGCTGTAGCCAATATGTTTGACTCAGCACCGCCGCCCACAACCCCCCACCCCACCCCACCACTCCACAGAAAAAAAAAAAAAAAAAAAATCCACCACAAAAACAACAAAAAGAGAAATACAAATTAAGGACCCTTCAAGTAACTGTGATCCAGTTTGTCTGCATCAATTCATGGTGCCAAACCTAGCTATCCAAGAAATAGAAGAAGAGGGTTAATGGTGTTCTTTTGTAGTGTATTCCATTCCTCTTCCAGCATTTAACCTTTTCTTAATTGACTTGGTTTTTGAGGCTATTAGCTTCAAAATGGGGAGTTTGAACTTTGATTGTTTATGTAATTAGACATGTATGTTTGTCTCTCTCTGTCATAGATAATACATGCATCACTATCAAAATGATCCTAGCGAATCTCCAAAGTGTAACATGACCATGAATGCCAATCCGATTATGCCTACCCCTCAAAGTAGCACACTATATTTATCCCATACTACAAATGGAAGCTTAATCTAGTAACAAGGTTCAATAATAGGATGGAAGCAGTTTAGGGTTTAGGTGAGAAATTTCATGGATTTGAGAAAGAATAGGAATAAGGGTTTGATATGCGAATAAATTTTGGACCACACCTAGATGAATTGCTCATCCTCTCTCATGAATTGTTGACAAAGATATTCATAACAAATCTCATTCCAAACATCCTAGGATTTCAATTTTCAATAGTCACATGTCTATAAAAATAATTCTCATAAAAGACTATAAAAATAGCCCATGTACACATTAAAGGGCAATCAAATAAAATCACTAAATTAACAAATAAATCACTATAAGTCCTAAATAAAATAAAAGAATATAATAATTTAACCTATATCAAATCTGATCTCCATTAACTTTCCTGACTTTAAAGTATTAATCTGCAATGAATGCAGCAATGGTAAGTATCAAGCATGTTCGGGTTGAGCTTCTTGTTCTCCTTACTGAAACGTCTTTCAGGCCATAGTGTAGTGAAAATGGTAGTTGCTCGTCTACTCTGAGCCAAGATATATTGACTTATGTAATGGATTGATTAAAGTTGATAATAAATCTGGACAGAAACATGCATAAGTTAGAGTTGAATCCTTCTTCCTGGAATTGGAATAATGCCAGGATCCTGTGGGATATCCAACTATAGGCGGTAGAGGCAATCTTCCTTAGAACTCTGTTAGGACCTCTAGGTTGAATGTAATAACCCTCCATTTTCCTTAACCATAAATAATTAAATAAACAAATAGAAAAAAATAATAAACATAACCGTTCATTTTCTCTAATATTTCATTTTTTTAATCTCCCAAACCTTTCATCTTTTTAAATCTCCAAACTCTTCATTTTCTTCATTAATTCAACAATGAAACTCACGTCTTTAATTCTGAAAATTAGACTCCCTAAATTAAATAAAAACCCTTCATATTCTAAAACCTCCCAGTTGAATCCTATATAAACCCTTAAATCAAAATCTTTCTAACCCATTTCAACTATAGAATTCTCCCTTTAAGATTCTCTCCCTCTCATGTCGCCGGAGCATCTTGCCAGAGTCGCCGTCGTTGTCGGAGTCGTCGCCGTCGTTGTCGGAGTCGTTGCCGTTGTCTCCAGATTTTGCCGGAGAGGAGCACCTTCTTTTTCTTTCCATATTTTTGGCTTTTCATCTTTTATCAAAGAGGTAAAATTATCTTTCTTTTTCTTATTGGGTTAAATTATTTTATTGGATTTTAGGACTAGCTTACCAACTATCCAATAATCTTAATAATTTAAACACAACATCCACCATCTTATAAACCCAATAAGATGGATCCATACTTGTTTCTTAATTTCAGATCCGTTAAGACTAATTAACTCTAAAATCAATTTTTGAGTGCTTTATAAATATTAGAAAAAGCCCTAAAAATCACCTAAATTCATGCTAAACAAATTTTAACAATTATATTATAATTCTCAGTGTTCTAAATATCGGATACCGGTCAGCCAAATTACATATCGGATACCGGGCGGGATATCGCGATATGACGCTAAATACCGGAGTGTCATATCGGTGTCATACCGGTTAAAGAATAATCATATAATTGGCTATATAGAACATATTAAAACATATAAAATAAGTTTATGGTACTTATCTTGGTTTATTTGCATTCAATTTACGAATTTGTAGATACCGTTTAGAACGTTTGCATATGCACAAAGTGACATATAATCATAAAATTAAGAAAAATAAGTTTTCAAAAAAAAGAAAAGTGTTTCTATAATACAAAAGTGATATAATTTATAAAATTACATTGTTTTTTAAATGAGTTGATCTGAAACATGTTAGAGATTTTAAATATCAGTCTTTACAATACATTTTCTAGATAGATTCAGAGTCCACTGGTTCATTCGATGGCATGCCTTTCTCATCATCAGATTACTTCTTTCTCATCATCTTCATCTGATGTGGGCCGCTGCTTAAACTTTGAAGATGAGGATGCTTTCCCCTTTGAAGTTTTACTACTCTTGAACTTGGGTGCCTTAAATCTTTTACTCTTTCTTTTCTTCCGATTAGCACCCATAGCAATCGACACCTGTCGAAAATTTAATTGCTCTCTAGAGAAGACCTCATAATCACTAGTCTCATAAGGATCACCATTCTTTTTCTCAGGCATGAACCACTCGGTGATCTTTTCCTCTTCATTGTATGCTACTAGGGGATCTCTGTTTGGGATTGAAAGTTTGCTCCTGAGCCTTGCATTGAACTTGACAAAAAATAAGTCATCCAATTTTTTAGAACTTAGCCTATTTTTTTTTTCTTCGTATGCACCTAAATAAAAGATAATCACATAAAGTTCGTTTAGAACATATCTATTTGGAAGAAAGAAATATTTTATTAGCAAATGAAAAATTGTAATACCATCTCAAATGTGCTCCAGTTCCGTTCACATCCCGAAGAACTGGTTATCAGGCTCAAAATACTCATTGCCATCATCCTCAATTTAGGAGCATCTGTCCCGTAGAATTGCTACCATTGAGCTAGCAATGAATATTTAGAAATAATTATTAGCTATTTAATAGTTTCTTTAATTAAAAGTAGATTGAATTTTGCATTTCTTAAATTGAAATGCATACCTGGATTAATGATTCTTTTTACTGCTGCCCTTACAAAAGAATTCCAAATGATCCATTTTGATTTTGATACATTGGGAGTTGCTGTGCAATTTTATCATCTCTATCATGATCATCTGGATAGAATTTGTGCATCATATCAATAAAGCCCGACATGAACGACTCATCAGTATCAATCTCTGGCTGCTTTGCATAGTAATACAGAGGGTTCAAGAGATATCCAGCTTTATGCAGAAGACCCTTAAGTTTTTCCTCCTATCTCCTATCAATAATCTTCCATATTGGAAGATATTTTTTCTCTTCGCCCCCTAGAGCATATCTTATTTCCTCTTTAGCAGTTTTTAGGTTACCATACAGAAAGCCCATTGAAGGGATCTTGTCCCCATCAACTCTACGCAAAACTTTAACTAGTGGAGTAAATACATTTAGGGCAATGTTTGTGTTGTCCCAAAATTTGTTGTTAGCAATTATTTCTGCAACCTAAATATTCATAAAAGGATATATTAAAAAACTTGAATAACATATAATTTAAAATTATAAAATATCAATTTTTATTAATTTAAATAAATATCTTCTTGCTTGCATCTGTTCTGGACGGAGTGCAATCCATCTAGTCATCAACGATAAATATATGCTGCAGCTCCTCTCTGATTGATGGCAGAAAAATGCCGTGACAAACCTAGTTGTACCCGGCCTTATTAGTTCTCCACCAATTGCCTTCATCATAATATCTAAAGATTTGGTGTGACTGTATATGTACACGGTGACTGATCTTCCCATCATAATTGCATTTCGGATATGTTTAATTTTTCCAATATCTGCAAGTATCAGATTAACTGTATGTGCTGCACAAGGTATCCAAAATATGTTTGGATGTGTCAGAACTAATGTGTTTGCTGCAGCTATATTGTTCGAGGCATTATCTGTCATAATCTGTACAACATTTTTCACGCCAACCTCGTTCATTCCTCTCTCTACAAATTTGTGGATATAACTGCCATCGTGTCTCTCAGAAGAAGCAACTTGCGACAATAAGAAAGCTGTACCTGCCGGACAATGCACAATAATATTCATTAAACTTTTCTCCTTTCGGTCCGACCATGCATCAATCATTAGAGTGCAGCCATTTGTTCGGCAACTTCGTTTAAATAATTCAAGAGTTGCATTTGTCTCCTCGACCTCTCTCTGGAGGAAAGTTTCGCTGAGCTCATACGGACTGGGAGTCTGTAATTTGGTCTATACATGCCAATGGTTTGGACCATATGCATAAAAAAAGGCAGTATCACAAGATTGAATGCAAGGCCTCCTTCATAAAAAAATCTTGCAATATATTGAACAACATCGTCTCTGCTTTTTTTTTTGGACTGATGGCACAGTAGGCTGTCTTTGGGCTGCTTCCACTGCCTCCTTGACCGATCGAACATCAAATTGATCCATTGGTCCTTTGCGAAAAGATTGACCTGTTGTTTTGCGAGAAGATGACTCTTGTTCTCGAGTTGTCTCCTCTTTTTCTTCTCCAACACGAGCTTCTTTTAATAAATTTTGAAACTTTGTTGTTTTCCCTTCCTTTCCTACTCTAGTTTTATTTAGTATCACTAGAGTTTTTTGCTTTACATCATCAGGGACCAGGGACAACCTCTGACATTCCCGCTGACATGACCTAGATGTTCCTTCAAGCGGGTAATACCTCCCCCATATTCGTTCTTACAAAAATTACACTTCACTTTATTGGACTTATTGGCTAACTTTTTTTCGCAATCCCAAACTGGATCTTTGCCTCCTCGCTTCTCTTGGACATTGGAAGCACCAGAAGAGGACATCCTTCAAGTTATTTTTGACCTCAAAATTTATAAAAAAAAGGCAAAAAATAATTGATTAAATAGCTAAATAATTGTTGCACTCAATTTATATTAACATAATCTATTTAAGAATTCAAGCCTTTACTAATATAAATAAACATAATATATTTCTATCAAATTTATATTAACTTAATCTATTTTAAAATTCTATGATTCAGGAATCCAAGCATTACACTTATTCTGCATCTTAATTCTTATATTTAGATTTATTTAGAATTCTTGTATGTGCAATGCTATGATGTAAGCATATGAAAGTTTATCTAACATAATATATTTTTTCTTTTACTAATACAAATTTTATCTACCATGAAACTCAAACACACAAACACACAAATGCCAGTGAACTCAAGTTACTGATTCTCACTGAATCAGTGAATCGAATCACTTATTCAGTGTGAATCAATGATTCGAGTTCACTACACAGTCACTGGCCGAAACCCTAGCTTGACTGCATCATCCATCCAAAGTTCCAAACTGAAAATTCCTACATTCTTTTATAATTTAAAAACTCAAACACACTAATTACAATCACAAAGTAAAATTTAGAGGAAAATCAGGCTAAAATTTAAACTATAATTTAAAGGAAAATTATAATCACAAACACACGACTTACCAAAATTGAAGGCTGACGATGCTGGAAGGCACGTAAGAGGAAGAGGGAGAAGTTGGATCGCCGACGACGGAAGCGGGGAGAAACGGCGAGGAAAACCTACTTTCGATTGATAGGGACTCGGTAGAGATGGCGAGGGACTGGGAGAAACGGTGGATCGAGCAGACAAGGAAGACAGAGCGCCGAAGAGACGGTAATGGAAGCGGCAGCTAATGGAGAGAAGGCAACAGCGACTGCGGGAGATCAGTCGATCGAGGAGAGGAGGGAATGGATCGAGCGATTTAGGGTTTTTTTCTCGCAAATGTGGGAAGATTCGGGTTTTAATTTTTTTCTATCGGGTCGGCTTTAACGGGTTTCAATTGCAACGACAACCCGTTAACAAAAACCCGATAATTGGCCATACCGGTCGGTATTTCATATACCGGATACATGCCGATATATCGCCACTTGGCCGATATATCGGCCCATACCGGTCGAAAATGGGATGCGATAAAAAAATCGACATCCCGTATCGTTTTTTTAACAAAAGCGAGATATCGGCCGGTATATCGGTATACCGGCCGATATTTAGAACAATGATAATTCTATGTGTAGACTCTTCGCGTGATTGTTAATTGGTAGATAAGTGCTTCACGAATCAAGATGAGTTCATTTATGGAATCATGCTATTCTACTTAACTATTTATTTCTATAATGATTTGTTATCTCATATGAACTTATCAACTACTTATTATTGTTCTTATTATTGAAATTCTATCATTTTTATTATGCATTTGTTAATAAATTTGTTAAATCACATAGTATAGTTAGATATTAGAATATTTGATATATACAATATTTAATAAATCATATAAAAACTATAATCGTGAAAAAATATTATTTGTAATATTATTTTGTATCGATATTTAGGCAAGTTGTTTTATATGCTGATTATCTAATTAAGGAACGTGTATAGCATGGAAAGCCTCCCAGTTCATATACTTATCTGGTCGATATCTTTATGATGTCTCAAATTAGTAAATTATTGATTTAGTCAATTGTATTATATTCAATAAAGTATAAATCAAACGAACTCTTTGAATCATGTTATCAACAAGCTAATAAAACTAAATTGGGATATTATACATGATATAATATACAGACTATGAGAGCCAAAATTGGGCCTAACATGACTATACTTAAATAATATTAGGTTGGAAAAAAACTGAATGATGGAAATATGCTCTTTTTCGGCTATAAACTTATTAAGTTGTACAGTTCAATGTTTTGCACATTATGGGTGCGTGGTGATATACTGGATTACACTTGATTATTCCTGTTTGCCTGTGGTAGGTCTGATTCAGTATCGAACAATCCATGTGATCATTTTCTAGGTCTGTATAGGAAACAATCGAAACAGTGGTATATAATCAGTTAGTTTTTCCAAATATATGACATTCTAAATAATGACACTCCTGTTATGAAATGACTGCACTATGTGATATTAGGTTTAAGCTATAATTGTTAATTTTATTGTTACTGATTAATATAATATTTTTATATTCTTTTGACTATTTCTACGAATATTGGTTTGGTCGTTTGATGGATACACTAAAACTAATGCAGAATTTGGTGTATTTTGAAGAACGGGTTGAAAGCCAATTGTGACATCCCAAATCACATTAGTGGGCCCGAGTGTGTCCCAATAATGGGTAAGGTGTTACCGACGGGTACTTTCAATACCGGAGTATACGAGGCCATTTTTTTTCTTTTCGTACAATCACATGTAAGAGATATGGAAGCGTGCAAACATAAGGTAAATATCACAAGTCTGAATCTATCTGCCACAATATCACAAAAATAAATATAGCAATACTAAAAAACAGGTATGTGGAAATGATAAGTAATATGTATATCAAAGGTTGCTCACATAGAGTCAAATACAGTCTCAAAATATAACATAAGTAATAAATATATACAAGAGCGCTCAAATACTACGTACAGAACTAAGAAGTAGGATACATATAACATACAAACCAAGACGAAATATACACAAAAGGATGAGGATCCTACAAGATGGATACTGGCGCTCGGCCTGCTCCTGGAAATGTAGATCCTCAAGGAGTGGGTCATTTTTCTCTGCTACCGCTGTCTCAGCTGGCAGACTTGGGTGTGATAGGGGTTAAAACTCAAATAAGAATACACACCCAAACTCGTGCAATTCTATTAGAACTATATAAGGATGTGTATGGGGCATACTAGTAAGAAACAATATAAAGGAGGTATGCATATGAATATTAAAATATGCTAAATATAATATGAATCATGGCGTACATGGTGTATATAGTATAATTTGATTAAGCAACAAAATATGCCAAATATAATAAGAATCATGAGATACATGGTATGCATAATATAACATGAATCATGCAGTACATGGTACATGTAATATGATGTAATCAAACAACAAGATATGTCAAATATAATAAGAATCATGTGGTAGATGGCATGCATAAGAAAACTTGAATCATGGAGCAATTGGTATAATAACATAATATGAACACGCAAATGGATGCAAATTCTATCCTATTAGTTTGAAACTGATTGGTGGGAGTATTCACGTGTTCTAAAAATGTACCGTGCATGTCCGGTACCACAGTCCCAAGATCGATTAAATGTGAATCAGATTTTGTACCACTAGGCGCGATAGATATAAGATTATATAATTCCCCCAATACGTGTTTCATTCACCATTCATTTCTCTATACCTACAATGTAGTATATGTTAAGAGTCGTTGTATTAATGTCATATATAATAGGATGCATGTAACAATAGCATGTGAATATGAAATGACATGCACGATAATACTGGCAAGTGCAAGAGTGATACTGGAAGGTACAAGACATAGAACATGTTCATGTGCGTTAGGTATAATTCTCAAGCATAAATAACATGTATAAGTAATAATATATATAAGAAAACATGTGTGCGTGTATCTCATATCATAAATCAAGTGATATATGCACGAACATAGTATGTATGCCTAGAGTCCTAGACATAGAGACCTAGACATGGGATTTGACAGGTCTAAACTCACTATGTACAGATAATAAAAAAAGAGATTAAACATGTGCACATTGTTATTATATTGTAAATCTAGGGTATATGAACGGACATAATGCATGCGCCAATGTTTAAAATAGCAATAACGGTAATGTAACGTTTTGCCTTTGTTAGGTTATGTCGCATATAGCGTAATGCTTAACGTAGGTTATGCAATTTCCTATTTATTTAATAAAAATAAATATAAAACAATATAAAATAATTTTTATAAATAAAAAAATAATTCTAAAATATCAAAAAAATATATAAAACTATTTTGTAATATATAATCTATTCAAATGTTATATTAAGTTTTTTTTTAACATATCTTCATAAATTATATCAAGTCGCATCCGTAATTCCATTTATCATTTAAACAAGAAAGTAAGATTCTAATTTTTTATTTCAATTCTAGTTATTATCATTGTTATAATTTATATTTTGTAATGTTCAATTTATCTTATTTATAATTGTTGATTTCAATTCAGTTAAAAATTCAATAGAATCAATGAGTAATTTTCAGCAACCGGACGAGAAATACATCAAGAGAATAAAGAAACAAACTTAAATTAACAAGTTAGCAATTTCACAAGTAATCAAACAAGCCAACAACTAATTAAGTAAAAATATTACAGCAATTTGCTAATAATAAAAATAATAATCAACAACAATATATAAATTACTAAAAAAATAATTGTAAATAATGTAGCATAACGTAATTTTACGTAACATTATGTAATATAACGTAAAAAACGTACTGTTACGGTACACTGAGTTATTTCCAGTGGTTACGTAGCGTTGAGATTTCGTTAGGTTACGTAACGCAATATAACGGGTTTCATAACGCGTTATTTTCAACATTGGCATGCGCTTATGTTGCTGTGATTCAATGGACATATCAGAATTCAAGATCATGTTTAACTAGCGCAAAATAAAATTAGATGTTGAGATTTGGTATAGTTGTGGAGGATTCAAATATTTTCACAATGAATCTTGAATGAACTCAATTAGAGTTCTAGAACAAAATTTATGGCTCGTGTACCATGGACCTACTACTACGAAAATGCAACAGTTACAAGTGAACTTCCAGATTTGATTTGACCAGAATAAAAATTGAATTAGAGCCTAAGAATTTAAATAACTGTTGATAATTCAATTAGCTTTCCAATGAACCTTAAATGAGCTCAATCGGAGTTCTAGATCAAAAGTTATTGCCATCTTACCGTGCACTTGCTTTGTTGAGCTGCTGACATGGTATAACAGCCATGATGCAACTTCCATATTATTTTTGGTTAGGTAAATGGTTAAATAGGGTCCAATGTAGTTGGAAGAATTTTAGTATAGTGAATGATCTTTCTAATAACACTGGAATAAGCTCGGAGTTAATATGCAAAAGTTATGACAGTTTTAAGATATGCTGTTGTATAGGTCTGCACAGCAATATAGTTCATGCACATAAAACATACACGGTGTGACATATGCAATGAAACTCAAGATACATACAAGTTTGAGCATTCATAATCATTAAATTGGGCTAATAATATATTTGGTGTTATATGAGACGAAATTAAATCAAGAAATCATAAGTTTAAAATGGTTAGAGTGTATTCTTGCCACTTGTTGATCAATAATCAATATTGATGCGATTGTTTCTCAAAAATGGAGAAATTTTTCAAGAATCACCTTAAAAAACAAGGTCGGGTGTTGTAGAAGATTTTTCTCATATTGGTGGATAAGTTTATAGTTGATTGGAAAAGATTAAACTCAAAAACAAGTTCATATGGCTATTTTATGGATTGTTTAGCCTACTCTCAGACTGAATATTTAACGATTTATTGGAGAAAAATACAGAGAGAATTAGGTTCGAGCTCTAAAGAGAAAATAAAGAGGAGAACAAAAGGAAGAAGTTGGATTTTTTTCAGTTTTTTCTAAATTTATTTCGGGGTCAAATAGCTGGTGAAAGGTACTTACTCTGCCTTGTTAAAAATGTTTAAACTTCACCTTAATTACAAGTTTGTCATTGAGTTAACTCCTATTCAAATTTAGTCAAAGATGGCTGTTGGGCTTCTGGAGATAAACTTGAAGTTGATAGGATGGTAAAATTAGAATTCTTGATTTAATTTGATTATTTTAGTCGGATATTTGTCTGAAAATCGATCGATCCGAAATAATTCAAGAAAAATATGAAAAATAAAAAAAATAAGATAAGTGGTCTCCGTCTTGCAGAATTTGAAATTATAGATTAGATTAAAAAATATAACTCAATTTACTCAGTATCTGTTTGTATCAGTATCCGGACTCCTTAACTGATACAGATGATACGGAATAAACCGATACAAGTGCTTGAGAATTATGGTCATTACATTCTATCTGCTTAATAAATAATTTCATCCTCAAAATTTAAATTAAGAACGGAAAATAACAATACTGTAAATGGAGAAGAATTGATTTAATAATAAATTTAAATAGGCGTCGAGTATGATTGAAATAGATATTAATATTTTTCCTGAATGCCGTCCTTTCTTGACGACGGAAAGTCATTTGTCTGGAAATAAAAGGATAAGGATGAAATCAAGATCAGAAATAAAGATTAGGACATAGAATAAGATAAGAAAATATGATAATATTAATGGATATTGCTTGCATGTATGTGGTAGAATCCTAAGGTCACGGATCGAATGATAAAAATAATGGCTGCTCTGATAAAAATATATCTGCCACAACATCACAGGAATAAGTATAGCAATACTCAAAAATAGGTATATGGAAATTATAAGCAATATGTACATCAAAAGTTGCTCACAGAGTCGAACACAATATCAGAACAGAACAACATAAGTAATAAATATATACAAAAGTGTTCGGATACTACGGACATAACTAAGAAGTAGGATACATATGTACATACAAATCAAAATAAAATATACACAAAAGGATGGGGATCCTACAAGAAAATTGATACTGGAGCTCAGTCTGCTCCTGGAAATATGGATCTTTGAGGAGTAGGTCCTCTGCTACTGCTGTCTTAGCTGACAGACATGGAGTGTTATAATTTAAGGAGTCAGAACCCAAACAAGAATACAAATCTAAACTCGTGCAGTTCTATGAGAACCATATAAGGATGTGTATGGGACATGCTAGTAAGAAACAATATAAAAGAGGTATATGTATAAATCTTAAAGTAAGAAACAATATAAAAGAGGTATATGTATAAATCTTAAAGTATGCTAAATATAACATGAATCATGATATACATGGTATATATAGGATAACGTGATCATGCAACAATGTATACCAAATATAATAATAATCATGTAATATATGGTATACATAATATAATATGAATCATGCAGTACATGGTACATGTTGTATGATGTAATCAAACAACAAGATATACCAAATATAATAAGAATCATGTGGTACATGGCATGCATTAGAAAACTTGAATACTATTAACATGCAAATGGATGCAAATTCTATCTTATTAGTTTAGAACTGAATGGTGGGAGTGTTCATATATTCTATAAGTATACCGTGCATGTCCGGTATTATGGTCCCAAGACCGATCAAATGCGAATCAAATTCCGTATCGCTAGGCACAATAGATATAAGATTATTTAATTCTTATAATACGTATTTTATTTCACCATTCATTTTCCCATTCCCACAGTGTAGTATATGTTAAGAGTTAATGTATTAATATGTCATATATGATAGGATGCATATATCAATAGCATGTGAATATGAAACGACACGCACGATAATACTGGCAAGTAGAAGAGTGATACTGGAAGGTATAAGAGATATAGAACATGTTCACATGTGTTAGGTATAATTTCCAAACAAGAATAACATGTATAAGTAATAATATGTATAAGGAAACATGTGTGCATGTATTTTATATTATGAATCAAGTGGTATATGCATAAACATAGCATGCATGCCTAAACATGGGCTTTGACATGTTTGAAATCAACACTTACAGGTAACAAGAGTGATTGAACATGTGCACATGTGTATCATATTATTAATCAAGTAGTATATGTACAGACATGATATATGTACTTATATTGCGGCAACTTAGTGGATTTGTTAGAATTCTAGATCTTGTTCGACTAGCACAAATTTGAATAGAGGCTAAGATTTTGTACAGTTGTAGAGAATTCAATAATCTTTCTAATGAATCTTAAATGAGTTTAATTGGAGTTATAGAACAAAATTTATGGTTGTTTAAGTATGAACATGCTACTACTGCTATACACTTGGTACAACTGAGACTTTTAAATTATTTTTGACTCTTAAAAGATATGATTAGATCCTAATATCTTAATTAGTTCTAGATAATTCAATTAGCTTTCCAATGAAACTTGAATAAGCTTGATTGGAATTCTAGAGTAAAATTTATGGTCATTTTATAATGGCATGTTACTACTGTGTTGTTGATTTGGAACAATATTAAGTTATGATTTTTCAGGCTATTTTTGTCTAGATAAATGGCTAAATTAGGGTCTGATGTAGCTGGATGAATTGTAGATTAGTGAATCTTCTTTCTAATGGCACTGGAATGAGATCAATCGAAGTTAAAATATAAAAGTTATATCAGTTATAAAATGGACTATTGTGTATATATGGACAACAATACGTTTTGTGCATGTGTAACATGCACGGTGTGATACATACAAAGAAACTCAAGATAAAGAACATTTTTAGCATTTATAATGTTAAAAAATGTATGATAATGTCTCTGATATCATATATGAGATTCTTGCATAAGGGAATAAAAAATTTAAAGGATTTGAGAGAGTATTCTTGTCTCTTATTGAAGCCGAATTGGAAATGAACCGATATTGATGCGATTGCTCCTCAAAATTAAATTTTTTCCCAAGAATCATCCTAGGGAACAAGGTTAGGTGCTGTAGAAGGTTTTCCTACGTTGATAGAGAAGTTTAGAGTTGATTTGAAGAGGCTAAACTCAAGAACAAACTCATGTGGCTATTTTGTAGATTTTTTAGCCCACTCTTAGGCTGAATAATTGACAATTTATTTGAGAAAAATGCACAGGGAATTAAGGTTCGAGGTCTAAAAAGAATAAAGAGGAGAACGAGAGAAGAAGCTTGATTTTTTCAGTCAAATAGATGGTGGAAGGTATGTACTTTGGTTTGTTAAAAATCCTTAAAATTCACCTTTATTATAAGTTTGCCATTAGATCAATTCTTATTCAAATTTGGTTAAGGATACTGCTGGACTTCTGAAGATAAATTTGAAGTTGATAGGAGGGTAAAATTGAAAATTTTAATTTAATTTGATTATTTTAATCAGATATTTGTCCAAAAATGGTGGATCCAAAATAAATTAAAAACAATATGGAAAAATTCAAAATAATAAGATAACAGGCCGCCGTCCTTCGCTAGATGTACAGCGGGCTCTTATTCACAGCAAAGAGATTTATTCACAAAAAGAAAATTTAAAAGGTGGAGAAGAAACTAAAGATCTCAGAACTCGGAAAGCTAAAAAAGAGGAAGGCTTGGTAAGCTCTACCTTTTCTCTTGGCCGAAGCCTCTATTTATAATCTTTTTTGGTTCCTTCAGATAGGAAGGAATCTTTAAAGTTTACAAAAAAACAAATTTTAAAAAGAAGCTACAGTACATACTTTAATAAAGTGTTACAGTAAAAGCTGAAAATAGTACAATAATTGAAGTATTATCGGTAGAGTGGAGAGTTAGCTGGAGGAGATAAGAAAGAATCTCCTTTTGAGTAGTGAAGGAGGAATCTTGGGCCCACCATGCTTTTAGTCTTGCATAATGTTGTGGAGGGCGTCTTCATCCATAGTCTCTCTGATGTCAGGATCATCTTCTCCACCTAGGTCCTCATCTTCAGGATTCTCCAGTTTAGCATAGAATTCATCTTTTGCTTTGGTGCCTTGCTTTCCTAACTGTAGATTAGCCAGGAATTCGAGGATCTTCGGAACTCTAACTTTAGAATTTTCAAATGCTCCTATATAGTCATAGAGCACTATAGTATTTTCAATTTTAATTGAATGAGCTCCTTTCAAAGCTTTTTTGTAGGCTTCATCAAAAAATTCACGAGCAGCCTTTTTAGTTTCTGTTTCTAAATCTAAAACTGGAAGATTTTCACAGACAGAAGAAGGGCTGTAATTATGCCCATGAAGCTCCCATAGTTGAACTGAAGGATAAAGTTTTAGATACTTTCTTTCCTCCCATGTACTCCAGACTCTGAAAAAGAAGCTAGTCTGGTATTTAGAAGCGTATGCTTTGATGCTTTTGGCACATACCTGGGGAATACAATCTTGGTATTCTTCTGGATGTGTAGAGTTGACAAATATTTCATGAACAAGGCCTAGTTGTATGGCCTTCTTGCAATTGGCAATGTCCTGAAAACAAGTAATAATTCAAGGAGAATTATTCTCGTTCCATATCAACTCATGCTGTTGAAGAATGGCTAAGATGTCAGTAGCCTCCAGCTGTTTAAAGAAGTTCTTCAGCTGAGAATCCCCTATCATATTTTGTTGGTTAAGGCCTATCATCTTGTGAACAGTTAATTCTGCCTTAAGTTGCTGGCCTTTTCATTCTCAATCTTACATAGATTAAGAAGTTTGTAGAATTCTGGCAGTGGATGGTATACTTGATCTGCAATTTCCATGTCTTGAATTACTTCTCGTAGATATTGCTGATCTTGAGAAGTGTCTTGAAACCAAGTCCCGATTCTTTGGCTTAAATCTGAACTTTGAGATGTAAGGGTGTAATTGCACAGATCTGTAGTGGTTTTGATGATAGCCTGCTTCTCTGTCTTTTCCTGTGTATAGTGAGAAAACATTGACAGAACTAATTGTTCTATCAGTGAGAGCCAGTATTTAGAAGAAGAATAATCATTAGACTGAATGGCGCGGTAGCATCCATTCAATCGTTCATAAATATGTGGATTTGAATTTTTTAATTCAAGATTATACCAATCCCGAACTACTGCTGCTGCTGTAGGTTTTGTAGTTTGCAGTTTTCTTTGGGCTGCAGCTATGTTGCTGTAAGGTGTAGATGTAGGTGTCTGTACTGGTAGAACAGTCATGCCTGATGGTGGAAAGGCTTTTTCTCCCGTTGTTGTCGGGGTCTGAGTTGTAGTAGAACCTCCCAAGACTGGGGTGCTTGAACTCTCTCCCTTTTCAGGGATTTTTTGGTTGTCTCCTTTGCTGTTTCCTCCCTGTAGAGGGGTCTTCTTGTTGTTTTGAACAGTCGTCTACTTGGCTTGTTCAGCCATGGACCTCAATCTTTTGAGTCGTTCCTCATCCATTAGGACGAGTTAAAAGATCTGCAAGATAATTAGTATAACTAGGAATATATTTAACATCATATTGATAGATTTCAAGATATAAAGCAATTCTTATTTTTCGTATATTTTCTTCTGGATTATTAATAGTTCTTTTCTTTAGGAACTGAGCAACTGCTTTATTATCAGTTTCAATTATAAAATTGCGATTAAGCAAATAAATTTTTAAACTTTTTATTGCTAGTTTAATAGTTAACAATTCTTTGTCATAAGTAGAATATTTTTGCCGGGGTTTAGCAAATTTGCCTGATGTATAGGCTACTATTTCCTTTTGTTTAGCTATTAAAATTCCAGCCCAAAAATGGTCCGAAGCATCAGTTTGAAGAATTACTAATTCTACGTCTTTTGGAAAATATAAAATGGTCTGTTTGGTAATTAATTTTTTTATTTGCTCAATTTCCTTTTCTTCAGTAGATGATAGTTGAATATTTATTTTATCAGTATTCCATCTTCTAGGTTGCTCACCATTTTCTATTTTATATTTTGACTGTTCTTGTGTCAATTTTTCTTGTAAAGTTTGTACTAGCTGGGATAAGTGAGGAATGAATTTTCTTCCGTAATTTAATAATCCTAAAAAACTCTGTAATTGCTTTAGAGTTTTAAAGGTTTTAGGAAATTCTTTTATCTTTGAATATATATGTTGTTGTAATTCAACCTGACCTTCCTTTATGTATTTTCCAAGGAATTCTACTTCAGTTTTGAATAAACTAATCTTTTTTGGACTTAGTATAATTCCTTTTTCGAGTAATAATTTTACAATTTGTAATAAATGTTGTTAATTTTACAATTTGTAATAAATGTTGTTTATGGTCTTCTAGAGTATGTGAGAAGACTAATATGTCATCAACATATACTACTACAAATGGTAAATGTCCAAATATAGAGTTCATCCATTTTTGAAATATTTGTGTTGCATTTTTTAAACCAAAAGGCATTACTAACCATTCATAGTGTCCTTGAGGGCAGCTAAATGCTGTAAGTTCTATAGATTTTGTATTGGCTAGCTTTATTTGCCAAAATCTTGATTTGGCGTCAAACTTACTTGTTTTATCAATTGTTCAGCTGATGGTATAAAATAACCATCAAATTTTATATAACTGTTTAATTTTCTATAGTTTATCACCATTCTTGCTTTTCCTCTCTTCTGTTCTGCATGGTTTCTTACCATAAATGCAGGAGAAGAATGTGGAGTTGTGCTAGGTTGTATAAGCTTGAGATCTAATAATTCTTTAATTTGTTCTGAGAATTCTTTTTTGTTTAACGGTGATACCATTATACTGTTTACTCTTATTTTGGTATCTTTGTATTGTTCTAAGATAGTCAGAGAACAATATCTAGGTGCTTTGTCAAAATATAATAAAGGATTGTTAGAATATAAAAATTTTAGTATACTATGTATGACTTTTTCAGTATCAGACGAAACTGAAATGGGATATGTATAAAAAGTATTTGTGTGTATCAACAAGATGTTCTTCACCACGCTGTGCTGGCATAACAGTGTGTGCTAGAGGAAGAGGAAAATGTACACGAGGTATAGGATGATTATCGAAAGTAAAGTAATGTGTATTAAAAGGAGCATAATGTCGAAGATTGTTCATCCCCACTAAACAATCTATATCAAAATCGATTGGTAATAAAGCGAATTCAAAATGATAGTGATGATGTTGATTATGTATATCGGGGAAAGATATATGTAATTTTGTTTTATGGGTGACTAAAACAGGTCCTCCCATAAAATCATGTAATTTAGCATTCTTAGCTAATGGTATCCAAAATTGTTGAGGGATAAATGCCTCAACATTTATAAAAAGCTTATCTAGCTAAGCTCATGAAAGAAAGAAAATAGCATGTCTAGTTTATTAAAATCTTCCTAAAAATGTCTAGATCTTTGGTTTTACCTGAAGAAAATAATGAATGTCCATTTCATTTAAATACTCATGAACACAGCATACATCTTCCTTGCAACAATACTTCAGAATAACAAAATAGTATGTTAAATTACTTAAGTGATCAATTATATCTTGTTTCTCAGAAATTAACTACTTTACAAACGTTTTTAAGTTTTCCTACTTTTTCTTCAAAAGAAAGATTTGGTTCTGTTCGTATGATAAAAATATCTTCAAAATCTTTAAAAAGTATTGATCCACTAGAAATAGATTATCAAAAATATTTGCATTATAAACACTTGCAATCCGAAGAATTGAATGGAAAAATTAATTCAAAAGAACTCTTTGAATTTTATGAAAAATATTCTGCTTCTATAAAATTCATTTCTGCTGAAAATTCCTTTGAAAAATCCTTTTCTGAAAATGATTATGTTTCTGTTGAAAGCTCTTTTGATGATATATTGTCTATACCCTCTAACGAGGAGACATATATATCCTCTAACGAGAAACAATACATACCCTCTAACGAGGAACAATACATACCCTCTAACGAGGAACAAAATATATCCTCTAACGAGGAACAATATATATCCTCTAGCAAGGAATTACACATAAATATGGAACATGGAGAATCATCTTCTATGACTATTCATAATCCAAGAAGACCAAATCCTCCTACTCCTCCACAAGAAGGTACAGATGATAATATGTATCATAGAGATACAAATGAAAGTTATGTAGATTCTTATATATTTAGACAAAGTAAAAGACATCCAAATTCTACAGTAAACCTAATATTTAATATAGATTATATACCAGCAAATGAATTACGAGATTATATAGTCAATTGGGAACAATTAATGGTAGGAACATCTACTTTAATACCAAATTCAGTAACACAAAGACTTTGTACTATTAGCCTGCGGATATTGGCAAGGAATAGCACTAAGGTGGTTAACATAATATGAAAAACTATGTCCAAATGAAATATTAGCACTTAATAATAATAATACTAGAAAATATGCTTTATATAGCATTTGCAAATTATTATATGCTGATTTAACTGGCGATGACATTACAGCCGAAGGCATAGATGAAAACATGTTATTAAAAATGAGACTATGCAATATATGCTATCTTGAAGAATTTGCAAATCAATATATTAGCTATATATTTAAGCTAAATACATTAGAAAAGAAAATATTTTGGATTACATCTTTCTTCTCTAAATTACCAATACCATGGGATTTAATGATTGAGAAAAAAATACAATAACCTTAGATAAGGTACTCCACACAATACAGGTGCCTTAAAAAAGGCCTGTATGGAGACCGTAAAGAAAACTTGCCAATTACAAAAGGCGAATAATCATCTTACAAAATATATACATAAATCGGATATAAAAACATCCTGTTGTCCTAAATATGATCCGGATATCAATTATCAATTTGGTTGTCCTCCAGTTTATGGATACAACAAATCCTTTTTTCCATATAAGAAAAAACATAAACATTCTAAGAAACAAAAGTACAAACAAAACTATAAACCCAAATATAAAAGGAAAAGATACAAAGTATCAAAGAAAAAATGGAAACCAGAATACAAAGAAAAATATAAAAAGTCTAAAAAATATAAAAAACGAAAATTTATCAAAAGCAACAAATTCAATCCTAAGAAGAATTGTATGTGCTTCAAATGTGGAAAAAAAGGTCATTATGCTTACGAATGTACTGTAAATATAAATACAGTCTGGTTATACGATTTAGAATCATATGATATATATTTAGGAACAATTGAAGATCTTCATAGTGAAACTTCTACCATATACGAAGTAGAAACTGTATATGATTCAGAAACAGAATCTTCTGAAATAGAAGATTTAAGTATAAATATAATGACTATAAATAAAACATATCATTCTGTTCAGATTATACCTTTATCGAAAACTGTAATATTACCCAAAAGGGAATCATTAAAATTTCCCGGGCATATACTATATGCGAATAAAAATTATAGTCTACAAAGATATCAAACTACAGAAATATACCTAGACTTAATTATAAAAATACCGTACGGTTACTATGGAGAAATCCAGAATCTGAGATTTCATACCATAAGAAATATCTTTATAACTTACGGATTGATAGAATCAATGACTGACCAAAATACTCATATAACAATGAAAAGTACAAGCTTAAAAAATAATCCTTATCAAATTCCTATAGGAATACCTATTGGGATATTGATAATACATAAATATGAAGATTTACCAATGGTTAAAGTTGAACAAGATCCATTACTTTCAACTTCTCCTCCATTAAGTCCAGAAATGACTCCTGGACAGACTTCTAGAGAAACTATATTTGAATACAGAGTATATATGAATACATTATCTAAAGTAGAACCCTATGAAACTCATAATACTAGTATTGAAAATAGTCAAGGTGAACAATACGAAATCACTGATGAAGATATTGAAAGATTAAAACTTTCAATACCTCATGCTAAACAGAATGAAGTATATAATCCTCAGTCAAAATTCAAATCATTATGGTCAAACAAAAATACATATATTTTTGAACGTATGCAAGGAAATATAGAATTAAAAGGAGACGAAGACTTCATCTCTATAAAAATATTAAATTTGGCACAGATTGAGAAATTATAACAAAAATATCCAAAAAAGAAATATCTACATATTGGATTAATTCAAATAAAAATTACTGGACTATTCAGATCAGGAATTGATACACCAATTATAATAATCTGTTGTGACGAAAGAATCATCAACAATCCTCTAAATAGTATACTCGGAGGTGCTAAATCAAACCTGGCAAACAGTATATTTGGAGTTAATATACATCCAGATTTTTGTATCAGTCTAAATGATATCAATATAGAAAAGGCATGTACTTTATCTATAAATCTTAAAGGAATAGAAATGCTACCTGGTTCTAAAGTTTTGGGTATTCAGTGAGAACATTGTTTAGTCCTAAACAAAACATCAACATTTAGATCAATTATACCTACACAATTTATAAAATTGTATGAAGTTGGAAATGGTAAAATTATCCAACCAAAATTAGTTAATATTAAACATTTGAGATATGACAATGAAATGCAAGTGTTCTTAAAAACATTAAAACCAAAAACACAACTTCCTATTAAAACTTTCATTGCTTCTGGAAACACTATTTCCACTACAATTATAAATACAACTATTCCTTGAAGTCTTAGTTCTATTGACTTCAGAAATACTACTCTACATTTAGAACCAAGTAGACCAAGTACTTTTATAGTCGATAATCTAGAAAATACTCTTTTAGAAGGAAGAACACAAAGAATCCTAAACCAACAAAGAAAGACTCAAGAACAAAATATTATAAGGTTACCAACCAGTTCTTTTGGACTTTCTAATGTTGGACCTTGAGATAAAATCTCAATTACATATCTATCTTCCTATGACTATATTATTGTCTGAAGAACATAAAAGCTTTACTATTCATACGCTATTAGATTCAGGAGCTAAAACTAGCCTTATTCAAAAGGCATTTATCCCTCAACAATTTTGGATACCATTAACTAAGAATGCTAAATTACATGATTTTATGGGAAGACCTGTTTTAGTCACCCATAAAACAAAATTACATATATCTTTCCCCGATATACATAATCAACATCATCACTATCATTTTGAATTCGCTTTATTACCAATCGATTTTGATATAGATTGTTTAGTGGGGATGAACAATTTTCGACATTATGCTCCTTTTAATACACATTACTTTACTTTCGATAATCATCCTATATCTCGTGTACATTTTCCTCTTCCTCTAGCACACACTGTTATGCCAGCACAGCGTGGTGAAGAACATCTTGTTGATACACACAAATACTTTTTATACATATCCCATTTCAGTTTCGTCTGATACTGAAAAAGTCATACATAGTATACTAAAATCTTTATATTCTAACAATCCTTTATTATATTTTGACAAAGCACCTAGATATTGTTCTCTGACTATCTTAGAACAATACAAAGATACCAAAATAAGAGTAAACAGTATAATGGTATCACCGTTAAACAAAAAAGAATTCTCAGAACAAATCAAAGAATTATTAGATCTCAAGCTTATACAACCTAGCACAAGTCCACATTCTTCTCCTGCATTTATGGTAAGAAACCATGCAGAACAGAAGAGAGGAAAAGCAAGAATGGTGATAAACTATAGAAAATTAAACAGTTATATAAAATTTGATGGTTATTTTATACCATCAGCTGAACAATTGATAAAACAAGTAAGTTTGACGCCAAATCAAGATTTTGGCAAATAAAGCTAGCCAATACAAAATCTATAGAACTTACAGCATTTAGCTGCCCTCAAGGACACTATGAATGGTTAGTAATGCCTTTTGGTTTAAAAAATGCAACACAAATATTTCAAAAATGGATGAACTCTATATTTGGACATTTACCATTTGTAGTAGTATATGTTGATGACATATTAGTCTTCTCACATACTCTAGAAGACCATAAACAACATTTACTACAAATTGCAAAATTATTACTCGAAAAAGGAATTATACTAAGTCCAAAAAAGATTAGTTTATTTAAAACTGAAGTAGAATTCCTTGAAAAATACATAAAGGAAGGTCAGGTTGAATTACAACAACATATATATTCAAAGATAAAAGAATTTTCTAAAACCTTTAAAACTCTAAAGCAATTACAGAGTTTTTTAGGATTATTAAATTACGGAAGAAAATTCATTCCTCACTTATCCTAGCTAGTACAAAACTTACAAGAAAAATTGACACAAGAACAGTCAAAATATAAAATAGAAAATGGTGAGCAACCTAGAAAATGGAATACTGATAAAATAAATATTCAACTATCTTCTGCTGAAGAAATGGAAATTGAGCAAATAAAAAAATTAATTACAAAACAGACCATATTATATTTTCCAAAAGACGAAGAATTAGTAATTCTTCAAACTGATGGTTCGGACCATTTTTGGGCTGGAATTTTAATAGCTAAACAAAAGAAAATAGTAGCCTATACATCAGGCAAATTTGCTAAACCCCAGCAAAAATATTCTACTTATGACAAAGAATTGTTAACTATTAAACTAGCAATAAAAAGTTTAAAAATTTATTTGCTTAATCGCAATTTTATAATTAAAACTGATAATAAAGCAGTTGCTCAGTTCCTAAAGAAAAGAACTATTAATAATCCAGAAGAAAATATACGAAAAATAAGAATTGCTTTATATCTTGAAATTTATCAATATGATGTTAAATATATTCCTAGTTATACTAATTATCTTGCAGATCTTTTAACTCGTCCTAATGGATGAGGAACGACTCAAAAGATTGAGGTCCATGGCTGAACAAGCCAAGTGGACGACTGTTCAAAACAACAAGAAGACCCCTCTACAGGGAGGAAACAGCAAAGGAGACAACCAAAAAATCCCTGAAAAGGGAGAGAGTTCAAGCACCTCAGTCTTGGGAGGTTCTACTACAACAACTCAGACCCCGACAACAATGGGAGAAAAAGCCTTTCCACCATCAGGCATGACTGTTCTACCAGTACAGACACCTACATCTACACCTTCTTACAGCAACATAGCTGCAGCCCAAAGAAGACTGCAAACTACAAAACCTATAGCAGCAGCAGTAGTTCGGGATTGGTATAATCTCGAATTAAAAAATTCAAATCCACATAGTTATGAACGATTGAATGGATGCTACCGCGCCATTCAGTCTAATGATTATTCTTCTTCTAAATACTGGCTCTCACATATAGAACAATTAGTTCTGTCAATGTTTTCTCACTATACACAGGAGAAGACAGAGAAACAGGCTATCATCAAAGCCACTACAGATCTGTGCAATTACACCCTTACATCTTAAAGTTCTGATTTAAGCCAAAAAATCGGGACTTGGTTTCAAGGCACTTCTCAAGATCAGTAGTATCTACGAGAAGTAATTCAAGACATGGAAATTGCAGATCAAGTATACCATCTACTGCCAGAAGTCTACAAACTTCTTGATCTATGTAAGATTGAGAATGAAAATACCAGGCAACTTGAGGCAGAATTAACTGTTCACAAAATGATAGGCCTTAACCAACAAAATATGATAGAGGATTCTCAGCTGAAGAACTTCTTTAAACAGCTGGAGGCTACTGACATCTTAGCCATTCTTCAACAACATGAGTTGATATGGAACGAGAATAATTCTCCTCGAATTATTACTTGTTTTCAGAACATTGCCAATTGCAAGAAAGCCATACAGCTAGGCCTTGTTCATGAAATATTTGTCAACTCTACACATCCAGAAGAATACCAAGATTGTATTCCCCAGGTATGTGCCAAAAGCATCAAAGCATACGCTTCTAAATACCAGACTAGCTTCTTTTTCAGAGTCTGGAGTACATGGGAGGAAAGAAAGTATCTAAAACTTTATCCTTCAGTTCAACTATGGGAGTTTCATGGGCATAATTACAGCCCTTCTTCTGTCTGTGAAAATCTTCCAGTTTTAGAT
Source organism: Dracaena cambodiana (assembly GCA_036321105.1). Lineage (NCBI taxonomy): Eukaryota > Viridiplantae > Streptophyta > Magnoliopsida > Asparagales > Asparagaceae > Dracaena > Dracaena cambodiana. Next base: position 17,928,425 of record JAYEPQ010000004.1, on the reverse strand, counting down.
TTAGAAGCAGAAACTAAAAAGGCTGCTCGTGAATTTTTTGATGAAGCCTACAAAAAAGCTTTGATAGGAGCTCATTCAATTAAAATTGAAAATACTATAGTGCTCTATGACTATATAGGAGCATTTGAAAATTCTGAAGTTAGAGTTCCGAAGATCCTCGAATTCCTGGCTAATCTACAGTTAGGAAAGCAAGGCACCAAAGCAAAAGATGAATTCTATGCTAAACTGGAGAATCCTGAAGATGAGGACCTAGGTGGAGAAGATGATCCTGACATCAGAGAGACTATGGATGAAGACGCCCTCCACAACATTATGCAAGACTAAAAGCATGGTGGGTCCAAGATTCCTCCTCTACTACTCAAAAGGAGATTCTTTCTTATCTCCTCCAGCTCACCCTCCACTCTACCGACAACACTTCAATTATTGTACTATTTTCAGCTTTTACTGTAACACTTTATTAAAGTATGTACTGTAGCTTCTTTTTAAAATTTGTTTTTTGTAAACTTTAAAGATTCCTTCCTATCTGAAGGAACCAAAAAGATTATAAATAGAGGCTTCGGCCAAGAGAGAAGGTAGAGCTTACCAAGCCTTCCTCTTTTTTAGCTTTTCGAGTTCTGAGATCTTTAGTTTCTTCTCCAGCTTTTAAATTTTCTTTTTGTGAATAAATCTCTCTGCTGTGAATAAGAGCCCGCTGTCGGAATTTGAAATTGATGACTAGATTAAAATATATAACTCAATTAACTTAGTATTCGCCTATATCAATATCTGAGTTCCTGAATTGTTACGGATGATACAAAAGCTTGAGGATTAGGGTCATAACATCGATAAAGAACTAGAATATCCTATTTCCTCTTATGTAATTCATTGTATTATGTTATTTTTTCAACTGTATCCAAACTTTGTTCCAATCAATGAAAAGTCAAAATTTGGTGAATTTTTCTATCGTAATTATTGAGTGTTATTATGACAAATTTATTATTCCACCGGAGACTTTAGCATATTCAAACCGAATATATTATCGGTTTCTGCTACACGTGATTGTATACCGTATATTGGGAATGGGGCGTGACACGTAACTTCCTCATAGTTTCGAAAGAGAACATCTTAATGTTAATAATAACAACCACTTCTTCTATAACTGAAAATGTTGCAATGTACTGTATGAATATGTAGCAAATTTATGGTCGTCATTACAAATTGTCATCCTCGTCATGAAATCAAGCAAATGTAATGCAATAAACTAACTATATATAACTTCTAATGGGACATGAATGAAATATATTGGTTTTCCTGGAATACCTACATAAGACACCTCTGGTGGTATAATACTAGGATCAGTGGAACTTGATGAACCTCGAAAAGAATTCAAGAAGAAACAGTAGGAGTTACCAGAAGAGACCCAGTCTCACAGTCTGTCTCTTGACTCTCTTAGAAGAAAAGATCTAAATTTATTAGATGAATTGGCTTCTTCTCGTGTGTAAAGTATGTGTGAATCTGATAGTCCTAAAGGGAAAATTCTAATGGCTTACTACAGAAACAATTATGGGGACAACTATCTCATGCTTAGTCCTTTTCTCTATCCTAGACGTGACAAGTGAGCACCTAACATCATGTACGGACGTACTAGACTCCACTAATTCATTGTCACTGTCACTAATACTAGCATCATGAGCATAAACCTCATCAAGTATGGGTATACTACACCAACTCGTCCACAGCATTACTAGTATCTCAGAAGGAACATGAAGCTTGCCATGAGTGTGTACTAGATTCTACTAGTACATCCTCAATGCTAGAAATTCCAGAAGGAGCATAAACATCCTCAACATTTCTTGACTACTAATGTCATCATTATGCATAATATTAATATGTTACTCTTTGAAGATCACTGCTCATAGTGTCAATTTACCTCACACTTAGAACACTAGGCCCTAGCTTCAAAGTGAATCGTCTATCCAAATGTTATCTGAAAGACAATAATAGCTATAAAGTGAAAAGAAATACCTCTTCCACTGACTTCACAATATTTAGGAGCATCTCACATTAAGATCAGACTTCAATCCATTATAAAACATTTATAAAATAGAATAATGATCTATCTGAAAACCATATTTTAAAACAAGGTTATCAAATTTAATTATATAGTCTTCTAGAGATGAGTCTCTCTAATGTAGAGGAAACAATTGAGAACAGATTTTTTTCTCAAGTTTTTCCTTCATCTCATCTTATGTACGGTAGGCCTGCAGTTCGCTAATTTTATTGCAACGATGTTTCAGTTGACTTTTACTAGCCCTTGTAATTGAACTTAGCAGACCTGATTCTACATTCATCTAAAAGTTTAGACGTGGCGAAATAATAGTCCATGTCCTGTTCGTTAGCCATTCATAAAAATCTTGTGGGTCATAAACGTCATGATTGTCATAATTCCTAATGCAATTTTGTGCTTCAAAGTTTCTAGACTCCATCGTATGTAAACATGCATTAGACTCTAGAGGACACCTAAATCTTTAACTAATCTTAGTCACGTTCACCACCTAGCTTGATATTTACTATGCAATGTAATACCAAAAAGATAAAGGATGATTATGCAAAAATTGGAAACTCAAACCGAACTAAATACATTCACTTAATGTCAAATAAAAATTTCTAAAATGCTTTCTAAATGTTGGAAAATGCAATCCTATGTGATGATGCTACGAGCGACGAATGAGCAATAAATATAAATAATTAGGCATGATAAGCTACAAAGAAATGCGCGCTCTATAGAATTTGCAGGAATAAACAATTGAAGAAGTCGATCAAATTACTATATCACTGGAGGGGCACATGTAGGATCATGTAAGATTCTTCAGAAGATTGTGCATAATTGAAAAAAGAAACCTTGCATAGGAGAATTGGAAGAAAGGTTGAATCCAACTGGAAGGAGGCTAGATTGAAAATGACTCCAATCAGGCTTGAAACGAACTCTAAACGAGCTTCAAATGTTTTCAAAACCCTTAACAATCTTAAATTGCTCTATGGGTCTATTTTATGACAAAACGGGTCAGGCTCGGAAGCTTGTGGACCCATCTTGGATACTAAGTCAGCTCATGTCAGTTTGTGTTCAGGGATGGCTTGAGTCGTGTGCATGTGGTCGTATTTGGCTAGATGGAGTCAATAAAGCCGATTCGGCTCAGGATCATAAAAGCAGATCTAAGACTAGTCAATTAAGTTGGAGTATCTGACGGACTCAAGAGGATTTGACAGATGTTGGATTAAGGAGCTGGCAACGGTGATGGGGAACAATAGACGATGTCAAGGCGACATGATTCTTTTCAGGGTACTTCTTTTTGGACTTAGAATGAGATTTTCCTTATCCACTTTAATTCTTGTTTTCAAATCTATCATGTTCCATCAACGCATCTGAACTTGAATCCTAGTGAACCTTTTTTTTGAGTTTTCAATACTCATTCTTCATCAAAGCATTAGACATATCTTCAAGTCTAATTTTAGTCTTCATGTAAAGTAGGGTGGTAGTTATATGCTCATATGAATCAGGTAGTGAGTTCAATAATAATAATAAGGTTTTTCTTCATTTAGAATTTCTACATTTAAATTTTGTACTTCTTTAAGTATCTTGTTAAATTCATTGAGTTATTCAGATATAGAAATATTTAATTTGTGTTGGAATCGAAAGAGTTTCTTCTTTAAATAGATATGGTTCTCTATGCTCTTTGTCATATATTTGTCTTCCAACTTTTGCCAAAGATCACTTATTATAGTTTTCCTCATCACAAAATACTTCTGGTACTTTGCCAAACAAAACCTAATTGTTCCACAAGCCAAATAGTTTATCTTCTACTATTCAACTTCCATCACGTCCTCGGGCTTATCTTTTTCAAACGCCATCTCCAAATCTTGTTGAAACAAAACATCCATAGCTTTACATTACCACATGCCGAGTTTGTTACTTTCATCGTACTTTTCCACCTCAATCTTAGCGTTAGTCACCGTGGATCTTGAAGACATTGAGGACTTCGAAAACTTCGCTAGAGTCAATTGTGGTACCGACAAACCTGAAGTTGAATCTCCTAACATTGGTTTTAGAAAAAGGTCTCACTTTTTAAAATATCGAATAGCCCTAATCTCCTAAAATCCTTGAAATTAAACGCGGTTGCTCTGATACCACTACTTGTGGAACTGTAAGTAATAATCAAAATAGAGAATTAGGGTTTATTAAGATTTAACAGATAAATCGATAAAAATAGAAACTTTATAGAGAGAATAGATCAAACCAAAGAATACCACAGATTTACATGGCTCAGAGCAAGTTATACGTCTACGGGCTAGTTCAAACTTCATTATTGATAAGATTTTCAATACAAATCTTAGAGCTCTCAAAATTACAAATTGATCTTTCAAGAAGAAGACGTCTACAAACCTATCAAAAAGGTTTGTAAAAGAGAGTCAATCCAAAATCTAAATAGTATACTAAGGAGACCTTCACATACCAAAATCCTATCAAAACCCTCTTATATAGACAAGTGAAATAGAGATTGATTAACATAATTCTGAGTCCAGAATCACCTCATAAATCCAAACAGTGTCTTGCGTCATCGAGCGCAAGAATCTGCTATCAATGGCCATCATCCCTGGGCACTGCCATTGGTACACGCGATCGCTGGCAGTGGCACCATCGTTAGCAGTGGGGCCATCAATGGCCATAATCTGGGCCATCATTGGCCAAAAATAATCGAGCCAATCTTTCTACAGTTGCTACAGTTGCCTACTCCATAATGGATGATTTTATCAGTAGCGGTGAAAAGTCAACTAGACAATCAATGCTAAGTCATTAATTCGGTTAAGGAGGAAAATATATAGTTCGAATCTCGATCCATATGATGGTAACGGTCAGATAGAAGGTGCAAGACTGGCTATTGATTATCCAGATGGCTCTTCTCCTAAGAGACTACTTGCTTGAATAATACCACTCCAGTGTCTCATCCACAAACTACCTTTCAAAAAAGAAGGGGGAATTTTGGGGATATCCATTTATTCTAACTCATTTTTTGGCATATTCCCTTCCTACTATAGTAGGAGAGCAAGCTGATCTGGTGAGAAAGACGTTCCATTCTTTTCTGCTTCTACTTTGACTGATAAGCCTGAGTTACCTGGAGCGGGAGAAGCTAGTGTTGGCTATTAATACTGGGGGAAGCCCTACCTAGTTGAATGATGAATTCAGTTCTTAAGTCAGTCAGGAAGAAGTCTCATATTGTTAGTGGTCTACTCCTGCGTGATCCATTTCCCGGAACGAGTAAATTGAATTCCGTTCCTGTGGGGATCTACTGCACCACAATGAGAATAAGAAGCAAACCACTCTAGTCAAATTGAGGCAGGTTACTTCTAGAGTGCTTCTCATAGAGAAACGTAACCTACTGAACCTTCAACCATTAGAACAGTCAACTGTCAAAGTCTTGCGCTCTTTTCTGGCAAGTCACGATCTTGAATCTCATTTGAAAGTTTGGAGTCTCTCCATGAGTGAAAGGATTCCACCAGAACTTCGCTTCACTCAAATGTAACCTAGAGCAAAAAAGGATGCTCTTACTGAACCTACCCTGGAAAGTCGATACCCTCCTTTGGGTGTAGTGGCATCAACAATTCCATAAATCAATGAGAGAAGTTAGGAGACATGGGGCTGAAGGAAGAAAATCTAAATGTTCTTTGAGGACTTAAGGGTCGTCTTTGTCGCCTCTCTCGGCCATCATAACAGGCACACTGCCCCCTGATGGCCTAGATGAGAATTCACGGGAATGTGGAGTAGCTCTAGTTGAAGATCAAGGCACTGTTAAACCCTTCTTCCTTTTCATATGCTCTAATTGACGCAGTTGATGGAGTTAAACAATGACTCCTTCATGCCCTGACACAGCAGAATACAAAAAACAATGCAGCGCCATGAATCAGCAAGTCTAATATATGTAAACACATATCACCCCCTTTGGAAACCTTGTTACCTGTAGCTATCTCCCTGCGCTTTAGAGGAGTGTAGCTTTCATTGATTAATGTTAAGAGCAAATCTCTTTCTTTTCCCTGTACCGATGGCTCCACATTTCTTCGTCTAGGCATGAGGCATACTTGAAAGTGGTGCTACTCTCCATTCTTGCAATAACTTTCCACAGATTCTATTTAAGTTGCATAAGTAGGACCTCGTTGCATTGTCTTCCTGCATTTCAGCGTTGTACGGACCATGATCCCCACAACTAGTAGTTATGGAGTTTCTTGTTTTCACTAGCTTCGATGAACTGATTGATAGGCCAAAAGTAGTTGCAATATTTTCTGAGATCGAGTCACTTTCCAATTGGCAAAATGAGAGAGTCAAACCGATTCCTATAGCTATAGTCAGTCTTGCTACCTCTTGCGTGGAGTTGCCGCCCAGCAAACTACGACTCGAAAGACTTCATACTCCCGCACGCATTCCTTCTACCTCGCATGCACGACCACTATGTTTGCTTGGTCTTCACTTGACAGTTCGCCATATCAAATGGGAACCAAACGAAATTATGCATTTCTAGCGGATGAGTTTCTCCCAATTATATTTGGTAAGAGTGGCTTGCTGTGACCATTACTCCACTTTTTTTTGTTCAGGGAACGTATGAATTTCCTAAAATGTAGATAAAACGAAAAAGGGAGTTTAGGGATAAGAATAGGAATTACAATACCATTGTCCTCCAAACTCTACTACAACATATAACTAACCCAAAAAATTGATGTTGGTAGCAAGACTTGCTCGGATTCCTCAACTTTTTTCGCCTGCAGCACCGGATTTCCTTGTAATTGTTTTTAGATCATTTTGATCAGTTGAAATTACATCGAAAATTTCAAAGATGTTGTTTGACTTTCTGAATCATTTTGTTGTGCATGACCAAAAGATGAATAACAAAATTCGAATTGAAATGAAATCTTAGAAGGAATCAATGAAATTTTTTAGGAGAAATCAATGAATCAACATCAATACAAATCCTGCTTTTATGTCAAAGGTTATGTTTCTTACATCAAAAACACCATTCCTCTTCAATTCCCTTTTCTATCTCCCCTTCTTCATTTCGATTGTGCATTGGAGGGCTTAACTAAAATATCATTTGATTGATAGCTGTTCATGCAAAAAGGGCGTCTCAAGGGGCCCTAAGCCACGTAACAAAATGGGTCCTTGTTTATATTGAGTATTAGCTGAGGTGTAATTAAATGCTACAGACTACTCTATACATCGAGGACTGGATAGGCCTGAAGACCTTGGATGATGCCGGACGAGTCAAGTATCTTACTGTGCCGGGAAGGCATCTTGAGATTTCACAAAGTGATATAAAAATGCACGTGCTGCCTTATTTGGTGGATGAATTACCGGCAAGCCTGAATGAAGAACCATCGTCTGTTTCAGCAGGATATTTATCATCATGGGATGTCGCTGCAAAAAAATTAGGAGCAAAGGATGATGTTCCTCTACTTTCACCCTTCAGGATTGAGGTGGATGAGTAGCAAATACTCCATATTAAATTGATCCAGCAGCCCGTAACATTGTAAAAATCGTGATATTGATGCCCTAAAATTATTGGACAGTGGAAGCTACTAGTGAATTTTCTTGTGTAATACAAATACAAACTATCAGTGTCACTTGTAAAAATCGTGATATTGATGCCTAAAATTATTGCAAAGTGGAAGCTACTATACTTGTGACTTATGTAATACAATACAAACTATCAGTGTCACTTGTAAATGAAGTCAATGGGAACACAGTTCTACGAATTCAGCTCAAGTTCTGATTTACTGTGTATAGTTGTTAACAGTTTTGGTGTCCATGCCCCCTTATCCATTTTCTTCTTCTGAGATTTGATGCATCTTTCTATTGAATTCAGTCATATCTGTATCCATTCATGACTCCGAAATAATTATATATTGGTATCCACACTTTATCCGTTTGTACCCCATACACTTGCCTGGTAGTTACGCATATACGTGTGCATGCACGGAGGAGAGCGAAGAAGTACCACAATACAAGAAAACAGGGATATTCGGGACGAGAAAAGTGTCTTACCTCAACGTATGAACTCCTCCAAAAATGTCAATAACTTGAGAGGACTTGCACATAAAAATGAGCAAAACTTCAATACCCCCGACTTTGTTGGCTTGGATATTATCCACAGTATCCAAAATGCTCCCAATCAAAGTAGGGGGTGTTGAAGCGACCCTTGATATCAATATGCTCCACATCAAAATGGGGTGTTGAAAGACTGAATGGAGGCAACAGTATATCCTACAGGGGTCTGTCAAATGCTTTCAAGAAACAAGTTGAAACTATTGCAGGTGGGCGGGGGTTGGGTTGTGCGTGTGGGTGCATGCGTGCATGGGAAGCATGCGGGTGCTCTGGCAGGCGTGTGAGAGAGACCTAAATAACGCTCTGACAGCTATAGCGTGTGTATGTTGAAGGGAGGGAAGGAGGGAGGCAGGGAGAGAGACTGCATAATGATACGAGTATCAAACATCTGTCTGGAGTTGTGAAAAATGACAGGTGAGACCAGTCACCAGCTCTTCTGAAAAGGAGACCAAGAAGAAGAAATTAAACTGATTGCAGCTTCTTATAAAACTTGTCACGATGCAAAATATGCATGTTGTAAGGAGTTCGGTTTGTACGTGCCTGGTCTATTAGCATATCTCATGATATTTGACAAATTCAGCATATCTCACTAATTTCGGATATCTTTCTAAATTAGTATATTTGACAAATTCTCTAATATTTAACAAATCCTCTAATTTATGAGCATATTTCATGATATTTTCCTAACTTAGCATATTTGACTAATCTTTCTAATTAGACTGATTGAGAATTTTATGTAATTAGCATTAATTTGTATATTATTTTATTTTTGCCTTTTTTGTTTGCCCCTTCACTTATAAAATGATGATCATTGTACAGTTTATTTACACATCAGAATACAAAGCTATTCTTCTATCATAGTTCATAGTTTTATCATAGTATCAGAACCTCTATGAGCTCTGACTTTTTTTTCCTGAGGTCTCTAACCTGCGCCTTGATCCATTGACCCGCTCTTGTCGTCTTGTTCTGCGACCCATCGATCCGCGCAACACCCTTTTCATCCGTGTCCTCTGATTCGGTCAGTGTCATCATTTTTGTATGACTTCTTCTAATAAGATTACTCGTCCTATACAGATTGTTTTGGATGGTACCAATTACAATACATGAGCTCAGTAAATGTCAGTTTTTCTTATTGGTCGTCGCTTATGGAGGTTTATCGATGGGTCCAAACTAGCACTCAGTAAGACTGACTCTGAAAGTGCAGAAAAATTTGATGAGCAGCTTGAGAAATAGGAATGTAATCGTTGTAATATCTTCTATTAGTTTATTAATACCTCAGTTCTTTCTATGCAGAGTCTGTTACTAAAGTTTTAAAATGCCAAACTTGCATGGGATTTTTTGGCAAATCGATATAACTGTTCTAGTGATGCTGCTCTCCAGTTTCAATTGGAATCTAAGTTATATCAAATGCGTCAAGAGCCAAGGTAGTCTATTGCTGAGTTTCACTCTCAGGTTAGTAGTATTTAGGATCAATTCTCTCAGGATGATCTAGTTTTTTCGGATGAAAAGTCTAGCCATTTTTTTTGCAGATTATCGAGATTGCCGTCAGTTCATCCACTTTATGATGCATATTCACGATGATTTTGAGAGTACTATAGCTTCGCTGCTCCGTCGATCTCCTCTTCCTATACTCGAGACTGCTCTCACAGAGCTTATTTCAGAGGAGACACGACAGAAAACTCATCGTGTTCATTCTAACTTGGTCATAGTTACTGCAACTCCTAACTCCTCTGTCTTAGCCCCTTCAGCTGTGGCTGCTGCTTCCGCTAAACCACGCCTCTTCAACGGTCATTGTTATTATTGCAAGGAAGAGAGTCACCGCATCTCTGATTGTTTTTAAGGAAAAGGCTAAAAATGCAAGAGATGCTCTAAAAGCTCAAATATTCAAGACTGTTGCTGCTGCTTCTACAAGTTTATCCTTTTCGGACAATCTATCTGCTCTCTCTCTTTGCAGCTGACTTTGAAGCCATTATCAATTAGGTTCTATCCCGTACTTCTACTGTTTTCTCAGTCTCTGCAGGTAAATTATCTCCTTAGCTTTTTGATACTGCTTGTTGCAATACATGACTTCTGATTCTTCTCTCGTATCTAATAAAATATCTCTCGAGCCTGCTCCTGTCATGTATATTGATAATGGTTCGTATATGTCTGTTAGTCATATTGGTTCTGTATCTACTTTTACTTTTCTCTGTGCCTAATACAGTGCTATTCTTCTCTCTCAGTTCATAGTTTTATCATAGTCAAACTAGAGCGAAGACAACTTAAAGCTAGTCATGAAGATGATCTACGTGCATGCGAGAAACAGAAGCTTCATTAAAAGGTGTGTTCGCTATTGAGTAATTGTGTTCCATTATGCGATTCAATGCAGTATTACATCATAAGCATCTAAAACCTTTTAGATCTTTGTGCTGGAGATGAAGATCTTGTCTAAAAGAACTTAATTAGTACAATAATTCTATTTTTTTTTTTTTTTCCTTATCTTTCTGTTTTCTCATCGTTTTCTGCAGAAATTTCAGGGTTATTCACCTACTTGTAAGGGGGTAAAAAAAAAAAAAAAAAAAAAAGGTACTTTACCAAGTCTCGCCTAACTCAGCCCCCAGGCTTTCGTGGCGATGAAGGGTAAAATCAGTGAGGTGCAACAAAACGAGAGTATCCCAAAAGTTTTTTATATTTGTATCCTTCATTTGGCATGGATATCCAATTCTACCGGTTACATTATTGACATGCATCATTTTTTTGAAATTAACCAATAAGATTTGATAAGGGTTTCCTCCCCAGTACGCAAAAATGATGATCAGAGTTCGCGAATGCAATGAAAGAACAGTCGGATTAAATTGCATATGATGTATAAGTTGGAGAACAACCCCACAGAACTTGGATTGAGATGAAAACAAAAAACATTGTAGGAATTTTTTTTTAAAAAAAAAGGGGTTTTACATATATGTCATTTAAATCTTTAAATATTAGACTTTAACTGCTGAAATCTTCATATTTTTATTTAGTCTTCTAAATCTTTTAACTTACTTCATTTTAGTCCTTCTAAATAATTTTTGGCATGAATTTCCTATTATACTCCTGAAAGAGAGGGAAATAACAGTTATCTTCCCTCTTCCTTCTTTCTTCCTCTTCTTATTGAGTTTCTCTCTCCATTCTTCTCTTCTCTCTCTCTTCCTTCCCAATTAATTTCTCTCTTTCTTCTTTCTTTTTTTTCTAACCCTATATCCAATGGAAAGGGGAACCTAGTAAGAAAAGGAAGAGAGGAGGAAGAGGAAACGGAGGAAAATAACTGATATTTTCCTCTCTGGAAAATTCAGACTAAAAATTACTCAGGAAAACTAAAGTGAAGTAATTTAAAGAATTTGGGGACTAAAATCAAAATATAAAGATTTCAGGGACTAAAGTTTAATTTTTAAACATATAAGGGACTAATAAGTAAAAAACCCAAAAACATGACTAGGAAAGAAGTATGCTTGCCATTTAAAGCAACACGGTTGCCTGTGTAACTCTCGCTAATGCTCCCTTTTGACAGTTCTTTGTTTTACGGTATCCAAGAAAGTGTAGAGACACTAAACTTCAGTCAATGAAGAAGATCAGTTTATGTGAAAAATTACCTTCAGAAGTTCTGAATTGCGTCTCATTGATGAAGTTGTCTAACCCACATCTTAAGCCCAATTGGTCAGGGAAATTACACACATTATTTAAATCAATAGTAGAAAACTAAATTGAACATATACTCAACCTTAAATCAAAACCAAAAGGATATGATCATAGCCAACATTTGCATAAACAACTCGACATCTGAGTGCTTGCATTGCAGGCCAACGTCGATGGATTTATATATGGTTAGAAAAAGACATCAACATCCTAAACTTAGCTGCTTGGTTCAGGATCAAAGAAAGTAAACGTAATACTCAAAGATGGGTATACGTAAAGTAAAGGTCACAGTAATCTATCTACCATGTGCAACTGTTGGGGGATAGAATCCCCCAATCAGGATCTCAAAATGTCATGAGATCACCACATCAACCAAAAGAGATAGAAGATTGCAATAAACACAAGAAGAATACAAAAAATAATATGGTTCGGCCAACTAAATTTGATCTACGACAACCATGAGAAATAAAACTTATAAGAACATATCCAATTATCTTTTTATCTTTCTAACTCAACATATCTCTCTATTCTAATAATAAACAAAGCCCTCTCATATCTCATATGACATACATCTTTTATATATATATATATATATATATATATATATATATATATATATATATATATATATATATATATATATATATATATATATATATATAAAAGAAAATGGGAAATTCATCGGTGGAAAAGGGAGTTCCTTCACCACCGCTTAGCTGGCCCGATACAATTATTACACGTAGCGCCACTTAAGGTAACAAATAAAAGAACTCTCTTAATCGTCCTTTGAGTGGCGTCACGTGTAATAATTGTATTGGACCACCTAAGTGGCGGTGAAAGAACTCTCTTCACTGTCAGTGAATTTTCCGTTTAATATATATATATATATATATATATATATATATATATATATATATATATATATATATATATATATATATATATATATATATATATATATATATATATATATATATATATATATATATTATGTATGTGTGTGTATAGTGGTATTATTCAAACCCTATCAGGATAGTACTATTATCATCTAATGGTATTCCAAGCTAATTAGAATATTGGTTATCTGACATGAGTCCAATTGGAACTCATTGTGATCTCGGATTAAATCTGCATACTGAACGGATGCGAGACATTAACCTGACAGCAACAACAATGGAGGTTATCCTAGATACTAATATGCATATGTACATAACCGGTTATTCACATATGTGGAAGCATGCATATCGTGAAATGCAAGGCACAGAGTTGGAGATACACTCATCCTTGCGATGTTTCTCTTGTATCTGATATCTTCGTCTATAATGAAAACCACCTTACCTCCATATTCATCTTGATATGTGAAGATTTACATGAATTTTGAACAAGTGAAGAGTAAACAATATTAATATAGACGTATTTCAGGTGTGCCTCTTGTGTACCCAAGGTGATTGATGAAGAAGAGCCAGAAGTTTGAGAAAATTAAGAACTAGCATTGATCAAACGGTGGCTCACTTGGAAACTTGCTGTCACTGAGTTTGTGACGAACATAAAACAATTTGGCAACTTTCCAAGAGTTTGTTTGCAAATGCATACTTAGGCAACTTAGGCTCTGTTCGATCTGTAAGAAAATGGAAGAAAAAAAAAAAGAGAGAGAGAGAGAGAGAATGAAAGAGAGAAGAAAAGAAAAGAAAAGAAAATAGAAAAATATTTTTTCCTTAGTAAGAAAATTTTTCTTTTCTTTTAAAATTTCCTCTCAAACCAAACAACAAAAAATATTTTCTTTCTTATTTTCTTCTCTCTTCCTTTATTTTCCCTCAATACCAAACAGGGCTTTACTGTTCTTTTGAGGAGCTAGGATTGAGATTCTTGTGGACTTCGTAATAATCCATTTAGCAGAGACTTTAGCCTCGGATTTCTTAATTCCTTAAAATTTGGAAAAGTATTTCAGAGAAAAATGTAAATATTATTTTCCTTCATTGGCATCTTATGGCGCAATTTCATAAAAATTGTATAAAAATTAAAGGATGAATGATACCATTCGGATCAAACTATTCCTATTAGGTAGTGGAAATAAACTTGGAGACAAAAATAACTTTTCATTCATAAATTTGGATGAACAATGTATTTCTCCATCCCTAACAGGCTAATAACTTAAACGATAACTCCAATTCTCCAAATACCAAAGAGTTATCATTACTTATTAGGAGTAATACACAACTATAAAATGTCTTTTATACAATTCTAAACCACACAAATTTCTAAATAACTTTAAATTTCCAAAATGAATCAATTTCAAAGTAAGCATTAATAGTTAATGCATACATCTGCATCATTCTCTCCCAGTTAAAACTTAATTTGTCTCCAAATATTCCACTTTTACTCTGTATAATATGGAATGCGATTACAAACATTAAATATAGTCAGAACACAACATTCACCAAGTATTTGTTTTTCCAATCTCTTGAGAACTCGTAATGACCGACTCTTGTATACCTGTTTCCATTATCATTCTTTCCTTCTCATTTTTTTTTTTTTTTCATTTACATTGTATTTCTGTTTAGCCATAAAAAGAGATGTGATTCCTGAATATGAATGAAGAAATCCAGCTTCATCCTATGGACTTGGTCCAGATATAAATGAGGGTGGATACAGGCACCCGAATGGGACGAAACTATGTAGACCATGGGGGGATCCTATGGACTTGGTCCAGATATAAATAACGGTGGATACAGGCACCCGAAGAGACGAAACTATGACCATGGGGGGCCATGACGCCCCGGCCCACCCGCCCTTGGATGGAGGCCCCCACATGGCTCCATGTCACGAGTCACCTTATTGGGCTTAAATAATTATCAGTAAGAATAAACTTCTTTAGTATGAAATTATTTGGACCAATGAAGTTATTAATAATAATTTATTTGATTTTTTACTATGAAATTATTTGGACCAATGAAGTTATTAATAATAATTTATTTGATGAATCAATTAGCATTTACGATTACACATTATTTCTATGCGAGTGAAACTTTTTTTTTCCCAGAGGTGGCTTCGCCTATTTTGTTTCGAGGGAAAAAAAAAAAATTACGAGAGCACCGCTTCATATTTTTTTATTCCTAGATAAAAGAAAAAAAAAATCATACGAGAGTACCGCTTGCATCTCGAAAGTCAATGAAAATTGAGAAAATTGAGAATCAACTGGTTACTTAGTTCCACAGTGGATATCTCTCTCAAATTTGATGTGCCTTATTTTATTCTTATTTTATTTTTTAAAATTAGATTGATAGATTACATTGAAATTCTTGTTTTTCAATTCTTGTTTATTATAAGCGATTGTTGCAATTTTCTTTACTCTAATTAGTAAGATAATTATCTAGTCTTAATGAAATATATCGGTAGTATTTGTTATAACCATTTACTTGTTTGATGAAATATATAAGTGAAATTTTAAATTAAATTTAAAATAGATAATATTTCTTTTAGTTAGATAAGTAAATACTTCTTATTTACAATTTTAGAGATGCTCTACAAGTAACAAAACTACACATCTTCAGCATACAATTTTAACTGTCGATTTACATCACCTCATATTTTCCCCGGTATGTTTCACAAGATTTCAGCTACAGTTAAAACCACAATTGATGATTAATTAGGGACAATGATTTAAGTTTAACACTGTACATAATCATAATTCTTGCTATTTTTAGCATGCACTCGCCCTCTACTTGTATAATTTCAAAAGCCAAATCAAGTTGGAGAAGACCAGATGAATACTTTGAGAGATGGTTCATTAAAAATAAAAACACAACAAAAAGAAGGCTAAGCTGTTTGCATGCTTTTCCAACCCAAAATAAAAAATAATAATAATAAAAATACAGACAACAAGTAAAATATCTAACATGATCAAACTTCAATAAAACATAACAAAAAACATACATAATCCTTCTTATTTAGCCATGTTATTATATGAGCAATAAAAGAGCAACAACAGCTATGATGCACGCTCGTTCAAGAATTGGGCAACAATTGGAGGAATACCAACGCCGGCGTAGGAAGTTGCAGCTCCTCTTAAAGCAAAAAACTAATCAATATCTTCCAAAATAATTCAAAATTACTTGACTCACTAAATAGATAATTCAAACCAATCCAATAAGGTGGAAAATGATGATGATTTGTGGCACAAGGTTCACAATATAAATACATCAGAGTGAGTGGGTGTGCTTCTAAGGCAGTCTGAGTACATGAAAACCTAAATTAAACTTGTACAAATTATTTTTGTCCTTAAACCTGCATCACAAACACTCTAATAACAAAGTTCACAAGTAAGAAATACGTAAAGTACAAAACTGACAGATACTGGTATTTCCTTCTAACAGCCAGCACCTTCGTTTACACGCGGAATAAATTTAAATTAAACAAGACGCCCTTATCATCAGATGAATCAAACCAAGAAATAACTAATGAATAATATAAAGTTAGCTCCAACATAGTCCTATCTATATTGAGGTTGTGAAGGACCAGGACCTGGAGATCACGATGATCTGCTTCCCCATGCGAGATAAAGGAAGCCTCGGTGATAAAGAATTACACATTGCTTAGCCCGGAACCTATACATGTGTGTGCATCATCGTGTGCTGATCGATGCGGGGGAGATGGAGAGAGTTTCTGCCATCAGGCATGAAATCTGTGGAGGATCACTTTTCTGAACCAGATTCTACATTGAAGATTCTAGCTGGTGATGTTCCAGATTCCTGAGTACAATTCTTGCAAAGAGTTTGGCTTCTATTGGAGCTGTAGCAGAAGCAGCTGCTGCACGTAAGATCCGCGCAGACCCTGCTGTCTGCAAGAGGCCTGCATGGTGCATAGCATGCCTACCCCCAGGAATAGTAAACTGCAATTTAGAGTGCAAGTAGTTGTTAGAAAATGTGATTCGCGTTAAACACCATTAGCAGAAATAATGAGAGAATAAAAAAAAAGAAAAAATAGAAAATAGAGGAGATAGAGATGTATATAACTCCAGAGTCCAGAGTAAGGTCTTTCAAGGGGAACCCTTCTAAAGTTACAATATAAGGCAGACACTAGAGGCTAGAAATAAAAACATATGGTAAAGCTTCACTCAATCTTTTAAATAAAATTTAAAACCTGTAACTCTAGGAGATAATTATAGTGAGGTATGTCAAAATGATTAGGGTGCAGTTAGAATGTCAGAGAGTTAGCAAGCTCTGGTAGTGTCACTATATCGTAACAAGGCATTGGGCAATTAACATTTACCATTAATAAGAAAAAACTGGAAGCGGAGTTTCATTATACTAAAAGAAGTGAAAAGGATTTGCAAAATATCAATGGAAGATCCATAAAGGAGGAAAACAAACTAACATTGTTAAGTGTAATCGTTACTTATCCACACGGTTATTAAACCATATTATGCTTCTTATAAAAGGGTGATTTAGATACATACCCTCCAAATCTTTCCATACTTAAATTACCTTCCACTTCTTCATATTTGCCTATTTCACCCTAGAAATACTTGAGTTCACATTTTCCTATTCACTCTTGAAATAGTTGAGCTTTAAATTACCTTCCATTTCTTCATATTTGTCCATTCACCCTTGAAATATTTGAGTTTTACATTACCTTCCACTTCAAATCTGCCTAGTCACCCTCGAAATCCATAGTAGTTTTAAATTATCTTCCACATAATCATATTAGTCTATGCACCCTCGAAATACCTGAGTTTTTTATATTCCTCGTCTTTCTTGCCACATTTTTCTTTGGATGGTAAAAGGATGAAATGTCCTTCCTACCCCTAAGATTTCCTCTCCTGACCCTTTCTTCTCAAACCTTCTCCAACTTGTGCTAACCTCGGATCTTACAAAGAAAGAGAAGGGAAACAAAAACAAATCAAAATTCAGTGGAGAATCTTAACTGAGATTACTACCAGATTCAGTTTAGAATTCAATTAAGAAGAAATAAAGAAATGACTCAGGATGACTTTTAGAGATTGGGTAGAATGAGGGCATGAGGTACAGTGCATGATGACTTTGCTGGTGATGGAGTTAGAAGGGTAATGAATGGGTGGTTCTAATCTCGATTCAGTCGAGGAGTTGAGGCTCGAGTTGATCTTAGTGTTGTTGGGTTGCAAGATGCAATAGATTGTGTTCAGTACAAATGATTGTTGGTTTAGATCAGGTTTGTCATCTTCTTCTTGTGGTGGTACTGAATCCACCGATCAGAATGGTGAGATGGAGGTGGTCATGGTGAGATGATAGACGGAGAGGATGGACCTGAGATATTTTGGGGAGAAAACTGAAAAGTGATGGAGATAAGTAGATATTTAGACGTTGAAATCTACGAGAGAATGAGAATGAAGAAGATATCACAAGACAGCAAGATTAGAATGAGGGTGCTTTATGTTTTAAATTTTAAATATTATCCCGTTTACCAGGATGGAAAGGAATATTCCTTGTATTTATTTTGCAGTAACATACGAGGATATAACCCCTCAATAGTGAGTTAGGGGGGTTAATTAGCAAATATGAAGATTTCAGGGGTAAAATTTTCAAGTATGGAAGCCTTTTTTGTTTGGTGTTGGGGACGGGGGGTGATGGGATGGAAGGGACTAATTTTATTTTATTTGGGGATGGTGTTGGTTGCATGTTTGCAGGGACGAAGCAAGAAATTAGTATATGAGGGAGCCAAATCAGGAATAAATAAAAATATTATCATAGAATGAATTTCATAGTAGATCTTAACGTTCCAAGATTGTTGTATATATTAAACATTGAAATACTTTTGATTTCCCTATCTCAAAAGAAACAATCTGCTGATTAAAGAGTTGTCTTCAATTTGGAAGTTCCGTAGATGGATCAATGTAGTTATCAATCACCGATAGCTAGGTTAATGAGTCACATGTATCATGTATGAATAATATATATATATATATATATATATATGTGTGTGTGTGTGTGTGCGCGCAGAAAGCTTTATTTAATTCAATAAACACTAAAAAAGTCAGATTTTTTTTTTTAAACCCACAAAAGTTTAATAGGCTGGAGTTGAGAGCAAGCCTGAAATAGATATATGAGTGAATCAAAAAGACATATAATAGAGTGAATTATTTTCCAATACCACAATTTTTGAAAGGGGCCAAGAATCAGGGTTCCAATAGAAAGTTCAACACTTTCAGTGGGCTCTGCCCCTGTGTGTGTGGTTATGGTTGTGGTTGGGGTTGGGGTTGGGAAGGGTTGGCTTGGTTCTCTCTTCCTCCTTTCCTACCATTTAAAAGTTGGATCAGACACTAGGACACTAGTGTCCCATGCGCATGTAAAACTGTCAAGCATCCGATAAATAATAGCAGCAAACCAGCAACTCTCTGAATATCATTGAAACTCGTAACTTGGATACATTCAACTATATCAACTATATGAAAGATCATGCAAGCTCCAAATGTTTAAGATGAAAAGGGAATTAAAAAGATAAGAGTGTATGTTTATCTGATGCAATAACAGCAGGAACATACGGTAATTTGAAATACAAGTCATGAATAGTTCTCAAATACCTGAAGTAGTGCAAAAGCAGCACAGGCTCGAAGAATGGAAGATGAATTTCGAAGCATGCCAACAAATCGTCCGATCTCAGCACCACTGAAAAGCCAGTACAAGGATAGATTATAAAAGCACCAGAGGGTTCTCCTTTCTAACAACAGAAAAATGAACATGCAACTGGAAAATAGAAAGGAGTGCACATTGGCAAATAGCCATCAAAAACTATAAATATTGAAAAGACAAATCAACCACTAATATAGGGAAAGTAAGACTAGCTGTGTTAATAAAAATATGGATCCCGTAGTCAAGGTAGCTAGCATGGCTACACACTATACGGCTGAAGACTGTCAAGTTATGAAGCATGATGTTGGTCATACAGAACAAATCCTCCCTCGAAAGAATTTCTACTCCAATTTAGAAATGAAACTGCTGTGCAGAATAAGATAGAAAAAAGGAAGACCTGCATCTCAGATGCCCTGCTTCTTGTATACGTGCTGCTTCAACAACTAGTGCCAAGGATGCAGGAGCTGAGGAGGCAGCAGCCGCAGCAAATACTTGTGGATCAGAAAAATTCAACACAAAGGCTTCTATATGCTTCAGTGCCATCCTTCTCGCAGCATCAAAGTTAACACTCTTTGAGGTACCTTCAGAAGACGACCCAACTGCATACTCGTCCATTCTGTGCGGGCATTGAGGTCTAAGAAAAGTTAAAATAGTAATCTTATAAAATGTATATCAGAAAGAAGGTCAAGTACTACTTGAAACTGAAGATGTCTAACTTCAAGATTACATTTTGATCTCGAGTGAGTACTAAATAGTATAAATGCCATTCTATGAAGTAAGGGATTCATACAACTGGCCAGAGACTCTCAGACAGTTTATAACAGAGTAGGCTGGATTAAGGATTAAGGACCATTTATCATTCTAAGATAACATGCCCATACAACATTCAAAAAATATGAGCATAGATTTCTTCAATCTAGCTCTACTGTACTTGTGCAGTGGTCAAATTAAAATAAACAAGAAAATAGAACAAGGAGCATCTTGTACTAGTTTTTGGCCATCCATGTTTTACCATAAGGGCGCCAATAATTGACAGTTCATCCATTCTTTACATAAAAATTGAAGTTGAACAAAAACTAAAGGATAATATTGCACAAGACTTCTAACGCTTTTACATAGTAGTTTATGCGTGTCAATGACTTAGCAATTTAGGAATGAACAACTTAAAAATTGCATTTCTAACCCAATTTCAGCAAGAATCACTACATTATTGGGTAAAAAAGAAACCAAAAAAACCAAAAAAAAACTGTAAATTATTGAGCTAGAAAGAAATACAGAAAACAAAGTTTTAAATATCAACTGATACTAATATACATCGGATATATCACATCGGATTTGAGGTACATGATACAGGATATATCCTATAATATATCCTACATTATCGGTCTTTTCACTACATGTCCCAAGCCAGGATAAAGGAGGAGGGTTGTGGTAGGCTTGTGACAGCCAACGTCAAATATTGTCACATATTATGACATGAGCCAAAAAATAAATTTCATTGGTTGATCGATCCGGCTTGATTCTCTTTTAGTTCTTGTAATCTACCTCAAGTACTTGGGATAAAAAGCTTAGTTGTTGTTGTTGTATTATTGGTCCGACATTGTTGATATTTCTGATATTACCAATATCCCTGATGTTCTCGATTTTGATATCATAAATGATTGACGATACCAAGACTGATTTCGATATTTTACATCTTGCATAAAACAAACACCAAATTACATCACAAGGATTTTTACAACCAATACTCAGAACGTCTGAATATGTTCCATAGGAGTGTGATAAGGTGCCATCTCCAATAAAAAAATTCATATAGAACTTTTCAACGCTACAACATCAGAGCAACTCAACTGGATTTGTTGATTAGTCAGATTCAAATAAGAATAAACAAGGTAAATCAAAGAATAGGTACCACAGTTTGCTCTATTCTCGGTTTAGGCACCAAAAATTCTGCTTTTCCCAATTCGTTGTTTCAAGACCTACTAACTGTTAAAAAGTAAAAGGCAATGGATGCAAGCAAGCAAGAATTACATTTTCATAATGGTAATTGAAGCTTTTATTTAAACCTTTGACTACCGAACTTCCTTCTGTAGAGAAACGATGTTACGGAACAAAAAGTTGTTAGAAAGAGAGTGAATAAATCTACCCTAGATCTTTAAATAATCTATTGGAGCTTAGAGAATTGGCATATGAAGAAACCAAAATGAGTAAACACGTAGGGAGGCATGGTTATTTTTTGCAAGCATAATAGGTCACATGCGACAAAGACCAAAATTAATAGGCTGATGATTGTAAGGATAAATTTTGGTATCCAAATCACAGTAAAATACCCAAATTGAGAATCTGGCAAGATATAAAATTTTTTGTGTAATTTACTCAAAAAAGATATAAGGTATAGTTCTGACCAATTATTGGTAACTCCATATCCATCTATCATCATAAGTAGATTTGCCCAAGTAACCCGACCCTAGTGCTTGGCCCAGAGCCCGGGCCCATTGACCAGGCCAAGTCTAGAGCCGAGCCACTTCATTGAAGCCCAGGCCTGCCCAACCTAGCCCGAGTTTCATGTACAAAGGGAAAACCGACCAGATCCACCTCAGCCAAGCTTAGTTTGGTGGCTGAGCCCCCCTCCCCCACTACTAGTTGGAGCGTTTTATAGCTCTTTTGTAGGGTTTTTTAAACCAAAATACCCCCAACAACCGTAAAAAGGCAGCTAGTGTGTGTGTTTTTTTTCGGGGGGGGGGGGGGGGGGGGTGTGGAGGGGATGGTCTTTTTCATTTGAATGCATCTATAAATAGATGCACCCTATTTTCATTTCTTCCTCTCTCTCAAACACCAAAAACCCTCTAATATCTCTCTAATTTATCTCTAATCTCTCTAAAAAAATTTTTAAACAATTCATTTGTAATGGCACCATCTTCATACTTCGTTGATGTTGAGGAGGAGATTGCACCTGCCAGCCTTACCCCTCTTGAAACAGCTTCTAACTCTTCGATCGCTTTTCCAACAATCATAACTTCATCAAAGAGATCTCAATCCGAGATTTGGGCTTCTTCGAGCACATCGAGATCAAAGATAATACGAACAATGTCACTGACATCCAGGCGAAGTGCCCTGTCAGTGACAAACTCCTAACTGTGCACCATTCAACAATGACCACACATTTGATGCAGCATACGAAGTCCAACAGCAAAGGTCAAGGCCAACCTGATATCCGATAATTCATACTGTCTCAATCTTCAATGATGAATACTCTCTTCTTTTTCATATCATGCAGTCTAAGGACATAAAATTACAGTCACATGTTATTTTAAAAAATGATCTATTTACTACTGTAGAGAATACACATTATGTAGAAATGATTAGAGAGAGTTTTGTTCCTACTTTCCAACCTTTTTCTCGACAAACTTGTTCACGTGATGCAATGTTGAAAATAACGCATTATGAAACCCATTATGTTACGTTACGAAGCCTAACGGAACTCCAGTGTTACATAACAACTGAAAATAACTTAGTACACCATAACAACACTTTTTATGTTATTTTACATTATATTATGTAACATTACGTTAAATTACGTTATGTTACGTTATTTACAATTATTTTTATAGTAATTTCTATATTGTTGTTGATTATTAGCGAATTGCTATAATTTTTTTTACTTGATTAGTCGTTAGATTGTTGGATTGCTTATGGAATTGCTAACTTACTAATTTGCAGTTATTTCCTTATTCACATATTATAATTCCTCTCCGACTGTTGATATATCACTTGCTAATTTACAACTGTTTCCATATTCACATATTGTAATTCCTCATCGATTTTTGATATATTTTACTTGTTGATTCTATTGAATTTTTAACTGAACTGAAATTAACAATTACAAATAATATAAATTGAACATCACAAAATATAAATAAATTACAATAATGATAATAGCTGGAATTGAAATAAAAAATTGAAAATTTGTTTTGTTGTTTAAATAATGACTAAAATTATGGTTGCAAACTTAATATAACTTATAAAGATAAATGTAAAAATTATTTTAAAACTTAATATAAAATTAGAATAGGTTATGTATTACATAATGGTTCTATATTCATTTTTTAGAAATTTTAAATTTATTTTTCAATCTATAAAAAATATTTTATTTAGTTTTATATTTTTTATTAAATAAATAAAAAATTGCATAACCTACGTTATATGTTACGCTATGTGCGATATAACCTAACAAAAACAAAACGTTACGTTACCTTTATCGTTATTTTAAACATTGACACGATGTTTTAAATCACTATACCACTACAAAAGAAAAGTTGATTTTGTATTATAAAATCTTAAATGCAAAATTACTCTTACTTCCAATATTCAGTCTTCTAGAAGCCGAAATTTTTTTCTATGCATAACTACTCACAAGATTGATGATTCTTGGCAAATGCACAAATGAGTTATTTACTTTGTTTCTTTCCATAATATACACGCAGGAGAAAAACTTCCATAGATTTTTCAAGAACTGCTCCAATTTGAACTTCTCGATAAAATTATTACTCCTACTCTTGATAATACTAGTAATAACAATATAGCCATAGAATCTATGCATTCCCCCTTACCATTACCACATTGTGGTGCGGGAAATTTTTTCACGTTAGATGCATATGCCATATAATTAATTCAATTGTGCAATCTACCTTTTCCGACATTAGACATTATTAAAAAAGTTAGAGATATTGTGGATTTATTGGAAAATCCGCAGCTAAAATTACAAACTTGCAAGAGATTTAAATGTAAGGCGTGGAACATAGGTGGAAACTCTACATATTTGATTTCTACATTGTTGCTTCATATTGGTATGTTTTAAATGTATTTTTCTGCTTGTAATGGTCTTAATCCAATCCATCAATTAGATAAAATTGAATAATACAAGTGGGAGTTAATAATGTCTTTACAAAATGTTCTTCAAGTGTTTTGTGCTTCCACCATTTATTTATCTGGTTGCTATTATCTTATTATTACAAAGTTCCTTCACAAATTTATGAAATTCAATCAAGTTTTAGTAGTTTTGTTGACGATATTATTTTTGGATCCCTGATAATCAAAATGGAAGCAAAATTTGACAAATATTTTTTGCCTACTCTTGTTATTTTTTATTTTGGTATGCTTATTAATCCTTGCATGAAAGACACAGGTATTAATATTTTCTTTGACCTTATATATCCTGAGCCATGTAACTTTTGTTATGCAATGTAAATATGATATTCATCATTATTTTGAATTATTGTTTGAAGAGTACAATACAGATTTTATATTTTTTATTTTTGGGAAGTCAGCAATTGTAACCTCAGCAAAAATCTAATCCAAATAAATGTAAGAGTTTTATATCAAGAAACTCATTAACTCTATTATTGGTCAAGGTAGTGGCTCGAGCTCGTTATCGATAAAAGACTTCTGAACTTGATAGATATTTATCTGCTCCACTAGTAGAAATCCCTAATAATTAAGGTGATTTTGATATTTTAGAATAGTAAAAGCAAACTGGATTACCAATATATCCAGTTGCTTCTCACATGGCTAACTGTTTAAGTTTCAACTATAGCTTGTAAAAGCGCATTCAACATAGAAGACCAAATAATCGAAAACCACAGGTCTAGCTTGCCTTTAGAGATGGTGTAAGCATTTAAGTGCTTGAGGGATTGGTGGATGGCGGAAAACGGATAGAATGGATTGGATGCCATTAGTATCGCACAGAGCGTGCTGGAAGACTTAGAAGTAAATTTTAAAATATAGAATAAGAGTTGTATTTTTTCTTTAAGAAATATTTGCATGTAATCGAAAAAAGATGAACAGGTGTCAACTTAGTTGGGATATACTCATATTATTGTAATGTAATAATTTTCTAAATTTTTTAAATCACAAATTCCATGTAATTATCAAGTTTGTGTCAATAAAAATTTATTTATTTTTTTATAAATACCAAACATCTTGTTATATTTTTAGTTATTTTTCCATATTTTTTCAAATTTATTTGGACACGTATTTTTTTATATTTTAAAAGAATTTGGTATATAAGCTGTATCCGGGCTGATTCGAAACCCGGCCTAAAAACGCCTGGCCCAGCCACTCCATGTTCGGGGTCCGAGCATAGGCTAAAGTCCGGGCCGGCCCGTTTAGACGCCCCTAATCAGAAGTGTAGCAGAACTCCAATTCACCTGCTAGACACCCTCAACTGTAAGAATATAGCTACACGCAAATCAAATTCAGGTGGTGAATCAAACTATTTCCGTAATATCAAGCACAAATATTAGCACACAAAAGCTCCTTCAATTGATAGATCTTTGAGACCTTTACAGTTCCATAAAAGACCTCATATATCAGAGTTCCGGAAAATTGCCTGTATTTAATAATTAATTCTCCAAGAGCAACCATAATAACTAAGCCTTCTGTCCCAAGTACTTGGGGTAGGCTACATGAACCAAAAGAAATCACGTCGGATCACTCACACTGATAATCCTTCTCCATTCATTCATATTGAATAATATGCCCTTATTTACACCTCTAAAATCCATATATTTTCGTATTACCTACATCCATATTTTCTCTGATCTTCTCTTTACTCTTTTAACTTGTCTAATATTGATAAGCTCTTCTCGTCGAACTGGTACATTTGGTCTATATTGCACATGATCAAACCATTGTAAACGATTTTCTCGCATCTTCTCTTCGATGGAGGCTACACTTGTCTTAGTACGAATATCTTCATTTCTCACTTTATCTCTTCTAGCGTTGCAACACATCCAACGAAACATGCACATCTCTGTTACACTTATCTTCTGTGTTACACTTATTTTCTGTGAATGATATTTTTTTATAGCCCAGCACTCCGTGCTATATAATAGAGTTGGCCTAATAACAGTCCTACAAAAATTTTCCTTCAGCCTTAATGGAATGTTACGGTCAAATAAAACTCCCGTTACACTCCTCCATTTCAACCAGCCAGCTTGGATCCTATGATTGACATCACTATTGATCTCTCCATCATTTTGAATAATAGAACCCAAGTACATAAACTGACTAGTTATTTGTATCTCTTACCCATCCAGTGTCAATGCACTTTAGTCTTGGGTCCGTCGTTTACTAAATTTATACTTTATATACTCTGTTTTTGGACTTACTCAATTAAAACCTCTAGATTCTAATGATTGCCTCCATAACTCTAACTTAGCATTCACCCTACTCTTGTCTCGTCAATTAAAATCAGACAAATAGCATGCAACAAGATATCTCATCCTGAATAGCTCTAGTAATCTCATCCATCACTATGACAAATAAGAACGGACTCAATGCAGATCCTCAATGCAATCCAATTGTGATTGAAAAATCACTTATTATACCATCACAAGTTCTGACATTGGATACTACTTTATCATACATGTCCATAATTATATTAATATACTTGATGGGAACTCTTTTTTAATCAATGTCCACCAAAACACCTCTCATAGTACCTTATTATAAGTTTTCTCTAAATCAATAGAGACTCCAAGAACAACCATAGCCTATGATTATTATAACCGGACACTCAAGGGTTATTCTGTGGATTCTTATCCCATATTCCATGATGTATATTTTGTCGTACACTCTGCACTCCACAGAAACTCCATATCGATAATTAACATTTCTACTATTTAGCAAGAACTAAGAATTAACAATGTCATACATATGATCTGTGTAGTAGAAGATATTTAACTACCAAGAGGAAGGTAGTGGCCAGTAACAACAAGTGCCTCAGCGACCTCACACACATATTCCTCATCCTACCGCTACTGTATTTTTCTCCATTTCTTCTTTTAGTTCAATTTGTCAAGCCTTTTCATCCAAGAAGAAAATGTACAGTTGGTAGGAAAGGCCAAGATCTGAGAACATGGACAAAGTTATAGAACCAGTTAAACAAAGTAACCAAACTCATAATAATTGCACATATCTAGTCAAATTAATTAGTTATAAACCTAATTAACAGTCTTCATAATGATTGTGGCAACTATATTTGCTACTTTTCCTCCATGTCTTGAAAGTTACAATATTTTTTTTCTCATTTAAGTTTAATTAATCCCTGACAGTATGAATAACCTAGCTACGCTTCTGTTGACTACAAACAAACGAATTTCCAGAGGTTTTGTGGGAAAGCTAGTCCAATAATTTCACTGCAATTTAACTTAAAACTAGCTTCATATAAACAAATTCGAAGGATAAGTAAAATTCAACAGAGAAGAATACAGCAAAGCTTTTTGCACCGAAACCACAATATTTTAGTAGCATAAATGATCAGGTTATGATCATGTATAGGTGTCAAAATTAAATAGAAACACTACAAGGCAGTATGCCATAAAATAATTACTTAAAACATGATGATTGAAGTTTCAAATCCATTAAAAAATTAATAAGATAGAAGTCATGGACATTATCGGAACAAATCAAGATGATACTTTTAGTGCTCTACCTTCCATCAAACATGTAAGCAAGGGCTAATGCAGCCATAAAGCGAGCCATTTTTGAGCCTGACGATGAACAAAGGTGAACAAGGGCAGGAACACCCCCATCTTCAACTATACGAAGAGCATTACCCGAATTAAAAGCAAGATTCCACAATGCGCCAGCAGCCGTCTCATGAACATCCTAAAGTCAAAATAAAACATATATCAAATTAACGGCTACCAAAATAGTTTATGATATAAATGGCAAAAAACACATTACATCTTTATTGGTTATAATATTTTGATGCAAAGTCCAAGGCATTAATGAAAAAAATAATAATAACCTAATGCTTCACTATATCAGATTTATAAACAAGTGCACAATGTGCAGGCATGACCTCCAGATATGGGTCCATTCTGGGCGGATCCAGAGTAGGTAGGGTCATATTTGTATTTGCCTCCGCATAGTAGATATGGATAATATCTAAATATTAAGCTTAACATTTTTACGTGGCAAAAATCGACTGATGCGTACAGCCAAAAGGTTGGGACAGAAAATATTCATGGTTGGTTGGGACAGAAAATATTCATGGTTGGTTCAAGAAAAATCAAGACCTCTGCTCACGGATTATTGTTTTATACTTTTTTCCATGCCAATAGTAGTAGTGCATAGAAGAAAATATGAAAATATGATAATGCAAACGCCTAAAACAAAGATAAATTCATCGTAACTACGACTTAAAGTGACACGAAGACTTGGATTGATGGGAGAACAAGCTATGTGGTCCAAAACAAAGTTTCCACATATATAAGAATGTGAGCCCAGTACATATGTTTTGGGGTTGCACAATGAAGATGGAGGAAAAGTAGCTAGGTAGTAGAGGTATTTATACAAAGACCTGAGAAGGCTATCGAGTTCTTGTTGACGTTTAGGGAGAGGAGGTAGGTATCTAAAACCTTCATGAGAACTAAGAAAGAATTTGCAAGTTCTCTGTGGAACCAGTATTTATCTTGATCGAGCATAGAAAAGGCGGCAAAGTCAAAAAAATAACCTTTGAAAAATGGTTGATGGTTTATGTCTATGTAAATAAAGATCAACAAACACAGGCCACTGAAAGAACGACCAGTAACAACAAAAAGGGACTGTGACCTAAAAAAAATTGTCACATTGACAAGATGCTAAGATTACTGCACACACCATGCAGAAAAAATAAATATGATCAGTTAACCCCTACCTATCTAAAGATTCATTAAAGTCATAGCCAGCAAGTCAAACTGCCACCAGAACAAACGTTGCAATATGATTTATGGAAAACAAAAGCATGAATCAGTATTTACCTCAGCATCAGAACGGGCCAATGCAATTAGAGGTGCAACACCACCTTCTCGTCCAATAGCAATGCTGGATGCACCAAAAAGATAAAGGATAAGAGAATATTTATGAATAAATATCTAAGGATCAACAGAAAGCTGGCATAAGGTGAACTGCTCATGCTTGATACTTATATAATGTGCATGTCTAGACAGATATATAAGATGGGTACAAATTTTTTGTCATTCAGCATCAAACAGCATAAATAATTGAAGCAATCAGAAACCATTATGGAGAAGCCATACGGTTAGAAGCAATCAGAAACCATTTACCCTGAAACCATACTTTTTACAAATGAACTGCACCCAAGTTCTAAGGGGCTTAGTCAACAAATTAGCAAGCAGGTTAACGGAAGATACATGCTTTGGCTTCAATAATACCATCATCATACTTTCTTTGTACCACATGACAATCTACTTAAATATGCTTCGTCCTCTCATGAAAAATAGGATATTTACAACATAATCATCAACCGATTATCATGATATACCTCATACATGTCATGGATTAAATATAAAAAAAAAAAAAAAAAAAACCATCTCAATCAAATTATCTTGTATCAATGCAAGCACACATATAAAATCAATCAGCCCCATATTCTCACTCTGTATTCGATCTAGAGACAACAGGTTGCTTCTTACTCTCCCACGAAACAAGATTCTCTTAAACGAAAACATAATACCCTATATAGATCTTTTATCAATTGGACAACCTGCACAATCTGCATCTAAGAAACTAGCTATGCGGTTATAACCGCTATTTAAATGCACATTATCCCAATGACTCGTTCAAGTGGTTGATATAAATTGGCTCACAACACTAGCCAAATATACAAAGAGTCATAGTCAAATAGTTTAGTTTTACAACTTGTCTTCTATATCTCCATTGGTTCTCCAAGAACTCCCCGGTCATGCAATAACTTCAAGTTTGGATATATCGGTGTATCTACAGCTTTACACCCCTAACATAACTGCTTCTAACAACATACCCAATATAAACTTCAACTAAGAAAGCGAGATCCACTCTGGATATAGCAACTTGAATTCCTAGAATGTACCATTACGGCCCAGATTTGGAACTTCAGCTGTAGATGCGCGACTTTAAATCATCAATCCCTTGGACATCATCTCCTATGAACACAAGATTATTAATGTAGAATACTAAGAGAATACGTTTTCCTAATGAATGCGAAAGAAAATCAAGTGATCTTTTTGAGAACAACAAAGATCAAACTCTAAAGAATGGAACCAAACCTTAGGCTCAAGTTGATTGTTCCAAGCTATAAAGTGACTTTGGTAACCGACAAATTTTACCATACTACTTCTGAGCAACAAACTCAAGTGGTTGCTTTATATAAACTTCCTCATTAAGAATGCCATGGTGGAATGCATTTTTAATATCTAATGGTGTAAAGTCCAGTGATGTGTAGCAGCAAGTGAAACAAATGAACAAAAGTTATTTTTGCGACTAGTGAGAATGTGTCCTTTGTCCTGATAAGTAACACCATATGTTTAAGAGTATCCCTTTGCTATTGAACATACCTTAAGGCGAGCTAAGCTTCCATCACGGTGCAATTGACCATATATATCCACCTGACAGATAACTACCTTCTTCCTAGGTGAAAGTGGAACCAGTTTCCATATCTCATTATGCTCAAACGCATGCATCTCATATTCCATCTTGCCCACCAGCCTAGATTTGACATGGCATTTGAAACAGACTTGAGGAAGGAATGAGAATCAACGAGAAAACAAAAACACGATAAGATGGGGAAACATAAAACGGAGGAATGGAATCCCAACAGCCTAGATTTGACATGGCATTTGAAACAAATGGGTAATGAATGAGAATCAACGGAGGAAACAAAAACACGAAAAGATATGGAATAAGTGCATAAGACAAAAAATTAGGCAATGGATGCAGAATGCAACTTCATTTGCCTTGGCAGTGAGCAATAGGAGTGGTCTTGAATATCAAGATCAGACTGAGAACCAATATCAATAGAAGAAATATCAACGTTCTCACCTGATATTGTGTTGGTGGCCAGAGATACAGGGACAACTGGCACATTAGTAGTGTACTTGTTACGTTTTGCATACACCTATCCATATATCTGACGCATAGGATCCAAACCGTTAGATGAAGATGATGTGTTTTCTAAAAAGAATATGAAATTGTCTTCTGGGTCAAATAATGTATTATTAGATGACGCTTTATCAAAATATGGTACATACTTGGAAAAATAACATTTGCAAAGACCACAAACTTATGCATTGTGGGGGCAGTAACATCTATTATGCTCTTTCTTACTTCTATAATACCCCAAAATTACACATTTAAAAACTTTAGGATCTAATTAGGTATGAATGTTACAGTGTTCATAAGCAAAACATACACATCCAAATATTCAAGGGAGTACACAAGACGGGTCATTTTTGGGATGAAAAACAAAAGATGATATCTAACCATCAGTCAGCTATTTTTTATTTTGGAGAGATAGAAAAGCATGTGATTAATCAAATAGCAAGATGTAAGAATAGCATTCCCCCAGAAGTATTTAGGAACATTCATATCAATTTAACAAAGTTCGTGTCACCTCCACTAACGATTCTTATGTTCAGTCACCTCATTCTAGTGTAGAGTGTAAGGACACGATATTTGATGAAGTTTCAGTATCAGACATGAAATGTATAAAATATGAACTAAAAAATTCTTTCACATTATCGATCCGTAAAGTTAACTAGGAAATTCTTTCGCGTTATCAATCCGTAAAGTATGAACAAACACCAAAGTGATACTTCATTTCATTACAAAAAATTTAAAAAATTGAGAGCCTCCAAACGATATTTTATTAGATATAATCATGTCACCGGAGAAAAGTCACCCACAAAGATAATTGAAAGTTTTGAACTAACGGGATGAGGTACCCACATATTAGAATAAACAAATTCAAATGGGCGATCCACCCTTTCATTGACAGTAAATGGATAGGACACACAAAGATGTTTACCCATTTGACATGACTCACATTCAAGGGATGACTCCTAACCTAACTCAAGAACTAATTTCATTAAAACTAAAAAGGAAGGTTGACCAAACCGATGATGTAGATCTCATAAAGAAGCAGACTTAACACATGCAAACGCACTGGCACTAGCCTCTAAGTGATACAAATCTCCATATTCACGTACTGGGCCAATCATCCTCTGTGTTCTAATCTCCTGAAACACACAATGATCTGGAAAGAACATCACTGAACAATTCAAGGATAGTGTAAGTTTGTTGATAAATAATAGATTAAATCAAAACTTGGTATATAAAAGAAAGATGGAAACTATAACAAAGCAGTAACGCTAATGGTACCCACACTCTCGACACAAAATATAGTACCATTTGTTGAAGCACTGTAGGAAGTAATAAAGATGAGAACAAATTATGTAGAATACCTTTGTTTTCCATGATATAATCAAATGCACTAGTGCCAATGACCTAGGTAGGAGCTTAGGAAGTGAAACACTCAGTAGGATTACCTAACTATGCCAAGGTAATGCAGATGAAGATGGTGTAGTTTGTATATCCTGAAATTGTTTAAACATCTGGTATTTGTCAAACTTCCCATAGACATAAGTAAACTTCCAGAACTTAAAGGAATCTATCCAATCTTTCTGATGCATGGGCCACATAAACAAACAAACTAACTTGGTCTTGACATATAACTTTGAGTGCATATTTTACATGTGCCCAACTTCCCTATAGTTGTAGTAAGTCTTCTATCTAACCAATTTTCTAGCTCTTTCATTTCCTCCACGACCAAAATCTCCTCTGCCACCAAATAGCCACCACAACAAATTCTCCTCTGCCTCCACCCAAATGACTTCCTTATCGCTAAAATCTCTGGTGTTGGCACCTAAAGGACCTCCACAGCCATAATCTCCTCTATCATCACCAAGATGGCCATCTACCAATCACCATCGAGAGTTATAAATTATCCCTATTGAAAGGCTAGAGCTAGCGGTTCAAATGATCGTTTCCAGCATGATTCTATCATTATTTTAAGACTAGCAAAAAATCGATACATCTATGGTAGAGTCATCTGCAGAACTGTCTATTACCTATGGACGTGCAGGAGTGTACTCTGGTGGAAAACTCCCTAGGAAACTAAACACTGCTAGCTGGTCCCATGCTTTTGCATCTCCTTTACATACGGAAATAACACCTTAAACTCATAACTGTTGGAGTCTGCATAATGTCGAAACATGATTTTGTTGCCCTTCTAACTTCGAAACGTCTCTCAAATGATATCAAAAAACTCGAATAAGATTATTCTTCCCTGAATATAGCTACTCAAGGTAGTTTCACAGTTCCTTCACTGTCAATAAATGCATAACCAAATTTTGTATCTTGCGCTCCACAATATTCTATGGACTAAAAAGAGCAGCATCCTCTCTCACTTATCCTTACTAGAACTAGGAGAATCTATATATAGATGACTCTTCTTTCTTCGATCGGTTAAATTAATTTGAACAGCTTTTCGCCATTGTAGATAGTTATCTCCATTCAACTTCCTATCCATAATCTTACATACAAATTTTGGAAACAATCAACAATTATGTCATAGTAAAAATCTCCCATCCACCAACCACCAACCACCCACTACAACCAAATACTGGATCCTCCCCAGGCAAAACAACTTTCTAAACTCAAAGCTCTGCTTTCGTCAAACAACTCACCAAACCCTCAATGCAACCACACCCATAAAACAAGGATAAATAAAATAATCCTTTTTTGATGCTGCTACAGGAAGAGATGATAACAGTGAAACACCAAAAAAAAATTTGGAATTAACCTCTCAAATCTAATCAATGAATTTGTTGATATTGGATACCAGCAAGGGGAAGGGAAAAAGTTGTCGTTATCTAAGAGAAAACATCGTCGACATGGGGTGCCGGGTTTGATCTGGGATCAAATCTGGCATGCATGTTTGATGTTGGAGAATGATGGTGGAAGGTTTGATTGATCGATGGGCAAAGACAATGGCATGCTCGATCAATGATAGCATGAAGATGGATTTGACTGATCGATGGATGAAGTCAGTTAGGGGAGTCAGAATTGATAA
Source organism: Dracaena cambodiana (assembly GCA_036321105.1). Taxonomy (NCBI): domain Eukaryota; kingdom Viridiplantae; phylum Streptophyta; class Magnoliopsida; order Asparagales; family Asparagaceae; genus Dracaena; species Dracaena cambodiana. Next base: position 17,894,086 of record JAYEPQ010000004.1, on the reverse strand, counting down.
GTTATGCGTTTGGAGTCAATGATGGAGTTGGTGTTGACGTTCGATGGAGTCGTTGGTGTTTGACGGTGTTATCAAGATGGCGAAGTTGTTCTATGGAGTTGACATTCGACGAAGCCGTTTGATGGTCATTGATGTTCGATGTTCGATATTATCAAGCAGGAGATGGAGTTATAGATGGGTTCAGGTGATTAAAATTAAGATAAAAATGATGACTAAGCACTGATACCATGTAATCGGTGTTAGAGATTAAATGGAAAATTAGATGGTTAATCACCTATCTCATCTCCTTTATTAGTATATATTAAACTTTTATGTGTAAGCCCTCTTTGTAACTACTGATTACATAACATGCATAGCAATGTTTAAAATAATAATAACGGTAATGTTTTGTCTATGTTAGGTTATATAATATATAGCATAACGCATAACGTAGGTTACACAATTGTCTATTTATTTAATTAAAAATAAATATCAAACTATATAAAATAAACTTTATAAATTGAAAATTGAATTAAAAATTTTAAAAGAAAATATAAAAAAACTATATCCTAGTATTAATTCTAAATTTCTAATAAGTTTAACAGTAATTCTCATATTTTTCTTTATAAATTAAATTACATTCACACCTATAATTTCAGTCATCATCTAAATAAGAAAACAAGATTTCAAATTTATTTTCAATTATTATCAATATTGTAATTTATATTTTGTAATGCTCAATTTATATTATTTTTAATTGTTTATTTTAGATTAGCTAAGAATTCAATTTAATCAGCAAGTCAAAAATTTCACTAACTGGAAAGGAATTATAACAAAAAAAATTAGTAATTAAAAAGAAATTACAACAAGTAAATAAGAATGTACAATCTAACAATACCACAAGCAATCAAATAAGCAAATAGCAAGTCGTCAAGTGAAACAAACTACAGCAATTCTCGCTAATAATCAAAATAAATAATCAAAATCAATATAAAAACTATTTAAAAATTATTGTAAATAACGTAACATAACGTAACGTAACATAAAAAACGCATCGTTATGGTGCATTGAGTTATTTTCGACTGTTAAGTAACGTTTGCTTTCTGTTAGGTTTCATAACGCAACATAACGGGTTTCATATCGCATTATTTTCAACATTGATGCATAGTATAAACCAAGAAGGATCCTTGGTTTCCAATACCAAAATTTATGTAGCGACGCTTAGGATAGACCTTTAATAGACTTTTGAGTGTAATATTACTAGTTTTTATTCTACTAGCACTCTAAAACAAATACAAGCACTACAATGTCACTGTAAACAAAATAAAGAATATTTGAAATATTATTCAGCTTAGTAGGATGTGCTATATCAAAGTTTTAAGTTGAGGATTTGGGTACAGCATTCGGTTGCCTATCAGAGGAATATTACCAACATTTATAGTGCAGTTTTACCTTTAAAGGAACTTGCTACAACAAAAACACATTTTTTGACATTCTAGTGTGGGAGTAAGACAGTCAAACGAGTTTGGGGCCCACAAAATGTTCGAGCTTGGCTCAGTGTTCAGCTCGATCCACGGTTTCAAATATCAGCCGCTCAGGCGATATATCTGTCGAGATCTCACATTTGAACTCGAGCCGATACTGATAGCATTATCGGGAGCGCCAATATTGGCCGACTTTTCCGATATTGGCCAAGAAATTGGCCTACTCGGTGTGGGCGATATACCAGCGAATCGGTTGAAAATAAGGTTAAAAGGTCGGGCTTTGCATTTTTTGGATTCAAATGAATAGAACCCAAACTCGAAACCCAATACCCTAATATTAACTCAAAACTTCCTCTCTCCCTCTCTGCAACCTACAATATAATTCCCGAGTTCTCTCTTACTTTCTCTCGGCGAAACCCTAACCATCAACTCTCTCTCATTGTCGATTGTGCAGTGATAAGGCTTTTTTAGCCTCTAATCATTGAATTGAAGCTTCCTAAGAGGCTTTCTGACTCAATCCCCCCTCGGGCAAGCTGGATTTTGCGTCTGTCCCGCAAAATCAAAGATACGTGTTATTTTTTTCACCCCTTTTTGGGCTCTAATTACTTTAAGTTTGTTTCTTTCAGTCTCCAAAAGAAATTTGAATATCTAAGAACTGAGGTATGTAATTTTTTCCTTGATTTTTTATTTTTCTTTAATTGTGTAAATTCCTTTTTGTTATGGCTTATTTGGGAAGGAGAGTGCTAGAATAATTTGTATTGGATATATGAATTTTGAGTGATTTGTATTGAATTTTTTGGAAGGAGAGGATTGTTTTTGAGAAGGAATCTTAGCTACAAGAAACTTGTTTTTCTTCACTGTAACAACTCTGGAGTTGCTATAGTGATAGTGAATAGATTTCACTACAACAACTTCGGAGTTAGTACAGTGAAGAGAGAATACTCTCTTCACTATAACTTAGTTGATTTGAGTTGCTTTTGATCCGTGCTTGAATCGTAATTTAGAACTTTAGCTCTTATTTATTATTTATGTATATGTCGTTACTGGCTCAATGTGTTTCATTTTCTCAATTGACGTTTATATAGATTACAGACTATATTAAAGATCAGATAGTACATGATTCATATATTCTGACAAATGTCTTTTTTTTCAAGGTAAGGCTCATAGTCAAAATTAAAAATGCAAGAATTTCAACTTTTTTCGTCCAATGATTTCAAAATAAGTAACTTATATAACATCTGATTTTATATTTTTTCCTGAATAACTTGTCTATTTCATACCTGCATACACATGTATATTGTTTCTTATTGTGTCTATTTCGCTTTTATATATTTAATGCACTATTTTTATTTGCAACATGATATCTATTTATATTAAATCACCTTTTAGTTATCAAAATTGCATTATATATATTATCCAACATGGATAACTAATAATTGCCCATATCCCCACTATATTCCCCGATGTCCGATATCCGATATGTAAAATCCCAATCGATACATTCTCGACATCCGATATTTAGAACCTCGACTCGATCTTGGCTTGTTCAATTGATAAACAAGTCAGACTTGAGTACCGTTCATTTGAGTTTGGCTCCAATAAGCTCGAAATAATTACAAGTATGCTTATTTCTCATAATGATTAATATTTTAAACTGAAAAAATATAATTTGAGTTGCTTATGTAACAAATTACAAATGTAAATTTGAAAATAAAACTTTTCACTTAATAAATAATTTATTTTCTCCAAATATTTCATTAAATCTACTTGGCACCGACATCAAAAATTCAGATTCTTCAACTAAACGAGTTGACTCGCAAAAAGTTTGTGTTAGATTTGGCATTTAGTGAACTCCTTTGAGTTTGACTTCGTTAATAAACGAGACAGTTTGAGTACGGGTTAGCTTGCTCAAGTTCACTTATTTACACCTTTAGGTAGGATTCATGAGGGGCATAAATCTTTTTATCTCCATTCAGCAATCTTGAGGCCCATCTTTCTTTTTGTTTCCTCCATTCAGCAATCTTGAGGCCCATCTTTCTTTTTGTTTCCTCCATTAAGCAATCTTGAGGCCCACCGCTATCAAACAAGCTATCACATCCTTTCTAAATGCCTCCATCCATGTACACATAGGTCTTCCCAGGGCCTCATTTCCCCATTAGCCGTGATCCAACTAATTGGCATTTAAAAATACCATCAGATTTTATTCTAGATTTTAGCATGTTGCCACTCATCTAACTCAAAACATCTCATTTGAATTGCAGGCACTTTCTATCATGCCAGTTCTTAATTGCTCGACATTCTGAGATACAAACATACACGTATATATTGTACGGATAATGCCTCCCCATCAATTTCATGGGTAATCAATACTCACATAATAACGCAAAAAAGTTTTCTCCACTTTAACCTTCTTGTTTCAGTCTACGAAAAACACCCTCCACAATCTCACTATCGCAGTGAATAATGAATCTTAAGTAGCAAACTTAGTCACTCCTAGGTATTTATTGGCCAATCACTGTGAACAAACTTCCTTTCTTCACAGTTTTGCTGATTTTATGTCCCATATATTCCATATCCTCTTGATTCCAGATCATTACGGCTCTAGAACTTCTCTACACCTTTCTAATTTGGAGATTATCTAGAAAATAACTTTATCCACAAGAATAAACAAATACAAATTTGTTAATAGCACCATCTACTACAGATCCCCTATGTAAATCCTTACATCCAGTCGAAAAAGAATTCCTTAAACCGGACCTTTCAAAAATTTCACACCCCTGGATCAAAACCCCTCCCACATTTTGTTCCTTATTTATAACAAATGAGAACCTTATAGAGAACTTTCCCAGAGCCAAACAACATAAAATGAAATAGAAGGGCAAGACTCAAGAGTGGGACTCCGACCATATTTTGGCCAAAATCACTTATTAAGCAAGTAATTGGACATCTATTGGAGGCAATGGCCATGGTATATTTGGTAGAAAAAATTTGGATCAACTCCATAATAACTGTGCCCAATATTTAAAATAACGATAATGGTAACGTAACGTTTTGTCTCTGTTAGGTTATACAGCATATAGCGTAATGCATAATGTATATTACGTGATTTTCTATTTATTTAATTAAAAATAAATATAAAACTATATAAAATAAATTTTATAAATTGAAAATTGAATTAAAAATTCTAAAAGAAAATATAAAAAAAAAATTATATCCCGGTATTAATTCTAAATTTCTTACAAGTTTCACGGTAATTCTCATATTTATCTTCATAAATTAAATTACATTCACACCCATAATTTCAGTCATCATCTAAATAAGAAAATAAGATTTTAAATTTATTTTCAATTATTATCAATATTGTAATTTATATTTTGTAACGCTCAATTTATGTTATTTTTAATTCTTTTTTTTAGATTAGTTAAGAATTCAATTTAATTAACAAGTAAGAAATTTTAATAATTGGAAAGAAATTATAACAAAAAAAATTCAGTAACTGGAAAGAAATTATAACAAGTAACTAAGAATGTATAAGATAACAATGTCACAAATAATCAAATAAGCAAACAACAAGCTGTCAAGTGAAAAAAAAAAGACTACAGCAATTCGCTAACAATAAAAATAAATACTCGAAATCAATATAAAAACTATTTAAAAATTATTGTAAATAACGTAACATAACGTAATTTATTGTAACGTAACATAAAATAATATAAAAAACGCACTGTTACGGTGCATTGAGTTATTTTCGACCGTTAAGTAACGTTGGCTTTCTGTTAGGTTTCATAACGCAACATAACGGGTTTCATAACGCATTATGTTCAACATTGACTGCGCCCAACATAGAGGACTCTAAGGCCTTCCTTTGTTAATTTTTGTATGATAAATGCCTGACACCCTTCTCATGCAAAGAGTGGAGATCCTGCCATAATCTGCTCATTAATATGTTTCCATAACAAAGACATTTCAGTCATACTGTTTCTCACCTTTTAATAATAATTTTTTAAGTTGCAATGCCAAGTGAAAATGGGTTAGCCCAGCCAGTAACATCACGTGCTCCCAAGAGGATGATTCTATGTCAGATTTCCAGCAATGTCAATCCGGGAATTTAATTTGGAAAATTAATCAAGCCAGGGACTTCATTATTAGAAAACGTTTCAACCAGCAAACAAGGTTAATTCAGCAATATTGGAGTTTAAAAAAAACAAACAAACAAACAAACAAACCTGAAGGTAGCACCTTTAAAGTTATAGTTGGTAACAACTATTAACATGTGGATATCACAAGACATGGGGAAGGGTATCAGAGCAAGTGGGAGGTTAGCTAAGAATTACCTATTAGCTTCAGATACAGACAGACCCCATAAAGCACCTGCAGCTCTCTCTTGAAGACCTTGAGAAGCATTCGAACATGCTTGTGCAAGAGCAACCTGAAAGAAAAGTAAATATGAGATCTCTATATCATCCAAATGAATATGGAAAAATCAAATAATGGAAGAAATATCATACATGAACCATTTGATAGTAAGCCTTTTACATAATAGGAAAGGAGAGAATAAGTTGTCGAAATTATGTAAGACACAAAGATTGTCAAAGACAGCCACAACGGCTCATACATACAGAAACTTCTATGCTCATAGACTCCTTGGATACAGAATACATGCATCGAGATGATTTATAGATGATTCTTCTCTAATTAAATATTACAAATAAAGTAAAATCTAGCAAATAATGCAGTAAGATATGGGACATATTTACGTACAAGTGAGATGATGAACAAGATAAAGGGTGATGCATAATATAAAGCCCAATTGGCAAGTTGATGCAGAATGGAAACAATTTACGGGTTTATGGTGGGATTTAGGGATTTAACGGATGAACTAGGATACGATACAAAGAGGAAAGGATTCCAGCCTCATGCCCAAGCTAATCACAGTCCATTCTCACACGAATCATTCGAGAAAAGATTTAATAGAAAATTAGCAAATCATATGTCAAAAAACTAGGATTGTCAAAATCAATATTTCATATATTATTAAATAATAAGTTTACAATCATGTGCACAATGCATGTACCAGCAAACAAACTAAACCCTAATAAAATAAATATCATAAATGAAACCCTAGCAAAATCACATGCCAATAAACTAGGATTTTCAAAATCAATCTCATATATTCTTTAAAAAATGTAGTTAGATATGGGACATATATATAAAAAATTAGTAAATCACATGCCAATAAACTAGTATTTTCAAAATCATTATCTCATATATTCTTAAAAAATAAGTTTACAAGCATATATATAGAAAACCAACTACGTGCACAACACATGCAAATTGCAAAAAACTAAACCCAAATAAAATAAAGGGTTAATTACAGTCAGACCCCCTGTAGTATTGGAAGTGTGTAACTTAACACCCCTAAGTTTAAAACTCTCAAAAAACTCCCTAAACCGTTAACACTGTTAGTGAGGGGTTAGTTATTATCACTCTCATTTTATATTAAAGTGCACTCCCTATCTCTAATACCTATTTAACCCTTACCCTTCTCTTTAAGCCAGCACTCTCTCTCTCTTCTCTCTCTCTCTCTCTCTCTCTCTCTCTCTCACGTCCCACTCCCTCTCTTAATCCCGCCCCAAGTCATTTATCTTCCTTCAGCTACGACGCTGGACTATTCCATTCTCAATCAAGTACTCCACAAATTCATCTATCAAATATGGCCAAGCTCCTTCTGTTAAGTTATATACCCCTCATACTACAGGGAGCCTAACTGTAATTAACCCTAAAATAAAAAATCATAAATTGAACCATTACTAAAAATCTCAAATAGACTAAAGGAATAAATAAACTACTCCTATTTCCTAATTGACCATTATCCATTCATTGTCTCCATCAATGTTGAAAATAACACGTTATGAAACCCGTTATATTGCGTTACGTAACCTAACGAAACCCCGACGCTACGTAACAAATAGAAATAACTCAATGCACCATAACAGTACGTTTTTTATGTTATTTTACGTTATATTACGTAATGTTATGTTAAATTACGTTATGTTACGTTATTTACAGTTATTTTTTAGTAATTTCTATATTGTTGTTGATTATTATTTTGATTATTGGCGAATTGCTGTAATTTTATTACTTGATTAGTTGTTGGCTTGTTTGATTGCTAGTGGAATTGTTAACTTGTTAATTTGCGATTGTTTTCTTGTTCACATGTAATTTCTCTCCGATTACTGAAATATCTTACTTGTTGATTATATTGAATTTTTAACTGAACTGAAATTAACGATTACAAATAAGATAAATTGAATATTACAAAATATAAATTACAGCAATGGTAATAACTGGAACTAAAATGAAAAATTGAAAAAAAATTTTGTTTAAATTATGACTGGAATTAGGGTTGCAAACTTAATATAATTTATGAAGATAAATAAGAAAATTATTGTAAAATTTAAAATTAGAATAGATAATGATTATAAAATGGTTTTACATTCTTTTTTTTTAGATATTTTATATTTATATTTCAATTTATTAAAATTATTTTATATAGTTTATATTTATTTTTATTAAATAAATAGGAAATTGCATAACCTACGTTATGCGTTATGTTATATGCGACATAACCTAACAAAGGCAAAACGTTACGTTACCGTTATTGCTATTTTAAACATTGGTCCCCATCACAACGGATACATGTAAACACTAAATAAAAAATCTATAATGCATAGCGGATACATGTTCAAATACGAGTACAAAAGTTGTTTGGGATACATCGAACTTGTAAAGTGTTGGGCATGGGTATAGATACACACACACACACAACACACACAGACGCACAAGCACACATATATATGTATATGTATATATATATATATATATAATCATATGTATATATATATATTGGATTATATATATGTGTGTGTGCGTGTAATAATATATATGTATAATATATGTTTGTATACATATAGACATATACATAAATAATATATATATATATATATATATATATATATATATATAGACTTGGCTCCATGAAGGATTTGAGACCATATACTTCCCATTCAAAATAAACTTTTGAACATTCTTATGGACAATCCACACATTCAAGTTTTATCTATATTATTTGAAGTGACTATAAATCAAAATTAAAGGAATTTAAATACTTTTTGACTATACATCCAATAGACACAATGTATACTGCCTAACTTGCAATTTGGTTAATTTAATGGTGCAAAATGTTTAAAACTAACAAAAATTGGTGTAAACATTTCTGATTATTTAAATCATGACTAAATGATTGGATCAAGTATTTATATCCTTAAATGCAGATCTATTGAAACATTTTTGGCCATTCATTTTGTACCATTTGGTGCATGCATACATTTAGATGCATTTTTGCCACTTTACATAGTATAGACCAACGTTAACAGAGTGGATCATAAAAATGGAGGTCCCATCATTGAAATTTAATGGGAAGGATATGAGCATGAATCCTTCACAAAGAATGCAAGTCTATCTCTATATATATACACACACACACAAATACACACATATATGTACATAGGGAATGGCGTACCTAAGGTGTCTCCATATGGAGGTGCCCTTGGATCGCAACTTACAGGGTGTATGGGGAAGACCTAAACCATTAGTTATGACCTCCATACTCTAAATAAGTGGTGTAAAAGAATCATGTGATTTAAATACTTCATCATTAATCAAGAAATCTTTTTTTTTTCTACTGTTAAAAAACCGTTCATTTTGTACATATCCATGATATGGTCAAAATGTATCGAAAACTATCATTTTTTGTACACCACTATTTTGGACGTGAAGATCATAACTAACGGTTTGGATCATTCAAATAGACCCCCCCATATTATAACTTAAGGGCATCTCTATAGATAACTACCTATGGAGACACGTTAGGTACACTTTGTTCATGTAAATATATAGTTATACTTATCTAGATATGAGAGAGAATTTGACAAGGATACTAGAGAGAATTTGAAGATTAATCCTTTGAAGACCTTGAAATGTGAGCGGCTTAATATAACATGGTGAAACATAGGATTATAGGTCATGATCTGTGGTCAAACTTCCTCAGATCATATAATTTTTTGTAATTAGACCATTTAGATAAAATAGATCACATCCATATAATTAGATTTTAATTTTTGGTTTCCTAACTTATTGTTGGATTTTAGTTTTTGGTTTCCTAATATGTAGTTTTAACTTAATAGAAACTATGTTTCAAATCCTCTTGAGTGGATAGTAGTGTGTTCGTGAGTGAATATACATATATATATATATATATATATATATATATATATATATATATATATATATATATATATATATATATAGGAAAATGAGCTCTAAACCCCATGAAATTTTATCCTAAATACCGCAAGACCATGTAGATCATGGGGAGGGTTGTGGATCACCAGCATGGGGTCCACATGCTTGGAAATGAGATAAAACACAAGAAGTTTCGTATGCTGGCAGCTCACCTCCCATTTTTTTTGTTAGTAAAAGTTTGTCTATATTTACAATTTAGATCACAATACAATAAGGCAACCTAAAATATTAAGCACATCAAAATGGTCAATCTGAACATTCATCATAATCTTCATGTTGTAAATAGATGGTCTATTAAAAAAAATCATTTGATCGAGACACATTTACATCGTCAATGAGATCTTATATGTTCTATTGCTGGAAAACCGTTCATGTAGTAACAATCAAATGGATGGTCAAAAAACATTTAAGGTGCATAATTTTTTTTATATGGCACCATTTTAAAATATGAAGATCATAATGAACAGTATAAGACATCCATAATGAGGGCTTATGGTGAACTTTTAGCCCGCCTCCTTAGATAGTTTCCTAAGAAGACACCTTACTTTCCCATATATATGCAGAAAAAGATGATATCTAATACTACTACTAAGGATAATTTTGTTTCAAATTTATTCAATTTTATTTTTAGTAGAATTTGAATTCTCATTATGTTAGTTTCCAACTTATCTTAGGAATTGGATTCTCATGCACCTCTTATACAAGGGCATTGCCCTCATCAATAATAACATGTCAAATTCTTGTTTCTTCTTGTACATAGTACTAGAGCAATCCAAGGCTTGTTCATCTTCAAAGGAATTTCCCTCCATCGATAAAACCCTCATTTCCATCTTATTTCCAACTCATGGCCAAGAAGAAATTGAAAAAAAAAAAAAAAAAAACTTCGTTCTTTTTTCTCTCAAGAAGTCTCTCCTCATCACTGTTCCTTGTCACTTCTATTAGCTTTCCTATATCCTTCAATATCTTTTTCTTCTTTGATGATGTTTCACACAGATAGAAGAAAGAAAAAAAAAAAAAAAAACCTATACTTACAATAACTACAACACCCGATGCTAAAAAAAATCTTTTTCCTCTATTTTTCTAATGTCCCAATCACATGTAATCTCTACTTTCTTTCTTTTCTCCTTTTTTATCCCTTTCTTCTTTCTCCTAGCTTAAAAAAAAAAAAAAAAAAAAAAAAACAAGAAACAAGAAACATTTTCTTTTCAAGAACCTCTCATCTCCTAATGATATAATTTGTAATACATACATGTTTCGTCGTCTAATATACTATTGCGCTCACTATAAACAAAAGGCATTCTTATTAACGAAAGAAGAATTAGGGTCCGTGGTGGAGAATTGAGAAAGAACTTAGGGATTTGAGGAATAATTAGGGTTTGGTCTCACATCTAAGTGAATCACACGCACTCTCACGAATCTCCCAACAAAACACATGCTCTCAATTTTTTCAATAATCATTCTCGGATTAAAATTAGAGTTTTCCAATAAATATATAGTAAATCCTATATGCAACAAGACAAAAACAAATCTAACAATCCTTTAAAATCCTAATTAAATCCCTAACCCAATCTCATTCTAATCTGGATAAACTTGATCTTTATTTGTCTCTATTACTTATACACCTTAAAAGAGGCGATGACATGCTCCGTAAAAGTGAAGATTTATTGTTGCTTGCAAAACAAATGTTGCTTTTCAAAAGCTTACTATTGTTGCTAGTCAAAGGATCACTACTACTACTTGTCAAAAACCCACTAGCGTTGCATGTCAAAAGTCAATTTATGGAATCTAATAATGTTACATTTAACTGAAACTTTGTTGAAGATTGTTTCTTGTCAGTTTAGGTAAACATACACACATAGAGACATACATATATACACATACACGCGCGGTTGAAGGGGAGTGTTAAAAAAAATTAGTTTTTAATTTATTAATTTCCTAATTTTAAAAGGATTTGAATTCTCATTGTATTAGTTTTCAATTTGTATTAGGAATTGGATCCTCACGTAGTTCTATATATATGGCACTACCCTCATCAATAATAACACATCAAATTCACGTTTCTTTTTTTATCTTTTTATCAAGACAACTTCAGTTTTAAAACGTATAATCTAGACGAGATCATTGAGTTTTTCATCCACTAGAATAAGGTTTTCCTGCTATATTAAATAGCTTTGATATTTGAGATTGATGGACGTGTGTTGTCAGCACAAGAAAAGAAAAAAACCATTTTTTTCAAAGATAAAATCGTGACTCAGCATTTGTAATTTAATCTACAGTCACATAGCATCTTTGGGACCAAAATCACAGGTTATAAGGTCCGTTCATCTTTCCATTAAGTGGGTAAAAGATTAACAGTTTTAAATGCATAGAACACCTTACACCCATTTAATGATAGGAAACGTGAATCTTAAAACCCGACTGTTGGACCCAAACGTCCAAAAGAGTTGTAGATGAAGATAAAAGGGCTAGAAACCTAATTTAATTGCAAAAAAGATTAGGTATTTATGCTATCAGCTTAGGAAAATTTAAGGAAAATGTCAGAGCTTTTCAAGCGCTGACAGCATAGATACATTATTCTCTTGATATATAAATAAAACTAAAGATAACTCAAATTTGTAAAACAAACAAAAAGTGTGAGGAGTATACATGTACCTAAAAAAGTATCAAAAACATGTTTTAACTTAAAAATATATATTATAAACGAGGACAAGGTTAAAGATACGACTAGTATTCTAACACATATTCGAGGAGTGTCCAAGATCTGACACGTGTCAGGTACAGATACGACTAATTTTAAAAGTACATACTCATGTATTATGGGTACTAAAGAAAGTAAAACTAAGGCTACCCTCCCGCTAACCTCTTGGCTTTGCTCTCATATTCTATTGAGCTTGCATTCCTATTCTGTAATGCACACCGATTGCACAAACATATCGACCGATGCAGCTATCAATAAGTCCTTCCATTTCTTATAGTACTTACATAGGATCAACTATTTTCATGTTTCATACTCTCTACACTTCAGGCACTTTAGTTGGGAAGCAGCAATCTCTACTCTTTTAACACCCAGCATGTGCCTCATAAAATGTAGATGGAATTGTTCATGTCTTTCGTGACTCTTTGCTCTGTCTAATTGGTCATTTCATCAAATTTGAAATAGGTTTCCCCACTTTCTTTCCAAATGAATTCCTTTCATGCCTTTAGTTGATTTTCCAAATCAGTGAGCTTTCTGAGATGAGAACTAGTAAGTTTTGCCCTCTTCATCAAACAAAACTCTAGGAAACTTCTGAAATTTTTTGTATCTCGCCACATTCATCAAGTAAGCTGAACAAACATTCCAGAGAGTAAGATAAGGCTGTTTTTCACAGACTAACTCAGACAGTTGGAAAAAGAGGAGTAGAATCAACACTTAAGAGTCCCCTAGAAAATGTAGAATCAACACTCAAAAATCCACTTTAAAGCACTTCACTTAGAGTTGGTAAGGAGTTTTTTATGTAACAAGTTTAAAATGTTATTGTCCCGTAGGACGTGAGAAAACCTAGTATAAAGCAATATTTCTAACATCCTCACTAACTCTCCCAATAAACACAATTTCGTAGTGACTGACAAACGTCTCCCATTCCACATGCCAAACTTTGGATTTTCTACAACATTTAATTAAAGGATTTTTCTTTTATATTAGACCGCAAAATCTTAATAGTTCTAAGTTACACCGTCAAATTATAGAAGTTGTTTTAAATGGTATTCCTTTTGTAATTTTTATTTTAAATTTCTAATATGAGCACAGCTGAAAGCTTATTAGAGAAAGGAGTTTACTTCTTTTTTTTGTCCCGTGTTTAGTTAGGATTATGTAGAGATGGCTAGAGAGGTTCTCCACTTCCCTTTTTCTCTCCATCTTCCTTTTCCACTTCTTCAATACCTCAAAATCCTAAACCCCCCTCATCTTCTTAACCTTGCCTACTACATTGGAAAATCTGATAGATCATCTTTTTTAGAGAGAATTTAAGGCAACCCCCACTACAATACGGTGGTCGAGGACTAAATGAGAGAGAAGAACGAGGGGAGCAGGGAAATGGGTGAGAAAAGTTTCCTTGATAGCATTAAGAAAGAAAATATAGTGGAGGATGGTTGAGGATGACGTGCAGAGGAGGTTTCCATTCCTTTCGTTCTTTGTTCTAGAGATGGAGAAATAGTAGAGTTAAGATTGGAGCTTTGAGGAGAACTTGAGTTGGGAAGATGGTGGAAGAGTTGGTGTAGAGAGCTGATAGATGATTAATGGAAAGAGAATGGAGGAATTGATGCTTTTGTGTGGGGAATTGATGGAGAAAAGAGGGAGAGGAAGATGGATAAGGATTTGTGGTTCAAGCGGGCTCATTTCCTAAAGATCACCATTGAATGAATACTATATTAAAAACGGCTTAACTAACCGGGGTGTGTAATACGAAACAAGTTACATCATTTGGGGATGTAATTTAGATATATTGTGATTTGAGGTTCTAATATGGAAATAGATATAATTTGAGGGTCTAATATACAGAAACCCTTAATTAAGAGAACACTTTAAAAGGTCTTCCAGTAACCTCAATGCTTAGAAATATTAGTTTTTTTAATTATCCAATAGTCACTTAAAAGGCCCTACTGAACAATTAAAAGGAAGGTATTCTTGGAAATGTCATGCACATGGAAATAGGACACAAGTAAAAACAAAATTACATGTACCCTAAAAAAGGACTACGCACACATGAAAAAGCAAAATTAAGCATTAAATTGGAGGAATTATTGGTATCCAAAGAACAGAAGTTTAGGATGTCCAGAGGCATACCAGGGCTTCTACCCCACCAGCTGCAGCAATTGCTTCTCGATTTCTATCATCAAACGATAAATTCCACAGTGCACCAGCAGCTTCTTGTCTTTACATGCAAACAGATGATAGAAGTATAGCTTCAATGACTTGTATGCAAAGTGAATAGCTGACAAAAAATCAACTTGACAAAAGAAACAACTAAAAGCAAAAAAATATAGCATGCATCTAAAATGGCATCAGATGAATACTAGTTTGAAAACTAAATGAAAGAGAATATCTTGAAAAATGCAAATGGAAGTGCTGGCAGTCTTTTCCACTCCAAAATTACAATTGAGTTAATTTACTTGCTTCATGTAAGTCTAACAACATTATAGGAGGTCACACATTATTATAAAACCCAAGTAACCTCCTCTAGGTGCCAAAGATAAGGAAATTAAAATTGACTACTGAAAATTTTGGACAAACATGCAAAGGAATGTAGCTAGAAGCTTGCATGTTGGTATGTATGAATCAAATTAGGAAGACTACAATCAAGCAAATATTCACCATAAAAATCCACTAAATAGGATTCAACCATAACAAAAACTGGGGTCTGAACTAAATTATGTTAAAACCCAAGCAAATCTGGTCAAAGTTCAGATGTGACCCATAAATTCAAGACAAATGCAGATCAGGTCACAAAATCTGATCGATCCAAGCAAATTAGGTCTAAAATACTACAGGAGTAGCTGATCCAAATTGTGTTAAAACCCAAGAAAAACTGGTCAAAGTTCAGATGGGACCCATAAATTCAAGCCAAGTGCAGATCAAGCCAGAAAATCCGATCTATCCAAGCATGGAATATATTTAGGTTGAAATACTACAGCAAAGGCTGACCCAATACCAACTCTAGCCAACCCAACAGAACCAATCCCACCTGCAGCACTTAACTAGGATCCAGATAATAATTTATATATGCAATGATTTTTTTTATATTGACCCGTTTTGCATACCAAATATCATTGTTATGAGAGTAACAAGAATATAGATGGTGAGTATCATATATTATATTTTTCCTCCCATACTTTATCTATTTTTGTAAATAAATAAATGCTACTCGGGTATTTTTAGTGTCTTTTTCAGGTAATCCAATTCATACAAAGAGATGGCATGAAATCAGAGCCGGATTAGAAAATCAAGTCCAGAAAAGAGTTCAAAGAGAGTAAAGCTACAAAATTAAAATATTGCAGAGACTCAAAGTCAAATACAGTTAGGAAAATCAAGTGTACAAGACAAGAGACTCGTGCCGGAGAAAAACCAGAGGGATTGGACATATTTGAGCCGCCAAATGGCGGCATTTGCCACCAAATAGCGGCCCAAAGTGGGACCCACTATCCGATTTTTCTGTCGTGGCTTCGTTGTAATTTTATAGTTTCACAATTGTATTATAATTGGGTTTGGTTTTCCGAAGCCTATATATTGCCCATATCTTTATATTATAGGGAGAATCCTGTAATTTTTGTACTCGTTTTTCATTAATAAAATTAGGATTTTGCTGAATGGGTAACGGCCACAATACCGTGCTCCAGAGGTACGCCATTATTTTCTAATCTTTATTTGTTTTTTTAGATAGAGTTAATTGCTTTCTAGTATAGATTTATTCGCTTTCTAGATTAGATTTTATTGTGTTTATGAATAAAAATTCGATTTTGCTTTTAGGAATATGAGTAGCTAATTTTCTTTAGTCCTAGGATTTAGATGAAATTAGTTTAATAGATCTAACATGAATTTATCTCATCTTCTTTCTAAAAAGAAATAAAGTTATGATTTTTCTATAAATAAATAAAAGATAGAGTTCACAAATTATAATTCTTTAATAGATTATGTTTAATTAATATTTTGATAATCTATGCTTAGATGAAGTTTGGAATTCTTATTCTTTGTTTATTTTTAGAATTATCAATAAAGATTTTCTTATAAATAAATTGACTTGAATAAACTTGTAAGTCTGATTTCTTTGATAGGTTAAACTTAAATTCGGTATTTTGATAACCTATTCTTAGATTAGGGCTTGAAATTTATTTCTTTTCTTTTATTTATTAGATTTTCTACTTGATATGATTTGTTTTTTTAAAAGGTGTTATTTTTTATGGTCTATACTTGCCCATCACTTGATAGGTCATACTTAGGAGTACTTGGTTAAAATCAAATTAAAAAGATCACATTTTTAATATATTACTTAACTGTGTATAATTAAAAAGATAGGAAGAAAGAGAATTTATTGTTAGGCTATTATTCTAATGGATTCGAAATCCTAGGCTAATCTCTAGAATTTAAAACTCATCCTTCCAACTTAGAATTCTTTGTTAATCCACTAGAACTAAAGAAATAGAAAGAATCGCAAAACACCTGAGATCTCTGTGGGACGACCTGTATAGCGCTACAACTGACACTGTACGCTTGCAGTAATTTATCACATCAAGTTTTTGGCACCATTGCCGGGGATCAATGGTGTTTTTCTTGTTTTTTCTAAAGTTTTATGGGTTAACAGTGTGTGTTGAGTGTGCAGGGACCAGATATTGCAGATACAGGAAGAGAAAAAGAATTAGAGAAGCTCTAGAACCGCGTGGCAGAAACCAGAGTCACACTCTCTGATTTGACTGCCAATTAGCGGCCAGAGCCACTATTTAGCGGCCCTAGAGGTATCTTCGAAACCAAACTTTTCTCCAGTTCTGTAGTTTTGGTCCTTGGTTCTGTAAAATATAAAAAAAAATTAGGAACAGTAGGAATCACATTTTTATTTGATCATATCCATTCCACCGTTTTCCTCTCCACCACACCCCACTTCTTGCATTAGTTTAGGAAATTCATGTATACACTCACGGTCGCTGGTTCATGCCAATTGGACTCGTGATCAATTTGGTCGACTTGTGAGATCAAATTTGTTCATGGGAGACAAGATGGACCAGCCGATCCCGATTCTTCAGCATCGATATTACTCGTTGCGCACATCACTTCCATCATGCATAAAACTTCCACACGCAGCGGGTAATCACTATGAATTGAAGCCGCAGTACATCAGTATGCTTCCTAAATTCACTGATTCTGATTCAGAGGATGCATATATCTTTATCAGTGAATTTCAGGAAGTATGCGTGATAATAAAACTGCAACACTTATCGGATGACGCAATTAAGCTCCGCTTCATCCCCTTTGCACTTAGCATAATGCCAAGAAGTGGTTGTACAGTATGCCTACTGATTCAATCACTACTTGGGATGAATTCGTTACGGTATTTCTTAAGAAGTATTATCCCACGCATAAGACGGCAAAGATACGAAATCAAATCAATCAATTCCGTCAAGTGCCGGGAGAACCCTTCTGGAAATACTTAGAACGGTTCAAGGACTTATTAGCTCAGTGCCCCCACCATGCAATAGAAAAGTAGCGGTTGTGTCAAATCGTGTACGAAGGACTCAATTACACATCCAAAACTCTTCTTGAGTTCATGTGTCAGGGGAAGTTCATGAGAAAGAACGATGATGAAGCATGTGACTTTTTTGAGGACCTATCGTGAAAGACTATGCAGTAGGAGAGTCCCACTGAGAAGCCCAGTGCAGCAACTTCTACGCATAAGGGTGGGATCCATAGCGTCGACAGCTCTATAGCTGCCGAAGCTAAAATTGCAGCCCTTATGAGGAGAATTGAGGCATTGGAGACTACTCGTGCTCCACAGGTAGGTCAAGTAAATCAAATCCAAAGTCCCACATGCTTTAGTTGCGGAACTCCAAATCATATTATGGAGTGTCCATTATTAACGAATCTCATGGATCCCACACTTGAACAGGCTAACGCTTTGTATCAACAACCCATGAACAATCCTTACGCTCCTACATACAATCCTGGCCGGAGGAACCATCCAAATTTATCATGGGGTCAGGGGCAATATCAGGGGGGCCCTAACCCTAATATGCAACCTCCAGCCAATAGTCAGTTCCCAAGACCAAATGTGGATACTTATCAACACCCAAATGCATTAAATTATGGGAACAACCAGAATAGACCATCTGCACAAAACTACTCACATCTACAACAGGGGTCTAATAATGAACAAGAAAAGCGACTTCAGTCATTTGAGAAACACGTTGAAAATCTTCTCAAATCTCATTCCAAATTTGACACGCATATGTCCAATCTTGACACGCACATGCAAAATCTTATGAAAGTGTCGACTGATTTTATTCAAAATACAGGTCAGCAACTACTCGTGAACTCTCAATCTATTAAGAATGTAGAACAACAGGTTGGACAATTAGCGAGTCAAATGAGTGAACGTGGCCAGGGTACCTTTCCAAGTCAACCCATAACAAACCCCAATGCCAGTTCCTCAAACTCCAATCAGTCGCATGTTCACCAATGCAATGTCATTCACACGCTTAGATCTGGCAAGCAAGTGAACAATAATGTAGCCATGCCTCCTGATCTCACTCCTACTATCTCGCAGGCTACATCATCTCTTCCACCCCTTTCTCCACGACTATCTCCATCACTTCCATCATCGTTACATGATCATTTGGAAGAACCTGTTCCTGAACCGAAAGCACCATATCCCAATCGACTTACGACTTAGGAAGCCTTCACCGCAAGTAGAAAAGATTCTTGAAATATTTCATCAGGTGAAACTTAATATTCCACTACTTGACATTATACAACAAGTTCCTACTTATGCTAAGTTTCTTAAGGATTTGTGTACTAAGAAACGAGCAAGAAACGTTCCTGAGAAAGTTTTTCTTGCTGCAAATATATCGCAAATCCTCTCTAACTCCTTACCTATCAAGTACAAAGATCCAAATCCCCCTACAATCTCATGCACCATTGGGAACACTACATTTGATAGGGCGTTGCTTGATTTAGGGGCCAGTATCAACTTGCTTCCTTACACTGTTTATCAGCAACTGAGGTTAGGAAAACTTCAACATATCAAGGTCACATTACACTTAACTGATTGTTCGATCAAGAGACCACTTGGTATGGTTGAAGATGTGCTCATTAAGGTCGGTGAGTTTATCTTTCCTTTAGACTTCATTGTCTTAAAAACTGAGCCGATCTCCAATCCACGGAATCAAATTCCCGTTATCTTGGGTAGACCATTCCTTGCAACATCAAATTATTAATTGATTGCAGGAGTGGCCTCATGAAGTTATCGTTTGGGAATATGACTGTGGCATTGAACATGTTTAATATGGATAAGCACACAATAAGTTCCCTCATTGAGGTCAACATGATTCACAGTTTGCACTCTCATTTGACCTCTTGCACTGATGATGAACCCTCATTTAAGCAAATTTTAAAAAATGAACTCATATTATTAAATGAATTAGCACATACTGATTCTATATATGATGATACTTGTGCAAATGTGCCATTGATTTATGAGCAAATTTTTGAGGATTTGTTTGCAGAGGAGCTCGTATTACTTCATGAGTTAGAAAAGCCACCACCACGTTCACTTGATCATATAGCACTCTTCTCACCTCACGATATTTCTACATGTATGTTTGTTACTAATGATGATTGGCAGGTTTATAATGAAGAATTTTTTAACCCAATTATTAATGCTTACATGTGGACAAAGAAAAAGCGAGGACGGCATAAGAAGCAGACAGGTAATTTCGTGACTTGTAGGAGGTTGATGAGATATAATAATACACCCACTTCACGTTTAAAACGCACATACTATGAAAATGGAAAGCGATCGAGAGGTCGTAACCGCTTTCCATACGTTAATAGGGTAATGATATTGAGATCGTAACTTTTACGACTCATTATTTAATATTTGTATAATAGTTTTCATATTTATTTTACCACACTTGGTTTATGTATGAAGGCATACACGAGTTTAGGTGTTGGAGAGTGGGCTAGGATATTTTTTTTGTGTTTTTCTAAGATTATAGTTCTTTTGAGTTTTTATTTTATTTTTGGGTTTCTTTATTTTACACTTTCGGTAGTTTTTAAGGTAACTAACTGAAAAAAAAAATTTAAAAAAAAACTGAAAAAAAATTTAACAAATTTATGTATTTTTATCAATAGATCAACCTAATTACAGATAAAAGAACAAATTTAGATTTGAAATTGGATATGAGAGTAGATTGGATGATACACTTTGAATTTTATGAAAAAGATCAAAATCCGAAAAATAAATACCACTAATAGTAGTTTTGAGACAAGTATACATCTATTTTTTACTTCATAATAATTTATTAGGTTAAGGACAAAAATGATAACGATTGAGTAAGTCTTCTCCCTCTAAACAAAAAAAAGGTGAGAATAAAATAATGGGGTGAGCCTGATATTAAGGCAATAGTCTCGAGAGTGATAAAATGATGGGGTGCACCTGGTATTAAGGCAATAGTCTCAAGAGTAAAAAAAAGAGTATGATCCAAGTAATCGGGTACTTTGCGCCTAAGTAAGCATGAATATTCACATAAAAGGTGAAATATTCTAAAAAAAAAAGAAAAAGAAAAAGAAAAGAGTATAAACAGAGTAATCGGGTACGTTGCGCCTAAGCAAGCGTGAATATTCATATGAAAGGTGAAATATTCTTTAAAAAAAAGAAAAGAAAAAAAGAAAAAAAGAAAAGAATTGTTATGAGAGAGGAGATGAATCATGAGTTAGAGTTGGAGTCCAAAGCCGAAGTAGACTATCACACGTGCACGTAGATGTATAGGAGCCTATGGATTATCTGTTAGTGGGTATTGAAACATAGGATTTAAATTTTTGATTAAAATGATAAGTATATCTAATAGGACACTCGATTTGAAAATTGATAATCTAAATGCGTTCTTGAGTTTGTATATTAGATTAATTGATGAAAATGTTATAAAAAAAAAGATTTTTCTTTCTTTTGTATAAAATTTTTATTTTTCTTAATTTTTGGTTATCCTTATTTTTCTTTTTTTTATTCCTTAATCTATTTTATTCATGAATTTTGTGGATATATTCACTGCAAACCCTCACGAGACAACACTCATTCACTAGGATAACCTAGAGGTTTAAAGGCTTGTTGCATGTGCTAAATGCAATCGCGATTCCTGCGAAAGTGAGATAGGATTTTTTTTTTTTTTAGGTTTAAATTTTGCTCGAGGACAAGCAAAAAATAGGTGTGAGGGTGAGATGAGTATTATATATTGTATTTTTCCTCCCATACTTTATCTATTTTTGTAAATAAATAAATGCTACTTGGGTATTTTTAGTGTCTTTTTCAGCTAATCCAATTCATACAAGGAGATGGCATGAAATCAGAGCCGGATTAGGAAATCAAGTCCAGAAAAGAGTTCAAAGAGAGTAAAGCTACAAGATTAAAATATTGCAGAGACTAAAAATCAAATACAGTCAGAAAAATCAAGTGTACAAGACAAGAGACTCGTGCCGGAGAAAAACCAGAGGGATTGGACATACTTGAGCCGCCAAATAGCGGCCCAAAGTGGGCCCCACTATCCGATTTTTCTCCCGTGGCTTCGTTGTAATTTTGTAGTTTCACAATTGTATTAGAATTGGGTTTGGTTTTCCGAAACCTATATATTCGCCGTATCCTTGTATTCTAGGGAGAATCCTGTAGTTTTTATACTCGTTTTTCATTAATAAAATTAGGATTTTGCTGAATAGGTGACAGCCACAATACCGTGCTCCAGAGGTACGCCATTGTTTTCTAATCTTTATTTGTTTTTTTAAATAGAGTTAATTGCTTTCTAGTATAGATTTATTCGCTTTGTAGATTAGATTTTATTGTGTTTATGAATAAAAATTCGATTTTACTTATTAGGAATATGAGTAGCTAATTTTCTTTAGCCCTAAGATGTAGATGAAGTTAGTTTAATAGATCTAACATGGATTTATCTCATCTTCTTTCTAAAAAGAAATAAAGTTACGATTTTTCTATAAATAAATAAAAGATAGAGTTCGCAAATCATAATTCTTTGATAGATTATGTTTAATTAATATTTTGATAATCTATGCTTAGATGAAGTTTGGAATTCTTATTCTTTATTTATTTTTAGAATTATCAATAAAGATTTTCTTATAAATAAATTGACTTGAATAAACTTGTAAATCGGATTTCTTTGATAGGTTATACTTAAGTTCGGTTTTTTGATAGCCTATACTTAGATTAGGGTTTGAAGTTTATTTCTTTTCTTTTGTTTATTAGATTTTCTACCTGATATAATTTGTTTTTAAGAAAGGTGTTATTTTTTATGGTTTATACTTGCACATCACTTGATAGGTCATACTTAGGAATACTTGATTAAAATCAAATTAAAAAGATCACATTTTTAATATATTACTTAACCATGCATAATTAAAAAGATAGGAAGAAAAAGATAATTTATTATTAGGCTATTATTCTAATGGATTCAAAATCCTAGGCTAATCTCTAGAATTTAAAACTCATCCTTCCAACTTAGAATTCTTTGTTAATCCACTGGAACTAAAGAAATAGTAAGAATCGCCAAACACCTTAGATTTCTGTAGGACGACCTGTATAGCGCTATAACTGACACTGTACGCTTGCAGTAATTTATCACATCAATAGATATGACAATGGGTGTGTTTATCAGTTCCCATGACTCTAACAAATAACACAAATAAAGAAATAAATAAGTGAATTTTCATTTAGACCTTTTGGTGCCCACCTGTTGTTATCAACAATGAAAAGGAACAGCCAAAATGGAAAACAGAGGACCAAAATTAAGACAATTATCAATAATCAATCCTAGATAAAAATAATTAATTTCAACTGCCCAGCCAATTACAGTGTATAAAAGAAGATAAAAAAAAACAGCTCCAGCTATTTTCGTTTGATCTGAAAAAATTGTTCCCCCACCATAGGTCCTCTTTAAATTCCAATATCCAGATGCAAACACGAAAAATTAGATAAGAGTCCTATCTGAATTCAAGTGCACTACAATTAGGACATCATAACATCATCAACCAGACAGGCACTATATCAAGCTGATCTCAGATCCCCTTTCCACTGCACCTTTCAACATCCAATTTCCCAGTTCCTGTAAGTTCATGTTCCTCAGCCTAATTACATTATTAATCACCACAGCTTATAATGGATAATAGTTAAATATGTAAACCCAAAGAATCAATTAACCCCTGCAAACCTAGAGCAAAAAACAGTCCAGTTGAACCTAGCCCAAGAAAAACCAGATTCAACACTATTCTAACTAAACCATCTAAGATAACTAATAATCAAATCATAGCCTGTGCAGCGCGTAAACTTCAATCATGAAGTTCTGTCGCTAGTGCACACATGGCTTGTGTATTTTTAGAGTTTTCCCAGTGTGAGCTTGTAATGTGTGTCTAACCATGTCGATGCAACAAATTTAGAGAAGATGATGCCAATTAGTAGCATTCTAGGTAAGAAAGGGCAAACAGAAAAGGCTTAAATCAGTGCCAAAAAAGAGATGAACATAGCTCAACTGTCTTTGGGTCTCTTTATGCATAAGAATAACAATTTATCGAACAAAGCGAGAAGAAGATGGTAGATCCAGTCTACACGTCTACACGACTCTTTTACTGTGTGCTTCAAGATTGTTTCAGACAAAGACTCCGAAGAACTCTCCCTATATATTTATCCCTATTAAGTTAGAGCAAAACAAAGTACCTTACACCTTCATTGTGAGAACAAGTTAGTTGCACCAGTGCCTCAAGAGCGCCTGCCTCTTGACCAACTGCAGCATTGTTACTGTTGCTATCTCCATGAGCAGCTAAATTAGCCAACGCACGAGCAGCCTGAGTATGAAGAAAGGATAAATTAAGAGAAGGCAAAACTAAATAACCATCAATGTAGCAGACTATGTGTTTCTGCTTGAAAACTGTAGCCTGTCTATCAGAAATCCTCGGTTGAACATTTACAAGGAAAAGTATTCGGCACTAATAGCAAAAGGCACCAAGAATAGATGTAGGAGAGAATAAATGAGGAGTCAATTAAGCAAATCAATTGCTCAGAACAAATTTGAATATAACACATTATGAAACTGTTATATTTCATTATGCTACCTAACACAAACCAGTACCATCTATCAATCGAAAATAACACAGGGCAGTAATAATGCATTTTTCACACATTATGCTATGTTATGTTATTTTTTGTTATTTCTTTGAGTAATTTCTAAATTGATATTTAATTATTTGCTTTGATTGTCAACTGATACCTACAATTTCTTTATTTAATTGTATGTTGTTTGCTATTTGCATGTTTGATTGCTTGTGAAATTGCTAGTTTACTAATTTTCGATTCCTTGTTTACTTGCATATTGTAAATTCTCTCCAGCTTGTAGAATTTCTCATTAATTCTATTGAACCCTAAGCTGAACTGTGATAAACAATTATAAATAAGATGAATTGAGCAATGCAAAATTTAAATTATAGCAATAATGATGACTAAAACTAAATAAATAACTTTAAAATTTTATTTCTTGTTCGGTGATGACAAATTATGGTTAGGAATTTTATATAATTTATGATGATAAATATGAAAATCATTGTAGAACTTATTAGAAACTTAAAATACATTTCTATATGCAATAGAATGTTTTTATATTCTTTTTTTATTTTAAATTTATTTTTCGATTTATAAAAATTTGATAGATAGTTTTATATTTATTTTTATTAAGAAAATAGAAATTTGCATAACTTATGTTAAGCAGTACGCTACAAATGATGTGGCCTAACAAAAGTAAAATATTAAATTACCATTATCACTATTTTAACATTAGGTAAGAACGCAAGCAAAATTTTCACCTAGAAGAACCAAATAAATAACCTGATTATCATATCAACAATACCCACTCCTTCGGTAGGTTCTATCTTCAAAGCTGAATGTAGTATTGTTTCCGTCATGGTTGACCACATTAATAGTGTTGCTTACCACCCTCTGTTGGTAACTAAAAACTTTTTATGTCAAACTCAGAGTAGTGGGAAATTTTAAATTATAGCGTAGGTTAGGTTAGAGATACAATGCAGAGGACAAAGACCTTAGAATTCAAATAAATTTTATATCATTATTTTCATCAAAACCAAGGTGGTGCGCATATTAAAACAAGAGATATTGCATAATGAACCCATAAATGATATTATTATATGATATTATTACGATAATATTACTAGAAAAGCAACTAGGTAGTAGACTATAAAGCGATTAACGAGTAATTGTTTAGATTTCTTGCAGAAACACCTAATGAAAAATCAATGAAATTACAATATCCCGTCAAGTTCCATAGTTTCCAGTTTGACAATGTCTCTCTGCAACCATAGCCATCATTATACTTCATTCTCATGCCTTAATTAACTATGTGTCCAAGGCATTTTAATCTTACCACCAAAAGGAACCCTTGAATCCATTAATCCAATCACTCACTTACCAATGTTCTCGACTCCTGTGAACCTTCAGGTATTTTATCATATGGTATTTTAACATACAGTTAAAAATGAAAAGAAATATTACTTTATCCTCTTTCTGACACTTTTCCAATTTAATGGGCAAACATGTCCCAACAATATACCATCTGTACAACAAGGCCAGATGTTAAAATTCGGAATAACTTGTCTTCATTTTCAGGTAGATGCTAGTTTTCATTTGTTCTCCATTATTCCATGGAAAAAAATTTCCCATAACAGCTCTATTGTTACAAACTCTAATGAGTGATGTAAAAATAGAACGTATAGATGCATGAAGAGGTGCTCATCGCCAGAAAACCTAGGCTGGTGAACTTACAAGCTGCGGTGTTTCATAATGGAATAGGCTTCCTAAGGCACTCTCTAAACCAATCTGGACCTCTATTCTACTCACACTTGTATGTGGTGTCAAGCATGCAAATCATAATTTATAATGATTTTGTTACACACACCCATAAACAGATCTCTTTCGAAATTACATAACTTGATCGTCACAACCCACCATTTTTCTTTTTTATTTTTTCACTATCCTCTCTTCAAACCAAGACATAAACATATAGATCTCAGTCCAAGTACATACACGTACTATAACAAATATGTATATCCAACATTAATCTGTTGTAAAATATGGAATAAAAGATGGTGATAATGTATAAACTCTCTCTACGTTTTAATTGTGTCTCCTTCCAATTACGATTGCCAGAGTTATTAGCATGTCCAGTTCAAAAAGCTTTAAAAAATTCACCCAAAATCTAACTAATTCATGATTGATGTGCCTATTTTTTGCTTACAGGAAGAAAAAAAAAAAAACCCTGTTAAGCAAGGTCTTAACTATTGCCAATAATGATATATTGCAAATAATAATGGATGGCTGTAACACACTGCATGAGGAAAAATTCATCCTAAAGCACTAAAACCCATCTTCCCCGAAATTTTATTTTTTATCGAACTCAAAGTTGTCGATCTTCACACCTAAGATTCTCTCATACCAAAATTGAAGGTTAAGTTATTTGTTTGACTTCTAATCATATGGACACAAAATGAACAGTTTCCCAAAAACATAAATTTCAAATTGATAAATGGATGAGTAAATGAATACTACAACTAATGATTTTTTATGTGTGACCCGCGAAGAGTGTAGATCAATGCAATGAGGTCTGACTCAAGTAAAAGGTGGGGAAAGGTGGAGTTTTTATAGTTGTAGGATGAAATTTTCCTTCTATGCCGCCTGATACCTATTAATCCATTGCAAAAATCATATCATTTAAGATGCCTGAAATTAAATGTATTGTATAATATCGGTTCGGTATTTACGATGTTGCCAATATAATATGCTCACTATTTCCTATTTTGGTATCAAAAATCATTAGCCAACACTAATACATATTCCATTACTAAAATATTTTCTTTTAAGATTTCACCATACCTGAAACAACAGGGACTTTTCCTTTCGTCCCTCTCTCTCTCTCTCTCCATATATCCTCTCTTTAGATATATATATATGCGGTATTTCAGAATATTCAATCCCCCGGATTCTAGAGACGTGGAGATGTCTCTGGTAGGGGTGACTCTGAATCACTCGCGCTCGACCTACCTTGTACGGAGTCCCCTTGTCTATAGGGACCTCGTGGCATACAACCGCCACGACTCCTACTTCCTAACCGCCCCTTTCTCTCTTTCTTTTGACTATCTCGTGGATGGACGAAAGATGGGAAGTTACAGAACAGGGCAGTGAAGGCTCGCGAAGTAGACAGCGACGCCCCCACCCCGTGACGTACTGTGTTGCCGTAGCGCGCCCTACTTCTAATCTAATAAAATAAGAACAAGAGATCTTTCTCGATCAATCCCTTTGCCCCTCATTCTTTGATAATCAGAAAAATGTTATAGAAAAATTCCTAAAATTAGAACTACTCTTGTTGGATGAAATGATAAAAGAATACCCATCGACGATATATTCCGATCTCGCAATGCATTTGAGCTTGTAGATTACGTAACGATAGGTCATTCCGGGATGGTACAGATGTTGTAACTGACAGATCAGTATTATCCAAAGAGATAGATTCTCTCTTCCTCACGAAAGGTACCGGCGTCGAGAGCATTCCGTCAATTGAGTGCCATCTTCGAACGAAGGTACCGTTCTTCTCCGGGTGCCTTCCGATCGTACCCATTTCTCTCCCATTATTGGGGCAATCCTCCCCCTTCCTCGTTGTTTTTTGGGTATTCTTTTTCGGTATCTCCTTTCCTAGAGGTGGGGTCCTACTTCCTGCTTTTTTCTCTCGGAGTGAATGCCTGTCCTCGGCATGTGCACGTCATTGTACAGCTGGACAAGATTCTTTGCTTTACTGGTCTTTCGACGAGTGGCATAAATGAAATCTGTGGGGATGGAAAACTGCCCGCTTCTGGACTGAGAGGTGGATCGGGAGCTGCTCTTTGGTCGACGGCTTTTCCCTTACTATTTGAGATTGCTAGAGACTTACGTCAGTGGCAGACCAATTTGTATGGAGGGATGGAACTAGAGTCTGGAGAATTCCACTTAGAAAATCGGTTCGAGAAACCCTAGAACTGTCGGAGTAAAGGATTGTCAACAAGGGCGTTCTAGTGCGTTGTAGATTCTTATCCTAACCTGCAGGAGTATAAACAGAATGGGATCGTCGCATTGAAGCAGTCAAAAACTCCTCACGATGAGTATAAACTGGATGAGGCGTCGCATCGAAGCCATCAACTACTCCTACCTGCACGAGTATAAACTGCATAGGGGATGGTTCTCTCATAACCACTCATCTTTCGGACTTACAAAAGTCCTCCGGGACTGTATCGCGGAAGGACTATGGGAAGCTTCATGTTCCCGAGTTGCAGAGAACAATCTGAACTGAGGCAATCTTTCCGAATTCGCTCCACCTTACGAAAATAATCTCATTTTTTGGTAGTACGAAGGGGGAATTGGCCCAAAAATTGGATAGGGGTAAAGACGCAGCCGGGCGCCGGCGGCTTACTTGACGTGCCCCCCGAACCGCGCGAAATGGTCGCCTATTACACGGCTCACAAACTTTGCCTGGGATGGGGGTACCTATTATTCGTCGGCGGTACGGCGCACGCAGGGCCTCGGTTTGTTGCGTGGACTTCCTATGCATTTCCTACAGAGTGCAATGGAACCCAGCTCAGCTCCGCCGAGCCAAAAGGAAAGAAACGCCGGAGGCGGACAGTAGAGCATAGCCGACGAGACTTTCGTCGTCCGTAAAGAATCGGAAGGAAGACCGTGCTCCGAAGTGCACTGAGAATTTTGTTTGTTTTAAAAACACGTCGATCGTCACCCCTTCTATTGAGCCATGTCTAGGTGGAATCGACAAGATTGAACCGAGACCCGCCCGGCCACTGCCGGGGGGACAACCATACCAACCAGTAGGGTTTCGTCGGAGAAATTTCCTCCTGGGACCCGTCAAATCATTGAATTCATATGGGCATCCCGGCCAGTGGTCCCATGAGAGAAAGACAGGAGGGCAGGATTTGTCGTGGTCGGGCGAATTCATTCTGGAAAAAAAAGGGATTCTATCGCCTGAGCTACGCGAAGGGAAGGAAGTTGTGGGGGCTGAGCCGGAGGTCACTTTTCCCGATCCATCCCGAAGGTTTTTATTTTTTTACTTTGTTTGAGAAAAAAAAGAAAACCCTACAAAGAACTACTCCTTACTCAAGTTTCCAGTAAGGATCAACCTTTCATTTTTCTTTTGACTTTCTGAATGACTTATTTACGACAAAATTGAAAGAGGAAAGGAATTTACGCAAAAGCAGTGTAGCGTTAACTTGGAAACCTATACATCGCCCATACACCTATTGGTACAAAAGGCCCATTGATATGATACGCGCCGGTCGAAACACACAAGCGGAGAAGAACAGGAAAACCGTCACCGCGAAAATCAAACTCACTAACCTTTTCTTTTTGACTCTCCGACAACCCCTCCCCCCCGACAGATGACGAAAGCCGGGATTGCCAACCATATAGCGGAAGCTGGATTCCGGCTCAGGTAGGTAGTTTCCGCATGATTTGAGCAGTTTGGTATGTACTCGCACGACAGGGTGGCCTTTTCCTGCCTCGAAAAGGAGAGAGAACTCTATACCAATGCGAGACCTGGCAAACCTTTCTTCACGTCAATTTCGTATCGAGAACCGAACCCTCAGTCTGAGATACAAAGCCATCGCGCGGGTCTTGGTCACTGCAACTCATCATCTCGAACTTTTCTCGCTTCGTCAAGATATCGCACTGCTAGTCTGTCCTTTTATTCCGATACTAAAAAAAAGGTGTTCCAGCCTATAATTGAGAACTACCTCCGTACACGGAGAGATAGGCCTCCCCCAGTCTCTTCGAGACATTTCAGCGGTAGTTCGGCGCCTCCTTCATTCCGAGGGCTTCCAGTAGTCAGCCGCCTCCTCGATAAAATGCTGGAGGCTCGGGACTCTGATCATACCTAGAGAGAATCTGTCGGATGATCATCACTACTTTGCTTTGGCTGCTGCTTTTATCGAGTTCGATCTAGTCTGCTGGACTGTGACGGCGGAGAACTCACCAGATACCACAGCTTGCCCCAATCACCTCCCGGTCCCATCCTGGGAGAGACCATTGTGACGGGCAAGGCCGTTCTGATTGCTTCCAGCAACTCGAAAAAAACTCATTTTCCCCAGGCGCATTCTGGAAGGATTCGTCGGTGGCTCTAGTGATTGGACTCAGTAGATGGATGATCTCGAAGAGAGTACTATGCAAGCTGAAGTGGATGACGTCACGTTATAGTGGCCTGTTTTTGACTTGGTCCAACCATAGCGTAGGGAAGAAGATCCCAACATGAGGAAATTGGACAGGGCTATGGCGAATTCGACAATGGGGGGATGTTTTCTCAGCCTCGGAAGCCATTTTATTACCTGCAGGGCTCTCGGATCACTCAATTATTCCCGTGACGAGGTTGGTGGACGAGCTCCGACGAAAGTTGGAGTCTTTCACTTTATATAAATAGAATAGTTGAAGGTATTCTCCCATCCACTTGAACAATTCTAGAAGATTTTGAATTAGAAAAAACTTCTCATACCGTATTTGTAAAGCTATATCATCCTAATTTTTTTAGAACTCTCATACCAAATTCATATAGCTATATAATCTATTTCGTCATGTTTATTAACAAAAAACCCCTTTTAAGACTTTCTTGTATGCCAAAATGAAGAAAAGTGTCCTTATTATGAGGAATATAACTTCTAATAGTTTAATTGTTTGCCTTAGTTGGCAAATAGCAGAATTGGAGATTCAAATTTCCGATCACATGCTTTAGTTGATGTGCCCACAGTCACTCAAAAATTCTTAAATGCCACTTTCTTCTTTGTATAAACCCAAATAGATCAGCATTACAAGTTCCCAATTTCAAGAGTCTCATATTCAGTTAACTACTGACACTAGTTTCTCAAAAACTCTTCGTAGGTAGTGCTTACTACTGTTGGGAACTTGGCTTCCCTATTTATGATATTTTGAAGCTAGCAAGCACTTCAAGAATATTTTTACATTACTGAAACTTCATTCAATGGTCCTGGTCAATCAAGACTGTAACATGCCACTTTAGATGCTCAAATTTGCTATTTGCCTTGTACTTTTCTAAGAAGATTAATCTAGTTAGAAAATCCCAGATTATCTTTTTTGTTTTCTCTTCATCTGACTCCTTCCCGATATTGAAGATATTTGAAGGGTTACGGCTATTTTACATGAGCTTATACCCAATAATTTAGATCTTCCTGAATGCCAACTAAAGAGGTTCTATAGCAAAACCCTCTCATGGTTAGGAACATGACCACAACTCTTAAAAAGTTTGGCACAAGGTTCGCAGACTGCCATTTGTAAGTTCCACATCGATCACTTCTTGAACAGATAGGCTTGGATAATAATGCTTACATTAAGTTGCATACATGACTCAAGAGAATCCATCCCATGCATCATAATAAGCCTCGTGCATAACCAAAAGCTGCTTGTTTTCCAGTAAGATGTTATTTGATTAATTAAATAATCAGTAAAAGTGGCACCTAGACATACATGAGAATGAAGAGTGATAGCTAAAAAACTAACACACAATGATGAGGAATTGTCGGTATCTTACCTGCGCAACCACATCACCTTCGATAATTAAACAGAACAACAAGCGGAACTGTAATACGAGAAATATTACATTTTAAAGCAGAAACAACATGAACTCCGTGGAACGACAAAAATTATTGCAAAAAGGACAAATGTACGGATGAAGAATGATTCCAACTACTTGCAACCAATATTAGAGATATCTCCTAGAGGCCCATGAAGGCAAAAACATTCAACCAGGTCAGAAAAGAGCCAAAACAAAATGGTAGTAATGATTAAATGGAAGACCTGCTCTTGCACTCCATCAACCTTGCATGACCGAGCAAGCATAACCAAAGCATGGACTCCACCTGCTAGT
Source organism: Dracaena cambodiana (assembly GCA_036321105.1). NCBI lineage: Eukaryota > Viridiplantae > Streptophyta > Magnoliopsida > Asparagales > Asparagaceae > Dracaena > Dracaena cambodiana. Next base: position 17,861,555 of record JAYEPQ010000004.1, on the reverse strand, counting down.
GCAACCTCCATGCTGCATTTGTCATCAGCAGCCAAATTTGCAAGTGCACCAGCAGCTCTTTCCTGTTTCAGAGAAGAAATATAAACCAGTCAGAGCCTCAAAGTCCTAATCCTCTATCTTAGTCTACATAAACAGATTATCAACCGATGTACATACAAGAACTCCATCTGTCCCAGAGGGCCATTTGAAAATAAGATCCACCAGTGCCTTCACTCCGCCAGCCTCAGCAATCGCTGCCTAGAAAACAATTATAACAGATTATAAGACAAAAAAATTGAAAGACGCTATAATTATTTATGCTCTAAAGCATCAAAGACCTTGTGCTCTTCTCCTACAGAGAGATTCCAAAGCCCTCCAGCAGCCTCTTCAGCAACTAGCTTGTTCATGGACCTTGCTAGATCTGCCAGGATTGCAATGCCCCCTTCATCAGCAACTCCCTTTGCAACTTTCGAATTCACTGACAAGTTTGCTATGGCCTGCATTCCAATAGAACATTTAGAACCACCCAAAAAAATCAAGCTCCAAACTTCACAACGAATTTAACGCTGGGCATAAAATCCTACCTTTGCAGCCTCAGACTGTACGCCCTCTCTCCGAGACCGAGCAAGCTCCAAAAGCAGTGGTATCCCATTATTCTTCATCACTGCCTCAGCCCGAGCTGGATCCACATTTGCATTCTCATCATCAATCACCACAAAAGTAGCAAGCCCAGTTGCCGATCTCTCTTGCACATCCTCCTGTGAACTCTTTGCCAAGCTCAGTAAAAGAGCAGCCCCCTGATTCAACCAAAAATCATCAATACCGGTCGGGTTAGTCTCCGCAATTCGGAGAAGAGATTGTGACAGAATCCACTCGAGCCAGCTCATAATATCATTCATGATCTTATTCTTCTTCCCCCAATTCCTCCATTCCCCGAAAATATCTCTCTCCTTAATTGCAGGCCCAGAAAAGAAAGAAGCAATGCCTTTGAAAATATCTGTGAAGAGAGCAATAAGCAGCTTCCCCTTCTTGTTAAATGTAGTTGGGTTAGGATAACCCTCGACCTCGAGCAATAAACAATTGAGAGCACACACAACCTTCAAGCTTTTGGACAAGGAGAGAAGCCTGGACACAACACTAGGGCTCACATCGGTCCTCGAAACATCAACAGCCACCAAATTCGGCAGCTTGCTCCAAGCAAGTGCAGCTGAAGCCCATTTTATATTCCGACACCCAGCCACAGATAAAAACCGCAGCGACATGACCTTCCCAACTGCAGTCTCATCAACAGTCATGCAATCGGCAAAAGATATCTCCTCCAACACGGTGCAGTGCCTCGCCAGGGCGCTGATGGCTTTCCCATCGATCTCCCGAACCCCGGAGAGGCGCAGCCGTCTGAGCTTTGGGCAGCACATCGCGACATGCCGGATGGCATCGCTGGTAATTTTGTCGCAGGCATCCGGCCCAATTTGCAGACTTTCAAGGGCTTCGTGCCTCGCCGCAATCACCGAAAGGGTCGCATCAGAAATCTCATGGCAATAGTCGCCGGTTATCTCCTTTAGCCCCCGAGCATGAAGATGTATGATCGCAGAAGCGGACTCCGAGCCTCGAAACCGAAGGCTGCGGAGGTCGGAGCACCGCGAGGCAAGTGAAGAGGCGGTGTCGGTATCACATCGGTAGGCACGGAGATCGAGAGAGGCCCAGAGGCAAGAAGACGATCCGAGAGCTCGCCAGGTCTTGCAAGTCGAAGCAAGGCTTGCGCGGTCTCGGTAATTGAGGCAGGAGAAGAGCTGCACCACCGTATCATCGGGCAGGCTCGTCCAGTCGACGAACTCGCCGGCGAGCTCAGCGACAGCGCTGGCACCGCCATCCCCGCCGCCTCCGCCGCCAGGGCGACAGGGGAGGTAGTCGTCGGAGGTCTCGGGAAAGCTCGGGGACACGATGATCTTCTCCTTGCCTTTGGATTGGGCCCGCCGCCGAACTCTCCGGCTCATATCGATGCAACAAGAAACCAAAACCCTAGTAACCTCAAAGGCGGGAGGTTTGGGAAAGAGAGAGTTATTTTTCTTAGGGTTTTTAGGGTTGGAGAGCGATGGATCGTATTAGGGTTCTTGATTCAATTGGAGCCTGAGCTGAAGTTTTTAATTTTTTTTTTTTTCTTGTTTCTTTTTTTTTCTTTTTTCTGGGCTTTTAAAGAATTGGGGATTTGGGGAAGGAGGCGGGAGAGGGAGGGGATGGGGGAGGGGGAGGGGGAGGGGGAGGGGGGAGCCCTCACAGCATGGATCCGCCTCTCTTCTCTCCGTGTGGGCGTTTTTTTTTTTTTTTTTTTTTTTTTGCGGGGGGCGACGCAGAAGTATGAAGGGGAAGAATTTTGCCTACGGTTGTATATCTGGAGGTTCCTACAACCAGTTTAGTTGCAAATATGGGAAAAATACACCGAGGGCTCATTTGGACAACTATAATTATTACGAAGCATCTTATTAACCTAATATATTTTAAACCTAAAGTCAAAAGAAAATCAATTTGGTTGGCCAAAATACAATTAAAGTTTAAATTTTCTAATTTGGATATCATATAATAAGAATCAGTTTTTTTTTTTTCCCCAATTTGTAACCAACCATAGCCTAAGATATATACATTGCGAGCTAAACAAAACAAAATGATATATGCACTGCAAAGTCCAAATATCATATTTTTGGTAAGTGTTGATGTCCAATTGTCCCACTAGGTTAGCTGAACCAATTTCAAGTCCTAAACAAAAATTTAGAATAAGAGAAGATGTGAATCAAGTTATGGTGCTTAAAGCAAATGGCCGAGATATGAAATCTCAGATGAATAATCTATATAGAGAGAGAAAAAAAAAATCACACATGAATAAACTATATGGAGCATTTAAAAAATATATAAAGAATAAATACGCAAGAATTAATGAGATTCGACCAAAATAGATCTCGAGCATATATACTAGGAGATAAGTTAATAGTCTGATTTATTCTTCTTATTTGTGAAAAGAATTGCATATCTCTCAAAGCTCTCTTTTCTCTTTTGCTTTTTCAAACTAAATCTAATGAAGCATGAGTTATTTCTTCCATTGAATCCGTAATAATGTCTTTCCCTCACTCTGAGCCAAGGGGATTTATAGTGGTTGTCGGTCAATATGATATGATTTTTAGTTGAACTGAAACTCCTTATCTTGTCCAAAGATAGGTTTGTTTGTTTATGGTTGGATTCAATTGTCATGAAGAGATTATGTATCTTCGGAGAATCCCATTTTTTCTAAAAATTATGATGGATATAGCTGAATTTTTTTAATTGGAGATGGAAAGTTTGAATTCCTTTAAAAGATCATTATTACATAACTCAAGCTAGCAAGTTGATTTTTTATGAGAAGAATTGTCAACTTGATACTAGGATTCTTGCTTATGGGTTTTTATCTAGTAGTGTTTATCTTAGACTCCGACCAACTACTTTTTGTAACTAGTAATTCATACATTAACTAGTTCAAGCTACAAGGGAAAAGCCCAAGAGGCAAGGATCTACAAGTCCTACAAAGCCATAAAATTCATGAAACCTTTATCAACCAGAATTCTTTCAATACAAGAAAACTGCATTTGGTTACAGTAAGAAAACTCCCCATACCAAGTAATATAATCCATATTATATTTGGAGACTATGCTAGATTTCAATTACGGCTCTATTAGTATGTAACTATACAATTCATCCCTCCTCTAGAAGGAGAGAGGATAGAAAATCTGATCATCTCTTCTTCATCTTCTCTATATAGGTTTTATAAAAAAAAAAAGAGAAAATAGATATATTAAGCGATTGTAACCCTAATTCTACTATAAAGTATATGCTGAATGGTCATTTTTCACTAAGAACGTAGGTCCGAGATCTCATCTTGGCAGAACTCATGTACTTATTTTATTTGTACGCTTTCCTTATTATTTGATAATATCCTGTAGATTATTCAAAGTCAGGGACAACATGTTGAGCTCGACTTAAATCGGGATCTGATTGTGAGCCTAATACCCTGGTAGTACTCAAATTTGACTCGATGATTTTAACTAACCAAAATTGCGTCAGTTGCTTCGAGTTTTTCTGGAAGTGGAGCTCTTTCTGCTTAGCAAATAGCTCTCTATATATCTTTATATACTTACATGGCTCTACTTTTGAATAATCCTTAACATAATTTTTGCCAGATCGAGTGCATGACAGTCCTGTTTCTTCAGGATGAGTAGCTATTATAGTTATCTCAGCTTCCAAGTCTGTTAACGTAGAGATCTCGGTTTGGTTTTTTTGCCGAATGCGAAAACTGCATTGCAACTCTACATCTTCCCCTTAACTTTCTTTGGATTGGTTGAAGAGGACCATTGTTTTTCTCTTAGTAGATCTAGATGTACCCACATAATTTCTCCCTTCTTGGTGGAAACTAAGGAGAGTCCTTTCTGTTTTAAATTATGTGAGTCATGATTAACTATCAACATTTTTCCTATAAGTACGGGAACCACGTCGACTTGAATTTCTAGGGATCCCATGGTGATTGTGGCCATTTTACCAAAATATTTTTCTGTTTGGGTCTTAATTGAATCACTTTAGCCTCAATCAGTGCCTGGATTTTATCTTTAGTACATAACAATCTTTGATAGAAAGTCCAATGTTCTACTGATAAAGGCAGTATCTAGGATTTTCAGTTTTCCAACCTCTTCTGGTTTTTGGTTTTGGACAATTTGAGCATCCTTCTTTTGTTAAGCAGATAAAATAATGTAACTGCTTGCTCATCTTTATAAAAATATGTTTGCTTATAGTGTGACTTGAGGAAATCCCTATTATTATGTGGCTTCTAATTAGAAGCTAGTCGTGTCGCTATAGCTTCTTCCCCTTAAAGCGGGATGGTCGTGGCTGTGGCTTATTGGAGGATATCTTTCTCTAAGAGCACTGTTCGTCCATACAACGGATTATATCCTCTACTTGCTATCCTTTTTTAGTCAGGTCTTTCCAAGTTATTGATTCTACTAGGCCTATTTTAATGATCATGCTAGTATGGAAGTTATATTTACAAGTTTCTACCAGCATTTCTTGTGACATGCTGTGCGGGTATTGCACTGACATTTCTAAGAAACATTTCACAAAAATTTTAACTATCTCATCCTCTTTCTAATTTGTTGAAAGAATACAATGGACTGAGACCTGTGTGTCATTTTCGAAAAAAATGACCCAAGAACTCCTTCTGCACATCGGGCCTCATTCTCATGGTCTCAGGGGGTAACTGCATAAATCACGTGAATATAAACTCTTGCAAGGTATTTACAAAAGATCATGGTCATCACAGGATCATTATCCATAAGATGGCCCATTTATGATAAGAAATAAACATATGTTAATTGGGCAAACCATATCCATCATATGATTCCAGCTTGAGCGGCTTGGAATTCTCGAGGAAAGGAGCAATCTCCCATTTTGCGGGATAAGATCTCGTAACCTCCTATCTCTTAACTAGAAATTTTGATGCATCAAAATTTCTAGTTGGTTTTGATGTTTCTCCATCTTCTCGGCATTACGGTCGATGATATTTTTATAATCTTCTTCCTTATATGAAGGATGTGCATCTTCTTTGTCCTCTTCAATCATAATATGCTTTCCCTTCTTATCTTTATTTAATGGGGGCTATTCTGAAAAAAGCTTCATGTCTTACCTTCTGTGTTCTTCTAGGAGTTCTCCAAAATCTTCAGGAGCATCATTTTGAGCATGTTGATGCTCTTCTGTTATTCTTGGATCAACCATTCCCTGGCCTCTATTTTATGGTCTATGTTGCTAGAATTATCCAACACGTGAGCCGTTGGCTCACCATTCCAGGAGGACCCATAAGAACGCGAGGATGCTATGGCCAAATGGTCTGTATCCTTTTTATCAGAACCCCCGCTCAATCTCCTATAGTTTCAGGGAGTGGTGACTCCGGCCTTGAGCCATGTATAGTAATATGGTTCATTGATTTCGTTGTCCGATGAATGTTCTCCTATGATGGGCTTCTTCCCCTTATTGACCATATTCAATGTTATGACTATGGGATTCATCGTCGATAGTGATTCTTTGCTTTTGAGCACGTTTCCTCTTGGGGATGTCTCATTCTGCTTCAGTTAATTGGATAAAATTTGAGGGCCTCAGATAACCACAACAGTAGTTGGTGAATACCGCGGATATTAATTGTTCATATCGGCAGAGTGGATGAGGCTATGCTATTTTTCGCTTGTTCACGAGTTATTCCCATAAGTCAAAAATATTATCAAGAAGAATCGAAATAATTATCTTCTAGGCATGGGCCTCTCTTTCTGCATGATCCTTATTTGACTATCTGCAAGGTCCATAAAAGCTTTCTAAAGTAGATGCGTGAAACTGTTGTTTAGCCTGGAGTCTAGGCTTGATTCTTAGATATTTTTATGCAAAACTGTGATTTAACCTCGTGTTTTGGGCTTTTTACGCAAGGCTGAGGATTAGTTTCATGTTTTACTCTCTTTATGTGGACTGAATATTAGCCTTGCATTCTATTTCTTTTGATATAACCCTGCATACTGGCATAACCCTGTGCACTGAGTTAGTGTCGTGCATTGGCTTAGCTCCGCTCGTGGTTTTAGCCCCGCATATAAAAATAGTTTCTCACACTGGCATAGCCCCACGTGCTGAATCAGTCTTCTGCATTGGTTTAGCCTCGCGTGTGAGTTTAGCCTCGCGCAATGAAAGCTTTACTTCAATCTGTAAATTATTCTCAAGTTTTGGTTTTTCTTCAGCAAACACACGAGGCCGCATATAACCACACGGGGCTGCCATATAGCCTCGTATACTGATTTAGACCCACAGATATGAGCTTTGAGCATTTTTCATCATGCTTGATAGTTCTAGTTCTGAATTTGAATTCTAATCTGGCCGGAAAGTGGCGCTCCTTAAGCGGTCAATGCAACAATCTCCCCAACGATAGGGAGAGATATTCCCTGTTTCAAAGTTTTAAGAGTCGAAAATCCAAGTAACTCCAGTTAAAAGGGAGTCTTCTCGTCATTTGAGTTCATGACTTGGGTATTTATGAGGCGATAACGTTGTATCTTGATCGGGCTTGCCGATTTCGAGGATAGATATTTCCCGTACTTTTGTTGGTCGACTTTTACAACCAACATCTCTATAGTCATACCGATTTTCTTAGTATCAGATTGGATTACAATTTTCTTATCGTATAGAAGACTTTTGCCACTGTAGTCAACATCTTGTTTTCGGTGGAAATTGAATCTCTTTCCATTGCCATTGAATTCAATTACAAGACCTTGAATTACAATCAAAAGAAGGGAAAAAATCAAAGAAAACAAGAGAGAGAATCGTCAGTTGCTAACTCCATTTTTAAAAAATGTGGATTCTTTATTATAGCTATGGGGCTTGGCCTTGTACTCCGTTGACGATCTAATGCCTTCAGAATCTCAGAGATGAGTTGATGGAGAAGAATGGTGGAACGTTGCAGCGTCTCATTGGTCGGAGCTCCAAAAGCACTCTCACATAGATATCTTTTCCAAAGGTCCTTTCAACTCCCTTTCAATGCTTAACTATAGACAAGAGTCAGTTAGATAGTTTCCAATGGAATCTCCTCAAATATTTACTTTCTTATTATTATGGGATTTGATTTCTTTGATTCAATGTATCTAAACTTAATTTTGTCACTAAATCATGCATCATCTTAACTGAAGTTGACTAGAATCTAATCGTGATCTCGTTGAGATTCTTTGGGATGGGGGCTATTAGCCCTGCATTTTGAGTTTAGTGCGAGGCTAGTAGTCACGCATGGCTTTAATGCAACGTGAGGCTGATAGCCTCGTGTTTCCCTTCAACGGAGGCAGTTAGCTTCGCATGTTTGCCTCTCTTTGAGATATTTTTTTCATTCTATAGTGGCGAGGATATCAAATCCTAAAAGACAGGAGAATGTTATAGTCTCATATCTGTAAGTACTAAAAAATAGAACAATCAACTGAAATAAGAGTGCTAAACGTCCGCGCCCGGGAGAGCACACCAAGGAGTGCATCTAGGGGGCATGCCGAGGAGCGCGCACCTAGGAGCGCATGCCTCCCGGATGAGCACATCTCATATACAGGAGCACGCGCATCTCCGGCACGCTCTCGCCTCCTAGGCGCGCGCAACCCAGAAGCGTAACTTGGGGCGTGCACCAAGGAGCATGCCTTTTTATGCCGCGGAGCATGCACCGAGGAGCGCACACCTTTTAGACAAACGCATCCTATATCTAGGAGCATGCGCACAACTCCAACATGTGCACGCCTCCCAGGAACACGCAACCTAGAAGTGTAACTAGGGACACGTACCAAGAAACATGCGCTTGAGCACTGTAGAGCATGCGCTTTAGATGAGTGCATCCTATGCCCAGGAGAGCGTGCCAAGGGCAGTGCACCCATGGCAACGCACACCCTGACGTGTGCGGGTATCAGGGGAGCGCTTCTAAGGCTTCGTGCATTTCATGCACTCCGAAGCTTCGCTTTGCGTGCGAAGTTTATTGTAACAATCTGGAGGATGTGTTGAAACCTCCCACGATCTAATACTCCTATTACGGAGGGATTTGAAGGAACATTTACGTTCCGAAAGTCTATAAAAAACCATCTATTAATAGAAATAGATATATATAAAGATTGAGAAAGACAGAGAAAGAGAAAGAATAGAGAAGCGCTTCAGACATTCCTCTTCTCTTCCAGCTTAAGCTTTGTACTACAGAATCAGTTGACGTTCAGATCGTCAATGAAAAACCACAATGACCTTCCATTGCTGCCAAGAACCCACAAAACAAAAGAGAAATATAGTTATCTCTTTTCCCTACATCTGTAATTCTGAATAAAAAATTATAATTTTCTTTCTATCTGCTGTAATCAATTCATTAATGACAATGGAAAAGAATTCCTAGAATTCAAGCAAATAGGCGAATATGAAACAAGTGTTAGTGTAATTTATAATTATTTTTATTAATCTATGAAGTAATAGTAACTAGTGTTTTTGAGGAACAAATCCGTATTTGATTATAAATTATTTTAACTCTTATTATTTTACTGGAGATTTTAGTATATTCAAACATAATATGTTATCGGTACCTATTTTACATACTTATATACTTATACATACTTGTATACTATATATCGAAAGCGAGGCATGACAATAGTATTATTCGAAGCCAGGACCGACTTCTTGAGCCTGACTTGAGCTCAGGATCTGATTGAGCCCAATCTCCGTATGAAGAACTAACGTGGTTCTATGGTTTTTAGCATACCAAAACTGACATCAACTGTAATATTAAGATCTTGATTTTATAAATCTGGATTTTTCTTTCCAAACAGGATTTTCTAGTTTTAAATTTAAAATATCTAAAAATATTAAATATTTCATGATAATCATAGTTGTCCAAACAGGACCTTAATGATAGCCAAAGTTTTTTTTTTCCCCTTTGAGTACACAAATGTGAATTTGTGTGTATGAGGTCTGCAGATATTTATTCAAAGCAAAGAACAAGTCTAGTTTTGAATCAATTCAAAACTAGACTTGATATTAGTTTTGAATAAATATCTACAGACCTCGCACAAACAAATTCCCAAAATGGGTTCACATACATATATCTCAAAAAATAAAAAGAAACTTTAGCTATCATTTTGGTCCTGTTAGGATTCTCCAAATTCGATTTTGAGCCTTACAACTTGTTGCGTCTTTGATTTTTTTTTATTTTTAAATCCGATCCTTTAGAATTACTTATATCTCTTGAATTTAAAATTGGTGTTTACTTTGAAATTATGATTTTGAGGAAGCCTAACTGATCTATTTCATTGATAACTTAAGTTTATGTAATATATGATAGTTGTAAGTTATATGCCTCATAGTCATTGTGTTTTAATATAAGGAAACTTTCTAAGAGATCCAATATAATCGTTGTATCTTAATATAATTATTCTTATCTAGAGAAATGGTACATGTAACAACCTAATTTATATTATAACTTACATTCATGATGTCAGATTTATTCCAGAGTAAGTGCGTTATATTCGTCTCATTTTTCTATATTTTTTGTGATTTTCTTAAAATTTTCTAAATAGTCACTTAAAATAATATTATTTTAATCACCAGTAGGCTCTATATATATTTTGACTATTCTATCTTCTTTTGAGTTTTAAAAATCATATTTAACTTTATTTGGATTAGTTTAATTAGATTTTGTGGCTTTAAACAACTCTAAAAACCTATTATTTCTAGTTAATTGTCATATACCTATTTTGTCTTTATTCACACATTCCTCCCATACCCCATCTCCCCAAATTATGGATTTCAAACCTACTCTCACTACTGGACTGAAATGAAAAGAGAGGAAAATAGACTTTATTTTATCTTATTTTTCTCTCTAAAACTCCTTCATTTTTTCTCTCTTCCATACACTCATATATGGTCTCATTATAAAAATTATTTGTATGGTTAATATAATGTAAAATATCAATGAAAAATCAACATAACCTATCTACCCCATATCTTACCTTCACCATACTTGTCGTTTGGCCAAATATGACAAGTCATCCTCTTACCTCCATATCTCCTTTGTTTTATTATATCTTTTCTCCCTTTCTTTTCATTTCTCCTCCTCATTATTTATTCTCTCTTTCATTTTTTATTCTCATCTTACTTTTTTACTCCAACTCTCAAGAAAAAGAATAAGAAAAGAGATGAAGAAGAAAATGAGAAGAAGTTATTATTTTCTCAAGATAGACTTATCTTCCTAACCCATCAAGCCAAGTAAAATTACATCCACTCTCATATTTTTTAAACTCAAAATGTTTATGCTTAACTTAGAACCTTAATTTGTTAAAACCTAGAAAGATAATGTTCTATACAAAAATCTCTATGATTATTCTAGAAAAATAAAAATATGATTTTTACATTTTACTCTATTTTATGTATCATATTTGTCATTTTATTTATGATGTCTCATTCTTAAACTACAAGTTGTAAAGTTAAACTATATTCTTTATTTTTTAATTATAAAAATGCTACCTTTATAAATATTCATAATATTGAATATAAATTTGAAGTTTTCTACATAAGTTCTTTGTGTATAATACAATGATTTAAAAATTAATTTCCACTTGCCATTAGAATATATATATATATATATATATATATATATATATATATATATATATATATATATATATATATATATATATATATTTATTTATTTATTTATTTATTATCATGTTTTAAAGAGAGAGTTTTATATAAGTTTTTACATTAAATTTACTAAAGTATTTCTTTTATACAAGCTATTACGTTAGGTCATGATTCCTTTATACTAATCCATGTTTACTTGAAATATATATACATTAGCAAGGTTTAATAAACTTGCTACTTCCATACCATGAAATTATGCTATAATTTGGGAAATTCATATATTATTAAAGTAATCGTTATAATAGTATTGAGCCTATTTAATTCCCATCCATAGATCTTAGTACATACTTAAGTAATATGTGTTTATATGCATAATTATATATATGTGGTTAACATACATGATCATCATAGGTATTTTTACATCATAATATTCACATACGTATTTATATGTATATTTATATATATGTATGGTTTACATACATAATCATTTCCATAACACTCTAACATTCTACAATCCACATACTTACCTTGATATATACATACTAGTTACATGTACAAGATATATGAAAATATGTCAGATTTTCCTTACTAGTGCATGCACATGTCTTGATAATGTCGTGGATCCTGACTTTCCTGTTAACTTGATTTTGACATATACCACATCTTTCTTGTTACTCGGATTTTGATTAGATGCTAGACATATATATATATATATATATATATATATATATATATATATATATATATATATATATATATATATATATATATTAATCTTGACATGATTGGTTCATCATATTCTGGATTGATTTGCATGTAATATAACTTAAAATATTGGGTTATGGAAGAACTAAAGGGTAGAAAAATATTATATCGTGAAATCTTTATGATAGGTTGTGTAACCGAAATAAGGATCCATCTGTGGGGGCGCCCAGATGGTACTGAGTCATTATCTCTTGTTTAATCCATGTTGATGGAACGACCGATTACTCAGTATCAGTATCTGCTTGAGTGCTTAGCAGCATGGCTGGTTCAGCGCCAGCATCTTGCCAGGTCCCGGGTATGCACGGGTACTTTCATGATACGAGTCTATTTCTTCACCATTTAGTTCAAAATATAAACTAAAATAAGATATTAATTTAGACTTGATATGCATGTATATTCCTGCTTGATATCGTTACTTGATTATTTACTGCTTTTCATATATGTGCATGTACTTTTTACATCAATTCATATTTCACTTATTGGTTTATGTGCACAATCCCTACCTTTTATTATTTTACTTGTCGGGTTTGACCCTGAACTTTCTCACATGCTCAGGTATTGAAGACGTAAATGAGAATCTGCCATTACACGACCCATATTTCTTGAGCAGAGCGAGCAACAGTGAATTCCTAGACCTTCGCTTTTGTTTTTTTGAGTTTGGTATGTATCACTCTTTGAGGCTTAGTTTTCAATATTTGCATCAGTACTGTACTTGATACTTTCTGTTTTAAACATATTATATATCTTCTTTTATATGGTAGTAGACTAATTTCCAAGATCCTTGTAAATAACTAGTATTTAATTTTATTCGTTTATAATTCTGCATACTTATACGCCTCGTGCACGTTGACTTACACGTGTCTGCCGGTAGCACACTCCGTTTCCGTATCCCTCCGGAAAATGGGGCGTTACAGTACAATATCTCTAGCTTACGCATAAGCGATTTTCATTTGCATATTAATTAGGGTGAACTGATCTCATTTGAAATCAGATGGATGACTAGTATAATACTTAGTCGCCATCTCCTCACATTTTTCTACTTTCCCATTATCGGTCTCATTTGTCCTCGACTTTTCCCCTATGCTCTAACTTTCTCTTCTTACTGAACGCTTAGCTTTTGGATCACAGAGAGCTTCCAGAAAATTGGCTTGATACTTGCTTGGTATTGGTCAGTTCAATACGTGGATTCCCTCCCCATCCTGATCACCACATATCCTAAGATCCTCATCTTCATATGTTTAAAAGATCAAGTAATGTAATTAAATGTTGAATCAAGAACAACTGCTCTTATGCCCCCAGTTGACAAACTATAACAATATTGCATTAGAAGAGATTGCATGAACATCTAATGCTATATATATCATCAATGATGTCGCTTTCTACAGGGTTGTTCCAGTAATCCATCTCTTGTTTGTGATAAATACATTTATTTATGGATTCCTGTAATAACTTACGAAGTGTAAGTATCAACATATATGGATCTGGCTACTCAAGCATTGACCCAATTTGCGCTCATAACCACATCTATCTATGTATGTGTTCTTGAGTGATGAATTAGATGATGACAGCTTGATGATGAGGAAGAGAACTTGATATATATAGTGAGTGGTATACTCAATATATAGTTGTTTCCAAATCAAATACCTTGCGGAGCTACATGGTTACATTTTGACATGAATGAAATTTGAAGGTGATACGTTGCACATAAATTTAGTGACAAAATATTCACGAGGTGCAGGCATCTCCATATGCGACATATAAGTTATTACACGTTGTAGGCTCTACATGAAGTCCGTAGGGAGAGAAAAGGAGACAACATGGAAATGAGGAGGTTAGTGTTAGCAAAAATAGCAGAATAATACTAATGCAACAACCAGCAGAATCAAATAGTTAACCGAAGAGAAAAATAGCATAAACAGAGAACACACAGATTTAACGTGGTTCAACAATATATCTACGTCTACGGGGACACGATCGAAAACTTTCACTATATCAAAAGAGATTACAATATTCTAGTCTAAACCATAGGAGAGAAATCAATGAGATCACACAAAATACAAGATCAAACCCTCACCTCAAAAGGAATAAAATAATCTTGTACCTGTGCTATAGCCGCCGCCAAAACACCTTCGGCCAAAAAAATCGCCTTCGGCTAAGAATTGCAGCCGCTACACCTCAAAAGGAAAATCTTGGGGCACGCAAAATTATTTTGCTTCACGTGACAATCACCAAATTATTTTGGTTGCTTTTGTTCGGCTGCAAGTAGAGAAAGCAGCAGCCGCCACAAAAGAACACCACGGCCTACACAAGAGAAACCCTTGGCTCTTTTCTTTCTTTTGGCTAATCCAGAACCCTAGCACCACACCCCGTATATATATTATATCATAACGGGTTTGGGCCGGTTTTGGACCCATTTCGGTGTACCGAAACTCGTTGAGGCAATAGGGCTCCATTAACAACAATTTCCCACTTGGAGACCTATTGCAAAAAATTGTAATCTCTATACATGATAATTCTAGTGTCCAAAACTTTTACCTCGATCGTTCAAAGTCCCAATTTCAATATTCAACACAAATGTACCAAAATTGAGCAATAGCTCAACTTTTTCCCATCAACCGGTTTTGTCAACATATCTGCAGAATTCTTACTGTTCTCAATCTTCTCCAACTTTAATTTGTCATCCTTTAATAAGAATCTAATGAAGTGATATCTTAAGTGAATATGTTTAGTCTGTGAATGATACGCCGAGTTTTTAGCAAGATGAATTGCACTCTGACTATCACTGAACAATCTGCAATCCACTCCATCAAAATCCAATTCACTCATCAATCGCTGCAACCAAATAAACTCCTTACTTGCTTTTGCAGCTGCAACATACTCAGTTTCTGTCGAAGATAAAGCAACAATTGATTGTAATATTGAAATCCAGCTTACCGCTGTCCCTCCTACAGTAAAGACATAACCAGTGGTGCTCTTACCATTGTCTCTATCACCCGCATGGTCCGAATCCACAAAACCTTGCATATCAATATTATCACTCCAAAACACAAACAATACTTTGAAGTACCTTTCAAATACCTGAAAATTCACTTCATCGCTTGCTAATGTTCCTTTCTAGGATTCTTCATGAATCTACTCACTACTCCCACTGCATGTGTAATATCTGGTTTTGTACTCACCATGCATACATGAGACTCCCAGTGGCCGATGAATAAGGCACTTCTCCATGTGTCATGTCTCCTCATCTGTCTTAGCACCTTGCTCCTTTGACAATTTAAACTGTCCACCAAGAGTTGTAGTTACCGATTATGTATTCTCTATATTGAATCTCTTTAACACTTTCTTGATGTACCCCTCCTGAGATAACCACAATTTCTTTCTTATCTCGGGTAATTTGCATTCCAAGAAGTTATTTTACCTCGTCCATGTCCTTCATAGAGAATTTCCCTGCCAATTTTTTTTTCCAGATCATTGATTTTCTTCGTGCATGTACCTACCACAAGTATATCATCTACATACAAAGTAAGTATAATAAAGTTACCGTCTTTAAACTTTTATAGATATACACAATGATCTGAATTACATCTGGCAAAACCCGAATCCAATATAAACTTGTCGAACTTCAAGTACCATTGCCTCGGCGCCTGTTTCAATCCATACAAGTTTTTTTCAGTCGACATACCCAATTCTCCTTTCCTTTAACTTCATATCCCTCCGGCTATTCCATGTATATTTCCTCCTCCAAATCACCATGAAGGAAAGCAGTTTTCACATCGAGGTGCTCTAAATACAATCCTTTCACAACCACAATACTCAGTATTATTCTGATAGAAGTCATCTTTATAACATGTGCAAATATTTCATTGAAGTCAATCATTTTCTCTGACCGTATCCCTTCACCACAAGTCTAGCCTTGAATCTTTGTGTCCCTCCTGCCTCATGTTTCACCCTGTATACCCACTTGTTATGCAATACTTTTATCTTTTCCGGTCGCTTCACCAATTCTCATGTGTAATTCTCCTCTAAAAAAGACATCTCATCATGCATGGCTTGCTCCCACTTAAGACGAAATTTATCCTGCATAGCCTCTTGGTAACTTTCTGGTTCACCTGCATCAGTATACAAAACATGATATAAAAGAAGACAGTTTTTGGGTTGGCTTCCTTATTCTTGTGCTCCTCCTCAAAGTGGGAACACTCTCTGATGAAGTACTGGAACCATCTATTTCAGTCAGTGTCTCTCTCTCCTGTTTGGCCTCATCTGAAACTTGTGTATTCTCAGGTGTAGTCATTTCTTCCTTTTCAGATGTAGGTATTTCTTCCTTTGTTTTATCCATGGGATCCATCCCATCCTGTGGCTCATCCAGCTCCAAGTGCTCTTTCTCAACTGTTTTCTCACTCTTATTCTCCATTCGGTCTTTATACATACAGCCCTCATTGAATACTACATCTATGCTATGAATCACCTTGTTATGCTCATAATCCCATAAGCAATAACCATATTCGTCGCCACCGTATCCAATGAATGCACACTTCTGAGATTTAGAATCAAACTTCTTTCTCATCTCATAATCCACATGTGCATATGCTACACAACCGAATACTCGTAAGAATGAATAATTTACAGTCTTAAAAGACCACACCTCCTCTGAAATTTCTCGATCTAAAACACTAGCTGGACTCCTATTGATCAGATAGACTGCCGTATCTACAACGGCTCCCCAAAGTTGCAAAGGCAAACCTGCATGTAGTCTCATACTCCAAGCTCATTCCAAAATGGTTCTATTCATCCTCTCAGCTATGCCATTTTACTGCGGTGTCCTCGGTACAGTCTTCACTCTCTTGATCCCGTAGGTGGAGCAATAGTAATTGAACTCTCTATTGCAAAATTCCCCACCATTGTCTGACAACAGACAGTTCACCTTCAAACATGTTTTATTCTCAATAAGAGCTTTTCATACCTTGAATATTTTGAAGACATCGGATTTCTGCTTAAGTGCAAACACCCATATTTTCCTACTTGCATCATCTATGAAAGTGACAAAATAAGAATTACCTCCAAAAGATTTTGCTGAAGAAGGCCCCCATATATCTGTATGCACCAATTCCAATCTTATGGTTTTCTTCTCCTTGCCATCCTTCATAAAACTAACTTTTTTCTACTTCCCAAACACATAGTTTTCACACAAATCAAAGTTAGTATCTTTCATATCTGTCAACATACCTCTTAATTGTAATACCCCCATGCCGCTCTCGCTCAAGTGACTGAGTCTCTGATGCCATATGGTAGCGTTCTCATTCTTCGCGGTGGCCAAAAAAACAACGTGATCCACCGAGCTTGAGAGTAAATATAGAGTTCCCACTCTCTCACCCTTGACCACTACCATTGCTCCTTTGCTGATCTTCTACTGTTTCTTCTCAAATGAGATTTGATAATCTTCACCATCCAGTTTGCTAACAGATATCAAATTCTTCTTCAAATCTGGTATATGCTTGGCCTCTTGTAAAAATAACTTTCTACTATTGTGCAACTTCAACTGAATTTTTTCCTTACCGACAATCTTGCATTCCTACCCATTACCAATAGTCATATGCCCAAAATCACCTTGGATATAATTCTCAAACCATTATCTGCGAGCAGTGCAATGGAACGAAAATCCTGAATCCACAAACTACAAATCTGATCTTGATTCTGTATGAGCAGACAAGTACAAATCATCATACTCTTTACTTGGATTCATCACATTTGCTCATTCCTTATCTTTGTTTGGACAATCCTTCTTCATTGACCATTTGTTTTACATTTCCAACACACTAACTTTTTCTTGAACTTCCCTTTAGATTTTGATCTCTCTCTTTACTTCGACTCCCTACTTAAATTTCTACCTTTTTCCTTCCTTCTGTTATCAACAGACAGAGCAGTACTTGTAGAAACTGTGCTTTCACACATGCTCTTTTTCATTAATTCATCATTCATAATTGTACTCACAACATCATCAAATTTAAGAGCAATATTGAAAGATTGCTGATGGCCATAATAACATTACTCTAAATATCCAGTAACGAACACATAAATATCAAACCTTTAATGTCACCAGCAAAGACAAAATCTAAGGATTCAAGTTGTGCCCATAATGTGTTAAATTCGTTCAAATGATTAACAACTGAACTATCAGAAGGCATTCTCAAGTTGAACAATTTTTTCATTAGAAACAGTCTATTTGAAGCAGACGGCTTCCCATAAAATTTAGCCAACGCTGACATCAAACCTAAAGTGGTCTTCTCCTTAGAGATGTTGAACACAACATGTTTTGTCAGGCACAATCAAGTCTGCGCCAAAGCCCTCCTATCCAACAATTCCCACTCCTTATATGTCATCTTTTCTGACTTTTCTCCAAACAGTGGTTGATGTAAATTCTTTTAATATAAATAATATTCCATCTGCAACTTTCACCATTGGAAATTTGTCCAATCAAAATTTTCAATCTTTCCCTTCCTATCTTTCGCCATAACTCGCACTCAAAATCAATATCGATCTGAGTGAAATCTGACCCGAACCAGGGCTCTAACACCAATTGTTAGCAAAAATAGCGAAATAATACTAATGCAACAACCAGCGGAATCAAATAATTAACCAAAGAGAAAAATAGCAGAAACAGAGAACACGCAGATTTAACGTGGTTCGGCAATATGCCTACGTCCACGGGGATACGTTGAAAACTTCCACTATATCAAAAGAGATTAAAATATTCTAGTCTCAACCACAGGAGATAAATCAATGAAATCATACAAAATACAAGATCAAACTCTCACCTCAAAAGAAATATAATAATCTTGTATTTGTGCTATAGCCGCCGCCAAAACACCTTCAGACAAAAAAAATCACCTTCGGCCAAGAATTGCAGCCGCTACACCTCAAAAGGAAAATCTTGGGGCGCGCAAAATTATTTTGCTTCACGTTACAGCCACCAAATTATTTTGGTTGCTTTTGTTTAGCTGCAAGTAGAGAAAGCAGCAGCCGCCACAAAAGAACACCACGGCCTACACAAGAGAAACCCTTGGCTCTTTTGTTTTTTTTTTCTTTCGGCTAATCCAAAACCCTCACCACACCCAATATATATATATATATTATATCATAATGGGTTTGGGGCGGTTTTAGACCCGTTTCGGTATACCGAAACCCGTTGCGATAATAGGGCTTATTAGCAATAGTTAGACTATCTCTAGCAAAATTATGATAATGAAGGCACTCGCTCAAGTTCTAGAATGGTGAAGATTTATAGGAGGATATAAGAGGAAATAGGAGGCCAATCGACTTCTTGTCCCCCAAAAATAGGTAATTTGGCAATCGTTTGCATATCGGTAGGTCAAAGTTATTTTTACAACTGCTTCAAATTGACTCAACTAATTAAGGAAGGGGGAAGAGGTGAACAAACGGTCGGAGCCGACAGAGATTGGATGATTCCGACCGTTTCCGACTATAAAGAGGAGGCGAGACTCGGACCGTCATTTTTAAACATAACAAAGGGATCACAAATAGTTTACATAGAACATTGTGAAGGAGGATTAGTTCAATAGAGGTATAATGTTGAATATATCGAAACCATGGGAAACTTATCAATGGTGGCAGAACTGGACATGATAAGGATTTGCTAGAGGTAAAATGTTAACATAGCAATGAAAGATTATTCAATAGAGGTGTGATATTAACATGCCAAAGAGAAGGGGTTTTCATCAGAAGTTACAGTTGGACATGATGATAAGAAGGGGAATTTAGGTCATCAAATGTGTAGTGTTAACATGACAGAAACATATAGGGGCAAACTTATCAGCAGTTTAGTATTAACATGGCAAGGAATCTTACTGGGGAGAAGAAGTATATGATCCGACTAGGAAAGTTTGATGGGATCTCATTGCCAAAGTAAAGATTAACATGACAAGTAGTAAGATATCACCAATCTACTAGGAAAAAAGTGAGCAAGATGAAATAACTCCGGGGAAAGTTTGGAAAAGGAGAGATGATTCCAATGTGGAATTTCAAGAGAACTTACAAGCCATAATTGTTAGCATCTCGTATAACTCAGATAGGGATGTCATAAAGTAACCGAAACAGTTGAAGCACAGTACACCATGAGGTTGCAATGTTAGCAATTAAGACAGATTGCACTGTTAAATTGCCGTTTATGGATGCAAAATTACCTCTTGATAGTCAAAGGTATCATGTTAATATGAATAGGGTAAAAAATATTCTTTACTGTTCGGAGGTTGTCACTAACGTTACAAACATGATCAATATATTGTTCAGTGAACAAGAGTACAACAATAACCAAATAGAGAGCTGCCAGATATAATCATTTACATGATAGGTTGGGTTACCAGAGGTAAGTATTAATGTGACAATTAGAAAAATGTGTAACCCGTCAGAGATAATTATTAGCATGACAAGATCAAGATATCCAGTATTGGCTTATAGCGAGGAATGGAACGAATCCCATATGGATATTAGAAAGTCAGGGATATTATTTCTTGAGAATTTTATTATTGATCGGCATCATCAAAAGTTCATCATTAGGCTAGGCTAGATGGTATGCGCCATTCGAGTAAACAAACTCTATCTTGGGAATTGTGTGTCTAGGTTATCTGTCTACTGTTGAATTCATTCACTAATTTGAACCTTAAATTGAGCCAATTCACTAGTTCAAATTAAATGAATTAAGTGAATTGAAATAGGCTTCAAAAGTTGAGTACATAGCAAAGGAACAAAAAGGAAAGATGAAAAGATAGTCCCACATGGGATAGGGGAATGTAAGGATGTGGGTTTAAATATGATAGCTTGCTCCTTTACTTTGCTTATGTAAGAAGAGGAAAACCTTGAGCACCACGGGTGGTGCTACGCACCGCCCGCACCCGCACGCGCGTGTGCGAGGGCGAATGGGCGTTTAGGGCGCATTGGGCGCTTTAGAGGCGCACTTTGCACTTCGCACGTACGCAGCGTCGCGAGGAGCCTTTGATTTTTGGTGCTATTGGATTCGGGTTGCCTCTATTGGGTTCAGAACTTAATGATTTCGACCTGCACCCGCCCCGTCAGTCAAGAGTCGTTGAAGTCCAACGGTCGGCGGTCCAACAGTCACCGGCCGCCGTCAACGGTTGCCGTTAAACGGTCACAACTGTTGAAACGGCCAACTGTTGCGACTGTTGAAATCTCAACCGTTGCGACTGTTGAAAGCCTATAAATAGGGTCTGGGTCAGTGTTTCAAATTACACGTTTTTCTTTTCTCTTCTCTTTCTTCTTCTGCAGACAGAAGTTCCAGAATTTCTGTCTACAGAAGAACTCTGTTCATTATTTTCAATAAAGTCCAGTCCTGCATAACATAAACAAGAGAGAACCTTTATCAGATTCGCCAGAGCAGAGGGATTGCGGCTTCCTTCCCTCTGCAGATCGATCGTTGTATCCTGAGAGATCGACGTCCAAGAAATCCAGAAGCGAACAGTAGAGGACGAATCGATTTTAAGGAGATAGTGTCCAACACTAGCCTCGATCTTCATCCAATCTACTTCCTGTCAGTAAAGTCTTCTTCCAGTCTTCCTGCAACCAGGTTTTTCATAATCCAGTTTCTTCTTTATTCACTTTAGGTTAAGTAAACTAGTTAAAGAAGAATAGTTTAATTCTGTGTTAGGTAATAAGATAACAGAATACTGAAACCTAATTACAGAATTAATTTCCTATAAGATAACAGTATCAATTCTGTGTATCTGCCCTCTTGTGTTAATCTAAAACATATCTGTATGCTTCAATCTGCAACCACAGAATTAGTAACCTCCACTTCACATATACATATACATACGGTAAATTTATAACCAACAATCTTAAAATCGATTATTGCATGTTTTAGATTAACTTTTTTAAGAATACAGTTTAAACATTTTTTGTTTGAACCTACATTCTTAAAATCGAATTTCGTACTTGTTTTAGATTAATTTTTTAAGAATACAGTTTAAAGATTTTTGTTTAGAACCTACATTCTTAAAACTGAATTTTTGAATTCTGTCAAAATACCATAAATCAGAGTACTGTTATCAATTAGAACTCTGTTATAATAGTATTTAATCTTTAAACTGATATTTCATTTTAGATTAAGAATACTGTCATCAATCACTAGTAATCTAGATTGCTTCTGAAAAATTTCTATTTGGTGATTTAGAGACAAGTAATCTTAATTGCTTTTAGAGAAGACTAATTAATTCTGTTTTGTGTTTGGAGTTGGAATTTTTTTCAGTTTAGTTAAAATTTATTACAAGACATTAAGATAGATAAATTTTAATATTTGTAGATGGCTACTACATCTGATATGTCCACTGTGATAACTCCTGTCATGGTTACTCCAACTGTGCCTTCAAGCCAGTACAAGAAACCAGAGAAGTTCAGTGGCTCAGATTTTAAGAGATGGCAACAGAAAATGTTGTTCTATCTCACTACAATGAATCTGGCCAAGTACTTGAAGGAGACTGTGCCTACTCTTGTTGAAGATGATCAACAATCAGTGAAGGCGGTTGAAGCATGGAAACATGCGGACTTCTTGAGTAAGAACTATATCCTCAATGGTTTGGACAATATACTGTATAATGTATATAGTTCAGTTGCTACTGCTAAGGAACTCTGGGAGTCCTTAGACAAGAAATATAATACAGAAGATGCCGGCTCTAAGAAATATGTAGTCGGTAAGTTTCTGGATTATAAAATGGTTGATTCTAAAAATGTAATCAACCAAGTACAGGATCTTCAAGTGATCATTCATGAAATTCATGCTGAAGGTATGACTATCAGTGAATCTTTTCAAGTGGCTGCAATAATTGAAAAATTGCCACCATCTTGGAAAGAATTTAGATATTACCTAAAGCATAAACGAAAAGAAATGACACTTGAAGATCTAATTGTACGATTGAGGATTGAAGAAGATAACCGCCTTTCTGAAAAGAAAATTGGAAATCCATACAATGTTTCTAAAGCTAATGTTATGGAAAATTCCAATAAGTCTAATGACAGGAAGAGAAAGAACAATGGTGAAGACTCTAAGAGTGGTAACTCGAAGAGATTCAATGGCAGGTGCTACAACTGTGACAAGCCTGGACATCGTGCAAAGGACTGCCGTGTGCGAAAGGCACCAGATTCTTCGAAGAAGAAGAAGAAGCATCCTAATGCACATTTGACCGAAGAAGAAAATCTTTGTGCAAATGTAGATTGTACATCTGTTGTCTCAGAGGTTAACCTAGTTGGTGGCAACTCTAAAGAATGGTGGGTGGACACTGGAGCCACTCGCCACATTTGCGCCAACAAGTGGATGTTCTCCACATATGATTCTGTGGAAGGAGAACTACTCTACATGGGTAACTCTGCAACCTCCAAGGTTGAAGGACGAGGCAACATTGTACTGAAGATGACTTCGGGGAAAGAACTTACTCTTACTGATGTACTTCATGTACCAGATGTCCGCAAGAATCTGGTCTCTGGTTCAGTCTTGAGTAAGAAAGGCTTTAGGCTTGTGTTTGAGTCTGATAAATTTATACTCACAAAGAATGGTGTATATGTAGGTAAGGGGTATATGACCAATGGTCTGTTTAAATTAAATGTAATGACCATTGCCCCTAAGATTATCAATAAAATTGATTCTTCTGTTTATATGACTGAGTCACCTTTTATTTGGCATGGTAGATTAGGACATGTTAATTATTATACTTTACAAAGATTAATAAATTTGAATATGTTGCCTAATTTCAATATAAACTTTGAAAATAAATGTGAAATATGTATTGAATCAAAAATGACTAAGCTTCCATTTCACTCTATAGAACGTAGTACTGAACCTTTAGAATTAATTCATACAGATGTATGTGATTTAAAATCTATTCAAACTAGAGGTGGAAAGAAGTACTTTATTACGTTTATAGATGATTGTACTAGATATTGTTATGTATATCTACTTAGAACAAAAGATGAGGCAATTGAAATGTTTATACAATACAAAAATGAAGTTGAGAATCAACTTAGCAAAAAGATAAAAATGCTAAGAAGTGATAGAGGTGGTGAATATGAGTCACCATTTGCACAAATTTGTGCAGAACATGGTATTATACATCAAACAACTGCTCCTTACACTCCACAACAAAATGGAATTGTTGAGCGTAAGAACAGAACTTTAAAAGAAATGATGAATGCCATGTTAATAAGTTCTGGTTTACCCCAGAACATGTGGGGGGAAGCTCTGCTTTCTGCCAATTATATTCTCAACAAAATACCCCAAAAGAAACTTGAGAAAACACCTTATGAATTATGGACAGGTCGAGCACCTAGTTATAAATTCTTAAGAGTGTGGGGTGTCTAGCTAAGATTGCAATTCCTACTCCTAAAAGGACTAAAATTGGACCTAGAACTATTGATTGTATATTCATTGGATATGCGCATAATAGCAGTGTTTATCATTTCTTTGTTTTTTCTGATCATCCAGAAATACATAAGTACTCTATTATTGAATCTAGGAATGCAGTATTTTTTGAAAATATGTTTCCTAGTAAAGAATATAATCCAAGTTCCTCTAAAAGGACTTGTGATGATATAATAAGAGAAACAGAGTCTGATTCTGGAAATAAAACCAATGAGGATGAATGTAGACGGAGCAAAAGGGCCAGGATTAATAAATCGTTTGGTCCGGATTTTCTAACATATATATTAGAAAAAGAACCTCAAACTTATAAAGAGGCTATGTCTACTCCTGAAGCTCCTTTTTGGAAAGAAGCTGTAAATAGTGAAATTGAATCAATTATTCAAAATCACACCTGGGAACTTGTGGATCTTCCTCCAGGAAGTAAACCATTAGGATATAAATGGATCTTTAAAAGAAAGATAAAACCTGATGGGTCTATAGATAAATACAAAGCTAGACTTGTAATAAAAGGCTATAGACAAAAGGAAGGTATTGACTATTTTGATACATATTCACCTGTAACAAGAATAACATCCATAAGATTAATAATTGCTTTTGCTGCATTATATAATCTTGAACTTCATCAAATGGATGTAAAAACAGCATTTTTAAATGGTGAATTAGATGAAGAAATCTACATGGAACAACCTGAAGGGTTTGTAGTTTCAGGTAAAGAAAAGAAGGTGTGTAGACTTGTTAAGTCTCTTTATGGACTTAAACAAGCACCTAAACAATGGCATGAGAAGTTTGACCAAGTTATGTTGTCAAATGGATTTCGCTATAATGAATGCGATAAATGTGTATATGTAAAAGGGGATATGCACAACTATGTCATTGTATGTTTATATGTGGATGACATGATTATCACTGGTAGCACGGTGGCTCTAATTAAGGAAGTAAAAATCATGTTAACACGGAAATTTGATATGAAAGACTTAGGTATTGCAGATATTATTCTTGGTATTAAAATCTCCAAGACATCTGATGGATATACCTTATCCCAGTCACATTATATCGAGAAGATACTCGAAAAATTTGACAAGGGAAATACTGATATAGCTAGACACCTGTAGATATGAGTTTACATCTTACAAAGAATATAGGTGCTAGTATATCACAGTTAGAATATTCTCAGATCATTGGCAGTCTTATGTATTTAATGAACTGCACAAGACCTGATATTGCATACTCAGTAAGCAAACTGAGTAGGTTTACAAGTAATCCAGGGGAGAACCACTGGAAAGCAATAGTTAGAGTACTCAAATATTTAAGGTATACTACTAACTATGGGTTGCACTATACTAGATATCCAGCAGTGATTGAAGGATACACTGATGCTAACTGGATTACCGATTCAAAAGATATCAAATCCACAAGTGGATATATCTTTACTATTGGAGGAGCAGCCATCTCTTGGAAATCTTCTAAACAAACATGTATAGCCAGATCCACTATGGAATCTGAGTTTATAACTTTAGATAAAGCTGGAGAAGAAGCAGAATGGCTTCGGAACTTTTTAGAAGATATTCCAATGTGGCCTAAACCTGTGTCAGCAATATGCATCCATTACGATAATCAATCAGCAATTAGAAGGGCACAAAATGTATTATATAATGGAAAGTCACGACATATACGTCGTAGGCATGAAACTGTAAGACAGCTGCTTACAAACGGAATAATATCTCTTGATTATATAAAATCAAAAGATAATATTGCAGATCCATTAACAAAAGGCTTGACTAGAGATCAAGTATATAAGTTGTCGAGGGGAATGGGATTACAGCCTACTAAAGAGTAACTCCATAATGGCAACCCAACCTAGCTGACTGGAGATCCCAAGATCTAGGTTCAAAGGGACAACCGAATTGTGGGGGAACTCGAAAGAATCACTGAGGAAAATATTTCCTATCCCATTTCTATGGTAAAATAGTGATTATCTGCAACGTGTTAGGATAAGCTAAGCTTTTAATGATCCTTATATCTTAGAAATCTAAGTGGAGTATGGCAGGATACTCTTGATAAGAGATCACCTATGTGAGTGAGAAGGGGCCGCTTCTATGAGAATGAGAAAGGCTAAGTTCTCTAAGAGCACTCACAGAATTATCAGGTTGTCCAAGGCCAAAATGGACACAACATAGAATCTGATAAAGTTGAAAGAAATCGTGTGAATATTATTGTCTTAGTTTACATCAAAAGCTGAACAGTTCAAAAACATCGTGTTCACTGGTTAGCAAGTAAACTCGATAATATTTCACTAGGGAAGGTTCAAAGCCAAAAGCCACCTCTCCCGATGCGGTAACTTTCTATTACACTCTCTGGTTATTTGCATTAGAGTCTAAGCCATTTCATTCATGTGGGGGATTGTTGAATTCATTCACTAATTTGAACCTTAAATTGAGCCAATTCACTAGTTCAAATTAAATGAATTAAGTGAATTGAAATAGGCTTCAAAAGTTGAGTACATAGCAAAGGAACAAAAAGGAAAGATGAAAAGATAGTCCCACATGGGATAGGGGAATGTAAGGATGTGGGTTTAAATATGATAGCTTGCTCCTTTACTTTGCTTATGTAAGAAGAGGAAAACCTTGAGCACCACGGGTGGTGCTACGCACCGCCCGCACCCGCACGCGCGTGTGCGAGGGCGAATGGGCGTTTAGGGCGCATTGGGCGCTTTAGAGGCGCACTTTGCACTTCGCACGTACGCAGCGTCGCGAGGAGCCTTTGATTTTTGGTGCTATTGGATTCGGGTTGCCTCTATTGGGTTCAGAACTTAATGATTTCGACCTGCACCCGCCCCGTCAGTCAAGAGTCGTTGAAGTCCAACGGTCGGCGGTCCAACAGTCACCGGCCGCCGTCAACGGTTGCCGTTAAACGGTCACAACTGTTGAAACGGCCAACTGTTGCGACTGTTGAAATCTCAACCGTTGCGACTGTTGAAAGCCTATAAATAGGGTCTGGGTCAGTGTTTCAAATTACACGTTTTTCTTTTCTCTTCTCTTTCTTCTTCTGCGGACAGAAGTTCCAGAATTTCTGTCTACAGAAGAACTCTGTTCATCATTTTCAATAAAGTCCAGTCCTGCATAACATAAACAAGAGAGAACCTTTATCAGATTCGCCAGAGCAGAGGGATTGCGGCTTCCTTCCCTCTGCAGATCGATCGTTGTATCCTGAGAGATCGACGTCCAAGAAATCCAGAAGCGAACAGTAGAGGACGAATCAATTTTAAGGAGATAGTGTCCAACACTAGCCTCGATCTTCATCCAATCTACTTCCTGTCAGTAAAGTCTTCTTCCAGTCTTCCTGCAACCAGGTTTTTCATAATCCAGTTTCTTCTTTATTCACTTTAGGTTAAGTAAACTAGTTAAAGAAGAATAGTTTAATTCTGTGTTAGGTAATAAGATAACAGAATACTGAAACCTAATTACAGAATTAATTTCCTATAAGATAACAGTATCAATTCTGTGTATCTGCCCTCTTGTGTTAATCTAAAACATATCTGTATGCTTCAATCTGCAACCACAGAATTAGTAACCTCCACTTCACATATACATATACATACGGTAAATTTATAACCAACATCTACTAAAACAAGATCTCCTTGACGGAAGATTTTGTGTTTGACTTTTTTGCTAAAGGCCTTTAAAATTCGAGCTTGATAAAGCTCAATATGTTGTTGAACTTGCAAACACTTTTCATATAGAGGTTCTAGCTCTTTGAGATGACGATGATTGGTTTAGTCATCATGTTCATTGCCAATGCGATATGCAGAGATGAGATTTGGATCTGATATGGTAAGATCACTTTGCACTCGTTCATAAGAGAATACGTGTGACACACGTGGAGATACGGACCGCTGTTATGTAGGCCCATATATATTTGCCAAGCTTTTTATCCTAATCATGCTTGTTCGAAAAAACCATTTTTTTTAAGAGTTTGGTGATGGTATTGTTGGATGCTTTGGCTAAACCATTCATAGTGGAATTGTAAGACGTTGATACAATGCTTTGAATATGAAACTTATGCACAACTGACGAAAGGCTTGACAGACGAACTGAGTCCCACTGCCATTCACGATTTGTTTTGGTACACAAAAACGGTAAATGATGTGGTGCTTGATGAACGACTACATCAAAGGCCTGACGCCCCTCTCCCCCTTTCCCTCTAAGTTCTGACTCCCCCTCTCCAAATTGTGTGTCCTTATAAAATTTTATTGAGTTCTTTTGTGAAGAAGATCGCAAACTTGTCTATATAAATAAATGACAAACATATAATATTTCAAAAGTTAATTGGTGGGTATCCTAGTAATTTGACAGGTGCTCTTAGAAACGCTCAAACTATTATCATAATTAAAAATGTCTGCTTAGTATCAGGATCCCATCTGAATTTTTATTCATTTTTATCAAATATGGATAATAGATTTATTATACGAGCAATATTCATTTTTATATTTGTATTCATATTCTGAAAAAAAAAAACAAATATAGCAATATAAATATAGAAATTCCTAAATATATCCACCAATCTTCTAAATAACCCCATGAAAAAGTTCAATTTTATTATAAATTTGCCACTATAATTAATTAACGAATTTCTTCTTATTTTCTTCAATTTTACTGCAAGTTTGCATTTTTCTCTTTTTTCTATAACGCTTCTCTTTTAATCTCTCTCAAATTGAAATCCTAATTATTCTAAATACTCCTAAAATTAAAATGAATTCAAACACTAATTATTTTCTGTAGTAAAACAATACCAGGAATCTAAAAATTATATTAAAAGTAGTTAAAAACTTACTTTTTAAGAAGATTTTTGAGAGGAGGATGGGATTTTGAGAGAGGGTTAGAGTTTTGAAGAGGCAGTCGGGCCATTAGAAGGAGGGTGGCGGTATGATCGGGCCGATTGGAGAGTTAACGACGATGGAATCGGTCGAATGTAGAAGAGACAGCGAACGTATCGGTCAGGGTATAACAAGAGAGAAAGGAGAGAAAAACGATTGAGAAAAAATAAAAAATAAGGATAACTTAAAAATACACTAGGCTATACTCATAAAACCTTCTTGGAGAATATGGGGAATTTCCAAAGGAGCACACCTTTTTTCCCTAGTGAGTCCACTTTTCCTAGTAAGTCATCATCTCTTTTGAAAAGAGAGAGTTTTTTCTAGTGAGTACATCTAAAATTGTAAAACTACCATTCACTATTTTTCTCCCAACATTGAATAAGTTCCGGACTAGACAACCCGGATCCTCGATGGTGGATCCGGGCTTACAATCCCGGATCCACCTTATCGGATCCGGGCTGTCTTGTCCGGATAAAAAAGACTAGTTGATCCAAATCCATCTTCAGGGCCTCCACCGACTCCAACTCCCCTCCCCCTCCTCCTCCGCCCTCTCTTTCCTTTTCCACCACCTCGATCTCCGACGACATCCTCGAGATCGATTCGATTCAAAGAGAGAGGAATGAGAACGAGAAGAGAAACGATTGTATTTCTATTCCAATTTCGGCTCTTTTTTATAAAAAAAAAAATTAATCTTTTGGGGGATTTCGCTTCTCTCCTTCAAGAAAGATTGAAGGAGGAGAGAGGTTGACTGGTAATTTTTTAGGAGAAGGATTTAGAGAGAGTTGAGAGATATAAGAGAGAGAGGTACCATAATGGCGGAGGAGAGCATGAGCAGCAGCGGCGGAAGGGTAATGGCGGTAGAGGAGATGAGAGAGAGAATAGAGAGGTTGAAGATGATGGTATTTTTGTTTTAAAATTTAAATGACAAAATTATAAATAAAAGTAAATTTTTTAGTAGGCTCACCAGGAAAAATTGTGTGCCCCTCTAGAAACTCCCAGAATATGCTTAGAAAATGAGTATACTTAAAAAAATTGTTGGGTGTATTTAGAGTTTTCCTTAAAAAAATTGTTGAGTGCATTGAGAATTTTACCAAAATAATTGAGCGGTGCATTTGGAATTTTCCAAAAAAATTGTTAGTGCTATTTACATCCCTATCCCCAACCAAACAATCAAATTCACTTTGAATTACTTTTTTTTTTTTTTTTTTTTTTAAATTTATTTTTGGGGCACACCCTGTGTCAGACCAAAGGGGACCAGAGGGTCATAGAATCCCGGGTAAATAGGAAACAATAAAAATTCCAAGTTCACGTGGTAATAATACGACCAAAGAGATTCATGATCCTTTTCGTTTTTTTTTTGGTAAAATAAAATGTCGAGCCTATATTAATTCCCTAATCAAAGTCAAAATCTTGGACCGATCCAAAATTTCTCTCTTCTTCCTCTAAAATGGGTGGTCTCCGATCCCCATCCACCGCTGTCGGCTCCTCCTCCTCCTCCGCCTCTTCGTTCATCTCCGCCTTCTGCTCCGCCGCGCGCCGCCGCAGGCCCATGTCGGCTTCTTCCGCCGACAACCGGAGCGATGGCCTCGTGCGCGGCCTCGGGCTGACTGAGCTCATCCTCATCGGGATCGGTGCCTCCATCGGTTCCGGCATCTTCGTTATCACCGGCACCGTCGCACGTGATGCCGGGCCTGGTCAGTTCTCCATCCTTATTTAGCATCCTGCTCAAAGTTCCAATTTTTATGAATGGTTCACTGCTATTTTAGGGGAAGAATTCTTATTTTCATGTTTATTTCGTAAATTAATGGAAATTCTTATTTTATGTATGATTCAAAGTGATTCTAAGGATTGAGGTCACGAGAATAACTAGCTGAATCTATGGTTATTTAGACTGGATGATGCCCTTGCGATGGGAATTTTTTTAAAAATATCATACGAATGCAAAGCTTGTCAATTAAATGATAGAGATTTGCTACGAAATCACTTAGCTATTCTCCTTCTGATATTTTTTGGCTTTAAAGGTTTTTTAACTGTAGTTTATTTTTAGTTATTAGTTTAACTACAGTTTAACACACTGGTTGTTTATTATTTCTCGGACGTTTAGAAAATAGCCACCTTCACTGGAGTTCTTCTAATTGCAATCAGGCCTATGTTTTGGAGGTAGCCAACGTCCTCATGTTGGTTTTTTGGAGTTAAGGGTCACTGTAGAAAATTACAGCTACAAAAATTTAACTCCAAGCCAAATAGACCCAGCACAGACGTGCACATGCACATACTTGTACACGCACACTTGCACACGCAATAACAACAATACCTTAAACCAATTAAAACAGAAACCCATTAACAGAGCAATAACAACCACAAAAACTCAGTAAGTTTCTCAAGTTTCTCAGAGATCAATGATTTGAGGAGGCATCGAAATGAGACCATAAGCTCAGCCGATCATGGTTGGACACGAGCGGTGTGTTGTGTCCATACTTTTATTTCTTCTTATTCTTCTATTTTTCTGGGGATTTTCTTAGATGCAAACTTTTGATTTACGAAGTGATGTGAACCTAATGTATGAGTACTTACTTATGTCATGCATGGTAAAACATCTAACTAGAGAGCCATCTACTAGTAGTTCTTTGGCTTCGTATTGCTTGAAGATGTCATAGTTACAAAACAGCTCATAGGTAGCAATTAGTTAACAAAGTGCTCACAGTATACATCATTTATACATGTGTCCAGTCATAATTTAGACTTTTACAAGTCTATTACTCTTATCATTGATCTAACGTACAAAAGAGCATGGATAGCATGGAATTAGCTCAATAAACAATTCTTTGGACACCCAAAAAGTAAATCCAACCAGTCAAATATATGAGAAGATCTATGCCCATGTGGTGTGCCCATTTGTCTTAAGCTAATGGATTTTTTTGGTATTTGTATGCCTAATGGGAAGCACACTTCCAAGTATGGACTGCGGATAAAAAAAAAATAGAGGTTGCCACAACAATAAAATGCATATCCGATTTGGTGTTCTAACTCTATAACAGATTTAAAGAATGCCATCTAAAAGTTGCAATTTATGTAGCAGTAGTGAGATGGGAATTTGGGGTGGAACGAAGAGGTAAATAATGAAATTCCCTATTTTTTAAAAATATTTATTATTATTATTTTTCTTACTTTATTTTATTTTTTTAAAGGGGGTTATTGTGTTTTGGAGGGGGGTGTGGAGGGGAAGGAATTTATCTTCTTGTCTTAAATTAAATCTTTCCACTCCAGTTCTCAAAAACTAAACATGAATCAGATGGTTCAATAACTTGTAATGAACTCTCATGGATAAAAATATTTGCATATTAAGCCCTTTCAGTTTGATTTGTGATAACACATCTTTAACCATTATTGTCCATTCATTTTGCTCCCTTATCTTTTGATCTGCCTATATATATTACTTATGCATCATCTCCTTGGTTACAGGTGTTACAATTAGTTTTATTCTTGCTGGTGCTGCATGTGTACTGAATGCTCTGTGCTATGCTGAGCTATCGTCACGTTTTCCTGCTGTTGTTGGTGGTGCATACTTGTATTCATATACTGCATTTAACGAGCTGGTGGCCTTTCTTGTTTTTGCCCAGTTAATGGTGGACTACCACATAGGGGCAGCAAGTATCGCACGCAGCTTAGCTAGCTACCTTGTATCATTTTTGGAACTCTTTCCTTTCTTAAAGGGACACTTCCCAAGCTGGATTGGGCATGGTGAAGAGTTTTTTGGAGGAGTTGTGTCCATCAACATACTAGCTCCAATTATTCTAATTTTGTTGACAATAATTCTTTGTTATGGTGTTAAAGAATCATCGGCAGTGAATTCCTTTATGACCACAATGAAGGTAACCTTCAGACAGTTAAGAAAATTTGACGTTGATCATTTTTTTAATCTCTTCTATATGACCTTCTAGATTGTTGAGATTATTTCTGCACTACATATGTGGGTAATTTTTCTTTCCTGTGCAGTTATCAATTACCTATAGTAAAATAGAGGAAATTTACATACAGTTGAATGTGATTTTAGCTTGTAGGGTGCTTTAATGCTAATCCAAATTACAGTTCAAATTGAGTCCACATTTATAATAGGATAAGTATACATTGATGAGCTCACCTTTAAGAAAAAACAAAGCCTAACTTCATATCATAAAGATAGGGCTGAAAATTTTCCTTCTTTAGTTTAAAATCTAACAACCTTAAATAAAGTTAAAGAAGTATACGTGAGAATGTGGGTAAAAAAAGTTTGGAATGTTGTAAAATTGATGAAGCGTGTATATATATGCATCCTTAAAGAAATTTTAAGAATAGGTGGGGATGGTTGGAGGTAGAAACTGGAAAATGGATATTGCACTAGTGCTTGCGGTGGTTGGAGGTAGGAAAATAGTGGAGACTTCAATATACATGAGGTGAGAAGGCTCTATGGAGTGTGAGTTATCTACTTTAGTTCTTGTGTGTATTTTGGCTGTGGCCTCTGTTGGAAGAGACCTGAAATTATGCAGTGAGGGAGATGGTGAGTATAAAAAAAATCAGGGAGTGGGGAATGTGGGACTTGATTGAAGTGCAGCTGACTGTGCAAGTTCTGATTCTGAAGCACAGAAGTAGCGGAGCATGAGAATAAAAGCTTCAAAAAAATAACATAAGATAGAGCACTACCCTTTAAGCTACATTCTGAAGCTCTTATCTACACTTCTGGACTAACCTAAGCGAGTTTTTGAAACATAAAATTTGCATCCCATTTAATAAAGGGAATTATCATTCTTAGTATCACATTACTGGTGAAATGCATATATGCATGTAGACACTCATATTCTTTGCCAATATGCATATTTTAGAGGATTGCCCTAATGTCATTAGAAGACCTTAGCAAGAAAGAGTCATTCACATTGAAGTGCCTAGTAAAATGCTCCATTATATCATTTTAGGAAGGACCATTCCAGTTAGATTATCCTCTCCCTCTTATTATTCTAAAAATCAAACTGGTTGGTACTGGATGCTCAAATTATCTGTGTATATAGCATGAAAATGCTTCAGAAGTTGCTATCAACATCTCTAGCCTAGAATAGACATGACACGTAGAGCATGACCTTGGACGACGTTATAACACAAGCAAACCCACTTACACCTCCAATAGAGAATGTCATATTAATCTAGTAGTGCCTTGTATAGATGATTGAGAATCTTCGGCACACGATCCATATTTTTGCATAATAGATCATAATAAAATTTATATATTTAGGGAGGATTCACTTTATAAGTGACTATTCTTTGGATACCTACACGTGGTATTTCGCAATTGAATCAATTTGAAAAAGACCGAAAGTTAGAGATTTATCAATAACTAATATTGCTCCAATACCTAGCCAAAATCATTGGGATTTTATTGAGGAAGAAATTCCTTTAGATTGTACCTACTACATTCCTTTGGATTACAAGTTTTAGTAATGTTTAAAATAAGATAATGTTAACATAATATTTGCCTTCATTAGGTTACATCGCGTATAGCACAATGCATAACATTGGTTATGCAAATTTCTACTTATTTAATAAAATAAATACAAAACTATATAAAATATTTTTTATAAAGTAGGGAAATACTTTTAAAAATTCTAATTAAAGAATATAAAAACATTTTATAAAACATTAATGCTATTCAAAGTTGCTACTAAGTTTCACAATAATTTTCATATTCATCTTCATAAATTATATTAAGGTCACTGTCATAATTTTAATCATCAAGTTCACAATCATAATATTAGTCATCACCAAATAAGGAAAAAAGATTTTGAATTTAATTTTTTCTTTTCCAGTCATCACTGGTGCCGTAATTTGTTTTTGATACTGCTCCATTGAAGAAAAGATGCGAAAATCGCTTATGATGGTTTGGTCATGTGCAATGTAGACCTACAAATGCACCAGTTCGACGAGGAGAGTTTATCAACATGAGACAAGTTAAAAGAGTAAAGGGAAGACCGAAAAAAATGTAGATGGAGATGATACAAAAATATATGCATTCTAGAGGTTTAAATGAGAACATATTACTCGATAGAAATGAATGGAGAAAGATTATCAGTGTGATCGATCCGGCGTGATTCTCTGTTGGTTCATGTAGCCTATCCCAAGTACTTGGGATAAAAGGTTTAGTTGTTGTATAATGATTTCATCTTCTCTATAGTTGTTCATTTCAATTAGATGAGAGTTCAATAGAATCAAACGATAAATGAGAAATTCTAGAAATTGGAGAAGAATGATAGGCCCTAACAATGTATGAATATATATGATCACAATCTACAATCATAATCATAATTTTTTAATTCTCACATTTATACTTTATGAAACACAAGTTTACAAGAATCACAATCGTAATAAGCATATTGATGTCATTATATCATAATTAATATCAATCATAAGAAAAAAAAATTATAAATAAGAATATTCGTGCTAAGATAGATATAACCCCAATCGAAGAGAAGATGCGAGAAACACGATGGTTTAATCATGTGCGGACGATGGGAGCTTATCAATGCAACAAGTTATAAGAGCGAAGAGAAGACCGAAGAAAATATGGATGGAGCGATACGAAAGGATATTGATGCTTGAGGTTTAAATGAGGATATATTGCATGATAGGAATAAGTAAAAAAGGATCATCCACGTGATCGATCCGGCGTAATTTTCTTAGTTCATATAGCCTACCCCAAGTACTTGGAAAAAAAGGCTTAGTTTTTGTTTTATAATCATAGTTTTAAATAATCCATTATATGACTCATTAAGTAACTTAGCGAGGACATATCATTGCATGACTATTTCAAATAACCAATGTTCTATTACCTTATCTTATTTTAAATTATTGTGTTATTTAGGTTATGTTATTTATCATAACCAGATAATCCATTATATAACTCATTAAGTAACTTAGCAAGGGCACGTCATTGCATGACTACTTCAAGTAACCAATGTTGTATTACCTTACCTTATTTTAAATAATTATGTGTTATTTAGGTTACATTATTTATCATAACCAGACTTCCTTATGAGCTTTTGCTAGAGTATATAAATCTCGTGACCCCTAGTAATAACGACCCGTTCTACTAATTAGTCATTAGCTAGTTTGGATTTTAACTACTCTGATGATTCTTATTCTAGATTTCACTGACTAGCTAATCCCAATTTTTTTATAGTCGACCTATCTTATACTTCATGAGATAAATTTATCAATGACTAGTTTGTTTTGTATTATTTATATAATTAAAGTATTTGATGCATTTTTCACTATATCTCTCCTAGTGTTATTGCACATCTAACGAAGTATGCGCATCTCTACTACACTTATCTTATGTGAGTGACGTTTCTTTATAACTCAACATTCTGTGCTATATAATAAAACTAGTGTAATAACAATCTTATAAAATTTTTCCTTCAGCCTTAATGGAATGTTACGGTCAAATAAAACTCCAATAGCGTTCTTCCATTTCAACCAACCAACCTTATTATTTAAAATTATGATTCTTAGGATTAAAATCAAGATGTTTGTTTGGATTTTTTCACTATATTTAATTAATTATTCTGCCTAAAATGGTTATGAAGCCAAGATAAATCCTTTTGATTAAAAACAATCTTGATCTCTTTTTTTAATTCATAAAATTGGGGTATTTTTTCAATTATAATTCTCGGAATTTTGTCAAAACTTAGTATCCAAGCAAGCAATTCCAAATGATTGACCTAAACATTTGGGAAACAAGAAATATAGGATGAGTATCCTTTGGATTAGCTCCATCGAAAACAAGCCCTAAGAAATGGAAATATTCAGGTTTCATAGAAAGATTCTTTGGTTGATAAACACTTATTTCTGGTCATTTTTCTTTTAATTTTCTATTTTCCCTTATTTTAAATAAATTTTAACTCCATTATTACTATACTTGAGAAACATCTTCTCATCCATTTTATATGAATGATGATATAGTGTAGAAGTTTGATTCAAACTTCTGATGACTGTGCATGATTTAGGAATACTATCACTTGTTAATTCGCTGGCCAACTTATAGCCTGAGTCTCCATTGGCTTGTGTTAAAAGTTATACAGATTTCTTCATCTTTTGCATCAGTCTCGACATTTTCCTGTTTGCCATTAAAATGCCCCAGACCAAGTCTTCTTTTTGTTTTGTTAGATTATAATTGTTGGTGAAGAAAGAAATTTTTATTTGAATAGAAAAACTGATGTTACTACAAATTACTGCAGGTATTAATTGTCATATTTGTTGTTCTAGCTGGTGCCTTCGAGGTGGATGTATCAAATTGGTCACCATTTACTCCTTATGGTTTCAAAGCTGTTGTTACTGGAGCAACAGTAGTATTTTTTGCTTATGTCGGGTTTGATGCTGTTGCAAATTCTGCTGAGGAATCAAAAATGCCACAGGTAATTTGCATCAAGGTTAACTGGTCCTGTTAATTGTTAATTGTTAATTTTGCTAATTCAGAATAACCCCTGATTGTCATTTTGGAATTTCTTTTGGACACAGGGATATCATTTTTCTCTTTCTGTTTTATGACCATCCAAACTCAAGGATGTTTGGAACTTCCTAATCATCTTTCTTCCCTTTTTCTCAATTTTTCAGAGGGATTTACCCATTGGCATCCTTGGAAGCCTTCTTGTATGTGTACTTCTGTATGTCGCTGTTTGCTTAGTGATAACTGGGATGGTTCCATATTACTCTCTTGGTGAAGAGGCTCCTCTTGCTGAAGCTTTTACTGCTAAAGGATTGAAGTATGTGTCAGTTTTAATCAGCATCGCTGCTGTTGCAGGTCTGACTACAACACTGCTTGTCGGCCTATATGTTCAGGTGGCATCTTGATCTTATTGGCTAGTTAGTATGCTATGCAATTATTTTACATACATACGGATGACTGACTTTATGTTCATACTATGCAGTCTCGCTTATATCTAGGACTTGGAAGGGATGGTTTGCTACCTTCAGTTTTCTCCATCGTGCATAAAACTCGGCACACCCCAATCCATTCGCAGGTTTGGGTTGGTGGTGTTGCTGCCGTCATGGGTGGCCTCTTTAATGTGCACATGCTCT
The DNA here is from genome assembly GCA_036321105.1 of Dracaena cambodiana. Lineage (NCBI taxonomy): Eukaryota > Viridiplantae > Streptophyta > Magnoliopsida > Asparagales > Asparagaceae > Dracaena > Dracaena cambodiana. The sequence goes on along the minus strand of JAYEPQ010000004.1, from coordinate 17,823,219 downwards.
CACACATTCTTTCAGTTGGGACCTTGGTATGTGTTCACATGTTTTATGATGAACCAAAAAGTAAATCTTGTCTTTCTGGTGATCATGGCAATCATTAGATTGCTGCTTTCTATTCATAACGGTAACTGATATGAACAAATTTTGTTGGACAGACTGGCTATTCTGTAGTTTCGGCCTGTTTGGTAACTCTGCGTTGGAAGGATGAGCCTGCAAGCCAAGTTTCCAGGAGGTGCATTTCGAGCTGGCATGAAGGCATTATATGTCTTCTTGCAGTTGCTATCTGTGGTTTTTCAGCTGGTCTCTGCTATCGCTTTAGCGCCTCATTTATCTTATTGCTACTTTTCATATTTATAGCAGTTCTTGCTGCTGCAGCACTTCATTTTCGGCAGGCAAGTTCTTCAAGTGTCCATCTACACTTGTGATTACATTATCTTTTTCTCAGCCACTTTACTTGATTGTATATGAAGATATTACCTTTTTTCTTTAAATTTGGTACTGAGGAAAATTTGGGTGAGTATCTTCTGATTATCTCTGTTTCTTTAACCCCTAAACTAAAAGCCTACGCAATAAAACATTTGACTGAAAAGTTTTTCTCTAAATTCTCCTACTTGAAGAAGTTGATAACTATCCCATTTGGGAAATTGAACTTCAAGTCAATAGGTAGAAAAATTTCTGTAAGATGCGTGTACTCTAAGAAAAAGTTCTTTCAAGAAAATCAGGTTCCATGGATTGATTTTGTTAAAAAAAGAATGTCAAAAAAGCCAGAGTGTACATATATAATCTTTCTTACACAATAATATGAACAATAACAGTAACATTAATTCTTTGATCTTCAAGTTAATTCCTCCTTAATTTTGAAAATCCATTTTCTGCTTGCTTAGCACTTGACATAACCTTCTTTTGCTTATTACTTAACTTTTCTATCTTCACATTTATTCCTGAAAAAGAACTTGTTCTACTTTTTTGCACTATTTCTAATTGTTAAAATATTAGTTATGAATGTTATTATTTTGTGATTTTCTGTAAAAAATTATTCACTTATTAACTCTTTAAATCAACAGGTTTATATGGATCCACCTGGTTTTTCATGTCCTGGAGTTCCTACTCTACCAGTTGCTTCCATCTTCTTCAACATCTTCTTGTTTGCACAGGTTCACTTCCTGAGCTTTCTTTGAACTCTTGGAAAAATGTAGCTATCGTCTTGGCTTTGTGATCAATAGTAATACACCTAATTAAGGTCATGTCCTAATATTTAATGTTTTTAAAATGCTTTCTTACATGATTACCAGCATGATTATGATGAAGCTTAAGTGTCAGGAAGCAACCTTCACCCAGAAAGTAGACATGTCATATCACTTCAGGTTACAGAATATTGACATACTACAAGTCAGGACTCTTTCTAGCAATGAAGTTGTTGGTCATAGTAAGGAATTGCATGCTATTAGGGAGAATAACTGCTTTGGTCTGCATTTGCTTACATTGCAATTTGTACGGCTTTCATCAGGCTCAAAATAGCACCAATTGATGAGAGGAGACATCTATGAAGTATGAACACTTCAAAGTGAGTACCGTATCCATATCAGTATGTATCAAACACTGGCACTTGTCCAACACTTGCCGTGTATCAGACACACTGAAGTGGTATCGAAATTTGAGAACCTAAAAACTTGCATGTCAAAACCGTATCCATTTTCAAAAAATCATATAGATCATATGTTAATACCATGTCCACTTTTAAAAATTCATTAGAGATCACACTTTGAACACTATAGAGTTGTATATTGTCTAAAAGACAAAAAGTTATTTTGACATGAAAGAAATATAAATTCAAAAGAATTATTAAGTTAAGAGACCCCAAATGCTTTGCAAATATAGATGCTTCGAATATTTAATTCATGGTACTTGTCCATTGGATTGAATTCATATTCTTTTTTTTAATATAGTTACTTGATTAAAATTTATGTTTTAAAGTATAGTGATTTTTTTTATTTACGTTCTACTTTAGAGAACATGTCTCAACGATTACGAGTTTTGATACACATTACATATATTACATGTATAAATACACCTCTATTTATGTCGCCATGTCCCCATGTCGCCACATCTAACTTTTTTAGGATTTTTCGGTCTCCACATCCGTATTGTATCATATCTGTGTTATGTGTTCGTGTCTATACTTCATAGGGAGACGTATCATATCATCTCTTATATGTAATGAACTTCTGCAGATTGTGTTTTCAAGATGTACCAAATCATTAGAGTGTTCTGCCTGGAATTGAAGTTTGGCCTTGTAGAAATAAATGATTCATTTTATGACCTGATGATGTTCAGAAGAAGTGTCTTTCAATAATTTTTGATTCCTTGTTTGATGGGTTAAGATGGATGATTGGTAATACACTAAGAGATAGAATAAGAAATTAGTACACCTGTAAGAAGCTAGAAGTTTCTCTGATTGAGGATAAAATGAAAGATTATGGGTCACAATCTATGGAGCTAGTAGGACTTGGGGTGGGTGTAAAGAATATGGATGAAAGTAATTAAAAAAGATATGAAATGGTGAATTTAACTAGGGAGATCTCCCTTAACTGAGCTAATAAATGGAAGAAATGGATTCATGTAGCCGATCTCAAAGTTCTTATGTTGACATGTTGGGTTGATGGGCTAGGTTGAATGACATCCCAACGTTGTCTGGACTATGATTCACGATTCAGATCTTACTATCTGAATCATACAAGGCCTAATTATCTGCGTTTCAGGATTCATGATGCAAATCTCGAGGCTTCTTTTGTCCGGATCATACAGCAGGATTCAGATTCATCATCTTTATTTGGATCTCATGATTCCAATGTGGACTTTGCTACTAGGTAGATCAACAATCCAATCAAATTTAGGTTCTTTGCATGCAAAGAAAAGTAGTAAAACCATATGTAAATAGGCCTATCATTTTCTAGTTTAATAGCATATTTATTTAAACAAATGGTTTTATCTTTAACCTTTATGCCTTGTAAGTTTTCAGAAAAAGAAAGAGAACAAGGATTGGGGTATTAAAATAACAGCATAAGCAGGATAAACTCTTTATTATTTTGCACTTTGATTCAGTCTTTTAACTACCCATTCTCTAAATCTTGAATTAATATTTACAGTCACAAACTTACAATCATGAAACTCTCTTAACCCTCTTAACGTCAATTCTCTAATATTTTTTTTCCTATTTCTCTGTGTGACAACCTATGTGGAAGCAAATATAAATGAACTTTGTGGATAAATTGTGACTTCTTATATAATACTTAGTGGATCATTACTTTTATTCTAGACCTAGATGATAAGTGATGAACTTCCGGACTTATATACCATATATCAAATCTTTAATTTTCGTATTTTGAGATGAATCAAGAATTATCTTACAATTATTGACCTGATCTGATTACCTCTACTAGCAATATACCTGTGCCATGGCACTGGCATAAATAGGATAGATGCCTGAAGGAGCATATGTTAATGAAGATTTTTCTGTTAGGAGTGTTTTCAAAACTAATTTTTAAAGGGCACCCATTAAGAACTTAAAAAATATTACAAATTTGTCATCATTTTTTATAGCCAAGTTTGCCCTCATATTCTCGAGGGAGGGCAGGTTTGATTGGGGGAGAGTGGCAAAGGGGAGGGCACAAGGGGGGTGTGGGGGTGGCTCAGGGGCGGGCAAAAGGGAGTCAGGACACAAAAAGGGGGTGGGGGGATGGTGTGGACGGCACAAGACGGATGGTCGGAGAGGGGAGGGTGTTAAGGGGGAGGGGAGGGTGTTAAGGGGGGTTGGGGGTGCTAATGGAAGTGGTTGGGGTGTTGGGGCGGGGGCGGGGGGGGGGGGGGGGGGAGTGGGGTTGGCAGAGGGGAGGGTGGTGGGGGAGGGTTGCAGTAGGGGGGTTGAGGGTGTTGGGTGGTGGAGTGGATGGAGGGATGGGTTCTGGGGGTTTCAACGGGTTGGAGGCAGGGGGGTGGCAGAGGGAGGGCAGGGAGCAGAAGGGGGGTTGGGTGGCAAAGGAGAGAGTAGGGTCAGGAGTTGGGGGTGGTTGGTGTTAGTTATTCATATGTGAGTATAATCTCACATCAGATAGAATAAAGAAAGTTTATGGGTTTAAATAAAAATTTGGGGTCTTGATCTAACAGCTTAAGTTTTTGGGTTAGACTGGTTTTCAGTTTTGTATTTGGCCCATCATGCTTCTAGTTGGATTCGACGTTTCTCCCCAACAATTGGTATCAAAGCTCAGGTTCATGTCAAGTTGTCGTCGGGTCAAGAGTTCAGGTTATGGCCTAAGGGGGAGTGAAGCCGATGTTTGAAACCCGAATTGGTCTGAGTTAAACTTTGGGTTTGATTTCCCACGTGTTTGCCTCTACGTGGATGGTTGCCAAAGTTAAATTGATCGGGTTAATTTTGGGTTTGGTTTCCTACGTGTCTGCCTCTACGTAGATAGTTGCCAAAGTTAAGTTGGTATACTCACAATAAAGGGGGAGATTGTTAGTTGTTCATAGTTGGTATAACAATTTAAGTTTTTAGGTCAGACTGGTTTTCAGTTTTATGTTTAGGCTCATCATGCTCCCAGTTTGACCCGACGTTTCTCCCCAATAGTTAGGTGGTGGAGGAGAGGGTGAGGGGGGATGGACGGGCAAAGTAACAGGGGTAGTGGGGAAGTTTTGATTGGTGTCTTTAGAAAAATTTTAGGCTTTTAATTGTTTTGGGTGCACCTAGAAATGAGGTATCCTTAGCAATTTGGTAGATGCCTGTAGAAACTCTCTTTTGTGTTGCCACATCGATTGGGAGTTGAGGAGACACCACCTAGCAGTCCTATAAATAGGGTCTTGGGTTTTTAGTTTTGAGTATCCCAAAAATAATTAGTTGTTTTATAAAATTATTATGAGAAAACATGTTTTATTTTGGAAAGTTTTAAATTTAAAAAACTCCAAGTTGTAATTTTGGATTTTGGAAAAATTCTCCTATTTTTGGAGGACTTTCCAATTTGTCAGTAATCTTTGTAATTTGAAACTTTAGTGACAGTGGATTGATCGTTGGCGTCAGAGAATATAAGTAACATTTATCGAATCTCGTTAAAATTTGTATTTTCTCTTATTTGCATTAGTTTTTTTTATTTTCTTCCATTATTTCTTGTGTGGTACTATTTTGGGTGCCTATTTGTATGAGTAAAATATATGCTTTCCGCAACAAGTGGTATCAGAGTCGAAAATTCGACCTTAGCAAATTATTGAAAAATAGCAGAAGTTTCATCTACACCGGCTAAGGTTACTGTAACTAATGCAAAGTTCGAACTTGAGAAGTTTGATGGCCGTAACAATTTCGGCATGTGACAGTGTAAGGTTTTGGATATTCTTTATTAGTAAGAGTTAGATGTTGCTCTGAAAGACAAGAAGTCAGAGAAGAAGACCGGTGAAGAATGGAAAAGAATCAATCAACAAGCATGTGGTACCATTCGATTTTGTCTTACAAGGGAATAGAAGTATCCGTTCATGAGAGAAACGTTTGCAAGTAAGATGTGGAATGAGCTAGAGAATAAGTTAGTGAAGAAGAACAGTGAGAATCGGCTCTATTTGAAGAAGAAATTGTTTCGCTTCTAGTATCAACCAGGTACGTCCATCAACGATCACATTGCTGTTTTTAATAAATTAATAGCAGATTTGTTAAATTTGGATGAGACTGTTGAAGATGAAAATAAAGCTTTATTATTATTGACCTCCCTTCCTGATGAGTATGATCACCTTGTCACTACTCTCTTTCGTAGGAAGGATAATGTGACTTTTGATGAAATATACAATGTATTGTACAATTCTGAAATCAGAAAGAAAAATCAAAAAGAGTATGAGTACAATACAATTGAGGTGTATGTTATCAGAGGTCAATCTCAAAGCCGTAAATCCAATCGGAGAGGCAAATCTCAATTAAGAGACATACTTGATAAAGATGAATGTGCATTTTGTCATGAGAAAGGGCATTGGAAGAAAAATTGTCCAAAGTTAAAGAAGAAAAATAAGGGAAAGACTGATTCTGATGTATGTGTAGCCAAGTGTAAAGATGATGACTTAGATTTTGCATTGGTTGGTCTGCCTTTAGTTTCTCGTTCTGATGAGTAGATTTTGGATTCTGGATGTACCTATTATATATGTCCTCACAAAGAGTGGTTCTTCAATTTTGAAGAGTTTGATGGAGTAGTTATTTTCATGGGCAACGACAGCTCTTGCAAGACAGTTGGGATATGTTCAATCCGTTTAAAGAATCATGATGGATCAACCAAAGTTTTGACAGATATTCGGTATGTACCGGATTTGAAAAAGAATCTCATCTCTTTGGGAGAGTTAGAAGCAAAATATTTTGCTATATCTATCCGAGATAGAGTTCTTAGAGTCATTTCAAGCGCACTTGTGGTGATGAACGGTATGAGGAAGAATAACTTATACTATTTTCAGGATAGTACAGTTATTGGATCAATGACTACAGTCTCTAAAGAGGATGCAGATGCAAAAACAATCATGTTGTGGTACATGCGACTTGGTCATGCCGGTATGGGAGTTTTGCAGAATTTAGTGAAAAAAGGCTTATTAAAAGACGCAAAAACCTGTAAATTGGATTTCTGTGAGTATTGTGTCACAGGAAAGAAGACACGAGTAAAGTTTGGCACCGCTATCCATAATACTAAAGATATTTTGGACTATGTTCACTCTGATGTTTGGGGTTCTACTAGAACACCTTTTTTGGGAGGTATGCATTACTTTACTTTTGTTGATGATTACGCTAGAAGAGTTTGAGTGTATCTGATGAAAAGTAAAGATGAAGTATTGGGAATTTATTTGAAATGAAAAAAGATGATAGAGACTCAGACAGGCAGAAAGATAAAGAAGCTCAGATCAGACAACGGTGGTGAGTATAAAAGTGATCCGTTTCTGAAAGTTTGCTAAGATGAAGGTATTGTTTGACACTTCACCAATACAGATTCACCACTGTAAAATGGGGTGACAGAACGCATGAACTGGAGTTTGCCGGAGAAGATTCGGTGTATATTGCTTAATCCTGGGTTAAGGGATTTTTAACTGAGCCAATGACTTATGTATGTCATCTCATTAATCGATTACCATTAGCTGTGATAGAAGGCAAGACACCGATTGAAGTATGGTCTGGAAAATCTATTTATGATTATGATTCTTTACATGTGTTTGGTTCCACTGCTTATTATCATGTAAATGAGTCTAAGTTGGATTCGAGAGCCAAGAAAGCATTGTTTATCGGAATAAGCTTGGGTGTGAAAAGATATCGCCTTTGGTGTCCAAATTCGAAGAAAATCATTTTTAGCAGGGATGTTACTTTTGATGAATTTGCCATGCTGAAAAAGATGACACTTAGCAATTTTGGAAAAGAGAAGAAGAGAAATTAATAAACCTGCACGTTTCCTTGATACAGTGGTGACATATACACTTCCAATTGTAAATGATATTCCTTCCACCTATAGAGAAGAAATTAGAAGTTCAGAAGATGAGGAGTGGAAGAGAGCAATGCAATGGATGAAGAGATGCAGTCTTTTCAGAAAAATCAAACTTGGGAGTTACCTTAACTACCTGAAGGTAATAAAGCAATTGGGTGCAAATTGATATTTGTAAAGAAAGAAGGATTTCCTGATAAGAATGATGTTCGCTACAAGGCAAGATTAGTGGCGAAAGGCTACGCTCAGAAAGAAAGAGTTGATTATAATGAGGTATTTTCTCCGGTTGTTAAACATTCTTCCATTCGGATTCTGTTAGTCTTAGTAGTACAGTTAGATTTGGAACTAGTTCAACTTGATGTGAAAACCGCGTTTTTACATGGTGATTTGGAAGAGAAAATCTATATGACTCAGGCAGATGGATTCAAGGTTGCTGGAAAAGAAAATTGGATTTGCAAATTGAAAAAATCGTTGTACGGATTGAAGCAATCTCCGATGCAGCGGTACAAGCGATTTGATATGTTTATCATAGGGTTAAAGTACACTAGAAGCAAATTTGATCACTGTGTGTATTTTTGCAAGCTACATTATGAGTCTTTCATTTATCTATTCTTGTATGTGGATGATATGTTGATAGCTTCAAAGAGCCAAGAAGAGATTGAAAAGTTGAAAGTTCAGTTGAATCAAGAATTTAAAATGAAAGATTTTGGTGAAACTAAAAAGATTTTCGGTATGGAGATAAGAAGAGATCGAAATGGAGATAATATTTGGTTGTCTCAGAAACAATATCTGAAGAAGATGCTACAACATTTTGGCATGGCAGAACAATCAAAATCTGTGAGTATCCCACTTCTCATTTCAAGTTAAGTGCAGGTTTATTTCCTAGCACTGATGAGGAATGTGAGTATATGTTGAAAGTTTCTTATTCAAATGCAGTTGGTAGTTTAATATATGTTATGGTGTGTACGAGACCTGACATTTCACAGGCAGTTGGCGCTGTGAGCAGGTATATGAATGATTCTGGAAAAAAACATTGGCAGGCTATGAAATGGATACTACGGTATCTTCTGAACACCGTAGATGTTAGTTAGGTATTTGAGCGTGATGATATTCTTGGTCAGTGTGTGGTTGGATATGGTGATTCTGACTACGCAGTTGATTTGGATAAACGTCAATCAACTACTGGTTATGTGTTTACTCTTGTTAAAGCACCAGTGAGCTGGATGTCTACTTTGCAGTCCACGGTTACTCTGTCTACAACAGAAGCAGATTATATGACAGTTACAGAGGCTGTAAAGGAGGCATGTTAGCTATAGGCGTTGCTTGAAGACTTGGGGGTTATTCAAAAACATGTTACTAGGTATTGTGACAGCCAGAGTGCAATTCACTTGGCAAAGAACTAAGTTTATTATGCATGGACAAAGCATATGGACGTCAGGTTTTACTTTGTGCGGAAAATTATTTAAGATGAGAAGATACCATTTCATAAGATTGGAACTGCAGAGAATCCCATTGATATGATGACCAAAGTTATGATTTCGACCAAATTCAAGTATTATTTGGATTTGGTCAATATTTTGCCAGTTTGAAGATTTTATTTTGGAGGCGCTGACGATGTGGGCCTTATTCGTCAAGATGGAAATTGTTGAATTTAGGTATGACTCTTTAGTCCCACATTGGTTGGGAGTTAAGAAGACACCACCTATGAGTCCTATAAATAGGGCCTTGGGTTTTTGGTTTTGAGTATCCCAAAAAGAATTAGTTATTTTATAAAATTGTTTTGAGAAAATATATTTTATTTTGGGAAGTTTTCAAATTTGAAAAATTCCAAGTTATAATTTTGGGTTTCGGAAAAATTCTCCTATTCTTGGAGGATTTTTCAATTTGTCAGAAATCTTTGTAATTTGAAATTTTGGTGACAGTGGATTGATCCTTTGGATGGATGGACCAGAAGAAGAAATGAATCGAAAGGTTACTTCTCCATCCTGTAGAATCGAGAAGTTGTAAATACGTAGACGAGTGGTGATTGAAATTCTTCCCCTCTCCTGACTGTCAGGTGGGAATGAGAACTTCATCGGTAGTGACCGAACAAGACAGAAGATCATCAATGCATCTCTCCGTCAGGACCCCCACCAATAACTAAGATTGCTCGGGGTTGGATAATCTATCAAATGCTGGTTAAGTGTGGAGGATATAGGTTGTTTAAGAAGAGAGAATCGTTGGTTCCTTATAGTCATTTCTCTTTTCTATCGTGACAACTTCTCTTCTATCGTGACATAGGTAATATTTACCAAATCTCGTTAAATTTTGTGTTTTCTCCTATTTGCATTAGTTTCTTTATTCTCTGCCATTAGTTTTTGTGTGATACTATTTTGGGTACCTATTTGTGTGGGTAAAATATCTGCTTTCCGCAACATTTTGGCAGGTGTGAATAGAAAGCAATACCCTCCAAAAGCCCCTAATTTTTCTTTTGGTAGCTTGATGGAGACAGTCTTCTTTCTTTCCTTTAAATCCTTATCTTGTTGGAACCATATTCTAGACAAAATATGCTATGTTTAGGACCATGAGTTCCATCAAGACCGGCACATTACCCAGTTAGAACTGAGTATGAATAAGTGGCTATTAATATTAGTCGGGCTAGAGACTAGGCTCAATTCTTAAACGGCTCGGTGTAGACTTAAGACTCTTGGTTGAATGGCCTTCAAAATATTACATCCACATAAACTCTTAGCCCCAACCTCTGAGAGATGCCAGTAGCATATATTATACGTGAAGTGTACTTGTAGATGGTAACTTCTAGTTGCATTGGCAGAGAACTGCGATCTCCTCTCTCTATTGTTTATAAGAATAAAATATAGGTACTTTGCTTACGCAATTAAAATTTCTGCTTACTCAAATGGTCATAAATTATTTAGAGTATATAGACAACATTCTTTTAGACCATAGAGTACATAGAAAAGCAAGTTACTTATATTTCATTCTTTGAAACAATAGATAATATATTTTTAAATTCGTTTATCTGTTTTTGACCTTGTTATCTAAAACAAATATTTATGATTGTTACATTGTACAATTTATTTGGGTTGTTTGATCACGGCTCGAGTCTGACCCATTTATTTTATGTGGACTTGAGCCTAGAAATTCAAGTTCGGTTTTTAGATCAGGCTTGCACTCAAAAAAAATAATACAAACCCGATTCCAGAAAATGTAGACCATGATCATGTGCAGAAGCAATGCCGAAGTTCGACTCCCCTAAGCACATTCTAGAAAATGTTGACCATGAACATGTGCAGAAGCAATACTGAAAAAAAGTGAAGTAGACACAAACTTGAGCAATCGAAGAGGCCTATGACGCTTTCATCTATGTTTGTGTTCTGTACAGCCCTCGTAACCTGTGGCATTTTCTATGTAATTCATTACTCTCAGATCACATACTCCTAATACACACTCTATCGAAGCATTTCAATGCATTTCTATGTTGACACATTGTTCTTTCTATGTTTAAAAGTATCTCCTGAAATTTGTATAAAGAACAAAATGGTGCTTCTGGTATTTTAATTTCATTAGACTAACATAAAATAAAGTATTCTCTTAATCGTCTTGTTGGGTCGTGGATATAACAACAAATGCAAGTTGATGTTAGGGACTGTTTGCAATAGAAGAGCTTAATTTGTTCCACTCTGGTTAACCTGAAGAACTCATTTTGTTCTTGCAGCTACATGAAGAAGCATGGTTTAGGTTTGTCAGTCTCAGCATCATCTCAGTTGTGATTTATGCCCTATATGGGCAATATCATGCGAATCCCGCAAGTTCTGGCCAATCAATGGGTTACCATAGAGTTTCAGCTGAAGAAGCCTAGTTGCTGCAAATTTACGTATCATTCAACTCAATTGAGTTTCCTTATACAATGTAAGAGGACCTTGCCTATATTCTTGATTATGATCATTTGCTCAAAATTTACAAAAAATTTGATTTGTTGGCATCCTCGGCTGCCACAGTGGATCATTTTGTATTGTCAAAGCAATTGAAAGAAGACTTAAAATTCATATAATGAAAATCAACCAGTGAATCATTTTGTAGGCTCATTATGTGTAGATACCTATTGATGAAAGCTTGCAAGGATGAGGGTATAAGAACAAGTATATATTGTACAAGTTGCACCTTTTATTCATTTCTTCTTATAATTATTTTTTTGAATAAATGTTGATGGTGCAAAATTTTCAAACTGCATGAGTTAGATGGTACTGTTTGAATAACACATTAGAGGCTCAGTTTGTATTTGGTGAGCTTATTGTAACACCTTTCAGTTTCCCCTCTATATCTGTAACTTTTATGGAAATACAACTAGTGCATTGATCCTACCGAGCTTGCATATGCACTTCTGTATGCTTCATTATTTACACAGGACATTTCTTTTAGGTTGCTTGCTCATTCATCATTCGTCTTGTACACTGCCTCTAGTTAGGTCTCTGCCACCACCAACAAACAGGAGCACTTGGTAGTTGGTATTGCCATGGTTGTCAGCACAAAGCTAAGTTATTAAAGTAGGAAAAGATAACATCTTCTTCTGTTTCTATTTTATTTTCGGAGAAATGGCTGTTGCATAGTTTCTGTCTTTCTCCTCATTAACAAGTTCTTACAGTTTATTGATAACTCTGTAGTTAGGTGCTTAACAATACTTGATTCTGTATATTCTGACACGATGGCTCCTTATTAGTTACTGCACACTGGAGTCTTGGATAGAGAAGCAAATTTCTCTGGTTAACCCTACTTTTTAAGTCTCCTGAAAATGCATCTTGTAAAATTTTAGTTTTTGAGCCGGTTGGAATGCTACTGCGGATATATGAACACAGATAAATGTACAGATCATAGCGAGTCACTGAGTTGAGTTGTGGGCGGCGCATAGAGACCACAATGCTGGTTAGGTAGCAAATGTTTGCTAGCTCCTTAATGTAGCTTCTTCTGGATGTACAGAAATGGAAATTTATGCGAGAAGCTAATTTTTAGCATGGGCATGCTATTTCCTTACCATAGATACATAGTACTGTTGTATGTCTGCAACTGCTCTGATACACATAGCCACACTACTCACTATTTACGAATTAGACGTTACTCAGAAAACAAATTTGCCGATGAGTTGTTACATGATCCTTTGTGAGTTTAGTTTAGAAGCCAATAGAGTATCTGTGAAGATAACCCATGTTCAAAGATATGCGATACATTTGTGCTGGCCATCTAACATCTAAGAAAATGTGTTCATACCATTTTCTAGTAGAGGCAGGTGTTGAAGTATATAGCAAAATCAATCGTTCAGATAACTTCATATCAATGTTGAAAATAACGCGTTATGATACTCGTTATATTGTGTTACGTAACCAAACGGAATTCCAGCGCTACGTAACAACTAGAAATAACTCAATGGACCGTAACAGTACGTTTTTTATGTTATTTTACGTTATATTACGTAACGTTACGTTAAATTACGTTATGTTACGTTATTTACAATTATTTTTTTATTAATATCTTGTTATTGATTATTATTTTCATTATTAGCGAATTGTTGTTAGTTTATTACTTGATTAGTTGTTGCCTTGTTTGATTACTTGTGGAATTGCTAATTTGTTAATTTGTGATTATTTCCTTATTCGCTTATAATTCATTTCCGATTGCTGAAATATCTTACTTGTTGATTATATTGAATTTTTAACTGAACTGAAATCAATAATTACAAATAAAATAAATTGAACATTACAAAATATAAATTACAACAATGATAATAACTGGAATTGAAATAAGAAATTGGAATATTTTTTTCTTGTTTAAATGATGACTGGAATTACGGTTACAGACTTAACATAATTTATGAAGATAAATGTGAAATTTATAGTAAAATTTAATATAAAATTAGAATAGATTATAATTATAAAATGGTTTTATATTCTTTTTTTAGATATTTTAAATTTATATTTCAATTTATAAAAATTATTTTTTATAGTTTATATTTATTTTTATTAAATAAATATGAAATTGCGTAACCTACGTTATATACGACATAACCTAACATAGGCAAAACGTTGCGTTACTGTTATCGCTATTTTAAACATTGCTTCATATTTACTTGTGTTATCGGGAAACATGCTTATACCTGAGTAACTCGGAAATCTACTCACTAACTTTTAACTTGAATCAATAGAACAAGGTACATAAAATTAACCTTGTCAACCATCCGAACTATCATCTGCAGAGTCTTGTTGCACTGGCTCCATTGCAGCCGAGCAAAATGACTCTTTGTCCCAGAGGAGAATGCAGCTACCATCCGAATTGGATATTTATGCCCAAACAAATAGGATATATGTTATAGCAAACACATCATGAGATATCAAAAGGAGGTTGGATGGTATGAGCCTAGAATTGCTAACTAGAAAAATGAGGCACTGAAGAGCTTGTTCTGTGGGGGCATCAAACATCACATTTATCCCACAACCATGTTCGTAAGGCACGATAATTTCTAAGTAGCGTTCTTCAATTTTATTTCATTCGAGCCCCAGAAGAGTATAGTTTTTTTTTTTTTCCTTTTTCATTCTAATTACTTAATTTAATTGGATTTGCACCTATGATGTTTTGCGATTTTATCAATCTGGTCTAGAATGGGAAAAAAAAAATGATTCACTCGAATATTTTTCAGAATGGCCCCATTAGCTATGTGTGATCAAGTACGGTGATATATGGCTCCAATGGCCGTATTGGTTGAATCGTACCGTGATGCTATATCTCTATGCAAATTACAAGTATACTCCAAAAGAAAAGGGTAAATTACATTCAGATCCCTATAGTATGGATAGTGTATAACTTATCATCCCAAAAGTTTAAAACTCTCAATTAGATCTCCTGGACTAGGCGGTCTGAGTGTAATTAAAACACGATGATTTAGATAGTTCAGTGGGTCTAAGTAAGAGTTTTAAATTTTAGGAGTGATAAGTTATATGTACAGAGAGTCTGAGTGTAATTAATCCAAAAGAAAATTATGCTACTCCTTTAAAACTTGGGAGTATATTATCTTTGCATCTTCTTCTATCTCTAGGGAAAGTTGTAAGCTTAACTAGAATTTTTTTTGGATTTGACATAATCAATTGGGGCTATTCGTCCTGCATCAAATGGATGTATGCTTCCAAGTTATTCTTAATTTCTTTTCATCTAGGAACTTTGATTCTAATCTCTATCATGCTTATACCTGTTCTATTCAAGAGAATCATTCTATGATACTTAGATTCACAAGATTTAATTTTACATTTAACTCTTCAATCTTTCCAATTAACTCATTCAGCGTTACTCAAATTCCATGTTCTTATTTATTTATAGTAACTGTCAGTACCTCCATCAGCAACCTTACTATTTCAGAGCTTTTCCTGTTCTTGTAAGCGCATTGGTCCTCATCATGTTAAGAAACAATTTGTTGCTAATGGAGCCCAATTGCCGCAGCGGGTTTCGGTCTACTGAAACGGATCCAAAACCGGCCCAAACCCATTATGATATAATATATATATGGGGTGTGGTGCTAGGGTTTTGGGTAAGCCGAAAAAAAGGAGTCGAAAGAAAAAAAAAGAAAAATTAGCCGAAGTTTTTTTTTGTCTCGTGTGGAGACTGTGTTGAAATTATTTTTTGGTGAAATAATTTCGTAGGCTGCTGTGGTTTTGGTTTAGGCCAGAAAAGAGAGAAAATTGAGGCGGCTGGACTTTTTGTTGCTCTCGGCTGAAACAGGGCAGCTGCTTGGTTATTTTTCCTTTGGATTTTCGGCGGTCGAAGTAAAGAGGTAAATCACTGCAACAAGAGATTAGGATTTGATCTCAAAATCTTGTGTGGTTTCTTTGTGATTTCTCTTGTGGTTGAGAACTAGAAAGTTATAATTCTCTTTTGATATAGTGGAAGTTTTTCGATCGTGTCCCCGTGGACGTATGCATATTGCCGAGCCACGTTAAATCTGCGTGTTCTCTGTCTCTACTATTTTTCTCTTCGGTTAACTATTTGATTCCGCTGGTTGTTGCATTGGTATTATTCCGCTATCTTTTGCTAACAATTGGTATCAGAGCCCTGGTTCGGGTCAGATTTCACTCAGATTGGTGTTGATTTTGAGTGGGAGTTATGGCGGAAGATAGAAAGGGAAAGATTGAAAAATTTGATGGGACAAATTTCCAATGGTGGAAGTTGTAGATGGAAGATTATTTATATCAAAAGAATTTACATCAATCACTGATTGGAGAAAAGCCAGAAAAGATGACTGATGAGGAGTGGGCATTGTTGGACAGGAGAGCTTTGGCGCAGATTTGATTGTGCCTGACAAAGCAGGTTGTGTTCAACGTCTCCAATGAGAAGACTACATAAGGTTTGATGTCAGCGTTGGCTAAATTTTATGAGAAGCCGTCTGCTTCAAATAGACTGTTTCTAATGAAAAAGTTGTTCAACTTGAGAATGCCTTCTGATAGTTCAGTTGTTAATCATTTGAACGAATTTAACACATTATGGGCACAAGTTGAATCTTTAGATTTTGTCTTTGCTGATGACATTAAAGCTTTGATATTTATGTGTTCGTTACCAGATAGTTGGAGTAATGTTGTTATGGCCATCAACAATTCTTCCAATACTGCTCTTAAATTCAATGATGTTGTGAGTACAATCATGAATGATGAATTGATGAAAAAGAGTATGGGTGAGAGCATAGTTTCTACAAGTATTGCTCTGTCGGTTGATAATGACAGAAGAAAGGAAAGGAGTAAAAGTTTAAGCAGGGAGTCAAAGCAAAGAGGAAGATCAAAGTCTAAGGGGAAGTTCAAGAAAAGGTTAGTGTGTTGGAAATGTAAGACAGATGGTCATATGAAGAAGGATTGTCCAAATAAAGACAAGGAAGGAGCGAATGTGGTGAATCCAAGTGAAGAGTATGATGACTTATGTTTGTCTGCTCATACAGAATCAAGGTCAGATTCGTGGTTTGTGGATTTATGGGCTTCGTTCCATTGCACTGCTCACAGAGAATAGTTTGAGAATTATGTCCAAGGTGATTTTGGGCATGTGACTGTTGGTAATGGGCAGGAATGCAAGATTGTCGGTAAAGGGACAATTCAGTTAAAGTTGCACAATGGTGGAAAGTTGCTTTTACAAGAGGTCAGGCACATACCAGATTTGAAGAAGAATTTGATATCTGTTAGCAAGCTGGATAGTGAAGATTATCAAATCTCATTTGAGAAGAAACAGTGGAAGATCAGCAAAGGAGCAATGATAGTGGTCAAGGGTGAGAGAGTGGGAACTCTATATTTACTCTCAAGCTCGGTGGATCACGTTGTTTTCTTTGGCCACCGTGAAGAATGAGAAGGCTACCTTATGGCATCAGAGGCTCGGTCACTTGAGCGAAAGCGGCATGAGGGTATTGCAATCCAGAGGTATGTTGACAGATATGAAAGATGCTAATTTTGATTTCTGTGAGAACTGTGTTTGGAAAGCAGAAAAGAGTTAGCTTTATGAAAGATGGCAAGGAGAAGAAAATCGAGAGATTGGAGTTGGTATATACAGATGTATGGGGGCCTTCTTCAGCGAAGTCTCTTAGAGGTAATTCTTATTTTGTCACTTTCATAGGTGATGCAAGCAGGAAAACATGGGTATTTGCACTTAAGCAGAAATCCGATGTCTTCAAGATCTTCAAGGTATGAAAAGCTCTTGTTGAAAATGAAACAGGTTTGAACGTGAAATGTCTGTTGTCAGACAACGGTGGGGAATTTTGCAATAGAGAGTTCGATGACTATTGCTCTACCCACGGGATCAGGAGAGTGAAGACTGTACCGAGGACACCGCAGCAGAATGGCGTGGCTGAGAGGATGAATAGAACCATTTTGGAGCGAGCTCGGAGTATGAGACTACAAGCAGGTTTGCCTTTGCAACTTTGGGGAGCTGCTGTAGATACAGCAGTCTATCTGATCAACAGGAGTCCAGCTAGTGGTTTAGATGGAGGAATTCCAGAGGAGGTGTGGTCTGGTAAGACTGTGAATTATTCATTCTTAAAAGCGTTTGGTTGTATAGCATATGCACATGTGGATCATGAGATGAGAAAGAAGCTTGATTCTAAATCTCAGAAGTGTGCATTCATTGGATACGGTGGTGACGAATATGGTTATCGCTTATGGGATTATGAGCATAACAAGGTAATTCGTAGCAGAGATGTAGTATTTAATGAGGGCTATATGTATAAAGACCGAACGGAAAGTAAGAGTGAGAAAACAGTGGAGAAAGAGCGCTTGGAGCTGGATGAGCCACAGGATGGGATGGATCCCATGGATAAAAGAAAGGAAGAAATACCAACATCTGAAGGAGAATAAATAGCTACACCTGAGAATACACAAGTTTCAGATGAGACCGAACAGGAAAGAGAGCCATTGACTGAAGTAGATGGTTCCAGTACTTCATCAGAGAGTATTCCCACTTTGAGGAGGAGCACGAGGATAAGGAAGCCAACCCAAAAACTTTGTCTTCCATTATATCATGTTTTGTATACTGATGCAGGTGAACCAGAGAGTTACCAAGAGGTTATGCAGGATAAATTTCGTCTTAAGTGGGAGCAAGCCATGCGTGATGAGATGTCTTCTTTGGAGGAGAATCACATATGGGAATTGGTGAAGCGCCCGGAAAAGATAAAAGTATTGCATAACAAGTGGGTATATAGGGTAAAACATGAGGCAAGAGGGACACAAAGGTTCAAGGCTAGGCTTGTGGTGAAGGGATACGGTCAGAGAAAAGGTATTGACTTCAATAAAATATTTACACCTGTTGTCAAGATGACTTCTATCAGAGCAATACTGAGTATTATGGCTGTGAAAGGATTGTATTTAGAGTCTCGATGTGAAGACTGCTTTCCTTCATGGCGATTTGGAGGAGGAAATATACATGAAACAGCCGGAGGGATATGAAGTTAAAGGAAAAGAGAATTGGGTATGTCGACTGAAAAGGAGCTTGTATGGGTTGAAACAAGCGCCGAGGCAATGGTACTTGAAGTTCGACAAGTTTATGATGGATTCGGGTTTTGCCAGAAGCAATTCAGATCATTGTGTATATCTACAAAAGTTTAAGGATGGTAACTTTTTTATACTTACTTTGTATGTAGATGATATGCTTGTGGCAGGTACATGCATGAAGAAAATCAATGATCTAAAAAGAAAGTTGGCAGGGAGATTCTCTATGAAGGACATGGGTGAGGCTAAACAACTTCTTGGGATGCAAATTACTTGAGATAAGAAAAATAAGAAATTGTGGGTATCTCAGGAGGGATACATCAAGAAAGTGTTGGAGAGATTCAACATGGAGAATGCAAAACCGGTAACTACAGCTCTTGGTGGTCAGTTCAAACTGTCAAAAGAGCAAGGTGCCAAGAGAGATGAGGAGACGAGACACATGGAGAATGTGCCTTATTCATCAGCCGTTGGGAGTTTCATGTATGCAATGGTGAGTACAAGACCAGATATTGCATATGCAGTGGGAGTAGTGAGTAGATTCATGAAGAACCCTGGAAAGGAACATTGGCAAGCGGTGAAGTGGATTTTTAGGTATTTGAAAGGTACTTCAAAGTATTGTTTATGTTTTGGGGGTGATAACATTGATGTGCAAGGTTTTGTGGATTCGAACCATACGGGTGATAGAGACAATGGCAGGAGCACAACATGTTATGTTTTTACTGTAGGAGGGATAGCGGTAAGCTGGGTTTCAAGATTACAATTAATTGTTACTTTATCTTCGACAGAAGCTGAGTATGTTGCAGCTGCAGAAGCAAGTAAGGAGTTTATTTGGTTGCAACGATTGATGAGTGAGTTGGGTTTTGATGGAGTGGATTGCAGGTTATTCAGTGACAGTCAGAGTGCAATTCATCTTGCTAAGAACTCGGTGTATCATTCACGGACTAAACATATTCACTTGAGATATCACTTCATTAGATCCTTATTGGAGGATGGTCAATTGAAATTGGAGAAGATTGAGGGCAGTAAGAATCCTGCAGATATGTTGACAAAGCCGGTTGATGGGAAAAAGTTGAGCTATTGCTCAACTTTGGTGCATTTGTGTTGAATGCTGAAATTGGGACTTTGAACGATCGAGGTAAAAGCTTTGGGCACTAGGATTATCATGTATAGAGATTACAATTTTTGCAATAGGTCTCCAAGTGGGAGATTGTTGCTAATGGAGTCCAACCGCAGCGGGTTTCGGTATACTGAAACGGGTCCAAAACCGGTCCAAACCCATTATGATATAATATATATATGGGGTGTGGTGCTAGGGTTTTGGGTAAGCCGAAAAAAAGGAGTCGAAAGAAAAAAAAAGAAAAATTAGCCGAAGTTTTTTTTCTCTCGTGTGGAGGCTGTGTTGAAATTATTTTTTGGTGAAATAATTTCGTAGGCTGCTGTGGTTTTGGTTTAGGCCAGAAAAGACAGAAAATTGAGGCAGCTGGACTTTTTGTTGCTCTCGGTTGAAGCAGGGCAGCTGCTTGGTTATTTTTCCTTTGGATTTTCGGCGGTTGAAGCAAAGAGGTAAATCACTGCAACAAGAGGTTAGGATTTGATCTCAAAATCTTGTGTGGTTTCTTTGTGATTTCTCTTGTGGTTGAGAACTAGAAAGTTGTAATTCTCTTTTGATATAGTGGAAGTTTTTCGATCGTGTCCCCGTGGACGTAGGCATATTGCGGAGCCACGTTAAATCTACGTGTTCTCTGTCTCTGCTATTTTTCTCTTCGGTTAATTATTTGATTCCGCTGGTTGTTGCATTAGTATTATTCCGCTATCTTTTGCTAACACAATTATCATGAAATTGATCTTTATTGTTGTACACCATTGACGTGGATTTTGTGAAGTCCAATTACTTGAGAAGTTGATTGGTACAAAAAATCAAACTACTCAATGGAAGTAGGCAAGTTGTAATTCAACTGCTTGGAGAGTGAA
Organism: Dracaena cambodiana; assembly: GCA_036321105.1. Lineage (NCBI taxonomy): Eukaryota > Viridiplantae > Streptophyta > Magnoliopsida > Asparagales > Asparagaceae > Dracaena > Dracaena cambodiana. Next base: position 17,802,782 of record JAYEPQ010000004.1, on the reverse strand, counting down.
TTTCTTGGGCAATTGGCAAGAGACTTGACAATTGCAGCGGTTCAATTTCAACCAGGAAAGTGAAGAATGGGAGCACAAAGCATAACCGAAACTCAATAAACAACAATACCTCATCATACTTATTAGCATATCTCACTAATTTAGGACATCTTCCTAAATTAGGATATTTGGCAGATCTTCTAATTTATTAGCATATCTTACTAATTTAGAATATCTTCCTAAATTAGCGTATTTGACTAATACCACTAATTAAATTGATTATGCTGATTGAGAATTTTATATAATTAACATCAATTTATATGTTCTCTTGTTATTAACTTTTTATGTTTGTCTTCTTCACCTATAAAAAGATGACCATTGTAGAGTTTATATACACTTCATAAAACAAAGTAATTCTTCACCCTCTTAGTTCATAGTTTTATTATATTATTAGAGCCTCTATGAGATCTGACTTCTTTTTGTTCTGTAGTCTCTGACCAGCACTTTGATCTGTCAACCCGCGCACGTCGCCCCATTTCGTGACCCGTCGATATGTACACCAATCCATCTTTCGTGCCCTCTATTTGCTCTTATTCGGTTAGTATTATTATTTTTCTATGACTTCTTCTAATGAGGTTACTCGCCCTATAAAGATTATTTTAGATGACACCAATTACAATACTTGGGCTCAACAATGTCAGTTTTTCTTATTGGTCGTTACTTATAGAGGTTTATCAATGGGTCGCAGCCAGCACACATGAAGACTGACTTAGAAAGTGCAGAAAAATTTGATGAGCGGCTTGAGGAATGGAAATGTACTCAGTGTAAGATCTTGTCATGGTTTATTATTAATTCAGTTCTTTCTATTCAGAGTCTGTCACCAAAGTTTTAAAATGCTAAATTTGCATAAGATTTTTTGGCGAATTGATACAACTTTTCTAGTGATGTTGCCCTTCAATTTAAATTGCAATCTAAGTTATATCAAATGCATCAAGAGCCATACCAGTCTATCGCTGAGTTTCACCCTCAGATTAGTAGCATATGGGATCAACTATCTCTGGCTGACCTAGGTTTTCCGAATAATAAGTCTTGCAAACTTTGTGTCGTCAGTTCGTTCACTTTCTGATGCATATTCACAATGATTTTGAAAGTACTAGAGCTTCCCTGCACTGTTTCTCTTCTCCCTCTACATTGGAGACTACTCTCACCGAGCTTATTTTAGAGAAGACACGATAGGAAACTCATCTTGTTCATTCTACTGATTTGGTCATGACCACTGCAACTCCTAACTCCTCCATCTTAGCCCCATTAGTTGTGGCTACTATTTCTACTAAACCATGTCGTTCCAACGGTCATTGCTATTATTGCAAGGAAGAGGGCCACCGCATCTTTGATTGTTTTAAGAAAAGGCAAAGATGCAAGAGATGCACTAAAAGTTCAAAAGTCCAAGACTGTTGCTACAACTTCTACCAATTCATCATTTTCAGACAATCCCTCTGCTCCCTCTCTCTCTACATTTGTATTATCAATTAGGTTCTATACCGTACTACTACTACCTTCTCAGTCTCCTCAGGTAAATTATCTTCTTGGCTTTTTGACATTGTTTGTTGCAATTACATGGCTTCTAATTCTTCTCTCATATCTCATAAAATATCTCTAGGTCCTTCTTCTTTGATTTATACTACTGATAGTTTGCATGTGTCTGTTAGGTATATTGGTCCTGTCTCTACTTCTACTCTCTATGTGCCTGATACGTACGTTGTTCCTAAATTTAACTTTCAAAGTTCTCTCTGTTGGCTAACTTGTTGAACTTGGCCTTATTCTAATCTTTTCTAAAAAAGGGTGTGATGTGCAGGATCAATAGATGGGCCAATTAATTGGTACCGAGCGTAAAGTTGGTTGCCTCTTTGAGCTTTTCTCTCTACATTTTCCAAATTATGCTTCTGCTTAACCTATTGTGGTATCTGTTTCCTCAAGTATTTAATATTCTCGTCTTAGTCATACTTCCTTGCCATGTGTTCAATCTTTAGTATTTAGTAGTTACTCAGAGAAAGTCAATTTTGAATCATTTAATTGTCCATCATGTCAGTTGGGAAAACAGACAGCTTTACTTTTTAATAAAAGTATTTTTTTGTCTTTTACATCTTTTGATCTGGTTCATTCAAATATTTGGGACTCTGTTCCTATTTCTACTAATGGAGGATCTCATTATTTTGTTATATTTATTGATTATTCACGATACACCTTACTTTATCACTTACATAATCGTTCTGAGTTATTTAGTGTTTTTAGTGAATTTAAGCAGATGATAAAAACTCGATTTGATTGGACCATTAAAGTTTTTTGTTCTGATAATGCCATGGAGTACACATCAGTGTCCTTTCTTGTCAAACTCATACAAGAAGGCACTTTATCTCTTAATTTATGCCCTTATACTTCATAATAGAATGGTCGTGCTAAGCGTAAGTATTATCATATTCTTAATACTATTCGCTCCTTTCTTATTTCAACCTCGCTTCCTGAATCTTTTGGGGAGGAAAACTGCTCTTACAACAATTTATATAATTAACTGGGTCCCTTCTCTTACTTTCTCAAATCATTCTCCATATGAGCTCCTCTACAGAAAGGTACCAGCTATTTTCTTCTGAAAGTTTTTTGCTATGCTTATTTTGTCTTACTCCCACCTCATGAGCATACAAAACTTGAACCACATTCTTGCCTACGTTATTTACTTGGTTATGACATTGAATTTAAGGGTTGTTGGTGATATGATCCTGTCACCAAATGTTTTTATATCTCCCAACATGTTCAGTTTTGGGAGTACAAAACTTTCATTACTATCTCCCACATCTCGTTTGGACCTTCCACCGCTAGCCCTATTTTCACTAACTTCGTACTAGATCTTTTTCTAGACATTTCTTCTAATGCAGGTACTGAAAGCTCATAAGGCAGTCACTCAACGATAATTTCTGATGACTCTAAATTGTCAGTTAACCTTGTCATTGCATCTGACTCCCCTCAAACGAGCCATCAGTTAGCCCATCCATTACATCTGATTTCTCTGAGTCCTCTACCAATTTGGATGTTCGTTGTTCCTCTAGGGTAAGAGCTCTTCCTATCCGTCTGATTATCGTTATTTTTCTACTCTTGCCACTCCTTACGAGCCTCGCACTTATTGCGAGCTAGTTCTAACCCTCTTTGGCAGTAAGCTATGTTCGAAGAACTGGATGCTCTTCACAAGACTCATACATGAGATTTAGTTGATCAGCCTCCTGTCAAGACTGTTATTGACAACAAATTGGTTTACAAGATCAAAACCAATTATGATGGGTCTCCAGTGCGATATAAAACTCGTTTTGTGGCCAAGAGCTATACTAAGGAGTATGGTATTGACTATGAGCTGATATTTGCTCAAGTTGGTCGCATTACATTTGTCCGTTCTCTCTTAGCTGTGGCCTCTGCTTGCCAATGACCTTTGTTTCAGATGGATGTGAAGAATACTTTCCTGCATGGTGATCTAGCTGAGGAGGTCTATACGCAACCTCCTTAAAGGAATCTTCATTCTCTTGGTAAGATTTATTATTATAAGTGTGTCTTGTATGAGCTCAAGCAAGCTCCGCGCACCTGATTTGCCAAGTTCAGTTGCACTATTAACCAACTTGGTTTTGCCTCCAGCCCACACAACTCTACTCTCTTTAGTCATCATACCAATACTGGTATCATTATTTTGCTCTTTTATGTTGACAATATGATTATTACTGGTAGTGACGCTTCTGGTATTTTTGAGCTTAAGCAATTTTTTGTATCAACATTTTGAGATAAAGGATCTTGGCTCTCTTAGTTATTTTCTGGGCTTGAAAGTGACTTCTATTTAACTCAAACCAAGTATTCTTTTAACCTTCTTTCTTGTGCTGACATAACTTATTGTAAGACGGCTGATAGCCCCTCTTGAGTCTAATATTAAGCTTCGTGCTACTGACGGCGAGCTCCTTTCCAATACTACCCTTTATCCACAACTTGTTGGGAGTCTCATCGTAACCAGGTCAGATATTGCCTATGCCGTACATTTTAGCCTGTTTATACTGCCCCACGCTTCGTTCACTATGCTGTAGTTCTTCGCATCCTGCGCTATTAAAGGGCATCTTATTTCATGAGCTCTATTTTTTATCCCACTCATTATTGCAATTGCAGGTTTACTTCGATGTTAATTGGGTAGGTGATCGATCGACAATCCACCACTGCTTTTCTCTTTTTACTGGGTAACACTTATTTCTTGGTGGAGTAAGAATCAAACAGTTGTTGCTCGCTCTAGTACCGAAGTTGAATATCACACTTTTGCTGACACTACTTCTGAGCTTCTTTGGATTCGTTGGCTTCTCTAAAATATAAGTGTTTCTCAGGACTCTAGTACTCCTATTTATTGTGACAATTATAGTGATATTAAGATTGCTAACAATAATATCTTCCATGAGTGCACCAAGCGCATTTAGATCGATTGTCATTTTGTGCATCATCACCTATAAGTGGGCATCTTTGCCTTCTCCCAGTTTCGTTTACTGATCAGCTCGCTGATATTTTTATTAAGGCCCGTTCACCGGGTAGTTTGGTATTTTCCAAACCATCTTTAGTTTGAGAAGGGATATTAACATTTCATTAATTTAGGATCTCTTTCTAAATTAAGATATTCATAAATCTTCTAATTTATTAGTATATTTCACCAATTTAGAATATCTTACTAAATTAGTATATTTAACTAATCCTCCTAATTAGACTAATTATGCTAATTGAGAATTTTAGATAATTAGCAGTAATTTATATATTCTCTTGTTTTTACCTTTTATGTTTGACTCCTTCACCTATAAAAGAATGTATATTGTACAATTTATATACATCTTAGAATACAAAATTATTCTTCACTCTCTAATTTCATAGTATTATCAATACTCATTAGAATTTTTTTTTCTCCTATCGGCCTGCCGCTCGTGAGCCACTCAGACCGGATTTATTTGTTTTATTAGGTTCTTAGTAGGCAGTCAGTGACCTTTTCTTCTTTTACTTTCCACAACTTTTCAACTCCTTGATAGCTAGAAGTTCTCCAAAAGTATGAAAAACTGGAGAATTTTGTACCATCCATTCAACTGTGGTTGAATTCTGTTAAGGATAATTTTTTATATTTTCAAGAACAAGAAGTTTTGAAATTCCAAGAACAAGAAGACAGTCCTAACGTAATGGAATCAGCCCATTAATCTTGAAATTCCAAGAATAAGAAGAAGGTCCAAATCATAACTCCTCTTCCTTATTATTATGTATGTGCATTTGTATCATAGCGGGAGAAATGTGGGAGTTCAATATTCTCATCAAGTAACTTGTGAGTTTACCTGATAGCAGATTATAATCCGACTGAAAGTTATGGACGACAGTTCTTTTTTTAGGGGACAAATTGTTCTGCATGTGCCAAGTGAACAGGCATACTAAATGATGTCATGCGGTATAACATAGATGCTTTTGTGTAATTCGCATCTTCATTAAAACTAGATGAGTCGCTCTGGCTAGATATTCATCATCACATGTTCCCAGATATTTTCACATTTAAAGAGGAACTGTGTATTCTATCTAAATGGTAACCCCAATATTTTTATAAAGCCACTGTTTTTCCTCATCTTTCCTTAGTTTCGGTAATTTTTGAGTGAAACAATTGGTGATGAGAGTTGCATCTTGCGTCTGATAGAAGTGGAGTTAAGGAAGGACTTGCCTTTTGGAGAACTGCTCGATTTCCTTTGTTCTAGTATCATAAAGTAGCCACTCGTTAGGGGAGGCCACATGGAAACGGGAGGAATACCCTCACCAATATCGTTCGATATCCATCTTTCATTGCTATCTATCTCTCACGTTTGCATCCACTCAAATTTTTTTTAGGGTTAATTACAGTCAGACTCGCTGTAGTATTAGAGGTGTGTAACTTAACACTCATAAAGTTTGGAACTCTTAAAAAACCCCCTGGACTTAGTTATTTTCACTCGTTTTTTTTTTTTTTTACTAAAGTGCACTCTTGTCCCTCAAATTCCTATTCTATCCTCATCCCTCCTTTTAACCAGTATACTCCCTCTCTCTCCCTCTCTCTCAGTCACTCACTCTCTAAAGATAGAGAGAGAGATGAGGGTAGAATAACTAAGTGTGACTGAGAGAGAGAGAGTGACTAAGAGGGATAGAGAGAGGGAGAGAGAGAGGGGGAGAGAGAGAGAGAGAGGAGAGAGAGAGTGTGTGTGCTGGTTAAAAGGAGAGATGATGGTAGAATAAGAATTTGAGGGACAAGAGTGCACTTTAATAAAAAATGAGAGTAAAAATAATTAAGTTCAGGGGGTTTTATGAGAGTTTCAAACTTCATAGGTGTTAAGTTACACACCGCCAATACTACAGGATGTCTAACTGTAATTAACCCTTTTTTTTTATTATTATCCCTCATTCTCTAGATTGTAAATTTTGATGATGATGAAATTTCTTGTAAGGTGAATAGAATGTAACGACTTACTCATTACGAATCCCAATTTAATTATTCCTTCTTAGGATTTTGTCTTATGAAAAATTTGTTTGATTGGGCCAATTATTGACCAATGACATATTGCAATTTGGCATGAGGGAGTAGTTGAGAAGTACACTCCAATCATATTTTATTTAATGCACCCCGTACATGTCATACCCCTAACTCCTTGCATGAGTTAGATAAGGTCCAACCTTTCTTCCTTCGTCTCAATTCTCTTAATTCTTTTTCGTCTTCTCTTTTCTTCATTTCAACTATAGTCTTAACTCGAAGAAAGTTTGAAGCAAATCCTCCATCAAGCACTGTTGAAAGACCCTCCAATGAAAGAACTCTTTTTCTTTAGGAAAGATAAGGTAAGGAATCACACATCAACCACTTGTATCTTTTTAGTAAGAATCACTCAAAATTAGGGGTGAGTATCGGTCGTTTCGGTTAGGTTTTGAATGAAAAAATTCCTATCGAAAACCGAACCGAAATAGTAGAACCAAAACCGAAACCGACCGAACTCCCAAGAAAATCGAAATCAAAACCGAATTTTCGGTTCAGTCAGTTTTTGGTTATTTGAGTTTGAAACTAAATATGTAATAAATCCGTGTATTTTATAGGAAAAATAATAATTTTCCTCTCTATTTTTTCTTTTTATACCTATTAAAATAACAATTACATATTTTTCATCAAATTTTTAAAATAAAACACGGTGAAAATAAATCAAATAGACAGAATAAATTGCAATTGCAAAAATTTGATTTTTTTCGATCGATTTCAGTTGGAGCTAAAGCCACCGAAATCCGACCCAAAATCCGTAATTAATTTTGATTTTTAAACCGAATCAAACCGAAAACCGAACAAACCAAACCGATTGGTTCAGTTCGGTTTCGTAGTTCGGTTCAGTTTTTTCGAATTTTTGCTCAGCCCGGCTCACAACATTTAACCATTTTATCCTTAGTAAGAAACCACATATCTCTCTCTCCTCTCATAAGAAAATACTTAACAAACTTTATATCAAACTGAGAGGCTCATTATATACTGAGATCTTGTTATTCAAAACAGTAGTTTTAGTAAATCAGCTATAAATTTGGACTCCTAAATCCAAATAGTTGCATTCTTCTTTCTCTCAAAACATAAATCAAATCCCCACAACTTCTATTTATATTATTTTTGCTAATTCTAACTATAATCTCACCAAAACTCGAGTTGAAGTTGTTGGTTGCACAACTGCCACGGTACTTGTAGTATTTTGGCGATAATTTTTTATCCACAAATCTATTTGAATTGATTCTGGTCATATTGGAAAGAGAATTCGACTTCCTACAATATTCATATTATATTTTTGTAAAATCGAACTCAAAGTTTGTGTTGTTTTGTAAAAGCTATCCTTGCTGAAAACTAGCTCTGCTAACCCTATATATAGTGTCAGCGAGGCTCTAGGCGGAGGGCTAGCATCGACGACCCTATAGCACCATCGAGGCTCCAGCTCTGCTGACCCTATAACGCAGTAAGCGCCTAGCTAGTCCCAGTGCCGGCCCTGGGCAGGTGCGGGCTGTGCACCTGCCCAGAGCCCCTAATCTAATGGGGGCCCACCGCCCAAGGTGCAACGGCTATTTTTTTTTTTAATTTTAATTTATTTCAAAAGGCTTGTTTTTAACACTCCATTCCAAAACAAAATCCACACTAATCCAATATCTCCTCCCCTCTCCCTCTCTTTATCTCTATAAATATTTCTTGTTATTAGGTTGTCAAATGTGTTGCTCCCAGCTATTTTGGCATTCTGCTGCTTGGTTCTTTTCAAGGTGCTTTTATTCTTTTTTCTTATGTAATTTTGTTTTATTTTTTCTCAAAAATATTTGTCTGGGAGTGAAAAAAGAAAAAAAAGAAAACAAATAGAACAGTTAATACAATCACAAAGGGGAGCTATGGATAAATTTGTTAAAATAGCAAGTTCCTCTAAAGAAAATTTGGATGGATTAAGTCATGATAATGTTGAAAATTCAAATGAAAATGTAAATGAACAAAATCAAAATAATGAGGATATTGATAATTTGATTAAGCATAATGATGTACCAAATGAATCTATTATTGAAAATGTAATAGTTGATGAACAACCAACCCATTCTTTTGATATTTATGATCTTAGAAATTGGGATAATTTTGATAATAAATCAAGAGATATTTTGGTTAAAAAAGGTCCTATTAGAGAATTGAATCTTGTGTTTCCTTTAAATAACACATCTAAGTATTTTTCATATGGTTATTATACTAGGAAGTTAAGTAATGGAGAGACTAGTGATCGAAAATGGTTGGTTTATTCTAAACATATCGATAAAGTATATTGTTTTGGTTGTAAGTTGTTTAAATCTAATAATAATAAAACTGCATTAGCAACTAATGGATTTAGAGATTGGAGGCATCTTGGTAAAAGACTTAAAGAACATGAGAATAGTATTGAGCATATGACCAACATATGTCGGATGTGGATTTAAATGATTTTTTTTCTGAACTAAAAGTGTTGAAGATGACTCTGCCAAATATGTCAATGTCATCAGTTGAAATTCTTGAGTATGTCAAAATTGCAGATTGCTATCCTAATGTTTCCATTGCTTATCGAATCTTATTGACAGTAGCTGTGGCTGTTGTATCAGCAGAGAAAAGGTTTTCAAAGTTGAAATTGCTGAAAACCTATTTGAGCTCATCAATGTCACAAGAAAGGTTGAATGGTTTGGCGATTTTATGTATTGAGAAGGAAATGTTGGACAGTATTGATCTTGATACTATTATTGAGGATTTTTCATCTAGAAATGCCCGAAGGAATTGCTTTATATGAATTATGATTAGTTTTTATAATAGCAAAACTATGTACTAAATTTTAATTTTAGTAATGAACATATTTATTTAAAATTTTAATAAGACTTATTAGGGCCCCTTTCTCATTTCGCCCCGGGCCTCTAAAACGTTAGGACCGGGCCTGGCTAGTCCCACCAACAATACATATCTCCGTTGACAATAGCGAGTCCCGCTGCATTTGGCTCGCAGATAGTTTTAGTAAAATCATTATAAGTTTTGCTTCTAAACTCCGATTGAGCTAATACTTAATTCATTTGAAATTTAATTAAATTGTATGCAACTTCAATTTAATATTTTGCTAGTTCTTATTTTATCCTTCTCAAAATTGAGTTAGAAGTCGATGTTATTGCATAACAGTATGACTTATACACCAGTGTCAGTAAATCTGTGATAACTTGGATCCTAGATTCCTATTAAGCCCATCTTAGACCTGTTGAAAAATAATTCAATTTTCTATAAATTTTCTTTAATTTACTTTTTCTAATTCTAATTTTAGCCTTACCAAAACATGGGTTCTAGTGTAACTTGTTGGTGGTGAAGCACAACAGCGAGGTTCACTGAAAACTCCTTGTGGCTTGCCGTTTCTTTGTGAGTTTTTCCTAACAATAATGCTCTCCTAGGAACTCTATCTTGATGTCATTTGCATTATTTAGATATATTTTAATTAATAAATTCTTGTCCGATCACTAGAACTCATTGTAGACTCTCGTTCATGCAAGAGGTTAATTTACTTGTCTTGTGCTATTAGTTTCAGTTTTGCAACTATCCTTACTTGATGGTGACTGTAATCTAAATTATATATTCCCAAGTGCAAGAAATCGACAAGTAATATATGGATAGTAAATCCAATATCGTCCTCTCGATGATCTTCAATTTATTGTGTATGATACCAATATAAAGTATGGAAGAAAAGTTGAATTTAGAATTTATTAACTAAAATTGATTGATTAATAATTAATTAATTAGAGAAGATTGTCAGTTAGACAGGTTAAAGCCCCTATAGATTAATTCACTGGATATGTTTGTGCTTAATTATCTCAATTGCATAGATTACGTGGTCGCATGTAGCCGGGAAATTTATTATTGAGGCACATAAACAAATAATGTCATAAACTTGACATAATGGCTTTTTCCCTCGATTTGGCTTCTGACTGAAATTGTACATAATAACCTAAATCCTTGAACAGTCATTTGGTGTTTTATACTTAATGGGGGAGTATTAAATTAGAAAACTATTTTATATCTGGGTTTAGTTTAAATTTAGTTGTGCATTGTCTGTTGGATTATTTATATGGTGTTTAGACACCTATAAATATATGTATCATTTTAATCCTAATAAATAGTTTGGTTGGCACTATTTATTTCATCATGGTATCAGAGGATGCTATGAAATAAATCTCAGGCATCAATTTCAATCATCCTAATCGACAACTGACTCTGATTTCGATTTCGATTCCAACGCCGACTCTGATTTCGACTTTGTCTCCGCAATCACGTCACCAATTCGATGCTAACACCGATTCAGACTCTGACTCTGCAATTATATCATTTATTTGATTCCATATTTGCTTCAGTTTTTATTTCTTTTCGATTTCGTGACTGCAGAGATTTTGGCTATTCCCTTTATGACTGTAAGGGTACAATCCAGATTTGATGCAACCATTTGTTTCTTTCTTTGCCTATTACTTTTTCTAAAAAAGAAATTTATCTGCTACCTGCTACTGCTTCTAAAAATAAAGTTTATCTGCTACCTACTAGTACTTCTAAAAAAGAAGTTTATTTGCTGGCTGCTACTGCTTCAGGAAAAAAAGTTATCAACTGAATACTACTACTTCTAAAAATGAAGTTTATCAGCTATTAACTATCAACTTGCGATAGTAGGATAAAAACCTATCATGGTGGTGACAATTGTACTCTGATGATTCTAGCGATTCATCTTCTACTGGTACTATTACTACTGCTGCTTATCCATTTCAAGTTAATATGTACTATTGAAGAGAGAATGTTTTCTAATTTATATAACAAGTAGGTAGAATTGATATTTATATTCCAACTAGAGAGAGAGTATTTTTTTTTGACGATAAATGGGGATATAACCCTCCGCGTTCCATTAAAAAGAAGATAATAGAATAATGAGAGTTATGGGCCTCTAGTAAGAGGTCCATTCAAAAGTTTACATTATAAAAGTTCTAAATAAAGTTATATAAAATCTATAAAATACAACAATCCTACATATTACAGCCGGTTTTGCCCTCACACCCTTCCATCTCGTGCCTCTGAAGTGCTTCTCTATTCCTGCTCTGGTGGGCTAGTATCCATATTATCCCCCGAAGATCCACCCGATAGATGAAGCCTCTCATCATCTGAAAAGATACTTGTCCATATAATGGAATCATAGATAATAAGTCTCATGCAATGCTGAATGGTGATGTGATAAATTACAGCAAGCGCACAGTATCGGTGTAGTGCTGTACAGGTCGTCCCATAGGGATCTAAAATATTTTTGCAATTCTTACTAATTCTATAGTCTAGCAGATTAATAAAGGATTTTAGGTTGAAGTTTGGTTGTTATAATTAGCCTAGGATCTAGAATCCACTAGTTTCCAACCATGTATTTACTTCTATTATTTTTTTTCTTTCCTAGAAAGATGATCTTTTAGTTTAATCTTTATTTAAAGTGCCCTAAGCATGAGCTTTCAAGTGGTGTGTAAGCCTAACACATCAAAGATACTACTTTTCATAAAAATAAACTAAATCATTAGATAAATCTATGATAAAGATGAAAACCAATAACTCCAAACCCTAACTAAGCATAGGCTATCAAGAAATTTAACTCAAGTATAACCTATCAAAGTATTAATTTATGAGTTCTTGTATTTTAATCTTTTCATGCAAAAATTATATCTTTATTTATTTTAATTAGGAAGAAAAATACTAGAGAGCAATTACATGGTGGATTCTAGTTTCATCTACATCGTAGAGCTAAACTAAATTAGCTACACATGATTTTAGAAAGCAATTAAATCTAATCTAGAAAGCGAATAAATCTATACTAGAAAGCAATTAAAAAAAAAGTAAATAAAGAATTAAAAGTAATAGCTTATCTCTGGTGCACGGTATTGTGGCCATCACCCATTCAGCAAAATCCTAATTTTATTAAATTAAAAACGAGTACAAAACTTACAGGATTCTCCTAAAATGCAAGGATACGGCCAATATATAGGCTTCGGAAAACCAAACTCAATTCTAATATAATTGTGAAACTACAAGATTACAACGAAGCCACAGGAGAAAATTTGGATATTGCGCCAACTTTTGGCTGCCATTTAGCGGCTAAAACCACTAATTAGCAGTAAAATTAATGAATTAATTTTTGATTTTTCTTTCCCTCGAGTATTTTCTCCTCTTGAGTTTATTTTGATGACTTTATTGCACTTTGACTCTTTACAGCATCGTAGTCTCGTAGTCTTGCCCACTTTAGAAACTTTTCGGACTTTGATTTCGTACTTCAACTCTGATTTCATGCCATCTCCTTGTATGAATAAAATTTCTAAAAACATAGTAAAAATACCCGAGCAGCATTATTTATATACAAAAAAAGGTAATATGAAGGCTATAAATATGCAATATATGGCACTCATCACTCCCCCACACCTATCTTTTGCTAGTCTTCGAGCAAAACCTAAAAAGAAAAATAAAAATCTTAACTCACTTTCACAGGAATCGCGATTGCACTTAGTACATGTAACAAGCCTTTAAACTCCTAGGTTACTCTAGTGGACGAGTTGTATCTCGTGAGGGTTTGCAGTAAATATACCCACAAAATTCATGAAGGAAGTAGATTAAGGAATAAAGAAAAGAAAAATAAGGATAACAAAAAAATTAAGAAAAATAAAAATTTTATACAAAAGAAAAGAAAAATCTTTTTTTATAATATTTTCATCAATTAATCTCACTAATATACAAACTCAAAAACACCTTTAGATTATCAATTTTTAAATCGAGCGTCATATCAAATACACTTATCATTTTAATCAAAAATTTTAATTCTATCTTTCAATACCCACTAACAGATAATACATTGGCTCCTATACATCTACGTGCACGTGTGAAAGTCTACTTTGATTTTGGACTCTAACTCTAACTCATGATTCATCCTCTCTCTCATAACAATATTTTTTCTTTTTTTTCTCTTTTTTTAAAAAATATTTCACCTTTCATGCAAATATTCACGCTTGCTTAGGCGCAACGTACCCGATTACTCGGTTCATACTCTTTTTTTTCTTTTTCTTTTTTTAGAATATTTCACCTTTCGTGCGAATATTCACGATTACTTAGGCGCAAAGTACTCGATTACTTGGATCATATTCTTTTTTTTCACTCTTGATGCTATTGCCTTAATATTAGGCGCACCCCATTATTTTATCACTCTCGAGGTTATTGCCTTAATACCAGACTCACCCCATTATTTTATTCTCACTTTTTTTCCTTTTTTTTTAGAGAGAGAAGACTTACTCAATCGTTATCATCTTTGTCCTTAAGCTAATAAACTATTGTGAAGTGAAAAATAGATATATACTTACCTCAGAACTACTGTTAATGGTATTTATTTTTTGAATTTTAATCTTTTTTTCATAAAATTCAAAGTGTATCATCCAATATACTCTCATATCCAATTTCAATCTAAATTTGTCCCTTTATCTGTAATTAGGTTGATCTACTGATGAAAACATATAAATTTTTTCAATTTTTTTTAGTTAGTTACCCTAAAAACTACCCAAAGTGTAAAATAAAGAAATCCAAAAATCTAAAAATAAAATAAAAATTTTAAAAAAAATAAAAATCCTAGCAAAATACGAAGAAAAGATCCTAACCCAGTTCCCCACACCTAAACTTGTATATGCCCTCATACACAAGCCAAGTGTAGTAAAATAAATAAGAAAACTATGATATACATATTATACATTTACTAGAAAATTCAAACCGATTACGACCTCTTGATCGCTTTCCACTCTCATAGTGTGTCCTTTTATATTTTGATATGGATGAACTGAGCCTTTTCGTCAATTTTGCATTTAATCTCTCCATCTTGTTTTTGATTTTTCTCAATTTATTTCTACTTTTCTTTTTTTATTCAATAATAAAATTTTGAAGTTGGAAATTGTATCTTTATCGTCGATATTTGACCCACTAGCATATTTCATAGCAGTAAGTATTTTGGTTTTATTAACTTGTGAAATAACATACTCACTTTGATATAGCGGAATCATGAGCTCGATTTTGGATCGTCTTTCTAAATCATTAGGTATCATAATCTCTTTCTTTTGTAGTTCCTTCCAATCTTCAAGTATTATAGGTTTGTCAAGCAAATTTTCTTCAATCCTGTCATCAAAATTCTCAAAAGAAAATGCTATACTAGTGGACTTATCATTAGTCAAGTTATTATGAAGGGATAAAAATTTTTCAAATTTCTTCACAATTTCCATCAAAATAATCAAATGATAATGTGTCACTAGCAAGCTCATCATGAGACAAATCACCAAGCAAAATATTTTCTTTATCACCAATTTCATCATAATTATTTTCACAATGGTCTAAAATATGTTGGTCACAATGTTGAATTATAGACTCATTATGCACAAAATTATTTAACTCATTTTGAATCATATCTACTTCAAAAGATGATTGAAGTGGTTGCTCATTGGAGTCAGATGTGTTTAAACTATTAGATGGTTGATCTCTAAAAAGTTTAGTTTGAGAAATCGCTTTGAGAAGATCTTCATACAAGCTACAGTTTTAGAAGATGAATTTTGAGAGGATGATTTTAGCAAACTTTTTATACCTTCCTCAATTCTACGTCTTCGTTCATTAGACTCATGATTGTAATTTTCCTTATTTTCTTCAAATGATTGCATCTCGAGATTATGAGTAAAATTTGATGGTGAATATGATATATCTGTGTACATATTTGATGACAGATATGAAGTAGTTGAAAGTAGATTCTCATGACATTAATACTTTACTTCTAATTTTTTTAATCTTTCATCTAACATGTTCAATTGATTATCTTATTCATGATTGAATATAGAACATAAAGATGAATAGCCCATAAAGAAAGGATTAGATGGAGGACTCTCTTGGTATGGCTCTTGATTATATGCAAAATTAGAATTATTCATCCATTCATAATTGTAATTTTGTGTATAAGAAACGCTCGTAGGTTCATTATATGTGTTGTAAATTTGATTAAGACCTAGTCCTAGTGAACTTACTATCCATGGACACTGATAATAATTATGATATGGATCACGATAATGATAGCAACCAGTTTGATTTTGAAATATTTTTTTAATTTTTTTTTTGAAAAAAAAAGTGGAGAGGGAGAGAGATGGAAAAGAAATAAAAAAAGATTGATTTTTTTTTGAATTTTTTTACAGAACTAGGGAACCAAATCACAGAACAGGAGGAAATTTAGGTTCAGAATTACCTTTACTTGCCACCAATTGGCGGTTTTGGCCTTTAAATAGCGGCTCAACCAGAGAGTTTGACTCTCTGGTTTCTGTTGCTTAGTTCAGAAGCTCTTCTGATCCTTTTTATCTTCCTGTATCTGCAATTACTGTTCCTGCACACTCATCACACACTGTTAACCCATAAAATGTTAGAAAAAGCAAGAAAAACACCATCGATCCCCAGCAACGGCGCGAAAAACTTGGTGTGATAAATTACTGCAAGCGCACAGTATCAGTGCAGCGCTGTACAAGTCGTCCCATAGGGATCTAAGATGTTTTTGCAATTCTTCCTAATTTTATAGTCTAGCAGACAAAGGATTCTAGGTTGAAGTTTGGTTGTTCTAATTACCCTAGAATCTAGAATCCACTAGTTTCGAACCATGTATTTACTTCTATTATCATCTTCTTTCATAAAAATGTGATCTTTTAGTTTAATTTTTATTTAAAGTGCCCTAAGCATGAGCTATCAAGTGGTGTGCAAGTATAACTCATTAAAAATACTACTTTTTATAAAAATAAACTAAATCATTAGATAAATCTATGATAAAGATGAAAACCAAAAACTCTAAACCCTAACTAAGCATATGCTATCAAGAAATTTAACTCAAGTATAACCTATCAAAGTATTAATCTAGAGTTCTTATATTTTAATATTTTCATAGAAAAATCATATCTTTATTTATTTTAATTAGGAAGAAAAATACTAGAGAGCAATTACATGGTGGATTCTAGTTTCATCTACATCCTAGAGCTAAACTAAATTAGCTACGCATGATTCTAGAAAGCAATTAAATCTAATCTAGAAAGCGAATAAATCTATACTAGAAAGCAATTAAAAAAAAGCAAATAAAGAATTAAAAGTAATGGCTTACCTCTAGAGCACGGTATTGTGGCCGTCACCCCTTCAGCAAAATCATAATTTTATTAAATTAAAAACGAGTACAAAACTTACAAGATTCTCCTAAAATACAAGGATACGGCTAATATATATGTTTCTGAAACCAAACTTAATTCTAATACAATTGTGAAACTACAAGATTACAGCGAAGCCACGGGAGAAAATTCGGATATTGGCGCCCACTTTTGGCCGCCATTTAGCGGCTAAAACTGCTAATTAGCGTTAAAATTAATGAATTAATTTTTTTATTTTTCTTTCCCTCGAGTATTTTCTCCTCTTGAGTTTATTTTGATGACTTTATTGCACTTTGACTCTCTGAAGCATCGTAGTCTTGTAGTTTTACCCACTTTAGAAACTTTTCGGACTTTGATTTCCTACTCCAACTCTGATTTCATACCATCTCCTTGTACGAATAAAATTCCTGAAAAACACACTAAAAATACCCGAGTAGCATTATTTATATACAAAAACAGGTAATATGAAGGCTATAAATATGCAATATATGGCACTCATCACACCCCCACACCTATCTTTTGTTAGTTCTTGAGCAAAACGTAAACCTATAAGAAAAAGAAATCTTAACTCACTTTCGCAGGAATCGTGATTGCACATAGCACGTGCAACAAACCTTTAAATCCCTAGGTTACCATAATAGACGAGTTGTGTCTCGTGAGGGTTTGCAGTGAATATGCCCACAAAATTCATGAATGAAATAAATTAAGGAATAAAGAAAAGAAAAATAAGGATAACAAAAAATTAAGAAAAATAAAAATTTTATACAAATGAAAAGAAAAATCTTTTTTTGTATAATATTTTCATCAACTCACTAATATACAAACTCAAGAACGCATTTAGATTATCAATTTTCAAATCGAGCGTCATATTAAATGCACGTATCATTTTAATCAAAAATTTTAATCCTATCTTTCAATACTCGCTAACAGATAATCCATTGGCTCCTATACATCTACGTGCATGTGTGATAGTCTACTTTGGCTTTGGACTCCAACTCTAACTCATGATTCATTCTCTCTCATAATATTTTTTTTTCTTTTTTTTCTCATTTTTTAAGAATATTTCATCTTTCATGCGAATATTCACGCTTGCTTAGGCACAAAGTACCCGATTACTTGGATCATACTCTTTTTTTCACTCTTGAGGCTATTATCTTAATACTAGGCACACCCCATTATTTTATCACTCTCGAGGCTATTGCCTTAATACCAGACTCACCCCATTATTTTATTCTCACTTTTTTCCCTTTTTTTTAGAAAGAGAAGACTTACTCAATCGTTATCATCTTTGTCCTTAACCTAATAAACTATTGTGAAGTGAAAAATAGATGTATACTTGCCTCAGAACTACTGTTAGCGGTATTTATTTTTAGAGTTTTAATCTTTTTTTCATAAAATTCAAAATGTATCGTCCAAAATACTCTCATATCCAATTTCAAATCTAAATTTGTCCCTTTATTTGTAATTAGGTTGATCTATTGATGAAAACATATAAATTTTTTCAGTTTTTTTTAATTAGTTACCCTAAAAACTACCCAAAGTGTAAAAATAAAGAAACCCAAAAATCTAAAAATAAAATAAAAATATAAAAAAAAACTAAAAACCCTAGAAAAATACGAAGAAAATATCCTAACCCAGTTACCCACACATAAACTCGTATATTCCCTCATACACAAACCAAGTGTGGTAAAATAAATAAGAAAACTATGATATACATATTATACATTTACTAGAAAATTCAATCCAGTTACGATCTCTTGATCGCTTTCCACTCTCATAGTGTGTCCTTTTATGTTTTGATATGGATGAACTGAGCCTTTTTGTCAATTTTGCATTTAATCTCTCCATCTTATTTTTTATTTTTCTCAATTTATTTTTACTTTTTTTATTCAATAATAAAATTTTGAAGTTGGAAATTGTACCTTTATCGTCGATATTTGACCCACGAGCATATTTCATAGCAATAAGTATTTTGGTTTTATTAACTTATGAAATAACATACTCACTTTGATGTAGCTGAATCATGAGCTCGATTTTGGATCGTCTCTCTAAATCATTAGGTACCATAATCTCTTTTTTTGTAGTTCCTTCCAATCTTCATGTATTATAGGCTTGTCATGCAAATTTTCTTCAATTCTATTATTTAAATTCTCAAAAGAAAATGCTATATTAGTGGATTTATCATTAGTCAAGTTATTACGAAGGGATAAAAATTCTTCTTCACAAATTTCTTTACAATTTCCATCAAAAGAATCAAATGATAATGTGTCACTAGTAAGCTCATCATAAGATAAATCACCAAGCAAAATATTTTCTTTATCACCAGTTTCATCATAATTATTTTCACAATGGTCTAAAATAGATTGATCACAATGTTGAATTATTAACTCATCATGCACAAAATTATTTAACTCATTTTGAATCATATCTACTTCAAAAGATAACTGAAGTGGTTGCTCATTGGAGTCAGCTATGTTTAAACTATTAGCTGGTTGATCTCTAAAAACTTTAGTTTGAGAAATCGCTTTGAGAAGATCTTCCATACAAACTGCAGTTTTAGAGGATGAATTTTGAGAGGTGATTTTAGCAAATCTTTTATACCTTTCTCAATTCTACGTCTTCGTTCCTCAGACTCATGATTGTAATTTTCCTTATTTTCTTCACATGATTGCATCTCGAGATCATGAGTGAAATTTGATGGTGGATATGATAGATCTGTGCACATATTTGATGACATATATGAAGTGGTTGAAGATAAATTCTTATGACATGTATAGTTTGCTTCTAATCTTTTTAATCTTTCATCTAACATGTTCAATTGAATATCTTGTTCATGATTGAATGTAGAACATGAAGATGAATAGCCCATAGAGAAAGGATCAGATGGAGGACTCTCTTGGTATGGCTCTTGATTATATGCAAAATTAGAATTATTCA
Source organism: Dracaena cambodiana (assembly GCA_036321105.1). Lineage (NCBI taxonomy): Eukaryota > Viridiplantae > Streptophyta > Magnoliopsida > Asparagales > Asparagaceae > Dracaena > Dracaena cambodiana. The sequence continues at coordinate 17,783,066 of JAYEPQ010000004.1, read as the reverse complement.
TCCATTCATAATTGTAATTTTGTGTATAAGAAGCGCTCGTAGGTTCATTATATGTGTTTTGAATTTGATTATGACCTAGTTCTAGCGAACTTCCTATTCATGGACACTGATAATAATTATGATATGGATCACGATAATGATAACAACTAGTTTTATTTTAAAACATTTTTTTTAATTTTTTTTTTTGAAAAAAAAGTGGAGAGGGAGAGAGATGGAAAAGAAATAAAAAAGATTGATGTTTTTTTTTGAATCTTTTTATAGAACCAGGGAACCAAATCACAGAACATGAGGAAATTTGGGTTCATAATCACCTTTACTTGCTGCCAATTGGCGGTTTTGGCTGCTAAATAGCGGCTCAACCATTTGACTCTCTGGTTTCTGTTGCTTAGTCCAGAGGCTCTTTTGATCCTTTTTATCTTCATGTAACTGCAATTACTGTTTCCTGCACACTCAACACACACTGTTAACCCATAAAACGTTAGAAAAAGCAAGAAAAACACCGTCGATCCCCTGCAACGGCGCCAAAAACTTAATGTGATAAATTACTGCAAGCGCACAGTATCGATGTAGCGCTATATAGGTCGTCCCACATGGATCTAAGATGTTTTTGCAATTCTTACTAATTCTATAGTCTAGCGGATTAACAAAGGATTTTAGGTTAAAGTTTGGTTGTTCTAATTAGCCTAGGATCTAGAATCCACTAGTTTCCAACCATGTATTTACTTCTATTATTTTCTTCTTTCATAAAATGGTGATCTTTCAGTTTAATCTTTATTTAAGTGCCCTAAGCATGAGCTATCCAGTGGTGTGTAAGCATAACTCATCAAAGATACTACTTTTTATAAAAATAAACTAAATCATTAGATAAATCTATGATAAAGATGAAAACCAACAACTCCAAACACTAATTAAGCATAGGCTATCAAGAAATTTAACTCAAGTATAATCTATCAAAGTATTAATCTACAAGTTCTTGTATTTTAATCTTTTCATAGAAAAATCATATCTTTATTTATTTTAATTAGGAAGAAAAATACTAGAGAGTAATTACATGGTGGATTCTAGTTTCATCTTCATCCTAGAGCTAAACTAAATTAGCTATACATGATTCTAGAAAGCAATTAAATCTAATCTAGAAAGCGAATAAATCTATACTAGAAAGCAATTAAAAAAAAACAAATAAAGAATTAAAAGCAATGTCTTGCCTCCGAAGCACGGTATTCTGGCCGTCACCTCTTCAGCAAAACCCTAATTTTATTAAATTAAAAACGAGTACAAACCTTACAGGATTCTCCTAAAATACAAGGATACGGCCAATATATAGGTTTCGGAAAACCAAACCCAAGTCTAATACAATTGTGAAACTACAAGATTACAATGAAGCCACTGGAGAAAATTTGGATATTGGCGCAAACTTTGGGCCGCCATTTAGCAGCTAAAACTGCTAATTAGTGGTAAAATTAATGAATTAATTTTTTATTTTTCTTTCCCTCAAGTATTTTCTCCTCTTGAGTTTAGTTTGATGACTGTATTGCACTTTGACTCTCTGAAGCATCGTAGTCTCGTAGTCTTGTCCACTTTAGAAACTTTTCGTACTTTGATTTCCTACTCCAACTCTGATTTCATACCATCTCCTTGTACGAATAAAATTACTTAAAAACACACTAAAAATACCTGAGTAGCATTATTTATATATTAAAATAGGTAATATGAAGGCTATAAATATGAAATATATGGCACTCATCAAATGGAATGGTATTTATCATTAAACAATCTATTATTTCTCTCCTTCCAAATATTCCAGTAAAAAGTAGCAATAACTGTTCTAAATTATGACTATCGTTATCCCCTGATAAGTCTTCTCTAGATATTAATATCTAGTTTAATATTAATATTCAGCCCTAGAGGTAGCACACGAGTTCCATATATTTTTGAAAAAAAAATAATTACACATGATATGCTCAGTTGATTCCCCGTCCCTCTTGCATAGAATTCAAACATTAGGGTCACTCCAACCTCTTTTTGGCAATTTCGACCAGGTAAGGAGAGCTTCTTTACACACCAACCACAAGAATAGTCTTATTATCTGAGGTGACTTTACCATCCAAATCCACTTAGTGTTTGGCGAAGTCACTCTCCCATCTATGAACGCTGATATGTAGATTTCACTGTGAAGTTACTATCCTTCTCCCATCTCCATATAGGTCTATCCTCCACTAAGGGTGCGGGTGCTGACGCTTAGGAACACTTTTAGTAGTCTAACTCTGACAAAATCATGTCTGGACAATGTCGTTGAGTTCCATCTTCATTTCGAACGTCTCTAATAATCACACACCCTAGCATCTTTATTATTGGCTTTCTGAAAGACATCTAGAAATAAAGTCTTCAGGGGATTTGAGAACACCATCTCCATATCGAACTTGAGGGGGAGTATTAGATTGGCAAACTATTTTGTATTTAGGTTTAGTCCCACATTGTCTCATGGATTGTTTGTATGGTGTTGAGACAACTAAATATATATATCTCTTGACTCATAAAAAATAAATTGGCTGTTTCTGATTATTTCATAACACATTGGTTGAGCTAAAAGTAGAGCCATAGTTGAGTACTATAGGCAACTACAAACAATTGTTCCCAAATTATAATAATAATAATAATAATAATAATAATAATAATAATAATAATAATAAAAGATCAGTTATAAATAGCTCATTACTGTTCGCAGCAGAATTTCTTTGCTTTCCTTCCATTGAATTAACTTAAATTACAATGAAAGTGAACAAGAAAAAAAGAAAGAACAAACGAGAGGATTTATATTTATATCGCTCTCTTTTACAATGATAACGTGGGATCTGTGTGGCGATGGGATCTATCGATATAGCTCCTTTGGACGATCTGACGACGAACTCTTCTCTTGAAAATGGCGGCCGACTGTAGAACTGATCTTCTCTGGTCTTGATTCATTCAAGGCTCTATGCGTAACTCGAACTTCTCCAAAACTCCAGAAAAAGATCCCTAGGGCTTCCTCAAGAGGGTATTTATAGTCTTAGGATGATATGAGAGTTTCTATTTAAATAGAATTTATTCTCATCAAGGATTCCAATCAATTATCTTATTTTTGATTTAAATCTTTTGATTTAGAGTTCTGATCGGACTTAATTTGGGTATTTGGATAAAGCCCAAATCATAATCTCAATCAATTTGAGATTCTGGTTATCTGCTCACGCGGAGCTAATCGCATCAAAATGCGGAGCTAGGAAACCAGAACACGGAGTTATTAATTAGCTCCGCGTTTTACTCATACGCCGAGCTAAAATAGCCAGGCGCGGAGCTAACTTATTAGCTCCGCGTTCTGTTGTGGAAAACTCTATTTACTTAGAAATTTTCACTGCCAACAGAACCCCCTCCAAAATTTTCAAAATGGCTTAGAACTTAGCAAATTTTGAAATACTTTGGATACTTAAACTGAAACATGGAGTTAGAATACCAATTCGTCTTCGCATTTTGTTCACTTGCGCGAAGCTAAATAGCTTCGCATTTTAGTGAGTAACTGCTCATTAATTGCTCAGTAATTACTCAGTAATTGCTCAATAATTACTCCGAACCTTGCGCCGAATACCAAGAGGCGGGTTCTCTCTTTTAAATAGAGTCTCTAGATCTTCTTCCTCACTTCATTTGAAGAATCCAAGAATCTGGAGCTCAGGCGACCGGGCGACTCATGTGAACGAGCGGTCTTTGACCAGACTTCGTTCGATTTTCCATAGATTTTCATCATTAGGATGTCATCTAAGAAGAGTACGGCATCACGCGCCTCCTCACTATCGGTAGCCGACACTAGCAGCGGCGGCAGCAGCCGAAGGAGCGGACACAGTGGCGAACCAGTTCATGCCGCGCCCATTGGAGGTAAAAATCTCAACTTTTGGACTTCTTAGAACAATTTTGGAGTGTTTTGGCTCGGTTTTAACCGACCAATCACTTTTTTACCGACGACATCGTCGTTTTTCGGCTGTAAGGCTTGGAGAAGAAGGAAGGTCCTCTGGTTTTCTTCTACGCGAAGCTATCGCATCATTCTCGTGTTTGATACGCAGGGCTATTTTGACTAGCAATCGCGTTTCAACGCAAGGCTATTTTGACTAGCAGTCGCATTTCAACGCGAGGCTATGAATTTTAGCTTCGCGAGTGAAACGTGAGGCTATCTCCTTAGCTGCGTGCGGAATTATTTTTAGCTCCGCGCTTCTATACTTAGAAGATTTTTTGAGTTTTGTAAAACTTTTTCTAACCCTTGATTCTTCTTTTGCAGTGGGGTATTCGGACCAGATCCTTTTTGAAGAGGAGTGCATGTGGCTCTACCAATCTGGTAATTTGCTGATATTTCAACCCAGCATGGAGCGTAGCTATCCCTTGATATATCTTCAAAGGCTAGCCATGCACCGATCTTCATCAACAAAAGTAACTCTAAGGAAGCCAGAAGCATATGCTTTACAACATAGTTGCAGGTTTCAAGCCCTGGCTCCAAAAGGTAAACTTTTGAAGGAGTTACAAGAACTTTGCAGCAGCTCATTAAGTTTTCTTGAGGATCATTTCTATTAGATTACAATCTCTGTCGCTTTCCAAAGCGATAGGGATGATTATCTAAGGGCTTGTAGCATGTCAAATTCAACTTGTGCATCTTCATTAGGATTCTTGTAGTAGTATCTTTAGATGATCCACTAAGAACTTTAAACAGATGATAGTTGAAATTTGTAGAGGAGATCTTTTGCATGTGAACCAGGGAATTAGACTGGAAAAGCACCTCGTCGGCGGTTAAACCAATCGCATTAAATGATGATGACTTGCGCCGGCAAGCTCAACACTCCATGGAGGAGACTCGTCGTCTGGTTATTGGTGAGTCGATGAATATGTTTAAAGATTTTGGGAGAGCTATAACTCCCTCTACTTTTGTAACCTTTTATTTTATGAAAAAAGACAATTCTTTTTCTTTTTATCCGTTGGCTTCAAAAATTTTACTTGCTCAACAAATAAATAGTTTTGGTAAAGCAATCCAAGGCTCATCTGAATAACTTGGACTGTTAGTACCAATCGGGTTACAATTATTAACCTCCGTACAACCCTTTAAATAGAGCTAAATGATAGTTTGGTGAAGGCGTTTAACTACATACACCAAGATGATCGGGTAAGGATCATTTAACTTAGGCAGAGGTGCCTAATTGCACATGCCTTAGTTTTAATGGAGGCAATTCAAAGCTCTCATGCGTAACTTGAACTGCACATACCAAGATAATCGAGTGATGATTATCAGCTTTCGGCAGCGACGCCTAATTGCACATGCCAAGTCGAAGCCTCTCATAGAAACGCGTAGCTAAAATACTAAGTTATTTTCGCATTTTGCATAGCTGCGCGGAGCTAATAGCTCCGCGTTTCGCATCACCACGTGAAGCTAATAGCTTTGCGTTTTAGAGAACAACTGATCGTTTAGGCGCTCCGATTTAAATAGAGTTTTAACTCTTTCTTCTTCACTCATCTGAAGAATTTGAAGAAATCAAGAACTTCAGGCGACCGACGATTCAGGCGATTTCAGGCGACGCGCTCAATTTCGACCGAATTTCCATCGATTTCACTAAGATTTCTCGAAAATCAATGGCACCCAAGACTCGCACCTCCTCTCGCGCATCCTCGCCGTCAGCGGCCGGTGCAAGCAGTGGCGGCAGCGGTCATGGCAGCGGCGAGCCAGTCCACGCCGCGCCTATCGGAGGTGAGAACCTCGTTTTTGGGGCTTTTTAGAACATTTTTAGAGTGATTTGGCTCGGTTTTGACCGGCCAATCATCTCTTTCGCTGGCGAAATTGCCGTACTCCGGCCGAATGGCTTGAGGAAGGAGAAGACTTCTGGTCTTCTTCCACGCGAAACTATCGCGTTATCTTCGCGTTTGGAAACACGAAGTTACTTTTGCTGACTGTCGCGTTCTTTATGTGAGGTTACAATTTTAGCCTCGCGTTTCTTAACACGGAGTTATCCCCTTAACTTCGCGTTTATTATCCAAATGCGAAGTTATTTTGTCATCCTCGTGTTTTGTCAAAACGCGAGGCTATTTTTGTAACTTCGCGCAGAGTTATCCTTAGCTCCGCGTTTCCATACTTAGAAATTTTTTCCGATTTTGTGAGAATTTTTCTGATTCTTTGATTCTTCTTTTGCAGTTGGCTACTCAGTGGATCCACTCTCTCAAGGGCATCACTTCGGCCATGGCGGGGGTGCAGACTCAGTCACCAAGTTTCGCTTCACCACTGTTTTTGCTGCATATAAGCCAAGTTTGAGAGAGCACAGGGAAAAGCTGATCAGATATAGCCCTGCTACCGCATGGGAAATTATAACAGATGCTCCCTTTGAAGCCACGAACCGGCAGGCATTGGAGAAACCGGCGTTCTTCTTTGGATATGCTATAGCACACTCGGATGAAATCTTATTCGAAGAGGAGAGCAAGTGGCTGTACCGGGCAGGGGATCTGCTCATGTTTCTGCCTGACATGGAGCGTAGCTACCCTCTGGTGTATCTCCAGAGGCTATCCTCCCACCGCAAGTTAGAATTTGAGCTAACTCGTGAGTATGATGGTGTTGCGACTGGCAAGTTCGGCGCAAATGAGACTTTTCAAGACGGTCCCCCCAAATGTATTACGGGGCTCCTCCCAGGCAGAGTCACCAAAGAGCACCCTGTTGATGAAGTTCCCATTCGTGCTAAGACCTTTCTTAGCGAATTCTAGGCAAAGGGTGGAAAGTACCCTGCCAAAGATTTTAGAATGCCCGGATGGGTTCATTCCTTGGGCAACATGTGGTGGTTCAGGCTTGTCAAACACATACTGGACACCCATGAACAGACCCTGAAGGAGATTAGCTTATACAAAACCATTAGAAATGTCCAGTTTGGCTTGCCCCAAAGTGCGTACCACTTGTTCAGCCTGCTGGAGATGTATAACCCTAAAACCGGCACCTTCTTTACACCAGTGGGTGAGCTGGGATTTGTTTTCCCCGAGATGTTAGAAGTGTTGGGGTTATCAATGAGCAAAATCCTTTATGAGGAGTATATCCCTACCGCCGAAGAATTGAAGATGCTAGAGCGGGGGATGAGCACATCTACCAAACCTATTGGGAAATGATGTGCCACTATCACGTTTGTGCCGACTTGGCCGGGGTGAGGGACCAGGGAGTTGGCTATAAGAAGTGGGCTGACTACCTCTTTATTAATTTGAAGGAGAGTCTCCTAATGGTTCGGGGACGCCCACCCGTAAGTGTTGAAGAGATAAAGGAGCGTATCTCCAAGCTGGAAGCTACAACTTATATAACTGACTCTAATGAAGGAGGATTCAGTCCTGATACTATTTTCCAAAGCTTCCACTACCAAGCACAGTTCCCAATTTCAGATAGAGGTTTGCTTGCGGGATTCCTGATGCTTTGGTCAAAGAGATGCGTTGTTCCTTCACTACTTAAGGAGGCCATCGCAAAGAACGTCGTCTATCCTGCCGTTTTATTGGCTTATGGGCGACCGTTCAGGCTATTACCAGCAATGGTTGCCAACCTCCAAAGTGGACTCCGGGCCCTCTGCAACAGCTTTATGCCAGTAGAGAAGAACAAAGGCAAAGCTGGAAAGGGTAAAGCGGTCAAAAAAGCTGCTACAGTGAAGACATCGATCCTAAGGGTAGAGATGCCCTACACATACTTAATGGCGTGGCTAGTCATGCACTGCCCGTTTTTGATGAGTGCCGCAGATTACAATCCAAATGACAAGCCGTTCTTCGTAGAGAAGTACGAGTGCTCTGTCTGGAAGAGCAATTATATGTCTCAAATCCGCAGGACACTCCATCATCATCAAAACTACGAGATCTTCCGCTGCTTCTCAGATTTTCCTGGAGGAGAGTATGGATCTAAATTTAAAGATATTTTGGGAGGAAATAAGTTCACCAACTTATCTTCAGGTGCCTTCTGGTGGTTATTGAATATTCGCTCCGGACACTTGGTGTACAGGCAAGACACCATGTGCTACATAGAGTCGCATATCCCTGTAGATTTGCTCGTCAATTTGGATATACGCAGCTTTATGTAAGAAATCCAAATAAAGGGTTAGCGTACGAGGGGAATCTGTATGCAGGGGCATGGGGCTGGTTCCATTTTGTTGCTGGAGGAGCGGAATTTATGCTACCCCTGAAATCGCCAGAGCTAAGCATGGTGTTAAGTTTCTGTACCTGGTACAGCGTTGCTAATGCTGAAGTACCTAACTTCTCCATCAACCATAGCTGTTGTAAGGAGATTGAAGCCTTCTACTCTTGCCGTAGAGGGGCAAAAAGAGTCCGAGTGAAAGGAATGATGAATTCCTCGGTACCGCGGCGGATCCATCAGATGCGGGCGATTCTGATAATAATCATAATAATGATAATGATGACAATGATGATGCTGATGTTGGAGGTGCTCTTCAACACTAGGCTCCCTGCTCCCGGAGTCCAGCCATCAAACGCCGGGGAGCCCTAAGAGAAGGACCTGCCAAGAAAAACAAACTGGCCGGGGAGACGCTAGTAATCCCCCACAAGGCAACAGTCCAATTTGCAACGGATCTGCTTGCCTCTACTCTGCTGTCAGCATCAGTCGAGGAGAGTAGACCCGTTGAAGTCTCAGGTGTTACTGAGGTCCCTGCTCCCCCAACCGCAGAATCCGTCGAACACACCGCGATGCAACCTCTGGGTAGCGAAACGGGTGCGCTTCTGGAAACAGCGACGGCTCCTCTGGTATGGTTTTTATATTCTATATTCTTTTCATTTTATTATTATATGTAACACTCTTTGTTTGCTTTTTGAAATGCAGGTAGTCAACTCCACTCGCCGATGCATTCGACTACCAGGGGGAGTCTGAGGAATTGGTGGATTACTCGGGCACCACCGGTTCGGTGGGAGGTCTCGGTAGTTCCGCAAATGAGTTCTATGCTGATTACTTCACGCCGGCCACATGCTCAATTCCTTCATCGATTCCTCCCATTGATGAACTAGGGAGTGATGACAGAACATAAGTTGTCATTGCGGCCGCAGCAAGACAGGCTCCCCCATCCCCAGGTCTGCCATCTCCGACACCAATGGTCTGCTCTGAGGAAACTTTTCCAGTAACAGTTGGCGTGCCTTCTGCTCCTCAGCCGGCGGTACTTACGTCCTCTACTATTATGGCTGTTGAGACACCGGCGACTCCTCCGGCTCTAAGTCATCCTCCAACGGGAGATGGAGAAAATCTGAAGTTCTCTTTTGAAGCCACTTCTGCCACAGGAGGAGCTTCGGGTGAAAACACTCCATATTCCATCCCTGCTGATGGTGCTACTCGAACGATCTGTACCAGTGGTACTTCTCCTCGGGTTCCCAGTTCTGCCAAGTCCATATTGGCTTTACTGGCCCCGCATGTAATGAGTATGGTACAGGGACGGACTTCTTCTTCCTCGACTCCAACGGATGCCACTCTTCCCCCGGCAACATCTTCCTTAGTACTGCCTGCTTTAAACACAGACACTGTGGACCCTCTCGAAGAATTCTTCAACCACAGTGTAAATGACTTTTTGCGGCTACTAAGGAGGTGTATTGGAATGATCCTGGACGGAAGAGATTTCTTTAATCTTGGACATCCAATATTGTCCAGCTATCTGGATAATATTGAAAGGATTGGGGGACGTGACCAAGCTGCTCCCTACCGGACCCGTCTTGAAGCTTCGGAAGATCAGGTGAACACGCTAAATATGGTTCGCCAAGCGGATGTGGAAGCAATCACTGAGATCGAGTCGGCGCGGCTATGGGCAGAGTTAGTGGCTCGTCAAGAGGAACTGAGGCGCCAAGAGGAAGTCTGGTCTCGGGAGTCGGCAGAACTACGAGCCAGTCAGGAATCAATCCTCAGGGGGTTAGAGAAAGTGGACTTCGAGATTGAGGGGAGTCAGGCCGCCATCCTTAGAGCCAGAGAGACTATTGCTAAGGCTCGAGCTATTCTGGAAGCCAGCGAGTCTCGGTTAGAGAAATCCGTTAAGAAACGGGAAGAGCTGATTCTTCAACAAGAACAGCTCGAACAAGAAGGCATAATGAGGAGCCGTACTATTGAAGAATCTCGTCAGCGGTTGGCCCAGCAACTGGTAATAAATGATGATGATTTACGCCGGCAGGCTCAACACTCCGTGGAGGAGACTCTTCGTCGAGTAATTGACGAGATGATGAATAAGTTGAGGCTCCTAGGAGATCCATAACTTTCTTTCATTCTATTCTTTTATTCTTTTTGTAATAAGAACTTATAATAGGAGAGAGAACTTTACTGATTCTTTTGTAACTCCATTCTTTTTTGATTGATGAATAAAGGAAATCTTTTTTATTCTTTTATCTGTTGGGTAGAAAATTTACTTGCACAATAAATAACTTGTCATCAAAATGGTTCATTTGTTTAGGTAAAATAGTCCAAGGCTTATCTGCGTAACTTAGACTGCTAATACCGAGGTGATCGAGTCAGGATCACCAGATTTCGGCAGAGGCACCTAATTGTGCATGCCTAGAGTTTGATTGGAGGCGGTTCAAGGCTATCATGTGTAACTTGAACTGCACATACCAAGATGATCGGGTCAGGATCACCAGATTTTGGCAGAGGTGCCTAATTGCATATGCCCAGTCTAAGTGCTCATATGCGTAACTCAGACTGGTGGATGGTTATATTTCTAGGGATCTAAACCAGATGTGACGGTCACTCTGTCACCTTTTTAGGCGTAGTATTTCTTCAAAAATTTGTCGTTGATCGGCATTATCATCCTATCACCATTCTGTTTCATTAGGCGATAGGCTCCACTAGAGTATACCGTCTCTACGATAAACGGTCCTTCCCATTTGGGTTCAAATTTACCCTTAGTTTGGTGGGTTAGAATCATTGGCCTTTTAATAGCCAGGACCAAGTCTCCTTGTTTAAAGGTCCTTAGTTTAACGTTCTTATTGAACGTTCGCGAGACTCGGGCTTGATACAACTCAATTTGTTGTTGAGCCCGGAGACGTTTTTCATCCAACGCTTCTAGTTCTCGCACTCTTAATTGATGGCGTTCTTCTGTCGTCATCTTTGTGGCTAAGGCCACTCTTAATGATGGTATCTGGACTTCAAGAAGCAAAATAGCCTCACTTCCATAAACCAAAGAGAATGGGGTAGCTTTTGTTGGGGTGCAGACAGTGGTGCGATAAGCCCACAAATACTCTCTCAGCTTTTCATCCCAGTCTTGTTTGTTGGAAGAGACAAACTTCCAAAAGAGTTTAATAATAGTCTTGTTAATGGCCTCGGCTAATCCATTTGCCGCAGGGTTATATGGTGTTGAAGCAACATCTTTGATTCTGAACTTATCACAGAATCTTGAAAACCTTTGGCTGATGAATTGCGGTCCATTGTCATGTATGATTCTTCGAGGGATACCAAAACGGTAAATGACGTGATGCTTAATGAACTTAATCACATCCGTTGTTTCACCTCTCTCATAGGCACGGCTTCGGCCCATCTTGAAAAATAATCAGTTATTGCAAGAATAAACCAATGTTATCTGGTTGATGGGGGAGTTATTGGCGCCACATTATCCATTCCCCATGCTTCAAACGGCCAACTAGCAATAGTATTGTGCAAGTATTCTGGGGGTCGATGAATAAAATTGGCATGTATTTGACATTCATGGCACCGTTTTGCGTACGCCATTTCCTCTGTAATCATCCTCGGCCAGTAGTATCCTAGCCTAGTTATGCGGTCTCCAAGTTTTGGACCGGACTGGTGAGCTCCACACACTCCATCATGTGTTTCTCTCAGCACTTCCTTAGCTTCTGCTTGTGATATGCATCATAGCAGGAGACCATCTCTTGACTTTCTATATAAAGTCTGAAGTTTATGGTCATAATAAAATCTCGGGGCCTTCCTCCTTATCGAGGCGGCTTCCTTTGGATCTTCTGACAACATCCCATGTAAGGCATAATCCACAAATGGAAATCACCAATCACGGGGTTCCAGAGCTTGGCCTGTTTGGCACACCACTTTGGTTTGGAATACCGTATCCGGGTGGAGGAGATCTCTGCTACCAATAGTGATGCTTTTAGCTTCACCTGGCGGGATCGCTAATGTTGTGGCTAATGCGGCAAGAGCATCAGCATAGACGTTCTCGTTCCGAGATATGTGATAGATATAAAATTGTTCGAAATATCCTGCTAGCTTGACGGCTAATTGATGACAGGGGATGAGGGCTTCATGTCTGACTTCATACTCACCTATCATCTGGTTGACAATGAGTTTAGAGTCTCCATATGCCTCTAGATAGTTTATCCCCAGTTGCAGAGCCATCTTTAAGCCAATAATGAGCGCGTTATATTCTGTCACATTATTCGTGCATGGCTCTGTTAATGAGTAACCGTTAGGCAGTATGTGTTTATGTGGGGATATCAATACAACCCCCACTCCAGCAGCAGATCGTCTGGCAGCACCATCAAAGAACATCTGCCATGGTTGTTCTTTGCTAACTGTGTTAACTTCTGACGTCTGTTTGGAGCTGGACCAAATTGGATGGTCTACTAGGAAATCAGCGATCGCTTGTCTCTTCATGGCTTTTTGAGGAACAAAGTATATATCATATGGTGATAGCAATAATGCCCATTTCGCCAGTCAGCCGTTTAAGGTTCCTGGTTTAGTCATCAGGATTTTCAAGGGATTAACCCTTGATATAACATGAATTGTTTGCCCTGAAAGATAGTTACACATTTTCTGAACAGCGAACACTAGGGCTAAACATTCTTTTTCAATCGGGGTATACCGGCGCTCGGCCCCGATCATTGTCCTACTCAAGTAATAGAGGGCGTGTTCGTGGCCATGCTCATTATACTGAGCAAGTAATGCTCCTAATGCATTATCCATGGCCCTTACATATATGAGGAACAGTTGCCCAGGGGTCGGTGCCATAAGAACAGGAGGTTTGGTAAGGTATTCTTTGAGGTCGTCAAACGCTTGTTGACATGTCTCATCCCATACGAAGGAAACCCCCTTTTTCATGAGCTTGGAAAATGGCTGGTATCATCCTGATAAGTTAGAGATAAATCGCCAGATATAGGCTAGTTTTCCTTATAAACCCCTTAATTATTTAATATTGCAGGGAGGCGGCATCTCGTTGATCGCTTTTACTTTTTCAGGATCAAGGAAAATTCCTTTCGAAGTAATTACGAATCCAAAGAATTTCCCACTTGACAACCCCATGAAGGATTTAGTAGGATTCATCTTCAAGTGATGTCTTCGTATAAGATTGAAGACTGTTCTTAGATCTTGAAGATGATCTTCTTTGTTTTTGCTCTTGATTGCAAAGTCATCCACATAACACTCTACCGTTTTGCATAGATGGTCTTTAAATATTGTGCTCATTGCACGTTGGTAGGTGGCACCGGCGTTCTTTAATTCAAAAGGCATTACCGTATAACAGTATACCCCCAGCGACGTTCTAAAAGCTGTATGCTTTTCATCATCTGGGTGTATCTTGATCTGATTGTAACCTAAGAAGCCATCCATAAAGGACATCCTCTCATATTCGCAGGTGTTATCAATCATCACATCGGTGATTGGGAGTGGAAATTCATCCTTAGGGCATGCGGCGTTTAAATCGCGAAAGTCGATGCATATTCGGATCTTGCCGTTATTTTTACGAAATGGCACTATGTTAGCCGCCCAATCAGGATATTGCTCTTCTCGGACAAATCCTGATTTTATAAGTTGTTGACCTCAGTTACTATCGCCTCCATCAATTCCGGTCGAAAATGCCTTTGCTGTTGTTTAACTGGCTTGGCGTCTTCTTTAATATTTAGCTGCTATGTGGCAATATGAGGATCAAGGCCGGACATGTCTTCATAGCTCCATGCGAACACGTCTATATACTCTTTGATAAGAGATATAAGTTCCTCTTTTTCTAAGGGATTTAACGCGTCGCTTATAAAGATGGGTTTCGGATTCTTGTCCGTTCCCATATTGACTTGTACTAGTTTATCCTCAGTGGGCGGGTCATGCTGTTCAAAGCAGACATCCCAGAGAGTGTCCATATGCCTAGCCCAGGAATCATCTTGAACATCAATTGATTTCTCATCGCTTTCTGGTGTGGCTGAAACCATATTGGCTGTTAGAGATTGAAACCAGGCTCCGGTGCTTAGATCCGAGTCGTGATCAAGTGGGGATGAGTTCTCATCGGTCAAAGAACTTTCTTCATGTCTGGGTGGTGATGAGGGAGGAGTAGATACATAGCCCAACCCCCTGCGGGTCTTCTGATAATAGACTGGGCTCTTTCCTCTTAGTCTAAACGAGGGTATAAGATTTCGTCGCCCTTTCCCAAAGTTTAATCTCGGCTTTTGGGTAAAATTATAACCTATCTTTTCCATCATCTGTCGGGATTTCTGTTCATATAAGTGAAATTGAGGTGATGTTTGTTCATCACTTTCACTGCTTTGTTTTCGTCGAGGTGACGTAATTACTTTGCCGAACATGATCGGCTTTTGGGACCCCTATCGAGGAGGCACTTCAAAGAAGTGACCTTTTCCCTTTGTTATTTTAGACCGAGAGAGGAGGGATGTCTTAAGTGGCAAATGATATGCTGCCATAACTTCAATTTCAGACAGTCCATCCACTTCAGTGAAAGTACAAGAAGGTTCAGACTCAGTAGTTATAGCAGGTTCGTAGACTAACTCTATATTTCCATTGATAATCCACTCACTCTCTACTACATCAGCTATATTATTATCAAAATTCAAATTAAAATCTATGTGAGGATTGATTTCATAATCACCTCCATCGTTATCTTCGGGAGATTCGTACTCCGTGTCGGCCTCGTTACCGCTGTCATCGGGCTTTTGAAGCTCGCTGCGATTGTCGCACGGGACCTCATGGACTGGTTTGTAGAGCTTGGCGTCTGTGAAGTAATTCTCTAGTCCCTTGAATGGTTGCATTGCCATCTGCAACTAGTGTCCGGACTTCTCTTGTTCATCACAGTACTTCATACACTGGTGGAGAGTTGACGGGACTATCATATAAGTATGGATCCAAGGTCGTCCCAGTAAGATGTTATAAGACGTATCTGCGTCTATAACATAGCATGTAACCTCCGTCCTTAAATCTCCAATTTGACAGCCAAGAGGATAGTTGTTGTTAGCATTAAATCCGTAAATAGTAGTATTTGTAGGCGTCAAACGATGATGAGATATTCCCAATAGTTGCATCAGCATTCTGAGAATAACGCTTAGTGCAGACCCCGGATCGATTTGAATGCGTTCCACCTTTGTGAATCCGACATATCCGGTGAAATATAAAGGCCTATTATGCTTTATATTCCTTACATGCATATCCTCGGAGAGAAAGTAATTTGTTGCACCTGCCTCCTTACTTGATGACAGCTGGGGCAAGAGTCCTGTTTCTCATCGGTTGGCTCGACAATCTGAGCTAAGAATGACTCAGAATCTGCCAAGGCCTCCTTAATACCTCGCAAGTTGATTTTGATAATCTCAACAACTCGTAAAGCGTGACTCGTGCTGGGATATTCGCCAACTGAGCTATTATATCAAATTTGAATGTAGTCTCTTTTGCCTCTTCATCTCTTTTTCTGGAAACGAAGCCCTTTTTGTTTTGTAGGATTCGCGAGTTCCCCGTATATGTTCTTCGGGTCTACTCTGGTGTAATCCTTGAGATATGGTTTGCTAGACCGAGTATTGGAAGGGCCCACCCTATCTTGATGAGTGGCCATCGTCTCGGGCTCTTCTTCAGAATCTGTGAAGGCTCCCGAAACTATATATTCTTCCTTTATCTTTGCGGAAATAGTATTAACAGTCCGCTTTTTTCTTTGACCCCCTGCGACCATCCACTGTTCATCCTGTAGTAAATCAGGGTGGACCCACATGACTTCCCCTCTTTGAGTTGTTACGGGGACAAGTACTTCTTGTGCTTTATTATGCGGGTCATGGTTTTTCGTAACCAGCTTCCCCTTTGGTATTGGGGTCACTCCCGCGGGGAACTCATGGGTTCCAACCACTAAGGTTGCCATATTGGCAGTCACTTTCTTTTGTTTCTCTTTAAGCGTCAAAACTCCAGCTTCTATCAGTGCTTGGATTCTGTTCTTCAGAGGGTAACAATCCTTGGTAGGGTGTCCGACATTTCGGTGGTAGAGGCAATAGTTGGGGTCGTTGGTTTTACCAGCGTCCTCCAGTTTTCTATTCTCCTGGAGTTTCAACATTCCCTTCCTAAGGAGTAGAAGAAAAAGTGTAGGCGTTTGCTCTGCCTTGAAGGTATAGTTCCTCTCTTGCTGGAGCCTATTTTGTCTTGTGCCCTTCTGATTTTAGGGCTTTGAGTTCGGAGGATTTGTCTTCTCTGAAGCTACCTCTGATGTCATTACCGCTTTACCTTTATTTTTATTGTTATTTTGGGTGTACGGCCTACTACTTCCGGTACTTCTTGATCCACGAGACTCTTCAACTCGACGAATCAAGTCCTCGGCTTGCTCTCCTTGCTTGAGCAAATCTCTCCATGTCCTAGACTCTACGGCCGCTATTTTTAGAAGCACATTAGTCTTAAGATTATGTCGACATGTCTCGACCAGAGTTTCCTGGACCATTCCGTGTTTGCAATGCACGGAATTCTCCCGGAACCTTTCTATGAAGTCTTTTACTGTTTCTTGTTCCCCTTGTTTAGTTGCAAGGAGGGAATGAACCGTAATTTCGGTATCATCCTCAAAGAAACGCGAGAGAAATAGTTTCTCAACATCAAACCAGTTATTAATAGTACCTGGGGGTAGCTGCATAAACCAAGTGAAGGCAGGCCCTCGCAAGGTACTTGCGAATACCTTGGTCATTATTGAGTCATTGCCCATCAAATGTCCTGCCTGGGACAAAAAGCAATAAATATGTTGACTAGGAGACCCTTTCCCATCATACGGCTCCAATTTGAGCGGTTTATATTTCGAGGGTATGGTACCATATCCTATTCAGGCGGATATGATCTTGAGACTTCCGATTCTTTCAACTCCTTTTTGTGCATTAGCGCTTCGAGTTGACTTTGCAATTTCTCAATTCTCTTCATGTGGGTCATGAAAAGAATATTTGTCCTCGTCCTCATGTGTTGAGTGGGCTTTTTCTTCCTTGTCTTCCTCATTCAGTTTGTTATATGAGGTTTCTTTTTCTTTCTTAGCGTTATCCTCAACAATCTTTTGAGTATTTTCGTCCACTTTCGAGAGCATCATTCTAAGATCTTCAATTGTCTTTTGTTGCTCCCGAATCATCTTTTTCTGGGCTTCAAATCTTTGATCGATGTCGTCAGATTTATCCGCCATATGTGATACTGACCTTTGTAGCCGAGATGATACAAAGGAACGAGATGAAGCTATAGCTGAGTTATCGCTGTCGTCGTCATAAGAACCTTTTGCAAGTTTCTTATAGTTTCGAGGCGGGACAGCTTCTGACTTAAGTCGGGTATTGTGATGAGGTTCTTCATCACTTGATTCCGAATCATTATCCATCTCTACAACCTTCTTCCCCTTTCCAACCATATTGGAGGTTACAATTCTCCATTCTTTTCATGGAGTAGCTTTCGTCTTCTTAGCAGGATTTTTGTCCGACTCGGTTAATCGATCGAACACCGATACCCTGTTCTTATTGTAGCAACAATTATCCACTACAGCGGATACAACCGTCATAAGTTGTTGGCAATGATAAGAAGATTCGGATTGAACTTGTTCTATACTTCTCTTCTTGGTTAAGTACTCCCTAAGGTCGGTGACTTTAGTCATGGAGTTGTCAGGCTCACTCATCTGCTGAGAGGGTCTAGGAGCCCACTGAAACTTCTTGAGATTACTGGAGTCCAGTTCTGGTCCATTAGTGTGACAATCAGCCCTAATTTGGTATTCGGGTTGATCTACACAGAGCTGAAAGATAGCTTCATATTTTGGAATGCGGAGCTGAGAAGTAACTCCGCGTTTGGCTACGCTAGCCCCGCGCTTTACGCTGGCTTAACGTTCTTGCAGAAGTTTCTCTTCTGGAATCTTAGCCCCGCGTGGAAGAAAATTCTTGCACGCTGGCTTACTCTTGCAATTAACGCAAGTTATAACTTCTCGTTTAACGCGATTTTTGCGATTAACGATAATTTGCCAATTATCTTCGCGATTTACGCGGAGCTGAGGGATCTTGCGTTTATCGCAAGTACTACTGGCTTCGCGTTTATTGCTTAGCTCAGTATTAGCCTCGCGTGGAGAATCACACGCTGGCTTTAAGAAATTTCTATCCTCGCGTTTATCGCGAGTGTCAAAAATCTTGCGTTTCTCGCAAGTACTACTGGCTTCGTATTTATCGCTTAGCTCAGTATTAGCCTCGCGTGGAGAATCACACGCTGGTTTTTCCTTGCGATCAACGCAAGTTGTAACTTCGCGTTTAAAGCCATAATGACTGGTCTCACGATTAATGCGAGCCAGTTTGCGAGGGACCATAGCCTCGCGTTCTATGGAGTTAGCCTAGCGTTCGATGCGGGCTTTGAGGGCTTTTCGCCTCGCTCTCCGATTTCTATTTCGGAGTTGGGTTCTGGTCAATCCAGTTCCCATGCCTTCTTCGGCAATAGAGAGGCCATCCTCTGCTAGGATTTCCTGCCCAAACACCGGCTCTATGGCCGTGGTCTCCATGAATCCCTGTTCATCGGTGGATACCTTTTTACCCGTTGCTCGGGTAATGGAGCGCACGCGACGATAGTGTCGTGTTTCGTTCAGGTTACCTGATTCAGAGGAGAGATATTTCTCGTACTTCTGCTGGTCGATTTCAACGACCAGCATATCTACGTTAGATCCGATCCTCTCGATGTCAGATTGCGCCACAATCTCTTCTCTAGTGAAAGAGACGTCTCCCACTGTGGTCGCCAGTTTGTTCGCAGCAGAATTTCTTTACTTTCCTTCCATTGAATTAACTTAAATTTCTAATCGCATCAAAACGCGGCGACCAGAATGCGTTTCTGTTGTGGAAAACTCTATTTACTTAGAAATTTTCACTGCCAACAATTGCTTATTGAATGATAGGCTTCCAGCCATTTTTGGAGTGGCAAGATTGACCACAAGGCAGAATTTCATATACAAAGCCTTGAAAGCAAGATATCAGGGTTCTCATGCCGATGTAGGTGACCAATGAAGAAAAACAATAAGGGTCCTCATTATGATTTTACTTCTATGATTTGTGATTGGTTTTATGATTCCGGTTGTTTTTGTAGGGAAGTCGTCAGTGAGTATCGTCGACGTACGCAAACTTGGAAGCTTGCTAAAAGAGAGAATAGAGATGGTCAGGACGAAGAAGAGGCTGGACAGGTGCTGTTGATCAGTTGGGGGTGCTGAAGGAGGAGAGGTAGTGACCATCTTGCTGCATCCTTGGAGATTGCAGAGTCAGTACGTAGTCGGTACAGTTGGCTTTACGATTTATATACGCACCTATTTCCTTTGTTTACTTCCATTTCATATTCAGCTTGGCTGAACAATTTGTACGAGGCTATCTAAAAAACCAGATAGCATTGCATAAAAGAGATTTTATCTGCAAGATCCGTAGCAGATAATTTTGTATAATAGATTTTTTTTTTTTTTTTAGCATATTTTTGTATAAATAGACTTGCTATTTGCAAACTCTAAGCCTTAATTTGCTTGTTTTTTGTAAGTACATACAAGAAACTGAATCAAACTACTCTGTGCACTTGAATATTTCTGTAACGCCTCAACTTCCCGTAGTGTGGAAAGCTGAAACGTTCGGCGTCGAATGACAACTCGACAAGCCTCAAAACAAAACATTACAGTTGCAATGGAATTTAATATGAATAACATACAGAAATAAATGATAATTTTTTTTAAAAAAATCAAAGTGATAACAAACTTCCACTAAATAAAATCAACAAAATGTCACTACAAATAAATTATTTCTGAAAAAAAGAACTGTCTCACATAAAACTAAATGAAGTGTCATATGCACTTATTACAGTTTTCTAAAATGAAAGTAATTAACTAAAAAATTTCATCACTCCTGTAAATCTGCCTGTTCTTTAAACTATGCCATATCTTGTTCTGTTTCTAGTGGATTTACTTCTTGATAAATGTCTGCATCTGGTCATGCATAATCAGAATCGTCAGTAAAGAGATCTAATATTAAATAGTAAAACACAAAAAAATAACAATAACAACTCAATATCATGGATAGTCATGCAAATAAAAAGTAGAAGTTATTATTATTATTATTATTTTTAGTTGATGTCTTTTAATTATGGTATTTGAAAATTCAGGAAAAATATGAATATAGCTGGTCTGAACGCATCCCCGTCTACCTCCGGGAAAACAGAATAGTAATTTTGATCAGAGCCTATCCCAATCCTCCCAAAACGGGAAACAATGGCGCGGTAATAATCGAAACCTATCCCAATCCTCCCAAAATAGGAAATAGTGATACAGTTACGTCCAGCCATCTAATTTATATGAACCTTAATTTTTCCAAATTCCAGTGTACGACGATTCCAGTGTAAGTTATTCAGTTTAGTTTAATGGATTGGTGATCATCATTAAATTTCAATATTCTGTGGCAATAATACTAACAATAAAGATAATATACAATGCAATAATTAATGATCTATCACCAATCCCATAATATTCGGCGTCCTTTCAGATTTTATTACCAATATTCATTTTCCTCTTTCTTTTGTTAGGGCATGAAACATTCAATTTAGAAGTTGGTCACTATAAAAATAAAATTTAAAAATTATCCGTAATCATTTTCAAATGTAGAATTAGTTCAAATACTTGTGAATAGGTGCAACGGCTGCTTACTAAGAATAGGGCCTAGTTCAGGCATAAGGTTTCAGTCAAAGAGACCAGAATCTTAGGTAGCTTAAAAAGATTATTCCATTTCAAAAGGGCTCACTTAGCAAAGTTTCAAACGTGCGCCTCCAGTGTACATTGGCATGTGCAAATAGAATTTCCCCCAAACCAGGCATCATAGGCCTCCAAGTTGTGGGTAATTCTGAATGCTTACCACATACTATATATAGTAAAGTGATTTACAACATAGGGGAAATGGTGCTCATTGGTAAATATGTGCGCATTTAGAATTTCCTAAAGTTTCTTGTAAAGTCACAGGTAGTTCTAAATGCACACCACATACTATATAGTAAAGTAATTTGCAACTTAAGGGAAATGGTGCTCACTGGTAAATATGTGCGCATTTAGAATTTTCACAAAGTTATCTTGACACTACAACCAAATAGAGAAAGGAGAAAGAGAAGCAGAAGCAGAAGCAGCAGCAAAAGCAGAAGCCGAAAAGGAGAAGAAAAAGAAGCAGGAAAAAAAATAAGAAGAAATCAACCACCCAAAAAAAAAAGAAAAGAGGAGGATTCTTCAATCCGACGAGGCAGTGGTAGAGATGGATAGAGCCGAGATCGTCGACAGCCACCGGCGTTGGTCTCGGCTGGATCGCCTCGCCGACCCTAACCCAAACCCTCGACCAACGAGGTCAGTAGCAGAGATCGGTGGAGCCTCCACCTTGATTCATCTTTTATTTGTAATTTGCAATACTCTTTTTTTTTCGATAAAAAGAGTTAAACAGTGGGATTTATCAAATATTTAGGAGATCTTGTAATGCAGTCAAGTTAAAGGCTGCAATCCTTTGATGACAATTCAAAATAAACTACAGTTAAGAAAATTTCAAAGCTAAACAAAATTTCAAAGCCAAATAGGCCATTAAATTAGGGGACTTGATAATGGCTACAATGGCTACCTACAGAGAATTATTGACCTCCAAAGTTGTTATGCTACCCTTCTCCTGCCTAAATCCTCCTGAATCACCTGAATCAAGTTCTTCCTCCGGCATCCATTGGTTACAAAATGAAAAATATATATATTGTATTCTTGTCTCCCTTTTTTTTTTTTAAGCCAAGTAACCTTCAATTGCTGTCTTAGCCAACTCTACTCCAATCTATAAGCCTCACGGACACTGGTGAAATTTACCCAAAACTTATTTGACTAATCAAGCAAGTTGACAATGGTGGTAATTCAAGGCATATTGAAATTTATCCTCTGCCATACTTTTCACCAGAATTTAGTCAAAGTTTCCCATACTTCTAGATTCTACACTTAATTGCAAAATGGGCCTAACCCTTACATAATTACTCCCAAAGGCCTAATTTGATTCAATGCCTGCAAATGCCAACAAATTGCCTTGCCTTTACGATTACAGTAGATATCCCAAAGTGGAAGAAAGCGACAAAATCAAACACCTAAAAAAAACTTTAATTCAGAAATTGAGAGCGAAAAGACATAGCAAATAGGTTTGGCAAGAGAAACAGAGCAGAAAATATTTGAGTATGTGCCAAAAAAAGGAAGTAGGAAATTTATTTAATTACAAGATTCAACTATATTTTATAGATTCCACCCGACAAATAATTTCATAACATCAAGATATAAGAATTTAATCAAAAGGAAGTTCAGCGCAAATTATCTATAATTAGGAAGGGCACAAAAAGAGTAAGGGAATACTTGATGAATTTCTTAGTATTTTCATGTGTATAGTCTACTGTTAAATCCTTAATAGCAATCATCATGGCAATCATTATATCTTACTTGTATTTTCTCACCAAAAGATAGTAGTTAATGGCCTGATAACTTCAACTCTATTTGGGTTTCTATTTAATTGCATAACTTTAATTAAATTAAGAACAGGAAGTATAAAAATAAACATAGCATATTTATGTGAGTTCAAAGAACTCACCTTAGCCGAATCTCTTCTTTCTTCCTTTTTCTTTCCTTGCTTCCTTTCTCTCTCCTTCCCGCAAGTTCTGAAGTTTTCTGCGTTCCAGAGGAGAGGGATTTTATTTTATTCTTATTTAAATCTTAGAAGGTTGAAAGGTTGAGATATAATCTTGTTGGTTGAGATGCAATCTTGATGGTTGAAGATTTTAACAATTTTTTTAGATAAGGGTAATCTTACGAATGTGTTTTGATCTCAACCACTTCTAAATCCTCATCCTAATAGAAAAACAACCCCCCCCCCCCAATTTATTTATTTATTTATTTATTTTCCAGATTTTAATTTATTTTATTTTAATTTAATTTATTTTTATTTTATTTTATTTTTATTTTTATTTTTTATTTTTTAAGAAGTCAATTAAATGCAATAATAGAAAAGTAGTCATTACATTCTACCCCCTTAAGAAAAATTTCGAAATTTCTTTAAACTCAAATGATGTAGAGGAGTTATATTTTTACTCAAATAAGTGTTGAAAACACTCACAAATGTCTTCCTTCGCTCCCAGGTTGCCTCCCAGTTAGAATGTCAATTCCTAGAAACCAACATAATTCGTATTACTTTGTTCTTCAAAGTCTTCTCTATACGGTCAAGTATGGCGACCGGTTCTTATGGATATGAGAGGTCTGGTCCGATCTCCAGTCCTGAATAGTCCACGATATGCCTCTCATCATGTACATATCGTTTTAATTGTGAAACATGGAAAACGTTATGTACTTGTTCCAGTGTAGGCAGTAGTGCTAGACGATACGAGACCTTGCCTATTCGTTCCAAGATTTTGATGGTTCTGATGAATCTCGGGCTTAACTTCTCACGGTTGCCAAAACGAATGACTCCATTGCCCTGTCTAGTGGTAATCTTGGGAAATCCTCGAAGATGTCCAAAAAACTCCGACACTACTGGGATATCAGCTGGTATGACATCTATTTGGACTATTACTCCCTCCGTAGGTCGAGCTCTAAATTCTGCAGGTTTCTTGGTGTTGCTGCCCCCAATGAACTCAAACTCTGGATAATTCAGTATCCTGAAGACAACGCTTCTCCTTCGACAGTCAATAATTGCATGAAAGGTACTCAACCAATCCATTCCCAATATCACGTTAAATCCGTGAGTATCGATAATTAGGAAATTAGCATAAAATTCCCTTCTACAAATTACTACAGGACACAATCTACACATTTGAGTAGAAACAATACCCCCGTTACCCGTACTTATCTTCCATCTAATGTTCAGGTTCTCATAAGGTACGGCATGTAGTGTCACAAATTTAGAAGAAATAAAACAATGTGATGCTCCTGAGTCAAATAAAACTGATGCGGGTATATGATTGACTAGTATCATACCTGCTACCACGTTGTTTGACTTCTCTGCTTGCTCTTCGGTTAGGTTATAGGCTTATCCACGTCCCATGTCCACTGCCTTATTCTTCTTAGCCTGCTCATAAGCTCTATTCTGAGGTGGAAGTGGGGGTAAAAAGTATGAATTACTCAACGCCGACAAGGCTACGGGAAGAGAATAAATTTCTCGCCAACCCTATCATACTGGGGGTAAAAAGTATGAATTACCCAACGCCGACAAGGCTACGGGGAGAGAATAAATTTCTCGCCAACCCCATCATACTGGAGGTAAAAAGTATGAATTACCCAACGCCGACAAGGCTACGGGAGAGAATAAACTTCTCGCCAACCCCATCATACTGGGGGTAAAAAGTATGAATTACCCAACGCCGACAAGGCTACGGGGAGAGAATAAATTTCTCGCCAACCCCATCATACTGGGGGTAAAAGTATGAATTACCCAACGCCGACAAGGCTACGGGAAGAGAATAAATTTCTCGCCAACCCCACCATACTGGAGGTAAAAAGTATGAATTGCCCAACACTGTTAAAGCAACAGGAAGAGAATAAATTTCTCGCCAACCCCACCATACTGGGGGTAAAAAGTATGAATTGTCCAACGCCGCTAAGGCAAAGGGAAGAGGAAAAGTTTGGTATTTAAACCCAAACGAAACCCTCGACAACTCACCATGCTGAGAATAATAGTATGGCTAGCCCAACTCAAACGGTAGTTGGTAAAGGCAAATCAAACCCGTTGATAGCTGGGGGTTTGCTAAAAATCCCATGACAAATCTGTCACAACAGTATACATCGTTGCCCTAAGCCGCTAAGGCAAAGGGGAAAGAGGAAAAGTTTGGTATTTAAACCCAAACGAAATTCTCGATAACTCACCATGCTGAGGGGAATAGCATGGCTAGCCCAACTCAAACGGTAGTTGGTAAAGGCTAATCAAATCCGTTGATAGCTGGGGGTTTGCTAAAAATCCTAATCAGATAAACTTCTTGTCACGTTAAGATTTCACCTCTGACAACAAAATAATTCTCGTCATTTTTTTCTCCAGCAGAGCAAGTGACCCTCCAAAATATTTGTCAAGTTAAAATCATACCTCTGACATCATAATTCAAAATCAAAAAAGACAAAATCCTAATTAAATCGATCCCCTGTCACGTTAAGATTTCACCTCTGACAGAAAAAAAATTCACACGCCATCAAGTCCAACATTACAATCTCTGATGAACGTGCTTTTGATATCATTAAGTTAAAAATCACCTCTGATAAAAATCATCTCTCTATCAAGTTAACAGTTATCTCTGATAGTCCGATTCCAAAACTAAATACGTTAACCGTCACCTCTGTTTAGTCAGCTTGTCCCTATCACGACCAGATCCTCTGAATAGGTTGAGCTCCAAGACACATTTAATGTCACCTCTGTCTTTCCGTGATCCGTCATACTAGATGTCACTGAACGGTTAAAATTCTAACTAGCACGTTAACATGATACCTCTGCTTAACCTTAAATAAGTACGTTAAAATTTGCTTATCACCTAACAAGCATGTTAACACATACATCCGCTTGTTATCCAAATGAGTACGTTAATATCATACCTCTACTTGTTATCTAAAAAAATAAATAAATAAATAAATAAAAATAAAAAATAATAATAAAAAATAATAATAAAAAATATAATAAAAAAATGAATTAAAAAAATATAAAAATCCAAAGTATTTCGAAATTCT
The DNA here is from genome assembly GCA_036321105.1 of Dracaena cambodiana. Taxonomy (NCBI): domain Eukaryota; kingdom Viridiplantae; phylum Streptophyta; class Magnoliopsida; order Asparagales; family Asparagaceae; genus Dracaena; species Dracaena cambodiana. The sequence goes on along the minus strand of JAYEPQ010000004.1, from coordinate 17,757,174 downwards.
GTACGACTTAATACATAACTTCGAAAACTTTGGAGGGGATTATATAGACACCTAAAAAAAATAATAATAAAAAATAAAAATAAATAAATAAATAAATAATATATATATAGAACTGAAAATAATAATAAATAAATAAATAAATATATATATATATAATAATTAAAAAAAAAAGAAAATTGGAAGGGGGACTTCCCCCGCGGTGGGCCCCGCGGGAATTCCTCCCGCGGGTGCGGGAGGAATCCCGCGGGACTCCCGCGGGAGGAATCCCGCGAGACACCCGCGGGAGGAAGGGTGGCACCCGCGGGAGCGATCCCGCGGGTTGGCACCCGCGGGAGCGATCCCGCAGGTGCCAATCCGCAGGTTATTTTCCGCCTGTTTCCGTTGTTTATTTCGCTAATACTCCGTGATCCGATTTTTCAGGAATAATTGAAGCCGGATTTCCAGGTTTTTCGGTTTATAAAACACAGAAATTTAACCGGAGAAGGGACTTTTGGATTCTTGGACTTTGGGAGGATTTCGGTTGAGAAGCGGAGCAGAGCTATCTTCTTCCAGTCGGACGGTCAACGGAGGCATCAACGAGACTCCATCGCCACCCGAACCCCCACACATAAAAAAGGGAATAAATTAATATTTCCGTTCTTGTAATTCCTCAGAATTTTTGTAATCTCAATTTCCTTATAATCAGTCAATTTTGCAATGGAATCAAAGATGCAATTTTTGAGCAAACAAGAACTGGCGACCACAGTGGGAGCCCCTCTGTTTACCACAGAGAATCTGGTGGCGCAGTCCGACCGAGTGCCGATTGGCTCAATGGTTGAGACGCTGGTCATAGAAGTTGACCAGCAAAAATATGAGGAATTTCTTTCTTCCTCTAATTCTGAGCCTAGGCGTCATCGCCGGACGACGATCAAAAAAGGTGAGGCATCATCGCCCACCGGAAAGGCGTCATCGCCTATGAAAACTTATGAGGCGTCATCGCCCGTTCGAACTGACAAGACGTCATCGTCTGTCAAGAACACGGCGTTATCGCCCATTCCAAAGTCAAGCCAAAAGTCAAACCAGTCCCTGACCTGCTCCCAAAAGAGAAATTTGAGGCGTAAAACTCAACGAGCGCGCCTCAATCATACGGAAAAATTTCCAGAAAACTCCGGGACGGAAAAATCCGAGACGGTAAAAAATCTCGAAAGCAATCCCACGGGTGCAAACCCGCGGCTTGCAACCACGGGAGGCAACCCGCGGTTGCCAACAGCGGGTTGCCGCGGTTGCCAACCGCGGGTGCCAACCGCGGGTGCCATCCCGCGGCTTGCAACCGCGAGTGCCAACCCGCAGGTTGCACCCGCAGGAGTGAACCCACGGGTATAAACCCACAGTTGCAACCGCGGGTTGCATCCCGCAGATGCCACCGACGGGTTACGGTAAATGAACACAACGCTCATGTCTCTTCGAGCACGCCTATGGTGAGCACACTACATGCACCAAGAATTTTAATCTCTCTATTAGAGGCATGTGGGGCCCACACAACTACTCAGACTAGTGTGCACTCCAGAAGAATCCGTAGAGGAGTTGGGGAACAATCTGATGCTGGAAAAGAGCTCAGCCCTGAGATATTGCAGACTCTCCAGTATTATGAACCAAATTTGCGACGCAAGAGGCGTCAAGATGCAGATAGAGAGGAGAAGATACCTCAAGATTTGAGAGACTATCTCAATTGGAAGAAGAACTCATCACAAAATGTTCCTCATTGCCAATGCGAACAGCTGATTTCAACTGTTCTATCAAACTGCCAATGCAACTCAAAACTGTCCGTTTTTTAGCGGATCACCGAGCCCAAAAGAATACGGACGGTGAAAAAGGTGTACTCTGGAACCGATCTACCTGCTGCCTCATCACATATGGTTAATAAAGGCAAAAAGGTGGTCGAAAACAACCCTTCGGAGAAGGAAATCACTCCGGGGTCAAAAGGAGTTTCTATTGAACCAGAGGGCGCGCTTCTAGAAGAAGTCTCTGAAAGACTTGAGAGACAAGAAAAACGTCTCGAACAGCAAGAGGAGACCATAGAAGAAATGAAACAATTTTTAATTGAGTTGTTGGCTCAAACTAGGAAGAACCAATCCTCGTCGTCCATTTCTGGTCGACAAGAAAGAAAATGGCATGTCCAAATAAATGAGGACAGCGAGGACGAGAATAAAGAAATTCCTCCTCATTCAAAAGAGGAAAAGAAAGTGAAGGTTATCATCAACCCTCACGCAGAGAAAATAGAGAAGATGGAGAATCAACTACAAGTTCTTCTTCATCGAAAGAAACTGCAAGAAGTGGGGGTAGTCCGTCCCTATCCCATAGAATGGGAGACCGTGTCTTGTCCTGCAAAATACAAACCGTTGAATCTTCAGTCATTCGACGGTAGAAGTTCGCCGCAACAGCACATCTTCTACTTCCTGTCGCAGACAGGACACCTCATGGGAACGATCCGACCCTGACTAAGATATTTGCGAGTACTTTAACGGGGCCCGCATTTACCTGGTTCATGCAGCTACCCCAGGGAACCATTAAATCATGGGCTGATGTAGAACGTGAGTTCCTAGCCCGATTTTTTGAAGATGATACTGAAATCTCTATACTATCTTTGCTAGCAGCAAAGTAAGAAGAAGGCGAAACGGTCAAAACTTATGTCGAGCGGTTCCGAGAACTTTCTGTTCGATGCCCACATGGCATGATGCAGGACACGCTTGTGAAAACCTGCAGACACAATTTGTTGACCGATATCCTAGACAAGATGGGTTCGGTCAAATCCAAATCATGGAAAGATCTGCTTAAGCAGGGTGAACAGGCCGAAGAAATACTTCGACGCCTCGAAAAGCAGCAGTCCGCAATCGGAGACAGTACAAATGAATCTCCATTCTATTTTTCCCATTCCAAAGGGAAAGACATAATGGCAATGGCGGTAGAAAGCAACACAGCAAAGTCACCTAGGCTTCAAGCAAGGTCGCCCAGGCTTCAAAAGCAATATTCGTTCAAAGATGAACATACTGCTACTATGTTCAATATGCTCAGCAAACGCAAAATGCTTAAGTTGCCGGAGAGCAAGAGGCCTGCAGAGGTTGGGAAGACTAACGATCCAAATTACTGCCTGTACCATCGGATTGTAGGTCACTCCACAAAAAATTATTTTATTCTAAAAGACAAAATCCAAGCGTTGATTGACGCTGGAGCAGTTCAGCTCAAAGCTGAACAAAAAAAGAGTTATAGCTAACTCCGACACATTTAATGTGTGTGGTCTAAAGGTACCACTTAGGCTCACAACAATTCCCAAGACGAGCTCAGAGCGGTTAATTTAAACCCCCATAAAAAAAAATAAAAAAAAATATATCCAAAAAAAAATCATCAAAAAATAAAAAATAATAATAAAAAATCAAAAAAAAATAAACAAACCAAAAAAATATATATATATCAAAAAATTAAAAAAAAAAAAGAATTGCCCAACGCCATCAAGGCTACGGGAGAGAATAAATTTCTCGCCAACCCCATCATACTGGGGGTAAAAAGTATGAATTACCCAACGCCGACAAGGTTAAGGGTAGAGAATAAATTTCTCGCCAACCCCACCATACTGGGGGTAAAAAGTATGAATTACTCAACGCCGACAAGGCTACGGGAAGAGAATAAATTTCTCGCCAACCCTATCATACTGGGGGTAAAAAGTATGAATTACCCAACGCCGACAAGGCTACGGGGAGAGAATAAATTTCTCGCCAACCCCATCATACTGGAGGTAAAAAGTATGAATTACCCAACGCCGACAAGGCTACGGGAGAGAATAAACTTCTCGCCAACCCCATCATACTGGGGGTAAAAAGTATGAATTACCCAACGCCGACAAGGCTACGGGGAGAGAATAAATTTCTCGCCAACCCCATCATACTGGGGGTAAAAGTATGAATTACCCAACGCCGACAAGGCTACGGGAAGAGAATAAATTTCTCGCCAACCCCACCATACTGGAGGTAAAAAGTATGAATTGCCCAACACTGTTAAAGCAACAGGAAGAGAATAAATTTCTCGCCAACCCCACCATACTGGGGGTAAAAAGTATGAATTGTCCAACGTCGCTAAGGCAAAGGGAAGAGGAAAAGTTTGGTATTTAAACCCAAACGAAACCCTCGACAACTCACCATGCTGAGAATAATAGTATGGCTAGCCCAACTCAAACGGTAGTTGGTAAAGGCAAATCAAACCCGTTGATAGCTGGGGGTTTGCTAAAAATCCCATGACAAATCTGTCACAACAGTATACATCGTTGCCCTAAGCCGCTAAGGCAAAGGGGAAAGAGGAAAAGTTTGGTATTTAAACCCAAACGAAATTCTCGATAACTCACCATGCTGAGGGGAATAGCATGGCTAGCCCAACTCAAACGGTAGTTGGTAAAGGCTAATCAAATCCGTTGATAGCTGGGGGTTTGCTAAAAATCCTAATCAGATAAACTTCTTGTCACGTTAAGATTTCACCTCTGACAACAAAATAATTCTCGTCATTTTTTTCTCCAGCAGAGCAAGTGACCCTCCAAAATATTTGTCAAGTTAAAATCATACCTCTGACATCATAATTCAAAATCAAAAAAGACAAAATCCTAATTAAATCGATCCCCTGTCACGTTAAGATTTCACCTCTGACAGAAAAGAAAATTCACACGCCATCAAGTCCAACATTACAATCTCTGATGAACGTGCTTTTGATATCATTAAGTTAAAAATCACCTCTGATAAAAATCATCTCTCTATCAAGTTAACAGTTACCTCTGATAGTCCGATTCCAAAACTAAATACGTTAACCGTCACCTCTGTTTAGTCAGCTTGTCCCTATCACGACCAGATCCTCTGAATAGGTTGAGCTCCAAGACACATTTAATGTCACCTCTGTCTTTCCCTGATCCGTCATACTAGATGTCACTGAACGGTTAAAATTCTAACTAGCACGTTAACATGATACCTCTGCTTAACCTTAAATAAGTACGTTAAAATTTGCTTATCACCTAACAAGCATGTTAACACATACATCCGCTTGTTATCCAAATGAGTACGTTAATATCATACCTCTACTTGTTATCTAAAAAAATAAATAAATAAATAAATAAAAATAAAAAATAATAATAAAAAATAATAATAAAAAATATAATAAAAAAATGAATTAAAAAAATATAAAAATCCAAAGTATTTCGAAATTCTGTACGACTTAATACATAACTTCGAAAACTTTGGAGGGGGTTATATAGACACCTAAAAAAAATAATAATAAAAAATAAAAATAAATAAATAAATAAATAATATATATATAGAACTGAAAATAATAATAAATAAATAAATAAATATATATATATATAATAATTAAAAAAAAAAGAAAATTGGAAGGGGGACTTCCGGTGGGCCCTGCGGGAATTCCTCCTGCAGGTGCCAACCCGCGGGTTGTTTTCCGCCTGTTTCCGTTGTTTATTTTGCTAATACTCCGTGATCTGATTTTTCAGGAATAATTGAAGCCGGATTTCGAGGTTTTTCGCTTTATAAAACACAGAAATTTAACCGAAGAAGGGACTTTTGGATTCTTGGACTTTGGGAGGATTTCGGTTGAGAAGCGGAGCAGAGCTATCTTCTCCCAGTCGGACGGTCAACGGAGGCATCAACGAGAATCCATCACCACCCGAACCCACACATAAAAAAGGGAATAAATTAATATTCTCGTTCTTGTAATTCCTCGGAATTTTTGTAATCTCAATTTCCTTGTAATCAGTCAATTTTGCAATGGAATCAAAGATGCAATTTTTGAGCAAACAGGTACAAGTTATTATTATTATTATTTTTAGTTGATATCTTTTAATTATGGTATTTGAAAATTCAGAAAAAATATGAATATAGCTGGTCTGAACGCATCCCCGTCTACCCCTGGGAAAACGGAACAGTAATTTTGATCGGAGCCTATCCCGATCCTCCCAAAATGAAAAACAGTGGTGCAGTAATAATCAGAGCCTATTCCGATCCTCCCAAAATGGGAAACAGTGGCACAGTTACGTCCAGCCATCTAATTCATATGAACCTTAATTTTTTCCAAATCCCAGTGTATGACGATTCCAGTGTAAATTATTCGGTTTAGTTTAATGAATTGGTGATCATTATTAAATTTCAATATTTTGTGGCAACAATACAAACAATAAGGAATAATATACAATGCAATAATTAATGATCTATCACCAATCCCTTAATTTTCGGTGTCCTTTCAGATTTTATTACCAATATTCATTTTCCTCTTTCTTTTGTTAGGGCATGAAACATTCAATTTAGAAGTAGGTCACTATAAAAATAAAATTTTAAAATTATCCATAATAATTTTCAAATGTAGAATTAGTTCAAATGCTTGTGAATAGGTGCAACGGCTGCTTACTAAGAATAGGGCCTAGCTCGGGCATAAGGTTTTAGTCAGAGAGACCCGAGTCTTAGGTAGCTTAAAAAGATAATTCCATTTCAAAAGGGCTCACTTAGCAAAGTTTCAAACGTGCCCCTCAAGCGTACATTGGCATGTGCAAATAGAATTTACCCCAAACAACGCATCATAGGCCTCCAAGTTGTGGGTAATTCTGAATGCTTACCACATACTATATATAGTAAAGTGATTTACAACATAGGGGAAATGGTGCTCACTAGTAAATATGTGTGCATTTAGAATTTCCTAAAGTTTCCTGCAAAGTCACATGTAGTTCTAAATGCACACCACATACTATATAGTAAAGTAATTTGCAACTTAGGGGAATGGTGCTCACTGGTAAATACGTGCGCATTTAGAATTTTCCCAAAGTTATCTTGACACTACAACCAAACAGAGAAAGGAGAAAGAGAAGCAGAAGCAGCAGCAAAAGCAGAAGTCGAAAAGGAGAAGAAAAAGAAGCAGGGAAAAAAAAAGAAGAAGAAATCAACCACCCAAAAAAAAAAAAGAAAAGAGGAGGATTCTTCAATCCGACGAGACAGTGGTAGAGATCGATAGAGCCGAGATCGTCGATGGCCATCGGCACTAGTCTCGGCCGGATCGCCTCGCCAACCCTAACCCAAAGCCTCGACCAACGAGGACAGCAGTAGAGATGATGGAGCCTCCACCTTGATTCTTCTTTTATTTGTAATTTGCAATACTCTTTTTTTTTTTTTTTTGGATAAAAAGAGTTAAACAGTGGGATTTATCAAATATTTAGGAGGTCTTGTAATGCAATCAAGTTAAAGGCTGCAATCCTTTGATGACAATTCAAAATAAACTACAGTTAAGAAAATTTCAAAGCTAAACAAAATTCCAAAGCCAAAGAGGCCATTAAATTAGGAGACTTGATAATGGCTACAATGGCTACCTGCAGAGAATTACTTGACCTGCAAAGTTGTTATGCTACCCTTCTCCTGCCTAAATCCTCCTGAATCACCTGAATCAAGTTCTTCCTCTGGCATCCATTGGTTACAAAATGAAAAAAATATATATTGTATTCTTGTCTCCTTTTTTTTTTTTTTTTTTTTTTTTTTAAGCCAAGTAACCTTCAATTGCTGTCTTAGCCAACTCTACTCCAATCTATAAGCCTCATAGACACTGGTGAAATTTACCCAAAACTTATTTGACTAATCAAGCAAGTTGACAATGGTGGTAATTCAAGGTATACTGAAATTTATCCTCTGCCATATTTTTCACCAGAATTTAGTCAAAGTTTTCCATACTTCCAGATTCTACACTTAATTGCAAAATGGGCCTAACCCTTACATAATTACTCCCAAAGGCCAAATTTGATTCAATGCCTGCAAATGCCAACAAATTGCCCTGCCTTTACTATTGCAGTAGATATCCCAAAGTGGAAGAAAGCGACAAAATCAAACACCAAAAAAAAAAACTTTAATTTGGAAATTGAGAGCGAAAAGACATAGCAAATAGGTTTGGCAAGAGAAACAGAGCAGAAAATATTTGAGTATGAATCTGTGCCAAAAAAGAAAAGAAAGGAAGTAGGAAATTTATTTAATTACAAGATTCAACGAATTCATAGATTTCACTTGACAAATAATTTCATAACATCAAGATATAAGAATTTAATCAAAAGGAAGTTCAGCGCAAATTATCTATAATTAGGAAGGGCACAAAAAGAGTACGGGAATACTTGATGAATTTCTTAGTATTTTTATGTGTATAGTCTCATGTTAAATCCTTAATAACAATCATCATGGCAATCATTATGTCTTACTTGTATTTTCTCACCAAAAGACAGTAGTTAATGGCCTGGTAAATTCAACTCTATTTGGGTTTCTATTTAAATGCATAACTTTAATTAAAATAAAAACAGGAAGTATAAAAATAAACATAGCATATTTATGTGAGTTAAAAGAACTCACCTTAGCCGAATCTCTTCTTCCTTCCTTTTTCTTTCCTTGCTTTCTTTCTCTCTCCTTTCCGCACAAGTTCTGAAGTTTTCTACGTTCCAGAGGAGAGGGACTTTATTTTATTCTTATTTAAATTTTAGAAGGTTGGAAGATTGAGATATAATCTTGTTGGTTGAGATGCAATCTTGATGGTTGAAGATTTATATAACAATTTTTTTGGATAAGGGTAATCTTACGAATTTGTTTGATCTCAATCACTTCCAGATCCTCATCCTAATAGAAAAACCAACCCCCCAATTTATTTATTTATTTATTTTCCAGATTTTAATTTATTTTATTTTTGTTTATTTTATTTTTATTTTTATTTATTTTTTTTAGAAGTCAGTTAAATGAAATAATAGAAAAGTGGTCATTACAATTTCTTATCCAGAAAAGAAACGGGATTATAAGTGTCGATAGAGAGCCTTGCCTCCCTATCAACTGATGTAGTTTGTGGGGGCTTTTCCTACGGAAAATAAGTTGGACATGCTTTCGTCGTTCCCTGTCACTGTGACTTAAGATCGACCATCCCCCAGCTTCATCCATGTTCTGAAGGGGAAATATTTCCGAGAAGTCCTAAACTAGGTAAAGAAAAGGATTATGAATGGTATACAAGAGGGAGGAATAGCTTCCCAAAAAAGAAAAATAATAATAATAATAATAATAAAGAGCTTGTTGGACCGGATCAGGGCCTATGGGGAGATCCAAGGTGAGGATGAGTCAACCCAAAAGCTTGTCAAACAATGGACAACAACACAGTCCAATACCATATGGAAACGATACTCTAGCCCCAACCAGGGTCTAGTATACCATTTATTGGATCAGAACGGGGCCTATAGATAGGGGCGGACCCAGATATTCGAACCGGAGACAGACTTGGACAGAGTTATTAGGAAATCGGACTACCTGAACAACTTATCAAGGTATGATTGGGTGGAGGGGGGCAAAATTATAAAATTGAGAATTTTGGAGGGTCGATTCTTGAAAAAATTTCAAAATTTAGAGCAGGAAAAAGTTGAGGGCGGTTTTTTTTTTTTTTTTTGTGAGGGGGGGGCGGGGGGGGGGGGGGGGGGGGGGTGTGTGTTGGGGTTTGCCCCTGCCTATAGGAATCTCTAAGGTAATGGAGATTCAATATAGGTCACGTCTTTTTCTTATCCAAAAGTTTAAGTAGATCGGTAGAGTTCCAACTTTTTGTTTTCATTTGATTTGGAACAATTTATGTCTCCTATTATTCTGATAGAGCTCTTTACATTATCTAACAACATCATGAGAATCATGAAACATGAGTTCAGACAAGCAATCTTCAATGCAATGTTTAAAATAGCGATAACGTAACATTTTGTCTCTATTAGGTTATGTCAAATAAAATGTAACACATAACGTAGGTTATGTAATTTACTATTTATTTAATTAAAAATAAATATAAAACTATTTAAAATAATTTTTATAAATTCAAAAATAATCTTAAAATATCTAAAATAATAGAAAATTATTTTGTAATACATAATCTATTCTAATTTTATATTAAGTTTTAAATAATTTTTACATTTATCTCCATAAATTATATTAGGTTTCTAACCGTAATTCCAGTTATCATTTAAATAAGAAAATAAGATTTTAATTTTTTATTTCAATTCCAGTTATTATCAATATTGTAATTTATATTTTGTAATGTTCAATTTATCTTATTTGTAATTGTTGATTTCAGTTCAGTTAAAAATTTAATAAAATCAACAAGATATTTCAGCAATAGGAAAGAAATTACAACAAACGAATAAAAAAACAACCGCAAATTAACAAAGTTAGCAATTCCACAAACAATCAAATAACCTAGCAACTAATCAAAAAAATTTCAGCAATTCGCTAATAAACAGAATAATAATCAACAATAATATAGAAATTATTAAAAAAATAATTGTAGATAACGTAACTTAATATAACATTACGTAATATAGCGTAAAATAACATAAAAAAATATACTGTTACGGTGCACTGAGTTATTTTCAGTTGTTACGTAGCGCTAGGGTTAGGTTACGTAATGCAATATAACGGGTTTTGTAACGTGTTATTTTCAACATTGCTTATGATAAGTTCATGTTCTTTTATTTAATCTATTTTGCTTTATTTATGGAAACAAACACTTAATCATGCGGATATCGATCCACAGATTAAGTAATCATAAATGAGTCAACTCTGGTGTCTCATGCAATCCAATCAACTCAGAATTAATATTGTTTAAGGAGAACAAAGCCAAAAATTCTGAGCAGAATTAGTTGAAGACTCACTTCACTGTTACGTTAAGAAAGCTAAAGGTGTATCAGCAACAAGAATAAAGAATTGCCCTAAGAGTAATCTCAAACTCACTTGGGAGCTCAAGTTGCTTGCATTGTGGGTCATTATTCCTAATTTGAATCAGCCATGATATTACAGTCCAGCAGAGGGGACAAAAATGAAGCTTAATGTTTAATTAGAAGATAAATTGATTGGTCTATCTGTACAGCTATCACCTAACTTGAAAACATTAACAATAATATATTAACTACTTAGTAATCTACTATTATTACAAGCTATGAAAGCATTCCCGTAGGCAAAGACACGTTGATAGGTCAATTTTTGATCCGCCTAATATAAATTTAGTCCGTGAACGCGTTCATTACCATTCCTATGTTCGGCACATACTAATCCTTTAACAATTGCCTGATGCTGACTGGAACTATTAAAATTGTCTGATTAATTACTGATTTTATTAAGTTATAGTTAAGATCTATATTTGATATTTCATATTAGCTTTCTTAGAATTTTTATTATTACATCAAAACTCCGAAGTTGTGGAGAGAATTGAGAGAAATTGTTTTACTATAACGCCCACACTCCATAATACAACTTGATAGTTTCAGTGATATATTTTATTTCTCGATGAGGCATTAGGATTGAGGTACTACAAAAGTGAGTACTCTAGATCTTTAATTACAAAATATCAAGCAATTAGAATATGCAAGTAGGAAGGATCATCTGTTACTACAATCTACAATATTACATCACATCTAATTACATGCCAGAAGGAAAATAAATATGCATAATTAAAAATGATGAGTGGCTCGGTTTGCCTCAGATATAAGCTCATGATATAAATGATGACAACTCTAATGCCGAAAGCAACGGCCAAGAGATATGATAATTAAAATAAAACTTGAAACTTGCGTGAACCGTTGTACTTAGTTCGCTTCAAAAAATATGGACCGATAAGGGGCGTGTCAACCTTATCTTTTATGATGATGTCGTCATAACCTGGGCCTGTAGAGGAAACTTAGGGTCAGATCTAACATGAAATAATTTGATCACGCAAATTATGTCTTTGTATTATGTGTGTGTGTACGTCAGGTAGTGGCAATTGAAGAACAAGATCCATAAAGATTTCCGAAATAAGCAAATAAAACATATTGGTTCTCAAGCCTGTGGACTCTAAAGTTTCGTATTCTATTATTACTTTGGAATTTTGCAATGAATAATTTGTATATTAAGAATGTATTTCATGAAACCGGGACTACGGTATGATCAATGGCATTAGCTAAATAATGGTTAAGGTATAGCCGAAGAATGGTCTAACGGTATTGCCTGAGAATGATGATGCTTGTAGTATGGAGTAATATGGGATTGTTTCAGCTGATCAGCCTTTTCGGTATCTCCCTTTAATATGTTTGCATATTTATTACTTAATTTTCCCATAACCCTTAGTTATCAAGTTTACAAGAGGTACAATTTTCATGCAAGATCAAATCCATATAGCGGAGCATAAATCAAATTATAGTATAGGCGATATCATGAAGGGTCAGTATACGGTGGCGGCATAGCATATAAGCCGTGTCACATCTAAAAAATGGAATATCACAAGTCAAGATCCAAGTACATGTCCAAATAATGTAAGAGGCATATGATACAACCCATGTGCATGACACGTTTCGGAATCATAATTGTCATACAAGTATACAGTTACCACAAGTTTGAGCGATTAAACAAAAATTAAGCAAAAAAAATAAAATTAAAATTATGCAAATTATATCATGTAGAGTTCATAGGCGGCCTTGCTGTTGTGCTTCACCGTTATGCTAAAAATTTCAAGTCAATATTTGATGAGGATAGAATCGGAATATGAAAAAATAATTCAAAGGTGGAAATTATGGGAAATTCTATTTGCGTACAGCATTTTATTCTTGGTGCCCTGATTACTTTTTATACCAAACTTCTATTTTGAAATACTACCATTTTACTCTTTGTGCTCAATTTTTTTTCCAAAAAATACCACTCATTCTTTTCTCTAGCTCCTCACTCTATCTGATCCCATTTTTATCCATTTTTCTTTGAGTCGGATGTTAGTTTAAGAGCAAAAAAAATCTTTGTCGAATATTAATACCCAACCAAGAAACGTACTGGTAGGGTATTAATACCTGACCAGTAAGCAAAGTCTCTTCTACAAAAGAAATCTAATTAACAATAAATTTCAAATAAATACTCTTAAAACCTAAAAAAAAAACTTCAAGTCATACCTTAGATTTGTCCTCTGATACTAATTGCATGTTGAAATTTTCTATTTGCATAAGAAAACTCAAACTTCAAACCCAAATTTTACTTGTCATGGTAAAATCGAAGAATTTAAAATTCTTCTAATCTTTTCAGGAACGTTAATGTAAAAAATTTTAAGAGGTCAAGAAATCAAATCGATGATTTTGTAGGAGATGCGTTTTTATTAAATAATAAGAAAATTATTTAGGGTTTTAGAGAGAAAATAAAAGAACAAGACAATGAGTTGTAATTCCAAATTTTAAGAAGTTTTAGTTTGAGATTTATAAGGGTAATTTACTCAAAAATATAATGACAAACTTGTAATTATTTATAAGTTTCAAAATTGTATATCAAGAGTAAAATGCCGTGTGCAAATAAAATTTCTCGAAAATTATCTTTCTAAAAAAAACTTAAATTGACTAAATCAAGGTTTAGGATCAAAAGTTATGAAGGTTTCGCTGAATCTAGATATGAGTCTTGACTGCATAGTAACTACGAACCAGGTGCCTGGCAGCATGTGCCGGCACAACTAATTGCGCTAGCAAGGCAGCTGCTATGCCAGCATAGCTAGTTGTTGGTAAGGCAAGTATCCGCGCCAGCATAGCTAGTAGTCGTTGAGGCAGCTTGCTACATTGGCACAACAAATCCCCACCTAGCTAGTTACTGCTTAATTGCTTGACTTTGAACCATATTTTTGTTCCTTCATCTTTGAAAGCCCAAGCGACGTTCGTCTACTTATGTTTTCTCATAGAATCTCTTGTCTCTAGCGATTGGAGATTTCATTTCCATATCAACTCAAGATATGCTTATCAGATTCTATGTATTACGACTAGGAATTGGGTGGGTATTTGTACAAATAGATAAAATCCATATAATTGTGAAAACTATCAAAATAAAAAGTTGACAATAATTAGAAGTATACGAAAGATAAAGAGCAGCACTTTTGTGGTTCCTATGATGCACTTAAAACTTGTCGACAGAAACGAATCAATTTAGTTAGTATTTTTTGACTCTGGTGGCAACTAGATAACCATATCATTGGTTAAAGAGAAGTTCCAATCAGAGTATAATATGAATCTTTGGGTACTTATCATGAGATTTATGGATACTATCTAATATTGATAGAAATTTGTTGTCCGTACAAGGATAGGCCAGAGGAAATTATCAAAAGTCTAAAATGTGAAAGTTTTGGGAAATTAAATTCTATTTTCAACAAAAAATAGAATTAGTTAAATTAGATGTTTGAACCAAAAGGTATGGCCAAAATATTGAGAGAGTATTCGAGTGACAGAAGAATAATGACAATTGCATGACAAATAATTTCGGTTCAAGTTTTAGAAAGGTTAAAGTTAAGATCAGCAAAAACAATATAAATGATAGTTATGTATAGAGAATTCAAGTATCTTTCCAATAAAAGAATATTAAACTTATTTAGAATTATGATCACAAAGTTGCGATTTACTATACTAAGGCCTATTGTGCTAATAGCAAGAACTCAACTTAAGTGTTGGATTTCTCGAAATTGGAAGATCTGAGATTGTTTTTCTTGCTGGAGTTTAACGACCCTATCTTTAACCACCCTTAATTTCATTTTCCTTTAGTTTTAATTACTTTTACCTCCTGGCATGACCAAATGACTTAGGTCAAATATTGACCATGACATGCTCATAATTTAGTGGGGAAGCAGTGGGAAAAGTACAACACCACCATGCATCATATCCTCCTTCTCTTGCACTAGCATATGATAAGGACAAACCCTCTCAACCTCCTTAATCAGATCCCTATCTTCTTCATCTCATCCTTTATCCATTGCATCACAACCCTAACTTAATGAGAACCTGTCAACAACCACCTCCTCCATCTTCCTGACCAAGGAACCTATAGATTGGAAGTAAAAGCAAGGATCATGTCTCTATACTAGACTCTTACATAGAAGGCAACCTTTAATTAATAATAATATAATTTTTTAACCAGATAACTCTTCTATTAACTTCTTGAGTCTTTCAATATCCGAGTAAACCATCTCTATGGTGAGGTCTTGCAATTACTCATTATATCTTAGAAGAACATACATACTTTCTACATGTAACTCCAAATAAGTTCATTTTTCTTTTGTTTAAAAGGAGAAATAAATTTTCCACAACTTTCATTTATATTGTTTTTGCTAATCTGGATGGACTTAAACCTAGTCAAAATAGTCATAGATAGAACACTTGCTACTATAATGTCATATGTTATAATGTCATATGTTCACCCTCTCAGCATTTTGGTAATATCTTTGTCTTACAAATTCAATAAAGTTAATTCTGGTTTCAAACTCCAGAAGAAATAGCAAAAAAACTAGTTTACTCACAAGCATCCATGGATAAATGGAGAAAGTGACCCACCTAAGAGGGTGAAACTTACAGGTTTGAAACCTATTGGATGTTGAATAGTAGCCTGAAGCTCAATTGCTGCTAACATCTTACTTCAGTCTAAAGAGATGAGTATTGATTGCATCTAGTTTTAAAAAAATAGAAGAAATTTACAGCTTGGTGGTTCGACTAGAAATGCTATGATCACACACAAGATTACCCCTCTTCCCAAAAGCTTTGTGGGAATGATGTTAACTAGCCTACTTTATTATTTTTATTTGCCTACCGATCACCTAGCTTGTTATTTTTTGAGATCTGGATGGAGTCTACTCTTCTGGAATCTTTTATGTTAGATTATTTGAAATTTTTTGAATGGATTGTGTTTTCTATGCCCATTCTCCAAAGCTCTATGGTGCTTAACCATCCCGATAAAGAAGAAGATCGAATTGTACTTGCTTATTAGTAATGGAGTTCCTCACTCCTGATAATCTACAAAAAAAGGGGCTTAGCTCATGGTCAATCTTGATGTGTAGAACTCAAATGTAGTAGGGTGGGATGTGTGGTATCACCTAACTGTGCATGGGCTGGGCTTAGAGCATGTGAAACTCATCATTATCTCATAAGGGTGTTGAGACCATAGCATGCTACATAAAAGCATTGCTTTCGAACTTGTTAGAAAGATAATCTAATGTTTTATGACTTCTTCTTTATAACTGGTTGTTAACTCTCGCTTCCTTAACGAAAGTTAGGTTGAAGTCAAAGTCGTTGCATAGCAGTAAGACTCTTGCATCATATTCAATAAATCCGTAAAAAATATTTTATCCTAAATACTTATCAAGTCCATTTTAGACTTGTTAGAAAAAAAAAAAATTCAATTCTCTATAATTATTTCTTACATTACTTTTTCTGATTCTAATTGTATAAAAATCAAGAAATTATTTAAAGTCTTTACAATTACATGATGACATAACACAATGTGAGGTTTGTTAAAACTTCTAGTGGCTCGCCGTTTCCTTTGCAAGCTTTGCCTAATAGTGGGGTCCACCTATGAAAAGTTCCAAGACTCGACTAGTGGCAAAGGGGTACTCATAGAGAAAGAGGGTTAATTATGACAAGATCTTTTCTCTAGTAGCGAGGCACGCCTTTATTCGAGTAGTGTTGTCTCTAGTTGCATATTATGATATGGAGTTGGAGCAGATAAATATAAATACTGCTCTTCTTCATGGTGAGCTGGAGGAATAGATTTATACGCAACAACGGGACAAGGAGATATTATTTTGTAAAATAAACAAAGTCCCCAAGGTAGTGGTACAAGCAGTTTAACTCCTACATGATATGGATTGGCTACACCCTCTTTGAGTATGATTTCTGTACTTATGTGAAAAATATTGAAGATAGTTCATTTGTTTTCTTATTACTGTATATGGATGACATGCTTTTTGTTACGAGGAATAAAATAGAGCTCAACAAGTTGAAAGGTTCGTTGACTAAGGAATTTTCCATGAAGGATTAGGGAGTAGCTTAGAAGATACTTGGGATGGAGATTTGTAAGGACAGGAAGGCCTCACTTATATGCTTTTCTCAGAGCTCCAACATTAAGAAGGTATTAGATAGGTTTAACATGGGAATACTAAACCGATGAGTACACCTTCAGCAGCTCATTTCAGATTGTCTACCTTACAATGCTCGAGGATAGAAGATGAGATCCAAACTATGGAGAAGGTCCTCTACACCAGTATGGTTGGATGTTTGATATTATTATGGTTTGTACTTAACCAGATTTGACACATTCCATTAGTGTTGTTAGCAAGTTTATATCCAACCTTGGGAGAAAGCATTGGCAAGCTATCAAGTGGATTATGAAATACTTGAGGGGCACGTCAGATCAGGACATCGTGTTTAGAGGAGAATACAATCATTTAGTTGAGGGATTTCAAAGTCTGATAATGCAATGGATTTGAGCAGCAGGAGGTGTACTACAGAATATATATTTACATTAGCAAAATGATCAATTTACTAGAGATTTATGCTTAAGTTAGTAGTTGCATTACCTACAACTGAGGCAGAGTATATGACAGTGGGTAAGCTGCCAAGAATATATTGTGTTGATTGGGATAGTCAACAAGATGGGACTTGATCATAGTAGAATTTAATTGCATTGTGATAGTCAGAACATTATCTGACTAAGAATTAGGTTTATCATATAAGGATGAAGCATATACATGTGCAGCATCACAATATCAGAGAATTGATTGCACCAGCATAAGTATTGTTTCAAAAGATTCATACTTCAAAGAATGCAGAGGAATCTTGACAATGACATTTATTGTAGACAAGTTCAAGCATTGCTTGGACTTGGTTCACATCACCAAGTGCTAGAGAAGAGGTGGGCCCCAAACCAGATTTTTTCAGCATGTAAGTTTTTTTTTTCCCAAAGGAAGTGATAACTTATCCATATGGAGACTGTCACGAGGGTGAATATTCACTAAGATGGAAATTGTTGGAGTTAGCTCATATGGTAAATTTTCAAAAGGGAAGATTGGCAAACGCCACGGAGCAAATGTCGAAAGGGTTAGGGTTGGAGGCCTAACGCCTATGGAGCGGCGTGAGCCAAATCTTCCTCCACATGCATCACGGAATAAAAGGGTTGGGGTGCGGGGTGCAAAGCCCCCTACGGTGCAATATCATTCTAAAAGGAGTATTTTGTTAATTACACATGGGACGCCATATACAAAAGCGTTTGTAACCTTAATTGAAGAATATATTAGAAAAGAAGTTCCGTTCCCGTGGACGTAGGCATACCACCTAAACATATAAATTCTCTTGTGTTCTTTCTCTCTCTTGTTTTTCTTTTGATTGTTGTTTAATTCCTGTTGAAAGCCCCTTCTACTGCACCGAAACTCTGAAATTGTAGTGAGGGTTGAGGAAAATAATTTTATATTTTAATATACCCACGCAGGTTGAAGTCCCATTTTTGGGTAGAAATCTGGGCTTTAACGCAGCGGTATAATTTTTTTAAAACCCGCAATTAAATGCGTGCTCAGTAAGAATCGAATCTGAATTACTCTGATACCATATTGAAAGACCCTTCCACTGCACCAAAACTCCGAAGTAATAGTGAGGATTGAGGGAAATAATTTTATATTTTAACAATTTCTTAATTTGATTGTATATTGATCGATTGCTAGACGCCATTATTTACAACAAAAAGGATCATCCATCCATATGATCGATCCAATGTGATTATTTTTTGATTCATGCTAGCCTACCCAAAGTACTTTAGATAAAAGGCTTAGTTATTATCATCTTCTTCTAATCAGGATTTAACGATTCCATCACCATTCAATACTCATAAACCAGCCATCAGTACTAGACATGGTTGTGAATGGAAAGACCATGAATCGGACAATCGTGTATGATTTGTACACCAGTCTTTATCATTTGCTGACAGACGCTAACGGTGACGTACGGTTTAATTAGACCCAACTTGCCCAACCATTAGACCAGATCACAAAACAAGTTATCGACTTTCTTCAAGCTTGCGTCACATAAACTTCTCATCATTGAAGTCCTATGTTCAAGTTTATCCTACGTACTTTCAAGAATAAAACATACGACTGCTCGCTTGTTATTCAAGTATCCTTGACAATAGTAATTATATATGCTCCTAATTATTATGTCAGCAATTAACCTGGCTTGGGTCCTGCTTATATCTAAGTAATTAAATCAGGACTCCAATAATGAATAAGTACTAGTTATATAGTAGTTACAAATACCCAGCAGCCTGCAGCTTATTGATCCAAAGGTTCATTAATACAAGATATATATGGCTTCCTCTCTTCTATCTTTTTATGGTGCAGCAAGAGTGATTCCTAGGCGAAAGTTTATTTGTAAGGCCTTTAAAGCAAGAGCCCAGAGCTCCCACGGCCATGACGGCGATCTTGGAGGGAAAGGTACGTAGAAAGCTAATTAATATTATCATCTTTCATGTTATGGTAATTTTGTTTGCTGATCAGCTGGTCTTCCGTATTGGTTTGTTTGCAGGGAAATCGTCGACAAGTATCGTTGATTCAAACATGGGTCTGCTAAGAAAGAGAATAGCGATTATAAGAATGGAGGAAGGGTTGGATAGATGTAGAGTTGGTGATGGGGAGGGGTGGTGCAATTATCGATCAGCAGGCTATGCTTACGAGTTTAAGAGGAGAGATGGTCATTTTCTTGCTGAATCCTTGAAGCTTGCGGAGTTGGTAGTTGGGACCTTCGGATTTACTATTCTTAGCTACTCCCTTCTCCTTTGTTTAGCTTCATTTATCGTTCATCGCTTCTGATCGTACGTTGTGCGTGAGTTTTAAAGAGATGCGCAATAGTTCCTGAAGGTGAGACTAGGGCAAGCCAAAATGACATGAAGAAGTGCCAAGCTCTGATCAGGCTGTCTAATTTTGTAAGATACACAACTCCATCCAAATAAAATTAGCTGGCTTGAATGAGCCACATAATAAAGTGAAAATACTTCACACACTCTTATCATGTGATGGCCATGTACCCACGAGAAGTAAGTTGTTGTGATTTGTGAGAGGAGCTCACAAATTCAAGACTATGAAATGGGTATCCAGTACAATCTGTGTGATATTTTTTTCTTTTCTCAAAACTAATATCGCATAATTTCAGCGGAGTTGAGGGACCGATTCGGACCGTTCATCCCTTTTTTGAAGTCCTTATAGCGAGCTATTGCTTTCCACGTTCCATTACTAAACTATAACAAAATAAAGTATTAAACAAGTGGTTTTAGGTGAGAGACACCACTAGACGGTCCAAAATACAATCTTAGAAAAAGCAAAAAAGAAAATGAGATCACCATTGCATCTGTAAAGCTCCCCTCACCAGTCTACTCTCTAACTTGGTGTCATCAGCTATATCCGCTAGGTCAACTGGGGGTGTTGGAGCATAAACATCATAGTCTAAGGGATGTTCTGATAGCTGAAGTCACTCTCCTGTCAGATAGTAACCATGTCCAAAATAAAGTGTCATGTATAATTTATGCATAAATACATACATTAGTAAATACTTGAAAATTCTAATATTTCTCTCTCCAAATATGCCAGCATAAAGTTGCGCAACGTTTAACCAGGGCAACTTCTAGTTACTCCAACTGTGCTCCAAATGTTGCCCACCACTAACACATCGATGGTCAAATTAAAGAAGGCAGCGAGTTTAAGCCACAAACAATTTGAGAACTCACGTGTTAATATAAGATGTTGTGTAGTTTTGCCTGATGATGATGATTTATAAAGTACACAAATGTTAGACCCTGACCAATGTCTGCTTTGTAGTTTGGGTTCTTCTTTATCTTTGACCAAATAGAATAGAATTTCAACTACTTTTGTGATAAGATACAAAGAGCATACGCTCATAAATAAAATAAGAGTTGTAACTACTCTTATAACTGCTCAATCTAGCAAGATTAACAACCCTCGCCTGTCAGCATTACTAGCCTGTACTTGATACTTCTATGGGGGAGTCTCCAAAGGAGCACACCACTTTTCCTAGTGAGCTCACTAAATAGTTTATTTTTCGTTCCGCCTTTTAGTCCGGACCATTAGAAAGTGAACTCACTAGGAAAAATGGTGTGCTCCTTTAGAAACTCCTCTTCTACGGGGATCTACCATTTTAATTGTTAGCAAAATCAAAAGGACTATTGCAGTAAGAGGACATCAAGAGACGACATGCTTGGAAAGAGTAAAGAGACCTTATTACATGTAAAAAGGGCTAGACATACTTGATTCTTGAACCTTTATCGTCGGTGCAAAAAGTGGTCAAGTTTTTGAGAGATTTATTCTCCTTACAAACTTTAAAGAGTTTCCTTCGATCTTTAAGAACTTATGCAGATATTCGGATTATCAACAGGACAAAGGAATTGACTTCTATTAGAATAAGTTTCCAGAAAACTTGTAAAAGAGGTTTGTTCTTTTTCTTCTGGTAAGTACTTTTATTACAATTCATTCCGTCAAACAAAGTTCTTATGCAACGCCATGCATGGCATGGCCGACCTTGGGTGGGCCGTGCCCAAGCATAGGTCATGCTAGGCATGGCCAACTTGTCATCCTACCTCCAATCTTAACACTTTATTACACATGAAAATCATATAATTTCAAATTAATATATCAATCTTTTTAAGTTATTATTGTTACACCCGCAACCAAAATACCAAAATACAGTATATGGATAGGAATAGAGGATATCGACAACATACTTAAAGAATATACTAAGCCTATGATGCAATATCTAATACTCATCACAACTACTAGACAATGAATAAAACTAATCTCTTTTAAATAAAAAATCAAATTTTTTTACTACTAAAACAAAGTTTGAATACAACGTAAGGTAATAACAAAATACAATGAAATCATCCTGGGAAAACAGCTAAAAGATAACATTCAATACTAAAAGCAAACCTAACAAACACAAACACACACACACACAAGTCTAAAGATAACTGCAATCTCCTGATTGTCTTCAGCCAGCTCCTCAAAATTCTCCATCTCGAGTTAATTCTTGGGCCCACCTCTAGATTTAAACATGCATATCCATAATAGCCAGACTATGACCAATATATTTATATACATGAGAATAATAAAAATGAGCTGTCGTATCACATAAGTAACCTAAGTTAGCGGGGGAGAATAGTTATTACATTATTTTTTCTATTTTTTTTTTTTAAATTATGATCTCAAACCCTTAAGTTTCACTTATATCTAATTTCTTAGATTTTAGTTTTGATTTGGCCTCTCAATTATAAGATATAAAATAAAAGGTTCTTGATATATACATCTTATATTCACTTGATGGAAGGACAATTATCTCCAAACTTTATTAGATTTGATCCTCAAAATTTAAGTTGGTGGAAACTATAACCCTAGAAAAGATTTGAAAGAAAATAATGGAATCACTATTCTCTTTTTTGCTAGCTCAAATAATTTTTCTTTGCTGGAGACACAATTAGTAATCATATATATGGGTGTGTGAGTGTGTGTGTGATATAAACTATATCTTTTGCACAACATTGATTTTAAAAGAGGTGTCAATTATTATATCAAATCTGAGTAGTGATAGTTAAATTGTTTATCACACCCTGCCATGATATACGGTAAATGAATACGTACAAATATCGGCAACATATTCAGTTTGACAACCTCAAAAAAAAAAATTTCAGTTTGAATATGGTAAAGACTCTGGCAGAATAATAAGAGTTAAAATAGTTTATAATTAGTAATAGATCCTCTCCCAAAAATACTAGTTACGACTACTTAATAACTTTATTGAAACCATTATAAATTACTCTATTTCTTGTCTCACATCTAATATGGAACTATTGGGCTAAAAAATTACATTCTTCTCACTTTTAGGATATAATATTCTCGTCAGAGGGACATAGTAACACGTTTAACACATCACCAAGCGGTATGGGATTCTAGAGGTGGCCCCCATGAATTTCTAGATGTGGCTCCCACATATTCAAGAGGTGGCCATCACATTTGTGTGGCACTTTGATCCATGTAGCATTTAGATCCATGTGGTACTTAGTTTCTCACAGTTTTGGCAAGCAACTAGCTCTGATAACTTTTCAATATCTGTCACACCCTACCCTGATATATAGTAAACGAGCATGTAGAATATCGGCAACATATTCAATTTAAATATGCTAAAGCTTCTGGAAGGACAATAAGAGTTAAAATAATTTATAATTAGTTATGGATCCTCTCCCAAAAAATTTAGTTACGATTACTTAATAGTTTCATTAGAATCATTGTAAAGTACTCTACCTCTTATCTCACATCCGAATGTGGGACTATTAAGCTAGATATTATATCATTGTCACGTAACAGTTAAAGTGGAGATAATATAAATCAATTTTAAGACTACAATATCATGTAATATTAGAAACCTAACTAATTGAAAGACTGATATTTCAAAATCGTCCCGTACATATATATAAGCATGGCCCAGTCTCCGGCACTGAAACAACCATATTAATAGGTACTAATATTAACTAGTAATTAGTTAGTAGTTCAGTAACAACCAAGTACTCTTGATGGTATGAAAGTTTCATGAAATGCCCCATTTTCACATAGTCTCACAAAAGGAGTAGGCTACCGATGAACATGCTCTAAACTAACTGGCATGCTCAAGACCGTAATTTGTTTACACAATACAGACCAAGAGTAGTGTTGGTAATTAAGAAATAAAGAAGGACATCTACTAAATACAATATACATATATATATATACAAAATAGTTGCATTATCTATTAACACAAAATATATATATACAAAAGTGGAGTACATATACAGGTCCACCAACAAACTCAAAATATACCCTGAAGGATGAACACATAACTACATAACATAATAAAAGAAGCTATATACTTGAAAACTGGATAGATGGCTGAATCACCAGCATCTCGCCCTAAAAAATTGGACCTTGACCATCCTGCTCAAACTCCTCACTGCTGATCCTAGTCTAGGAACAGTGATGATGCAATGATGAGTTCCATATTTTGTATACTTTTTCCTGCATCTGAATCTATTTTTGTATATAAATAATACTTGTGTACTTTTAGTTGTTTTATGTTAGAAGTGTTTGCAGTAAGGAGCACATCAAATTTACAAAAGAGTCGTAAAACCATATTTGAAATGCATAAAATTAAGAGAATTCAGTAAACAAATAGATTAAATGCACTAAATGAGCATGAGACTATATCAAGAGGAAGACAAATGCCAATTCAGAGCTTTTGTCGGCTCACAAGATCAGACAAATGTCGACTTAGTTTTAGAAAGATGAAAGCCAATTTAGAGCTTTTATTACTGCCTAGCAACAAATGCCATTGGGCAGTAGCAAAATTGGAGTAGGTCAAATTTGGAGAGCTCAATCCTTGTAAAATCAGAGTCTACTGATGGGTATCGACCTTTGATACCTAGCTATCAATGCTTATACCTGGCGGTGATCATAATGAGTTAACAAAAGAGATTTCTGGATAAGGATTTGCTTAATTTTAGGACTCTGTTAGGTTAACTAGATTAGAATTCCATTAGGTTAACTAGATTAGGATTTGAAAATTCGAATGTATATAAATATGAGATGTATCCCTTGTAAAATGAAATATACCTTTCGATAGGGAACAAAATTTGGAGATTTGCTTGTAATGGTTGACGATCTCCATACTTTCATCCTGCTTACTAATCTTCTTCCCCAATTATACTTGTGCTTAGAATTTTTCTTATTTTCTACGTTAGTTTTTATTGCTTTTATAAATAAAATAGATTTTTTTTTCCTTTGTAGGTATGAGTTGCTAATTCAAGAAACATTTAAGATATAGATGAAGTTAGGCATTTCGAAATAACTTGTAAATCAAATCTTCTCTCTTCATACTTTCTAAAGATTAACTAATGAATTAATTCTAAAAACAATTTGTAAATATCATAATTTAATAGGTTATGATTAATGCTATCTTTTGATAGCTTATGCTTATTACGAATTTGGAGTTGGTACTTTCGTTTAAGAAATTAGTAGTCTATATGATTTTATCTAATTCAATTTTTTCATATTTTTGATAAATTATAGTAGAGTGCTCTCTTGATAGTAAATGCTTAGAAGAGAGATGATTTAATTTTATGATAAAAAGATGACTTTTTTTATTATGTTTCATAATAGTTCATAATAAAATAAAAGAGAGAAAATAGAGGATCATAATTATAATGATTGCTAAGAGGATTCAAACATCTTAGATTTTGCTTTCTAGATAATTAACTAAAACTCTTAACAAACCAACTTTCTCTAATTGACTTGTTAAATTAGGGTAAATGAGTGATAGCAAAAAAACTGGATATCCTTGTGGATTCGACCTGTAGTGCTACAACTATATGCTTTGCATTTTAGTAAAATTTAAACATCAGGTTCTTGGCGTCGTTGCTATAAATTGATGATATTTTCTTTTTTCTCACATTTTACAGGTTGATCGTGTGTGTTGAGTGTGTAAATTATTGAAGAATAGATACAAGAGTTCCAGAAGATCCTAAGGTGCAACATGAGATCTTTATGAAAATTCGAGACTCAAAATCCCAAGTTTTGCCGCTAGTCAGTGGCAATTGCTGCCAACCAGTGGCAGTAATGAACTTTTTGCTCCTAAAACTTTTTCCTATTTTCAGTTTTTAGCTTCCTAGTGTGTGTGTGTGTATATATATATATATATATATATATATATATATATATATATATATATATATATATATATAGAGAGAGAGAGAGAGAGAGAGAGAGAGAGAGAGAGAGAGAGAGAGAGAGAGAGAGAGAGAGAGAGAGAGAGGGGGAGGAGTCAGCCACTGTTTTGGTAAAGCCTATGGGATGCATCATATTTTTTTTGTCTTTTGTCGTGATCACCGGAGAAATATACGTAGTGCATGCATTTTGATTGTTGCATTTGATTACATTAATTCACTAATTCATCTAAGAGCACATTTAGAACCTAAAAAGATAAGTTGGGGATTTCTCAACCTAATAAGATAAGTTGGAGATTCCATTAATTCACTAATTCATACTACATTGTCAGTCTAAAGTTTTAAATAGTTAGACATCGACTCATAAGGATTTTCCATATATTGAGTCTAGGCTCCTACTTAGCGTGTCTAGATAGTGTAATTTTGATTTGGTTGAGTCAGAGACTCCTTCCACCTTTTCACCTCATCTATTAATTCTCGATTACTCCTTCGTTAATTATCGAGTCAAGGCCATCCATCCATTCCTTTATCATCTTGGTTTAAGTGAGCATGGATCCATGATAAATCCAGTTGTCTCATTAGATCAAATTTTATAATAAGAGAAAAGATTGATCTATCGATCCCAATCCTTCAGGATCGTTGTTATCCGATCCGCATCACATTGCCATCTCACATTGAACTCCCAGCAAATGAGAGTAACAACTATTAGCTTAAGCCACAATATATCTACATGATTTCGAAATTCAGTGGATATGATTCTAAGAATGTATATCTCTTTGTCAGTGGGTTTCAAAAAATATGTGTGATGATTAAACTACAACATCTATTTGAGGATGCGAATAAGTTTTGTTTCGTTCCCTGTGCCCTCAAGGACATGCTAAAAAGTGGTTGTATAGCAAGCCCACTAACTCCATTACTTCTTGGGACAAATTTATGATAATATTTCTTAAAAAGTATTGCAATGCCCTATTTTTTAGCTGCTTCTAAAAATTGAGAATGCTACTTAAAACTGCACTATCTTATCCAATAATCACAGGATCTTTGAATATAACTGTAACTACTATTACAACAGATGACTAATAGCATATTTAAGACTGAAGTTGTATTTCCAAAACAGAAGGTTGATTATATGAAAAGGGCACACTGTTTTAAATATGCACAATAAAAGAATAAAAAAAAGGAACAGTGTCCAATAAATTGAAATATGAACAGCATATACAAAATTATGATAGTATATCTAGCTCTTACTGACATGCGGCTTGATCAATGAAGTATGGATTTTCAACTAGTGCAGGCTCTCCTTCCACTTCCTCAAAACTTGGGTTCAAAATTCAGGAAATTAAACCCAGTAACACTTAAATGAAATAAAAGAGTATACTATCATAGTACGGGAGTTCAGTGTACGTAGACATACTCTTGTTAGTATTGGTCGTGAACATATAAATTTGGCATGTAAGCAAGCATAAACAAATTAATTAATTAATTAATAAGCATGATGAAACAATTATTTTATGTATCTTGATTATATATTCTATCGGTCTCAGTCAACATTCAAATTATTTATAAAAACGGTATAAATGGATAAGATAACGCTATTTTCTATTGTCGTATAAATGCCTGTATATATTCGAGTCTCGGTTTCAATCCCATGGCGCTGAACTATGACATACCATTAGGTACTCAATTCACACCCTACACTGTATTACAGTAACGGACATACCCTATTAGATACTAATTATCAATCAGTGATTCAGTATCACTCAAATCACTACAGTAAAAAATCTTGACTCTAACAATATAATAATTCTTATACAACATGGCTCTTATCCATCACATAGTTTCTCTCCATCCCCGAATTCATGATATATGATATACATAAGTTATAATGGCATCATGGCATAATTCACTCATTCACATATACATGTCCATTTTTATCACTCATGATATCATTAACAATTTGTTACTGGATCATGTATACATAATATTACTATATTTCATTCTCCTGTCATGTCACTATACTCACTATCATATCCATCATATGTCATTCGTGTTAGTGCAATATATCGTTTACAAATAAGTATCGCATGACATGCTACACTATGAGATTAAATTAGAAGATTTAGTCTATTAACCCTACCAATCACCTTACAAATCATACTTTTTTCCTCATTGATTTTAGGAAATTTGAGCTATACTTAATATTAATCAGGCATAGCAAAACATGTCCATGATAGGGTAATATATGAACTTTTAATTAATTGATGAGTAAAATACTTACTTGATAATATTTACTATACGAAGTATATATTAATTCTTTTATGTTTTTTAAAATTTGTAACTTTTATATATATTTCAAAAAATATCTTAATCACGACGTCAAGGAAATCCAACATAGGCCGATGCACTGGGACTTCACACGAACACTTGTTATGGGCACTTGTCACTTTCAGTTCTTTTTTTTATTTATTTTTTTTTACAAAACTCCACTGTAGCTCATTTTTTTTTCTTTTTTTTTTCTTTTTTTTTTCTACTAAGCTCCGTTACAGTTAGGCATATTTAATACATTTATTATCCCTTTTCAATCAGCCCATATCCTATAACTTTTTTTTCGGCCCACTGTAACCCATTAAATTCAGCCCATCAAATTTTTTCTTTTTCTCTTTTTTTTTTCGTTTTTCAGTGAACTATAGCCCATTAAATTCCTTTTTTTTTTTCTTTTCTATGGTCTAATTCTGTAATATAGAACAATTATAGAAATAAG
The DNA here is from genome assembly GCA_036321105.1 of Dracaena cambodiana. NCBI lineage: Eukaryota > Viridiplantae > Streptophyta > Magnoliopsida > Asparagales > Asparagaceae > Dracaena > Dracaena cambodiana. Next base: position 17,728,806 of record JAYEPQ010000004.1, on the reverse strand, counting down.
TTTAAATTATAAATTTATTTCTAAAAATCCTAATAACATAATTATAGAATTTCTTTTGTATTGAATCAATAACAAAAATGCCAATGAGACTTAGTTCAAGTGACATCACCTCTCTCCAATTTGCGAAAGGTTCTGAGTTCAACTCCCAGTGGAGACTCAATTTGGATAATGTTGTCAAAAAATATGTGTGTGTGAATTTGATTAGCAAAAAAAAAAAAAATCAAGAACAAAAATAAATATGACAAATAGTATACATAAGTTTTTTTTTTTTAATACAAAACTTATGTGAAATGATACATTTGGAATCCATTACTTAGTTGCGTTTAATTTCAATAATCTAAATTGTTGAAAGCAAAATCATGATTATTTAAAAAAATCATAATAAATTCTAAAAAAAAGGAAACAAGTTACTTGCTTTTTTTTATTTCTAACAGCTAAAGAATTTCCTTTAATTCAAGCTAGCTCTCCAACTAGACGTGGGAGGGACGGCGAGAAGAATTTTTTTTCTCCTCTTCTTCTCCGCCTGGTTTTGCCTTTTATGTAGAAGGAAGTTTAATTAATAATTTTAATGCATGATATGGTATCAACACATAAGACATCTATGAACCACATGGCTACTCCTTATTCCATGTTAATTAGATGTTGATGCTTAGCACTAATTTGTGCTTAGGTCGGTTGAGGTGGGCTTTTGAAGCAAACTAAGCAAACTTTAACTTCTCTTTCTTTTTTTTTAAATTTAAATTATTATTTTATTAATTACGGCGTTTTACGATCTCCTAAATTTACCAATTTAATGCAGGACATATTACTCAATAAGAGAGACACTACAAAATTGTTTGTTTGTCATTTCGATATCTAGAATAAATAAAATTAAATTAAAAAATAATTAGAAGAATAATTTAATATTATTAAGTTAGCAAATTTGAAAATATGTTTTGGGCTTACAAGGAAAATTTCTAAAAATCATGAATATTAAAAAAACTAATAAGCGCAAAGATTGAATATCATTTGGAGTTACAGATTTAAAATTACTCCACCAAAATTTATTTTAGTATCCAAAATTGACTTCGGTGGTCTTATTCAGCACGACCGGATTCAAAAGAAGAATATGAATAGCATGAAATTTGGAATATTACAAGTATTATTCCATACATAAGACAATAAAATTTTGAAACACCATCAATCAATTCCAGCAAATATTGAGAGAATTTTTTTGGAAATATCTAGAATGGTTTAAGGACTTAGTAGCTTTATACTTCTACTATGCAATAGAAAAATGGAGGTTGTGCAAACTATGTACGAAGGTCTTAATTACACTTCTAAAACTTTTCTTGAGAGTAGGTGTTAGGAGTTTATTTGGAAAAATGAGAAAGAAGTGTTAGAATTTCTTAGGGACTTATCTTGGATGACTATGCAGCAGGAGAATCCCGCTAAAAAGACTAGTGTTTCGACTTTGACGAATATGGGTGGTCTCCACAACCTAAATAGTTTTATAGCTGGCGATATTAAAATTGTGACCTTTATGAGGAGAATAGTGATATTGAAAGTCTCTAGTAGTCCCCAAATTCATCTAGTGAACCAATTGCAACATCCAACATGTTTTAATTGTGGTATTCCAATCATGTTAAGAAGGATTGTCTACTATTAGTGAACCCTATGGGTCCCATGCCTGAATAAGCCAATATTTTATATTTAAAACCTATAAATAATCTATATGTTCTGACATACAATCCTAACTGAAGATACCATACAAATCTTTCATATAGTCAAGTCTCCCCTCAACATGCACTCTCTAGTAAGTTCTCAAGGCCATGTAAGTGTATAGTAACACCAAAATACTATTAACACTGTGAACAAATAAGTTAGACCCTCTGTAGTAAATTTTGTATCCACAGTAAGGGTGATCAAGGCAAACAGTTAACTTCATTTGGGAAGTATGTAAAGAATCTTCTCAATACTACTATCAACCTAAACACACATATGCAAAATTTAATAAAAGTGTATACTGAATTCATATAACAGACAAACCAACAACTTCTTAGAAATACCTAGTTGACAAGAGTTTAGAGTAACAGGTTGAACAGTTAGTCACGTAGCTGAGTGAGCGAAGGCAAAGCCCCTTTCTAAACCACCTTATGACAAATCTCAACTCTTACTCATCTCAGTCTGTTCCATTATATTTCATCATTATAATTCCATACACACACTCTAATAATCTAGAAAAAATTTTGACAATAGTATAGCTATACCTCCTGATCCCACTCATATTATTCCGCAAGCTGCATCATTATCTCTTCTCTTATCTTTTCCACATACATCTCCATCACCTCCTTCGTCATCACATCCTTAATTTGATGAACATATTGTTGGTATATATGTTCCTTCTATATATTGTATATGTGGAGGTTACTAATTCTCTGGTTGACAATTGAAGTATACAGATATATTTTAGATTAACACAAGAGGGCAGATTTGTAGTTAACAGATTTACTACACAGAATTGCTACTGTTATCTTACAGGAAATTAATTCTGTAATTAGGTTTCAGTGTTCTATACTCAAAACAGAAATAAATTTGGAGAAGAAGAATTATGGATTATTTAATCTCTATATTTCCGTTTTAAATTAGAAGAAAACTGTTTACAGAGAAAACTATCTAATTATTTTTCCTTCTTTATCTAGTTTACTTAACCTAAAGTGAATAAAGAAGAAACTGAATTATGAAAAACCTGTTTCAGATACTTGCAGGAAAACTGGAAGACCACTGGAAGATGACAGGAAGTAGATTGGATGAAGATCGAGACTAGTGTTGGACACTATCTCCTTAAAATCGATTCGTCCTCCACTGTTTGCTTCTGGATTTCTTGGACGTCGATCTCTCAGGATACAACGATCGATCTGCAGAGGGAAGGAAGCTGCAATCCCTCTGCTCTGGCGAATCTGATAGAGGTTCTCTCTGGTTTATGTAATGCAGGACTGGAGACTTATTGAATGGAATTGAACAGAGCTCTTCTGTAGACAGAAATTCTGGAACTTCTGTCTGCAGAAGAAGAAATGAAACAGAAAAGAAAAAACGTATGAATGAAACTCTGAACCCAGACCCTATTTATAGATTTTCAACAGTCGCAACGGTTGGGTTTTCAACAGTCGCAACAGTTGGTCGTTTCAACAGTTGTGACCGTTTAACGGCAACCGTTGACGGCGGCTGATGACTGTTGGACCGCCGACCGTTGGACTTCAACGACTCTTGACTGACGGGCGGGTGCAGGTCGAATCCATTCAAATCTGAACCCAATAGAGGCAACCCGAATCCAATAGCACCAAAAATCAAAGGCTCCTCAGCGAAGTGCAAAGTGCGCCTCTAAAGCGCCCTAAACGCCCATTCGCCCTCGCACACGCGCGTGCGTGTGCGCGTGCGGGCGGTGCGTAGCACCACCCGTGGTGCTCAAGGTTTTTCTCTTCTTACATAAGCAAAGTAATGGAACAAGTTACCATATATAAACTCACATCCTTACAATTCTCTATCCAATGTGGGACTATCTTTTCATCTTCCCTTTTTGTTCCTTTGCTATGTACTCAACTTTTGAAGCCAATTTCAATTCACTTAATTCATTTAATTTGAACTAGTGAATTGGCTAAATTTAAGGATCAAATTAGTGAATGAATTCAACAATCCCCCACATGAATGAAATGGCTTAGACTCTAATGCAAATAACCAGAAAGTGTAATAGAAAGTTACCGCATCGGGAGAGGTAGCTTTTGGCTTTGAACCTTGCCTAGTGAAATATTATCGAGTTTACTTGCTAACCAGTGAACACGATGTTTTTGAACTGTTCAGCTTTTGATGTAAACTAAGACAATAATATTCACACGACTTCTTTCAACTTTATCAGATTCTATGTTGTGTCCATTTTGGCCTTGGACAACCTGGTAATTCTGTGAGTGCTCTTAGAGAACTTAGCCTTTCTCATTCTCATAGAAGCGGCCCCTTCTCACTCACATAGGTGATCTCTTATCAAGAGTATCCTGCCATACTCCACTTAGATTTCTAAGATATAAGGATCATTAAAAGCTTAGCTTATTCTAACACATTGCAGGTAATCACTATTTTACCATAGAAATGAGATAGGAAATATTTTTCCTCAGTGATTCGAATTCTTTCGAGTTCCCCCACAATTCGGTTGTCCCTTTGAACCTAGATCTTGGGATCTCCAGTCAGCTAGGTTGGGTTGCCATTATGGAGTTACTCTTTAGTAGGCTGTAATCCCATTCCCCTCGATAACTTATATACTTGATATCTAGTCAAGCCTTTTGTTAATGGATCTGCAATATTATCTTTTGATTTTATATAATCAAGAGATATTATTCCATTTGTAAGCAACTGTCTTACAGTTTCATGCCTACGACGTATATGTCGTGACTTTCCATTATATAATACATTTTGTGCCTTCCAATTGCTGATTGATTATCGCAATGGATGCATATTGCTGACACAGGTTTAGGCCACATTGGAATATCTTCTAAAAAGTTTCGAAGCCATTCTGCTTCTTCTCCAGCTTTTTCTAAAGCTATAAATTCAGATTCCATAGTGGATCTGGCTATACATGTTTGTTTAGAAGATTTCCAAGAGATGGCTGCACCTCCAACAGTAAAGATATATCCACTTGTGGATTTGATGTCTTTTGAATCGGTAATCCAGTTAGCATCAGTGTATCCTTCTATCACTGCTGGATATCTAGTATAGTGCAGCCCATAATTAGTAGTGTACCTCAAATATTTGAGTACTCTAACTATTGCTTTCCAGTGGTTCTCCCCTGGATTACTTGTAAACCTACTCAGTTTGCTTACTGAGTATGCAATATCATGTCTTGTGCAGTTCATTAAATACATAAGACTGCCAATGATCTGAGAATATTCTAATTGTGATATACTAGCACCTATATTCTTTGTAAGATGTAGACTCATATCTACAGGTGTCTTAGCTATATCAGTATTTTTCTTGTCAAATTTTTCGAGTATCTTCTCGATATAATGTGACTGGGATAAGATATATCTATCAGATGTCTTGGAGATTTTAACACCAAGAATAATATCTGCAATAACTAAGTCTTTCATATCAAATTTCCGTGTTAACATGATTTTTACTTCCTTAATTAGAGCCACCGTGCTACCGGTGATAATCATGTCATCCACATATAAACATATAATGACATAGTTGTGCATATCCCCTTTTACATATACACATTTATCGCATTCATTATAGCGAAATCCATTTGACAACATAACTTAGTCAAACTTCTCATGCCATTGTTTAGGTGCTTGTTTAAGTCCATAAAGAGACTTAACAAGTCTACACACCTTCTTTTCTTTACCTGGAACTACAAACCCTTCAGGTTGTTCCATGTAGATTTCTTCATCTAATTCACCGTTTAAAAATGCTGTTTTTACATCCATTTGATGAATCTCAAGATTATATAATGCTGCAAAAGTAATTATTAATCTTATGGATGTTATTCTTGTTACAGGTAAATATGTATGAAAATAATCTAAACCTTCCTTTTGTCTATAGCATTTTACCACAAGTCTAGCTTTGTATTTATCTATAGACCCATCAGGTTTTATCTTTCTCTTGAAGATCCATTTATAACCTAATGGTTTAGTTCCCGGAGGAAGATCCACAAGTTCCCAGGTGTGATTTTGAATAATTGATTCAATTTCACTACTTACTGCTTCTTTCCAAAAAGGAGCTTCAGGAGTAGACATAGCCGCTTTATAAGTTTGAGGTTCTTTTTCTAATATATATGTTAGAAAATCAGGACCAAATGTTTTAGTAACTCTGGCCCTTTTGCTTCATCTACATTCATCCTCATTAGTTTTATTTACAGAATCAGATTCTGTATCTCTTATAATTTCATCACAAGTCCTTTTCGGAGAACTTGATCATGTTCTTTACTAGGTAATACATTCTCAAAGAATACAGCATTCCTAGATTCAAAAATAGAGTACTTATGTATCTCTGGATGATCAGAGTTAAAGACAAAGAAACGATAAGCACTGCTATTACGCGCATATCCAATGAATATACAATCAATAGTTTTAGGTCCAATTTTAGTCCTTTTCGGAGTAGGAATTGCAACCTTAGCTAGACACCCCCACACTCTTAAGAATTTATAATTAGGTGCTCGACCTGTCCATAATTCATAAGGTGTTTTATCAAGTTTCTTTTGGGGTATTTTGTTGAGAATATAATTGGCAGAAAGCAGAGCTTCCCCCCACATGTTCTGGGGTAAATCAGAACTTATTAACATGGCATTCATCATTTCTTTTAAAGTTCTGTTCTTACGCTCAGCAATTCTATTTTGCTGTGGAGTGTAAGGAGCAGTTATTTGATGTATAATACATGTTCTGCACAAATTTGTGCAAATGGTGACTCATATTCACCACCTCTATCACTTCTTAGCATTTTTATCTTTTTGCTAAGTTGATTCTCAACTTCATTTTTGTATTGTATAAACATTTCAATTGTCTCATCTTTTGTTCTAAATAGATATACATAACAATATCTAGTACAATCATCTATAAACGTAATAAAGTACTTCTTTCCACCTCTAGTTTGAATAGATTTTAAATCACATACATCTGTATGAATTAATTCTAAAGGTTCAGTACTACGTTCTATAGAGTGAAATGGAAGTTTAGTCATTTTTGATTCAACACATGTTTCACATTTATTTTCAAAGTTTATATTGAAATTAGGCAACATATTCAAATTTATTAATCTTTGTAAAGTATAATAATTAACATGTCCTAATCTATCATGCCAAATAAAAGGTGACTCAGTCATATAAGCAGAAGAATCAATTTTATTGATAACCTTAGGAGCAATGGTCATTACATTTATTTTAAACAGACCATTGGTCATATACCCCTTGCCTACATATACACCATTCTTTGTGAGTACAAATTTATCAGACTCAAATACAAGCCTAAAACCTTTCTTACTCAAGACTGAACCAGAGACCAGATTCTTGCGGACATCTGGTACATGAAATACATCAGTAAGAGTAAGTTCTTTCCCCGAAGTCATCTTCAGTACAATGTTGCCTCGTCCTTCAACCTTGGAGGTTGCAGAGTTACCCATGTAGAGTAGTTCTCCTTCCACAGAATCATATGTGGAGAACATCCACTTGTTGGCGCAAATGTGGCGAGTGGCTCCAGTGTCCACCCACTATTATTTAGAGTTGCCACCAACTAGGTTAATCTCTGAGACAACAGATGTACAATTTACATCTACATTTGCACAAAGATTTTCTTCTTCGGCCAAATGTGCATTATGATGCTTCTTCTTCTTCTTCGAAGAATCTGGTGCCTTTTGCACACGGCAGTCCTTTGCACGATGTCCAGACTTGTCACAGTTGTAGCACTTGCCATTGAATCTCTTCGAGTTACCACTCTTAGAGTCTTCACCATTGTGCTTTCTCTTCCTGTCATTAGACTTTATTGGAATTTTCCATAATATTAGCTTTAGAAACATTGTATGGATTTCCAATTTTCTTTTCAGAAAGGCGGTTATCTTCTTCAATCCTCAATCGTACAATTAGATCTTCAAGTGTCATTTCTTTTCGTTTATGCTTTAGGTAATATCTAAATTCTTTCCTAGATGGTGACAATTTTTCAATTATTGCAGCCACTTGAAAAGATTCACTAATAGTCATACCTTCAGCATGAATTTCATGAATGATCACTTGAAGATCTTGTAGTTGGTTGATTACATTTTTAGAATCAACCATTTTATAATCCAGAAGCTTACCGACTACATATTTCTTAGAGCCGGCATTTTCTGTATTATATTTCTTGTCTAAGGACTCCCAGAGTTCCTTAGCAGTAGCAACTGATCTATATACATTATACAGTATATTGTCCAAACCATTGAGGATATAGTTCTTACTCAAGAAGCCCGCATGTTTCCATGCTTCAACCGCCTTCACAGATTGTTGATCATTTTCAACAAGAGTAGGCACAGTCTCCTTCAAGTACTTGGCCAGATTCATTGTAGTGAGATAGAACAACATTTTCTGTTACCATCTCTTAAAATCTGAGCCACTGAACTTCTCTGGTTTCTTGTACTGGCTTGAAGGCACAGTTGGAGTAACCATGACAGGAGTTATCACAGTGGACATATCAGATGTAGTGGCCATCTACAAATATTAAATTTATCTATCTTAATGTCTTGTAATAAATTTTAACTTTATAATAAAACTGAAAAACAATTCAACACTCCAAAACAGAAATTAACTATTCTTTTTCTAGAAGTAATTAAGATTACTAGTGATTGATGACAGTATTTTAATCTAAAACGAAATATCAGCTTAAAGATTAAATACTATTATAATAGAGTTCTAATTGATAACAGTACTCTAATTGATGGTATTTTGACAGAATTCAAAAAATCAGTTTTAAGAATGCAGGTTCTAAACAAAAATGTTTAAACTGTATTCTTAAAAATTAATCTAAAACAAGTACGAAGATCGATTTTAAGAATGTAGGTTCAAACTAAAAATGTTTAAACTGTATTCTTAAAAAGTTAATCTAAAACATGCAATAATCGATTTTAAGATTGTTGGTATATATGTTCCTTCTATATATTGTATATGTGGAGGTTACTAATTCTCTGGTTGAAGATTGAAGTATACAGATATATTTTATATTAACACAAGATGGCAGATTTGTAGTTAACAGATTTACTACACAGAATTGCTACTGTTATCTTACAGGAAATTAATTCTGTAATTAGGTTTCAGTGTTCTGTACTCAAAACAAAAATAAATTTGGAGAAGAAGAATTATGGATTATTTAATCTCTATATTTCCGTTTTAAATTAGAAGAAAACTGTTTACAGAGAAAACTATCTAATTATTTTTCCTTCTTTATCTAGTTTACTTAACCTAAAGTGAATAAAGAAGAAACTGAATTATGAAAAACCTGTTTCAGATACTTGCAGGAAAACTGGAAGACCACTGGAAGATGACAGGAAGTAGATTGGATGAAAATCGAGGCTAGTGTTGGACACTATCTCCTTAAAATCGATTCGTCCTCCACTGTTTGCTTCTGGATTTCTTGGACGTCGATCTCCCAGGATACAACGATCGATCTGCAGAGGGAAGGAAGCTGCAATCCCTCTGCTCTGGCGAATCTGATAGAGGTTTTCTCTGGTTTATGCAATGCAGGACTAGAGATTTATTAAATGGAATTGAACAGAGGTCTTCTGTAGACAGAAATTCTGGAACTTCTGTCTGCAGAAGAAGAAATGAAACAGAAAAGAAAAAACGTATGAATGAAACTCTGAAACCAGACCCTATTTATAGATTTTCAACAGTCGCAACGGTTGGGTTTTCAACAGTCGCAACAGTTGGTCGTTTCAACAGTTGTGACCGTTTAAAGGCAACCGTTGAGGGCGGCCGGTGACTGTTAGACCGCCGACCGTTGGACTTCAACGACTCTTGACTGACGGGCGGGTGCAGGTCGAATCCATTCAAATCTGAACCCAATAGAGGTAACCCGAATCCAATAGTACCAAAAATCAAAGGCTCCTCAGCGAAGTGCAAAGTGCGCCTCTAAAGCGCCCTAAACGCCCATTCGCCCTCGCACATGCGCGTGCGCGTGCGGGCGGTGCGTAGCACCACCCGTGGTACTCAAGATTTTCCTCTTCTTACATAAGCAAAGTAATGGAACAAGTTACCATATATAAACCCACATCCTTACAATCCTCTATCCAATGTGGGACTATCTTTTCATCTTCCCTTTTTGTTCCTTTGCTATGTACTCAACTTTTGAAGTCAATTTCAATTCACTTAATTCATTTAATTTGAACTAGTGAATTGGCTCAATTTAAGGATCAAAATAGTGAATGAATTCAACACATATTTCTAAATCGAAATCTCCATATATAAATCGGCTCAAGAAGTCTTATTTCCAAGTAGAGAAGATTCTCGAAACATCCCAACAGGTGAATGCCAACATTCCAGTACTTGACACTATTCAACAGATTCTCTCTTATACTAAATTCTTTAAGAATTTATACAGCAAGAAACAACCTAGAAACGTTCAAGAGAAAGTTTCTCTTGTTGCTAACATATTCCAAATCCTCTTGAACTCTTTACCTGCGAAGTACAAAGATTCAGATTCCTTCACAATCCGATGCATAATTGAGAATACTACATTGGAGGGGAAAGGATGTATAGGAGTTTTGAAAAATAGGATTTGTGTTTTATATTAAAATAAAGAGTGTATCTGATATGAAACATGACTTGAAAATTGATAATTTATAGTCACTATTGAATATGTGTTATATGTAGCAATCAGTGTATTTCCTTTGTGGGATCCATCTCTTTTTCTTCTATTTGTTTTACTATAAGATTTCAGCAAAATGTAGTAAAACTTTAGCAAAATACTGCAGCCAAACTGGTCGCAACAAATACTGCAACACTTTGCTATAGTTGCAGTTAATAATTAATTTTATAGCTTTTGTTGCAAAATTGCATGAAATGAAATAAAGAAAAATTCCATGTCCCTACTAGTTTATGCAACCAAACAGCCCCAATATCTAAATTAAGCATATATATTTTTGTTGCATTCGAGGGTGTACCCTGAATAGCAATTATAATGCAGGGATTCAAACTATAGATTTGCCAATTTAATTTTAGAATCCATGCTATGGAACACATTTCGGGAAATTCTAAATGGGCACCCCACTTGACTTAATGAGCACTATTTGCCCCCGTGCTGCTCATCACTTTACCATAGGGTGCTGCTCATCACTTTACCATAGGATGCGGTGCTGACTAATATAAGTGTCGTGTCCATTTAGAATTTTCCCACACATTTCGCATTCGGGTTTCGGACAATCAAACCCTAATAGCCCGAGCCCGACTGGGGAGTTTCTAGAGGGGCACACTATTTTTCCTAGTGAGCCCACTTAAAAACTTCATCTATGTTACAAACTTATCATTGATTTTTTTGAACTAAAATACCCCTTTTTTCAATCTCTCCTTCCATTATCTTATCAAATTACAGAATAGTTAACCCAAAAAAAAAATCCAAAACCTACAACTATTCCATCAAATCTTTTTCTATGTTAAATTATCTCACAAATTAAATTTGAAAATTGATTTTATTAGACTTTTACTTACTCAAAAACCCTAAAAATAGTGCGGCTTGAAAAAATTATGAACCCAAAATAAACTCAAAGTCCGGACTGATAGTCCGGACCGTTCAATTTCCGTCCCGACTGGAAGTCCGGACAGTAGTCTTCTCAAATTACAGAAGTGGTGTTGTCCGGACTTCTAGTGCGGACAGTAATTTTTTGTCCGAAGTGTACACCCTGGACAGGAGATAAGCGTCACTATAAATAAGTCTTTTTTCGTCCCATTGAACATGTAATCATTATAGTATAGTGGTGAGTATTTTTACCACTCACACGAGCGCCTTGGGTTTTATTCTCGACAAATGCATATTCCTTTTTACTTTATTTTATTTTTCCAAATAAATAATATTTTCTCCCAACTAAGCAAATTTTATTCGATTTAGTTTCCATTTCTCTTCGATTCGGTTTTTTCGAAATTGATAAATATTTACATATGCTCGCCACCATGAACAATAAGGAACAAATACAAAGAAAAAGATATTGTATAATAGATTACCACCCACATCATATTAATATCTTTCAACACAAAATAGAGTGCAGACCAGTGCGTAATATATCATGTCTCGTACAAGTTGAGATTTTTGGACGCAAAGCAAGTTCATAGATATAATCTCGAGTCATTCTAAAAGAAGGAATCTGATCATTTTAAGAGTCTATTACTTCAGACTAAGAATATCATTTGCAACATTCTGAAGCAATATCATTTGCATTCCGAATCGAAACAAGAATATCGCTAGATTTTTCAATAAAGATTAGGCCTTTATTTAACATAATCTGTTAACATACAAGTATTATATGTCGAAGTTTTAAAACATACAATATTTTCTCTTAATAAGAAAGGCATTGCTACGTCTAGGCACACCTGTTCCGTCTAGCCTCAAATGCATACACTCGTCCTCAAGGACATAATATTTGCTGCAAATCTTGTCCATGTGCGGCCGGGCTGGGTCTTCCGCCACCACCTGTGCAGTGGTTGATGGTGTATGTTGGTTTGAGAGTGGTTGATCGTAAAATTATTTCAATCACTCCGACATCTATTCTGCCAATACAAAATAAAATTCATATCAAAACATACATTATTATTCACAATTAGCGTTTGACTAATCTATTTAGATACGATTCTCTCAACAGATATGATGTGAAAAAAAATTGTATATTTAGATTATTTTCTTCTCTCTTTATATTTCATTTTATACAGAATCATCTATAAAACCATCTCTCTACTATCAGATGGTTTTTTCAAACGGATTTTTCTTTTTTATTTGAATTCTTTCAAACGGATTTTTCTTTTTTATTTGCATTCTGTATCATTTTCCATGAATCCTAATTTATTTTTCATGAAAATTTTAATTTTCCTAAAGAATTAATGGAATTTTGCATATTTTACAACTAGCATTACAATATTTTAATTTTTCATTAATTATAATCAAAGTATAAATTGTGAGATACAATTATAAAAAGAATGAATTATGAGGTAATTTAGGTAATTTATAAAAAAATTTATTTATGATCAAAAATCCTCCACTTCAAAAACTCCAATGCTCCATCCTCAATTTTATTATCAAAACCCCTCCACCTACTCCTCTTCCTCCCCTCTTCCTCTTCTCTAACTCAACAAGACCACTAAATCCAAATACCTCTCATTCTTTGCTCCAAAAAAAAAGACCAAAAATAAAATTAAAAATTTACTAAAAAAGGAAGAGATCTCATACACCTCGACCTAAGAAGCAACGGCGGGGCAACGGGCGAGCGGCGTGGGCTGGATCACCGATGGCGACAGTGGATCAGCGGTGGCGATGGCCTAATCGAAGAGAGAAAAAAAAAAAATTGGACGAAGAAGGAGCTAGGGAAGGGAAGGAGGAAGAGAGGAGTTGATTTTTTGAATTGGAGATTTGGCCGATTCTAGAATGGAGAGGTGAGAGAGAAGAATGGAGATGGGGGTAGAAGGAAGGGAAAAGTGTGAGAGAAAGAGAGTGAGGATAGTAACGAGATATTTGGTATACTCACCAGAAAAACTCTCTTTTAAAAAAAGAGGGTGGGCTCACCGAAAAACTGGGCTCACTGGAAAGAATGGTGTGCTCCTTTGGATACTCCCCCGGCTGGAGCGCTGCGTGTGAGCACGAGCATCCACAATCACCCTAAGCCCCGCTGGCTGCTGCCCTGTTCTCTCTCTATTCAACCAGTTGCTTTCAAATTCCTGCGATCGATCTTGATGTTAATCCCCATTTCGATTCCCCAATAACTAATCCAAAACCCTTGCAACTCTCTCTCTCTCTCTCTCTTTCTCTCGTAGTTCGTCCGAGTTCATCCCAACAATGTTTTCGAGATGGAGTAGAGCGGCATCTCACATCTCCAGCGTCGGATTGGAAAAGCGAATGGGATCTTATCTGTTTGGTCGAAGTTTTTCCACAGTCGCCGCCGCCGCCGCCAAACAGCCTAGCAAGCCCGAGGAAAAACAGCCTAGCAAGCCCTCGACCCCCAAACAGCCTAGCAAGCCCGAGGTTTGATTCTATCAGCTCTAATTTGATTTGGGTTTCGTTTAGGTTTTTTGGCACAATATGTGAATTTTTTTCCTTGCAACTCGCCTGTAGTTTTTGTAAGGTGTTCAGATTATGGGTAGGGATGCTAATTGGCGCGTCCACCACGAGGCAATTTTTGGCTTGCCTTTGAATTAAAATTAAAATTTTTATTTTTCTAATTCAAAATTTTAACCAGGTCAAACCTGCCCATTCCCATCCCTAATTATATGCCGAGGTTAGAACATTAAATTTATTCAACTATTTTGATTTCAATTGGATAAATCAATTTGGCAGTACTAAGACAGATTGATAGTGTTAAAGAGGACACTCAAGGAAATTGAACATCGATATAGTCGAAATGGCCAGAGATCCCTTAATTACAACAGATTGCATTAGTTGCAATGTTAAAATGTTGACCAATTGCAGGTTTTAGTAAATGCTTCTGTTGTCAAATGGTATTTTTGGACAATGTTTCTCTCAACAATAAAAATCCTCTTTTTAATGATTTCTGTTGTCAAATAGTCTATTGTCTCGTTTGCTCATTTTGTGAGAATTTTTGAACAATGGTACTCCAACTATAAAAATCTTTTCCTTAATGGTTTACCAATGCAAAGACTTTTGGATAGTATGTATCATAAAGTATGTTTCTTATCCCCGAGGAAAAAGCAAGAACTTCCATTGACCAAATGAAGCTATTAACATTGATTTGGCTATTAAAGTCCTTTACAAATTTTGTAGATTAAAACCAATAATATTCTCAGTTTCTGATGTAGGACGAAAGCAAAATTAGGGTTTGATGGTGGAAAAATTGGGAATTTGGGAAGCAAAAGAAAATAGAATTTTTGTAGAAATTTGAAAAAAAAAAATAAAAGTAACAAAGATTAATTTGGTCTTCAGCACCTAGGTGATCTCTCACTCACTCGCAATAAATCTATGAAGAGAGAATTTAATGATTGATTTGGGAACCCAGCTAGGCAAATACACTCTCAACGAATCCACGTAAAGAGATTTTAATATGTGATTCTTATGCGAGAGCAATTTCACAAATTTTTAAAATCCGACATATAAGGCGTATTTATAAAAAAAATCCCAATCAATAATCAATAACGATAAGAATCTAATAAAACTCAAATTCTATCTAAAAATTCTATCTAAAACAAACTCTATCCAATGGTCTTATCTTATTTTCATTAATTCTCTCCGATTTTGAAGCGTTCATCTCCGATAAATGTGGAGATTAGAATATCAAATATGTCTGAGTTGAACTGACCAACATCCTCACACAAAGTATCTCAATCGGGTCATGGTGGTGGTCGAGAAACTTTTCGTCTTTAGATGTTGTAAAGCCTCGGATAGCACCTATGTAGGCAGGAAATAGCTATGTCCCAAAAATGAATATCTCCATCCATAAGCTTGAAAATGTTCCCTTCAAGTGGTTTAGGTGCTTTCCCATACATGACACAACATTGATATACTCATCCATTGCTCCAACAAATGGCCTCGCAAATATCTTTTCCAATTTAGTAACATTAAGAATATCCTTCTTCAAACCGTCCTTAAAGGCTTGACATTTTTTGGAAGGCGGGGTTGATGAAGAAGCAATGTCCTTGATAATCTCCCTTTGATACTCAAACATTTAGAAATGCTCCCTCTCAAATCCAAGTTAGTAGTCGATAATTCGTTTGGTTGCTGAGGTGGAAGAGATGGAACATTCTTACTAAGATTTGAAAAGGATGCCAATAATGATGTTTCATCATCAGCTGATTGCTCCCTCGATCCAGTCTCAAAAGTAAGTTCTTTCATGGGTACATCCTCTGCATCTGCATGTGAAGAGACAAAACCTGGGTAGTTGTATTTGAAAGTTGTTGAAAAATATAAGCATACTTCCTTGGCAAGCTGAAAATACACATTCCTTCCAGTGAGAATGACATTGGAATTTTTCTCCACGGTCTTTCCATTAACTTGTACAATGACTTTACTTCCCGAAATTTCACATGAAGCAATTGATGCACCACTTTGCTCCTCAAAACTTTAGTTTGCAAAGAATTGTGCTGATAGATCCTTAAGCCGCAAATTGCAGTTTCGGCTATGTCCAATAGTGAATAGTGAATTGTGGACCGTAGGAGGATGAAGGTTCTCAGAAGACTGAGAAAGATGCTTGCTCATGTAACTACCATATCAGGCTGCGACTGAGAGCAATGCGAGGACAATTCTGGATGGGCGGAGAGGGGTGGCGGAGGGCGCATAGCGGAGGCGCCAAGGGTGGCGATGACGAGAAGTCAGGGATGCTGCAGGTTGTTGATAGAGGAGAGAGTTGTAGCGACCGGAGTTGCGGGGTTGTTGTGGTTCGCTGGTTGCGGAGGAAGATGTGGCAGCGCGTCTAATGTTGCGGGGTTGCCTCTGGGGGTTGTTGTTGTCGGAGGTGTTTAGATCATTAGATAGTGTTAATTTTATATAGGGATTTTAGATAAAGCTTCTATAAATCCTTTTCTTTACCCCTAGAATATATGGTTGTGCATGTTTTGTGCATGATAATTTTCTAAATAACGCTAAATTGGATAAAAAGCTCTTAACCCTAGTTTTTAAGGTATTCTAGAACTCAAAAGGGCTACAGATGCTACTATCCCCATTTAAATTAATTTATAATCTCTACGGATGTTACTTTCTTTGACTCTAGCCCTATTTCAGTTATGAGTCATCTCAAAATCAGTGCGTTTTTCCCCTTTAGAGCCTGAAGATGAGTATATTTCTTCTTGTTCCTCATGCTAAAAATTATATTCAGCCGTCATTAAGTTCTGCAGATCCAGAGTCATTACCACTAAGACATTGTGGACCAACTGAAGTGTATACAATGCAAACTTAGCAGCACATCAACCTTCAATACCTATTCTAGTTATCTCTGTTGCTTTTGTTCCACCTTTATTGGATTCTATGTTGCTCCAGGTGAACCTCTACTTTTGATCTTGATCTACCAATTGCTTTTCGTAAAGAAACACGAAGTTGCACTTCTCATTGTTGTATAAGTTTGTTTCTTATGTTCATTTATCCAAGTCTTACAATTCTTTTATCTCTTCGTTAGATTTTCATTCTATGTCCAAGTTTTATCAGAAGCTGTGTCACATCCATATTGGAAGAAAGCTATGATAATGACTTTTGAGCCAAATGAGTCATGGGACTTGGTTCATCTTCCAATTGGACGTTGTTGCGTGTACATGGTAAAGTTGAATCCAAATGGTTCCTTAGCACATCTCAAAGCACGATTGGTGGTTAAGAGTTATTCACAAAAGTATGGCGTTGATTATCATGATACTTTCTCTCATGTGATAAGGATGACAAATGTACTGATTCTTATTTCTCTCAATAATACATATACTTTGCATCATCTAAACATCAAGAATGCATCCATAGTGTCCTTGATAAGGTGTACATGGAGTAACTATCTAGATTTGTTGCTAGGGGGTAGGAAAGGTGTGTAAATTTAAGAAATTATTTTATGGGCAAAAATAGTCATCTAGGGCTTGGTTTGGGAGATCTGCTATGATTTTGCAAGAGTTTGGACTTCATCACTTGGTCTTTTTCTGTGTACCCAAGGGAAAAAGGACTTTATTGGTTATTTATGTAGATGTCATTACTATTACCAGACATAAAGTTAATCACTTTACCTTTGCAACTATGTTGTTATTTAAATTTTCATAACTTCTGTATTTCACGATCGAGTAAAGCACATTAAAGTGGTATGTCATCTTGTCAGAGAGAAGGTTGTAAAGCAGAAGAAACGTCAAGTATGTGCCATATACCAATCAATTACCAAATTTTAATGTCGTCTTTGGAAGGTTCAAAATTCAGTTTATTTGTAGCTAGCTGAGTATGTACAATATATATACTCCAGATTGAGGGGGAGTATTAAGAAAATAAAACATTTAAGGGTTTTCTGTAAAATAATAAAAGCATTTAAGAAAATTAGGCATGACGATTTAGATAAACATCTTTTTTTTTTTTTTTTTTTCAATTCAAAAAACCATAACGCTAGTTTTAATCTTACCACAACTATAGGAAGGAAAGAGAAGCAAGGTTTTTCTCAGTTGATGCTCTGAAAGCCAGTTAAATTACCAAGACTTTGCAGGAAATGCTGCTTTCTTCTTAGGAATTATTATATTACGTGACCAATAGTTTGAGCATAAATTGCCTATGTAATGCTGTAGATCATGCCTTTATTTGTTAGTTAAAGCTGGTACGAAGAGGTTCAAAGTAGAGTGAGAATTAACCTTCAGATGAAAATCTAGTACGGAAGCTAGCTATCATCCAAAAGAGGGTTGAAGCTAGGGTCAAAAACATACACTGTGCTTTTGCTTAACTATTCTCCGTGTTAGAGCTAACATATGGTTCCTTTGCAGTTGAATTTCTCTATCAGAGCTATAGTTCTATAGCAAAAAGATGGAATAAAATGACCAGAGCAGGGTTGAAAGAACTATCAAATGGGAACGAAGGTTTGTGTTAGGTTGCTGTGATATATAAAGGGTAAACTAGATAAAGGTGAAGGAAACCCTTTCCATCAAGCTACAGGCAGTATAAATTGTAAAATAAATGTCTAATATTTAACATAAGAAACATAGAAACAACTAGTGTATGATGCACTGGTTTGTTGTTATGGGACACAATTGAAGGATAAGAAGATTGTTCAGTGAAATGATGTTTGCCATGATTTTAGATATTTCTTTTGTTGAGAACACGGAACAATAATGTACCCTATTTAGCACAGGTACCCCTAAAATTAGCCGTATCTATATTGGCCACATGTCCGACTCTTGACACTTCTCAGACATGTTGACACTTCATAACCTTGCCTTAATTTTATAATGTATTTTTAATTTAAACACTACTATGGCACTTCTTGGACACATGCACATTTCTCACATACTTTTTAGTTAACTTTACAAATTTGAGTTACATATTTAGTCTATTTAAACGAGAAGCCTATTTAGTACAGTAAAACAACAATCTGTTCCAGGTTCTGCATTTCTGAAATTGTAGCATTAGGTGTTACTTTTTTACTATATGCATATATATAGTTGTATTCTCGTACTCTGCATTTTACAATTTTGATATGTCCTGTATTTGTACCCATATTTGTGCATCATAGAATATACCTATTCAAGTATGACTCTTCATGCAGTGACAAAAATGCCTCCAACACTTTTGAATACGGTTGGGCAGGCGTTTATATGATTTTAGTAAAGAGATTATGACAAGTTAGTCCTTTTAATTCAGTTGAGACACAAGTTGGTCATTATTTTTGTTAAAAACACAATATAGTCATTCTATAGTCGAAATGAACACATAATAGTCCTTTGAAGATTGAATTAAACTATAGAAACATAGAAATCTTATAAATTTGTTATATTATTTTAAAAATGCATAACTAAATATGACTATATATACTTTATATGATTTCTAGAGTTGCTTTTAAAGTTCTTTGCTTTTAAAAATAGTTATATTCACCAATATATTAAAAAGAATATGTTGATGATTATTACTAAAAATTATTAAACGATAGTTATTACTAAAAATTAATTAAGCATGAGTTAATTTTTTTGAACTATGAAAATTAACAAGTAGGAAAATTGATGATTGTTTTTTAAGAGCGAGAAGTATAATACATATAAAGTAATTTTAATTTTACAGTTTTATCATATTTATCTATGGAGTTTTGAAAATAAGACAACAATTTATGAAATTTCATATTTTAATTCAAATAGGGACAATTATGTGTTTTTTTGGATTATAGGACTATGTTGTGTTTTAACAAAAATAAGGACTAATTTGTATTTCAACTAAATTAAAGGGACTATTTTGTCATAATCCCTTGGAGACAACTTCTAGAGGTCGGAAAGTGCTTGCTACACAGAAAAAATAATTTTATGTACCTAGTCAATTATGTTGTTGATTTGTGTCCGTGTTTGTGCTTCATATATTATACCGATTCATGTATGTTTCTTTATGTCAATAACAAAAATTCCCTTCTGAATAAGGCTGGGCCGGCAGTGGGAAACAACTTCTAGAGATTGGAAAGGGTTTGCTACACACAGAAAGACAATTTTATGATGTGAACTCAATTACATGTAAAGGGAAACATTGTTGATTTGTCTACCTACTTACTGTAGCTTATACACAATTCCACTATTCCAGTAAATACAATTCTGTAAATGTTTGTATGGCGTACATACGCACAAGACTAAATCTGCATATACCATTACAATCGCATAACCATCTAGCTGGATCCTCACTGTATGAGGTCCTTATGAATCCTGATCAACCTCTGATATTCAGGTCTTCTATTCTTTTATAACATGCTTCTATATTTATTCTGACCCTAACTCTTGTTGCATAATAATTTCTTGATTGATACTTGTCTAGTCTAATTTGCTCATATGATATTCCAGTTTCTGTTTATTGATATTTGTCTCGTCTAATTTGCTCGTATGATATTCCAGTTTCAGTTTAATATTTCTGATTATTACAATGTTTAGATATCTTATTGTCATTTACGAGTAAGTGATATAGTTTTTCCATCCAAGCGAGATTCATTCTCATTATTTAGAGATATCTATTCTATCTGCTTAGCCATGATCTGTGTATCATATTGCTTTCGCTCCTACTTTTAAACTCCAAGGTCAAATAAATATCTTTGTAGCACAAACCTTTCTATCCTTTTGATTTATTTGAAAGTTCTAGCAAAACCTGATTTACAGCTGCTTCAAGCTGTCTACAAATCTATACCATATACTTTTTTATGTTTCAATTCTTCATAAATTGTGGATTCAATTTATCCTGTTTGTGATGATAACATTATAACACATGGGTTCTCCCTGTTGGTACATTGAGAATTAAGTCTCTACATGTCTTGACAGGTCAGACTAGATGCGTTGTTTTGGTCAAAGCCCTGTTCTTTAGCCTTGCCCCCAAATTCCACCCTGAGAATAGAGGAACCTCAGTATGAGGGCATCCGACGTTTTATGCTCAAGCTGTTGCTATTTTATAGCAAGCAGAGCAAATCCATTCGAGGAGCAAATGTGGTCTATCGGCGTATCATTTCGCAGGTTGATAAGCCTGCCATTTATGATGGTGCGTTTTCTTCCTTGTGACCAATCAATCTCATTTTGCATAATCATTCTAGCTTGCAAATGGTGTTTAGTTGGGCAATTTTCCTCGAGCATTATCACCATGCATCTTTTTGCTAATTCATACTTTGTTTAGCCTGCTTTGTAGTTTAAATAAATGACTAAGCAACATATATTTGATGGGTACTAGTTAATTTGGAAAATAACCTAGTTTCTATCTAAATGTGTTTGGCTTCAAACACACTTGTATAGACAGAATTAAGTTCTTCTATCAACAGGACTCAGTCACAGTACTATTCCTTTATGAATTAACATAGCATTTCTAGCCAAGTCCACTGTGGGCAAGTGAGGGCTTGGCAAAGTAATTCTAATGAAATCCTGTGTTGAAAAATCTTGATAACTAATAACTCTCTCTTATAATATTTATAGACTTGTAGAATGTACCTTTTCCATCTTTATAGAATTTAATCATTCGTATTTTTTTACTTAATATTTGCACCATAGTTGATACTCAAGAACTTAATTTTCTCCTTGACCATTTGTCCACATCTTTTCATATTGCTTTTTTTATTTTTTTAAAAAATTCTGGGCATCTTAGAGGTGGGATCCTTATATGTGTAGGTGGGTGCTGCCCCAAATAGAGCTGTATAAATGTAAGTGTGGAACTACGGACTTCTGTTTGGGAGTCCAATAATGTTTTATTAGGAAAAATTGTCTGCAAAAAAATAAAAATAAAAATTATTAAATATTTCTGTAGGAAGTAAAATATTAAATGTTGCCATTTATGTTTGTTCCTTTTCTTACTTCTAACAAGTTCACAATGATTATGATTAGTTACAACTCAATTATATGCAAGAGAAATATGATAAATGAAAGAATTATTGATAATATGAAATTTTAGCAGTTATTCTTATATAAACTCCGAATTATTTTATAAATAAAAATTCAAATATATAAATTGATGGATTTTAAAAGTACATAATAAGTTTGAGCCTTTTGGTTCTTTGCCTTTGATGTTCATGGTGAGAAAGGACCGAATAATATACTCTTTCAGAAGCAATTAATAGGGACTGTTATTGGTGTGGACAATTTAGGTTGGACTCGAACTATTAGGCATTCCAACAATCTCTTGGACTTTATATTAGGACTTGGACTTTTAGATGGCCACTACTAGGATTTTAGACAATCGGGCTAGAACTTGACAATATTGATGACCTTTGAAGATAGGTCGTTTTATATTAGTTTATATTAAAACAATATTGAACATGATGAAATTGACTTACGATTGCTATTTTAATAATAATTGCAGTAATAATATCAAATTTTATAGTGAAAATAAATAAATAACACATGCATTTTATTAATTTTTATAGTACTAATTTCTTATAATTATTGAGTAATGTAATTATGAATTAGTTCCAAGTATATTGCTAAAAAATCATATTATAGGTAATTGTTAAGTATGGTAATTACTAATTAATAAATAATAAAGTAACTTCTTTAATTTTTGATGATGTGCTATTATTTATTATTTAATGGTTTGTTAAGTTGTTGGAAATTAGCGCTAATTAATTAGTTATATTGAAATAATATTTTGCTGTTTACTAATTTATTATTTGTGAGCATTATTAGAGAGGAGAGATAGACAGTACAAGATTCTTCTCTTGTAATTTTTCGGGGGTTTGGACTAGCCGAATACACATACTTGAGCTTTCAAAAAATTGTCTGAGCCTCCCAACCAATAAAAAAGTAAAGTTCAAATTTGAGTCCAACTCCAAACTACTAAAAGTAAAGTTAGGTAAGAATTCAGAGTCTAAGTGAAATTGTCCAAACAACTACAAGTCCTAATCTCTTTTAGAAATAGGAATTAAATTGATGAATTGGAGGTACACATAAAAATACACATCCAAAATTGAAGGCTATGTAAAAGCAGGTTAGCCTAGTAGGTTACACCCCTTGCTTCCAAAAGAAAGATTTTAGGTTTGTTTCCCAACGATGTCGATGGAGGGATTTACCCAAGGTAATTAATCAGGCTACTGCGTTATTCTAAAATAAAAATTAAAAAAAGGCTTAGAGAATTTGAAGGTGTTGACACGCAAGGGGTATATAGAGAATTCATTTTTTCTTCGGTTGGTTCTTCTTCTTCCTTTTTTCTTGTGGGTGGGGAGTGTTAAGGGGCGTGATTGCGGGTGCTCAATGGCCCCTATATTGTTTATAGTGTATATACATCTAAAGTTTGGTATTGCATTTCAGTTTGATCAATTTCAATGAATCACATTTTTTTAATTTCGTATTGTTACTTCTAGTGTCCATGTTTTTTGATGGGAGATCTCGTTACTGCACCAAGGTAGATTTGAACTAAGGTTTTAAACATCGTCTGATACTGATAAATATTGCAAATATTCAGATTTTGTGGTAACAGTTACATGATATTATAGTGTAATATTGGTTTGGTATCGTCAATTTTTTCAATATTGCAGTGTAATGCACTCATTATTTTTGATGTTGAAACCATAAATCATTGGCCGATTCTAATACAAATTCCAATATCTCAACATTAATCTGAACATATGACATCCTATCGGGAGTGGCATTATTTTTGTGGGTTCTAAGCTTAGTTATCCATGAGGTGAATTCAGTGTCATGTACAAAGTAACACAAGTTTTTTGGAACCTAAAGTACTTTTTTGGCATGTGGTAAAGCGAAATAGCCCAAGTACTTTAGTGTTGATGGGTGGAGAAACTGAACTATCCTGGGGATCTGGGTGAAGACGATGAAACTCAAGTGTTTATATTGTAGAGATAGTCTCTATCTATATCCATAGGATATTCTATTGGTTCAAGCTTCTGGCATGTTCTCTTGGTTGATAGTTGAACAGCCTAATGATTCATTTACCGGGTAATAAGTCAGGCTCTATCTTAGATAGATTAGTTTGGTGTTAATTAAGGAAAATATCTAAGGCATACTCCTGATAACAAAGGCTCTGATCAGATGGGAAAAAATTCTTAAAAATTCTTAATTTGCATGTGATTCAAAATCGGGAATTCTGGATTATTAATTAGTGGAATACTGGCAATCTAAAACTATTTTGAATTATATTCAAGAGAAAAATTCCTAAAATTAGAAGAAGTATTCTTGTAGTTATAAATGTAAGTATAAATGTTTTTTTGATGTATGTGTATTTTCATGCCATAATTCAAAACTTGGCTAAATCAATATGTTCCCGGAGTTGATTGGATTTTGAATCTCAGTGTTTCCAATATCGGCCGATATACCGATATATCGGCCGATATCCCAGTTTTTACCTCCAACCGATACGATATGTATGCTTCTATACTGTTTCACATTTTGGACCAAAATAGATCGAGATATCAGACGATATTTTAGTTTCAAAATGTCGCCATATAAACAATATTATCATAATTTCTTCCAATTATGATAAGAACTTAATCCTACGAATCAGCTCATAAATCCAACTACCTATATATATGAGGAAGAGATAGAATTAGGCTCAATTAGTAGTCTTGTACCCCTTTCATTGACTGTTTTTCCATTGTGAGCGGCGATTGCGAGATGGACTAATAGCTATTCTATATACATTGGTTTTATTTTTGTGTTTTAAAGGTTGGATATTTAGTTGGTATATTTATGATGTATTAAAAACGATTCTACAATTCTCAAATTATTTATAGGTTCAATTAAATTTACTAACGTAGATATCTTTAAGGTCCAAATTTGTTTTAAATAAGTTAAAGGCAGGCATGAGCCGTATGACAAGTATATTTATCATCCAAGAAGACGTCCAATATGACAACTAATATTTAATAAATATCATGATATATCACCTAATATACGATATCCGATATAAGATCTTGCCTACTAATATATCAAATATTGATGTAAATTGGCCAGGGTGAGTATTTCCTATGATTCTAAACTTGTTCTAAGTAGTTTAATATATTTTATCTGTGTAATAACATGTATATTATTTAATCGGTATGACACTAATATTACATCTGGTATTTAGTATCATATCGTGATATATCATTCGATATCCGATATCCGGTATATAATTTTGTCACCCGGTATCCGATATTTAAAACACTAATTTTGA
The DNA here is from genome assembly GCA_036321105.1 of Dracaena cambodiana. NCBI lineage: Eukaryota > Viridiplantae > Streptophyta > Magnoliopsida > Asparagales > Asparagaceae > Dracaena > Dracaena cambodiana. The sequence goes on along the minus strand of JAYEPQ010000004.1, from coordinate 17,703,853 downwards.
TGCACCTAACCTCGAATGGAATAGCACAGATGAGGAAATTAGTGTTTATGGTGGATTTAGGGAAGAGTAAGATGTAGATTTTCGAAGGTAATACCAAAATAAGAATTGAGCTTCATGCCCTAATGACTCACTTACAAACACTCACATTACATTTAAGAAAGGTTCTCAATGTCGGGTATCGTGTTCATATCATATGGAGGATTTTCATATTAGATAGTGGGATATCAGACAACATATAGGGACATTATATATACATGAGCTAATATTGGGCTTTCGTATTGAATTTTGTAAACCCTCCAACATGATATTATCGATTTATATATTATTCATAGCGACCGATATTTAGAACAACGCCTGTAAGAGATTTAATTAGAAATGCAAATTCTCTAATCATTACTAAAATCAAAAAACTTTTATACAACATTTTATCTAGTAAAATCTATGTGCACATGCTAATAGAAAAAATAAATAATAAAATTAAAATATCAACTAAATAACTAAATAATCAAACTAAAATAAATCCACTTACATAAGGAACCCCTTGTTACTGGATTAAGCCAATATTCATCTGTTTTTGGGGAGGGACTTTAAAGTAGCTCAGCCAAATGCAATGGAAACAAACAGAAATCATGAAACAGAAATCATATTTAGGCACACGCATAATATATGTAGTAGTTTTATGTTTTGTGCTTGAGCTGCCTACTGTGGGATTGCCAATGTAGTGCTTATGGCAGCACCATTGATTATTTGATGGACAGTATATGCTTGTACCCATGATGTTATTTTACTCCAGGAGTTAAATCTATGGATGGGTAGACGACAGTTGGGTTCAAGTCTTGTCAGAGAGATGTCCTGTATGGTTCAGTGGTTCCATGACTTTAATTTAATTTTTTTTCTTTTTTTTAGTTTGATTTTTTTGTATATGAATCTAGAATGGACAAATCTCAGAAAGGGTGAAATCTGAGTGTTCTCTGTTATGTCTGTTAGCAGTTACTTTATTTCTACTAAGGATTCACTGTATGGTTGAATCCTTGGTAGAAACAAAGTATTGATTGAACTTTTTTTTATGAATCAACAATTACTCATGGTTTAACAGTAAACTCTTGGATTGATGCAGTATTCCAGTTGGAGAAAACATTTAAAACTAGTTTTACCTTGCTTGTGCTTCATATGTGGCTGTTCTTGCGTCGCATAAAGGAGGAGGGAAAGGAAGGAGTTGAATTTGGGCAATATGTTTATGAGATTTACAATCACGATTTAGAGTTGAGAGTATCAAAATCCGGGGTTAGTGACTCTCAATTATTTCTCTTATTCCTTACAGATATATTACTATGGAGACACATGGACTTGTGTGTTTCAGTTCAGTGTTACTGTTTCTTGAATTTACTCTGTTATGATTAATTAAAATTTTTCGTCATTATTTTAAAGTTATATGAAATGATATGTGAAACCTGAAATGATACGTGAAACCAAAAGAAAGCACAAGAAGTTGTAAACAAAATTCTAAAATATAAATAATGAGCGCTGAACACCAAATTCCTTCTGATGCTTAGTAGTTCTTATTGTTGCTATAGGATGAAGGATTTATTGTAGTTCTAGCCACCCTCTTATCCTCTGCCAGCTGAATTTGTATAACTGCATAGTCTACTTGCCAATGATAAGCCTGCTAAAGAACGACAAACAATAACTTCCATCAGTAAGAGCTTCAAATTCATATTCGTTAGGCTTCAAATAATGTGCATATGAAGATGTAGTCCTCATGAAGAAATGGAAAAGTTGGCATACTTCGATTTGCCTTCTAATTTGAATTCTGATGTCAAATGGCTAGAACAGACCTCCCCCAAGAAAGAGAGTCACAATTGGAATTATGCATTCCTTCTTTTATCTTTTTAATACTTGTTTAGACATTTCTTATTTTTGCATAATGAAGAGATTAATAGACATAATGGTATGACATAAGGTTGTGTGCCCCTACTATGTCGTGTCAGTTGCAATTATCATGGTTTACATCACGTATGGTGCTGGACATTAGTTTGCTGTTCTAGCAACTCCACCATTCGTCTAGTTGCTTGAAACTAGAATTTCCTATTCCAGATAAAACCATGATACCAGATACTATGCTATCGTCTTTAACATCTTCTCTGTTGCACTTTCAGATCACCGTTAACCTAGTATTTCTATCTCTAAACCTTTTCTTTTGTGCCAGTAGATTACTGGTAACCCTTTAAAATCACATCAGAGAATTTTGAAGTTATACTTTATTTATATGCTTCATTTTTTTTATTCTCTAACCATTGAAGTACTATTGACTTGTAGCCATTTTTTTCGCAAAGCTTTTGTTACATCTTTGTTTCCTCTTTTGATACGTAGGAGCCATGTCTTTCTCAGTAATTATGCATGTTGAGTAAATCCTACAACAGACACTGAGACTTGGCTCAGTAGAAAAGTGTGGGGTATGGTTGTATGATGTCCAGTACTCAGGTTCAAGACTTGAAACCAGGAAAAAGTAAAGACTTGTCCCATGAAACAGGTTCAAGACTTGTAACTAGGAAAAAGAAATTTTCTCTTCATGCATTAGCATTTAACATAAGCTAGACTGTGTACTCTCCTTTTGTTTCGTTATTTTCTCATTGCAACATGTTACTGTTAAAACGCTTTTTTGTTTGCTTGCTTTATTTTATGTTGGAGATGATGTCGTCTCAGATTTTGAGCCATTAACATCCTTCACTTCATTGTTTCTAAGACAAACCATTGCTAGTGAAAAGAAGAAATCATTTGGATTAAGAGCTGCATTGAGAACAATTTATAATCATCCAAGAGAATTAACGACTAGAAGTAAAGACAGTTTTCATACAAGTAATTTGGTGCTTAAGCAAGTATAAGCAAGAATCGTTGATAAATACTTTTGTAAAATAAAGGATCAACCAGTGAATAACTAAAAGCAGCATGCACCTTTCAACTCTCAACATGGAAATTGTCGGACATACATTGCTGCAGTTACACTCAATGAACATATTACCACTCTCAATGAGAATATTACCTCTGTTGCAGAAGCATATTTTCTGTTGAATAGTTATATGATTGGTATAGAAGTAAGCCTTAATTTTGGGCTCAGTGACATGGTTCATTTTTTGTTCATCCAACAGCGTTAAGTGCCGTATTCTTGATAAATTAGCATATTCGTTCAAATGCAAGGCTGAAAACTATGAAGAAAAACTAGAACAGATATCTTATCCCAATTTTTTTTGGGTATGCTACGTAATCCTTTTCTCTATCCATTTTTCCTGAGGGCCGTCACTGTTAATTTGGCAATCACTGTCTCATTTTCTACTGCTACAATCAGTTTTTAGGCTACCCCTAGTCTTGGCTTCTCCAGTGACATCCTCACACTCTAGATAACTGGCTAATTCATTTGTTCTCTATTGCCCATAGCAGAACTGTTGAATGCAGTAAAATTTCTTCCTAAATTGTGCTATCTTACATGTGCAAAGTAGCATGTTGTGTCTCTGACATGAGGGGAAATTGGTTCCTTATATGTGGCCTGGAAAAAAAAAAAATCGGCCTACCAAGCATCAGCATCAGCTTTTGGGTTGACTGATTATCTAGCATATACCGTCCTCCCTTATTCCTCAGTTGAAGCAATCTATAACCCTCAGGATTTGGCTTATTTCTCATTGTACAATCTCCTGATTTCAGCTACACTCCTTTCTCTTCAGCTCCCGTTTGATGACAGTTACCTTTACTACTGCACCAAGTGTCTCTTTGTTGGGACCAGCACGCGGGTTTTTGTTTTTTTTGTGGTGGCGGGTAGGAGACTTTCATAAATAGCTAACTTCATCATTGGAAGAAGGGTGGAAGGTTGGGTGGTTACTGAGTAATAGTGTTTGATGTTTCTTGTAAGGAAAGAAGCTTGCCTTTGTCATTATTTGTCCAAATATAGATGTATCTATCGAATAAGATTGCTTCACATGTGAAGCAGATTGGTTTACATATGTAATAATTCTATCATATATGTATCTGCTGATGACTCTAATGGTTTCAGGTATTTGAGATTAGGGTTTCATAGCTAATCAATTCTTATTACTTTCCAACTAGGAACCATGAACACTTCTATTGTCATATCATGCCGGGTTGGACACAATACTTCCTGTCATGCCATTTTTATTTTTTCCAGATTTTGTCTTCATCAATGTGTCATGCATGTCGACGCTATTTTCATCCCCCCCCCCCCCCCCCCCCCCCCCAACCCCCTCCCCCCTCAAAAAAAAAAAAAAAAAAAAAAAAAAAAACCACAGAAGCTGAACATTCCTTTTTCTTGCTTTTTTTTTTTTTTTTAACATTCCTTTTTTTTTTTTTTTTTTGTGTGTGGCAGGTTAACTTACTCTTAACAAAGTGGATGAAGGATTTGGAGAAGATATTCTATGGAAGTGTTATTGCATATGATACTGCATTGAGTCCTGAAGCTAAGCATGACGAACTTGCAAATGTGTTGTGGAGGTAAGGCTCTGTTACCTTGATATCCCATAAATTAGCAATGGAAATGTTAGAGTTTATCTTTTTCGAAATATCCCTCTTTCACTATACAAGGCATACTTTAAAGAGAGAAGCCTAGCCTTATTAGCGTTTATGGGGAGGCTCCTTATATTTACACTTTGCTTGATACCCAATAACAAATCGCTGATTCAATTAGACCAACCTCACCTACACGTGGCAATTTAATTTTTGCACTCTGTATTTTTCTTTTAAAAAAAAAAAAAAAAAATCCTGCACTTTGTCATGTTACTGCACTAAAATGGCTGTATTTTAGCCTGCACAATTATTCTTGTCCTGGTTCCACTTAACATCTTAAATATCTCAATTTTGGTATGACTTTGACTGGAGATATTGACACAGCTTTTTGGTTCTCAGCAGTCCTTGTAGAAGACCTCTTATTTCAGAGCCAGATGTGTACGTGCTAAAAATCTGTTAATAATCTTCCCAGTCACTTTTTCCACTCACTTTGATGCCAAATGTATAAATGGCTACTTTAGATATTAACCCTTCAAATCTTTTTGTTATTGGAATAATTTACCCATCTTCATATGTTTGTGAATAGAAGGGATTCCTTCTCTACTGTTAAGTGGCCTTAAATTTTTATATTTTAGAAATATGCCGCTCACACTGTCCAAATCAAATAGAAGATATATTGGGCGGTAATAAATTTCAAGGAGACTATGGTTTAGGGGTTTTATTTTTACATCAGATGATTTTTGGACATTCTACATGTGAAAGAATTGAAGATTACTTATTATCCAAGAAACCATAAATTTTTTTTATTTTTATTTTTATTTTTTGGCCTTGAGGACTGCAAGTTTCTCGTACCCCTTTATTCCTTTATTCTTTTCTTAAAAGAAAATCACAACCATTGAATTCGTATGACATGTATCTTTTGCTTTCTTCCTTGGTCTTCTTGTAAAGTCCCATAGAGTTAAACACAGGTGTAAACTGATCATATGAGTATGATGAAATTTAAATCCATGTTTAATTATTTACTTCAAGTTGTTCAGACGCTTATAAGGTTCGCTAGTATATTTTTGCGTAATATTCTCAGCTGATACATGTTGTTGCAATTCTTTTTCAAAATTATACTGGTGAAACAACTTATACTGGTCTTGTTGTCAGGAATATTTTCTCAGAAGATGGTTCACCCATGTCAGATCCTGCTGCTGCTACGGCTGTCCAGGCAAGTTTGCATTTTTCATAACTGGCCACAGTTCGAAGCTGACATTCACAACACATTTCTTGCCATTTGTTAAAACAAATTTGTTGTTTTCCCTCGTCTAGGCAATGGCTAGGTACACTCGCAGGGAATCTACCTGCCTGGCGATGACTGGTAAATCCGATGCAACTTCTAGCTGACATATCTTTGTCCTAACTGCAGCCTTTAACAAAATTGCTTGCCTTCTATTAACAGAGAAAGAAGCTCTATTCTCTGGCAACTTCATGTTTACCTCGTTGGACACTCAGTTGCCTAATCAAAGAAAGCCAACAAAATGAGACCTACTCGCTATAAAAAGATTAAGACTACCACAACACTGTGAATTGGAGCTGGATACATATGATGCAGCCGTTTCTGCATCAAGTCCTTTGCTGCAAAAGTTAAATTTTTTTGCTTGTCAACTGAACAAAAAAGGTTCAGAGCATTCCTGTTGGTGACGGGAAAATTGCTTTGATGATGACGACGATGATAATGAAACGTTAATAACAGGAGGGGTAAAAAAAAAAAAAAAAATGGAGCATTTATTCGCTGGTTGTTTATGTAAACATCCTAATCCATTATTGCTGCAAACTTTGTAACATCTCTTTATCTCATGTTTTGGATCACCTTATGGGTGTTTGGAGCCGGAGCTTTCAATAATCCACAAGAACTGAGGTCTTGATGCTCATTTATGGGTCAATTTTTGATCCGTTTTGTTCAAAATTTTGAATTAAAAATAAAATTTTTCGTTTTCTAATTTACAATTTTGTAGAGGGATGGTAAAAAATTAGCCATGGACGCATCCATTACCATCCTTACATGTCATATTTAAACTTTTTTTTTTTATCATCTCTTTACTGTTTGATACAAGTACAACTTTTATGTATTTAGTGTTTCAATTGGCTTGAGTTTATGCTCTTGTGGGGTTAGCTGCCGTCTCCCCTTCGTATTGTGGTCTCAGTTTCTGAATTAAATTGCTGCATGAATGGTGTGCACAGCTATAACCATCACCTTGGTGTATGATTCTCTTCTCAGTCAAGATGTACTTGTTTAACATAGGTACTATTTTAAGTGTTTTCCTTCAAATTCAACAAGTAGAGTAAAATTGGATCGACTTGTCTTACAGAATGTCATGTGCTTGGACACAAATCAACTTTTTTTGATACACAAACCAACTTCTTGAGGATATGAATTTTTTTTTTCACCAGTTCACATAAGGTGTCTTCAGATCGAGTTTTCTATGCAGACGTCTTTAAACCTCAATATAGAAGGGCTATGCTATATGGATGTTTCGAACTACAAGTTAATCTCAAAGTCATAAAATTATGGTAAATAGAAAATTATGTGTGTTCAATATATTATGATCTTAAGTGATTATAAAATGAATGATTTTTTAACAATAGGACAAACGTGACCTCTTAATAGACGATGAAGAAGAGACTAAATTGCATGATTTTTTTATATACTATCTTTTTGAGTATGAAAGTCATAATTAATGATTTAGATCATCTACCATCTACTTCCTATGGAGACACTTAAGGGAGATGTGTGTGTATACATGCATAAACTATAAAGTTGCTAACAAAGTTACTAACAGAGACATTTCTAAATCTTAATATAAGGATGATCCAAACTGTTAGCTGTGATCTCCATGAACATCGTGAATAAAAAATAATGCATTTTAAATATATCTTGATCTTATATATTAGGTTGTTACAAATTAATGATTTAACAATAAAACAAATGAGATCTCTTGATCAGCTATCATACAGTGTTTAAATCGCATGGTTTTTATACACAACCTATTTAAAGTATAGATATAACAACTAGTGATTCAGAATAAATTTCATTTTTGTTTACAAGGATTTGGTTAGCTTAATTGGTCCTAGTTGTGAAAAATATTAAGCAATTGGTTTGGTGCAAGCTTTGTTTATAGAGAGTAAGTCAATGTCTCTAACTTCACTCTCATGTAATTTAGGACTGTGTCATGCTTCACCATCTGAGGCTAATTAGACAGCACCATACAATTTCTTTTTCTGACCAAAAATAGTTATATTTATTACGCCCACACAAAAATATAACTTTTCTTTCTTTGTTTCTTTTGGGAGAAAGTAGTTGTTTTTCATTGCATCAGCTGATATGTCCCTGCGTCAGCCACTGTATATAAGCAAACTGAAGATATGATCCTTTCCAAGTCTCTACGCAACAAAAGCATTCAATGATTTGGATAACGCTTGGTTCATATCTTGGATAAGTCTTTTTTTTTTTTTTTTTTTATTAGCCCACACATAAAATTTTCTTTCCTTCTTTATTATTTCTTTTTATGGAGAAAATAGTTATTGTTAGTATTTCTGCGTTCCCCACTGAATATAAGCGTGATGTAATTGAGATATGGATGATAGGGATGATAATCTCTGAATTACTATGCAACAAAAATATTTATAGATTTGAATAGTGCTACTGCAGTTAGGGATGGCAGTTGACAGGTCCATGTGTCAATTTTTGGCATCACCTATTCAAAACTTAAAAATTTTCATTTTAATTTCAAAATTTTAAATAAAGTGGATCACAAATTAGTCCTTGGATGTATCGATTATCATCCCTAACTTCAGTTGTAGTTTCCCATTTTCCCAATAACATAAAGTGTTATAATATAATGCAAAATACAACATCCGAAGGGGATAAATATGCTATATATTAAATGCTTGCACTCTAGGTTATCCCGATGCTGCGAGTGTCAATGAGCATGCTATGAGAATGCATTCACTCTACCATTTGCATGATTCATCAGTTACGTACTAATATGATGATATCTATAGTATAATATCAGCACAGAAATCAAAGCCAATGGATTCAAGACTCAAGACTGAAAAGAGCTCCAACTAGACTTGCCTGCCACTGAATCAAGTTTTCCAGCTTTTCGATCTAATCAGAATGGACCTGACTTGATTAGCTTGGTTAAAGTAGAAGCTGGAAAATTTGAAAAGCTCCAACTAGACTTGCCTGCCACTGAATTGGCTGCAACTACAAACATCAAACTAACAGTACATCCCCTATTAAACTACAGTGGTTTTCTGTAGCTCAACTAATATACTTATCTCACAGTACATCCCCTATTAAACAACAGTGGTTTTCTGTAGCTCAACTAATATACTTATCTCACGTAGGAATGAGAATGGAGAGATACAGGAGCCAGTTCTCGACCTATCCTATTCAAATTTATAAAATTTTTGTGCTTTTATTCTGCTTCTGTCGCAAACGAAAATGCCGAAATTTATAGCAGTTGGGAGCAGACTTGAATGCAGAGCATAAGCTAGCCACATTTCACTACACTTTAGCATAAAACAATTCCCTTGGATGCAAAGATACATTGTTCTACAACATTTGGATACATGCAGCCTACAATTCCAATCATAGTTCAGCACAGAAAGGCACAGGCAGTTTGCCTCTGGTACTCATTTTCGGCAACCATGTTGACAAAAAGTCAAATTCTAGACATTAACCAAACCAGGTAAAATTATCAAAAGTACATGTAAATACTATTTTCTTCCCCCAATCATGAGTGTTGGCTCCTGTTGCCATTTCAATACAAGCCAAAGGCCGGGCGGGGGGCGGGGGGGGGGGGGGGGGGGGTGGCAAGAGAAATGCCCCCAGTCTATATACCACATAACACATCTACAAGATTGCAAGCAAACAGTCAAAGAGGGCAGAGGCTCAGCAGAAGAGCCAGATGAGGGAAAAGATGAAATCAACCTGTGCTGTTACTTTCACTTTCCTTGCAAGCAAACTGACAATTCAGGAATCAATGAGTCAATTGTAGCCAAAAGCCCAGTTCAAAGAGGCACTGCTCAGTTCTCTACAGCATTCTGTTTCAGTTGCTGCCAGCTGTCCTGTTGCTCACCATTTCCCACTGTCAATGGACAACTGGTACAAGCCAATATGACCCACTGTAGCCATACAAATTCAAGTCACAAGGGCTGTCAGCTTCCTCGTATTATTAGTTCTCCCAATAATCACAACTCCTCAATCTTTCTAATTACTTGCTTGATGTCTGGTCTCAACAGAGGAGAAGGTGAGCAACAAGCCATTGCAAGATGGAAAAACTTCAGCAGACCTTCTTCAATGGTTGATTTTCTAATCTTGCTCTCGTTGACGATACCAGAACTGATCGTTTCGGAGATGTTAGGCTCGAAAAATAAGTTTTTCAATGAGGCCGGGAGGTGAAGACTCATTGGTTCCTTTCGAGTTAGGATCTCAAGGAAGATTACTCCCAAACTGTAAATATCGGTCTCTTTGCTCGCATCTTTCATCTTGATCAGCTCCGGGGCTTTGTAGCCATGAGCTGCAGAGGACTCGAGCATTTTCTGCGCTGCAGTGGGGTTCAGGAGGAGGTGCAGGCCGAAGTCGGACAAGAGAGGTTGGTGGTCCTCGTAGATGAGGACGTTCTTCGACTTGAGATTGCCATGGACAATGGGCTTTTGCAATCCATTGTGCAGATGATCTAAGCCTCTGGCAATGCCCAAAGCTAATTTGTAAATTATTTCCCATCTGTGTGATTCAGCCTTGCCGTCTGCCCATGAATCAAACACATAAATTTAATCCCCAAAATATAGATATATAAATATTCAACAAATTATATTATAAGAATTTACTGCCGTACAATAAAAAAAAAATTCATCAAGGGAGAGTTGATTGCTTAACAATGGGAATCTCTAAAGGAGCACGCCACTAGCCTTAGTAAGCACAGTTTGCTTAGTGAGCACACCCTCCATTTTGAAATAGATGATTTTTCCTAGTGACCACACCAAATATTCCCAAAAATCCTTCCCCGCCCTAACCCCAGACAGGATTTTTACTGGTCAGGTAGTATACCCAAGCAGTGGGTTTTCCACGATTGGAGCCCATTTAGTCCAGATCCTGGTATCTAGTAAGCGTTCATTCAGTCCGGACTTAAAATCTGGATGACCATTCTCTGGGGGTTGATGACAAAAGCAAGATTGTCCAAAATTTTCAATGGCAAACTTGTAGTATAAACCAACTTAATGAAGTATGCTCACTAACACCAGTGGTATACTCCTTTAGAAATTCCCGTAATAACTGAAAGGGACCAGTGAAGGTAAAAAGAATACAAATTAAACAACATGACAGAAGAAGATATGGGTCTAAATAGAAAAGTCTAAACTAAAACAAACAAAACTTCACTTTCTAACGATGAGTCTCCATCTAAATTGAAGGAAAACCAAAAGGTAAAGATATTAACTTACGCAGCTCTTGGATAAAAAAGGGGATTTTAGGATAATTCTAATGGGGTTTTACATATCGATCCCTTAATTCTTTAAAAATTGAAAATCGATCTCTCAAACTTCATATTTTGATTTTAGTCCCCAAAAACATTTAAGTTACACATTTTTAGTAGGTCACTTCCGTTAACCAAGTTAACTTTTTAGCCATTTATACCCATTATATCCCTGAAAAGGAAGGAAAAAGTCAGTTATTTTCCTACCTTCTCTCTTCCTCTCTTCTTAGTTGGGTTCTCCTCTCCATCCTCCTCTCTTCCTCTCTTCTTGGTTGGGTTCCCCTCTCCATCCTCCTTTTTTATTTTCTTCTTGGTTGGGTTCCCCTTTCCATCCTCAATCTCTTTTTCTCTCTTCTTTATTGGGTTCCTCTCTTGAAGGTGAGGATAAAGCGATTGGAGTTTCCTGAATTGCGGTTAGGATTAATGAGGTTGGAATAGCAGGAGAGCTTGAGGGAGGGAAAGGCAGTGAGGAGGTAGAAGGAGAAATTTGAGAGCCATATTTTAACCTTTTTAACCAAGTCACGAGCATTTAAGTCATTTTACTAATATATATATATATATATATATATATATATATATATATATATATATAAGCGGGATTTATTTTGACGGAATAAGTAACGGGGAGACTAAAACGGTGTAACTAAAATGTTTTGGGTTACTAAAATCAAAATATGAATTTTTGAGAGATCGATTTTCAATTTTAAAAGAATTAGGAGATTGACATGTAAAAACCCCTAATTCTAATTATTTGCATGAGCAATCAACATACTACAGAGATTAAGCACATTAAAAGATAAATCACTGCATCCAGATTGTAGATATTACAATTTAAAAAGGTACTAATTATCTAAAAGCAAACAACACAAAGGAACTAAGCTAAACCATTCATTATTAAAAACAAGTTAAGCACATCAACATCCATCTCCAGTCTACAAAGTGGGCAAGCACCCAATATATTTTTTTTTTCCTGCTCTTATATAATTGAGCTGGCATTTGATGGGATAACTTGCTGTCTACACTCTATACTAGTTTTGCCCAAACACCCCCAAATTCACAAATTTATTCTAAAAATTGTTTTTTTTTTTCTCTTTAGCTCTCACAAATTATTACTAGTTAAATTATTAAACAATCAACTAGCTAACTGGGGTAGGAATTAACCAAATCATTCTTAAAACTAAACTTGAACCATCCTCAAAAAAAAAAAAACAATCCAAAAATGTCAAAATAAACCCATATAATTCCAACAATATATTTAAGAGGAAAAAAAAAACCCTAAATACTTACTTCACATGTTGATCTTTAACAAAGGAAATGAAACATTTTAATTGACCGAAAAATCCAGAAAAAATTGAAATTTATAACCTTAAACACTGCATCCCACTTACAATATCAACCTAAAATTTCAAACTTTTTTCTAACAAAAAAAAAATCTCACCTTTCAAGAACTGGGCCAGATTCCCACCGTTATAGTACGGGTGCACGAACAGCTTCTCCCCTCTGGGCCCCAAATACAGGGCCCTGAGCGGTACCAGATTCGGATGCCTCACCGACCCGATAACCCGCACCAGCGCCACCACCTCCTCCCGCCTCCCCACGCAAGCGGGTCTCACAAACCTCAGCAGCATAACCGACCCGCTACTAACAAACCCGGCCCGATACAGCGCCCCGTAGCTCGACTTCCCCACTACTTCCCCGGGCGCATCCAGGATCTCTTGTACCGTCAGCTCCTCCCCGCCCCTGAACTCGATAAGTTCCTCGGCCTCGGGTTCGAAGCACTCGTACCCGAATCCGAACCCGCCTTCCTCGATCGACGACTTCTCCTGCGCCCGAACTCGAACCCGTACCCATTTGGCTTTCAGGTAGTAGAAGAGCAGGTAGAGGAGGAGGAGGAGGAGGAATGAGGATATTAGGGCGAGGAGGAGCTTGATCTTGGGATGGTGCTCCATAAAGTCTCGATTTTTATGGGGCTTTTCACAAAATTAGGGTTTTAGATCTGGGTTTTGGAGGAACAGTGTCGGCGTTCGGGCATTGGCGTCGGGAGAGAGGGGGAAGGGAAGCCCTAGAGATTCCTAGGGTTTGCTTTGGGGGAAAGCTTGCATTTTTCTTGGGAGTGTGGTTGGGGTTGGGGTGTAGTCTTTAGAGAGAGAATGTGGAGCTGGGTTCCTTCCAGAGAGAGAGAGTGATGAGAGAAAGAGAAAGAGGAGTTGGTGCTGGTTTTGAAAAGGATTAGTAGGTGGAGGACACGTGGGGAGTTGTGATTGGATGGATTGGTTTAAGGGGGCGGCGACTTAATGGCGGAAATTCTAAATGCGCACTACAGTTTTCCTAGTAAGCTCCAACCCTATTTTATTTTCCAGTGAGCACTCGGTATTCTAAAAAGTTGTTCCTTTTTTCTAGTGAGCACAATAAATATTCTCAAATTATTCTTTTACTCTCTATAACCGTTTTTCCTCCTCATAAACCATTTTTTCCTAGTGAGTATCATCCCCAGATCGTCTTCCTTCTCTGTTTGAACTTCCCTCTCGATTCTCGACTGTCAATCTCCGCCAATCCTCAATGTTCGAGGAGTGATGTCGTCGATTAGCCAGCGACAATCTTCACCGCCTTCGCTCCCAATCCTCATCATGATTGAATCTAAGGCTAGGGCATCTGATTGTAAGTTAGATTTTTTTTTTTTTTTTTAATTTGTTATGGTTTTGAGGCCTTCTTATCTTTGAATATTTGTATTAATAAATTTTGATGTTATAGTTTGTTGAAATTGAACTATTTGAAGTTAACATTTTTTTAGTAGTGTGGTCCTTTTTATGTATGCTATTTATTGTTTGACAAATATGTTTTTTTTTTTTTTTTGGTCAAAAATATGTTGGTCTAGATTTGAAAAGCAAGAAAAATGAATTTTTGACAAATATTAATGCATGTGTCTACTCTCTTTACAATATATTGAATATGAGCATGGGTAGAGTTGTTACAAAAATTAGTCAGCTTATGCTTAAGGTATCTTGCTAGTTCAAAGGAATAGATCTTTTTCATTAGAAAGCAAGTTGATATAAGAGTGCTCTTCCAAAGAGATGGCTTCGAACTAAAACTCGCAATGTATATTCAGTTGCAACAAATGAGCAATCCATTGAAATCCTCTGCATTGAAAAACATTAAATTCTCCAAGAATAAGGAGACCTATATATCTTAGGATGCGGAGATAGGAAATACAAGTAAACATATCTCTGGATGTGAAGATAGAGAATCATAATATAAGTACAATTCCTTTTATAACTGACACCAACAATTATAAATACCACTCTCCTTAGAGGAGAGGGAGACACTAAATAGCTTCATTGTTGATTCAAAATCTAAAACCAGCCAATTTAACTTTGAGAGGAAAAAGAGAGTTATAAGTGAATTATAATCATTTTTTCTTATAAAAGTTAAGTCAGTCACCTGACTCTTTTGGTCCTAAAGATTAAAGTATGTAGTATTATTGAATTTAAACGTACTATATAGTTTTATATCTATATATTGAGATGGACTTGTTTCCAAATTTAGGTTATGTTATGCATTGTTATGTTAATGTTGAAATTCATTTTATTTAACTTAATAATGAATTCACTATATAAAAATATCTATATTGTATATGTGCCTTACTAAGAAGAAAAAAATTACAAATGTGTTTATTATAATATAATATTCCGTGATTTTACGTAGTAACTCAGTTTTTATACTAATTACATTTTTTTTTTATAGAATTAATGCTTTTTTCTGAAGTACCAATTAAGAACGTAGATATGAAATAATGCAACTGCCCTACTAGAAATAACTACACCATCAATTAAGTATAGATACAGAGTAAGTTCAATAAATACCCTTGTGAGCATACATTATTAGACTAGAAAATAGAACAAAAATTAAACTTAAAAACAGGAAATTGTGGGAATTAGTTAAAAACGAAAATAAAATAAGGTAAGGGTTTTTCCGCAAAATTATTGTGGGGGATCAAATGGGAGTTTCTAAAGGGGCACACCTTTTTTTTCTTGTGCGCCCACTTTAAAAGTTCTCCAATATAAAAATATTGCCTCATAAATTTTTAGGATGAAATTGACTTTTCTTTCAAACTCAGCTCCTCTCCTTTCCCTCCAAGGCGAACTGCTGCTAGAAAAAAAAAATTGAAGTTTCAAATTCAATCCATTTGAGTTGATCTACTTGTCCACTAGATCATCTCATATATTAAAATTGAGATTTTGCTTTATTTTCGTATATCATTTGCTAACAAACCCTAAATAAGAGGAATTTTTAAGTTAGGTCGAGTTCGCAGCCATTCGATTTAAAATCCCGGCGTAGGACCTCTCTGTTTGGGTTTACAGTCCGGACAGAGCTCAATGTGTCCGGATTGTAAACCCGGATAGAGAGGTCCTACAATGGAATTCTAAACCGAACGGCTGTGAACTTGACCCAAGTAAAAAAAATCATCTTCTTTAGGGTTTGTTAGTAAATGATGTACTAAAATAAAGCAAAATCTCGACTTTAATATATGAGATGATTTAGTGAACAAGTAGATCAACTCAAATGGATTGAATTTGAAGTTTCAAAAAAAAAAATTCAATAGCAGTTCGCACGGGAGGGAAAGAGGAGGAGCTGAGGTTGAAGGAGACGGTAATTTCATCCTAAAAATTTAGGGGACAATATTGTTATATTGGAGAACTTTTAAAGTGGGCTCACAAGAAAAAAAAAAGTGTGCCCCTTTAGAAACTCCCGGAGCAAATTGATCTGAGACTACATTCTCCAAGGGTCATTAGGAGTTTATGACTAGTGATGTTAGATCATTATCTTATTGATTGTACATATATAATATTGGACATAATAAGTAATTAAATATTATTTATGAGAGAGAGTGTGGACAAACATAAGTAATTAAATATTATGAGAGAGAGAGAGAGAAGAGAGAACATGTGGGGTTCTTTTTTTGCTCCGTTCAATTATTTTCTATTATGAAGTCAACCAAATTTACCGTGTTAACTGAATCTCGAATATTATCAAACATTTGTCCAATCTATTTACTTAAAGCAAGATTTTACTTATATGCTCACATGGAAAAGAGAGAATTTTAAGATCTATTATTACTCCACTTCTCTGACAATCTACTCCTATAAATATACTCCTGCTTCTATAAATGAGGAGTTATGTACGGACAATTTAGTCGGATGAGCTTTAGCACAAAAGAGGAGAGGGGAGAGAATTCAATGAGCAAGAACTTGAATGAAGGAATGGGAAGAGGCTAAAGGGCATGAAAAGTGTTGGGGTAGGGCTTCTTAGTTAGGTGAGAAAAATTATTTCTAGGTTGCCCACACTTCAATGAGTGGAATTATTAACATTCATGGTGCAAGGAAATTTATTAGCCAAGTCTAGTGGGGAGAGAGGATTAGGTTGCTAATGGAGGATTGGAGAGGCTTGGATAGCATTAGCATGCATGCATCACTTTTTGGACAGTTGGATCCTACCCCAACATGTCAAGGATATGATTCTAAATTTTCTTCATATGTGAGAGAAAGATTCGTTAGGACTTTCACCGTCTTAGTTCAGATGGTTTATGCGGATTATATCGAATGAGGTAATAGTAAGTCCATGGCCGGTAAACAAGTATAGTATCGAAAGTTGGAAAGATTTATTGCTACGGTCTAATAAACAAGTATAGTATCGAAAGTTGGAAAGATTTATTGCTACGGTCTAATCTACATCTAACGGTAACGTAATATTCTGTCTTTGTTAGGTTATATCGCATATAACGTAACGCATAACGTAGGTTATGCAATTTCCTATTTATTTAATAAAAATAATTATAAACTATATAAAATAATTTTTATAAATTGAAAAAAAAATTTAAAATATAAAAAAATAAAGCCATTTTATAATCATAACTTATTTTAATTTTATATTAAATTTACAATAATTTTCACATTTATCTTCATAAATTATATTAAGTTTGCAATCGTATTCCAGTCATCATTTAAATAAGAAAATAGTATTCTAATTTTTTTTTTATTTCAATTCCATTTATTATCATTATTGTAATTTATATTTTGTAACGTTCAATTTATTTTATTTGTAATTGTTGATTTCAGTTCAGTTAAAAACCCAATAGAATCAACAAGTAAAATATTTCAGCAACCGGAGAAGAATTACAAGCAAACAAGAAAATAATCGCAAATTAACAAGCTAGCAATTCCATGAGTAATTAAACAAGGCAATAACTAATTAAGTAATAAAATTACAACAATTCACTAATAATTAAAACAATAATCAACAACAATATAGAAATTACTAAAAAAATAATTGTAAATAACGTAATATAACGTTACGTAATATAATGGAAAATAATATAAGAAAACGTACTAATTGTTACGTAGCGCTGGGATTCCGTTAGGTTACGTAACGCAATATAACAGGTTTCGTAATGCGTTATTTTCAACATTGATGCACCGCTTGCATGGTAACATTGTGAAGCAATCAAAGCGGTAACAGTAGCATCAGGATCATAGTAAAGAACTCAGCTGAGAGAAAGCAAGCAGACAAGCAAGCACAAGGAGCAAAGCAAACCGTAAAAGCAGCAGAAGCAATGTTGTTATGTAGGTCTTTAATTAGGCCAACATCCCCCAAGAAAAACTATAGTTTGTGACTTGTCTCAAGCCCCCAAGGACAAGTTGCAAATCTTTAGATGACCTCTGTCTACTAATATAATTGTAGTCACGCATGGGAAATAAATCTCAATTGTAGTTGGTGTTCTTCCTGGATTTTTTGATAGGTAACACAAGCAACATTAGTTGATGGCCGCAATAATTGTGAAGAATTAATTTCTTAACATTTATATTTTACGACCATCAGATCTTGATGGATAGATAACTTTTAAGAACATGAGTAAAAAATTAAATCCCAAATTTCCTTTCTATAGTTCTAGCTAGTTCTGTTAGAATATTAGTGGAGATATCAATTTGGTAAATAACAAATATAATTAAATAGCTAATAAAATTGCAGGTAATTAGATAAATGTAATAGAAGAAGTGAGATTGTTAACCCATATCTCTTCAGTTAAACATCTACAATGAACTGAGTACATCTCACATGCATGTGCTCCAAAAAGAGAGATCAATCGCACATGTTTACCTCTTATATATTTAGGATTTACCCTGTGAAAAATATAAAATAATTCACCTCAACCCTCACTACAATTTCAGAGTTTTGGTGCAGTGAAAGGGT
This sequence comes from Dracaena cambodiana, assembly GCA_036321105.1. NCBI lineage: Eukaryota > Viridiplantae > Streptophyta > Magnoliopsida > Asparagales > Asparagaceae > Dracaena > Dracaena cambodiana. The sequence continues at coordinate 17,685,575 of JAYEPQ010000004.1, read as the reverse complement.
CTTTCAATATGGTATCAGAGCAATCCAGATTCAATTCCTGCAAAATTATACCGCTGCGTAAAATCTAGATTTCTGCCTAAAATAGGCCTTCAATGCGGGGGCGTGTTAAAAATACAAAATAATTCAGCTCAACTCTCACCACAATTTTGGAGTTTTGTTATAGTGGAAGAGGTTTCTCATGCTTACTGCTTGCTTACTTACCCTTTATCGGATTCCTTTGGACAATATATACCTTACAATAGTGTTGTTGGGAATCATTTCCCCGATCAAATCTCGATTCACCATGAGCTCACGATATCGAGATCATCGTAATGAAGAAAACAATAAATACAAGAAGAACACAAGAGAATTATATGGTTCCGCCAATCAAATTCGATCTGCGTCCACAGGAACAACGAGAGGAATATCTACTATGAGAAAAAAGTTACAAGAAGAAATCTAAATATCTCTCTATTTATCACATCTCTCATAGTAACAAAAGGCTCTCTCGCATCTCTCATCACACATACAAGAGACATATATAGTGTAAGATAATGCTATCATCATTTAATTGGTGTTCCAATCCAATTAGGATGCTCGTCTTCTGACCCAAATCTAAATGAGACTCCTTATGATCTTTTGATTACATTTGGATGCTCAACGGATGCGAGATATAAACCCAACAAGTGTAATCTATGTGTTATCTTAAAAAAAAAAAAAAAAGAGTAAAAAGGATGTCAGTGCTACCCAATTTTCAACTTTGTCACAGTTTGCTAACTTGATTTAACACCAAATTGGATTAGTGTCTGAGTCCTTATCAAATATAGCTAGATGCACTATGAGGATCTATAGTCACATTGGAGAGTTTCGTTTAGATTCCTTAAATGAAACTTGCCATTGCTCATCTGTGCTTTGTCTGATCATCTTGTGTTTGTTTCCTCAAGAGCCATAAGAAAAAAGATTCCTTTTTTGTTTCAGACATATTGTAGCATTGCTCAAAACTTGCCTATCAGCTGTGGTCCTAGGATTCATGCAGCTTTTTAATGGTTCAAATTAAGTTGTAGTACTCGAAGATATGGACTGACTAGTTTTGTCGAAACAATTTAAGCGTCAAGCATATAATCAAGCACGAGATTGATCTAGAATTAAGTAGGATTTCAAGAGATAGCCTCGGACTTAAGATTATACTTGTTTGAAGGCGTGTTTTCATATTGACCCCATATTCTTTCATATTTTCATGTCAGTCCCTCATATGTTCATATTTTTAAATTAGCCCCTCAAAACTCTTAAGTTCCTCTAGTTTGGTTCCTCCACTAGTTTTTACATCCAGTTAACTAAACCAATCTATATTGGGAAATTCTATTTGCGCACTGCATTTTACTCTTGGCGTCCTGATTGCTCTTTACACCAAACTTCTATTTTGAAATACTATCGTTTTACTCTTGTATCCAAAAAAAATTCCAATTCTAACTCTCCTCATTCTCTCAACTCCTTACATCATCCAGTACTAAATTTTTTCAAAATTTTCCGAGTCGGATATTAATTGCCAAGCTAAAAATATATTGGTCGGGTATCAAGACAAAGTTTGAGCTGGAGGTATAACTGTAAAAAATAAATATAAACTTAAGTTAGAAGGAATATTCTTTTGACAGTAGACGGAATTAACCTAAGCGACTAAACTAGAGTAATTTAAGGGTTTCGATAGTTTAATTTAAAATTTTGAGGGACTGATATCAAAATATAGAAGAATTAAGAGATCGATATTAAAAAAAAAAAAATCTTATTTGAATCTCGTATAGATGCAGTAAGATTTAAGCCACTAGCCAAATCCACTCCAGCCTAATGTTTTGTATCAGTATCAGTATCGATGATTCATATTCCAGCCTAATGCTGCAATAATATCGATAAGTAGCAACAAAAAATACCAACCTCAAGAATGTCAGGAACAACAAAGTCAAGAAAAAATTGTCACGTGATAAGGATATCAAACTGATGGTCAGTGTATGATGGTAGCTTGAACCCTTATATATTCCTCCTTATATAAAAGATAAGAGTTAATTACACTCAAACTCCCTGTAAAATAGAGGTGTATAATTTATCATCTCTAAAGTTTTAAACTCTCATTTAGATTCTCTGGATCCCAGAAAAAATATTTTCGTCTGAGCTTTAAACTTCGTCAGTTTTTAAAATTTAGGGGTGAAAAAATATCTTCGTTAGTTTTTTTTTTTTTTTTTTCCGCGATTCAGGAGGTCTAAGTGATACACCTCTCATATGATAGAGGGTCTGAGTGTAATTAACCCTAAAAATAAGTATCAATCAGTCTCAATCAAATACGACCATCAAGCTATCAAGCTAAAGAATATTTATAAAATTTGTTTGCGAGGAGAAATTAGTATTGAATCAAATAACAGTCCTTATACAAAAAAGAAAGAATTATTGAAGATGTGGACATGTTCATCGCAATATTTCAACGTCACTCTAGACAAATATCTGCATGTCAGTAAGGGTTTGTGTCAAAGGGCCTAAATAAGCTGCAAATGGGATTTGATAAACATAATTCTAGCGACTAAGAACCAAAACTCCTTGGGCCAAAAAAGAAAAACTCCTAGATTCGATACAAAGAAAAAGAAAAATTTAGAATTAGAATTTTGCTAGGGTTTAACGCGGTCTTCCAATGACAGTGAAGGAGATGAAAGAGAGAGAATAGAGAGGTTGAAGATAGAGACATTTTTGCTCTTAGATTTAAATGGCAAAGTTGTAAATAAAAATAAAGTTTTAAATGGGCTCACTAAGGAAAAAAGGTGTGCTCCTTTGGAAATTCCCCTCACAACTTTAGGTTCGGCATATGGGATGCAGGTTCAAATCAGCAAAAACTTGGGTTTGACGATATGCAATGACAAGAAATGTGTAGAGCTGAACTGTTGACATCATTCTATCCCGTACGTCCAAATGCTGATCCTTTGATATGCTTCCTGAAGTGGCAGGCCATGGTGAGCTCACGATATGAAAGTTGCATTTACTTCGATAACAACTCTAAAAGTTTTACATGCTCATCCAACAAACTGACCAGGGATTTTAGTAGTTTCTCCATTTTTAGATGATTTGGTTTTGGCAGTGACAAGAGCGGATCACTGCAACGCTTGTCTTAAAGTATTGTAAGTTCTTTCCGATATGAAAAATACTGAATAAATATATCAATGGCAAAAATGAAATAATATCAAAGATAGGGCTCAAATTCAATGTTTTTCGCTACAGGATAAATGTACTATGTGCTTTTCGCAAACTTATGTTAAACGTACAAGAAACATGCTCTCACTAAACTAAACACTACGGAAATTTAAAAAATTAAAAAAAAAAAAAAAAAAAATATATATATATATATATATATATATAAATATAAATTGGCAAACAAATACAATCCGATATGTGATAGCATGGTTATTACAAATTGCACGAGTGTGCAGCCTAATATTTGGGTTTTGACTTCAATCAAGTGGCAGGTAGCTGAGAGTGATCATAATGACTTCTCACCTGCAGTTTGCCCTTGAATTGCGGATTTAGATGCACTGTCCACTGTATACTAATGCAAGTCTGATCGCACACCAACTGCCTGCGGTATAACTAGGCGTGAGCATCGGCCGATTCGGTTCGGTTTTGGATAGAAAATACTCTGTCAAAAATCGAACCGAACTAACAAAACCGAACTGACCGAACTTCACCAATAACCGAAACCCGAACCAAAAGTTCGTTTTCAGTTTTCTGGGCTGCGGCCCAGAAACCCACTTGAGTTAAAAAAAAAAAAAAAAAAAAAAAGGGCTTTCTGGTTTAACTAAAGGATTCGAATTATCGGTCGGGTTGAATTACGAGTTATCGGATCGATTAGAGTTACCGTTCGGTTTTTTCGGTCGGTTTCGGTTGGCGATTACGCCACCAAAACCCGATCCGAAGACCGAATTGATGTTCGGTTTTGTAACTGACCCGACCCGATAATCGAATTAACCGAACCGATCGGGTCGGATCGGGTCGGTTGAGCGGTTTTTTTAGGTATGTATAACTGGTATTTAAGTGTTGAGATATGCAAATGGGTAAGCTTAGATTAGCATAATATCCAGTCCCGAGCTGGATTTGACATGAGGGACACGAGAAGGAGACCCCTAACTAATTAAGTTCTTGGTCGGTTTTGGTGATGTTCCCTTGAAAATGTTCCATCTTTTTCAGCTTCTTCTTTAAGATTTTGCATAGGCTGGAGACTCTTTTCTTCATTACGTAAATAACGAAGAAAGTTAAACTCTCGTAATTAGAAAGGCTTTTTGAAGCTGGATGCTTGCAGTCAACTTATCAGCATGGTTCAATTGTTCTTGGGAAGTTGAGATCATTTTTGATGAGACAGACCAACAACAACAACAGCCACTTTGGTAGGATTAAGGGTTTTAGGACTTCTGATGGGTTACATATTCAGCGCTACTAGGATTTATGTGCAAAACTAACTCCCCTGTGAGCAATGTAGGGGTGGCAAATGGGCTGGGCGTGCTCACTTGCCCAGCATGGCTCGCCGGAGCTTCTTCGAAATGGATCTATATTCGCCCCGTATTTCTTCCTCTCAAGCCGCGGGAACTTTTTTTTTTTCCTTTTTATTAAATGAAGAATATCAAAGTCTTTTGCCAACCATTATAACACCCTCCTCAAGTACCATTTACATCACAATCATATGAAAATATAGAATCAACTAATATATCCACAGAAGAGCCCATCGAAACAATCATACCCGAAATCCAAACAATCACCTCCGGTAAAACTTCAAAATCGAAAATATTGAAGCACTTTCAAAAAATTCATGAAAATGATGTTGGAAAAACTAACTGTAAATATTGTCAAAAATACTATTCCTTTCCTTTAATTAATAATATTAAAACTTATTTAGATATTATGTACCATACATATAAATATATGTATGGTAATAAATGACAAACTACAAAACAACAAACTGCTAAGGAAACTCGAAACCCAATAATGTCATCTATATTTCACGGAAAAAAAAAACATAAACAATCTAATATTTATTTTAATGAACTTCATTATTATTTAGAAAGAGCCAACTATGAAGATGATTTGTCCTCTAAATATTATGAAGACTTTGATATTTTAACCTAGTAGAAATCACAGAAATCACAGGAAAAAACATATTATGTGTTTTCCAACATGGTCCGTGATGTACTAACCTCTCCGGTGTCTACAGTAGCATCGGAGTCTGATTTTCAATGAGTGTTAACATAATAGATGAACTTAATAGCAACAAACACATTAGAGATATGTGCTTACTTGAAGGACTGGTTCGACGCAGAACAAACAGAACAAGGACTATCAAACAAAGTAGAGAAAGAGAACTCACTAGAAAATAAATAAAAATTAAAGATTTTTATATTTTCTTTTCGAATTCTAATTTTTACATTTGTAAATTTGTAATTTTTTTCATATAATTTTTTTTTAGAATGTATAAATCTCTTTAAAAAAATTATAAGAACAAATTAAGAGTGACAGTCAGAATCATCGCCCCTCTCTTCGGATTTTGTATGATTTCCTTATAAAGTAATTTTGTTAATATAATGTAACTTAATATAATAAAATTTTATTTTTACTATTTTTTTTTCTTATTAGATCTATTTAAATTAAGTTAATTATTCTATTAAACTAACTTAATAATCACATTAATAACTTTAAAAAATTAAAAAAAATGTGTCGGCAGAGCCACAACACGTGCTCGGCACAGGCCGAGCCCAAGCATAGCCGAGCCCGAGCCTATGCCCAAGCGGTAGCGGACGTGCCGTGCTTGGCACGGGCCATGCCCGAGCCAAGCCGAGCACAGTCCGATTGCCACCCCTAGAGCAGCATGGCTCGGGTACCGCTGAATTGCCACCCCTAGAGCCATGTTGCTTTGCCTGTGGTTACGACTGCTTGTGTGTACAATAGTGGCAGACAGTTTGCAAATTTTACTTGGCATCAAATATGAACTCAGGCACACAGAATAGACATGAGCTACAGAATGGTTAAAGGCGATGCAGGTCATAAAAGAGATGAACATAAAAGGACTAATTCATATATGTTGAACTGAAATGCTGCTGCTTACAAATAAACACTTTCTAAAGAAAATGCAGTCCAAATTTATTGTTTATGTACACATTTTACATATACTTACAAGGAGCAGTCCCATGTTTTAAGTTGATGAAAAGGGCTTTAAAAAGATCACAGATTTTTCATTATATATACTTGCATGTGATCATAAAAGAAAAAAAGAGAGAAACTTACCGAATATTATTTACGATTTTACAACCACCCCACTGACTAGGTAGGAGTGTCCCGGTCCGAGCTGCTCAGCAGCCAAAGAGCAACTTTCCTTTCCCAGCTTGTTATCAGACAGCGCCGTCGCTTTTCCATGGGCATGATACCGGAGCCAGAAACAAGAAAGGCTCGCAAGGGCTGCTTGACCAGCAAACTGAACTCGGTACACCAGGCTCAGCTCCCATATCCTGCCGGACTTGCAGTCAGCTTCATATCCATCAAGATCAGATTTTGATACCACCACGAACGAACTCTCATCAAATGCCACAATGTTGCCAGTGGTGAACGGTGCTGATGATTTTACAATCTGGTAGTTTAAACAGCTTGAAATCCTTGTTTTTGTCTTAAGGAGGTGGTAGTAGTCTTGGACAGCCTGCAAACCGCAAGGAAACACATGCTCCATCAGGACTTAGTTTAGCAGTTAAAGTTGTATGAAGTAATTTCTAAGTTCTTTCAGAACATCCACCTTCAAAGGATAAATAAGGCACCAAAACCACATTGTTCAGATAAGCAAGCTCTAAATATCGGATATCAGAATTGTATCAAGCGGGTTCTTCTCACTAGGGTAGTGGATATCAAACGTTCGTGTCAAACATTATATATACACGTCAAATCTGTAAATTTGATGTTTAGAGTTGGTTTAATATCATCTATCTAGCTAGTGTGTGTGTGCATGCGGGCGCACGCATGCATGGAATTTTATATTTAGATAGTATATAAAGGATAAATCACATCTACTGGAATGGATTTTTACTTTGGATTTCCCATTCTTAAATCTTGGTTAATCGTATCCACACACATATGCCTAGCCTATATATATATATATATATATATATATATATATATATATATATATATATATATATATATAGATAGAGAGAGAGAGAGAGAGAATGGAAAATTCACCGGCGGTGAAGGGAGTTCCTTCACCGCCACTTAGGTGACCCAATATAATTATTACACGTGACGCCGCTTAAGATAATAAATAAAAAAACTCTCTTAACCGCCCTTTGAGTGGCGCCACGCGTAATAATTGTATTGGGCCACCTAAGCGGTGGTGAAGGACCAGTGAATTTCCCATTTACTCATATGTATGTATGTATGTACGTACGTACGTATAAAGTTATTAAAGAACAAGTTCACGTATACAAGCATAAAAAATAAAAAAATAAAATAATTTATAGAACAGATTCAATTAAATTTCAAAATATAGATTATAGAAATAATTAGATTCAGGCATGACAAGGATAGTAGTTGAAGAAAATTGGTAACAATAATAGTAACAGCTAGAATAACAATAGTAAAGTAACAGTAGATGAACAAGCAAAGGTATAAAAAGAGAATAAGTGAAACAAGAAAAGAACTTTGGAGAAGATTTAAGTCTTGAGTAATACTTAAATAAGCTCCTAAATATAGATCTCTAACATTTGTAACACTTTGCATGGTTGACTCTCATGTTTCCAGTTAAACAATTAAAACATATGGTTGATTTAAACAAATTTAAATAGAGATGAAAGATATTGGATTTTTCCTCATACATGGGTGAGTATGAATATCAAATCTATTTTCAAATTAAAAACTCAATTAAAAAAAAATAAACCATATCGGCTAATATATCGGAATGATATATTAGGCGATATTGTAAATATCGGCTAATATGCGCACAAAATGATATATCTCCTTTTTTTTAACATATCGTCTCGACTAACTCTGAAAAATGATAGATCGGATGGAAATATCAGTCATATCGGGGATATTTAAAACAATGGATAAAAGTAAAACTTATCATATTTATCAACCTCAGCAACATCCTTCCTGTTGGTTTCTTTCTAGGTTGAACACAAAAGTAGTTTAAGAATCTGTACGTAGTATAATGGTACTCAGATCACTCATCCATGTCAGAGAAGCGATAACGATCAAGACCCTCAAAAGTTTGATACTTGATAAATGATAAGGTATAAGGATTTTGAAAGTAACCAACAGGAAGGATATTGCTATGATAATTAAAAAAAAAAATGTTAATTTTAAGATGCTAATACAACTATGTATTGGGGAGGGGTGAAAATGTTTCTCTGAGCTGCTTCCCATGATTTGGTTTGGCTGCTTCCGTAATTCTTGAATCAGAAAGCTAACATGCATACATGAAATAAAATAAATGAAGCTTATTTTACAGTGCACTAGGTTTCAAGCATAAAAGAGAAGAGACAAATAGTTATTACAAAGATATTGATAATGGATACATCTTTTTTTTTAAATAAAAAAGGAAGCCTAATACACTGGGTAAAATTTTGCAAAAATCACCTGCCACTGCGGAGAAGCTAAAAGAACTCTTGGCCTGCTAGACCTGACATGCTCGTATGCTGTAGCAGGTGTCATTTGCCTGTGTTGCACCTGGAATACAGAATGTCAATTATGCTTTCTATAATAGTGTATCAACTTAAATAAACAACAATTATAACATACCAGATAACATAGAACAATGGTTGTGCTTCGTCCTCGTCCAGCTTTGCAGTGGACATATGTTGTTCTCCCACAAGATGCATTCTCTTCACAAGGTGAACAAAATACGAGTGAAAATCAAATCAAACAAAGCACAAGTGAAAATAAAATCAAATACAGAGAAGGCAGATCATAATATTTCAACCAAAAGAAAGAAGGCAGTGGGTCATCATAATATTTTCAATCCAAAAGAATATACATTTAGTGAGCTTGGTGGACATGGGCAAGACAGAAAGGAAAGGAGTTTACTGCCATATTAGTATAGGATAAAAAACATTGTGTTTGTGTCGTGTTATAACTTCAGATATTTTGATTTTGGTGCAAGAAGATAAGGAAAACAGATGATAGGAAGAGACCAAATTATGATTTTACGAATGTGGCACACGCACGTCCATAGTAAAATAAATAATGCTATGAAATGATGGGCATAACATAAGGCTCCACTCTACTTCCACTTATAGAACATACTGTAATAATATCAGTTCACAAAAGCATCTATATTCTCTGTTTTCTAACATAATCAAGGTACAACTGTACAGCTGTTACTGCAGCATTGTCAGATGACCGATTATGGGGCCGCAAGTTGCAATATATCTAAACCAGCAGAAAACCATCATATTCACTAATGAAAAGGATAAAAGTATCTGAATCACTAAAGAAAAACAGAAGGATTGTGCCTACTGTGAATGAAATCTACAGATTTACAGATATCACCGAATGATGGAGCAAAGCAATAGTCTCTTGTTGGTATCACCAAATTTTCAATCCCATGAGCCTACAATTAAAACATGTAGATGTTAGAGTTGACAAACAAATAAATAAACTTTTAAACATTAATAATTTAAAAAAAAAAAAGATGGTTATTGAAGAAGAAAATCAAGCTCAAGTACCAAATGGATAATAATAGCTAAGGACTATCATAATTAATAAATTACTCAATCCGAGGAAAAGATACTGGAAAGAAGCAGACTAAAAAAAAGAATACTATACACCAACCAATTATGCACATGGGTTTGGAGGGGAAGGAAATTGGAATTGGGAGGGGAAGTTGAACCAAATTACATTTCCTTCCCTGCAGAACAGCTAAGTATATGCAATAAGAAAGGAATTTATGAGTCCGATTAACAATTTGGTACTTGAGCTTCTGTTACACAGCACAGGCGGAAAGACAAAGGAAATATACTGCTTAAGAATTTTTTATTTGCTTCACTTTTTATTGTTTACCCTTCAAATCTTCTTTCTCCTTCCAATTTTACAATTCCTTCTTGAACTCTCGAGCAACATAGAAAGCGGACAAGTAAAGGGTTTATAAATTGCAGCATAAAAAAATGATCATTCAGTGAACCAATGTTTTAAAAGGCACACTCTCCAGAGCACATTTCGTAGGGATTTTTTTAGCACACATTACAAGAAAGAAAAACAAAAATTAGTACCCTCACCTCACTGCTCACTGGCATCTCCTGTGGCAATCGGAGGCTTCTAGCAAGTAGCTTCATATAAAGGTATTAAGGATTGAGTTCTAGCCCAATTTGCCACTTTGCAATTTCCTAACTCATTTCGCCTAGCAACAGAGAGAAGATGCAACAGGGGCAGTCAAGGCAGATGCAGCAATAGGGATCAGGAGAACACCTCTGACGGCTTAGGTGACACCAGCGAAATAGTGGGGGCACAAGCATTGCATTCCTTTGTTTTTCCCTTCTATCTATATAGGGAAAAGGAATAGTATTTTTTCTGCCTAGTGGCATCTAGGCAGCTGGGCGCTGGGACTGGCATCCGGTGCCTTCTCTAGCACTGCATTAAATCATAGAAGCCCATTCCATCAGCTAAATATGTGTTTAACTGAGGAAGCAAATCCTAAATCCATTTCAGTTTATGTGTCAACTCACTACATTCCAATTCCCTTCTCTAAAACCCACTTCAAATGGTCCTAAGCCAGTCAAACCTTTACCACTTCCATACAGTATAGGTAACAATCACAGGTAACATGCACACACAAGGCCACACAGACAGCCCACACCAACATGAATACTAAAAGATTAACTTCTAAAAAGAGAATAAAGATGATAAGCGTACAAGCACTCATGCCAGCAGATGCTTGACATGATAGAGCTTCTTGATAGAAGTGCCAGTGCCCCATACTTACTTCTATTGGAAGGAGTAACCCTCGATTGATAATTTAAAATCTCCATTGGATTCTGAAATTGTTTCAGAATTTAGACCCAAAAACAAAACTGGACATTGAAGATCTGCACCAATTATACTTGTTCTGGTTTATTTTTGACAGTGAAAATTGCATTTCATCTTTTACTTATTACACTTTCAAATGGTTCAATTTGCCCTCATACTTTCCCTCAGCTATAGAACTCCGCTTCATCTATAGATGCTTTCTGAGAAGTTTGGTACCAGCTTGATTAGTTGAATTAAGTTCAAACTGAAGGACCGACGAAGACAGTATCTTATGCTCAAAAACTAGGACAGGACTCCAACACAATCAAAAAGTTATCATATTGAGGAGCAGATCATAAATTTGGCTACATAGCCTTCTCATGCTACAATGGCACAGACAATCCCCTCTATCAAAGGGAAAAGGCCTTGTTGGTGATAATAATGATAAATTATCTTTCAACTTTTCTTATAATTCAGTCAAACAAAAAAAAAAAACACAAGTTTCCTAACTAGAAGATGCACCAAAATAGAACATTGTTACAACTTATACCAGTGGGTTACATAATTTAGGATTAAAAACTATCCACTCTCCCTCTCATATATACTTGCAGAGAGGAAAATTCATTAAGAATTCCAGGCATTTAAAAAGGTAAGAAACTGAAGCCCATATGCTTCCTGAAAATCCGAATTTCAGAATTTTTAACCACAGAACATTACTATCAACTTCCTGAAACATAGTTTGGGGAAACATGGGCTTAAAGTGCATGATGAAACATAGTTTGGTCAAGCACAAGGCATCAATGTCCTACAGCCTAGCCCCTCCTTTTCTTCGTGGATATTTTTCCTAAGGACATCACACGAGACGGTTTCCATTAAGCTAACACATGGCCCAGGAGATTCAGCCAATTCACTCTGTAAAGATTCTCAACCATGTGCCATGCTCCACTGCTGAAACAGGCTGCACAATTATAATAATGATGACCCACACTGTCAAATGGCTTGCTAGGTATAAGTCTCAAACCCCAACCTTGTTTACTGTTGAAACCACAGAGTTAAGGTTTAGGATGTTTTTTATATGTTTTTGGCTGAGGCTCATCAGGGCCTAGGCCCCCAAAAATAAATAGAGAATAAATAAAACAAAAAAGTATAAATGCGAAACTACCAGGTTTTCACCGACGAACCTTATGAGCAGGCTAACGCAATATCATTCCTCTATAAGACATGAAGATACTACTCCACCATATAAAAGCCTAATCCAACGGAAAAAAGTAAAATTAAGATGAAAAAGCATTTAATAAAAGACCCACAAGAACCAAAATGAATAACTTTTCCAATATATGTATATTATTATATCATACATTCATATAGCTTTAAGTTATGCATATTGTAATATTTATAAACAAATTATGGAAAAATAAAACTAAATTACTATAAAACGTCAATATCTAAAATTTACGTGAGAAAGGAGAGATAAGAAGTGAAATTCTTGAATCACGATGAAACCAAAAGCTTTGAGTGTGGCGTGCAAGTGTAACATTTTCACAAACCTTGATTCAAACAAACTATTGACTGTTCAAAGCCAAGGTTGTAAATATCGGTACTAGTACCAGCCAATAAATTTATACAGGCTTGTATATCGGAATCGACAATGCCAGGGAAATCAGACATATTGTTTTTGACTGACCATATTAGCTATATACCGGATGCTCGTATTAATTGCTTTTTGAAAAAATTTAAAAAATTAACATAGCTAAAAATAACTATCAACATTTTGATATATTTATGATTTTTTTTCCTTTTATTGTTTTCTATTTTTAGATTAATTTTCCTAATTTTAATAACTTATGGTGAATTTTATGGTAAAAATTTCTAATTTAGAAAAACTTATTAAGATGGGTTGGATCTTGGTTGTGTTCGAATAGGGTTCGGATCTAACCCAGATTCAACTACCTTATATAAGTTGGGATAAGATAATTAACCAAAAAAAGGAGGAATAAAAATTGATGTTTTTGCTTAGCAATCTCTACCACTCAAGCTTACTTTCTCTGCTTCCTGATGGATCACCAACTCTCTAATGTCTATCCTCCAGCAAAAACTTGCTCAAATAGTACATCTCTTCGGGACATCCACTAGTCAGATGTTCAAGCCTAGTTCTCTATTTCGCGATGGGTCTTCAACCCTCCATTATCTTTGTTCGGTAAAATATTCATCTGATCGCCAACCACGTCCGTTCAACAAGATGCCCAACTCTTTTCTTGCTCAATTTTAGAGGTTATTGGTTTTTTCTCATTCAAATTTTGAGTTCTCAAAAAATTGGTTTTTTTTTTTTAATTTTTCACTTGTTTTTTTACAAATGAACTAAATCATCTGGTATAATTTGTTTTTATATAGTCAAATCACTGTTTGATGACTGATTTTTTACTATTTTCTTATGTAAAATTCACATGTTACTATTTTATGTACTCATAATTCATCGTTGACCGTCCTATCCTTCATTGATTTTTTTTTTTTCCTTTCTATCAGCCTACCCACAAGTACTTGGGATAAAAGGCTTAGTTGTTGCTATTCCTTTCTATCAGATAAATATCACTGATATTCCAATATCGTCTGATATTCACCGGTACATTTCTTGTATTGGCTGATACATACACTTGATGGTCGATATCGTATCAGATAGTTGGAAATCTGATATGATATGGCCAATATACATGGGTATTGGCCGAAATTTAAAATCTTGGTTAGAACATACAGCAAGAGACCAACCCCTAACACAAGTCAGAATATCAACCTCCATCCAAATGGTTCAGTTGAAACTACTACTGGTAGGTTATTTTCAATCAGAAAGATCTCAACCAACTGACCTAAACTGTATTTAATTTTAAAAAAGAATGGACGGTGAAAAACTGGAAATAGCATCTTAAACTTAGCCTCTATTCACATGACCTAAAATCCTCTTCCCAATGCCCCTTGGAGCAACAGACTACTAGATTGGAAGAGAACTTATAGAAAATTATTGGAGAGGAGAAAGATGAAGAAGATTGCATTTGGAAAATTATTGAAGTGGAGCAAGATGAAGAAGATTGCATTTGGAAACAAAGAACAAAGGCTTGATGCGCCTTCTTTCCCTGACAAACTTTTGACTCGTATAAAGCTACAACAAAAAAAATTACCAATCCAATATTAGTGCCCCACTAGCCCTTAAAATATAAATGACAAAAAAAAAAAACTTGGCCTCTACCAAAAAAAATATTCCATTGAACTTAATTAAACCTAAACCATCTACTTAATAGATTGCACATAACCCAATATATTGAACTAGGATATTCAAATATATAGTCAATGTTAACATGAAGAAGCATTGTTGTCACTTAAATGTGCTATGGTACCTGTCAAAAGATGTCAAAAATATAAACAAACTCGTTACCCTCTCATCTTGCAAACCATAAGATGAATAAAAATTAATCCTTTCCCCATGATTCTTCATAGCATTAAATGCTTCAACTTTAAATTGAATTTTGGCAATCTGAGCTAAAAAACTATGAAGCAAACGGGTATAGATACGGATATAGGAAACCACAGGTAGAGGATGCGGTGACTTTGTAAAATGTAGGACACAAGAGTACGACACTCTACATATGCACAACAAAAAGAAATGTCATCTAATACTAGAATTTTGAAATGCATAATCTAGGTGAGATCAGTAATACTTCTTTCTTCCACCGGTATCAAGTTTGCCCCTCAATTCTAAATTGTCTTGATATATAAATAAATTTAAACATATATAACTCAAACTTGCTAAGTAAAAAAACTGTGAGAATAGTACATGTTTCTGAAAGTGCCTTAACCTTAAAATATATTATAAACTTGAGACAAGCTTAACAAGTGTTTGACACATGTTCAATGAGTGTTTAAGAAGTGGCAGTGTTAGAGACATGTTCCAATGGTATCAAATTCAGATATGGATAATTTTAGAAGCACTCGTGCTTCATAGAAACAAAATATTTTAGAAAAGCACTAGTCAAGAAGCTGCTTGGAGAAGGCAGATTTTCTGGCTTTAAGCAGAAAGCTCATCAAATAATATCTTCTCTTTACTTTTCACTAACATGATATCACACATTATGACATTATTTGCCTCTAACTAAAAATTTCTCCTACGTTTCTTATGGATCTACAATTTCTCTTTTCCACTTCTTTTCTTATCTAAACTGCCCACAAATTTATTTCAAATAATGGTTTTTTTCTATTAAGCACTTAATATGTAAATGTAGCAAACACCTTAACAATACAGAACCTATTTTCTATAAGAAGTTTTTTTCGAATAAGTTCTTCTTTAAAAGGAGTTACTTGTAAAAAGAAGCAACACCAAATCAACACTAAGATGCTAGATCTGCACTAGTACATATAAAACAGTGATTGCAGTAGATAGTTTAAGACTAGCTCACGTACTAAGCAATTTTCTTACAGGTTAGCCATCACAAGCTCCGCTTGCAAAAAAAAACACCGGTAAATTACTACCAGAGTTGGTTAAACATTGAAGAAATATTATCGAATAAATTAACAATTTAACATGCAAGTAGTTGGTGAACTTAGGACACTTGGGAAGAACTTGTACAGTTAGTAAATGCCTATAAACTAAACATAAACACAATCTTCTCTAAATGCTAGTTTTATATAATTTAAAATTAATTTTTGATATTCTATGTCGTTTTTTCTTTTAAAACATAAACCAAACCTTGATCAAAACTTGAAAAAGCAGAATAACCAAAGCTGACTTAGTAACAGGTAAACCTTAATTTCGGTGAAAGAAATGACAGGTATGCTGGATATCAAGATTACTGCATGCTCCAAAGATTGATAGTTCTCATAAATGGCATGTGTCAGGTATGCTGGAATCAAGATTACAGCATGCTCTAAAGAATTGATAGCTCCCATAAATTACATGTGTTCATAATAGTGAACTATGTGCGACTGCATTTCACTTATTTTAACTTGGTGCAAAGAGAAGAAATCTGGAGATCAAATAATCATATATGTACTAAAACTTTCAAAACTATGATTCAGTAATGCCTACAAAGTCATGTACTTCAATCTAGTAAATCCTATAATTCATTTAATTAATTTAATTAACATTTCTAATTGCAACAAAAAATTAACAGGAAATATTAGAGGAAAAAATGATATAAGAGTTCTAAGGCCAAATAAAAAAGAATACTCACAAGGTACAGTGATGTAGGCACCAGTGTCTCATATGGCTCATTTAATGTGATGACTCCAGAAACACCAAGCTGCTTTAAACATGGAACATCACTGGGAAACGGAACTGCGCCTAGCAATAAAAACTGATAACAAATGTGTTAGTGCAGCATGGTTTAATAAACAAAAACTTAACAGATGTAATAAAAAGCTACAGAAGGGATAACCAATAATACAATCAGGTGCAAGAAGGATCTCAAAAATTACAATCATCCATACGTTTTCAACTCTTGTTTTCAACAATATTCATACATCAGTATAAAATAAGTTTTTAAATAAGGATTTTGCTGACTGCCAATTATCGAACTTCTGTTTTCAGTTGAATTTCATATATTACTAAGTCCAGGAATATAAAAGATTACGCAATTAGGGTAAACCATGTAACTTCAATAAATCTCACAAATTACATCTAATCTAACTTTATATCTCAATCAAATCCACCACCACTTGTAATATTTACTCCACTTTTACAACTCAACAAAATACACTACAACTTGGGAATATTTCGGTATCCATAATGTCCGCAGAAGATTGACCACAAGATACCAAAGTGAGAGGTGCACCAGAACTAATAATAATAATATACAAAACCAATACCATTTTGATGGCAGTCTAGGTCAAGTGATTTTCCATCACTCAAATATTCTGGTTAATAGAAAGGGCGAAATGCATTGGATACAAATGATATAGGAAAAAAGCTAGCAGATAATCAGCTAAAATTCTTCCATGTCGGCTACCAAAAGAAGAATCTAGGAGTCCTCTGAAACTTTAGCAGCGCATCTACGCCCTCACACAGACTCATGCAAGCAACTCCACACCTCCTCACGACCCCCTCCCTTCATACAGAACCCCATAAAATCCACTAAGCAGAGAACAATGTCTCTAAATGCTCCTCCTCTTCCAACTGTCATTCCCTCCAACTTTTTGCCCATAAGTTATCATTGTCATCCCTTTACCAGATTCACTCCACTTCATTTCTCTATTGTTCTGTCTAACTCTCTAAAGCACCATGACCACCAGTTGCTGCCTTCACTCTGAGTCCTGCCTAAACATAATATGTTTTTGAGTTTCGCCCAATCCTGGTCAGGCTAAAGAAATTAAGTTTAAAATCAGAAAGGAAAACAAAAAACACCAAGAAGAGTAAGATAAACTTAAGGTCAACATTTTGGGGAGCCGGTATGGACCTACATTATCAATTTGAGGAAAGAAAAAGACTGATAGGGTGAAGGATTTCCTATTTTATTAAAACTGCGTAGGGTGCATAAATGTAAGTTCAGCCAAACATCATGCTCCAACCTTGACTACTGCACTTAACAACAAAATGTCGATTATAGCTTACGATATTTATCGTTGTTCAGAATCATATGATGACTGATTAACTTATAATATCAAAACAATTAAATAAATACGCATAACAACCAGAGAATGCCTACAAGTTGTTCAAGCACACAAGAGAATATTTAAGTAACAAATTCAATTTACCATTAAATAATTCCCATCTATAAGTAAAGCTGAAAGATCATGATAATATTGTCATAGCACATAACTAAAAATATGACAAACATAGGGAGCTACACTTAATTAACATCGTACAGAAAGGAGCATTAAACAACTTTTAGCTAAATACCCCTACAAAATTTATCAAAAATTTGATAAAAGCAACAAAATAAACATTTAATAGAATACATGTGAGTAAAAAAATTAGACAAACGGAATACAGTTTCCTGAAGTAATTGTAGTCATCCACACGGTATTTCAGAAAACTAATACCATCACCAATTTATCCCAGAGACCACCTCAGCAGTAAATTTTTCTGTAAACTACCTCTCCCAGCATAAAATTGTTCCACTGCTTCGACTTACTCATAGCTCCTCTATCAGCAACCTTAAATAACAAAACTTATCCATGTCACTGTCAATCCCTAAACTATTTGTTCTACTAAATTTCAGTCCATGTTCATTACTTAATCCCCATACACCACCACTATTAAGATCTACCACTTCGCTCAACAATTTTCAAACTTTTCCGTTTAATGACATAACTCAATCATTTCAACAGTAAAATACAAAATCAGGTATCAAGATACTCACATGCAATTAAATCGAAATAAATAACAACAAGAACAATAAAATAAACAGAGAAAAAACAAAACCAGACCTGATCAACCTCATCCCACCACCGGAACTCAGACTGGATCCTGTTCCTGATAACATTATAAAGCAGCGTGGGATAGAAAAGAACCCTCGCCCCAAAACCAATCACCAACCTCTTAGCATCAATCACCATCAATTTCTCATCGCCACCATTCAAGATCTCCTCCTCCTCCTCATCCCAAGTTCCCAACCCCGTGTCCCTCAATTCCTTAATATACATCCTCAATTCCCCCAAAACAATCTCAAACCCCCAAAATTGAGCACGAATTTGGACCAAAATCGGATCTTCTCACATGGCACAGAAACCCTAGGCGGTCGATCGATCGGGGGGAGGGAGAGAGAGAGAGAGAGAGAGAAGAGAGAAAAACAACAGAAAGGAATCCTCGATTGCAAGCTATGCTCGCTCGCTTGATGTGGAACTGGAATTGAAAAAGACGCGATCTTTGGATTTCTTTTTTATTTTGTTTGTTTATATAGTCTATTTGAGGAAGAAAAAGGAAAGAAACGGCAGATCACGTGGGGGTGAGGTGAGATCTGCCCTTGGAATTTGAGAAAATTAAAATGGTGGGATCGAGTGGGTCTGGACCGTTGGATTTTTGTGATGACGTGGATTCACATGGTGCGTCGCGTCGTGGCTTTTTCTTCGGGATGAATTTAGTTGTTGGCAGTGTAATGGTCATGGTTCTGTCCACCCAGTTTTTGCCCCCAACAAATTTCTGCGGGTCCTACGTAGCCAGATTAACGGGTGAGGCGGTTGCCCATGGGAAGGTGCCAGATGAGCATCACGTGGGCCCAGTTGTAGCGTCCGAGGCCTACCCCGGAACCAACGATAAATTAGGACCGCCCTTGTCAGGGGAAAATCTAGGGGATTTCTAAAGGAGCACACCACTGGTCTTAGTGGAGCCCCCTCACTAACATCCTTATATTACTGGTTTTTGTCATTGAAATTTTCGAATCATAGGGTTCTTGTTTTTAACTCCATCCCTCCACAAGAAGATTCTTGTTCGGAAATAGATTCCGAACGGTATATTTTTTATCCGGAATTAGATACGAAACGGTATTATTTCTCGTATAATGGGTGCATATGGACTACGGTGGCGTCTGGTGCGGACTCATGTATGGCCAGTGGGGTTGGGGGTGGGATCAGAGGAGATAGAGTGATGAGGTTGCATAGTTAGGTAATGGGAGTATTAGTATGTGTTGGTATTATTATTGCATACAGATACGTTTTAGATTAACAGTTTGCACAGAAGTACAGAATTAAAGAAGAACAGATTGATTCATATTACAGATTGATTAGACGTACAGATTACTATATATTGCTTCTGGAAATAGAATTCTGATACAAATGTGTCTACTGGTTTGCTACCGTAGTAAAGAAAACGAAATGAAACTTACTTGTTGACAGAAGTGTAGAAAACAGAACTGTAGAAAATAGGAGACTGATACAGACAGAAGACGGGATGAAGATCGAGGCTAGTGTTGGACACTATCACCTTAAAATCGATTCGCCCTCCACTGTTTGCTTCTGGATTTCTTGGACGTCGATCTCCCAGAATACAACGATCGGTCTGCAGAGGGAAGGAAGCCGCAATCCCTCTGCTCTGGCGAATCTGATAAAGGTTCTCTCTGGTTGATGATTGATGTAATGCAGGACTGGACTGTTGAACAAAAGAACTGGTTCTTCTGTAGACAGAAGTTGAGGAACTTCTGTTCTGCAGAAGGAGAAAGGAAACAGAAAAGAAAAGAAATTTCGTATGTACTGAAACTCTGGACCCAGACCATATTTATAGCCTTCAACAGTCACAACGGTTGGCCGTTCAACAGTTGTGACCGTTTAACGGCAACTGTTGACTGTTGGCAGTGAAAATTTCTGAATAAAAAGAGTTTTCCACAACAGAACGCAGAGCTAATCCATAGCTCCGCGTTTGGCTATTTTTAGCCTCGCGTTGAGTAAAGCGCGGAGATGTTCAATAGCTCCGCGTTAGCTCCGCGCACTGGTTATTTAGCGCCGCGTTTTGATGCGATTAAAGCTCCGCGTGAGCAGATAACCAGAATCTCAAATTGATTGAGATTATGATTTGGGTTTATCCAAATACCAAATCAAGTCCAATCAGAATTCTAAATCAAGAGATTTAAATCAATATTAAATACTTGATTGGAATCCTTGATGAGAGCAAATTCTATTAAGATAGAAACTCTCAAATCATCCTAGGGATATAAATAGTCTTATTGGTGAAACCCTAAGGGATCTTTTGGAAGTTTTGGTGAAGTTCGAGTTACGCGTGAGAGCCTTGAACAAATCAAAACCAGAGATCAGAAGTCTTCTTGGTGAAACCCTAAGGGATCTTTTTGAAGTTTTGGTGAAGTTCGAGTTACGCGTGAGAGCCTTGAACAAATCAAAACCAGAGATCAGAGTCTTCTTGGTGATCCTTTGGCAATTCAAGTACGCGAGAGAGCCTTGAAGCCTTTTGGTGATCATCTTCCTCTTAGAGAATTCAAGTTACGCATAGAGCCTTGGATTCGTGAAGAGCAAAGACCAAGAAGATCGTCTACAGTCGGCCGATATCTTCAAAAAGAGAATATTTCAATGTACCGATCGTCCAAAGGAACTACTATAGATCCCATCGTCACTGATCCCACGTTTATATTGTAAAAGAGAGAGATTGAAGTATAAAATCCTCTCGTTTGTTCTTCTTTATATATCTTGTTCACTTTCATTGTAATTCAAGCTAAT
Source organism: Dracaena cambodiana (assembly GCA_036321105.1). NCBI lineage: Eukaryota > Viridiplantae > Streptophyta > Magnoliopsida > Asparagales > Asparagaceae > Dracaena > Dracaena cambodiana. Next base: position 17,664,452 of record JAYEPQ010000004.1, on the reverse strand, counting down.
TCGATGGAAGGAAGCAAAGAAACTTTTGCGGCGAACAAACTGGCGACCATAGTGGGAGCCATCTCTTTCACTGATGAAGAGATTATGGCGCAATCGGACGTTGACATGATCGGATCCGAAGTAGACACACTGGTCGTTGAAATCGACCAGCAGAAGTACGAGGAGTTCCTCTCCTCTGGATCAGGTGACTTGGATGAGACACGACACTATCGTCGCATGTACTCCAATACCCGAGCGACGGGTAGAAAGGTATCCACCGAGAGACGGGGATCCTTGGAGACTGCGGCTATAGCGTCGGAGTTCACACAAGAAATCCTAGCCGAGGATGAGCTTCCGACTGCCAAAGAAGACCTGGGGACTGGATTGATCAGGACCCAACTCCGAAACAGGAACCGGAGAGCGAGGCGTAGAGCCCATAAAGCCCGCCTTGAACGCGGAGCTAACACCAGAGGACGTGAGGCTATGGTCCCTCGCAAACTGGCTCGCGCTACCCGCGAGACCAGTCTCTACCGCGTTAAATGCGAAGTTACAACTTGCCTTAAAAGCAAGGAAAAGCCAGCGTGTGATACTCCGCGCGAGGCTATTGCTGAGCCTAGCGAGAGACGCGAAGCCAGCAAGATTCGCGCTAGTCGCAAAATATCTGACACTCGCGAGAGACGCGAGTATAAAAAATTTTTAAGGCCAGCGTGTGATTTTCCACACGAGGCTGATATTAAGCCAAGCGAGAAAAGCGAGGCTACTTGCGAGAAACGCAAGACTTCTGACACTCGCGAGAGACGCGAGTATAAAATTTCTTTGAAGCCAGTGTGTGATATTCCACGCGAGGCTGATACTGAGCCAAGCGAGAAACGCGAGGCCAGTAATACTTGCAATAAACGCAAGACTTCTGATACCCGCGAGGAATGCGAGGAAGATTGGCAAATAGTTGTCAGTCGTAAAAATCGGGCTAGGCGAGAAGCTATGATCTGCGTTAATCGCAAAGATAAGCCAGCGTGCAAGAACTTCCCTTCACGCGAGGCTATTATTCCAGAAGCTAAACTTCTGAAGACACGCCAAGCCAGCGAGAAACGCGAGGCTAATGTGGCAAGATACGGAGCTATTCCTCAGCCCCGCGCGATGAGACGCGAAGCTACTTCTAAGCTCCGTGCAGATCAACCTGACTACAGAATCAGGGATGATCATTCAAGGAAGCTGCAGTGGGTTCCCAGATCCTCTCAGAAGTTGAATGGACCTCCTGACTCCATGGTTAAGGGCGCTGATCTCAGAGAGTATCTATCCAAGAAGAGAGGCATAGACCAACTTCAAGCTGGACCTGTCTGTCATTGCCAGCAGCTTATAACAGCAGTATCCGCTGTGATGGACAACTGCGGCTGCAGCAAGAGCAGGGCATCTGTGTTTGATCGACTAACCGAGTTGGACAAGAACCCTACAAAGAAGCCAAAGACTGCTTCCCTAAAACAATGGAGAGCTGTAACCTCCAATATGGTGGGGAAAGGGAAGAAAATTGTAGAGACGGATGATGATTCAGAGTCGAGCGATGAAGAACCTCATCGTGTTACTCGACTGAAATCAGGAGCCGTCCCGCCTCGAAATTATAAGAGGCTTGCAAGGGGTTCTTACGACGAGGACAGTGATAATTCAGCCATGGCCTCGCCTCGTTCCTCCGCGTCATCTTGACTACATAAGTCAGCATCGCACATGGCGGATAAGTCTGACGACATCAATCAGAGATTTGAAGCTCAAGAAAGAATGATTCGCGAGCAACAAAAGACGATTGAAGACCTTAAAGTCATGCTATCAAGATTTGTTGAGGATAATGCCAAAAAGGACAAAGAAACTCCAAATGAAGAAGAAGAGGAGGAGAAAGCTCACTCGACGCACGAGGACGAGGATAGATTTTCTTTCCATGATCCGCATGGAGAAAAGATTGAAAAATTACAGAATCAACTTGAAGTTTTGATGCGTAAAAAGGAGTTGAAAGAAGCAGGGGTCTCAAGACCGTATCCTCCTGAATGGGATACGATACCATACCCACAGAAGTATAAGCCGCTCAAGTTAGAGTCATACGCCGGGAAGGGATCGCCCAGTCAGCATATATATTACTTCTTGTCCCAAGCAGGACATTTAATGGGTAATGACCCCATCATGACCAAAGTATTCTCAAGTACTTTGCGAGGGCCTGCCTTTACTTGGTTTTTGCAGTTGCCCCCAGGTACTATTAATATCTGGTTAGATGTAGAGAAATTATTTCTCTCACGTTTCTTCGAGGATGATATCGAGATTACGGTTCATTCCCTCCTTGCAACTAGACAAGGGGAACAAGAAATGGTAAAAGAATTTATAGAAAAGTTCCGGGAGAAATCCGTGCATTGTAAACATGAAATGGTTCAGGAAACTCTTGTCGAGACTTGTCGACACAATCTTAAGACCAACGTGCTCCTAAAAATGGGGGCCGTAGAGTCTAAGACATGGAGGGATCTGCTCAAACAAGGAGAGCAAGCTGAGGATTTGATTCATCGAGTTGAAGAATCTCGTAGATCAAGAAGTGCTGGGGGTAGTAAGTCATATACCCAGAATAACAGCAAAAAGAATAAAGGAAAAGCAGTGATGGCATCAGAAGCTGCTCCTCAGAAATCCAGCCCTCCACCAAAGCCGAAGCCCCAAAACCAGCAGGGCTCAAGGCAAAATAGACCGCAGCAGGAGAGAAATTATACTTTCAAGGCGGAACAGACGCCTATCCTCTTTCACTTGCTCCAGAAGAAGTGAATGCTAAGACTTCCGGAGAATAAGAAGCCAGAGGACGCTGGTAAGACTAAAGATCCCAACTACTGTCTCTATCACCGGAATGTTGGGCACCCTACTAGGGATTGTTTTTCCCTTAAGAACAGAATCCAAGTACTAATATAAGCTGGAGTTCTGACGCTTAAGGAAGAGCAGAAGAAGGTCACTGCCAATATGGCAACCATAGTGGTCGGAACCCACGAGTTTCCCGCAGGAGTGACCCCAATCCCAAAGGGTAAGATGGTCGCGAAGAACCTTGATCCTCACAACAAAGCCCAAGAAGGACTTGTCCCTGTGACGACCCAAAAGGGGGAAGTCATGTGGGTTCATCCCGATTTGCTAGAGGATGAGCAATGGACTACTACAAGAGGTCAAGGGAAGAAGCGGACTGTTAATGCCATTTCTGCAGATATAAAGGAAGAATATATAGTTTCGGGAGCCTTCACAGATTCTGAAGAAGAATCCGAAACTATGGCCACTCATCAAGATGGGGCAGGCCCTTCCAGTACTCGATCCGGGAAGACATATCTTAAGGACTACACTAGAGTAGATCCGAAACACATCTATGCGGAACTCGCAAAGCCCGCAAAACAGAAAGGACTTCGCTTCCAGAAGAATCCTATTAGAGAGGAAGGAACCAGCGAGACTACCTTCAAGTTTGACATAATTGCTCAGTTGGCGAATATCCCAGCACGAGTAACGCTGTACGAATTATTGAGATTATCAAAATCAACACGTGAAGCTCTAAGAGAGGCCTTGGCAGACTCTGAGTCATTCCTAGCTCAGATTATCGAGCCGGCCAATGAAGAAGAACAGGACTCTTGCCCCCGCTATCACCAAGTGAGGAGGCAAGTCCCACAAATCATCTTCTCTCCAGAAGACATGCAAGTGAGGAATATAAAGCATAACAGGCCTTTATATTTCACCGGATATGTCGGATCCACGAAAGTGGACCGAATTCAGATCGATCCGGGTTCTGCACTGAGTGTCGTGCCCAGAAGGTTGATGCAGCTGTTAGGGATTTCCCTCCATCGTCTGATACCAACCAATACAATGATATACGGGTTTAATGCCAATAATAGTCGTCCCCTCAGAAAAATCCGACTCCGATGTCTGATCGGGGATTCAAGGACGGAGGCTACATGCTACGTCATTGATGCAGACATCTCCTACAACATTTTATTGGGGCGGCCTTGGATCCATGCTCACATGATAGTCCCGTCGACTCTTCACCAATGCATGAAATATTGCGATGAGGAAGGAGAGGTCCGGACTCTAATCGCTGACAAGCAACCATTCAAAGGGTTGGAGAATTACTTCATGGATGCTGCGCTTTATAAACCGGCCCACGAAGTCTCCAATGACGATCCTAGCAAACCTCCAAAGCCCGATGACAGTGGCAATGAAGCCGACACTAAGTACGAGCTTCCTGGAGAAGATGATGGGGGTGATTATGAAATCAACCCTCACCTAGATTTTAATTTAAGTCTTGATAATATAGTGGATGTAATAGAGAGTGAATGGGTTATTAATGAAGACATAAAGTTAGCCTACGAGCATGCTGTAGCTACTCAGTCTGAACCCTCTTGTACTTCCACTGAAGTGGATGGCCTATCCAAACTTGAAGTTCTGGCCGCATATCATTTGCCACTTAGGTCATCCCTCCTCTCTCGATCAAGAATAGCTGAGGAGAAAGGTCACTACTTAGAAGTGCCTCCTCGGAGAGGATCCCAAAAGCCGATTATGTTCGGCAGGGTAATTACGTCACCCCGGCAAAGACAAAGCAGTGAAAGTGATGAGCAAACATCACCCCAATTTCACCTGTATGAACAAAAATCCCGCCAGATGATGAAGAAGATGGGTTATAATTTTACCCAGAAACCGGGATTAAACTTTGGAAAAGGGCGACGGAATCTTATACCCTCGTTCAGACCAAGAGGAAAGAGCCCTGATTATTATCAGAAGACTCGCAGGGGGTTGTTGGCAGTGAAAATTTCTAAGTTAAAAGGATTTTCCACAACAGAACGCGGAGCCAATTCAATAACCCCGCGTTTGGTTATATTAACCCTGCGTTTGAATAAAACGCGGAGAAGTTTAATAGCTCCGCGTTGATTCCGCAGTCTGGCTTGTATTAGCCTCGCGTTTGAGTAAAATGCGGAGATGATCAATAGCTCCGCGTTAGCTCCGCGTTTTGGTTATTTAGCGCCACGTTTTGATGAAAGCTCCGCGTAAGCAGATAACCAGAATCTCAAATTGATTGAGATTATGATTCCGGACTTATCCAAATACCCGAATAAAGTCTAATCAGAATTCCATCAAAAACTAAGATATTTGATTGGAATCCTTGATGAATGCGAGTTCTATTTAGATAGAAACTCTTGCATTAACTTGGGGCTATAAATACCTTCCTGGTGAAACCCTAGGGGTCTTCTTTTTTGGGGCATCGAAAGTCTTCTATCGATCCTTTGGCGATTCAAGTACGCGAGAGAGCCCTGAAGCCTTTGCTGATCATCTTCTGGTCCGGCAATTGAGGTGATTTTCTGAAATCTTGGAGAATTCAAGTTACGCACAGAGCCTTGAGTTCGTGAAGATCAGAGAAAGTCACCATCTTCTTTCTGGAGTTCTTGAGAAGTTCGAGTTACGCGAGAAAGCCTTGAACAAATCAAAACCAGAGAAGATCGTCTATATTCGACCAATATCTTTAAAAGAGAAGATATCAACGTACCGATCGTCCAAAGGAACTACTATAGATCCCATCGCCACAGATCCCACAACACATTGTAAAAGAGAGAGATTGAAATATAAAAATCCTCTCGTTTGTTCTTTTTATATCTTGTTCACTTCCGTTGTAATTCAAGATTATTCAATGGAAGGAAGCGAAGGAACTTTTGCGACGAACAAACTGGCGACCACAGTGGGAGCCGTCTCTTTCACTGATGAAGAGATTGTGGCGCAATCGGACGTTGACTTGATCGGATCCGAAGTAGACACGCTGGTCGTTGAAATCGACCAGCAGAAGTACGAGGAGTTCCTCTCCTCCGGATCAGGTGACTTGGATGAGACACGGCACTATCGTCGCATGTACTCCAATGCCCGAGTGACGGGTAGAAAGGTATCCACCGAGAGACGGGGATCCTTGGAGAATGCGGCTATAGAGCCGGAGTTCACACAAGAAATCCTAGCCAAGGATGAGCTTCCGATTGCCGAAGAAGATCTAGGGACTGGACTGACCAGGACCCAACTCCGGAACAGGAACCGGAGAGCGAGGCGTAGAGCTCTCAAAGCCCACCTTGGATGCGGAGCTAACACTAGAGGACGCGAGGCTATGGTCCCTCGCAAACTGGCTCATGCTACCCGCGAGACCAGTCTCTACCGCTTTAAACACGAAGATACAACTTGCCTTAAAAGTAAGGAAAAGCCAGCGTGTGATTTTCCACGCGAGGCTGGTAATACTGGCGAGTTACGCAGCATACCCAACACTCGCGAGTTACGCGAGTATAAAAATCCTTCAAATCCAGCGTGTGATTCTCCACGCGAGGCTATTACTGAGCCTAGCGAGAGACGCGAAACCAGTAAGGGTTGTGCTAGTCACAGAATACCCAACACTCGCGAGTTAGGCGAGTATAAAAATTATTCAAAGCCAGCGTGTGATTCTCCATGCGAGGCTATTACTGAGCCTAGCGAGAGACGCGAAGCCAGTAAGGGTTGTGCTAGTCGCAGAATACCCAACACTCGCGAGTTACGCGAGTATAAAAATCCTTCAAAGCCAGCGTATGATTCTCCACGCGAGGCTATTACTGAGCCTAGCGAGAGACGCGAGCCAGTAAGGGTTGTGCTAGTCGCAGAATACCCAACACTCGCGAGTTACGCGAGTATAAAAATCCTTCAAAGCCAGCGTGTGATTCTCCACGCGAGGCTATTACTGAGCATAGCGAGAGACGTGAAGCCAGTAATACTTGCAATAAACGCAAGACTTCTAATACCCGCAAGGAACGCGAAGATGATTGGCAAATAGTTGTCAGTCGTAAGAATCGTACTAGGCGCGAAGCTATGATCTGCGTTAATCGCAAAGATAAGCCAGCGTGCAAGAACTTCCCTTCAAGCGGGGCTATTATTCCAGAAGCTAAACTTCCAAGGACACACCAAGCCAGCGAGAAACGCGAGGCTAGTGTGGATAAGCGCGGAGCTATTCTTCAGGCCCGCAATGTGAAATGCGAGGCTATTCCTAAGCCGCGCGAGGATCGGTCCGACCCCAGAGTCAGGGTTGATCAATCAAAAAAGCTTCAGTGGATTCCTAAACATTCTCAAGATTTGAATGGACCTCTTGACTCCATGGCTAGAGGCACTGACCTCAGGGAACATCTCTCTAAGAAGAGAGGCATAGACCAACTTCAAGTTGAACATATTTGCCATTGCCAGCAACTTGTGACAGCAGTATCAGCCGTGATGGACAACTGTGGCTGCAGCAAGAACAAGATATATGTGTTCGACCGATTAAACGAGTCAAACCAGAATCCTGCTAAGAAGACAAGAACCGCTTTCCTAAAGCAAGGGAGAGCTGTAACTTCCAACATGGTAGGAAAAGGGAAGAAAATTGCAGAGACGGATGATGATTCAGGATCGAGCGATGAAGAACCTCATCGTATTACTCGACTAAGATCAGGAGCCGTCCCGCCCCGAAATTATAAGAAGCTCGCAGGGGGTTCTTGCGACGAGGACAGCGATAATTCCGCTATAGCCTCGCCTCCATCCTCTATATCGTCTCGGCTACAGAAGTCAGCATCGCATATGGCAGATAAGTCTGACGATATCAATCAGAGATTTGAAGCTCCAGAAAAGATGATTCGAGAGCAGCAAAAGATGATTGAAGGACTCAAAGTCATGCTATCGAGGTTTGTTGAAGATAATGCCAAAAAGGACAGAGAAACTCTGAATGAAGAAGAACAGGAAGAGAAAGCCCACTCGATGCATGAGGAAGAGGATAGATTTTCTTTCCATGATCCGCATGGCGAAAAGATAGAAAAGCTGCAGAGTCAACTCGAAACTTTAATGCGTAAAAAGGAGTTGAAAGAAGCTGGGGTCTCTAGACCGTATCCTCCTGAATGGGATATGATACCTTACCCACCAAAGTATAAGCCGCTCAAGTTAGAGCCATACGACGGGAAGGGATCGCCCAGTCAGCATATATATTACTTTTTGTCCCAAGCAGGATACTTAATGGGTAATGATCCCATCATGACCAAAGTATTTGCAAGTACTTTGCGAGGGCCTGCCTTTACTTGGTTCATGCAGTTGCCCCCAGGTACTATTAATATCTGGTTAGATGTTGAGAAATTATTTCTCTCACGTTTCTTTGAGGATGACACCGAGATTACGGTTCATTCCCTCCTTGCAACTAGGCAAGGAGAACAAGAAGCGGTTAAAGATTTCATAGAAAGGTTCCGGGAGAAGTCCGTACATTGTAAACACGGAATGATCCAGGAAACTCTAGTCGAGACATGTCGACACAACCTTAAGACCAATGTGCTCCTCAAAATGGGGGCCGTAGAGTCTAAGACGTGGAGGGACCTGCTCAAACAAGGAGAGCAAGCTAAAGACTTGATTCGTCGAGTCGAGGAATCCCGCGGATCAAGAAACGCTGGGGGCAGTAAGCCATATACCCAAAACAACAGTAATAAGAATAAAGGGAAAGCAGTCATGTCGTCAGAAGCTGCTCCTCAGAAAACCGGTCCTCCGCCAGAGCCAAAGCCTCAAGGTCAGCGAGGATCAAGGCAAATCAGACCGCAACAAGAAAGGAATTACACTTTCAAGGCGGAACAGACACATATCCTCTTTCACCTGCTCCAGAAGAAAGAAATGCTAAAACTTCCGGAGAATAAGAAGCCAGAAGATGCAGGTAAGACTAAAGACCCCAATTACTGTCTTTATCACCGGAATGTTGGGCACCCTACCAGGGATTGTTTTCCCCTTAAGAACATAATCCAAGCACTAATAGAGGCTGGAGTTCTATCGCTTAAGGAAGAGCAGAAGAAAGTCACTACCAATATGGAAACCATAATGGTCGGAACCCACGAGTTTCCCGCAGGAGTGACCCCAATCCCTAAGGGTAAGATGGTCACAAAGAATCTTGATCCGCACAATAAAGCCCAAGAGGGACTTGTCTCCGTAACAACCCAAAAGGGGGAAGTTATGTAGGTTCACCCCGACTTGCTGGAAGATGAACAATGGACTACTTCAAGAGGCCAAGAGAAGAAACGGGCTGTTAATGCCATTTCTGCAGATATAAAGAAAGAATATATAGCTTCGGGGGCCTTCACAGATTCTGAAGAAGAGCCCGAAACTATGGCCACCCATCAAGATGGGGCAGACCCTTCCGGTACTCGATCTGGAAAGACATATCTTAAGGACTACACTAGAATGGATCCAAAAGATATCAATGCAGAACTCGCAAAGCCTGCAAAGCAGAAAGGACTTCGTTTCCAGAAGAATCCTACCAGAGATGAAGGAGCCAAAGAAACTCCCTTCGAATTTGACATAATTGCGCAGTTGGCTAACATCCCAGCGCGAGTAACGCTTTACGAATTGTTGAGATTATCAAAATCAACACGTGAAGCTCTAAGAGAGGCCTTGGCAGACTCTGAATCGTTCCTAGCTCAGATTGTCGAGCCGTCCATCGAAGAGCGGGAATCTTACCCCCACTGTCATCAAGTGAGGAGGCAAGTTCCACAAAACATCTTCTCTCCAGAAGACATGCAGGTGAGAAATATAAAGCATAATAGGTCTTTATATTTCACTGGATATGTCAGGTCCACAAAAGTGGACCGAATTCAGATTGATCCAGGTTCTGCACTCAGCGTCGTGCCTAGTAGATTGATGCAGTTATTGGGGATTTCCCTTCATCGCTTGACACCTACACACACTACCATCTATGGATTCAACGCTAATAATAGCCATCCTCTTGGTAAGATCCGATTGCGGTGTCAAATTGGAGACTTGAAAATGGAGATTACATGCTACATAATTGATGCTGATACCTCCTACAATATGTTATTGGGGCGACCTTGGATCCACTCTCATATGATAGTTCCGTCGACTCTTCACCAGTGCATGAAATATTGCGATGAGGAAGGAGAGGTCCGGACACTAATTGCTGACAAGCAGCCATTCAAAGGGTTGGAAAATTACTTCACAGATGCTGCACTCTACAAGCCAGCACATGAAGCCTCCAATGACAGTCTTAGCAAGTCTCCAAAGCCCGACGACAGTGGCAATGAAGCCAACACTGAGTACGAGCTCCTTGGAGAAGATGATGGGGGTGATTACGAAATCAACCCTCACCTAGATCTTAGCTTAGGTCTTGATAATATAGTGGATGTAATAGAAAGTGAATGGGTTATTAATGAAAATGTAAAGTTAGTCTACGAGCATGCTGTAGCTACTAAGTCTGAGCCCTCTTGTACCTCCACCGAAGCCGATGGCCTGACCGAACTTGAAGTTCTGGCGGCATACCATTTGCCCCTCAGGTCTTCCCTTCTCTCTCAATTAAAAATAACCGAGGATCAAGGGCACTTCTTTGAAGTGCCTCCCCGACAGAAGTCCCAAAGGCCGATCATGTTCGGCAAAGTGGCCACGTCGCCTCGACAGAGACAAAGTAGTGAAAGTGATGAACAAATATCACCTCAATTTCACTTATATGAGCAAAGGTCCCGACAGATGATGGAGAAAATGGGATATAATTTTACCCAGAAGCCGGGATTAAACTTTGGAAAAGGGAGACAGAATCTCATACCCTCGTTTAGACCGAGAGGAAAGAGCCCTGATTATTATCAGAAGACCCGCAGGGGGTTGGGTTATGTATCTACTCCACCTTCGTCACCATTAAAAGCTGAAGAGAGTTCTTCGGCCAAAGAAGAAACATCTTCACCAGATCATGATTCAGATATAAGCACCGGCGCTTGGTTTCAATCTTTGACAATCAATATGGTTTCAGCCGCGCCAGAAAGCGACGAGGAACCAATTGATATTCAAAATGATGCTTGGGCTAGGCATATGGATACTCTCTGGGATGTCCACTTATAACAACGTGACCCGCCCACGGAAGACAAATTAATACAGGTTAACATGGGAACGGAAGAAAATCCGAAACCCATTTTCATAAGCGACACACTAACTCCTTTAGAAAAAGAGGAACTTATATCCCTTATCAAAGAGTATATACATGTGTTCGCATGGAGTTATGAAGATATGCCTGGGCTTGACCCTCAAATTGCCACCCACCTGTTAAATATAAAAGAAGATGTCAAACCTGTTAAACAGCAACAGAGGCGTTTTCGACCGGAATTGATGGAGGCAATAGTTGCTGAGGTCAACAAGCTTATACAATCCGGTTTCATCCGTGAAGAACAACACCCAGATTGGGTGGCAAACATAGTGCCAGTTCGCAAAAAGAATGGCAAAATCCGGATATGCATTGACTTTCGAGATCTGAACGCTGCATGTCCCAAGGATGAATTTCCACTCCCCATCACCGATGTGATGATCGATAACACTTGCGGTTATGAGAGGATGTCCTTTATGGATGGCTTCTCAGGTTATAACCAAATCAAGATGCACCCGGATGATGAAAAGCATACAGCTTTCAGAACGCCACAGGGGGTATACTGTTATACAGTGATGCCATTCGGATTAAAGAATGCAGGTGCCACCTACCAACATGCAATGAGTGCCATATTCAAAAAGCACCTGCGCAGAACAGTAGAGTGCTATATGGATGACTTAGCAGTTAAAAGTAAAGACAAAGAAGATCATCTTCACGATTTAAGAGTGGTCTTCGATCTTATGCGGAAACATCACTTGAAAATGAATCCTACCAAGTCGTTCATGGGGGTATCCAGCGGGAAGTTTCTAGGGTTCGTAATAACTTCAAAAGGAATTTTTCTCGACCCGGAAAAGGTAAAAGCGATTAGCGAAATGCCGCCTCCCCGCAATCTTAAGGAATTAAGGGGATTACAAGGAAAGCTCGCTTATATTCGGCGCTTCATATCCAACTTATTTGGACGATGCCAACCATTCTCCAAACTTATGAAGAAGGGAGTGTCTTTCATATGGGATGAGGCATGTCAGCAGGCATTTGATGACCTCAAGGAGTACCTTACTAAGCCTCCTGTACTAATGGCACCAGCCCCTGGGCAGCCCTTCCTTATATATGTAAGGGCCATGGATAATGCTTTAGGAGCATTACTTGCTCAATATAATGAGCACGACCATGAACATGCTCTCTACTATTAAGTAGAACAATGATTGGGGCCGAACAACGATATACCCCAATTGAAAAGGAATGTTTAGCCCTAGTGTTTGCTGTTCAGAAAATGCGACACTACCTTTCAGGGCAAACAATTCATGTTATATCACGGGTTAACCCCTTGAAGATTCTAATGACCAAACCGGGATCCTTAAATGGCCGATTGGCAAAATGGGCGCTCTTACTATCGCCCTATGACATACATTTTATCCCTCAAAAGGCCATGAAGGGGCAGGCAATCGCTGATTTCCTTGCAGACCATCCAATTTGGTCCAAATTAAAGCAGACATCAGAGGTCAACACAGTTAGCGGAGAACAGCCTTGGCAAATGTTCTTTGATGGTGCCGCAAGACGATTTGCTGCTGGAGTGGGGGTTGTACTAATATCTCCACATAAACATATATTGCCTAACGGTTACTCATTAACAGAACTGTGCATTAATAATATAGCGGAGTACAACGCGCTTATTATCCGCTTAAAAATAGCTCTGCAACTGGGGGTGAACCATCTAGAGGCATATGGAGATTCTAAACTCATTGTCAATCAGATGACAGGTGAGTATGAAGTCAGACATGAAGCCCTCATCCCCTATCATCAGCTAGCTATTGAGCTGGCAGGATATTTTGAGCAATTCTACATATATCACGTATCTCGAAACGAGAACGTTTATGCAGATGCTCTTGCCGCATTAGCCGCAACGCTGGCAATCCCGCCAGGTGAAGCTAAAAGCATCACCATTGGTAGTAGAGAACTCCTCCACCCAGACGTGGTATCTCAAGCCGAAGAGGTATGCCAGATTGGCTTAAAGTTAGAACCCTGTGATTGGCGATTTCCGTTTATGGATTATGCCTTGCATGGGATATTACCAGAAGATCCTAAGGAAGCCACCCCAATAAAGAGGAAGGCCCAAAGATTTTATTATGACCATAAACTTCAGACTTTGTATAGAAAGTCAAGAGGTGGTCTATTGCTACGCTGCATATCGAAAGCAAAAGCAGAACAAGTGCTGAAAGAAACACATGATGGAGTATGTGGAGCTCATCAGCCCGGTCCCAAACTTGGAGACCGTATAAGAAGGCTAGGGTACTACTGGCCAAGCATGGTTACGGAAGCAATGGCATACGCTAAACGATGTCATGCATGCCAAATACATGCCAATTTTATTCATCAACCCCAAGAATACTTGCACAATACCGTCGCAAGTTGGCCATTTGAGACATGAGGGATGGATATTGTGGGGCCTATAACTCCCCCGTCATCCAGAGGACATCGGTTTGTTCTTGCAATAACCGATTATTTTTCAAAATGGGCTGAAACCGTGCCCATGAAAGAGGTGAAGACGACAGATGTGATCAAGTTCGTCAAGCATCATGTCATTTACCGCTTTTGCATCCCCCGACGGATTATTCATGATAATGGTCCGTAATTCATCAGTCAGGAATTCTCCAGATTCTGCAATAAATTCAGAATCAAAGATATTGCTTCAATGCCGTATAACCCCGCGGCTAATGGGTTAGCTGAAGCCTTCAACAAGACGATTATTAAACTCCTTCGGAAGTTCGTCTCTTCTAATAAACGAGATTGGGATGAAAAGCTAGGAGAATGCCTGTGGGCTTATCGCACCACCGTTCGCACCCCGACCAAAGCAACCCCGTTCTCTTTGGTTTACGGAAGCGAGGCCGTCTTGCCTCTTGAAATCCAGATACCATCCTTGAGAGTGACGTTAGCCACAAAGATGACGACAGAAGAACGCCATCAGTAAAGATTGCAAGAACTAGAGGCGTTAGATGAAAAACGTCTCAGGACTCAACAACAAATTGAGTTGTATCAAGCCCGAATATCTCGAACGTTCAATAAGAACGTTAAACCAAGGACCTTTAAGTAAGGAGACTTGGTTCTGGCTGTTAAAAGGCCAATGGTGCTAACCCACAAGACTAAGGGTAAATTTGAACCCAAGTGGGAATGACCGTTTGTTGTGGAGACAGTATACTCCAGTGGAGCCTATCGCTTAATGAATCAAGACGGTGACAGGATGATGATGCCGATCAATGGCAAATTTCTAAAGAAATACTATTCTTAGTACCCCTGGAGATACGCGTCTTCTCTTTTTCTTAGGCATGCGCATTGTGAGCCTCTGACCTAAACCTGGTGAGTTTGGTTCTCAAGTTTGAACCACCTCCAGTCTTTTTCCTGGGCATGCGCAGTTTGGCGCCTCTGACCCAAACCTGGTGTGCTTAGTTCTCAAGTTTGAACAACCCCCAATCTTTCTTTTAGGCATGTGTAATTAAGCGCCTCTGACCTAAACCCTGGTGTGTTTGGAGTACCCAGTTCAAGTTACGCGAGAGAGCCTTGAACCGCCTCCAGTTTGGTTCTCAAGTTTGAACCACCTCCAGTCTTTTTCCTGGGCATGCGCAGTTTGGCGCCTCTGACCCAAACCTGGTGTGCTTAGTTCTCAAGTTTGAACAGCCCCCAATCTTTCTTTTAGGCATGTGTAATTAAGCGCCTCTGACCTAAAGTAAAGGGAAGAGGAAAAGTTTGGCATTTAAGCCCAAACGTAGTTCTCGACAACTCACCATGTTGAGGGGAATAATATGGCTAGCCCAACTCAAACGGTAGTTGGTAAAGGTAATCAAATCCATTAATAGCTGGGGGTTTGCTAAAAATCCCATATTAAATTTTAATTTTTATTTCGGCTCGAGAAATTGAGCATAAACGGTACCGAGATAAATCGTTTTGACGACAGGTTATTTGTTGGGCAAGCAAATCTGTTTTGAAGTCAGCAAATAAAAGAGTCAAAAGAATCATCTTTATTAAAAAGGTGAAGATACAAAAAGAATTTTAAAGAAACATCGTAAGGTTATCTCTCTCCTGTTTACGAAGTTCTTATTACAAGGAAGATAAAAGCGTAAAGAGAGATGAAACTATTGGCCTCCCAGAAGTCTCAATTGTTTATTGTCTCATTCAAATTTCTACGATGAGAAGCCTCCACGGTTTGCTGAGCTTGCCTATGCAACTCATCATCACTTATTGTAAGTTGTTGCTGACGAGATTCTTCTATGGCACGATTCCTGGCCATCTCTTCCTGCTGAATCTGCTCCTGCTGGACAAGCAACATCTCCCGCTTCTTGACAGATTCTCCTAATCGGAGTTCATTTTCTATCAAAGTGGCCCGAGCTCTGGCAATCGTCTCCTGGGCTTTAGAGATGGCCGCCTGACCTTCCTCAATTCCAAAGTTTACCCTCTGCAGGTCGCCAATAACGGATTCCCGACTGGCCTGGAGCTCTGTCAGCTCCTGAGACCATCTCTCCTCCTGCTGCCTTAAAATATTTCTTCGAGATAAGGATTCTGCCCGAAGCCGCGCCAGCTCTATCTCAGTGATCGCCTCCACATCCGCCTGAAGGAGTGTGTGTAGCGTGGTCATCTGCTCTTCTAAGACTGCAAGGCGAGCTCGGTATGGAGCTGCTCGATCTTGTCCACCGAATTCTTCAATATTTCCTAAATAGCGGAGTAACGGTGGACGTGCGAAGTTGAAGAAATCGTGGCCAGCAAGAACCATCTCGACACATCTTCTTAACAAATGCATAAAATCCTCGACAGTGAAGCCGAAAAGTTTTTCAAGAGGATTTGCACTGTCGGTAGGCAAAGTAGGTAATGCCAAGAAAGGTGTCGTAAGTAAGGGAGCAGTAGTTGCTGGAATTGGAGAAGAAGAAGCCCGTCCCTGCATTAAATTCATAATATGGGGGACCAGTAGAGCCAGTGCAGATCTGGAAGAGTTGAAGACCCCAGATGAAGTACCGTCAGTACAGATCACTTGGGTACCCCCACCAACAGGAAGAGAAGATGGGATCACTCCGCCTGAAGCTCCTCCGGTGGGAGAAGCATCTTCGAACGAGAATTTCAAATTATTCTCCTCCCCTACTGGAGGGCTTGAAGTCGGAAGAGTTGCAGGTATCTCAGCAGCCACGACAACAGACGACGTTAAAATCGCTGACTGAGAAGGCACGCCAACGACTGTGGGAAATGTCTCAGTGGAACAGACTGGCGTTGGAGATGGCATGCTAGGAGAAGGTGTAGCCTCATTAGCAGCAGCTGCGATAATAATCTCAGTTCTCTCGTCACTTCCCAATTCATCAATTGGGGGAATTGAAGAGGAAACAGAGGCAGGAGCCGGTGTGGAATAATCGGCCGCAAACTCACTAGCAGAGCTACCCACACCACCAACGGAGCCGGAATGGTCCATTCTATCGTCAGACTCTACTTGGGTAGTCGAGTGCATTGGCGAGAGAAGTTGATCACCTGCATTTCAGAAGACCAGAAGAGCAGTGTTACGTTAAAATAATAACGGGCAAAAGATAAAATGCTGAAGGTCATACCAGGCGATACAAGTCCAGTTGTCGGACTTGAAGGGGGAGCCATTGTCGTTTCCAGCAATGTACCCGTCTCGCTACCCGTTAGTTGCGCCCCGGGTTCTGCCACAGGCTCTACGGCCGAAGGAGCCGAAACCTCAACAACACTTGGAGCTTTAGCAGGTTCATCCTCCCTTGCCAACGCTGGGGGTACAGCTGAAGCCAACAAGTCGGAAGCAAGTTTGATAGCCACTTCTTGGGGGGCTATCAAAGTTTCCTGTGCCAGTTTTTGCTTCTTACCCGGCCTTTTCTTTAAAGTGCCGCGGCGTTTGAGAGTTGGACTCAGGGAACGACTGACAACAGGCTGAGGAGCTCCACCAGCACCAGTATTGTTGTCATCATCACCGGCATCATCGTCTGATTCGCTGACATCCGAAGGCTCAGCCGCAGCGCCAAGGAATTCTTCCATTCCTTTTATCCTTACCCTAGAAGCACCCTGGCGGCTAATATAGAGGGCTTCAATCTCTTTGCAACAACTGCGATTGAGAGAGAAGCCGGGCACGTCAGCATTCGCAATATTGAACCAATTACAGGAGCTGAGGGTCATGGCCAATTCTGGCACCTTCTGGGGCAAGGAGAATTCAGCCTCGGTCCCGCCCGCTGCAAAATGGAACCAGCCACGAGCGCCTTCGTATAAATTCCCCTCGTGAGCAAGATCTTTATTTGGATTGCCCACATAGAGTTGAGAATATCCAAACTGGCGAGAAAAGCGACTCGGAGTATATGGCTCGATCTAACACTTGAGATCTTGACGATACACCAAGTGTCCGGAAAGGATGTTGAGAAGCCACCAGAACGCTCCTGCAGATAAAGTAGTAAACTTATCTGCTCCCACGACATCCTTCAGCCTCGTCCCATATCCTCCGCCGGGAAAGTCAGGAAAACACCGGAAGATCTCGTAATTCTGAAAGCTACGAAGAGTCTTCCGAATCTGGGACATATAATTCTGCCTCCATGAGGAACGTTCATACAGTTCTACAAGGAAGCACTTTTCGCCGAACGACGCTCTGGTGCACTCATTAAGGAGGGACAGTGCAAGACGAGCCACGCCATCAAATAGGTGTAGGGCATCTCCACCCTAGGGTTTGGAGTTTTCGGCTGGGCAGTCTCCTGTTACTTGCCCTTTCCTTTTCCCTTGACTTTAATTGTAGGGAGCAAATCACGACAGAGCACCCTCAGTCCATATTGCAAATTGCATACCATGGCGGGAAGGAGTCCAAGGGGTCGGCCGTATACAAGAAGAACCGCTGGATATACCACGGTCATTGCAATCGCTTCCTTGGGCAATGATGGCACGACGCATCTTTTGAGCCACAACATCAAAAACCTGGCAATAAGACCTCTGTTGGAGATCGAAAACTGGGCTTGATAGTGATAGCTCTTGAATGAAGTACCGGGACCGTATCCATTCTCATTGGATTCCGTGGTATAGAACAAACGGTAATGGCCCCTGGCTACACGTTGGTCGATCTCTGAAATGGGGACAGGAGAATGACCATGGATAGTGGCTGAGCTATCCTTAGAATTTAGGTTGGCAAAAAGGTATTCGGCCCACTTCTTGTGGCCAATACCGTGATTACGTGCACCTGTCTGGTCAGCGCAGATATGATAATGGCACATCATCTCCCAGTACGTGACATAGATGCGCTCATCCCTCGCTAATAGCATATTCAACTCATCGGTGGTAGGGATATACTCCTCGTAAGGGACTTTGCCCATCGAGAGCCCAGAAACCTCAAACATCTCGTGGAGAGCGAACCCTAGCTCACCCACTGGAGTAAAGAAAGTACAGGTTTCAGGTTTATACATCTCCAAAAGGCAGTAAAAGTGATAAGCACTCTGGGAAAATCCGAATTGGACATTCCTGATGGCTTTATACAAGCCAATATCCTTTAAAAGCTCGTGGGAATCCGACATGTACTGAACAAGGCGGGCCCACCACATATTGTTAGAAGAATGAACCCAGCCAGGCATCCTGAAGTCGCTAGCCGGATACTGACCATCCTTCGCCAAGAACTCACTTAAGAAAGTTCGGGCACGAGATGGGACTTCTCCCACTGGAAGCTCCTTGCCAAATCGGCCTGGAAGCAAGCCAGTAATGCATCTGGGGGAACCATCTTGATAAACCCCTTTTGCACCAAATTTGCCTGTTGGGACGCCATCTTGCTCTTGAGTCAATCCCCACTTTAGTTCCCGAGGTATCGCCAACCTCTGAAGATAGACCAGAGGATAGCTACGATCCATTCTAGGCAGAAACATCAACATTTCGCCTGAGTTATATAACCAAACGCGCTCCTCTTCAGAAAGGATCTCATCTGATTGATCCATATGGTCTCCAAAGAGGAAGGCGGGTTTCTCCATCGCCTCTCTGTTCACGTTTTCAAAAGCAGCATCAGTTATCATTTCTCGCGCAGTAGTGGGATGGTACTTGATCAACTTCTCCTTGCGCTCTTTCGGGTCTGGCTTATATGAAGCCAAGATAGTAGTGAAACAGAATTGGCTTGAGGGATCAGAACCCCCAGCAAAGCCGAAGTAATTCTTGTGGGGAAGAGATTCCATCGAATACCCTACTGCAAAAAAAAAAAAGAAAGCAGAGTGAGAGAAGTTTCTATAAGACAGAAAAATTCTCTAAGTATGGACACGCGAAGCTAAAAATTAGAACGCGCGAAGCTAAGAATAGCGCCGCGCGAAGCTAAAAATTAGACCGCGCAGAACTCAAAATAGCCTCGCGTTTCTACGCGACTGCTACTTAAAATAGCCTCACGTTTCAGCGCGACTGCTACTTAAAATAGCCTCGCGTTTCTACGCGACTGCTACTTAAATAGCCTCGCGTTTCAGCGCGACTGCTACTTAAAATAGCCTCGCGTTTCTACGCGACTGCTACTTAAAATAGCCTCACGTTTCTACGCGACTGCTACTTAAAATAGCCTCGCGTTTCAGCGCGACTGCTACTTAAAATAGCCTCGCGTTTCAGCGCGACTGCTACTTAAAATAGCCTCGCGCTTTAAACGCGAGGATGACGCGATAACTTCGCGTAAGAAGAAAGTCAGAGACTTTTCTTCTTCTCCAAGCCTTACGGCAGGAGTACGACGATCTTGCCGGTAAAAGAGTTGATCGATCAGTTAAATTTAAGCCAAATCACTCTAGAAATGTTCTAAAGAGTCTCGATGGAGAGATTCTTACCCCCGATAGGCGAAATGTGGGCTGGCGCGTCGCTGCCTTGGCCGCCGCCACCACTGCTTGCACCAGTCGCCGAAGATGGAGCTGCTCGAGAAGTAGCACGAGTTTTGGGTGCCATTGCTGAGGAAAATCGACTGAAAATCTGGAGAAACTCGGTCGGAAGAAGATCGGGTCGCCTGAACTCTGATCGCCTGAATCTCTAAATTTCTGGAAAATTCTCAAATAGGGTGAGAAGGATAAGAAATAGAGATTTCTTTTAAATGAAAGAAACCGCCTCTTGGAATTCGACGCGAATTTCGAAAAAAGTGACTGGTCAGTTACTCTCCAACACGCGAAGTAATTAGCCTCGCGAGATGATGGAAAATGCGAAGTTGTTTAACTCCGCGCAACTATACAAAACGCGAGGATTGCCTGTGACTTAGCTTTGCGTTTTCGTTGAAAGACTTGGATTTTTGACGAGTGCAATTGAGCGCTTCCATCTAAATTAAAGAGATCATTATCCGATCATTTGGGTATTATCAGTCTAAGTTACGCATAAGTGCTTTAGACTATTTTATCAAAATTATTGACCATCTGTTTGTTGAGCAAGCAAAATTCTTGAAGCTAACAGATAGAGAGGAAAATAATTTATCTTTATTCATAAAGCAAGAGATTACAAAGAGGGAGTTATAGCTCTCCCAAAAGCTTTTACATGGTCAACTTGTCAATAATCAAACAATAAGACTTCTCTACGGGGTGTTGAAGCTCAGTTCCCTGGTTCATATGCAAAAGAAATTCAAGATTTCTCTACGGGGTGTTGAAGCTCAGTTCCCTGGTTCACATGCAAAAGATCTCCTATGCAAATGTCAACTAGGATCTGTCATCCGAAATGAAGCACGAGAGGAAAGGAAAGTACTGCAATTCTGAACTGCAAGTGCTGCAATTCTGCACTGCAAGTGCTGCAGCTCCCTATTTACAGCCCCTTCAGGAGTTTATCTCTCAGAGCCAGAGCTTGAAACCTGCAACTATGTTGTAAAGCGTATGCTTCTGACTTCCTTAGAGTCACTTCTGCTGATGAAGATCGATGGACCCACATACATTCCTCTTCAGAAAGGATTGGACTTACTGCAAAAGGAACAAAGTTTCCAAAAGAGTGAAAATGCGGAGCTAAGCTAACTCCGCGCACAGTTGAAGAAATAGCCTCGCGCTTTAAACGCAGAGGATGATGCGATAACTTCGCGTAAAGGGGGGACAAGATTCCTTTCTGCTCTTTCCTTCTCTTTCAAATTCATCGCGACTGCTAATCAAAGATAGCCTCGCAATTCATAGCGACTGCTAATCAAATATAGCCTCGCAATTCATAGCGACTGCTAATCAAAGATAGCCTCGCGGATTCATTGAGACTACTAGTAAAGCCCCGCGTTTCAAGCGCAGGGACGACACAATAAAACGGCGATCTCGCCGACAAGATAAGCAATCGTCCAGAATAAACCAAGCCAAAATATCTCAGAATGGTTCTTAGAAAACCAAGAGATGAGGTTTTTATCTTCGGAAGACTCTGCATAGACTGGTTCGCTGTTGCGTTTACCTTCACGGCTGTTGCCATCAACGCCGGCCAACTTGCGAAAAGCCAAACTCCTCTGGAGAGACATCCTAATGATGAAAATCTATGGAGAATTAAACGAAGATCAGTTGAAGATCATTCATGAGTCACTCGAGTTCTCAGAAATTCTTCGGATGAGATGAAGAAGAAGATGAGCCGGGAGCTCTATTTAAACAGAATTTCCGTCGCTTGGTATTCGGCGTGGAAACTCGGGGTAATTAATGACGTAATTACTCATTTCACTGAAGACGAAGTGAAGTTGATTAGCTCTGCGTAAGTGAGCATAACGCGAGATAGACTTGGTATTCTAACTCCGCATTTCAGTTTAAATATCCAAAGTATTTCAAAATCTGCTGAAGTCTAAACCATTTTGAAAACTTTGGAGGGGGTTCTGTTGGCAGTGAAAATTTCTAAGTTAAAAGGATTTTTCACAACAGAACGCGGAGCCAATTCAATAGCCCCGCATTTGGTTATATTAACCCTGCGTTTGAATAAAACGAGGAGATGTTTAATAGCTCCGCGTTGATTTCGCAGTCTGGCTTGTATTAGCCTCGCATTTGAGTAAAACGCGGAGATGATCAATAGCTCTGCGTTAGCTCCGCGTTTTGGTTATTTAGCGCCACGTTTTGATGAAAGCTCCTCGTAAGCAGATAACCAGAATCTCAAATTGATTGAGATTATGATTCCGGACTTATCCAAATACCCGAATCAAGTCTAATCAGAATTCCATCAAAAACTAAGATATTTGATTGGAATCCTTGATGAATGCGAGTTCTATTTAGATAGAAACTCTTGCATTAACCTGGGGCTATAAATACCTTCCTGGTGAAACCCTAGGCGTCTTCTTTTTTAGGGCATCGGAAGTCTTCTATCGATCCTTTGGCGATTCAAGTACGCGAGAGAGCCTTGAAGCCTTTGCTGATCATCTTCTGGTCCGGCAATTGAGGTGTTTTTCTGAAATCTTGGAGAATTCAAGTTACGCACAGAGCCTTGAGTTCGTGAATATCAGAGAAAGTCACCACTTTCTTTCTGGAGTTCTTGAGAAGTTCGAGTTACGCGAGAGAGCCTTGAACAAATCAAAACCAGAGAAGATCGTCTATATTCGGCCGATATCTTTAAAAGAGAAGATATCAACGTACCGATCATCCAAAGGAACTACTATAGATCCCATCGCCACAGATCCCACAACACATTGTAAAAGAGAGAGATTGAAATATAAAATCCTCTTGTTTGTTCTTTTTATATCTTGTTCACTTCCGTTGTAATTCAAGATTATTCAATGGAAGGAAGCGAAGGAACTTTTGCGACGAACAGGGGTTGGGCTATGTATCTACTCCGCCCTCGTCACCCTCCAAACAAGAAGAGAGTTCTTCGGCCAAGGAAGATACATCTTCACCCAATCATGACTCAGATATAAGTACCGACGCCTGGTTTCAGTCCTTGACAGCCAATATGGTTTCAGCCGCACCAGAAAGCGACGAGGAACCAATTGATATCCAAGATGATTCCTGGGCTAAGCATATGGACACTCTCTAGGATGTCCGCTTTGAGCAGCGTGACCAGCCCACTGAAGACAAATTGGTTCAAATTAACATGGGAACGGAAGAAAATCCGAAACCCATCTTCATAAGCGACACGCTAACTCCATTGGAGAAGGAGGAACTTATATCTCTTATTAAAGAGTATATAGACGTGTTCGCATGGAATTATGAAGACATGCTTGGGCTTGACCCTCAGATTGCCACACACCGCTTAAATATAAAAGAAGATGCCAAACCTGTTAAATAACAACAAAGGCGTTTTCGACCGGAGTTGATGGAGGCAATAGTTGCTGAGGTCAACAAACTTATAAAATCTGGATTCATCTGTGAAGAACAGCATCCTGATTGGGTTGCTAATATAGTGCCGGTTCGTAAAAAGAACGGCAAAATCTGGATATGCATCGATTTTCGAGATCTGAACGCTGCATGTCCTAAGGATGAATTTCCACTTCCCATCACCGACGTGATGATAGATAACACTTGTGGTTATGAGAGGATGTCCTTTATGGATGGCTTCTCAGGATATAACCAGATTAAGATGCACCCAGATGATGAAAAGTATACAGCTTTCAGAACACCGCTGGGGGTATACTGCTACACGGTGATGCCATTTGGGCTGAAGAATGCCGGTGCTACTTATCAACGTGCGATGAGCACTATATTTAAAGAACACCTACGCAAGATAGTGGAGTGTTATATGGACGACTTGGCGGTCAAGAGTAAAAATAAGGAGGACCACCTTCAGGACTTAAAAACGGTCTTCGATCTCATAAGGAAACATCATTTAAAGATGAATCCCACTAAGTCATTTATGGGGGTGTCGAGTGGGAAATTCCTTGGGTTCATAATGACTTCAAAAGGAATTTTTCTCGACCCTGAAAAGATAAAAGCAATTAGCGAGATACCGCCTCCCCGCAATCTTAAAGAATTGAGGGGGTTGCAAGGGAAGCTTGCCTACATTCGGCATTTCATTTCCAACCTATCAGGGCGATGCCAACCGTTCTCTCGGCTTATGAAGAAGGGGGTTTCTTTTGTATGGGATGAAGCATGTCAACGGGCCTTTGATGACCTTAAAGAATACCTCACCAAACCTCCCGTTCTTATGGAGCCGGTCCCTGGGCAGCCCTTCCTTATATATGTAAGGGCCATGGATAATGCCTTAGGAGCATTACTTGCTCAATATAATGAGCACGGCCATGAACATGCGCTCTATTATCTAAACAGGACAATGATCGGAGCCGAACAGCGGTATACCCCGATTGAAAAGGAGTGTTTAGCCCTAGTGTTCGCTATTCAAAAAATGCGACACTATCTTTCTGGGCAAACGATTCATGTCATATCACGGGTTAACCCCCTGAAAATTCTGATGACAAAGCCAGGATCCTTAAATGGCCGGTTGGCAAAATGGGCATTATTGCTATCGCCATATGATATGCATTTTGTCTCTCAAAAAGCTACGAAGGGACAGGCAATCGCCGACTTTCTTGCAGACCATCCAATCGGGTCTAATTCCAAACAGACGTCAGAGGTCAACACAGTTAGCAAGGAACAAACATGGCTAATGTTCTTTGATGGTGCTGCCAGACGATCTACTGCTGAAGTGGGGGTTGTGCTAATCTCCCCACATAAACATATATTGCCTAACGGTTACTCACTGACAGAACCGTGCACGAATAATGTGGCGGAATATAACGCACTCATTATCGTCCTGAAGATGGCTCTACAACTGGGGGAGAACTATCTAGAGGCTTATGGAGACTCTAAACTCATCGTCAATCAGATAACGGGTGAATATGAAGTCAGACATGAAGCCCTCATCCCCTATTATCAGCTAGCCATTGAACTAGCAGGGTACTTTGAACAATTTTACATCTCTCATATATCTCAGAATGAGAATGTATATGCAGATGCCCTTGCCGTATTAGCTGCAACATTGGCAATCCCGCCAGGTGAGGCTAAAAGCATCACCATTGGAAGCAGAGAGCTCCTTCATCCAGATACTCTTCTTCAAAATAAAGAAGTATGCCAAGCAGGTTTAACTTTGGAACCCCGTGATTGGCGATTTTCGTTTGTGGATTACGCTTTACATGGGATATTACCAGAAGATCCTAAGGAAGCCACCTCGATAAAGAGGAAGGCCCAAAGATTTTATTATGACCATAAGCTTCAGACTTTGTATAGAAAGTCGAGAGATGGTCTGCTGCTACGCTGCATATCAAAAGCAGAAGCAGATGAAGTACTGAGGGAAACACATGATGGAGTATGTGGAGCTCATCAGCCCGGTCCAAAACTTGGAGACCGTATAAGAAGGCTAGGATACTACTGGCCGAGCATAATTACGGAAGCAATGGCATACGCTAAACAGTGTCATGCATGCCAAATACATGCCAATTTTATTCATCAACCCCAATAATACTTGCACAACACTGTTGCAAGTTGGCCATTTGAAGTATAGGGGATGGATATTGTGGGGTCTATAACTCCCCCGTCATCCAGAGGACATCGGTTTATTCTTGCAATAACCGATTATTTTTCAAAATGAGCCGAAGCCGTACCCATGAAAGAGGTGAAAACGACAGATGTGATCAAGTTCGTCAAGCATCATGTCATTTACCGTTTTGGCCTCACCCGACGGATTATTCATGATAATGGTCCGCAATTCATCAGTCAGGGATTCTCCAGATTCTACAATAAGTTCAGAATCAAAGATATTGCTTCAACACCATATAACCCCGCAGCTAATGGGTTGGCCGAAGCCTTCAACAAGACGATCATTAAACTCCTTCGGAAGTTCGTCTCTTCTAATAAACGAGATTGGGATGAAAAGCTAGGAGAATGCATGTGGGCTTATCGCACCACTGTTCGCACCCCTACGAAAGCTACCCCATTCTCTTTGGTCTATGGAAGCGAGGCTGTCTTGCCTCTCGAAGTCCAGATTCCTTCATTAAGAGTGGCTTTAGCCACAAAGATGACGACAGAAGAGCGCCATCAACAAAGATTGAAAGAACTAGAGGCGTTGAATGAAAAGCGTCTCAGGGCTCAACAACAAATTGAGTTGTATCAAGCCCGAATCTCTCAAACGTTCAATAAGAATGTTAAGCCAAGGACCTTTAAATAAGGAGACTTGGTTCTGGCTGTTAAAAGGTCAATGGTTTTAACCCACAAGACTAAGGGTAAATTTGAACCCAAGTGGGAAGGACCATTTGTTGTGGAGACAGTATACTCTAGTGGAGCCTACCGCTTAATGAATCAAGATGGCGACAGGATGATGATGCCGATCAATGGCAAATTTCTGAAGAAATACTATTCTTAGTATCCCTGGAGGTACGCGTCTTCTTTTCTTAGGCATGCGCAGTTTGGCGCCTCTGACCTAAACCTGGTGTGCTTGGTTCTCAAGTTTGAACCGCCTCCAGTCTTTTCCTAGGCATGCGCAGTTTGGCGCCTCTGACCTAAACCTGGTGTGCTTGGTTCTCAAGTTTGAACCACCTCCAGTCTTTTCTTAGGCATGCGTAGTTTGGCAACTCTGACCTAAACCTGGTGTGCTTGGTTCTCAAATTTGAACCACGTTCAGTCTTTTCTTAGGCATGCGCAGTTTGGTGCCTCTGACCTAAACCTGTCTGTTTGGTTCTCAAGTTTGAACCACCTCCAGTCTTTTCTTAGGCATGCACAGTTTGGCACCTCTGACCTAAACCTGGTGTGTTTGGAGTGCCCAGTTCAAGTTACGCGAGAGAGCCTTGAACCGCCTCCTGTTTGGTTCTCAAGTTTGAACCGCCTCCTGTTTGGTTCTCAAGTTTGAACCGCCTCCAGTCTTTTCTTAGGCATGCGCAGTTTGGCGCCTCTGACCTAAACCTGGTGTGCTTGGTTCTCAAGTTTGAACATCCTCCAGTCTTTTCTTAGGCATGCGCAGTTTGGCGCCTCTGACCTAAACCTGGTGTGCTTGGTTCTCAAGTTTGAACCGCCTCCAGTCTTTTCTTAGGCATGCGCAGTTTGGCGCCTCTGACCTAAATCTGGTGTGCCCGGTTCTCAAGTTTGAACCGCCTCCAGTCTTTTCTTAGACATGCGCAGTTTGGCGCCTCTGACCTAAACCTGGTGTGCTTGGTTCTCAAGTTTGAACCTCCTCCAGTCTTTTCTTAGGCATGCGTAGTTTGGCTCCTCTAACCTAAACCTGGTATGTTTGGTTCTCAAGTTTGAACCACCTCCAGTCTTTTCTTAGGCATGCGCAGTTTGGCTCCTCTGACCTAAACCTGGTGTGCTTGGTTCTCAAGTTTGAACCGCCTCCAGTCTTTTCGTAGGCATGTGCAGTTTGGCGCCTCTGACCTAAACCTGGTGTGCTTGGTTCTCAAGTTTGAACAGCCTCCAGTCTTTTCTTAGGCATGCGCAGTTTGGCGCCTCTGACCCAAACCTGGTGTGCCCGGTTCTCAAGTTTGAACCGCCTCCAGTCTTTTCTTAGACATGCGCAGTTTGGCGCCTCTGACCTAAACCTGGTGTGCTTGGTTCTCAAGTTTGAACCTCCTCCAGTCTTTTCTTAGGCATGCGTAGTTTGGCGCCTCTAACCTAAACCTGGTCTGTTTGGTTCTCAAGTTTGAACCACCTCCAGTCTTTTCTTAGGCATGCGCAGTTTGGCTCCTCTGACCTAAACCTGGTGTGCTTGGTTCTCAAGTTTGAACCGCCTCCAGTTTTTCTTAGGCATGCGCAGTTTGGCGCCTCTGACCTAAACCTGGTGTGCTTGGTTCTCAAGTTTGAACCGCCTCCAGTCTTTTCTTAGGCATGCGCAGTTTGGCGCCTCTGACCTAAACCTGGTGTGTCCGGTTCTCAAGTTTGAACCGCCTCCAGTCTTTTCTTAGACATGCGCAGTTTGGCGCCTCTGACATAAACCTGGTGTGCTTGGTTCTCAAGTTTGAACCTCCTCCAGTCTTTTCTTAGGCATGCGTAGTTTGGCGCCTCTAACCTAAACCTGGTCTGTTTGGTTCTCAAGTTTGAACCACCTCCAGTCTTTTCTTAGGCATGCGCAGTTTGGCTCCTTTGACCTAAACCTGATGTGCTTGGTTCTCAAGTTTGAACCGCCTCCAGACTTTTCTTATAGGCATGCGCAATTGAGCGCCTTTGACCTAAAAGATATGAATTACCCAGCGCCGACTAGGCAATGGGGAGAGAACCAGTTTCTCGCCAACCCCTTCATACTGGGGGTAAGAAGTATGAATTACCCAATGCCGATTAGGCAAAGGGAAGAGGAAAAGTTTGGCATTTAAGCCCAAACGAAATCCTCGACAACTCACCATGTTGAGGGGAATAACATGGCTAGCCCAACTCAAATGATAGTTGGTAAAGGCTAATCATATCACAGCTGGGGGTTTGCTAAAAATCTCATAAACTCTGTTATGTTAAGCTCTTATCTCTGACAGTATAATTCAGAAAACTATACTTAAACAACTAAATCATTTTGATGACAAGTTATCCGTGGTGCAAACAAATTCTGCAGCCAGCAGATAAAAGAATCAAATGATCATCTTTATTTCATCAAAAGAATGAAGTTACAAAAATTCTTTCTTTTATTACAAGTTCTTATTACAAAAAGAATGAAGAATAAAAGAACAAAAGAGAACTATGGATCTCCTAGATGCTTCAGCTTGTTCATCATCTCGTCAATCACCTGACGACGATTTGCCTCTATGGAGTGTTGAGCCTGCTGAAGTAAGACATCGTCATTCATCGTAAGTTGATGAGTCAGACACTGACGAGAGTCTTCTATAGCGCAGCTCCTTAGTCCCTCCTCCTGCTCGACCTGCCCCCGTTGAAGAATTAGCGCTTCTCGCTTCTTAACGGATTCTCCTAGTTTGCGCTCATTGGCCACTATGACCGCCCGAGCTTTGGCAATGGTCTCCTGGGCTCTATGGATTTCAGCTTGACTTCCCCCAATTTCTGAGTCCACTCTCTCCAAGCTCTTAAGAATGGACTCCCGACTGGCCTGAAGCTCTGTCAACTCCCGAGACCATGCTTCTTCATGTCGTACCAGTTCTTCTCGGCGTGCCGTCAATTCTACCCGAAGCCGCGCCATCTCTATTGCGGTGATAACTTCCACGTCCGCCTGGCGAACAGTGTTTAACATGTTCACCTGCTCTTCTAAGGCAGTGAAGCGGGCCCGGTAGGGAGCTGCTCGGTCTGGTCCCCCAATTCTTTCAATATTGTCCAAATAGCTGGATAATATCGGGCGACCGAGACTGAAGAAATCTGTGCCGTCAGAAATCATCTCGACACATCCTCTGAGCAACCGCATGAAGTCATCAACACTATAGTTGAAGAGCTTCTCAAAATGATTCACGGCGCCTGTATCCAAAACGGGCAGCACTGTAGAGGTCGCTGGAAGAGGAGCGGTACCCATTGGAGTTGAAGAGGAGGAAGCCTGTCCCTGTACCAGATTCATAACATGCGGAGCCAATAAGGCCAACACAGATCTGGCGGAGCTAGGAACCTGAGGAAAAGCAACACTAGTGTGGATTACTTGAGCAGTACCACCGACAGGAGAAGAGGAAGGAGTGTTTCCAACAGAAGCTCCCCCAGTTGCGGAAGTAGTTTCGAACGAAAACTTCAAATTATTCTCATCCCCTGCTGGAAGACTTGAAGCTGGAGGAGTTGCAGGTGTCTCAGCAGCCACAATGATAGATGATGTTAGCATCGCTGACTGAGGAGCAGAAGGTGCTCCGAAGACCACTGGAAAGGTCTCAGTAGAGCAGACCGGTGGTGTTGGAGACGGCATACTTGGAGACGGTGTAGCCTCGTTTGCAGCTGCCGCAATGACAACTTCCGTTCTCTCGTCACTCCCTAATTCATCAATGGGAGGAATTGATGAGGAAATTAGACATGAGGTCTGCGTGAAATAGTCAACGTCAAATTCATTTGCCGAACCACCCACTGAGCCAGTAGCGCCTGAATGGTCCACCCTGTCATCAGACTCCCCCTGAGTAGTAGAATGCCTCGGCGAGAGGAGTTGACCGCCTGCATCAGGAAACAGGTAAATAGTGTTTGTTGGCAGTGAAAATTTCTAAGTTAAAAGAATTTTCCACAACAGGACGCGGAGCCAATTCAGTAGCCCCGCGTTTGGTAATATTAACCCTGCGTTTGAATAAAACGCGGAGATGTTTAATAGCTTCGCGTTGATTACGCAGTCTGGCTTGTATTAGCCTCGCGTTTGAGTAAAACGCGGAGATGATCAATAGCTTCGCGTTAACTCCGCGTTTTGGTTAGTTAGCGCCGCGTTTTGATGCGATTAAAGCTCCGCGTAAGCAGATAACCAGAATCTTAAGTTGATTGAGATTATGATTCTGGGCCTATCCAAATACCCAAATCAAGTCTAATCAGAATTCCATCAAAACTAAGATATTTGATTGGAATCCCTGATAATGGCGAGTTCTATTTAGATAGAAACTCTTGCATTAACCTGGGGCTATAAATACCTTCCTGGTAAAACCCTAGGGGTCTTCTTTTTTGACATCTGAAGTCTCCTATCGATCCTTTGGCAATTCAAGTACGCGAGAGAGCTTTGAAGCCTTGGCTGATCATCTTCTATTCGGCAATTGAGATATTTTTCTGAAATCTTGGAGAATTCGAGTTACGCACAGAGCCTTGAGTTCGTGAAGATCAGAGAAAATCACCATATTCTTTCTGGAGTTCTTGAGAAGTTCGAGTTACGCGAGAGAGCCTTGAACAAATCAAAACCAGAGAAGATCGTCTATATTTGGCCGATATCTTTAAAAGAGAAGATTTCAACGTACCGATCATCCACAGGAACTACTATAGATCCCATCGCCACAGATCCCACAACAAATTGTAAAAGAGAGAGATTGAACTATAAAATCCTCTCGTTTGTTCTTTTTTTTTTATTCCTTGTTCACTTTCATTGTAATCTAAGATGTATTCAATGGAAGGAAGCGAAGAAACTTTTGCGACGAATAAACTGGCGACCACAGTAGGAGCCATCTCTTTCACTGATGAAGAGATAGTGGCGCAATCGAACGTTGACTTGATCGGATCCGAAGTAGACACGCTGGTCGTTGAAATCGACCAGCAGAAGTACGAGGAGTTCCTCTCCTCCGAATCAGGTGAATTGGATGAGACACGGCACTATCATCGCATGTACTCCAATGCCCGAGTGACGGGTAGAAAGGTATCCACCGAGAGACGGGGATCTTTGGAGACTGCGGCTATAGAGCCGGAGTTCACACAAGAAATCCTAGCCGAGGATGAGCTTCCGATTGCCGAAGAAGATCTAGGGGCTGGACTGACCAAGGCCCAACTCCGGAACAGGAACCGGAGAGCAAGGCGTAGAGCCCTCAGAGCCCGCCTTGGACGCGGAGCTAACTCCAGAGGACGCAAGGCTATGGTCCCTCGCAAACTGGTTCGCGCTACCCGCGAGACTAGTCTCTACCGCATTAAACGCGAAGATACAACTTGCCTTAAAAGCAAGGAAAAGCCAGCGTGTGATTTTCCACGCGAGGCTATTACTGAGCCTAACGAGAGACGCGAAGCCAGTAAGGGTTGCGCTAGTCGCAGAATACCCAACACTCGCGAGAGACGCGAGTATAAAAATCCTTCAAAGCCAGCGTGTGATTTTCCACGCGAGGCTATTACTGAGCCTAGCGAGAGACGCGAAGCCAGTAATACTTGCAATAAACGCAAGACTTCTGATACCCTCGAGGAACACGAGGATGATTGGCAAATAGTTGTCAGTCGTAAGAATCGTGCTAGGCGCGAGGCTATGATCTGCATTAATCGCAAAGATAAGCCAGCGTGCAAGAACTTCCCTTCACGCAGGGCTATTATTCCAGAAGCTAAACTTCTAAAGACATACCAAGCCAGCGAGAGACGCGAGGCTAGTATGGATAAGCACGGAGCTATTCTTCAGGCCCGCAATGTGAAACGCGAGGCTATTCCTAAGCCACGCGAGGATCGGTCCAACCCCAGAGTTAGGGTTGATCAGATAAAGAAGCTTCAGTGGGTTCCCAGATCTTCTCAAGAGTTGAATGGACCTCTTGACTCTATGACTAAAGGCGCTGATCTCAGGGAATATCTTTCTAAGAAGAGAGGCATAGACCAACTTCAGGTTGAGCCTGTCTGTCATTGCCAGCAACTGGTGACGGCGGTATCAGCCGTGATGGACAACTGTGGCTGCAGCAAGAATAGGATATCTGTGTTCGACCGATTAAACGAGTCAAACCAGAATCCTGCTAAGAAGACAAGAACCACTTTCCTGAAGCAAGGGAGAGCTGTAACCTCCAACATGGTAGGAAGAGGGAAGAAAATTATAGAGACGGATGATAATTCAGAATCGAGCGATGAAGAACCTCATCGTGTTACTCGACTTAAATCAGGAGCCGTCCCGCCTCGAAATTATAAGAAGCTCGCAGGGGGTTTTTACGATGAGGACAGCGATAATTTAGCTATAGCCTCACCTCGTTCCTCTGCATCGTCTCAACTACAGAAGCCAGCATCTCACATGGTAGATAAATCTGATGATATCAATCAGAAATTTGAAGCTCAAGAAAGAATGATTCGAGAGCAGCAAAAGATGATTGAAGGTCTTAAAGTCATGCTATCGAGATTTGTTGAAGATAATGCTAAAAAGGGCAAGGAAAATCCAAATGAAGAAGAACAGGAGGAGAAAGCCCACTCGATGCATG
This sequence comes from Dracaena cambodiana, assembly GCA_036321105.1. Lineage (NCBI taxonomy): Eukaryota > Viridiplantae > Streptophyta > Magnoliopsida > Asparagales > Asparagaceae > Dracaena > Dracaena cambodiana. Next base: position 17,631,987 of record JAYEPQ010000004.1, on the reverse strand, counting down.
AGGAAGAAGATAGATTTTCTTTCCATGATCCGCATGAAGAAAAGCTTGAAAAATTACAGAATCAACTCGAACCTTTAATGCGTAAAAAGGAGTTGAAAGAATCAGGGGTCTCAAGACCGTATCCTCCCGAATGGGATACAATACCATACCCACAGAAGTATAAACCGCTCAAGTTAGAGCCTTATGACGGGAAGGGATCGCCCAGTCAGCACATCTATTATTTCTTGTCCCAAGCAGGACATCTGTTGGGTAATGACCCAATTATGATGAAAGTATTCGCGAGCACTTTGCGAGGGCTTGCCTTTACTTGGTTCATGCAGTTGCCCCCAGGCTCTATTAATGCCTGGTTTGATGTCGAGAAATATTTCTCTCACGATTCTTTGAGGATGATACCGAGATTACGGTTCATTCCCTCCTTGCAACTAGACAAGGAGAACAAGAAACGGTTAAAGATTTCATAGAAAGGTTCCGGGAGAAGTCCGTACATTGCAAACACGGAATGATCTAGGAAACTCTAGTAGAGACCTGTCGACACAATCTTAAGACCAATGTGCTCCTCAAAATGGGAGCCGTAGAGTCCAAGACATGGAGGGACCTGCTCAAACAAGGAGAGCAAGCTGAAGACTTGATTCGCCGAGTTGAAGAGTCCCGCGGGTCAAGAAGTGCTGGGGATAGTAAGTCATATACCCAAAACAACAGCAACAAGAATAAAGGAAAAGCAGCGATATCGTCAGAAACTGCTCCTCAGAAAGCCAGTCCTCCGCCAGAGCCGAAGTCTCAAGGTCAGCGAGGATCAAGGCAAATTAGACCGCAGCAAGAAAGGAATTACACTTTCAAAGCTGAACAGACACCTGTCCTCTTTCACTTGCTCCAGAAAAAGGGAATGCTAAAACTTCCGGAAAATAAGAAGCCGGAAGACGCTGGTAAGACAAAAGATACCAACTACTGTCTCTATCATCGGAATGTTGGGCACCCTACCAGGGATTTTTTCCCCTTAAGAACAGGATCCAAGCACTAATAGAAGCTGGAGTTCTGACGCTTAAGGAAGAGCAGAAGAAGGTCACTGCCAATATGGCAACTATAGTGGTTGGAACCCACGAGTTCCCCGCAAGAGTGACCCCAATCCCAACGGGTGAGGCAGTTACAAAGAATCTTGATCCTTACAACAAGGCCCAAGAAGGACTTGTCCCCATAACAACCCAAAAAGGGGAAGTTATGTGAGTTCACCCTGATTTGCTGGAAGATGAACAATGGACTACTTCAAGAGGTCCAGAGAAGAAGCGGGCTGTCAATGCCATCTCTGCAGACATAAAGGAAGAATATATAGCTTCAGGCGCCTTCACAGGTTCTGAAGAAGAGCCCGAAATTATGGCCACTCATCAAGATGGGGCAGGCCCTTCCGGTACTCGATCCGGGAAGACATATCTTAAGGATTACACTAGAGTAGATCCAAAAGACATCTATGCAGAACTCGCAAAGCCTGCGAAGCAGAAAGGACTTCGCTTCCAGAAGATTCCTATTCGAGAAGAAGGAGCTAGCGAGACTACCTTCAAGTTTGACATAATTGCTCAGTTGGCAAATATCCCAGCACGAGTAACGCTTTACGAATTGTTGAGATTATCAAAATCAACACGTGAAGCTCTAAGACAGGCCTTGGCAGACTCTGAGTCATTCTTAGCTCAGATAGTCGAGCCGGCCGACGAAGAACAGGACTCTTGCCCCCGCTGTCACCAAGTGAGGAGGCATGTCCCACAAATCATCTTCTCTCCAGAAGACATGCAGGTGAGGAATATAAAGCATAACAGGCCTTTATATTTCACCGGATGTGTCGGATCTACAAAAGTGGACCGAATTCAGATTGATCCGGGTTCTGCACTAAGCGTCGTACCCAGAAGGTTGATGTAGCTGTTAGGAATCTCCCTCCACCGCCTGACACCAACCAACACAATGATATACGGCTTCAACGCTAATAATAGCCGTCCCCTCGGGAAAATTCGACTCCGATGTCAAATCGGGGATTTGAGGACAGAAGCTACATGCTACGTCATTGATGCAGACACCTCCTACAACATTCTGTTGGGGCGGCCGTGGATCCATGCTCACATGATAGTCCCGTCGACCCTCCACCAATGCATGAAATATTGCGATGAAGAAGGAGAGGTCCGGACGCTAATTGCCGACAAGCAACCATTCAAAGGATTGGAGAATCACTTCACGGACGCTGCACTCTACAAGCCAGCCCATGAAGCCTCCAATAACAAACCTCCAAAGCCCGAGGACAGTGGCAACGAAGCCGACACGGAGTATGAACCTTTTGATGAGGATGATGGGGGTGATTATGAAATTAACCCCAACCTAGATTTTACTCTTAGTTTTGATAATATAGTGGATGTAATAGAGAGTGAATGGGTTATTAATGAAAATGTAAAGTTAGTCTACGAGTATGCTGTAGCTACTGAATCTGAACCCTCTTGTACTTCCACTGAAGTGGATGACCTGACCGAACTCGAAGTTCTGGCGGCATACCATTTGCCCCTCAGATCTTCCCTCCTCTCTCAATTAAAAATAACCGAGGATCAAAGAAGTGCCTCCCCGACAGAAGTCCCAAAGGCCGATCATGTTCGGCAAAGTGGTCACGACGCCTCGACAATGACAAAGTAGTGAAAGTGATGAACAGACATAACCCCAATTTCATATGTATGAACAAAGATCCCGACAGATGATGGAAAAGATGGGATATAACTTTACCCAGAAGCTGGGATTAAACTTTGGAAAAGGGCGACGGAATCTCATACCCTCGTTTAGACCAAGAGGAAAGAGTCCTGATTATTATCAGAAGACCCGCAGGGGGTTGGGCTATGTGTCTACTCCACCCTCATCGCCATCCAAGGATGAAGAGAGTTCTTCGAATAAAGAAGAAACATCTTCGCCCGACCATGATTCGGATATAAGCATCGGTGCTTGGTTTCAGTCTTTGACAGCCAATATGGTTTCAGCTGCGCCAGAAAGCGACGAGGAACCAATCGACGTTCAAGATGATGCTTGGGCTAGGCATATGGATACTCTCTGGGATGTCCGCTTTGAACAGCGTGACCCGCCCACAGAAGATAAATTAATACAAGTTAACATGGGAACGGAAGAAAATCCGAAACCCATTTTCATAAGCGACACACTAACTCCTTTAGAAAAGGAGGAACTTATATCTCTTATTAAAGAGTATATAGATGTGTTCGCATGGAGTTATGAAGATATGCCTGGGCTTGACCCTCAAATTGCCACACACCAGTTAAATATTAAAGAAGATGCTAAGTCTGTTAAACAACAGCAAAGGCGTTTTCGACCGGAACTGATGGAGGCAATAGTTGCTAAAGTCAACAAACTTATACAATCCGGAGTCATCCGAGAAGAGCAGCATCCTGACTGGGTGGATAACATAGTGCCGGTTCGCAAAAAGAATGGCAAAATCCGGATATGCATCGATTTTCGAGATCTGAACGCTGCATGTCCCAAGGATGAGTTTCCACTCCCCATCACCGATGTGATGATTGATAATACTTGCGGTTATGAGAGGATGTCCTTTATGGATGGCTTCTCAGGTTATAACCAAATTAAAATGCACCCGGATGATGAGAAGCATACAGCTTTCAGAACGCCACTGGGGGTATACTATTATCCGGTGATGTCATTCGGATTAAAGAACGCAGGTGCCACTTACCAACGCGCAATGAGTGTCATATTCAACGAACACCTGCGCAGAACAGTGGAGTGCTATGTGGATGACTTAGCAGTCAAAAGCAAAAAACAAAGAAGATCATCTTCATGATTTAAGAGTGGTCTTCAATCTTATACGGAAACATCATCTGAAGATGTTCATGGGGGTATCCAGCGGGAAATTTCTTGGGTTCATAATCACCTCAAAAGGAATTTTCTCGACCCTGAAAAGGTAAAAGCGATTAGCGAAATGCCGCCTCCCCGCAATCTCAAGGAATTAAGGGGATTACAGGGAAAGCTCGCCTATATTCGACGCTTCATTTCCAACCTATCTGGACGATGCCAGCCATTCTCAAAACTTATGAAAAAGGGAGTGTCTTTTATATGGGATGAGGCATGTCAGCAGGCATTTGATGACCTCAAGAAGTACCTTACTAGGCCTCCTGTACTTATGGCACCAGCCCATGGGCAGCCCTTCTTCATATATGTGAGGGCCATGGATAATGCCTTAGGCGCATTACTGGCTCAATATAATGAGCACGGCCATGAACATGCCCTCTACTATTTAAGCAGAACAATGATTGGGGCCGAACAGCGGTATACCCCGATTGAAAAGGAATGTTTAGCCCTAGTGTTCGCCGTTCAGAAAATGCGACACTATCTCTCTGGGCAAACGATTCATGTCATATCACGGGTTAATCCCCTGAAGATTCTGATGACAAAACCAGGGGCTTTAAATGGCCGACTGGCAAAATGGGCCCTGCTATTGTCACCCTATGACATACACTTCGTTCCTCAAAAGGCGACGAAGGGACAGGCAATTGCTGATTTCCTTGCAGATCATCCAATTTGGTCCAAATTAAAGCAGATATCAGGAGTCAACACAGTTACCGGAGAACAGCCTTGGCAAATATTCTTTGATGGTGCTGCGAGACGATCTGCTGCTGGAGTGGGAGTTGTGCTGATATCCCCACACAAACATATATTGCCTAACGGTTACTCATTAACAGAACCGTGCACGAATAATGTAGCGGAGTACAACGCGCTCATTATCGGCTTAAGAATAGCTCTGCAACTGGAGGTGAACCATCTAGAGGCATATGGAGACTCCAGAAAGAAGATGGTGATTTTCTCTGATCTTCATGAACTCAAGGCTCTGTGCGTAACTTGAATTCTCCAAGATTTCAGAAGATGATCAGCAAAGGCTTCAAGGCTCTCTCGCGTACTTGAATTGCCAAAGGATCGATAGGAGGCTTCCGATGCCAAAAAGAAGAAGACCCGACCGGGGCCCTTAGGGTTTCACCAGGAAGGTATTTATAGCCCCAGGTTAATGCAAGAGTTTCTATTTCATCAAGGATTCCCATCAAATATCTTAGTTTTGATGGAATTCTGATTAGACTTGATTCGGGTATTTGGATAAGCCCAGAATCATAATCTCAATCAATTTGAGATTCTGGTTATCTGCTTACGCGGAGCTTTAATCGCATCAAAACGCGGCACTAAATAACCAAAATGCGGAGCTAACGCGGAGCTAGTGATCATCTCCGCGTTTTACTCAAACGCGAGGCTAATATAAGCCAGACTGCGGAATCAACGCGGAGCTATTAAACATCTCCGCGTTTTATTCAAACGCAGGGTTAATGTAACCAAACGCGGGGCTATTGAATTAGCTCCGCGTTCTGTTGTGGAAAATCCTTTTAACTTAGAAATTTTCACTGCCAACAGAACCCCATCCAAAGTTTTCAAAATGGCTTAGACTTCAGCAGATTTTGAAATACTTTGGATATCTAAACTGAAACGCGGAGTTAGAATACCAAGTCTATCTCGTGTTACGCTCATTTACGCGGAGCTAATCAGCTTCACTTCGTCTTCAGTGAAATGAGTAATTACGTCATTAATTACCCCGAGTTTCCACGCCGAATACCAAGCGACGGAAATTCTGTTTAAATAGAGCTCCCGGCTCATCTTCTTCTTCATCTCATCCGAAGAATTTCTGAGAACTCGAGTGACTCACGAATGATCTTCAACTGATCTTCGTTCAATTCTCCATAGATTTTCATCATTAGGATGTCTCTCCAAAGGAGTTTGGTTTTTCGCAAGTTGGCCGGCGTTAATGGCAGCAACCGTGAAGGTAAACGCAACAGCGAACCAGTCTATGCAGCGTCTTCCGAAGGTAATAACCTCATCTCTTGGTTTTCTAAGAACCATTCTGAGATATTTTGGCTTGATTTTAATCTGGACGATTGCTTTGTCTTGTTGGCGAGATCGCCGTTTTATTGTGTCGTCCCTGCGCTTGAAACGCGAGGCTATCTTTGATTAGCAGTCGCGATGAATTGCGAGGCTATCTTTGATTAGCAGTCGCAAGGAATTGCTAGGCTATCTTTGATTAGCAGTCGCTATAAATTGCGAGGCTATCTTTGATTAGCAGTCGCTATGAATCTGCGAGGCTATCTTTGATTAGCAGTCGCGAGGAATTGTGAGGCTATCTTTGATTAGCAGTCGCGAGGAATTGCGAGGCTATCTTTGATTAGCATTCGCTATAAATTGCGAGGCTATCTTTGATTAGCAGTCGCTATGAATTTGAAAGAGAAGGAAAGAGCAGAAAGAAATCTTGTCCCCCTTTACGCGAAGTTACCGCATCATCCTCTGCGTTTAAAGCGCGAGGCTATTTCTTCAACTGTGCGCGGAGTTAGCTTAGCTCCGCGTTTTCACTCTTTTGGAAACTCTGTTCCTTTTGCAGTAAGTCCAATCCTTTCTGAAGAGGAATGTATGTGGGTCCATCGATCTTCATCAGCAGAAGTGACTCTAAGGAAGTCAGAAGCATATGCTTTACAACATAGTTGCAGGTTTCAAGCTCTGGCTCCGAGAGATAAACTCCTTAAGGGGCTGTAAATAAGGAGCTGCAGCACTTGCAGTGCAACATTGCAGCACTTGGAGTTCAGAATTGCGCTTCAGTGCAGCACTTTCCTTTCCTCTCGTGCTTCATTTCGGATGACAGATCCTAATTGACATTTGCAGAGGAGATCTTTTGCATGTGAACCAGGGAACTGAGCTTCAACACCCCGTAGAGAAATCTTGAATTTTCTTTGCATGTGAACCAGGGAACTGAGCTTCAACACCCCGTAGAGAAATCTTGCTGTTTGGTTATTTGATGAGTTGATCATGTAAAAGCTTTTGGGAGAGCTATAACTCCCTCTTTGTAATCTTTTGCTTCATGAATAAAGATAAATTATTTTCCTCTCTATCTGTTAGCTTCAAGAATTTTGCTTGCTCAACAAACAGATGGTCAATAATTTTGGTAAAATAGTCTAAGGCACTTCTGCGCGACTTAGATTGATAATACCCAAATGATCGGATAAGGATCGCTTTAACTTAGATGGAAGCGCTTAATTGCACTCGTCAAAAATCTAAGTTTTTCCATGAAAACGCGAAGCTAAGGCACAGGCTATCCTCACGTTTTGTATAGTTGCGCAGAGTTAATCAACTTCGCTTTTTCTTAGTTGCGCGAGGCTAATAGCTTCGCGTTTTAGAGAGTAACTGACCAGTCACTTTCTCCGAAACTCGCGCCGAATTCCAAGAGGCGGTTCCTTCCATTTAAAAGAAATCTCTATTTCTTATCCTTCTCACTCTATTTGAGAATTTTCCAGAAACTTAGAGATTCAGGCGATCAGAGTTCAGACGACCCAATCTTCTTCCGACCGAGTTTCTCCAAATTTTTAGTCGATTTTTCTCAGCAATGGCACCTAAAACTTGTGCTACTTCTCGAGCGGCTCCATCTTTGGCGACTGGCGCAAGCAGTGGTGGCGGCGGCCAAGGTAGCGACGCGCCAGCTCACATTTCGCCCATCGGGGGTAAGAATCTTTCCATCGAGACTCTTTAGAACATTTCTAGAGTGATTTGGCTTAAATTTAACTGATCAATCAACTCTTTTACCGGCGAGATCGCCGTACTCCTGCCGTAAGGCTTGGAGAAGAAGAAAAGTCTCTGACTGCCTTCTTACGCGAAGTTATCGCGTCATCCTCGCGTTTAAAGCGCGAGGCTATTTTAAGTAGCAGTCGCGCTGAAAACGTGAGGCTATTTTAAGTAGCAGTCGCGCTGAAAACGCGAGGCTATTTTAAGTAGCAGTCGCGCTGAAAACGCGAGGCTATTTTAAGTAGCAGTCGTGCTGAAAACGCGAGGCTATTTTTAAGTAGCAGTCGCGCTGAAAACGCGAGGCTATTTTAAGTAGCAATCGCGTTGAGAACGCGAGGCTATTTTTAAGTAGCAGTCGCACTGAAAACACGAGGCTATTTCTGCGCGGTCTAATCTTTAGCTTCGCGCGTCCATACTTAGAGAAATTTTCTTTTAAGTAACAGTCGCGCTGAAAACGCGAGGCTATTTTAAGTAGCAGTCGCGCTGAAAACGCGAGACTATTTCTGCGCGGTCCAATCTTTAGCTTCGCGCGTCCATACTTAGAGAAATTTTCTTCCCTAGAGAAACTTCTCTCATTCTTCTTTCTTTTTGCAGTAGGATATTCGATGGAATCTCTTCCCCACAAGAACTACTTCGGCTTTGCTGGGGGTTCTGATCCCTCGGGCCAATTCCGTTTCACTACCATCCTGCCCTCATACAAGCCAGATCCGAAGGAACGCAAGGAGAAGCTGATCAAGTACCACCCCACTACTGCGCGAGAAATCATAACTGACGCGGCTTTTGAAGATGTGAACAGAAAGGCGATGGAGAAACCCGCTTTCCTCTTTGGAGACCAGATGGATCACTCAGATGAGATCCTTTCTGAAGAGGAGCATGTTTGGTTATATAACTCAGGCGAAATGCTGATGTTTCTGCCTAGAATGGATCGTAGCTATCCTCTGGTCTATCTTCAGAGGCTAGCGATTTCTCGAGAATTAAAGTGGGGACTGACTCAGGAGCAAGATGGCGTCCCAACAGGCAAATTTGGTGCAAAAGGGGTTTATCAAGACGATTCCCCCAGATGCATTACTGGCTTGCTTCCAGGCCGATTTGGCAAGGAGCTTCCAGTGGGAGAAGTCCCATCTCGTGCCCGAACTTTCTTAAGTGAGTTCTTGGCGAAGGATGGTCAGTACCCGGCTAGCGACTTCAGGATGCCTGGCTGGGTTCATTCTTCTAACAATATGTGGTGGGCACGCCTTGTTCAGTACATGCTGGATTCCCACGAGCCCATTTTAAAGGATATTGGCTTGTATAAAGCCATCAGGAATGTCCAATTCGGGTTTCCCCAGAGTGCTTATCACTTTTACTGCCTCTTGGAGATGTATAACCCTGAGACCTGTACTTTCTTTACTCCAGTGGGTGAGCTAGGGTTCGCTCTCCACGAGATGTTTGAGGTTTCTGGGCTCTCGATGGGCGAAGTCCCTTACGAGGAGTATATCCCCACCACCGATGAGTTGAACATGCTATTGGCGAGGGATGAGCGCATTTATGTCACGTACTGGGAGATGATGTGCCATTATCATATCTGCGCTGACCAGACAGGTGCACGTAATCACGGTATTGGCCACAAGAAGTGGGCCGAATACCTTTTTGCCAACCTAAATTCTAAGGATAGCTCGGCCACTATCCATGGTCATTCTCCTGTCCCCATTTCAGAGATCGACCAACGTGTAGCCAGGGGCCATTACCGTTTGTTCTATACTACGGAATCCAATGAGAATGGATACGGTCCCGGTACTTCATTCAAGAGCTATCACTATCAAGCCCAATTTCCGATCTCCAACAGAGGTCTCATTGTCGGGTTTTTGATGCTGTGGCTCAAAAGATGCGTCGTGCCATCATTGCCCAAGGAAGCGATTGCAATGACCGTGGTATATCCAGCAGTTCTTCTTGCATACGGCCGACCCCTTGGACTCCTTCCCGCCATGGTATGCAATTTGCAATATGGACTGAGGGTATTCTGTCGTGATTTCCTCCCCACTATTAAGGTCAAGGGGAAAGGAAAGGGCAAGTCGAAAGAGACTACCCAACCGAAAACTCCAAACCCTAGGGTGGAGATGCCCTACACCTATTTGATGGCGTGGCTTGTCTTGCACTGTCCCTCCTTAATGAGTGCACCAGAGCGTCGTTCGGGCGAAAAGTGCTTCCTTGTAGAACTGTATGAACGTTCTTCATGGAGGCAGAATTATATGTCCCAGATTCGGAAGACTCTTCGTAGCTTTCAGAATTACGAGATCTTCCGGTGTTTTCCTGACTTTCCCGGCGGAGGATATGGGACGAGGCTGAAGGATGTCGTGGGAGCAGATAAGTTCACTACTTTATCTGCAGGAGCGTTCTGGTGGCTTCTCAACATCCGTCCCGGACACTTGGTGTATCGTCAAGATCTCTAGTGTCAGATTGAGCCATATACTCCGAGTCGCTTTGCTCGCCAGTTTGGATATTCTCAACTTTATGTGGGCAATCCAAATAAAGATCTCGCTTACGAGGGGAATTTATACGAAGGTGCTCGTGGCTGGTTCCATTTTGCAGCGGGCGGGACCGAGGCTGAATTCTCCTTGCCCCAGAAGGTGTCAGAATTGGCCATGACCCTCAGCTCCTGCAATTGGTTCAATATTGCAAATGCTGACATGCCCGGCTTCTCTCTCAATCGCAGTTGCTGTAAAGAGATTGAAGCCCTCTATATTAGCCGCCAGGGTGCTTCTAGGGTAAGGATAAAAGGAATGGAAGAATTCCTTGGCGCTGCGGCTGAGCCTTCGGACATCAGCGAATCAGACGATGATGCCGGTGATGATGATGACAATGCTGGTGTTGGTGGAGTTCCTCAGCCTATTGTCAGTCGTTCCCTGAGTCCAACTCTCAAACGCCGCAGCACTTTAAAGAAAAGGCCTGGTAAAAAGCAAAAATTGGGGCAGGAAACCTTGATAGTCCCCCAAGAAGTGGCTATCAAACTTGCTTCCGACTTGTTGGCTTCAGCTGTACCCCCAGCGTTGGCAAGGGAGGATGAACCTGCTAAAGCTCCAAGTGTTGCTGAGATTTCAGCTCCTTTGGCCGTAGAGCCTGTGGCAGAACCTGGGGCGCAACTAACGGGTAGCGAGACGGGTACGTTGCTGGAAACGACAATGGCTCCCCCTTTAAGTCCGACAACTGGACTTGTATCGCCTGGTATGGCCTTTAGCATTTTATCTTTTGCTTGTTATTATTTTAACGTAACACTGCTTTTCTGGTCTTCTGAAATGCAGGTGATCAACTTCTTTCGCCAATGCACTCGACTACCCAAGTAGAGTCTGACGATAGAATGGACCATTCTGGCTCTGTTGGTGGTGTGGGTGGCTTTGTTGGTGAGTTTGCGGCTGATTATTCCACACCGGCTCCTGCCTCTGTTTCCTCTTCAATTCCCCCAATTGACGAATTGGGGAGCGATGAGAGAACAGAAGTCATTATCGCAGCTGCTGCTAATGAGGCTTCACCTTCTCCTAGCATGCCGTCTCCAACACCCGTTTGCTCTACTGAGACATTTCCCACGGTCGTTGGCGTGCCTTCTCAGTCAGCGATTTTAACATCGTCTGTTGTCGTGGCTGCTGAGATACCTGCAACTCTTCCGACTCCAAGCTTTCCAGCAGGGGAGGAGAATAATTTGAAATTCTCATTCGAAGATGCTTCTCCCACCGGAGGAACTTCAGGCGAAGTGGTCCCATCTTCTCTTCCTATTGGTGGGGGTACCCAAGTGATTTGTACTGTTAGTACTTCGTCTGGGGTCTCCAGTTCTTCCAGATCTGCACTGGCTCTATTGGTCCCTCAGATCATGAATTTAATGCAGGGACGGGCTTCTTCTTCTCCAATTCCAGCAACTACTGCTCCCTTGTTTACGACACCTTTCTTGGCATTGCCTACTTTGCCTACCGACAATGCAAATCCTCTTGAAAGACTTTTCGGCTTCACTGTCGAAGATTTTATGCATTTGTTAAGAAGATGTGTCGAGATGGTTCTTGATGGCCATGATTTCTTCAACTTCGCACGTCCACTGTTACTCCGCTATTTAGGAAATATCGAAGAATTCGGTGGACAAGATCGAGCAGCTCCATACCGGGCCCGCCTTACAGCCTTAGAAGAGCAGGTGACCACGCTACACAATCTCCGTCAGGCGGATGTGGAGGCGATCACTAAGATAGAGCTGGCGCGGCTTCGAGCAGAATCCTTATCTCGAAGAAATATTTTAAGGCAGCAGGAGGAGAGATGGTCTCAAGAGCTGACAGAGCTCCAGGCCAGTCGGGAATCCGTTATTGGCGACCTGCAGAGGGTAAACTTTGGAATTGAGGAAAGTCAGGCGGCCATCTATAAAGCCCAGGAGACGATTGCGAGAGCTCGGGCCACCTTGATAGAAAATGAACTCCGATTAGGAGAATCTGTCAAGAAACGGGAGATATTGCTTGTCCAGCAGGAGCAGATTCAGCAGGAAGAGATGGCTAGGAATCGTGCCATAGAAGAATCTCGTCAGTAACAACTTTCAATAAGTGATGATGAGTTGCGTAGGCAAGCTCAGCAAACCGTGGAGGCTTCTCATCGTAGAAATTTGGACGAGACAATGAACCAATTGAGACTTCTGGGAGGCCAATAGTTTCATCTCTCTTTACACTTTTATCTTCCTTGTAATAAGAACTTCGTAAACAGGAGAGAGATAACTTTACTATGTTTCTTTGAAATTCTTTTTGTATCTTCACCTTTTTAATAAAGATGATTCTTTTGACTCTTTTATTTGCCAGCTTCAAAATAGATTTGCTTGCCTAACAAATAACCTGTCGTCAAAACGATTTATCTCGGTATCGTTTATGCTCAATTTCTTGAACCGAAATAACAATTAAAGTTTAATATGGGATTTTTAGCAAACCCCCAGCTATTAACGGATTTGATTAGCCTTTACCAACTACCGTTTGAGTTGGGCTAGCCATGTTATTCCGCTCAACATGATGAGTTGTCGAGGAATTCATTTCCTCTCCCCTTTGCCTTTAATCAGCATCGGGTAGTTAATTTCATACTCTTACCCCCAGTATGATGGGTTGGCGAGAAACTTGTTCTCTTCCCATAGCCTAGTCAGATTGGGCAATTCATATTAGGTCAGAGGCGCTTAATTACACATGCCTAAAAGAAAGATTGGGGGCTGTTCAAACTTGAGAACTGAGCACACCAGGTTTGGGTCAGAGGCGCCAAACTGTGCATGCCCAAGAAAAGACTGATGGTGGTTCAAACTTGAGAACCAAACTGGAGGCGGTTCAAGGCTCTCTCGCGTAACTCGAACTGGGTACTCCAAACACACCAGGTTTAGGTCAGAGGCGCACAATGCGCATGCCTAGAAAAAGACTGGAGGTGGTTCAAACTTGAGAACCAGACACGCCAGGGTTTAGGTCAGAGGCGCCAAACTGCGCATGCCTAGGAAAAGACTGTAGGTGGTTCAAACTTGAGAACCAGACACACCAGGGTTTAGGTCAGAGGCGCCAAATTGCGCATGCCTAGAAAAAGACTGGAGGTGGTTCAAACTTGAGAACCAAACGCACCAGGTTTAATGGGTTAAAATCACCAGAATAGAAGAAGTCCAAGTGCTCATCTGCGTAACTTGGATAAATTGGAGACTTATACTCCGAGAGATATTAAGCATAGTATTTCTTCAGAAATTTGCCATTGATCGGCATCATCATCCTATCGCCGTCTTGATTCATTAAGCGATAAGCTCCACTGGAGTAGACTGTCTCCACAATGAACGGTCCTTCCCACTTGGGTTCAAACTTACCCTTAGTCTTGTGGGTTAGCACCATTGGCCTTTTAACAGCCAGAACCAAGTCTCCTTGTTTAAAGGTCCTTGGTTTAACGTTCTTATTGAACGTTTGAGATATTCGGGCTCGATACAACTCAATTTGTTGTTGAGCCCTGAGACGTTTTTCATCTAACGCCTCTAGTTCTTGCAACCTTTGCTGATGGCGCTCTTCTGTCGTCATCTTTGTGGCTAAAGCCACTCTTAATGATGGTATCTGGATTTCAAGAGGCAGAACAGCCTCACTTCCATAAACCAAAGAGAACGGGGTAGCTTTGGTCGGGGTGCGAACGGTGGTGCGATAAGCCCACAAACATTCTCCTAACTTTTCATCCCAATCTCGTTTATTGGAAGAGACGAACTTCCGAAGGAGTTTGATGATCGTCTTGTTGAAAGCTTCGGCCAACCCATTAGCCGCAGGGTTATATGGTGTAGAAACGATATCTTTGATTCTGAATTTATTGCAGAATCTGGAGAATCCCTGACTGATGAATTGCGGACCATTATCATGAATGATCCGTCGAGGGACGCCAAATCGGTAAATGACATGATGCTTGACGAACTTGATCACATCTGTCGTCTTCACTTCTTTCATGGGCACGGCTTCGGCCCATTTTGAAAAATAATCGGTTATTGCAAGAATAAACCGATGTCCTCTGGATGACGGGGGAGTTATTGGCCCCACAATGTCCATTCCCCAAGCTTCAAATGGCCAGCTTGCGATGGTATTGTGCAAGTATTCTTGGGGTTGATGAATAAAATTGGCATGTATTTGGCATGCATGACATCGTTTAGCGTATGCCATTGCTTCCGTAACCATGCTCGGCCAGTAGTACCCCAGCCTTCTTATACGGTCTCCAAGTTTGGGACCGGGATTCCGTCATGTGTTTCTTTCAGCACTTGTTCTGCTTCTGCTTTCGATATGCAGCGTAGCAATAGACCACCTCTTGACTTTCTATACAAAGTCTGAAGTTTATGGTCATAATAAAATCTTTGGGCCTTCCTCTTTATTGAGGTGGCTTCCTTAGGATCTTCTGGTAATATCCCATGCAAAGCATAATCCACAAACGGAAATCGCCAATCACGGGGCTCTAAGTTTAAGCCAATCTGGCATACCTCTTCGGTTTGAGATACCACATCTGGGTGGAGGAGTTCTCTACTACCAATGGTGATGCTTTTAGCTTCACCTGGCGGGATTGCCAGCGTTGCGGCTAATGCGGCAAGAGCATCTGCATAAATGTTCTCGTTTCGAGATACATGATATATGTAGAATTGTTCAAAATATCCTGCTAGCTCAATAGCTAGCTGATGATAGGGGATGAGGGCTTCATGTCTGACTCATACTCACCTGTCATCTGATTGACAATGAGCTTAGAATCTCCATATGCCTCTAGATGGTTCACCCCCAGTTGCAGAGCTATTTTTAAGCCGATAATGAGCGCGTTGTACTCCGCTACATTATTAGTGCACGGTTCTGTTAATGAGTATCCGTTAGGCAATATATGTTTATGTGGGGACATTAGCACAACCCCCACTCCAGTAGCAGATCGTCTCGCGGCACCATCAAAGAACATTTGCCAAGGCTGTTCTTTGGTAACTGTGTTGACTTCTGATGTCTGCTTTAATTTGGACCAAATTGGATGGTCTGCAAGGAAATCAACGATTGCCTGTCCCTTCATGGCCTTTTGAGGGACAAAATGTATGTCATAGGGCGATAGTAAGAGCGCCCATTTTGCCAATCGGCCATTCAAGGATCCTGGTTTTGTCATCAGAATCTTCAGGGGATTAACCCGTGATATGACATGAATTGTTTGCCCCGAAAGGTAGTGTCGCATTTTCTGAACAGCAAACACTAGGGCTAAATATTCTTTTTCAATCGGGGTATATCGCTGTTCGGCCCCAACCATTGTTCTACTTAAATAGTAGAGGGCATGTTCATGGCCGTGCTCATTATATTGAGCAAGTAGTGCTCCTAAAGCATTATCCATGGCCCTTACATATATAAGAAAGGGCTGCCCAGGGGCTGGTGCCATTAGTACAGGAGGCTTAGTAAGGTACTCCTTGAGGTCATCAAATGCCTGCTGACATGCCTCATCCCATATGAAAGACATTCCCTTCTTCATAAGTTTGGAGAATGGTTGGCATCGTCCAGATAAGTTGGATATGAAGCGCCGAATATAAGCGAGTTTTCCTTGTAATCCCCTTAATTCCTTAAGATTGCGGGGAGGCGGCATTTCGCTAACCGCTTTTACCTTTTCCGGGTCGAGGAAAATTCCTTTTGAAGTTATTACGAACCCTAGAAACTTCCCGCTGGATACCCCCATGAACGACTTGGTAGGATTCATTTTCAAGTGATGTTTCCGCATAAGATCGAAGACCACTCTTAAATCGTGAAGATGATTTTCTTTGTCTTTGCTTTTAACTGCTAAGTCATCCACATAGCACTCCACTGTTCTGCGTAGATGTTCTTTAAATATGGCGCTCATTGCGCGTTGGTAAGTGGCACCTGCATTCTTTAATCCGAATGGCATCACTGTATAACAGTATACCTCCTGTGGCGTTCTGAAAGCTGTATGCTTTTCATCATCCGGGTGCATCTTGATTTGGTTATAACCTGAGAAGCCATCCATAAAGGACATCCTCTCATAACCGCAAGTATTATCGATCATCACGTCGGTGATGGGGAGTGAAAATTCATCCTTGGGACATGTAGCGTTCAGATCTCGAAAGTCAATGCATATCCGGATTTTGCCATTCTTTTTGCGAACTGGCACTATGTTTGCCACCCAGTCAGGATGTTGTTCTTCTCGGATAAACCCGGATTTTATAAGCTTGTTGATCTCAACAATTATTGCCTCCATCAATTCCGGTCGAAAATGCCTCTGTTGCTGTTTAACAGGTTTGACATCTTCTTTTATATTTAACCGGTGTGTGGCAATTTGAGGGTCAAGCCCAGGCATATCTTCATAACTCCATGCAAACACATCTATATACTCTTTGATAAGGGATATAAGTTCCTCTTTTTCTAAAGGAGTTAGTGTGTCGCTTATGAAAATGGGTTTCGGATTTTCTTCTGTTCCCATGTTAACCTGTATTAATTTGTCTTCCGTGGGCGGATCACGCTGTTCAAAGCGGACATCCCAGAGAGTGTCCATATGCCTGGCCCAAGCATCATCTTGGACGTCAATTGGTTCCTCGTCGCTTTCTGGCGTGGCTGAAACCATATTGGCTGTCAAAGACTGAAACCAAGCACCGGTGCTTATATCCGAATCATGATCTGGTGAAGATGTTTCTTCTTTATCCGAAGAACTCTCTTCATCCTTGGATGGCGATGAGGGTGGAGTAGATACATAGCCCAACCCCCTGCGGGTCTTCTGATAATAATCAGGGCTCTTTCCTCTCGGTCTAAACGAGGGTATGAGATTCCGCCGCCCTTTTCCAAAGTTTAATCTCGGCTTCTGGGTAAAATTATATCCCATTTTCTCCATCATCTGTCGGGACCTTTGCTCATATAAGTGAAATTGAGGTGATGTTTGTTCATCACTTTTACTACTTTGTCTCTGTCGAGGCGACGTGGCCACTTTGCCGAACATGATCGGCCTTTGGGACTTCTGTCGGGGAGGCACTTCAAAGAAGTGCCCTTGATCCTCGGTAATTTTTAATTGAGAGAGGAGGGAAGACCTGAGGGGCAAATGGTATGCCGCCAGAACTTCAAGTTCGGTCAGGCCATCCGCTTCGGTGGAGGTACAAGAAGGCTCAGACTCAGTAGCTACAGTATGCTCGTAGACTAACTTTACATTTTCATTAATAACCCATTCACTTTCTATTACATCCACTATATTATCAAGACCTAAGCTAAGATCTAGGTGAGGGTTGATTTCGTAATCACCCCCGTCATCTTCTCCAAGGAGCTCGTACTCAGTGTCGGCTTCATTGCCACTGTCATCGGGTTTTGGAGACTTGCTAAGACTGTCATTGGAGGCTTCATGTGCTGGCTTGTAGAGTGCAGCATCTGTGAAGTAATTTTCCAACCCTTTGAATGGCTGCTTGTCAGCAATTAGTGTCCGGACCTCTCCTTCCTCATCGCAATATTTCATGCACTGGTGAAGAGTCGACGGAACTATCATATGAGAGTGAATCCAAGGTCGCCCCAATAAAATATTGTAGGAGGTATCAGTATCAATTACGTAGCATGTAACCTCCGTTTTCAAGTCTCCAATTTGACACCGCAATCGGATCTTACCAAGAGGATGGCTATTTTTAGCGTTGAATCCATAGATGGTAGTGTGTGTAGGTGTCAAGCGATGAAGGAAAATTCCCAATAGCTGCATCAATCTACTGGGCACGACGCTGAGTGCAGAACCTGGATCAATATGAATTCGGTCCACTTTTGTGGACCCGACATATCCAGTGAAATATAAAGGCCTATTATGCTTTATATTCCTCACCTGCATGTCTTCTGGAGAGAAGATAATTTGTAGGACCTGCCTCCTCACTTGATGACAGTGGGGGCAAGAGTCCCGCTCTTCGATGGCCGGCTCGACAATCTGAGCTAGGAACGACTCAGAGTCTGCCAAGGCCTCTCTTAGAGCTTCACGTGTTGATTTTGATAATCTCAACAATTCGTAAAGCGTCACTCGTGCTGGGATATTAGCTAACTGCGCGATTATGTCAAATTCGAAGGGAGTTTCTTTGGCTCCTTCATCTCTGGTAGAATTCTTCTGGAAACGAAGTCTTTTCTGCTTCGCAGGCTTTGCAAGTTCTGCATAGATTTCTTTTGGATCCACTCTAGTGTAGTTCTTAAGATATGTCTTTCCAGATCGAGTACTGGAAGGGCCTGCCCCATCTTGATGGGTGGCCATAGTTTCGGGTTCTTCTTCAGAACTTGTGAAGGCGCCTGAAGCTATATATTCTTCCTTTATATCTGCAGAGATGACATTGACAGCCCGCTTCTTCTCTGGACCTCTTAAAGTAGTCCATTGTTCATCTTCCAGCAAATCAGGGTGAACCCACATAACTTCCCCTCTTTGGGTTGTTATGGGGACAAGTCCTTCTTGGGCTTTGTTGTAAGGATCAAGATTCTTTGTAACTGCCTCACCCTTTGGGATTGGGGTCACTCCTGCGGGGAACTCGTGGGTTCCAACCACTATGGTTGTCATATTGGCAGTGACCTTCTTCTGCTCTTCCTTAAGCGTCAGAACCCCAGCTTCTATTAGTGCTTGGATCCTGTTTTTAAGGGGAAAACAATCCCGGGTAGGGTGTCCAACATTCCGGTGATAGAGACAGTAGTTGGGATATTTTATCTTACCAACGTCTTCTGGCTTCTTATTCTCCGGAAGTTTTAGCATTCCCTTCTTTTGGAGCAGGTGAAAGAGGACTGGTGTCTGTTCAGCTTTGAAAGTGTAATTCCTTTCTTGCTGCGGTCTAATTTGCCTTGACCCTCGCTGACCTTGAGATTTCGGCTCTGGCGGAGGACTGGTTTTCTGAGGAGCAGTTTCTGATGACATTACTGCTTTCCCTTTATTCTTGTTGTTGTTGTTTTGGGTATATGATTTACTACCCCCAGCACTTCTTGGCCCGCGGGACTCTTCAACTTGGCGAATCAAGTCTTCAGCTTGCTCTCCTTGTTTGAGCAGGTACTCCACGTCTTAGACTCTACGGCCCCCATTTTGAGGAGCACATTGGTCTTAAGGTTGTGTCGACATGTCTCAACTAGAGTTTCCTGGATCATTCCATGTTTACAATGTACGGACTTCTCCCGGAACCTTTCTATGAAATCTTTAACCGCTTCTTGTTCCCCCTGCCTAGTTGCAAGGAGGGAATGAACTGTAATCTCGGTGTCATCCTCGAAGAAACGTGAGAGAAATAATTTCTCAACATCTAACCAGGTATTAATAGTACCTGGGGGCAGCTGCATGAACCAAGTAAAGGCAGGCCCTCGCAAAGTACTTGCAAATACTTTGGTCATGATGGGATCATTACCCATTAAGTGTCCTGCTTGGGACAAGAAATAATAGATGTGCTGACTGAGCGATCCCTTCCCGTCATAGGGCTCCAACTTGAGCGGCTTATACTTTGGAGGATAGGGTACCACATCCCATTCTGCTGGATATGGTCTAGAGACTCCTGACTCTTTCAACTCTTTTTTACGCATCAAGCCTTCGAGTTGATTCTGTAACTTTTCAAGCTTTTCTTCATGCGGATCATGGAAAGAAAATCTATCTTCTTCCTCATGCATCGAGTGGGCTTTCTCCTCCTGTTCTTCTTCATTTGGATTCTTCTTGCCCTGTTTAGCATTATCTTCAACAACTTTTAAAAGTAGCATCTTAAGATCTTCAATCGTTTTCTGTTGCTCTCGAATCATTCTTTCTTGAGCCTCAAATCTCTGATTGATATCACCAGATTTATCTGCCATGTGCGATGCTGACTTCTGTAGCCGAGACGATATAGAGGATGGGGGCGAGGCTATAGCGGAATTATCGCTGTTCTCGTCGTAAGAACCCCCTGCAAGCTTCTTATAATTTCGGGGCGGGACGGCTCCTGATCTTAGTCGAGTAATACGATGAGGTTCATCATCGCTCGATTCTGAATCATCATCCGTCTCTGCAATTTTCTTTCCTTTTCCTACCATGTTGGAAGTTACAGCTCTCCCTTGTTTCAGGGGAGTGGTTCTTGTCTTCTTAGCAGGATTCTGGTTTGACTCATTTAATCGGTCGAACACAGATATCCTGTTCTTGCTGCAGCCACAGTTATTCATCACGGCTGATACTGTTGTCATAAGTTGCTGGTAATGGAAACTATGTTCAACTTGAAGTTGGTCTATGCCTCTCTTCTTAGAAAGATGCTCCCTGAGGTCAGTGCCTCTAGCCACAAAATCAAGAGGTCCATTCAACTCCTGAGAGTGTTTAGGAATCCACTGAAGCTTCTTTGATTGATCAACCCTGACTCTGGGGTCGAACCGATCCTCGCGTGGCTTAGGAATAGCCTCGCGTTTTATATTGTGGGCCTGAAGAATAGCTCCGCGCTTATCCATACTAGCCTCGCGTTTCTCGCTGGCTTGGTGTGTCCTTGGAAGTTTAGCTTCTGGAATAATAGCCCCGCGTGAAAGGAAGTTCTTGCACGCTGGCTTATCTTCGCGATTGACGCAGATCATAGCTTAGCGCTTAGCGCAGTTTTTATGACTGACAACTATCTGCCAATCATCTTCCCATTCCTTGTGGGTGTCAGAAGTCTTGCGTTTATTGCAAGTATCACTGGCTTCGCGTTTCTCGCTAGGCACAGTAATAGCCCCGCGTGGAGAATCACACGCTGGCTTTGAATAATTTTTATACTCGCGTAACTCGCGAGTGTTGGGTATTCTGCGACTAGCGCAACCCTTACTGGCTTCGCGTCTCTCGCTAGGCTCAGTAATAGCCTCGCGTGGAAAATCACAAGCTGGCTTTGAAGAATTTTTATACTCGCGTAACTCGCGAGTGTCAGGAATCTTGCGTAACTCGCCAGTATTACCAGCCTCGCGTGGAAAATCACACGCTGGCTTTTCCTTGCTTTTAAGGCAAGTTGTATCTTCGCATTTAACGCGGTAGAGATTGGTCTCGCGGGTAGCGCGAGCCAATTTGCGAGGGACCATAGCCTCGCGTCCTCTAGAGTTAGCTCCGCGTCCAAGGCGGGCTTTGAGGGCTCTACGCCTCGCTCTCCGGTTCCTGTTCCGGAGTTGGGTCCTGGTCAGTCCAGTTCCCACGTCTTCTTCGGCAATCGGAAGCTCTTCCTCGGTTAGGATTTCTTGTGTGGACTCCGGCGTTATAACCGTAGTCTCCAAGGATCCCCGTCTCTCGGTGGATACCTTTCTACCTGTCACTCGGGCATTGGAGTACATACGGCGATAGTGCCGTGTCTCATCCAAGTCACCTGATCCGGAGGAGAGGAACTCCTTGTACTTCTGCTGGTCGATTTCAACGACCAGCGTGTCTACTTCGGATCCGATCAAGTCAACGTCCGATTGCGCCACAATCTCTTCATCAGTGAAAGAGATGGCTCCCACTGTGGTCGCCAGTTTGTTCGTCGCAAAAGTTCCTTCGCTTCCTCCCATTGAATTAACTTAAATTACAATGAAAGTGAACAAGATATAAAAAAGAACAAACGAGAGGATTTTATATTTCAATCTCTCTCTTTTACAATATTGTGGGATCTGTGGCGATGGGATCTGTCAAGCAGTTCCTTTGGACGATCGGTACCTTGAAATCTTCTCTTTTAAAGATATCGGCCGAATATAGACGATCTTCTCTGGTTTTGATTCGTTCAAGGCTCTCTCGCGTAACTCGAACTTCTCAAGAACTCCAGAAAGAAGATGGTGATTTTCTCTGATCTTCACGAACTCAAGGCTCTGTGCGTAACTTGAATTCTCCAAGATTTCAGAAGATGATCAGCAAAGGCTTCAAGGCTCCCTCGCGTACTTGAATTGCCAAAGGATCGATAGGAGGCTTCCGATGCCAAAAAGAAGAAGACCCGACCGGGGCCCTTAGGGTTTCACCAGGAAGGTATTTATAGCCCCAGGTTAATGCAAGAGTTTCTATTTCATCAAGGATTCCCATCAAATATCTTAGTTTTGATGGAATTCTGATTAGACTTGATTCGGGTATTTGGATAAGCCCAGAATCATAATCTCAATCAATTTGAGATTCTGGTTATCTGCTTACACGGAGCTTTAATCGCATCAAAACGCGACGCTAAATAATCAAAACGCGGAGCTAACGCGGAGCTATTGATCATCTCCGCGTTTTACTCAAACGCGAGGCTAATATAAGCCAGACTGCGGAATCAACGCGGAGCTATTAAACATCTCCGCGTTTTATTCAAACGCAGGGTTAATGTAACCAAACGCGAGGCTATTGAATTAGCTCCGCGTTCTGTTGTGGAAAATCCTTTTAACTTAGAAATTTTCACTGCCAACAGCCGTGCCCATGAAAGAGGTGAAAACGACAAATGTGATCAAGTTTATCAAGCATCATGTCATTTACCGATTTGGTGTCCCTCGACGGATCATTCATGATAACGGTCCGCAGTTCATCAGTCAGGGATTCTCCAGATTCTGCAATAAATTCAGAATCAAAGATATCGCTTCTACACCATATAACCCTGTGGCTAATGGGTTAGCTGAAGCTTTTAACAAGACGATCATCAAACTCCTTCGGAAGTTCGTCTCTTCCAATAAACGAGATTGGGATGAAAAGTTGGGAGAATGTTTGTGGGCATATCGCACCACCGTTCGCACCCAGACCAAAGCTACCCCGTTCTCTTTGGTTTATGGAAGTGAGGCTGTTTTGCCTCTTGAAATCCAGATACCATCATTAAGAGTGCCTTTAGCCACAAGGATGACGACAGAAGAGCGCCATCAGTAAAGATTGCAAGAACTAGAAGCGTTAAATGAAAAACGTCTCAGGGCTCAACAGCAAATTGAGTTGTATCAAGCCCGAATATCTCAAACGTTCAATAAGAACGTCAAACCAAGGACCTTTAAACAAGGAGACTTGGTTCTGGCTGTTAAAAGGCCAATGGTGCTAACCCACAAGACTAAAAGTAAGTTTGAACCCAAGTGGGAAGGACCGTTTATTGTGGAAACAGTATACTCCAATGGAGCCTATCGCTTAATGAATCAAGATGGCGACAGGATGATGATGCCGATCAATGGCAAATTTCTGAAGAAATACTATGATTGATATCCCTGGAAGCATAAATCTCTAATTTATCCAATTTATGCAGATGAGCACTTGGATTTCTTCTATTTTGGTGATCTCTAACCAATAAACCTGGTGTGCTTGGTTCTCAAATTTGAACCACCTCCAGTCTTTTCTTAGGTATGCGCAGTTTGGCGCCTCTGACCTAAACCCTGGTGTATTTGGTTCTCAAGTTTGAACCACCTCCAGTCTTTTCTTAGGCATGCGCAGTTTGGCGCCTCTGACCTAAACCCTGGTGTGCTTGGTTCTCAAGTTTGAACCACCTCCAGTCTTTTCTTAGGCATGCGCAGTTTGGCGCCTCTGACCTAAACCCTGGTGTGTTTGGTTCTCAAGTTTGAACCACCTCCAGTCTTTTCTTAGGCATGCGCAGTTTGGTGCCTCTGACCTAAACCCTGGTGTATTTGGAGTGCCCAGTTCAAGTTACGCGAGAGAGTCTTGAACCGCCTCCAGTTTGGTTCTCAAGTTTGAACCACCATCAGTCTTTTCTTGGGCATGCGCAGTTTGGCGCTTCTGACCCAAACCTGGTGTGCTCAGTTCTCAAGTTTGAACAGCCCCCAGTCTTTCTTTTAGGCATATGTAATTAAGCGCCTTTGACCTAAAAGATATGAATTGCCCAACGCCGACTAGGCAATGGGAAGATAACCAGTTTCTCGCCAACCCATCATACTGGGGTAAAAGTATGAATTGCCCAATGCCGACTAGGCAATGGGAAGAGAACCAGTTTCTCGCCAACCCATCATACTGGGGTAAAAGTATGAATTGCCCAACGCCGACTAGGCAATGGGAAGAGAACCAGTTTCTCGCCAACCCATCATACTGGGGTAAAAGTATGAATTGCCCAACGCCGACTAGGC
Source organism: Dracaena cambodiana (assembly GCA_036321105.1). Lineage (NCBI taxonomy): Eukaryota > Viridiplantae > Streptophyta > Magnoliopsida > Asparagales > Asparagaceae > Dracaena > Dracaena cambodiana. The sequence continues at coordinate 17,607,937 of JAYEPQ010000004.1, read as the reverse complement.
AATGGGAAGAGAACCAGTTTCTCGCCAACCCATCATACTGGGGTAAAAGTATGAATTGCCCAATGCCGACTAGGCAATGGGAAGAGAACCAGTTTCTCGCCAACTCATCATACTGGGGTAAAAGTATGAATTGCCCAACGCCGACTAGGCAATGGGAAGAGAACCAGTTTCTCGCCAACCCATCATACTGGGGTAAAAGTATGAGTTGCCCAACGCCGACTAGGCAATGGGAAGAGAACCAGTTTCTCGCCAACCCATCATACTGGGGTAAAAGTATGAATTGCTCAACGCCGACTAGGCAATGGGAAGAGAACCAGTTTCTCGCCAACCCATCATACTGGGGTAAAAGTATGAGTTGCCCAACGCCGACTAGGCAATGGGAAGAGAACCAGTTTCTAACCAATCCATCATACTGGGGTAAAAGTATGAGTTGCCCAACGCCGACTTGGCAATGGGAAGAGAACCAGTTTCTCGCCAACCCATCATACTGGGGTAAAAGTATGAGTTGCCCAACGCCGACTAGGCAATGGGAAGAGAACCAGTTTCTCGCCAACCCATCATACTGGGGTAAAAGTATGAATTGCTCAACGCCGACTAGGCAATGGGAAGAGAACCAATTTATCGCCAACCTATCATACTGGGGTAACAGTATGAGTTGCCCAACGCCGACTAGGCAATGGGAAGAGAACCAGTTTCTCGCCTACCCATCATACTGGGGTAAGAGTATGAGTTGCCCAATGCCGACTAGGCAATGGGAAGAGAACCAATTTCTCGCCAACCCTATTATACTGAGGGTAAGAGTATGAGATTAACTACCCAATGCGGATTAAAGGCAAAAGGGGAGAGGAGATTAATTCCTCGACAACTCACCATGTTGAGGGGAATAACATGGCTAGCCTAACTCAAACGGTAGTTGGTAAAGGCCAATCAAATCCGTTGATAGCTGGGGATTTGCTAAAAATCCCATAAACCTGTCATGTTAAATTCTTACCTCTGACAGTACGACTTGGAACACTTCGCAGAGAAAACTACTTTTTGATGGCAAGTTATTTGTTGTGCAAGAAAATTTCCTAGCCAACGAATAAAAGAATCAAAAAGTAGTTATCCTTATTCATCATTTAAAAGGAATGGGGTTACAAAAGAAGTCTGAGAACCAATGAAGACCTTTCTTTTATTACAAGTTCTCATTACAAAAAAGGAATGAAGAATAAAAGAAAACTATGGATCTCTGAGATGCTTTAACTTACTCATCGCTTCGTCAACCACTCGACGACGAGTTGCCTCTATAGAGTGTTGAGCCTGCCGGAGCAGATCATCATCATTCATTCCAACTTGCTGGATGAGATGCTGGCGAGACTCTTCCATAGTACGGCTTCTTGTTGTCTCCTCCTGATCAACTTGCTCCCGTCGAAGGATCAGCGCTTCCCGCTTCTTAACGGCTTCCCCTAATTGAAACTCGCTCTCTACCAAGATCGCCCGAGCATTAGCAATGGCCTCCTGGGCGCTGAGAATGGCAGCCTGGCTCCCCTCAATTTCAGAGTTCACCAAGTCCAAACCTCTAAGAATGGACTCCCGACTAGCCTGGAACCCTGCTAACGCTTGAGACCACTCTTCTTCTTGGCGCCTTAATTCTTCTCGACGAGCAACCAACTCCGCCCGAAGACGAGCCCATTCGATCCCAGTAATCGACTCAACATCCGCTTGGCGAACTGTGTTGAGTATGTTCATTTGCTCTTCCAAAATTCCAAAACGGGCCCGATAGGGAGCTACTCGATCTCGTCCCCCAGTTTCTTCGATGTTTTCCAGATAGCGGAATAATAGTGGACGTGCGAAGTTGAAGAAATCGTGGCCAGTAAGGACCATCTTGATACATCTCCTTAGCAAACGCATAAAATCGGCGACACTGAGGTTGAAAAGTTCTTCAAGAGGATTTGCAGTGCCAACAAACAAAGCAAGTAATGCTAAGGAAGATGTCACGGGCAGAGGAGCAGTGGCTACCGGTGTCGAAGAAGAAGTCCATCCTTGTACCAAGTTCATGACATGCGGGGCCAGTAAACCAATGCAGATCTGGTGGATCAGGAACCTGAGAAGGAGGGCTGCTAATACAAGTCACCCGGGGAGCGCCACCAACAGGAGAAGATGAGGGGGTATCTCTACCAAAAGTTCCTCCGATGGTAGAAGAAGCTTCAAATGAGAACTTTAAGTTCTCCTCATCCCCGACTGGAAGATTAGAAGCTGGAGGAGTTGCAGGTGTCTCAACAGCCATGACAATAGAAGGCGTTAAAATAGCTGACCGAGAAACAGAAGGTACTCCAACGACCGTGGGAAATGTCTCAGTGGAACAGACTGGCGTTGGAGATGGCATGCTAGGAGAAGGTGTAGCCTCCTTAGCAGCAGCTGCGATAATGACCTCAGTTCTCTCATCACTTCCCAGTTCGTCAATTGAGGGAATTGAAGAGGGAACAGAGGCAGGAGCCGGTGTGGAATAATCAGCTGCAAACTCGCCAGCAGAGCTACCCACACCACCAATGGAGCCGGAATGGTCCATCCTATCGTCAGACTCTACTTGGGTAGTCGAATGCATTGGCGAAAGAAGTTGATCACCTGCATTTCGGAAGACCAGAAAAGCAGTGTTACGTTAAAATAATAACGGGCAAAAGATAAAATGCTAAGGGCCATACCAGGCGATACAAGTCCAGTTGTCGGACTTGAAGGGGGAGCCATTGTCGTTTCCAGCAACGTACCCGTCTCGCTACCCGTTAGTTGCGCCACAGGCTCTACAGCCGAAGGAGCCGAAACCTCAGCAACGCTTGGAGCTTTAGTAGGCTCATCATCCCTTGCCAACGCTGGGGGTACAGCTGAAGCCAACAAGTCGGAAGCAAGTTTGATAGCCACTTCTTCAAAGGCTATCAAAGTCCCCTGTGCCAGTTTTTGCTTCTTACCCGGCCTTTTCTTTAAAGTGCCGCAGCGTTTGAGAGCTGGACTCAAGGGACGACTGGTAACAGGCTGGGGAGCTCCACCAGCACCAGTATTATCATCATCATCACCGGCATCGTCGTCGGACTCGCTGGAGTCTGAAGGCTCAGCCGCGGCGCCAAGGAATTCTTCCATTCCTTTTATTCTTACTCTAGAAGCACCCTGGCGGCTAATGTAGAGGGCTTCAATCTCTTTGCAACAACTGCGGTTGAAAGAGAAGCCGGGCACGTCAGCATTCGCAATACTGAACCAGTTGCAAAAGCTGAGGGTCATGGCCAATTCTAGCATCTTCTGGGGCAAGGAGAATTCAGCCTCGGTTCCGCCTGCTACAAAATGGAACCAGCCACGAGCGCCTTCGTATAAATTCCCCTCATGAGCAAGATCTTTATTTGGATTGCCCACATAAGGTTGGGAGTATCCAAACTGACGAGCAAAGCGACTCGGAGTGTATGGCTCGATCCGACACCCAAGATCTTGATGATACACCAAGTGTCCGGGACGGATGTTGAGAAGCCACCAGAACGCTCCTGCAGATAAAGTAGTGAACTTATTTGCTCATACGGCGTCCTTCAGCCTCAACCCATATTCTCTGCCAGGGAAGTCGGGGAAACACCTGAAGATCTCATAGTTCTGAAAGCCACGAAGAGTCTTCCGAATTTGAGACATATAATTCTGCTTCCATGAAGAGCGTTCATACAGCTCTACAAAGAAGCACTTTTCGCCCGAACGACGCTCTGGTGCACTCATTAAAGAAGGACAGTGCAAGACGAGCCACGCCATCAAATAGGTGTAGGGCATCTCCACCCTAGGGTTTGGAGTTTTCGGCTGGGCAGTCTCTTTCAACTTGCCCTTTCCTTTCCCCTTGACCTTAATAGTGGGGAGGAAATCACGACAGAGCACCCTCAGACCATACTGCAAATTGCATACCATGGCGGGAAGAAGTCCAAGGGGTCAGCCATATGCAAGAAGAACCGCTGGATATACCATGGTCACTGCAATCGCTTCTTTGGGCAACGACGGCACGACACATCTCTTCAGCCACAGCATCAGAAACTCGGCAATGAGACCTCTGTTGGAGATCGGAAACTGGGCTTGATAATGGTAGCTCTTGAATGAAGTGCCGGGATCATACCCGTTCTCATTGGAGTCGGTAGTATAATACAGACGGTAATGGCCCCTGGCTACACGTTGGTCAATCTATGGGATGCGAACAGGAGAATGACCATGGATAGTGGCCGAGCTATCCTTAGAGTTTAAATTGGCAAAGAGATACTCGGCCCATTTCTTATGGCCAATACCGTGGTTACGCGCACCCGTCAAGTCAGCGCAAATATGATAATGGCACATCATCTCCCAGTATGTGGCGTAGATGCGGTCATCCCTCGCCAGTAGCATATTCAACTCATTGGTGGTGGGGATATACTCTTCATAAGGAATTTCACCCATGGAAAGCCCGGAAACCTCGAACATCTCGTGAAGAGCGAATCCTAGCTCACCCACTGGTGTGAAGAGAGTACAAGTCTCAGGGTTATACATCTCCAAGAGGCAGTAAAAATGATAAGCACTCTGGGGAAACCCGAATTGGACATTCCTGATAGCTTTATACAAGCCGATATCCTTTAAAATGGGCTCATGGGAGTCTAGCATGTACTGAACGAGGCGGGCCCACCACATATTGTTAGAAGAATGAACCCAGCCAGGCATCCTGAAGTCACTAGCCGGGTACTGACCATCCTTCGCCAGGAACTCACTTAAGAAAGTTCGGGTACGAGATGGGACTTCTCCCACTGGAAGCTCCTTGCCAAATCGGCCTGGAAGCAAACCAGTAATGCATCTGGGGGAACCATCTTGATAAACCCCTTTTGCACCAAATTTGCCTGTTGGGACGCCATCTTGCTCTTGAGTTAGTCCCACTTTAGTTCTCGAGGCATCGCCAGCCTCTGAAGATAGACCAGGGGGTAGCTACGGTCCATTCTGGACAGAAACATCAGCATTTCGCCTGAGTTATATAACAAATGCACTCCTCTTCAGAAAGGATCTCATCTGATTGAACCATCTGGTCTCCAAAGAGGAAAGCGGGTTTCTCCATCGCCTTTCTATTTAAAGTTTCGAAGGCTGCATCAGTTATGATTTCTCGCGCAGTAGTGGGGTGATACTTGATCAACTTCTCCTTGTGCTCCTTCAGGTCTGGCTTATATGAAGCCAAGATAGTGGTGAAGCGAAATTGGCCTGAGGGATCAGAACCTCTAGCAAAGCCGAAGTAATTCTTGTGGGGAAGAGATTCCATCGAATACCCTACTGCAAAAAGAAAGCAGAGTGAGAAAAATTTCTATAGGGCAGAAAATTTCTCTAAGTATGGACGCGCGAAGCTAAAAATTAGAACGTGCGAAGCTAAGAATAGCGCCGCGCGAAGTTAAAAATTAGACAAGCGCAGAAGTCAAAATAGCCTCGCGTTTTTCACGCGACTGCTACATAAAATAGCCTCGCGTTTCCACGCGACTGCTACTTAAAATAGCCTCGCGTTTTCCACGCGACTGCTACATAAAATAGCCTCACGTTTTCCACGCGACTGCTACATAAAATAGCCTCGCGTTTCCACGCGACTGCTACTTAAAATAGCCTCGCGCTTCAAAACGCGAGGATGACGCGATAACTTCGCGTAAGAAGAAAGTCAGAGACTTTTCTTCTTCTCCAAGCCTTACAGCAGGAGTACGGCGATCTCACCGATAAAAGAGTTGATTGGTCAGTGAAGATCAAGCCAGATCACTCTAGAGATATTTTAAAAAGTCTCGATGGAGAGATTCTTACCTCCGATAGGAGAAATGTGGGTTGGCGCGTCGCTGCCATGGTCGCCGCCACCACTGCTTGCGCCAGTTGCCGATGATGGAGCCGCGCGAGAAGTAGCACGAGTTTTGGGTGCCATTGCTGAGGAAAATTGACTGAAATCGGAAGAAGCTCGGGTCGCCTGAACTGTGATCGCCTGAATCTCTAAGTTTCTGGAAAATTCTCAAGTAAAGTAAGAAGAAAAGGAATAGAGATTTTATTTAAAAGAGGGAAACCGCCTCTTAGAGTTCGGCGCAAATTTCGAAGAAAGTGACTAGTCAGTTACTCTCTAAAACGCGAAGCTATTAGCCTCACGCGATGATGGAAAACACGAAGTTGTTTTACTCCGCGCAACTTTACAAAACGCGAGGATAGCCAGTGCCTTAGCTTCGCGTTTTCATGGAAAAACTTAGATTTTCTGACGAGTGCAATTAGGCGCTTCCATCTAAGTTAAAATGATCCTTATCCGATCATTTGGATTAGTAATCTAAGTTACGCAAAAGAACCTTAGATTATTTTACAAGAATTATTGACCATATGTTTGTTGAGCAAGCAAAATTATTGAAGCCAACAGATAGAGAGGAAAATAATTTATCTTTATTCATAAAAGCAAGAGATTACAAAAAGGGAGTTATAGCTCTCCCAAAAACTTTTACATGATCAACTCATCAATAACCAAACAGTAAGATTTCTCTACGGGGTGTTGAAGCCCAGTTCCCTGGTTCACATGCAAAAGAATTCCAGATTTCTCTACGGGGTGTTGAAGCTCAGTTCCCTGGTTCACATGCAAATGTCAACTAGGATCTGTCATCCGAAATGAAGCACGAGAGGAAAGGAAAGTGCTGCATCAAAGCACAAGCCGAACTGCAAGTACTGCAATTCTGAACTGCAAGTGCTGCAATTCTGCACTGCAAGTACTGCAGCTCCTTATTTACAGCCCCTTCAGGAGTTTATCTCTCGGAGCCAGAGCTTGAAACCTGCAACTATGTTGTAAAGCATATGCTTCTGACTTCCTTAGACTTACTTTTGCTGATGAAGATCGATGGACCCGCATACATTCCTCTTCAGAAGGGATTAGACTTACTGCAAAAGGAACAGAGTTTCTAAAATAGTGAAAACGCGGAGCTAAGCTAACTCCGCGCACATTTGAAGAAATAGCCTCGTGCTTTAAATGCAGAGGATGATGCGATAACTTCGCGTAAAGGAGGGACAAGATTTCTTTATGCTCTTTCCTTCTCTTTCAAATTCATCGTGACTGCTAATCAAAGATAGCCTCACAATTCATCGCGACTGCTAATCAAAGATAGCCTCGCAATTCATCGCGACTGCTAATCAAAGATAGCCTCGCAATTCATAGCGACTGCTAATCAAAGATAGCCTCGCAATTCATCGCGACTGCTAATCAAAGATAGCCTCGCAATTCATAGCGACTGCTAATCAAAGATAGCCTCGCAATTCATCGCGACTGCTAATCAAGGATAGCCTTGCAATTCATCGCGACTGCTAATCAAGGATAGCCTTGCAATTCATAGTGACTGCTAATCAAAGATAGCCTCGCAATTCATTGCGACTGCTAATCAAGGATAGCCTCGCAATTCATCGCGACTGCTAATCAAGGATAGCCTCGCAATTCATTGCGACTGCTAATCAAGGATAGCCTCGCAATTCATCGCGACTGCTAATCAAAGATAGCCTCGCAATTCATCGCGACTGCTAATCAAAGATAGCCTCGCGGATTCATTGAGACTAATAGTAAAGCCCCGCGTTTCAAGCGCAGGGACGACACAATAAAACGGCGATCTCGCCGATAAGATAAGCAATCGTCCAGATTAAACCAAGCCAAAATATCTCAGAATGGTTCTTAGAAAACCAAGAGATGAGGTTTTTACCTTCAGAAGACGCTGCATAGACTGGTTCGCCGTCGCGTTTACTTCCATGGCCGCTGACATTAACGTCGGCCAACTTGTGAAAAGCCAAACTCCTCTGGAGAGACAGCCTATGGAGAATTGAACGAAGATCAGTTGAAGATCATTCGTGAGTCACTCGAGTTCTCAGAAATTCTTCGGATGAGATGAAGAAGAAGATGAGCCGGGAGCTCTATTTAAACAGAATTTCCGTCGCTTGGTATTCGGCGTAGAAATTCAGGGTAATTAATGACATAATTACTCATTTCACTGAAGACGAAGTGAAGCTGATTAGCTCCACGTAAGTGAGCATAACGCGAGATAGACTTGGTATTCTAACTCCGCGTTTCAGTTTAGATATCCAAAGTATTTCAAAATCTGCTGAAGTCTAAGCCATTTTGAAAACTTTGGAGGGGGTTCTGTTGGCAGTGAAAATTTCTAAGTTAAAAGGATTTTCCACAACAGGACGCGGAGCCAATTCAGTAGCCCCGTGTTTGGTAATATTAACCCTGCGTTTGAATAAAACGCGGAGATGTTTAATAGCTCCGCGTTGATTAAGTAGTCTGGCTTGTGTTAGCCTCGCGTTTGAGTAAAACGCGGAGATGATCAATAGCTTAGCGTTAACTCCGTGTTTTGGTTAGTTAGCGCTGTGTTTTGATGCAATTAAAGCTCCGCGTAAGCAGATAACCAGAATCTTAAGTTGATTGAGATTATGATTCTGGGCCTATCCAAATACCCAAATCAAGTCTAATCAGAATTCCATCAAAACTAAGATATTTGATTGGAATCCCTGATAATGGCGAGTTCTATTTAGATAGAAACTCTTGCATTAACCTGGGGCTATAAATACCTTCCTGGTGAAACCCTAGGGGTCTTCTTTTTTGACATCTGAAGTCTCCTATCGATCCTTTGGCAATTCAAGTACGCGAGAGAGCCTTGAAGCCTTTGCTGATCATCTTCTTTTCGGCAATTGAGATATTTTTCTGAAATCTTGGAGAATTCGAGTTACGCACAGAGCCTTGAGTTCGTGAAGATCAGAAAAAATCACCATCTTCTTTCTGGAGTTCTTGAGAAGTTCGAGTTACGCGAGAGAGCCTTAAACAAATCAAAACCAGAGAAAATCGTCTATATTCGGCCGATATCTTTAAAAGAGAAGATTTCAACGTACCGATCGTCCACGGGAACTACTATAGATCCCACCGCCCCAGATCCCACAACAAATTGTAAAAGAGAGAGATTGAACTATAAAATCCTCTCGTTTGTTCTTTTTTTTTTATTCCTTGTTCACTTTCATTGTAATCTAAGATGTATTCAATGGAAGGAAGCGAAGAAACTTTTGCGACGAACAGTGTTACAAAGTAAAAATAACAGACAAAAGATGAAATATTAAGAACCATACCTGGAGGTACAAGTCCAGTTGTTGGGCTTGAAGGAGGAGCTGCCGTCGTTTCCAACAACGTACCCGTCTCGCTACCCAGCGGTCGCACCGCAAGATGTACAACGGGTTCTGCGGTCGGAGGAGCCGGAACCTCGGAAACACTTGGAGCTCCAACAGGTTCGCTTTCTCCTGCCGGCGCTAGAGGTAGGGCTAAAGATAGCAGGTCTGAAGCAAGTTTAATAGCCACTTCTTGGGGGCTATTAAAGTTTCCGGAGCCAACTTCTACTTCTTGGCAGGCCTTTTCTTCGGGGCACCGCGGCGTTTGAGAGTCGGGCTCCAGGGTTGAGTAACGACAGGTTGGGGAGCACCTCCAACGTCAGGGTTGTTATCATCATTATTATCGTCATCATCGCCAGACTCGCTGACGTCTGAAGGTTCAGCTGCGGTTCCAAGGAATTCTTCCATTCCTTTTATTCTTACTCTCGAAGCACCCTGGCGACTAATGTAGAAAGCCTTTATCTCCTTGCAACAACTCCGGTTGAGGGAGAAATGAGGCACATCAGCATTCGCAATGCTGAACCATGTACAGAAGCTGAGAGTCATGGCCAGTTCTGGCAACTTCTGAGGTAAGGTGAATTCAGCTCCGGTCCCGCCTACTACAAAATGGAACCAGCCACGGGCACCTTCATACAAGTTTCCCTCATAAGCAAGATTCTTTTTCGGATTACCCACAAAAAGTTGAGAGTATCCGAACTGGCGAGCAAAGCGACTTGGGAGGTATGGTTCAATCAGACACTTGACATTTTGACGATATACCAAGTGTCCGGGACGGATATTGAGGAGCCACCAGAATGCTCCCGCGGATAAGGCAGTAAAGTTATTTTCCCCCGTAATATCCTTCAGTTTTAACCCATAGCCTCCACCAGGAAAGTCGGGGAAGCACCTGAAGATTTCATAATTCTGGTGACTTTGGAGAGTCTTCCGGATTTGGGACATATAATGGTGCTTCCATGAAGAGCGTTCATACAGCTCCACAAAGAAGCACTTCTCACCCGAACGGCGTTCAGCCGTACTCATCAGAGAGGGGCAGTGCAAAACGAGCCATGCTATCAGATAAGTATAAGGAAGCTCCACCCTAGGGTTTGGAGTTTTCGGCTGGACAGTCTCTTTCAACTTGCCCTTTCCTTTCCCCTTGACCTTATCAGCGGGGAGGAAATCATGACAAAGTGTCCGCAATCCATGCTGCAGATTGCACACCATAGCAGGGAGGAGTCCAAGGGGTTGGCCGTATGCAAGAAGGACCGCTGGATATACCACAGTCATTGCAATTGCTTCTTTTGGCAGCGACGGCATGACACATCGCTTCAACCATAGCATCAGAAACCCGGCGATGAGACCTCTGTTGGATACCGGAAGCTGGGCTTGATAATGGTAGCTTTTGAATGAAGTGCCAGGACCGTATCCATTTTCATTGGATTCAGTAGTATAATATAATAGGTGGCAGCCCTTAAAAATGCGGTGATCAATCTCCGAGCCATAGACGGGAGGATGGCCATGGATAGTTGTTGAATTATCCTTAGAATTCAAGTTGGCAAAAATATATTCGGCCCATTTCTTGTGGCCGATACCATGATTTCGCGCACCTACCATGTCAACGCAGATGCGGTAGTGGCACATCATCTCCCAATATGTCGCATAGATGCGTTCATCCCTCACCATCAGCATGTTCAATTCTTCGGTGGTGGGGACATGTTCTTCATAGGGGATTTCGCCCATTGGGAGTCCAGAGACTTCAAACATCTCGTGAAGAGCTAACCCTAGCACACCCACTGGCGTAAAAAGTGTGCAGGTCTCAGGGTTGTACATCTCCAAGAGACAGAAGAAATGGTAAGCACTCTGCGGGAACTCGAACTGGACATTCCTAATGGCTTTATATAAGCCAATCTCCTTTAGGATAGGTTCGTGTGAATCTAACATGTATTGAACAAGGCGGGCCCACCACATGTTGCTAGAAGAATAAACCCAGCCAGGCATCCTGAAGTCACTAGCCGGGTATTGGCCGTCTTTTGCCATGAAGTCGCTTAGGAAAGTCCGCGCACGAATCAGGACTTCCCCTATAGGATACTCCTTGCTAAATCTACCCGGGAGCAAACCAGTAATGCATCTAGGGGGGCCATCTTGATAAGGCCCTTGTGCGCCGAATTTGCCCGTTGGGACACCATCCTGTTCTTGAACCAAACCCCATTTCAACTCACGGGGTATCGCTAGCCTTTGAAGATAAACCAGGGGATAGCCACGGTCCATTCTAGGCAGAAACATCAACATTTCGCCTGAGTTATATAGCCAAATGCACTCCTCTTCAAAGAGGATCTGATCTGATTGTTCCATCTGATCCCCAAAGAGGAATGCGGGCTTCTCCATCGCTTCTCTGTCCACGGTTTCAAAGGCTGCGTCAGTGATGATCTCGCGTGCAGTAGTAGGATGGTACTTGATCAACTTCTCCCTGCGCCCATTTAAATCTGGTTTGTATGAGGCCAGAATAGTGGTGAAGCGAAATTGGCATGAGGGATCAGAACCCCCAGCAAAGCCAAAGTAGTTCTTGTGGGGGAGAGCTTCCATCGAATACCCTACTGTATAAAGAAGAAAGCAGAATTAGAGAAGTGTCTATAAAACAGAAAATTTCTCTAAGTATGGACGCGAAGCTAAAAATTAGACCGCACGAAGCTAAAAGTAACTCCACGCGAAGCTAAAAATTAGAACGCGCAGAAGTTATCAAGCGCGACTGCTACTCAATAGCCTCGTGGATCAAGCGCGACTGCTAATCAATAGCCTCGCGGATCAAACATGACTGCTAATCAAATAGCCCGCGCTTCAAAACGCGAGGATGACGCGATAACTTCGCGGGAGAAGAAAGCCAGAGGCTTTTCTTCCTCTCCAAGCCTTACGGACGGAGTATGGCGATCTCGCCGATAAAAGAAGTGATTGATCGTTTAGAATCAAACCAAATCACTCTGAAATATTCTAAAGAGTCTCGATAGAAAGATTCTTACCCCCAATAGGCGAAACGTGGGCTGGCGCGTCGCTGCCATGGCCGCTGCCACCACTGCTTGCGTCAGTCGCCGATGATGGAGCTGCACGAGAAGTAGCACGGGTCTTGGGCGCCATTTCTCAAAAAAAGTCGAGGAAAATCGACGGGAAATGAAGAAGAAATCGGTCGGAAAACACTCGGGTCGCCTGAGCTTTGATCGTCTGAATCTCTAGGGTTTCTGAAAAATTCTCAAGTAAAGTGAGAAGAAAAGGAATAGAGACTTCATTTAAATGAGGGAAACCGCCTCTTGGAATTCGGCGTGAGTTTCGGAGAAAAAAACTGACCAGTTACTCTCCAAAACGCGGAGCTATTAGCCTCGCGTGATGATGGAAAAAGCTAAGATATTAACTCCGCGCTACTCTGCGCAACTCCGCGAAACGCGAGGATAACTTGGTATTCTAGCTTCGCGTTCTTATAAAGAACTTGGATTTTTGGCTAAGTTAAATTGATCATTATCCAATCATTCTTGGTGTTAATGATCTAAGTACGCAAAAGAGCCTTAGATTATTTTACCAGAATTATTGACTATCTATTTGTTGAGCAAGTAAGATTCTTGAAGCTGACAGATAGAGAGGAAAATAATTTGCCTTTGTTCATAAAGAAGAAGATTACAAAGGATGAGTTATAGCTCTCCCGAAAGCTCCTACATATTCATCGACTCATCAATAACCTAACGGCGAGATTCCTCCGCGGGGTGTTGAAGTTCAATTCCAGGGTTCACATACAAGAGATCTCCTCTGCAAATGCCAACTTGGATCTGTCATCTAAAATGAAGCACAAGTTGAATTTGGAATGCTGCAAGCCCTTAGATGATCATCTATATCGCTTTGGAAAGCAACAAAGATTGTCATCTAATAGAAATGGTCCTCAAGAAAACTTAATGACCTGCCGCAGAGTTCTTGTAACTCCTTTAAAAGGAGCTAGAGCTTGAAACCTGCAACTATGTTGTAAAGCATATGCTTCTGGCTTCCTTAGAGTTACTTTCGTTGATGAAGATCGGTGCATAACTTGCTTTTGAAGATATATCAGGGAGAAGCTACATCCCAAGTCATCAGATTGGACCCGGTTCACTGCAAAAGAAGAATCAGGAGTTCCACCAAAAATTTGGAAAATCTTCCAAGTATAAAAATGCGGAAGCTAAGCTAACTTCGCGTGCAGATGAAATAGCCTCGCGTTTCAAAGCGACTGCTAATCAAAATAGCCCCGCGTTTCAAATGCGAGGATGACGCGATAACTTCGCGTAGAGAAAGATCAGAGTTCCGCTCTGACTTCTCCTTCTCCTTCAAGCCTTACGGCCGGAGAACGGCGATCTCGCCGGTGAAGTAAACAATTGGCTGGAGCCGAAAACATCTCAGAATGATTCTAAGAAGATCAAAAGTCAAGGTTTTTACCTTCAAGAGACGCTGCATTGACTGGTTCGCCACTGCGTCTACTTCCACGGCCGCTGCCATTAACGCCGGCCAACGTGCATAAAGTCAAACTCCTCTGGAGTGACATCCTAATGATGAAGATCTATGGAGAGTTAAACGGAGGTCAATTGAAGATCGCTCGTTGACATCGCTCACTCGGTTGCAGGAGCTTTGAATTCTTCAAACTCTTTGAATGAAGAAGAAGATGAGCCAGGAGCTCTATTTAAACAGGATTTCCGTCGCTTGGTATTCAGCGCAGAAATTCGGGAGTAATTAATGAAACAATTACTCATTTCACTGAAAATGAAGTGAAGCTGATTAGCTCCGCGTAAGCGAGCATAACGTAAAAGGGACTTGGTATTCTAACTCCGCGTTTTCAGTTTGAAGATCCAAAGTATTTTAAAATTTGCTACGTTCGAAGCCATTTTGAAAACTTTGGAAGGGGTTCTGTTGGCAGTGAAAATTTCTGAATAAAAAGAGTTTTCCACAACAGAACGCAGAGCTAATCCATAGCTCCGCATTTGGCTATTTTTAGCCTCGCGTTGAGTAAAGCGCGGAGATGTTCAATAGCTCCGCGTTAGCTCCGCGCACTGGTTATTTAGCGCCGCGTTTTGATGCGATTAAAGCTCCGCGTGAGCAGATAACCAGAAACTCAAATTGATTGAGATTATGATTTGGGTTTATCCAAATACCAAATCAAGTCCAATCAGAATTCTAAATCAAGAGATTTAAATCAATATTAAATACTTGATTGGAATCCTTGATGAGAGCAAATTCTATTAAGATAGAAACTCTCAAATCATCCTAGGGATATAAATAGTCTTCTTGGTGAAACCCTAAGGGATCTTTTGGAAGTTTTGGTGAAGTTCGAGTTACGCGTGAGAGCCTTGAACAAATCAAAACCAGAGATCAAAAGTCTTCTTGGTGAAACCCTAAGGGATCTTTTTGAAGTTTTGGTAAAGTTTGAGTTACGGGTGAGAGCCTTGAACAAATCAAAACCAGAGATCAGAAGTCTTCTTGGTGATCCTTTGGCAATTCAAGTACGCGAGAGAGCCTTGAAGCCTTTTGGTGATCATCTTCCTCTTAGAGAATTCAAGTTACGCATAGAGCCTTGGATTCGTGAAGAGCAAAGACCAAGAAGATCGTCTACAGTCGGCGGATATCTTCAAAAAGAGAAGATTTCAACGTACCGATCATCCAAAGGAACTACTATAGATCCCATCGCCACTGATCCCACGTTTATATTGTAAAAGAGAGAGATTGAAGTATAAAATCCTCTCGTTTGTTCTTCTTTATATATCTTGTTCACTTTTATTGTAATTCAAGCTAATTCGATGAAAGGAAGCAAAGAAACTTTTGCGGCGAACATTGACAGCGACTGGTGACTGTTGGATCGCCGACCGTTGGACTTCAACGACTCTTGACTGGCGGAGCGGGTGCAGGTCGAATCCATTCAAATCTGAACCTAATAAAGGCAACCCGAATCCAATAGCACCAAAAAATCAAAGGCTCCTCGCGACGTTGCGAAGTGCAAAGTGCGCTTCTAAAGCGCCCTAAACGCCCATTCGCCCTCGCCTCGCCCTCGCGCGTGCGAGTGCGGGCGGTGCATAGCACCACCCGTGGTGCTCAAGGTTTTTCCTCTTCTTACATAAGCAAAGTAATGGAACAAGCTACCATATATAAACCCACATCCTTACAACACTCTATCCAATGTGGGACTATTTTTTCATCTTCTCTTTTGTTCCTTTGCTATGTACTCAACTTTTGAAGCCAATTTCCATCCACTTAATTCATTTAATTTGAACTAGTGAATTTGCTCAATTTAATGTTCAAATTAGTGAATGAATTCAACAGTATGCTCACTAGGAAGAAGAAAGGGCAAATTAGGAACAGTATTGTGCGCACTAAAAAAATCTTTTTTTTTTTCAAAAGAGAAGGTTTGCACAATAAGCAAATTGTGCTCACTAGGACAGGTGATGTGCTTCTGTAGAAATTCCCGCAAATCTGTTTGGGACAATTTTGTAAAAAAGCCTAAAAAAGCCTCTATTTCAAATTTTATTTATAAAATAATTAATTTCTTATTTAGTTTTAGAAAAAAAATTCAACGATACGATATGAACTTAATTATTTTATAGTTTTTATGAAATTTACAAGAATCCAAGGTGAAAACTATGATGCAACTTTTAATTATTTTAGAATCTGAAATTGCCAACCATAGGTTTTAGCTATTATTTAATTTAGGTCGTGTTGATGCATAAATTTACTAGTCCACATCAGCAAGGACCCACGATAAATGACCAATAATGTTGACTTGTCTAGTTCAAAACAAGTTTATTTTGACAAATGTCATATCATAAATTTCCCTCAAAGGAAGGTCAGATCTAGACATCATATTTCCAACATGATTCGATCAAACTATTACAAAACATCGAGGATAAGAAAATCAAGTTTCTCAAGAAAATCGAATCTATCCACAGCAATGTGACTAATGAATTAGATCAATTATAGTTCCTAATCTTAGCTTCCTTACCTATGAGGAACTATAACTATTTCTTCCACTTTTATAAATATTTTTTTATTTATTTAAAATAAATTTATTTTTATTTATTTATTTGTGATATTCAACTCTTTAATTCCCGAGCGATCGTATGAAAAAAAAAAAACGACTTACTTTTGGATTTAATTCTTGATTAATGACAACCGTTACAAAGATACAACCAATTAAGAAAGAAATCATAATTTTTAGCAGATAAAATCATGTAGCTATATCGACTGTATAATCGATCATGCAAAGAGATGCTTTTCTAGACACCTTTTACTACAAGAAAGAGATGCCATGATTTTCCGTTGCGAAAGCCCTTTCCTAGTGCACAAAGCCCCAATGAGGAAAGCATTAGTGGTTTTTCATGGCCCAATAATGCTAATCCCTCCTTTTATGTTGCTCCTATTTGAAAAAGATAAGAAAACGCGAAGCATTTCCTTGGTTTCCCAACTTCTTGTTTCTAAATGTTGTACTCTCTCAACTGGATTTTGATCCAACCTACAATGAGGATCTCATATTCCGTGTATTGTCTTTCTTCCTACCCTAACTGTTTGTTGCCTAATAGTCTGGCTTTATGGTGTCAGTCTTTTTAGAACTTCTCTCTATACTCATATCTTTTAAAATCTTAGTCTTACCAACTAAATATAAGCTCTATTATACAACAATAATAACAACTAAGTTTTTTTATTCCAAATACTTGAGGTAGGCAATAAGAACAAAAAAAAAAAATCACATTGGATCAATCACGTCATAGTTCTTCTCCATTCGTTTCTATTAAGTAAGATCTCCTCATTTAGACGTCTAGAATCCATATATTTTCGTATCACCTCCATCCATATTTTCTTCGGTCTTTTCTTCGTTCTTTTAACTTTTCCTATATTGATAAACTCCTCTCGTTGAACTGGTGCATTTTTAGGCATACGTTGCACATGACCAAACCATCGTAAGCAATTTTCTCGCATCTTCTCATCGATAGGAGGTACACCTACTTTAACACGAATATTTTCATTTCTCAGTTTATCTCTCATAGTGTGGCTGCATATCCAGTGGAGCATGCGCATCTCTGTGATACTTATCTTCTGTGAGTGGTGTTTCTTTAAAGTCCAACATTCCGTGTCATATAATAAAGCTGGCCTAATAGCAGTCCAATAAAAATTTCCCTTCAGTCTTAATGGAATGTTACGGTCGCATAAAACTCCCGTTGCACTCCTCCATTTAAACTAGCCAGTTTGTATCATATAGTTAACATCATTATCAATCTCTCCATCATTCTGAGTAATAGAACCCAAATACTTAAACTGACTGCTCATTTGTATCTCCTACCCATGCAGTGTTATAACATTATAGTTTACGGTCCATCGTTTACTAAATTTATACTCCATATACTCAGTTTTAGACCTACTCAATTTTAAAACTCTAGATTCTAATATGTGCCTTCATAACTCTAACTTAGTATTCATCACTGCTCTTGTCTCATAAATATAAGCTCTATTATAAATATCCCTAATCCTCCTGGGAAGGAGGCGATTCTCTCAATCCCAGAAGTAGTTTATAATCTCAAGATATAAAAGAGAGATCCAGTGAAAGATTACAATTCTTGTTCTTTAATATAGTTCACGTCGAACGACCAACTTTGCATTGAGGATAGACCCGAGATCCGTTTCGATTGAATCTTGTTATACCACTGTGTGCATATCTGTCTGTGAATTTTTCCTTTATTATCTAATAGCTTTGTTACAGATATTTGACTGAGATTCTGTATTTCAGCAACTTACTCATCTCATCTAACTCAGATTTGAGTTATCTCAAACCACAACTCGATTTGGCGCAAAATTTGACACGTCGACCCTATTCGATCAAATTTGGCTTCTACATTGGCAATGTCTATGGAAAACGCTACTTGTCATCATAGCAAACACACTTTGAAAGATATATAAAACCAATCATCTCCTCGAAATAAATCAGGACAAGTGGTGTATGCCACTCCGTAGTAAAATCAAGACGCCCCAATTACTCAGGCATAGTTTTGACTCTTGGCAGCCTAAATAGCATAGCTCACATACCGAGATTATAAATATCCTCCATCCTCCATGAAGAAAGGGAGTGAATTCTCTCAATCTTAGAAAAACTATAATTCTTATTTTCCAATAAAGTTCATGTCAAATAATAAAACTTTACATCGGAAACACAGGCCTACAATCTGTATCCCCTTAATCTCGTGATATCGCACCGTAGGTAATTTCTGTGTACTTTTTCCTTATTATCTTATAGCTTTGCTAAATGTATTTGATTAACATTCCTCATATCGCCTAGCTTGAGTTTGAGTCATTTCAAATCACAACTCGATTTGGTACAAAATTTATCTGATCAAATCTAGTTGGTCAAATTTGGCTTCAATAAGTCTAGAGTTGCCCGCCTGAGGTTTCAATTTGAACCATAATATAGAAGATAAAAAAGGTTGGAAGTTTGTAGTTGTTGCTAAATTGACTTTGAGTTTTGCCTCATTCGTTTAAAATACCAAAGTTAACAAGAAGTTCAAAATGATCAGTGTGGCTTAGGATTTGCATAAACAATTGCCAATAAGATCATCATCAATATACCAAAAGAATCATTGATAACTTGTCACCTAAATCTCACTAACTGAATATTTCTTTCTCATTGTTTTATTGTGTAAATACTTTGCATTGATATCATAATGCAATTCAAACACTAAAGAAAAGTGGTCCAAGGAGTTTCCTTATATAAGTAACTTTCTATGAAAACACTTTAGATATGCCATACATTTAGATTAGGATCTCGGCTCCTTAGGGTTCACTCATATTTATTTTCTTGAATTTCAGTTTTGATTTTGTTTTCCTTTGAGTAGATGTAAAATTAACGGTTTTCAGTTAATATAACAAATTATTTCCACTGGATATAATGGTAAATGAACTTGACAACCTAGACAATTTGATCTTAAAGAAACTAGGATTGTCTTATCTTTCCAAAGTATAAATTTTATCATGGCGGAACATGACATTGTATCTTGTTACTCAAGTTAGGCTTATCTTTCCAAATGATTGTCCTATCCATTGCTTTTGTTGACCATTTTCCATTTGATATTTTGTATCTTTCATCTGAATATTATCATAATATGATTCATTTCTTAAACCTTTTATATCACAAGTCTTATTAAGTTGGCGAGGCAATTGTAGAGATATATTCTCTGGCGCCAGCAATTGCAGTCGCTTGATAAGATCATCGTGTGTGATTGAATTCTGTAGTCATGAATTCACTTTTATCCTATATCCCTACCATTTATAGTCTTGTTATTTCGGTATTGTAATAGTTCTGATTTATTTTCTCTTATAAAATCCATTACAATATGTAATAGGACCCTAGAAATGGACTCTATAAAAATATTTGTCACTTGTATCTTTTCCATTACTTAATCAGGATGGCGTGGCACACCGACTTGGTAGCAGCTATTCCTGATTAAACTCTGTCTTGCTTTTGTGTTGCTTTTGTGGAGGGGAGAGCTGAGGGAGAGAGTCCTTTGTTTCTGGAAACGTTTCTACTGGAAAGGGGATCACCAAAGAGAGAGCAGATAGGAGAAAGAATGTGGAGAGAGGATGACAGAGATTTCCGGCGATAACTTGTTTTCATCCTTGTTTTTTCTAAAACAAAGAACGTAGAAAGCCAAATAATAAATTTCTCCAGCCCTAGAAAAAAAAAAAGCAAGAACAAATGAAGAAAATAATAGAGAAGTGAAACCTTACCATCGTGTTGAGGAGAGAATCAGGGAGAGGGATGCGGCATGATCCCGGATTTGGCCGAGGAGGGAGAGAGAAGCAGAGAGAAGAAAGATCGGAGAGGGCCGTCAGAGAGAGATCGAGAGAGACGCGGATCTTTTTTCTCTCTGCGACTGATAGAGAGAGTTCGAGAGAGGGAGGGGCTGGAGGGGGAGAGACAGAGAGACGAGAGAGAGAGATCGCTGTGGTGGTTCCGATCAGAATAGTGATTAATGTAGATAGCTGCCAGCGAGAAAGAGACAGAGAGAGAGAGATCGCTGCGGTGGTTCCGATCGGAATAGTGATTAATGTAGATAGCTACCAGCTTTCGGATTAAATTTTATAAATTTTGTACTTTATTTACTTTTTATTAACTGCATACAAAATATTTTATTTATTAAAAAATATTAATTTTGTATTAATTTGATGGAGGACCAAATAAAAACTAAAATTTAATTAATTGGGTATGGGTGAATATAGAGGGTCGAGATCATAATCTAAAAGAATTTTTTTTTAAATAATTATTTGAGATAGTGGAAATGAACTGCAGCTCGGATAACTTGCGTAAGCTGTTAGCTCATTTCCATTTCTCTCTCTTTCATATATATATATATATATATGGATTACTGTAGGTAAGTCATCAGCTCAGGAAAAGTTAAGTTAGTTAGCGGCAAAAGTATAATGATCCAATGATTTTTTTTCAATTTTTTTAACAATTAATATCTCTATCTCCTTCACTCTTTCAGATTAAATTTTATAAATTTTGAAGTTTATTTACCCTTCATTAAATAGATATTAAATATTTATTCATTGAAAGCTTTTAAAATTTTTGTTAACTTGATAGATGACTAAATCAAAACTAAAATACAAGAAATTGGGTATGAGTGAACCCTAAGGAATCAAAATCATAATCCAAAAGAAAATTTTTTAAAAAATTTATTGGAGATAGTGGAAATATGAGAAGTTAATTCATTTCCATTATTCTCATATATATATATATATATATATATATATATATATATATATATATATATATATATATATATATATATATATATATATATATATATATATATATATATATATATATATAGAGGAAACAGGAAATTCACTTGCGGTGAAGGGAGTTTCTTCACAGCCGTTTAGGTGGTCCAATAAAATCATTACATGTGGCGTCACTCAAAAAATGATTAAGAGAGTTTTTTTATTTGTTATTTTAAGTGGCGTCACCTGTAATAATTTTATTGGGCCATCTAAGCGACGGTGAAGGAACTTTCTTCACCGTCAATAAATTTTCCGTTTTCTCATATATATATATATATATCTGTGTGAGAGAGAGAGAGAGATAGAGAGAGAAAAAAAATAGAAATGAGTCGACAAATATATATATGAGAAAATTAGAAATGAGATAACAGCTCACGCAAATTACTTGAGTTGCAGTTCATTTTCACTATCTATAATAATTTTTTTAAAATTTTTATTTTGGATTATGATTACTTGAGTTGCAATTCATTTTCACTATATATATATAAGATTACGTAACCTTTCCTGAGCTGGCGACTTACCTACAGTAATCCATATATATATATATATATGAGAGAGAGAGAAATGGAAATGAACTAACAGCTTACGCAAGTTATCCGAGCTGCAGTTCATTTCCACTATCTCAAATAATTATTTTAAAAAAAATTCTTTTAGATTATGATTTCGACCCTCTATATTCACCCATACCCAATTTCTTAAATTTTAGTTTTTATTTGGTTCTCCATCAAATTAATACAAAATTAATATTTTTTAATAAATAAAATATTTTGTATGCAGTTAATAAAAAGTAAATAAAGTACAAAATTTATAAAATTTAATCCGAAAGCTGGCAGCTATCTACATTAATCATTGTTCCGATCGGAACCACCGCGGCGATCTCTCTCTCTCTGTCTCTCTCTTGCTGGCAGCTATCTATATTAATCACTATTCCGATCGGAACCACCGCAGCGATCTCTCTCTCTCTCTCTCTCTCCCCCCCTCCCGCCCCTCCCTCTCTCGATCTCTCTCTGTCAGTCGCAGAGAGAAAAAAGATCCGCGTCTCTCTCGATCTCTCTCCCGATCTCTCTCTGACGGCCCTCTCCGATCTTTCTTCTCTCTGCTTCTCTCTCCCTCCTCGGCCAAATCCGGGATCACGCCGCACCCCTCTCCCTGATTCTCTCCTCAACACGATGGTAAGGTTTCTCTTCTCTATTATTTTCTTCATTTGTTCTTGCTTTTTTTTGTTGAATTCATTCACTAATTTGAACATTAAATTAAGCCAATTCACTAGTTCAAATTAAATGAATTAAGTGAATGGAAATTGGCTTCAAAAGTTGAGTACATAGCAAAGGAACAAAAGGGAAGATGAAAAGATAGTCCCACATTGGATAGAGTGTTGTAAGGATGTTGGTTTATATATGGTAGCTTGTTCCATTACTTTGCTTATGTAACAAGAGGAAAAACCTTGAGCACCACGGGTGGTGCTACGCACCATGCGCACGCGCACGTGCACGCGCGTGTGCGAGGGCGAATGGGCGTTTAGGACGCATTGGGCGCTTTAGAGGCGTACTTTGCACTTCGCACGTACGCAACGTCGCGAGGAGCATGAACGGCCAACCGTTGTGACTATTGAAGGCTATAAATATGGTCTGGGTCAGAGTTTCAGTATATACGAAATTTCTTATCTTTTCTGTTTCCTTTCTTCTTCTGCAGACAGAAGTTCCTCAACTTCTATCTACAGAAGAACCAGTTCTTCTGTTCAACAGTCAAGTCCTGCATTACATCAATCATCAACCAGAGAGAACCTTTATCAGATTCACCAGAGCAGAGGGTTGCGGCTTCCTTCCCTCTGCAGACCGATCGTTGTACCCTGAGAGATCGACGTCCAAGAAATCCAGAAGCAAACAGTAGAGGGCGAATCGATTTTAAGGAGATAGTGTCCAACACTAGCCTCGATCTTCATCCTGTCTTCTGTCTGCATCAGTCTCCTATTTTCTACAGTTCTGTTTTCCACACTTCTGTCAACAAGTTGTTCGCCGCAAAATTTTTTTCGCTTCCTTCCATTGAACACATCTTAGATTACAATAGAAGTGAACAAGAGATAAAAAGAACAAACGAGAGGATTTTATAGTTCAATCTCTCTCTTTTATAATGTGTTGTGGGATCTGTGGCGATGGGATCTATAGTAGTTCCTTTAGACGATCGGTATGTTGAAATCTTCTCTTTTAAAGATATCGGTCGACTATAGACGATCTTCTCTGGTTTTGATTTGTTCAAGGCTTTCTCGCGTAACTCGAACTTCTCAAGAACTCCAGAAAGAAGACGGTGATTTTCTCTGATCTTCACGAATTCAGGGCTCTGTGCGTAACTTGAATTCTCCAAGATTTCAGAAAAATATCTCAATTGCCGAAAAGAAGATGATCAGCAAAGGCTTCAAGACTCTCTCGCGTACTTGAATTGCCAAAGGATCGATAGAAGACTTTAGATGCCGAAAAGAATACGATCAGCAAAGGCTTCAAGACTCTCTCGCGTACTTGAATTGCCAAAGGATCGATAGAAGACTTCAGATGCCGAAAAGAAGACCCCTAGGATTTCACCAGGAAGGTATTTATAACCCCAGGTTAATACAAGAGTTTCTATCTAAATAGAACTCGTCATTATCAGGGATTCCAATCAAATATCTTAGTTTTGATGGAATTCTGATTAGACTTGATTTGGGTATTTGGATAAGCCCAAAATCATAATCTCAATCAATTTGAGATTCTGGTTATCTGCATACGCGGAGCTTTAATCGTATCAAAATGCGGCGCTAAATAACCAGAATGCGGAGCTAACGCGGAGCTATTGATCATCTCCGCGTTTTACTCAAACGCGAGGCTAATACAAGCCAGACTGCGGAATCAATGCGGAGCTATTAAACATCTCCGCGTTCTGTTGTGGAAAATCCTTTTAACTTAAAAATTTTCACTTCCAACAGAACCCCCTCCAAAATTTTCAAAATGGCTTAGACTTCAGCAGATTTTGAAATACTTTGGATATCTAAACTGAAACGCGGAGTTAGAATACCAAGTCTATCTCGCGCTATGCTCACTTACGCGGAGCTAATCAGCTTCACTTTGTCTTCAGTGAAATGAGTAATTATGTCATTAATTACCCTGAATTTCTACGCCAAATACCAAGCGACGGAAGTTTGTTCGCCGCAAAAGTTTCTTCGCTTCCTTCCATTGAACACATCTTAGATTACAATAGAAGTGAACAAGAGATAAAAAGAACAAACGAGAGGATTTTATAGTTCAATCTCTCTCTTTTACAATGTGTTGTGGGATCTGTGGCGATAGGATCTATAGTAGTTCCTTTGGACGATCGGTACGTTGAAATCTTCTCTTTTAAAGATATCGGCCGACTATAGACGATCTTCTCTGGTTTTGATTTGTTCAAGGCTCTCTCGCGTAACTCGAACTTCTCAAGAACTCCAGAAAGAAGACGGTGATTTTCTCTAATCTTCACGAATTCAGGGCTCTGTGCGTAACTTGAATTCTCCAAGATTTCAGAAAAATATCTCAATTGCCGAAAAGAAGATGATCAGCAAAGGCTTCAAGACTCTCTCGCGTACTTAAATTGCCAAAGGATCGATAGAAGACTTCAGATGCCGAAAAGAAGACCTCTAGGGTTTCACCAGGAAGGTATTTATAGCCCCAGGTTAATACAAGAGTTTCTATCTAAATAGAACTCGTCATTATCAGGGATTCCAATCAAATATCTTAGTTTTGATGGAATTCTGATTAGACTTGATTTGGGTATTTGGATAAGCCCAAAATCATAATCTCAATCAATTTGAGATTCTGGTTATCTGCTTACGCGGAGCTTTAATCGCATCAAAACGCGGCGCTAAATAACTAGAATGCGGAGCTAACGCGGAGCTATTGATCATCTCCGCGTTTTACTCAAACGCGAGGCTAATACAAGCCAGACTGCGGAATCAACGCGGAGCTATTAAACATCTCCGCGTTCTGTTGTGAAAAATCCTTTTAACTTAGAAATTTTCACTGCCAACAGAACCCCCTCCAAAGTTTTCAAAATGGCTTAGACTTCAGCAGATTTTGAAATACTTTGGATATCTAAACTAAAACGCGGAGTTAGAATACCAAGTCTATCTCGCGTTATGCTCACTTACGCGGAGCTAATCAGCTTCACTTCGTCTTCAGTGAAATGAGTAATTATGTCATTAATTACCCTGAATTTCCACGCCGAATACCAAGCGACGGAAGTTTGTTTAAATAGAGCTCCCGGCTCATCTTCTTCTTCATCCGGAGATTTTAGAAGAGCTCTCAACTCCTGCAACTGAGTGAGCGATGTCAATGAGCGATCTTCAGTTGATCTCCCTTTAACTCTCCATAGATTTTCATCATTAAGATGTCGCTCCAGAAGAGTTTGGCTTCGTGTACAACGGCCGGCGTTAATGTCAGCGGCCATGGAAGTAAACGCGACGACGAACCAGTCTATGCAGCGTCTTCCGAAGGTAAAAACCTTAACTCTTGGGCTTCTAAGAACCATTCTTGAGATGTTTCGGCTTGATTTAATCCAGCCAACTGTTTATTTTACCGGCGAGATCGCCATTCTCCGGCCGTAAGACTTAAAGGAGAAGGAGGAGTCATAGAGGAACTCTGTTCTTTTTCTACGCGAAGTTATCGCGTCATCCCTGCGCTTGAAACACGGGGCTTATCTGACTAGTAGTCTCGATGAATCTGCGAGGCTATCTTTGATTAGCAGTCGCTATGAATTGCGAGGCTATCTTTGATTAGCAGTCGCGATGAATTGCGAGGCTATCTTTGATTAGCAGTCGCTATGAATTGCGAGGCTATCTTTGATTAGCAGTCGCGATGAATTGCGAGGCAATCTTTGATTAGCAGTCGCGATGAATTGCGAGGCTATCTTTGATTAGCAGTCGCGATGAATTGCGAGGCTATCTTGATTAGCAGTCGCGATGAATTGCGAGGCTATCTTTGATTAGCAGTCGCTATGAATTGCGAGGCTATCTTTGATTAGCAGTCGCTATAAATTCGAAAGAGAAGGAAAGAGCAGAAAGAAATCTTGTCCCCCTTTACGCGAAGTTATCGCATCATCCTCTGCGTTTAAAGCGCGAGGCTATTTCTTCAACTGTGCGCGGAGTTAGCTTAGCTCCGCGTTTTCACACTTTTGGAAACTCTGTTCCTTTTGCAGTAAGTCCAATCCTTTTTGAAGAGGAATGTATGCGGGTCTATCGATCTTCATCAGCAAAAGTGACTCTAAGGAAGCCAGAAGCATACCCTTTACAACATAGTTGCAGGTTTCAAGCCCTGGCTCCGAGAGATAAACTCCTGAAGGGGCTGTAAATAGGGAGCTGCAGCACTTGCAGTACTTGCAATTCAGCTTGTACTTCATTGTAGCACTTCCTTTCCTCTCATGCTTCATTTCAGATGACAGATCTAAGTTGACATTTGCAAAGGAGATCTTTTGCATGTGAACCAGGGAACTGAGCTTCAACACCCCGTAGAGAAATCTGGAATTCTTTTGTATGTGAACCAGAGAACTGAGCTTCAACACCCCATAGAGAAATCTTACTGTTTGGTTATTGATGAGTTGATCATGTAAAAGTTTTTGGGAGAGCTATAACTCCCTCTTTGTAATCTCTTGCTTCATGAATAAAGATAAATTATTTTCCTCTCTATCTGTTGGCTTCAATAATTTTGCTTGCTCAACAAACAGATGGTTAATAATTTTGGTAAAATAATCTAAGGCTCTTTTGCGTAACTTAGATCATAAATACCAACTTGATTGGATACTGATCCTCTTAACTTGGCCAAGAATCCAAGTTCTTCATGAGAACGCGAGGTTAAAATACCAAGTTATCTTTGCGTTTCTCGGAGTTGCGTGGAGTTAATATCTTCACTTTTTTCTTTATCACGCGAGGCTAATAGCGCCGCGTTTTGGAGAGTAACTGACCAGTCATTTTCTCCGAAATTCGCGCCGAACTCTAAAAGGCGGTTTCCCTCTTTTAAATAAAATCTCTATTCCTTTTCTTCTCACTTTACTTGAGAATTTTCCAGAAACTTAGAGATTCAGGCGATCACAGTTCAGGCGACCCGAGCTTCTTCCGACTGAGTTTCCTCCGATTTTTAGTCAATTTTCCTCAGCAATGGCACCCAAAACTCGTGCTACTTCTCGCGCGGCTCCATCATCGGCAACTGGCGCAAGCAGTGGTGGCGGCAGCCATGGCAGCGACGCGCCAGCCCACATTTCGCCTATCGCGGGTAAGGATC
Source organism: Dracaena cambodiana (assembly GCA_036321105.1). Classification (NCBI taxonomy): domain Eukaryota; kingdom Viridiplantae; phylum Streptophyta; class Magnoliopsida; order Asparagales; family Asparagaceae; genus Dracaena; species Dracaena cambodiana. Next base: position 17,580,725 of record JAYEPQ010000004.1, on the reverse strand, counting down.
TCTCCATCGAGACTCTTTAGAACATTTCTTGAGTGATTTGGCTTAATTTTAACTGATCAATCAACTCTTTTACCGGCGAGATCGCTATACTCCTGCTATAAGGCTTGGAGAAGAAGAAAAGTCTCTGACTTTCTTCTTACGTGAAGTTATCGCGTCATCCTCGCGTTTTGAAGTGCGAGGCTATCTGATGTAGCAGTCGCGATGAATCGCGAGGCTATTTTGAGTAGCAGTCGCGCTGAAACGCGAGGCTATTTTAAGTAGCAGTCGCGTTGAAGCGCGAGGCTATTTTAAGTAGCAGTCGCACTGAAGCGCGAGGCTATTTTAAGTAGCAGTCGCGTGGAAACGCGAGGCTATTTTGACTTCTGCGCGGTCTAATTTTTAGCTTCGCGCGGCGCTATTCTTAGCTTCGCGCATTCTAATTTTTAGTTTCGCGCATCCATACTTAGAGAATTTTTCTGTCTTATAGAAACTTCTCCCACTCTGCTTTCTTTTTGCAGTAGGGTATTCGATGGAATCTCTTCCCCACAAGAATTACTTCGGCTTTGCTGGGGGTTCTGATCCCTCAGGCCAATTTCGCTTCACCACTATCTTGGCTTCATATAAACCAGACCCGAAGGAGCGCAAGGAGAAGTTGATCAAGTATTATCCCACTACTGCGTGAGAGATCATAACTGATGCAGCCTTCGAAACTTTGAATAGAGAGGCGATGGAAAAAACCCGCCTTCCTCTTTGGAGACCAAATGGATCAATCAGATGAGATTCTTTCTGAAGAGGAGTGCGTTTGGTTATATAACTCAGGCGAAATACTGATGTTTCTGCCTAGAATGGCTCGTAGCTATCCTCTGGTCTATCTTCAGAGGCTGGCGATGCCTCGGGAATTAAAGTGGGGACTGACTCAAGAGCAAGATAGCGTCCCAACAGGCAAATTTGGTGCAAAAGGGGTTTATCAAGATGGTCCCCCCAGATGCATTACTGGCTTGCTTCCAGGCCGATTTGGCAAGGAGCTTCCAGTGGGAGAAGTCCCATCTCGTGCCCGAACTTTCTTAAGTGAGTTCCTGGCGAAGGATGGTCAGTACCCAGCTAGCGACTTCAGGATGCCTGGTTGGGTTCATTCTTCTAACAATATGTGGTGGGCCCGCCTCGTTCAGTACATGCTGGATTCCCACGAGCCCATTTTAAAGGATATTGGCTTGTATAAAGCTATCAGAAATGTCCAATTCGGGTTTTCCCAGAGTGCCTATCATTTTTACTGCCTCTTGGAGATGTATAACCCTGAGACTTGTACTCTCTTTACACCAGTGGGTGAGCTAGGATTTGCTCTTCACGAGACGTTCGAGGTTTCCGGGCTTTCCATGGGTGAAATCCCCTATGAAGAGTATATCCCCACCACCAATGAGCTGAATATGCTACTGGCGAGGGATGAGCGCATCTATGCCACATACTGGGAGATGATGTGCCATTATCATATTTGCGCTGACTTGACGGGTGCGCGTAACCACGGTATCGGCCATAAGAAATGGGCCGAGTATCTCTTTGCCAATTTAAACTCTAAGGATAGCTCGGCCACTATCCATGGTCATTCTCCTGTCCCCATCCTAGAGATTGACCAACGTGTAGCCAGGGGCCATTACCGTCTGTATCATACTACAGACTCCAATGAGAACGGATATGATCCCGGCACTTCATTCAAGAGCTACCATTATCAAGCCCAGTTCCCGATCTCCAACAGAGGTCTCATTGCTGGGTTTCTGATGCTGTGGCTTAAGAGATGCGTCGTGCCGTCGTTGCCCAAAGAAGCAATTGTGGTGACCGTGGTATATCCAGCGGTTCTTCTAGCATATGGCCGACCCCTTGGACTTCTTCCCGCCATGGTATGCAATTTGCAGTATGGACTGAGGGTGCTCTGTCGTGATTTCCTCCCCACTATTAAGGTCAAGGGTAAAGGAAAAGGCAAGTCGAAAGAGACTGCCTAGCCGAAAACTCCAAACCCTAGGGTGGAGATGCCCTACACCTATTTGATGGCGTGGCTGGTCTTGCACTGTCCTTCTTTAATGAGTGCACCAGAGCGTCGTTCGGGCGAAAAGTGCTTCTTTGTAGAGCTGTATGAACGCTCTTCGTGGAAGCAGAATTATATGTCTCAAATTCGGAAGACTTTTCATAGTTTTCAGAATTATGAGATCTTCCGGTGTTTCCCTGACTTTCCCGATGGAGGATATGGGATGAGGGTGAAGGATGCCATGGGAGCAGATAAGTTCACTACTTTATCTGCAGGAGCGTTCTGGTGGCTTCTCAACATCCGTCCCGGACACTTGGTGCATCGTCAAGATCTCGGGTGTCGGATCGAGCCATACACTCCGAGTCGCTTTGCTCGTCAGTTTGGATACTCCCAACTTTATGTGGGCAATCCAAATAAAGGTCTCGCTCACGAGGGGAATTTATACGAAGGCGCTCGTGGCTGGTTCCATTTTGCAGCAGGCGGAACCGAGGCTGAATTCTCCTTGCTCCAGAAGGCGCCAGAATTGGCCATGACCCTCAGCTTCTGCAATTGGTTCAGTATTGTGAATGTTGACGTGTCCGGCTTCTCTCTCAATCGCAGTTGTTGCAAAGAGATTGAAGCCCTCTACATTAGCCGCCAGGGTGCTTCTAGAGTGAGAATAAAAGGAATGGAAGAATTCCTTGGTGCCGCGGCTGAGCCTTCAGACGCCAGCGAGTTCGACGACGATGCGGTGATGACGATGACAATACTTCTGCTGGTGGAGCTCCCCAGCCTGTTGTCAGTCATCCCTTGAGTCCAGCTCTCAAACGCCGCGGCACTTTAAAGAGAAGACCGGGTAAGAAGCAAAAATTGGCTCAGAAAACTTTGATAGCTCCCCAAGAAGTGGCTGTCAAACTTGCTTCAGACTTATTGGCTTCGGCTCTACCCCCAGTATCGGCAAGGGAGGATGAACCTGCTAAAGCTTCAAGTGTTGTTGAGGTTTCGGCCCCTTTGGTCGTAGGGCCTGTGGTAGAACCCGTGGCGCAACTAACGGGTAGCGAGACGGGTATGTTGCTGGAAACGACAATGGCTCCCCCTTCAAGTCCGACAACTGGACTTGTATCGCCTGGTATGACCTTTAGCATTTTATCTTTTGCCCTTTATTATTTTAACGTAACACTGCTTTTCTGGTCTTCTGAAGTGCAGGTGATCAACTTCTCTTGCCAATGCACTCAACTACCCAAGTGGAATCTGACGATAGGATGGACCATTCCAGCTCCGTTGGTGGTGTGGGTAGCTCTGCTGGCGAGTTTGCGGCTGATTATTCCACACCGGCTCATGTCTCTGTTCCCTCTTCAATTCCCCCAATTGACGAGCTGGGAAGTGATGAGAGAACTGAGGTCATTATCGCAGCTGCTGCTAGGGAGGCTACGCCCTCTCCTAGCATGCCATCTCCAACGCCAGTCTGTTCCACTGAGATATTTCCCACGGTCGTTGGCGTGCCTTCTCAGTCAGCGATTTTAACATCGTCTGTTGTCATGGCTGCTGAGACACCTATAATTCCTCCAGCTTCTAATCTTCCAGTAGGGGATGAAGAGAACTTAAAGTTCTCATTTGAAGCTTCTTCTGCCATCGGAGGAACTTCTGGTAGAGATACCCCCTCATCTTCTCCTGTTGGTGGCGCCCCCGGGTGACTTGTATTAGCAGCCCTCCTTCTCAGGTTCCTGATTCCACCAGATCTGCATTGGTTTTACTGGCCCCGCATGTTATGAACCTGGTACAAGGACGGGCTTCTTCTTCGTCACCGGTAGCCATTGCTCCTCTGCCCGTGACATCTTCCTTAGCATTATTTTCTTCGTCTGTTGGCACTGTAAATCCTCTTGAAGAACTTTTCAACTTCAGTGTTGCCGATTTTATGCGTTTGCTAAGGAGATGTATTGAGATGGTCCTTGCTGGCCACGATTTCTTCAACTTCGCACGTCCACTGTTATCCCGCTATCTGGAAAACATCGAAGAAATTGGGGGACGAGATCGAGCAGCTCCTTACCGGGCCCGTTTTGGAATTTTGGAAGAGCAAATGAACATACTCAACACAGTTCACCAAGCGGATGTTGAGTCGATTACCGGGATCGAATGGGCTCGTCTTCGGGCGGAGTTGGTTGCTCGTCGAGAAGAATTGAGGCGCCAAGAAGAAGAGTGGTCTCAAGCGTTAGCAGGGTTCCAGGCTAGTCGGGAGTCCATTCTTAGAGGTTTGGATTTGGTGAGTTCTGAAATTGAGGGGAGCCAGGCTGTCATTCTCAGCACCCAGGAGGCCATTGCTAGTGCTCGGGTGATCTTAATAGAGAGCGAGCTTCAATTAGGGGAAACTGTTAAGAAGCGGGAAGCGCTGATCCTTCAACGGGAGCAAGTTGATCAGGAGGAGACAATAAGAAGCCGTACTATGGAAGAGTCTCGCCAGCATCTCATCCAGCAAGTTGGAATGAATGATGATGACCTACTCCGGCAGGCTCAACACTCTATAGAGACAACTCGTCGTCGAGTGGTTGACGAAGCGATGAGTAGGTTAAAGCATCTCGGAGATCCATAGTTTTCTTTTTATTCTTCATTCCTTTTTTTTTTTTTTTTAATGAGAACTTGTACTAAAAGAAAGAACTTTATTGGTTCTCAGACTTCTTTTGTAACTCCATTCTTTTTAAATGATGAATAAGGATAACTACTTTTTGATTCTTTCATTAGTTGGCTAGGAAATTTTCTTACACAACAAATAACTTGCCATCAAAAAGTAGTTTTCTCTGCAAAGCGTTCCAAGTCGTACTGTTAGAGGTAAGAATTTAACATGACAGGTTTTATGGGATTTTTAGCAAATCCCCAGCTATCAACGGATTTGATTGGCCTTTAACAACTACCGTTTGAGTTGGGCTAGCCATGTTATTCCCCTCAACATGGTGAGTTGTCGAGAAATTAATCTCCTCTCCCCTTTTGCCTTTAATCAGCATTGGGTAGTTGATCTCATACTCTTACCCCCAGTATGATAGGATTGGTGAGAAATTTATTCTCTTCCCATTGCCTAGTCGGCGTTGGGCAATTCATACTTTTACCCAAGTATGATGGGTTGGCGAGAAACTGGTTCTCTTCCCATTGCCTAGTCGGCGTTGGGCAACTCATACTTTTACCCCAGTATGATGGGTTGGCGAGAAACTGGTTCTCTTCCCATTGCCTAGTCGGCGTTGGGCAATTCATACTTTTACCCCAGTATGATGGGTTGGCGAGAAACTGGTTCTCTTCCCACTGCCTAGTCGGCGTTGGGCAATTCATACTTTTACCCCAGTATGATGGGTTGGCGAGAAACTGGTTCTCTTCCCATTGCCTAGTCGGCGTTGGGCAACTCATACTTTTACCCCAGTAGTCGGCGTTGGGCAATTCATACTTTTACCCCAGTATGATGGGTTGGCGAGAAACTGGTTCTCTTCCCACTGCCTAGTCGGCATTGGGCAATTCATACTTTTACCCCAGTATGATGGGTTGGCGAGAAACTGATTCTCTTCCCACTGCCTAGTCGGCATTGGGTAATTCATATCTTTTAGGTCAGAGGCGCTTAATTACACATGCCTAAAAGAAAGATTGGGGGTTGTTCAAACTTGAGAACTGAGCACACCAGGTTTGGGTCAGAGGCGCCAAACTGCACATGCCCAAGAAAAGACTGATGGTGGTTCAAACTTGAGAACCAAACTGGAGGCGGTTCAAGGCTCTCTCGCGTAACTTGAACTGGACACTCCAAACACACCAGGTTTAGGTCAGAGACGCTCAATGCGCATGCCTAAGAGAAGATTGGAGGTGGTTCAAACTTGAGAACCAAATACACCAGGTTTAGGTCAGAGGCGCCAAACTGCGCATGCCTAAGAAAAGACTGGAGGTGGTTCAAACTTGAGAACCAAACACACCAGGGTTTAGGTCAGAGGCGCTCAATGCGCATGCCTAAGAGAAGATTGGAGGTGGTTCAAACTTGAGAACCAAACACACCAGGTTTAGGTCAGAGGCGCCAAACTGCGCATGCCTAAGAAAAGACTGGAGGTGGTTCAAACTTGAGAACCAAATACACCAGGGTTTAGATCAGAGGCGCTCAATGCGCATGCCTAAGAGAAGATTGGAGGTGGTTCAAACTTGAGAACCAAACACACCAGGGTTTAGGTCAGAGGCGCCAAACTGCGCATGCCTAAGAAAAAGAAGACGCATATCTCCAGGGGTACTAAAAATAGTATTTCTTCAGAAATTTGCCATTGATCGGCATCATCATCCTGTCGCCATCTTGATTCATTAAGTGATAGGCTCCACTGGAGTATACTGTCTCCACAACAAACGGTCCTTCCCACTTGGGTTCAAATTTACCCTTAGTCTTGTGGGTTAGCACCATTGGCCTTTTAACAGCCAGAACCAAGTCTCCTTACTTAAAGGTCCTTGGTTTGATGTTCTTATTGAACGTTTGAGATATTCGGGCTTGATACAACTCAATTTGTTGTTGAGCCCTGAGACGTTTTTCATTTAACGCCTCTAGTTCTTGCAATCTTTGTTGATGGCGCTCTTCTGTCGTCATCCTTGTGGCTAAAGTCACTCTTAATGATGGTATCTGGATTTCAAGAGGCAGAACAACCTCACTTCCATAAACCAAAGAGAACGGGGTAGCTTTGGTCGGGGTGCGAACGGTGGTGCGATAAGCCCGCAAACATTCTCCCAACTTTTCATCCCAATCTCGTTTATTGGAAGAGACGAACTTCCGAAGGAGTTTGATGATCGTCTTGTTAAAAGTTTCAGCTAACCCATTAGCAGCAGGGTTATATGGTGTAGAAGCGATATCTTTGATTCTGAATTTATTGCAGAATCTGGAGAATCCCTGACTGATGAAATGCGGACCGTTATCATGAATGATCCGTCGAGGGACGCCAAATCAGTAAATGACATGATGCTTGATAAACTTGATCACATCTGTCGTTTTCACCTCTTTCATGGGCACGGTTTCGGCTCATTTTGAAAAATAATCGGTTATTGCAAGAATAAACCGATGTCCTCTGGATGACGGGGGAGTTATTGGCCCCACGATGTCCATTTCCCATGCTTCAAATGGCCAACTTGCAACAGTATTGTGCAAGTATTCTTGGGGTTGATGAATAAAATTAGCATGAACTTGGCATGCATGACATCGTTTAGCGTATGCCATTGCTTCCGTGATCATGTTCGGCCAGTAGTATCCTAGCCTTTTTATACGGTCTCTGAGTTTTGGACCAGGCTGATGAGCTCCACATACTTCATCGTGTGTTTCTCTCAGCACTTCTTCTGCTTCCGCTTTTGATATGCAGCGTAGTAGCAGACCATCTCTTGACTTTCTATATAAAGTCTGAAGTTTATGGTCATAATAAAATCTATGGGCCTTCCTCTTTATAGAGGTGGCTTCCTTAGAATCTTCTGGTAATATCCCATGTAAAGCGTAACCCACAAACGGAAATCGCCAATCAAGGGGCTCCAGGGTTAGGCCTACTTGGCACACTTCTTTATTTTGAAGAAGAGTATCTGGATGAAGGAGCTCTCTGCTTCCAATGGTGATGCTTTTAGCCTCACCTAGCGGGATTGCCAATGTTGCTGCTAACGCGGCAAGGGCATCTGCATATACGTTCTCATTCTGAGATATGTGAGAGATGTAGAATTGTCCAAAATAACCAGCTAGTTCAATGGCTAGCTGATGATAGGGGATGAGGGCTTCATGTCTGACTTCATACTCACCTGTTATCTGATTGACGATGAGTTTAGAGTCTCTAAATGCCTCTAGATGGTTCACCCCCAGTTGCAGAGTTATTTTTAAGCCGATAATGAGTGCGTTGTACTCCGCCACATTATTCGTGCACGGTTCTGTTAATGAGTAACCATTAGACAATATATGTTTGTGTGGGGATATCAGCACAACCCCCACTCCAGCAGCAGATCGTCTTGCAGCACCATCAAAGAATATTTGCCATGGTTACTCTTTACTAACTGTGTTGACCCCTGACATCTGTTTGGTATTAGACCGAATTGGGTGGTCTGCAAGAAAATCAGCAATTGCCTGTCCCTTCATCGCCTTTTGAGGAACGAAGTGTATGTCATAGGGCGACAGTAGCAGGGCCCATTTTGCCAGTCGGCCATTTAAAGCCCCTGGTTTTATCATCAGAATCTTCAGGGGATTAACCCGTGATATGACATGAATCGTTTGCCCAGAAAGGTAGTGTCGCATTTTCTGAACAGCAAACACTAGGGCTAAACATTCTTTTTCAATCGAGGTATACCGCTGTTCAGCCCCAATCATTGTTCTGCTTAAATAGTAAAGGGCATGTTCATGGCCGTGCTCATTATATTGAGCCAGTAATGCGCCTAAGGCATTATCCATGGCCCTCACATATATGAGGAAGGGCTGCTCAGGGGCTAGTGCCATAAATACAGGAGGCCTAGTAAGGTACTTCTTGAGGTCATCAAATGCCTGCTGACATGCCTCGTCCCATATAAAAAACACTCCCTTTTTCATAAGTTTTGAGAATGGCTGGCATCGTCCAGATAGGTTGGAAATGAAGCGTCGAATATAGGCGAGCTTTCCCTGTAATCCCCTTAATTCCTTGAGATTGCGGGGAGGCGGCATTTCGCTAATCGCTTTTACCTTTTCAGGGTCGAGAAAAATTCCTTTTGAGGTGATTATGAACCCAAGAAATTTCCCGCTGGATACCCCCTTGAACGACTTGGTAGGATTCATCTTCAGATGATGTTTCCGCATAAGATCGAAGACCACTCTTAAATCATGAAGATGATGTTCTTTGTTTTTACTTTTGACTGCTAAGTCATCCACATAGCACTCCACTGTTCTGCGCAGGTGTTCCTTGAATATGACACTCATTGCGCGTTGGTAAGTGGCACCTGCGTTCTTTAATCCGAATGGCATCACCGTATAACAGTATACCCCCAGCGGCGTTCTGAAAGCTGTATGCTTCTCATCATCCGGGTGCATTTTAATTTGGTTATAACCTGAGAAGCCATCCATAAAGGACATCCTCTCATAACCGCAAGTATTATCAATCATCACATCGGTGATGGGGAGTGGAAACTCATCCTTGGGACACGCAGCGTTCAGATCGCGAAAATCGATGCATATCCGGATTTTGCCATTCTTTTTGCGAACCGGCACTATGTTAGCCACCCAGTCAGGATGCTGCTCTTCTCGGATGAATCCGGATTGTATAAGTTTGTTGACTTCAGCAACTATTGCCTCCATCAGTTCCGGTCGAAAACGCCTTTGCTGTTGTTTGACAGACTTAGCATCTTCTTTAATATTTAACCGGTGTGTGGCAATTTGAGGGTCAAGCCCAGGCATATCTTCATAACTCCATGTGAACACATCTATATACTCTTTGATAAGAGATACAAGTTCCTCCTTTTCTAAAGGAGTTAGTGTGTCGCTTATGAAAATGGGTTTCGGATTTTCTTCCGTTCCCATGTTAACTTGTATTAATTTGTCTTCTGTGGGCGGGTCACGCTGTTCAAAGCGGACATCCCAGAGAGTATCCATTTGCCTAGCCCAAGCATTATCTTGAACATCAATTGGTTCCTCGTCGTTTTCTGGCGCAGCTGAAATCATATTGGTTGTCAAAGACTGAAACCAAGCACCGGTGCTTATATCCGAATCATGGTCAGGCGAAGATATTTCTTCTTTATCCGAAGAACTCTCTTCATCCTTGGATGGCAATGAGGGTGGAGTAGACACATAGCCCAACCCCCTGCGGGTCTTCTGATAATAATCAGGACTCTTTCCTCTCGGTCTAAACGAGGGTATGAGATTCCGTCGCCCTTTTCCAAAGTTTAATCCCGGCTTCTGGGTAAAGTTATATCCCATCTTTTCCATCATCTGTCGGGATCTTTGTTCATACATATGAAATTGGGGTGATGTCTGTTCATCACTTTCACTACTTTGTCTTTGTCGAGGTGACGTGACCACTTTGCCGAACATGATCGGCCTTTGGGACTTCTATCGGGGAGGCACTTCAAAGAAGTGCCCTTGATCCTCGGTTATTTTTAATTGAGAGAGGAGGGAAGACCTGAGGGGCAAATGGTATGCCACTAGAACTTCAAGTTCGGTTAGGTCATCCACTTCGGTGGAGGTACAAGAGGGCTCCGATTCAGTAGCTACAGCATACTTGTAGACTAACTTTACATTTTCATTAATAACCCATTCACTCTCTATTACATCCACTATATTATCAAAACTAAGAGTAAAATCTAGGTTGGGGTTAATTTCATAATCACCCCCATCATCCTCTTCAAAAGGTTCATACTCCGTGTCTGCCTCGTTACCACTTTCATCAGGGTTTTGAGGCTTGCCAGGATCATCATTGGAGATTTCATGAGCTAGTTTGTAGAGTGAAGCATCTATGAAGTAATTCTCCAGTCCTTTAAAAGGTTGTTTATCTGCAATTAGTATCCGGACTTCTCCTTCCTTATTGCAATATTTCATGCATTGGTGAAGAGTCGACGGGACGATCATGTAAGCATGGATCCAAGGTCGTCCTAGTAGAATATTGTAGGAGGTATCTGCATCAATAACATAGCATGTAACCTCCGTCCTTAGATCTCCAATTTGGCATCGGAGTCGAATTTTCCCGAGGGGGCTGCTATTATTGGCATTGAACCCATATATTGACGTGTTGGTTGGTGTCAGACGATGGAGGGAGATCCCTAGCAGCTGCATCAACCTTCTGGGTACGACACTTAGTGCAGAGCCCGGATCGATTTGAATTCGGTCCACTTTTGTGGATCCGACACATCCGGTGAAATATAAAGGCCTGTTGTGCTTTATATTCCTTACCTGCATGTCTTCTGAAGAGAAAACTATTTGTGGGACCTGCCTCCTCACTTGATGACAGCGGGGGCAAGAATCCTGTTCTTCATTAGCCGGCTCGACAATCTGAGCTAGGAATGACTCAGAGTCTGCCAAAACTTCCCTTAGCGCCTCACGAGTTGATTTTGACAATCGTAACAACTCGTATAGCGTTACTCGAGCTGGAATATTTGCCAGCTGAGTTATGATATCAAATTGGAAGGAGGTATTCTTAACTCCTTCATCTCTTCGCGGATTCTTCTGGAAATGAACACCATTTTGCTTTGCAGGATTAGTAGCTTCCGCATATATATCCTTCGGATCTACTCTGGTGTAGTCTCTAAGATATGTTTTCGCAGACTGAGTGCCGGAAGGGCCTGCCCCATCTTGATGAGTGGCCATGGCTTCGGGCTCCTCTTCAGACTCTGTGGGTATTCCTGCAATATATTCATCCTTTATTTCCGCGGAGATAGCATTGCTAATCCGCTTTTTCTTGCGACCCCCTGTGTTTGTCCACTGCTCGTCTTCTATCAAATCGGGGTGAACCCACATAACTTCCCCTCTTTGGGTCGTTACAGGGACAAGTCCTTCTTGGACTTTATTGTAAGGATCAAGATTCTTTGTAACTGACTCACCTTTTGGGATTGGGGTCACTCCTGCGGGGAACTCGTGGGTTCCAACCACTATGGTTGCCATATTGGCAGTGACCTTCTTCTGCTCTTCCTTAAGCATCAAAACCCCAGCTTCTATTAGTGCTTGGATTCTGTTCTTAAGGGGAAAACAATCCCGGGTAGGGTGCCCAACATTCCGATGATAGAGACAGTAGTTGGGATCTTTAGTCTTATCAGCGTCTTCTGGCTTCTTGTTTTCCGGAAGCTTTAGCATTCCCTTTTTCTGGAGCAAGTGAAAGAGGACAGGTGTCTGTTCAGCTTTGAAAGTGTAATTCCTTTCTTGCTGCGGTCTAATTTGCTTTGATCCTTACTGACCTTGAGACTTCGGCTCTGGTGGAGGACTGGCTTTCTGAGGAGCAGTTTCTGACAACATCGCTGCTTTTCCTTTATTCTTATTGCTGTTGTTTTGGGTATATGACTTACTACCCCCAGCACTTCTTGACCCGCGGGACTCTTCAACTCGGCGAATTAAGTCTTCAGCTTGCTCTCCTTGTTTGAGCAGGTCCCTCCATGTCTTGGACTCTACGGCCCCCATTTTGAGGAGCACATTGGTCTTAAGATTGTGTCGACAGGTCTCTACTAGAGTTTCCTGGATCATTCCGTGTTTGCAATGTACGGACTTCTCCCGGAACCTTTCTATGAAATCTTTAACCGTTTCTTGTTCTCCTTGTCTAGTTGCAAGGAGGGAATGAACCGTAATCTCGGTATCATCCTCAAAGAATCGTGAGAGAAATAATTTCTCGACATCAAACCAGGCATTAATAGAGCCTGGGGGCAACTGCATGAACCAAGTAAAAGCAGGCCCTCACAAAGTGCTCGCGAATACTTTTGTCATAATTGGGTTATTACCCAACAGATGTCCTGCTTGGTACAAGAAATAATAAATGTGTTGACTGGGCGATCCCTTCCCGTCATAAGGCTCTAACTTGAGCGGTTTATACTTCTGTGGGTATGGTATCGTATCCCATTCGGGAGGATACGGTCTTGAGACCCCTGATTCTTTCAACTCCTTTTTACGCATTAAAGCTTCGAGTTGATTATGCAATTTTTCAAGCTTTTCTTTATGCGGATCATGGAAAGAAAATCTATCTTCTTCCTCATGCATCGAGTGGGCTTTCTCCTCCTGTTCTTCTTCATTTGGATTTTCCTTGCCCTTTTTGGCATTATCTTCAACAAATCTCGATAGCATGACTTTAAGACCTTCAATCATCTTTTGCTGCTCTCGAATCATTCTTTCTTGATCTTCAAATCTCTGATTGATATCATCAGATTTATCTGCCATGTGAGATGCTGACTTCTGTAGTCGAGACGATGCAGAGGAACGAGGTGAGGCTATAGCTGAATTATCACTGTCCTCATCGTAAAAACCCCCTGCGAGCCTCTTATAATTTCGAGACGGGACGGCTCCTGATTTAAGTCGAGTAACACGATGAGGTTCTTCATCGCTCGATTCTGAATTATCATCCGTCTCTATAATTTTCTTCCATTTTCCTACCATATTGGAGGTTACAGCTCTCCCTTGCTTCAGGGAAGTGGTTCTTGTCTTCTTAGCAGGATTCTGGTTTGACTCGTTTAATCGGTCGAACACAGATATCCTATTCTTACTGCAGCTACAGTTGTCCATCACGGCTGATACCGCTGTCACAAGTTGCTGGCAATGACAGACAGGCTCAACCTGAAGTTGGTCCATGCCTCTCTTCTTAGAGAGATATTCCCTGAGATCGGCGCCTTTAGTAATAGGTCAAGAGGTCCATTCAACTTTTGAGAAGACCTGGGAACCCACTGAAGCTTCTTTGTCTGATCAACCCTGACTCTGGGGTTGGACCGATCCTCGCGTGGCTTAGGAATAGCCTCGTGTTTCACATTGCGGGCCTGAAGAATAGCTCCGCGTTTATCCACACTAGCCTCGCGTCTCTCGCTGGCTTGGTATGTCTTTAGAAGTTTAGCTTCTGGAATAATAGCCCCGCGTGAAGGGAAGGTCTTACACGCTGGCTTATCTTTGCGATTAACGCAGATCATAGCTTCGCGCCTGGCACGATTTTTACGACTGACAACTATTTGCCAATCATCCTCGCGCTCCTCGCGGGTATCAGAAGTCTTGCGTTTATTGCAAGTATTACTGGCTTCGCGTCTCTCGCTATACTCAGTAATAGCCTCGCGTGGAGAATCACACGCTGGCTTTGAAGGATTTTTATACTCGCGTAACTCGTGAGTGTCGGGTATTCTACGACTAGCGCAACCCTTACTGGCTTCGCGTCTCTCGCTAGGCTCAGTAATAGCCTCGCGTGGAAAATCACACGCTGGCATTTCCTTACTTTTAAGGCAAGTTGTATCTTCGCGTTTAACGTGGTAGAGACTAGTTTCGCGGGTAGCGCGAGCCAGTTTGCGAGGGACCATAGCCTCGCGTCCTCTAGAGTTAGCTCCGCGTCCAAGGCGGGCTCTGAGGGCTCTACGCCTCGCTCTCCGGTTCCTGTTCCGGAGTTGGGTCCTGGTCAGTCCAGTCCCTAGATCTTCTTCGGCAGTCGGAAGCTCATCCTCGGCTAGGATTTCTTGTGTGAACTCCGGCTCTATAGCCGCAGTCTCCAAGGATCTCCGTCTCTCGGTGGATACCTTTCTACCCGTCAGTCGGGCACTGGAGTACATGCGACGATAGTGCCGTGTCTCATCCAAGTCACCTGATCCGGAGGAGAGGAACTCCTCGTACTTCTGCTGGTCGATTTCAACGACTAGCGTGTCTACTTCGGATCCGATCAAATCAACGTCCGATTGTACCACTATCTCTTCATCAGTGAAAGAGATGGCTCCCACTGTGGTCGCCAGTTTGTTTGCCGCAAAAGTTTCTTCGCTTCCTTCCATTGAACACATCTTAGATTACAATAGAAGTGAACAAGAGATAAAAATAACAAACAAGAGGATTTTATAGTTCAATCTCTCTCTTTTACAATGTGTTGTGGGATCTGTGGCGATATGATCTATAGTAGTTCCTTTGGACGATCGGTACGTTGAAATCTTCTCTTTTAAAGATATCGACCGACTATAGACGATCTTCTCTGGTTTTGATTTGTTCAAGGCTCTCTCGCGTAACTCGAACTTCTCAAGAACTCCAGAAAGAAGACGGTGATTTTCTCTGATCTTCACGAATTCAGGGCTCTGTGCGTAACTTGAATTCTCCAAGATTTCAGAAAAATATCTCAATTGCCGAAAAGAAGATGATCAGCAAAGACTTCAAGACTCTCTCGCGTACTTGAATTGCCAAAGGATCGATAGAAGACTTCAGATGCCTAAAAGAAAACCCCTAGGGTTTCACCAGGAAGGTATTTATAGCCCCAGGTTAATACAAGAATTTCTATCTAAATAGAACTCGTCATTATCAGGGATTCCAATCAAATATCTTAGTTTTGATGGAATTCTGATTAGACTTGATTTGGGTATTTGGATAAGCCCAAAATCATAATCTCAATCAATTTGAGATTCTGGTTATCTGCTTACGCGGAGCTTTAATCGCATCAAAACGCGGCGCTAAATAACCAGAATGCGGAGCTAACGCGGAGCTATTGATCATCTCCGCGTTTTACTCAAACGCGAGGCTAACACAAGCCAGACTACGGAATCAACGCGGAGCTATTAAACATCTCCGCGTTCTGTTGTGGAAAATCCTTTTAACTTAGAAATTTTCACTGCCAACACAAGTAAGTTTCCTTTCGTTTTCTGTACTACGGTAGCAAACCAGTAGACACATTTGTATCAGAATTCTATTTCCAGAAGCAATATATAGTAATCTGTACGTCTTATCAATCGGTAATATGAATCAATCTGTTCTTCTTTAATTCTGTACTTCTGTGCAAACTATTAGTCTGAAACGTCTATGCTCTTGCGTTAATCTAAAATGTATCTGTATGCAGTAACAATCCAACAATTTTAAAATCGAATTTGCTTGTTTTAGATTAACTTTTTAAGAATACAGTTTAAACATTTTTAGTTTAGAACCTACATTCTTAAAACCGACCTTTTGTTTTAGAATAATATTAGCATTGATAATTCTATATACTTCTGGAAAAATTCTGATTAGAGGAATAAACTAATTAGAATACTGTCATTGCTTCTGGAAAAATTCTGATCTGCCTCTAAAAAACATTCTGGTTAAAAAAAAATAACACTGTTATACTTCTAATTTTTTCTGGAAAAAGATAATCATATAAATCACTAGATTTGAATTTAATTTGCTTCTGCACACATAAATATATAAGTTTGTATTTCTTTAATTTAATTAGGAAGATTTAATTTAATTCTGGAACTTATATAAGTGTGTATTGTTTATAAAGTTTGAATTTAATTTCTAGTTTTATTAGAAAGTAGAAATAGTTAAATATACATAAATTTTTTGTAGATGGCCACTGTATCTGATATTACAAATCTTGTCATGATTGCTCCAACTGTGCCCTCAAACCAGTATGAGAAACCAGAGAAATTTAGTGGTACTGACTTTAAGAGATGGCAACAGAAAATGCTGTTTTATCTCACTACACTGCATCTGGCCAAATACTTAAAGGAGACTGTGCCAACTCTTGTAGACAATGATCCACAGTCTACAAAAGCGGTTGATGCATGGAAACATATTGACTTTTTGTGTAAGAACTATATTCTCAATGGTTTGGACAATAAACTTTATATTGTTTATAGTTCAATTGCTACTGCTAAGGAACTTTGGGAATTTTTAGACAACAAATATAATACAGAAGATGCCGGCTCTAAGAAATATGTAGTCGGTAAGTTTCTGGATTATAAAATGGTTGATTCTAAAAATGTAATCAACCAAGTACAAGGTTTTCAAGTGATCATTCATGAAATTCATGCTGAAGGTATGACTATTAGTGAGTCTTTTCAAATGGCTGCAATAATTGAAAATTGCCACCATCTTGGAAAGAATTTAGATATTACCTAAAGTATAAACGAAAAGAAATGACACTTGAAGATCTAATTGTACGATTGAGGATTGAAGAAGATAACCGCCTTTCTGAAAAGAAAATTGGAAATCCATACAATATTTCTAAAGCTAAAGTGATGGAAAATTCCAATAAGTCTAATGACAGGAAGAGAAAGCACAATGGCGAAGACTCTAAGAGTGAAAACTCGAAGAGATTCAATGGCAAGTGCTACAACTGCGACAAACCTGGACATCGTGCAAATGACTGCCGCATGCGCAAGGCACCAGATTCTTCGAAGAAGAAGAAGAAGCATCCTAATGCATATTTGGCCGAAGAAGAAAATGTTTGTGCAAATATAGATGTAAGTTGTATATCTGTCGTCTCAGAAATGAATCTAGTTGGTGGTAACTCTAAAAAAATGGTGGGTGGACACTGGAGCCACTCGCCACATTTGCGCCAACAAGTGGATGTTCTCCACATATGATTCTGTGGAAGGAGAACACTCTACATGGGTAACTCTGCAACCTTCAAGGTTGAAGGACGAGGAACATTGTACTGAAGATGACTTCGGGAAAAGAACTTACTCTTACTGATGTACTTCATATACCAGATGTCCGCAAGAATCTGGTCTCTGGTTCAGTCTTGAGTAAGAAAGGCTTTAGGCTTATATTTGAATCTGATAAGTTTGTAGTCACAAAGAATGGTGTATATGTAGGCAGGGGGTATATGACAAATGGTCTGTTTAAAATAAATGTAATGACCATTGCCCCTAAAGTTAATAATAAAATTGATTCTTCTGCTTATATGACTGAGTCACCTTTTATTTGGTATGGTAGATTAGGACATGTTAATTATTAAACTTTACAAAGATTAATAAATTTAAATATGTTGCCTAATTTTAATATAAACTTTGAAAATAAATGTGAAATATGTGTTGAATCAAAAATGACTAAACTTCCATTTCATTCTATAGAACGTAGTACTGAGCCTTTAGAATTAATTCATACAGATGTATGTGATTTAAAATCTGTTCAAACTAGAAGTGGAAAAAAGTATTTTATTACGTTTATAGATGATTGTACTAGATATTGTTATGTATATCTACTTAGAACAAAAGATGAGGCAATTGAAATGTTTATACAATACAAAAATGAAGTTGAGAATCAACTTAGCAAAAAGATAAAAATGCTAAGAAGTGATAGAGGTGGTAAATATGAGTCACCATTTGCACAAATTTGTGCAGAACATGGTATTATACATCAAACAACTGCTCCTTACACTCCACAGCAAAATGGAATTGCTGAGCGTAAGAACAGAACTTTAAAAGAAATGATGAATGCCATGTTAATAAGTTCTGGTTTACCCCAGAACATGTTGGGGGAAGCTCTGCTTTCTGCCAATTCTTGTTTGCCCGAAAAATTGAATCTTCCTTTATATGCCAATTTAATTTTGAATTACAGCAATAAAAGAAAAATTACAAAATAGAAAATCGAGATTACAAGAATGGGGATCGATTGATTTCGATTCCCCTTTATTTTTGTGGGTCTGGCAGCGGTGGAGCTTTGTTTATGTACTCCGTTGACGATCCGATCTCTCTGAATTGAGGAACTCCTCTCTGGATATTTGGACTCTGGAAAATTGGACTCTTCCCGAAAGGATCTCTCCCCAATCCAAAAGTCCAAAAGTCAAAAGTCAAAAGTCCCCTCTCCCGTTAAATTCCTGTATTTTATAAACCGAAGAAGCTCGAAATCCGGCTTAATTCTCTCCTGAAAAAGCGGATCACGGATTATCAGTCCAAGGAAACAAATCAACGGAAAATAAAGAACGGAAAACAACCCGCGGGTGGCAACCCGCGGGATCGCCCCCGCGGGTTGCCACCCGCGGGAATCCTCCCGCGGGTGGCAACCCGCAGGGGCTCCCGCGGGTTGCAACCCGCGGGAGAACTCCCGCGGGTGGCAACCCGCGGGGGCTCCCGCGGGTTGCAACCCGCGGGAGAACTCCCGCGGGTTGCAACTCGCGGGAGAACTCCCGCGGGTTGCTTCCCGCGGGGGTTCCCGCGGGTTGCAACCCGCGGGTGCTCCCGCGGGTTGCTTCCCGCGGGTGCCCCCGCGGGTTGCATCCCGCGGGTGCTCCCGCGGGATGCTTCCCGCGGGTGCCCCCGCGGGTTGCAACCCGCGGGTGTTCCCGCGGGTTGCATCCCGGGGGTGCACCCGCGGGTGTGCCCACTTAGAATTTTTTTTTTTTTTTTATTTAATTATTTTTAGTGTCTACATAACCCCCTCCAAAGTTTTTGAAGTTCTGTATTGAACCGTACTGAATTTCGAAATACTTTGGATTTTTTAATTTTGGTTATAGACTTTTTAAAAGATTTGGTCGATAGGGATAACTGTTAATATATTTATTTATTCCATAACAAGCAGATGTATGATTTTAACGTACTCATTAGAGGACAAGCAGAGGTATAATATTAACGTGCTTATTTTAGGTCAAGCAGAGGTATAATATTAACGTGCTTATTTTAATCCTAACCGTTCAGTGACATCTAGTATGACGAATCAGGAAAAGACAGAGGTGACATTAAACGTGTCTTGGAGCTTAACCTATTCAGAGGATCTGGTCGTGATAGGGTCAAGCTGACTAAACAGAGGTGACGGTTAACGTATTTAGTTTTGGAATCGGACTATCAGAGATAACTGTTAACTTGATAGGGAGATAATTTTCGTCAGAGGTAATTTTCAACTTAACGATATCAAAAGCACGTTCATCAGAGGTTGTAATGTTGGACTTGATGAAGTGTGAATTTTCTTTTCTGTCAGAGGTGAAATCTTAACGTGACAGGGGATCGATTTAATTAGGATTTTATCTCTTTTGATTTTGAATTATGATGTCAGAGGTATGATTTTAACTTGACTAATATTTTGGAGTGTCGCTTGCTCTGTTGGAGCAAAATGACAAGAAAAATTTTGCTGTTAGAGGTGAAATCTTAACGTGACAGGAGATTTATCTGATTAGGATTTTTAGCAAACCCCCAGCTATCAACGGATTTGATTAGCCTTTACCAACTACCGTTTGAGTCGGGCTAGCCATGCTATTCCCCTCAGCATGGTGAGTTGTCAAGGATTTCGTTTGGGTTTAAATACCAAACTTTTCCTCTTTCCTTTGCCTTAGCAGCTTAGGGCAGTGATGTATTCTTATATTCGGATAAGAATACTGTTGTGACAGATTTGTCGTGGGATTTTTAGCAAACCCCCAGCTATCAACGGGTTTGATTTTGCCTTTACCAACTACCGTTTGAGTTGGGCTAGCCATGCTATTATCCTCAGCATAGTGAGTTGTCGAGGATTTCATTTGGGCTTAAATGCCAAACTTTTCCTCTTCCCTTTGCCTTAGCGGCGTTGGGTGATTCATGCTTTTTACCCCCAGCATAGTGGGGTTGGCGAGAAATTTATTCTCTTCCCGTATCCTAGTCGGCGTTGGGCGGTTCATACTTATTACCCCCAGTATGATGGGGTTGGCGAGAAATTTATTCTCTTCCCGTAGCCTTGTCGGCGTTGGGCAGTTCATACTTATTACCCCCAGTATGATGGGGTTGGCGAGAAATTTATTCTCTCCCCGTAGCCTTGTCGGCGTTGGGCGGTTCATGCTTTTTACCCCCAGCATGGTGGGGTTGGCGAGAAATTCATTCTCTCCCCGTAGCCTTGTCGGCGTTGGGTAATTCATACTTTTTACCCCCAGTATGGTAGGGTTGGCGAGAAATTTATTCTCTTCCCGTAGCCTTATCGGCGTTGGGCGGTTCATCATTTTTTTTTTTTTATTTTATTTTATATATACATTTTTATTTCTTTATCTCTCTTTTTTTTTGTTTGCAATGATGTCCTTTTTTTTTTTTAGGTGATGACGCCTAACATTTTATTTTTTTATTATTTATTTATTTATTTTGGTAAGCGATGAGGCCTTGCAAATATATTTTTATTTATTATTATTTTTTTGTTTATTTTTATTTATTTACTTTTTTTTGTTTATATTTTTATATATTTTTTAATATTTATTTATTTATTTATTTTAATTAATTTTATTTTATTTTATTTATTTATTTTTTTGGCATCCGCGGGTGCATCCGTTGGATACAACCCATGGGTAGAGCACTCATACTGCATGTTTTTTTTTTCCTTTTTTTTTTTAATATTTATTATTTTTTTAACTTTGTCAATTTTTTGTGGGCGATAACACCCTTTCCTTTTTTTTTTTATTAATATTATTTTTATTCTTTATTTTTTTTTTTTTGTGCGGGAGAGAGGGAGAAAAGTGCGGGTGACCCAGATGGGTCCCACCCATCTGTGGGTTGCGTCCCGCGCCCGCGCTTCCATCTGCGGGTTGTGTCCCGCGCTTCCATATGTGGGTTGCGTCCATGTGGGTCCCAAAATTCCATCTGCGGGTTGCATCCCGCGCTTCCATATGCGGGTTGCGTCTACGCGGGTCCCAAGATTCTATCTGCGGGTTGCATCCCGCGCTTCCATATACGGGTTGCGTCCACGCGGGTCCCAAGATTCTATCTGCGGGTTGCATCCCGTGCTTCCATATGCAGGTTGCGTCCATGTGGGTCCCAAGATTCCATCTGCGGGTTGCAAGATTCCATCTGCGGGTTGCATCCCGCGCTTCCATATGCAGGTTGCGTCCACGCGGGTCCCAAGATTCCATCTGCGGGTTGCATCCCGCGCTTCCATATGCGGGTTGCGTCCACGCGGGTCCCAAGATTCCATCTGCGGGTTGCATCCTGGAGTTGTATCCAGTCTTGTCAATTTTTTTTTTTTTTTTTTTTTTTGACAGACGATGACGTCTTGTCATTTTTTTTTTTTGGGCGATGACGCCTCAATTTTTTTATCGTTACCCGGCGATGACGCCTAGGCTCCGAAAAAAAAAAAAAAAAAATTTAAAGATTGGATTGCGCCGCCCAAACTCCCACTGTGGTCGCCAATTCTTGTTTGCCCGAAAAATTGAATCTTCCTTTATATGCCAATTTAATTTTGAATTACAGCAATAAAAGAAAAATTACAAAATAGAAAATCGAGATTACAAGAATGGGGATCGATTGATTTCGATTCCCCTTTATTTTTGTGGGTCTGGCAGCGGTGGAGCTTTGTTTCTGTACTCCGTTGACGATCCGATCTCTCTGAATTGAGGAACTCCTCTCTGGATATTTGGACTCTGGAAAATTGGACTCTTCCCGAAAGGATCTCTCCCCAATCCAAAAGTCCAAAAGTCAAAAGTCAAAAGTCCCCTCTCCCGTTAAATTCCTGTATTTTATAAACCGAAGAAGCTCGAAATCCGGCTTAATTCTCTCCTGAAAAAGCGGATCACGGATTATCAGTCCAAGGAAACAAATCAACGGAAAATAAAGAACGGAAAACAACCCGCGGGTGGCAACCCGCGGGATCGCCCCCGCGGGTTGCCACCCGCGGGAATCCTCCCGCGGGTGGCAACCCGCAGGGGCTCCCGCGGGTTGCAACCCGCGGGAGAACTCCCGCGGGTGGCAACCCGCGGGGGCTCCCGCGGGTTGCAACCCGCGGGAGAACTCCCGCGGGTTGCAACTCGCGGGAGAACTCCCGCGGGTTGCTTCCCGCGGGGGTTCCCGCGGGTTGCAACCCGCGGGTGCTCCCGCGGGTTGCTTCCCGCGGGTGCCCCCGCGGGTTGCATCCCGCGGGTGCTCCCGCGGGATGCTTCCCGCGGGTGCCCCCGCGGGTTGCAACCCGCGGGTGTTCCCGCGGGTTGCATCCCGGGGGTGCACCCGCGGGTGTGCCCACTTAGAATTTTTTTTTTTTTTTATTTAATTATTTTTAGTGTCTACAATTATGTTCTCAACAAAATACCCCAAAAGAAACTTGATAAAACACCTTATGAATTATGGACAGGTCGAGCACCTAGTTATAAATTCTTAAGAGTGTGGGGGTATCTAGCTAAGGTTGCAATTCCTACTCCGAAAAGAACTAAATTTGGACCTAAAACTATTGATTGTATATTCATTGGATATGCGCATAATAGCAGTGCTTATCATTTCTTTGTTTTCAACTCTGATCATCCAGAGATACATAAGTACTATATTATTGAATCTAGGAATGCGGTATTCTTTGAGAATGTGTTTTCTAGTAAAGAACATGAATCAAGTTCTCCGAAAAGGACTTGTGATGAAATTCTAAGAGATACAGAATCTGATTCTGTAAATAAAACTAATGAAGATGAATGTAGACGAAGCAAAAGGGCCAGAGTTACTAAAACATTTGGTCCGGATTTTCTAACATATCTATTAGAAAAAGAACCTCAAAGTTATAAAGAGACTATGTCTACACCTGAACCTCCTTTTTGGAAAGAAGCAGTAAATAGTAAAATTGAATCAATTATTCAAAATCACACCTGGAAACTTGTGGATCTTCCTCCGGAAACCAAACCATTAGGTTATAAATGGATCTTCAAGAGAAAAATAAAACCTGATGGGTCTATAGATAAATACAAAGCTAGACTTGTGGTAAAATGCTATAGACAAAAGGAAGGTTTAGATTATTTTGATACATATTCACCTATAACAAGAATAACATCTATAAGATTAATAATTGCTTTTGCAGCATTATATAATCTTGAGATTCATCAAATGGATGTAAAAACTGTGTTTTTAAATGGTGAATTAGATGAAGAAATTTATATGGAACAACCTGAAGGGTTTGTAATTCCAGGTAAAGAAAAGAAGGTGTGTATACTTGTTAAATCTCTTTATGGACTTAAACAAGCACCTAAACAATGGCATGAAAAATTTGACCAAGTTATGTTGTCAAATGGTTTTCGCTATAATGAATGTGATAAATGCGTATATGTAAAAAGCGATATGCATAACTATGTCATTGTATGTTTATATGTGGATGACATAATTATTACCGGAAGCACGGTTGCACTAATTAAAAAGGTAAAAAATATATTAACACGGAAATTTGATATAAAAGACTTAGGCATTGCAGATATTATTCTTGGTATTAAAATTTCCAAGACATCTGATGGATATACCTTATCACAATCACATTATGTCGAGAAAATACTCGAAAAATTTGATAAGGGAAATACTGATATAGCTAAGACACCTGTAGATATGAGTTTACATCTTACAAAGAATATAGGTGCTAGTATATCACAGTTAGAATATTCTCAGATCATTGACAGTCTTATGTATTTAATGAACTGCACAAGACCTGATATAGCATACTCAGTAAGCAAACTGAGTAGATTTACAAGTAATCTAGGGGAGAACTACTGGAAAGCGATAGTTAGAGTACTCAAATATCTGAGATACACTACTAACTATGGGCTGCACTATAAAAGATATCCAACAGTGATTGAAGGATACACTGATGCTAACTGGATAACGGATTCTAAAGACATCAAATCCGCAAGTGGATATGTATTTACTATTGGAGGTGCAGCCATCTCTTGGAAATCTTCTAAACAAATATGTATAGCCAGATCCACTATAGAATCTGAGTTTATAGTTTTAGATAAAGCTGGAGAAGAAGCAGAATGGCTTCGAAACTTTTTAGAAGATATTCCAATGCGGCCTAAACCTGTGTCAGCAATCTGCATCCATTGCGATAATCAATCAGCAATTGGAATGGCACATAATGTATTGTATAATGGAAAGTCACGACATATACGTCGTAGACATGACACTGTAAGACAGCTGCTTACAAACGGAATAATATCTCTTGATTATATAAAATCAAAAGATAATATTGCAGATCCATTAACAAAAGGCTTGACTAGAGATCAAGTATATAAGTTATCAAGGGGAATGGGATTACAGCCTACTAAAGAGTAACTCCATAATGACAACCTAACCTAACTGACTAGAAATCCCAAGATCTAGGTTCAAAGGGACAACCGAATTGTGGGGGAACTCGGAAAAATCACTGAGGAAAATATTTCCTATCTCATTTCTATGGTAAAATAGTGATTAAACTGCAATGTGTAAGGATAAACTAAGCTTTTAATGATCCTTATATCTTAGAAATCTAAGTGGAGTATGGCAGGATACTTTTGATAAGAGATCGCCTATGGGAGTGAGAAGGGGCCGCTTCTATGAGAATGATAAAGGCTAAGTTCTCTAAGAGCACTCACAGAATTACCAGGTTGTCCAAAGCCAAAATGGACACAACATAGAATCTGATAAAGTTGAAAGAAGTCGTGTGAATATTATTGTCTTAGTTTACATCAAAAACTGAACAGTTCAAAAACATCGTGTTCACTGGTTAGCAAGTAAACTCGATAATATTTCACTAGGGAAGGTTTAAAGCCAAAAGCCACCTCTCCCGATGCGGTAACTTTCTATTACACTCTCTAGTTATTTGCATTAGAGTCTAAGCCATTTCATTCATGTGGGGGATTGTTGAATTCATTCACTAATTTGAACATTAAATTAAACCAATTCACTAGTTCAAATTAAATGAATGGAAATTGGCTTCAAAAGTTTAGTACATAGCAAATGAACAAAAGGGAAGATGAAAAGATAGTCCCACATTGGATAGAGTGTTGTAAGGATGTGGGTTTATATATGGTAGCTTGTTCCATTACTTTGCTTATGTAACAAGAGGAAAAACCTTGAGCACCACGGGTGGTGCTACGCACCGCCCGCACGCGCACGCGCACGCGCTTGTGCGAGGGCGAATGGGCGTTTAGGGTGCATTGGGCGCATTAGAGGCGCACTTTGCACTTCGTTGAAATCCAACGGTCGGCGATCCAACAGTCACCGGTCGCCGTCAACAATTGCCGTTAAACGGTCATTGAAGGCTATAAATAGGGTCTGGGTCCAGAGTTTCAGTATATACGAAATTTCTTTTCTTTTCTGTTTCCTTTCTTCTTCTGCAGACAGAAGTTCCTCAACTTCTGTCTACAGAAGAACCAGTTCTTCTGTTCAACAGTCAAGTCCTGCATTACATCAATCATCAACCAGAGAGAACTTTTATCAGATTCGCCAGAGCAGAGAGATTGCAGCTTCCTTCCCTCTGCAGACCGATCGTTGTATCCTGGGAGATCGACGTCCAAGAAATCCAGAAGCAAACAGTGGAGGGCGAATCGATTTTAAGGAGATAGTATCCAACACTAGCCTCGATCTTCATCCGATCTTCATTCTGTCTTCTGCCTGCATCAGTCTCCTATTTTCTACAGTTCTGTTTTCCACACTTCTGTCAACAAGTAAGTTTTCTTTCATTTTCTGTACTACGGTAGCAAACCAGTAGACATATTTGTATCAGAATTCTATTTCCAGAAGCAATATATAGTAATCAATACGTCTAATCAATCTGTAATATAAATCAATCTGTTCTTCTTTAATTCTGTACTTTTATGCAAACTATTAATCTGAAACGTCTATGCTCCTGTGTTAATCTAAAACATATCTGTATGCAATAACAATCCAACATTTTTTTTTCGAGGGCTGGAGAAATTTATTATTTGGCTTTCTACGTTCTTTGTTTTAGAAAAAACAAGGATGAAAACAAGTTGTCGCCGGAAATCTCTGTCATCCTCTCTCCACATTCTTTCTCCTATCTGCTCTCTCTCTGGTGATCCCCTTTCCAGTAGAAACGTTTCCAGAAACAAAGGACTCTCTCTCTCAGCTCTCCCCTCCTCCACCTCCAAAAACCCTAACCCTAATCCCTCATCTGACACCGCCTTCGCCGCTGTCGTCGTTCTCACTCTCACCCACCACCACTCCCTCCCCTATTCTTTCCCTCCGCCTCCGCCTTCGGGCCTTGCCCTAGCCCTCGGCCCCCTAGATCGCTCACCTTCTTCATCGCTATCAGCCCCTAGGCTGCTCACCTTCTTCCTCGCTATCGGCCCTTGTCTTCCCATTCTCGCCCACAGCCGTCGCCTCCATCTGCACGAAACAACAACATCAAGATTCTCCAGGGTAAGTTTTTAAAATTCTTTTCTATCTTGTTTTAGATGTTACTTAATTTTGTTGTATCGCTTTATATATGAGTTATATTATGCACTTCTTTGTGATTTCAATAGGATCTATATTATTTTAGCATGTTCTTATATTAAGTATATTTCAGTGGGTTGACTAACTCAAAGTATATGGAGCTGAGCCATCTGTATGACAAGTAAAAATATAGAGGATCAAGGTATTTCTACCATCTTAGTTCTTGAAAATTTCCTTGCTAATCGTTATTCTTTTGTTATCAAATTTGTTAGTTTGAACACAAGTTATTTGCTTTTATTGCATACTTTTTGTCTTCAATGTAATGGCAGTTTTATTCGAATGAATAAATTTTGGATCATGGTCTTGTTTAATCATAAAGTAGTTACACATGTATGGATATGGGACACATATACCATGCGATAGGATATGTGAATAAGGAAAATTCTGTAAATTCATGATATTGATACATTGTGGATATGACAATGCAATAACTTGGATTGTATAAATCAATTACTTTCGGAAAAAGTTCTATAAATGAATTGTCAAGAATCTTAATTTTGGCTTTTTTTAAAATAAAAAATGGAATATAAGCACCCATTATCACTAAAAAAGAAGTAATGAGGCATTATGAATGTCGACAAATAATCATGAACTTTTTATATGTTACATAAAAAACAATTGATAAAGGCGAAGAGAATAAAAATGAAGATCAAATACATACTACAACAACACTATGTGTAGTCTGCAAATGATGTCTCTTGCAATCTCATCCCTTCATGAAGTTCCTTGTTTGCAAACTTTGGTTTCCGCATAGAGAAATTATGCTTTCTGATGAAGTTTATTTTTTACAAGTTCAAACATAATTGGGCTCATGAAGAAATATCATTAATTTTAAGCTTGATGTTACCAAGGCACACAAACAGAGGCAAGGAGGCGATTTTCGGCGACAACGGAGGTAATTTCCGGCAGCCAGGTAAACTCGTGAGAGAGAGAGAGAGAAGGGAAGGGAAAAAACAAAAACAAAGAAAAAATTGAGCAAGATTCCAGATCTTGCAAGCCAGAGTTGAAAGAAGTCACCTTCGGGGAAGAATTAGAAGAGGAAAAACAAAAAAAAAAAACCAAAAAACAAAAAGACAGATCTAGTTAAACTTGGAGAAAGGGGAGTGTGTGGGATTGTCTCAGAGATCATCATCGACAAAATCTGGGGTTGCCAAAACCGAAATTACCTCTGTCGAGGGAGGCCATTGCAGAGATTACAGCCAGCCAGAGTTGAAATGGACTCAATGAAGCGTAGGGTAATAACCATTTTTGGTCTTAACAGGAGCTCTAGGGAGGCCTCTAGCTCCAAAAGGAGCGAGGAGGAAGGAAGAAACCCAAGGAACAGAGGTTGGCCATATGCGGAGGTGGTTCGGAGCCTGCCTACTCAACTCACCACAACCTCGAAAGCTAAGGGCAAGGAAATGCGAAAACAAAATATTAGAGGGAAGCCATCCTCATCATCTGTCCACCACTACAAGACACCTGAAAAGAAAAAGTTCACTATTAGTCAGTTAAGGTAGGCGGCGGTGATAGAGCCTAGAGTGCTTAAGCCTACTCGTTTTGGCATGAAACCTGACAAGGAGGGGTGGATTGAGGCTAGATCACGATCGGCTGGGAAGGAGAGAGAGGTGATTGCGGAGTATGTTAACAAAAAATAAGAAAAAAACTAAATTGTAGCGGAGAAATGCTATGGTTGTGGATAAGAAGGGCATTTCATAGCAAATTGCCCGGTAGTAATCTGCTTCTGCTGTAATGGTGAGGGACATAGTGCACCGGAATGCCCATAGAACCCAAAATCACAGACAATACCACTGGTCAAATGGGATCCGGCTAAAAGGTCGAGAACGGAGCCTCAAAAAATAGTTAACAAACAGCCAATACCAGCAAAAAATAACACAAAACTTGTGGTAGGAACGGGATTGTGGAAGCAGAACAATGCTCCGGTGAGACAAAACAACAGGCTTTGTCGGGCAAAATGAAAAAGCAAAGGTGTCAACGATCAGGCTGAAGGAGGAAGACGACAAAAATTCGAGTTACATCCCATACACAGAAAATATGGTAGAGGAGCTGAAGAAAGAAAATATGGTAGAGGAGTTGAAGAATCTGGAAAAAAGTTTGGGAGTCATTACTCTCGCGCATGAGGAGACCGACATCGAAGAGGCATTAAAGACACTAAGGGCAATATTCTAAAATGCGTTTTCAGCATGCGTGCGGTCCAGGACCGCATAACGCATAATCGGATTACATGCCGATTCTGCGGATTACGAGGAATTATGCGGAATATTAATATTTTAATATATATTAATATAATAATTATAAAAAATGGATATATTAAGTGCTATAAAACTCTCAAAAATTATAAATAATAACCTTAAGCATGTAAAATGAATATAAATTGGCTCTACATAAGAAATTAAAATGATATAAAGACTTATCTCTTAACTCCCAATGTAAAAGAAAGAACGACGTATGTATGTATGGATAAAAAACGTCGCTCACCTGCAAATCGTAAAGAAAAATTGAATGAGGATAAATATATATGATATATAAGAAAGTTTTAACACATATAAATGAACAATGCATGTATAGATAAATATATGACAATAATCCACATATTGCTAATACATGTTTGTATCAACTACATAAGTAATTAGTTTTACATGTTCAAAAAATAATATAAGTTTATGTCAAACATAGTTCATCCCACTCAACAAATTCTCTACTCATCCTCATTGTCATCTTTATATTAAACATTGTTTTCCAACTCCTTGGAGCTATCATCATAATCTTCATTCGCATCATCGCCCTCTTCTTTTAAAACAGCTCTATCTTGATCATGTTTAGGAAGATCTTCAACAACTGCACTGGATGAACCCTTTTGTGTGCTCCTTCCCGCTGCAACTCTCCTTCTTAGTATCTTTTTGCTCTTCCTGAGTCTATCTTCGTTAGCTCCACTCGCCGCAGCAACAAGATCCCATGTCAAGTCGGAACCAGGGAAGGTCTCATCTTCGTCATCGTTCTCTCTTTCT
The DNA here is from genome assembly GCA_036321105.1 of Dracaena cambodiana. Classification (NCBI taxonomy): domain Eukaryota; kingdom Viridiplantae; phylum Streptophyta; class Magnoliopsida; order Asparagales; family Asparagaceae; genus Dracaena; species Dracaena cambodiana. The sequence continues at coordinate 17,551,244 of JAYEPQ010000004.1, read as the reverse complement.
CTAACAAATTCATCTTTCCAGTGCAAAGTTCTGGAATTATCTGCAGCAATCAGCACATTTTTACTATCTTCATCCTTTTTCGCATTCCTTTTCTGTGCCTTTTTTTGTTAAACTGAACGAAAACGAGATCATTCAACATTTTAGCATCCAGTCTGTTCCTTTTCTTGGTATGTATCTATAAATTTATATATAATTTTGCACAAGAGAAAAGAGAAGATTAGAGTGTAAACTCTGAAAATAATGTAATTGAAAATTATAAAATATATAATCATTTTAGTAGTATTTAGTATTTATCCCTTCAAATACACTGAAATTTCTCTCGCACCCTGAAGAGTTACTTGTCAAGTTTATGATCTTAATTACCATTTGTCGAAGATTTGGTGCCTCTCCTCTATAAAAATTCCACCAACGAGCTATTAAAGCAACATATAACAATATGTTAATAATTAGAAATAATAGAATTTAGTATTCAATTCTTTTAAATTTCACGTATAAAGGTTACCTAGATCGAAATTATCTGTGCCATTAAATCTCAATCGGTACCTTTCCGCCATACCACTCCCCATAAGTCCCCCCTTATTCATGTAGATGAGAAATTCATGCGAGCCAATCTGTTCTTGGATGTCATGTTCAGGATAAAATCTGCATATGCATATGCAATGCATGACTGCATTTTTTACTAGTGTGTTGTCTTGGACTGTCTTATCTCTAAAATAATAACAGGGATTAAAATAATATGCTGTCAAATGCAATATGCTATCAAGTCTGCCCTTGGATTCTTTCTCAATTATATTAATAACTGGTCTAAATGTAGACTCTTTTCGATTGCAAGTAGTTTTCATCTCGTCTTTTGCATCTTCCAGCATTCCATAGATAAAATCCATTAAACCCTACCATCAACATCTACAATTCTCAACAATTTAAACAAATGAGTGTATACCTTCAGAATCTCTTTAATGTCTTTCCAAAAGGAGTCATAATATATTGTGACTTTAGTTGACTTGCCCTTCTCTGTTTTGGACCATCTGTTATCCCACTTGTCTAAAGATACCATATAGCTAACTGTGATTTTTTATCCACAAGGCAGCTCAAGCTGAGGAAGGTGGTGGCAAATCTGGTAATTCCTGGACGAACAAGCTCCCTCCTGTTTGTAAATAGCGCATCAAAGCTAGAGTACTGTGATACGCATAGAGGAAAACTGTCATTGATCTTGCCTTCTCAATCACCGCTTTGTATTTTGGTATCTTACCAATATCCTCTAACATGAGATCTATAGTGTGGGCTGCACAATTGGTCCAAAATATATTAGGCCTCCTTTCCTTCAACATATTTTTTGCTGCCATATTGGATGGATGGTTATCAGTAACCACTTGCAGCACACGCTTCTCACCCACTTGCTTAATACAGTTTTCCACCCAATTCAATATATATTCGCCAGTGTGTACATTGGCCGAGTTCTCAATAGACTTAATGAAACTTGTGCCTTCCTTGCAATTGACACATAAATTCATAATACTTCTATACTTTCTGTCGGTCCATCCGTCAGTCAAAATACTGCAACCACATTCATTCAACGCTTCATTTGACTTTTCTAAGCTGTCTTTAAATTTTTTGTATGCCTTATTAAATAGAGGCACTCTCAATTAATATTGGCTGGCCCCTTATACCCTGGACCGTGCTTACCGACAGCCTCACAAAACAAATTGAACTCCTCACAGTCAAAAGTATTAAAAGGTATACCTTTGGCATATGCCCACATCGCTGCGTAATCATGCGCCAACTCCTTCCACTTTCTTTTCTCGCTTTTATTGATAACTGTCTGTTTCCATTTACCTTCGTCCACCAATCTTTTCAGCGGGTCACTAACACGGGGCCTATGATCTCCAGGGAGTTCGGGTTATGCTTTCTCTCTTTCTACTGATATCTACATCTCTTCGCGGAGCTCATAATCAGCTTTCCGCTTGTCAACTTTTTTCTTCTTGATTCCCTCCAAGTTCTCTCTGCATATGCGCCTCTCTTCATATGTGGCAAACACACATGCTAACACTTCTTCTCCAACTCCTGCAATATGTTGCTTCAATCTCTTTATTCCCCTTTTCACAATCTTATTTAATTTGATGCATTATATATCATTATAGGATCCTCTTTTTATTAGCCTTTCATAATTCCACTCAATGTCATTTGATCCTGGTGGTTTCAATGGAATTTGACTATTTTCCTCACTCGATGGATTTGGCCGTCCACAACTACTTGAATTAGAGGCCATTGATGATGACATACAAATAAACTTATACGCCTCAAAAAAATTCCTACATCACCATTGAGAAAAACAATTATTTCTCACTCAGAAACATAATTCATACAATTAACAAATCGCCAAATAATTCAAATAAACTTAAATTCTACTACATATATGTAAAAATAATTTTATAAGTTTGTTCGTTTTGATTATAAAATGTATCATTTTGATTCTATTTTGGCTAGTAACCAATATAATATAACCTTTATTTGATTTTCTACTACAGATACTTGTTTTGAGTTCAATAATTGCATTAAAATAGAAGTCAAATGGAAGTTTGTATTCAAATATGTAATCTTATGAATTGGTCTTCAACAACTCTGTGAGGAAGGGGTGAGGAGCAGATGTTACTTCGAAGGGGATTTGCTGCTAATGTTTTGTGGCAGGGCCTCAAAAGATACTTGTTTTGAACTTTAATAATTGCATTAAAATGGAAGTCAAATGGAAGTCTGTATTCAAATGTGTACTCTTGTGAATTGCTGCTAATTTTTTGTCCTCAATCTTTCCACTTTTTGTGGATATAATGATACTATCGGAATCTGCTCCTTATAAGAAACTGGTTCAAGCTGCAGAAAAATCCAGAGCAAAATCCAGAGCAGAAAAATCTGGTTCAATGTTTGCTGATAAGTTCAATCTGAATGTTTTTTAACAATTCTGAGCAAAATCCAGCATTTGCTGCAAAAACTGCAGCAAAATTTCGCAACAAATAAAACCCTAGCCCTAATTTTTCCAGCAAAATCCAGCACTTGCTGCAAATCTGCAGCAAAATTTCGCAACAAATACCATGTCTCAACTCTCAAGACTCTCAACTCAATTTTCACAAATAAAATCCTAACCCTAATTTTTCCAAATATTTTCTTTCACCAAAAAATTCAAACCCCAAAGTCAACTCAGTTTACTCAAAATAATCATCCAAAATATTCAAGAGGAATAATACCCAAAAAAACATCAAAAGTTCAAAATCCTAAAAAGATCCAAAATCCTAACTGGGAAAAAAAATACCTGCTCAGCGTCGCCGGAGAGCTTGCTTTGAGAACCGCAACTGCCGGAAGAGATGTCGTTGGGTCGCTGGTGAGATCGTAGAGGGGAAAGGATGGGCGAATGGAGAGTTAGGGTTTTTTCTTTTTTTCCGCTGGTTTTGGGACTCGACAGCTCGGGAGATTGGGAGCAACGAAAGTCACGAGCTGAAGAAGGGAAATAATTTAAGTAGATGGGTTGCGGGTACGGGTCGGGTTTTCGGGCCAATTTTGACATTCAAAACCCGATTACCCTTGTAATCGCATAATCGTTATGCGGATTATGCGCCCGCATATTCTGCATAAATAATTATGCGGTCGTATAATCGGTTGACCGCATAAATTACCGCATTCTCTCTTCTGAACGTTTTGGGAGCGAAAATGCCTATGCCGCATTGGGCGTTTTTTAGAACACTGACTAAGGGAGATGTTGGTAACATTTAAGAGGAAGAAATAGGATCCTCTACAAATAGCCACTAGAGAGTTCGTTATTGAACTGCCAAACAAGAATTCCCTTGACTATCTTATCTCAAAGTCTCAGTGGAGATGCAGAGAAGGGAAATCATACTTTGGGTCACTCGCTGGACGGGGGAGGAGGGTCCGAGAGTTCATCGTTTCCCAAGACTTATATGCCTTGTAGTAGAAGGTCTACCATGGTTCGCATGGGAGAGAGAGGTCTTAATAGCCGTCACCAATAGTATCGGACCACATGTGTAGCTCTTGGAGGTGGACCCAAGAACAGCACAGAGGACGGATCACAGGGCGGCAATAGTTAGGGTTGGGTGCCAAAGAGAGGATGACACCCAAAAACCTACAAATAGTACTGAGAACGTATGAGACCAACTCAATATCACCATTTTAGCAAGAGTTTCTTATGATGGGTTGATGTATTATGATATGGAGGCAAAAGAAAAACGAGACAAGATGGAGGAGTCGAGGTATAGGTGGGAGAGCAAGAATAGAAAAGGGGAAAAAGATCGAAAGCAAAAATTAGAGAAGAGTCGGCAAAGATGCTCGCTAAAAGAAGAGAAGAACTGGAGGAGGAGAGAAATCTGGTGATGGCAGTGATTGAGAAGGCAAAAAATAATAAAAAATTCTCACTTGAGAGACCACTGGAAATCGGTTTGTTGATGACTCATCGGAGAAGGATTGACAGAAAACGAATGGGTACAGAGAGCCTCCAAAAACATTGCCAGAGAGGATAAGGACATGACATGCTAGGACATGAGGGATAAAGGAAAGGCAGTGCAAGAGGAGAGAGGAGAAAGGATAGGGAATTACCTTAGTTACAAAAGGAAGGACACCCGTGTCATTCTCGCAAAAATGAAGACGAAGGCGTAGAGCCATTAAGAGAGTTGATAGAGACTGAAGAGTTGCCGCCGCAGCATCCAATAAGAGATCAAGGTTGGCGGTTGAGGATGGGGAAGTTGCACTTGACAAGACTAAAACAACACTCGAGGAGATAGAGGGGCTTGGGGAGGAGAGGAAATTAAATGAGGGAGCGGGGGACATTAATGCGGAGGATAGGGGAGAGAAGTCATGAGGGACCCACTCAATGTGGGGAGCAGGGTTTGAAGACGGATGGCTCGGGGAAAAACCGGAAGAAGGTTAGTGAGGAAAATATAGGGGACAATTCAAATGATAGGAGAGGATTATATAATAAAGGAGGATAGGGGGTTCACCAATTAGGAGATTATGGAGGAGGAAGAAGAGAATGGTAGTCCACTTGTGAAGGAGCTACCTGATAGCCAAAAAATCAAACAATGAAGGAAACTGGGAAAATTTGATTGGAGGAATTCAACAAGATATGGTGCAAAGGGCATTGGATAGGGCAATAGAGAAGGTTGTACATGATAAATTAGATACTCTACTGACAAAAAAACAAAAAGGAGGATCAGGACGGTGAACATAAGATGTAAAGGGGGGAGTTCTGGTACGAAGAGATAGATAGTGGAACCTATTGGAATATCAGCCTTAGACTCGATCTCTGAAAGAGAGTCAGAGTCTAGAAAGGAGGAGATGGTCAAGGAGAAGGAAGACACTGAGGAGGCTGCCAGTCAGATGTAGATAATACAGGACAAAGAGGATAAGGAGCCACTAAACAAAGGCACTCCCAACAGAGGAAGCAAAAGACTGCTAGTACAAAGGGGAGGTAGGGAGGCAGAAATAGGGGAGACGGCTTCGATGACATCCAAAAGAAAAGCAAAACTAACAGTCGGTATCTTAGGCGTGTTCCCAACTTTTAATTTAATGTCTGATTCGTTACTATTACAATTAGCTTCAATTTGCAAAATAGATATGGGAAAAACGTTGGATAGAAGCAAGACATTAAATTTCTATAAAAAGTTTGGGAGAAAAGAGAGTGGACTAAATTAGAAGTATGGTAGGAGTGGAGAAACCTAATTAAATTAATAATGAAGTACATTTTTCGAAATATCAGGAATTTAGGGAGTGGGATCAAAAGAAGAGTAGTGAGGGAGGTATGTGTGGCTCATCGTCCTGATATCCTATTTCTTAGTGAAACAAAAATAGAAGAATCTAATCAATTGACATTAAGACAGATAGGATCAAGAAAGATAAATATGTGGATTGTTAAGAACGGAACTGGAGCATCGGGAGGGATAATAATGGTATATAATACAGAAATATATGAATTAATAGAAACATGGGAGGGAGATTATTCATTAATTTTGTGTCTTAAATAGAAAAAAGAGTGGGAATATATGATCACTACAGTATATGACCAAATAATAGAAATCTTAAACTAGATTTTTGGAGAGAATTAAGAGACATACAGGAAAAGTGGAATCGACTATGGATAGTGGAGGACGACTTCCACGTTGTTAGATTTCGGGATGAAAGGAAAGGAGGAGATAGGAATCAAGAAGATCGAGAAAAATCTAATGAGATGATCGATAAACGTCAGCTATTGGAGTTACAAATTACTGAGAGAAAATATACATGGTCCAGTTTTAGAGAGAATCCTAGTTTAGCGAAACTGAATAGAATATTGGTATTACCAGAGTGGGATACCAGGTTCCCTTCGGCATCGATAGGGACTTGCTACAAAATGATCTCTAATCATGTCTCTCTGAAATTAAATTTGGGATGTTATGAGAATATATTTGAAAGATTATTCAAATTTGAGAAGATGTGGCTAGAGGCGAGAGATCTGGAGGAGGTTATTAAAAAAAGTTGGGCAGATCCTACAGGTGCAATCGATGCCACCGACAACTTCTCCAAGAAGATAAATAGGTTGAGGAAAACATTGAAGAGGTGGGAAGGGAGTCATTTGGATCTCTAAAGATCAAGAAGGAGAGATAAACAAATAGTTGTGCTAAAAATAAAAGAGGAGTTGGAACTACTAAGTTTGGAGGAGAGGGATCTATTAAGGAATAGGAGGAAGGAGCTAAATGAAATATTAAATAGAGAGGAGATAATGTGGAGATAGAGGGCGAGAGTAAAATGGATAAAAGGAGATCAGAATACAACGTACTTCCATAAAATTGCTAATAATAGGAAGAGACATAACCAGATAAAGTCAATGAAAGTAGATTTGGTGGAAGTAACAGAGCAAAAGATTATACAAGATCATATAGACAATCATTTTAAAACTATACTAGGTAGTCGAGGGAAGCATGAAATTAAATTAAAGGAGGATTTCTGGGAGGAGTGGAGTACAACATTGGAGCTAGAAGGAGAGATAAGTGAGAAAGAAGTGAGAGAAGCGATAAAAGGGCTAGCTCAGGAAAAAGCACCGGGACGTGATGGCTTTCCTTTGTTTTTCTACACAAGATTTTGGAGTACAGTTAGAGAGGATTGTATGAAAATAATTTCAGAGTTTAATCAGGGAGTGACAATTGGAAATGTTTGATGGAGGTACTTGAAGTGCCTATGTGGAAGGCATAGATAGAAAACTAGCTAAATTTGGCTGATATATGATGGAGATATCGGAAAGGAAATTAAATGCAGAAGAGGACTAAGACAAGGAGATCCGTTATCACCTCTAATGTTCACATTGGTGGTTGATGGCCTAAATAAGTTAATTCAAAGAGCAAGGGACGCCAAGTTAATTGGAGGTTTACTCTCCAGCAAAAAGTTGTTTATTACCAATTTGCAATATGCAGACGACACGATTTTATTTGGACAAATAAATATCAAGGAGGCGATAGTCTGGAAGTGGATCCTACATACATTCGAGTTATGGTCAGGCTTGAAAATCTATTATAAGAAAAGCCAGATTGTTTTTATGGGAGAAAGGGATATTGAGAATGTGATAATTGAAAAAAATATTTGGATGTCCGAGGACTTAGTTTCCTATCAAATACTTAGGGGTGCCATTGAGAGACAGGAAGCTCCTAAAGGAGGATTGGATTGGTATTATAGAGAAAATACAAAAAAGACTGGAAGGGTGGCAAAGTCGTTTTTTGTTTTTAGGAGGCTGGATAGTGCTGATTAATTCAGTGTTATCGGCAACTCTATTATACCAGTTATCAGTGTATAGAGCGCTTGGGTGTGAAAGAAAATAGATAAACTCCGTAGAGATTTTCTGTGGTGTGGAGCCAGATAGGAACGAAGAGTTTGTAATTTGGTTAAGTGGTGTAAGGTGTGCTATAGCAAAGAACAAGGGGGGCTAGGGATTATATAGATAAAACATATGAACACAACGCTTCTTTTGAAATGGTGGTGGAAGATAGTGCATTCACTAGACAAGGAAATAGCTAGGATCCTTGAAGGAAAATACGGGAGCAGACAGCAATGCTGTGAGATGGAACAAGAAAGAAGGTGAATATCTCGCAATTTTGGAGAGAGATTCAGGAAATAAAAGAGATCTTTACAGTGAGTAACTTATATAGGCTGGGGAATGGGAAGAGCATAAGGTTTTGGAAGGACAAGTAGATAATTAAAATTTGTGGCACCGAAGTTATTTGAATTATCCAATTGAAAAGAAAGCTCGGTGAAGGATCATTTTAGAAGAGGAGCATATAGGATTGGGAGCATAAATAATGGGGACTATAGAATGCAAGAACATAAAAGAATGCTATTAAGAAGTTTGGGGGAGATAGTACCTGTTATGGAACAATAATGGAAAATATGCGGTGAATTCATGTTATAAAATCATAACTTATAGAGAAGTTAGAGACAAGATGGCAATGACAATTTGGGAATTAAAGATACCAAATAAAATTCAGGATTCCTATCGCTAATACAAAATAATTCAATTTTGACATGGGATAATCTTCAAAGACGGGGATGGATGGGCCTGGGATGTGTTTATTGTGTCAAAGGGAGAGCGAAAACATAAGTCATATCTTTATAGACTATGCTCACACCAAAAGATTGTGGACATTGATAATAGAAAGATATAGATCATATGAATGGGGAAGCGAGAGCGAGGAATTAAATAAGAGATGGGAACAATGCAAAAATGAGGGCTAGGGATAATAATAGCAGCATTAATATAGCATGTGTGGCTCGAAAGGAATAATCACATTTTCTCATCAAAATATACATCTATATCTTGCACATTTTTCTCGTATTAATAACTCTATTGACTTATGGACATGGCAAGACCAAGGATCTCAGGACTAAACTTCGAGCACTAGGCAACAAAGAAGAGATCCGAGAAGAAGACTTGATCTAATTAGCTTGGTTGCAGAAGAGGATGAAGACATATGCGGATAGGGAGCAAGGAGCAGGAAGGGAAGGAGACCATTGAGGAGATCGAGGGAGGCAATCTTGTAATAATATAGTATATAATTTTAAGTAGAGACATATAATATGGCCTTGCGTTGAGGGCCTTCTTAAACTATATATTATGTATTAGCACGTTTTGTTAAAAGCTATTTAATGGAACACAGGGAGATAGACCCACCACATTTGCTAAAAAAAGCATAATTGGGCTTAGATAATTCATTATATTGATTACTTGGTCCCCTTATTTTAGTTTTAGCATTCACAGCAAAGACATCCCATAAATTCAGTGTGGCACAACTGATAACATCTCGTGTTCTTACTTTTTTGTAACTTTGATGATTGTACTTGTGTTAATTATTTTGCTGGACTATCCTGATGCCAGAATTTTAGGCCTGTTTCTGTGTATTCTCTTTACTCAAGTGTACTTTATGTAACAAAGGTTGAGCAAAGGTGGCATCCTTGTAGATGGCATCAAATGGAGCTTGCATTTTAGCTCTGGAGAACACCATCTCCTTTTAACAAGACACTAGAACAGTTCAATTGGTGTTCACAATCAAAGAGGTTCTAACCATGGTTTAAATACCTAAGAATAGGTATCAGTATAAGCCTATGATTTTGGTATCAGGGCTCAGCAATATAAGGAATGTTGTATCAGCAAAAATATTTGGCATTGTATGTATCGGCATTATAAGGTTTATATCATATTGGATACTGAGAAATCGAATACAATATGTGTAATATGTATCAATATCAGGATGATATTTAAATACTTGGTTTAAATGTCTGAATTTGTGGTGGCCTAACAAGTAATTTCTCAATTACAATTGGATTGTATCAAGGATCTATTTTATTGAGTCAATTCTTATCTGCATAGTGATGGATAAGTTTGCTAGAGGTATTCAGGAATATGGCAAACAATAGAGATATTCAGGATGGGTCCAGACTATGGCAGAACACAGTGTTTTGGATCCTGACTACGAGCACAAGAATCTATCTGTATTGAGCTTACATGAGTAATATTTTTATAATTTTAATAAATTTATGTATTTCTCTATACTTTACTTTTGAGGGCATATTTTAGTAATATACACAAATTATAATCATGTGATATTTATTTAATTAATCTAACCTGATTTGGTGTCAGCTGATCAGTTTAGCGCATAGCGGTACCTAGCTGCTATGCTATGCTTTCTGCTATTTGGAACACTGGTTTTTCGTACTAAGGCCAAATATAGATGTACGTAGAAAGCTTAAATAAAGGCTTATGGCTGAGGAATAGAGTGTATTTTAAAGCTTTTATATGGCATATATAAATGATAATTATTAGATATGACGAATATTTATTCAGAATCCCAACTTTCAACAGTATCTGCTTATACTGCTAATAAAATTATGTGTTTGAAATTAGCATTCAATCAAATACAAAATGAGAAATAAATTATTTTTCTGGTTTATATTGGGATATGCGGAAATGACAAGAATGAATAGTAAAATTGCTATATACAGGATATAAATGTTCGAAAATCCACATCGCAGAAATTATTATTCAACCATTTGTCTTCCAAACAAATCTTGGTATTTTTCAGTTATGCTGATAAATAATACATTCTGGCTTGTTGTATGCTGCAATTTTTTAACAGATTGTATTTTCGTCTTTCCCTAGGTAAGAATCAACTCTGGCTTCATGAGACCTCAAAGTTGCATGGTTGATAGCTAGTATTGGGTTGCACCAAATTTAGAGGCATTCATAGATAAGACAGTAGTATTGTCATGGAAGCAGAAGCTCAGAGTAGAGAACACAGACAGAAATGGAAGAAGGTAGCTTATGGAGGAATGCAGCCAGGGTATGATGACAACTATACTGATGACTCCTTCCTTGAAGCCATGGTGATGAATGCTAATGTTGTAAAGAGAGATTTGCTCAAAGTGATGCTAGATTCCATATCTATATCTCAGTATCTCTGCATAGTGGCTCTTGTGGTCATAGTCTGGACCCAAACACTGTGTTCTGCCATTGATGAGACTACTCTCCTATTGCTGGATGGCATCCTTCTATTCTTAGGCTTCTCTGTAATCCTGCTAACTACAAGCCAGGTCTCTGTTCAGCTTCTTTCTCATTACCTGCTCAAAGTATCCTTCTTCATCAGCGGGTTGTATATCTTAGCCCCGATTTATTATACTCTCACCAGGTCCATCAGTTCGGATTCTATATGGGCTCTATCTGTGTCACTTCTTATTGTCCACCTCTTCTTGCATGACTATTCTGGTTGCACTATTAGACCACCAGGGTCTCATAACAACCCAAGTCTGGTCAGTAACATCTCTTTGAATGCTTCAATTGTGTCCTCAGTTCTTGTGGCCTCACGCTTGCCATCTAGGCTTCATCTCTTTGTGGTAATGCTCTTCTCTTTGGAGATTTTTCTTTTTGCACCGCTAGTTGCTTTCTGTATTAAGAAGTATTCTTTTCGATTGCATCTGTGCTTCTCATTCCTGGTGATGGCTCTGACCTTGAGTGCCATATACACGATGCATAAAGTGCTCTTTGTTCTCTTGTTTGGTCTTTTAATTTTCGTTTCTGTTGTTTGCCCATACTGGCTCATAAGAATACAGGAGTACAAATTTGAGATAAATGGTCCATGGGATGAAGCTAAACTCTGTTTTGATATAACGGAGTAAGCATTTGTTCTCTTAGCTACATACTTTTTTTTTATTATGAAAGATGAATTGAGCTGTTGTAATTAAAGGATCAATTGACAACATTTAATTCTCGTTAGATGCAAATATTTGATTATTTAATTGGAAAAGTTCATGATTGTTTACACTTGATTCTCAACACTAGTTATTATAATATGCTGTCTCTTCAAATAATAGCAGATGGTCAACTGGGTTCTTTCTCCCTCATATCCAGAGCTTATGAAGCGTTAGATTCATCCAGGTGAGCTTCAAATGCTCATTGCAGGTGAATGTCATGGGCTTCTTACAATTCTGCACATGGTCAAGTATTTGTCCAAATGACATAGCATAATAGAACCTTCTGGTGTTTAAATATTGGAATTTTGCTCATATTTATAAAGTATGTTTGTGTTTGGTTTAAGGTGTGATTGCTGCCCAACTGAATCAGTGGGAAAATCGAAAACCTATTCCTTTTTTTTCTAGGAAAGAATTCTTGATTAGTTTGCCCTGTAGCTGATCATAAAATCATCTGAACAAGGCATAAATCATCTGAACAAGGCATGTCTTAGGTTTTGCGTGCAGCATCTGTCATGTTACCATTCGATCTTTTCCATTTGTATTATTATTATTTTGTTCGGTAGAGCAGATCATCTAATGTACTTTCAGACAGATGTTGTAAATACTTCTATACTTGAAGGCCATCTGATAACTATAGCCATTGTTAAAAAAAAAGTCTCATAATTTGTACTGTGTTTGTTGATTTTTATTTCCATTATTTGCTTCTGCTATGTTATAATGGTACAGAATACAATTTTGAAATTAATTGCTCTTGGGTGCTAAACTCTGTGTCAACATACCAGGTTAAGCATTTCTTTGCTTAACTAATTTCTGTTCTAATTATGTGAGCCAAAGTTTAGCCTTGTAATCTATGTCTCACAGACAAAGAAATGCTGACACGTACAGTGCAAGTACTTGCTGCAGAATTTTAACATATATATAATACGTGTCTCATAAGTGTATAAACATGCAGACTAGTGTGCCCAATGCAGCCTCACATGACACACATTTGTGATGGAAGTATTTCTACTATGTAGTTGCAACCTTAAGAAAGAATGAATGTTCAAAACTATTGTATTTTTAGAAAGTTTCTTGAACTTGTAAATATATTAATATTATTTTCCATGCAATCTTTAATATTCTCTCTTCGTTAAATGGCAAAAAGCAACTAGGTTCTTCTCTTCAGACCACTCAGAAGGATGATATTCTTCTAAAGTGTGACTACACAGATGATTGCAAGAGATGAATCCCTTTAGCTTCGTATATTTCTTTAGTCAGGTGGTCCGGTATTCACCCTAAGACTCTTCTTGTTGGTATTTTATTTTTCAATAATGACTTATATAAATAATATTACTGTTGGTGTTAGTTTACCGGGCTGTTTCTCCTCTTTGGAATCTTGTTTGGCCAAGGAGCAGAATCTTGTTCTTTTTTGCTGAGCATTCTTGATTGTTTTGCTCCATGGTGGTACATTAAATAGGATCAGACATGTTTTAGTATAGCAGTTGTGATATTGCTTGCTTTATTTTTCTCATAGTATGTACTTCATGATGTTCCAAAGCTGCTCTTTGAGATTAACTAAGATCTGTGTAGACAGGTATTTCTAAAATTAACGTTACTCTGAACATGTGACTCACACTTCTTAACCTTTCCCATAAATTTATAACATTTTTTAAGTTAAGACATTTCCTTGACACTTTTTTGACACATGCACATTTCTTTTTTTTTATTTACTTTACATGTTGAGTCAAATGTCTAGTTTTTTTTTTTACATTGAGTGCTCGAAGCTATTCACTATAGTGAGACAACTTTATCCTAGCGGATAAAAATAGCAATCATCTCATCTAGATTATGCATTTAAAATTATAGTTTCTGATGCCATTCCCCCTTTTTTGTGTGCATATGTATAGCTATATTCCTGAGCCCTACATTTTACAAATTTGTATGTCCGTATCTGTGTCTATACCCATACACATATCCATATTCGTATCCATGTCTGCTTCATAGGCATACACTGAAAGGAAGAGATCTAATGAAGTATGAACTAAATGTCTCGTTCTAGTTTGATTTTGTTTGATTATGGCTTCCAATTTTTAAATATCGGCCGCAGTATCGATATTGCGTTTATAAATACAAAATACAACGATATATGGAGTTTCAAAGTGTATTGTTTTTAGAAATATTGCGCTGCAATATCGGGTCCAAGTCGATATATTGGATCCTAAATTGCGGTCAATTTTTTGATTCAGTTTTTGCATTGGGTCAAAATTTATTTCATATTTTGAAACTTGCCTAGAATTCCATATATTTTGCTTCATGTTATTGCATTTGTTTTGATTTTTTCTCACAGTTTTTTGCTTCAATTTTGGTTATTTTTTCCTCACTATTTTTTGCTTCGGTTTTGATTTTTTTTTTTCCTCAGTGGCTTTTGCTTTAATTTTGATTTTTTTACTGGTTTTTCTTTAATTTTGATTTTTTTTTCTCATTGTTTTTGTAATCTATGTACTGTATGTCATATATAGATAAAAATAGATGAAATTTCATTTTAGACCCTTTGCTTTAGTTTTTGCTTAGTAATTGTTTTACTTTTATTGGAAAGGAAACTATCAACCATGTAATCACACTTCCCTTTGTCTATTATCTATTTTATATTGTCGTAGATATATAATGTAAATCTTAATTTTATATTGGAAAGAAAACTATAAGATGCTTTATGTAGTTTTTTATGATGTATGCATGAATTAGCTTATTCATATTTATTTTGTATGATATATGCATGTATACTTACATTCCGACATTGGCACCCAATATTTGAAAAATACCCTGATATTTCCCCGATAACATTAGTCACTATAAAATTTTTCAATCCAATATATCCGTAATAGCTGATATTTAAAACCTTCATTGCTTCCATACATTGCTTCTTCAGCTTCATTCACAACATTAGATTCCCTCAAAGGCTACCTTGTTCCTGATGAGACCATAGCATCTAAGTAAGCACCGCAATTATCAACAAGTGTCTTCTGAAACCAACTTCCTTTGTTAATGTTTACACAGTATGGATTCGAAGTCCTTTAAGTTCCTCTAACATAGGAATCACTGAGTCATGCATGCGAAATTCTGGTTAGGAAGTTTGGTGACCACTACCAATTATCATGCTTGGATTCGAGCCCCATTTCCATCAACTATGAGAATATGACAACTTTTGCAAGTCCAAAGTACACAAAAAAGTTGGGCATCATTTTCCCTCAACACTAACTGCAATCTTCTGATTTACCTTTGTCATTTGTTCTGTTATGCCAAGGAAATTGAAGTTAACTGGAAATTCATTCTGATTAATGCAGCCCAGATTGATCAAATACAGACCCTACACTCACATAGTAAATTACCCCCAAAAATAACATCTTGCACAAGGTTTGTAGATGATCTCCAAAATTATTTTTTGGTGCTCACAAAAATTGAAGTGGAAATATTCAAAGTGATGGAATAAGGAAAATAAGAAAAGATGATAACTTTCTTTCATGGTCTCGTAAGAGATGGAAGAAAATGTTGTTCACTTCTGTCATTGCGGAGTCATCATTGCATCGATCTTTAGCTTTCCATTTTTAGCTTTCCATTTTCGATACAAGTAGTCACAGGAAAAGAGGTAGAAAATGATGGTTCATATTTCACGCCTGAGTCATCTCCTTATTTGAGAGTCTCTTTTCATTACAAAACACGGGGAAAATGATCACAACTTTCTTTATGAAATCCATGCATAACCAAAGAAAACTTTATGGTAATGTGAAAATGATTTAGGAAGTTCATGTTGTCTCACTAGTGGGATTTGATCCCTCTACCGACTGTTCCTTGCATTCTTCTTGTCACGCCCCGTTCTTGATATACGGTATATGAGCACGTGTAATAGATACCAGCAACACATTCAGTTTGAATATACTAAAGGTTCAATAAATTTGCCATAATAATACTCAGTAATTACGATAGAAAATTCAACAAAAGTTTGACTTTTCACTTATTGGAACAAAATTTAGATACAGTTGAAACAAAATACAATAAAACTAAATAAAAGGAAGCAGGAAGTCTCTAATTTTTTATTGGGTTTTAACCTGATCTTTAAAGTACACCAGATTCTGTATCAGGTTTGGTGTGTCCATCGGTAAGTCTGAGCATGCACACCTAGATCGTCAGATTGTGATCAAAACAAAATATGCAAAAAGAATATAAAATATAACAGTTATATTCAAATATAATAATAACATAAGTTTTAGAAAATATGTAATGAGATGTCTGTAATAATAATGTCAAATGATTTATGTTATCTTAATATCATTTTAGTGAAGTCAACTTTATGACATGTGTATTTTTGTCTAAGATGTCATGTAATTGGAAAAACTAAGTGACGGGATACCATTATTTTGATTGTCTCTTGTACAGACCCAGAAAATGATCACATGAATTGTCTGGTGCTGAGTCAGACCTGTCGTCAGGCAAACATGAATAATAGTAAGGTATGATCTAGCAAATCATCACGCACTCATGGTGTGTGAATTATTTAGTTGCACAACTTAACATGTTACAACTGAAACATAGTATATTTTCATCTTTTAGTTTTTTTCTAATCCAGTATCATTCAATATAGTTCATGTAGGTCTAAATTCTGATTCTAATAACTTGTATATGGATCATATTAGGTACAATATTTCAATTCAAGTACATTAGTTTGTTGACAATATGATTCAAACATGTTCGATTCATACTTTATTAAATAAATCACAATTGGCTATATCAAAGATTTACTGATTTGAGACATTATAAAGATATCGGCCAGGCAAGTGTATGAATGCTGGAAGGTTTTCTATGCGATGCACGTTCTTTAATTAGAGAACCAGTATAAAGACCACTTTTCTAGACACCGATACAAAATGATATCATAAACAATATTTTTCTACGATTATAGCTTTTATTTGATTTATCAAATATTTTATATTTCAGTTGTTCTAAAATCTAACTATGTGATTTAACATATTTAATGACAGAATCATAAGTGATTAATCAATTCTAAAACAATTTATACAAAATAAACAATGTAATTTGAACAACAAATATATAAAATAGCATGATTAGTGAGTCCAAAAATGAACTCACCTCGATTCGCGAAGGTTTTATCTACCAATTAGCAATCACACGAAGTAATTTACACCTAGAATTATAATATATTTGTTAAAATTGTTTAACATGAATTTAGTTGATTTTTAGGAATTTTATAATATTCACAAAATATTTAGAATTGATTTCAAAATTAAATAGTATTAGCCGGTCTGAAATCAATAAACATGTTTAAATCCATCTTGTTGGGTCTATAAGATGGTGGATATTGTGGATATTGTTTATTACGGTCGTTAGATTGTCGGTGAATTAATCCTAGGGTCCAATAAGATAAATGTAATAGGAATTTAAGAATATAGTTTTACCAATCTCAAATAACATAGATGCAAGAGAAGGAAGAAGATAGGGTTTCCTAGCGAAGCTCCAGCGAGGGGTGACAGCTTCGGCAAGTCCAATGACAACGGTTCGACGAGATGCTCCAACAAAGAGTAAAAGAGAAATTTTAGAGAATGAGTGTAAAATTAAATTGAGAAGAGATGTTGGGTTTATAGAGTGTTGGGTTTAGGAGTTATAAATTATGAAGGGTTTGGGAGTTATAGAATTTAAAGGGTTTAGAGAGTTGTACAATTTGGAGAGTTAGGAGAATTAAATTGGAGGTTTAATGTGGATAATTTATGGAGAAGATGAAAGGATGGGAGTTAGAGAAATGAATGAGTTAGGAGGTTATATAAAATTAAAGGTTTGAAGATGAAGAGTCATATTAGCATTTTGTTTATTTATTTAATTTTTTATTGTTATAAAGAAATGAATGATTATTACATTCAATATCCCCTTAGAAAAATAATTTCGTCCTCGAAATTAAATAAAACAAATTAAGGAAATATTTTCTGTATTTTTATTATTCGGACAGCTCCTCATCATTCTTGTTGAGCTCGAACTTGATTTGCAGATTAGGCAAATTTTCTCAAGAAAGGGAATTGGAATCACTGGAAGGTTATAGAAATTATAATTTTAAAATAAGATTAGATATCAAAGGATTATTATTTAATCTTATTTAGAATGTAAATTTTTAGGGACTAAAGAATTCGGATGTGGATCAAAATAAATGGGTTACTAATTAGGAATAAAGTAAGAGACAATTAAAGAGCTAGAGAAACGGATTTAAATATTTCAAAGAGTATTATTATATATACGTGGCAAAATTTAATATCAGGATCCAAGTCAATTCAAGTCATTTGAACTAATTTGAGAAACCTGAACTCTGCTACCACTAAAATACTTGTAACGCTCCGCTCTCGATATACAGTATACGAGCACGTATAATAGGTACCGACAACACATTCGGTTTGAATATACTAAGGCCTCAATAAATTTGCCATCATAATACTTAGTAATTATGATAGAAAAATTCAACAAAACTTTGACTTTTCACTTATTAGAATGAAGTTTAGATACAGTTGAAACAAAATGCAATAAAATTAAATAAAAAGAAGCAAGAAATCTCTAATTCGTTATTGGGCTTCAAGTTGATCTTCAAAATATACCAGATTCTGCATCAGATTTGGTGTCCATCGGTATGTCTGGGCGTGCACACCCAGATCGTCAGATTGCGACCAAAACAAAATACGCAAAAAAATATAAAATATAACGGTTATATTCAAAACATAATAATAACACAAGTTTTAGAAAATATGTAATGAGATGTCTATAATAATGATGTCAATTGATTTAGATTATCTTAATGTCATTTTAGTGAAGTCAACTTTATAACATGTGTATTTTTGTCTAAGATGTCATGTAATTGGAAAAATTAAGTGATGAGATATCACTGTTTCGATTGTCTCCTGTACAGACTCAGGAAGTGGTCACATGGATTGTCTGGTGTTGAGTCGGACTTGCTGTCAGGCAAACGGGAATAATAGTAAGGTATGATTCAACAAATCATGACATACCCATGGTATGCGTATTATTTAGTTGTACAACTTAACATGTTACAATCGAAATATCGTATATTTTCATCATTCAGTTTTCCTCCAACCCAGTATCATTCAATATAGTTCATGTAGGTTTAAATTCTTATTCTAATAACTTGTATATGAATCATATCAGGTACAATATTTTAATTCAAGTACATTAGTTTGTTGACAATATGATTCAAACATATTCGATTCATACTTTATTAAATAAATCACAATTGGTTATATCAAAGATTTACTGATTGGAGATATTATAAAGATATCGGGCAGATAAGTGTATGGATACTGGGAAGTTTTCCGTGCGATGTACGTTGCTTAATTAGAGAACCAGCATAGTAGACCACTTTTCTAGATATCGACACAAAATGATATTATAAACAATATTTTTCTATGATTATAGCTTTTATTTGATTTATCAAATATTTTATATTTCAGTTGTTCTAAAATCTAATTATGTGATTTAACATATTTCATGACACAATCATAAGTGATTAATGAATTCCAAAACAATTTATACAAAATAAACAATGTAATTTGAACAAAAAATATATAAAATAACATGATTAGTGAGTCCAAAAATGAACTCACCTCGATTCGCGAAGGTTTTATCAATCAATTAGCAATCACGCGAAGCAATCTACATATAGAATTATAATATATTTGTTAAAATTGTTTAATATGAATTTAGTTGATTTTTAGGAATTTTATAATTTTCACAAAATATTTAGAATTGATTTTAAGGTTAAATAGTATTAGCAGGTCTGAAATCAATAAACATGTTTAAATCCATCTTATTGGGTCTATAAAATGGTGGATATTGTTTATTAGGGCCGTTAGATAGTCGGTGAATTAATCCTAGTGTCCAATAGATAAATGTAATAGGAATTTAAGAATATAGTTTATCAACCTCAAATAATATAAATGCAAGAGAAGGAAGAGGATAGAGTTTCCCCGGCAAAGCTCCGGCGGAGATGGTAGCTTCGGCAAGGCCAATGACAACGGTCCGATGAGATGCTCCAAAAAAGTGAGAGGAAAAGAGAAATTTTAGAGAATGGGTGTAAAATTAAATTGAGAAGAGAGATTGGGTTTATATAGTGTTGGGTTTAGGAGTTATAAAATATGAAGGGTTTTGGGAGTAATAGAATCTAAAGGGTTTGGAGAATTATACAATTTGGAGGGTTAAGAAAATTAAATTGGAGGTTTAATGTGGATAATTCATAGAGAAGATGAAAGGATGGGAGTTAGAGAAATGAATGAGTTAGGAGATTATAAAAAATTAAAGGTTTGAAGATGAAAGTCATATTTATCATTTTGTTTATTTATTTAATTTTTTATTGCTATAAAGAAATGAAGGTTATTACACTTCTAGGATTTTGAAGAAACCCACAAGTAATGTAGAGAGCCCTCTACTAGAATATTTTTCTTCGAACTGGAGGAAGCATCACTTGCCAAGTTGGGAAGAAATGTAAAGTAGCCATCTACTATAATATTGATTTGAATAGATGCATAAAGCAAATCTTGACAATTGTTAATGTACATAAAGTAAATCTTGTTCGCAAAAAATTATATTTGACATTGTTAATGTTCATAAAGTAAATCTTGAAAATTGCAAACTTAGCCTGATGCTTGGGAGAAAGAAGCAGATCTCTGTAAACTTTCATCTAAGTGCATGACATATGTTTGAAAAAAAAGGTAGAGACAATGTCTACCAGAAAATAAGGTGGAAACTCAAACCAGTTGTAAAATCTTCATTCATAGATACAGATGTTCTAAAACTTCCATATGTGAAAGAAAGAAAATAAAGCAAAAGGAAAATGGAACATCACCGTTCTCTTTTACAAACTACTTTGAATTTCTAGTGCTTCTTTGTTCACTTGATCTCTTGATTGATGCAATCCTCTGAAGTCTTATCTGCTCTCTAAACTTGGCTATGAACTCATCAGCTTTCTTATCTACCTCATTCTCCTCTTGCTCTGCTTCTGTTGGGACTGAATTTGAAGTTTCTTCTGCACCAGAATGATCACTTTCATCACCACTAGTTTCAGAATCAGATGCAGAAATGATCATCCTCTCCATGAACTCATCTTTTTTCTCTCGTCGTTCTTTTGGCAATGGTGGCAAGCTTTGCCCATCCTTTGATCTAACTGTCCTAACTGATCTTGCAGCATGTAAATCCTTCTCTGAGTTGAATGGATCGGAACCAACACCATTGAATCCTTCTCTTCTTCCCCTTCTGCTCAGATCCTTTAGCTCATCCTTGAAGCTTTTCCTTGGACCCTGTTTCTCTATGAGTAAATGGTGTCCGTGACTAGCAGGTGGAGGTGGTGGAGGCGGTGCAGGAGGGGGAGAAGACTTGTAGAAGCTCTTCTTCCTGCCGAAATCCTCGTTGATCTTCCCCCTAATTTCTGGGGAGATTGAGGGAGAAGGAGAGGGTCTCTTAGGAGATAAAGTGCTGGATGCTGCACGAAGAGTTGAGGATTGAAATGATGGAGTTCTCAAAGGACCCAACTCTGTGTCAAATGCTGGTTTAGGTGGAGAACAAGGAGGAGTTTGGGATCGGAAAGATGGAGTCCTTGAGGAACTAAATTTTCTGTCAAATGCAGAATTACGCGGAGAATGAGGAGAGTTTTCTTCATTTACCTCCATCCTTCCTGACCTTGATCTCCATGGGATTGGAGATGGGAGGACGATACCTTCCTTTGCTTCAGCCTTTCCAGCCTTACCAACTTCATCAGTTTCATTTGATGCTACAGAAGAGGCATCAACTTCATAACTAGATTTCAAGCTTCGAACTGGCAAAACGAGAGGCCTTCTGCTAGTATTAGTGCCATTAGTAGTTTCTTTGGTAACCATAACCACAGGCTCTTCCCGATAGTACTGGGAATAATTCCAAGTCTGGTTCTTGGTTTCATCTGAAAAATCCAATCCTTTTGGGGATATGATCTCTTCATCATCAAAGACCGAAGAGCCCTGAAGGATTTGGGAGACATAAGACTGTGGTGTATCAGCTTTCAGTTGCGTCTCCTTTTCAATCTCTGGGTCAGAGTTTCGACGGCTGAAGAGGCCATAAGAAATGGCGATACCGACGAGCAGGAGGTGGAGTAGCTCCCAGCTTCGCCCAAGGATTGATTTGTTTGATGACTCTGGGGATTGGGAAGATGGGAAGATAGGGAGGAGGGCAATTAGCACGGACACGAGTATCACTTTGTATAGGAAGCCTGCGAGAGGCTTTGAAGGGTTTTGATGTGCTTTTGGAGATGATGGGGGTTTTGAGGGGTGAGCGACGGAGTTTGCCTCTGCCATTGAAGCAGGAGGAGGAGGAGAAGAAGAAGAAGAAGAAATAATGGAACTGAGAAGACTTAGGGACGAAGGAAAAGTAGAGGGAAAGATAAAGATAAAGCTAGAGGTTGAGGTGTTGGTGCCATGTTTTTAAAGAAGCATGGGGCTGAATGTTTCATTGTCTTAATGTTGGTGGGAAGAAGTTTAAGAGTGCATGAAGGTGGTGGAATATGCAAGAATACCCACTTGCTTTTCTCTACTTTTCCTGCCTACTGTGTTTCCCTATTCACTTGATTTAATTTGTAACTTAATTTGGACGAGCATTATGTGTCAGTGCACGGTCAAGTAAGTTACTTTCAATTTGTAACTCTCCTTGACACGATCACTTAGGTCCTGGTATAGGTTGGTGGTCTTTTGTCTAATGAATTAGTAGCTGAGGGATCTACATATGTATATAGCTGAAATTGTCGATTCTGCACTGACATGCACAGTTGCTAAGCAGTTTATGCATATCTAATATCGCCTGATTCACATTTACATTCATATATGAATCTATTTATGGAAGTATATGTAGATGTAGTAATGCAGTGTCTTCTGCCTTTTTTTCAGATTTAGTTATTTCTGGATAAATTGCCTTTTTTTTTTTTTTTCTCTCTCCAGGAGTTATTCTGCTAGTACTAAAATCTACTGCATGTGCAGGTGATAGAAGGGCAGCCTTAGCTTATGAATACAAAAGAGAAGATACAAACATACATATGGGGTCTGTAGGCAAAGGTCTAGATTGCGGAGGAGCTTTTGAGAAGCCCAAGGGTATTGTTGAGGTGTTGAATAAAGTACAAGTGTTGATGAACGCAAATAGGATTGGGGTTGGGATTCTCTTTTGGAGTGCATACGCTAGTCTAACTTTATGTGGGATTGAGCTGGAGAGGGATGGTGATAGCTTTAGTTTTCCGCTATGTCCCCATCTTTTTTGGTTTCTATTAAGCATTTGGTATTTATTCATTGCCTGTTTCATGTGGGTCTCCAAAGAGATCCGATGCTCTTTTATTCTCGCTTGTTGCTTTTGTTAGTTTGAATTTGTGCTCTTTTATTTTTTTTTTGTTTTTTCTCCCATCTTTGAGTAAACTGTGGGACCACTGTAATATGCTTCGAACAACTTTGCAGAGACTTGCATACTTTGTTGTTAGCTCATTTTCAGATTGAGCTTTTCAAGTATGATTTATTCAGAATTCTGATCCTTACTTCCAAGCTCAACATTAATATGATGGGACTAAATTTGGTTTCTTTTTCAGGGTTCAATCGATATTAGTTGAAGTTTATTCTCGAAAAAGGTCTTCAGAGATGCATTGGCGACTCTTTTCGTTTGAGCAAAACCAGTAGGTTATGCATCTTGATTGATGGACTTTTGGTGAGGGGAGAGAGGGACTGTCGACCAGTATGGGTGAAAATGTGATACTAAATTGTGAAAAGAGCCGAGCTTCCTTGTTTCTAGTATGTCTTTTTTTTTAAAATTTTTTGTCATATATTTACTTCTTCTTGAGCGAATTACTTGATATCATGTTGCCTGCTCAGGTTCAAGGCTTGCAAAGGCAACTGTTAGTAACTGGGGTTTATCCTTCAAAAGCATGGGAGTCCTCGATGGCGTGAGTGAGTCCTTTATTGCCTATCCAGACTAGGATAGGCAATGGAATGGCGTTGGGCCAACGCCGTGTTGCCTGCTCAGGTTCAAGGCTTGCAAAGGCAACTGTCAGTAACTGGGGTTTATCCTTCAAAAGCATGGGAGTCCTCGATGGCTTGAGTGAGTCCTTTATTGCCTATCCAGACTAGGATAGGCAATGGAATGGCGTTGGGCCAACGCCATCCGGATTAAGGCAAATGGACCGAGACAATGCAATATTCTTCATGCGGTTAGAAAAGGTAGTATCGTTGCTTTCTTGCTTTGCATGTCACGTTCTCTGCTTTGACTATGCACCGTATAAAGTGATGTGATTCCTTAAACTCGTATGCTCATATACATTGGTGATGTATAATGCATCATGATCTAATAATTGATACAACGAATGTTGCTATATTTTGGTGTTGAGTATAAATTGAAGAGCGCATTTTGATATACAGAGCAAGTTCTGTAAGAATGTGTACAGGTCTCCTCCTTCACTCTGCTCAGGCTACTGATTTAGGCTCTGTTTGGTTTGAGGGAAGTTGAAGGGAAAAAAAAAAAAATACGAAAGAAAATGTTTTCTTTTGTTTGGTTTGATTGAAAATTTAAAAAAAAAAAGAAAATATTTTCTTACTGATCAAACATCTAAGAAAAAATCAATTTTCATTTTCTTTTCTTTTCTCATTCCTTTTCTTTTTCTTTCCTCCATTTTCTTTCAAACCATTTTCTTTCAAACCAACCAGGTCCTTACAGGCTGATGTGTAGCTGACAAAGCATTCATTTTTGAAAAGTTTCAATTTCAAAAACATCACCAAACTTTTTGAATTGGAAAAAATGAAAGTTTTATTTTTAATTTAAAATTTTGTATAGGATTGATCAAAATTTGGTCCGTAAACGTGTCCATTACCATCCCTACAGTCATATGCACAATTTCTGAATCATGAGTTCATTCGTGGCCCCAAAGCTTAAAAAGGCTCCTCTTTTGTTGCTAACACAGCATTCGTCCTCCAAAGCTAAAGAAGGCTTCTGTTTTGTTACTAAGATCCAGCTGACACAGCATTTGCCCTCCAAAGTGTGAGCCATATATTTTTGCTGCAGCAGCAGCCGAAGGTACATTGAGATGATATAGAAAAACAAAAACATGAGCGAGTTGATATGCAGTCCCCACTAGAATCACACTTGTTTTGAATCAGTAAATTCTGATGGCATGTGATGCGATTCCTGCATGTGAGAGATATCATCAAGTGGGAGGGGGAAAAAAGGATGCCTTGTTGGATAGGATTAGGATTAGGATTAGGGAGTTGTTGGTGTGTTTGTTAGATAAGTTTGTTTAAGAGTTAAAACTGGTGGATAATGTTTAATTGATTCTTTGATCAGGTTTGGTTTAAGTTTTGAATTCTACGACCAGCACAGACAGCATGGGGTCAGATTCAGATTACATGTCCCATTAATTAAGAGTACGGCGTGTTTTGTAAGCAGAATTATGCTCAGCTAATTACTTGAGCTTTTTCTGATTTGGACGCTTTTGTTTATCGCTTTCTATGTTCCTTTTGGCTAACTTAGTGAGGACCTGCCTGCATTAGTTTCAAACTAGATGCTGTAAGGCAAAACCTAAGTATTGTGAATAAGAGTTGGGTGTTGAAAGTTTAATTGATTGACCGTAGCAGTCATGGGCGAATGATGTTGATTTTTGAAACTATCAGAATATTTTTGTAAGTGGATGATGAAACGTCTTTTGTGTTGTGCGAGAAGACTTTAATTCAAGTTCTGCTCATTCCTATCAGAGAGAGAGAGAGAGAGGAAAATGGTAAGGCTGTGTTTGGATTGAGGGAAAATGAAGGAAAAGAGTTTGGATTGAGGGAAAATGAAGGAAAAGAAAAAAAAAAAAAAGGAAAGGGAAAGAGAAAAGGAAAAAAAAAAAGATATGGAAACTGATTTCCTTTTTTTATGTTTATGTTTGGTTAGAAAGAAAATGAAAAAGAAAATCTCAAGGAAATTTTAGCAAAAAGTAGTTTTTTTATGTTTGGTTGTTTAGTAGAAAATTAAGAGGAAAATATAATACTATAGAAAATTTTAATATTAATTTGCATATTATTGATATAATTTTTAATTTTTAAATAATTAAGCATATAATATCCAAATGGTCTAAACTTCACAAAACTTAAAAATATTTTGGAACT
The DNA here is from genome assembly GCA_036321105.1 of Dracaena cambodiana. NCBI lineage: Eukaryota > Viridiplantae > Streptophyta > Magnoliopsida > Asparagales > Asparagaceae > Dracaena > Dracaena cambodiana. The sequence goes on along the minus strand of JAYEPQ010000004.1, from coordinate 17,525,307 downwards.
AAAATTATAAGAAAAGTTTTGCAAAAATTTATCTCCTTTTTTTCCTTTTTCTCTCAACTTTCATTTTCAACTTGATATAATTTTTTTTCCTGAGTTTGAGAAAGAAAAGGAAAAAAAAAAAAAATCTAATACATTTTCTCTCACTTTATTTCATTTTTATTTTCTCTATAATTTTCACTCTAATCAGTGGAAAGCAACTTTTCATTTTCTTTTCTTTTCCTTCATTTTATCGATCGAAGCTACAGAATGAGCCCTAATTTTATCCCTTCACGTGTATGGGTCATGTCGGGTTTACGAGCTAATATGTCATGTCGGGTTTCTAATAAATTAAAGTTCAAATATTGCCTAATATCTTGCCATGGAGTCAATATATAAGCTCATTTTTGTCCAAAACAAGTTCCACTATAAAACACATATACCTGGTAGAGATAAAATACTCAAGATAATAACCAATATATTATATCAATTGATATTTAAAACACTATTTACTAGATAATTTTTCTCACATTTTACCATCATTTTTTTGGCCCAATGATGGATTTTAGGGAGACCATTATTTAAACAAAATTCTTTATGATGTCATGTGGACGATGCAAGTAGTATTTCTTGTTTCGTAAGAATACTTTATCTTGCAAAAATACTCCTAAATTTATCTTATACAATTTATATTTTGCACTATAAAGTAAATTTATCTAATGAAGAGCTCAGCAAATAATTTATTGTCTAAATAAAGTCAAACAATCACTTAAGTAAGTTTGTTAATCATGATTAAAATTTTGGTTTCTATACTTATATTCTAGGGAACCACTATATAGTCAACTAAACTAAAACATAATCTCATGGGTTAGGGAGATGATTAAAAATATAGAGATTCAAGGGCTTAAGATAGAGGTTGTAGAGTTGATTCATGGGTTAGAGAAATGAAGGGATTGATTCACGAGTTAGAGAGAGATGGGAGATGATTCCTTGGTTAGGGAGGGGTGAAATTTTTCATGGTTTGAGAGAGAGAGAGAGAGAGAGAGAGAGAGAGAGAGGACATTTTGGTAAAATAATTCCTATAATTATCTTTTAACCCACCAAGTTTTAAGAATTTGGCTGGAAAAAGTTTAAGTTAGGGTAATTTCAATTGCATGGAATGATTTCAGGGGTATAATTTGGAAATATAATGATCTAGGCGCCTAATACCAAAATATGCCTAATTTGAGGGTCTGGTATCCAATGAACCCTTTAAAAAAAAGTTTATATTTTTAATAAATTTTAAAGAATTAGCAATAAAGTTTGGAGTCTTTAATATTAATATGATTTTAAATCATTCAAGGTTTAAAAAGATATCAATATCATTATCAGTTGATAATCTATGATATAAAAACTGATAATTTTAGGTATGTCATATTGGCGATATGGAGAATATCTACAATATTGCACACAATTACGGGGTAATGCCTTGATGGGTAGCTCAAAACTTGATATAGTAATTGCGGTAAACATGTGTACATGCAGATATTTAAATCTCATTACATTAGAAGAAAAAGAATAAGTCTCTAGAGTTTTTTCGTATCAAAGTAGAACTTTCTGTTCCTCATCTTTAATACACCTTACAATATATAAGTCTCTAGAGTTTCTCTCCCTTATTTAAGCAATTATATATATATATATATATATATATATATATATATATATATATATATATATATATATATATATATATATATATATATATATATATATATATATATATATATATATATATATATATTATTTTCTGCCTCTTTATTATCCAACTTCTCGTGCACTTGTTTATATAATTTAGTTTTTCTATCCCGAGCAGTTTTCTTAGCATCTTTCTTGGCTAGTTTATACCTTTCAAAGTTTGTTCTATTATTATTATTATTATTATTATTATTATTATTATTATTCTTCAAATCTCTATAAAAGTCACGCTTAATCTTAATAGTATTTTTTGCCTCTTTATTACACCATGATATATATTAATATGGTGGAGCACTGCCCCTTGTTTCACCAAATATATTTTTAGTTACCCTTTTAATGCAGCTAACCATTTAGTTCCATGTTATATTAAGATCATCATGGTCTCTCCAATCTGCTTCATGTACTACTTTATGTACAAAATTTTTTTAATTACTTTCTAATCGTCACCACTTAATTTTAAAATTTAATTTATACTTAATATTTCTAAGTTTCTTTCTAATTTGAATATGTAAAACTAAGAGTTTATATTGGGTAACTACACTAATAGTTTTTGTTGGGTAATTATGCTCTCACCTGACACTATTTTACAATAGATGCAACTAGCTCTATCTACACTCCTAATTAAAAATAAATCTACTTGGCTCGCACTTGATCCATTTTTAAAAGTAATCAAGTGTGAAACTCTATTTTTAAACCAAGTATTGACTAAATCAAATCATAAGACAAAACAAAATTTAGAATTGAGTTACCTGCTTCATTTCTTTCTCCAAAACCAAATCCTCCATGTATACTATCAAACCCATTACGACGAGTTCACACATGCTCATTGAGATCACTACTAATAAATAGTTTTTCTCTAATGGGTATTCTTTTTACTATCTCGTTTAGCTCCTACCAAAATTGATATTTCTTAGATTTATCAAGTCCTATTTGTAGTGCATAGGTACTAATGAAATTAAGAATCTCTCTTTCTAAAATAATTTTAAATAATAAAATTTTATCACTCTTCTTCCTAACCTCCACTACATTCCCAAGTAATTATTTATCTATGTTACGCCTACCCTATTACGATTTTTATCTCTACTCGTATACTAAAGTTTATAACCCCAAAACTCTATAACTTTAATTTTCTCACCTACCCACTTAGTCTTTTATACGCACAAAATATTAACTCTTCTTCTAATCATATAATCAACTAACTCTGCTAATTTACCTATAAGAGAATCTATATTTCACGATTCCAACCGAATCCTATGTTTATGAGCTAATTTTTTTACCCCGCCCCACTTATTAAGGTGTGGAAACGCTCTTACATTTAACATCACAGCCAAATGCCGACATGGCGCGTCGCTTCTGGGCGATGACCTAGCAACCCTCACACATTTTTTACTACATCCGGACTACGATGTAGTGCGTCGCTCAGTAGGCAACGCCTCAATGAAATCCATATTTTGGCTCATATCATAGTATGTGACAATATTTTACGCTGGTTGTCACCGGCGTACCATAACCCTCCTTCTTTATTTTAGTTTGAGACAGACAGTAAAAAAAAAAATTTTTAAGCATAGCACCAGCAAAGTCAAAGAAAAAAGAAAATAAGCAATAACAAAAATAGGTAATCTAGCGATATGCTGTAGATGGGAACGCAATTCTCTGGCCAAGCTCTCCCATGACTGACAGGTGGGACCACCCACGGAATTGTTGCGGGTCCCATGGTACGGTCATAGTAAAGTTAGCCTCGTTAGTTAGTTCAGAACTTGTGGATGTACAACATGAGCCCTTGGTTGGTATGTGGATTTGGAACTTGGGAGTGGGAAATTAGTTCGAGCCAGCCCACAGCCCATTGGGCCGGCCGTGACACAAGCAGCCCATGGGGCTAGAAGAGAATTTCCAGCAAACAATTATTCATGAAATTAGCTTTATTTAGCTGGAAATCAATCAATTAATCATCACGCAAAATAATAATAATAATAATAATAACAATAATAATAATTGAGAGAAATTAATAACTTTAAGGATCGATATTATGACAGAACAAATTAATAGCTAGATCAGCATGAGCGGGAGAAGAATATGCTGCACTCTGATACCGGAACTTAAATCATCATCATCATCATCAGATAGTTATTATTGTAAATAATTGAGGACGAAATTAATGCAGAAGAGGTGGGCTTCACCTCATCAATGTTATGACCATGATGATGGGGAGTTTCTAAAGGTGCACACCTTTTCCCTTAGTGAGCCCACTTTATTGAACTTACAAAAAAACGCTATAAAGTGGGCTCACTAGGAAAAATGGTGTGCTCATTACGAAACTCCCTGATGATGATATAAATCATCACAATGATGAAGAAATTGGAGTCATGATAATGGTGACATCTACTTTGTGGGGTGGGGGGGGGAGGGATTCTAAATGCGCACCACATTTGACTTAGTGAGCACCATTCTCCCCTATGTATTTAATCACTTTACCATAGGATGTGGTGATCACTAGGCAAAATGTGGTGCGCATTTAGAATTTCCCCTACTTGGGAGGTATGAATTTTGACACAAGACGAAGCTAGATCAGATAGCTAATTGCACTAATGCGTTTACTTTGAAAGTCTCATCAGTCACTGCTACGCTTAATCTAAATTTGCTTTTTTAGTAAGGGCTGAAAGTTCTAATAGAGTTTATACATTATCAAAAATCTAATATTCATCTATAAAAAAAAAAAAAATTAGTGTCTATTACTTGTCACTTTAATCGAAATTCAAAGTATTATCCAATGAGAAGAATTGTTTATCTTTATTATTATTTTTTTGTTAATACTAGAACTTATAGGCTATAACCAATATCAATATCTCCGGTATATGGTACCATGAACATCTACTTCCACTATTAAGCAAAGGTCTAGAGGAAAATTCGAAAATAACATAAATTCACAATGCAAGAATCTCCCTCGGTTAGCAGTCCAGTCTGTGCAAGAGTTTACTTCCATGAAAGACATGCTCAACTTCACAACGGGTGAGCACATCCAATTAGAATTTAATATCACGACGTAACAGATCATTATCCCATAATGCACGACTTATTTTCCGGATCACCATAAACGAGTCACCTTGAATTCGAAGCTTCGAAATATATAGTCTGAATAACCACCCTCAAACCAAACCACAATAGTTGCTTTTCTATCTCATTAGCCGAGGTGGGTGAGAGAGGAGTCTCACCAATAGCTCTAAGTCGAGCAACCTCATCTCTGATCACAAATCCTCTAGAATCCCTACCAGTCGTAGGACAAAAGGAGACATCAAAAAATAGGGTCCATATATCACCATTCGGTAATTTCCAAACGACATGGATGGGTAAGATCGGAACAACCACATAGGTACATATCGAAATGCCAACCCTGATAGTGAGAGCATTTGAGTGCGTAAGGATTGTTGCAACAGCAAGCAATCGAAGACCAGAGTTCCACAACGAAGCACATAGCGCATCGAGAGAAGAATAATATTTGTTTGAAAAAGAATATCAAAAGGGCCATACTCTCTTTCCTTTTAAGAAATCTTTCTTCTTTTTTTTTCTCTTCAGCTTCCCTTTTCTAAAAATTAAAAAATTTAAAAAAAATCCTCTAAAAAGAAAATCTTTTTTCCTTTTCCTCATCCTTTTCTCCTTGAAGACATGAGGTTTCAAGTAGAAGAGCTTGAAAAGTCGCAACCCAATTAAAGTAACCCAACGTGCAACTTTTTTAATCTATTAAAAGATGACTACGAAGAATGAAGGGGAGTTTCCAAAAGAGCATGCTACTTTTCCTAGTGAGCCCACTTTGTAGTGTAATTTTAATTATAAAGTAGGCTCACAAGACAAGAAGGTGTGCTCCTTTAGAAACTCCTAGAATGTAGTCGTTATTATATCCAAGAAGACAAATTCGTCAAACAAATCGTCGGAAAGGATGAGAGAACTGTTGAATTCATTCACTAATTTGAATCTTAAATTGAGCCAATTCACTAGTTCAAATTAAATGAATTAAGTGAATTGAAATTGGCTTCAAAAGTTGAGTACATAGCAAAGGAACAAAAAGGGAAGATGAAAAGATAGTCCCACATGGGATAGGGGAATGTAAGGATGTGGGTTTAAATATGATAGCTTGCTCCTTTACTTTGCTTATGTAAGAAGAGGAAAACCTTGAACACCACGGGTGGTGCTACGCACGCGCACGCGCACGCGCGTGTGCGAGGGCGAATGGGCGTTTAGGGCGCATTGGGCGCTTTAGAGGCGCACTTTGCACTTCGAGCTGAGGAGCCTTTGATTTTTGGTGCTATTGGATTCGGGTTGCCTCTATTGGGTTCAGAACTGAATGAATTCGACCTGCACCCGCCCCGTCAGTCAAGAGTCGTTGAAGTCCAACGGTCGGCGGTCCAACAGTCACCGGCCGCCGTCAACGGTTGCCGTTAAACGGTCACAACTGTTGAAACGGCCAACTGTTGCGACTGTTGAAATCTCAACCGTTGCGACTGTTGAAAACATATAAATAGGGTCTGGGTCAGTGTTTCAAACTACACGTTTTTTCTTTTCTCTTCTCTTTCTTCTTCTGCAGATAGAAGTTCCAGAATTTCTGTCTACAGAAGAACTCTGTTCATCAATTCAATAAGTTCAGTCCTGCATAACATAAACCAGAGAGAACCTCTATCAGATTCGCCAGAGCAGAGGGATTGCAGCTTCCTTCCCTCTGCAGATCGATCGTTGTATCCTGGGAGATCGACGTCCAAGAAATCCAGAAGCAAACAGTGGAGGACGAATCGATTTTAAGGAGATAGTGTCCAACACTAGCCTCGATCTTCATCCAATCTACTTCCTGTCATCTTCCAGTGGTCTTCCAGTCTTCCTGCAAGTATCTGAAACAGGTTTTTCATAATCCAGTTTCTTCTTTATTCACTTTAGGTTAAGTAAACTAGTTAAAGAAGAATAGTTTAATTATTTCTGTAAACAGTTTCATTCTGTGTTAGGTAATAAGATAACAGAATACTGAAACCTAATTACAGAATTAATTTCCTATAAGATAACAGTAGCAATTCTGTGTAGTAAATCTGTTAACTACAAATCTGTCATTTTGTGTTAATCTAAAACAATTCTGTATGCTTCAATCTGCAACCACAGAATTAGTAACCTCCACTTTTAACATATACATTAAAGATACCAACAACAACATGTGAGGCCATAGCAAAGAAACACCAAGAAACAAGGATTAAGTATTAAATTAAATATAACTAATTAAATCAAGATTTGGTAAGTTACCAAAATAAACGCATTGGATTAGGGAATCAATTAACATAATAATATTTAATATTAAGCAAGTAGATTTAGAGGGGACAAGCCTCACTACTAAGCACTTATACTTTTATGCTTTCTTCTAGATTTGATCATGAGTATCATTATAATATTCCCTCATCTCAACATGAGGGAGATTATATGTAATGACTAGCACAAAAAAATAAAGGACATTGCTTTAATTTAGCGATTGACATTGCCAATTGGGTCACGAGTAGGGGTGAACACGATTGTCGATTCTGGCAGTTGCACCTGACTCCGATCGAAATCATCAGTCGGAAAAAATTTTCGGCGGCAGTCGGAATCTTTTATCCTTGGATTCAATCGGAAAATTCCGATTTCCGACCGATCGACCAACTAAACATCTAAAAACGAACTTCGTCGTCGACTTCGGCGACTTCACCCGACTTCGACCGAAATCGATCGGAGTTTGGTCGGAAAATTATTCCGACAACGGTCGGAGCTTTATACCCTCAGATTAAATTGGAAAACTTTAATTTCCGACCGATCGACCAACTGAACGATCAAAAACGAATTTCACCGCCGATTCCGACCGAAATCGGTCGGAGTTCGATCGGAAAAAAATTTCAGCGACGATCAGAGCCTTCTACCTTCATATCCGATCGTAAAACTCTAATCTCCGACCGATCGACTGATTGAACATCCCTAGTTACGAAGCATATTGCAACCAACTGAATTTAATAGGCGGTTATCTCTTTGAATTTGGTCCAATAAATGGTAACATTGTAGACTATTCCAAAATGATCGAGTGAGCGGAGAGTAAAAGTTAAAAGGAGATTTACAAAACCACAACTTTTGGGAGAGTTTCAGATAATGCTGATATAACTATAATACTATTTCTTTCTTCCTTTCTTTCTTTCTTTATATTGTTGGGTCTATATAACTTTTTTCTTAATATAAATATTTTAGTAGATATAATGAAATTTATCTATATTTATAGTTATCGAAATCAATGTTGAAAATAATGCATTATGAAATTTGTTATATTGCATTACGAAATCTAGCGGAGCTCCAATGCTACATAACGATTGAAAATAACTCAGTAAATCGTAAAAGTATGTTTTTTATGTTATTTTACGTACATTTTAAGTTATAATACGTTATGTTACTACTATTATTTATTTAGTAATTCTAATATTCTATATTGTTGTTCATTATTATTTTGATTAGGGTTAATTACAGGCAGACCCTCTATAGTATTGGGGGTGTGTAAGTTAACACCTCTGAATTTTGAAACTCTCAAAAAATCCCTTGAACTGTTAACACTGTTAGTGAGGGTTAGTTATTTTCACTCTCTTTTTTCTTTATTAAAGTGCACTCCTGTCTCTCAAATTCATATTCTACTCTCATCCCTCTCATCTCTTTTTTTAACCAGCACACTCCCCCTCTCTCTCTCCTCTTTCTCTCTCTCTCTCTCTCTGTCTCTCTCTCGCTCTCTATCCCTCTCTCTCAGTCACTCACTCTATATCCCTCTCTCTCAGTCAGAGAAGGAGCGTGAGTGATTGAGAGAGAGGGAGTGTGCTGGTTAAAGAGAGAAATGATGGTAGAATAGGAATTTGAGAGATATGAGTGCACTTTAATAAAAAAATAGAGTGAAAATAACTAACCCTCACTAACAGTATTAACAGCCCAAGGGATTTTTTGAGAGTTTCAAATTTCAGGGGTGTTAAGTTACACACTCCCAATACTACAGGGGGTCTGACTGTAATTAACCCTTTTGATTACTAACAAATTACTTTAATTTTCTTACTTGATTAGTTGTAAACTTGTTTGATTGCTTGTAAAATTGATAACTTACTAATTTGCGATTGTTTTCTTATTCGATTGTTGTAATTCCTCTCCAGTTATTGAAAAATCTTAGTTGTTGATTATATTGAATTTTTACTTAATTGAAATCAATAATTATAAATAAAATAAATTGAATATTACAAAATATTAATTGTAATAATGATAATAACTGGAGTTGAAATTAAAAATTGAAATCTTATTTTCTTATTTAGATGATGACTGGAATTATAATTCCAGACTTAATATAATTTATAAAGATAAATTTTAAAATTATTGTAAAACTTAATATAAAATTAAAATAAATTATGCATTACAAAATAGTTTTGCATTCTTTTTTCAGAAATTTTAAATTTATTTTTTAATTTCTCAAAATTATTTTTTAATTTCTCAAAATTATTTTAACTTACTAATTTGCGATTGTTTTCTTATTCGATTGTTGTAATTCCTCTCCAGTTGTTGATTATATTGAATTTTTACTTAATTGAAATCAATAATTATAAATAAAATAAATTGATTATTACAAAATATTAATTATAATAATGATAATAACTGGAGTTGAAATTAAAAATTGAAATCTTATTTTCTTATTTAGATGATGACTGGAATTATAATTCCAGACTTAATATAATTTATGAAGATAAATGTTAAAATTATTGTAAAACTTAATATAAAATTAAAATAAATTATGCATTACAAAATAGTTTTGCATTCTTTCTTTAGAAATTTTAAATTTATTTTTTAATGTCTCAAAATTATTTTATATAGTTTTATATTTATTTTATTAAATAAATATTAAATTGTATAAACTACTTTATATTGCCTTTATTACTATTTTAAGTATCGATCAAAATTCATCTACAGTAAACCTTGCTATCGCATTCAACAAACGTACGGGTTCAATTTTGAAAACCAAAACCCAATATAAACCTTTAATAAACAATTTCGGATCCGATCCGTACGGAGAAGAACGTGCGAGCCAGTCGCAGATTCTTCAGCTCCGCTCCTCTTCACATGGGATTGGCACGTGCAAGCGATCGCACGCGACATCCGAGACTGTTCCGCACGTGCTGCCCTCTTTCCTCCGGCCCGGCCCAACCGGCCCACATCCCCAACAGACCAACGGTACAGATCTTCAGTCCGCGTGATCCGACGAACAGGAACAACCGATCCCCGTGGGCTTTAAACGAGGCCAATGATTTGGCTGTGGTGGGGGTTTTGACCGGGGCGAAGGATAGCGCGTCTTGACTGGGCACAGCACGTGCAGGCCACGTCGGATTCACGTGGTCCGAGGGCGTAAGGGAGGGGAGCGACTAAGGGACATGAGAGTGGGGCGGAGGACACGTGCGGTTCACATGGGGAAGAGGAGGGTTTGTACGGACGGTCGGTTTGTTGGGTGTTTGGTTTGGTTTGATTTGGTTTGGAATTTATCAATCTATTATATCATGGAGTACGTCACTGCATAGATATTAGTAGGGATGAATTTTCGGTCTCAACCGTTCGGTGAAATCCAACCGACTCCGACTAGACAAACGATATTGAACTTCGACCTTCTTACATGATCAGATCCGATCGAACTCCGATCACTACTTGACCGGTCGGATGCGGTCGGACTCTACCGGAGCAACACATGGCAAGTTGTAGACCTTTCTCATATTTTCTCCTCTTCGCCCTTCCGTGAATCATAAAGAATGAATCTAAAAGATCAAAATTGTTAATGAAATTGATGAGGGAAGTTTTTTGGGAAAAAGAGAGATATTTTTAGGAAATCAAAAACATTTTTACTCATAATGGGAGAAAAAGAGGAAAGAAAAGATTTTCTAGGGAGATTGAAGATTTTTGTTAGTCGTAGAGAAAAAGAGAAAATGTCTAAAGAGGAAAGATTTTTGGAGAACATGGAAGATTTTTGTTGGTCCTAGAGAAAAAGAAGAAAGGTTTAAAGAGAAAAGATTTTCAGAAAAGAGGAAAGATTTTTGGAGAAAGGAAAAGTTTTTTGCTTATCCCGGAGATCAAGAAGAAAGGTTTTTTGGGAAGATTGAAAGGTTTTTAGAGAAGACGAAAGGTTTTTCTAGTGAGAAAAGGAGGCGAGAAAAAAGATTTTTTTTTTTTTATTATTACTTACTAATCGGTCGAAGTCAGAATTCCAATAAAAAATCGATCGACTCCGACTGCCATGCTTTTTAAAACATACCACTTTGACTGGTGCAGTTTTTCTTCACCGACCGATCTCCGACCGACTCTGATCGAAGTTGGTTGATATGTACATCTCAAGATATTAGACATGATATGAGTGTTGGTTTGTTTGACATCTATTTTATATTTAAAAAGAATAATGAAGAGGGATATAGGTTTTTTGTCATGACTATATTTTTTTTCTAAGTCGGAATTAATTTCAGAACGGCTTTAACAGTGTTCTGAGATTACTTTTCGGTCATGGAAGAAAAAAAAAATTCATGAAATAAAGTGGTAAACTTATAATTTTCAACAACTTTAGAAGATGTGCTCAGGAGAATAAGTGTTGTGCTCCGTTAGAAATTCCCTCTTTCAAGCTCCGCCTTTTCCTTTCTCAAATGCTCCTGCTGTCCTCTTGTTCTTGGCATGAAAAACTAAATAGTAAGATTGATGGAAGTGGATAAGATGGTATATCGCTTTGTTAAAAAAAAAAAAAAAAAAAAAAAACTTTTACCTACAAGCTCTAGGGTTGTTGGAAAATTAAAAACTAATTATAGATTTTATTTATTAAAAATTTAAACGAACATTTCAAGAAAAAAGGACTTCTCTCATTTGTGATCGAGACCATATCCATGTTCGATAGCTTTGCATCATCTGTTATTCCGATCATTATTTTCTTACCCTCAAAAATAAAGAAAACTCTCATTAACCATTTCGATTCATTTCGGATTAATAAGATGTAAAAGTTTCTCTATATAAGAACAATGCATTCCGAAATGTGAGAGAAAAGATATTATAATTCTAGGTGTGGTTTTGAATAAGACAATTTTTTTACTTTTTATTTATTTCTCTTTTTTATATTTTAAAATTAATAAAGAGGCGTTGAGTTTTTTTTATCATTCTGACATCGAGCTATTTTTTTTTTGTAGGACTTTACTACCAAGTAAGGCTGAGAGCAAACATATTGGCTAGTGATTGCCTATCTATATTCCAATGGAGTGAAGGGTGTGTCCCCTTGCAAGTGTGAACATGTTCTAATTATGATTTTGAATGAGATGAACTTTGCATTTTTAATTTTTCTTTTTTTATATTTTAAAGCTAAAAAATGAGGTGTGCATATTTTTTTTTTCAATATTATCTAAATTAAATCTTCATTTAGAGTCTTGATACCTCTCACAGTACAATTAACGTGTCTCACAATTAAAATAAAAAAGGCGGTGATACTGTAAGACAAGACTTATTGACATTGGTTCAGCTTATTTATAGCCACACAATGCTTCAGTATATATATTTTCACTAATAGTATTTGAAAAGGCACTCAAAGCATTTATATATATATATATATATATATATATATATATATATATATATATATATATATATATATATATATATATATATATATATATATATAGTATTATTTGGTAACTACACAATCACATCACTAATATAATTAATTAGTTGTTGATTTTCTCTTATAGATTACTTATAAATGAATTTTCTGCTGACCAATAGCCTCATTCCAAAGTTATAGTATTTTAGTAATAAAATAAAAGTTTATACCTTTTTTTCATATAATATGAATTGAAATTAGTTAAAATTAATTTGGAATTAAAAAAGTTGTTTTGGAATTCAAAATGGATAAATAATTTGGGTCAAAATATTTTGCCAACAATAACCACTATTTCTAGAGGATGGCAGTATATTTATTTAGAAGAGAAAACCAGAACTATTTCCGAACGCTAGCTGAGGGTGTGTTTGTTTGCATAGAAATAGAATAGAAGTAGTGGAAGTAAACATACTTCCATTACTTTATTTGTTTGTTTGGCCAAAAAGAGAATTAGGAGTTACTTCTACTAGATAATATAAATCTTATTTGACACTTATATTACTTCTTTTCTCTTCCCCTTATTTTTTGTTAGAAGTGCTCTTGAAGTTCAAGAAATTAAGTTAAATATTATTATTTTATTATTTTTCATAATTACTTTTCAATTCTATTCTAAGTAGAAATAGATTAATACTATTATTATTTTATTTGATAATAAAAATACTATGTTTCTTATTCCATTTATTACTTTCAAAAGTGAGTACATAAATACTAGAAATTTATTAAAGAACTTTTTTCTTAAATCTTCATCTTTAAAGTTACTTCTAACATACTTTCTTACTTCACAGTAGGGATGTTCAATTGATAGAACGGTAAGATATCGGAGTTTTCCGATCGGATCCGAAAATAAAAGGCTCCGACCTTTTGACCGAACTCCGAAATCGATTAGAGTCTGACGAAGTCGCGGTCGTCTGCAGTGGTGTTAATCTCCTACTTCCTGCACACTTTCAGTATCCAAGGAGGGGAATCCAATGGTTATTCTGGGGGGGTGGGCCCCACCACTAATGGGAAGCAGGTCAGGCGCACGGGGGCCATTACATTTCATTTTCAGATTAAAAAAATAAAATAAAATAAAATAAAATATAGTTAATGCAAGGGGCGAGGGTAAAGGCCAATGATTGTGTGGAGTGGGCGTGTCGCCGCAAGAGGGGACACAATCACACGCGCATGCCCCCTCCCCCACCACTTTGTTCGCACGTGATCGGACATGCCACGTGACTTCCGCCCACTTTCCCTCCCCTCCCCACGTGAACCCCACGCTCACCCCCACCCCTGTCTCCTCCCGCATTACGTGGAGACAATCACTAACGGGAGGGCTTTCACTGGACTCTCTAAATTGCCCTTGCTCTTTCATCTGAATTGCGTTGCGTTTATTGAGTAATGATGCGTAACTGTTAGTACTCATCAAGGGTATGAAGGTCAATAGACACGAGGGACTTCCATCCGATCAAATCGTAAGTGGGGGACAAATATCTACAGTCAAATCACAGGATTCTGGGGCACTTTGCTTATCGCAATCATAGTGGAAATGATAATTCAAACGAACGGATAAAATTGGTTCTATTTCGAGGTCTGGATTAGAGGTTGGGAGTTGGGACTAGCAAAGTCTAGATGCGCACCACTTCCCTCTTGGCCGGCGGGATAATCTCAATAAAATTTCAATTTTTTTTTTTTAGGCAAAAAAAGATTTGACTCTTTCTTAGTGGGCACCATCGCTCTTTAATCCAATAGGACACAATTGGTAGTAGCGATTTCATACTGATTGGAAACTGATCGATGCGGCCTGGACGATTTAGAGATGGTTTCGAGCGGATCCTAAAAGAGAAAAATCGAAAAGTACTACTAAGAAAAATAATTAGAAAAGATAAGGACTAACTTGGAAAATGGAGGGTGCTCACTGAGAAAAAAAACCACCTAGTTTATATATTATATCGTGCTCACCAAGAAACTAAGGTTCATTAAGAGGAAGGTGGTGCGCACTTAGAATCCCGTTGGGACTCGAAATAATGGGAAATTTTATTTACACACAACAATTTATTCTTGACGTCCTGATTGCTTTTTACACCAAACTCTCATTTTAAAATACTATCAATTTACTCTTGCATCCAAAAAAAATTTCAATTCTAACCCTCCTCATTATCTCTAACTCCTTACATCGTTCCAAAATTTTTCGAATCGGATATTAATTGCTAAGCTAAAAATATATTGGTCGGGTATTAATACCCGACCAAATAATCATTTGGTCGGCTATTAAAACCCGACAAGCAGCCGACGTCTCCCTCACAAAAGAATCATAAGTAATAATAAATTGCAAACAAATACACATAAAAAACTAAAAATAATTTTAAATTGTACCTTGATTTGTGTTTCGACACTAATTGCATATTGGAATTTTCCATTTGAATACAAAAAACTCAAACTTCAAACCCTAATTTCAGTTATTACAGTGAATTTGAAGAATTTAAAATTCTTCCAAATCTTTTTCAGGAATGTGAATGTAAAAAATTTAAGAGTTTAAGAAATCAAATCAATGAGTTTGTAGGAGATGTATTTTTCTAAAAATTAAATTTCACTAAAAAATATGTTTTAGGGTTTTAGAGAAAAAATAGAAGAGGAAGACGATGAGTTGTAGCTCTAAATTTTAAGAAGTCTTAATTTGGAATTTGAAAGGGTAATTTAGTCAAAAAAATAAATGGTAAACTTGTAATTATTTACAAGTTTTAAAATAGTGCGTAAATTTCCGTGTGTAAATAGAATTTCCCTAAATAATCGCTTTGTTTTGGTTAATTCTTGGATTTTGTACAAGTAAGTGGAAAATTAATTAATAAATTAGTTTGTTGGTGATTGTTTTGCAATTCATTCACTATTAGAGTGTGACGGGCAAGAAATTTATTTTGTTGCCTAGCAATATTAGAAAAGAGAAGTGCAAGGACTTAGTGTTTCTCATTGGTACTCATACGATTCGATACCTACGTTATATTACTAATTAATCAGAGTCTTCACAGGAAAATTAGAATACTAGACGTACGTTTTGATTGGTTTTGCAACGATCTATAAGACAATATTAACATTAAGTTGAAGTGACGATAATATAAAATATGGTTAATTACACTCAGACCCTGTAATATGAGAGGTGAATAACTTATCACCCATGAAATTTAAAACTCTCACTTAGACCCCATGGGCCGCAAAAAAAATGACAGGAAAACTCATACGAAGATATTTTTTTCCGTTGTCCAGAAAGTCTATATGAGAGTTTAAAACTTTAGGGGTGATAAGTTATACACCCCCATAGAGGGCTGAGTATCGGTTGATTCGGTTCAGGTTTGGACAGAAAAAATCTTCACTGAAAACTGAACCGATTTTTCAAATCCAAAACCGAAATCGACCGAACTCCATTAAGAGCCGAAACTGAAATCGAAAATTCGGTTCGGTTCGGTTCGGCGGAAATTCGGTTTCTGGGTTCCAAAAAGTTGGGTTTCTATCAGACATTTTATTAAACACCTTGCGAGGAGAATCTATGTCTCCGGCCTTAGAGTACGTGTCGACTAACCCAGTTGCACAGAAGGGATCTCCATACAAGCCTATTTGAACGATGTGAGCGTGGAGTTGTTGGGCTTCTCTCCAGCAGCCGAGACACCACAGGACTTGAGCAGAAGAGGATCATGAAGTTGCAGAGGAAAGTTTGGGAGGTGCGGAGGGCGAAAAGGCGGCGGGCAGCGAGGAGGTTGGAGGAGGAGAGAGAGGAGATGATGAGGGTGAGGAGGTGGAGGTTGGAGAAGAGGAGGGAGTGGCGGAGGAGGAGAGAGGCTTGGATGGCCAAGAGGAGGAAGGAGTTTTTTGGCATGCGGGAGAGAGAGAGTTGAGAGAATCTTCAGTTTTAGATAAGGGATACGGGTCGGGTAAAGTTAACGGATCTGATATTTATACAAATTCGATTTTTTCGGTCGGTTTCGATTAGAGCTCAAGTCATCGAAACCCGACCCGATATCCGAATAAATTTTCGGTTTTGCACCCGATCCGATATCCGAATAAATTAATTCAAGAGGAGTTGTTTTTCTCTTTCTATTTCCAACAAGATTAGCTTAGTTGATTACTTGGTAATGCACTCGTCAAGCATTAATCTTCCATCTATAAGCACGGCCACTCATTAATGTAGAGTCAAGCGATAGTTGAGCTGGCGCTATGCATGATTAGAACGATGATGGTGGTGCGATCATGGGGGTCCATGACATGATACATCGATCAAGTCTTTAGGAGACCACCATGAGACAATTATAGCGATGCACAGCGGAAGAGACATTCAAGAGTACTAGTCACTTAGAAGACCAAACGAATGTGTGTGCATGCATGTGTGGGCCCATCGGTCCCATGGTCATCGATCATGATCTCTCATTATAATCTCCTCCTGCTGCTGCTCTCGAAGATTAACCAGTAGACATCAATCAACCAAGCATCAACAGCAGGAGAAGATGAAGAAGAAGAAGAAGTGAGCAACAATAATGAGCAACTCAAAAGGCAATCATAGGAGGAGGGAGGCATGGACTGCTAGCTTGCTTGATGAGGGTGGGTTAATAATGTGGTCTCCCCCAGAGCAGAGTACTGACATCACCCCCCACAGCAACATGATGAGGGTGATGCATGCTATATATCCATTATATGCACCTGCTTTTGCTTTGCCTTTTGCCGATCCATGCATGATGCATGTTGACATCAATGCATGTTGTTTACTTTGCTTTGCCTTGCCCTGTAAAGATACCAAGTATGTGGGGGCTCAGGGCTCAACTGATCCCTATTATATTATATAGGTTATGGGTTAACATCCAGCCGTCCAACTGGTGGATTTGATCCAGTCAGTTGTGTTGGTTGATGGCCAGCTGGCTATGATTGAGACTCCTAGACCCAAAACTAGAAGCTCCGTAATGGACATTTTTAACATGCAATAGTGCCTGGTTAGGGGTGGGAAATTCAATTCGCAGACGGTACGCCGATTTTGAAATTTATAAATAATTACAAATTTGTTATTATTTTTTTAACTAAATTATTCTTATAAATTTCAAAATAAAACTTCTTAAAATTTAGAATTATGATTTATCGTCTTCCTTCACTATTTTTTTCTCTAAAACCCTAAATAAATTTTTTTGGTATTTAATAAAATCATCGATTTGATTTCTTGACCCATTAAAATTTATTACATTAACGTTTCTAAAATGATTAGAAGAATTTTAAATTCTTCGATTTCACCGTGACAAGTGAAATTTGGGTTTGGAGTTTAACTTTGAATTTTCTTATGCAAATAGAAAATTTCAACATGCAATTGGTATTAAAGAACAAATCTAAGGTACGTTTTGAATTTTTTTTAGGTTTTAAGCTTATTTGTTTGAAATTTATTGTTAATTAGTTTTCTTTTGTGGGAGAGACTTCGCTTGCTGGTTGGATATAAATACCCGACCAGCATGTTTTTTGGTTGGGTATTAATACCCGTCCAAAATATTTTTTACTTTTAAACTAACTTCCAACTCAAACAAAAATGGATAAAAATGGAATCGGAAGAGTGACGAGTTAGAGTTAAAGAAAAGGAGGAGTGGTATTTTTGAAAATTGTTTTGAAAACAGAGAATAAAATGGTAGTATTTCAAAATAAGAGTTTGGTGTGAAGAGTAATCAGAACGCTAAGAGTAAAATGCAGTGCGCAAATAGAATTTCCCTTTAGGGGTGCATATGAGAATGGACAGGTCCAAAGTAAATTTTTTCCTACTTGGAATTCAAAATAAATTATTTTTTTAGTTTTCTAATTCAAAATTTTGAATAGGACGAGTCTATATTTAGCTCTTGAATCATCCTTAATGTTATCGGTTCGGATCAGGTCATGGCACTGGTATATCTGGATCCTCATAGTCATTATTAATCCACCCAATATCCTTTCCTATCATAATTGGATTGGTGACAGAGTACAGATACATTCAAATTTAGTATGTTGGAGTTTATATATTCCACAAAGTTTCAGAAAATTAGTAGTACAAATTATGAACAAAATAATAAAAATAAAAAGATTTTGTCGCTCTCAAAGGAAGACATGTAATCACTGCACTAATGGACTTATGTCAATTTCGTGATAAGCTAAGATACAAGTATATTTAGTAACGGTACAATTCCTTTTCTACTGATATCATATCGTAATAATATTTTTCGTATTTCATGATTATCCAAATATTTGACCTTTTTTTCATGAAATTATTATGTTTTATGTAATTAAATGGAAGGATTAATTGATAATTCAATTAGAGTGATTACGAATCCTTTACTTTGAGTTGATAGTTGCTCTCTCCTTTCGAGTTCATAGTAAAACATTGAGTTCTTTCTTCTGAGATAAATTTGTGACTTTGAGTTGAATTCATAAGTCAAAACAAAACAAATTTCAGAAAAGAAACGCTATAAATAAAAGTCAGAGAGAGAGAGAGAGTTAACTCTTTGGTCAGCATCTAAGGCCTGTTTGGCTCTTAGAAGTGGAAGAAGTAGAGAAGAAAATTAGAAATAATTTCCAAGATGGAAAGTTAGGAAGAGAGTTGTTCATTAGAGTTTAAATGTTTGTAAGCTCATTTTTGAAAGTAAGAAGTGAAATATGAAAAATATTATTTTATTGTCAAATTAAATAACAAATAATACTAATATATTTGTTAATTGAGTAGAATTGAAAAGTAATAATGAGAAACTAATAAAAAATAATATATTATCTTGTTTCTTGAACTTCAAGAGCATTTCCACTCAAAAATGAAGGGAAGAGAAAAGGGGAAGTTGGGATGCCACATAGGATCCACATCATTCTACTGGAAATAACTTTCAATTCTCTTCTTGGCCAAACAAACAAGTGAAGTAGTGGAAGTAGTCTTACTTCCACTACTTCAATTCTACTTCTATGCAAACAAACACACCCTAAAGCCGCAGCAACTTCAGAGAGTTGGCCTGGGCTGGGCCTAACCGCTTAATTAACTATAGTTTAAATAAAATAATAAAACCCATGGTTAAAGGCAAAGTTTAAAAAGGTTAAAGCGTCAAAAGCCAATTAAGTAAGCAAGGGGAAATTCTATTTGAGCACAGCATTTCGCTTAGTCCCTTAAAATGAAATTATTATCGTTCGAAATTAATCCCTAAAAAAAAAAAAAATTAAAAATATGACTAACTAGTAATTTTTATACGTCTTATGCTCACTGAGCAAAATGGTGTGCTCAAATAGAATTTCCCCTCGTTCTATTAATGGTCTTGTGTTCACTGAGCAAAATGGTGTGCTCAGATAGAATTTTCCCTCATTCTATTAATGGTCACAACTAGGGATGTTCAGTCGGTCGATCGGTCGAAAATTGGAGTTTTCCGATCGGATCCGAAAGTAAAGGGTTTCGATGGTCGCCGGAAAATTTTTCAGATCGAATTTCAAAAGATTTTGATCAGAGTCAAATAAAAATGCCGAAGTCGTCAATAGAATTCGTCTTTGCACTTTTAATTGATCGATTAGTCGAAAATCAGAACTCTAAAATAGTATCCAAAATAGAAGATTTAGATTGTCACCGAAAATTCTACCGAATTCTGATCATTTTCGATTGCAGTGGGCCGCCGGAGTCAAGAGTACTGTTCAACCTTAGTCACAACTGCAATAGTTTTGGGCCCCACCCCTGACAACACCAAATGTCCCTCATCAGGTCATCATTGAAAAGCAATTTCCTCCCATAATATATTTTATTATTAATTAAACCCACTCCTTTCTATTTCTTTCCCTCAAATCCAATTCCTCCTCATTTTCACTCTCTCTCTCTCTCTAAAAACTCCTCCACTTTCTCTCTCCAAAAAAAAAAAATAATAATAACCACTTTGACAAGCACTGAACCACAATACCATTCAAAAAGATCTAATCTTTAATCTTTGATCAGAAAAATGATGGTCGACAAAGATCAAGATCTCGGCCTCAGCCTCGGCCTTCCAGTCTCCGCTCACCACCACCACCGCTTCCCTCTTCATCTCAATCTCATGCCCTCCGCCGCTCACCACCACAAATCTCCATGGAGCAATCTCCTGGCTACTCACTCAGGTGTGTGCTTCTTCTTCTTCTTCTTCTTCTTCTTTTATTTTTCTCTTCTCTAGATCTGCAGTAAGATCTGATATATTATTCTTTAAGCAGGGGAGAGGGGGATCGATGTGAATCGGGCCCCAGCGGCGGAGAGGGAGAGCGAGGAGGAGGCGGGGGTCTCCTCGCCGAACAGCACGCTGTCGAGCGTCAGCGGGAAGAGAGCGGGCATGGAGAGGGACCTGCAGAATGGTGAGGAGAACGAGACGGAGAGGGCCTCTTCGAGAGGGATCAGCGACGAAGAAGACGGCGAGGGATCTAGAAAAAAGCTCAGGCTCTCCAAGGATCAATCGGCCATTTTAGAAGAGAGCTTCAAAGAGCACAACACTCTCAACCCTGTAAGCAAAGCAATGGGATGCTTATTTCCCAATAAACAAATAAAACTTTGCTTTTTTCTTTATACCGAAAATGACCCTGTTTGTTATTTTGCTTTCGGCAGAAGCAAAAGCTGGCACTGGCGAAGCAGCTGAACCTGCGGCCAAGGCAGGTGGAGGTCTGGTTCCAGAACCGGCGAGCAAGGTAAGAAACCAAATCAAAATCCCAGTCGGGGGCATTTCGGGAATTTTACTAAAAACGGTGAGGGGGGTGCATTTTCAGGACGAAGCTGAAACAGACGGAAGTGGACTGCGAGTTCCTGAAGCGGTGCTGCGAGAACTTGACGGAGGAGAACCGACGGCTGCAGAAGGAGGTGCAGGAGCTCCGAGCCCTGAAACTGTCGCCTCAGTTCTACATGCACATGACCCCACCGACCACCCTCACCATGTGCCCCTCGTGCGAGCGCGTCTCCTCCTCTGCTTGCGCCGCATCACCCCAGCAGCAGCAGCCTGCCACCCGCCCGATGCCCGCCGCGCCTCCGGCGCCGTGGGCCCCGATACCGCTGCGGGCGTCTTTCCTCGGCGTTGCGCCGCCGCCGCAGGCTCAGAGAAGTTAGAGGGATGGATGGATATAATTGATCTTGTGTATCATAATAAGGATGATGATTGGAAACCGTCGTGATTTTTTGTTTTATATATATATATATATATATATATATATATATATATATATATATATATATATTGTATTTGGGAAAATAGTTTTAATTGAAGAAACACTTTTTTGGGTGGAGGAAGGCGTTTTAGGAGGGTTTCAAAAGAAGCACACCTTTTTTGAACTGAAAATCCTAACTTATTATAATGTAAAGTAGACTCACTTGGAAAATCAGTGTGCTTCTTTGGAAACTCCTAGTTTCAGGAGGTGACGGTGGAGTGTGATGTCAAAAAATTGACTTTGAATCTTTTTTTTTTTGAGAATATCTTGTTTATTTATTTTTAGATGGAGATTAATATTCCTTAGTTAATCATTTTCAGATAAGCCTGGGAGGTTCTCTCTTTTCCAATTTGATCTAGACTAAATCCTATAATTTCAGACTGTTCATGGTGTTTTGGGGTATTTTGGAGTGACTTCTTATGAAGTATTTAAAAAGTATTTACTTGTGAGTTTTTGAACGAGTGTTTTGAGGTTTTCTTAGAATATTACAGAACTATTGGGTATGTATTTTAAAGTGTTCTGTGTTTTTTAGTAGGGAAAGTTTTATCCATTTTTAGTTTATAAGGTTTTATTTAAAAATATCTTATCTCTTCCTCATTCCAATTCTCTTCCATGTTATTTTCTTTTTCTAAATTGGAATATATTTATCTTTTATATATTTATAAAATTCATGAAAATTCATAAAAAATATGTTCCAAAATCTGTAGTAAGAACACTCGAAAATACATACCAGCAAAACACACTTTAAAAACACAATAAAATGCTTTGCTTTGGACATCCAAGCACAGTCTACGGTAATATGCTCAAAAAATTGATACGGTTCATCTTGATATCTTTGTTCAGGACAATCTTTTCTATGTCACTCATTTAGATATTTATATGGTTATTAGAAGGGTTTTAATATTTCAGATTCAAAGTCATATTACAATTTTTAATGATAGAGATAAGAAAATGATGTTTTCTTTATACATGTTTTTTAAAATGATGGAAAATAAGCAAATATTTATCTAGCTTAAATAGCAAAATATACATTTTTTTTGTTGTTGGAACAAACATTTGCACATGGTTTGTTCCCGTGAGTACTAATTAGGATGAGGACATTGAGAATTGAGATATGGATGGTCAATAGGTTAGGTGTGTCTTTGTGTGTGGGTGTGTGCGTGTTAGGTGGTGCACGTTTGGGTCGGGCGTGGATATGATGAGGCAGGCAATAATAAAGTTGGAATATTGCAAAAAGTGACAGCACTGCAAATCTAACTACTTGTACTATAATATATATATATATATATATATATATATATATATATATATATATATATATATATATATATATATATATATATATATATATATATATATATATATATATATAATAAACGGAAAATTCACCAACAATGAGAGTTTTCTTAGATGACCCAGTAAAATAATTACATGTGACACTACTTAAAATGTGGTTAAGAATTTTTTTTTATTTGTTATTTTGAGTGATGCTCGGTGTAATAATTTTATTAGGGCACCTAAACGACGGTGAAGGAACTCTCTTCACCGTCAGTAAATTTCCTGTTTCCTCTGTGTGTGCGCGAGTCGGGGGGGAGGAGGGATGAACTAACACCTCAGCAAGTTAGCTGAGGTGTGTGTGTGTGGGAGGGGGGAATGAGCTGACACCTTAGCGAATTACCTGAGTTGTAGTTTGTTTCCACTATCTCTAATAATATATATTTTTTAAATTTCTTTTGAATTATGATCTCGACCTCTTAGGGTTCAATCATATCCAATTTCTTGGGTTTTAGTTTTGATTTGGTCCTCCATCAACTAAATACAAAATTAACAATTTTCAATGAATAAAATATTTTGTATGCATTTGATGAAAAGTTAAATAAACTCCAAAATTTATAAAATTTAATGCGAAAGAAGTTAAGGAGATAGAAATAGTAATTTTTAAAAAAAAATTAAAGTAATGTCATTGGATTATTATAGTTTTACTGTTAGCTCACATAACTTAACTTTTTCTGAACTGACAACTCACCAACACTTTATGTAATTTTTTCTGAGCTGACGGCTCAACCACAGACATTAGATCATTTATTATTATTATTATTATTATTATTATTATTCTATAGTGCTAGATTTGTCACAATATCTAAATTTAATTGATAAAAAAATGATTTCGTGTCAGGAGACTGTCTGACCCCTGTTTGGCTTTAAGCAGTTGTTTAAGAATGATTATGAGTCAAGTAGTAGTGCTCTCAATTAGTAGTTTAGATTGGATTGAACAAATTTTAATAATGAGCTGCTATGACTCCCTGCTAACAGTTCTACGCCTCAGACTACGGAAACTTTTGTGTTGACGATTGATGAGGAGTCGCTCGTGGCTCCTTTTCTCTTCTTTTTTAATTTTTTTTCCTCCCTTTTGGGAAAAGTTGTGTCTTTATAATACACCACTTTGGGAATTATCTCACCTTTCTCTCTGCTCCTAATTTTTTTTTTCTCTGAATCATCTCATATTTTGAAAATTCACATCGTTTTGCTTAATCTGTTCCTTTTGAAACTTTCAAAAAAAAAAAAAAAATACAAGTTTGCATTTATTTTTTTAGACTAAGTTGCAATTTTACAGATCAGTGATCGAATATTAATACCCAACCTAATTAAATACTGATTGGGTATTAATATCCGATCAAGTTTCATTTAGATTGGATAATAATATCCGACCATGATGAAGTGAGATGGAAAATAAGAAAAAAGAAAAGTTGAATTGAAAAAAAAAGTAGATATATTGAGTAAATATGGATGATTCAAAATTAAAAGTGGGCGTAGAGAGAGGTGATTATCTTGAGCAAAGTGATGTGCGTGAATAGAATTTTTTCCATATTTACTCAACAGATTTTTTTTTTTTTTTTTTTTTTTTTTCAACTCTAACCCTATATCTCTTTCGTTCCATCTCATTTAATCCTGGCCGAATATTACTGTCCAATCCCAATGAAATTTAGTCACGTATTAAATTCACATTTAATCAGATTGACTATTATTAATGCCCTGGATTGGGGAAAAGCAACTTAGTAAAAAAATAATGGCAAACTTGTAATTTTTTTGAAAGTTTCAACAGTGGACTTCTTGAGCAAAGTAGTGATAGAATTTCCCTATATTTTTGGGATAAAATCTTCTGATTGTAACCCGGGTGGATCACCTGCAATCTAATAAGCCCAAGCAGAGTGGAGAGAGCCTATCCAGTGACAGTGATTACGCATTCGATGTTACTCTGGATCCCAATAATAATAAGATATCAGGCAAAGCCTAACGAAATGAATCAGTCAGAATTAGCGAGAGGGCTATGGAGATGATACAGATGAGACTGGAGATGAACGAGTCCAAACATTTTTTGTCCCAAGGGCATCAGACAACCTCCCACATTGTTCTATTTTTATTTTTATTCTGCAAACGTGACCACTCCCACATGCTGACGACATGGGCAATGTTCTTGCTGGGAGGGGAAATTCTAAATGCGCACCACATTTGACTTAGTGAGCACCGTTTTCCCCCATGCTGTAAATCACTTTACCACAGGTAAAATATGGTGGGCATTTAGAATTCCCCCTGAGAGAGATGTACGTAGAAGTGAGAAGACTAGAAGAGTCCCTCCAAATCGCATCTCGGTCATTCATTAAATTAGTGGGATGGGACGGTTATAATTTTTTCTAAACTATTACTCATCATATTCTTCATGATTTTCATTAATATCTACTGCAATGTTTAAAATAACGATAACGGTAGTGTAACGTTCTATTTCTGTTAGGTTATGTAGTATATACTGTAACGTATAACGCGGGTTACATAATTTTCAGTTTAGTTAATAAAAATAAATATAAAACTATATAAAATAAATTTTATAAATTAAAAATTAAATTAAAGAATTCTAAAAAAAAAATAAAAAAATTATATCCCAATATTAATTTTAAATTTCTAACAAGTTTTACAACAATTCTCATATTTATCTTCATAAATTAAATTACATTCACACCCATAATTTCAGTTATCATCTAAATAAGAAAATAAAATTTCAAGTTTATTTTAAATTATTATCAGTATTGTAATTTATATTTTGTAATACTCAATTTATGTTATTTTTAATTGTTTATTTTATATTAACTGATAATTCAATTTAACCAGGAAGTAAGAAATTTCAGTAGTTGGAAAGGAATTATAATAAAAAAAAAATCAGTAATTAGAAAGGAATTATAACAAGTAAATATGGACGTAAAAGTTAACAATGTCACAAACAATTAAATAAACAAACAACAAGCCATCAAGTGAAAAAAAACCACAACAATTCGCTAACAATCAAAATAAATAATCAAAATCAATATAAAAACTATTTAAAAATTATTGTAAATAACGTAACATAATGTAATTTAACGTAATGTAACGTAAAATAACGTAAAATAATATAAAAAAAATACACCATTACGATGCATTGAGTTATTTTTTACTGTTAAATAATGTTGACTTTCTATTAGATTTCATAACGCAACATAACGGGTTTCATAACGTGTTATTTTCAACATTGATCTACTGTACATTATAAGAATTTTTTAAAACCATCTTTCAACTAAATGGACAACTGAAATTGCACTTTGGATGGTTCTTATAGTTCGTCTATTTGGAAAGGATCTAAATCCACCTACTACAAGAGTTCCCAGAGAACTTGAAATAAAGAAAGTAGTTAGATGGTCAAAAACACAAAAAAAGGACATGACAGGATGAGAGTCTGTAAGGAAGTGGCATATGGCTGGTGGTAAGATCCCTATGCTTATAGAAAGAGAGCTCTACACTGTCTATAGATTATAATACCTCTGTTCCTGAACGAACCTACAAACTATCAAAGAGCTACAATATGGGATGAATGATGACAGCTTGCGGTGTCAGACCCCTCGTAGAGAGTGAGATGCAGAGAAATTTCGAATAAGACCACAATAGAAAGTTTGAAATGGTAGCATGTTTTAGATGGGGGTTGGAATGCCCCGGGACTCGGACCGGGTTCACATAAATCAGATCGGGCCGTAAATGCCCAAACCCTCTCTATTTATTACCAGGCTTAGATTTATGAATCCAAGCCCAATTGTGAAATTAGTGGGCCAGACTTGAACCCCATGAAGCAATCCAGTTTCTAACTTTTCTTAACTAGGAATATAAGAAATCAAACTTCCAATTTCAAATTTCAAATTTAAATTTGAAAAGGGAGGGAGATAGGCTGTAATCTTATTTTTTCTGGTCCATATACTAATTTGGGTCTTTCTCAATTTTGGGCTGCCAATGAAAAGTATTAATGAGCTATATTCTCTCTATTTTATTATTTTTTTTCTTAGTGAGTCCAAAATCCATGCTTCAAACCTTAAATCATGTCCAAAATTCGATTGAAACGGAAGAGAGATTAAAAGAAAAGAGAGAAGCCGGAGCAGAGGAGATTGTATCACAAGGAAAAATTCTAAATGCAACCCATTTTTTTCTTTGTGAGTTCCATCTCTTTTTTTTTTTTCTTAGTGAGCCCCAATTTCTTAGTGAGCCCCATCTTTTCTTAGTAAGACATATTTTTCTTTTCTTAGTAAGCCCTATTTTTCCACTCAAATATGGAATTAGTGCTTACAGGGGCAATCTTAAAAAAACCCTTAAAAAAAATATGAGGCTCACTAAGGAAAAATGGACATATTTTAAATTATCCTGGGGCTCACTGAGAAATTGGGGCTCACTAGAAAAAGTATGGGTCGCATCTAGCAACTCTCTTAAGGAAGTAATGGCCCTACCTCAATTTTCATTTAAGTTCACCAAACGTATTATTTGATTTTATTTGAAAGTCTTCGCTCATCATTTAAAAAAAAAAATAAATAAAAATTGATGCAGATTAAATCTATTGTTCAAAAAGATACCAAACTCTAATGAAATAAAAAATAACACAGAAAAAAAAAAAAAAATTGTCCCACTGAAATCGATATAATATAACTCTTTCGATATCGCTGCTACCGCTTGACTAGTAATTACTTTTCCGTATTATCTTGTATATATTTATATGTAAT
Organism: Dracaena cambodiana; assembly: GCA_036321105.1. Lineage (NCBI taxonomy): Eukaryota > Viridiplantae > Streptophyta > Magnoliopsida > Asparagales > Asparagaceae > Dracaena > Dracaena cambodiana. The sequence continues at coordinate 17,497,716 of JAYEPQ010000004.1, read as the reverse complement.
GACAGTTTCAATATTGCCGTTAATAGATACCATTTTTATGGAGGAAAAAAAAAAAAAAAAAAAAAAAAAAAAAAAAAAAATATATATATATATATATATATATATATATATATATATATATATATATATATATATATATGTGTGTGTGTGTGTGTGTGTGTGTGTGAAAATAAGGAAGAAACTAGATAAAAACAATAAAAAGATGTGTTCTCCCCCAAAAAGATAAAAAAAAAAATGTTTACATTGAAAACGAGAGCAAGAAGAAGAAGAGAAGGAAAAAAAAATAAAAATAAAATTGTAGAAATAATACAAAAATATAGTAAGCCATGTGCTACAAAAATAAACGCAAAATAATATGAGAAAGCGTTTACAGTGAAGGAGAATGGACATTCCCAAAAGTGAAAATAACAAACTATGAATAAATGAAAAAGAAATTGAAGATGACTTAGAAAGGTGAAGAAGAGAAGAAGGTAAGGCAAATACCTCTCTCTATCCTCCTTCCAATCTCCATTCAATTTCGGTTTCCCCCTTCAAACCTGCATTAATCTCGTAAAAAATTGATGGTTAGGATATAAAATAATAACTCTCAATCTTTATCAAAATTTTAGAAAATTGATCTTCAATATTGACTAGGGTTCAGGGGTTAACAACAGTCATCGAGTCCGACTGTTTTGTTCGATTTTGACCGTAATCAATCAAAAGTTCGTTCGACTCCAACCATAATCGATCAAAGTTCGAATGGGGTAGATTACCAATGTTCGATTAGAGATATGCTCTCTGTTCATTTCAATAGCAGAGCCCTCTGTTCGTTTCAATAGCAGATCGATCGGATTACGTCAAATTCCGATTTCAACCGACTTTTTTTTGACTTTTTTTTTTTATTAATTCAGGAGAATTCGAAAGGAATGGTTTTTGTTCCCATTTTCCAAATTGGACACCCTAACCTCTCTCTCTGTCTCTATTCTCTCTCTATACTTCTTTTCCTTGCTATTACGAATCATGTTAATTTTACTTGATTCATGAAGATTCTGATTATATTTTTGTTTTTAAAATGAGTGTATGAGTTTGACGAGAAAGGAAAACAGATAGATTTCTAGATGAGATTGGGACGAGATTGTGCGGATTTAACTCCAGCGAACTCTGAGCACCTACCCATCCTAATCTCCCCAGTTTTAGCTTCTCTGTTTTTTAACTCCAGCGAACTCTGAGCACCTACCCATCCTAATCTCCCCAGTTTTAGCTTCTCTGTTTTTTTTTTTTTCCCTCTTCGTGTTGTCAACTTGTTGTCAACTTCGAAGGAGGTTGGAGGAAGATGGGTTTCTCAAACTCCATCCGACTCCGTAAAGAACTGACTGTCTTCGTCCGACTGGAAGTCAGTCGACCGAAACCTCATCTCATCGGATTTGATCAAATTTCTCCAACTACCGACCTCTGCGTCCGACTGTTCATCCCTAATATTGACGACGGTAGACTTGGTGAAGGATGTATAAAGCAGTAGGCTTTTCTTGAAGAGTTCGGTTACCGTCCATATGTCAATCTGATAGCATGTAGCATATTTGAATTAACAATAAATAGAAATTCATAAAAAATTATAATTCCCCAATTTTTTTTTTTTTGTTTTTTGTTTTAAATCAACACTTAAAATCTCAATCCTACTACGCATTTTAATATAGAAAATTTGGTAAATTTAAACTTTACTGTCATAAAATTTTCAACACAAGATAAACGTATAACATGTGCTTGGAACCTATAATTCTTCTCGACTATTGAATTTTTTTTTTTATGCACATATTTAAAATGTTCATTTATATGCAATAAACACAAATAAGTCCAGATTTAAAATATTTTTGAGTTCAGTCATAGCCTCAATACATGATAACGAAGCCTAGAGTGTTTTTTTTTTTTCCCTATTTATAATCTTTACAATTCTTTAATTCTGAATAAAAAAAAAATTGTTTACCAACACTATGACATTGCTCAGCTCAGAAAATTGATGGATGTTCAAGTTGTATGTACAAAGAATCACAAAAGTTTTTGTAAACAAACCTTGCCCAGCATCATTTGTTTCTAGCCTTCCACTTCTTGATCGCAGAAAGAAGCGAATGATTCTGTATGAGACCTTTGTTAGGCAACTTCACGTTCGTCAATGGAGACTTGTCGTTCATTCCAAACCATCTCTCGATCGCCCTCCGCTCGTACGTGTATCCATCGGACGCAATGCAGGGATCTTCCATCACCTCCTGCATGCATGCGTTCGATAAAATCCAACATTTTCATCATATTCGTCGTTCAAAGAACGAACCGTAAGGCCTGACAGACAAACTAGTTTTACTGACCTGAAGTATCGGACAGATGAAGTGGCCTGGGGTATCAGCAGGCACGCGACACGGCGGAGCATTGTTAGCAAAATCTCTCAATCTCTCTAGCACGGGAAGGACCTTACCCTTGAGATCAGGCCGGTCCTTGCGCCTCATTTCCATGCAGCTCAGCCCAAGAAGAGCCAATTCCCGAGTCTCTTCCACAGGCCATTGCCCGGCTCCAGAATCCAGAACATCCGCCAAGGAACCCCTCTCGAGCGCTGATTCGACCGCAGGTGCTACTCCTACGGGTGGCTTTCCAGTGAGCAGCTGCAGGATGACCATTCCTAGCGCGTAGGTATCTGACTTTGGCGAGAGTTGGCCCGTTCTCTGATACTCGGGGTCTATGTAGGAGAATGTGCCTACAGGTGCAGTGTCCTTGTACGTTGTAGACTTTGCCAAATTCATAGCGGGGGGCAACGACGTACAGAGGCCCACATCACCTATCTTGCTCACGAGATTGTTGTCGAGCAGAATGTTTGCAGGCTTGAGGTCCCGATGGATAATGGGATGTGGCTTTGAGTTGTGTAGGAAAGCGAGAGCGGAGGCAATCTCCCACGCTATTCTGTAGCGGCAAAGCCATGGAATAGGAGGTGTGTTGTTCTTGCATTGTAGCCTATCTTCGAGGCTACCCTTCTCCATGTACTCGTAAATTAGGCAACCGTGATCTGGACAGGCACCAAGAAGGAGCAGCAGATGGGGATGCCGAATTCTACTCAGGATATCAAGCTGAACAAAACAATTTCATGTCAGTATTATTCAGAGAAGGATGAAGTACAATATATGGCAATAATAATAATTAATAACATAATTTTAGTAAATTAAAGATGATATTTGCAAGAACTGTTTGGGACTTGACACAACGAAGTTTACATATCGCCTTAAGGGTTGCACTTATTATCTAGTAGATTTAGACAGCATGCACATGTAAATGTTAGGGAAATAATTTTGTAATTTTTAGGTGGCAGCAATGTTTAAAATAGCATTAACGATAACGTAACGTGTTGCCTATGTTAGGTTGTCGCATATAGCGTAACGCATAACGTAGCTTATGCAATTTCCTATTTATTTAATAAAAATAAAGAGTATTTACAGATCTGTCCCTTAAATCTTTATAAATTATAATTTAGTCCTCCACATCTTCATATTTAGAATTTAGTTCCCAAAATCCTTTAAGTTACTACAATTTAGTCCCCCAGGTTATATTTTGGCCCAATTTTCCCGTTTTACCTTTGATTTCCTTCACTTAAAGGTTTAATACATTTAGTGGAGAATAATACATTTGGTCTCAATATAGAGAGAGAAGCTAATAAATGAATAGAGAGAGAATAGAAGAAGAAGGAGGAACCCAATAAGAACTAAGAAGAGAGGGGGAAGAGAGAAGGGGGAATTAAGTGAAGAAAATCAGAGGTAAGACGGAAAAATCGGGCCAAAATATAAACTGGGGGACTAAATTGTAGTAACTTAAAGGATTTGGAGAACTAAATCCTAAATATGAAGATGTGGGGGACTAAATTATAATTTATATAGATTTAAGGGACAGATCTATAAATACCCTTAATAATTAATAACTTAATTTTAGTAAATTAAAGGTGATATTTGCAAGAACTGTTTGGGGCTTGACACAACCAAGTTAACATATCGCCTTAAGGGTTGCACTTATTATCTAGTAGATTTAGACAGCATGCACATGTAAATGTTAGGGAAATAATTTTGTAATATTTAGGTGGCATCAATGTTTAAAATAGCGATAACGATTAACGTTTTAACTCTGTTAGGTTGTCGCATATAGCGTAACGCATAACGTAGGATATGCAATTTCCTATTTATTTAGTAAAAATAAATATAAAACTATATAACTTATTTTTAAAAATTAAAAAATAAATTTAAAATATCTAAAAAAAATATATAAGACCATAATCTGTTCTAATTTTATATCAAATTTTACAATAATATTCACATTTATCTTCATAAATTATATTAAGTCTATAACCGTACTTATAGTCATTATTTAAATACAAGATTCCAATTTTTTATTTCAATTCCAGTTATTATCATTGTTGTAATTTATATTTTGTAATGTTCAATTTATCTTATTTATAATTGTTGATTTCAGTTCAGTTAAAAATTCAATATAATCAATAAGTAAAATATTTCAGCAACCAGAGAGGAATTAAAACAAGTGCACAATGAAACAATTGTAAATTTATAAGTTAGCAATTCCACTAATAATCAAAACAAGCCAACAACTAATCAAGTAAGAAAATTGCAGCAATTCCCTATTAATCAACATAATAATCAACAACAATATATAAATTACTAAATAAATAATTGTAAACAACGTAACATAACGTAATTTAACGTAACTTGACGTAATATAACGTAAAATAACATAAAAAACGTACTATTACGATGTATTAAGTTATTTTCAGTTGTTACGTAGCGTTGGGGTTCCGTTAGGTTTCGTAATGCAATATAACGGGTTTCATAATGCGTTATTTTCAACATTGGGTGGCAGGTTTTCATTTTTCATATTTTTTCGCTTAATGTATTTTTATTTTCATTAAATTAGTTATCTTCTCTCATGGGTAAAAGTGAGGCTCAACAGATTGGTTTTATTTTCATTAAATCGTTATATTCTCTCATGGGTAAATGGGAGCTGCTATAATAATTCCTAAAGCAAAACTAAATTGGTTAAGCTCATGCATCAAAATATACGGTATGCAATAAAATGGGACAATTCAGTTCGTTCACTTTGAACACCATCCATTGCATGTTTTATAAGCAAAAACTCGCGCATTTTTAGGCCTTCTCATAAAATAACATCTATAAAATTGTAATCATGTGCTTCTTAAGCATTCTCATTCATGGATCATAAGATTTCCATAGTTACCCTATTAAAATACCCGGATTTTGCAACAATTTGATACATGAACAAAAGAAAAAGGCCCTTTAAATGCATCGTTTTTTTTTTTTAAAAATTTTTTCATTCATAGAACATTAGGTGCATGTTGGTCAAAAATAATGAGATAGATATTCTATTTTAACATGCACTAGCTAGTTTGATACATGTCTATAATTAAGCTAGTCAAGCCCTGACACTATATATATCATGTGAACAAGTAACAGAAACTATGATGAAACTGATATGTATGATCATTAATCTCGATAATGGATTTCAAATCCCACAAAAATCTAGCAATAATTTGGTTGGGCAATGGACTAAAACTTTTTAACTGCTCGTGTAGTTTTAGTAGCCTATTTACTCTTTTATCTAACACCAACAATGATTCAACTTGGAGCGATACATATCATATGCTTGACAGGTAATATGCATTATTTAACTGATCTTAAAATTTTCTACTTTTCAACTAATGTCTATTGCAAATGGATCATTTGTTCTTATAAATGGTTTTGGCAAGGGAAAAAAAAAAGAAAAAAAATATATTTTCTAACAAACATAGTTCTCGAGCAATGTTTAAAATAGCGATAACGGTAACGTAGCATTTTGTCTCTGTTAGGTTATGTCGCATATAACGTAACGCATAACGTAGATTACACAATTTCCTATTTATTTAATAAAAATAAATATAAACTATATAAAATAATTTTAATAAATTGAAATATAAATATAAAATATCTAAAAAAAAGAATATAAAACCATTTTATAATCATAATCTATTTTAATTTTAAATTTTATAATAATTTTCACATTTATCTTCATAAATTATATTAAATTTGCAATCGTAATTCCAGTCATCATTTAAACAAGAAAAAAATATTCCAATTTTTTATTTTAGTTCCAGTTATTATCATTGTTGTAATTTATATTTTGTAATATTCGATTATCTTATTTGTAATTGTTATTTTCAGTTCAGTTAAAAACTCAATATAATCAACAAGTAAGATATTTTAACAATGGAGAGGAATTACAAGCGAACAAAAAAACAATCATAAATTACAAGTTAGCAATTCAATAAGTAATCAAACAAGTCATCAACTAATCAAGTAATAAAATTACAGCAATTCGCTAATAATCAAAATAATAATCAACAACAATATAGAAATTACTAAAAAATAATTGTAAATAACGTAACATAACGTAATTTAACGTAACGTTACGTAATATAACGTAATATAACGTAAAATAACGTAAAAAACGTACTGTTACGGTGCATTGAGTTATTTTTAGTTGTTACGTAGCGTCAGAGTTCCGTTAGGTTACGTAACACAATATAACGGATTTCATAACGCATTATTTTCAACACTGTTCTCGAGTATCATTTATTCCTACTTTCTGTACACTTGTGGTATCAATTAGAAAGATCACCAAAACTTTAATTGTAATCTATATTCTCCGCTAACCCTATTACATTTAAGGGTAGGGCCACGACAACAAAGTAAGAAAGGTAAACTTTCACTTGGACTCTTACCTCTTTCCGTAAAAGACTAAACTTTACCATCTAAGAAGGGTAACTAAATATGTGCTACTGAAGAATGGGATCTCTCTCTGATATGGTACTTACATGCTTGATGCCTTCATAAATTGTCATGCATGTAACAATCTAATACCTTAGATTTTAGGGAGTTTGTGTTGTTCCAATCTAATACCTTATATTGGACAAAATAATAATATATATATATATATATATTTTTATAACGAATTTGATGTATCAAAAGTCATGAAATTTGATGAAAGATGGGGTCCTACACAGAGACAGTGTAGGGCCTTTGATAAAAAAAGGAGCTTATATATTGTTCTAGGAGATTGATGTATAGAAGTTGGAGTCAAGTAACAGTTCCTTCCCAACTTGAGGGAGTTTTAGGAAATAATTTGAAATCTTTAGATAGGTGGCAAGTTTTACCAACTTTCTGATACAGAACAAGTCCAACGGAAGCTAGATTGGAGTATAAGAACTCGTGTTGATCAAGAAATTTCTGATGCAAAACATCTGAGATCTTTATGCTTCATAACTCGGATTGATCCAGAATTCGATTTCCATGCACAGCTACCGAAAAACGACCATAACTGGAGCTATAACAGCCGAGTGAGCCCAAATGACTTATTGTTTCAAACTTAAAACATTGTCTACGCCTTTTATGTTGGTCATTTTATCCAATTCGACCATATGAGTGGGCAAAATCACAAAGGAAGGTGCTACACTGATCCAATACTTGATTCGGTTTACTTATTAGAAAAGTTATCTTTTACGTTTTAACTAGAATTCTTTTAGATTTGGACTTATCTTTAGTTTAGAATTTTAACTTATAAGTAAGTATTTCTTTTGTCTCCTTATATATAAAAGACAAGTCTCCTTTAGGATTCTACTTAATATAGAATATTTTTCTAGCCGACAATTTAGGTTTATTAATAAAAGGTGTTTATACTTTCAACTGAATGAAACAATTTATTAATGAGAGATAAAAAGTTGATTTTCTATGTGCAAGAGATTTTCCCAATGGCATGAGTCCGACTCAATGCTTCGACCACATTTTAATCCTCTTCTTTACTTTGCTTCAGCTTGTGTGCTCTCTGGACGCCATTACTTTCCTTCCACTGTAAATTACATCTCCATATATTTCATAGTCTTATATTTCCTTTTCGTTTACATTTTTAGTGTATTTAGACCATATATTTGATAGTCCTCTAGCTATTTCATAAGGGGTAATTAATTAATAGAAATATTTTTGCTATTATCACTTAAGCACCCTCACGTTTCAAATCAATCACCTAAGCCCCTCCCACCATCAACTCTACTAATTTTTTCTTTGGGGTATTTACATATCTGTCCCTTACATCTTTATAAATTATAATTTAGTCCCCCAAATCTTCATATTTAGGATTTAGTCCCCAAATCCTTTAAGTTACTATAATTTAGTCCCCTAGTTTATATTTTGTCCTGATTTTTCCGTTTTACCCCCGATTTCCTTCATTTAATTCTCCTTCCCTCTTCCCCCTCTCTTCTTAGTTCTTACTGAGTTTCCCCCTTGTTCTTCTCTTCTTTCTCTATTCATTTATTGGGTTCTCCATTTCTATATTAAGACCAAATGTATTATTCTCCACTAAATGTATTAAACTTTTAAGTCTCAATATAAATTCATTTATTGGGTTCTCCCTCCCTATATTGGATAAATTCATTTCTACCTTTAATATATTTAGTGGAGAATAATACATTTGGTCTCAATATAGAGAGGGAGAACCAAATAAGTGAATAGAGAGAGAAGAGAAGAAGGGGGAAACTCAGTAAGAAGTAAGAAGAGAGGGAGAAAAGGGAAGGAGAATTAAGTGAAAGAAATCAGGGGTAAAACGGAAAAATCGGGCCAAAATATAAACTGAGGGACTAAATTGTAGTAACTTAAATGATTTGGGGAATTAAATCCTAAATATGAAGATTTGGGGGACTAAATTATAATTTATAAAGATTTAAGGGGCATATCTATTAATACCCCGTTTTCTTTTTGAATTGTTTAATCGCCTTTCCATATTACCGTCTCTCTCATTTTCCATCACAAACCACACTAAAACCAAACTTCTCCTTCTCCTCCTTATATTCAAACCCAATATCAAGGGAAACCCAAACTCTTCTCCTTTCTCTCTTTTCTACTACTTTCGAAGTAAAATGCACAAGTATAAGATTCTATAAGAACCTTGGAAGGATGACACAAACCAAATCGTTAGGATAAATGAAGGCGAGAACTTGACGAGCAATTTTTGAGAATCTTTTATTGATATTTTTTTTTCCCCTTTGTTTATCACTACTGAAAGGAGGGGGCTTTTGAAGAATTGAAAGAGGAGAAAAAACTAGTTTGGGAATGTTTTGAGGAGAAATCTTAGAAAAAATCAGCAACAAAAAATTCAGGACTCTTGATTTTGGACCTCAACCTTCTTCCTTATATATCTTTTATTAAATGAATTTGTTTCATAATCGTCTGTTCTTCCAATGTTCTCTTCCTTGTACTTTCGAAGTTCAATTTCCGGTAAACCTTCATCTGATTAGCCTTGAATCCTGATTGTCTCGTTGTGTCAATCGGAACAAAGCAATATCAGATCACATGAAATTGATGTTAACACAAGCTTATTTCTTCTTTGTAGGAAATAGGAATAATGAGAATATCAATAAGGAAATTTGAGCGGGATTTGGGAAGGTTGGTAGTGGGATGAGCAACAAAAGAATGATGAGGTTAGTTTGAATTTTATCAGGGACCAGGCTTGAAATTATGAAAAATTGGTTCGAAGCTCATTTTACCCATTCAGCCACTTTGTTTACATCTTGATAAAGAACGATACTACATAATATTTTTCTGGATTAGAGGTGTATCCTAGAATTTTTTTTTTTTAACCAAACAGATTAAAATTAAAAAGTTTTTAGTTCGTACCTCTTGCTTGAATTGCTTGATTCCCCTAACCTCGTCGGAGTGGAGAACTTTCACTGCTGCAGTAGTGTGATGGAAGGTAGCCTTATAAACTGTTCCATTCGCCCCGGATCCAATCTTAAGATCATCAGATAATGATGAAGTTGCAGCTTCAATCTCTTCCCACGTGTACCGTTTGTATTGATCATCACCGCATGAAAGAACACTCTCAAGCCTCTCTTTATCAGCTATTTCACGAGCTGCATTGTCCTCGGCATTCTTCCTCTGAAAGGCCTCCTTTCTGGCGCATTCCCTTGCATATTCGGCCTCACGTTCTGCTGCTTCCCGTCTTTCCCTTTCTAACATGGCAAGCTCTCTAGCCTTCTCTTCTCTCATCCTCATCTCGTGGCGTCTTGCTGCTTCCTCCTCATGGCGTGCTCTTATTTCTTCCAACTGACATGAATATAAACTCAGAATATGAATATAATCGATTACACTAATATAGAAGTAGCCTAGATAAGAGATATGGCCTTACCTCACGGGATGTATCAAGGGATTCCTCCTGGGCAATTTCCTTCATTTGTTTAAGATGTCTAAGTTCAATTCTCAGTCTTTCGAGCTCAAAATCCACATTAACCTGCATACAGACAAAAACTTACTTACGTAAACTTATGTAATATCAACACATCCAAATTAACTCCTGAGTTACATTGACTGGGTGAACATACACATATAGGTATTGGATGGTTGTACTCGCATCTTTTTGCTAAACGAGTTGGTATGCATTATTGATTTTATTTTAGAGAATTCAACAACATTTTCTCGTTAACTTGATGGATGTGGTGTTAACAGGCCTCTGAACAATGATGCACAACGGGATTAGTTCACACGTTAACTATTCAGTCGACTACCATTCTCTAGTGACCAGGTTAAACAAAAGTCAACATTGTGGTTACCCTATTCCCTATGCAAAATGCACACATTATGTTTGTGTTTGGATGCCAATTCATCCGTACTTGGGATTTTTTGCATGACTGGATGCATGTACAAGCTGGAATTTGAACACGACTCTAATGTTTTGGTGCCTCAAAATAATATAAGGAGTAAAAGAGGAATAATAACACAAGGCATTGTTTTTTACCCTCAGAGAGAGGAAAAGATGAAGAAATGCATCCAAACAAAATATAGCTAAAATTACAATTAACACATCATTTAAGAAAAAACAATGGTGTGCCTAGCTAGCTAAGGTTATTTATATTTCATAAAACTGCTTCAATTTTCTTTGCAATCAGTCTGTAGAATTCTTCGATTCTTTACTATTAAAGTAGGACTCCAAATGAGTCCTAAAACAGAGCTAATAAGATCTCATACATGCAGGATCCATGTCAATGGAATTAAAAGAGTTAAAAAAAGAAAAAGTTAAAAGAATTCCTTACCTCATTCTGCGACAGAGAAGAATTCTTCAGAATATCTGATGTTGAGGCCTGATCAGAGTTGCATGAGCATATATCTGTTTGAGTGCTCCTGTAACTAGAACGCGCGCTATTAACACGTTGCAACGTGGAGTTATTAGAAGTGGAGCTCATCAAATTGGCATCAGTAGACAAAGATGGGACGCTGGCATTGAGCTTGTGACCAGGGCTTGGTACCATATCAAGAAAGACCTGGTTTATAACTTTAAGAGCTTGGTTTCGCTGACTTGAAAGCGAAGGAGAATCAGTATGAGAGAAATTTGATATTGTCTCCGAGTTCACCCACTCTGAAGGAAGAATAAAATGAAATCACAAAGAAATGTATTAGATGAATTCAAGTTTTGGTAAACAGAAGAAAATACAGTGATATATACCAGTCTAGATCATAATGCTACTTAATTGCAAGTTGCATTTTAAATAGAATGCTTAGACTGCCAGTGCTAGTAAAATTGGAATATAATCCAACTGTAAAATCTAAAATAGTAAATACATTCCCTGAACTGCAGGTGAAAACTCCAAAAATAATAAAAATCTATTATAGATGTTTTTTTTCTTTTTTTCTTGCAATCAATTTATTAGAACGATTGGTGTTAGGATATGTGATCCTAATCACAGTCAACAAAACGTATTAAAAACATAAATTTGCACAGATATACACAATAATTATAGTTACTCATCGATGGCAGCTTTCTGCCACCAGCGGTACCCATCAAATAACAACTCAGTTAGCCATAGATGGGAGTTTTGCTTGACAATACCCTTCCCTACAGGATTTGGAATGGCCATTGATGGCAATTTAATTCGCCAATGATGGCTATCGGGAAAGAAACACAAATACGGCACCCATTCAGATTTCTAGGCTATTTTGGACTGTTTAAGTTTTGAGCTACTCACATTAGAGAATAGTTGCTATTGGCTCTTTGGATCTAAGATTGGTGGATGAGATTAAAAGAAGGATTTAGGATTTAATTGGAGAAAGGCAAAACCCTATATATATGCTATCTTTTTAAAGACTTTTGGCGACTCAAGCAAATCAATGGAAAAAGAGTTTTTATGAGTTTATAGGAGAACGAAGCTTGAGAAACTCGTGTTCTTCATTGACAATTAGAGATCACCGTTCATCTACGTCTCCCCCAACCAGACGAGAGTTTGATCTACGTATTTGGAAACTTGTACTCATATGTTATTTCTTACTCTTTCTCTCTAGACCTGTAATTGTGAGAGAGATGTCGTTACATGATTTGTGGTAGTTTGAGAGTTACTATGATTGTCTAAGAGTAAAATCAGATATCGAGTTATTTATGATCGTAGTTGTCTAGTGATTATGGGGCAAACCTTGTAATTGGCATTAATTATAGTGCAATATCATTCATCCGTGGTTCTTTTACCCTTTTGGGTTTTCTGCGTAAAAATCTGTCTTTATCTGTATTTGATTGTTTGATATTTTTATATTATGATGTAATTGATCATAAGTTATTAGTTACTTGATTGATACTCTACCGATACAACGCTTCCACACGCTATCTACGCACTCTGTTGATCTAGCAGCTTTTTTATTTTGGTTATGGAGCGGATTTACTTTCACATTAAGTGGATATAATTTGATTTTCGACGGATCTGCCTAGAGAGGATCACTCAATGAATAGGCCAGCCTTGCTTGAAAACTACTCACATTAGAAAGCTAAAATTGCTTTCATTGTCTCAATGGGCATGGAAACATAGGTTACTATCAGTAGTGTTTGGGAACCCCTGTAGGTGATGATCTAAAACTGAAACTTCCATACAAATGGGATGTCACTAAATAAGAACTTCCTCAGTGGAATTTCAAGACACTGCACACTATTTCTAATGGGGTTACCGTAAGTGAGTTCAGTAGGATATACACTTGTACGGCTGCAAAAGAAGCTTGGGATATTTCACATACTACACATGGGGACACCACTGCTGCAAAAATTTTAAAGCTTCAAAAACTCAATACAGTTTTTGAGAATTTGCACATGGGAGACGATGAACTCTTTGATGAATTTTATGATAAATTAAATAATATTCTTAGTTTGTTTTTTAACCTTGGTGAAAAGATGACACATTCAAAGGTTATCCATACGATCCTAAGGTTGCTGTCCAAAAGGTCCCAACCGAATATCGCGACCATCGAAGAAAGCAAAAATATTGATGAGCTAAAATTGGATGAGATGGTTGGTAATTTTCAGACCTATAAAACTAATCACCATTAAGGTTAGAAAGTTAATGGTATGGCTCTTGCATCAAAGTAGGTATGTATTCTTGAAGTTGATTTAGACATTGATTATGAATTTGTTGCAAATTTCGTAAGAAAATATAAACAAAAGTTCCTGAAAAAGTATCTCAATAGTAAATCAACGAAGAAAGCAAAAATATTGATGAGCTATAATTGGATGAGATGGTTGGTAATTTTCAGACCTATAAAACTAATCACCATTAAGGTTAGAAAGTTAATGGTATGGCTCTTGCATCAAAGTAGGTATGTATTCTTGAAGTTGATTTAGACATTGATTATGAATTTGTTGCAAATTTCGTAAGAAAATATAAACAAAAGTTCCTGAAAAAGTATCTCAATAGTAAATCAACTAAGGATAAAAAAGAAAAATTCGAATAATTTTCAGGCTAACATAGTTGAGTTGAGAAAGGTATCTTCTGAAAGCTTAATGACCACAATGCTATGAATATTTTGATTATGGTCACCTAGTTTATGAATGTGCAAACAGGCAAAAAATAAAAGAAACAAAACTATGTAGACCACTGGGGGTGACTCTGATGATTCTTCTTATGAGGGGTCAAGTCTGAAAATTTTATTGCTTTTGATTTTTCATATAGTTTCATTATGAGCTTCGTGCGATTGGTTCAGCGAACACAGGCACTTTTGAAGTTTCAGATGATCACGATAATGACAAGACTGATTTTCAGGAAGCATATCATTAACTGTATGATAATTGATAAATAATTGAAGTTGCCCAAGCAAAATGCAAGTATATCCTTGAAGATAAATTCCTTACAACTTGACATTGAAATCAAGAACGAGGAACTCCAGTCACAAAAGTTGCATTATATATCAGACATCAATAGACACTTGGAGAAAGTTGATAGATACAAGATAACGGTAACTGAATTAGAAGACAAGAAGCTAAAACAGTCAAATAAAATTTGGTCCATAATCAAAAAGTTAAATGAAGTACAATATCACAATGTCAAGTTAGAAAATAAGGTAAGTATCCTACAAAACGTAGTACAACTTTCTAACTCGTCTCTTCATAAATTGGTTGCAGGAAATTCGAAACTAGATGAAATACTTGGAGCAAAACTAGTTAGGCAAAAACATCAAGGCCTTGGATTTAATAATCATATGCCAACACCAATGTCAGATCTTGTACATCTAAAATAAACACTGCTCCAAAACCAATTAGTGAGAACTAGGTATGTGGAAAATGTAAAGGCTTCTCACAGTATTGCAGTTATCAAGGGTAAGACAGATGCTCCACTAAAGATAAATACATTTTCTAGCAATGCAAAGGCGAAAACCAAGGTAATCACACCACTATTAAAGGGAAACCTCAAGAAGGTAAAATCATTCAATTCAAAGTTTGAGGTAAATACTTCTTTTGTGCCCACATATCACCATTATGGTATAACAGGACAAACTGTTATGATCTTAAAAATTTGAGCGTGCCTAAATCTAGTAAATATGGAAATTGCTAGAAATCTGGATAGAAAAATCTAGACCTAGATGCAATGTTATCTTGTTGCTTTGAGCACATGCAAATCTAACTTGTGCTACCTTGATAGCAGTTGTTCGAGGCATATGACAACAATAAATATTTATTTACTTCTCTTTATAATTAAAATGTGAGCAAAGTTACTTTTGGTGATGGTAACTCTGCTAAAATTTGTCGCAAATCTACTAGCGAGTATTCAGGCATGTCTAAACTTGAGGAGGCTTTATATATTGCAGGTTTGAAGGCGAATTTGTTCAGCATTAGTCAGCTATGCGACATTAGTTACAAGGTGAACTTCTCAAAGAAGGTATGCACTATGTAAACAAACATACTGAAACAGTAACAATAGCTCAAAGAACCTCAAACAATTACTAAGGGATTTCATGACAGGTATAAGGTATGTCACTCCACCATTATCAGTAACACTGAACTCTAGCATCAATGTTAGGCCATTAATTTTAAAAATCTTATTAAATTGTTCACTAATAGACCATGAGCGATATTTCAAAATTGACAAAACCTGATAATCCTATTTGTGGTCCGTGTCAATTAGGAACTCACATGCACGTCACACAAGAAAATGGACAGTCCATACACTTCAAAATTATTAGATCTTTTACACATGGACTTGATGGTCCTGTCAAAATGGAAGTTTGGACGGTAAACAACATATTTTTCATGCTGTTGATGACCTTTTTTAGATTTATTTTGATATATTTTTTGCGTTAAAAAACAGAAACTTTTGAAAAATTTGAATCTTTATGCCTAAGACTGCAAGTGGAAAAGTACGTGATATTGTTGCAGATAAAGGCATCAAAGCAGATCATGGGAGGGAATGTGAAAATGAAAAACTTGTTAATTTTTGTAATTCCAGAGGAATTTGCCATGAGTTTTCTACTCTTAAAACACCTCAACAAAATGGGGTTAGTTGAAAGGAAAATATAGTTGCATTTTTAACAAGAGTTGCAATGTTGCATTTTAAATAGGACACTTGTTCTGCCATTGCTAGTAAAACTGGAATATAATCCAACCCTAAAAACGAAAATAGTAAATACATTCCTTGAATTGCAAGTGAAAACTCCAAAAATAATAAAGACTTATTATGGATGTGTTTTTTCTTTTCTTTTTTTTTTTTTTTTTTGCAATGAATTTGCTAAAATGGTTGGTGTTAGGATCTGCGATTCTAATCATTGTTGGTAAAAGTGTCAAAATCATAAATTTGCACAGACATGCACATAAATTACAGTTACCCATTAATTGTAGCTTTCCACCACCAACAGTAGCCATTGAAGTCAACTCAATTCGCCATCGAGGGGAGATTTGCCCGAGAACACCCATTATTTTGGAACAACCATTGATGGAATATGCAATTGATGGCTATCGAGACAGAAACACAGATACGACATATGTTTGGATTTCTAAATTATTTTGGACTTGAATTTCTAGGCTACTCACACTGAAGACTAATTGTTAATGGTTCTTTGGATCTAAAATTGATGAATGAGATTAAAAGAAGGATTTAGGGGTTTATTTAGAAAGAAGAAAAACCCTATATATATATGCCATCTTCTTAAAAACTTTCAATTACTCAGCAGATTAATAAGAAAAGAGCTTTTATGAGTTTCTCGAAGAATGAAGTTTGAGAAGATCATGGTGTTGTTCATTGAGGAATAGATATCATCGTTCATCTACATCTCCACCATCCAAACAAGAGTTTGGTCTACATAATAAGCAACTTATACTCATCTACAATGTTGAAAATAATACGTTATGAAACTCGTTATATTGCGTTACGTAACCTAACGAAACCCCAACGCTACGTAACAATTGGAAATAACTTAATGCCCCGTAACAGTACGTTTTTTATATTATTTTATGTTATATAACATAACGTTACGTTAAATTACGTTATGTTGCGTTATTTACAATTTTTTTAATAATTTATATATTGTTGTTGATTATTATTTTGGTTATTAGCGAATTGCTGTAATTTTCTTACTTAATTAGTTGTTGGCTTGTTTGATTACTTGTGAAATTTCTAACTTGTTAATTTATGATTGTTTCTTTGTTCGCTTGTTGTAATTTCTGTCATGTTGCTAAAATATCTTACTTGTTGATTCTATAGAATTTTTAACTGAATTGAAATTAATAATCATAAATAAGATAAATTGATCATTGCGAAATATAAATTACAATAATAATAAGAACTGGAATTGAAATAAAAAATTGGAATCTTATTTTCTTGTATAAATGATGACTGGAATTACGGTTGCAGACTTAATATAATTTATGAAGATAAATGTGAAAATTATTGTAAAACTTAATATAAAATTAGAATAGATTATTATTACCAAATGGTTTTATATTCTTTTTTAGATATTTTAAATTTATTTTCAATTTATAAAAAAAAAAATTATATTTATTTTTATTAAATAAATAGGATATTGCATAACCTACATTATGTGTTACGCTATATGCGACATAACTTAACAGAAACAAAACGTTATGTTACTGTTATCGCTATTTTAAACATTGCTCATCTATTATTTCTTTCACTTTATCTCTAGATCTGTAATTGTGAGATAGATATCATTATGGGGTTTGTGGTATTCTGACAATTTGGATTTTTACTGTGGTTGTTTAGCAATAAGATTAGATATTCAGTTATTAACGATTGTGGTTGTCTAGCGATTAAGGGACAAACCTTATAATTGATATTGATCATAGTGCAATATTGTTTATCCGTGGTTTTTTTACCCTTTTGGTTTTTCCACGTAAAAATTTTTGTTTTCATTTGTGTTTGATTATTTGAGATTTTTTTTATTATGCTGTTTTTAATTATAACTTATTGGTTATTTTATTGATACTATTATCCATCGAATACAATGCTTCTGCTAGCTATCTGCGCACTCTGTTGGGCTAGTAGCTTTTTCAATTGGAAATGTGATGCACTTTACCTCATTTTGTGATTCAAAGACAGAGAAATTCCCAATATAAAATTTACCATTTTATTTGTCTTTCTTTTGAATGAATAAGGTGTAAATCTTGGATCCTCTCCCCTAGAATATGATTAAAATTTCTTTTTATAATAAAGATCAGAAAACTCTGAAGTTTAATCATTAACTGCAGATATGAAATCTATTTCATTATGAAAATCAGTCATGTTAGGGTCCTAATATGAGGTCGCTCAAAGATGAAGCCATGAAACATTAGAATTGTTGGAATTTGGAAGGTTGCAAATGCCACTGCAGCACAGTGGTAAATCCACTTACCAGTGGGCTAGAGAGGTATGAGGTTTATATCCTGTTTGCACCACACTAGGGCATGTTCTCTAAAAATTAAGGAGAGAGAATAAATTGTTAAAAAGGCCAGTTTCTATTTACCTTGGTATGCCTACAGAGGGTTCTTTTATTTGCAATACTTGTAATTGAAGGAACCAAATTTATCTTGAATCTATAAAATAATACAAACCTGAAATGTTTTAGAATAAACTAGAATGTTACTCCTAACTTTATATCGACATCCTAATATGCCACTGCAAATACTTTTAATTAGCATTTATAACCATAAGTGTTCGTTACCTGAATGCCCACTCGAAGAGTGGCTTGAACTGCTGTTGGAAGCAATACTTGAAGTACTTTCAAACCTGCTACTTTCATTTTCCCCAGATACTGATGCATTTTCCCCAGATGATGCTGCATGTACAGAAGACAATTTTCCTTTTGACACAACATATAGTGTGCAGAAGCCTGGAATGCATTCTGAGATTCTGGAGGACATTTTGCTGCATTTTCTGTAGATGAAATTTTTATCAGCAGAACAAGAAGCATCAAACAACATCTGAATATTAGAATATAAAGCAATAACGCTCAATCCTCATCACAACTTTGGAGTTTTGGTACAGTACCAGAGACTCAAAATGGTAACAGTGAAATCAGGTTCAAATCCCATTATGTGCACATTTAATTGCGGATATTAAAAGAAATGAAAACACTTGTGTAAAGCTCAGGTCTCGGTCTAAAAAGAGTGCACTATCTACAAGGCGTGTTGGAATTTAAAACAATAATCCTCAACCTTCAAAACAATTTTGGAGTTTTGGTATACTAGTAGGACTTCAAAACTAAATACATATGTGGTGTGCAGACATGCAGGCTATTTCTTAAGTTCAAAAGGAGAAATGACTGCAAAAAGGGAAGTTCAATCTTTTGGCCATACTTTGTCTCAAAAAAAAAAAATAATAAAAAATAAAAAAAATCTTGATTGACTAACAAGCCTAAATATATGTAAAAAGCCATTCATTTAACAACTTTCCAATGCAGGGACAAAATGCCAAACACAGTTGCATTTATCATGCCAAACCCACTTACCACTGAATGGATATGAGAGATCCTCCTAACAAATCTCTATTTTGAATTGGATTCGGTTGCTATACTTCTACCTTGGCTTGGATTCTGTTGATGCAAAAAAAAAAAAAAAAAAAAAAAAAAAAAACACTCCGAAGACGAATCAACACTTTGCAAACTAAAAGAGTCACACTTTCTTAACAAATCTCTACCTTGGGTTGGATTCAAATGGGATACCTAAACCTTTGTTCGGATTCCCATTGATCCCAAAATCACTCCAAAGACAAACAAAAAACCAACACTTCTCAGACAAATAGATTTGCACTGGTGGAGGGCCAAAGGTAACAAATTGTGCACCTAAATATAACCTCAACTGTGCTAGATGAGTTACACATGGGTTCCATCTTAACCCATACCCACAAAGTGTGGTTGAAGAGAAATATGTATCCATAATTAAGGCTCACTGAACCATGGCCACTCATAAAAGTTATTAATTTGCAAAGGCCAGTGG
Organism: Dracaena cambodiana; assembly: GCA_036321105.1. Classification (NCBI taxonomy): domain Eukaryota; kingdom Viridiplantae; phylum Streptophyta; class Magnoliopsida; order Asparagales; family Asparagaceae; genus Dracaena; species Dracaena cambodiana. Next base: position 17,477,931 of record JAYEPQ010000004.1, on the reverse strand, counting down.
ATGAATATGAACTGGACAATTTGCATGAACCACTATTGAGTTAAAGGGATTAACTCTTCACAAAATCATTTTTTAAAAAAACATATTTAACCACATATTCATCTCACCATGTTTCTGTTGTAGCACTAAATCCCAATCTCACTTTCTTGTGATAGTAATTAGCAATACACTGACAATGCGTTTGGTTAAAGAGAAAACCAGGGCATATTGAGATTGTGATAGTAACACTTAGTATCGGTTCAGTTCGGTGGAAACCCAGAACTGGTTGAGATTGTGGCTTGATCTGGCTCATAACCATTCATGTTAAGGACGGAAAAAGACAAAGAAAAAGGATGAAATTTTAGTCCCATAATGAAATGAAAAGAGATGGCTAGACGATTATAGCTGTTTGGACTCAACAGTGTAGTAGGAGACACCCTTTTGAGATACATGGGTTAATGGGCCTTTGTCACTGCAAGAGCAAAGCAAACTCTTCTTTAAGTTCTCCTTCAAGTCAATAGCATAAATATTCAATGAATAAATTTTCTAATTTCTCAATAAACAACATAAGAAACTAAATGTTGTCTGTATCAGAGAAATTGGTGGGAAGAAGAGAAAGCAAAGCAGTCGGTTTCTTTCATTTTGACCATCAAATGTGTAATGGTTTTAGTGGTCTCGAACAACCTAATATCCCTAATTTTTCTCTTTCTCATTCACTTTATTTAAGTAAAAAAAAATTGGGCAAATCAATTTCTTTACTCACTTTTCTTTGTTGTCCTCATTTACCACTGATCTGATATAACAGAAAAGATAAAAGATAATGCAAAACATATCATAAAGTATCCCCCCCCCCCCCCCCTCCCACAACACTCCACACACACACCCACCGAAAAAAAGATCCTGTAGCTAACAGTGGTTAACCGTAGTTACAACCTCATGCAAAAAGAAATTATCAATTTATTTGTTTCAAATTTTTGGACTCTTTGAAGTAGCCGAAACCAGAGTTTTAAACGATAACTAGGAAAGACAAAAGCAAAGCATAGGATAGCCACTTCCACGCAAGTAGCCATTGGTGCATGAGAGTGTCCGTATAACCATGTGTGCATGCAATTTGGTAAAGATTTTTCAAAAGCACAGTCCTCAACTTCTAGCTTTACTATATTGTTTCCACTAAAAGAAATAATAGTATAGAATTCTAAAATAGGACTTAAATAAGCAAGAATACAATTTTTCTATAACCACAGAAGAGCAATTGGATGACCAACAACAAGAAAACCGTTAATGTTTCTTTTCTTTGTATTTCATTTTATCATGACATCATTCTGATACTGCATAAGCCTATGAGAAGATTTATTTATATACATCTCTGTACTTGAAAAGGTTGATTGTGTATTCATGGCAATGTGCCTGAATGCCCGAACATTTGTCCAAAATCCTAATCTATTTATAATAGATAGCCAAAGAGGAAATAATCCTAGTGTTTAATTGCAAGCAAACATTGATAACCAAAATTCAAAGACAATGACATCAATAGGAGTTTAGTAAACGATAGTAAATCACTCGGTTAATTAAATGATAGTAAATCACTCCTAAAAAAGCTGGTATGATTTTTATTAGGTCAAAAAGAATGAATACAAGAAGGATCAAGATCCAAATTAAGGTAAATTCTGTTTCAGCATTTTCTTCTACTGTTTGACAAAAAAAAAATTGATAATCTTAAAACAAACTATATTGGTTTTATCATTACCTAGTAAAGATGTTCCTTGAAGAAGCACCAACGACAAGCTTGTCAATTGAAAATTTATTGATATCTGCCGATATTGCCTCTGCTACATCGTCTGCTTCAATTATCACAGCTTCCACTTCCACCTGCATACTGGAATAAATAAGACCTTATTCTTTGGTAATATACTTTACAGGGTGTTCATGGTAAAGAAAAGTCAACCTTTCTCTGGTTACACAATTTCTTGTAGGGTTGAAGCATGGAATTGGTTTGCATTTCAACATCTTTCATGTATGCGCAGACAACATCTTCTCGAACCTTTGAAATGGGAAGATAGTTCCCCACTGAATTACAGTCAGAACAAAAGCAATAGCCAATAAGTCCAAACAAAAGAATTAATCTCACATTGTTGTTAAAAATAAGTGCAAGCTGGCCGGTAGATGTAGAACTATCGACTCAAGTAATTACAAGAAAAAAATAAAGCAAGAGCAAGGTAAAAGTTTAATGTAATAAGTTGAACATGGATGATAAATGAATGCATGTGTTTGATTTTTAGTATTAGTAGCATAGGTTTCAATGCAAAAAGCTAAACATCTTAATATTAATATGCCGAGTTCTTCTGTAAATAGTCACTGGATTGTGCTCATCTTTGAAATAAAATTTTTACAGGGTGCATTGATTATCATTATTCATGCAGGAAATTTCAGTGGCCACAGTCAATTATTTCTTGAAGGTGAGAGTCTGACATGTCAACACCTAGGATCATCACCTTCTATCTCTAATTAGCATCCGTGCTTAGCCCCATAACCTCTAACAGTCACAACAAATCTAACACAAGGTCTTGTACAGGAACCTAAATACAAAACCCAGTAAACTTCAACGTGAGCTTTAAAGGATTTATCCAGGTCGAATATAAGTCTCTCATAAAAGAATAAATTTGTTAACACCTCCCTACTGCTTAATCCCTTTGAAGTAAAGCTAATTCTCCTACCACATTTCTCATGTACTCATAATTTACTAAATATATCGTTAACTCTTTCCACCATAATTTTCCTACATCTGCCTCATATGAATCAACAGCGCGAGGGGGATCTGTGATGAACTCATCCGTGAAAAGCTCAAATATAAACTCTTGTTGAAGAGATAATCCATTGACTTAGAACAGTAACACACAATACCTGATTTCTGCTTTCAACCTCTTCAGCGACTATCACAAATTGTCATCAACTTTAAAGGCATTTACCATTAAGGAGCAAAACTCAAAGCCAAGAAGTTCACAAGAATAATTGATTTAAGAATCATGATAGGTGGCAACCTAACATCAATCTCTATTGGTGCCAAATTTGAAATTTTCTAATCAAGAACACAAAGGACAAGGGATCCTATCCTAGAAACTAAAAGTTTATTGTTAGGTTGCATAGGCACGAACATTCTGATACGAGCGTGTAGACACTAAAAAAATAGTGATTGGGGTTTATGAATAGGCTCTTGGACAAAAAAATGAGTTAAAACAGAGATCGCAATTGAGTGAGAGCATTGAGCAAGTTTGATGAAGCCAGTGCATTAACACAATATCAAGCCCAAATTTGACCTTAATGCACACAGAACTGGAAAAACTTGTAGAGGTTCGAATTATTTTTCTAACAACTCTTCAATCATCTCAATCGGATTTCTAAATAAAAAATTATGGATATTTTGCTGAAATGCTACGAGGCTGAAACATAGTAACACTGACCGTAAGATCCTCAGATTTGACAGAGAAGGGCCATTGCTATAGCAGTTCGTACAGCAGTGATGGAAGTACGAACCGGGAGTCGGACTGAAAGCCCAGTGAGATTTTTCCACTGCATTTTTAACTTGATGAGATGGCAAATTTGATTCCTATATCAACTAAAAGTTGTTTCTAATTACCTTATTTATGGAAGGAGTCTTTGAATGGCGATAATAAAAATTGGGATTGAATCAAATGTCATAATTAAATTGAAGGATGTGAGAGTTTATGATCTTCATTAAAACCCCATTATCTCCAGCATTGAAAAGGCTTCAATTTCTTGAGAAAATTCTAAAGACATCATCAAGAAAGAGACCTGCACGTCAACAAGGTCAACTTCTCCGTCAACAAAGGAGAGTCTTCACGACAAAAGATCTCTCTTATCTTCATCATCTTTAACAAGATCTCTTTTATTGCGCACAAAGGAGAGGGGTTCCTCAACCTCCAATTTTTGAAAAAACTTGCAAGAAAACTATTATCTTATTCTTCAAGACTAAGATATCTGCACCAAGATCCTTGCTTCATTTCCATCAACTTCACTCCGTACAAAGGAGAAGAGAGGTTTTCCATCAAGTTTGCATAGAAGAAAGCTCATACCATCGTCAAAGGTTCTTTTGCTACATTCTGTGTACCTCTTGCAAGTAAGATACCTCATCTTCTCACACTTTTTGATCTTACTTGTCGATCTCTATGCAAGATTGGTATCGGCCCATTGATGGGGCAAAGAGCCGCTCTAACTAGGTACCCGTCATTACAGGTTTCCAGACTACTCAGAGGAAAGTTGTATTTTTTATTAAGCGATCGCAACAATTGAACTTCATTTTCATATTGTTTTGAAGGAACTGTTTATTCTTATCTCTTGTAATTTTTTATTTTATAAAGTCACACCTTATCTCATATTCTAGCAATTTCAATTTCTTTTAAGCAAAAAATGGTGCAATACGACACGACTTACCGACACACTGCAAATTTTAAAAAATAAATCATAGTGATGCATCAAAAAGTCTAATGCCTAACACGATATCCAACACGAGATGGATTGAGAATAGAAGTGTGCGTGCTACCTAGGCTAATTAGATGGTAGCTTCCTTATATGGTCAATGTCATTTAAGCTCATACAACAAAGAAGCAATCCTCTAAGTTCCATAATAACGTAAAAAATAAAAAAAAGTGGAATTTGAGAAAATTGATAAAATAATTGCATCTACCTCTGAGCACAATATAAGCTAATGACCCAAAAGAATCATTTTTCAATCTTTTATTGCTAATGCTGAAATTTCTAATATTGTCTCCAATATTAAATATTAATTAAAAAAATATTGAGAATCTAGAATATTTCCAACCATAAGGAAATTCTGACCTATAATACCACTAATTAGTCCACTTCCGAGTTAGCATACCTCATACTGATATCTAGTATGGAATATACTGACTCTATCATGTATTTTTATATCTGTTTATTAAATTGATCGTACCAAATTAGGGTTACTCGGGGCCAATCGGTGTCTGATTTGACCTGTGAAGGACCTAACTTGAATTTTATTACTTCAAATGACATTCTGACTTTGAAGTCATCATTTTTCTAATATTTTTATTTTTGAAAATTTTCTCAGATTTTTTTTTGAGAAAAATTTGACAAAAATACTGTATACTAAAATATTTCGATTTACTTCGGTATTTTCTACTTCACATTCCAGAATTCAAACAAGTATACCATAAATTTTATAGTGCTTCTATCACCCATACCTACCTTCTGTATTAATTTAGTAATTTTGGAGAACGTCGATCGGAACCAAACGGTAAATAATTATTTTTCTAATATACACTTTTCTTACTATGGATACACACTAAGATAAATTATTTGGGCACCCATTTTTTGCAGTTGGAGAGTGACATGGGAGCTTGGGTGTTAGGGTGGCTAATGCAATGAGTTATGTAGCAAATTCATAAAGATAGCTTAAGTTAGAAGTAATGATGCGTATTTGCGTAAGCTACTAATCATATATATTTATCTATGTGTTTTTTTTTTTGTACGTATAAACCTTCATCTTTTAATTTTTCCTCACCAAAGAATAATTTCTCTCACACTCTTCGCACTCTCACGCGCGCACACTGCAACCAGAGGACCAGGGAAAGAGCTAGGGGTTGGGTCAAAATAATTAAACATTAATTTACAAGTAAGTAAACACACACTCTTCTCTTGTGCCTTGCTTTGGTGTAATAAATAAATTGATGAAATTATTACATAGCAATGATACAAGTGCTATAACTAGAATTATTCTGGATGGAACTGTATTCTAGACGTTCCCTTCTATATCGATGTAGTTATAATTCTAGTTAGAATACATAATCCTTGTATTATTATGATTTCTCTAAATCATACAATATACCATTGTATTTACCAAGCTTTATACTTAGGAACTTTCTTATTAACAATTTGGTCTCTAATTATATATTAAAAATGTGATATTTACATTGATTTAGACCTTACATTACATGCAATAAATCTCATCAGCCAAAAGAATGAGACATATGCCAAAAATAGAAAAATGATGCTTTGTGCCACTATTGAATGAATCATAATATGATTACACATTTGTCATATTATCTTTATGTTTTAGAATCAAAGCATTTTCATGTCTGCAAAATTTCCTGTTAGGACTCTCTGACGAGTCCTCTTATGTTAATAATTTACTAAGCCAGTTGCATTAAGCGATCAGAATATTGTATCAAATTTTCTTTTCCTTCACTTTGATCTGAATAGGATGAAGAAGAAGAAGATGATGATCCAATGTGCATTTTCTGAACAAAAGGTGACTGATGTATAGGTGTTCTACTCTTGATCTTAAAAGTATATATTGATATTTCATATTTTATAAAATGAAATAAGATTGTAACTGAATTTTATCGAGAAAGGAAAATAGGAGTTGAGATGAGGTGTTAAAGTAAGGCATAAGTTTGATGGACAGCTTGGAAGCACTGGTCTTAATGTCCTAGTAACATTTTATATTGCAATAAACTTTTATATTTAGGTTACATCTAGATATAATATTATTATTTTACCAAAAGGCCTGTAATATGTATTATTGCACCATCATACGTAACAAGGTAATACATGTTATAAGAACCTTGATATCATATCCTGAACAATATATACATCACCCAATTTATCAATCAAATCATGAAAACTTATATATTCATGTAGGATATGTTCATGTTGACTTGGCTTATGGTCGATATCATAAATTTCTATGTAACTCATGATGCTAACATGATGTGGTATATGACATGAGCATGGCACACATTCTCGTGTCATGATCACCTTGTATATGTAGTCCTTGAGAGACCTCAATAAGTCCATGAACCTACTAAACCATTTAACTGCTAAGGCCGCACCCGCTGCAGTACCACAACTCCAGTAGTCCAATCTTCTTGTTGATCATCTTCTGTAATATAGACATGGCATGCTTGCATTTTGTTTGGACTATGGCCATTTAAAAAAAAAAAGAAACTAGGGACTCAATGGCATATTGGCATAATTAAATAATCTTTATCAAAATTTCTTTCCAAAATAAATCAATTTTTCCATTGTCAACCTTCACAATTAGCAACAATAAAAACAACATTCTTCTGCAGATCGCTAAAGCACACTTTGTGTAGGACGACTTCAGTTGTAATGGCCTGGCACCACTAACTTTCACCCAATGTTGAAAATAACACGTTATGAAACCCGTTATATTGCGTTACGTAACCTAATGGAAATTCAGCGCTACGTAACAATTGGAAATAACTCAGTGCACCATAACAGTACGTTTTTTTATATTATTTTACGTTAAATTACGTAACGTTGCGTTAAATTACATTATATTATGTTATTTACAATTATTTTTTTAGTAATTTCTATATTGTTGTTAATTATTATTTTGATTATTAGGGAATTGTTGTAATTTTCTTACTTGATTAGTTGTTGAGTTGTTTGATTACTTGTAAATTGCTAACTTGTAAATTTGTAATTATTTCCTTATTCGCTTGTTGCAATTCTTTTTCGGTTATTGAAATATCTTACTTATTAATTCTATTGAATTTTTAACTGAACTGAAATCAATAATTATAAATAAGAGAAATTGAATATTACAAAATATAAATTACAACAATAATAATAATTGGAATTGAAATTACGGGTTCAGACTTAATATAATTTATGAAGAGAAATGTAAAAATTATTGTAAAACTTAATATAAAATTAGAATAGATTATGTATTACAAAATGATTTTATATTCTTTTTTAGATATTTTAAATTTATTTTTTAATTTATAAAAATTATTTTATACAGTTTTATATTTATGTTTAATTAAATAAATAGGAAATTGCATAACCTACGTTATGCGTTACGCTATATGTGACATAACCTAACAGAGGCAAAACATTACATTACCGTTATCGCTATTTTAAACACTGTTTTCACCTAATCTAAATCCTGATTCTGAATTGTTCTGCATTGAAACTTTCATAGATGTCAATATTGCAGGTATCAAGCTTAACAAACCCCACTCTACCATGTTCAGATGCTCTTTAGCTTGAGACACCCCATTCCTGTTCAGTAAACAGAAACTCTTTTTATCCTCGATACACCATTTCATAAACAAACATGACTCATTTTATCTTTTACTTTTCCTTTTAATTTCTTTAGTTCACTTCTTCTTTTTAGGTTTCATTTGAAAGGGCTAGTAGCACATTTGTGCATAGCTTATTGTTGAATTTAACAAAACGAGTGTAACCTCGCCAAGAATGTTTCAGCCACCAATTCAAGTATTGTCCCTTTCACCTAGGGATGAGAATGGATAGGTCAGTTCTTGGCCCGCCCTGTTCAAAATTTTGAATTAGAAATAAAAATTTCATTTTCTTATTTCAAAATTTTGAATAGTGTGGATCAAAACTTGGCCCTTGAACCCGGCCATTCTCATCTCTGCTTTCAACTTGTCCAATAACAGATTTTATATCTCTTATTGCCCTGAACCCCTCATTGCCATCCCAAGTGAATGGGCACAGTTCCAAACTGCTCAAACTCCCTTGCTAGTCTACCTTTTCGAACCCTCCATCATAAACCAGCTAACACTTGTGGTAGCTAATCTCAATCCTCAAGAATCAACAAAATGACTTCATCATTTGTCATTTCTTTACAAACCAAAAAACTATCTTCTAAACAATCGCAATATGTTGACTCAACATCAATCCAGTTCTTTATAATCTCCATTTAAAAGCCTCCAATACAAAAAAAGCGATGAAGGATCACTCCCATCGTGTATCTTAAATATGCTTGGCATTTCCAAAAGTAGCATTTGTGCTATCTTGCTTGATAATTAAGCAAATCACCTGCTACATTAGAAAACTGTCTTGTATTTAGATTTAGTTTAGATTTAGTCCCACATCGCCTATTGGATTGTTTGTATAGTGTTGAGACACCTATAAATATATGTATCGCTTGACCCATAATAAATAGATTGGTTGGTTCTGATTATTTCATAACATTAAATAACATTAACTATGTGAACTAAATCTATAACTTTTGAGATAGCAAAATATATTATAAGAGGATGGCAATCACATAATGAACTATTTTTAACTAAAACTCCGAATGAAGAACTGGAATTAGATATGACTCACTTGGTGTCGGAACCATCGTGATCACGGACCGGACATATAAAAGCCTGAAGAAAATTCTCCCCTCAGGGATGAATTTCTCCAATGCCCATTTAAGTGCATACTTGCTATTTTTAGTACCGTTGACTGCCACTGCAACAGTTAGCTGAGAGGGTAGCAAGGGTTCACTCCTCTCCTCCAATTCTTCAATTTCCATTCCTTTTCCTTTTTGCATCGAATTCAATATTCTCTTTCTGAAAAAATCTTTAAACAAAAAAAAAGCAACAAAATAAATGCCACAACACCATTATCCATACAAAATTGGGGGGAAAATAAACATTTTGCAGATTGGTTTCCTTATTACACACAGAAACTTCAGCCCAAAAGACCAAATTGGGTGAAATTAGAATAAAATTGAAATTTCCAGAAAAGGAAAAAAAAAGCCATATATGAACAAAAAAAAACAGTTAACTTGGAAAGAACTAACCAGCAATAGAATCATGCCATGGTTCTCTTAAAAGTTGACACCTTTCTGCCTCCAAAAAGCTCCTCTCTCTCTCTCTCTCTCTCTCACTCTCTCTCTCTCTCTTGTGTGAGCCAACAAAACGAAGAGGAGAGGGAAATGGCCTAGAAGCAGAAAATGGGCATTGGTCTTTTAAAATCCTGGATTTGAAAAAAAAAAATAAAATTAAAGATTTGGAAAGCAAGGAGAAAGAAGCAAGAAGCAGCCTTTGTGGAAAAGTATTGGGTAGGGCTTGGTTTCACATGAGAGTCCAAATCAAAGACAGAGCAGTCCGTCTACAGTTGATGGGCCCCACTTGCCCCCACTAGCTTTCCTTTTTATATCTCATTATTATTTCTTTTTCTTTTCTTTTTGTTTTCTTTTGTCGCTCATTTTCCTTATTAAAGTTTGGTTAAAATTAGGTAACTGCTTGTTATGTACTGTGTTATATTGTTTGTTGAACAAATATTCTCGCTGGGATATTATTTTTTTTATTAGTCAGATTTAATTACTTGGATGCTCTAAATAAGAAAGTAAAAGCGTACTGGTACAATTAATAATATTGACCCATTTTTGTAGGCGTGCTAAGTGACAGATTAGAAAAAAAAAACTTTAAATTGAGAGGGCGACCCTCCCAATGAATTGACCATATATCCCAAACCGACACAGATGAACAAATAGAGTATACTATGTGACAATATTTTATACTGGCTGTCACCAATCTACCACGAGTAAGGAGTTATTATTTGATAGAAATGAATAGAGAAGAATTATCAATATAATCGATCCGGCGTGATTCTTTTTTCGTTCATGTAGTCTACTCCAAGTACTTGAGATAAAAAACTTAATTCTTGTTGTTGTTGTTTGTTAAATTCTCGTTTAATTAAGTAGATCATGGACTTATTATCCAAAAAAAAATATTTGCTCCAAATGTCACTCTATTTACTCAAAATTTATGCTTATTATTAATTTTGTAAGACGGGATGATGAGAAAAATGGAAGAGAATATTTTGACTTGAATGGCTTTTATTTTTTATTAGATGAGAAAATACACCTTTATTCAATTATTTTGCTATAATTGTGCTTAATCTATTCTAGATATTCTAAGTATAATAGGAAACTCATATCTCATAATTAATACAATACATATTAAAATTTCATTCTCTTTATTTTCCAATGCTTATGTTAATATAAAAAGTCTAAGTATAATAGGAAACTAATATCTCACGTCTAATACAATACACAATACATATTTATCCCATTACCTCTTTATTTTCTTATAATTATGCTAACCTATCTGGATAGTTAAAATATAATAGGAAATTAATATCCCACAGCTTATACGATATATATATATATATATATATATATATATATATATATATATATATATATATATATATATATATATATATATATATATATATATATATATATATATATATATATATATATGAGAAAAATGAAAATGAGCTGACAGCTTACGTAAGTTATCTGAGCTGCAGTTCATTTCCACTATCTCTAATAATATTTTTTTTAAAATTTCTTTTGGATTATGATCTCGACCCCCTAGGGTTCACTCCTACTCAATTTCTTGGGTTTTAGTTTTGATTTGGTACTCCATCAAGTTAACACAAAATTAACGATTTTCAATAAATAAAATATTTTGTATGCATTTGATGAAAGGGTAAATAAACTCCAAAATTTATAAAATTTAATCTGAAAGAAGTTAACTAGGTGTAGATAGTAATTGTTAAAAAAAAATTGAAAAAAAGTCATTGGATCATTGTAGTTTTGCCGCTAGCTCACGTAATTTTTCCTGAGCTGGCGGCTCATCTACAAGTAATCCCTATATATATATATATATATATATATATATATATATATATATATATATATATATATATATATATATATATATATATATAATTGATGCTCTCAATAGATTATCCTTTACAATTCACAGTCGATTATGCCACATATCAGAGATAACTCTATATACAAGCTACAATAGCTCATGACGAAAATTTGAAATTCATCACTTTCTAGATAGTCAACATAAACATATTTAGTCCCTCATAAACATCACATCTTAATTAGTGGCTTGATATTGACCAATTTTGAATTATTACACCAGATGGGTCCTTGCAATTTATTAATTTCTTCTAGGTTTTCTATTGTCCAATAGAAATTCAAGTAAATAACGTAAACAAATTGTGCACATTCATGTATGTATATGTAAATTGCCAAGTAATAGTGACTTCAACAGCTACCTCATCTTAATATAAACGGACACAAATAATCTGATTTATCCATAATAGTTATAATTATATTCGATTTTTTACTCCATAGTTTTACGATAATGGATATTCATATTTGTTCCATTGAAAGTGTATATAACATAGGGTTAATTATATCCGGTGTATCTTAATATCATAATAATATATATCCAATTGGAAATACACGTCAACAAATAGAATATCAAAAACTTAAGATTTCATTATGGATTTTTTTTGCTGGTACGTAAAATGGACAAACAAAAGAACAAAGAACAATCGTAACAATCGTGATTTGTGACCTAACATTGTTCGATCTATTCAGGATTTATGTCATAACAAGGTGCATCAAGGTGCATCGAGATGCAAAGTCAACCTCACCAGCATTGTCTAGTTTATTCATCATAGAAAATGTCGTCCCAATATTAATTGGAGAATATTTAGGCTTCATAGATTACTTTTTTTATACTTTTTTTCCAGTTACATATTTTTATCCTCTTGTTTGAAGACTAATAGTAAGGAGAGAAGCATTATTGAAGTTGGCTATAGAAGTAGAGAAGTTATCATATATTATTATTGTTCCAAACTGGTCCCAAACTATTTGGTATATGTAAACGAACAGAGGATGCGGTTGTGGATGTGAGTATGGACTTAAAATAGGGTGGCTCCCAATGCTTTACCCCGTTTTTTTGGCCCAAAGGACCATTGGTTTGACCTACTAGTTTCTACATGCCTAGTGAGAATTTCTTTGCTATCCGATTACTAACCTAAATCTATGGGCCCGTCCTCTTCTGTTCCTAATACTTAGAGAATAGGGGTTTTTACATATCTCTTACTTAAATATTTAAAAATTAGAATTTAGTCCCCCAAATTTTCATATTTATAATTTAGTCTCCCAAATCTTTTAAGTTACTACAATTTAGTCTCCTAGTCATATTTTTAACCCGAATTTTCTGTTATACTTCTGAGTTATTTCACTTTAGAGATTAACTGAGAGGGAACCCAATAAGAACTCAGGGGAACCCAATAAGAAGTAACTTTAGGGGAACCTAGGGGATTAACCGCTGAGTTACTTCACTTTAGAGATTAACTCTTCCCTCCAAGTTAATCTCTAAAGTGAAAAAACTAAGGGGAACCCAATAAGAAGAGAAAAGAGAGACAAAGAGAGAAGAAAAATGGAGATGGGAACCCAATAAGAAGATGAAGAAAGAAAAAAGAGGGAATGGAGGACTGAAGTGAAGTAATTTTAGAGTATAACGGGAAATTCGTGCAAAAAATATGGCTGTGGACTAAATTGTAGTAACTTAAAGGTTTTGGAGACTAAATTATAAATATAAAGATTTGAGTGTAAATTCTAATTTTTAAGGATTTAAGGGACAGATATGTAAAAACCCCTATTAAAAATTGGTCTCATTTTCTCCTTAGTAATTATTCCCATAACTAATTTTATCTATACATAGATGCAACTAGAAATGAAATTTGGTTATGGCAAATAAAAAAGTGAGTATAACAACTGATAAATTATTGTATTCACATTCATATTTAAAAGAAGAAAATAAGTATGAATATAGTAATACTAATATTATCTCATTATCTAGGGCGAAGGTGACATCTCAAAGGGAAAAAGAAAAAAAAAAAAAAAAAAAAAAAGAGAGATTCCACCCAACACCGTGGTGGTTAATTCATAGCTCAATGAATTTGGAGTTGCCAAGTCAGAAAAAAAAATTAAAAAATTTTAGAAAAAGAGAAGATTAAGTTTAGGTATAATTGGTAACGTGGAAAGTTGAAAGATTTTCACTATGTTTGGTTTGAAAGAATAAAGAAAGAGAAAGGGAAAAAGAAAGAGAAAAAAAGAAGAAGAAAAGGAGATGAAAATTGATTTCTGTTTGAAGAAAATAATTTTTTTTAACTTTCTTTTCTTTTAAATTTTCTCTCCAAACCAAACAAAGCCTAAATGATTGTCCAAATTATTACTATTTAATACTAGATTTATCGGTGTTTTCAAGGCCTAGCTCAAATTCGTTCTAAAATCTGATTTTTGATGATAGTTAAGTCATACTTAAACAAAATATTCAACTTGCCATTTCTGAATAAATGTATTACACATGAGTGGTGATGGCGTGGTGATGGCGATGACGATGACTATGTCTATCCTCAGTAGTTTATTCTATTTTTCAAGTTTAAGCACACTGCCTCATTGAGGGATTCTAGGAACAAGCATCTATATTTGGATCTCCCTAATGCCTCCAGCTTCATCGTGATCCCTTAGGGGTCATGGCCTTGAACACATCATAGAGGAGGGAGAGGATACTAACGGATAGAGGCAGTTAGATTGACTTCTTTGCGGTGGGACAAAGATCTCCATGCCAGAGAGTAGCAGGATTGACGCTTGCTACAACTTTGAAGATGGTTATTATTATTATTATTATTATTATTTGCTTGTTTTCATTTATCTTATCTAATGTTTTGGTTGTCCACTCGAGGGACAATTATGTAAACATTAATTATATCTTTTTTCATTAAAATGCTTATCAATGAAATACCATAAGATTTATTCTTACCCCATCTATATTAAACCAAAACTCCGAAGTTGTGGTGAGAGTTGAGAGAATTGAACCCCGCCTATATTAAACCAAAACTTCGAAGTTGTGGTGAGGGTTGAGAGAATTGAACTTGAATTTCTCTGATACAATGTTGAAAGTTTCTTCAACTGCACTAAAACTCTGAAGTTATGGTGAGAATTGAGAGAAATTATTTTGTATTTTAAAAAATTGCAATGACAATCTTTGTACTATAAAGTTGTGTAACTTATTACTTCTTAACTTAATACCTTCTTCTCTTTGTATTTAGAATAAGTAACAAACTATTGACTAACATCGTTAGAAATCTAGGAACTAAACTTAAAGTTTTGAAGTTAAGGAGTAATAAGTTACATTATCCATATAGTACATGAAGTCTCACTGCAATTAACCTTGTTTTTTTTAATGTCTATGTACTATTTAGCTCTAATTTCTTAATTATACATGGCCTATGAACTATTTAGCTCTATTTTCTTAATTATATATGGCCTATGAACCATTCTAATAGGATAATTATCATCATCGGAAGGGGAAAAAAAAAAAATTATGCATCACCCTTCTCACTTTTGACCAAATTGGACGAAAAATTGATGTCATTGTTTATGAGGAATAGAGCTCGAAATATTCGATCAATTGATTGGTTCTTTGAATGATAATAGAAGTCAATTTTTGAACACAAGTCAACGTTTCAATATTGTACGCTGATACTGGGGTGGTCCATCTCATTCATTCATTCATTCAGAAAAAAAAAAAAAAAAACTAATGACAATTTCGTTACGAAAGCTTTAAAGACTCTTGTTTTTGTCTTTTGGAGTTATGCATACATTTTTACTAATGTGAATAACAAATATTTGTTAAAGGGTGACACCCCCTTTCTTTGGAGATGGATATTGCTCTAAGGAACTCTGTTACATTAAATAGAAAAGGGTTTTTATTAAAATTAACAAGTTTTTTATAAGTTCGCGACTCTAACTAAGCTAATTCAATCCAACAAACAAAGATTCAACGTCAGTGATCGATTTGCTAGTTCACGCTATTAAAATATAAAATAATTTCTCTCAACCCTTACTATAATTTCGGAGTTTTGGTGTAGTGGAAGGGTCTTTCAACATGATATCAGAGCGATCCAAATTCGATTCCTGCTGGGCACGCAATTAATTGCGGGTTTTAAAAAATTATACCGCTACGTTAAAACCCAGGTTTCTACCGAAAAATGAGTTTTCAAGTTGCGGGGGCGTGTTAAAATATAAAATAATTTCCCTCAACTCTCACTACAACTTCGGAGTTTTTATCACGGACGAACCACATGCAGGGAAACTTTCACCGCAGCGACGAGACCTTGAAAGCTGCTTTTTCAAGTGTCAGTAGCGGGACGTTCTGTCAATTAGGGAAGGTTTTTGGTGACAACACCTGGAGGCCTTCACTAACAGAAGGCGATGGAATCCTTCATCTCTATAGCAAATCCCTGGCAGCTTTCATCTCCGGTCTCGAAGCTGGGTTTTCAATAGGTCGTTTAATGGAATGCGGGGAACTATCCACCGTTTATGCTAAAAAAAACTGTAAAGATTATAGTTTTTATAGGACTGCGGTTTGCTGTATTTTGATCAGTCATATCATGGATTTTTGAAGAGCAACTCAGCAACAAAAGACCGGTAATTTGTTGAAGCTTTTGTACCGCTGAAGATGATGGGCAGAGTTGGTTTCCTGATCTCTACACACACACACACACACACACATATATATATCAGGAATTACTGTAGGTGAGCCACCAACTCAGGAAAAATTGCGTGAGTTAGTGGCAAAACTATAATGATCTAATGATTTTTCTTCAATTTTTTTACAATTACTATTGCTATTTTCTTAATTTCTTTCGGATTAAATTTCATAAAATTTTGAGTCCATTTACTTTTTCATCAAGTGCATACAAAATGTTTTAATCATTGAAAACTGTTAATTTTGTGTTAACTTGATGGAAGGCCAAATCAAAACTAGAACCCAAAAAATTGGGTATGAGTGAACCCTACAGGGTTGAGATCATAATCCAAAAGAAATTTTTTAAAAAAGTTTATTAGAGATAATGAAAATAAACTGCAGCTCAATTAACTTGCATGAACTGTCAGTTCATTTCCATTTTTATCTCTATACATATAGTATTTGATCACACAAGAAGAAAGTTACAAAGTAAATGTTGAAAGAATAAAAAAAAAAATGTAAATGTTGAAGAAAAAACCGATGCCCGGTTCGGGTCCCATAATTTGACCCGAATGCCTATAATAAATATTGTTGACTATGACAAATATGGAAGAATCATCTATGTTTTTGTTTTGAGCTCCAACATGACTGGTTGTAGGGTCGCATGCTTGGAATCTTGACTTGTTGCAAAATGTTATCTTTGAACTTTGCTCCGGAGACAAACTAATATAATTAATAATAATAATAATAATAATAATAATAATAATAATAACTATATTGAACGTTGCTATTGGAGTCGCCAGAACGTCTATATTTTTGTTCAGCACTCAAATGTTTGACTCTCAGCAAAATTTTGAAAATGTTTTTCTAATCACGGATGCTTTTGATTCTTTTGGAACACTTAGACTCTGTTTGGTTTGAGGGAAAATGAAAAAGAAAATATTTTTTTACTGTTTGATTTGAGAGAAATTTAAAAGAAAAGAAAGTAAAAAGAAAATATTTTGTTTTTACTAATCAAATCTTTTTCTTTCTTCTATTTTTTTTTTTTTTTTTAAACCAAACACGGCCTTAGGCTTGCCGACATATGGTCGGCCGTGCTCGCAGCAAGAGCACTACGTTAGAAGGGCTGGGGTGTGTGTGTGTAGGGGGCTCCTCACTTGTGAAAAGACTGTGCAACTATCAAATAGAGTGAACAATATATCAAAGAGCTGCAGGCACATTTGAAAGGGATATGATGAAAATTATAACAACATATATAGAAGTTTAGATCAGTTACCAATCGTTTCGCTCGCGGGCTCTCTCTCTCTCTCTCTCTCATTACTACATGAAATAACAGCCACACCAAGGCTGACAACATGCCCGTTAGATCGTAACCACTGCATAAAGGTCCCTTCTATTACACCAAAACTTCGAAGTTGTAGTTGTGGTGAGAGTTGAGAGAAATTATTTTGTATTTTAAATATGGACAGAAACTGGATTTTACGTAGCGATATATTCCTTTTTAAAACCCGCAATTAAATGCAGGTCATGCAGGATTTGAACCCGAGTTGCTATGATACTATATTGAAGGTCTCTTCCACTACACGAAAAATCCAAAGTTATGGTGAAAATTGAGTGAAATTATTTTGTATTTTAACACGCCTCCGCCCGCAGGTTGAAGGTCCATTTTGAACATAAATCTGAGCTATACGCAGTGGTGTGTGTGTGTCTGTCTATATATATATATATATATATATATATATATATATATATATATATATATATATATATATATATATATATATATATATATATATATATAAACTCGCAAATGTAGGCCTGGCAAGATTTGAACCTGAGTTACTCTGATACCATATTGAAGGTTCCTTTCACTGTACCAAAAAGGTCTCATCCACTACACAAAAACTCCAAAGTTACAGTGATGGTTGAGAAAAATTATTTTGTATTTTAACATACTCCCACAAGTTGAAGGTCCATTTTAGACAGAAATATGGACTTTACGTGTGTGTGTGTGTGTGTGTGTGTGTGTGTGTGTGTGTGTGTATTGGGTTGCTTTGATACCATGTTGAAGGTCCCTTCCGCTACACAAAAACTCTGAAGTTGTGGTGATGGTTGACGAAAATTATTTTGTATTTTAAATATGGGCAGAATTGGGCTTTACACAGTGGTATATGTTTTTTTAAAATCCATAATTAAATGCGAGCTCGGCAGCATTTGAACCTGGATTGCTTTGATACTATATTGAAGGCACCAAAATTCCGAAGTTACGGTGACGATTGAAGGAAATTATTTTGTATTTTAACACGCCCCCACAGGTTGAAGGCCCTTTTTGGATAGGAGGTATACCGACAATTAACAAGAAAGTTGCTCTGATACTGTATATGTTGAAGATTTCTTCCACTACACAAAAACTCCAAAGTTACGGCACAGTTGAAAGAAATTATTTTGTATTTTAACACGCCCAATCAGGTTGAAGATCCATTTTGGATAGGGGGTATACCGGCAATTAACAGGAAAGTTTCTCTGATACTATATATGTTGAAAATCCCTTCTACTACATAAAAAACTCCAAAGTTATGGTGAGACTTGAGTGAAATTATTTTGTATTTTAATACGTGCCCGCAGGTTGAACGTCCATTTTGAACAGAAACCTGGGTTATATATATATATATATATATATATATATATATATATATATATATATATATATATATATGAGAAAGATGGAAATGAGCTGACAGCTCACGCAAGTTACCTGAGCTGCAGTTCATTTCCAATATCTCCAATAATTTTTTTTAAAAAATTTCTTTTGGATTATGATCTCGACCCCTAAGGGTTCACTCATACCCAATTTCTTGGGTTTTGGTTTTGATTTGGTCCTTCATCAAATTAACACAAAATTAATGGTTTTCAATGAATAAAATATTTTGTATGCACTTGATGAAAGGGTAAAAAAAACTTTAAAATTTTTGTAATTTAATTTTAAAGAAGTTAAGAAGATAGAGATAGTAATTATTAAAAAAATTGAAGAAAAATCATTGGATGATTATAGTTTTGCCGCTAGCTCACGTAACTTTTCCTGAGCTGGCGGCTCACCTACAGTAATCCCTATATATATATATATATATATATATATATATAACGGGAAATACACCGGCGGTGAAGGAAGTTTCCTTCACCGCCACTTAGGTGGCCCAATAAAATTATTACACGTGGTGTCATTTAAGAGAATTCATTTATTTGTTATCTTGAATGACGCCACGTGTTATAATTTTATTGGGCCACCTAAGCGGCGGTGAAGGAACTCCCTTCACCGCCGGTGTATTTCCCGTTTCCTCATATATATATATATATATATATTGGATTGTTCTGATACATGTTGAAGGTTCCTTCTACTGCATCAAAATTCCGAAATTGTGATAAGAGTTAAGAGAAATTATTTTGTATTTTAACAGCTTCCCTATCTGCATGCACAGATAAAGTTGCAGTTGTTACAAAACACTGCAGTTGATACGGCAAAGCCATTTGGCTGTAGTTGGATCAAATGTTTTCTTCTCGAGGACAGATAGCCCTGCTTCATACGAACCATACCCATTACGCACTAGAATCATATCTAGCTGCATCCAGATAAATACCTAGTCATTTTTGCTAAGAGTATATAATCCGACATTAATTAGGAGTAAGGAGAGAGAGTTTGATTTAGTTATTAGGGTTAAGATTGACGAACATTTGGTTTTGAACGCAAGTTTAATCTAAAGAATTAAAGTGGTGTAATTTAAAGATTCTGGTGTACTAAAATAGAAATATTAAAAAAAATTAAAGAACTAATATTTAAATATGGAAGATTTAAAGTACCGAAAAAAAAAAAACGTATATTGAATCAAACAATAGAAAAATTTTAAACACAACATTAAATTCAGGTCCCATATGGCTCAAGTGCAAACTCACTCAAACCCTTCCCCACTCCTCAGAAGTTTCAAAATGGATGAGAGAAAAACCATATCCACACAAGATTTGGATAGGAAACTCTAAGAACGCAAAAAAATAAAAAATAAAAAGGGAACTTAATAGGAGATGAAACTCCAACTACAATGTTGAACCTCTCTCTTTAGAGATAGAAAATGGGCATCCTTCAAGTTAGCTATCCAAGCATCTCTTCCACCATACAAACTCCAACTCAATTCTCCAACCACACCACCTCTAAATCCATCAAGCTCCTTCGCTCAAACAACCAACTCAGTCTCGCTACAAGAGTCCGGCTCAACGCCACTGAAACAGCCACAACAAGCACCCTGCCAGAGTCTGCAGAGATCCAAGAAGAACCACCATCCATCGATTTCGCCTTCGTGGCTGTATGTCAATTTAATTTCATGGCTATTGCTTCCGCACTTTGTTCGTGTTCATGATGATGTATGATGTTGCTGTTGTTGCAGTCGAGGCTGCTTCCTGATGGAACTCCTGACATATCCATGAGAACAGCGTGCGGCGGGCAGAAGCTCAGGGACATAATGCTGGACTCCAACATTGATCTATACGGGCCTTATGTAACAACTACAATAACCCAATCTCTCCCTGTTACGGTTAACTGTTTGTTTCTTGATTTTGGACGTCGAGTCTTGATTGAGTTTGTTGCAGGATAAGCCGCTATCCAACTGTGCAGGGGGCGGCACTTGTGGAACTTGTCTTGTGGAGGTAGTAACACATACGTTGGACTCAACTCATGTCGGTGAAATGAAAAACTATGTTATTTAAATGTTCGATTTATGGATTAGCAGGTGATTGAGGGAAAGGAACTGCTGAGTCCGCGAACTGATATTGAGAAGGAACAACTCAGGAAGGTGATGTAGCTCCTGCTCCTGATCAGTTAGTTATCAACTCAGACGAGTTGGATGCCTAAGATGTTGGTTTGTTGCCATAAATTGCAGAAACCGAAGACATGGAGGCTGGCATGTCAAACTACAGTTGGTAAACAAGATTCAAGAGGGCAGGTACTCCATGGTTTCTTATTATTATTATTTTTTTTCTATGGAGTTAGCTTACAATACAATACTTGATTGTTTAGAAAGTTCATTCTTCATCTCTAAATGCATATATGCAGGTTATAATCCAACAACTTCCAGAATGGAAAGCACATGAGTGGGAGTAGATGATATAGGCATTGGAAAGGACAGACAAAAAAAAAAAAAAAAAAGGAAAAAAAAAAAAAAGAGAGAGACATAATTCTGATGATTATATATTCAATAAAAGTGAGGCTTGTTGTTACATAATTCAATCTCGTTAGTTTGGAAAATGCAAAATGAATCGAGATCTTTTATTGAAAACTGTTTTAGCTGAAATATTGTTACATAAGTTTCCCCTTTTAAGATAACCTTGTTTATTTAACCGTTTTCTATTTAATGAATTTCACCAGTTTTTCCCACAGCTTATCTCAAGAAAAGAAATATAACAATAATGAAATCAACGGTATGTGCTCGGTTAGCGAGACAAGTAACGGCAATAAGGGCCACACTCATGCACGGCAATAAGAAATAGAAATCATAATTGATGAATTCCACCAGTTTTTCCCACAGCTTATCTCAAGAAAAAAAAATATAACAATAACAATAATGAAATCAACGGTATGTGCTCGGTTAGTGAGACAAGTAATAGCAATAAGGGCCACACCCATGCACGGCAATAAGGGCCACACCCATGCACGGGTACTAGAAATAGAAATCATAAGTGACCACGATAGCTTGGATTGTGACAATTTCAACAATCAGATAGCGGCTGTAGATCCAAAGTATTTCCAAAATATTTCGAAGGATTCTTAATTATATTAATCGTTCTTCTTTAGAAAATATCACAGTTATTGTAACATCTACTCGCATGAGGGACTAAATATATATACTATATATGTGTGGTTATGTTTCATTAACTTTAATGGAATGCAGGGAATTTGCCCATCATTTATACTAAAAAAAAAAACAATAATAAAATCAAGCAAGCTTGAGACTAAAAAAAACAATAATAAAATCAAGCAAGCTTGAGACAATCTGAAGTAGTGTATCCTTCAAATCCCATAAGAATCCACACTGGCAAACTAAATTGAAAAATAAAGAAAGGAGAATTTTTAATACTAGGAAGTTTAGAAGTAAGACTGGCGGGTGGAATATTTCCCTCTATGTTGTTTCCTATTGAATTGGATAGCCATTAGCAACCTTGTTTAAAAAGGAACTAGTGCATCCATCTACTTTCTTCTCATTACGATGCCATTTCTCCACCTGGTCTGCTAACTCTCTCGTCACCCTCCACCTCTCTCAGAACCATGACACTGGTTCTGTCCCACATTGCATCAATAGCAACTTCGGTTACTTTTCCCTGAGCAACAATCAGCTTACCGGTAAAATTCCTCCATCACTCGGCAATATTGACTTGCTGGGACGTCACGCTGGTCAGAAATCCGCTTACTGGGGGTGCAGTCTTTCTGTTTTGGGAAGCAAACAGCTTGGATTGATTTCTCAAGGAATGAATTAGAATTTGATATGCCACCGTTGGCTTCCCTCTGCAGCTGACTTAACCTCAGTATCAGCCATAATAAGATCCACAGGAGCATCTCTGAGGTAGGTAGTCAAACTGGGGATGCTGCAGGCGTTCCCATGAGAGCTATAACAACTTCTGAATAATGATGGCAATAGAAAATGGAACCAAAAACTCTTCGTCGATAACTCATGCAGCTAAAAACTTCTACTCAAATAAGATTCCTCAACAAAAAGACAATATAACAGATTTAAAAAAAAAAAAAAAAAACAAAAACAAAAGCAAAACAAAAAGAAGCAGACCACAACAGTGTATCTTGACGACATGCAAGCTATCAGAAACTTAGATCCATAAAACGAAGGAAACATAACTGCAACGACAAATCAACTATCAAATTCTAATTTAAGGCGACGAGCCTCCTTGCAGTAGCATGGCAATAATATACACTCCCGCAGCCCAACATAGTTGAGTGCATGAGAAAGGAACTGAACTACTAAATTATTTCTCTAGCATCTCAAAGAGTGATGAACCTACAATACATCATGTATAATGAAAAATTACTTGGAAGAGAAGGGGCTAAAAAAAACCTAGTGGGGCTAAATTTTCCTCCAGTGGAACATCAAATGCCTTGGATATCACAAAGATGTCCTCAACAGGTGATATTTTGCCATGCTATAATGTACCTTGTTTCTCCATTTTCATTTTTCTTCACAGACATGAATATGCCTTACAGGCTTTTTCCATGTACATTGCTCCTGAAAGGAACAAGATGGATGATGCGAAGCTCAGCGGAAGCATACTACACGCCTAGAACTGCCATGTATATGAGTTGATTGATAACAATGAAGTGAGAAGCACATACCCATGTGGCATGAAAAAAAAAAGTCTCTAGGAAACATCTGTTCCATCTGGCCAAACTCTTAAGAGGGATTTTGAGGTTGCAATTGAG
The DNA here is from genome assembly GCA_036321105.1 of Dracaena cambodiana. Lineage (NCBI taxonomy): Eukaryota > Viridiplantae > Streptophyta > Magnoliopsida > Asparagales > Asparagaceae > Dracaena > Dracaena cambodiana. The sequence continues at coordinate 17,454,300 of JAYEPQ010000004.1, read as the reverse complement.
AAAATATATAGTTCTCAACCATCATTCTCGCCAATGTCACCTGGAGAAGTTTGCAGCATAGAGCTTCCAATGAAGTTGTTGTCATTCATTGAGTGGATAATGACGTTGAATTCTGTAGAGGATAAACAACAAGAATCGAGTAGAAAATTTACCTGGAGGGAGCTACCGCCAAACTGGATCAACCTTTGCTCCCCTTCGCCCTTTCTGCCACTTATCTTTAAAGCACATGGAGCGATGATGTTGTTAAGCTTATTGAAGGAAGAATAGAAAAGAAGGAAAAACACAAAATAACAGCAAGCCCTTTTTTGTCTTTTAAGAATGGTGCAAGAGGTCCAAAATTAAGCATTGGCATCAGCTTGACAATTTAGAGTCCTACATTCTGAGAAAGCCTTAAGTCGAGCCTGCTCAGTACAGAGTCGTACTGAATAGCAAATCTCCTTTACATGTGTAAAGGAAAATAAAGAAGATTAAAAGTACCATGAGATAAATATACATTCTATTATATATCTGTCATAGACTTTCATAACTACTTGATTATTCAGGTCCACAAGGTCAAGAGTCTTCGGCCCAAGTTCAGCTCATTTAATGGTCAGACCTAAAATCTAGGCTCAAGCCCATTAGTAAGCAGGCTAATCGAGTTGGACCCAAGCACGGCTCTGCCAATTCCCAACCCTAAGTAGGAGGGTACAACAGTGTTTTTGGAACCACAATTATTAGTATTATGGTAGATTTTAGCAACTGAAAAATTGTAATTTTTGTATTTTAAGAAGTCCATGGTAGTTTATTACAAAACTGATTAAAGTTCATGGTAATTTTTTGTATTTACTATTCAAAACTTTTCTTACGCAAGAGTTGCTTCTTTTAGGTAAGTGAGTGAATTACTGAAATTATTTTCCTACAATATGTGTATTCCTAGCAGACTAGATATTCAGATTTAGAACTATTCATATTCAGGTGAGATTATTGGTAATCATTACACGTCTTTGGTCAAGACTTTCAGTATTTTCCTGATTTAAACATTGATCCAATATGGGACAAAGATTTGTGATTGAATAGCAAATTTGAATGGATCAAAGAAGGAGATTAAAATGATAACTAGATCTTCAACAAACAAATACCTTGATAGTTGCCCCAGATTCCATACGCATCTTTGAGATATTGTAGCCATTTTTACCGATCAATCCGCCTACCAGCTTTTCCATGATCAGCATTTCTGAAGTCATATTATCAACTGCAAGAGCGGGTGTCCTATAATTGATCTTTCTATGAGAACAAATACTATAATCAGGTGCAGCAAGGCACAAATTGCTGACACTAGGTGACAATATTGATTCTGAGGTTTAATTCACCTGAAGGAGGTGGCACATGAGGTGGCAGAAAATGTGTTAGATATGGTGGCACATGAGGTGGCAGATGTGGTGGCAGATAAGATGGTAGGTTTGAAAAGGCCAGGCCATAGTTGTGCGTTGGTTTAATTGAAATGACCTCTCTGGGAGGATTTTCCCTGCATTATGTTGGTAAAAAGCTAGTTTAAACAAAGAAAAATGCATCCAAGAAACAAATTGAGAAGAAACGGAGGGTATTAAGGCATACCTCAACTTGCAACCAATTATTTCCAAGGCATTTAAGACTTCAGGAACATTGCCTGATACCTGCAATAGACCAGAATAAAACAGAGTGAAACAAGTCAAAACACAGCAATGATAAATCAGCAAGCAAACATGAACAATGATAGGAAACTTGGGCATCTTTTGAAGCATGTTACATAGAACAAGCAATAGATAGTGCATATTGCTGTCTGTGAGTTCAATCAACATTCTTAACATTAAGAAAAAGGAAGTAAAATGAAATTCACGCCTACTTGTAAAAAGCTTCATCTAATGCATTTATTAGTGAATATACACGTGAAGGAAATCTTACAGTGTGCCTTCTAGTCGCAATTCCTTGAGGAGGTCCACTCTCATATGCTTTCTAATCTAAGATGGTCGTCTCCAAGGACACGGCTCATTTTCTAATAGGAAATCTGCAAGAAGCAATGTTTCATAATATAATTGGCCTAACAGAGATGATTTTTAATCTCATTGGGATTCACTCGATGCTGTATATATAATGTTGTATGACTTTGGAGAATTGCACTCCAAGCCCCATGGTCCCCCCCTCTTTTGGTGATTGGGTATTTGGGTCTCTTTTTGCTCAATGAGGGCATTCTTATTAGCATCACCAAAAGTGAATCACCGTCAATACCAATAATGATTAATTTTTCTATATTGTCTCCAGTAGAATCACCATCACAATTACCATTCTATTAAAATATTATATCTTACCATACTTTAAAATTATTATATCTCCCATTCCAATCACCATCCTATTAGATTATCATATGTGCCATACCTTAATTATTATATTTCACCATCCCATGCACCATCCTATTAAAATATTATACCTCACAATCCCACTCATTTTTCTTTTATATTTTTTGGAGTAGAGAGAAAGAATGCAAGGACCACCTTCGATGAATGGTGACTAGGAGTTGGTGATTCTTCAAGAATTATACAAATCTTGATGCATGGAGCACATCTATGGCACTCTAGTTGACATGGAATTTTGGGGTTGAATCATCATATCACCAAGATTCGCTGATATGGTTATTTTGATAAGAATGCTATGAGGATTGTCCTTCAACGATGAAGGGTGGTGGTTTCTCCATTGATAGAGATATATAGGGATGAAGTTTTTAAGAAGATAGCAATTTATTACTAGTAGAAATCCTTTCTTGGAGATAGGAAATAGTAAATTAGTAATCTTCTTAGAGTGTGCTCTTTTATAACCATAGTTTGTAAGATATAACCATAGTTTGTAAGATAGGATCTATGGATTTAGTGCGAAGCATTTAAACTAGGGTTAAGATTATTTTTGACCTTCTGTATTGATAAGATCTATAGAGGTTTTAATGTGTGGTTCCATCATTTTAAACATATATTAATGGGTGTATTTTTTTATATATATGATGCCACATAGTTTTTAAGGATTTAGAATATTTTTTCATGAATTTAGAGCATATTTTCACGCCTCCCACACCCCTATCACGCCTCATTCCCAGAGTTTCTCATTGGAAAAGGAAACCAGCAGATTATAATTAAATTAAGTAATTTATTACAATTAATATATTATAAATTCAATTTGAAAAGAAATCATCAAATTAGAATTCAATCATGAATCTTGACGTTGACTGATCCTCAATGGATTAGGATTGATTAATATTCTAAAGCTGCTAAAAAAAAAAGAAATGCAGCAATAAGAATTCAAATACAAATCTTTTTACAATTTGGGACACACTAATTAATTTAATCATTACAAATAAAATCTCTCAAATTATAATTTAGTAATTATTAAGAATGGAACATTTTATTAGCCTTATTTGATTAACTCAATTGAAAGCTTAAAAGTTCATTAAGAAAGAACTATCCAAATGAGGATTCACTTAAGAGTTCTTTTGTTATTAGCTTTATTAAATTAAAATCCATATTTAAATTTTGACCAGAATTAGAATTAATTACTTAAGATTATTAATGATTAGAAATGATTGTGCTAACTGTTTTATAACTAATAAGTTTAAAAATCATAGAAAGTACCACAGGAATTAGAGTATGGAAGGATAAAGTTCATCTAAATTGTAAAATAAACATACACCTAAAGAGTGAATTTGTTGTATTTTGGTCATTGGTTCAGATATGTATAATGTTAAGGGGAAATATAAAATAAAATGAAAATTAGTCTACAATTAGTAGCAACCAAACAGATTCTTGATCTTGCCCCATAGCAAGAAACAATAAAATTAGAAATTTGGAATCAAAACTAAGAAATTGAGCGGAAGTGGGTAGCCAATTTTTTAAACTATTATGTCTATTAAGAATTTAAAGCTCCTCAATATTTTATAAATAAGCAAAAGATCAACCCATCATGATTTCTCATTTTCTAAGGCCTCTCTCATTGGAAAAAAGAAGCCATCATAGCGCACCTTGATTACCCAAAGTTTCTGATTCAAAAGTAAAACCCATCAAATTGGAATTCAATTATTACAAAATTAAGAATCCCTTCAATTAGCATAAATATAAAAATTCTATATTGATTAGAATTGATTAATTAATGAGAAATATAAAATTTTCAATTGCTAATAATTGGAAATATTTAGTTAGTTGAGTTGAGTAATTAATTTAATATTTTAACAATTAAATAAATAAGGAAACTATAAAAAGCTTCATAGAACTTAGAGAGCTATTACTACTTCTAATTCAATTAGGAAATTAAAGATTTATATAAGGATTTGCATAGTAGGACTAGAAAGTCAATAAAATATAATTACAAAGTGTTATCAGAATCCCAAGCTGGCTCAGGCAAGAATACAGAGGCCCCACACCTCCCACATTTACATAGTAAGGACACATCTACCATGATGTTGTGACATGTCAGGCATGTGTGTAACGTGTGGCATGTGTTTATCCTATGAATTTTTTACAATTAGTAGTGTGTAGTGACATTTCCCTCGTACGTTTTGTGTCCATGCAAAACTTTCTCATATTCTCAATTTTCCCTCAACTTCAAAAGAAGATAGACGATGGCGATTCTGGTCAATATTTAGCTGTTTCAAGGGTAATTGAGTAGCCAAATCATAGAATTTGCTTGTCAACGAGTATCATCAGGAAGTAACATTCACCATAGGACCTCAGTGTGCACGTTCCTAGTAAGTTCATGTGTACGGAAGCAAGGAGATAATAGACGTACTCTCAGTCTCTTGAAAAATGTTCTGATTTTAGATTCACCTGTTCAGCTATTCCTATGGTTAGTTGCTCTCTGCTCTGTAGAGACTCGTACCATTAAGGGGCTGCTTGGCAAGTGGAAACACAAAAGAAAAATGCAAATAGAAGAAATTATTTTTAATCTGATTCCAAAAATTGGAAGTTGAATTGAATTTTTGTTTCCAATTCCTTGCTTGAAAGATGGAAACAGAAATGGAACTGGAAACATGGCAAGTGTGCAGCCCACCCATTCCTTCTTTCCTTGTGTTACCACCTCTTATGATGGAAACCAAAATTTGGGATCTCAGATGATGGGGCCAAATGATTAGAAACACCTTTTTCCAATTTCATTTTTTATGTCATTTGCCAAGCAAGGTAGGAAAGAGAACTGGGTCCTGTTACTGCCCAACTATGTTTCTTTCCTCTCAGTTTCCAATTACCAAGCACACCCTAAGAGAAACCCAATAGGATAGAGAGCCTCAGGTTCTTGAGAGTGCTATGGCTGCCTGATGCTCTGAAGATAATCATTTTTACAACATACATGTCACTTTTACTTATCTATACTGAATGGAACCAGTGCCGTAGCCAGTAAGTGCAAATGAGCATTTTAGAGTTTATTAGATATAAGTTTGGGGCTAGAAGATAATTCAGGCTTAGAATAGGCCAACGGGTGCAAACATATGTAGGAAGCTGAACTAAAATTTTCTTAGTACACAATACTTACTTCTACATAGTAGAGACTGTGTTGCTCCACAACTGCCACAGTTTGGTGCTACTTAATATAAAAATCTCAAGCTCTAATACCAGAAAAGGGCACCAGGCCGTAACAACATTCAAGGAGAATCTGGTTGTTGTTTTCTCCATCTTCTAAATACCCTATTTTGTAGATCCTCTATGTCAAGCCAGCGGGGAAAAAAAAAACTCATAACCTTGCAAAAGCTTTGGAATGTAAAAAATAAATTTCTAAGAAAAACCTTGAAGAAGCTTTAATTGATAATTATGCTTTGGAACCAGCTAAATCTGATGCAAAGGCCATGGCCAATGATGACGACAATGATGATAATTCATTAGTAGTTTCTTTCTTTTTTTGTCAAATAAAAAGTAAATAGCACTCTACTAACTTTTAAAAGAACAACTCAAGAAGGCTGAAGGCTCAAGGAAAGGTATACGCACAATCAAGTGGTCTGTTTGCTGCTACATAAAAAAATGTTTACTGAAATAAACAATATAACAGTTACCTTTCATTATAATCCAATAGCATATCAAATTAGAAGCGATAATGGATGATTCATATATACTTTATCTCTTTTAATATTCATAGAAAAGAAAGGAGATCATAAAACAAGCCTTGATCATCATTCCTAATGGTTCTCAAAATCTTGTATAGTTAGTAGACAGAAAAGACAACTAGTAACAGTAACTTAAAAAACCTCTGATGATGTAACCCACATTGCATTGCTAAGATGAAACTATTGCAAAGATAAATATGGAAGACAACAAAAAGTGATCGTTCACATAATCTCAGACTCAGTAATTGCAATAACAAACGCACCTGCACTACACAGTCAGATTCATGAGCAGATGAACAGGGTGGCAACTGGTTTTGAGCAAGAACACTGACTGTTGCGCCTGATGAATTCCTTATATTCACAATATTTTGACCAGAAATCCCTATTAGACCACCAGCCTGAGACCCAGCAATCAAAAGTCGGATTGTATTGGCAGCCACACTGCCTGCACCACTGATCTCGGCCTGCATACTGCCCCCACTCTCCTGCTTGCCAAGATATAGAAACTTTTGGTTATCTCAAAATATAAAAGGAGCTAGCTATTCAGGATGTGATACCTTGATATATACTATTTGCTGATGATATTGTTTTACTTGATTTGATATGAGCAGGGGTGAATGTCAAGTTAGAGTTATGGAGGCACACATTAGAATCTAGAGGTTTTAAATTGAGTAGGTCTAAAACAGAGTATATGTAATGCAAATTTAGTAAATGACGGACCCTAAACTATAATACTATTGGATGGGCAAGATATACAAATGAGCAGTCAGTTTAGGTATTTAGGTTGTATTATTCAGAATGATAGATAAATTGATAGTAATGTCAACCACAGGATACAAACTGGCTGGTTGAATAGAGATGTGCAACGGGAGTTTTATGCAACTGTAACATTTCGTTAAGGCTGAAGAAATTTTTTTATAAGACTGCTATTAGGCCAACTTTATTATATGGCATGGAACACGTCATTCATAGAAAATAAGTGTAACAGAGATGCACATGTTTCGCTGGATATGCGGCAACACTAAAATAAATAAAGTGAGAAATGAAAATATTCGTGCTAAATAGGTGTAGCCCCCATCGATGAGAAGATACGAGAAAATAGCTTACGATAGTTTGGTCATGTGCAACATGAACCTACAAACGCACCAGTTCGACGACAGGAGCTTATCAATATAGGACAAGTTAAAAGAGCAAAAGGAAGACCGAAAAAAATATGGATGTAGGTGATACAAAACGATATGGATTCTAGAAGTTTAAATAAGAAGATATTACTTGATAGGAATGAAAGGAGAAAGATTATCAATGTGATCGATCCGGTGTGATTATCTTTTGGTTCATGTAACCTACTCCAAGTACTTGGGATAAAAGGCTTAGTTGTTGTTTGTATTTGATTTTTGTTCCAAGGCAATTTTTTGTGCCACTTATGGTGGATAATCGGATTTGATGCCAAAACCTCTTATCAACTCCATATAGATTTTGTTTAGCCTATTTAGGTGTTACTAATGAAAACATCCTATAGCTTAAGGCAGCACGCAAGAATGACATTGGACTAAAAGAAGTAATGGTTCTCCTCAGGACATGAACCTTGCCATGTAAACTGTTTGTGTAAAAAACTCTGGTACAGGCATTTAAAAATTTCCACTTTAACACAGTCTACATATGTTGTTCAAGCAAGACAAACATACCAGTTAGCTCTCTAATGCACCATGATTCTGAAGTAGTAGGTGGGGGTTCTTTTGTGGCATGTGTATTTTCTTTTTGTGGGGTGGGTGGGACATAGTGGTTCCGGGTAGTGGTTTGTAGAAACACATAAACATGCACCACCACAAACGTCCACTCCCACACAAACTTCAGAATCAAGTGCACAAGTGCATGCATGCACTCAGGCTCGCATACATTGTAAATGAAAGTTAGCTCAGAGATTTCTGTATGATGTTGTGGACATTTGTATAAATTCCCTAAACAACTATTTATTCAAGAAAAATGTGGGTTTCGAGCCTATTTGCCCATAAGGAGTTGTGTGGACTACTGCCATATGAGATCTATAAGCTCAGAATGAGCTATAGTGTAGGAAATTTCTTGCACTGGTAACTCATTTCCTGGTTTATCATATATATAAATATATTTATTATATATTATTTATTATTAATATATACATATATATTTGGCAAAATGCACCTAAGATGTCTTCACTGGAGTCGCCTATAAAGGCAACCTAAAATCTCAACATAAATAACCTATATGGACAAATTCGAACCGTTAGTTATAATCTCCATATTCTAAATAAGCGGCGTATAAAAAAGATGTGATTTAGACACTTCTTCATTATTGATCAAGAGGTCTCATTTGTTCCTTTGTTAAAAAAACTATTCATTTTGCAACTACTCAATGTATGATCAAAATGTATGGTCAAAATATGTTGAAAATATATAATTTTTGTACACCACCATTAGAAAATGAAGATAACTACAAACCCTCTATGTCGAGATTTAAGACCACCTCTATAAACAACTCACGATAAAGACACCTTAAATACACTTTGCTCCTAAGGTTTGAATATCTGTTTAATGTTCCATCATGAGATTTGAAGGCGCTTCTATAGATAACTCTCTAAGGACTAAGGAGACACTATAAACACACTCTCTAAGGAGACACTATAAACACACTTTTTCCATATATATATATATATATATATATGTTATGAAATAATTAGAAGTAATCAATCTATTTATCATAAGTCAAGAAATATATATATTTATAGGTGTCTTAACATCATACAAACAATCCAACGGGTGATGGAGGGCTAAACCTAAACTAAACCTAAATATAAAATAGTTTTCTATATATCACTCCTCCTCAAGTTGGAGAATAAATATCAAGTATACCCAACTTGTTACACATATTAGAAAATATTGTCACCTTCAATAGTACAGATTAATTTGAAGTGGATGAGCAGCAGCAATAGTAATAGTAGATGAATCACATGAATCATCAGAGTACACCCACCACTATCATGATAGGCATTTATTCTACTATCGAAAGTTGATAGGCTACCGATAAACTTATTTCTCAGAAACAGTATTAGACAGCAAATAAACTTCTTTTTAAGAAGCAGTAATGGACAATAGATAAACTTCTTTCTCAGAAACAGTACTATGCAGTAGATAAACTTTTTTTTAGAAACAGTAGTAGGCAGCATATAAATTTCTTTTTTAGAAGGAATAGTAAGCAGCAGATAAATTTCTTTATTGGAAGCAAACACGAAAGAGAGGTAGAAACAGAAATGAAACAGTTGCATAGTAGGAATCGGAGTCGAAGTAGGTATCGAAATTGAATTGATGACGTAATTTTTTGAGTCAAAGTCGGAGTCAGAATCGGAAGTCGATTAAAATGGTTGAGATTCCTGAAGGCAACTTTTCTGAATTCTCCTCTTTTCCCGTTCTGCTATTTCTTAAAAATGGATTAGAGTTGTAGAATCTGGATGGGCGATATCGAGTTGGGGGTTTAGACTTCATAGTCTTCTTCTTGAGACCACAGATATCCTGGACCAGCGGTACTGGGTCAAAACCGTCTGCCAAGCAACGAAACCTAAGAGGATTGTTAAGAGGATGAAGATATCAGCGAGAAAGAGGCGGAGAAGGAAGATGGCAGTGAACTCCCACTATAAGAAGACTTCTCCCCATAAATGGAGGTTGGTTGAGAATGACAACTGAGATCTATTTCATAACACGTTCTGATATCATGTTATAAAATAGTCAGAGCCAATCAAGCTATTTATCATGAGTCAAAAAATACATATACTTATAGGTGTCGCAACACCATACAAATAATTTAACAGGTAATATGGGACTAAATCTAAACTAAACCCCAATACAAGATAGTTTTTTACTCTAACAATATATATATATATATATATATATATATTATACATTATATATTATATGTTATATTATATATTATACATATATACATATATTATGTATGGAAAAGTGACGCAAGACGGAAACCAATTTAGGGTTAGGACATTGAAATTTAGGGTTTTTGAAAGAATTGAGAAAAAATAGATAAATTGGGAAAGACTTAAAAGGGTTCGGGAATCCACCCAAGCGAATCCATGCCCACTCTCCACGAATCCACGAGGAAAGATTTGACTTAGGCGAAATTCACACAGGAAAAGTTTTCAAATATTATTTATCATCTCAATACTTCATATAAAGCATGTAAATATAGGAAAATCCTACCAAACAAAATCCTAATAGAATCTAAAATCCTAATCAAATATCCTAATAAAATCAAAAATCCAATCAAATATTCTAATAGGATCCAAAATCCTAATAAGATCCAAATCTAATCAAATTTAATCTCTAAAATCAAATCTGATCTCCATCAAAAAGTGTGTTTAAAGTGTCTCCTTAGAGACTTATCTAAGGAAACACACAAAATCAAACGATGGAACATCAAAACCCATGATTCAAACCCTAGAAACATTTTTCTTACATACTCACACACACATATAGAGAGAGAAGTGTACTTAAAGTACCTCCACAAGGAGTTACTAATAGAGACGCTTAGGGATGAGAATGGGTAAGTCCAAGAGCGAGCCTTGGTCCGCCATATTCAAAATTTTAAATTAAAAATAAAATTTTCATTTTTAAATTCAAAATTTTGAATAGGAAAAGCCAAGAGTTGGTCCTTAAATCCGTCCATTCTCATCCCTAGATTCACACGTAAAATAAAAAATAGAACAAATAATATATTTTTGATATATTTTAACCAAATATTGGATAGGTATAAAATGCACGATTTTTCAATAATAGAACAAATAAGACCTCTTGACTAATGATGAAGCATTTGAATCCCATGATTTTTTTTGCACCATCTATTTAGAATATGAAAATCATAACTAACACTTCGAATCGTCCGTTAAGATTTAAGGTCGTCTATATAAGCAACTCTTTATAGAGACAACTTAGAAACAATGTTCCCATTATATAATTATATATATACATACATATATATATATATATATATATATATACATAAATATACATATATACATATATATATATATGGGATTACTGTAGGTGAGCCGCCAGCTCAGGAAAAGTTACGTGAGCTAGCGGCAAAACTGTAATGATCCGATGAGTTTTCTTCAATTTTTTTTAACAATCACTATCTCTACCTCTTTAACTTATTTCAGATTAAATTTCATAAATTTTGAATTTCATTTACCCTTTCATCAAGTGCATACAAAATGTTTTATTTATTGAAAACCGTTAATTTTGTGTTAGTTTGATGGAGGACCAAATCAAAACTAAAACCCAAGAAGTTGGGTATGAGTGAGCCCTAGGGGGTCGAGATCAGAATCCAAAAGAAATTTTTTAAAAAAAATTATTGGAGATAGTGATAATGAACTGCAGCTCAGATAACTTGCGTGAGCTGTCAGCTCATTTCCATTTTTTTCTCTCTCTCTCTATATATATATATATACATATATACATACATGTATGTATATATACATGTATACACATACATATATGTATACATTTACATATATGTATGTGTATACATGTATATCAATGTTTAAAATAACGATAACATTAACGTAACGTATTTTATTTGTTAGGTTAAGTAGCAAATAACGTAACGCATAACGTAGATTATGCAATTTTCAATTTATTAAATTAAAATAAATATAAAACTATATTTAATAATGATCATAAATAAGTGAATAAATCCAAAAAATCATATAAAATACTGTAAAATCAATTTAAAGATATAGAAAAATTTTAAAATTTGTAGCAAGTATGACAACAATTTTTCAGTAGCACACTAATACAGTAGCACATTTCATATTTCAGTAGCACAACATCAAATTAACACTAATACAGTAGCACATCATATTTCAAATTTTTTCTTATTTCATATTTTATATTTCAGTATCACACTAATACAGTAGCACATCATATTTCAGTAGCACAATATCAGATTAACACCAAGAAGAAGAATTATAACTGTAGCAGTTAGCACATCATATTTCATTACTTGGAATACACTAATACAGTAACTTAATTGAACTGAAATTTAATTAAATCCCAACAGAAACTTAATTAAATCCCAAAATCCCACAATAGCAGCAACTTAATTGAATCCCAAAATCCCAACAGAAACTTAATTAAATCCGAAAATAACAACTTAATTGAATTCCAAAATCCCAAATTAACAGTTAAAAATTTTTAGTCAATGGAAAAAAAACTAGAATTTAATGTAAGCATTACATTAAGCATTAAAATAAACAGGAAAAAAAATTAGGTTAAAATTTTTACCTGTCGAAGTTCGCCGGAATGACTCGCCGGAGTTAGCGACGGAGAGGATCGGCGATGGAGATGGTTGGCAACGGAGTCGGCGATGGAGAGAATCGGAATCGACGATGGAGAGGAGAGAATAGGGCGATCGGCGAGGGTGGAGATGGAGAGGATCGGAATCGACAATCGGCGAGGATGGAGATGACCAGCGTAGATGGGGAGAGTCGGAATCGGGCGAGGTTGGAGATGATCGGGCGATCGGCGATTTTTCGGGGGAGGAATGAGAGGAACGAGCGATTTTTTGCGGGGGTGGGAAGCGGAGGTTCGGTCGCGAAAAGGAAAGGGGGAGGATTTTAGGGTTAGGTTACGAGTATTTATACCCAAAATACCCCTAGGAAATAACGTTCGTTATTTTTCGTTATAACGTTATGCTATGTAACGTACGTTATTTACAAATAACGCACCGTTACGCAAACCTGCGTTTTTTTCTCCTGTTACAGAGCGCCGGGTCCGCGCTCCGTTAACGCGTTTCGTAACGCGTTATTTTCTACATTGATGTATATATACATACATGTATGTATATATGTATAAATATATATATATAATGCCCTTTAAGAAGGATTTGGAGTCGAATCCTTCCCAACAAATTTCAATTATAAAACACATTATCATGATCCACTCTGTTAACATATCATTTAAATTCTCCTATGTCACACCCCGCTCCCGATATACGGTATACGAGCACGTGTAACAGGTACCGGCAACATATTTAATTTGAATATACTAAAGCCTCAATAAATTTGCCACAATAATACTCAGTAATTACGATAGAAAAATTCAATAAAGGTTTGACTTTTTATTTATTAGAATGAAGTTTAGATACAATTAAAACAAAATATAATAAAATTAAACAAAATGAAGTAGGGAATCTCTAATCCGTTATTGAGGTTCAATCTGATCTTTAAAGTGCACCAGATCCTGCGTCAATTTTGGCATTTCCATCGATAAATCTGGCCATGCACACTTAGATCGTCAGATTACGAGCAAAATAAAATGCGCAGAAAGAATGTAAAATATAACGGTTATGTCCAAATATAATAATAACACAAGTTTTAGAAAATATGGAATGAGATGTCTGTAATAATGATGTCAATTGATTTAGATTATCTTAATGTCATTTTAGTAAAGTCAACTCTATAACAGGGATATTTTTGTCTAACATGTCATGCAATTGGAAAATCTAACTGATGGGATACCACTGTTTCGATTGTTTCCTATACAGACCCAGGAAATGGTCACAGGATTGTCCGGTGCTGAATCGGACCTGCCGTCAGGCAAACAGGAATTATAGTCAGGTATGATCCAGCAAATCATCACGCACCCATGGTGTGCGAAATATTCAGTTGTACAACTTAACAAGTTTACAGCCAAAACAGAGTATATTTCCATCATTCAGTTTCTCCCCCAACCCAGTGTCATTTAGGTATAGTACAGTATATTGATTATATCATATACAATATTTCAATTGGATTTTTCTTAATTTGTTAACAACATAATTTATAGAGTCTGTTCAGTTTATATTTTATTCAATAAATCACAATTAGCTATATTTAAGAGTCACTGATTTGAGACATCATAGAGATATCGGCCAGGCAATTATATGGATGCTGCGAGATTTTCCGTGCATTGCACGTTCCTTAATTAGAGAACCAGCATACAAGATAATTTTTTCTAGACACCGATACAAAATGATATCACAAACAGTATTTTTCCGGGAATATAACTTTTATGTGATTTATCAAATTTATATATATGATTATTCTTAAATCTAACTATACTATGTAATTTAAATTTAATGACAATTGACAATAGATTTTTGATGACATGAAACATAATAAGAAATTGATAAATTCCTACAAAATAACAAATCAATTTACACAAAATAAATAACATGATTGAAACAACAGATATATAAAATAGCATGATTAGTGAGTCCAAAAATGAACTCACCTGGATTTTGTTTCCCAATGTCGCTCAATGGAGTAATCTACATGTTAAAAATATTCTAAGAATATTAAAAACGGATTAATATGAATTTAGATGATTTTAGGAATTTTTCTAATATTTATAACATACTCTAAATTGATTTTAGTATTAAGCAGGTCTGAAATTAGGAAATAGGTTTGGCTCCATTTTATTGGGCTTATAAGATGATGGATGTTTTTTTTAGGTTATTAGGATTTTTGAGTAGTAAATGAGCTAACCTAAGATTTATTAAAATAATTTAATTCAAGAAGAAAAAGAAAGATAATCTTACCTCTTCGTTAAAAGGTGAGAAGTCAAAAATGTGAAGAAAAGGAAGAAGATGCTCTTCATCGACGAAGTAGTGGCGGCTCCGATAGCGGCTCCGATGGTGGTTCCGGCGACTCCGAAGGTGGCTTTGGCGTGATAAGAGCAAGAGAGAAATTTTAGAGAATGAGTGTAGATTGAGTTTAGAAAAAAGATTAGGTTTATATAGTGTTGGATTTAGGAGTTACAGAATGTGAAGGGTTTTGAGAGTTATAGAATCTAAAGGGTTTGAGGAGTTATAGAATTTAGAGAGTTAAGAGAATTAAATTGGAGGTTTAATGTAGATAATTCATGAAGAAAATGAAATGATGGGAGTTAGAGAAATGAATGAGTAATGAGTTGAGAATATGAAAAGTTTTAATTTAATTTAGAGATTTTAATTTTAGAGTTAAGGATGGGAGTTTAGAAGGTGAAACGTTTGGAAGGTTTTAAGAGGTGAAAGGGTTGAGAG
This sequence comes from Dracaena cambodiana, assembly GCA_036321105.1. Taxonomy (NCBI): domain Eukaryota; kingdom Viridiplantae; phylum Streptophyta; class Magnoliopsida; order Asparagales; family Asparagaceae; genus Dracaena; species Dracaena cambodiana. The sequence goes on along the minus strand of JAYEPQ010000004.1, from coordinate 17,439,110 downwards.
TTACAAAAGATGAAAAGTTTTAGTTTAATTAAAAAGTTTAATTTTGAGAATTAAATATGGAGTTTCATGGTTTAAATAATGAAGAGTTTGGAATTGGAGAAAATGAAAATTTTTGGTGGTTATAAAAGGTGAAATGTCATATTTATTTTTATGTTTATTTATTTATTTATGTCTAATGAGAATTAAGGGTTATTACATTCTACCCCCTTAGAAAAATAATTTCGTCCTCTAAATTAAATAAGGCAAAAAAAAATACTTTTGTTTGCTTTGGACTTATAGTAAAAGTTTTTTTTTTTTTACTCACAATCAGTCACTTGTGCTCGAGCTTGATCTACGAGAATCATCTTCTTAAGAAAGAAATATAAATGAAACCAATGGAGGATTATAGAAAAAGAAAATTTAGAATAAGAATATATAGTTAAAGCATAAATATTTAATTTTTATCTCGGATAGAAATCTTCAGTCTCTAAAGAAGTCGAACATGGATCAAAATAAGTGGATCACTTATTAGGAACAAAATAAGAGATGATCGAAGAGTCAAATGAATGGGTTTAAATATTTCAAAGAGTATTATTATATATACGTGGCAAAATTTAATATCAGGATCCAAATAAATTCAAGTCACATGAACTGATTTGAGAAACCTGGCTCTGATGCTCCCGATATACGGTATACGAGCACGTGTAACAGGTACCGGCAACATATTTAATTTGAATATGCTAAATCCTCAATAAATTTGCCACAATAATACTCAGTAATTACGATAGAAAAATTCAATAAAGGTTTGATTTTTCATTTATTAGAATGAAGTTTAGATACAATTAAAACAAAATATAATAAAATTAAACAAAATGAAGTAGGGAATCTCTAATCCGTTATTGAGTTTCAATCTGATCTTTAAAGTGCACCAGATCTTGCGTTAATTTTGGCATGTCCATCGATAAATCTGGGCATGCACACCCAGGTCGTTAGATTGCGATCAAAATAAAATACGCAGAAAGAATGTAAAATATAACGGTTATGTCCAAATATAATAATAACACAAGTTTTAGAAAATATGGAATGAGATATCTGTAATAATGATGTCAATTGACTTAGATTATCTTAATGTTATTTTAGTAAAGTCAACTATATAATAGGGGTATTTTTGTCTAAAATGTCATGTAATTGGAAAAGCTAACTGATGGGATACCACTGTTTCGATTATTTCCTGTACAGACGAAGGAAATGGTCACAGGATTGTCCGGTGCTGAATCGGACCTGCCGTCAGGCAAACAGGAATTATAGTCAGGTATGATCCAGCAAATCATCACGCACCCATGATGTGCGAAATATTCAGTTGTACAACTTAACAAGTTTAAAGCCGAAACAGAGTATATTTCCATCATTCAGTTTCTCCCCCAACCCAGTGTCATTTAGGTATAGTACAGTATATTGATTATATCATATACAATATTTCAATTGGATTTTTCTTAATTTGTTAACAATATGATTTATAGAGTCTGTTCAGTTTATATTTTATTCAATAAATCACAATTAGCTATATTTAAGAGTCACTGATTTGAGACATCATAGAGATATCGGCCACGCAATTATATGGATGCTGGGAGGTTTTCCGTGCATTGCACGTTCCTTAATTAGAGAACCAGCATACAAGATAATTTTTGACACCGATACAAAATAATATCACAAACAGTATTTTTCTGTGAATATAACTTTTATGTGATTTATCAAATTTATATATATGATTATTCTAAAATCTAACTATACTATGTAATTTAAATTTAATGATAATTGACAATAGATTTTGATGACATGAAACATAATAAGTAATTGATAAATTCCTACAAAATAACAAATCAATTTACACAAAATAAATAACATGATTGAAACAACATGTATATAAAATAGCATGATTAGTGAGTCCAAAAATGAACTCACCTGGATTTTGTTTCCCAATGTCGCTCAATGGAATAATCTACATGTTAAAAATATTCTAAGAATATTAAAAACGGATTAATATGAATTTAGATAATTTTTAGGGATTTTTCTAATATTTATAACATACTCTAAATTGATTTTAGTATTAAGCGGGTCTGAAATTACGAAATATGTTTGGCTCCATTTTATTGGGCTTATAAAATGATGGATGTTCTTTTTAGGTTATTAGGATTTTTGAGTAGTAAATGAGCTAACCTAAGATTTATTAAAATAATTTAATTCAAGAAGAAAAAGAAAGATAATCTCTTACCTCTTCGTTAAAAGGTGAGAAGTCAAAAATGTGAAGAAAAGGAAGAAGATGCTCTTCATCGACGAAGTAGTGACGGCTCCGATGGCGGCTCCGATAGTGATTCTGGCGACTCCGAAGGTGGCTTCGGCGTGATAAGAGGAAGAGAGAAATTTTAGAGAATGAGTGTAGATTGAGTTTAAAAAAGAGGTTAGGTTTATATAGTATTGGATTTAGGAGTTATAAAATGTGAAGGGTTTTGGGAGTTATAGAATCTAAAGGGTTTGAGGAGTTATAAAATTTAGAGAGTTAAGAGAATTAAATTGGAGGTTTAATGTAGATAATTCATGAAAAAGATAAAAGGATGGGAGTTAGAGAAATGAATGAGTAATGAGTTGAGAATATGAAAAGTTTTAATTTAATTTAGAGATTTTAATTTTAGAGTTAAGGATGGGAGTTTAGAAGGTGAAAGGCTTGGGAGGTTTTAAGAGGTGAAAGGGTTGAGAGTTACAAAAGATGAAAAGTTTTAGTTTAATTAAAAAGTTTAATTTTGAGAATTAAATATGGAGTTTCATAGTTTAAATAATGAAGAGTTTGGAGTTGGAGAAGATGAAAACTTTTGGAGGTTATAAAAGGTGAAATGTCATATTTATTTTTATATTTATTTATTTATTTATGTCTAATGAGAATTAAGGGTTATTACACTCTAAAACCAAAAATCAAGTTTCTTAATTCTACCACACATCAGGTTAGGCACTAAATGATAAGCTGAAATTGTATTTTTCTTAGATCTACACCTTAGGACATAGAAATTCTCAATCTTACCATTTCGCCATAATTCAACCACTTGAAAATGCTAAATACCAATTATTTTTAAATTTTAAACATTCTACACCATTGAATGAAACGCAAGTTAGGCCGTCTATTTTGCATATGATATATTAACAAAAGCATAAACCAATTAATTTTTTTTGTTTTTAGGCACTTAAGTTTTTTGTTTCATATAAATGAAGTAACATTGTTTTTGAATGGAAAGAACTAGGGTCTAAATCCTATTAGCACCCAAGTCACTCTCTCTATATTTCTTTATAATACACACACATATGTATACATATATTTGCACACATATATACATACATATATGTGGGACTAATGGAGTGTTAATCGGCATAGGACCAAAGCTTGCATCCTTGGCAGCCATAACTCCATCACTACCATCTCTTTTTTCGATCTTTCAAAATGATGATGATCTCTACCCCTCAGGGTTCATTCATACCCAATTTCATTAGGTGTAGTTGGTTTACCAATAGATTAAGCAGCTATGGAATTAATGGTTTCCTACAACCATAATATTTTATACCCTCTTGATCGATGGACAAACTAAAAACCCATGAAATTGGACTATGGAGTAGAGCTTAACACAGCTGTAACTAATCGAAGGAGGTGACTACTCTAAAGTATCGTTGTTAAGGACACATGTTTTGGTCCTACTAGTGATGCCCACTAATCCATACACACACACACACATATTTATATGGCTTAGTGACAGAAACAACCCTTACAATATTAATTGCACAGCATTGATACCCCTTTAAAAATTTTATTAACAAAGAGACCCCCCAAAAGACATGAATAAGGAAATGTTAGTGCTACACAATCGAAGGGTCTCTTTGTTAATAAAATTCTTAAGGGGATACCAATACCACACAGCTAATGGTACAAGAGTAGTTTTTGCAATTAATCATATATATATATATATATAGATATATATATATATATATATATATATATATATATATATATATATATATATATATATATAATATATAGTTGATAGAGATAAGATTAGTTATTTAGTTGGATCTTTGATTTTTAGAGAATTGTTTTTATCTTGTAATTTGCTATAAATATTTCTTGTAACTTTGATTTTAGATATAGAGAGATGATTAATGAAAATTGAGTGCATATGATTTGCCTCTTTTCAAATCTTTCCTATGAGTGATTTGTGAGAGAGCGGGCGTGTGATTCGCCTGGACATGAAGTTCAAAAATCCTAATTTCTTCCACAATTCTCCACCACAAATCTTAAATCACCTTCCGTCCTGCGTCAAATTGATATCAAAGCCCAAATCTGCCATCTCCTTCTTCCATTTTCTTCATATTTTGATTTTATTTTATCTTAGTTTTGGAAAAAAAACTGATCAGCAAAAATAAAATCAAACAAAAAAGAACATAATTAACTATACCCATGCGACACAGAATGTAATTAACTAATTATTATTTACAATCATCTGATAGATATATCTTCAATATAAAATATCTGAAAATACACCTAACGAACGCTATTACAATAAGCTTGTTGAGAATTCAGAAGATATGACTTACTACTTTTCCTAAATCCAAAAATATATAGTCTAAACCAGCTAGGAACTATATACTATATTTGATTGTTTTCTATTAAATAATTCTGGATGTGTAAGGACTGATTTAACAAATAACCTTGTTGAACACTTATTACTTTCTGTGACATAGGGGAACAATTTTTGAATCGTTAAGAACTCAACTCTCTAAAGGTCTATATCTAAGAGAATGCTTCAAGGCTTTTTTTCATATTTTCTTTATTTCAAAATAAGTATGCCAAACTTCATAACTTTAGAAGTCCCCTAATTCCTTGAGTGATAAATTTAGCATATAGAAGCCCAAGCATTTGACCGTAGTTTTTGACAACTTAGAAACTGCACAATACAGTAAATGTCATTATAGTCCTTGAAGAGTTATAACCATTTTCTACTTTATTCCTCGTAAAAATTATGAACTACTTTTATAATAATCTGACACTTCACCCACCAAAAATAAAATGGTGTGTTAGCTGTGTCGGATGCGACAATTTTATCCACTGTGTTCGGCACTTACAAATATTAATATTTTTATTTACCTAAAAATATGCAGAAGATGTAAGTTATGATACCATTTTGACAAGAACTAAAGCATGGTTTTAATATTGACTATAGCAGATAGATCGGATTGAAAATTTTATAGCAGTTATCGTTATCAGGAAAATATCGGATGTCAATATTGGAATGTAAATATACATGCATACATGATAGGAAATAAATATGAATAAGGTAATGTATTAATACATCATAAAAAGCTATATAAATCATATATATATATATATATATATATATATATATATATATATATATGTAAGTTTAGAATATATTTAACTAGACAATTTGGCATCACATTTAGATTTTGGTGTCATATTGAAAGAAAAAGTAATTTTTCAATAAAACTATAATCATGATTTCAAATTGATAGCAAAAACATCTTACTTTTTATCCATTACATAAGAACCAAAGCAAAAATTAAAGCAAAAGAAAAAAAAATAAAGCCGCCACTATTTTGCATCCGATATAGCGGCCGCAATATCGGGTCCAAGCTGATATTTTGTTGCCATTTTTTCAAAAATATTAAACACTATGAAACTACTTATATCGTTGTGTTTTGTGTTCCAAAATGCAATATCAGCCACAATATCAATATTGCAGCCGATATTTAAAACACTGCACTAAAGTTAATAATAGTTCACTTTATTATTTTATTTTAGTTTCTCGTATGTGTAAATAACAAACATATATTTGCATGGGTTATACACACACTTTTATTTAAAAATGTTCCTATATAGTTGTGTAATTATGTCTACATATTGGAGGACACTTGTGCCCGTGTTGGAATAATAAGATGCTTGTGACCACAGAAAATAGGTCCACATATTTGCATGAATTGCAACTCCTTGTAGTTTTATCGATTTGTGATATAATAAATTAAATTCATGTTTGATTGGATATGTTAGGAAAAACGAAAATATTGAATAGAAATTCATGTTACTTTGCTAGATATATTTGTATTGTATTTAATAGTGATTTATATAGCTCTAAATTTCGTTATGGTTCTTTACAAGTTTTAGGATAGCGAATGTGAAGATATGATGCTTCTCAAACACTAGCAAATGGTGTCACTTGTACCAACATTCATTTCACTATATTTTAGTAGAAAAATGATGAGTCTTATTCACCATGGAAACTGAACTCCTTAATTCTGCTAACCAAATAATAAGTTCGGACCAGATCTAGCAAATGAAATCTATGATGCACATTTGTAAACCAGATGTCAATATCAATTCCAACCCATCCAACCATAAAACTAAAACACTATCTTGAGTAAATTATTTCATTCTCGATCCGCAAACCATAATTTCATAGGGGAGCTAGGAGAACCAAAAGATGCATTGTAAGAGAAAGCGATAGTTTTGTCGTGTAGCGAAGCATAAGATAGAGAGAAAAGATAAAATACCCTAGGTTTGCTACAAATACTGCTACGAAGAAAATTATAAGATAAGAAAAGAGGTCGGAAGTTTTTAACAACCTTATCTTATGACCATGAGCCTGTGTTTGGTTTGAAAGAAAATGGAAGAAAGAAAAAAAAAGAGAAATGAAAGAGAAAATAAAAGAAAAGAAGATTGAAAAATGGTTTATCCTTAATATTTATTAAGTAAGAAAATATTTTCTTTTCTTTTAAATTTTCCCTCAAACCAAAAAATAGAAAAAAAATTTCTTTCTTATTTTTTTTTCTTTTACTTCATTTTCCCTCAAACCAAACACAACCTAGGGCTCTGTTTGGTTTGAGGGAAAATGAAGGAAAAGAAAAGAAAACAAGAAAGAAAATATTTTCTATTATTTGGTTTGCGAGAAAATTTAAAAGAAAAGAAAATATTTTTTTAACTAAACATCAAGAAAAAGCTAATTTCCATCTTCTTTTCGTTTCTTTTCTCTTTCATTTTCTTTCTTCCGTTTTCTTTCAAACCAAACACAGCCTAAAGGAGAAAACATCTCTAAATAGTCATAATTTGTCAGCTCCGTGGTATATGCTTCAATTTGCGGTACGAGTAGGGATACGAAATATGCTACTTTGAACGGTACTGGTACATTTTCGAGCTATATACAGTACATCGGAGTGGGCTTAACCGGCTAGGTAGCTGGGTCATAGTACCCGTAGGAGTATTTTAAGGCGATTTCAATTAGCTTTTGGATGGATTATGGAGAATTTAGGGGCTTAATGCTAGAATTATGGACAAGTAGCAAACTCTCTGCACTCACCGTAAGAATGTGTCTTGCAATTGCAAGTAGCGCACTCTCTGCACTTGAAATCCCAATCAAATCATCTTTCGAACTAATAATGATAATGCGATCTTCACGAGGCTACACCAAAAAACCCCAAAAAAAAAAAATCATAAAACTAAAACAAAATCAGCTGCAAGAAATATGAACATCCAACTGAAGAAGAAGAAGAGAGGAACGACTTACAACAGCGGCGTCAGCGATTTTGATGGTTGCTCCGGTGCTTGCCCTAACTTGTTGGATTCGGGCCCCTTGCTTGCCAATGACCCGCCCGATCTGCTTCGACGGCACCAAAACCCTAAATATTACGTCGCCGGCGGCATAGCCCCGCTTCGATGGCGGTTCTCCGGCGGCGGGGTCGACGGTCGGGTCGCGGCAGCGCTTGCGGGTGGCGAGGGTATCCGAAGGAATTGGGAGCGTCGCCATGGTCTTTGTTTCGCCCTTTTTGATTTCGGGGGGAAGCGAGGAGTCGACGCGAAACTGAGCCCGGTCTGGTCGGTCCGCTACGCCGCTCTAATCCAAAGGGATTTGCTAATAATTTTCCTAATTAACATTAGAGAAATTCAAAATGGGCACCGCACTTGACTTAGCGAGCACCATTTTCCCCTGTCCTGCCCATCACTTTTCTATAGGATGTGGTGCTCACTAAGTCAAATGTGGTGGGCATTTAGAATTTCCCTCAACACGAGGGTTCTTTGGTGTATGCAAGATGGGAAAATGAAAATGAAAATGAAAATTCTATTTAAAAGAGAGGCTTTTTTATTGTTTCGTAAGATGTAAATTAGAACAAAAACTGAATATTAAATATAATTTCATTTCCGAGAGAGGTTTATAGAACTTTTTTCTCCTTTGGTAAGCTATAAATTATGAAAAATGCTTTCTATTTCAACTGCTCTCCCAACCAAACAAGTTCATAAAAAAAAAAAAAAAAAAACTAAAGATCAATTCAGAGTAAAATAAATTCACAAACTCACTCTATCGGACAAGATATATCAGGAATTATTGGTATGAGAAATTCGGACGTGGTATATCCGAAATTATCAATACGAGATATTTGGATATGACAAATCTGGATTCATTATATAAGGCAGGAATCTGGATATGATAAGCCTGTATTTCTATATAGATAATAATAAGAAAAAAATTCCTTTAAGTTGAATTTTGAAATATTTTATTTAATATTTATTTGGAAAATTCTTCTTAGTGAAGCAATAGGTCATGTACCATTAGAGGTGGCAGGTGGGTCGTGCGGCCTGTTAGGCACGTATCGGGCATGTGCCTAGCACGACTCGGTTGAGCCGTGTTGGGTCCGGCTAGCTGGCTCGGGTCGTGCCCGAGCCGGGATAGCCCAAGCCATTGGTACGGCCCGGGCGGGCCGAGTCGCGCCTGGCACGTCTCGGCCCTGTTTTTTTAATTTTTAAAAAAAATTTAGTTATTTATAGCTGTTAGTACGGTTTTTTGTAATTTTGTTTTGCACAGAGCCCCCCAACGGCTATTTTTATAGCCGTTGGGGGATTCTTGCAATTTTTTTGCAAAATTTTCCCTCCAATGGTCAAAATGGCCGTTTGGAGGGAGAGGGTTTACAATTTTTTTTGCAAAAAAAAATATTTCTTTCCCCTATAAATAACCCCTCATCTCTTCCATTTATATTCTTCATACAAACAAACTCACTCTCTCAAAACTCTTCTCAATTTTCAACTCTCTCAAAAAATTTCTAAAAATAAATTTCTTCAAAATAAATTCTACCAAATTAGATCAAGTTTCAAGCAAATATCAAGTGATCAAGAAGTCTCAAGTAAGCAAGCTTCAACATTAAAATTCAAGCACGCCTCAATTCTTAACTCTCAAACAAGTTTTTCTTCATTTTTTCGGCTTCCTCTCTCTAATACTTATTTCTCTACTTTATCTCTAAAGTGATTCTCCGGCGGAGAGGTATTTATAATTTGAATTTTTTTATTCAGTTTTTTCAAGGTTTTTTGAAATAGATTCATACTCGTCTGACGCTTCTTACTCTTAAGCCACGGGTTATTCTTCTCCTTTTTTAATAAGTGAAGAATATCAAATCTTTTGTCAACCCTTATAATATCCTCCTCAAGTACCTTTTTCTATGCCGAAGAAGAACCAACCGAAGCAACCATACCCGAAACCCAAACAACCACTCCCGGTAGGACTTCTAGATCGGATATATGGAAATATTTTGAAAAAATTATGAAAAATGGTGTTAGAAAAGTTAGGTGTAAATATTGTCAAAAAATCTACTCATTCCTTTTAGGTAGTGGAATGGGTCACCTTAAAATACACCTAAATAAAACATACCTACCAAATGAACCATAACAAACACAAATAAATATCTACAGAATAACTTTAGGAACTTTTAAATATAATCATATTAACACAAGAAAAAATTTAGCAACATTTATAATACATGATGAACAACCTTTTCCTATGTCGGAAAACCGAATATTAGAAAAATTTATAAGAATCTTTTGCTCCCGAATTTAAAAAAGTCACGCATTCTACATGTAAATCTGACGTAGTTTAAATATATAAAGATAAGAGGAAAATTTTAATTGCTATTTTAACATATTTAATTTTAAGAGTAGCAAGAACCACATATTGCTGGAAGACCCTAAATAGTTGTCATTATTTATATATAACGGCCCACTATATAGATCAAGATTGGTGTATACCAAAAAAAAATTGGGCTTAGGAGATTTGAATTCTCTTATAATGTACATAATTTATCACAATCCCTACTTAGTGTTTTTTCAGCATTTGGAATATAAAGAAAAAAATTTCTACTTTTTCGATAATGCTTCTAAAAAATACAGCCACAATAGAAATTCTAAAAAATATTACAAAACCAATTTTAGATGGAAAGTTATTTCATATTAGATGTATTTGTCACATACTTAATTTATATGTACAAGATGAATTAAGAATAGTAAGTGATTTAATAACTAAATTTAGGAACACAATATTATTTATTAAAAATAGTGGGCCAAGAAGATAATCATTTAAACAAATATGCAGAAATTTTAAAATCTCACCTAAAATTTACCTCTAGATATAAAAACAAAATAGAATTCTACATATAAAATGTTAAACACGGCAATTCAATATAAAGATGTAATAAACATGTTTAATGAAATGAAATTACCAATATGTAGTTTAGATATTAATGAATGACATCATTTCCATTGCATTTCTAATTTTTTAAGCAAATTTGAAATTACAACTAGAACACTGTCAGACACTTATTACCCAACTACATATATTGCATTATATTATCTAACCGAAATTAGTTATGTTTTTAATGAGTGTATAAATCACCCAATACTTGAAGATATTGTTCAACCTATGAAAACTAAATTTAATAAATATTTTAGAAATTTTTCATACTTACTATATTTTGCAACTGTTGTAAATCCACGTTGTAAGTTAGATATACTTGAAATTTTAATAAATTTATTTTATAAAAATATGTGTTATGAAGATAATGTTAGAAATTTAAGTAATGATATTAAAATTTGTTTAGATATTATGTACCATACATATGAAGATATGTGTGGTAATAAAATACAATTTACAAAAGAACCAATTAGTAGGGAAACCTGAAATCCATTAATATCATCCATATTTCACCAAAAAAACCTAGGCAATCTAGTACATATTTTAACGAACTACATTATTATTTAGAAAGAGCTAATTATGAAGATGACGCGTCCTCTAAAAATTATGAAACTTTTGATATTTTGGTCCGGTGGAAATCACAAAAAAATATATCTTGTATTTTCCAATATGGTCCGTAATCTACTAACTCTTTCGATGTCTACTGTAGTATCAGAGTCTGCTTTTAGTGCAGGTGGTAGTGTGCTCACAGAGTAGAGAAGCTCAATAGCACTAGACATATTGGAGATGTGTATTTACTTGAAAGACTGGCTCGTTGCAGAAGAAAGAGAATAAGAATCGTCCAACGAAATAGAAGTAGAGACCTCACCAGAAAATGAATGAAAATAGACTTTTACTTTTCTTTTTAAATTGTAATTCCTACATTTGTAAATTTTTTAATGTAATTTTTTTTTAAAAAATCATGTAATTTTTTAACTTATAAATCTTTTGGAAAAATACTAAGAACAAATTGAGGGCGACGGCCAGGGTCCTCTCGTCTCTCTTCGGGCTTTGTATGATTTCTAAAGAGATTTATATAACAACTATGTCAATATAATGAGATTTAATATAATAAAATTTTATTTTTACTAACTATCGTTTCTTCTTGTTAAGTTAATTACTCTCCTAAACTTACTTAATAATCAACTTAATATTTTTTAAAAAAGTTAAAAAAAATGTGTCGGCAAGGCTGTGCCCGGCGGGCTGTGCCGGCGGGTCGAGCCCGAGCACGACAAGCACGTGCCTTGCGCACGCCGTATGTACCATGATGGATGAAACACTTTTTACAATGGATTCCCAACTTTATTTGAAATTGAGAATCTATTTTTTGGGGTTCTTAGCAGTATACTCTCAAAATTTCAATATTTATCCATGTACTTCCTAGATCTCAATATTTATACACATGGTTGTTGGTTGTTTATTAATACTAAGACATAATAAATATTATATAAGATTAGAAAGATTGTTGTCTATTTGTCAAATTAAACCGGTCTATATTAGAGAAGAAATCCGAATTGATATTTTTTTATATAGTTTACTTTAGAGAAGATTCAGAATTGTATATATGTATAGATATTGTAATAAAATTAATAAGATTATTACCTACTGTTATTAATTGAAACTAGAGACAGAGCAAAATATTTAATCTAAATTGATTTAAATAGTTTATTACTTTAGAAAGAAACATAATATCTATATATCTATGATATATATATATATATATATATATATATATATATATATATATATATATATATATATATATATATATATATATATATATATATATATATATATATATATATATATATATATATATATATATATATATATATATATATATATATATATATATATATATATGGGATTACTATAGGTGAGCCGCCAGCTCAGGAAAAGTTACGTGAGCTAGCGACAAAACTATAATGATCCAATGATTTTTCTTCAATTTTTTTTTATAATTACTATCACTATCTCCTTAACTTCTTTCGGATTAAATTTTATAAATTTTGGAGTTCATTTACCCGTTCATCAAGTGCATATAAAATATTTTATTCATTGAAAACCGTTAATTTTGTGTTAACTTGATAGAGAATCAAATCAAAACTAAAACCCAAGAAATTGGGTATGAATGAACCCTAGGGGGTCGAGATCATAATTCAAATTTTTTTTTTTAAAAAAACATTATTGGAGATAATGAAAATGAACTGCAGCTCAGTTAACTTGCATGAGCTGTCAATTCATTTCCATTTTTCTCATATATATATATATATATATATATATATATATATATATATATATATATATAGGTTAATTATCTAAACAGAATAAACTATAAATGAAAAGCAGAATAAAAAAATACTTTACTAATTGGAAGACGAGTATATGCAGAAGATACATGCAGATTGGATTAAGATTGGTAGATGATCGAGACTAGCGTTAGACACTATCTCCTTAAAATCGATTCACCCTCCACCTGTATGCTTCTGGATTACAGTGGACGTCAGTCTCCAAGAATACAACGATCTGTCTACAATAGAAAAGAAGCTGCAATCCTATTGCCTATGACGAATTTGAATAAAGAACACCTCTTACCTAACCCAATTTGTAGTTGGCTCTTGAAAGTCTTACAATATACATATATAATAAATGATATTTATGTACAAGTACGGAACTACACATGGAACTATAATGTGGGTGTAACAAAAGAGTCAAGTTTCTTCAGGAAAGTTACAAAACAATTCAGTCAAATTTCTAAGTCAGCCTTTTCTGCTAGAACATTTGGAGAGAAAGAAATAATAGACTATTTAATGAGACATATCATTCTGCAGATTATTGCATAAGACTTATTGCTCATGACTTTATTATATGGACATGTATCCCGTCAGACGAGAAGAGGCTCCACCTATAAGAGGACGACTCCGGAAATGAATTGGAGAGCACACCACTACATGAGGAGTAGGAGATGCTCGGGAGAACCGATGGGTAATACAGCGAACCCATCATTTGGTTACAGGAGGGTTAGACCTATTTTGGTTTTTGCAGTTTGTAGCTAGTTTTTTATATACTTTTATCTTAATATTCTGTAATGTAAACTTTTCTAGGTCCTTCATACTGGTGGATCAGGACTAAAACTTTGTTCTATTATTATCTTTTTAATGGAATGCGGAGGGACTTTCTAGCCCACTGTTCAATGTCAAAAAAAGGTGTACTCGAGAACTTAGTAAATATAGTCATGAAGAAATCTAAGGAAAAGTATACATATATAATAATATGGTGCATGAGATATACACTATATAATAAGTATGAATATGGATATGATCAATAAATGTAAATGCAACAACGCGATAATGATAAGAATTCAACTGAAGATAATTTTTGTAGGAAAATCACAACATATAATGTTATTAATTATTTCCATATTTTTGTAATATATTTCTTCATATTCATATTGTACCACTAGTACTTAATTTAAATATTAACCAAAGCCTATTAATTTCATTTTATTTAATTAATGAATCTATTAGAAAAATATTAACAAAAATAGAAATGCGCATGTGCACACACATTTGGGCGTGTACATACGTACATATATGCAAATATCTATATAATGTGTGTATATATATAGAGAGAGAGAGAGACGTAATATGTAAATGAGAATTCTAGCAGAACTTGTAGCAAATTTTTTATAAGAAGATTAATAAGAGTTAGAAAGAGATATATGGAGAGATTAAGAAGGGAAGGGAAGAGAAAAGAGATCAGTGAGAGAAGAGAAAAATGGGGAAAAGAAAAGAAAATGGAAAGATGGAGAGAGAAGAGAGTCGAAGGGAGAGAGGAGAGAGAGGATGCCTATAGTGCACAACAACATTGATGCATGCAGTGGAGGCGACAACATGTAGCAATAGTAACGACAACAAGAAGAGAGGAGAAGAACAAGGAGAGAAGATAGGACTTTATTAAAGATTTGGAGATGGTATTAAAAATGAGAGGAGGAGGTTGAGCGTGTAAGTACTCAAGCTAGAGCGACTGGAGAGGAAATGGTATAGTCATGCATGGGGCACGATAAGGGTGTGCCTTTACAACCATTCTCTCTTTGCACATTGCGAGAGTTCTATGGCCATACTTTGACCTAAGTCAAAGGATCTTGCTATTTAGCAAAGTTGAAACTGGGGGAAAGTGAATTTAAAGAGGGTTAACGATAGGGTCATTACCATAACACTAACCCTAGAATTAAAACCTAACTACACCATCTAAAAGTTTGAAACACCAGACCAAGTTCTTGTTATTTGAACAACCTAATATGAAATTGCCGAGAACGGTTTTTGATGTGATAGTTTTACTGCAAGTGCATAGTGTCGGTTGTAGCATAAGCAGGTCGTCCCACAGAGATCTAAGGTGTTTTGCTATCTTATTCTTCCTATTATGTAACGCCCCATTTTTCGGAAGGATACGAAAACGGAGTGCGTTACCGGCGGGCACGTGTAAGTCGACGTGCCCGAGACCTATAAGTATGTAAAAGAAGAAATGAATGGAACTGAATACTATTCATCAATCAGAATCTTAGAATTTAGTCTACTGCCATATAAAAGAGAAGATATACATGTCTAAGATAAGCAGTAACAAGTACAATACTGATACAAAAGTTAGAAATAAAGTCTCAAATGGGTGATACATACCAAACCAAAAATACAAAAGCGGAGGCCTATAAATCTATTGCTGTTCGGTCTGCTCTATAAAGTACGGATCATGCAGTGGCGGATCTTCGCTCACATCTTCAGTACCTGAGCGTGTGGGGGAGCTCATAGTCAAATCCGGCAAGTAAAATAATAATAAGTACGGAGCGTGTAATATAAACAAATAGGTAAGATATGGGTGTGGATATGAAACTATGCGCATGTGTGGAAAATATTAAATGATCAAGTAATGATATCAAGAAAGAATGTACATGCTATCAAGTATGGAGACTAATGGTGAATAAATAGACTTGTATGGTAGGAAGCATGCAATATGTACTAACAAGTAAAATATGAATTGATATAAAAAGTATATGCACATGCATGGTGAACTAATTGGTGAAGAAATATATCTGTATCGTATGTGATCGATATTAAGTATGGAGACTAATACATATCAAGTTTAGGTTAATATCATATTTTATTTTATATTTTGAACTAAGTGGTGAAGAAATGACTCGTATCGTGAAAGTACCCGTGTATACCCGGGACCCGGCCAAGATGCTGGCACTGAACCAGCCATGTCGCAAAGCACTCAAGCAGATACCGATTACTGAGTAATCGGTCGTCCCATCAACATGGACTAAACAAGAGATGATGGCTCAGTACCATACGGGCGCCCCCGCGGATGGGCCCCTATTTCGGTTGCGCAACCTATCCTAAACCTTTCACGATACAATATTTGTCCACCCTTTAATTCTCCCATAATCCAAGATTTCAAGTTATATTACATGCAAATCAATCCGGAATATGATAAACTAATCATGTCAAGATTAATACATATACATGTCTAGTAACAAGTAAGATGTGGTCCATTTTAAAATCAAGTTAATAGGCAAGTTAGGATCTATGGCACCATCAAGACATGTGTATATACTAACAAGGAAAATTCAGAATATTTTCATGTATCTTGTACAAGTAATTAGTATGTACATGTCGAAGTAAATATGATGGAATGTCAAAATCAAGTTTACAGGCAAGTCAAGATCTATGGCACTATCAAGACGTATATATACTAATAAGGAAAGTCCGGCATAATTTCGTATATGTTGTACAAGTAACTAGTATGTATGTGTCAATGCAAGTATGATGAAGTATAGAATGTTAGAATGAATGTTATGAAAATGATCATGTATGTAAACTACACATAAATACAAGTATACATATAAATACGTATGTGAGTATTAAGATGTAAAGATACCTAGCATGATCATATATGTGAATAATGCATATACAATTATGCATATAAACACATATATAATTTCATGTATGTTGTACAAGTTACTAGTGTATATATGTTAAGGCAAGCATGATAGTCATAGAATATTAAAATGTGTTATGCAAATAATGATCATGTATGTAAACCACGCAATACAATTATGCATATAAACACATTAGGCAAGTGGGTACTAAATTTGTAAGGATAGGAATTAAATAGGCTTAACACTTTTATAACAATTAGTTTAACAACATATTGATTTTCTAAATTCTAGTATGATTTCATAGTATGGAATGTAACAAGTTTGTTAAATCTTAGACATGTATATATATATATATATATGCATATATTTAAACATGAATTAGCATAGAAAGAATTATGACCTAACATAATATCTCGTATGAAAGAAATATTTTAACAATTTAATGTAGAAACTTATTTATTTGAAATCTTTTTTTTTAAAACATGATTATGAATACATATATATATATATATATATATATATATATATATATATATATATATATATATATATATATATATATATATATATATATATATATATATATATATATATATATATATATATATATATATATATATATATATATATATATATATATATATATATATATATATATATATATACCTATGTTCTAATGGCAAGTGGAAAATGATTTAAAAATCATTGCATTATATATAAAGAACTTATATGGAAAATTCAAATGTATATCCAAATATGATGAATATTCATAAAGGTAGTATTTTTATAATTTAAAAATTAAGCATATAGTTTAACTTTACAATTTGTAATTTAAGAATGAGAGACTATAAATAAAATAATAAATTCGATACATAAACATCGAGTAAAGTATAAAAATCATATTTTAATTTTTTCTAGAATAATCGTAGAGATTTTTGTATAGAGATATTATCTTTTTTTTTAGTTTTAACAAATCAAGATTCTAAGTTAACCATAAATAATTAGACTTAGAAATAAAATATGAGAGTGGATGTGATTTTACTTGCTTTGATTGGTTAGAGAAGCTAAGCCTATCTTGAGCTTAGAGAACTGCTTCTTCTTCTTTTCTTTTTCTTTTCTTTTCTTATTCTTCTTCTCTTTTCTTCTTCTTCTCTTGAGTTTGAGTAAAAACAAAAAAGAAAAGAGGAATGAAAAATAAAGGAGAGAAAATAAATAAAAGGAAGGGAAGAAAAAAATATAGATAAAAGAGAGATATGGGGGTAACATGATGGTTGTCATGCTTGGCCAAAGGACAAGCATGGTGAAGAAGGTATGGGTGAATAAAAACAAAATAGGAATATGACAAATGACTAATAATAATAGGTTATTAAAATAGTTTAAAACTATAATTTCAAATTAAACTAACCCAAATAAAGTCAAACTTCATCTTTACAAGTCAAAAGAAGAGAAACTAGTAAAAATATATGTAGGACCCACCGGTGATTAAAATAATATTATTTTAAGTGACTATCTTAAAAATTTTAAGAAAATCATAAAAATATAGAAAAATGAGACAAACACAACACATTCATTTTGGGATTAATCTGATATCAAGAATATAAGTTATGATGAAATTAGGTTGTTACATCCTACCCTCTTTACAAAAAATTTCGTCCTCGAAATTTAATTTTTTTTTTTTTTACTGATTGGAGTAATAAGATATCAATCAATTGATAAGAATTTGGTTATTGAGAACATAGTTCCAATCAGA
The DNA here is from genome assembly GCA_036321105.1 of Dracaena cambodiana. NCBI lineage: Eukaryota > Viridiplantae > Streptophyta > Magnoliopsida > Asparagales > Asparagaceae > Dracaena > Dracaena cambodiana. Next base: position 17,420,848 of record JAYEPQ010000004.1, on the reverse strand, counting down.
ATATAATTGAAAACTAACTTGTCATACTATCTAAACTAGTGGGATAAATAATCATAGATATATAATGGAAAAAAATATCATAAGTCTCACTTATTAAAATCCTTGCGAATAACTGGAATAATTGCCTGTAAATCAATTATTGCCACGCAAATAGATAAGACTCATTATAGCGAAAGCATATGATTTTAGTCGAAAATCAACTATGAAGTATCTCATAAATCCGCTTGTTATAGTTCTAATGAATGACTGTAATTGTTATCGACTGAGAATAAACCTCTATAATTACAACGTCAACTCAATAGGACTCGAACAGCAGAAGTACAAGACTAGGTACATAGAAAATCAAAAGATATATATGGTATGGATAAAAGAAGAAGGCAAGATAGAAAATTAAGTAATAATAGGACCAAAATAAGATTTCAGATCAAAGAAAAATTTGGACATATTTATATATGACAGTAGTCCTAAAGACATCCTAAATTAACCTAGAGCTCTGATACCACTCTGTCACGCCCCATTTTCCGGAGAGATACGAAAACGGAGTGCGTTACCGGCGGGCACGTGTAAGTCGACGTGCACGAGACCTATAAGTATGTAAAAGAAGAAATGAATGGAACTGAATATTAGTCATCAATCAGAATCTTGGAAGTTAGTCTACTGCCATATAAAAGAGAAGATATACATGTCTAAGATAAGCAGTAACAAGTACAATACTGATACAAAAGTTAGAAATAAAGTCCCTAATGGGTGATACATACCAAACCAAAAATATAAAAGAGGAGGCCTATAAATCTATTGCTGTTCGGTCTGCTCTAGAAAGTACGGATCATGCAGTGGCGGATCTTCGCTCACATCTTCAGTACCTGAGCGTGTGGGGGAGCTCAGGGTCAAATCCGGCAAGTAAAATAATAATAAGTACGGAGCGTGTAATATAAACAAATAGGTAAGATATTGGTGTGGATATGAAACTATGCGCATGTGTGGAAAATATTAAATGATCAAGTAATGATATCAAGAAAGAATGTACATGCTATCAAGTATGGAGACTAATGGTGAATAAATAGACTTGTATGGTAGGAAGTATGCAATATGTACTAACAAGTAAAATATGAATTGATGTAAAAAGCATATGCACATGCATGGTGAACTAATTGGTGAAGAAATATATCTGTATCGTATGTGATCGATATCAAGTACGGAAACTAATACATATCAAGTCTAGGTTAATATCATATTTTATTTTATATTTTGAACTAAGTGGTAAAGAAATGACTCGTATCGTGAAAGTACCCGTGCATACCCGGGACCCGGCCAAAATGCTGGCGCTGAACCAGCTGTGCCGCAAAGCACTCAAGCAGATACCGATTACTGAGTAATCGGTCGTCCCATCAATATGGACTAAACAAGAGATGATGGCTCAGTACCATCCGGGCGCCCCCGCGGATGGGCCCCTATTTCGGTTGCGCAACCTATTCTAAACTTTTCACGATATAATATTTGTCCACCCTTTAGTTCTCCCATAACCCAAAATTTCAAGTTATATTACATGCAAATCAATCCGAAATATGATAAACTAATCATGTCAAGATTAATACATATACATGTCTAGTAACAAGCAAGATGTGGTCCATGTCAAAATCAAGTTAACATGCAAGTTAGGATCCATGGCACCATCAAGACATGTGTATATACTAACAAGGAAAATTCGGAATATTTTCATGTATCTTGTACAAGTAATTAGTATGTATATGTCGAAGTAAATATGATGGAATGTCAAAATCAAGTTTACAGGCAAGTCAAGATCCATGGCACTATCAAGACGTGTATATACTAATAAGGAAAGTCCGGCATAATTTCGTATATGTTATACAAGTAACTAGTATGTATGTGTCAATACAAGTATGATGAAGTATAGAATGTTAGAATGAATGTTATGAAAATGATCATGTATGTAAACTACACATAAATACAAGTATACATATAAATACGTATGTGAGTATTAAGATGTAAAGATACCTAGGATGATCATATATGTGAATCATGCATATACAATTATGCATATAAACACATATATAATTTCATGTATGTTGTACAAGTTACTAGTGTGTATATGTTAAGGCAAGCATGATAGTCATAGAATATTAAAATGTGTTATACAAATAATAATCATGTATGTAAACCACGCAATACAATTATGCATATAAACACATTAGGCAAGTGGGTACTAAATTTGTAAGGATAGGAATTAAATAGGCTTAACACTTTTATAACAATTAGTTTAACAACATATTGATTTTCTAAATTCTAATATGATTTCATAGTATGGAAAGTAGCAAATTTGTTGAATCTTAGACATGTATATATATATATGTATATATTTAAATATGGATTAGCATAGAAAGAATTATGACCTAACATAATATCTCGTATGAAAGAAATATTTTAACAATTTAATGTAGAAACTTATTTATTTGAAATCTTCTTTTTAAAATATGATTATGAATACATACATATATATATATATACCTATGTTCTAATGGCAAGTGGAAAATGATTTAAAAATCATTGCATTATATATAAAGAACTTATATGGAAAATTCAAATGTATATCCAAATATGATGAATATTCATAAAGGTAGTATTTTTATAATTTAAAAATTAAGCATATAGTTTAACTTTACAACTTGTAATTTAAGAATGAGAGACTATAAATAAAATAATAAATTCGATACATAAACATCGAGTAAAGTATAAAAATCATATTTTAATTTTTTCTAGAATAATCATAGAGATTTTTGTATAGAGATATTATCTTTTTTTTTAGTTTTAACAAATCAAGATTCTAAGTTAGCCGTAAACAATTAGAGTTAGAAATAAAACATGAGAGTGGATGTGACTTTACTTGCTTTGATTGGTTAGGGAAGGTAAGCCTATCTTGAGTTTAGAGAACTTCTTCTTCTTCTTTTCTTTTTCTTCTCTTTTCTTATTCTTCTTCTTTTTTCTTCTTCTTCTCTTGAGTTTGAGTCAAAAAAAAAGAAGAAGAGAGGAATGAAAAATAAAGGAGAAAATAAATAAAAGGAAGCGAAGAAAAAGATATAGATAAAAGAGAGATATGGGGGTAACATGATGGTTTGTCATGCTTGGCCAAAGGACAAGCATGGTGAAGAAGGTATGGGTGAATAAAAACAAAATATGAATATGACAAATGACTAATAATAATAGATTATTAAAATTGTTTAAAACTATAATTTCAAATTAAACTAACCCAAATAAAGTCAAACTTCATCTTTACAGGTCAAAAGAAGAGAGACTAGTAAAAATATGTGTAGGACCCACCGGTGATTAAAATAATATTATTTTAAGTGACTATCTTAAAAATTTTAAGAAAATCACAAAAATATAGAAAAATGAGACAAACACAACACATTCATTTTGGGATTAAACTGATATCAAGGATATAAGTTGTGATGAAATTAGGTTGTTACATATTATTTCAGCAAGCTAACTAATAAATTCTAGATGAGTTTTAAGTTATTCTAATTAGTTTAGGATATATAATCAACTAGTTCACAACCAACTATCGTTTTATTATCTTCTTCCTATCTTTCTAATTTAAACGATTATATTAAAAAGTTGATCTTCTTAGTTTAATCTTTTATTCAAAGTATCAAAAATATGATAAATTAAGTGGTGTGCAAGTATAACTCATGAAATATGTAACATTTTATAAAAGTAAACTAAATCAATAGAAAATTCTATGAATAAAATCAAAACCAATAACCCAAAATCATAACTAAGCATATGCCATCAAAATTAATCTTAAGCATAACCTATAAAGTGATGTACGAGTTATTGTATTTTAATCATTTTATAGAAAAATCTTGTCCTTTTTTTTAAGGAAGAAGACAAATAAAATTAATACTATGGTTAATCCCTAACTTCATCTATATCCTAAAACTAAACTAAATTAGCTACTCATATTATTATTAATCGAATTCATATTTTTATTCATGAAAGATAATAAAAATCTTATTTTCCCTGGAAAGCAATTAAATTTCTATAGTAGAAAATAATTAAAAACTATTTAGAAAGCAAATAAATTATATTACCTACGAAGAACGTGATGAACAACAAGAATTACCTTCAGAGCTTTATTATTGTCATCGTCGCTCCTAGGGTTAATCTCATAATTTTATTAATCTCCAAAAATAGTATTAAAAACCCTAATTTATAAGGACACGACCAATAAATAGACCTCATATTACCAAACCCTAACCAGTTATAACTGAATAACTATAAAATTACAATAAACCTTCACAAGAATTATAGTTACAGAATCAAAAGTCTTGCCGCCAAATAGCAGCGTTGATTGCCAAATAGCGGAGTTTAATTTTTACCAGCAGTACCATAGTCCGTGCATGAGTCAGCAGAAAGAATATTGGCTCCTGTGGGCCCTATCCTGCAGCCAATTGGTGGCAGAAACTTGTCATTCTAGATTATGGCTTTTGGAGATTAATCTTCAGGCTTTGTTCTTCTCTCTTCTGTGACTGGATTCAACTTTGATTGCTTCTAGTTTTATGTTTTTGTAGCTTTGTTCTTTTCGATTCTTTCTGAACTCGGTTTTCCTAATCATTCTCTGATTTCGTGCCATGCCCTTATAGAAATAGGTTTAACCTGAAAAACATATTAAACATACCCGAGTAGCACTATTTATATACAAAAATAAATAAGATGATGACTATAAATGTGTAATATATTGGCACTAATTATTAGTTTTTACTTCTTATGAATATCTTGCAAAATCTTTCTTGCAACTTCTCTAGATTTCTAGCGATTTTCTCACATTTCTCACTGTATTACATACAGTATCATCCTGTAATTGTTCCGAAGACTAATGCCTCGTTGTTTGTCTGCTGCATCCAGCAGATGGCAGTAAGATACAACTGTTGGTGGTAAAAATTTTCAAATAAAGTAGATGGCAAATATCTCGCAGAACGCGGGGCTAACTCCGTAGCTCCGTATCTGACCTGAAAACTAACTTCGTGTGAAGAGGTAAAACGCAAAGCTAAAACCTTAGCTGCACGTCTAGATTATTTAACTCCGCGTGAGCAAAATTTTCAGAATCCTAAATTGATTATGATTGAGATTTGGGTTTATCCAATACCCGAATTGAGTCCAATAAGAATCCAAAATCAAGAGATTTAAATCAAAATCAGATATTTGATTAGAATTCTTGATGAATACAAAAACCTTCTATTGTTATTCTTATGGAAAACTTTATTCATATTCCTATGTAAACTCTCATAACCAAATAAAGTCTATAAATACTCTTTTTGAGAAGACTTTAGAGATCCATCTTTAATAGATCTTTAATCCATTTTTAATCTTTTGATCCTTTGGTAATTCAAGTTACGCGAAAGAGCTTTAAAGTTTAAGAGATCTTTTTGGAGTTCAAGTTACGCATGAGAGCCTTAAATTCATCAAGATCAGCAGAGAGAGAGAAGATAGAGTCGGCCATCATCTTCATCGAGAAAGAGATTTTCACATCGGATCATCAACAGAAACTATTAGATAGATCCTATCGCCATATTAGAACCAACTTTTTATTGTAAAAGAGAACGATAATCTATAAATCCTCTTATTTGTTTTTCTATTGTTACTCTTTCGTTGTAATCAAGTTATTCAATGGAAGGAAGGAAGAAGTTTGTGGAGAACAACAACATAAACACTCTCCAGTTTGATGCTGATGCCGAAAGAGATCTTAGGAAGGACACAGTCATGCAGGGGAAAAACATAATTTGAAGATCATGAATAGTGTGTGCATGCCATGGTTCTCCATCTAGATTAATGAAACCGACTGGTTCTATGTGGAGATTTTTTGAGCCAAAAGACTCATTGAGAAGAAAAGATATCGTAGCATATCTAAGTTCTTATTAGTTGACCCAACTCCCATTTCATGGTAAACTACATAGATGATCACCAATAAATTGTTGGGGACTGAATCCCCTAATCAGATCTTGAAATACCACGTACGACATCACCATATCTAGAAATATACGGTAAACACAAGAAGATTACAAAGAAATGACGTGGTTCAGATGACCATGTTCGATCTACGCGCACGGGGTAACCACGAGAAATGTTCACTACAAGAAATAAATGTTACAAGAAGAGATCCAAATTACAAGGAGAAAGGTTCACTATGAGAGAGGACACTAACTGCAGCGATATGCGGGACTGTTTGGTTGGAAAGAAATAATAGGATTTTTATTAATTCTACTGTCCGTTCATTTCATATTTGCACCAGGCTAATTTTGCATGTTTTATACTTTGGACAGATATACCTTCAGATGAGGAACGAGTACAGATCTCGAGTGGGTCATCGGAGAATGAGTTAAGCTCCCAGCATGACTAGCAGCCCCACTATTGGAGCAGGACAAAGGGCCTATTACATGGGGAGAGAGCCTTGAAGTTTCCTTCTCCTTTTCCCTTGCTTTTATGTACTTTTTTGTTTTGAATTTTGTAAGGTCTATTGTACTTTGAGAGCTACTCATATGGGTGGCCATACTCTTTAACTTTAGTTATATTATCTGCTTGCTAATGGAACACGAAAGGTTCTTACCCACCATTTTGCTTAAAAAAAAAAAAAATTATCTCTCTAACTCTCTAACTCAACATTAACATAAATAATTTCAGCTTTGAGATTGTCCTGCTGGCTACTCATGAAAGGTGAGTTTCGGGTTTGGATGAGGATCATGTCGTTGTTTAATCCTTTAAGTGGATGCAAGTTCACTTGATGATGAAGGATCTGTTGCTCACACTTAGTGGATCAATAGTGCAGGATCATTTCAATGGATTTGTTGCTCACACTTAGTGGATCAATAGTGGAGGATCATTTCAGTGGATTCTGTTGAAAGCCTCTGTACCAAAAATTCGAAATTGTACTAAGATTTGAGAAAAATTATTTTGTATTTTAACACGTCCCTGCAGGTTGAAGGTTCATTTTTGGGCTGGATACAATATTGAAAGTCACTTCTACTGCACCAAAACTCCGAAATTGTGGTGAGCGTTGAGCGAAATTATTTTGTATTTTAACAGATTCCTGGTCACTTTTGTTGCCTGCCTAAATTAATTAAGAAGCCAAGTCCCATGCTTATCACCAATTCACCATCAGAGGTTTCAACCTTGATATCTATATATTTCCCTTTTTGGAGTTGAACTTCTTCTTGTTTTGTTATAAATCAATGGGTATGCGATGGATCATACTTTGGTTTTCTGTTTAGTTTGAGTGCCATGTACAGTTTGAAATTTAAAAAAATTGGTAAGTTTTACAATCTACTTACATCTTCGGATTATGTAATTATTGCTTGAGCATATATATATATATATATATATATATATATATATATATATATATATATATATATATATATATATATATATATATATATATATATATATATATATATATATATATATATATATATATATACACCATACCTGATTGACGATAACCGAGTCCATCAATAATCAATGTATGTTTTTATTTTACAATTATGCAAATTTTGCAGATATATGATCCAGGAATTACTCTATTGAATGGAAGTTCTGATGAAACTGCGAACTGTTTCCACAAAAGTCGCGCTTCTTTTTATTACCATGGATTTTAATGATTACAATAATTCTTGAAAATATAATGAGAAGAAAACATAAAATTATTACCATGGATTTTAACGATTACGATAATTCTTCAAAATATAATGAGAAGAAAACATAAAACAAATGAGAGAACTTATATCACGTCTTTCTCTTTTACAAAATGTGCGGATTCTTGACGATCTGATATTTGGATTGGTCTTGAACGTGAAGAGATGATGATGATGAAGACTTCTGGCTGACGACTTCTTCTTGCTGCTGGTCGGCGTGCCTTCGCATAGAAAATCAACTCAAACGTCTTCAAAGATCTCCAAAAGATTCTTTTCTTGGCCGTTATTTATAGTTTCAGGAGCGTTCTTAGAAAATAAGATGGAATCCCATCTCAATTTAATCTATGAACTCGTATTTCAGTTGGATTTGAAATCTTCAATTCGGAGTAATTTGATATGATTAAAATTAGAATTCTGGTATTTTAACAATTTGATTGGATTTGAAATCTTCAACTCGTATTTTAACAATTTACTCTAGGAAAAAAAAAAAAAAAAATTGGAACATGAAAATGTTGCCAGATTAAATAATCCATATTTTTATTATATAATTTTTTTTTTTTTGTAAATTTAAAAATTAGAATGCAATCATTATCTTTAATATTTTTTTGTCATTGGTTTTTAAAGTTTAAAATTAAAAAAAAAAACTTTATTCAATAAAAAAAGATATAATTTTGACACAATCATTGAGCCATTCATCTCTCATAATCACATATCTTTATAACTGAAAAATGAAAATTTTAAGGATGGTGAAATTATAAAAGTGAGGATTCATGAGGAGCAGTCTTTAATTTTTTTTTTTTTTTAAAACTAAAACATGCTAGATTATATTTTTAAAAAATAAAATAAATCAGGAGATGTACATGGGTCTGCCCATGCAAGCAGGTACCTCGACTCCTTGTTCACAAAAAAAAAAGAAAAAATAGTTGAAAGAGTTCTAAACCATCAAGCAACAGTTGATCAGAAACTGAACAAGAAAGATCTAACAAAGTTTTAGCCTGCTCGCTCGTGCGCAGGAACCAACTAATCAAAGGCAATTATATTGCAAACCTGCAAGACCACCTGGCTGGCTACACGTACGGAGGAGGAGGAGCAGCGCATTCTAGAGCATGGATGTTACCGTCATAACCCTTGCCAATCGACTGGCGATGGCTGCTCTGTCAGCCAACGATCTCCTTATGTTCACCCATATCTGCTGAAGATTGGAGACGAGAAGCACGAGCTTTCTCCATGGAGCCACAACAAGCGTGAGTGGAATCACCCAGATGCCCAATTCCAATATCACCATATCTCTCTCCCTGCTGCTGCTGCTGCTTCTTCTTCTTCTTAATGGCCTTTTTTTTTTTTTTTTTTTTTTTGAGGGTGTATTTGTAGTTTTTCTATAGTAGAGTCATAATCGAAGCCCAATACTATATCTAGATATGAAAGGGATTTAGTTACTTTCCTTTACTTATCCAAAGTCAGGCGAAAGAATTTTTGTTAATAAAGGACTCTTGTGCCTTTTGGATCTTACTTTTTACTTAATACTTAATGGGCCTTTTCTCACGTGGACTTGGACTGAATAATTAATTAACTAATTATTCCTTTAACACCTTAATCATATACACTTATTTTTTATTAGAGAAAAATGAAAATGAGCTGATAGCTCATACAAGTCCAATATATATATATGTTTAAAATTCTTTTGGATTATGATCTCACCACTTTAGAATTCACTCCTACACAAATCAAGTTTACATAAATTTTAATGATTTTCAATAAATAAATATTTTGTATCCACTTGAGTAAAGTGTAAATAAACTTTAAAATTTATGAAATTTCATCTTATTAAAGTTAAAGAGATAGAGATCGAATTAGAAAAAAATCTGGAAAAAAATTATTGGATTACTATATTTTCGCCGCCGATAACTCATATAATTTTTCCTAAACTTGCAGCTCACCCTTTTCAGAAATTAACTGTCAGTATGTAATAATTACCACTTTTCTGTTGGAGCATGGCTATGATAGTTTCTCGTTTCTTTTTAAATTTATTATTTCCCTGGTAATTCGCAATATTATTTTCCATAGATTTTCTTTTTCAGCAAAATTTCTATTTACAGCTCATGTCTTGTGTCACTGCAATTACTTATTTAATATAATTTTCCTATTTTGCTTTTTTTATTAATCTGTATCGATTACAAGGTCAATGGATGTGTCATTAACTTTGGATATATAATAAAATTCAAATTCAAGGGGTCATTTTCATGTTAGTTTCTATTTTTTTTGGTAGTGATTATAAATCAAGCAAGTCAGTATCAAAGTCGAGATATTAAAGTCCTCATCTAATCTAAGACTTGTTTTGGGGGGGGCATCGTCTTACGTTTCCTTGAAGTCATGGATAGAGAATACTCATTATATCAACTAGGCTTATTAGTTAAGACATTAGAGATAACTTTTACTGCTTTCTGAAAGAAAAAGGATGCAAAAAATGCAACAAATTTTTTTATTTTTATTTTTCAAATTGTAGCCACATGCTAGAGTTGTTCTCCGTGTTTTATTAATAAGCTAATAATAGAATAGAATACGAAAGTTGTGGCTCATGAGAAGCCACAGATAAGGTTTATAACAAGTTGCGTCAATACAATAATTGAGCATGAAACTTGTGGAAAACATGGTTTAGGGCTCTAATTGGAGCAGTTAGAAAGGTTTTTAAACTCCAATGTTACGATATTGGACATTATATTTGGTTTTATTTTACTTTTTAATAAGGTTAGATTTAAGCTGTAACCATCCAATGTTGAGCCTTTTCTTTCAGTATCATCTTAAGGAAACATTTGATCTGAAGAAAATTCATCCTACTGGAACGACCGCTGTTTGTTTGCAAAAACAGGGCAATCCTTTGCACTTCGCATGTAGGAGGTTCGATTGCCCACATCTTTCCAAAGATTTAGCCCAGACAACACTGAGATAATAAGTAGCCGAGTATGCAACTGCAAGGGAAAATAAAAAGGGATATTTATAGATTTGTCTTATAAATTATAATTTAGTCCCCCAAATCTCCATATTTAGTATTTAGTCTCTTAAATCCTCTAAATTACTACAATTTAGTCCCCTTTCTAACTTCTGTACAATTTAGTCCCCTTTCTAACTTCCGTTAGCCTAGTTTATTTTTTGACCTAATTTTTTCATTTTACCTCTTCTTAATTTCTTTTTCCCTCCTCCTCCTCTCTTCTCCTTCTCTCTTCCTCCTCTCTTCCTCCTCTCTTCTCTTCTCCTTCTCTTCTCCTTCTCTCTTCTCATTTTCTTCGTTCTTCCTCCTCTCTTCTCCTTTTCTTCATTGGGTTCATTGGCTTCCCCCTTCTTATTCTCTTCTCTCTCTCTATATATTCTACCCCTCTTTATTTTCGTGAGGTATTTAAGTCATTTCATTATTTCAAAAAAGTAATTTAAATTAAATTCTGCCGTTTATTTGAATGAAAAATCTAACAAAGGGACCAAATTGTAATAACTTTAAGGATTTGAGGGACTAAATTCTAAATATAAATATTTGAAAAACTAAATCATAATTTATAAAAATTTAAGGAACAAACCTTTTAATACCCCAAATAAAAATGGTATGTTTCATTTTAATTCTAGGCAAGAAGATCAAGCGTGCTTACCACAGAGATTATCCTGGTAGAGGATTTAAATCCTAGGCCTCTCCAAGCAAATCACTTCTACAACCAAGAAAACTTGACAAATTCATTAAAATTTACAAGAGATTTTTACAGTGTTCTGGCTAATTGCAATATTTTCTCTACAAACTGTGAATGAGAATTTGTTTTCTAGATAATTGCAAATGCACCGGGTGTAACAATGTTTTCATATCAGATTTGCTGGTACAATTCAAATTTTTGACCAATTCAAGTAGGGCTTCACTGTGGCTGCTTGAAGAACATCCTCCATTACATTTCGTTCTTGCTGAATACTGTAATGTCCATCCATGGCAAGCTCCAGCATGCACTCCTTCCTCGTTCAGAGTTAAAACAGCTCCAATGAAGTTTGGAAACTGCCTTGAAGTTAACGATACTGCGTCAGCTGTGACAAGCTTGGGTTCCATCCTCCGCAACTTGATAACTACAAGATGTACTAACAATAGATGGTTTAGTGATGATCATTGACATAACAAGTATCATGAAGTCATCTTATCGTCCAGTACCATATCCTTTATCTCTCTCCGAGGAAAGGGTTGCCCGTGAGAGCATGAGCAGTAACTTCAAAGTTGGTCTCAATTTGATCAGGGAGGCAACTCAGAGCAATAAGGCATGCCATAGAGCACTGAGGCTGCGCCTTGTTGCTCACTGAAAGCCGCATTCATTTCTTAAAGCACAGTACATGAGAAATATAGCCAAAGGAAAGCTTGAAACAATTCCCACCTACTCTGTACAACAACAAAACAGGTAAATTACCATTTATAGCCGATAGGAAACCAATGCATATATGTCGATTGGTCATGGTTTTAAAACACACAAATAGAAAGTCGAAAAAAGGTGAAAGGAAATATGTAAGCCTAGGATGCATAAAACAGTTCAAAAGAATCAGTTCCACTAATAATTCCTGAGTAAATGAGATGTCAAAGTGGAAAATATTATAGACTTGTGATAGACTATACACAACATTGTATATTAAGTACTACCAGAATAGAATTCTACTAAGAAGGATAAGCTGAAACATGAAGCCAAAACCATTTTCTCCAACAACTAAGTAGGTCAGGAGAGGGAAACTATTTTTTTTTTTTTTTGCAGAAAAAGACAACATAATGTCATCTTGTATATTTCATAGAGAAATAAAATATCCGATTATTGTGCTCGTTCTATATACTCCAAAGTATCGGTAATGTGGTAGCGTCCCATTTGGTGGAAATATTCATCGAGACTCTTCTTCGTCACCAGCCATTAAGCTTGTAGGGATGGTGGGAGATGTGAGAGGTTTTATATGGAGAGGAAGTGTTGTCAAATTTGGTAAGTAACTTGGCATAATAAGAAGAGGTGGTTGGAGATTTCTAGAGTGGAGCGACATAAAGGGCAGTAGAATGGGGGAGTTATGTTGTGGCGGGTGAGGATGTCTGAGGTGGGTAGGCAATCGAGTAGGGCAAAGCATGCGGTGAATTTGACCTTGAGAGAAGTTGATGATAACCAGATTAGGATGCTGGTATATTTTTTTGGGATTACGGATTGATGTGGTGGTAGAAAGATGCTACTGAGAATTGCTCTTTATTGGTGTGCGCCCATGTGATGTGATCCGGAGAGGCGGAGAGGGATGGAGAGTAGAGGGAGGGGGGAGGAGTTGTATTAATGAAGAGACTGTCTGAGGACGCATGGGAGAGAGTAGGTGATTGAAGGAGAGAGACCAAATATTGTTTTTGATCAGGGATGCAATCGTGTCGGCTTGATTGGAGGCAACTGCAATAGGGAGGGAAATGCGATATCTAGAGGCTGGTTGCCAATTCAGTGGTCTGTCCAGAATTTAATCTGATTTCCTAACTCATTGAAGACGTGGCGGAGACCGACTTTGAAATAAGGGAAGCATTTGATGACTCCTTTCCAAAAGGGAGAGCATCTGTTGGGAGGTGTGGAGAGGGGGTCCAGTGCATGATTGTATTGATAATAGTTGAGGTGGATAATAGTACACCATGGTAGAGGGTTGGTACATTGGAGAAAGTGCCACCACCATTTGGAGATAAGGACAATGTTGAAGAGTTTGAGATTTCTGATACCTAGGCTACCCTGCGATTTGGGTCTGCAGACTTGATTTCAATTTACAAGACAGGTCCCGTTGGTCAAATCATTAGTTCCAATCCATAGAAAGGATCTCCGAATTTTGTCAATTTCGTTGATCACCCACTTAGGTAGGAGAAAAAAGGACATGCAGTGTGTAGTGGAGTTGGATGGATGTAAGTACAACATTAACTAGGACCAATCTTCCTCCTCTTGAGAGACTCTTTCCTTTCCAAGTGGATAGACGTCGTCTGATTATGTCAATGAGTGGTAAAAACTCGCTCTTGATTAGTCTGGTGGCTTTTAGGGGAATCTCCCGATAGGTGAAGGGAAGGGAGCCGATCTGACACTGTAAGATGGATGAAGCATGGCGTAATTGAATGTCGGAGGTTGAGTGTATTCTGAAGATATGGAATTTGGTATAGTTAATTTTGAGACCTAACATAATCTCGAATAGAACCAAGGCGATTTTGAGGTTGGTAAGGGATGATGTATCTGTGGGGGTAAGAATGAGTGTATCGTCAGCGTATTGTAAGCAATTGAGGTGGAAGCAACTGTGCCTACTTGTTGTAAGAGAGTCCAGTAAGGGCAGCTTTTTGTAGAATTTTGGAGAGACCTTAGCTACGAGTATAAAAAGGTAAGGTGATAGTGGGTCGCCCTGTCATAGGCCTCTGCGGCACCTATATGTCCTCCTGCTCGACTATTAACAAGGATTGAAGAAGCACATGTGGTGACACAGACCGCAATCCGTTGACACCATTTTGGCCCAAGTCCACGAGTTTCCAGAATTTTGAGAAATGACCAGTCTACCAAATCGAAGGCCTTTTGAAAATCGAGTTTGAGAAAGATCCCTGCCATTTCTGTTTTGTACAGGTAGTTATTAGTTCCTGAGCAGCAACAACACTATCTAATGTAGATCTTTGTTTGAGGAAGGCAATCTGGGAGGGATCAACAAGTTGTTCAACAATGAGTTGGGAGTCGATTAGAGAGGACTTTGGTGATAATTTTATATGGGATGTTGAGGAGGCTAATGGGTTTGAAGTCATTGGGTTCATATGTTCCTTTTTTAGAGATTAAGGTGATGTATGCAAGGTTAAGACGCAACATATCGATGTTGTTATTGTAGAAGGAATGGAAAAGATCTAGGAGGTCACGACACACCAAATGCCAGTAGCGCTGGAAGAGAAGAGCATTGAATCCATCAGGTCCGGGAGCCTTATCAGTGCCAAGGCTAAATGAAACTTTTTTAGTTTCTTCCTCTAAGGACAGTTGAAGGCTAGTGAAGATAGAGTGGTTGGGGTGAGGGTAAAGGTGCTCCCAATTAGCCTGGACATTCTCAGAGATTGAGTTAGGTTCTCCAAGTAAAATTTGTTGAGTTAGGTTCTCCAAGTAAAATTTGGTAGTATCCTGTGAAAGCATTGAGGATAGCTGCCTGGGTTTGGTGTATGATGTCGCCAATTTTTAGGTGAGGGAAACTGTAATTAATACCTTTAACACAGTGACACACTAAGCACGGAAATCAAATTCATCCATCAATCGGAGGTGCAATAGAAAAGAAGAATTCGGGACAAACACTACCAAGGAAGAAAACAAATCACGATATCACCATCCCTAGTAGCACCACAAACCCCAACTTCATCATCAGCATATGCAGAAGAGACGATTATTGGTCTATCACCCATCCTAGAAAAATATATTGACTATTCATAAAAAGAACTTACCAAGGCCACCAGCCTTATTATGTGTATAAAAGATAGACAAAGGTACTGATTATTAGTTTTCAATTGTTCAAGAAAATTAAATAAGCATGCTATGACTAGTAGTAATAGCAAAAGGGTCAGAGATGTTTAATCCAGAATTTAGAGATTAAAGCAGCAGTGTTAAATGAAACGTCACTCAATAGTTATCAATTGTGAATACATCGGAAACACATAATAGAAATGTGGGCACATATGATGTAGAACGGAAGCTAAATTAGGGTTTGATGATAGAATTGGAGATTTTTGTGAATTTGGGAAAAAAACAAATTAGGATTTGGGCCTAAACACCCAAGCGAATCCACGCCTATTTTCAACGAATCCAAGAGAAAATATCTTTACAACAGTAGCAAATCAACATGCTAAGGCGTCAACTTTCCATATCATATTATAATCTCCATGAAAGTTCTGGTTACAAGCCTTATTAATAGAACAAACAAAATCTAGTAAAATTCCTAACAATAAATCAAATCTAAAAAGATTTTCAACAATAAAAGCTAAATCAAATCTAAGAAAATATTCAACAAACCTAAATCAAATCTAAAATTATCTTCAACAACAAAAACTGAAATAAGATCCCTAATCCGATCTGACCTTTATTATCCAAATCAAATAAAATCGCTAATCAGATCTGGTCTTTATTATCCAAATTAAATAAAACCTTAATCAGATCTGGTCATTATTACCCCCATCAATTGGCTTCAAATCATTCATCCTCAATGAATGCCGAGATAAGCAATGTCTAACATGTCAAGATTGAACTAGTCGACATTTTCGCCCAAAACATCTCAACCGGACCATGTGGTGTTCGAGGAACTGTAGTTCGCGCATCATGTCTGAGCAATGGCGGTAGAACTACTTCCGTAATAAATTGACTAGAGTTGAAGGTGAATCTGACAAGTCATTCTCCGAATCAGGCTCGCCTTTCCAACTGATAATTTTGCTGCAGCTGTCAAAATTATATTACCCTTCGACATCTCATTCACCTTTTCTGTCTGAAGTTTGTATGGAAATAGTTTCTGTGACAGAAAAACGAGAGAGCACTATGTATCTGCTATTCCAAAAGATAATGACTGGGATAGTAATTCTGATCTCAGCTCAAACTGAAAATTCCTACATTGTTTTACGTCGGTAAAATATATGTAAATATCATCACTAAATATAATTTGTCGATAGATTCTTTCAGAAGTTTTGCAGGAGATGTCCACTAAGACTACATATTTGATGGACATGTCATATAAGATAATAGGAATTACATTTGTAGCTTTCTCTTTATGAACATGATAATTAAGTGTCCATATGCAGCTGAAACTTCGCAGTTGGTTCCACTAAAAGATCTTTAATAATCTAAACAATTAACTTTTCATGAACTTCGATATTCGTTTTAGGATGAATGTCATGTACACAATCAAGAATAGAAATATCTATCACGATCTTATGCATGATATATTATCATCATTATTCTAGCATTTTTTTATCCCTTCTCTTACTGTCGTTCCGAAGATAGTTGTTCAAGTCTTCGATCGAACCTGGCAAGTCTTTCACTGCTCATGGCGAGCAATCGGTCAAATCCTCGAAACTCATCAATAAAAAATTGGAGTTTTGCTTCTATTCTTGAAAAAAAAAACTCGTCAATCATAAGGCTTATAAATAGCGCAAGGTGCGCAATGCCTCAAAAATGACTTCAAAAATAGCTACTTTACAATGATGGATTTGATGATGATCTATGGATGATGGTAATTTTGTTGGAGAGGTGAAATTTTTAACTCAGATACCAATTTGATGCAGGAAAGTATGTCAACAACTATAGCTTTGAAATTTTTTGGATTTTTTGCGCTAGAATACGACGTAAACTTTAATTAATAGGGACAATTAAGGGGTATGACTTGTTAGGATTCGATTAAATTCTATAAAGATTTCAATTTTAGATTTTTTTTTACCATTAAAGATCACAATTTCTTAGGATGTGATTAGGTTTTACTAAAATTTTACTTCTATATTTGATTTTATTATATTTAGATTTGATTTGTTTTTTGTTTGCATGTGGTACACAGGTTTTATTATATAATTACTCTGTAATTATATTTTAAAAATAACAAAAAGTGAAATGTTCTTGAAATTATTGATAGCATGTGACTTGTTTTACCTCAAAGCTTTTCTCGAGTGATTTGTGTCAGCGAACGTGTGACTCACCTAGATGTGAGGTTTGAACCTTCTCAAATCCTAATTTTATACCAAAATCCCTAATTTCATTCTAAACCTTCACCACAAATGTTAGTTTCCCTTCCGTCCGCGTCAAATTTGGTATCAGAGCTCAAAATCTATTCACTTCTTCCCTTTTTTTAAATTTAGATTTGAAAGAGAATAAACAAAAAGTGAAAAAATCCTGAAAAAAATCAGTGAAAATCAGAAAAATATTAAAAAGAGTGAAAAAAAATTTCTAAGAAATCATCCCTTCCATCTCGTCACGACAATATCATCATTTTTAACAACAATCGCAGTGACTTCAACAATAACTCAAGAACATCAACAATCTCAACGACTTCAACAATAACAAACTCAAGAACATCAACAATCTCAATAACAATGTCATTTCAACAGCTTAATAACATTTCAACAATAGCAACTCCATCGAAAATCCTCTCAATTTCACGAACAATCAAATCATCATCTTCAAGTAGGTTAGTTCCAATAGTTCCAGTTCCAGATCTAACCTGTTAAGAGCAAAACAAACTGTTAAGAGTATTTTAATGATTTGGAGCCCACTTGAAACTCGATTCACATCCGATTTGAGCCAGATTCACACTATTTAAGATCTAAATATTTTCAAGATTTTCTACGTTGATTCTTAAAGTTCAATTTTTTATAAGATTCATTTTCTGTGACAAATACATCAACATTGATGTTGATTTCAAACAAGTGGAGTGTGATATATATAATCCGGTCCCATCTTTTCATGGTAATATTCTACACTGAAGTCAAAGGAGAAATGGAAGAAATATTCCAGATGACTTTCCCAATCTTCCTAACCATTGAATAACCATTAAGATCGCAATATACATCATGCTCCACTTATTTGAAATCAGAGAGTGTTACTGTATTTGCCATATAATATAAATCCATAAAAATTAAACTCTAAAAATTAGTGCACAAAGTCTAGAAAATATCCAGATCTTCAATGGAGCTAATATGGCTCGAATTGGATGTGAATCAAGACTCAAATGAGCTCCAAATCAAGAAAATACTCTCAACAGGGTCTGTTTTGCTTTTAATGGGTTGGGTCTGGAACTATTGGATCTCTTCAACTTGAAATGATGATACTTTTGTGATTGCTGATGAAGATTGAGCAGATCTTTAATGGAGTTGTTGTCATTGAGATGTTGTCAAGATGCAGAGATGATATTGATGTTGAGTTTGTTATTATCGAGATTGTTAAAATAGTTGAAATTGTTAAAGATTATTTTTAAAGCTGATGATGTTGTGGCGAGATAACAACGACGATTGCTGATTTTTTCTAAAATTCACTCTTTTTTAATTTTTTTCCTTTTTTGTCACTGATTTATTCCCTAAATTTTTTTTCACTCATTTTTATTTTCTTCTCAAATTTGACATAAAAAAATAAAAAACGATGGAAGAAGTGAACAGGTTTTGAGCTCCAATACCAAATATAACGAAAGACGGAAGGAAATGAGGGTTTGTAGTGGAGATTTGGAGATGAAATTAGGAATCTAAATATAAAATTGATTAGGTTCGGGCCTCACCAATGTAAGTCACACGTCCCCTTTTACATGAATCACGCGACAAATTTGAGAAAAACAAGTCACAAACTCGCAATAATTCCAAAACATCACTTTTAATTATTTTTAAAACATAATTACTAAATAACATATTGAAAATTCTACTTGCACCACGTGCAAACAATCAAATCAAATCTAAACAAAATAAAACAAAATCTAATCAAATTTAAAACTAAAATCTTAATAAAATCTAATCAAATCCTAACAAATCGAAATATTTAATAGTCAATAAAAAAAGGATATCCAATCAAATCAAAAATTGGAATCCTAATAAAATTTAATCAAATCCTAACAAATCGTAGCCTTTAATCATCTTCGAGCGGAGAAAATCCAAAAAATTTAGAACTATAATTGCTAACATACTATCTTGCATCAAATTGGTATCAAAATAAAAAATTTCACCTCTCTAGCAGAGCAATCATCATCCACAGATCAAATCATTGCGAAGAAGCCATCATCAAGTCATTTTCGAGGTGTTGGGCACCTTAGTTGTTTAGAGCCTTTATGATTGACCAATTTTTTTAAGAATATAAACAAAACTTCAATTTTTGATCAATGAGTTTCGAAGATTAGATTTATGGCCCGCCATGAACGACAGACTAGCCAGGTTTGACTAACTATATCTTCGGAACCACAATGGGAGAAAGGATGAAAGAAGTTAGAAGAATAACAACGAGGACATCATGTATAAAATCATGATAAATATTTCCATTCTTGATTGTGCATGTGACTAATCTAAACTGAATGCTGAAGTTCTTGAAAAGTAGAATATTCATATTTATGGAGATCTTCCAGTGGAACCAACTGTGAAGATACACTTGATGATCATGTTCATAACAAAAAACCTATCTAAATAGATCCTACTCTCCGATAGGACATGCCCATCAAACCTAGTCTCATAAAGACATCTATAAAACTTCTGAAGGAAAAATCCATCGACAGATTGTACTTCGTGATGATATTTACAAATCTATTGCCATGCACAAGAAAGAATACAAAAATCTTCAATCTGAGATGAAATAAGAATTACAATTCCAACCTCGTCTCTCTTGGAATAAACAATACAAAGTGCTCTTTAGTTCTATTGCCACAAATACAGCGATCACGTAGACTTCAGATGGAAAAGGTGAATGACAATATTGTATAGTGCTATAATTTTGACAGTTATAATAAGTTATAAGCAATATTTAATTTGTTGGAAAGGCGGGCCTGATTCAGATATTGACTTGCCATATTCACCTTCCACTTTAACCTTTCTATTACAAATGTCAGTTCCACCTTCACCGCCTTGATTCAACTATGAAGCGCGTGCGACAGCTTCTCGACTGCCACCATGGTCCAATTAAAATGTTCTATGCGAGGATGCTGAGTATTTCAACAGCTTATCTCTACATTCATCGGAAATAAATGCTTTGAAATTGGACATAATTAATGGGGATAATAAAGACTTGATCTGATTAGGGATTTTATTTGATTTGGATAATAAAGGCCATATCTAATTAGGGATCTCATTTAGGTTTTATTGTTGAAGATATATTTAGATTTTATTTAGGTTTTATTATTGAATATTTTTTTGATTTGATCTAGGTTTTATTGTTGAAGATATTCTTTGATTAGATTTAGGTTTTACTTTTAAAAATCTTCTTAAATTTGATTTATATTTTATTATTAAAGATTATCTTAATTTTAATTTTATTATTAAGGAATATTAGATTTTGGTTGTTTTCAAATAATAAGGCTTGTAAATAAAATTTTCCAGTAGAGAATGATATGCTATTGAAAATTAAAAACTAATCCGCTAATTTGCTCATGCTGATCTTTCGGGTTAGGGATAGAGACAGTATAACATTGAAGAAAACAGGGATAGGAGTAGTTGATTCGATTGAGAGCCGGATACCAGCGTTATAAAAAACACCCTATGCGGGCGCATATGCGCCCGCATATGCGTTTTCGCTCCCAAAACACACGAATTGGACAATGCGTTCTATTATGCGGACATCGAATTATGCGGCCACATAATCGTTTATGCGGATTATGCGGGCGCATAATCCGCATAAACATTATGCGGTTATAAGGGTTATTGGGCTTCGAATGTGAAAATTCGCCCGAAACCCGACCCGTACCCGCAACCCATATATAAATTCCGCTTCTTCAGCAGCTCAAACCCGAAAACCCGATCGCGATTCCTTTTCTCTGCCAAAAAAAAAGAAACCCTAACTTCGTTCCCCCTTTCCCCTCTCTGATCTCACCGGCGACATCTCCTCCGGCCGATCGTCCCTCCAAACCAGCGAAAAAAAATCAAAAAACCATAACTCTCCGATCTCCCGATTCCCTTCTTCAGCGAAAATCCGTTTGCCCTTTCCCCTCTCCGATCTCACCGGCAACATCTCCTTCGGCCGATCGTCACTCCAAACCAACGAAAAAAACCAAAAAACCCTAACTCTCCGATCTCCCGAGCAGTCGAGTCTCCAAACCAGTGAGAAAAAAAAAATCCTAACTCACCGTTCGCTCTTTCCCCTCACCGGTCTCACCGGCGACATCTCCTCCGGCAGCTGCAGTCGTCAAGGCGAGCTCTCCGGCGGTGCTGAGCAGGTAAATTTTTTTTCCAGTTAGGCTTTTGGAACTTTTTTGGTTTTGAAGTTTTTTTTTGTGTATTATTCCTGTTGTGTTGATTAAGTAACAAAGAACTACTATCCAAAGGGAGAATGTGCTATTTTTTTGTGTATTATCTCCTCCGGCCTGCCTATTTATTATTTATGTTGTGTTGATTAAGTAACAACATAACCTGTTGTGTTGAATCTGTTGATTAAGAGTTGATTAATCCTATGTCTTTCTAAATATTTGAAACTGTAAGCTGAAGCTATCATAAGTTGGCCTGCAAGTTTGCTTAATATGCGGTAGAATTTTGAAAGATTATTTAGATTGTAAAACTGTAAGCTATCATAAACTATAAGCTGAAGCTGAAGCTATCATAATTTTGGAAGATCATAAGTTATCATAAAATGTAAGTTGAAGCTACCAGAGTGTTCAGGCAGGTGAGTGGCACGAGTAAAAGATGGGGAAAAGGAGTGGCCATTGTTATCATTTAGATTGATTATTATGCAAATGGGTCCAATTAATCAGTTTAGATTAGTGATTTGTTAATTAAGTTTATTTGAATATAAGTTAGTGATTTGAATATCATTTAGATAGATTAATTAACTGATCACTGAGTTGAATTAAGTTTATTTCAATATAAGTTAGTGATTTGTTAATTGTATAAGTTTATTGTAGTAGAATATAAGTTTATTTGAGTTATTTGGCAATTTGTTAATTGTATAAATTATTTTTTTGAATGAGAAATAATTATTTTTCTTAATGATAATGCAGGAATTTCTTTAAGGCATATAAGTTTATTTGTATGTCATCATCAATGGTCTCTAATTCAAGTAGTTGTGGACGGCCAAATCCATCAAGTGAGGAAGATAGCCAGATTCCATTGAAACCACCAGGATCAAATGACATTGGGTAGAATTATAGTAGGTTAATAAAGAGAGGATCTTATAATGATATAAAATGCATCAAATATAATAAGATTATGAAAGGGGGAATAAATAGATTGAAGTAACATATTGCAGGAGTTGGAGAAGTGTCAGCATGTGTGCTTGCCACAGATGAAGAGAGGCGTATATGTAGGGAGAACTTGGAGGGAATCAAGAAGAAAAAAGTTTACAAGCGGAAAGCTGATTATGAGCTCCGGGAAGAGGTGCAGATATCAGTAGAAAGAGAGCGAAAAGAACCCGAGCTCACTGGAGATCATAGGCCCTGGGTTAGTGGTCCACTGAACAGACTGGTGGATGAAACTAAATGGAAGCAGACAGTTATCAATGAAGGAGAGAGAAGTGGAAGGAGTTGGCGCATGATTATGCGGCCATGTGGGCATATACCAAAGGAATACCTTTTAACACTTTCGATTGTGAGGAGTTCGATCAGCCTGTTGCCAAGCACGGTCCAGGATATAAGGGCCCCAGCCAATATCAATTGAGAGTGCCTCTCTTAGATAAGGCATACAAAAAAATTGAAGACAGATTGGAGAAGTCAAAAAAAGCGTGGGATGAATATGACTACAGTATTTTGACTGATAAATGAACTGACAGAAAGTATAGAAGTATTATGAATTTATGTGTCCATTGCAAGGGCGGCACATGCTTCATTAAATCCATTGAGGACTTGGCCAATGCACATACTGACGAATACATGTTGAATTGGGTGGAAAACTGCATCAAGGAAGTGGGCGAGAAGCGCGTACTGCAAGCGGTTACTGATAACCACCCATCCAACATAGCAGCAAAAAATATGTTGAAGGAAAGAAGGCTTAATATATTTTGGACCAGTTGTGCAGCCCACACTATAGATCTTATGTTAGAGGGTATTGGTAAGATACCAAAATACAAAGCGGTGATTGAGAAGGTAAGATCAATGACAGTTTTTCTCTATACGCATCACAGTACTCTGGCTTTGATGCGCTCATTTACAAATAGGAGGGAGCTTGTTCGTCCAGGAATCACCAGATTTGCCACCACCTTCCTAAGCTTGAGCTGCCTGGTGGACAAAAAAATCACAGTTGGTTGCTATGGTGTCTTCAGATAAGTGGGATAACAACAGATGGTCCAAGACAGAGAAGGGCAAATCAACTAAAACCATAATATATTCTGACTCCTTTTGGAAAGACATTAAAGAGTTTCTGAAGGTATAAACTCTTTTGTTTAAATTGCTGAGAATTATTGATGCTGATCGTAAACCTTCAATGGGTTTTGTCTATGGAATGCTGGAAGATGTAAAGGACGAGATCAAAACTGCTTGCAATCGAAAAGAGTCTGCATTTAGACCAATTATTAATATAATTGAGAAAGAATCCAGGAGCAGACTTGATAGCATATTGCATTTGACAGCATATTATCTTAATTCCTATTATTATTATAGGGATAATACAGTCCAAGATAGTACACTAGTAAGAAATGCCGTCATGCATTGCATATGCATATTTTACCCTGAGTATGACGTCCAAAATCAGATTGGCTCGTATGAATTTCATGTCTACAAAGATTGGGGGGGCTTATGGGGAGTGGTATGGCAGAAAGGTACCGAATGAGTTTTAATAATACGGATAATTTCGACCCAGATAACCTTTATACATGAAGTTTAAAAGAATTTAATATTAAATTCTGTTCTTTCTAATTATTAACATATTGTTATATGTTGTTTTAATAGCTCATTGGTGGGATTTTTATGGAGGAAATGCACCAAAACTTCGAAAAATAGCAATTAAGATCCTAAACTTGACAAGTAGCTCTTCAGGATACGAGAGAAATTTCAGTATATTTGAAGGGATAAATACTACTACAATGATTATATATTTTATAATTTTCAATTACATTATTTTCAGAGTTAACACTCTAACCTTCTCTTTTCTCTTGTGTAAAATCATATATAAATTTATAGATACATACAAAGAAATGGAACAGGCTGAATACTAAAAGGTTGAATGATCTCGTCTTCGTTCAGTTTAACAAAAAAAATGGCACAGAAAAGGAATGCGAAGAAGGATAGAGATAGTAAGGATGTGCTGATTGCTTCAGATGATTCCAGAGCTTTGTACTGAAAAGATGTATTTGTTAGAGAAATAGAGAATGATGACGAAGATGAGATCTTCCCTGGTTCCGGCTTAATATGGGATCTTGTTGCTGCGGCGAGTGGAGCTAACGAAGATAGACTCAGGAGGAGCAAAAGGATGCTAAGAAGGAGAGCTGCAGCGGGAATGAGAGCACAAGAGGGTTCATCCAGTGCAGTTGTTGAAGATCTTCTTGAACATGATCAAGCTATAGCTGTTTTAGAAGAAGAGGATAATGATGCGAATGACGATGATGATGATAGCTCTGAGGAGTTGGAAAATAATTTTCAATATGAAGATGACAATGAGGAATAGTAGAGAATTTGTTGAGTGGGATGAACTGTGTTTGACAAAAACTTATATTATTTTTTGAATATGTAAAACTAATTACTTATGTAGTTGATACAAACATGTATTAGCAATGTGTGGATTATTATCATATGTTCATTTGTACATGCATTGTTCATTTTTATGTGTTAAAGAACTTTCTTATATATCATATATATTGATTCTCATTTAATTTTTCTTTTCGATTGCAGGTGAGAAAGAACTTTCTTATATATCATATATATTGATTCTCATTTAATTTTTCTTTTCAATTTGCAGGTGAGCGACGTTTTTGTCCATACATACATGCGTCGTTCTTTTTTTTACATTGAGAGTTCAGATATAAGTCTTTTTATCTTTTTAATTTCTTATGTAGAGCCAGTTTATATTCATTTTATATGCTTACGGTTATTATTTATAATTTTTTAGAGTCTTATAGTATTAATATATCCATTTTTTATAATTATTATATTAATATATATTAAAATATTAATATTCCGCATAATTCCGCGTAATCCGCATAATCGGCGCGTAATCCGATTATGCGTTATGCGGTCTTGGACCGCACGCATACTGAAAATGCATTCTTGAATATTGCCGGATACACCAACCAGTCAGAGCTACTATTTTGAAAATACTCTTGTGGATTCGTTGAAAGTCGGCATGGATTCGTCCGGATGAAGAGGTCCAAACCCTAATTTCTTCTTTTCCAAATCCCCAAATTCCACTAGCAAATCCTAATTTGACTTTCGTTTTACGTAGGGATCCTATTTGATTTAGGATTTATTGTTGAAGATTTTCTTAGATTTAATTTAGGTCTTATTATTGAAAATCTCCGCTGATTTGATTTTATTATTCGAAATTTTATTAGATTTTGCTTATTTTCTATTACCTTGTAAACAAAATTTTCAAGGAGATTATGATATAGTATTGAAAATTAAAACCCTAGCATGCTGATTAGTTAATGCTTTGAAAATCTTTTTTGTTGATTCGTTAAAAATAGGTGTGGATTTGCCTAAGTACATAATCCAATCTCTAATTGTTCTTTTCCAAATTCACCAAAATTTCCAAATTCTACCACCAAACCCTAATTTTAGGGTCCCTCCTGCATCAAATTATGAGTTGGTGATGGGATTTGAAATTTTGATAAATTTGGGAAGAACAAATTATGGTTCAGTCCTTAGCGTCCAAGCAAATCCATTCCGACTTTCAAAGAATTCACAAATAAAGAATTTCAAAACAGTAACAAATCAACATGCTATGGTTTCAACCTTCATATCATATCATAATCTCCTTGAAAACTATAAATACAAGTCTTATTAATAGAAAACAAACAAAATCTTGTAAAATCGTAACAATAAAATTAAACCTGAGATTTGCAACAATAAAACCTAAATCAAATCTAACAAGATGTTTAACAATAAAACCTAAATAAGATCCTAATCAGATCTATCCTTTATTATCCAAATCAAATAGAATCCCAAATCAAATCTGGCCTTTATTATATCCATCAATATAGCTACCAGGGTTATCTTAAATGTACCGCCATTTGTAGAGGTCCCAATTGCTATAGGCCCAAATTGTAAAACAACAAAAGTACATCACTAACTAAGAAGCACGGACATGCCGCTAGGGATGCCATGCCCGTGTCAGACACGTATTGGACACAGACACGCCAAAAACCGTGTCGGATACATCACACAGCATGTCCAATAAAATAAAGAAAAAAATACCGTAAATTGTTATATCCATACTTCTTGTAGGTTGTATCTTGAAAAAATTTAAATGGTCTAAGAAAATCAAAAATAAACATTCCAAAAATTGATAACATCTATTTATACCTAATTAGTTTTATAAAGTTATACTTTAAAATTTTCTTATGGACATAAGTCTTGTTTGATTTATATATCTAAAAAAATATTTTTTTGTGATCATGCTCTACATTAATCCATGGCCCACTGTTATCACCATTTTTTAATTTTTATCTTTTGATCTATAGAGGGGGAGGAAGATAGATAAATACATGGTTGATAACGAAACTTGTCCTTTGCAAAAGAATGAAGAGACACAAACTCATACACTGCTCACTGCTTTCGTTTTGAAATTTTTAGTAAAATTATTATATTAATAATGGAAGACATATATTGATATTGATATTTTCCCGTGTCCTTACAGTGCATATATACTTATCTATACAAATGGTGTGTCCCATATCCTTATCTATGTCCATGTTTGAATCCATATCCGTATTCATGCTTCCTACATCACCAATAATGAACAAATCGTAAGGGCATCGATCATAAGAGCTTACATTACAATCACAACCATGGAGATTGTATCATGATTTTATGATTGATAGGATGGAAATCTGACCTGACCATGGTTGATAGATAACCTCCAGAACGTACACAAATGTTCTCAGCAACAATTAATGCATCATGTTGTGGATGATAATGGCCACAACTACTTAAAGGGAGGGCATTTTTCTTAGGCTGACATGAGTTTTGGTTCCACTTAACCCACTTCTCAATGGACTCTGCTGAGCAAAGGTTCGAAGCTCCTGAAAGGCCCATTGGAATGGCGGAGGCTGAGGCTTGTTCACCAACAATTAAAGTATGTTCTGTGTACTTCATAACCAATTTTGCAGCTGTAGTGCCATCCTTCACATATCTCATAGCAGTGGTGGCTCAAACCTCCATTGTCTTCTGCCAGCATCCTTGACAAACAGATTCAGGACCATCATCTTCCATAAAGGTAAAAGCAAGAAACTTTTAAGTTGACTATGTTATTAACAAAATTTAAATGGTCATCTATAACAAGAGCAACTAATGTAGTTTCTCCATTCTCATCAAGACTGTCACCAGGTCCAACAATCAGAGTACAAACTTAATCATAAAAGAGAATAGAAACATCAAGGTTGCCATAAAAGGGAATAGAAACATCAAGGTTGCCAAAAATATTATCATAGTAATCTATAATGTGGCAACAGAGCATAGGAAGAAACAAAGAGCTAGGTCAAGAGCTGTTCAGGTAATTAGCCAATGACCCACTGCATTCTAGTGGAACCCTAATGGAATCCTTTATCAGAACTTAGTGTTTAACTTGGCACCTTTTGTGTGCATCAAACATGACATGTTCTCCTAAAGCTCACTGCGGAAAGTGGCAGTCAACTTTGTTAAGACATTCAGATGTAAAGTTATTTACTTGAGCTTCTGTAAACATGCAATTGATTGCATGTGTAGTAGTCATAAATGAAGCAGGAAAATTTAATTGGGATAACAGGGATGGTATTGAGGCATGTAAATTCTGCCAACCAAAATAGCCATTGCAGTCCAACTATTATCAAAATAAAATTGGCTCCTATTTTTTTAACAGAGATATCCAATAGCTGCTGTTATGTTCA
Source organism: Dracaena cambodiana (assembly GCA_036321105.1). NCBI lineage: Eukaryota > Viridiplantae > Streptophyta > Magnoliopsida > Asparagales > Asparagaceae > Dracaena > Dracaena cambodiana. The sequence continues at coordinate 17,392,476 of JAYEPQ010000004.1, read as the reverse complement.
TAGGAAAATCTTTCAAGATTACATGAGCGGTATGGGGGTTTCTCGATCTTGTATGATTCCTATTTAAAACCACTCATCCGAGGTCTTTCTCAAGTATTCTCCTTTCCTCCCTCTACAATTCCTGCTGCGAAACCATCCTCTAACACCCGTAGAGATCCCCTCCTACCCATAACTTCCAACTTGACTTTTAAAAGCTTTTCCATAGCCTTCTTCATTACTTACCACGATTCATGGACTAGCCTAACCAGGTCACCAACCCAAAATAGATATGTAAGAATTCGGGTTCACTCATATTCGCACCTGATTTGTGCCATTCACTTGCTGCGCAAAATGCCACAAATCCAGGCCTGATCTGACAATCCAGTGCGAATCCAGGTTGGATAAGACCCATGACCCAATTAAATTATAATTTTTAACAAAAATTAAATGTGTAATTATGGAGAGCTGAACCAGTGACCATCTGAAAATGATTGAAACAAGTGAGCCATTAAGCCAAATGAATTCTTGTTACGAAAAAGAGCCTTATCACTTTTTCTGCGATACCAAAAAATTTATTATCTTCCAAACTACATATAAAGCAAATATAACTTAATTAATTCAAGAATACCCATGACAATTGTATTCATGATTTTTTGAATTTTTGTATATCCACGTGCCCATATCGTCTCCTATCGATATTCATAACTATATCCGCATAACAAAGATTATTTAAGCTAGCTTAGAATCATGGTGGTGATGAGAAAATCCTCACTGGACAATTAGTTCTCTGCAAAACAGCCCAATATATCAACTTTCCCTTTTTGTAGAATTTCTTGCAACTCAGCATTACAAGATGGTGGCTGAACTGCCACAGCCTGTGGCCGCTTGGCCAAGGCTGCTGCACGGCCCCAACATCACTGGCCGAGTGTGTTACTCGGCCAGAGCCCTGACAGGCAGCAGGATGGTCAAGCAGAATGCTTGGCCAGAACACTGCCTGGCCGATGTTCTGCTTGGCCAATAAACCCAGAGCCTGGCCAAGGATTCTGTGTGGCCAGAACAAGTTCTGGCCTAGAATTTTTGCTCGGCCAAGTACAAGAACCTTTTTCAACATAGAGTTCTTGCTTGGCTACGGACAACCACACTTTTGGCCTATAATTTTCTGGTAGGCCCAGGGCCAAAACCTTGTTTGCTCTAGAGTTCTTGCTAGGCCAACGGCCAGAATCCCAGTCAACCTAGAAATTCTGCTTGGCCAAGGGCCAGAACCCTGTTCAGCCTAGAATTCTTGGTTGGCAACAAACCGTACAGTGATTATCAAGATATTTTTTGTATTTATTAAGAGATAAATCAAAGTTACGGGTGAATTAATAAAAGAATTGTAAATTAGATTCATGTGTGCTTGTAAGATAATACTACTTGGTGAATGTTAAAGACAATATTCATCACCCTCGTAGAGCAACAACAGGGTTAGGTGTAACAATAATCTGGAACTTGAGCTCCACCTTATCCCCCAAGCCAATATTAAGAGTGCATTAGGAGTCTTGGAAGTAAAATTCAAAATTCTAAAACAAGGACCCTTCAACCCATAATAGATTAGGATGGACGTCAAATTTGCGTGCGAGTCCATAATTTGACGCTGAAAGTTTATCCACACAACCATTGTGTGAATAAGATTATAAAATATGACTATAAAAAAGTATAGTTCGAGTTAATGTACCATTTTCATATAGCATGCATAACCACTTGATCTTCTCTAGGATAAGATAGCATACCAACCATAATTGAGGTATATATCAAAATAAAATTTGCCTAGAAATACGTACAATTTTGCTCATGCATTTTCGATAAATTTTGACTATATATTGAATAGGGTACAAAATGAACTTTTTCAACAATAGAACAAAAGATCTCTTGTGAAGAATAAGTATCTAAATTACATAATTTTTTATACACCACTGAATTAGAGCATTTAGATCATAATTAACAGTTCGGATCGATCACATACACTCTCTACATTGAGATTTATAGGCGCCTCCACAGGCAACTTCCTATGGAGGCACCTTAGGTACACTATATATATATATATATATATATATATATATATATATATATATATATAGTGGTCCACCTCTTCTCTTACTTTTATCTATTGGTTTTTTGTTTTTAATTTTAGTATCATCTTTTCTCCTCGTCGTGTTTTCCTAACTAACTTTAATCTTCTGGATCTCCATTGCCATCGAGTCCAGTACACAAGAGGCATTCTACAATGGACGGTTATTGATGATTCTATGTTGGGTGGCTGTGACTCATGACCATGAGAAGGGAGGCATTGGTTTTGGTTGAAGAATAAGGAGGTATCAGTGTAGGTTGATGAAGGAGGGAGGCAAAGGTGTTGGCTGAGAACTGGTGATGGTGTATAATATAAGTCAATACCAGATTTATCCTTTATTTTAACAAAAATAATATATTTAACTATTAGTGCACTAAAGTAAACCTCTAATATTATTAGCAACTAAATAGTTAAAAGTTTTCTTCCTGCAGTCACGATGGAAGAGCACTTCTTTTGTGGGTTTCTAATCCATAATCATTTATAATTATACCATAATAATGAACATTATGTTAACTACTTTGAATAATAAAGTTCCTTCCACTCTTACTGTAGATTATAAGCATCACAGGTTTAAAGCTGATAAATTTAAAGCACTGGTGCAAACCAATCTCCCTATATAAATGGATAGGTTACACTATTTCTCCATGAAAGAAAAAATCGTAAAACTAACAGAAGACGAACCATTAAACATATCTATACTAGAACAACAGTACAGAGTCAAAAATCTACTTGCGAACCTAGCTCATAAAATTCAGAAAGAGCTACATACATTTTAAGATGGAGAACTTTTGTTCAAACTTTCACATTGCAGTATTCAAATATTGTGTGAGCTAGGATTGTTCTAGGAAGGACACGACATGGCATGGCATGGCATGGCATGGCTAGACCAACAACGCAATTGCTTTTTTCTCAAACTAGTTATCGTAACACAATCTATGCACGTTGTGAAAAAAATATTGATGATATTAAAATACACGTATATACATCATGCTTATAAATATTTAAAATTTTAACATATTTGCTTAAAGCACAAATAAGAATATTTATACTATATTATAACTCCTCTAAGTGTTGCAAGGTTACGAGTGGCAACGGAGATTCTGGTTATATCCAATAAGATCCATTTGGAGATCCACTAAAATTCATAGGATCCATTTAGAATCCTTACTCACTAAGAAATCTAGGCCCTATTTGAGAATCCAACCCCAGTTTTGGATTATCAAATATCTTACATTTTCATACAAAATATGGATTTCTATTAAAAATCAAAACAAAAACTACATACTCTTTTCTATATGAATTATCTTTTTTGTTTTATTAGTACTAGTTATATTTAGATGTGATCAAATAAACAAGCATAAATCATTTTAACAATAATATAGTTCATAGATGAATTGATGATGAACTAAGCAAACTAATCTTTGTAAATACTTGTTGGGTTATTGGGTTGTTGGGAATTGATCCTTAAAGATCCATGTCCACATTCATGAAGAAATCTGATTTATTTTTTAGGATCAACACCCTACCTATTAAGCCATTACGTATAATTTTGGGATCCAAAACTTAAAATCCAGGTCAGATTTGGATCGGATTACTCAGGTTATCGTACTCCATTGCCACCCATATGCATCGTTCATCCAAAAGACAGGATAAAAAATAAGAAACTATGATAAAAATGATAGTTATGAGGGATTATAAGATGAACAAGTTTTAAAATATAGGTTAACCTAAATATTATGTAAACTTAAGTATAAAACTGTTTACCTTAAAATATAGAGAAATTGTAAGTTATAAAACCAGTGATGACAAGTTTTTTGTCAAAGCGCTTATTAAAAAAAAAATCAAATTTATATGAAAAAGAAATGGAGTTTATTATTTAAAAAATAACATGCATTCATCTAATTTTTTTAAAGTCTTTTGTTTCAAATAAACATAATTTTTTATGAACAAAATCTAGTAAGAAAAAAAAAAATTAAAATCACAATTATCTGAAAAATAGACATTTATCAAATACCAAGCGCTTATCTCGAAAGAAATTAATTTATTAAGAAAATAGCAAGAAAGGTCTTATCTAATTAATACTTGGAAAAACTAAAATGAAAATTTTAATTTGTTGAAACTATTATCTATGTACTCAAACTTAAAAATAAAAAGGAAAATAAATTCTAGAAAAGATAATCATCTATCTTTATCTATAAGATTAATACAAATAAAAAACTTCAAATCTAGGTATTTATATATAGATAAGGATGATATCTAATTTACTATAGTGTAAATATTATATTTTTATGTTTCTAAAGTTTAAAGAAATGATTTCCATTATACTTTGAGCAAAATTGCCATATTGATTCTTCACAACTACTAGTGATGCGTGCAAAAGCGTATGTTAGTAACCGGAAGCTAGAATGTCACACTAACCAAGATGGCTAGAATAATAATAAAATTCTAACCATCCCACATTTTTTTTCTTCCATGAACCATACTATATCAATCTCTATCCCTTAAGATTCATTCATACTAAAAATTATGGGTTATAATCTTGATCTAGCCGTCAATTGGTAGACATAATTTTATGTTTGCAAAAAACTATTAATTATATACGTACTTAATCTAAGGTCAACTTTTTTTTATAATAATTTCATGTTTTTTGCATGAGTGAATCCAAAGGAATGGAGATTAACATGGTCAAATTTTGAAATTGATTCAATTTTATCTGTCATTTAGCCAAGATGACTAGAGTGATACTCTACCTCCAGTTTATATATACAAATGTATATTATATATAAGAGAATATCTAAGGTATCTCCATAGGGCGTTTATTGTGAAGACACCTCTAAATCTTAATATAGAGGATCTATGTGGACGATCCAAACCATTAATTATGATCTCCATGTCCTAAAATATTGTACAAAAAATCAAGTATTTTCTGAAAATGTTGACCATATTTTGGATATTTACAAAATGAACGGTTTTTCAACAATAGAATAAATGAGGCTCTTGATCGATGATGAACTTACTAAATCACATGATTTTTTATACATCACCTATTTAGAGTATGGAAATTATAACTAACATCCTGGATTGTCCATATACACTCTCTAAGTTGAGATTTAAGGGCATCTCAACAGGCAATTTATATATAGTAAACTCAGGCATTACCCTATACTCCCTCATGTAGCAACCTGTGCAGCTATCATGCAATAGCATTTTATTTGTTGGGCCCACAAAAGCAAAGTAGCCTAGCTTTTGGTATTTAATTAAAATAAAACTGGAATACAACAAATAAAAGAGTTTATTTGCAAAACAAAAATCGCCTCTCAAAACCTCCGGATATCTCTCTCCTCTCAAAAACCTCACGATCTCCCCATCTTCACTGCGCTCAATTCTTGCAAGGCAAACGAAATTGATTCTTTGTTGAACACCATTTCCTTTCACAAGCAAATCTCCAGATGCCTAATTCTTTTTTTTTTCCCACCCGAAAAAATCCCTTATCCATATGTATGCATCCATCATTGTGAATTTAATTTTTAAATTTCATTTTGGATCAAGAAATTTTAGTAGCCTTTATTGGATAAAAAAAATTACTTAAACTTGAACGGTGAGAAAAAGAAAACATAGGAAGAAGCAAAAGATAGAGATTGATAAAGGAAAAATGAGTATGTAAAGGATCCAATTGAAGATGGAGAAACACACAAATACCATTCGACCACAAAAACCTTCATTTAAGACTTGCTTAATTCTGATTAAGCCAATTCATTTTAAAAGAAGACTGAAAGATCTAATATGAAAGGCTAGAATAAAAATAATAGTCAAATCATATTCAGATCTTGACTAAATGGAGTGGCTCGGTAAACAAACTAAAACTAGTAACTAACAAAATGATAAGCATAAATTGTCAATTTTCTTTACCTTGTAGTATGCAAATAAAAAATGTGCATCAACTCTTAACAAATACGGTCTAGTTATTTTCTTCTAGAATTTCAAAGTTAATTTACAACTACCTATCTTGACTAACTAGATCTTGTCCAAAGGAGTACTAGCTTTGTAATTTCTATGTAACTTTACAAGCCTAGATAAAATTCAAGAGGCATTAGTCACATAGAAAGTTGCATCGAACAAAAGACCACCAAGATATTATGGACAAGTCACATGACGTAGGACTTAATCCAATTATGGTTTCATTGGAAATATATGCTGCAACTGGGAGACAGGAGGTCATGCCGCAACTTGTAAGCAATCATATAAGAAAGCATAGGAAGAATAATATAGCTAAGAATGTGTATCAGTCATTCATCAATTCCTAAATAAAAGGAACATTTGATCAAGATTTTTATGTTGCAATTGAGTTGAGTTGTATAAGAACTATGAGAAACATATTTTGGATAGGATGATCAAAAGCCTCATTTTCTAAAGTTTAGTGATAACAATTTGATGTCACCTACAGAAGTAACAAGTTAGCTCTGCAATTTACTCTTTTTACAAGTCTCAACCACCATAGATAGTCAAGCTTGTTTAAAATATATTTGTTTGGTTGTTCAATGAGTAGTTGAAGTGTAAACGGCACAATAACACTTGCTATTGTTACAAATTAGGAAAAAAACTTTATATAATACTATTCGGAGAGTTTTTCCAAACACCCTACATCAATATTTGAATTGGCACAATGGCTTTTATGTCACTGAATATCTATTATCCTTACAATGCCTACATGGAAAAGAGTTTGGAGACTATGTTAATAGTTAAGAGTCATAGTACGACTTAAAGAAGCTTGCATCCAACGTTCCAACATTGGCAGGAGCTTAAAAATAAACTCAATATAAAAGAGGATAAGGAATATTGGTTACATACTATGTACGAGAAATGAGACATTGGATTTCATATTATTTAAAATACATCTTCTTTATAGAAATGACATCCTGCTAGCATAGTGAGAATATCAATGCATTCTTCGATACACATGTTAATTCTCAAACCTTATTACCAGATGTTGTGTAGATGTTGTGTAACAATATGATAAAGGGTGCTTTTTTGACATGTAAAAGAGGAATGAACACTTTGCTACTTTGGAAACAACACTTATTATGCATATACACATCCAATTGAGATTCGTGTAGAAAAATTATATACTAGGACTATCTTTAATAGATTTGAAGACGAGCTTAAAAAATATAGACATTGATTTCTTGATGAGATGGAAAAAGAAGCATTGATTGTTTATTTTAGAGTTGGTTTTAACATGTGAAAACTGTTTACAATCAAAATAAAGAATTAATAGCTATATGTACGTGTAAAATCTTCAAGACTGAGGGCAAATTATTTAGCCGCATATTTCACATTATAATACTTAATAAATTACTAAAACTTTCGAGACATTATAATTTGCACATATGGAAATAGGCGCAAGGAATCGTAATATTGATCCAGCTAATGTATTGATGGGAAGAAGCATGAATAGGGGCAATAGAGTATTTTGCTTTATTAAGTTCAGAGTAAAATTTAACCATGTACTAGAGTTGGCAGTTCAATCACCTACTGTCCTAGAGACTCTAAGGTATCTTTGCTAGAATTAATGGAAAAAGCAAAAAAGAAGTGAAAAGTTAAAGATATGGAGGGCTTGAAACTACTAATCACTTTGGACTAAACATGCTCTCTTCACATATTATGGAGAAAATTTCTCAAATCACAATCTTTGATTTTTCTGGGTACCAAAACTTAGTCATCTAACAAAATCTCCTTATTGGCAGTATTTTGTTTGATGCAACGTCTTATGCTAATAATGTATCTTAACCTTATATGGATAGGCAAACTCATGATTTATATGCTCATTAACAACTTTACTTACCTGATCATGCATTCTTTTTGTTCGACTAACACGCAACCTGGTTATGCAACCCATAAATTAACTTACTGACCGTGTATTCCTTCGAACGATCAATTACTCAACCATGTTCTCTCTTATCATGTACAGATTCCTTCTGTTTTTCTTATTATAAAGAAATGTCTTGGATATGAATTTACCTATTTTTCTTGAGTAATTCCTCAACCTTACTCAAAAACATAAATTCTTTAACTCTGGCATAGACATTGTAAAAAATTTCGGCAAAAATATATGTTGGAAATTCCATCACTTTCTTGTGGTTCTATACCATTATGACCACCATCATCACAGTTACTGGCATTTTCAATGTTCATGTCTATAGAGTCACCCGCCACATTCTCAGAATCAATAGATATACTTCTACCAAGGCTACTGGACATCGAACTATCCACAATAACATCAACAATCTCGGACATGTCACCATTCTGCACTTGCAAAAACTAAGGGTCATCAAAAGAAATTCAACGATCATCGTGTGGTTACAACCAATAAAATATTGTTTTCTCATGACCAAGCTTTAGTCTGAGTTTCTTTAGACAACTATAAGTTTTGCAAGTACAGAAAGATTGCCAACTATGATTTGAGAAAATTTCTCATAATATGTAAAGAGAGTGCGCTAGGTCGAAACTAATCGATAGTTTCAAGCCTCTCTACATTCTCTGTGTAAGTGAACTGCTAACTATAATATGATGTTAAATTTTACCCTATAACCTAATAAAACAAGATACTCCCTTTTTCTTATTATCCATTATGCTTCTTATAATACTTTAGCAGTTTCGATAATTCGATACCTTATACCTATTGTCCATCTATACAAAATATAATATTCTAAAATTCTTAGTAATTGTTCAGTATCATAATATCAAATATGTGCCTAAACAATATGCCCTCAGTGTCGAACATTTCACATGAACATGCAACTTAATTCTTGCTTTTAATCCTAAACAACTTTCTCCAATTTACTTCTATCATTAGAAAGAGAACCGACTATGTAAAAAATAATTAATGCGTCTCTTTTCATCTCATCATGAAATTAAGGTCCACATCTCTTAAACTCATCTTGAAATTTATTAAAGATAGCCCTAGTATATAATTCTCCTATCTGATATATTCCCCATTCAATTCATTTGCATATCATTGAAGCATTATCATATTGTGGCACAAAAACTGGTAAAATGGTTTGAAAATTAATATATGTATAAAAGAAGACATTACATTCTCGTTCTGCTAACATAATGTCGTTCTTGTAAAAAAAGGTATCTTTTAGATACCATGAAAGCCAATGTCTTTGCTTCTTGTACATAGTTTGTAACCAACCTTCCTCATTCTCATTTATATTAGATTTAATTTTAATCTCCTATCAACTATTTATCTACTATGCCGCCAACTATTAAAATAGTATTTGAATTCTTTTCTATGTAGACTTTGTAAGGACAATAGAGATTCAACATTTGAAAACTAAGATATTGAATGCAATATTGATGTCTGATGATTGTAAAAACACTCTGAATGTGTTGCATATAATTTTTTCTTAAGATGTAAAAATACCACATGACACTATTCTATTTACAAGTCAACTCCTTATAGAACAACTAAACAAATGTGTCTTCTTACTCATGTGCAAGTAATACACAACCGAACAAACTCGACTATTATTGGGTAATACTTGTAAAGAAGCAAACGGTAAAACTAATTTGTTAATTCTATGTGACATCAAAGAAACATCACTAAACTTTAAAATAAGACTTAGGACCGTCTTTTTGTGCAAAATACGCTTCTCATAGTCTTTGTACTATTCAATTCAATTACAAAATAAAAATCTAGATAAAATGTCCTTTTCTCTAGACATTGGCAATAACAAATACACATTAGTATCCATAATATCCTTTATATGTTTTCCTACATAATTGATTACTCACGGGTGTGTGATGTTCTCCTGACTCTCACTTGCAGCATTTATTTTTCGTGAAACTATAGATGGATCAATTCTTTGGTCCTATCACTTATCCATAACATCTTTATAGTCATTCCTTTCGTCCAATTTCCAATGCAAATGTCTCTCAACTTTATCTAGGCTAGTATACTCATGATTTGTTTGCCCGGTAACAAATTTACTCACCAACCATGTATTCTTTTGGTTAGAATAACATACAATCTGGCTTTGCAACCAACTCTTGTAACCTTCAATGATTAAATTACTTGTTTATGTTCTTTTTTATCATGTACAAATTTCTTGCCTTCCTCAGAAAAAATGTCTTAAATATGAGTTCCTTTTTCTTGCTGGAGTGATTGCTCAAACTTATGCAAGCACTAAATTCTTTAATTCTTGCAGAGGCACTCGAAAAATTGTATGCAACAATATATATGGGAAATTCCATCCCTTTCCATGGTTCCGTATCATTATGGTCACCAACATCACTACTATTAGCCTTATCAATGTCAATATCCTCTAAGTCTTGCCTCCACACTCGTAGAATCAAACTTAATTGTGTTGGACTAGACCTCGAAAAATATTAATTGAAAAATAGTATCATCATAACTTTCATCAATATACTTAAATATTTAAACTTATGAAACATAACAAGTAAAATATAAATAGGAAACCCATTCCACGTATGTGTTATTTCTTTTCTTAGGGAGAAATTATAATGATCTATTCAAAACCTTGTTGAGCCTATCACCCAAATTTTAGTAACAATACTCAGATCTTCTTTCTTTTTCTTTTCTCTTGTTTTAATGAAGCAAATTTAAATTAACTGAGAAGCAAGAAAAGAGATAGCATTCAACACATCCACCCACATCATTAAACAAAATTTCAAGGTAATAAAACTAATTAAAAATTAGTTCATAAAATCTACTATTAACTAGTCCAAAGGAAAAATACCAAACAAAATAAATATGATAGAATTAATTGAAAAAACCAAAAAAATAAAGATCTGGGAAAAAAAGAAAAATCTACTAAAATATACCTATCAGCTAAGAGACTAAGAAATATGCATTTTGTTTAAAAAAACATAAAAAATAGAGAAAAAAGCGACCTAAAATTTTGAAAATTTCTTGAAAAATTTTCTATTATCTGGTTCTGAAAAAAGAGCAACAAAAGATGAATTTTTTTATCCATAGAAGCTACAAAGCTAATGTCTTCTTGGAAGACCTAATTTGTCAAGATGAATGGATGTAAATTAAATATGAAAAACTAGGGGAAAAAATAAACCAGTCCCATTTGCCTAGAGTTGATGCCCATTTTTTATTTGCGGAATACAAGGTAAGAAAAAATAGGTACAGAAAAATATTATTTAAGAGTTAGCATCAGAATAAATTTCATTTAAACACTTAATGATCTACCTTATAAAACATAACAAGTAAAAGATATATAGAAAACTCATTTCACATATCTATTATTTGTTTTTTCTAAGGGAGGAATTGTTATGTTCTAATCGAAACCTTGTTGAACCAGTCGCTCAAATGTAAGTAGTAACTAGTATTCAAATCTGCATTCCTTTTTTCTTTTTTCATTTTGATGAAACAAATGGCAATTGACTAAGAATGAATAGCATACAGCACATCCATACACATTAGCAAACAAAATTTCCAGATAATTGAACTAGTTAAAAACTTGTTCATAAAATCTACTATTATGTAGTGCAAGCGAAAAAGTACCAAACAAAATAAATATGATTGAATGAATGGAAAAACCAAACGAAAAAGACTATTGACATGAAACAAACTATTGAAATATACCTTTCAACTAAGAACACTAAGAAATACGCCTTTTGATTACAAAACACAAAGAAAGAAAAAGCTAAATTTTGAAAGCTCCTCTAAAGATTTTCGCTTTTCTGGTTCGAAAAAGAACGAGAGAAGATGCAATTTTTTTCGATTCATAGAAGCTACAAAGCTAATAAGTCTTCTTTGAAAAAGAGCTAATTTGTCAAGATGGACAGGTATAAGTTAAACTTGAAAATCTAGAAAAAAGAAAGAAACTAAATCCTATTTGTCAAGAGTTGATGCACGTTCCATATTTGTGATCTACAACTTAAGAAAAATGCAATTTATGTTTATCATTTCATTGGCTACAAGTTCGATTTTATTCACATCTAATCTTTTTAGTCATGATTATGATTTTAGTTTGATTTAACTATAATTTTGATATTATTCTTTTACAGTATTATAATTTCTATAATTTTGATATTATTCTTTTACAATATTATAATTTCTATATTCTTTAAAAATGAATTGATTTAACTAGAATCAAGGAAGCATTTGAATGAAAGTTTGGATGGAAACAGCATTTGTGTATTTCTCCATATTCAATTAGATTTTTACATGCTCCTTTTCTCCTACGCAATCTCTACTTTTTGCTTCTTCCTATGGTTCTCTTCTTCCCCATTGTTCAATTCAAAATATTTTTTTAATCCAAGAAAAACTACTAAACTTTTTTATCCAAGATGAAAATTAAAAGTTAAATTGCGAAAGATGAATGTATATGAATTAGGTATTTTTTTGTTAGGAGTAAAAGATGGGGTGACCGCAAGGTTTTGATGGCAGAGACAGAGAGAGATTCCAAAGACCTATAAGGAGACCTCGAGGTTTTGAGACCTTATGGAAATAAGCACTTAGATTTGTTGTATTTCAATTTAATTTTAATTAATATAAAAACAAGACTACGTAGTTTTTGTGGGCTTCACCTCTTTTCTGTATACATGGAATTCAAGGAAAAGAATGCCTAAGTTCTCGAGTTTCTCATGCTCTCCAAATGCCAACTTCAATACTTCAATTCTTGTTGCTTATGCAGTGAATAGCTTTGGTATTTTTACGAATCTAATTGGGAAAGATCTATCTATTGTCTTTGGACTTCGGAAAATTTTAGTCCAATCAGATGTTCACTAATTACATCTACTCCATATAATTGCCAAACAAAACAACATCATCAAAACCAAGAAACTCTAAATTTGATCGGCCATTAAAAATAACATGAATAAGCCTAATGATCAGGATGATGATAATAACCCTAACCTGTGCCATCACATCGCAGCATCTCGCAGGCTGAGCAAGCTTCAACAACGGCATTGGCGGCCGACGATCCCTCGTCAATGGATCTCCAAGACGCCCACAGCACCTCCACAAACGGTCAATCTGGGCCCACCACCGTTCTATGTCCCAATACCTAAACCAAAAATAATAATAATAAGACAAATAAAATCCCTCCAAGCCACCCCAAAAGCACCCAAAATAACAAAAACCAAAAAAACAGATCGAATCTTTTGATCCCAAGAAAAAGATGAAGAGGAGGAGCACGAAGAATCTGAGCGTTGGCTCTGCTGGAAAAGTGGTAAAAGTGCCGGAATATACGAGGCATGATGGGCCTTTGGGCTTGGATTTGGGCCTCGGCCAAGACTCAAAACGAGCCCATGAAGTGCCCATGAAGTGATCTGAAGGGGAGTTTCTAGAGAGGCACACCTTTTTTCCTAGAGAGCTTGCTTTTCTTACTGAGCTCACCCTCTTTTTTGAAAAAAGAGGATTTTTCTTAGTGATCACACCAAAAAATCCAAATCTGTCCTCACTTTCACTTTCACCGTAGTTGAATCCGGAACTGTAAGCCCGGATCTATTATAATGGATCCGAACTGTCTAACCTGAATCAATGTTTGGAGTTTGTGTTGAAGAACAAGTACATTTTTTATCAATATTGGAGAGCAGGGGTGTCGGTGGCGGTGGCGGAAGAGTAATGGCAGTGGAGGAGATGAGAGAAAAAAAATAGTAAGGTCGAAGATAAGAGCATTTTTATCCTAATATTTAAATGACAAAGTTATAAATAAAAACAAACTTTTTAAGTGGGCTCACTGGAATAAAAGGTGTGCTCCTTTGGAACTTCCCTTCTGAAGTGAAGTAAAGAAACGAAACCCTAAAATCGAAAGAGAGGGAGAGATGGGAGGAGGAGAGGCGTGGTGGTGGGCGGCGGCGAGCGGTGCGCAGCTGGCGGTGGGGATCGCATCGTACAGGAGAGGGTGCGGAGAGAGCGGGTACGGTATGCCGTTCAAGGCCTTCGCCATCGCCACTCTCTTCATCGGCGCCGGAGCAACCGCCGTCGCAGGAGCCCTACACGCCACCGGCATTAACACCGTAAGGGCCGGCCCTTCACCCCCTTAAAAAATTGTTTTTTTTTTATTTTGTTTAATTTGGCGGATATTTGAAGTTGATGGTGGAAAAAAATTATGACAAATAGGTGGATGATATGAAGGAGGTTGGCATTGGGATTCGGAGATGGATCAAGGCTCAACCGAGAGAAACTAATGAGAGGAGTAATTAATTGATTTTCAGTTAAATTTTCTTTTTAATGCTCTCTTTTTTTTTTTCTCTCAAATAATTTTTAGTTATTGCTGTAATGTGTATCTTTGTATTTGAGAATTATTACAGTGCAACTGCAAATCTCCAAGTGGTGTACATTAGTTGCTAATCTGGATATTTCATTTCTCCAATCTTATTATTATTGCTATTAATTGGTACCATTATTTTGCTCAAATCTTTTGGAAGAATGGAGCTAATCATTTTTTGACATTATCTTCAATCGAACCACTAATCAAATTCTTTGCATAGTTTCGGTTGGAATGAAATTGAAACCAATAAAATTGTAGAAAAGACGGTCACTTTATAAAATTGAGAAGACGTTTTTACATGTCTGTCCCTTAAATGTTTAAAAATTAGAATTTAGTCTCCTAGATCTTCGTATTTATAATTTAATTTTCTAAATCCTTTAAGTTACCATAATTTAATCCCTTAGTCATATTTTTGTTCCGAATTTTCCATTATATCTCTGAGTTATTTCACTTTATTCCTCTCTTATCTCTTCCTCCTCTTTTCTTTTTCTTATTGGATTCCCCTCTCCATTTTTCACCTCTCTCTCTTCCTTCTTCTTATTATGTTCTCCTGAATTACTTCACTTTAGAGATTAACTAGAAGGGAAGAGAGAGAGGAGAGAATGGAGAGAGGAATCCAATAAGAAGAGGAAGAGATGAGGAAGAAGAAATATGGCTGAGAGACTAAATTGTGGTAATTTAAAGGATTTGGAGACTAAATTATAAATATGAAGATTTGGGGTACTAAATTCTAATTTTTAAATGTAAAGGATAGATATGTAAAAATCTCAATTGAGAAATTACAAATGGGAAAGATATTTTGTTCCTCTCAAGTTGTATATGATACAATCACTCAATAAATCCGAAAACCGGTAATGATGGGTATTTAGATAGAGCGTAGCTTTGATCTATTAACGATCTGACTTAGCATGGATGAGAAAAGAAGTAGGAATTTACGGCTGATGCGTCCAAAACTAATTCGCCTCAATTATAAAAAAAAAAAAAAAAAAAAAAAACGCGCACTTGGCTTTTATCCCTGTATACTGCCGAAGGCTGTAGTGACCGTAATATTTGCGTGTATGAGTGTCATCAATAGCAGTAGCGATCGTCTGCACCGATAGCAATGTGCAATGTGCAAGTAGGGATTCGCAGTCAATAGCACCCTCCTTAAGTACAGTAAAGAGTCCATCTTTAAACCTTATAACTTACTCGGAGTTCTTCAACTCTGAAGAACTCTTCTACAGTTGAGATTTTTCGACCCCCTCTCTAACACCACCACCACCCCCAAAATCACAACATCCAGGCACCTCTGCAACTCCTCCTCCTCCTCCACCAGCCCCTTCCTCGTTCGCCCCCGCCAGCACACCCTTTCTCCCAATCCCCCCTCTACCATCCTTAGATTTGTCTGCTCTCCTAAAGACTGCAGCACCACCACCACCACTGTTGGCACACACCACCGCCCCCCGCCCCCCCCCCCCCCCCCCTCCCCCCCCCCAGCCGCCGTCTCCAGCACCGAGTTCCACCATCCGACGCATCACTCGGTCACCATACCTAGCTTCGAATTGTGGAACTTGCTTCTTCCTTCGCTTTGGCGTCACTCCGCACCACCCAGCGTGCATACTGCCGGCTGCACTTTTCTATCCCATCGAATACCTCCTCCATCCGAGCCTCGGGGATCATGGGAAAGCTGCCAAAAGATGACTGCACTACGGATTTCTCGCCCTTGGAGCATGACCATTTCATGTAGACTCACGAATCTTACTGAAGAGATTGCTGGTGAGCCAACCGGAAGGCACCAGCGGACTGACTGGTTGAAGCAAGCCATTCTCTAGATCGTCGAATGTGTTGGCTAGTACTCTTGGCTTGTCCCAAGTCGAAATATATATATATATATATATATATATATATATATATATATATATATATATATATATATATATATATATATATAGGATTACTGTAGGTGAGCCGCCAGCTCAGGAAAAGTTACGTGAGCTAGCTGCAAAACTACAATGATCCAATGAATTTTTTTCAATTTTTTTTAACAATTACTATCTACACCTAGTTAACTTTTTTCAGATTAAATTTCATAAATTTTGGAGTTCATTTACCCTTTCATCAAGTGCATACAAAATGTTGTATTCATTGAAAACCGTTAATTTTGTGTTAACTTGATAGGGTACCAAATCAAAACTAAAACCCAAGAAATTGAGTATGAGTGAACCTTGGGGGGACGAGATCATAATCCAAAAGAAATTTTTTACAAAGGATTATTAAAGATAGTGGAAATGAACTGCAGCTCAGGTAACTTGCGTGAGCTGTCAGCTCATTTCCATTTTTCTCATATATATATATATATATATATATATATATATATATATATATATATGAGGAAACGAGAAATACACCGGCGGTGAAGGAAGTTCCTTCACCGCTGCTTAGGTGGCCAAATAAAATTATTACACGTGATATGCCAAGCTCTCTCCTCGCCTCGATCAGCAGCATTAATCTGCAAAAGCATAGAGAAGACAAGGCAGCAGGTGATGGATAACCATGGGCATCAAGATCTCGGTGATTTTTATCAAAAAAAAAAAAATGATCTCGGTGATGCAAGCATTGCTTTTGCGGGCAAAGATTGATCTAGCTAATTCGAATGCGTAACAAATGCCATCTTCAACGGAATGTAGGACATTATATCCCGTCTTCATCAATTTCGGTTTCAATTTGGGAACACCAAAACTGAAGGCGTCTTCTCTTTCTCCGTGCGTGCGCAGAGAGAGTATATTGGTATCGACTAGTCCCTAGATCTTATAGTTATAATGCAGCAATCCCTCTTAAGATGATCCAGTTTCTGGTGAAATAGGCAATACTTAGGATTATTGGTGCGACCTCTTCAGAACGTCTGGTCTCAAATAACTTTAGTTTGTTGCCCTTCATTAGCATGTGGAAGACCGTGTCACCACTGAAAGAATATCGTCTCTAAACTCTTTACATGGTATCGCTTTTGTTCATGTAGAGCATTCTCAGTAGCATTAACAACCAAGATGTCTTTGCCATTGTCTGGAGTTGTTGTAGAGAGGAACCTTGTTGTAGCAGTAGGGCCGCTTGCCCTTATCAATGACGGACTTAGCTCTCAACGAGTTTTCAATTATCTTGGCCTACTCCTTCCACTTCCACTTTTTCCATGTATTGGCTTTGACAGGAACAGTGCCAGACTTGTTATCAGTCAATAGGTTGCGCTGACAAATCTAAAGCAACATAAAAACAGGCATATGCCATAAGAACATCTAAGAGAGATATTACGGAATCTCTCGATAAAATCTTTACAAACTCTCCTTGCTTTTTGCTTCGTAGCAATGAGAGTAGGCATCATTATTTCGATTTCGTACTCGTAGCAACAGTGAGGAATTGAGTCTCTAAATCACTCAATGTCTTGATAAAGCTTCTGAAACCATTCGAAGGAGATTCCCTTGTTAAGTCTTGATAAATAATTTTATGAGGATAGGATCATTACCAATTATGTTTTCGGTCAGAAATCATAAGTAGTGGATCTGTTGGTTGGGCGACCAGTTTGGAAGGATAAGGAATTGAATCCCATTCAAGGGGCAAAAAAAAAGTAATCCTATTTTTTTTTTTAAAGAGATGTGAGCTGCCATACAGGTAAGTTTCGTGAGTTAGTAACAAGAAAAATAATCAAATTATGTTTTTAATTTATTTAAATCATGATTTCTATCTCTTTAATTTATTTATGAAAAATTTTATGGGTTTTAAAGTTAATTTGTCTATTTAGTATATCATATAAGATGTTGTATTTACCGAAAACTATCACTCTTATGTCTACTTGATGGAAGACCATATCAAAACTAAAATTCTTTGGTGTGTGTGTATGTGTGAATCCTAGGGGATTGAGATCATAATCCAAAAAATAATTTTAAAAAATATTGGAGATAATAATAATGGTTTGCACCTTAAATAACTTAAATAACTTTACGTTAGCTATTAACTCATTTCTAGATGAAAAAGTAAACCCATTATTTTTTTTCATTTTTTTAATCATGATATCTGTCTTTTTAATATTTTCATAATCAAATTTCTTGGATTTTGAAATTAATTTATATTTTCATCAAATAGATATAAAATATTGTATTAACCAAAATTGTCACCCTTACATCTACTTGATGGATGACCAGATCAAAACTAAAACTTAAAAAAAATTGGGTGAATGAACCCTTGGTGATTGAGATTATAATCCAAAAAAATAATTTAAAAAATTATTGGAGATAGAAAAAATGGACAGCAATTTAGGTAACTTACATAAGGTATCAGTTCATTTACATTATATATATATATAATGTAAATGAACCGATAAGTTACTAGAGCTACAGTCGTAGCAGCAAAAAAAATGGGAATACCATACATAAATCGTCAACTCAAGTAAGCTATGTAAAATAGTGATAAAGATTTAGTAGTCTCATTATTTTTTAAAATTATTCTTTTGGATCATAATTTCTGACTACTTAGTATATTTAGGATCAAACTTAATACATTTATCCTTCTATCAAATTGATAAAAGATATTATATTCACTGAAAACCATTAATTTAGTATCAACTTGATAGAAACCTAAATCAAACACCCAAGAAATTGGCTATGAGAAAATTCTAGAGTCGACATCTGAATTCAAGAGAAGATTATAAAAAATAATTTATTAGAGATAGTGGAAATAAGTTGCAGTTTAGGTAACGTAGTGAGTTGTCAGCTCATTTTCATTAATAACACACACAAACACATGCACATATGGGATTACGATAAAGAGTAACTATCTCAGATAAATTACGTGAGTCAACAACAAAAAAATGTTAATCTCATAAATTTTTTCCAAAAAATTTTTAGATCATGATCTATGTAGCCTTAACTTCTTCTGGATTAAATTTTATATATTTTGGAGTTCATTCGGCATTCCATTAAGTAGGTTCAAGATGTTGCATTCACCGAAAACCGTTAATTTTGTGTGGAATTCATGGAAGGCTAAATCAAAACTAAAATCCAAGAAATTAGGTATGAGTGAACCTCAAGGGAATGAGATCATAATTGAAAAAAGTGATTTGAAAAAAAAATATTGGAGACAGTAGTAATGAAATCCTAGGGTTCGTTTAGACTCGGGCTCGGTCTGGGCTAAGCTTGGGTCTAACCGAGCAAGAAAAGGGAGAAAATTTAGGAGCTGGGTTAGAATTTTTGGGAGTTTCCAAAGGATCATACCATTTTTCCTAGTGAGCCCACTTTTTAAGGGTCACTAGGACCAAAAATATACTAGATAGTGAGCTCACTAAGAAAAGTGGTGTTCTCTTTCAGAAACTCCCGAATTTTTTGATATAAGAATTTCTTGGGGATTATAGTAGGATTTATTAGGGCTTTTGGTATTAGTTTAAGTTGAAGAAGAAATAAATTTGTGGAAGAAAAGAGTTCAAATGTTTCGTTAATCTGAGAGAGAAGAAACTTAGGGATTTGTTTTTGGAAAAATAGTGTCGCAAGATGGATTATATGGAAGAGAATATCTCCTAAAAAAAAAAAAATAGACTTCTCTTTTCCTTTCTCTCTCTCTCCCTCCATCAAATTTTTGCTTTATTCTCCTCTTAATGGGACATGCATCATCCTCCTAAACTCTCTTCTTGGATTAGTGGAGATATTTACTAATTTATTCTTAATATCCTATCAACTTACTCTAATTACATTCAACCCCTTTGTTCATTTATTTTTTTTAAATATTTTTTTTTATCTCATTTCAGTTATTCATTACGCTTTAGAATTTAACATAAATATTTGTCCATTAAACTTAGTATTAAAAATTTTGATTATTATCTCTAGTTGTTTTTTATACGCATTAAGTAAATATTTAAATTTTTAAAAAAATTAGAATTTATTGATCGGGGTATTACACAGGTGCCCAAGGGGTGCCTAGGGTATGGCCAATAGTGAATGGGTTATGCGGAGGCCCAACCGTGCACAGACTTGGCCATTGCCGGACACGGCCCACTTGCCAGTCCCAATAATTGTCAGTTGTTCATTTAGGAGCGGCAGATGACCAAAACTATAGTTTAGACGACCTACTGAGACAATATTTATCACAGTATTAAGGGCTTCAAACTGACAATCATGTGGCATTCCTCTTTATAGCATGTCGGATAGTTATAAAGGAAAAAGAATTTCTCCTTAGGATATTTAATTACGGATTATTTGTTGGATTTGTACCTCACATTCGTTAAGTATCCAGATATGATCGGAGATCATAAAGAGTTTCAGTTCAGTTGGACTTAGATCGGCTGATGGTATCCTAATTGAATTCGAACACCAATTAGTTAATTATAGTATTATTTTAATAGGATTAAAATATGAACACTATATATATATATATATATATATATATATATATATATATATATATATATATATATATATATATATATATATATATATATGAGTAAACGGGAAATACACCGGCGGTGAAGGGAGTTCCTTCACCGCCGCTTAGGTGGCCCAATAAAATTATTACATGTGGCACCACTCAAAAGGTAATTAAGCAAATTCATTTATTTGTTATCTTGAATGACGCTACGTATAATAATTTTATTGGGCCACCTAAGCGGTGGTGAAGGAACTCCCTTCACCGCCGGTGTATTTCCCGTTTCCTATATATATATATATATATATATATGAGACAAGAGAGGTGAACGAGCAATGTATGAGAGAGATGACTTTCATCATTATAAGAGATGAGAGAGGTAGAGAGATGATTTGATATCTTCTTATAATATTTTCCTCATAATAAATTTATCTTATTATTCCTCTGGACGTAGGTCAAACTTGATTGGCCAAACCATATTAATTCTTGTGTTATTCTCGTGATTGTATTGTTTTTTTTTTTGTCTTTATGATCTCGATGGGGGATTCGATCCCCAGCAAGTGGTATCAGAGCTATGGTTATTAGTTCGGAGTCAAGTTTACGAGATGAAAGATGGAACGATGTCAAGTCGACAAAGGTGATAGGTGGAGGCATTAAGGGCAATTACATCAAGTGTAGAAGAAACAAAAAAGTTGCCCGCCTCCACGAAGAGGGTCGGCAGGTGCCAGCCAAAGGGCGCACAACTAGAGGGTCGGCAGGTGCTGGCCAAAGGGCGCACAACTAGAGGATGCCTGGCCGGAGGATGCCCGGCCGGAGGACGCCCAACCAGCGACGTGCAGCGGCAGGAATACGCACTAGGCACGACTCACTGGCCGGAGCCAAGGCCAGCTCATGGGGCTCGCTAGTGGTGTGCCCGTGTGGGAGCACCAGGGCCGATGCACAGATGGCATGCTGGCAGTGCATGGGCAGCCCGATCGCTGGTGAAAGGGATGGCATGGGTGGCAACGGTCGTGATTTTGGAGTATTCTTTTTTTTTTTTGGATTGGAATCTAGTATGGGAATAAACACCATATCTGTGTCTTGGATGAGGTGTCACATGGACGACTTGATTTGTTGTTGACTCCAGATAGCAAACACCAAATGGAGTGGTTGAGATGGATTCTGATGCGTAAATCAACGGTTGTGGTTGATCGGATCATGGATCGATAAATCGGTGTCCGAATGAGGGAATCTAGGAATCGAATCCTATATTTTTCCAGTTTTTCGGACGTAGTGGTGGATGTGGATTGGGTAAAATTTACTATTTAAAGAAGATTTTGTGCAGACCAGCGGTGATCGACGGTGATCGAAAGGTCGATGTTGATCAAGATGATCGATAGTTGGTTGATTACATGATGATAAGATACAACATGGTACTTCATGATGATAAGATACAACATGGTACTTCATGGTGATGGAGACGATTACTTCATGGCATGATGAAGCGCATGGAAATGTATAATCATCTATGTATATGGAGCTAATCATGGTGTTTTGGATCAAGGTAGAGTACAGTATAACGATCACTTTTGTGTGGTGCACAACATGAGAAGTGATTATGAGTACTTGGGTGATCCAGGTATTTTGACCGAGATAAAGAACATTGTAGCGATTATGAACGCTTGGTGAAGAGCATGGTGTAGTAATCATTCACGGGAGTACCGCTTAATATCATGAGTGCTCAGAAGAGAGTATAGTTTAGTAATCATGAATACTCAAGTATGGAGACGGTGATGAATTATATAAGTTGTTTCCAGTCGGTGGAGCATGGTGATCATGCGGTTGATGTCGGCAAAGTGAATAGCGAGAATAACGAAGTTTCTCCAAGATGCATGACTCAGTGAATATGAGCCAAGACAGAGATTATTGGATTTGTGTCTTGCATCCATTGAGTATCCAGATATGATCAAAGATGATAAAGTGCTTCAGTTCAGTTAGACTTGAATCAACTGATGGTATTCTAATTAGATTGGAATACCAATTAGATGATTATGGTGATATTCTAATAGGATTAGAATATGAACACTATATATCACTTGTATGTTAGACGAGAGAGGTGAACGAGCAATGAATGGGAAAGATGACTCTTATTATTGTGAGATATGAGCGAGATACAGAGATGATTAGATTTCTTTTTATAATAATTTTCTTATAATGAATCTCTCTTATTGTTCCCGTAGACGTATGTCGAATTTGGTCAGTCGAGCCACGTTAATTTTTATGTTTCTCTCGTGATTGTATTATTTTTTTCGTCTTTATAATCTCGATAGGGGATTCGATCCCCAACATTATCATAACCGAGCCAATGGGATCAAATGAATGGAGAACTAGTTTACTTCAAAGCTGTTGAACTTACCATTTCTGTATATGCATGTATATCTCAAAGTGACTCTAGTTATCGTAACAAGATGAAGCTAGAGAAGCTCATATAGTTTAGCTATAGCTATGATTGACCGCATTGAGTTTTGGACTTTTTGATGCTCAGCCAAATATTTTGATAAAAAGATGCCACATTCAGAAGTCTCCATCCCAAAGAAATGTGGTGTTGTATGGTACATCGATGAGCATGAGGCCTTGGCATGCCCTCAATCGATATTCACTTAAGATGGTAAGTGAGATGACAACAAGTATTACAGTAGAAATCGAGTATGTATGCATTTAGCAATATATAAAATTTACTTTTTTTTCTTTAAATAAGTTTTTATTTTATTTAGTTTTTTGATGAGTTTCCCCTTAATATTTTGACAAGTTTTTTTTTATTTTATTTTTTCAATTTCTTTTTCATTTGTATAAAATTTCCCCCTTAATATGGTAAGCATCTTACCCTCAAAAACTATAACAGTAGCATACCACACCGCAATACAAACTTGGGCCGGGCTAATTTATGACCAAGCCCAATTAGGCATGCAACTCGGAGGGAGTCGGAAGTTGTGGAGATAGTGGGGTTATTTAGCGGGCTAATCCAAACATTTTCACAAAAAAAAAAAAAAAAAAAAAAAAAAAAAAACGAAGAAAGAAACGTTGTAAATTGCACTGGGGTTTTAAATTAGAAAATTATC
Organism: Dracaena cambodiana; assembly: GCA_036321105.1. Classification (NCBI taxonomy): domain Eukaryota; kingdom Viridiplantae; phylum Streptophyta; class Magnoliopsida; order Asparagales; family Asparagaceae; genus Dracaena; species Dracaena cambodiana. Next base: position 17,368,660 of record JAYEPQ010000004.1, on the reverse strand, counting down.
GCATCCCCTCTCCCCTAAATTCAAGGAAGTGGATTTAGTGGGGGTAAATCAAATTTATAGTCCTTTTAATTACCACAGACCTCAAACTATAATAAATTCATTCATCAATCCAATTCAAAAGCAATGCAAGGAGTAGTAGTAGGAGGAGTAGGGCGTGTAACAGGAAGTGGCAGTAGCAGCACTAGTCGTCGTCATCATCAACATCAACAACAACAACATAGCAACAATGTTGTTGTTAATAGAGATGGCGTGGTTATGAGAAAAGGGCCATGGATGGCCGAAGAGGACGAGATACTTCTTGATTATGTGAAGAAGCACGGGCCGAGGGACTGGAGCTCCATTCGAACCAAGGGCCTCCTCCCCAGGACTGGCAAGTCCTGCCGCCTTCGCTGGGTCAACAAACTCAAGCCTGACTTGAAGACGTACGCACATTCTTAATCTTCATCTCTCTGTTCGTTTATGCTTTCGTTTGGTTTTGATATCGATATGTATAAATATTGTATTGGGTGGGTACTAGAGTTTAGGCTAGTTTTGCCTCATTTTATTCAGTTTTGAAAAGCATTTGTAGTTCGAGCAATCACTTTTCTGTGTCTTTAAGCAAATGTATCTTAGACTGATACTATGCTATTTAGATTGTTAAATTTCTATTTTTTTTTTTTTTTTTTTTAATATCAAGTTTAGTCAATTTCTCTTTCCTCTACATTGCAAATATGTTGCAATCATGGACTGGAACTTGATAATAATTCCAACATCTGTGGCTTGCGTGTGTGTTAAGTGGATGCAAGTTCTCGCCAGAGGAAGAGAGAACAGTGATCGAACTGCAAGCGAGATTTGGAAACAAGTGGGCAAGGATCGCGACATACTTGCCTGGGAGGACTGACAATGATGTGAAAAATTTCTGGAGCACTCGGCAGAAGAGACTAGCCAGGATCCTACAAACACCTCTGCCTTCAAAATCGAACAGGAACCAAGGCAGAGTGCCCGTCACCAACGAAGCACCAACATTTGAGGTAAGGCTACATTGATGGTATCAATGGGGTACTAGTGATCTCAATTTTAAGTCAGGCATTGAACCTCAACTGTTACTTGTAGGTTGCTTCCTACGACCTGATTCCATTTGAGGAAGAATCTCCTTGCAGTGGACAGAGCATCCACACATCCTACTTGAACGGTGACGATGCAGGAAATATGATCCTGATGCCGGACCTGCAGGACTTAGGTCCACTTTTTGAACCGCCTTTGGCATGGGAGCCGCTGCAGATGGAGCATCTTTCAAACCCGGCATTGGATTTTCCACACATGTTCGAAAGCCCAGAACTCATCCCAGGACTCGGGAACACGAGTTTGGAGGACAAGTTTGCTTGGCAGGAGAAGTCTGGCCTTGTTCAGGTCCCAGAGGGCCGACCCTCCTTCGATATGGAAGTTGGCAAGAATGTGGTCAAGACAGAAGCGCATACGAGAACGCCAGATAGTTTCTTCGACGACTTCCCGAGTGACATGTTCGACTGCATGGAAAACCCACATCCACCAACTTCATCTACTGCATCCTTACGCTAAGGGTGGCTACGGAAAGGGACAGTGTCTGTACCTTGTGTGCGTGTGCGAGTGTTGTGCTTTTTTTTAGAAAAATTTGATATTTGTATTCTTTTAGAGTTAAACTGATTTGTTTGTATTGCCTGAATGTTGGTTTTTCATGCAGGCATGAAACATTCATAATGCTGATGATATATTAAGTTGGTGATATTGCTGTTCTTCTGGGGAGTCTATATTTAGCCTCGTCGATAGAACAATTCTTCATTTTTATTTTTATTTTTTCGTGTTATTTCCCCACAAGTACTTAAAAATTTATCCTTTCACTGTATATTCCAAATTAAGATAAAAGACCATGCTGTACTTAAAAATTTATCCTTTCGCTGCATATCCCAAATTAGAATAAAAGACCAATTAGGATAAAAGAGGAAGGTTGTGATAAGCCTATACCATCTAGCGTAAAACATTATCACATATATGATAATTCGTTAGGGCATTTATTGGATTGGAACAAATAGAGAAAATTCGTTAGGGCATTTATTGGATTGGAACAAATAGAGAAATTGGTTCATTGGAACAAATAGAGAAAGATTATCAATTTATTGGATTGGAACAAATAGAGAAATTGGTTCTTTGGAACAAATAGAGAAAGATTATCAATATGGCATTTGGTTCATTGGAACAAATAGAGAAAGATTATCAATATGGCATAATTCTCTTTTGATTCATATAGCCTTTTGATTCATATAGCCTACCTCAAGTACTTGCAATAAAAGAGCTAGTTATTGTTATCATTTTCTTTTTGTTTGGCTAATCTCAACAAGCCCACAAAAAAAAAAAAAAAAAAAAACCAACCACATGAATATTTGGACAAGTGAGCAATCGCCAGAGAAAAGAAAAAAAAATGCCAGGTGCCATCAGAAGTTGCCTGCGCACTTCCGTTACATTCCAACTCCAAATAATTCTCAAATTTTTTTGGAAGGGACAAGGGGAAAACTTTTCTCTGATCAAATACTAGACATGCAATAAGGTCCACTTATTAAGATTCTTACAATCAAACCTCCTGTTCAACAAGCAAGAAAAAGGCACCCCCAACTATACAATATCTACAAACGAAAGTTTTTGAAAATTTTTATATACCTATTGAAAATAGAAATAAAAAACAAGAAACCTATGGTATCTAAACTAGCCCACTGAAAATTTCACCTACATTCACATATGAGCTCCAGATCTGCCATCAATAAGCCCTCTCCACAGGAAATCTTTCGCGTAATCAAAAAGCATCTCCTGATCAGAGAAACAACATTCCTAACAGAACATGGAGCAGGAAAATGTAAGATCAAAATTCATCCCCATACGGTTTCATTTGCATCTGTGAAAATAGCATTGTGGTGTTCAATGAGGCACCGGATGACTTCAATGGCACCATAATCAGGAGGTGAAGCATCATCCAGAGGAATTTGTGATGAAGCATCGAAACTGTCATCTTCATCTACAATGTAAAAACAATTTAATTAGGAAAGTTATAGAAAATCGTGCAAATATATCACAATTTTTTTTATGAAAGTTCTGCTATTTGGTTTATATCCCTTTTCTTTCTAAGAATATTTCTGGAAACCATAACTAATCCAATCTTTTTGTACACTTTTTTAATAATTGTCAAACATCTCATGCTCAGTTACTGGATTCCCTGCATCTTCCCATTTGTTACTGGGAGATTGAAAGTGCACTGGTTGCAAGAAAACAAGTACTATGTTGTTATTGCTTATTTAAGTAGGTTTCTAGCTTCCACTATTTTCATCTAAATACCATGCCAGCCAACACAGAACGCATATGTGACATCACCTTCCATTAAAAAAATGGGCAAAATTACCCATTGAAGATGGAATGAAGCAAAAATGCTACATCATCCAAAATTACCCATTGACAAATGTGTATTGATCATTGAATACCACTTTGAGTGCATGAATCAATTTCAAGGAAGAAAATTGTTGATTTCCTACAAATTGAAAGCAATTTTGAAGATCGCCCTTGTTTTCTCTCTTGAAGAGCATGCACTCAAATGAGTACCAAAAAAAGTTGTTTGAGGTCACCCACATTAACTCTTTCCATCCAAATTCCCAACTTTCCGCTGTTAAGAACTATTTGTAGACGTCATTTTATCAAAATACATCTCCCTTTAAACCCATGAATCAACTTCACCGTCTTTCTAACTCATAATCATCCATCCTCTTTCTAGACCATGAATAAGTTAAACCTCTTTCTTTCTCAAACCCATGAATTATGTTCCTCCTCTATCAACTTATGGATCAATTCTACCCACCTCTTCCTTTAATCCATGAATCAACTCATCTCCCCTTTCTTTAACACATGAATCAACTTCTATTCGCTCTCTCTAACCATAATTAAACCCTCCTCTAACCCATGAAACAACTCTTCTCTCCCTAACTCATCCGTTCTTTTTAATCCATTCATCAACATTTCTATTTTTAGTGCCTACTTCATCTTCTTTCTCCAATTTATTTTGTCACTTTTGAAGGTATGAAGAGGAAAGAAATGTTAATGATGAAGTGAATGGTTAAAAAACTTTTAATTTAGATATAGAAGAAAAGATGAATTAATGATGAGAGCATGGTTCATATCAGTATCACTGTTCAAATGGGATTAATTTTAGAAGTGAACAGAATATTCTGTTTTTAAAATGGTTTTCCATCAAATCGGAGGGGAAATTTCGAATAAATTGAATTTGGGGGTCTAATATCAAAATACATCTAATTTGGGGGTCTTATATATAAAAAAACCCTTATATGTATTATTATCACTATTTCTGTTTCATAATTGAAAAAAGAATGACGTCCTCACCATTTGAATTTTTTTTATTAATCTCAATATTTAGTTGTAATTCTTATATATTTTTTGTTAGTATTGGATCTTGAAAGTGTTTTGCCTACGAACCCCTTAAGCAAACTCTGCATGAGTGGGGCAAATGCTTTAAAATAAGTATGACAATTTTGCCCATCCTTCTATCTGAACACCAGAAAAAGATATTCATTTATAAGAATTCAGGAAAAAAAAATCCAACTAGCATACAAGGGAGAAAAAAAATTAGGTGAACATTCTTTCTAATGCATACACCAGCTAATAATCAGATATGTATTGCATTTATGGGGTTTATGGTGTAACTTAACTTCGTCAATTAGAATTTTTGATAAGATGTTTCAAGAAATAATGTATCAACAGAAAGAAGTATGATAGCTAATAGCTTACCCATTAGGTAGTCACTAGCATTGTAATCTGATGCCAAATCAGCAGTCTTGAGAGGACCTTTTGATGTATAATAAATGTGGCTATAGTAATCTGCTCTTGAATCACCTTTCTGTCTCATTATAATCGGTGCCATTTCCACAGCCAGACTGGAAGCATCCATCTGCACGTCAAAGATTTGCAAATTAGAACTATAATCCTACAAAGATAGTTTACTTTGCTTATTTGATGGTAACAGTGAGGATAGCATGGCCACCAGGAAGATTAAAATTGTATCACAGTTTTATAAACTTCACATCTTATAATACCAAAGTCATGTATGGGCAAGGCTGACTGTTTGACTTCTGGCTCTATGTTTGCCTTAAAGTTGAATGCACTTCCTACAAAAAATTTATCATCTTTTTACCCTTCTGATGCTTCCTAATTGTAGAAGTTTTGATGGGTAGCTGGCCTTTTTGGATGATGACAAGCCACTCTCTTGTCCATTGTTTCGTTGGCCAGGAAGTTGGCACTAATTATGAGTTGGTTTGCAGTTAACAGCCAGTCATAAAACTTTGTCAACTCATTAGTGCAGTTTTTCTCCATGACTGACTCAATCTTAATGGGAGAAGGCTTTAAACCATAGTCATAACATAACCATCAAGGCTCACCTTACCTATACGCTATGGTTCGTAGACAGGGATATAGGGTGACGAACACTATAGTCATCCAAAATCCAGACACAAGGACACAGCTAAATATGTATGCTTTATCTGACTCATACTAACAAGTGTATTGCTTGCCAGTCATATAAAAAACAGCCTAGTTTTAATATATGTGACCTATAAAATAATTAGCTTTTGTTAAGAGTCATTCTGTGAACCATTTTACATAGAAATTTGAAGGTAATATCCAATTGCATATTCTTAAGTTTCTGATGTCTTTTTCCCAGTATCCTGGGCAGGTTTCAGGAAACAATTTAAAAAGAAGACGACGAGATATTATTAGGAGAGTTATGAGACACTGCAATAATAGGGACCACAATACTGAAATAGGATCATAGAACAGATTAGCAGAAATAGGGGTGTTCAACAGATACTTTGAGTTTGTATGTAAAAAATGATTATGATAACATGTTGCAAAGGAAACTCAACACATGAAATGCAGCCATGTCCAGAATGCATCACAATGTATAAGAGATAAATGCGTATAGTGGAAAATCGATGTATTTTTGGAAAACTTCAACACGAGACAAGCAATAAACAAGGGGCATTTTACTGGTGGAACCATATTATACCGAAGCTAGTTATTTATCTAGTGATAATCTATAAACAAGAAGCAAAACAGCAGAGTTTATAATAAATGCTAATGATCCCTTCTTTCACTTTGACAGATAGTAAGGAATTAAGCTTCTGGACCCTTAAAGTTAGAACGACACTAATTCACTTCAGACATCAAAAGGAAAATATATCAAAAAAATGAATAATCACATAAAAAGCCTTCAAAAAAGCATAAGTTTTAAGATCTTCTTTGTGGTTACAGGACCCCTTTTGGAGTTTTGGTTTCAGCAAACCTGTTAAAACAATTCAGTTTTCAATGTCATTAAATGCTAAATACGAATAGAAAAAGAAGCTGAAAAAAAAAAACTCTAAAATTAAGCCATGTACTCTCTCCTTCTTAAACCCTCAGATTATGCGGAGTATAGACTGATCAATCCATTAACTAGAATGTAGGCTTGTAAGTAATGCCTCAACCCAATAGTAGACTTGGTCCGGTAACACAAGATTCCAACATGCTCATGTGCGTGGGCAATCCTAAGCCTTGCTTGAGCCTGTCAATGCCTACTTTGCCCACTTGTCTGCACCTGAACTACTGTCAAATGCCAAACACAACAACTAAACAAAGCACCAGATTCAACGTGCTTATTCTATTTAGTCAAAATTATTCAAGGTAAAATCACAAAAACTTGAAAAGTGATTAGATTCGTATGCCAACATAGCAGAGAACAGAGCAATAACCAACAAGGCAAGGGTAGTATCAATAACAGTCAGCCATGTGAATCTCCCTTCCTCTGTCAATTTAAAACAACATAAAACTCGAATGTGCAATCAGACTCGTACAGGAGGTTGAGATGACAGACAGTGATCAGATTTGTAAAGGAGGTTGAGATGACAGACAGTGATCAGATTAGCACAGGAGGTTGCGACGACAGACAAGGCAAGGGTAGTATCAATAACAGTCAGCCATGTGAATCTCCCTTCCTCCGTCAATTTAAAACAACATAAAACTCGAATGTGCAATCAGACTCGTACAGGAGGTTGAGATGACAGACAGTGATCAGATTTGTAGAGGAGGTTGAGATGACAGACAGTGATCAGATTAGCACAGGAGGTTGCGACGACCGACATAGAACAATAGACAATAACAATGCAAGGCTAGTAGCAGGACCAGCCAGTGATGTCACACCCCCTCCCACCTCTATTCCTTAATTCAAAACATCAAAAATTTAAGAGAAATAACTGTATAAAGAAAGGTGAGATGACAAGAGTATGAAGCAATCAATGCAAGTCTAGTAATAGGGACAGCTATCAGACCCTCTCCTTGGATCACATATTTGATCATAATTAGTTGCTAGTCAGCAAAACCCTCCTATAAAACCACCATGATTACCTGCGCTTCCATCTACCAACATAGAAACTTCAAATTTGTTTGAATTAAAATTATAACAATGACTACTGTTACTTTACCTCTCTTGAGCATGTTCCAAGGGGTTAGTAAATGCCTTGAAAATGGCTATATATGCCTTCGACACATTAACCATATCTTAGAAGTAAGAAATTTATAATTGAATGCCAACGATCATGCAGAACAAATGTGACAGCTAAATTACATCTTGTTCCTTACAAAGAACCTTTCTTGTTTGCACGAGCTTAAACTGCATGACCAGTAATATAGGTTTCTCAAACTAAACAAACTTGGTTTTCTGCCTTTCAAGCTTTAATTCAAGCCCGTCTCTTTCCAATACTTTCTTTGCTAGGAATGTGGAGTTTCCATGGAGCCTTCTCCATGCCAGCTGCACTTCTATTGTAAAGGCTTACATAATGACAGTTCCTTGCATAAAATGTATGAACTTCTTAAAAATCATGACAGTTCTTTGTAAAGATTTGATTTTTTTTTTTTTTTTTAAATCTTCTGCACAGTTTCAATGTTGTACCTTTAGCTCACATCCTTGACTACTTCACAGATTGGTTACAAACAATAAAAGAAGATCTATTTCATGATTTAGGGGACAATGAAGCAAGAATGTCAGAATCCAGTACCCCCAACTTTCTCTTTCTTCTACATTATGGCAATACAGTTTCTTTGACCTATCAATCATATGTTTGTGATGTGCATCAGTAATCTAGTGACTCAACCATTTAAAAATTAGAATTCAGCACTTGGATAAAGCAATTGAAAAGCACTACAAGTTCATGAGTTGTCAGGTAAAGATTCCAATGGTACAGAAACCACCATGATTAATCAATTTGCTAGCAAGTTTAACCCAAAGGACTAGGCAGTGAGGCAGTAATTTGCCATGCACTCAACATTTTAGCAAATTAGTATTAACTTTGGTGGTAATTTTATTTTCAGGAGTGAATGCTTAATTTATGTTCTCTTTCATTCATGCACACATCTTTTAGCTGTGTCCATGCAGTGGACGCTATAGCAAAAACCACATTGCAATAAGCTAGCAAAGACTTTTAACAACCTAGAAACAAGATGATATCATAAGCCAGTAACACACAATAAATTAGGAGAAGAAAGACCTCTTTACCTTGTTTACAGATGATTTCTGGCTCACACGAAGCAGTAAAGCAGTAATGAATTCTACCGTCGTGTAACTTGCATTTGGAAGTTTCTTCAAAATATTTCTCATGTCCTGAATACTACTTCTAGCAGTTCTAATTTCATGGTAAAGAGCAAAGGTCGTCAGTGGCTCAGGAAGGCTAGCAAGGTAGCATTTTATTAACGCTGCCACATCAACTGCACTAATACCATCAGGCAATGGAGCATTCCAGTCTGTAACAATTAAATATATGATCAGAATCCCAGTTTAATATAATCAATTTAGATAAACCACCACGAATAATACCTTGGTTGTAAACTGAAATTAACTGCCGGATAACTTTTCTATCTCCTTCACCTTTAAACAAGTACTCTGCATTTAAGCCTGCCAAACAAATTTCAGCATCAGAATCTTATGTTCGACTCACATTTGCATATAAGCGTAACTTCAATATCAATACGAAGAACCATTTTCATTACTTAATATCTAGTTTCACCTGATATTATAAGATGATCTGCACATCGTACCAATACTTGGGGAATTGGCCTAGTAGAGTGTTGTCTTTGAACAGTAACCTCAAGCGGCACACCAAATACTGTGAAAGATATCAATGTAATTCAGAAGATATATTTCTTCGAGACTTCAAGAAAAGTTAAAATCAATTATTCTATTGTAATTATTGTGAAAGATATCAATATACTTCTGAAAACTATATTTTCTTCCAGACTGCAACTGAAAACAACAATAAATTAATTATTAGCAATTCTACCATATTCACATCAAATTGCACGTAAATTAAAATATGAGAATCAAATATTTTAGAGAAGGGATCCGATTATAAATAAGAAAGTTCCAGACAACAGAACAAATGAGATTTTGAATTTTACCAACCAAGACAGCAATTGTCTTTCCTGGTACTGCTTAAAACAATTGCTGTACTTCAATATGATTGCTTATGGAGGATTCCATCTAAATATTGCTCCAGTGCTGCATTATATCTGAAGTTTCCAACTAGCCCCCTAAAATGATGGACCTTTTTCCTCTTATAATAGAGCCTTTCCCAAACTAGAAAGTCTGTACAGTTAACTAGTTGAGAATTAAAGGATATGTATGAGAAAAATATAATACTAGAGCTTCCAAGTGATAACCGTCCATCTCAAATCTATCCTCAAAAAGTTCATATGCACGTGATTGTTTGAATAAACTTTTTGGTGGACGAGACAGAATAAGACTTCAAGACTAAAAAGGATATGAAAATTGAGTATGAAAAAATTATCGTATTATCTTGTCGAAAAAGATGATCTAGTAATAATCAGCATTGTCTTGAGCCTTCCCACAAAAGCAGATAGTTGGCCCTAGGGGTGGTAATGAATAGCATTTTCCCTTACCTCCTACTATAGGTTTTAGGATAAGGATAATTATTATTCATTTATCCAATGGGTAGGATAAGGATAAAGCGAGGTTTAAAATATCAGAATCAGCTTGAATATACTGGAAATATATGCAATATCAAACCGATATTATGATATTATACACAATATCATGTATCATGTACCTTCAATCATGATACTTTTTGTATATATCTCGGCCGACATTTAAAACCTTGGGGAAATATTTCTATAAACTGATGAGTGTAAATTGTTTCTTCCTACCCAAGTTCTATAAATTTATAGATGTATCTTAATAATGTGGAAATTTAGGTACTACTTCAACTATAAACAAAAAGAAACTCCGTGAACTACATAGTGCAATTATTTAACTGTGTAACCTTTTTTTTTTTTTTTTGCATGTATTTATATGTTTAATTGCTAGATAATTTAATTGCATGTACAGTATTTCCCAATAACAGGTAAAAGAAGAATAGACTATTTTTGAGTAATTGTGTATAGATTATTTAATCTCGTTACATCTTGAATATGCTTGGTTGTGCATTTATATCTTTCATTAGTAACTCATGCATTTCACATTTCTATATTTTGGTTGCTTTTTCTTTTACATTTAATTTTTATACAATTTGTTTACTTTACCCATTTACCCTGGGGTAAATGAATTTCTCGAATTTCTCACCCTTTATCTGTTAATCATTATGGTAGGAAATCTGATTTTTTTTTTTTTTTAGTTTCTCTTAAGGTAAAGGCCTATGTAAGAGAAAGACACCCTACCCTTCGACTATGCAACTAATAATGAGAAGGCCCAATAGAAATTTTGACAAAATATTAAATGCCCATCTCTACTATCTTAATATAAGCCGTAGAGGAAAGGAATTTCACTCTAATTAGACTCGACACTTTTGCCTCACTCGCCAATGTCCATAAACATATATCCAAAAAGTTTACTATAATTACCTCTACCATTTTACACTAATTCTTGAGGATGTGCTTGCAATCCAAATTGGCCTTTTCACATTTGTCTCTCACAATTGTCCACTAAACTCCATCTTAAAATTGTACCATATTTACAATTTTACCAAATATAATTTAAACACCCAAGTCCTTAGAATTAAAAAAAAAAAAAAAAACTAGAAAAGTTTAGTAAATACATATCAAATGCGTCACAGAAGACAGCTTGCATGACTCCTAACACCTATTCATGTGCATTGAGTCCAAGCAACTAGTATAGATTTGAGGACAACACGTAATGCTGGTGCCAAATTCTTGTGAAGAAACTATTGACAGAAAAGAGTTGACCATGGAACCTAGTAGGCTAGATTGCTTTCAAGAACCAACATAACTGTATTCCAGTTTAAGATGAGCAACCAAGAAGCACAAGATAAGATTCTCTTTGACAAAGAGAACATAGAAGAAAGATAGAATTTCTAATTGAGAGAACTAACTTGTTGAGCTATTTAGAACTTAAGCAGATTATAAGCAATACTGTCCAAGGAGAGAAGAGCCATGAATTAGCATGTATACAATGTTCCAACAAAGTTCCATCACTTTTATGGTGAGAACATCATATCGGTTACAATGTTTTAAGATAGATTATGCAAAAGGATCTTCAAGTTAAGGGCGGACCCAAGCATTTGAACCAGGCAAACAGAATTACATATGAAATAAATAAATTATAAAAATGTAAAATACTGAAAGATATCACCAGGGATTTTTATAGTTCAGATACAAGGATTAGGATTACGGTAAAATAAACCTACACAATGCTGAAAATAAACAATAACTATAACAGTTTCTATCGAGTTTTCATATTTTAGTAGTATTTCACAGTAGTTTTATTAGGAACTTAGACAAAAATTTCTGTCTTGATATATGATACCAAAAAAATTATTGAGTCATTCATCTCTCATTCTACTATGTAATCTTTGTTTCGTAATCTTCATAACTGAAAATGCTCTCTCTATAGGTGCAGCTTAATTGGTAGGGTTAATACCAATGTGATAAGTCTGTAAACTAATAAATATACTAAATAATTTCTCCTTCTGACAAGTTTCACAACAAGCTTAGTAATTTCTTAAATCTCTAAGTGCTCATAAGAACATCGCATATTAAGAATATAAGTTTCGTTTTGAATTTCAACTGCCAGAAGATCTATATGAGAGAAATCAACTAGATATAACTGTGCAAGGCAAAGTAATTTTTCTTTGTTGAAGGCAAAAAATAAATAATAATATATCTTATCAAAGTTAAAAAACTCAACTATAAGTTTGTCATTTGTCCAATTCTCCTTCTCGATTGTCCACAAGACTTAAATTTATCATTCATATTTGGGACATCAACTTCAAGTTTATTGCAAGAAGAAAAATCTTCATTAGACAAAGTTTCATCCTGCCTCTCTCATCATTTGTTAGTCTTGTTTGGATAATCCTACTAACATCATGGCATTTTTTATATCCTAATCTTTTCTTTACAAAACTAGTCACAATTCGTTTGTAACTCTCAAGATATAAATTATCATATGCATGTTAAATATGAAGTCAAAAATTTGCATAATATTTAACAAAATGCTAGGTTCAACTGTTTGTGGATCATTTGCACCATCTACCATAACAAACTTGAGTACTTCAAGAATACAAGAACACATGTATTTGAGACTAAGCAATATAGAATAATGTGAACACCAACGAGGGTCACCAAAATGCTGTAAGGTAGTTTCTTGATTTAAGGCTTGGCCATTGAATACACCCCACTCTTAAGTGCTTCAAGAACGTTCTCATGTTGTGCAGTTTTTAGAGCATCACTTCCTTCGAAAGATGCTCCAACAATATTAAGAATTCTTACACAAATTTATAAAGTTCTTTTACCTGAAAGTGCTTCCTTACAATAGCCACCAAAACTAACTGAAGTTAATACACAAAATAGTGCACATAAAAGGCAATAAAGATTATCTCTTAGGATAATTGTCTTCAAAACAATTTAACTCACTCTGCATATTACTTGCTCCATCACAGCCTAACCATGTATTCTTGATATGCTTTGATTATGCGAAGTAGATCCTCTAGAGCAATCTTTCGCGAAGCAGCCGTAGTACGTGTGCATAATAGTGAAACACTCAATAACATGGCCATTCATGAACACATCTCAAAGCAACAACCATTTGCTTTTTTATTGCTACATCACGAGATTCATTAACTAATAATTATCAATATCCTTCACAATAACATTTAATATCTCAACTGCAGCATCACGACAAACATCTTTTTGAACTTTTGGTGAAGTCAGTTGTAAGTTGTCATTAGCAGTAGAAAATGATACCTTTTTAACCATATTCATTATGTTCAGCAAGAAAGTGAAAGACACTTAATAATTTCCTTGGTTTTGTGAGTTGTTAGACTCATCATGATTGCGAAATGGTAAACCTTGTTGTAAGAGAAATCAAACACAATCAATAACTCTAGTTAATAAGACTTCATATTCTAGGTCTTTGGTTGTGAACATGAAAGAAACAGTCTGCTTCATCAAATTCTCACATTGTTGTCTTGCCATGTGGTGAGCATTATTATGCTTTCCCTCATGTTTAATGAGTATACTTTTCTGCTTCCAATTCCTAAACTCTTTATTCATAAATGAAGCACCATCACCTTGAGAAGACAAACTTTGTGATTTTGACTTAAAGGGATAACAAAATAAGTAAAATACTGCATCATTCTTCAACCAGCTAGGATGATCATTAAACCAATCGGGATTGAACTTCCAAGCTCTTTTCCAAATAATGTAGCTCGGAATGTATGATTACAGGGTTGATGAGGACCCTTTTGTATGCCCATCGATATTCATTTCTATCATCGGCATTATAACTACAAATTGGCGATCTAAATCCTGACTTTGCGCAAGCAAGTCTGCAGGATCAATGTGTACATGAATATTTTTAAATTCAAATTAGGATCAATTACCTCAACAGATCGAGAATCTTCCACTGTCCTTTTATAATATCTATCTATTAAAATAGATAGATCCGGTGATCTATATGTAATAGAGGATAACATGTTAGCAATTCCATTCATATTCTAGATATATTCCAATTCCATTGTAAATATGTATTTTTGACAATTTATTTTCAATAGGATGCAATATTAATGGTATTATTTGACCCTGACACCACTAAATCTATTGACATTCTATAAGTATTGCAAGTCCAAGTTGGTTTACACCTTGCAAACTGTCATTATGCATGAATCTAGCATAGTATTGTGGTTTCAAGCTGCTTTTCTAATCATTGATTTTTGTGCTTTAAGTCTAATATATTACCAGTAATTTTTTTGTTATATATAGACATGAAACAAGAGTATGACTCGAATGTTAATATCACTTCCATTATGTTATATATAGTTTACTTTTTTGTTGAAAATTTTCTTACTGGTCATTATATGTTCCCCAAGCAAAGGGGACATATGGGTGCATACGCTTAAGCAATGCATTTAGGAATCTTAATACCTTGGACTTTCTTGATAGTGGTTTATCCAAATGTAATAATTTAGAACAATCAGAAATATTAATGATATTGAACTTTCTTTACTGATGAAGTTCTTGGTACTAAGTAGGTGATTTATTTTAGCTCCTTCAAAAGTGATCATATTGTGGTATAACGTTACTCGAATAAATTCCTATATGGTCTCCGTGTTCAGAGAGATGAGAAATTGGAGAGATGAAGTGGCAGTAAAGTTTGTGGAAGGAAAGAATACAAAGAAATAATTTTTGCTGCCAAAAATGTTTCTACGTTTCCAGAAATTGTTTCTTATAGTTATTTTATTTGCTTCATTTCATGTTTTTACTCTAAAATAGAAGTTAAATGCAGGAAAAGGTTTTAAAACAGAAGTTAAATGCAGAATCATTTTTATTCTTGTTCTTCATCTCAAATATAAGTCTGTGCAGGAAAAGGTCTTAAAACAAAAGTTAAATGCATAATAATTTTAATTCTTGTTCTTCATCTCAAGTTCTTCTTTCTGTAGCTAATATAAGTTGGGTCCCTCTTATTCATCTAATTGTGAAATTCTTCTAATTTTTTTCCTATTCCAATCACGATGCGAAATTTGAACCCCATAAGCTTCATATTCTCAAATTTTATTCTTTATATAAATCCATAATTTCTTTTTTCTCGCAAAAAGCTCTCAATAGAGAATTGCCAGATCAGTTAACAATTTTTACGTAAACATTAAATTTTTGATAATTTCATTTTGAATCAGACCAATTCTTGCTCATAGTAAGATCACCGCCTAGCTGAGAAAACATTGCATCTAAAATTTCATCCAAAATTCTCAAGTATTTCATCCAAAATTACATCAAAAGTTTCATCTAAAATTAGCAATAATAATTCTTAATATTGCATCCAATTTTCATAGAATTGATAGCTAACAAAGAGAAATTTGAAAAAGAAAAAAAAAATCAACTTCAGGGCAAATTCGAAGAGATGAAGCCTACTTCTAGGGATTCTCGTGGGATTGAAGTTGAGTAGGTGAGAAATTGGAATGGAGGGATGTTGCTCCTTGTATTTCTGCAGATATGCTCGATGATGGCGGTCGCAACCACTGTAATGACTAGTTCTAGGGTTTTAGGAGCCAACGAAAGGCAAGGTCTAAAGGAAAGTTGAGGAGGTATTTTTGGGGCTCGGATTGGTGCAGTAGTTTAGGGAATTGGAGTTCAAAGGCTTGAATAGTAAACTCATGCCAGATTCGCCTATCTGAGAGGAAGAGAGAAGGGCGCTGTGTAGAGAGACAACAAGAGAGAGAGAGAACCGATTTATTTGGAGGAGCAAAGTTGTAAAATTTTAATCTTAGGAGAGGGGTAGAGTTGACGATGGGTTTACTTCTTTTGGGAGGCCGCTACTCCCACCCCCACACTGACATGTGCGTCTGCCCTGCCTCAAATTCTTAGGTATAAACCTAACTAGTTTAAAATTACCCATATAAGATCCTGTCTGGACATGGGTGCAACTGCCACCTAACCAAAGAAAGAAGGCAACTTGAACTGATTGAAAGGAGGGGGGTTAGGAAGCAAAGACATAGGTGGAGAATAATTTTAATCATAGCATACAAAAAGTCACAGGTAATCAAGATATAGTTTATATTTATTGTTCCCATTATCATATAGGCTTTGACAACCACCTAAATTAGTGTTTTTCTACATATTATGTTGTTAGTAAATCTCTGCATTTGATAAGCCATCAAATATAGAGAAAAATTCAACTACCCCATCATCAACACGTAGTGCAGCTCATTCAACAAACCAAACTAACCATATTTACCCATCCTTAATGCCCCGACTATTGTGTTTTAAGAATCGTTAGACTATTTTCTGACGTATCTCATATCTTTCTAAATAGCCACTTGCCACATGGTTATAGGTACATCACTACAGAGCTGACTAGCAACACCTTTCCAGTACAATACAGATAAAAAGTTCTTTACAAATTGTACGATCATAGAGAAAGCCGGATATTCACATTATTGGTTGTCGTTTACTACACATAAGCTACTTAAGCTATCTTGGGTTGATAGAAAATGAAAGAAAGAAAGAAAAGGAAATGAAAAAGGAAAGAGAAAAGGAAAGAAAGGGAAAAGAAATAAGATTTTCTTTATTGATTGGTTTAAGGAGAAACTAAAATATATATAAGAAGAAAAATAATAAATTAAAAAAATTAAAAATTAAGAAAAACATCTTTATTCCAAAACTCCCTCTCACTCTCCTAACATGATTCTATATGGTAGTACATTTTCTCCCATTATCTCTCCCTCACTCTCCAAAACACCAAGTACATTTTCTCCCATTTTCTCTAGATTAGGTGAGAGAAAAAGGGAGAGAAAATTTTGAACCTTATTTTCTCTTACTTTCTTCCAACATTCTTCAACTTTTCTTCATTTCTTTTCTTTTCTCACTTTCTTTCAAGCCAAATAGGGTCTTAGAAACAGGAGGAAAAAAAGAGAATAAAATATGTTTGGCATATTTTACCCAAGTATCAAGTGGCCACAAATTCAACATTTTATAATTTCAAAAAAAATAATTAACTTTGTGACAATTGATGCATGAGGAAACCATTAAATCATTTTGTTAATAGAAGTACTACCATTGGGAAAGGCACGCCAAGAAAGGTCCCCTGCTGGATGTATTAAAAGTAGTGTCTTACTAGATCCTTCTCACAGAAAGAAGAAAAAGCACTAGTATGTGTGATGTATTAGCATCCCACCAGATCCTTCTCACAAGGAGACCACAATCCACAAACAAGCCTCCATGAACAATGATACACCTCATGCACCATGAGTGTCCACCGTTGTGGGATGAGAATGCAATAGTGTTCCCTAGTTTTTTGTATTAGAAACCTCCTTGTAATTGCACATATAGAATGAGTTAATTTAACCAATAACCTCCCACTAGAGAGAGAATTGTACCCCCTAAAAAAGACGAGCTTTATTTGGTGTTTTGTCTTCATCATCACAATACTTAGAATATAATAATTCTCTAACAGACCAAGAGAAATTCCTAGAAAGTTGATAAAAGGACATAGTGCGAAAGCAGATAACAAAAACAATCCTTTACATAATTTGGATCCAAAGTCAACAAACAGAGAGTTGGAAACCTCACTGATGATTCAAACTTAAATCGAACCATGAAGGCTGAAGAAAACTCACCATCATTGTTTGCTACTCCCTGTAAAAATGCAAAAGAGCATAAGAACCAAAAAACAACTAACCGTACGAAAGTTTTCTTTAAGACATTACAACAGATAATACACCTTCTGCCATCGCTCAATATTGGTCAAGAGGCTTTTACTTTTATCTGCAGTTTTTTTGGCTGCCTGGAGAAAGGAAACTGTAAGCTGATTTTCTTAGAAGAGAAAAGTGAGATGACATAAAAGAAAAAAATTTTAGTTTTGATGAAATATGAAGGGAAAGTAAAGACCAACCGAGAGGAACATATAAAAGATAGGTCAATGAAGTGTCTACTGCTTTCTGAGAATTGAATTTTGTTGAAATGGCCCACACGTATGTCACCAAAACTAATTGAATTAATAGGTATTTTTAATTTTGTCTCAAACATACATCAAAAACAGAAAAATAAAAACATGTGGAATACAGAGAAAACTAACAGATACAATAGAAATGAAAGAAAACCATAGAATAAATATCAACACAGCGCATTTTCTCATCATCATAGGATACTTTAACACTGCAGAAGTTAGTGTTGCTTTCTTCTTCTGCCCGAGAGTTGGTGGCTCCTATGGACAAGCAGATGGAGTTGCAGTTTGAAGGGTAGCATTAGCATGTCCTCAAAAATAAGTTTTTTGTACCAACAAGGCATTCACTGTGATGAGGACCGCAATTAAATATTACTCATTGAACTTGAGGTACTCTTGTAACCTATCAATGATAATGCATTAATTCCAGCAAAAGCTGGTGAGACATGTATCATAACTCAGAATTTGCAAGACACCTACCTGATGAAGTGTCAGAATTTTGTGACAACCATGGACAGACTGCAATGCACGGACAAATTGTGTAAAATCCTAAGCAACGATCGTTGAATTGAACTAACTAAATAGAGACACACAGGAGGAAAAATTAATTATGCCAATCAAATAAAGTTTCAACCAGCAAAAGTCATAAATAAAGCACTCTCTACCTGGGACACCATTATATTACATTGAGCATGTTAACTTGTAGCACATAATCTTGTCCCTTCCTAACCAGAATAAGTTTGTCTTCTGTTTTCATTATTTTTGACTTTATACTTCTTTTTCACCATTCTCCAGCTCAACATCCTCATTTCTTATACATAACATAATCAATATGATTGCACAGCATTTATGGGTAAGTTTTCTTTGGAACAAGTTCACATCAATCATCAACACTGCAATAGGAGGAATCCAAATCTCTAACATTACCCTTTTAATAGTACCTGCACTTTCTTTCATCTATAGAAAAGATTTATTAATTAACCAGCACATTATGACCCTGTTCTCCAAGTTATGGGTGTAAAGCCACACTTCATAATTGCTTTCCATATTTCCCCTATTTATCCAACTCATGTATTTCTGTCCAGATTTGTGGTGATTCAATTTGTTCTAAATAGCATTAACTCTTACTCTAGATCCATTAATCAATATTAACCAGCTAAAGAAAGATTGAACAAAATGAAATTTCTGGACTTTGATTTCAAAGGATCTGCTTATAGGAGATAGAGAAGGTTAAAGGTAATCTTAGATTATAGCTACATATTAGTTGGAGGTTATGCAGCAGCAACAACTTAATAGCCAGATTTGACACCAATAAAGCTCAGAGTGGAAAAATTCATGTAGAAGAAAGTAATAGATCTTGAAGTTATCTTTTAAATGGTTCAAAAAACACCTCAATAAGAGTTCAAACGAAAAAGTTAAGACCATTAGTAAAATGTGTTGCAGTGTCGGAAAATTCCAGTAGTGAGTTACTAGTGACATATCCAATTTCCAAAAACCGAAAAGGCTAACTCCTGTACCTCACTAGTGACCTCTTTCTTGGTCACTAGTGACCTCCTCGGTGATCCAGTTAGCAAGATTAAACTTAAGGCATTCACTCAATATAGATCAAGATCTTGACGATCTTGAGGCTCTGACTTCTTCTGAGGATTTAATAATACAATAGTTTGAGTTGTATAAGTAGTATGGTAAATTATTTTTGACCTATTTTGTTCGCTTTTCCTTTTCTTTTTTGTTTTTTCAAGGTTTTATTGCAAGATTATCTATCTATATTCTTCTTTTCTTCTCCCTTTTATTTTCTACGGTTTATTAAGAGAGTAAATTTTTGAGAGATTATTTTGTATACTCTTGTAAGAGATTATTTTTATTAATCAAAGAGAATGCTTCTCTCTCAAATCATGAGCAACTAATCTCCTCATCAAGTGTGAGAAGATACCTCTAAATCTAATCTGGTTTGGCTAAAAACTTCATTGTATATTTTACTTGTTACTTATTGCTGAGTTAAAACTCTATCTTTAGGATGTTAAAAGTGATTTTTAAATTCTTTGATATACTATATTTGAAGGGTATATATCTTACTTTTGATATCCCATATATACTAGGCATTAGCTGTACCAAGGGTTTAAAAATTTTGTGCATTGTAGTAATAGGGTATGCTTATATTATTATTCAAATCAACTCACAATGGTTTTGATATAAGAAAATTGACTCTTTCATAAGATCTATATTATGAAAGTATTTGAAAAAGATTCATGATTATATATTTCGATAGGTCGGCCAAAAGTAATAAACCTAGTTAGGTTATAAAAAAAGAAGATTGTCCAGCTATAAGACAAATCTAGAGAGTATTCTCTCACACTAGCCACTTTTCTCGCTCTCTTATGTTTCCCTAACTATTAGGAAAAGGTCAAGTTACATGTACAAACACTCTCATATAATTCCCTAACTCTCTTATTCATCGTTTACTAAATCGTAGCTATTCTCTAGTGTTCTACTCTGAATCAAAATTGTCCGTATGAAGAATGATCTCAGGATGTCCATTTAGTACTATTTGAACAATCTTCTGCATTTGGTAGTGCATTAATCAAAACACATCAATAAGCAGCATCTAACATATTGTATCAAAATAAGTATTCACGGGAACCAACAGCAAAAACACATCCCTTTGATACTAGTTATGATTTACAATTATATAGAAGCAAAGGAGATACAAAAGAGGGACCCAAGTGAAAGCCAGGAAGGGCAGCTACTCCTAAGAAAAACCCAATCCAATTCTTGTGAAAAACAATCTCGGAATTTCTATCGAGTATTACATGAACAATCTTCTGCACTTAAGAGTACATTGATCAAAACATATCAGAGCCATCATTTAGTCCAGTGTAAGCTAGAGAGGGCAACCGTCTCCAAGAAAAAATAAACCCTACCAAGTTCCCTTCATTTTCTATAAAAATCTAACTATGACCCTTCTAAATCCTCAATTTTATATAAATTTTCAATTTTTGGCTATGAAAATTGTGATTATAAAAGATAAATGGCTTAATGATTTTCTGAAAATGATATCTCGTTTTCTTGGGTTGAATAAATATATTTTTATTTTATTTAAATACAAAAAATAATGGCAAAACTCAGCCCCTAAGTATCAATCTCTCTTGAAATCCGCATCCCCTACCAGTACAATGCAGGTGCACATACCTGCTTTATTTTTTGGCGATAAGAAGATAATTTGTTTATCCCATAGTTCCTGAAATGCATCAAGAATTATTAAAATAAATATAAATTTTAGATCACGTTATTATATTCAATAATCATATGAAATAAATATTTATATTAGTATTATAATGTCATAAATTTATACAAGAGTTATATAAAAGAAACATGAAATTTTTTTTGTTGAGGCTCCACCCCATGCACTCCCGACAAGTTGTTTAGACATATCATAAGTTTGGACAAAAACTATTGAAAAGAACCATGACATTTTTCTTGGTCAGAGCTCCACACCATGCACCCCCGATGAGTTGTCCAGACAGCTCAGACTCGGAATAAATCTATGTAGCACAATATGGTTTAATAAATGTTTTTGAAATAAATATTGCCTACATTTTTGGAATAAACCAATAATTGTGTCCTGCTAGTTTAAGTGCACGAGTCCACCCCAATGTAGAAAGCAGAAGACCTTCAAGATAAAATAAAAATTATACTTCAAGCTCAGGCCTCTAATTTTCAAATCTCAATTTTGATTTGTACTTTGGCGATGTCATTCATCTCAAGCAGACAACAAAGTCAATGTTTTGCAATCTTCATATAACTTTTTCATTGGTAATGCTAATCGTAAATCAAAGAAACAATAAACTAGCAGCACCAATTCCCTCCCCCAAACTACTAACAAACCATTGGAAATAGTTGCATCCAGAGGTGTAAGAATTTGCTGCCCAAATAGAGCTAATGCATTCACAGTCTGCTTGTACTAGAAAAGGACGACTTTGGTGTTAAGCTTGACTATGCTACCACGATATTATGCTGCATAAATCATTACCAGCAGAATATCTAATTCAAATAACAAACAAATCCAAAACAATTAGAAACTCTTTTACCTCTTCAACCTTCATCTTTCCAACAACAACCTTCTCCTTCGTCTCCGACACGCCCTTCCTCAGAAACAACCCCGTGGTTGCTGCCGCCGACAGAAGCCGTTCCTGCATCGTCTCTCCCGGCGACGCCGCCGGCTGGCGCTGCCTCGCCTCCTTAATGAGGGCCCACCTGCTCTTCACCAAAGACCCCACCTTTTCCGCCGCCTCCGCAACATTCTCGCCGGCATCCTTAGCCAAGGACCCAGCAGACTGCCCCGCTTGCTTGATCTTGACACCTACATCATCAAAACCCCTCAATTTCCAAAAAATTCTTCCAAAAATAGGAAAACTTTCCCAAAAAAAATCTTTATATAAAGAACCAGAAGTCGAGAAGAAATCGTTCGCCTTCGCTCGCCAGCGGGGCGACAGCTCCGTCGGCATGATGCTGACCTAATCAAACAACAGATTAAATCATCAGGGACGATCAATTCATCATCAAAATTAGGAGAAAATTCGAAAGAAAAAGATAAATCGAGCTGCAATTTGATCGATCGATGGATCAATCTGAAACCCTAGAATCCGAGAAGTTTCGAGAATACCTTTGGGTCGAACTGAGAGAGAGAGAGAGACAGAGGTTTGCCAAATGATGGAAAGTATGGAAAATTCCAAGAAAGAATTCTACGGGTTTTAATGGTTGTTCCCAACGGAGCACACCATTTTTCCAAGTGAGCCCACTTCTCAAGCCCGACCAAAATTTCACTATCGAGTGGGCTCACTAGGAAAAATGGTGTGCTCCTTTAGAAACTCTCGTTTTAATTTAGAATGTGATGGATGGCTCTTAGTGAGATTCTTTGGGATTTGGCTAATCGTGGGTAGCCACGTGTATGGGTTTGAGGAGAGTGGGATTTGTCAACTGATAACAGTTTTCATCGTTCTAATGAGACACGGCGTTTTAGCAAAGCCAATCGACAGCCTTTCGTTACTTTGAGTAGTCAACGGTCAGAGGATTCATTTTTTTTTCTTATTGACGTTTTGAAATTCCCTTCCCAAGTGTGCCACCAATCATTTTTTTTTTTTCTAAGTACCCACTTACTGATAATATCACTATAAATTAAAAAATAAGCATATTCTCTAAGTATCATCCACTATATTCTCAAATTATTAATTTTTTTCCTTTCCTTTCTCTCTCTCTCTCCCATCTCCAGCATTCTCTCCCGCAGCATTCTCTCCCGCAGCCCGACTACTTCTCCCTACTCCAAATCTCCAAAAAAATCTCAAAACTCTAACCCATCAGAAATCTTTTAAAAGATGATTATTTCAACTACTTATAATTTAAATTTTGAATCCTTTTTTTCTTGATGATTGAGAATTATTAATGTTAGAATTCTTTTTTTTTAGTAGAGAATTATCAGGGTTTTAATGTTTAGAGAAATTAAAAAAGAAGCATGATGGAATAAAGAGGAAAAGACAAATTTATAATAAAATTGAAGAATATGAGAATAAATTCGTATAATTTATGTAGATAAACTTATAATAAAATTGGACTTGCAGTTAAATACTTAGAAAGTTGATAGGTGGGTATAGAAATTTTTTTCTTTTCCTAATAAAAAAGCCCGATGCCACCCAGACCACATGTCATCCTCAAAGAACTCTTGCTTTTCTCCAATAAAAACTCTTCTTGTATGTATTCGCATTCTAATTAAAATCAAATATAGAAACTCCCCTCTCAAGCGCAAAATCCAACATCATGTAAACATCTTTCAAGAGGGGGTTCGTCATTGACACTCAATGGTGCAAATGACTCACTAATCACCGGCTGTAAATATCATGTAAATATCTTTCAAAAGGAGGTCGGTTCCACTGGGATAGCTCCTGCAAAAAAGAAGACTGCCATGACTATCCTAAATGCGGGATTGGCCCATGCTTTAGGCCACTATACAATGTCCCTAGGCCTATGTTTTAAGAAGGCCTTAAATTATTTCCTCTGTCTTTTTCCTAGTTCAATGTTTATAAATGGGTCCAATAAGTCATATAATTTTATAGATTATTAATTTACTTATCATTAAATAGTTGACTTTTCTGTTCTCCCCCAAATTTACACTCCAATCGGTCGTTATAAATTTATTTTTTCTGCTTCCCAATATATTTCATATTATTGTTTTTTCTCCACTTTGAAATTCCTATTTTTTTTTCTTCCACTCACACTCAGAACACTAAATATTCCTCATCTTATTTAGAATTCTCAGTTACCAAAACTCAATCTCTCTTGATCCTTTTTAATTCTCAAATCTCATATTCTTGATTTCTCTATTTCCCTCTTTATGCATCTTTCCCTCTCTCTATCCTTCTTGACTCCCTCACTGTACAATTTAATCAATGTTTACTGTCTCTACTGTGCCTCCGTCAATTTTGGGCCTATAATATACATGAGTGCTATTTTTTTTAGTATTGTTAATTTGCTCTATTAATTTTCACTTGATAATCCTAATTGAGTGATAGAGTATATAACAACAACAACAACTAAGCATTTTATCCCATGTACTTAGGGTAGACTACATGAACTAAAAGAGAATCACGCCGGATCGATCACGTTGATAATCCTTCTCAATTTATTCTTATCAAGTAATATCTCCTCATTTAAATATCTATAATCTATATCTTTTCGTATCACCTCCATCTATTTTTTCTTCGGTCTTCTCTTTACTTTTTTAACTTGTCCTATGTTGATAAGCTCCCTTTATCAAACTGGTGCATTTGTAGGTCTATATTGCACATGACTAAACCATCGTAAGTAATTTTCTCGCATCTTCCCATCGATGGAAGTTGCACCTATCTTAGAGCGAATATCTTCATTTCTCACTTTATCTCTCCTAGTGTTGTTGCATATCCTTTTAATCATGTGTATCTCTGTTATTTTTATCTTCTATGAATGACGTTTCTTTATAACACAGCATTTCATACCATATAATAAAACTGGACTAATAATAGTCTTATAAAAAAAATTTCTTCAGTCTTAATAGAATATTACGGTCACATAAAACTCCTATTGCACTTCTCCATTTCAACCAGCTAACTTGTATTATATGGTTGACATCACTATCAATCTCTTCAACATATTGAATAATAAAAGCTAAATACCTAAACTGACTGCTTATTTGTATCTTTTGCCTATCAAGTATTACAGCACTATCGTCTAAAGTTTATTATTTATTAAATTTACACTCTATGTACTATATTTTATACCTACTCAATCTAAAACCTTTAAACTCTAATGTGTGCCTCCATAACTTTAACTTAGTATTCATCCATGCTCTTATCTCATCAACTAAGATAATATCATCAGTGATGGAATATATATTAAAAAATAATTAAATCCTAGCATTTATTATTTTTATGCATTGAATAAAAATATTTTAGATTGAATTAAGAAGAAAGTGAATGAATACAAACTGAAAATGATTTGAATCATTGAATTTTAGCATAAAAATTGAATATAATTTGAATGATTTAATTATTGAATATAAATTAAATATAATTTGAATATAATTAGGATGAATAATTGAATATAAATAGAATATTAATTTTTAGATTGAATTGGAATAATCTTGCCATCATAAAATATACATTTATCTTAGAGTACTATAGGAGTCTATATAGTTGTGTAATCATATATGACCATACAACATAGACCATGAACTATATGTATGTTCTTTTTCTATAGTTGTAAGTATAAGGTGTGAGAGAACTTAATTATTCATCTTAATGTTTCATGATATAAATATAAATCAGGATCTTTGAATAAATAATTCATCACAAATAATTAGATCGAAAGGATAGTGTACATGATGCGGAAGACATGATTTTTTGATGAAGAGATTGAGAAACACCAACACTTTTCTCATAAAAATTGGTTTATCTCTCTTGACCCTTTCTTTTCTGTCACAGACATTTTGATGAAAATTTTTCTGTAACCCTAAAAGGTAGAGAGATGACCAATTTATATATTCCTAACTTTAATCTGGTACGTTCATCAAGTACCCAAATAAACGGTTGAGATTTATTCCACTATTAAATAGAAAATATGAGCCAATTAGAAAACTATAATTATATTAATATAATCATTAATATATATTTATTAAGCCCAACAATTCGGGCCACATTCTAACATTCTCCCACTTGGCCCGATATTCCAAACTTAACTTTAATAGTGTAAACATTGGGCGTGCAAAACAAATCTCTCGAATATTTTTCATAATTTACCTCAATATAATAAATCACTAAATACGGATTATGGCGGTCATACACGTTAACATTGCATACTCCCTTTCATATACCACTACACTAGCAATTTATCATGTCAGGTATCATACATAAATATCATAAAGGTCCACAATAATGTCTTATAGACATATTTATTTCTTGTTTAATAACATTAGGTGTACACAATCATAATAAATAAAAAAAATTATCAATATGTCAGAAACCTTTTATTGAGCTCAAGAGTGTTAAAACATCATTACAGTCAATCATCAATACAACAAAGACCCATTCTCTGAACATGTTTCTTAAATGTCTTTAGTTGCAAGCCTTTAGTTAAAGGATCTGCAATCATGAGATCCATCCTAATATGTTCAATGCACACTCTTTGTTTCTGAACTTCCTCTTTTACGGTAAAATATTTCAACTCCATAAGTTTAGCACCCTTAGAGTACTTGTCATTCTTGGAGAAGAAAACTGCTGCAGAATTATCACAATAAATTTTCAGCGGCTTAGTAATGGTGTCGACAACTCCAAGCCCTAAAATATAGTTCCGCAGCCATAATGCATGAATCGTAGCTTCAAAACAAGCTACAAATTCTGCTTCCATAGTGGATGAAGCAATGATAGATTGTTTGGCACTTTTCCATGAAATTGCTCCTTCTGCCAGTAGAAACAAATAACCAAACGTTGACATTCTACTGTCAATGCATCCTGCGAAATCTGAATCCGAGTATCTAATCACTTCTAATGGATTAGATCTTCTATACATGAGCATATAGTTCTTAGTTCCTTGAAGACATCTTAATACTTTCTTTGCAGCTTTCCAATAATCCATACCAGAATTACTTTGATATCTGCCCAGCATTCCGACCGCGAAGCTAATATCGGGTCTTGTGCATGTTTGCAAATACATCAAACTGCCAACAACAAAAGCATATGGAATAGATTCTATTTCTTTGCGTTACTCATCATTCTTTGGACATTGCATAAGACTAAATTTGTCGACCTTTTGTATTTGAACAACTCCTGCAGAATATTTGTTCAGATTAAATCTCTCAAAAATTCTTTCGATATATTTTTTCTGAGATAATCCTATCAGTCCTTGTGATCTATCTCGGAATATCAAAATTCCTATTATAAAGGATGCCTCTACCATATCTTTCATTTCAAAATTCTTAGAGAGAAATTCTTTAGTCTTATGCAACATGCCTAAATCATTAGCAGCAAGTAGAATATCATCAACATATATGACTAAAAATATAAACTTACTCCCACTGATCTTTCGATAAATACACCGATCAACAGTGTTTTCTTCAAAACCAAAAGATATAATGGTATCATTAAACTTAATATACCATTGTCGGGAGGCTTATTTAAGTCCATATATTGACTTCTTAAGTTTACACACCATATGACCCTTTCCTTTTCCTTCTATGGAAAAACCTTCAAGTTGATCCATATAAACTTCCTCCTCAAGATCTCTATTAAGAAAGGCAGTTTTCACATCTATTTGATATAGTTCTAAATCATATTGAGCCGCTAATGCCATAATTATTCTTAACGAATCTTTCTTTGAGACAGGTGAAAAAGTCTCCTTATAATCAATACCATCTTTTTGAGTATAGCCCTTGGCAATAAGTCTGACTTTATATCGTTCAATATTGACATTCGAGTCATGTTTGGTCTTAAAGACCCATTTGCATCTGACTCGTTTAGATCCTTCAGGCAAATCAACGAAATCCCAAACTTTGTTTTGTGCCATTGACTGCAACTCATCTTTCATGACATCAATCCATTTATCAGACTTATCACTTTCTATGACTTGTGAAAACGAATTAGGATCCTCATAAATGCCATAACCAAATTCTGACTCTTGCAAATAAACCACATAATCATCAGGAATAGCTGACCTTCTTGTCCTTGTAGATTTATTCAAAGTTACTCCTCGTGGTTCATTATTGTCAATTGGTTGGAAGTTAGTTTCTTCATGAGGTGCTTCTTTATTCAAATGTTGCCCAGGATCATTTTGTTCTTCCAATTCTTGGTTAACATTTGATAGAGGTGTGGATATTGGAACATTTATGGGTGATGGAACATCAACCCTTACTTCATTAATATCCACAATATGTTTTTCAGCACTCCCACTAACTTCTCCATTCTCAATAAATTTGGCATTGGTTGTTTCAACAATTCTTGGACTATGGTTTGGGCAATGAAACCTATACCCTTTAGATTTCTCTGGGTAACCAATAAAGTAATCGCTAACCGTTCGAGAATCTAATTTCTTTTCATATGGATTATAAACTCGTGCTTCTGCTGCGCAACCACAAACATGCAGGTGCCTCAAACTAGATTTCCTTCCAGTCCATAACTCAAAAGGAGTTTTAGGAACTGCCTTACTAGGAATCCTATTTAGCAAATACACAACAGTTTTGAGTGCATGCATCCACAAGGTTTTGGATAATGTGGAATTACTCATCATGCTTCTAACCATATCCATTAATGTCCTATTACGCCTTTCTGCCACACCATTTTGTTGAGGTATACTTGGCATAGTATATTGTGCACATATGCCATGTTTCTCGAGGAACTTTGCAAATGGACCTGGACATTGTCCAGACTCATCATTTTTTCCATAATATTCACCACCTCTATTAGATCGTACAATTCTCACTTTTCTATCTAATTGCCTTTCAACCTCCTTTACAAACACCTCAAGGGCATTTACAGCTTGAGATTTTTCATTAAGCAAATAAACATATCCATAACGTGAAAAATCGTCTATAAAGATGATAAAGTACTTTTCCCCACCAATAGATGGAGTATCAAAAGGTTCACATATATCAGTGTGTATAATTTCAATGAGCTGAGTACCTCTTGTGGCTCATTTCTTACTATGTTTGGTTTGCTTTCTCTTAATGCAATCCACACATATACCAAGATCAGTGAAATCTAAATTCGGAAGAATTTCATTCTTTACTAATCTTTCTAATCTTTCTTTGGATATATGACCCAAACGTTTATGCCACAAGTAAGCAGAATTATCATTCATCATGCTACGTTTAATTCCAACAGTATGATGGACAGAAAATAGAGATTCCGAAAAATTAACATCAAGCTTTAATTTATATAAACCATCCATAAGAATTCTAGAACCAATAATGGAATTTTGTTTAAATAAATTAAAACAACCATGTCCAAGCTCAAAAGTAAACCCACTTTCATCAAGTTTTGAAATAGAAATCAAGTTTCGAGAAATTGAAGGTACATAGAGAGTTTGTGTTAGATCCAAGTGGTGACCAGTATCCAACACTAGATGATAAGTCCCTCTGCCTTCAATTGGGACCTTCTTATGGTTTCCCACGAGTAAGAAACTTTCAGTTGGGTTTATGGTTTGGATTGTAAAGAATCCCTGCATCATATTGGAAACTTGAGTAGTAGCATCAGAATCAAGCCACCAAGTATTTGAAGGAACTTCAGTTCAGTTTAGTTCGGAACATGCAAAAAGGTTAGATGTACATTTCTTTTCGAACCAAGTTTTACGTTTCAGACAATCTTTCTGATAATGTCCTTCTTTCTTCTTTCTTATAGAAGTGACACTTATCTGTCTTTCGGTCCTTCTTATCAGCATCAGTGGCAGCTTGTGTTACTTTAGCAGGTGTTTTCTTCATAAATTTCTTGACTTTTGGCTTGTGAGTCTTACTAGCTCCTTGACCCATAAGGTTAACAGAATGTACTCCTTGTTTCTTTAGCCTTGTTTCCTCCTGAATTAACATATTGGACAATTCACTAATATTCCACTTGTCCTTAATAGTGTGTAGTTAATTTGGAAAGGTCCATATTCAGGAGGTAACGAGTTCATAACGAATTGCACTAAAAAGGAGTCATCAACTGCCATACGCAAGGTCTTTAATTTTGCTGCAATATTCGTCATCTCGAGGACATGTTGTTGCATGCTTCGCGACCTAGCTCAGCCATTAGAGTACTAGCAAGAGACTTATCAGCAGAACGAAAAACGTTCTTCCACAAGCTTAAGGAATTCTTTAGCACTTTCAGTTTGTGAAATAACAGTCTTAATGTTGTTAGCAATAGTCATTCGCATAAAATTAAGACATAATCTGCTAGACCTTTCTCATGCTTTATGCTTTGATTTCTCAGCCTCACTGCTTGTACTTGTAATAGCAGTAGGTTTCTCTTCCAATAATGCTAAGTCAATATCCAAAACACCTAAATAGAAATTGACTTGTTTACACCATTCAAAGAAATTCAAACCATTAAACACAGTAACAGAAGAAGCTTGCGAATGAAGAATAATAGCTGCAAATACATAAATACTCAATAAGTTATCGGATTCAAAACATTAAACATTTAAAATATATTGCGGGTTTCCTTTGGGTAAACTCAGAGTATATTTTCATAAAGTTTATGCCATGCAAACTTTATTAGATAGTCAAATAAGGCTCATCAAATAAAAAGTATCTTTGGACACACGAACATATTTGACAAGCAAATTGATTATCATCCATAATGTTTATTAGTCATAGAATATTAATTTACCTTTGGGTAAATTCTAAAATTCTATCAACTAATAAACGTCACTTATTCATATAATTACAATAATAGGCATTAACATACTATGAATAAATGAGTATAATTTACTACATGACAAAATTTTAATTAATTAGTTTGGCCACTTTGGCGACTAACAAACTAATCCTTTGCATTAATATCATGTGTAAATCTAACAAGTCACGGGAATCATAATATTAATATTCCCAAAATCATAATTAGATAATAAAATTTTTAATTAATTAGTTTTTTTTTAATTCGGCCAATTGTGTTCAGAATAATGCCATAATCATGTTCATGGGACCCACCCTTTCATAGTCAAGGTCCAATTGTGAACTATCATTTTATACCCATGATTGAAGTACTTTACGCACGCAGATAATTGAATCAAAATTAATCAATTTTCACATGCAGACATCAATTTTATACCGTTCATTCAAGCATAGCCGTACAGCTTTCATATTCATCAAATTTAATGGAATAACTTAAAATCCATGTGTAAAAGCCATTCGGTCAAGCCATGTGAGAATTTTTAGGATTACATAATATAACTTAAAATTCAAGCCCACGATAAAGAAGGATCTAAACTCTCTCCCAAACATAATGGATAACTTAATAGATAAAATTAATGGATAAATTATTTATTCATAAATACATGGCTCTGATACCATATGTGAGAGAACTTAATTCTTCATTTTAATTCT
Organism: Dracaena cambodiana; assembly: GCA_036321105.1. Lineage (NCBI taxonomy): Eukaryota > Viridiplantae > Streptophyta > Magnoliopsida > Asparagales > Asparagaceae > Dracaena > Dracaena cambodiana. Next base: position 17,337,065 of record JAYEPQ010000004.1, on the reverse strand, counting down.
TCATGATATAAACATAAATCAGGATCTTCAAATAAATAATTCATCACAAATAATTAGATCGAAAGGATAGTGTATCTGATGTGGAAGACATGATTTTTTTGATGAAGAGATTGAGAAACACCAACACTTTGCTCCTAAAAATTGATTTCTCTCTCTTGACCCTTTCTTTTCTGTCACAGATGTTTTGATGGGAATTTTTCTGTAACCCTGAAAGTAGAGAGAGAACAAATTTATATATTCCTAACTTTAATCTGGTACGTCCATCAAGTACCCAAATAAACGGTTGAGATTTGTTCCACTATTAAATAGGAAATATGAGCCAATTAGGAAACTATAATTATATTAATATATATTTATTAAGCCCAACAATTCTGGCCACATTCTAACATAAGGATGTGTTTATTTGCGTGGAAGTAAAATAAAAGTAGTGGAAGTAATACTTTCACTATTTTAAATATTTGTTAGGATAAGAAAATAGTTGGAATTTACTTCTAAATTGATGAGGTGACGCTTATGTGACACTCACTTTCAAAACTTTCTTCCTCACATTATGAAGTTGGAAGTGAGCTAGAAATTAAAGAATGAAGACAAAAAAGTATTTTTTTTTATTTGCATGTTATCATTATAATTCAAAATTTATACATTTATTCCTTATAAATAATAAAATAATATCTATATTTTATTTAATTAATAAAATAATACTCCTTCACTTCTTAACACACTTTCTTCTTCCAATATATTAACAAACAAATACAACAAATAACACTCTTCTTTTACTTCAATTTTCGAAATTATTTCTCAATTTCTTCCTTACTTCCATTATTTCCAACGTACCAAACACATCCTAACACCCTATTTTTATTGCATACTTGCCTTAAGTGTGATTATTGTGTTATGAATAGTATTGTTGTTACACTTATTTATATTTATGTATAAATGACTTTCATACCTGACATAGTAGAATAACTAAATTTATTGCGTATATTCAATTTTAAGTATGATCATATTTTTTATACAATGTGATGAAAAATTGATAAAAAAAAAAAAATTCAATGAGAAAGTATATTCCTAGTGGTGGGAGAGGACTACTAGAGTGATGTGTTTTGAAAATTATAATTATGGTTATTTCTTGTAAAGGTGAAAGTCACTGTCACTAAATTAAGGGGTATAAACTCATCGCAAAGGAGGTGAGGAACTAAAAAAATTATATATAAGTATAAACTCATCGAAAATAAGAAGTGTTGAAAAGTTTAAAAAAAATTTGAATATCATATTTAGAGGGAGCATTATTCTAAAGTCATAATCATATTCTGAAACTTAATATGTATTGCATGACAACTTGTGAAATATGTTATATGTCTTCCTGATTTGTTTATCTCACTTTGTTTTGAAAATTTCTTACACATAGGACTTGAGCATAATCTAGAGCTTCTTAATGCTTGTGTGTCAATACATATATACATACGTACACACACGCATATATACACTAATGGCCATGCTGATGATATCCCTAAACCCACTAATGATGGCCACACTGATGAGCCCATCTGTGAACACATCATAGGCTCATAAACTAAGTCAGCGTAAACGTAACCATCGCTACAGCCGTCGTTGGCTCATATTTAATGAGCTGATGTAAGAGCAGCTACTGGTACAGTCATTGGTGGCTCTATTGGTGGTTATAGATGATGACAACATAGTCAACTTTCTAGATCTCATTTTTGACTGATTTTAGGAGTTTGTTTAGTTTCAAATTGCTATTTGAACTAAATTAATCATGGATGGCTTAGATTAAAAATATGAGGTGGAATTTATTTGGGAAAATGGATTTATCCATAGATTTGAGATTTGTGTGCTGCTTAACAACACAATAGAGGAGTTTTTTTTTAAAAATTTGTGTGCTGCTTAACAACACAAAAAAGGAGTTTTTAATTGTTTAAGAAGAAGTTTTTATTCGTGGTCTTGGAGATCTATAACCATCAATATTTCCATCCTACATACAAGATTATATACTGATTATGTGATAATCTTACTCATTTATATTCTTATAATCTTTATACTTGTAGATCTGTTTGTAAGAGGATGGTGGTTATAACTAACTTTGAGATACCTGCGTATAGTGCTCTGTTTGTGCTTGTCTATCAGAGGAGTCAAATTTTAGGGTATTGACTCAGTTATGGCTGTATAACAGTTGCAGTCAAATTGTTGTAATCAACTTTTTATTCGTGATGTATAGTTCTTCCATGATTTTTCCATTTTAGGATTTCCACATTGAAAACTCTGTGTTTAATTTGTTAGATGATTTGATATTTATTCTATACTTACATAAATGCTTAATTGTATTTGATTATTGGTACTTGATATTCATCGTATAATACACACTTCCATAATAGTTTGCATGTTTTTTTTTTTTTTTCGCACTCCTACTCTTATCCTAGATTTTCATTCCAAATCATGCTGAAGGGTTCACACTATATACTTCGTTGTTTACGTTAGCAACTATGAAGCTAGGCTTACGGCAAATCTAAGTTTCCTTAACATATATTTGACACTAGAACGCTATTATTTGGGTTCATATATAAATTATATGCCCAGGGTGAGATTTCTGACCATTAGACTTTTGATGCGTTCTTCCCATTGGATGAAGCACTGCTTGGTATAGAAAATATGGAGACCTGTACCATACATGAACTTTAAACAGCTTTGTTGAGTATTTATCGTACCACTCCGGTGAAGACAAATCATCTCTAGCGATAAAGGAAATCATCTCCACCGATAAAAATAAACCATATCAATTGATGGATAGTTATTCAAACTCATAAGATCGTAGGTGCAGTTTCGACATAATCATGCAAATCAAGTAGAAGTTACGTACAACCCCTCTACTATAAAACCACTCTTAAGATATCAGATAAAAGGGATCGGCTGTAACGCCACCGTTTTTCAGCTGCTTCCCAAAACGGAGGACGTTACTTATTACTTGCACAAGACAACCCAACAGTCACAAGATCTTGGAATAACCGTAACTACTGCCACAATCAGATGAATAAATAACATGTCTGAAACTGAAATGATTTCATTTATACAAAGAGTTCATTACATAAAATGGCACACTGTTTTAAATATGAACACAAAAGAGTCGAAGAGAAAAGCAGTGCCCAGACAAAAGGAAATATAAACCAAATATACAAAAGTTCTCCAGGGGTACTTCGCTAGCCTATTGTCACTCGATCTGTCCAACGAAGTACGGGTCTTCAACTGGGGCTGGATCCCCTTCTTCACGTTCCATATCTGGGTTCAAAACCCACGGGATTAAATCCGGCAAGTAATATATTTAAAATAGAAATTATGTACTATCATAGTACATAAATATCAGTGTGCATATGCATGTTTATGTCAGTATTGTTTGTGTGCATATAAATTAGCATGAAGGCAACATATAAATTAACATGAAGGCAAGTATAAATAAATGCATAAATAAATGAACATGACAATAACTACTCTATCTATTTAATCATATATTCTATTGGTCTCAGTCATCGTCCAATTTAAGTTTGAAACTGTATTAATGGATAAGATAGCGTTATTCTCCATTGTCGTATAAGTGCCCGTGCATACCCGGGACCCGGTCCCAATATTCATGGCGCTGAAGCATGACATGCCGCTAGGCACTCAATCACGTTCCGTACTATATTACAGTGACGGACTTACCACTCTGGGTAGATATCAATTGGTGATCCAGTAATCACTCAGACCGCTGCAGTAATAGAATCCCGGCCCTAACAATACAATCAATCCTTATACAGCAAGGCTCTTATCCATCAAATAGTTTCTCACATCCCCGTGTTCATAATGAATTATGCACATGAAATTTTATAATCCTTCTTTAATTGTTTTTCAATTCATAATAACATGCTTGCATTTCTAGGACTGTACATGACATATAGTATCATAATACATGATCTGTAATATCAAAACACATGACTAGTAATATCAAAGCACATGACATATAAAACACATGACTTGTAGCATAATAAATTAACCCATGATATATTCGTACACATGATTTGTAATATCAAGGCACATGACTTGTAGCATGATAGATATTAGTGCACAATTGTACAATGCATCTCATTAAAATTATTTAATAATATGGTTCAATTCTTAATGCCAATCAATAACCAAATTTGAAAATTATAAGCTTTGGATTTTGATATTATAATTTGGAGAGTGTGGGTTTTGGACTTTTATGCAAATACCTGTTTAGTCCAAACTCAGTACAAACCCAAACTTACTTCTTCAATATTAGCCTAAAGTGACTTTGATTTTTTTTTTTTTCTTCCAAAATACAGCTTGCAAGTCAACAAGTTTTTTTCCATGCAAAATGTATATATATATATATATATATATATATATATATATATATATATATATATATATATATATATATATATATATATATATATATATATATATATATATTCCTTATTTGCAAAGATACTACTTTCCAAGCCAAGCAAATTTTAATAAATAAACTTTAATAATAAACTTTGCGTCATTAAATTTATCAATTTGCAAACCAAATGCATCATGTAATAATACTATATATTTACCTATTAAGTGCATTGCATATTCACTTATTAAGATCCACTGCATTTTATTTATAAGGCCCACTGCACATTCATTATTTAGGCCTACTGCATTTTTTTTTTAGGCCTACATTATCAAAAATAAGGCCCACTGTATTTTACCCTTTTTTTTAATTCGGCCCAAGTCCAGCCCACTGCTACTATATTTTTTTTCTGTACTGGGCCGAGCCAGACCGAATTTCTCTTTGATTTTATTTTCCTTTCGGCCCAGCCCGTCAAGCCCAATTATTTTCTTTTTCTTTACTTTCAGCCACAGAAATGGGGCCTAGCCCATTACATTTTTTTTTTCCTTCCTCTCAACTGCAGCCATCCCTTCTGTCCTCTCTCCTTTGCTTTTCTTTTCTCTTCTTTCCTTTTTTTTCTTTTTTTCATTTTTCCCATGCAAAATTCCCATGCAAAAATACAATTTTTTTTATGCAATATATTTTCATTTCTCTCCTTCTTTCTTCTCTCTTTTCTTCTTCTAACTTTTTTTTTTTTTTTTATATTTTATAAGCAAGTAATACAATATTTACATATGTCAAAATTGACCAAATGACCTATTTCAGTCCTAAATATCAATCAATAGTTCAAAGAATGAGCTAAGTATTTCAAAAAAAATTTCGTATACAAATAGAAATTAAATATTAAAAAAAAAACTAATGAAAAATAGTAGTGTTACTTGCCTTGGCTCGATCTCCAGTATTCGGTTTGAATTCTCGATTCGATTTGATTTTTCCTTTCTCTTCTCTTTTTATTTATTTATTTATTTTTTTCGGCTCGGTTAATATGGAGGCATAGAGAATGAGGAAAGAAGTAGAAAGCGAGGGAGAGAGAGAGTGAGACAGAGACAAATGAGAGAGTGACAAAGAGATAAGGTTATTTTTATTTTTATTATTTTTTATTATTTTTATTTTATTTTTTTTTCCTTTCCAATGTTGACATGGGTTTGCCACCTAGCCGCAGCTGCCACTCCGTTTCGTAATCACGACAACACCACACATTCACGTTATATTTATTTTAATTAATTAATTAATTTATTTATTTATTTAATAATTTAATAATTTAATAATTTTGGTTTCGTGTAACATTCTCCAAATACTACCAAATTTATGTAGTACGTAGTGCTCGACGAGGAGAATACTACAAAATTATCCGTTTGTTATTTCGATATCCAGAATAAATGAACCGAAATTCCGAAATAATTAGAAAGATAATTTTAATTTTATTAAATTAGCAATTTTGGGAGTATTTTTCGGGCTCGTAAGAAAAATCTTCAAAAATTCTAAATATTACAAAACTAATAATCGCAAAAACCGAATGTCATTTAGGTTTGTGCATTTAAAGTTATATTAACTGAAAGTTATTTCGGTGTCCAAAATTGACTTCGTTGACTTATTCGACACCACTAGCAATACAGATAGCTCAAAATTTGGGATATTACAGAGTTCAATTCCTAGAATTTAGGAGAGAATACACGAAGAGTTTATATTCTTCCTCAATCAAATTCTTTTGTCAAATAGTCGACGGAAGTAAAAAAATAGTCACTCCGATCATATTTCTATTGTTACACTTCCGAAAAAATCTGTTGTAACCTCTTTAGATTGTAAAGAGTAGAATTTTCTTTGTTAACTTAAATCTTGAGTATTGTAATCTTTGAAATTCAATCTGTTGTGAACCACGAGAACAACTACTCTTAGGAGCGCCAGAGGCTCACATATGGTTTATTCTCAAAGTAGATATTTACCTTAAAAAAGGCAGCTGTAGGCTGCTGCTCAAAGCACAGGAACATCAAACACAGAAAAAAATGAAAAGATTTGTGTAAATATATGCAGTCGTCTTCAAAGATCTAGAGTTGTGCATGAACTAGCACTTTCATTTTGTAACTAAGGGTGCTGCTGTATATATATAGCATCGTGTGCGAATCTTCGCATCAAAGGCACACAAAAGGCTTTGCTTTACGCTTTTAAAAGGCACGAATATCTCTTTGAATAAAAAGGAGTTTCTAGAGGGGCACACCATTTTCCCTGGTGAGCCCACTTAAAAATTTGCTTTTATTTATAATTTTGTCATTTAAATTTTAGGACAAAACTGCTCTCATCTTCAGTTTCTTTATTCTCTCTCTCATCTCCTCCACCATCATGACCCTTCCGCCGCCGCCGTCCATACTCTCCTCCACCACTATGGTGGATCTCTCCCTCTTCTATCTCTCAACTCTCTATCTCAGAATCTCCCCCCTCAAGAAATTACCAGTTGACCTCTCTCTTCCTTCAATTGGAATAGAAATACAATCGTTTCTCTTCTCATTCTCGTACCTGTTCCTCTCTTTTTGAATCGAATCGATCTCGGAGATGTCGTCGGAGATCGAAGTGGTGGAAGAGGAGAGAGAGGGCGGGGGAGGAGGGGGAGGGGAGTTGGAGGCGGTAGAGGTCCTGAAGATGGATTTGGATCCACTAGTCTTTTTGATCCGAGTTAGACAGCCCGGATCCGATAAGGTGGATCCGGACTGTTAGCCCGCAACTTGTTGCAATATTAGGAAAAAAATAGAAAATGATAGTTTTCGAAATTTTAGGTGTGCTCACTAAGAATAATCCTCTTTTTTGGCTCACTGGGAAAATTGGACCCACTGGGATAAAAGGTGTGGTCTTTGGAAATTCCCGGATAAAATTGCGCCCGCTAGACCTCATGGTTCACGACAGTTAGGTGACAGCTTTTGCTGCCAAAGGTTACGTACGTTGAGGCGAGAGAATGCGGTGGTTGTCTTTGTTTTTGGGTTGCCTACCTACTTTTGTTGCGTAGAGCTTTGCAGGCGAAGTCGTCGCATTGATCGCCGTGGGCAACCACTTCATAGTCTGTGAGAGAGCATTTGTACTTTTTAAGCCCCATAATTTGTAAAAGTAGTTTCCTTGAAAGGAGTTTAATTGGCGATTTAAATTATATATAATTTTAAAATGATACTTTTTGGTGGATATTATAAGTGAAAGACATTTGTTAGTCCACGTTATCCCAATTAATTACTGCCCTAAGGTTTTTTGTTAAAATAGTAATAATATTACTATAATAATGATTCTTAGTTTAAGTGATATTTACTTCTTCTTCTTCTTTTTTTGTGTATGGATGAGATTTAAAGACTCCCATATGTAGTTTATAGGAGGGGCATTTGCTTTTTGCAGAGGCACTTCGACAAGTTGCTGTATGCGCTTCTGAAATTGAACCAAAAACAGTATTGGCGGGACTTAAGTGGTGTTCAATAGAGTTGTCTGGCTCTAAGTTTGTGCTGGAAGGGGATTATAAAGAATTGATTTCAACAATTTCTCATGTTATACTAAATGATGATTATGAGCTTATGAGAGAAATCAAACATCTCTCTTTCTTCTCAGCAGTTGAGCTTCGATATATTTGGAGGGAGACGAATAAGTATGCTCATTGGATTGTTAATAAAACGATTAAGGTACGAATTTTTTTTCTTCTATTTTTCTTGCTCTTCACCATTACTATTTATTGATTTTTTGATAAAGGATCAAGAGATTTTCTTATATGTTCGAGAATAGTTTATGAAATAAATTTCATTGATTAGCAAAAATAAATAAATAAATAGTGATTTAGGTATAAAAAGATTTTCAATTTATATAAATTTAAGTATAATACTCATGTTGTAATCCCAAATTTAGTTTTTGCTACCCACCTTTTTTTTTTTCCTGAATTACCATCATATTACTTTGATTAATTATAAAAGTTAAGTGCCTCATTATATTGCTAGATTTCAAATTTAGAATCATCGGATTAGTCCGGTCAATAACATTTTATATTTTGTAAACGGTGGGCCCACATCACAGGCGACAGCTGACATACATCAGCCCAAGACTAAACCAGCCGCCCACCAAACATGACGTCATTCTGCCCCCGCCGAGTCCAAATCTGGGTCCAGCTGATTCCTCCAGTTAATTATCCTTCAATAATCAAACCTAGACTCAGATAACTTATTTAAATGGGAGCTTCCAAAGGAGCACACCATTTTTTCTAGTGAGGCCAGATTTCCTAGTGAGCCCACATAGTATTTACTAAAGGGAAGATTTTCCTAGTAAGCACACTAAAAATTCTGAAATTATCATTCACCTCTATTTATCATCCTCCTCTCTCTCTTCTCTCCCATTTTCCTTTCTAACCACCTAAATCCAAAAAAAACACTAACCCTAACTCTCCCATTTCCCTCTTCTCTCCCATTTCCATTTCCTTACTCTCCCATCTCTCTCTCTCTCTCTCTCTCTCTCTCTCTCTCTCCCTCCCGTTCCTAGAGCCGTCGCCTCCGCCGCCGATCGGACGCCGCCGCCGCCGGTCGGATACCGCCGCCGACCTCTGGTTGTTGTCGCCGCCGCCTTCCCGCAATTACTAGGTGAGATTTCCTAATCTAGTAATATTTTTTTTAAGTTTAGATTTTTTTTTATTTTTGGATCAAACAACTCTTCAATATTAGGGTTTGGTGATTTTGTTGTTTTGGAGAGGAGGAAGAGGGGAAGAGGTAGAAAATTTGGTTGTAGCATTTTTTTGTTAATTTTTTTTAATATTTAGATTATAATTATTATAAAAAATTAATGTTGTAATCCTAGTTGTAAAAAATGGAAAATTTAGTTATTTTTCTAATCATGGACGTTAATATTAAATTTTATTAGTTAATTTTGAAGTTTGATGGTATAGTCCTAATGGTTGATTAAGTAGCAAAAGACAGTTTCAGTGTTTTTAAAATTTAGTATTACACTATCTTGCAGCCAAAAAAATAGAGAAAATATGATATTTGTAGCAATTTTTACTTTGTAACTACTTACTTAAACACAGAGAAGTTACTGTTCTGATAAATAACATTTATGAATGAAATATCTTTGTATTTCATAGATGAATCCGGCAGAATCTTCTCGCATACGACCAACAACCTCGTTAAGAAGAAAGAAAGCAGCATCTCGACCACAAATCTCTCGCCCGATACGAGAGAGAGAAATTGAAGTTGCTGTAGATCCTGAATTAAATGTAGAAACTCCTAATTTGATAAGATATGATAGCGCAAGATTAGAGGAAGGGAATAATAATACTGGAGGCTCCCAAGATGATCTTCAAGAGTCAAATTATCGAGGTCCAGTTGATTTATCAGTATTGAAGAGTTTCAAGACGCACGTTGTTTTCTTTATCTTAAAAGATGAGGTAATTATTTTCCGTAAAAAACCATAAACCAATTATTGTGTGTGTGCATATGTTATGACTATATTATATATACAGGAACGAGATCCACTGCGATGTATTAGTTACTGGAGAAAAATAAGTGCATGGTCATTGACGACACCGCAGCCAAACACCCGATTCATAAAATTAGTACGTGATTTTCATTATATTCATTGGTTAAATGCTCCTACCAATACATTAGCGCTGTTGAGATTAGCGCATTTGTTGAGAGATGGCATCCCAAAACAAACACATTTCATATGCCATTTGGTGAGATGACGATAACGTTGGATGATATTTCCTGCTTGCTTGACTTGCCTGTAGCAGGAAAATCCATGTGCCAACAAGAATCAGCAGCTTCACGTGAAGCTGCTGACACAATTACTCATTCCTTAGGTGTCAGTTATTCTGAAGCGTGGAATGAGGTTAATATGAAAGGAGGTGCATCGGTTCGACTGGATTTGTTACGAGAGAATTTTTGCGGTGTTGTTGACACCGACACCGAACATAGGATTCGGTGTGTTGCAAGGGCATATTTACTGTATCTTCTTGGTTGCAGGCTTTTTGCGGATAAGAGCTGTACGAGAGTGTCTATTGATTACTTACCATTGCTTCATGACCTCGAAGATGTTCATACGTTCGCTTGGGGTGCTGGGACTCTTGCATGGTTATATAGGCAGCTTGGGCTTGCTTCTCGAGCTAACGTTGCTCAGATTACCGGGTATCTCACATTACTACAGGCTTGGATTTTCTCTCATTTCCCCACCTTTATGCTAGTGTCGAACCGGTACTTTACCGACAACGAACCAATTGCTTGTCATTGGTTGAGCAGACGGGATCACAATGTCTCTCAATCACATGTACATTCTATTCGGTCCAGTCTCGATAAACTCACCGGCAACTAGGTAACATATTGCGCTATTTATGTATTTATTTAGTTTGCAAGTTACATATTGGTTACTAATGTAGTTCTTTGTTCTTAACAAACTTACAGGTAGTTTGGGATTCATATAGGAATTATAAAGAAATCTAACCTTTCAGAGAAATTACATTTTATATGGGTACGTTGAAAATGTGCAGCGTGATTGAGTCTTACCATCCGGTGCATGTACTAAGGCAATTTTGGTGGCAAACAGTACGTTCTGCCTCCACCATTCTCACCATTACGCGAAACACGAGATGTAACAGCCAATAGCTACGTGGTAAAGTATACTCACATTGAGGAGATGTGGATTAATTGGCTAGACCATGTATTGCACCAAGAGCACCGTGGGTCCATTGCTGACTATCCATCCGATTGCACATCAGATTATATTCCGTGGCTATATAAAGTTTCACAGCGTTTTCTAGGCATTGAGGAGATGTGGATTAATTGGCTAGACCACGTATTGCATCAAGAGCACCGTGGTCCATTGCTGACTATCCATCCAATTGCACATCAGATTATATTCCGTGGCTATCTAAAGTTTCACACCAGATGAAACCCACGTAGAAGAAGGAAGTCAATCAACCCACCTGGATGTTGTGGATGAGGTAATCTCCATATATGTTCTTTATTTTAGTCCTATATAGTACCAAGTTTAACTGATGTCTTCATTTTTGCTTAATTAATTCTACAGAGATATACACGTACAGTGGCTATAATAGATCCATTACTTGCGCAAGGGGAGAAGTCATTCAAGAAGCGGCATGGTCTGTTATTTAGTGCACTTGCGAAAATTAAAGCCGTGATATCTGGTTGCACTCAAGTAGAAGAACAACCAGAGGAACAAGCAGAGGAATAAGCAGCGGAACAATCCACTCCTGATGCACCCGAGACAACGATAATGACTCGGTGCAGAAGTAGACGTCAACCTTCGAGGAAGACACGGAGACAGTGATTATCTTCACAATATTTTTGTTTCAAACATTTTGCTATTTTGATGAATATTTGCTCTTTGTTTGTAATGAATCATAATATTTGTTCTTTGTTTGATGAATATTTGCTCTTTATTGGTAACGAATCCTAATATTTGCTCTTTGTTTGATGAATTTTTTCTCTTTGTTTGTATTTGAGCTTATTTGGTTTATTTGTATGTGTTGCAACCGACTGTTATGTTATTTTGGTGGAAGTGCTTATTTTGGTGGAAGTGTTATCTTTACAATATTTTTGTTGTTTGTATGTATGGGAGCTTAAATATATTATTCACTATATCATTGTTTCAGTATATATTTCTTTGTATTAGTGTAACAGTATTGTCATCAATATATCAGTGTATCATTATTGTCAGGGACCTTATCTTCTCTATTTTGTTTCTTCAATATATTTTTGTTGTATTCATATGTGTTTTATTGCTCGTTTTTGTCCTTAAAGTGATGTTAATATATATTTACTAATGATATATCAGTTTATTTCGCATCCTAACTGGGTATTAGGTGTTCGGACTGCAGGTCTGGATAGGGAGTCCCTGTCCGGACTGCCAGTCTGGACCGAAACTCCGGTCCGGACTGACAGTCCGGACAGAGCTTCTCTGTCCAAACTGGCAGTCCGGACAGAGTTTATCTGTCCGAACTGGCAGTCCGAACAGGTTGTTCCTGTCCGGACTGTCAGTCCGGACAGATAGGCTCTGTCCGGACTGGCAGTCCGGACCGGAGCAATATGTCCGGACTGCCAGTCCGGACAGAGAGTGTATTCTCCGGACTGGCAGTCCGGACAATACTTTGACAAAGCGAAATGGGATCTTAGAATTCACTAAATTCACATGGATACATTGAAATTCGATTCATCGGATATTATAAACACAATATTATTTTATCCGGATTATATTAATCAAAACATTAGACTGCTTACAAACATTAGACTATCTACAATATTACACAATATTGATGACAACTATATACAACAAAATAACACCAAAATGGAACTTATCCGCACGCCGCAAAAAATGATTACAACTCAATAACATCTTGTGTAGCAACCGAAAATGGCACAATCTCCTTGAACTGTTCAATCCGATGTAAGTACGGTACCTCCCATCCTTGAGCAATGGGATCACGATGTCGGTGCCAATTCAAAACAATTTGAGGGATGGGATGAAGTTTAGTTAGTCTGACCTAATAGTAAAAACAAAGTATATAAATAAGTATAAGTGTTGATTCAAATGAAAAAAATTATTACAACGATAAATTGTGCTTACAGGTACAAAGTGACAGTCTGCAACGAATGTCATTGTGACTTCCTTGCGTTGGATATTAGCGGCAGGAGAGGGAGATTTAAGTGGTAAAAATGTAAGGCATTGCGCATTGGAAATAAAAAAAAAGCACTATATTGAATCGTGAAGCAACCATATGTCCCATATCCGGCATCGTCATCCAATAGTCGACCTTTGGAAAGTCCCGGAAATAATTAAATGCTTTCCGGAGCTCAACAATCCAACCAATACTCCCAAAAATTGGAATATAGGAGACGTAATTAGTGTCAAGTTTAAGTAACAAATCTCATCTGATTTGCATCTACTGATCCTCCCCCATACCAAGGCTATGTGCGATAACCCGAAATCCGCAATTTCTGTCGGACTTGACATCGCCAATATCAACTATATATGGCCGCATAAAAGCAGGCAATGAGTTTTCATACTTCAAATTCGGCCTAGTAACAAGTATTAACTCCGGTTCTGGTTGGAGCAGTCCGGTTATGGTTGGAGCAGGCTCCGGGTCTGCTAAGAATTGAAGTGGTTCTGGAAGATTCGTTTCTGGTTGGAGTGGTTCCGCATAGTCTGCAGGCAGCGCAGGGGAGACCTTCTTGCCAACCAACTTAAAGTACTGTATAGAAGAAATTTTATAATTAACATATTTTAATGTGAAATATATAAAAAGTAATTATATACAATAACGAACCTTCCGCGCAAGAGGCCTTCTTGGAATTAACTTATACGGTTCACGTTCGCTGCCGAGAATTAGTGCCTTCATTTTTGGAGAAGCACTGTCAGAGCCCGAGGCTATTAGCTCAAATGCACACGGATCCCTTCATGTTGAAATATCAAGTTTCCTTTTGCATCCAGCTATGTGTTCGATCACCTTGGGCACAGGATCCGCCATTGAAGAACTAACTGGATTTGATATTTCCCTTAAATTTTTCAATCTTCGAGTCCGTTCTTCATTATCACATTTAATAAAGTTAAGAATAAAAACCTCAATATCTTTATGGTACCACACACCTTCAACTACCAATGCTTTACTCAGTGCCATATCAAGCTTTCGCCAATGTTGGTCAATGCAATCCAAGGGAATTGGTCTCTTTTATATATTGCAATCTCATGGGCACATGGCAAGTTATGAGTTTGTCGAATGATGCAATCACATTCAACAGGATTAACGCCCACAGAGTCAATTCTTTTTATTTGGGCTAAGATCAAATTCAATGCATGAATTGATACTGTGCCCCGTAATTCCTTAAATTCTGGCAGCATAAAACATCGTTTCACGATAGTCAAACGTTTTTGAAAAGATGCCTTAATCTCAGTATGTTGAAGTTCAAGTAATGTATGTATATTGGTCAAACACTTTTCAAAATCGCCTTGACTACTTCGTAGTTGTCTCTTCAATTTTGTGTGGGCACTTTCTGCTCGGTTGCTGGTCACGTTATCCCGATGTTGGCAGATATTTGTCCAGTAAGTTACGAATTTCTCCTTGTGTGTATTTAACCATGTCTTAATAATGTAGTCATCTGTTTCAGGCTTTGCTCGGAATTCATTTGTTAGGATACTTAGATTTGCATTGTACTCGTCTAGAGTATCAGATAGTATAATCAGCTTCCACATTAAAAAGAATTTCTCCCACTCAGTCTATTGTTCTAGCAATTTCTTGCAGTTAGTCAACATATTCTTATTGATATGCCATCTACAAAGAAGATGCCGGATTGCCGGGAATATGAGCTTAACTGTATTAAAAAGCGATAAATCTCTATCTGTAACTATGACACTGGGATATACATCATTCAGAAGCAGTCCACGCAACTTGTCAAGTGCCCAAGAATAATTAGTTTCCCGCTCTTTTTCAAGAAAGGCAAAAGTAATGCAACATGACATATTCGTTGAGATTACTCCAATCATCTCTAGTAATGGATATTTATACATGTTCGTTTTATAGGTACAATCCATGATAATAACACCTGGAAATGCTCGAGGAAGATCGACGCCAACAGGATGAGCCCAGAAAAGATCCGTTATTGATTCTGTTTGATCATTATTTCGATGTCATTCGATATACTTTAATTCAGAAATTTTTAATAACAACTGTTGCATCTGCGTTCGACCGCCTTGTTCATTGACTTTGAACTTATGTCGTGCATTATATATTGTTTTCATTGTCGAAACATTCACTAGATCCCTTTGCTTCAATGATGTCAGTATATCTTTCGGTTTTACGTGACACTTCGATATTTCGATCACAACATTAGTCTCGCTTTCAGACAATCTTCCCGCATACGAGTGTCCTTCGAAATAATCTGCGGCAGGATGATTATGCACACCAGACAAAACCGTTAGATTATATTCGGGCCCCCCCGTTGATATATGTTGACCCTTTAATCGAAAGGGACATCCACATTTTTTACTGCCCCTGTGGCCCTCATCATTTTTTAATTTCTTGAATCTTGGTGGTCCACCCCGTTCACAACCAAACCATATTCTCCCCTTCTTAAATTGATCTCCAGTATCAGATTTTGAAACCATGATGACAAATCATGATTTCTTTCCAATATCGCGCATCCACTGGCAAAGTTTATCTCGACTTGTAAAAATTTGTAGTCAAAATAGAGAAGATATATTTTTTAGTGGAAATATTCTGATTTCAATATGAACAGATTTTTTAAATAATATCATACCTGATTTATTGTGAAGTCCAAACTATAATCGACAACTAATTCATTCTCGACTTGCATACTCTGTGTCGAAACATTACCATGTGTTCCAATAATTTAACAATATTAATACTTATTAATTATTGATAAGACTTTTGAAAAAAAAATATAAAAACTGATATCACTCTGTTCGGACTTTCAGTCCGGACTAATCTGCTTTGTCCGGACTGAAAGTCCGGATAAGAAGTCTTAGTCTGGACTTTCAGTCTGGACAAAAATTTTTGGTCCGGATTGAAAGTCCGGACCGAGTACTTTTGTCCGGACTGAAAGTCCGGACAACGACGTCCTCTCTCGGGTTCTCGCACCGCATCCAACTGAAAACTCAACCCAAAAACTCTAATTTCATTCTACTCAATTTATATCAAAATTCCTAATGTATATTTGGAATAATTTTATACAAAGAAGATGGAATCATACCTGAAGAGTGTTTTGATCGTCGAATGGAACCAACGATATGGTTTTAATCTCTATTTACGTCTCGTTCGATACAACTCAAAAATATCTCTTTTGTTTGGATATCTAATGAAAAAAACACAAAACGAAGAAAAAAATCGGTTTTAAACTAGCAAATTAACAAAAGAAAATGAAGAGATGGAGAAATGAAATAGATTTTTGACTTTAAAAAAAAAACGTACCTGTGGCGCGCGGGCGATCTGGAGGACGAGGGAGAGGAGGAAGAAGGGCAAAATGGGCATTTTTTTAAACGGCAAACTTGATATATATGGAAAGATATTAAGTGGGCTAACTAGGAAAAAAGGTGTGCCCCTTTAGAAGTTCCCTATTTAAATCCTCCCCTCATCCCTAAATACCGGACCTGTGACCCGCTAACCCGAAATACATCCACGAGCCTTCAATGCGAAATTTTGAGAACTTCTAAAGGGGCACAACTTTTTTCCTAGTGAGCCCAGTTAATAACTTCTAAAAATATCAAGTTTACCCTCTAAAAAATTTTTCCATTTTGCCCTTCCTCCTTCTCCTGCTCCAGGCCTCCGGCTCCCGCTCCGTTTCCGTTCGGACTGTCAGTCCGAACATGGCCTTCCCTGCTCACTAGGAAAAAAGTTATGCCCCTTTAGAAGTTCCCGAAATTTTGCATTTGCCCACAAGAGCACCTTTAGTAATACCCACCAAATTAAATTACTGAGGGCAACCATCCAATAAGGGCATCTATTTCAAAATTTAAAAGCTTTAATTATTTGTAAGGGTACCTGTTATCATTGCAAAACTATCTTCCACACTCAATTATTACTGAGGGCACCCACATTCTCTCTTTCACACTATCTCCCCTCCCGTCACTTCCAAACTTGCCACAGACCCCACCCCTCTCCGTGGGCCCTGGTGCCCCCTTCCCCTCTCTCCGACCACGCCACCCCTACACCCCTCCGATCCCTCGATGTCCCTTCCTTCCGACCCTCTCACCTGTGCCGCCTAAGCTCCAAATTCCGTCTCCCTTCCGACTCTCTCACTCTTGCTGTCCGAGCTCCAAATCCCGCCTCCCCTCCAAATTGAGTGTCCTATACTTCTTTTGGGTGTTTTTGGAAGAAGAGAACAAAAATGTTTTCATTAAAAAATGGTAAACACATAATATTTCTTAAGTTAATTAGTGGGTTCTCTTAGAAATTTGATGGGGGTCTTTAGAGGCACCCTTCAGGCAGTAATTTGTTAGGTTAGTTCGTACATGCATGTTTTTATCCAGGGAAGTTTCTAAAGGGGCACGCCATTTTTCCAAGTGAACCCACTTAAAAACTTCATCTATATATCAACTTTGAACAAAAAAATGCATGTTTTTGCCTTCTCCGTTAGCATCACGTTCCCTCTCGTTCTCCCGCGCGCGACATGTGAGGTTTTTTTTAAAGCATAAAATCCATTTCATTTAAGTTGATCTACACTTTCTTTAAATCATTTGCTATTTTAAAGTCGAATCATTTATTCATTTTCGTATATTATTTTATTAGAAATCCAAACAAAAGAGAAATTTTTGAGTTGTATCGAACGAGACGTAAATGGAGAATACAATCATATCGTTGGTTCCATTCGACGATCAAAATCCTCTTAAGATATGATTCTACTATCCCCGTATAAATTATTCCAAATATAACTTAGGATTTTGATTTAAATTGAATAGAATAAGATTGGGATTTTTTGGTTGGGTTTTCAGTTTGATCCGGTGGAAAAACCCGTGGAGAACGTCGCTGTCCGGACTGGAAGTCCGAACACAATTCCTTGGTCCGGACTAACAGTCCGGACATAGATGCTTTGTCCGGACTGTAAGTCCGGACAAAGCCATTCTGTCCCAACTGTAAGTCCAGACAAATGTTTTTTTTTAGATTATTTCTTATCAATTAATAACTATTAATATTGTTAAAATATTGGCACACAGGGTAATGTTTCGACGCAAAGTAGCCGAGTCGAGAATGAATTACTTGTTGATTATGGTTTGGACTTCACAACAAATCAGGTATGATAACATTTAGAAAAGCTAATCATATTGAAATCAGAATATTTCTACTAAAAATATATCTTCTCTATTTTGACATAGGTTTTTACAAATCGAGACGAACTTTGCCAGTGGGTGCGCAATATAGGAAAGAAATCAGGATTTGTCATCATAGTTTCAAAATCTGATACTTGAGGTCAATTTAAAAAGGGGAGAATATGGTTTGGATGTGAATGGGATGGACAACCAAGATTCAAAAAAAATTAAAGAATGATGAGAGTCACAGGGGCAAAAAAAAAATATGGATGTCCCTTTCGATTAAAGGGACAACAGATATCAACTGGGGAGCCCAAATATAAACTAACGGTTTTGTCTGGTGTGCATAATTACCCTGCAGCAGATTATTTCGAAGGACACTGGGCAAAAATCAAGCCTGTAGTAATGTAATATACCCGGTCATCTGAACAATGTTAGCTCGAGAAGCAAGCCCAAACTGTCTATATAACCAAGCAAGAGCCCCAGCACCCCTATACGAATGTGTTAACATCTTCGAGGTCATTAAGCAATGTTAAGTAATCAATCGACACTCTCGTACAGCTCTTGTCTGCAAAAAGCGTACAACAAAAAAGATACAGTAAATATGCCCTTGCAGCACACCGAATCTTATGTTTGGAGTGAATATCAATTACCCCACAAAAATTTTCTCTTAACCAATCGAGTCTAACTGATGCATCGCTTTTCGTATTAAACTCATTCCACGCTTCAGAGTAATTTACGTCTAAGGAATGAGTAATTGTGTCAGCAGTTTCACGTGACGCTGTTGATTCTTGGTGGCACACGGATTTTCCTGCCACAGGCAAGCCAAACAAGTATGAAACATTATCCAGTGTAATCGTCATCTCACCGAACGACATATGAAATGTATTTGTTTTGGGATGCCACCTCTCAACAAATGCGCTAAGCTAAACATCGCTAATGTATTGGTAAGAGCATATGACCAATATATATAATGAAAACCCACGTATTAATTCCATAAATTGGGTGTTGGGCTGCGGTGTCGTCAATGACTATGCACTTATTTTTCTCATGTGACTAATACATCGCAGTGGATCTCATTCCTATATATATAATATAGTCATGATATATGCACACACACAATAATTGGTTTCTAGTTTTTTATGGAAAATAATTATCTCATCTTTTAAGACGAAGAAATCAACGTGCGTATTGAAACTCTTCAATAGTGACAAATCAACTGGACCTCGATAAATTGACCCTTCAAAATCATCTTGAGAGCCTCTTGAATCATTATTCCCTTCTTGTCTTACACTATCATATCTTATCAGATTAGGAGTTTCTAAATTTAATTCAGGACCTACAACAACTTCATCTTCTCTCTCTCGTATCGGGCGACAGATTGGTGATCGATATGCTACTTTATTCCTCCTTAACAAGGCAGATGGTCGTACGTGAGATAATTCTGCCGGATCCATCTATGAAATATAAAAATATTTCATTTATAAATGATAGTTATCAGAACATTAACTTTTTTATGTGTAAGTAAGTAGTTAGAAAGTTAAATTTGCTACAAATATCATATTTTCTCTATTTTTTATGCTGCAAGATAATGTAATATAAATGTATAAACACACTGAAACATTCTTTTGTTACTTAATCAACCATTACAGCAATGCTATAAAACTTTAAGATTAGCTAATAAAATTTACCATTACTGTCCACGATTGGAAAATTAATGGAATTTTGCATATTTTACAACTAGTATTATAATATTTTAATTTTTTATTAATTATAATCAAAATATAAATTGTGAGATACACTTATAAAAAGAATGAATTGCGAGGAAAATTTATAAAAAAAATTCTTCTATGAACAAAAAAACTTTACCTCCAAAATTCCAATGCTCCATCATCAATCTTATTATCAAAACCCTTCCACCCTCTCCTCCCCTCTTCCTCCTCTCCAATCCAACAAGACCACCAAATCCAAATATCTTCCATTATTTGCTCCCAGAAAAAAAAGATCAAAACTAAAAAAAAATTTGCTACATTAGGAGATCTCACCCAGTTCGACTCAAGAAGCGATGGCGGGATAGCGGAATGACGGCCGTAGGCTGGATCACCAACGGCGGGATCGACAACGTCGGTGGTGAAAACGAAGAGAGAGAAGAAGATTTGGAAGGAGGAGGAGGTAGGAAAGGGAAAGAGAAAAAGGAAGGATTAGGAAAGGTGAGAGAGGAAGAGAAGAGAGAATTTAGGGTTTTTGGTTTTCGTTTGAGACGTGAGGGAGAGAAAAGTGGGAGAGAAGAAGGAGAAGGAAGAGAAAAGTGGAAGAGAAAGAGAATAAGGATAATTTGGATATATTTAATATGCTCACTAAAAAATCCTCTCTTTTATAAAAACAGGATGGACTCAATAGAAAAACTGGAGTCACTAGAAAATATAGTGTGTTCCTTTGGAAACTCCCTTTGTCCAGTAAGATCCGATCTGTAGCCGCCCTTATCCGAAACCGGCCCCGTGCCCTTCGCTGAACCGGCATATCCGGTCCGAATATCCGCCAAGTGGACCGGACCGACGCGGTCCAAAAGCAGCAGTTGCCAGTAGACTCGGAGCAAGCAATCCGTCGCCTTCCACTTTCGCCTGGCCAACTATATCCATTCAAATTCCAAAGCAATTCCATTTCCTCTCCCAAATTGACTTCTATCTCAAAACAGTAACACTAATCCTAACCCTAACCCTAACCTTAGCTTTGTGCTGCTGCTTATGGGAGTGGGGAGATGACGAGGAGGTGCTCGCATTGCAGCCACAACGGCCACAACTCGAGGACTTGCCCTAATCGAGGGGTGAAGCTCTTCGGTGTTCGGTTGACTGATGGATCCATCAGGAAGAGCGCCAGTATGGGGAATCTCTCGCACTACGCGGGAGCTGGTGCCTCCGGCGGCGCTTCGCCGGCGGAGGGCGGGGAGCACGGCGGGGAGGCGGCGGCGGCAACGGCGGATGGGTACGCGTCCGAGGATTTCGTTCAGGGATCATCTTCCAGCTGTCGCGAGCGGAAGAGAGGTTAGTAAATTTAGCGAAGAAAGAAAAAATTGTAAGATTTTAGCTGTATAGTTAGGTTTTAATGCTGAATCGGTCTTTAACGTGAAAGATCGCTTCATTGATATTAGTATTTGGCTAAAAAAGAGATCTTTGGTTAGATCGTGATGCATGTATGCCTTGGTGTTACGGGTGGAGCTTGTGAAGTTGAGAGTTTTTTTATATTCTTCTTTTATTTGGTTAGAGTAACAGTTGGATTAGAGTCATTCAGATGCCTTACTTGTTTGGAGTTTGAATACTGTTGCACTGCTGTTGGGCTCTTACCAGTTGAGGGGTTTCTAAGTTCTTACTTAAGCCACTTCAGTGATTTATGATTCTATTACCTGTGCATGTTCAATGAACTTTTATGAATCATACTTCAGTTTAGTGGTACACATGGCATAAACAAAGTAGATAGGGTCAAAATGTTGAAGAATAAGGAGTAGAGAGTGTAGATGAAGGATTTGTGTCAATTTTCTAGTTTCCAGAGGCTGGGAACTTTCCATGCGGGAAGATCTTACATAGAATGCTAATATTGAAATGTGTGTGAAGTTCTTATTTTATGGACCTTCATTTTAACTAGAAAAGAGAGTATTGATTTTGATTCTAATAAAACTCTCTTGATGTTGACCATGGTAAACAGGCCACTAGTTGGTAAGTACAAATTTATTAGCTTATTTAATTAAACTAGCCCATTATTTTTAGGACTATAGAGAAGTAAAATTCAAAGGAAATATAAAATAGAACCGTTGGATATCTGAAATTGAAAGAAATACACTTATAAAGAGTAAAAATATGCTAGACTCAAGTTTCAACTTGCTAAGTTGGTGGCCTGCACCTTCTTGTACAAGTTTCTTGGAACCATAGCATGTTCATAAGGGATAAAAGAAAGAAAATTCAGGTCCTAAGAAAGCTGTGCAAAATGAGAATCACTTGAAAATGTTTTGGCTGATGGTTTTTGTCATATGATTTATGAAAAAAATATTTAGGGGCCTATTCAGTTCAGATGGTCATGCTGGAGAGAGACCTGGATGCATACATGACATTTGAATCTGAGCCCGACGTGATTCTATATCCAACTAACCTACTTGACTTGTACTCAATGCAACCCCTTAATTTCAAGTTCAGTTTGCCACTCTGATTAATCTTATAATCAACCATCACAATTATCAGTGAGAATTACATGCTCGCAAAGTATTTGATTAAGATGGACTTGAAAAATAAGGAGGTGTGTGATCTATCAATCACTCAATATTTTAGAAAGAAAATTCAAGTTTGGAAAGAATCGGTTAACAAGTAACGATATAACCAGTAGATAAATAAAATGACTTACACTTAATTTTCAAGGCAGCCTGAACCTGGCTACTTCATCTCCTTAGTCCTTCCTATCCTTTTTTGGTTTGAGAGGTCGGTTTGCACTGAGATTGAAGGCCTAGATGCCAGACCGAGTAGATTATAATCCTCGGCTGATTTTGTTAGTGGAGTACTGGAGCTCTAGAGATGCTCGTTTAGGGGTGGAGAGAGAACCTAGTGGGGGAAGGAACATTTTACAGTTTAGTTATTTTGTATATTATTTTGGTGCATGTTTATGCTATACAAATTGTTCTGTGTGCTTTGCTACTCGGTATATGAATCGTTGAGTCATTTAGTGACCGGTGATAACACGGCTTGACTTGATTTTTCAATATAGTTGGTCACAATGGAAAGTGAGTATTACAACTCTTAAGTATACGAATAAATTCTTATTTAAAATAAATTTTTTTATTCAAATAGAGACTAAGAAAGTACTTACAAGAGTAAAACTAAAATCAATAATAACTATATCAAGTCAAAATAACTAAATATAACAGAGACACTTATTATAATATGGTAAAACTAAATATAAGCCGAACCAAGAAGAAATAGCCCACCAATCAATCCTGCAACTCTGTCTGCCCCTGGAAGTAGGCTAGATCCTCATCCATCTCAGGTAGGTATATCTCTAGTCTGGAAGTGCACATCCGGAGTCGTCAATAATAGTAAAGTAATATGAAAACCAGGAATTATAGTATCATAGTAAATTAATTTACTTTTTAAGTTAATCCGTCTTTTATTACGGTATTTTGGAAACTTTGGGATTGTATAAATTTGATACTCTAAATTGATCCCGTAATGCCCAATAAAATGGTAACAATAATATCCCATGATATCCGAGAAAATGGTAACAGTAAGGTGTTTGATTGGAACCTATCCCGTCCTTCCCGTATGGAAAACAGTGATAAGGTTTGATCAGAGCATATCTCGACACCCATATGGAATACAGTGGCTATTATATTTAGTCCATCAACTTAAAATAACCATTGGTTTCCTACAATGTGTATTCAATATTTTCATGTTAGTCGGTTAATCTTTCAATTCAGTCGATGTGCTGGTATGGTAGTCAAGTTCGGTGTCAGTAATCAATGTCCATAATCAATAACAATATAGTAAACTCTTAACTCATTACCATTCATACCGTCTATTTTCATGTAACCGTTTCTTTTTTCATAAAGTTCATTAAGTTATTTAAAGTAATAAGAAGATTCAGTCAATCTTTACAGTGCATCATATTCGAATATATTTAAATCATAAATTTCTATTTATTTATTCAATAATTTCCATTAAAATAAGAATAGAACAATAGAAATCAACATACATATATGGCTTGATAGGAGTTCATCTCGATAGGCCAAACACGTTGTCAACGGTGGTCCAGGCAAAGTAGTTCGATGACTATGATGGCCAATGGGGCCGTCGACTGCCGCTCAAGCAGAACAATTTGGTTGATTCAACGATCAATGGGCCATCAACGGCCGCCCAAGCAAACAATCCAAGAGGATTGTTACCCCTTTTCAAGAAAATTCTTTTTTTAAAAAGAAATAAAAATATAATTATCTAGCAATTCTCATGGAAAAATTCACAATATTTCAACAATAATATGATTCAATGCAATAAAGAAGTTTAATCATGTTCTCAGCTAATAATCCATCAAGATTCCATCTTTCATATAAATTCATCACAATCATTAATTTAAAAGGCATTCAATTTATCAATAATAAAATATGTAAATAAAAAAGAACCTTAAATAGCAGCAAATAACATGATTCAGTGAGTTGGGTCGAAGATGGTTGGGTTTGAACGCTCAAGGTTAAGTCTTCTCCTCTCTTTCTCTCTCTTTTCTTTTCTCTATTTTTCTGCATTCACTATAATAGGGGCTGCTGATAGGGGTTTTCTTCCTTATAAGGTATTGTGGGATTTAATTTGGTTTTCTTTTCTTAGTTAAAGAGAAAATCCGATTAGTTAAAGAATCTGTATTAATTTGAATTAGATAACTAGATAAAATCTTAAATGCACTTTAAATAATTAAATCTATTTTAGTGATCTCAGCCAATTATCTAGCCTAGTGGCTTGGGCTTAAGTTGGATTCTATGGCAAGGATCAAACTAATTGAACATTTAACAATTAATTATATATATATATATATATATATATATATATATATATATATATATATATATATATATATATTCTAAAATATCTTTTTAAGCAAAATTTTGTTTTTTTTGAAACAAATCATAGAATCATGAAATCATAATGAAATCATAAATTCATAAAATCACAAACTGTTTAAAGTTTTTCTTGTTGTAATTTCATTACCCAAGCTCAAGCCAAACCGATTCGTGGCCTGTTTGATAGAGTTCCAAATTAAGTCAACCCAACCCAATTGGACTAGGCTTGCTAATATGGATAATATGATCAAATTTTTATATTAGCAAGTTTCAAGTTACTTGATTGCTAATATAGTTGGCCTTTCATGAAATCAGAAGCTTTGACATAACATTCATAAGTAGTATCATCAGTGTCCTTCCGTTTTCCTTTTCTTTTGTAGCTACATTGCTGATGTCAAGTGCTTTGCCATTAGCTCTTTTTCTGTAACATGTCCAAGATATTGGTTATCAAGCCCTCTCAATTTGAATGTTAGTGTTAAATGTTTTAATTTAGACGAAAATGGTGGGGTATATCCCATTCCTCTCCCGTAACTCTGTTAAGTTTTAACTTTCAATAGTAGACAGAGTAATAGTTGGAGCTTATGTCTTGTCAGAACATATTTACTGAAATAATCATGCCAAATATCAAGCTGAGGGCTATATTATTGCGGACGTCTTGTTCATTTGATACTTCCTTATTGTTAGTCTGAGTATTATCTTGACCTAGTATCTTATCTTAAACCCATGGAACCATATGATTTGTTATCACCAAATATCAAGCTGAATGCTATGTAGTTCAATTGACAATGCAATGGAAGTCAATTGTGGTTCAAGAAGCTCATTGGTTTTGTTTTTGAAATGTTATCTTGTTGGGTGGTTCTTTACTCGATGCATAGCAAACTGCTATATCCGTAAATAAAAAGCAGTATCTGATATTCTGTAAAGTTCAGTAACTGGCTTCTTGATTTTATTGACAAGGTAACGATTCTTGTGGGGGGAAATTATATTAAGAAACTATTATGACCGTATTATTTCATATATTTGTCAACATCTGGTTGCAAGGAGTTGTCACGCCCCGCTCTCGATATACGGTATACGAGCACGTGTAGTAGGTACCGGCAACATATTCAGTTTGAATATGCTAAAGCCTCAATTATAATATGACAGCCACAAAGAATAAATACACGTAGATAAATAAACTGACATTCATTGATTCATGAAGTCTATTATATAAAGAAAAACAAAAGGACGATACTGGATAACTTAAGATAACATCCATTAAGGAATGATAGGTTCAAAAACATGAAAAGACTGCATTTAATACAAACTAAGTACATGATAACTACTGATCTCCGGTCACTTCAGCAAAATACTCCATGTTTTCCGCGGTAGGATCAACAGGGTTCAACTCAGTCACTGGACATGCATATCCAGGTCGTCAGATAGCGACCAACACAATAAATACAGAAAAAAATGTGATGTAATAATTATGTCTAATATGGTAATAATGCAAGTCTTAGAAAAATATTAAATCCATAATTAACGATATTAAGTGACAAGTTAAAGCAAATATCTTTTAGTATGGTCACAATCATAGCAAATTTATTTAGGATGTCATATAATTGGAAAAGCTAACTGATGGGATACCACTGCTTCGATTGTTTCCTGTACAGACCCAGGAAATGGTCACATGGATTGTCCGATGCTAAATCGGACCTGCCGTCAGGCAAACATGAATTATAATCAGGTATAATCCAGCAAATCATCACGCACCCATGGTGTGCGAAATATTCAGTTGTACAACTTAACAAGTTTACAGTTGAAACAGAGTATATTTCCATCATTCAGTTTCTCCCCCAACCCAGTGTCATTTAAGTATAGTACATGTAGGTCTAAATTCTGGTTTTCATAACTTGTATATTGAATTTCGGGTATAATATTTCAATTAGATTTTGTTAATTTGTTAACAACATAATTTATAGAATCCGTTTATATTTTATTCAATAAATCACAATTGGTTATATCAAGGATTTACTGATTTGAGATATCATACAGATATCGGCCAGGCCAGTGTATGAATGCTGGAAGGTTTTCTGTGCATTGCACGTTCCTTAATTAGAGAACCAGCATACAAAACTTTTCTAGACACCGATATAAAATGATATCACAAACAGTATGTTTCCACGATTATAGTCTTTTTCATTATTTATTAAAAACCTAATTATATGCTGTAATTTAATAAATAATCATTTAATTTCTAACATCATAAAGAAATAACAGAAATGTCAATGATTGCACTTGTAATAACACATTTAGCTTCTACAAATTAAATTATAACAATATAAAGAAATAGTATTTGTAATAACAAATTTAAATGATATAATTGAAGTAATAGTTTTATAAGAAAAATTAGCATGTTTAGTGAGTCCAAAAAGAACTCACCTCGATTTGCGAAGGTCTACCAATTAGCAATCACACGAAGCAATCTACACATAAAATTTTAATATATTTGTTAAAAATTATTCATCATAAATTCAGGTGATTTTTAGGAAATTTCTAATTTTCATAAAGCACTTAGTATTGATTTTAAAGTAAATAATATTAGTGTAGAAAATTAACTTCTAATGTTGTCCTAATAAGCTATTAGTTACATATTTTGTAAACATTTGAATTGGTTAATTCTCATCAACTACAATCTTATTTGCTTGGCAAGAGGCTTATAGGAGGTGTAAGGTGGGCTCAGCTGGACATATGTTGTATTAATACTAATCTTGAAGTGTATGTCAACAAAGAAATATTAATATAATTCAACTCTTATGTGGTTATGTTTTTGTTTGATTTTATGTTTGTTGGATTTATAGGATAAATCTAGCATATAAAGATTTCATTTAAATGATAAATTATTTTCCTCTTATTTTATTTTATTTTATATTTATTTTTGAGAAGAGTCTCCTAGTTGATTTATAGATAATATTTTAGCCTAAAATTGTAGAATCACCCTAAATTCTATTTGAAATCAATAAATGGGTTTGAATATATCTTATTGGGTTTATAAGATGGTGGATATATTTTATTAGGGCCGTTAGATAGTATGTGAGCTAATTCTAGGGTCCAATTAAATAAATATAATAGGAATTTGAGAAAGTAGTACCAATCTCAAATAGCAGAGTAAGAGAAGGAAGAATATAGAAGTTCCTTTGTCAAAACTTCGGCGAGGCCAATGACAGCAATCCGACGAGACGCTCCAACAAAGTGAGTGAGAGAGAAATTTTTAGAGAATAAGTGTAAGATTGAATTTAAAAAAGAGGTTGGGTTTATATGGTGTTGGATTTAGAAGTTATAGAATGTCAAGGATTTAGGGAGTTATGGAATTCAAAGGATTTGAGGGGTTATAGAATTTAAAAGGTTTTGAGAGTTATGGAATTTAAAAAGGTTAGAAGAATGAATGAATTTTGAATGTTATGGATGAGGGAAGATAAATAGTTTAAATTATTATGTTTACTTGTTTATTCATTTAGTTATGATAAAAAAAAAATTAAAGATTATTACAGGAGTGTTGCATTTCTTCAACCCTCTGGGTGGTGCTAGCAGTTAAAAATTGGTCATTGTTGGAATGCGTTGGGAGGCATTAGGTTAGAGGTTTACAAGCATTTGAAGTTTTGACAAGCAGTTAGTATAAATGTTAATTCGCTTTTTTGTTGTTACCATATGCCTCCCAGTTCTCGATTTGAGATATGTACACCACACATGGTTATTATAAAAGAACATCCTCATGGTTTAGTTTCATGGAATGGAGTTTATTTTTGTATTTTACTTATTTGGGAAAAATGTGTTTAATCCTTTATGACATACAAGGGCTTATTCTATGATTGTTTTTTCTTCTGATGCTCTAGAATTATCAATCGTGCAATTTGCATTTAGATTTCCATTATGTCAGAGACTATTTGTAGCTAATTTGTTTGCGTACAAGATTCATTTTTTTTTCTGCTAGGTTTTGCTAACTAATTTTTTAATCTCTAAACTGTTGGGAAGTCAAACCTTGAATACCCAGCTGTAACAATAGAGGCTTAAGTCTGTTTAGTGTTGAATTTGCATTTCATCTCTTCAAATGTTTTGCATTTTCTTTTAACATCAATGTGAATTTTTTATGCCATAATTATACCTGATGAAGATGTTATTGCATATGACTTTATAAATCATTGGAGACTTTAAAGGATGTAGGGTTGTGTTTGAAGTATAAGGGGCATGTTTTCTTGATAAACTGTTCCCAACATCTTTTCATTTTTAATCCTGCCACTCTACTCCCTGGTGACGTCAAGCAATGAATGAGAACGGAACTAATACAAAGTGATTCTGTTGGTAGGTCAAATCATCCAATTTGTAATGATCTTAAGGAGAGACTGACGACCTTCATGCTAAAGTAAATAAATATTAAAATCGGTATAAGTTAATCCGTTATTCTTCATTTTGATTTGTATTCGAAAAACTTCAACTTCCGAGCTGTGATTTCTTAATCTTATGATTTTAGGCTGAGCTAGTCGTTTGCAATGAAACTTGGTTTTGCAGTCAAATTTGGTTTTGTATGGACAGAGTTTTTGTGAATAGCTTTTGTCAGTGTTGGTTTAGAGTGAATCAGATTTAGCTTGTTGACTGCTCATAGAGAGATGTACATGTTCTAAAGGATTGAACATCCAAGAGGCAATTTAAAATGAATGATGGAAAATCCACAATTTGTGGAGGGTGCTTACGAGCACTTTCCTGTAAGATGGACGGAGCAACTAAATCAATTGGGAACATATGATTCATACTTAGGCACATCCAGCACACATTTGAAAGGCTTATTATGTATTTCTTAATCTTGAAAATTATTGCGATGGGTTGCATATGTGCTTGAAGACTGTTGGAGGAGAAAATTTCAAAAGATAAGTAAAATAGCTCCGCAGTCAGTAAGACGTGAAGCTTTTTCTTAGCTTCGTGTTGGCCAGAAGCTTAGCTTTGCGTGAAAGGGCAAAACGCAAAGTTAAGTCGTTAACTTGGCATCCAAAGCCTTTAACTACGCGTGGGCAGATTTTTAGAATCCTTAGTTAGTTGTGATTGACATTTGGGATTATCTAATACCCGAATTGAGTCCAATCAGAATCCAAAATCAAGAGATTTAAGTCAAAATCAAATATTTGATTAGAATTATTGATAAATATAAAAACCTTCTATTCCTATCTCTAAGGAAACTCTCATAACCAACTAAAGTTTATAAATAGCCATATTTGGGAGACTTTAGGGATCTTTTGGCAATTCAAGTTACGCACAAGAGCCTTGAATTCATTGGATCAGCAGAGAGAAGCTAGGGTGGGCTATCATCTTCTTCAAAGAGAGATTTCGCGTCAGATCGTCAACAAGTTCTACTAGTTGGATCCTATCGCCACATTAGAATCCACTTTTTATTATAAAAGAGAGTGATAATATATAAATACTCTCGCTTGTTTTTCTATTATTCTTCTTTCGTTATAATCATTATAATCAATGGAAGAAAGCAAGAATTTTACGGAGAACAAACTGGCGACCACAGTGGGAAACGTCTTTTCACTAAACAAGAGATCGTGGCACAATCCGACGTGGAGAAGATCGGATTGGTCGTGGACATGCTCGTCGTTGAAGTCGACCAGCAAAGGTACGAGGATTATCTCTCCTCTGAATCAGTTAATCCGATTGTGGCGCTATCACCGTGTGATCTCTAAAATTCGTAAATCGGGTAATATGGAATTCTCCGTTAATCGGGGATGCTTTGAGTCTGCGACTATAGAGCCATCGTACGAACGGAAATCTCTAGGGGAGGATCCTGCTCTTACTGCCGAAGAGGGACATGATACTGGTTTCACTAGAATACTTCTTAATCGAAATCGTCAAGTAAGATAAAGAGCTCTCAAAATCCACGTAAAACGCGAGGCTGAAGCAAAAGCAGAATGCGAGGCTATGGCCTTACCCCGCAAACTGGCTTGCGTTAATCGCAAGACTAGAGAAAATTGCGTAAAATGCGAAGCAACTACAAACTAGTGTGATGAAAATTCTCCATGCGAAGCTAAGTATGAACTAGAACTTGGACATGAAACTGAAAAAATTGACAACACTTGCGTAAAATGCGAGGCTAATTCCAGAGATAGGCCAGCGTGTGAAGAAATCTCTCCACGCGAGGCTACTGAGCTTGGATATGAAACTGACAAAGTTGCCAAAACCCGCGTAAAAGGCGAAGTTAATCTCAAATATAAGCCAACGTGTGAAGGAAGCTCCCCACGCGAGGCTATCAAACTTGGACAAAAATTTGAGGCTAGCATAAAACGTGAAGCTAATGAAACTTGCGTAAATCGCGAGGTTATGCTAGCATGCGAGGATACTTTCCCACGTGAGACTAAACAATCACTAGAAGTTAAACTTTTTCAGAAACACCAAGCCAACGTAAAATGCGAGTTTAACATAAAATGCGAAGCAATGTTCCAACATTGCGTGAGAGCTTTAAAACGCGAAGCTAACTCCTAGTTCCGCATAAAACAGCCAATATACAAAATCAAGGCTGTTTACAAAGTGCTGAACGTTTGACAAATCAGCAGTTCGACGCCATCAGTCCTGAAGAATTTCAGCAGGTATCTGGATTTCTGTGATAGCCAAGTGGGCCTCACATCCAGAACACAAATGAAAGTTCCTCTTCTTCTAAGGTTCTTGATCATAGGGAGTATTTGACAAATAAAAGAAAGATAACTCAATCGCACTCCACATGTCATTGCGAGCAGTTGGTTTCAGCTGTATTAAATAACTGCTGTTGTAATAAGCAAAGAGTATCTGTATTTGACAGAATAGCAGAGCCAGATCAAAGCACTCCGAAGAGAAGACGAGGCAATCCAAAGTAAAGAATTAATAAGGAAAAAGAATTGAAAGCGGTAACCTCAAATATGGTGGGTAAAGGCAAGGTCTTAGAGAAAGAACATGAGTCAGATGCAGATGACGAACCCCACCATTTTACTAGACTTAAAGACAGGCGTCACAACTCTTCGAAATTATAAGAAACTTGCAAGGGGGTCGGACGACGATGATAGAGACAATTCGACCATAGCTTTCTCACAGTTATATGCTTATTCCCGACCAAGAAAATCAACATCGCATGTGGTAGATAGATCCGATGATGTGGATCAGAGATTAGAGGTCCAAGAGCGATCAATTCGGGAAGAGCAAAAGGCCATTGACGAGCTCAAGATGATACTCCTGAAAGTGGTCGAAATACCCAGAAGATAGTAGAGGACAAGGCCAAAACTTCCTAAGAACCACCACCCAAAACAAATAAGGATAAAGAGAAAGAAAATGAAGAAGAAAAAGCTTACTCTGAGCATGGTGAAGACTCTAAATTCTTCTTTGTTGACCCTCATATCGAGAAGATGGAGAAGATACAAAGCCAACTTGCTGCATTGATGCAGAGAAAGGATCTGAAGAAGGCAGGGGTTTCAAAACCATACTCGCTTGAGTGGGATTTCGCTCCTTATCCCGAAAAATATAAATCTCTCAAATTGGAATCATATGACGAGAAGGGGTTTCCAAGTCAGCACATGTATTATTTTTTATCGCAAGCCGGTCACCTGATAGGAAATGATCTCATAATGATCAAGGTACTCGTAAGTACCCTGCGAGGGCCTGCCTTTGCGTAGTTCATATAGTTGCCTCCGAGAACCATTAATACCTGGCATGATGTGGGGAAGCAATTTTTGGTATGTTTCTTTGAGAATGATACTGAAATATCGGTTCATTCTTTTCTTGCGACAAAACAAGGAGAAGAAGAAATGGTCAAGAGCTTCATAAAGCGCTTCCGGAAAAAATCCGTGCAATATCGACACGGGTTGACCCAAGAAACGTTGGTAAAAACCTACAAATATAACTTCAAGACCGACGTACTAATAAAAATAGGAGCCGTAGTGCCTAAAACTTGGAAGGACCTGCTAAAGCAAGAAGAGCAGGTGGAGTGGACGGGACAACAGCCACGATCACTGAAGGCATTGCTACAGTAAGTTGAGAAGTTGATGGCATGCCAATGACGACTAGGAAGCTATTTTCGGAGCAGATGCCCAGAGTGGGAGATGACAAACTTGGTTCTGGAAGAACGGGAACTTCTGGTGCTTCGGATGCAGCAAGTTGCATTCTGCCATCAGTCTCCAGTTCATCTAATGGAGGATTCATAACTTTGACGGAGCTGGGATGGCGGCGTGAAGTAGTCCGTGTCAAACTCTTCGGCAGAACTCTCTAATCTACCCACCGACCCGTTGATGTTGGAATAATCCACCTGTTCTTATGATTTTGCCTCGGTTGTGGAATGCATTGGCGAATGAAGATGCTCACCTGGATCTCAAGCGGAAACAAAAAAAATGTTATACTTTACGGAATGTGTAGAAGAAAATAAAAAAGAGAGAGAACCTGAATCATACCAGTGGAAACCAGTCCGATGATTGGACTAGACGGAGAAGCAGTAGTGGTCTCCAATAGAGCTCCGGTTTCACTGGTTGGGAGTAGCGTCGCAGTATGATCAGGAGCACCAGGCAAATCTAAAGCAACAGGCTACCAGCAGTATTTGAAGGTTCAGCTGGGGACGTCTTCTTCAGTTGGTGCTGTTGGAAGTGTTGAGGCCAAAAGATCAATAGCTAACTAGACCGCCGCTTCAGGAATTATCATAGTTGGCCGGGTCTGTTCGACTGATTTCTTAGTCTTCCGAGTCGGTTCTCCTCTAGTGGTCCGGCGACGTGTGGGAGGACTTCGGATGGGGGCATCATCACCTTTGGTGGCTGTAGGGACATCCCCGACACCAGTATCATCATCTCCATTGGCATCATCGTCATCAGAATCACCCCTATCAGATGGTTCAGCCTTCACGTATAAGAACTCGTCCATCCCTTTCACTCAGACTCTCTTGGCACCTTTGCGCTAAGAGTAGAGCGCCTCGATTTTCTTGTAATAGTTATGATTAATGGAGAAGTTAGATAGTTCGGCATTAGCTATGCTGTACCATGTGCAGAAGCTGAGCACCATATTTAGGACTAGAGACTTCTAAGGCAGAGCGAATTCGGCGCCAGTTCCCCCGGCTACAAAATGGAACTAGCCTCAAGCGCCTGCGTAGAGATTTCCTTCATACGCCAACTTCTTGTTCGGATTCTCCACGTATAACTGTGTAGCCGAATTGACAGGCGAAGTGACTCGGGGTGTACAGCTCTATGTGGCACATGTTGTCCTGCCGATACACCAGATGTCCGGGACGGATGCTCAGCAGCCACCAAAACGCTTTCGAAAACAATGTTGAAAAGTTGTCCGGTCCCAGGGTGTTTTTGAATCTTGATCCGTACTCACCGTTTGGAAAGTCAGGGAAGGAATGGTTGATCTCATAGTTTTGATGGTGCTGGAGTATCTTACGGATCACCGATATATAGTGGTTTTTCCAAGTGGAGCATTCGTATATCTCTACGAAGAACGGCTTATCCATTGAGCAATAATTTGCAGCACTCATTAAGGAGGGACAGTGCATGACGAACCAGGCCATCAAGCAAGTGTATGACATCTCCACTCTGGGATTCGATGTCTTCACCTTGGCAGATTCCTTTGCTCCCGTTGCCTTGCCCTTGGGGATAAAATCATTGCAGAATGACCGAAGCCCGATCTGAAGATTGCTGACTATGGCGGGGAGAAGTCCATATGGTCGTCCGTAGGCAAGTAGAACTGTTGGGTAAACCACGTTGATGGCAATTATATTTTTCGGGAGTGACGGAACGACACATCTTTTTAACCAAAGCACTAGGAACTCGGCAAATAGACCTCTGTCAGACACCGGGAACTATGTTCAGTAGTGGAAGCTCCTGAACACCGTGTTGGGGTTGAATCCTGCCTCTTTCGAGTCCGTTGTGTATGATATATCCCCGTCTCTACGATGCGCAGTTCAATTTCATCTTTATCGACGGGTTTGTGTCCAGAGATGCACGGTAGGCTTTCCTTTAGGTTCCTGAATAGATATTCAGTCCCTCTCTTGTGGCCAATCCCTTGGCTTCTGGTCTCAGCAAGGTCAATACAGATGTAATAGTGGCACATCATCTCCCAATAGGTTTTGTAGATGTGCTCGTCTTTGGCTCTTAGTATGTACTCTTCATAGGGGACCTCACCCATAGACGGAGCTGATACCTCGTACATCTCCAATAGGAATAGCTTCTCGGTAGTTGGGATGTACTTTTCGTAAGGGATCTCACCCATAGACAGAGCTGATATCTCGTACATCTCGTGGAGAGTAAGTCCTAGCTCACCCAACGGAGTAAAGAAGGTGTCGGTTTCGGAGTTGTACATCTCGAGAAGACTAAACGGATGATATGAACTTTGGGGCATGCCATATTGGTTGTTCCAGATTGCTTGATGTAAGCCTATATCTTTTAGAACTGGTCCTTGGGATTCAAGCATGTATCCTACAAGACGGGCCCACCATATCTTGCTTGTAAAACGGACCCAGCTTGGCATCCTCAAGTCATGGAGGGATACTGATCACCCTTAGCCTTGAATTCGCTGAGAAAAATTTTCGTGTGAATTGGAATTTTCCCCACAGGATGCTCCTTAGTTACTATACCTAGGAGGAGTCCGGTGGCGCACCAGCCAGGACTGTCTTAGTAAGCCCCGTGAGCGCCAAGCTTTTCTATAGCTACCCCGCCATGTTCCCGAGTAAGGTCCCAATCCAATTGACGAGGGATGAATAGCCTTTGAAGATATGCTAAGGGATAACTCCGTTCCATGTCCGTAGAAATATCAACAAATCTCCGACTTGGTGGAGCCACTTGCTTTCTTACTCAAACAAAATTTCATCTGAGTTCTTAATTGCATCACCAAAGAGGAAAGCTGGCTTCTCTAGGGCTTCCCGATTCACGACTTTAAAGAGAGCATCAATAATAATCTCCCTTACAGTAGCGGGGCTGTATTTCAACAATTTCTCACGGCGTTCTCTGACACCCGGCTTGTACACAGGGATCTCGGTTGTGAATCTAAACTGGGTCGCTCTATCTGCCCCTCCAACGAACCCGAAGTGATGCCTCCTTGATAAAGGATCCACTGAGTAACCCACTGCAAAGGAAAAAAAAAATCAAAGTTAGAAAACAGTTGAAATTGCTGAAAAACACTAAGTGTTGAAACGCGGAGCTAATTGGATAACTTCGCGTTAAGCTGAATGCGAAGCTGAGAGGTAACTTTGCGTCTGAAGAAAAAGCACAAAGCTAATAGATAACTTCGCGTCCAAAGCTAAAAAAAATGCGAAGGTAAATAATAATTTCGCGTAGGAAGCGCAAAAGTTAAAGTTAATCTCGTGTTCGTGTAACAAGCATTTGACGTGAAGCTAACAAAGTAACTTCGCGAAGAAGAAAACCAGAAGTCTCTTCTCCAAGTCATCGGTGACCGAAGCACAACGATGATTTCGCCGATGAGAATGATGTTTGGCTGGTCAAAGTCGAGCTAAATCACCATTATAACGCCATTAAAAGAGCCAAGAACGAAGATCTCACCTCCAATCGGCGTGGCGTAGATAGGGCCGCTGCCATGACCTCTGCCGCCGCTGCTCATGCCGACCGGCGACAAGGATCGACTTCGGAAAGAAATATTCTTCTTGGGCGCCATTGATCAAGAGAATTGGAGAAATGGGGGGACCGAAGAATTTTGCAAGAAAGGGTTTTGGATTTCTGGATTTCGGAAATTTTTGAAAATGTGAGGAAGAAGAAGGAAGAGATTCTATTTAGAAGAGAACCCGCCCCTTGGTATTTGGTGCGGAGGTCGGAGTAGTTATGGCGGTTGGATGCGAACCTAATAGCTTCGCGTATTATTCAGAGAGTTGCAGATGCGAAGGTAAAATGGACTAATTTCGTGTAGGATATGAATTCACTTTGAAGATATAAAGTATTTCAAAATTTGCCAATCATAGCAATTTTGGAAACTTTGGAGGGGATCCTGTTGGAAGAGAAAATTTCAAAAGATAAGTAAAATAGCTCCGTCGCCAGTCAGATGCGAAGCTATTTCTTGCTTCGCGTCTGCCAGAAACTTAGCTTTGCGTGAAAAGCCAAAACACGAAGTTCAGTCGTTAATTTCGCGTCCAGAGTCCTTAACTCTGCGTGGGCAGATTTTCAGAATCCTTAATTGGTTGAGATTGAGATTTGGGATTATCTAATATCCGAATTGAGTCCAATCAGAATTAAAAATCAAAAGATTTAAGTCAAAATCACATATTTGATTAGAATTCTTGATGAATATAAAAACTTTCTATTCCTATCTCTAAGAAAACTCTTATAACCAACTAAAGTTTATAAATAGACTTTTTAAGGAGACTTTAGGGATTTTTTGACAATTCAAATTACGCACGAGAGGCTTGAATTTATTGGATCAGGAGAGAGAAATTAGGGCCGGCCATCATCTTTTTCAAAGAGAGATTTTCACGTCAGATCGTCAATATGTTCTATTAGTTAGATTCCATCGCCACAACTCACTTTTTATTGTAAAAGAGAGTGATAATATATAAATCCTCTAGTTTGTTTTTCTATTGTTCTTCTTTCGTTATAATCATTGTAATCAATGGAAGAAAGCAAGAATTTTGCGGAGAACAAAGACTAGACTAAGAATGACAAAGACGGACATATTTCAGAAGTTTTTGTCTAGAGAGGATTGTGCATATATGGCAAACTGAAACATGGTTATAGAATTATTTATTTTATGCAGAGTGTTTCATCTTATAGTATAGATAGAGCTCAATCTGATTGATCAGGTGTGTGTGCATGTTTAGAGATGCCAAGAGTCTTGAGATATTATGACCAACTATGATTAAATATAAACTGGTTTTTTTTTTTTGGTTAGGGTTGGGGGTGTGGGCAATTTCCAAAAATTTGAAAGATTTTTCTTTTTTTTTTTTGGGGGGGGGGGATCTAATGTTTAATAGGACGATTTTGGGTTTCTAACATCAAATACAACTAATTTACAGGTATAATATTGATAAAAATTTTAATTTTTCTTGATGTTCTCTAAATTAATATGTGAAGGAAATTTTGAACTGCAACTGAAATATAACTCAAGTGTTAAAATCTCATAATCAGTATCTGCTGATGATTTATGGTATTAAAAATCGGCAATATCAGATATATCATACAACAATATCAATATATTCATAAAATATTGTCAATACTGGTAACAATATCATAGGGCCTATATTGGATACTTCAAAATATGATATGGTCTTCATGATATTTATCGGTTCTGCTGATATTTAATCCCTTAATACAGCTGTTCTCATCATACAAAAAAGAGAACATTACATTATCAGGTCAAATTAGAAAGGATTAATCCTATCTTAAATATCAAGATATAATAAAATAAACAACTATTGTTATACTGATTAGAATCAAATATGCAAAATTTATGGAATGGGTCCTTTGTGTAGTGTTAGGAAAGACATTTTGGAATGAGTATTGAAATACCTGAAGGGTTGAGCAGTGGAACTCAAGAAATCTGCTCTACAAGTTTGATGTCCAGTCTACATGTGCAGTTCAGTTCTGCATGGAGATTGGAGCTTCATCTTTAACGCAAAATATAACAGTAGTAGCAGTAATGATATGCTGCTGATGTTAATTGGACAGCTGCCACAGGACTAACATTTTGGAATGAGCAATGAAATACCTGAAGGGCTGAGCAGTGGAACTCAAGAAATCTGCTCTACAAGTTTATGTCCAGTCTACATGTGCAGTTCAGTTCTGCATTAAGATTGGAGCTTCATCTTCGACGCAAAATATAACAGTAGTAGCAGTAAAGATATGCTGCTGATGTTAATAGGACGGCTGCCACAGGAATGGATGTCCAATGTTTTATAATTACTAGAGAATCCTATCCCAGTTTGTGAAGCAAATGAGAGCAGACTGCTGCCACTTAGTAGAAATCTGACCTGCTGCCACTCAGTAGAAATCTGTCCTTGGTGAGAAGCCATTTGAGTAGGATCTTAGCCCTTTTGTTTTCCCTGGTCCTTGCTTGGAATTTCCTTCCAGTAGAGTTTCAGCCAATTTCCCTTTGATTGTTTGAGTGGGATTTCTGTCAAATTTTGAAAGAGTTGGGTCCTTTTCTCAGAGGCAGCGGCTGCCACTAAGTCTAGGAGTCTAAACTTTGCAGTGTAGGAAGATGAATACTTCTATCACACAGTTAACTCAAATTATCAACGAGCTTCTTTTGCCCCCAAAACAAAAGTAAAGGAGCTTTTCCACATTCAAGTAGCCCCTTTGCAGTTGATTTTTTTTTTTTTTTTTAATTATTCCTCAATGCAGCATCATAATATTCATGTGGATTGGGTGGAACATCTCTCCCATATGATACTAGAGTAATTGGGGGATAGGTGCTGCTGCTCTTCTTGGAGGATGACCACAATGCCTTCCAGATTTGAAGTGTTTTTATTATGTAGCTGGTCCTTTTAGCTAACCTGATTCTTATTCGAGAAGGGGAACATTTTGATTATTATTATTTTCTTGTGATGTTTCCTTATCATATGCAACTTTAGTAGTGCCTTTAAGTATCTTATTTACATCAGGGCCTCTGTGCAAAGGCAGTAACTGTGAAGTTTGTCCTTTATTACGTCTCTTGAATTATTAGTCTGATAAATATAATAATTAAATTATTCCCAAGCATAGACACAGTCCAAATTTTCAAATGCACCTTGACTTCTTGAAAACATCCTATTTTCAAGTGAGTTTTGAATTTGTACATGATTTGGGTTTGAAACAGCTGTATAATTTTATAGTTTTCTTGGTGAAAAAGTTGAACGTGAGAGCCTTTTTTATTACTTAATGGAAGTAATCCAACCATGTTTAATTTTTGAGGTTTATTGTTTTGGGTCATCTAAGGCATTAGAAAATGCAATTCTCTTGGTCCTTCATAATTTGGTCTTGAGGATTCATTTACAGGTGTTCCATGGACTGAGGAAGAGCACAGAATGTTTTTACTTGGCTTGCAAAAACTTGGAAAAGGTGACTGGCGAGGAATAGCCCGCAACTATGTGATATCAAGAACTCCAACTCAAGTGGCTAGCCATGCACAGAAGTATTTCATCCGCCAAACTAACATGAACAGAAGAAAGAGAAGGTCCAGTCTTTTTGATATTGTACCTGATGAAGTTAGTAAATCTCTCTTCCACAATTTTTAATTACATGCTTACACATTTGTCTCTTTATTATGTTTGTGTATCTTCATTTAGGCGAACAACATCATTCTCACGACTGTTTTGCTGTTTATCTGTCTCAGGCTGCTGAGCCTCCATTCTATCCCCTGAACAGTCAAGAATCAGAAGTACATGCTAACAATCAATTGCCTGGACCTCCAACAGTGGATGAGGAATGTGAGTCAATGGATTCTAACAATTCTGTTGATACGGAGGTAGCTGTTCAGAAGCCAGAAGCTTCACAAGACACTTATCTGATGCAAGAAGCTTCACAGACCACTTACCCAGTTATGTATCCGGCATTTTTCGCACCAGTTCTGTCGTATTCCTTCCCGTTCTGGCCAGGGTACAATGCAGAAGCTACAGAAAAGCGCGCACATGAAGTTGTCAAGCCAACTCCTGTACATTCCAAGGCACCTATTAACGTAGATGAACTCTTGGGAATCTCAAGGCTGAGCATCGGAGAATCCAATGTTGATACACCATCACCTCTTCAGCAGAATCTGCTTGGAGACTCGAACAGACAGTCTGCTTTTCATGCCAAGCCTCCGTTGAGTGGTTCCACCATGAAATCTAGCACCAGTCCAGTCCAAGCTGTCTAGCGCTGTTACTGCCCTTGGGACCTAAACTTAAGGTCTGCTGAATAATCTTAAGCATCATCTTGTTAATAGCAGATGCGTATATAATTTCGCTTCTAAATTGTGTTCTTCTTTTTATGTGTTCTGTTGTACATGGAATTATCATGGTTCACTTATTTATAGAAAGTCGATAGCTTATTACCAATTCTTTCAGCTTGCTTGTAATCACTTTCTTTAGTTTTGACTCCATGACATATTGCAGATTTCTACTATGAGTTTCTTGTTCAGTTTCCTGTTCATGTTGCTCGCGTTGAGTAATAATGAACTCTAAGCTTGGCTTGTTTACTTTCCATTATTAAACCTGAATCCTGAAAGGCGACTGGTTGGTATCAGAAGGTAATGGAGCTTGTTCAAGCATCTTGTATTAATTTGTCTGTTGTATTCAAGGTTGAACTACTTTACTTATCCCTTATGCAAGGGCTGAAGCTGATATATATGATATATAGATTGGCAGATTCTCTCTTTTTTCTTTTTTCTTTTTGCCTTATTTTTCCATTTTATTTGATTGTCATGGGAACTCAGGAGTAAGTTTCTATACGATTCTTAGATCAA
Source organism: Dracaena cambodiana (assembly GCA_036321105.1). Classification (NCBI taxonomy): domain Eukaryota; kingdom Viridiplantae; phylum Streptophyta; class Magnoliopsida; order Asparagales; family Asparagaceae; genus Dracaena; species Dracaena cambodiana. Next base: position 17,295,882 of record JAYEPQ010000004.1, on the reverse strand, counting down.
CGTCTCTAAAATATGTATACCCCAGCTTATCTATTGAATTTCTTAAAGATTGCAGTGACGTATCAGAGTAGCTGTACGCACATTGTGCATTTTGTTAAAATCTGACTTTATGTTTATCTTGATGAAGGGATGATCAATCAAGTGACCTCAACTTATTTCATCAAGTGGATACAATATATCTGGAAAAGACCTTAATTTTATGTTTTCTTTTAAATATATATTTTCGGGCGTGTTAATGATTTAGTTAGCGAATTGTCCAATTTTGGTCGGTGTCCCGCATTTTTTGTGGGTGGATATAACTTAATTATACTCTAGAAGAATTAAGGTAGCTCCCATCCTAACTAGTGTAAAATAAAAATAAATCATTAACAAGTAAGAAATATAAAAAACCCATAATTTACTTTTATATCTAGAAATGCAATAATCTGCATTACCATATATATAAATATATATATATATATATATATATATATATATATATATATATATATATATATATATATATATATATATATATATATATATATATATATATATATATATATATATATATATATATATATATATATATATATATATATATATATATGGGATTACTGTAGGTGAGACGCCAGCTCATGAAAAGTTACGTGAGCTAGCCGCAAAACTATAATGATCCAATGATTTTTCTTCATTTTTTTTTAACAATCGCTATCTCTACCTCTTTAACTTATTTCGGATTAAATTTCATAAATTTTGGATTTCATTTACCCTTTCATCAAGTGCATACAAAATATTTTATTCATTGAAAATCGTTAATTTTGTGTTAGCTTGATGGAGAACCAAATCAAAACTAAAACCCAAGAAGTTGGGTATGAGTGAACCCTAGGGGGTCGAGATCATAATCCAAAAGAAATTTCTTTAAAAAAATTACTGAAGACAGTGATAATGAACTACAACTCAGATAACTTGCGTGGGTTGTTAGCTCATTTCTATTTTTCTATATATATATGTATATATATATATATATATATATATATATATATATATATATATATATATATATATATATATATATATATATATATATATATATATATATATATATATATATGTATATGAGAAAACGGAAAATTCACAGGGTGGTGAAGGAACTTTCGTTCACCGCTACTTAAATAGCTAAATAAAATTATTACACGTGACGCCACTTAAAGGGTAATTAAGAGAGTTCTTTTATTTATTACTTTAAGTGGCGCCACGTGTAATGATTTTATTGGGCTATCTAAGCAACGGTGAGAGAGAGAGAGCAAATAGAAAATTCACCAGCGGTAAAGGGAGTTCCTTAACTCAACCTGTTTAGATGACCCAATAAAATTATTACACGTATATATACACACACACATACATATATGACCTCTTGGAAGTTCTATATATCCTGAAATTATCTTACTTAAACTTAAACTGCGAAATGATATCTATTATTTTTTTGAGTATTTCATTTTCATATCAATGTGTAAATCTCAATATAAACATGGCTTAGAATTTTAAATTCTAATTTTTTTTTATGTACTTGGATATGTCGTTAATTTAGATTTCTTAGATATTCAATACTCTACGAAAGTTTAACTTTATAAATTATTCTCTTTATGGATAAGCACATGATATTTTAAGGAAACTAATTTTATTGTTTATATTTTTACTTATTCCTATTTTATTATAAAATATATAACAAACTTTCATCAAATTTTTCCAACACATGAAACTTCATAAAATCATAAAAAATATATGAAATTTTCATAATAAATAATTCTTATAATATAAATTCTACTTTTCCATAATCAACTAGATACATAATTTGGTATCAATTTATGTATAACTTTTAGTTATTAATCTATTTTCTGGATAAATCATTTCACACTTAAATTTTACATAAACTTTCTAATTTGTTCCATTTTGACAATCACTCAGGTAAAAATAATATGTATTATATTTTTTAAATTTCTAGCTCTCTCTTTTAAAGTAACCATGCTGTAATTAGGGAAGAACTAATCAGATTAAATATTTTTTGAAGATAAATATTTTAAAAAATATATATAATATTAATTATTTAATAATCATAATATTTATGTGTATTTTGATAATAATTATTTTTTTTTATAAAAATCCATGTCCCCTTTGTTCGTCGCAAAAATTTCTTTGCTTCCTCCCATTGAATTAACTTAAATTACAATAGAAGTGAATAAGATATAAAGAGAACAAACGAGAGGATTTTATATTTCAATCTCTCTCTTTTACAATGTAAACGTGGGATCTGTGGCGATGGGATCTGTCAAGCAGCTCCTTTGGACGATCGGTACGTTGAAATCTTCTCTCTTGAAGATATCGGCCGACTATAGACGATCTTCTCTGGTTTTGATTTGTTCAAGGCTCTCTCGCGTAACTCGAACTTCTCAAGAACTCCAGAAAGAAGATGATGATTTTCTCTGATTTTCACGAACTCAAGGCTCTGTGCGTAACTCGAATTCTCCAAGATTTCAGAAAAATATTTCAATTGCCGAAAAGAAGATCCCTAGGGTTTCACCAGGAAGGTATTTATAGCCCCAGGTTAATGCAAGAGTTTCTATCTAAATAGAACTCGTCGTTATCAGGGATTCTAATCAAATATCTTAGTTTTGATGGAATTCTGATTAGACTTGATTTGGGTATTTGGATAGGCCCAGAATCATAATCTCAATCAATTTGAGATTCTGGTTATCTGCTTACGTGAAGCTTTAATCGCATCAAAACGCGGTGCTAAATAACCAGTGTGCGGAGCTAACGCGGAGCTATAGAACATCTCCGCGTTTACTCAAACGCGAGGCTAAAAATAGCCAGACGCGGAGCTATGGATTAGCTCCGCATTCTGTTGTGGAAAATCCTTTTTACTTAGAAATTTTCACTGCCAACAGAACCCCCTCCAAAGTTTTCAAAATGGCTTCGAACTTAGCAAATTTTGAAATACTTTGGATCTTCAAACTGAAAACGCGAAGTTAGAATACCAAGTCTCCTTCGTGTTATGCTCGCCTACGCGGAGCTAATCAGCTTCACTTCGTCTTCAGTGAAATGAGTAATTATGTCATTAATTGCCCTGAATTTCTACGCCGAATACCAAGCGACGGAAATTCTGTTTAAATAGAGCTCTCGGCTCATCTTCTTCTTCATCTCATCCGAAGAATCTTAGGGCTTCAGAGCAGGCAACTTAGGCTTCTTATTTTGAAAGAATGATCTCCAGCCGAACTTCTTTTTCCTTTCCATAGATCTTCATCACTAGGATGCCATCTAGGAAGAGTGCGACATCGCGCAAGTTGGCCGGCGTTAATGGCAGCAGCCGTGAAGGTAGACGCGACGGCGAACCAGTCTATGCAGCGTCTTCCGAAGGTAAAAACCTTAACTCTTGGGCTTCTAAGAACCATTCTTGAGATGTTTCGGTTTGGTTTAATCCAGCCAACTGTTTATTTTACCGGTGAGATCGCCGTTCTCCGCGAAGTTATTGCGTCATCCCCTGCGTTTGAAACGCGAGGCTATTTCTGATTAGCAGTCGCGATGAATTGCGAGGCTATCTTTGATTAGCAGTCGCTATGAATTGCGAGGCTATCTTTGATTAGCAGTCGCGATGAATTGCGAGGCTATATTTGATTAGCAGTCGCTATGAATTGCGAGGCTATCTTTGATTAGCAGTCGCTATGAATTGCGAGGCTATCTTTGATTAGCAGTCGCTATGAATTGCGAGGCTATCTTTAAAGAGAAGGAAAGAGCAGAAAGAAATCTTGTCCCCCTTTACGCGAAGTTATCGCATCATCCTCTGCGTTTAAAGCGCGAGGCTATTTCTTCAACTGTGCGCGGAGTTAGCTTAGCTCCGCGTTTTCACTCTTTTGGAAACTCTGTTCCTTTTGCAGTAAGTCCAATCCTTTCTGAAGAGGAATGTATGCGGGTCCATCGATTTTCATCAGCAAAAGTAACTCTAAGGAAGTCAGAAGTATATGCTTTACAACATAGTTGCAGGTTTCAAGCTCTGGCTCCTAGAGATGGACTATTGAGGAGCTTCAAGCTTAAGTGAGGGCCTGCAGCGCTTGCAGTTCAGAATTGCAGCACTTGCAGTTCAGAATTGCAGCACTTGCAGTTCAGCTTGTGCTTCGATGCAGCACTTCTCTTTCCTCTCGTGCTTCATTTCAGATGACAGGTTCAAAATGACATTTGCAGAGGAGATCTTTTGCATGTGAATCAGGGAACTGAGCTTCAACACCCCGTAGAGAGAAATCTCATCGTTAAGTTATTGATGAGTCGATGTATTGACGAGTTGATCATGTAAAAGCTTTCGGGAGAGCTATAACTCCTTCTTTGTAATTTCTTCGTCTCATTAATAAAGATTATTTTCCTCTCTATCTGTTGGCTTCAATGATTTTGCTTGCACAACAAACAGATGGTCAATAATTTTGGTAAAATAATCTAAGGCTCTTTTGTGTAACTTAGATCATTAATACCGTTTTGATCGGATACTGATCCTCTTAATTTGACCAAAAATCCAAGTTCTTCATGAGAACGCGAGGTTAAAATACCAAGTTATCCTTGCGTTTCGCGGAGTTAAATAACTTCGCGCTCTGAGTGGTTGCATGGAATTGCGCGAAGTTAAGTGACTTCGCATTTTCAATATCACCACGTGGCATTATCTGCACCGCGTTTTAGGGAGTAACTGATTAGTCATTTTCTCCGAAATCCGCCGAACTCCAAGAGGCGGTTTCCCTCTTTTAAATAAAATCTCTATTCCTTTTCTTCTCACTTTACTTGAGAATTTTTCAGAAACTTAGAGATTCAGGCGATCACAGTTCAGGCGACCCGAGCTTCTTCCGACCGAGTTTCCTCCCGATTTTCAGTCGATTTTCCTCAGCAATGGCACCCAAAACTCGTGCTACCTCTCGCGTGGCTCCATCATCGGCAACTGGCGCAAGCAGTGGTGGCGGTGACCATGGCAGCGACGCGCCAGCCCACATCTCACCTATCGGAGGTAAGAATCTCTCCATCGAGACTTTTTAGAACATCTCTAGAGTGATTTGGCTTGATCTTAACTGACCAATCAACTCTTTTACTGGCGAGATCGCCGTACTCCTGCTGTAAGGCAAGGAGAAGAAGAAAAGTCTCTGACTTTCTTCTTACGCGAAGTTATCGCGTCATCCTCGCGTTTTGAAGCGCGGGGCTATTTTAAGTAGCAGTCGCACTGAAACGCGAGGCTATTTTAAGTAGCAGTCGCGTGGAAACGCGAGGCTATTTTAAATAGCAGTCGCGTGGAAACGCGAGGCTATTTTGAGTAGCAGTCGCGCTGAAACGCGAGGCTATTTTGAGTAGCAGTCGCGCTGAAACGCGAGGCTATTTTAAATAGCAGTCGCGTGGAAACGCGAGGCTATTTTAAGTAGCAGTCGCGTGGAAACGCGAGGCTATTTTAAGTAGCAGTCGCGCTGAAACGCGAGGCTATTTTAAGTAGCAGTCGCGCTGAAACGCGAGGCTATTTTAAGTAGCAGTCGCGTGGAAACGCGAGGCTATTTTAAGTAGCAGTCGCGCTGAAACGCGAGCTATTTTAAATAGCAGTCGCGTGGAAACGCGAGGCTATTTTGACTTCTGCGCGGTCTAATTTTTAGCTTCGCGCGGCGCTATTCTTAGTTTCGCGCGTTCTAATTTTTAGCTTCGCGCGTCCATACTTAGAGAATTTTTCTGTCTTATAGAAACTTCTCTAACTCTTGTGCTTCTTTTTGCAGTAGGGTATTCAGTGGAAGCTCTTCCTCACAAGAATTACTTCGGCTTTGCTGGGGGTTCTGATCCCTCAGGCCAATTTCGCTTCACCGCTATCTTGGCTTCATATAAGCCAGACCCGAAGGAGCGCAAGGAGAAGTTGATCAAGTATCATCCCACTACTGTGCGAGAAATCATAACTGATGCAGCCTTCGAAACTTTAAATAGAGAGGCGATGGAGAAACCCGCTTTCCTCTTTGGAGACCAGATTGATCAATCAGATGAGATCCTTTCTGAAGAGGAGTGCATTTGGTTATATAACTCAGGTAAAATGCTGATGTTTCTGCTAGAATGGCTCGTAGCTATCCTCTGGTCTATCTTCAGAGGCTGGCGATGTCTCGGGAGTTAAAGTGGGGACTAACTCAAGCGAGTTGGGAGTCCATTCTTAAGAGCTTGGAGGCAATGGACTCTGAGATTGGAGGAAGTCAGGCCGAAATCCTTAGGGCCCAGGAGACCATTGCTAAAGCTCGGGCTGTCTTGATAGACAATGAGCTTCGATTAGAGGAAGCCGTTAAGAAGCGGGAAGCGCTGATCCTTCAACGGGAGCAAGTTGATCAGGAGGAGACAATAAGAAGCCGTACTATGGAAGAGTCTCGCCAGCATCTCATCCAGCAAGTTGGAATGAATGATGATGATCTACTCCGGCAGGCTCAACACTCTATAGAGGCAACTCGTCGTCGAGTAGTTGACGAAGCGATGAGTAAGTTAAAGCATCTCGGAGATCCATAGTTTTCTTTTATTCTTCATTCCTTTTTTGTAATGAGAACTTGTACTAAAAGAAAGAACTTTATTGGTTCTCAGACTTCTTTTGTAACTCCATTCTTTTTTTTTTAATGATGAATAAGGATAAATACTTTTTGATTCTTTTATTAGTTGGCTAGGAAATCTTCTTGCACAACAAATAACTTGCCATCAAAAAGTAGTTTTCTCTGCAAAGCGTTCCAAGTCGTACTGTCAGATGTAAGAATTTAACATGACAGGTTTTATGGGATTTTTAGCAAATCCCCAGCTATCAACGGGTTTGATTGGCCTTTACCAACTACCGTTTGAGTTGGGCTAGCCATGTTATTCCCCTCAACATGGTGAGTTGTCGAGGAATTAATCTCCTCTCCCCTTTTGCCTTTAATCAGCATTGGGTAGTTAATCTCATACTCTTACCCCCATTATGACAGGGTTGGCGAGAAATTTGTTCTCTTCCCATTGCCTAGTCGGCGTTGGGCAATTCATACTTTTACCCCAGTATGATGGGTTGGCGAGAAATTTAATCTCTTCCCATTGCCTAGTCGGCGTTGGGCAATTCATACTTTTACCCTAGTATGATGGGTTGGTGAGAAATTTATTCTTTTCCCATTGCCTAGTCGGCGTTGGGCAATTCATACTTTTACCCCAGTATGATGGGTTGGCGAGAAATTTGTTCTCTTCCCATTGCCTAGTCGGCGTTGGGCAATTTATACCTTTTAGGTCAGAGGCGCTTAATTACACATACCTAAAAGAAAGATTGGGGGCTGTTCAAACTTGAGAACTAAGCACACCAGGTTTGGGTCAGAGGCGTCAAACTGCGCATGCCCAAAAAAAGACTGATGGTGGTTCAAACTTGAGAACCAAACTGGAGGCAGTTCAAGGCTCTCTCGCGTAACTTGAACTGGGCACTCCAAACACACCACGGTTTAGGTCAGAGGCGTCAAACTGCGCATGCCTAAGAAAAGACTGATGGTGGTTCAAACTTGAGAACCAAACACACCAGGGTTTAGGTCAGAGGCGCCAAACTGCGCATGCCTAAAAAAAGACCGATGGTGGTTCAAACTTGAGAACCAAACATACCAGGGTTTAGGTCAGAGGCGCCAAACTGCGCATGCCTAAGAAAAAACTGATGATGGTTCAAACTTGAGAACCAAACTGGAGGCGTTTCAAGGCTCTCTCGTGTAACTTGAACTGGGCACACCAAACACACCAGGTTTAGGTCAGAGGCGCCAAACTGCGCATGCCTAAAAAAAAGAAGACGCGTATCTTCGGGGGTACTAAGAATAGTATTTCTTCAGAAATTTGCCATTGATCGGCATCATCATCCTGTCGCCATCTTGATTCATTAAGCGATAGGCTCCATTGGAGTATACTGTCTCCACAATAAACGGTCCTACCCACTTAGGTTCAAACTTACCCTTAGTCTTGTGGGTTAGCACCATTGGCCTTTTAACAGCCAGAACCGAGTCTCCTTCCTTAAAGGTCCTTGGTTTGACGTTCTTATTGAACGTTTGAGATATTCGGGCTTGATACAACTTAATTTGTTGTTGAGCCCTGAGACGTTTTTCATCTAACGCTTCTAGTTCTTGCAATCTTTGCTGATGGCGCTCTTCTATCGTCATCCTTGTGGCTAAATCCACTCTTAATGATGGTATCTGGATTTCAAGAGGCAAAACAGCCTCACTTCCATAAACCAAAGAGAATGGGGTAGCTTTGGTCGGGGTGCGAACGGTGGTGCGATATGCCCACATGCATTCTCCTAGCTTCTCATCCCAATCTCGTTTATTAGAAGAGACGAACTTCCGAAGGAGTTTAATAATCGTCTTGTTGAAGGCTTCGGCCAACCCATTAGCTGTAGGGTTATATGGCGTTGAAGCAATGTCTTTGATTCTGAACTTATTGCAGAATCTGGAGAATCCCTGACTAATGAATTGCGGACCATTGTCATGAATAATCCGTCGGGGTACACCGAAGCGGTAAATGACGTGATGCTTGACGAACTTGATTACATCTGTCGTTTTCACCTCTTTCATGGGCACGGCTTCGGCCCATTTTGAAAAATAATCGGTTATTGCAAGAATAAACCGATGTCCTCTGGATGACGGGGGAGTTATTGCCCCCACAATGTCCATTCCCCAGGTCTCAAACGGCCAACTAGCGACGGTATTGTGCAAATATTATGGGAGTTGGTGAATAAAATTAGCATGAACTTGGCATGCATGGCATCGTTTAGCGTATGCCATTGCTTCCGTGATCATATTTGGCCAGTAGTATCCTAGCCTTTTTATACGGTCTCTGAGTTTTGGACCAGGCTGATGAGCTCCACATACTCCATTGTGTGTTTCTCTCAGCACTTCATCTGCTTCTGCTTTTGATATGCAGCGTAGCAGCAGACCATCTCTTGACTTTCTATATAAAGTCTGAAGCTTATGGTCATAATAAAATCTTTGGGCCTTCCTCTTTATAGAGGTGGCTTCCTTTAGATCTTCTGGTAATATTCCATGTAAAGCATAATCCACAAATGGAAATCGCCAATCACGGGGTTCCAAAGTTAAGCCTGCTTGGCACACTTCTTTGGTTTGGAAAACCATATCTGGGTGGAGGAGCTCTCTGCTTCCAATAGTGATGCTTTTAACTTCACCTGGCGGGATCGCCAGTGTTGCGGCTAATGCGGCAAGAGCATCTGCATAAACGTTCTCATTTCGAGATACGTGATATATGTAGAATTGTTCAAAATATCCTGCTAGTTCAATAGCTAACTGATGATAGGGGATGAGGGCTTCATGTCTGACTTTATACTCACCTGTCATCTAATTGACGATGAGCTTAGAGTCTCCATATGCCTCTAGATGGTTCACCCCCAGTTGCAGAGCTATTTTTAAGTCGATAATGAGCGCGTTGTACTCCGCTACATTATTCGTGCACGGTTCTGTTAATGAGTAACCGTTAGGCAATATATGTTTATGTGGGGATATTAGCACAACCCCCACTCCAGCAGCAGATCGTCTCGCGGCACCATCAAAGAACATTTGCTAAGGCTGTTCTCCGGTAAATGTGTTGACTTCTGATGTCTGCTTTAATTTGGACCAAATTGGATGATCTGCAAGGAAATCGGCGATTGCCTGTCCCTTCATGGCCTTTTGAGGGACAAAATGTATGTCATAGGGCGATAGTAAGTGCGCCCATTTTGCCAATTGGCCATTTAAGGATCCCGGTTTGGTCATCAGAATCTTCAAGGGGTTAACCCGTGATATGACATGAATTGTTTGCCCCGAAAGGTAGTGTCGCATTTTCTGAACAGCAAACACTAGGGCTAAACATTCCTTCTCAATCGGGGTATACCGTTGTTCGGCCCCAATCATTGTTATGCTTAAATAGTAGAGGGCATGTTCATGGCCGTGCTCATTATATTGAGCAAGTAATGCTCCTAAAGCATTATCCATGGCCCTTACATATATAAGGAAGGGCTGCCTAGGGGCTGGTGCCATAAGTACAGGAGGCCTAGTAAGGTACTTCTTGAGGTCATCAAATGCCTGCTGACATGCCTCATCCCATATAAAAGACACTCCCTTTTTCATAAGTTTTGAGAATGGCTGGCATCGTCCAGATAGGTTGGAAATGAAGCGTCGAATATAGGCGAGCTTTCCATGTAATCCCCTTAATTCCTTAAGATTGCGGGGAGGCGGCATTTCGCTAATCGCTTTTACCTTTTCAGGGTCGAGAAAAATTCCTTTTGAGGTGATTATGAATCCAAGAAATTTCCCACTGGACATCCCCATGAACGACTTGGTAGGATTCATCTTCAGATGATATTTCCGCATAAGATCGAAGACCACTCTTAAATCATGAAGATGATCTTCTTTGTTTTTGCTTTTGACTGCTAAGTCATCCACATAGCACTCCACTGTTCTGCGCAGGTGTTCCTTGAATATGACACTCATTGCGCGTTGGTAGGTGGCACCTGCGTTCTTTAATCCAAATGGCATCACCGTATAACAGTATACCCCCAGCGGCGTTCTGAAAGCTGTATGCTTCTCATCATCCGGGTGCATCTTGATTTGGTTATAACCTGAGAAGTCATCCATAAAAGACATCCTCTCATAACCACAGGTACTATCAATCATCACATCGGTGATGGGGAGTGGAAACTCATCTTTGGGACATGCGGCGTTCAGATCTCGAAAATCGATGCATATCCGGATTTTGCCATTCTTTTTGCGAACTGACACTATGTTAGCCACCCAATCAGGATGTTGTTTTTCACGAATGAATCCGGATTCAATAAGCTTATTGACCTCGGCAACTATTGTCTCCATCAACTCCGGTCGAAAACGCCTCTGTTGTTATTTAACGGGTTTGACATCTTCTTTTATATTTAACCGGTGTGTGGCAATTTGAGGGTCAAGCTCAGGCATATCTTCATAACTCCACGCGAACACATCTATATACTCTTTGATAAGAGATATAAGTTCCTCCTTTTCTAAAGGAGTTAGTGCATCGCTTATGAAAATGGGTTTCGGATTTTTTTCCGTTCCCATGTTAACTTGTATTAATTTGTCTTCTGTGGGCGGGTCATGCTGTTCAAAGCGGACATCCCATAGAGTATCCATATGCCTAGCCCAAGCGTCATCTTGAACGTCAATTGGTTTCTCGTCGCTTTCTGGCGCAGATGAAACCATATTGACTGTCAAAGATTGAAACCAAGCACCGGTATTTATATCTGAATCATGATCGGGCGAAGATGTTTCTTCTTTGGCCGAAGAACTCTCTTCCTCTTTTAATGGTGAAGAAGGTGGGGTAGATACATAACCCAACCCCCTGCGGGTCTTTTGATAATAATCATGACTCTTTCCTCTCGGTCTAAACGAGTATGAGATTCCGTCGCCCTTTTCCAAAGTTTAATCTCGGCTTCTGGGTAAAATTATATCCCATCTTTTCCATCATCTGTCGGGATCTCTGTTCGTACAAATGGAACTAAGGTGATGTCTGTTCATCACTTTCACTACTTTGTCTTTGTCGAGGCGACGTGACCATTTTGCCGAACATGATCGGCCTTTGGGACTTCTGTCGGGGAGGCACTTCTTTGATCCTCGGTTATTTTTAATTGAGAGAGGAGGGAAGACCTGAGGGGCAAATGGTATGCCGCCAGAACTTCAAGTCCGGTCGGTCATCCACTTCGGTGGAGGTACAAGAGGGTTCTGATTCAGTAGCTACAGCATACTCGTAGACTAACTTTACATTTTCATTAATAATCTATTCGCTCTCTATTACATCCACTATATTATCAAAACTAAGAGTAAAATCTAGGTTGGGGTTAATTTCATAATCACCCCCATCATCCTCTTCAAAAGGTTCATACTCTGTGTCTGCCTCGTTACCACTTTCATCAGGGTTTTGAGGCTTGCCAGGATCATCGTTGGAGATTTCATGAGCTGGTTTGTAGAGTGAAGCATCTATGAAGTAATTCTCCAGTCCTTTGAAAGGTTGCTTATCTGCAATTAGTGTCCGGACTTCTCCTTCATCATTGCAATATTTCATGCATTGGTGAAGAGTCGACGGGACGATCATGTAAGCATGGATCCAAGGTCGACCTAGTAGAATATTGTAGGAGGTATCTGCATCAATAACATAACATGTAACCTCCGTCTTTAGATCTCCAATTTGGCATCGGAGTCGAATTTTCCCGAGAGGGCGGCTATTATTGGCGTTGAACCCATATATTGACGTGTTGGTTGGTGTCAGACGATGGAGGGAGATCCCTAGCAGCTGCATCAACCTTCTGGGTACGACACTTAGTGCAGAACCCGGATCAATTTGAATTCGGTCCACTTTTGTGGATCCGACATATCCGGTGAAATATAAAGGCATGTTGTGCTTTATATTCCTTACCTGCATGTCTTCTGGAGAGAAAACTATTTGTGGGACCTGCCTCCTCACTTGATGACAGCGGGGGCAAGAATCCTGTTCTTCATTAGCCGGCTCGACAATCTGAGCTAGGAATGACTCAGAGTCTGCCAAAGCTTCCCTTAACGCCTCACGAGTTGACTTTGACAATCGTAACAACTCGTATAGCGTTACTCGAGCTGGAATATTTGCCAGCTGAGTTATGATATCAAATTGGAAGGAGGTATTCTTAACTCTTTCATCTCTTCGCGGATTCTTTTGGAAACGAACACCTTTTTGCTTTGCAGGATTAGTAGTTTCCGCATATATATCCTTCGGATCTACTTTGGTGTAGTCTCTAAGATATGTTTTCCCAGACCGAGTGCCGGAAGGGCCTGCCTCATCTTGATGAGTGGCCATGGTTTCGGGCTCATCTTCAGAGTCTGTGGGTATTCCTGCAATATATTCATCCTTTATTTCCGCGGAGATAGCATTGCTAGTCCGCTTTTTCTTGTGACCCCCTGTGTTTGTCCACTGCTCGTCTTCTATCAAATCGGGGTGAACTCACATAACTTCCCCTCTTTGGGTCGTTACAGGGACAAGTCCTTCTTGGGCTTTGTTGTAAGGATCAAGATTCTTTGTAACTGCCTCACCCTTTGGGATTGGGGTCACTCTTGCAGGGAACTCGTGGGTTCCAACCACTATGGTTGCCATATTGGCAGTGACCTTCTTCTGCTCTTCCTTAGGCGTCAGACCAACTTCTATTAGTGCTTGGATTCTGTTCTTAAGGGGAAAACAATCCCTAGTAGGGTGCCCAATATTCCGGTGATAGAGACAGTAGTTGGGATCTTTAGTCTTATCAGCATCTTCTGGCTTCTTATTCTCCGGAAGTTTTAGCATTCCCTTTTTCTGGAGCAAGTGAAAGAGGACAGGTGTCTGTTCGGCTTTGAAAGTGTAATTCCTTTCTTGCTGCGGTCTAATTTGCCTTGATCCATGCTGACCTTGAGGCTTCGGCTCTGGCGGAGGGCTGGTTTTCTGAGGAGCAGCTTCTGACGACATCGCTGCTTTCCCTTTATTTTTATTGCTGTTGTTTTGGGTATATGACTTATTACCCCCAGCATTTCTTGGCCCGCGGGACTCTTCAACTCGGCGAATCAAGTCTTCAGCTTGCTCTCCTTGTTTGAGCAGGTCCCTCCACGTCTTAGACTCTACGGCCCCCATTTTGAGGAGCACATTGGTCTTAAGATTGTGTCGACAGGTCTCTACTAGAGTTTCCTGGATCATTCCGTGTTTGCAATGTACGGACTTCTCCCGGAACCTTTCTATGGAATCTTTAACCGTTTCTTGTTCTCCTTGTCTAGTTGCAAGGAGGGAATGAACCGTAATCTCGGTGTCATCCTCAAAGAATCGTGAGAGAAATAATTTCTCGACATCAAACCAGGCATTAATAGATCATGGGGGCAACTGCATGAACCAAGTAAAGGCAGGCCATCGCAAAGTACTTGCGAATACTTTTGTCATAATTGGGTCATTACCCAACAGATGTCCTGCTTGGGACAAGAAATAATAGATGTGCTGACTGGGCGATCCCTTCCCGTCATATGGCTCTAACTTGAGCGGCTTATACTTCTGTGGGTATGGTATCGTATCTCATTCAGGAGGATACGGTCTTGAGACCCCTGATTCTTTCAACTCCTTTTTACGCATCAAAGTTTCGAGTTGATTCTGTAATTTTTCAAGCTTTTCTTCATGCGGATCATGGAAAGAAAATCTATCTTCTTCCTCATGCATCGAGTGGGCCTTCTCCTCCTGTTCTTCTTCATTTGGATTTTCCTTGCCCTTTTTAGCATTATCTTCAACAAATCTCGATAGCATGACTTTAAGACCTTCAATCGTCTTTTGCTGCTCTCGAATCATTCTTTCTTGAGCTTCAAATCTCTGATTGATATCATCAGATTTATCTGCCATGTGAGATGCTGACTTCTGTAGTCGAGACGATGCAGAGGAACGAGGTGAGGCTATAGCTGAATTATCATTGTCCTCATCGTAAAAACCCCCTGCGAGCCTCTTATAGTTTCGAGGCGGGACGGCTCCTGACTTTAGTCGAGTAACACGATGAGGTTCTTCATCGCTCGATTCTGAATTATCATCCGTCTCTGCAATTTTCTTCCCTTTTCCTACCATGTTGGAGGTTACAGCTCTCCCTTGCTTCAGGGAAGTGGTTCTTGTCTTCTTAGCAGGATTCTGGTTTGACTCGTTTAATCAGTCGAACACAGATATCCTATTCTTGCTACAGCCACAGTTGTCCATCACGGCTGATACTGCCGTCACAAGTTGCTGGCAATGACAAACAGGCTCAACCTGAAGTTGGTCTATGCCTCTCTTTTTAGAGAGACATTCCATGAGATCAGCGCCTTTAGTCATCGAGTCAAGAGGTTCATTCAACTCTTGAGAAGATCTGGGAATCCACTGAAGCTTCTTTGTCTAACCAACCCTGACTCTGGGGTTGGACCGATCCTCGCGTGGCTTAGGAATAGCCTCGCGTTTTACTTTGCGGGCCTGAAGAATAGCTCCGCGCTTATCCACACTAGCCTCGCGTCTCTCGCTGGCTTGGTATGTCTTTAGAAGTTTAGCTTCTGGAATAATAGCCCCGCGTGAAGGGAAGGTCTTACACGCTGGCTTATCTTTGCGATTAACGCAGATCATAGCTTCGCGCCTAGCACGATTTTTACGACTGACAACTATTTGCCAATCGTTCTCGCGTTCCTCGCGGATATCAGAAGTCTTGCGTTTATTGCGAGTATTACTGGCCTCGCGTCCTTCGCTTAGCTCAGTATCAGCCTCGAGTGGAGAATCACACGCTGGCTTTAGAGAATTTTTATACTCGCGTCTCTCGCGAGTGTTGGGTATTCTGCGACTAGCGCAACCCTTACTGGCTTCGCGTCTCTCGCTAGGCTCAGTAATAGCCTCGCGTGGAAAATCACACGCTGGCTTTGAAGAATTTTTATACTCGCGTCTCTCGCGAGTGTTGGGTATCCTGCGACTAGCGCAACTCTTACTGGCTTCGCTTCTCTCGCTAGGCTCAGTAATAGCCTTGCGTGGAAAATCACACGCTGGCTTTGAAGAATTTTTATACTCGCGTCTCTCGCGAGTGTTGGGTATCCTGCGACTAGCGCAACCCTTACTAGTTTCGCGTCTCTCGCTAGGCTTAGTAATAGCCTCGCGTGGAAAATCACACGCTGGCTTTTCCTTACTTTTAAGGCAAGTTGTATCTTCGCGTTTAGTAGAGACTGGTCTCCCGGGTAGCGCGAGCCAGTTTGCGAGGGACCATAGCCTCGCGTCCTCTAGAGTTAGCTCCGCGTCCAAGGCGGGCTTTGAGGGCTCTACGCCTCGCTCTCCGGTTCCTGTTCCGGAGTTGGGTCCTGGTCAGTCCAGTCCCTAGGTCTTCTTCGGCAATCTGAAACTCATCCTCGGCTAGAATTTCTTGTGTGAACTCCGGCTCTATAGCCGCAGTCTCCAAGGATCCCCGTCTCTCGGTGGATACCTTTCTACCCGTCACTCGGGCATTGGAGTACATGCGACGATAGTGCCGTGTCTCATCCAAGTCACCTAATCCGGAGGAGAGGAACTCTCGTACTTCTGCTAGTCGATTTCAACGACCAGCGTGTCTACTTCGGATCCGATCAAGTCAACGTCCGATTGTGCCACTATCTCTTCATCAGTGAAAGAGATGGCTCCCACTGTGGTCGTCAGTTTGTTCGTCGCAAAAGTTTCTTTGCTTCCTTCCATTGAATTAACTTAAATTACAATAGAAGTGAACAAGATATAAAGAGAACAAACGAGAGGATTTTATATTTCAATCTCTCTGTTTTACAATATAAACGTGAGATCTATGACGATGGGATCTGTCAAGCAGCTCCTTTGGACGATCGGTACGTTGAAATCTTCTCTTTTGAGGATATCGGCCGACTATAGACGATCTTCTCTGGTTTTGATTTGTTCAAGGCTCTCTCGCGTAACTCGAACTTCTCAAGAATTCCAGAAAGAAGATGGTGATTTTCTCTGATCTTCACGAACTCAAGGCTCTGTGCGTAACTCGAATTCTCCAAGATTTCAGAAAAATATCTCAATTGCCGAAAAGAAGATTCCTAGGGTTTCACTAGGAAGGTATTTATAGCTCCAGGTTAATGCAAGAGTTTCTATCTAAATAGAACTCGTCGTTATCAGGGATTCCAATCAAATATCTTAGTTTTGATGGAATTCTGATTAGACTTGATTTGGGTATTTGGATAGGCCCAGAATCATAATC
This sequence comes from Dracaena cambodiana, assembly GCA_036321105.1. Taxonomy (NCBI): domain Eukaryota; kingdom Viridiplantae; phylum Streptophyta; class Magnoliopsida; order Asparagales; family Asparagaceae; genus Dracaena; species Dracaena cambodiana. Next base: position 17,279,150 of record JAYEPQ010000004.1, on the reverse strand, counting down.
TCAATCAATTTGAGATTCTAGTTATCTGCTTACGCGGAGTTTTAATCGCATCAAAACGCGGCGCTAAATAACCAGTGTGCGAAGTTAACGCGGAGCTATAGAACATCTCCGCGTTTACTAAAACGCGAGGCTAAAAATAGCCAGACGCGGAGCTATGGATTAGCTCCGCGTTCTGTTGTGGAAAATCCTTTTTACTTAGAAATTTTCACTGCCAACACCCTTCTAGGAAAACTATTCCTTGAAAATAATATTTTTTAATATGCCAAAAAAATTGTTTATCAATTCAGTTCGAATTTGAAATAAAAACTATGTTTCATTTTAAACTTGGGAACATAATTGTATCATATCTTCCCTTTTTATATTAAACATCCATTTTTATAATTCTTTGATCACATCCATATTTAATCTTAGGCATTCTAATATTGTTTTTGAAAATTTATTTTTGTATTTATATTTAAATGTGTGTTCTGATATAATTTTTCTAAAAAAAAAAGAAATTAGAAATTTAGATTTTCGTAATATGTAGTTGGATAAGATATTCCTTTAAATTTCTTAGATATATTAGAATGTTATGGAAGGATATTATTATAAATTATCCTAATTTAAGATAAGAACTTGATATTTATTAAGCATCCAATTTTAATTACTAGAAGGATATTTGTTCTATTCTCTTTTAAGATGAAATATATTATATCACATTTGAGTTTTCAGGTAGTTATTGATTCAGATTCTATCTTACTCACTTGCTTTGTTGTATAGGTCAACTTTGTCTAATATGTGATTTTATTTTTTAATATTCAAAACTTTAGATAACTGATATAACAATTTTTTCATAATTGTATAAGTTATATTTCGTAGCTTAAGTTATATTCTAATAAGTATTGTGATCAATAGTTTCATCAATTTATAAATGACACTGAAGTTCTTATATCTCTTTTTAAAACTAAATTATATCATACTTAAATTTAGACAATAATTTATTTAACCTATATTTTCTAATTTGTAATTAAATTTTTTATCACAGTTTCGAAAGTTTATTTATTCTTCTGTAAGTTTATTCATTCTTCTGTATGTGTTGTGTACACAGATGAGTATTAATTTAATTGAAATTTTAATTATTTATGTGTATTATGTATGTTATATCAATATATTTTTCCCAACATGCGTTTGCATGTGTTGGATAAAGTGTATTGAACAAGAAGAACTAGAAGATAATAAGTCCAAAGTAAGGATATTATTTTTTTCTATTGAAAATAAAAATATTATAAATGAAAAACCTTTACTACAAAGGAAAGACCTGTGAGAATTTTTATTTTAGATCATAAAGTCAAATCTAAATAGAGTTGATACCTGATCTAGAAGTATGCATGCACTCTCGTTCGAGGTTAGAGTTAGGTCGAATAAACATGGCCATATTCTTCTCAAGAAATAAATGAAGTTTCATTTTTTTCGCAATGCATTCTCACAAGACAAACAATCAAAATCAATCCAAATTTTTACAAAATATTTTCACTGCCAGTAGTGCATCATCATTTTTACAACCATGGATAGAGCTACATGGAGCTTGGATATACAAGAGAAGTGCTGTAGACACTAAAAAAAAAAAAAAAGTTTACTGTGGATGCCACCTACGGGAGACCTCCCGCGGGAGGGCTCCTCCGGGTGCCAACTTGCGGGAGACCTCCCGCGGGTTCGCTCCCAGGGGTGCTCACTTGCGGGAACCCGTGGGAGTGATCCCGCGGGTGGGCACCCGCGCCCGCAGTTCCGCGGGTACCAACCCGCGGATTGTACACACTCGTGTCTGCTCCCGTTTGTCTATTTCGTTGAGATTACGTGATCCGGAATTTGAGCGAAGAATTTAAGCCCGAGAAAAAGCTTCTCAATGTATAAAATAACAGGAGCTGAATTGAGAAGGGACTTTTTTAGACAGAATTTGGAGAATCCAGAAAATAATTGAGTGGGCTTCTTCTAGAGTTTGAAGAAAAGAGAGCCGATTCTCTTCTTGTCAGCCGGATGGTCAACGGAGCGCATTAGCGAGGTTTTATCGCTACCAACCCATAATTCAAAAAAAAGGAATACATCAATTTTTTCTATTATTGTGATCTCAAAATTTGTAACTCAAATCTTTTATTGCTGTAAAAATAAAAAAAATTGCAATGGAAGGAAAATTTGTTTTTTTGAGCAAACATACTCGAGTTTTCAAAAATATATATTAGAAATATGATTACATCTTAGAATCTTCCTTCTATCCCTTGCAAATCCAAACTTTTTTTATTTTTATTTTTATTGTTGTTTCTTTTTTCAGTATAAACAGTAGGTTAAAGCACCTTTTCGTTACATTAACAGGAGATTAAAGAAACAAAGTAGCTAATTGATCACAATTATTTATTAAATTATTATCTGTTGTTTTATATATTTCAGGATCTTGGCTCCATCTCTATCTGCAAACTATCGCAGGCTATCATCTTCCCCCAAAACCAGTGCTCTTTCCATGCTACCTCCATCTGCTCAATGGGCACAATCGCTGTCTCCGGCAATAGAAACCAAATAAAAGTAGTCATAACACCACCCCACATTGCAAAGAAGAAGAAGAGCATACAAACCCTAAATGCGCAGAGCATTGGCAGGAAAGCCTGATTAACAATAGCAGCAAGCATAAAGTTCGCCGCAACCACAACACTCTGTCCTGTTGATCGGATCTCCAACGGAAATATCTCACTGGGCACCAACCACTCCATCGACCCCCACGAACACTCGAAACCCACAACGAAAATGCAAATCGTCACCAACACAAAGTACACGTAGCGTCTATCCAGATCGCCTATTATTGCTCCTCCAATCATCAGCTGAGAGAGCATCATTTGTGCGCCTCCGATCACGAGCAGTGTGCGTCGGCCTAATTGATCGACCAACATCGCTGCAATGATGTTTGAGCACGAACCAATTATACCTAACACGACTGTAGATAACAATGCAGCACGCTCTTCAATTCCAATTCTTGCTAGCAGGACTTGTGCGTAGAAGACCACTGCATTGACCCCTGCCACCCGAGTGTATAACGACATCGGTATCGCCATCACAAACTGACGTATGTACCTATGTCGGCCAATTTTCCAATACGAGCTACTGACTGCGACAGGGTATTCGTTAGTGCAGCATGCATTGACGATATCAGTTAGCTCCATGAGGATCTCAGTTGTGCCTCGGATTCGTTGGAGCACGCTGATGGCATGTTGGAGATGGCCTCGTTGGGCGAGGCTGGTGGGGGATTCAGGGAGGAAGGCAGCGCCAAGAGTCAGTAGGGAGGCGGGGATGGCCGCGAGAGCGAGGGAGAGACGCCAGCCATGATGATCCTGGGCCTTGTTGGCTACGAACCCGATGAGGCTTGCTAGGATGAAGCCGAGAACTTGGCTGAAGCGATAGCTAATGCCGAGTGCTCCTCTGTTGGTTCGGGGTGCCATCTCTGAGAGGTATAGGGGGACTACCTGTGATAGAATTTGAAGAATTATATTGAAAATACGAGAAGGTGAAGAAAATATAATTCTGACTCAACCGTCTATCTAAAAATTTCATCACAAGCACTTGCAGTGTTGTATGTCAATCTGATTCGAGAGCTCTCTATCTCAAAGATTTATGGCCTGCATGTTGTCAACAACGCAGGGATCGCCAACTTCTATATATGCATGACTCACACAGAAATATAATAACATAAATGATAGAAGATTAATGATTAAATTATCAATATTGATACTTTTGAGATCTAAAATATAAAAAAAAATTCTACAATGCAGCAAATGTTATATAGGATCCACAACCCATAACCATGACATAAAAGTAATTTTAGTCAAACTTATTACATTAGAGGTCCAAGGCAAAATATTATGATCCAGAATTAGATAAGTGTAAGTTTGGACAATGAATATCCAAATTATGAACTACGAAAAAACCCCAGCAATCTTTTTCTATAATCTGCATTCAAGTTTTAAGAAGACTAGTTTACTCGGCATGTATGTGTCATATAAATTTAAGAAAATATTAATGATAAAATGCACACATATGTTATGATTATTAAATAAGCATAAAATTTTATTTTTTCAATATATATATATATATATATATATATATATATATATATATATATATATATATATATATATATATATATATATATATATATATATATATATATATATATATATATATATATATATATATATATATATATATATATATATATATATATATATATATATATATATATATATATATATATATATATATATATATATATATATATATATATATATATATATATATATATATACATATATATATATATATATATACATATATATATATATATATACATATATATACATATATATATACATATATATATATATATATATACATATATATACATATATATATATATATATATATATATATATATATATATATATATATATATATATATATATATATATATATATATATATATATATATATATATATATATATATATATATATACATATATATATATATATATATATATATATACACATATATATATATATATATATATATACATATATATATATATATACATATATATATATATATATATATATATATATATATATATATATATATATATATATATATATATATATATATATATATATATATATATATATATATATATATATACATATATGTTTATATATATATATATATCTATATATATATATATATATATATATCTATATATATGTATATATATGTATATGTGTGTGTCTATATATATATATATATATATATATATATATATATATATATATATATATATATATATATATATATATATATATATATAGGGATGGGAATACTGTAGGTGAGCCGCAAGCTCATGAAAAATTACGTGAGACAGCAGCAAAAATATAGTAATCAAATGATTTTTGTTCAATTTCATATATATATATATATATATATATATATATATATATATATATATATATATATATATATATATATATATATATATATATAGGGATGGGAATACTGTAGGTGAGTCGCAAGCTCATGAAAAATTACGTGAGACAGCAGCAAAAATATAGTAATCAAATGATTTTTGTTCAATTTTTTTCTACAATTAGGATCTCTGCCTCTATAACTTTATTAAGATCAAATTTCATGAATTTTAGAGTTCATTTGCACTTCTATCAAGTGGATATAAAATATTTACTCATTGAAAACCGTTAAAATTTGTATCAATTTGATGAATGATCAAATCAAAACTAAAACCCAAGAAATTGGTTATGAGTGAACCCTAAAGGGTCGACATCATAATCCTAAAATAAATTTTTTGAAAAATTTATTGGAGATAGGGAAAATGAGTTGCAACTCATATAACGTACGTGAGCTGTCAGCTCATTTCCATCTCTCTCTCTCTCTCTCTCTCTCTCTCTCTCTCTCTCTCTCTATATATATATATATATATATATATATATATTAATGTTCATATGTAAAAGTGGTATAAGAAAATTACTATTAAGATAATACTTATACTAATAATTATTAAGAACAGCAGGTTAAAAAATTTAGATTAAATAAATTATTATCTAATGAAGTTGTATCTCAAAAAAGTGCGGGTAAGAAGTAAAAGTTTAAAAAAAAAAAAGATGAAAGTTACTCATCCTAGTGCTTACTGGAAACGAAATTTATGTATAGTGTACTATTATGAAAATTATTATATATGTATCTCACTTTTAAATTTTCTAATGTCAATTAAATATAATTATATATTGGATGATATTGATGGACGAAATAGAGAAAGTGAGTAATATAAAATTTGAGATAATACTCAAATATTAAGTGCTTATATAAAATGAAGATAATTTAAAAAATATTCTTTCAAAATATTCTAATAAATATAAGAAATCTCAAGGATGTCCTTAACCAATTACATATTTAGGAATGTTTAATTTAAAAATTTCTAGTTATATTGGAATTATTATCTTTAAATATAAATTTCAACATAGATAAGAAAAATAGTTCCCAAAAAGAATATCCGATAATCATCTTATATTTAATTTTAATATAAATATGAATGTACATGCTTAGATATGACTATATTATTCATACTATATTTTTTTGTATTTTAAGTTTTAGAATGAGAAATAATTTTAATTCCAATTTGGACAAAATTTACAAACGAAATCTTTTTTAGCTTGTCCTAAGAAGATTTCATTTGTAAATGAATATTAATACCAGAATATGCTATATGTACTAGGACTATAGAATACTTCAAATTATTTTTAAAAATGTATTATTTTTGTTAAATAAAAAAATTCAAATATTTGGATTAGGATTATCATTATGTAACTTAAAGGGGAGAGATAAAACTAAAACTATGACAAGGATCATGCTTACTTTAGCAATTATAAGAAACAAGCTATGTTAGAAGATTATTTAGTTAATCCTTATCAAAATTTAAGTAAGAAGTGGTCAAGTAATTTGAATCAAGATGTATAAATATGGATAATACAAATCCTTAAATTTCTATATTGTTTATATTATATTCTTATACTTCTAAAATTTGATGAGAAATTCAATTTGGACAAAATTTATAGACAGAATCCTTTCACCAGTGATTTCATAAATACTTTGGTATACAACAACAACAACAATAACAACTAAGCCTTTTATCCCAAGTATAAATATTTTGGTATAGATTTTTTTTTAATTTTTTTATGTGTTACTCATGATTGTCGTTTCCTTTTTGCTTTTACTGCTATTTTAGATTCGAAGCAATTTACTCCCACTACAAATTTTTAATGGTGAAATATTCCACACAGTGTTGTCGAGTATTATTTTTTTTCCCTTTTATTTACTGCTTTGGAGACTTCTTTTTATTCCAGAACAATAACTACTTCAAGATTTTCGAAATGATTATTATTGGTTCTCCTTCTTCCTCCTTTGCCCCTAATTGGTAGAGCAATGAGAGATGGGTGACTTCTAATGTTTATCATTTATATTATTAATTAGAAATATAACAGAAAGATTGTTAATTTTAAGCTTGGAATCGCTCTTGTTAAAAGTATTAAATATAAACAAATTAACAGATTATGAAAAAGATCTAAAAAAAGCAAACAGTAATAATAAAAAAAAGGAGTAAATAAGTTTAAACTAGAAAAGCAACTCACAAGAGTAAAAAATTTTATGATCAGAAACTATTTATTTTAGAAACAACCAAATTATCTCATCATAAATTTTAAATTGCATTGCACACCACCACCTTCTTCAGATCTTTTCCTCACTACTATCCGCGGTTTGACCCGATCCGTACCCGTTTCTGGATTTATTCCACCACATTTACTCCATTTATTTCTAATTTTGGACATATCAATAATAATAACAATACTAATAATAGCAATAAAACAAAACTAACCTGGTTGGCGAACCCGACTCCCACTCCCACCAGCAGCCTGCCCAAAATGAGCATCGACACGCAGGCAGCCCCCCCTCCCACCGCTGCACCGACCAAGGACGTCACGCCGGCGATTATCATCGTCAGCCTGCGCCCGTGCTTTCGCGTAATGGGGGCCGCCGCAAGTGCACCAAACATCCCCGCAACGTATGTGGATGATCTGAATGCAGTCAGTATATGGTTCTCAAACGTGCAGTAGTCGCTAGTCTCCTCCTCAACTGTATCCATCTTCATTCTTGCCAACATTTTCGGAAAGAACCTCTTCAAGAATGGCTCCATCGATGCCACTCCACCTAGAAAAAAGTTGAATAATTATACGAACGGATTTGTAGTCTGAAAGAATATCTTAAGAAAGGGAATGGGTTATATATCGACCTGAGATTCCGAGGTCGTAGCCGAAGATCACACCTCCCATGGTGGCCACCATGCAAGAGAGAAGCACTAAAGATGTCAACCTTCCATTATATTGGTCTATTTCAATTGCTGGGGGGCTTGAGCTGCAGATAGCCATTTTTTTCCCCCTTCAATGGGAAGGAGTTGAGAAAGCTTTGCTATTTATGGACTGGGGGAGAGTGAGGGATGGAATCAAAAGAGTTTGAAGACATTAATGAACTAGTATCCTTTTTTTATGCCATGTTTGGTTCTTGGATTGGATTCAAAAGAGATGCTGTTATGTGTGTGTTTGCTCTCCAAATTTGGTCAGTACGTGGACACTAATTTGAAACAAACCATGACGTGTTGAGAGTTCTTTTGCCTCGTGGATATTTTTTTTTAGATAAAACTGTAATGCATAACTTTATCGGTGTTCCATTAAAAACATATTAATAAAATATTTTCTGAATAATAAAAAAGAAAATACAAGAAAATAGAAAATATTCTTTTTGCATATGTATATGTAAAAGAATACAGACAAGCATACTTCTTCTCGATCAAGACTCTACCGCTGTCAGAACCCACAAAAATAAAGAGGAATCGAAATCAATTGATCTCCATTCTTGTAATCTCGAATTTATTTTGTAATTTTTCTTTTATTGCTGTAATTCAAAATCAAATTGGCAATATAAAAGAAGATTTAATTTTTCGGGCATACAATATCAAAAATGTCCCATGTTAAAGATGGGATAAATTAAGAAGGTTTTCTATGAAATCAACCAATCATTGTGTGGATTAAGTACCCCTTAAAAATTAGGATGTTCTTATTGTTACTTTCTAAAATGAACATCTTGACATGAGATAATTTGCAAATATGTGAATGATAAGATTTAATAAAAGTGTGCTTTATGATATTTATAGTGAATCAGTTGATCACCTTCTCCTTTCGTGTGATTATATTCAAACGCATTTGGTTCAAATGCATTGCACACATTCGACTGGGCATCGATAAGACCAATACGTATAATGTCTGGTCAAGTGTGGAGACATTAGAAGATAGACTGAAGTTTAAACAACTAATAGCAGCATCCATTTATTGGAATATCTTAAGAAAAATAATAACAATATTTTTAGGAGCATATCACACACTATGAATTAATATCCATTCCTTATCTATTTTGTCATAGCTCAAAGAAGTCATCAAAATCTTGAAACTGTAACAAGAACTCGCAAGACACCAAGTTCTGTAATTGAGTCCCAATTATCTGAACTTGGTTTTTTTTTTTTGTGGGGGGCGGGGGGTCCTATATATGTCCTGGCAATTTTCTACTACTTGGCATCAATAATTATTAATAGTAATAATAGTAACAATATTTGCCTCAGCAATCTCGCGCCATTTGGTAGTACTCAATAATTTTTACTACTAATAGTGCTTGCTCTGGCAATTTTCTGCAACTTAACAATACATGGCAATCCTCAACACTAACAATATTCGCTCCATCAATCTCCTCTTACTTGATAATACTAGGTAATTTTCGTCACTTGTAGTACTCGTTCCAGCAATATCCTTCATTGCAATACTTACTGCGGTAATAACAAAAGTCATGTAACTCACTAAGTGAACACAATCAGATGTTAAATAAGCCGCTGCTATTAATGCACAAGAATCTAGCATTGAGACGATATGCCACAAGACCTTCCACTATTAGGCAGTACTTGCCACATCTCATAGGAACTTGGTTTTCATCGGACATTCATGAAAGAATGCAATGATGGTACTACCACGTGAGTTCCATTAACTCTAACGGGAAAGTACTATTACGACAAATCAGTTTGCTTATAGCGGTGAGAACTTAGCACTATGTTGCAACCATAATAAGTTCGCTTGCTTTTAGCAAGCCAATACTAAACCCTAATGGTCAGGGAATAAAAGATACTACACTCAAGGCACAATACAGGAACAAAGATGCTATTTATTGGACAGTTTATTTTGGTGCAAAGATGCAACCACTGCTATGAACTCAGCATGCTTTAGGCAGCGAGTATCCAGCACCCTGCAGATTTCAACACTACTTGGAAAAGATAAGTGTTTGATTTTATGAGTTTGTCTTTTTTTCTACTAACAATTTTTTTTTTTTTTCTAAACTTATCTATCTTAAGCTAAATTCTAATATGAAACCAACAAGCTAATAGGACAAAGGAGAGGCAGTATTCGACTCCATACCTACAAAAATTCTTAGTAAATCCAGAAGCGCATTGCTATTAACAATGATCTAGTAAGAGCAATTTTTCACTCATTCAATGACAATAACAAGTTGGTTGTATGTTACAATACAAAGACGAGTTCAAGTACTCAGTCTGAAGGTAAACTATCCTACTCAAATGAAGGATTTCTCCCTACTCCAAACAATTGTGATTAATCTAGATGTGAAGGCTAAAGACTCTAACTCAGAAGTTTTTCACTCTAATTAACCGATACTCATGTAAAGAACTTAGGACTCATAGAGCTCCCCTAGCTCCTATACCAATGCTCAGACCAAGCACTCAAGAGGTTCCCAAAGTTTGGAAGTCCCTAAGATAACAACTGATGATTGCGAAGCAATATTGTTTACAAAGAAAAGAACCATAAGACTACTGGCCTAATATCCTTCACCCTTTATAGCATCATTGCATGTTTTTTATTCCCTTCAGATAAATGAAAAATAATTAAGGATCAGGAAACTTACTTGGTTCTTCCACAAAACCAGAAAGAGAGTTCAATGGAGGACCCATTCCAAAGTGAGAGTTGATATCCACGTATTAACAACACTGTCACACATGGAGGTAGATGACAATGGCTCTTGAAACTACTCTAGTTCAATCTCAAAATCTTTCACCATGAATAAAGACATCAAACCTCCCACTATCAACTTATAAGCTCTCACAGGGGCTGAACCTGCAAAAAACAGCAAAATGGACGTAGACCAATGGGCAAAGCACGAGGCAATCTTTACACATCGGTTTACTAGATCCCATGTAACCACTATACTGACATTCTGCATTTTCTGAGATAATAGTTGATGAGGTCATTTGTTAGTTTGGACATATTCAGTTCGAGAGTGCAACTCTCTTGAATATGGCAGACCAATTCAGAAAGAGTGAAAGATATTTTAAGAGCTCATTAGAATGAACTCAATAGTAGGAAATATTATTTATTCATAAGTTAACTAGCTAATCCTATAAGAAGAAAGCCCATTAAGTAAGGTTCTACAATACATATGTAGCCCATAAGCCTCAAAACTCCTTTGTCAATTAGGATCACTCCGAGATAAGGAAACTTAGTTCAAGTATAATAAGGAAACTCCTCTTACTAGGCAACATAATTTATATCATATCTGGAAAATGTATTAAAGTTCAACTACGAATCTATCAACAAATAACTATAATACACTCCTCCTTCACGTGAAAAAGGGGGACAGGAGATCTAATCATCTTATCTTTCAGGAGATCCAATCATCTTATCTTTATTTTCTCTTTAAACATTCTTTAACAAGAGAGAAACGAGAGATATTGAGCGATTGTAATCCTGATTTCTTTATAAAGAACATGCTAGAGCAATCACCTTTCCCCTAGGATCTAGGTCCGAGAATCCTTCTCTGTCGAAGCTCATTATATCACTGTATACATCTTTTATTTGTATTCTTTCCTTTATTATTTGATAATCTGCTTGCAGATTACTTAAAATTAAAAGTCCTCGCTTAAATCTGACTTAGCTCAGGACCTAGTTCTGAGCCAAATCCCTGTCTGCTGTTTTCTCAACTCCAACTATTTAAAATAAATATCAGATAATATTATTTTATTTGGAAAAATTTGTAAACTTCTTCTAATGCTAGTGTTAGTTCTCAATTAAGTTGAATTATATAAGTTTTTTTTTTTCCAAGTAATGGGCCAAACAAAAAAACCTAAACATGATAGAGAGAATCAAAATAACAGGATTGATAAGTGAGTTGCAAAAAAGAATATTATGAGGGAGAGAAAAAAAAATACTTGGGTATTCTTTTCCTCTTTTAATGAAAAACTTTTCTTCTTTTCTACTTGACAGCTCACTCATGCTGAATTATAATTAAATCCTCCTATTTATTACATGTGTGTGTTGTTCCCCACACTAATTGGTTGAGCCAGTTTAAAAACCTATAGATCAAAAAGAAAGATCCTAGAAGATTTCTAAACATATGCCTATAATTCAAAAATTAAAAAAAAATCCTCAAAAAATGGAAAATCTCATCCTTATCTCTAAGAGAGTAGCAAATAAGTGTAATGCAAATTAATCACCTTCCCATTTGGTCAAATTTTATTGTTAGCAACTAATTAACCCCATAAGAAACCAAGGAGTCATGCAACATAACACTTAGGGAATTAATTACCAAATAATTAATCCCAAGGGCCAACACACTTCCCCCCACGCATTCTATAAAAACTCCAAGCACTCCCTTGGACAGGCTCACACCCCCCTCCTCAAAAACCCAAACCCTAGTTTAGATACCATTATCAATATCAAGAAGATGAGCATGCATCGTGTTCGTCTCCTCCCCCTCGATCCGATCCTAGCGACTGCCGACTCTGTAATGTCCAGCGGCGGCGGGCGAGAAAACCCAATCAGCCCCCTCGACCTCTGCCGCTTCTACCGCCACGAGCGGGAGTTCTACGGGAAGCTCGTCCGCCAGCTGGGCCTGGACCCTGAAAGGATCAAGTGGGTGATGTCGCTGTGGATATGGTTCGAGTCCATGGGCCACCACGACTTCATACGTCACGTCTCCGCTTGCGCCAGCGAGGACGTGATTCTGGGCCTGATCCGCGAGGCTGTCGTGTGCCTTGATTACCTTGTCGGGCACTTCGACCCGAGCAGCGGGCGGGAGCTCCCGCTGACTTGTAGCCTCACCAACAAGCCCATAGATCTGGGCTTCTTCGACCTCCACAGGATTATGGGCATTTCGAAGGTGACCCACTTCCATAATAAGGTTGCTAACGTGCTGTTCGACGATCGGGCAATGGAGGAGGCGGCGGCGAGGGATGCTGGTGGCCCAGTGAACAGCAAGAGGGTACTGCAATCGCCCGGCGGCCTGCAACTGACCCGGCCATTCGGAGAGGGCAGCAGCCTGCAGGGTGCAGCGGCCGAGGCTGGGCAAGCGGTGCCGGTCCTGTGGAGATTGGCTGAGCATGTTGTGGTGCCCCATGCTGAGGTGGGGCCAGCAATGCCGGAGTTTGGGAGATCTACAGCGCTTGTTGGTGCAGCGCCGGTGATGCCTGCGGCTGGAGTGGTGCAGTCTAGGCTGAACCCCATGGCGCAGCCGTGGTTGCCAACGATGAACTACTCGCCGGATGACCGGAGGTCAATGTTCACATGGGCGGACCCAAGCATCCGAACCGAGAGACAGAATCATCAATGATCAAACTGACATAACTGTACTGGAATAGATATTTGTATCATATATTATTTTATAATAATATAGTCAAAAATTTATGTTTCTTTTCAATATTCTTGATGCGATCGATCTAAGAATGATGAGATAATTACAGCAAGCATCATGCATGTAAAGAAGTACATATTTTAAAAGAGATCGATCAACACCCACCCAGATTTGAGTTTTGTCATTGTCTTTTAAAATTTAGAATAAAATAATATCATCATTAAACAATCATTGAACTATTGATTTCTTATAATTACAGTTTCTATACTCTAAATTTTCATGGAAGTCCTAAAACCAGGTACAGCCTTGAAAGTATTTTCGAAATTTGAGAATACCGAGTAATCTACATCACTTTGCAATGTTGATATCGAGCCTGCGAGGGTTTGAATGAGATGGAACAGGTGAATATTTAAAAAAAAAAAAAAAAAAAAAGATCAGCTAGGTAATGACTGGGGCTAGTTATTAATTCTGATCAATCACGTAATGAACTTGTTTTTCTTTTAGCCCTTAAAACAACACCAGTTAGTTCTAATTAGCTAATAGATTACGTCAAGATGCATGCATTGTCTTTCTTTTTCTTTTAGAATCATGCATGGTTTGATGTGTTAATTCGAAAGCCTTCTAGATGAAATGAAAAAGATAAATAGTATTGAGATTATTATATTTCTTTTTAGCGAGTAATAATTCATAACCAATTCTTGCTTTTTTATTTCCCAAAAAGATTAAAAAAAAGAAGGAAAGGAGTAATTTGTCACCCTAAAAATTCGGCATACATTGGGAGTAAGGTATTAAATTCAAGAGCACTATCAATTAATATTCTAACTATTAAATTTGGAATAAATTCTCTAATTATTTTTTGCCTGTTAAAAAACATTTCTCTAGTTAACCTTCATTTTTATAAATTTAGTCCTGGATTAGAAAAATATCAACCGGACCTTAGTTGGAAAACTATTATCAAATTTCTAGAAGCATGAGAGATTAACAAACCCAAAATTTAGACATGAGTTGAATATAGGTCACTAAATTCAAGAATCTATCAATTAGTCTTCTCATTATTGATAGTGATCGATTTCGTAATTAATCTTCATTTTTCTTTTTTGCTTTTTTTTTTTTAAAAAAAAATGAGGAAATTCAAGAGAGCCATCGAGGATATTATTCATACTATCTATTACCGGTGATAAACTTATTAATTAAGATTTTGGTTTCTTTCGAATTCAGAAGGTATGCAAATAAAGGGTTGCCTCTTATGTTCAACTGTTTCGTGTTCATCAATGCTTCGATGATCGCTGTGGTTCTCAACAGACAATAGTAAGGATGAGAATAGACATGTTTAAGGATCAAGATCCTCGTCATAATAGACTGCATGGCTCATATCAAAGGAACGCATCCATGGGCGAGGATTTACCAACCTCGCAACTCTGAAATCACTGTTAGGTAATTTTTTTTTTTTTTTGGTGTTGTTCTATTAATCTCTTTTTAATAAAACGTATTAATCTCGCTTTAATAAAACGCTACTATGTAACACATGAACTAAACTATAGTGCAATGGGAACTATATGAAATGCTATTTAGTTCTCGCTTATGTTTTATTATATGAATCAATAATAAAAGATGCCACTCAAATTTTATCGGAGAAAAATATATATTTTATGTTTTATTTATGCATTTAGTTTTGCTTCCAAAAGCTTTGATGATTAAAGATCCTCAGGAAGAAAGATATTAAGACAAAGCCTCTCTTGAAGGCTTGAATGTTTTGATTGTTACGAACTTCCAAGTTTTTTTTTTCATTTTTTATTATGTATTTTCTTTTTCTAGTTAAATAATGGTATTTATTTTATATCATTCTGTTAATGTATTATTTTGTTTCTGATGGGGAAATTATTATTCTGTTAATTTATCTTTTTTTTTTTTTTACTCAACTGGCATGGTAGAGAATGTACTACATAAATAACTATGATTTATGCTCTGATAATTAAGAAGAAAAAAAAAAAATGAATGATGAGGGGAAAGATATTCCATATAATTTTCTACACCTTAAACTTATCTTGCTCTCCTTCTACCTTTTAAAGAAGACCAGAAGGAAAGAGATTTAGACAGAAGCAAAAAATTAACGAGAGACTACCTCAAAATGAGAGAGAGAGAGAGAGAGAGAGAGAGAGAGAGAGAGGAGGGGGGACGGTTCTAGCTCTTGATCTTTTAACTCGGGAGAAAGAAATTCCTTGATCATTGGCTAAGTGACAGAGTGAGGAGTGAGATCGAAATATTTTAAAGAAAAACCTCTTCATGCCATACCTTTTCATGAATATTGAAGGAATGATAAAATATCTTTATTTTTTGCTTTTTTTTAGCTGTTTTTTCTTTTCTTTTCTTTTTTTTTTTTGCTATTTTGTAGTCCTATCGTATTTATTTTCCAAACGAATGGGAAAAAAAAAAAAATCTACACTAAGATGAATTTCTTGAATTTCCCCTAACAAAACAAAAATATCATTTATTACCAAAAAAAAAATCTATTTACTATTTATTATTTGTATATTTTCCCAAAGGGAAGACAAGAAATATAAATAACAAGACAAAAAATGAAACGAAAATCAGTAAAGATTAAACTTAGTCATATTTATTTTTTATATATTACATTCACAAAAGCCAAAAAAAATCATAGTATTATACATTACAAATGTGCACGTGCTAATTTACCATAGAAACAGTTGAGACCACTATCTTATCTTTGATTTTAGGAGGCATGCATGAAAAACATAATTTTATATAAATATATAGGATTATCGTAAGTGAAAGGGCTGGATTCCTATAAAAAATGAGTTGCCAGTATACTTGTGAGCATTTACAGAGAAATAACGATAATCTTATTATTTTTAAAAAAAATTAATGACCATTTTCACACATACGACGTGCACGCACATGCATGCACCCAACATACACACACACCCACACGCACCCACGCCCAAGGCCAGTCCCACGCAGCGCACACACCCACACCCTCCCACCCACACCCATCCACACATGCACTTGTATAGGGATTACAGCTCCTATGTTGCCAACGCAGTAACCTTACCCGTTGGTAGCTATAGAACTCTATGTATAGGGACTAATGTTTCTATGCTGCCAGCGAATTAACCTTACCTATGCAAAAGAACCCCTCTTCCTTCTTTTATATTTTCTTTTTGCATCTTGATGTCTGCCTCCTAGCTTCTTTAAAATTAAATTAATAAATTTTGGAATTTATTTAACATTTTATTAAGTTGATATTTTGATCAAATAGATATAAAATAATGTATTGATAAAGAGCTAAAATTTTATATCTATAGTTGAGGGAATGTCGAATCAAAACTGAGATCTAAGAAATTAAGTATTCTACGTGATTGACATCATAATCCAAAACGAAATTTTAAAATATATATATATTGAAGGAGAAGGTGTGGAAACAAGCTGCCAATGTAGAAAATTTCTTATGTTGAAAGCTCATCCACTTCTTTTATATATATATATGCATGACACGTGCTTGCTCACCCACATGCGTACACACATTTCTAGAATAATAATAAAGAATCTTATTCCATAAAAGTTATCTGAGTTAGCAACAAAAAAATAGTAATCTCATTATTTTTAATAATTTTTAAAATTTATTTTAGATGGTGATCTTAAACCTTTCAGATTTACTCATACACAATTTTTTAGGTTTTAGTTATGATTTAACTTTCTATTAAATAGATACAAAATTAACGGTTTTTACTAAAAATATTTGTAAGTTTTTACCTAGCAAGAAATTCTTGTGCTAGGACTTGACATTCCCAAATACAAATAAGAAATAGCACCTGAACATTTTAAAGGAACTTAGAACTTTCATAATAATGCTAACATACCAAACTACATGGATATGATAAAGTATACATAATGTCAAAGGAACAAAAGAGTCTTAATGGTAGGTAAAAAATAAAATTAATCAGACATTAAAATAGCTAAGATAATCATAGCAACCTTACAAAGCATCTCAAATACAAAAGAGGAGCTTTAAAGAGCTATGTGCACAATATGCAGGTATTTCCAATATAACCACTTCTTTACAAGATAACAGTACACAGCAATTCGACTATCATCTAATATTGCATTTAAGGCTTGCTGCATAGCATAACTCTCACATGAATCAACAAACTAATGGAAAAAACTATTATAGGTGGAAAAAAAAAAAAAAAAAACACTCAAAACTCTTTGGGGCAGTTCCAAATCGCCACAAAATATCATTATCATAAAAAGCTTGACTTCCTATTATTGAGCCTAACAACAAGAAAACATTACCGAAATCAACATGGGTCGCCAAATTCTTTTGAAACACTTATGCTGCGCAAATTCTGCCCTTGGTCCGCCTGCAGAAAAATTTCAGAGTTCAGTAAGATAACCATCACAATATTGAAAAAAAAACACTCAAACGGAAATGATATTTTCTGTGCATGATATTTTCCAGCGGGAAGCTTCCAAAAGTTATGGCCGTCGTCACAATGCAAAGCACATAGTGACATCTTTCCGCTGCTAAATCTGGAGTGGATCAGGTGAAGGGTCGGAGGTAGAATAAGAACACTTCTGACACAAATTATTTTCGTGAAGTACACCTTCAAGGAATGTGTTCCTGCTAGTTGTAGATTTTAACTGAGCAAGATATTATTCCGCTATGAGTTGACATTCACAAATACAAATAAGAAATTGCGCCTGTACATTTTAAAGGAACTAAGAACTTTCATAATAATGCTAACATATCAATGTGCATGAATATGATAAAGTATTCATGCAATAATGTTATTAATAAAAATACAAGTTATAATTGCACAGTTACTTGTTCTATACATAGATATCGTGTGATCCAATCTAATTACAGTTTTTTCGACAGGATGCTTATTGGAGGTATCAATGCATAGGTTTACGGAAGGTTTTTTCTTTTCCACGTATAAAGTTGATAACTCATGTCGAAGCTAAATAAGATCAGCATCTCTCTCTTATTGTTAGATACAATTAGATATTTATAGCTAGGAAGGCATTTTATACCTTGACTTATAAGAGTAGAAGTGATAAGAAAAGAAATCTTATTATATAAAAAAGATTCAAATATGAGAGATTATAATTGGTGCACCCTGAACTGGAGAAGTGATTGGTCTTCAAATAAGGACAGGTTTTATACAAAATTATGATATGTTACAGTTTTGTAATATATCATAGATTGTAATAAAACCCTAAATATGTGCATAAGGTGGATGATTCATATACCGATGCTAGATAGGTTCCATGTGCATGTCTCATGTACTTAGATATACTTGGATATTATAGTTAGGAAGATTAATTTTACGTAAGATTTTTACCAAAACTAAAAATATCTTTCTATGAAATTCCCACTCCAAAGGTTATCATCTTACTCATCTTTCAAGTCAAAATAATGGATGTCATAAGCTAGCATATTGGCGCCGAAACATGATAAACAATTGAACTTTTTTTAACCATTCGAAAAAGGGAAAAAAAAAATTGAAAGAAATTAAAATGATGACCAAGGCGTAAGGAACGGCTACAAAATTTGATCCCTCTTGATCAATCTCCATAGGCTTAGCAGGATAATTCACAACCCATCAGTGGCAGATGTTCCCAAGTCACAGACAAGTAAACCTATGAACAGTTATACCAACCAGGTCCAGTCCTAATGTTTTAGAGGCCCGGGGCGAAATGAGAAAGGGGCCCTAACAAGTCTTATTAAAATTTTAAATAAATATTTTCATTACCAAAATTAAAATTTAGTACATAGTTTTGCCATTATAAAAACTAATCATAATTCATAAAAAGCAATTCCTTCGGGCATTCCTACATACAAAATCCTCAATAATAGTATCAAGATCAATATTGTCCAACATTTCCTTCTCAATACATAAAATCGCCAAACCATTCAACCTTTCTTGTGACATTGATGACCTCAAATAGGTTTTCAGCAATTTCAACTTTGAAAAACTTTTCTCTGCTGATACAAGAGCCACAGGTACTGTCAATAAGATTCGATAAGTAATGGAAATATTATGATAGCAATCTGCAATTTTGACATACTCAAGAATTTCAACTGATGACATTGACATATTTGGCAGAGTCATCTTCAACACTTTTAGTTTAGAAAAAAAAAATCATCTAAATCCACATCCGACATATGTTGGTCATATGCTCAATACTATTCTCATGTTCTTTAAGTCTTTCACCAAAATACCTCCAATCTCTAAATCCATTAGTTACTAATGCAGTTTTATTATTATTAGATTTAAACAACTTACAACCAAAACAATATACTTTATCCACATGTTTAGAATAAACCAACCATTTTCGATTACTAGTCTCTCCATTACTTAACTTCCTAGTATAATAACCATATGAAAAATACCTAGATATGTTATCTAAACGAAACACAAGATTTAATTCTCTAATAGGCCATTTTTTAACCAAAATGTCTCTTGATTTATTATCAAGATTATCCCAATTTCTAGGATCATAAATATCAAAAGAATGGGTTGGTTGTTCATCAACTATTACATTTTCAATAATAGATTCATTTGGTACATCATTATACTCAATCAAATTATCAATATCCTCATTATTTTGATTTTGTTCATTTACATTTTCATTTTAATTTTCAACATTATCATCACTTAATCTACCCAAATTTTCATTAGAGGAACTTGCTATCTTAACAAATTTATTCATAGCTCTCCTTTGTGATTGTATTAACTGCTCTATTTGTTTTCTTTTTTTTCTTTTTTCACTCCCAGACAAATATTTTTGAGAAAAAATATTTTTGAAAAAAAATATAACAAAATTATATAAGAAAAAAGAACAAAAGCACGTTGAAAAGAACCAAACAGCAGAATGCCAAAATAGCTGGAAGCCAACACATTCGACAATCTAATAACAAGAAATGTTTATAGAGATAAAGAGAGGGAGAGAGGAGGAGATATTGGCTTAGTGTGGATTTTGTTTTGGAATGGAGTGTTAAAAACAAGCCGTTTGAAATAAATTAAAATTAAAAAAAAAAAAAAACTAGCCATTGCACCTTGGGCGGTGGGCCCCCTTTAGATTAGGGGCCCTGGGCAGGTGCACAACCCGCACCTGCCCAGGGCCGGCACCGATACCAGCAAACATGAACAATAAAGAAAATTTTTCACTAAAACTAAACTGAATATCTACTACAAGGAAAATAAAGGTTTCAAAATTTATATTGGCTATGCTGATATACGCGCTTTTAAATCTTTGATGCGATTTCATTTTTGAAGCTTTTGTTAGCAAAAGATAGCAGAATAATACTAATGCAACAACCAGCGGAATCAGATAGTTAACCGAAGAGAAAAATAGTAGAGACAGAGAACACGCAGATTTAACGTGGTTTGGCAATATGCCTACATCCACGGGGACACGATCGAAAAGCTTCCACTAAGAGAATTACAACTTTCTAGTTCTTAACCATAAGAGAAATCACAAAAAAATCACACAAAATTTTGAGATCAAATCCTAAGCTCTTATTGCAGTAATTTTCCTCTTTGCTTCGGTCGCCGAAAATCCAAAGGAAGCCACCCGCTGCTTTGCTTTAGTTCAGCCGCAACTAGGGAAAGCAACCGCAGCGGCTTTATTTCTTTTCTCCTTTGCTTTCGGCCAAAAATTCACCTTCGGCCAATTACAAGCCTTTGGCCGAATAATTGCAGCAGAAGCAGTAACCTTTGGCCTCTTATGCTTTGGCCAAAAATTATTGCAGCCACTTGATTTTCTTTGAATGCTTCAGGCCGCACCAAGCAAAAACGCAGCAACAACCAGCCGCCACAAAAGAACACCCTCTTGGCTCTTTGTTTTCTTATTTTTTCCGGCTTCTTTTTTTCGGCTCTCACACAAACCTTATCACCACAACCCCATATTTATATTATATCATAACGGATTTGGACCGGTTTTGGACCCGTTTCGGTGTACCAAAATCTGTTGCGGCAATGGGCTCCATTAGCAACAATCTCCAACTTGGAGACCTATTGCAAAAATTATAATCTCTGTACATGATAATCCTAGTGTCCAAACCTTTTACCTCGATCGTTCAAAGTCCCAATTTCAGCATTCAATACAAATGCACCAAACTTGAGCAATAGCTCAATTTTTTTCCCATCAACCAGCTTTGTCAACATATCTGCAGGATTCTTACTGCTCTCAATCTTCTCCAATTTTAATTGACCATTCTCTAATAAGGATCTAATGAAATGATATCTCAAGTGAATATGTTTAGTCCGTGAATGATACGCCGAGTTCTTAGCAAGATGAATTGAAGTTTGACTGTCACTGAATAACCTGCAATCCACTCCATCAAAACCCAACTCACTCATCAATCGCTACAACCAAATAAACTCCTTACTTACTTCTGCAGTTGCAACATACTCAGATTCTGTCAAAAATAAAGCAACAATTGATTATAATCTTGAAATCCAACTTACCGCTGTCCCTCCTACAGTAAAAACATAATATGTGGTGCTCCTGCCATTGTCTCTATTACCCGCATGGTCCGAATCCACAAAATCTTGCACATCAATATTATCACTCCCAAAACACAAACAATATTTTGAAGTATCTTTCAAATACCTGAAAATCCACTTCACCGTTTGCCAATGTTCCTTTCTAGAGTTCTTCATGAATCTACTTACTACTCCCAATGCATGTGCAATATTTGGTCTTGTACTCACCATTGCATACATGAGACTCCCAACGGCCGATAAATAAGACACATTCTCCATGTATCTCGTCTCCTCATCTGTCTTAATACCTTACTCTTTTGACAGTTTAAACTGACCACCAAGAGCTGTAGTTACCGATTTTGCATTCTCCATGTTGAATCTCTCCAACACCTTCTTGATATACCCCTCCTGAGATAATCACAATTTCTTACTTTTCTTATCTCGGGTAATTTACATTCCAAGAAGTTGTTTAGCCTCACCCGTGTCCTTCATAGAGAATCCCCTGCCAACTTTATCTTCATATCATTAATTTTCTTCATGCATGTGCCTGCCACAAGCATATCATTTACATACAAAGTAAGTATAATAAAGTTACCATCCTTAAATTTTTGTAGATATACACAATGATCTGAATTGCATCTGGCAAAACTCGAATCCAACATAAACTTGTCGAACTTCAAGTACCATTGCCTCGGCGTTTGTTTCAACCCATACAAGCTCCTTTTCAGTCGACATACCTAATTCTCTTTTCTTTTAACTTCACATCCCTCCGGCTGTTTCAAGTATATTTTCTCCTCCAAATCACCATGAAGGAAAACAGTTTTCACATCGAGCTGCTCTAAATACAATCCTTTCACAGCCACAATACTTAGTATTGCTCTGATAGAAGTCATCTTGACAATATGTGCAAATATTTTATTAAAGTCAATACTTTTTCTCTGACCGTATCCCTTCATCACAACTCTAACTTTGAACCTTTATGTCCCTCCTGCCTCATGTTTTACCATGTATACCCACTTGTTATACAATACTTTCATCATTTCCGGTCGCTTCACAAATTTCCATGTGTGATTCTCCTCCAAAAAATACATCTCATCACGTATGGATTGCTCCCACTTAAGACGAAATTTATCATGCATAATCTCTTAATAACTCTCTAGTTCACCTGCATCAGTATACAAAGCATGATATAAAGGAAGACAGTTTTTGGGTTGGCTTCCTTATCCTCGTGCTCCTCAAAGTTAATGAAGTACTGGAACCATCTACTTCAATCAATGACTCTTTTTACTATTCGGTCTCATCTGAAACTTGTGTATTCTCAGATATAGCAATTTCTTCTCCTTCAAATGTAGGTATTTCTTCTTTTCTTTTATCCATGGGATCCATCCCATCATGTGGCTCATCCAGCTCCAAGTGCTTTTTCTCCACCGCATTGTCACTCTTACTTTCCATTCGGTCTTTATACATACAGCTCTCATTGAATACTACATCTCTGCTACGAATCACCTTGTTATGCTCATAATTCCACAAGCAATAACCATATTCGTCGCCACCATATCCAATGAATGCACACTTCTGAGATTTAGAATCAAACTTCTTTCTCATCTCATGATCCACATGTGCATATGCTATACAACCGAATACTTTTAAGAATGAATAATTTATAGTTTTACCAGACCACACCTCATCTGGAATTCCTCCATCTAAAGTACTAGCTGGACTCCTGTTGATCAGATAGACTGTCGTATGTACAGCAGCTCCCCAAAGTTGTAAAGGCAAATATGCATGTAGTCTCATACTCCGAGCTCGCTCCAAAATAGTTCTATTCATCATCTCAGCCACGCCATTTTACTGCAGTGTCCTCGGTACAGTCTTTACTCTCCTGATCCCGTGAGTAGAGCAATAGTCATCGAACTCTCTATTGCAAAATTCCCAACCATTGTCTGACAACAGACATTTCACCTTCAAACATATTTCATTCTCAAGAAGAGATTTCCATACCTTAAAGATCTTGAAAACATCGGATTTCTGCTTAAGTGTGAATACCCATGTTTTCCTGCTTGCATCATCTATGAAAGTGACAAAATAAGAATTGCCTCCAAGAGACTTCACCGAAAAAGGCCCCCATACATCTGTATATACCAACTCCAATCTCTCGGTTTTTTTCTCCTTGCCATCTTTCATAAAACTAACTCTTTTCTGCTTTCCAAATACACAGTTCCTACAGAAATCAAAATTAGAATCTTTCATATCTGTCAATATACCTCTTGATTGCAATACCCTCATGCCGATTTCGCTCAAGTGACCGAGCCTCTGATGCCATAAGATAGCCTTCTCATTCTTCACGGTGGCCAAAGAAACAACGTGATCCACCGAGTTTGAGAGTAAATAAAGAGTTCTCACTCTCTCACCCTTGACCACTATCATTGCTCCTTTACTGATCTTCCACTATTTCCTCTCAAATGAGATTTGATAACCTTCGCCATCCAGCTTGCTAACAGATATCAAATTCTTCTTCAAATCTGGTATGTGCCTAATCTCTTATAAAAGCAACTTTTCACCATTATGCAACTTTAACTGAATTGTCCCCTTACGGACAATCTTGCATTCCTGCCCATTACCAACAGTCACATGCCCAAAATCACTTTGGACATATTTCTCAAACCATTCTCTGCGAGCAGTGCAATGGAACGAAACTCCTGAATCCACAAACCACAGATCTGATCTCGTTTCTGTATGAGCAAACAAGCACAAGTCATCATACTCTTCACTTGGATTTACCACATTCACTCCTTTATCTTAGTTTAGACAATTTTTCTTCATATGACCCTCTGTCTTACATTTCCAACACACTAAGGTTTTCTTGAACTTCCCCTTAGATTTTGATCTCTCTCTTTACTTCGACTTCCTACTTAAATTTCTACCCCTTTCCTTTCTTCTGTCATTATCAACCGACAGAGCAGTACTTGTAGAAACTGTGCTCTCACCCATACTCTTTTCATCAATTTATCATTAATGATTGTACTCACAATATCATTAAATTTAAGAGCAGTAGTGGAAGTATTGCTGATAGCCATAACAACACTACTCCAAGTCTCCAACTATCCGGTAACGAACACATAAACATCAAAGTTTTAATGTCATCAGCAAAGACAAAATCTAAGGATTCAAGTTGTGCCCATAATGTGTTAAATTCCTTCAAATGATTAACAATTGAACTATCAAAAAGTATTCTCAAGTTGAACAACTTTTTCATTAGAAACAGTCTATTTGAAGCAGACGGTTTCTCATAAAATTTAGCCAACGCTGACATCAAACCTGAAGTGGTTTTCTCTTTGGAGACGTTGAACACAACCTGCTTTATCAGGCACAATCGAATCTGCACCAAAACCCTCCTGTCCAACAATTCCCACTCCTCATTTATCATCTTTTCTAGTTTTTATCCAAACAGTGGTTGATGTAAATTCTTTTGATATAAATAATCTTCCATCTGTAACTTCCACCATTGGAAATCTGTCCCATCAAATTTTTCAATATTCCCTTCCTATTTTCTGCCATAACTCCCACTCAAAATCAATACCGATCTGAGTGAAATCTTACCCGAATCAGGGCTCTGATACCAATTGTTAGCAAAAAATAGCGGAATAATACTAATGCAATAACCAGCGGAATCAAATAGTTAACCGAAGAGAAAAATAGTAGAGACAGAGAACACGCAGATTTAACGTGGTTCGGCAATATGCCTACATCCATGGAGACATGATCGAAAAATTTCTACTATATCAAAAGAGAATTACAACTTTCTAGTTCTCAACCACAAGAGAAATCACAAAGAAATCACACAAGATTCTGATATCAAATCCTAACCTCTTATTGCAGTGATTTTCCTCTTTGCTTCGGTCGCCGAAAATCCAAAGGAAGCCACCCGCTGCTTTGCTTTTGTTCAGCCGCAACTAGGGAAAGCAACCGCAGCGGCTTTATTTCTTTTCTCCTTTGCTTTCAGCCAAAAATTCACCTTCGGCCAATTACAAGCCTTTGGCCGAATAATTGCAGCAGAAACAGTAATCTTTGGCCTCTTATGCTTTGGCCAAAAATTATTGCAGCCACTTGATTTTCTTTGAATGCTTCAGGCCGCACCAAGCAAAAACACAGCAGCAACCAGCCGCCACAAAAGAACACCCCCTTGGCTCTTTGTTTTCTTATTTTTTCCGGCTTCTTTTTTTCGGCTCTCACACAAACCCTAGCACCACAACCCCATATTTATATTATATCATAACGGGTTTGGGCCGGTTTTGGACCCGTTTCGGTGTACCGAAACCCGTTGCGGCAATGGGCTCCATTAGCAACAGCTTTGATGCTATTTCACAACCCTCCTCCAGCTTGAGGAAGTTTGATGCAGACAGAAACACAATTACTGGCGTTAGCAGGACATGCACGCAAGTTTTTCATTAAAACAACTGATTACTTAATACTGTAGAATGATATTCAAAATCTTGTGTCAGGTATGCTTGTTCATGATTCTAGAGCTTCGATGCTATCTGGCAACTCTTCTCTTCAAACATGAGGGAATTCAATGCAGAGAGACAAATTAAATGTAACTACCAGACTTCTAATATCATCTGTGGTGTGTGCAGCAGTCAGAGTTATCCGCAATCAGTCAATCAGAAAGATGCCATCAAAACCAAAGTTATCTATCTGAAATACCCAAAACTTTCTATAGTTCATATCATTGATTATTGCTTGCATGAATTTGGCAGGACTGTAGAAGGTCTGATTGCCGTCACATTGAAACAAATTTCAGCATGTGTCTGATGCAAAACAGTCAAGACTTTTGAGACAATTGGTCAGTAAATAGAACGGTTCCTCCTTAAATGAACCTAAGCCCGTTTGCATCTATTCTCCATTTGAGGGAGGACTCATGGTAACTTAGCAGAGGGAGCTCTATGTACCTAAGTACTTGTAAGTAGTCATTATGGGATAATTATTAGATAAAAAGCATGCAGTCCAGTTGGTTAATGAGAACTGCAGAATGAACATAATGCAGTCCACGGACTCAATGTGGATCTCAATGAGGCATTAGAATAAGCTAATAATATCAGACATCAAACCTAGAAATTAAACCTAGTAATACAATAAGCTAATAATATCAGACATCAAACCTAGAAATTAAACCTAGTAATACGTTGAAGTTACTTTCCTAACTACTTGATATGACCTCAAGAAGTGAAGCCATAAGGGGGGAAAAAGAGAGAGAGAACATAATACAGGCAGAGAAGATAAGTAAGTCAAACCTTCTCGCTATTAGTGTTAATTGCTCACTGCCAATAACTCTACAAATAATAAAACTGGAATTCTATATTGCTATGGTTAGTTAAAGAATAGAAGACGTGCACCCGATGCCAAATTTCTCACCTGCGTCACTTCTTTCTCGTGACAATGAGGGAAGCTGCAAATAATTGGTTAATTTTTAAAAAACTGAAATGTCATTGCAGCTATGAAAACAATATCAAGATAACGGGGAACAACAAGAGGTGAAATGCAATATTTTGCACAAAAACACAGAAACCTTGACTATACTTCTTGCCACTAGATGATGTATTTCTGTAATAAACTTTAATATATTGAACAAATATGGAACTATTTATATCGCATTTATTTATGAAATTCTACCCATGGATGTGATGCGATAATAGATAATGGGAATTGCACAAAGTTATACATTCACCGCTTACTTAATATAACAACTTAGTTCATATTGTTGGAGCTTTCACCATTATAAAATTGTTGAATAAATTTGTCCCAAAGTGGAATCGTGATATTAAGATAGCAATTAAAGTAATCCTAAAGTCACTAACCTTCATCATTTTTTGTCATTTAAGCCTCTTACCCTACAAAGATGACTTGATGCCAAACACTCCAAAAATATAATGAAGATTCTATAATCGGCAAATAATGTTGCATCAATCATCTGCATGTCAAATCCAAATTCATAGCCAAAGTAATGAGGAACAAGATATGTCAAATAAGCAGTAAGTAATGTGAATATTTCTGAAGCCTTGTAAGGGTAAGGGGCAAGCCTACCAAATGGAAAGAATTTGCACAGAGTATCAAACTGACGTGATTTTCTATGAGGCAGGAAACAAGCGAAAGGTATTAGAACAGGGAACAAGAAAACTAGATTTTAGAATATCTAAGCAATGAAAAAGGAAGAAAGAAACTAGACTTCAGAACAACTAAGCTTGAATACATAGGGTTTGAACCATCAAAAGAAAGGAAGAGGATGAAGAAATGTTTATATTTGTTGAGCAGTTATAGAAATTATTATACCTTTTTCCTTAGATTCTGATACAGCTAATAACAAATAATTCCAAAACCTTCCATAATAAGAGTAATTAACGACTCTTTATCTTTCACCAAAAAAGATAATTGTTTCTATCCAAATACCTTTCCTGAACAACTCATAATTTTCCAGATTAATATCACCATTCCGGACTGAAATGCTACAAAATCAAATAAAGCCCCTAAACGAACTTAAACTTATTGCATGTAGCCTCATTTCTTAAGGATGTCATAGAGCATTCTAAGTGAATCCCAATGAACTTATTAATCATGGTTCGACAATAGATAATCTGACCTGGTAATCAAAAATTAAGAGATTAGATATACTTTCAAGATTAGCAGCAAAAGAACTGCAAAAACACCTGAAGGATCTTCGTTTTCGTTCCTTGTTCTACAATCTTCTTCTTGAAAATTGTGACCCTCTCCACACATTAGGAAATGTTCCGACTATGGGCAGCTTTTTGACTAAGGGAGAACCAGAGGCAATTTGGGGAAAATAAAACTTGGCTGTGATTTTTACCAGCAATAAATGTTGCTTGGTTGATGACTCCACAGAATTTCTGGCCCTATATGTAGAGATCACCCAATCACAACCATATAAGCCTGGTGGGGCCATACAGGTCCTGCCCGGAAGCAGGTTTTGGATCTGCACACCAACCACCTGAGCATGGGTGGCCAAGTCAGATTGGTACAGGTCGGCATAACCCGCTACCCATGCCAATATCCAACATTTCGGCTACAATTACACCCCACTAGGTATTGAATTCTCCTTGTCATATTTTCCTTTATGGTTTAGTTCTTTGTTTCTTTTACGGATTTAGCTAGAGTTTTTTTTAACTATTTTCCAAAAAAACACACTTACGATTCCTAGCCTGCATCAGTCATATGGAATGTTGTCAGTTAAATCGTTCATGTCGTAGGCACAGTGTCTCTGTCCCTCATATTAGATAATAGCTTCATGAACGTGTCTCTCTCTTCAGAAGCTTGATCCTGAGAAAAGGTCATGGCCATCAAGAAAAGGATCTACAAAGTCACCTGAAGGAGCATTAAATGTCAAATGTGGGATAGTATTTTCATGATCTTGATATCATTCTTGCTGGAGATAGTATTATCTGATAGATCCTCAACCCCTGGTGTGCCATATTTTGTGTTTAACTTCTTCTATATCATCTAAGCATACAAATGATACGAAAAATTCTTTATAAAGATAAGAAGCCATCGGAAGGCTCAAACATCTTGCTGGTAACTGGAAAGACCTTTACCTTTATTTCATCCACGTTGCTAGGTTTTTTTCATCAAACAATTGATTGTGATGATATGGTATGATTGAAACAATCCTGACCAAACATGGAAATGAATTTTAAGTAGAGATTTCAGAGAACTGACTGAATCCATCAGGTGAAGAAATCTCCCTGATTTTCATAGCTATTTTTTGCAGTCAGAATTTAAATCTACTCATGATATGAAATTTCCCCTAATTTCTAAAATGATCAAGTCAACCAAGTATATCCTATCATTCTCGGACCTTCAGAGAACAACCAACCTAATAATTGCTTGCTTCAATTCCATAAAAGAATATAATCAACTCTACCCCAACGCAATTCCAATTTGGCTTGATCTCTATTTCAGGTACTCATATGATGAGCATTAAGATATTCAAACACTTCTAGTTGTATCATAAGCAATCATCCAAAAATAAGCTATCTAGTGAAAAAAGTGGATGATAACTACAGTTGAACTGTAAAGACCCTGTTTAGCAAGCTTGAGTTAATGGATTAATGGGTATTTAACCTGTTTTCATCAAACAGGAGTTCTTACAGTAAGGATAAGATAACTGTACAGAGGGATGTGCCTCTCAGATAAAGTCATCATATATAGATACCAACAAGCACATGAGGATTAGTTAACCCTTTCCAAAACAGGTTAACAAGAATAAGATATGTCGTTTAAGTGGCAGCAAAAGTAGGCATGATATATCTAAATGCTGAGACATATTCCAACACTGCATGCAACATTCTTATACGTGCAAAAGAAACTCCTACAATGTCCATTTTCTGTTTAAGACAAGAAAATATGGGAACACTAAGGAGATTGTTAATCCTGGTCATAAGAAAGATGCATTATCAATTCTCTCCTCGTGGATGATTTTGCCTGCATTTTCTTTTGCATGCAACTAGGCTAGCAAATATAAGCAAATAGTGCGCTGTTTATTTGCCTATAAATTGTTGTTGCAACTGTTTGCCGACAGTAACCTTTTTTTCTGTTTTGCAATATGGCTTGCACATGTGTTGTTGTTGTTGTTGTTATTATTATTATTATTATTATTATTATTATTATTATTATGATTATGATTATTATTATTATTATTATTATTATTATTTCTTTCTTTCTTTCTTTCTTTGTGAGTGTATCTGTTTCAGTCATTTTACATGCATATTGGATATGAAAAATGAGGGATGCCACCATTTTAGAGAGCATGAATATCCAAAATTCGTATGAATCTCTCGTTATGATTGGTTGAGAGTTCCCAATTTTAGGAAGGAATTAAACAAATGTGGGAACATTTTTGCAGAAAACTTTACATGCAAGATCTTCGAGAAGGTAAAGGGAGTTTACAACAAAACAAACAGCTCCTTAATGTGAAACATTGCAAACACTAAAGAAAATAAGAAGCAATCGATTTAACGTTTTTATCGCAAGATATTTGATGTTCAATTATTACCGGCAAGCATTATTTACCTACATGCAATAAGACCACCATGCATTCTGCAGCCTTGTTTAGAGTGCCTATGCAAATATCAACGTCATTTTTACACCAACAGACTTCCGGGATTCCACCACTGTCCACATGACATACAAGTGCTGCACGAGCCTGAACAGCTTTACTGAGATTAGATTACAAATTTTATAGATGACGATGGAGCATCTATTACAGTTATACGTAAGAATTACATCATCAATTTACCAATAAAAAATCCATGCTCCTTGTGAAGCTCAACCAGTTTGGGCATCGGAGCAAAATCTCCATCCATACTAAACAGGCTACATTATAAACATGGTAACAATTGTTATTCACGAATATATCATGGACGTGACTCCATAAAGTATAATCTATTGGTCAGATACTTTGAAAGTAGTCATTATCACGATATATCAGGGGGGCTATCCAATAAATACTATAGGCCACCCAAGACATTACATTATAAGAACATAGTGCAGCTCATCAAAATCAGCATTCACGATAGTCAGAACTTACCTCAGCAATGACAACTTTCTTCCCTATTTATGGGTACCCATGAGACGTAAAATATGTGAAATGAGAATCTAAAGCACTTTAAAAGTAAAGACAAGCAGGAGAGCATCAAGATAAGCCATACCAGAGTACCATATCCGAGTACCGGTTACAAAAAAGATCTACTTCTTGTTGCCATTCAGAAAGACAAATCCCATCGACATGGTTAAAGGTATCTGAAAAACTGGCAACTCTCTCATCCTTTGATAATTTCCTACCAACAATGAAAAGTCTGACCCTTCCCAGAGCTGACACGAGAGCCATGTTAACGAAAAAAAAAAATCAGTAGGGCAGAGAAGCAACCCTAAAATTAAATAGTCCAGTAGCCTCTTAGTACCATTCTAAAATACAGTAACAAAAAAATAATAACACATGCTGTAACGTTTAATTTATTTCATAATGGTATAGCATGGAACCACAATCTATGAAGTATAGACACGGATTTAGGATACAATTACAACACGACACAGATATGGAAACATGGCAAATCCTAAAAAAGTACGATAGGGGGACAAGACAACACGGTCACATAAAAAGATGCATACTTATGCATGGGATATATATAATGTATATCAAAACTCATAATCGTTAAGGCATATTTTCTAAAGTAGAAAGAAAAATCTTAATAATTTGAAACATAGACTCTAATCAACTATATTAAAGAGAAGAAAATATTAGTTTGGTATCAATTTTTGTTAGAAGAATTTATCTATCTAGACAATGTACGCCTCCATAATGTTGCTCAACATACAATCTCTATGACCTTTTAAAGTGGACATGGTTCTAATATGCATGTGTATTGACTTTTTAAAAGCGGATATGGATAACATAAGAAAGTTTTTAGGTTCTTAAAATCTAATATGGCTTTGATGTATTTGATACATTTCGGCAAGTGTATTGGAAGTTTTGATGTCTGATACACAGGCTACATGAATACAAAATTCACTTTGAAGTGTCCATACTTTAGTCAACAACAGTCCAAAAGGGCATGCAGCATAGAATTTTGGTTGGAAAAATGAGATGAGGCATAATAAGTCCATTGAGAAAACATGACAAAGTAGCAACCATAAGACCATAGTAACTAATGGCACTAAAGCACATCCTGTCTATGGCAGAATGATTACAAGTTTTCATTAATTCCTTTCTGGAGCCATCTTCTCTACCAATGTTTCCTATCCGTAGCCATGTCTTGCTCTTCAAGATCCTTCCATCTATTCCTAAGACCCACTACATATCGATACTTATAGATGCTTATTGCCAATAGTGAAGCTGTGATAATCTATTATCACTAGTTGGTGCTTTGTTAGATTCTTACAACTTGTTTCCAAATTCATCTTTGCCATGTGATAACCTCAAGATCTTCAACTTTACCAAATTGATCTTGTGAATTGTGGATGATGCTACTACAGTATTTACCACATAATGGTTGAAATTACACACAAAAGGCAGATGACACATGAGAAGTATCATCTAAAAGTAATGAGTCCTAACCAGCTAGCTGTCTCTAGTCATTAACTTCAACCCGGACCTAGTA
This sequence comes from Dracaena cambodiana, assembly GCA_036321105.1. Classification (NCBI taxonomy): domain Eukaryota; kingdom Viridiplantae; phylum Streptophyta; class Magnoliopsida; order Asparagales; family Asparagaceae; genus Dracaena; species Dracaena cambodiana. The sequence goes on along the minus strand of JAYEPQ010000004.1, from coordinate 17,246,162 downwards.
CAAATCCTAATAAGTCCATCCTAAACTTGCAGGGCATCTACAAAAGCACCCTTAATGCACAATCGAACAGATTTCTTATCTACCACAATAATTCATGATTTGCACATAGCAACCAGTAAAGTCATAGGACTTATACAGATTTATGTGCCTTAATTAGAAAAATGGAAACAAAATGCATCAGTTTTAGCTTTGCTCGCCTCGCCATGTTAGTCATGCGTCATGATATTCATGTGAAGCAATTCTTTGAAATGTTCACTTCACGAATTCTTTCTCCCCACTAGCCTGAGAATTGATTTTCTTTCTGTTGCTATTGGAGCCCTATTGTCGCAGCGGGTTCAGTCCGCCCAAACGGGTACAAAACAGGCCCATAAAAGCATTGTAGAGATTTAACCTAATCTTAATTTCTTTAAGGTTGAGGCGGCTATTTTGTTTTCTACCGAACAAATAAAAGGTGGTGGCTATTTTCTTTTTTGGTCAAAAACCAAAAGGAAGGGGGCTGCTATTTTATTTTTGGGCTGAACAAAAGAAGGGTGGTTGCTGCTCATTTTTCTGTGCTGTAGGGTTCGGCTGAAGCAAAGAAAAAAGGAGAAGGGTGGCTTCCTTTGGGTGTTGCGGCTGAATCAAAACAGAAAAAAAAACAGGGCTGAAGCAAAGCAGAAACAAGATCATCGTATTCCTTTTGATGTGAGGGTTTGATTTTGTATTTTATGTGATCTCATTGATTTCTTTTTTGTGGTTGAGGGTAAGAGAGTTGTAATCTTTTATTTGATATAGTGGAAGTTTTCGATCTTGTCCCCATAGATGTAGGCACATTGTCGAACTACGTAAATCTGTGTGTTCACCTCTATTTCTTTTTCTCTTTCGGTTAACTATTATATTCCGCCGGTTATTGCATCGGTATTATTTATTTTTGCTAACAATTGGTATCAGATTCTGGATCGGATCAGATTTTTCTCAGATCGGTGTTGATTTTGAGTGGGAGTTATGGCAGAAAATAGGAAGGAAAAAATTGAAAATTTTGATGGAACAGACTTCTAATGGTGGAAGTAATAGATAGAAGATTATTTATATCAGAAAAATTTACATCAACTACTGTTTGGAGAAAAACCAAAAAAGATGGCCGATGAGGAGTGGGAATTGTTGGACATGAGGGGTTTGGTGTAGATTCGATTGTGCCTACAAAACAGGTTGTGTTCAATGTCTCCAAGGAGAAAATCACGTCAGCTTTGATATCAGCATTGGCTAAATTTTATGAGAAGTCGTTTGCTTCAAATAGACTGTTTCTAATGAAAAAGTTGTTTAACTTAAGGATGCTTACTGATAGTTCAGCTGTTAATTATTTGAACGAATTTAACACATTATGGGCACAACTTGAATCCTTAGAATTTGTCTTTACTGATAATATTAAAACTTTGATGTTTATGTGTTCGTTACCAGATTGTTGGAGTAATGTTATTGTTATTAGCAATGATTCCAATACGGCTCTTAAATTTGATGATGTTGTAAGTATTATCATTAATGATGAATTAATGAAAAAGAGCATGGGTGATAGCACAGTTTCCACAAGTACTGCTCTGTCTGTTAATAGTGACAGAAGAAAAGAAATGGATAAAAGTTTAAGTAGGGAGTCAAAGCAAAGACCGAAATCAAAATTTAAAGGGAAATTCAAGAAAAAATTAGTGTGTTGGAAATATAAGATAGAGGGTCATATGAAGAGGGATTATCTAAACAAAGACAAGGAGGGAGCGACTCTAGTGAATTCAAGGAGTATGATGACTTATGTTTGTCTGCTCATACAGAATCAATGTCAGATTTGTGGTTTGTGGATTCAGAGCTTTCGTTCCATTGCACTGCTCGCAGAGAATGATTTGATAATTATGTTCAAAGTAAACTTAGACATGTGACTGTTGGTAATTGACAGGAATACAAGATTGTTGGTAAGGGGACAACAGTTGCAGTTGCACAATAATGGAAAACTATTTTTATAAGAGGTAAGGCATGTACCAAATTTAAAGAAAAATTTGATATTTGTTAGTAAACTGGATAGTGAGAGTTATCAAATCTCATTTGAGAGGAAACAGTGGAAGATCAGCAAAGGAGGAATGGTAGTGGTCAAGGATGAGAGAGTGGGAACACTATATCTACTCTCAAGCTCGGTGGATCACGTTGTTTCATTGGCTACTGTGAAGAATGAGAAGACTACCTTATGGCATCAGAGGCTCGGTCACTTGAGTGAGAGCGGTATGAGAGCGTTGCAATCCAAGTGAATGTTGACATATATGAAAGATGTTAACTTTGATTTCTTTGAGAACTGTGTGTTTGGGAAGCAGAAAAGAGTTAGTTTTATGAAAGTTGGTAAGGAGAAGAAAACCGCGTGATTGGAATTGGTGCATACAGATGTATGGGGGCCTTCTTCGATAAAATCTTTTGGAAGTAATTCTTATTTTATTACTTTCATAGATAATGCAAGGAAGAAAACATGGGCATTTACACTTAAGCAGAAATCTGATATCTTCAAGATCTTCAAGGTATGAAAAGTTCTTGTTGAAAATGAAACGGATTTGAAGGTGAAATATTTGCTGCCAAACAGTGGTGGAAAATTTTGCAATAAGGAGTTTGATGACTATTGCTCTACCCGCGAGATCAGAAGAGTGAAGACTATACCGAGAATACCGCAACAGAATTGAGTGGTTGAGAGGATGAATAGAACTATTTTGGAGTGAGCTCGGAATATGAGACTACATGCAGGCTTACCTTTGCAACTTTTGGGAGTCGTTGTAGATACGACAGTCTATCTAATTAACAGGAGTCCAGCTAGTATTTTAGATGGAAGAATTCTAGAAGAGGTGTGGTCTGGTAAGACTGAATTATTTATTCTTAAAAGTATTTGGTTGCATAGCATATGCACATGTAGATCATGACATGAGAAAGAAGTTTGATTCTAAATTTCAGAAGTGTATATTCATTGGATACGGTGGCGATGAATATGGTTATCGCTTGTGGGATTATAAGCATAACAAGGTGATTCGTAGCAGAGATGTAGTATTCAATAAGGGTTGCATGTATAAAGACCAAATGGAGAGAGAGTGAGAAAACAGTGAAGAAATAGCACTTAGAGCTGGATGAGCCACATGATGGGATGAATCGCATAGATGAAATAAATGAAGAAATACCTTCATCTGAAAGAGAAGAAATAGCTACACCTGAGAATAAACAAGCTCCAGATGAGACCGAACATGAGAGGGTGCCACTGGCTGAACTAGATAGTTCCAGTTTTTCATCAGAGGAAGAGAGTGTTCCCAAGTTGAGGAGGAGCACTAGGATAAGGAAGCCAATTCAAAAACTTTGTTTTTCTTTATATCATATTTTGTATACTGATACAGATGAATCAGAGAGTTACCAAGAGGTTATGCATGATAAGTTTCATATTAGATGGGAGTAAGCCATGAGTGATGAGATGTCTTCTTCGGAGAAAAATCACACATGGAAATTGGTGGAGCGACGGGCAAAAATGAAAGTGTTGCATAACAAGTAGTTATACATGGTGAAACATGAGGCAGGAGGGACACAAAAATACAAGGCTAGACTTGTGGTGAAGGGATTTGGTCAAAGGAAATGTATTGAATTTAATGAGATATTTGCACTACTTGTTAAGATGACTTCTATCAGAATAATATTGAGTATTGTGTTTGTGAAAGGATTGTATTTAGTGCAGCTCGATGTGAAAACTGCTTTCCTTCATGGTGATTTGGAAGATAAAATATACATGGAACAGCCGAAAGGATATGAAATTTAAGGAAAGGATAATTGGGTATGTCGACTGAAAAAGAGTTTGTAAGGGTGGAAACAGGCACCGAGCCAATGGTACTTGAATTTCAACAAGTTTATATTGGATTCGGATTTTGCCAGATGCAATACAGATCATTGTGTATATCTACAAAAATCTAAGGACGATAACTTTATAATTCTTACTTTGTATGTAGATGATATACTTGTGGCAGGTTCATACATGAAGAAAATCAATGATCTGAAGAGGAAGTTGGCAGAGAGATTCTCAATGAACGACCTGGGTGAGGCAAAATAACTTCTTGGGATGCAAATTACCCTAGATAAGAAAAGTAAGAAATTATGGTTATCTCAGGAGGGGTACATCAAGAAGGTGTTGGAGAAATTCAATATGAAGAATGCAAAACCGGTAACTACAACTCTTGCTAGTCAGTTTAAACTGTCAAAAGAGTAAGGTATTAAGACAGATGAGGAGATGGGATACATTGAAAATGTACCTTATTCATCGACCGTTGGGAGTCTCATATATGCAATGGTGAGTACAAGACCAGATATTACACATGCAGTGGGAGTAGTGAGTAGATTCATGAAGAATCTTGGAAAGGAATTTTAGCAAGCAGTGAAGTGAATTTTCAGGTATTTGAAAGGTACTTCAAAGTATCGTCTGTATTTTGGGAGTAATAACACTGATGTGCAAGGTTTTATGGTTTCGAACCATGCGGGTGATAGAGATAATGACAGGAGCACCACAGGTTATGTCTTCACTGTAGGAGGGATAGCGGTAAGTTAGATTTCAAAATTACAATTAATTGTTGCTTTATTTTTGATATGTGACAGCTGCAGAAGTAAGGAGTTTATTTGGGTGCAGCGATTGATGAGTAAATTAAGCTTTGATGGAGTGGATTGTAAATTGTTCAATAACGTCAGAGTGCAATTCATCTTGCCAAGAACTCGGCATGTCATTCACGAACTAAATATATTCACTTGAGTTATCACTTCATCAGATCCTTGTTGGAGAATGACCAATTGAAGTTGGAGAAGATTGAGAGCATTAAGAATCCTGCAGATATATTGATAAAGCCGGTTGATAGGAAAAAGTTGAGCTATTGCTCAACTTTGGTGTATTTGTGTTAAATATTAGAAATGGGACTTTGAACGATCAAGGTAAAAGTTTGGAACGCTAGGATTATCATGTATAAAGATTATAATTTTTACAATAGGTCTCCAAGTGGGAGATTATTGCTGTTGGAGCCCTATTATCGCAGCGGGTTCAGTACGCCCAAGCGGGTCCAAAACCGGCCCATAAAAGTATTGTAGAGATTTAACCTAATCTTAATTTCTTTAAGGTTGAGGCGGCTATTTTGTATTCTGCCGAACAAATAAAAGGTGGTGGCTATTTTGTTTTTTGGTCAAAAACAAAAAGAAAGGGGGCTACTATTTTGTTTTGGGCCGAACAAAAGAAGGGTGGCTACTACTAATTTTTCTGTGTTGTAGGGTTTGGCTGAAGCAAAAAAAAAAAAGAGAAGGGGGCTTCCTTGGGGTGTTGCGGCTGAAGCAAAGCAGAAGTAAAATCATCGTATTCCTTTTGAGGTGAGACTTTGATCTTGTATTTTGTGTGATCTCATTGATTTCTCTCTTGTAGTTGAGGGTAAGAGAGTTTTAATTTTTTATTTGATATAATGGAAGTTTTCGATCGTGTCCCCGTGGATGTAGGCACATTGCCGAACCACGTAAATCTGTGTTCACTGTCTCTATTTTTTTTTTCTCTTTCGGTTAACTATTATATTCCGCCAGTTGTTGCATTAGTATTATTTATTTTTGCTAACACTCTCTACCATCATACTCATGATATTTTTATAGCTTTTAACTCATTAATGCAACTTGATTTCTGAATTTAAGTCACCTATCTCTACCGCCTTGGTTTATTTCCCTTCAGATTTGGTAAAAGGAAAGAAATAATTGTGCTACTTTTGACATTTTTAAGTCAATTGCAATTCTTAGAAAGTACTCCTTACACCAGTCATTTCTCTAAAGGGTTAGGATTGTGTTGTGTATCCAATATAGTCTGCCATTTTTGCCATTTTTAGTTCTTTAATGCCCAGTCCAATTTCAGTGTTTCAGTCAAATGCATAAATTAAAAGACATAACAAACACCAAATTTATGATGAGATAGACTTAGGTACTATGGGAAGCCCATTAAATTTTGAGGAAAGGAAATTCATTATTACAATCCTCTCTATATTTGATCTATATCATTTAAAGTACCTTAAATTTAAAAAATTTCTTAAATTTTGTTGTCCATGTATCATTTACTTCAATTTATAATTTAAACAAAAAAATTTGGTCCAAATATTTGATCGTGGTATAAATACTGAATAACCCTATTATATAAATTTTTATTAGGTTTTGAATATTCTACACCGCTACAACCAAGTCACTATTTACAACCTTCCATTTTGGACCTTGATGTTGGAAAAAAAAAAAATATATCAAGATTTTAATTTTTTATTTTCGCACTCGAAAATTAAAATGATGTAGATCATCTTCAACATAATGAATCTTCAATTTGAGCATTCTAACATGGATCTTAAATGAAAATCATTGTGCTCGGTTTACAATTATGTCCATTACCTCTTTCTTTTTCAACTCCGCCAGCAAAGCCTCCAAAAATCTATGATAATTCATATACCCGCATTGACACACATATATCAATCCTGACCATCCCAGTCCATCCCATCTTTTCAACGGCCCACATTAATTAAACTAACTCAAAAAAACTCTTTAAGAATAGCAATTACAATCTAAAACCCATTTCTAATAATTAGTCAAATATATGAATTCATTCACCTTCAGTGCGCCTTTGCAACAAACAGATGAGTACTCATGGCAAGATAACCGTTCCCAAATAATAAAACCAACTTTTGTAGCACTGTCTCCTCGTTGCAGTCAGATTCACCCCGAGCAAAAAATGATTCTTTTTTTAAAAATTATGGTATTAGAGGAGGGGACTTATGGTTGATTTAGAAGTTCTAGCAATAGATGCACAATTCCAGTGGTGACGCTCGTCAAAGATCTCGATCTTTAGGACAGTTAAAGAGTGAAATGGGATGGTTAGAGAGGGTGAGGTTACTGGAGGAGTGCCTCGAAAGCGCCACCTCCATGCACTCATCCTTGGGCCCAGCTTCATTGGATAGGACAATATCATGGGAAGCAAAGGAAAGGGGAGTGATAAGAGAAGTATGGAAGTAAGTTTAGAAAGATGGTGACTTCGAACCTAGAATACCAAATGGTTTTTCATATATTAGATTTAATTTGATAAAAGAATGCATAATCATATATTGCACCAATATACATAAATACATACATACATATACATATACATACACGCGCGCACACACACATATATATGCCAGCTGAAAGACAAAAATAATGCACATGTGCAAGAGTATAAAATATAAATTTGCAATGCATGTGTTAGAAAACTTGCATACTGATGGCGAAAATTAAAGGCCAAGATTGATATGATTTGATTAGTGATTTGATTAGATTTGATTAGGATTTCAATTTAGTTGACTTTATTTTGTTTAGAGATTTGATTAGAATTTTTAATTTTATTTGATTCTATTCAAATTTTGTTTTCTGAAGTTTTCAACCGACACAAATAACAACAAAGAAACACCAACATCACTCGTTCATCTTAATTGTTATCATCTTCTATAGCAAAACCATCATCATATTCATCCTTAATCATTTTCATCCTTAGCAACAATAACTTCGACCAATATCAACATCATTAATCTCAACTCAATCCCGCCTTACCACCAACATCGCCATCCTCGTTCCTTCATTGGAAAGAAGCAGCTTTCCTTATCAGACTTCACATCTACCTAGCTTCTTGTGAACCAGATTCATGGTTGCTCGATCCATATTTGAACCATTACGAATCTTGAATATTTTCTAAACTTTGTTTGCTGAAGTTTTGGATTTTGGATTTAATTCTAGATGGGCTTTGTATTTTTGTGGTTAATATATCGATACTGGTAGAGATCCAGAACAAGTTGCATGTCAAATATATGACGTAGTCCCAAAATTTTATGGTTTTAATGATTATTATGGTTATGAAGATTGGGAGAGCTATCTTGAACATTTCTTTTGTTTTTTTCCCCTAACTTCATAGTAGAATTACTTTTATGTTCAATTTAAATTGGTTGGAGAAATTTTTGATTGGTGCATATGCATCTATAATTTCTATCCAGATTGGAATCGCTTACAAGTTCATCATCATGTACTGTACGCTCCACATCTTCTTTTAAATTGTTCACTAAAATTTTTAAGGTCAAAAACAATGATCTAAGTGTGAAAAATATAGACACTCTGTTCATCTTCGTCCTTCGATCAAGTGTTCGGAGTGTGGAGAGTTTTGACATTTGATACCAATGTCCCTCTAATAGTCAACATATTGATATTAAGCTTACTACAAATGTTGACGAATCAAGAGCTGTGGATATCAACGTTCTTGATAATACAAGTGATCTGTTAGAGCCAAAAGTTTTTGATAAGTCTCTGCCATTGTTAGCAAAAACTTCCTTACAACTTAGAGAAGTTGCACGTCCTTTATTGACACTTTGGATATTTTTAGGCAGAAAAAATTGTGTTGGCATTACTATTTTCGCTAATTGTAAGATTCATATTGTCCTTTGAGATTGTCTGACGTCTACGATCCATTTCAATTTTTTATACCATAATAGTCATGTCCCCAGGAAATTAGAATTATTATGACATGAAGAATAATGAAATCCGTTCAAAGGTACTGAAATGATGATTAGATATTACATGTCAATTTCAGGCTCTGTTTTTGCAGTCAAGATAATGTAAATTGACAAGGTCAAATTATCAATGGGTGAAAAATTTATAAAACTACTAGAATTATGGTGTTTTATTCACTGGAGATAAATGATATCAAGCTGGGTAGAATTGATGAAGATAATTAAATGTCATGATTTGATAGGATTAGATTAGAGATTTGATTAGGATTTCAATTTTATTTGATTTTATTAGTTTAGAGATTCGACTAAATTTGATTAGGATTTAAGTTTTATTTGATTTTATCTTATTTAAAGATTTGAGTAAATTTGATTAGGATTTTTAGTTTTATTTGTTTTTATCATTTGCACGTAGTGCACCGGTTTTTCTATGTATTGCCTTGTAAATATGTTTTAGAATAATGGAGAAAGAATTATTTTGATAATTTGTTAGCATATGATTTGCTTCTTCTAAATCCTTCGATCGATTTGTAAGAGCGGGTGCACGATTCATTGGGAGTGATGCCCAAATCCTATCCCTAAATTTATCCCAAATCTCCACCACAAAACTCTACATCCTCTTCCACCATGCATCAGATATGCTTTAGAAAGGATTAAAGCACAAATTTTAATTACGTTAATAATCTAATTTGTAGGCAATCTTCTTAGCTCATAAAATCAAAGTCCAATAACATTTGAATTTGTAAAATTTCTGCCCTTCTATGTTACATAGATCACATAGACATGAAGAGATAGAAATTAGGAAATTACCTGAAATAGAGAAGGCAATAAAGCACGAGTATTAAGATCTTATCGCCCAATCACCATTTATCACAAATTTCTTTAAAGTTCTCTTCAGGAGGTGCATGATTACTATAGCTAAATGGTACTAAATACACAAGTAATATCTCGCATAGCCTTATAAAGAGATCACTCTTATACAAGAATAATGTTATGAATAGAAACAAGATTAAAGCATATTACGTGCTTGTAAATGAAATTTAAGAAAATCTACCTTTAATATATGAATCAATATACGCCATAAGATCCTATGGACTTATTGAGTAAAAGTTCAACTAACAATTATTTTCAAATGCTATACTACAAAGGCGCTCGTATTTCACTCTATTAACAAAGCTTTATAAAGTGGTTGTGGTTTATATTCAAAGAACAAAAATCATAATGAGATTGCTTGGCAGAAAATTGCAAGTTCATTCACAAGTTAAAACATCGACCCGACCAAGAATACAAGGCCGGTGCTACTTATTTAGTAGCAAAGTGAAAAACTTAATCAATACAAGTTTTTCTATTTTCTTGACTCATATCAAATTTGGATGTGAAGGACAAGTTTCAGTCTATCTGCGTAAGGTTCAAGAACCTTCAAAACTTGATTCTAATCTTTGATCAAATATTCCTGGCAATTGACGAAAGTTGTATACTTAAATTTCTTGTTAGCCCTTTTTTCAGCTTTAGAGATCTACAAATTCAAAAATATTTAAATCTATTCTACAAATTTTCATACAAGAATAATATTTTTTTAGGGGAAGAAGGAATATGAGATTCCAATAATTTTGAAACCAAACTTTTTAAACTTTTTAGAAGCATGATGCCAGTAACAAAATAGTAAATGTTTTGCACTCTTAAAAAGGCACATCCATTATTATCCATTATTTCTATCTCATAGCAGGTTACTGTTTCCATGAGTTTTTTCATGGAATATTCTACAAAAAGGGATTTCAATAAGCCATTGAAGAAAAGCTTATAGATGATAGGACACTGTTCATCGCTTATTATGACTTGTTTCCTTACATATTCTAACTACATGCATTAAAAAAATGAGAAACTGTTTTCTATGGATTTTAAAAGTTAATATATAAAAAATACTTTGGTGCTGTAAACTTGAGAAAACGTAAAAAAAAATCTCTCCTTGCTTTATGATTATTAGAGGAGAAACAAAATAGTTTCAATGAGTTTGTGAGAAAAATAATTTGGATCTCTTTTAAGCATATGATCGTGTTACACCAAGGTTTTCAAAGAACTACAAACTAAAGTAGAATTTTACTTAGGATTTAGCTTAATTAGTTCAAGTCCTTCAAAGACCATATTTAAATTTAAGCAATAGAGTAAATTGAATTTGAGCTCATGCAATGGGATCATACTCTATTGATGCAATCAATATGCAATTAGCCCATATAATTATCAAGGAAATACTACTTGAAATTAATCTAACAAAAAGAATTAAATTGACCTGCCCTGTGAAGAGTATCTTGAATGCAAGCAATGCAAGAAAACTGAACTATATCAGTTAGTGAAAACAGAAAGAAACCAAATTAAATATTCAATAGCAATCACGCATGAGAGATTGTTACTTTACAATAAACTCAAGTATACACGGTCAACTAAAAGTAATTAATGTAGTTTTTTCCCTAAATCGGACCAATTCTTTTTAGTTGGCTTTTAGTAAAACATTGATAGGGATATCTACTGCATACAGACTAAGGACCCCTACCTAAAATTCTGAAGTCCACGATCACTATCGTAGCTCCTCATACTGCTCAACAGAGTTGAGGTTGAAGACCATATACTAATTCAATTTCGACCAAACAGACCTCCAAGATCTCTTGTGGACCTTGTGAAAAATTAGCATGCTTCTTGTAGTGCATGCATCCTAAATCATGTGCCGGATCTTCTAGGACTTTGTGTACCATTTAAACCATCAAGCTGAAGTTTCAATAAGCGTTACATGAAAACTAATAATTTGCCTTTAAAATTAAACTTCAACGGCCATAAATTCATGACTAATATTAGCATTACAAAAAGTTGCATTCAAAAATTTCGACCATAATTATAAAAACTGAATCTAAAAGGCCACTTTTTTATTCTCATCCACACGAAAAGTTCAGGAGATATTTAATTTTCACTTCAACTTTGAGAAGGCCATTAAAATGCCAAATTCTACTTTAAAACAATTACACATCATTGCTGTTGAAAATTTCCAATTTCAGAATTGTAAATTGGCCGCTGATCACATATCTATGCGTCAATGAGACTACAAATCTAAAATTTGCAACAAAAGATTCTAAATTATTTTGCTCGGTGCAGTGAGTGCTCTCTGCAATCCTAATCAAAGAAAGAAATTTTTATCAAAATTAAAAACATTTTTTTAGTTTCCCAATTTCAGCAATCACAAGTACATTCCACAAAAAGAGCAAAAGCCAAGCAAATGTAAATCAATGTTGAAGAAAAACGAAGTGATGCAAGCAATGAGATTGAGAGAGAGAGAGTCCACACGGATCATACTCGAAATCGAAACTGAAATCTTAGTTCGAATCAAAACCCTCGTTCCCAATAGAAAGAGAGAGAGAGAGAGAGAGTACCTGGCTGTTCGCGTGAGAGGGAGATGGAGGGGGCGGGCAGCTCAAGAGAAATAGGAAACACGTCTGATATCATAAAGAATATATTTATAAATAGGGTTAATTACAGTGAAACTACTGTAGTATTTGGTTGAAGTTTAAAACTCTCAAAAACCCCTAAATTTTTAATACTTTAGAGGAAGTTTGTTATTGTCACTCTACTTTAACTCTAAAGTGCACTCATGACCTTGAATTTCCTATTTTACCCTCACAATTCCATACACACTCCCTCTCTCCTCTCCTCTCCTCTCTCTCCCCCTCTAGTGGTAATTAAGTTGTTTCATTGTTAAGTAACTTAGCAAATTTCACATATTAACTGTCTAAGCACCAAAAATATATGGCTTACTTTTAGAGGAATCTGGAGGATTGAGTTTGCTATTCAGGCAATGAGCTTGCTATTTAGAGGAATTTGCAGCACCAACTATATCTGTTATTTAGAGGAATTCAAGCGGTTGAGCTGCTGCTATTTAGAGGAATTCCGGCGAGAGAGAGGGGGGGGGAGGGAGGCACGTGAGAGAGGGGGGGGGGGGGGGGGGGAGGGAGGCGGGTGAGGGGGTGAGGGCGGCTGAGAGAGGGAGAGAGGGCGCCCTAATTTTGGGTGTGTTTTAGTGGGGGTATTTTTGATATTTTCTAACACGTGTACAGCACGTGCCTAGCTAATTAACGTTCAGTTAACACCGTTAGTATGCTTAGGGGTTTTTTTGAGAGTTTCAAATTTGAGGGGTGTTAAGTGATACAGCCTTAATACTACAGGGGGTCTGTCTGTAATTAACCCTTATAAATAAAAGGTTAATTACACTCAGAATCTTTGTAGTATGGGACATGTATAATTTATCACTTAAAAAATTTAAAACTCTCATTTAGATTCACTGAACTATCTAAATTGCCGTGTTTTAATTACACTCAGATCCCTGGTCAAGGGGATCTAAGTAAGAGTTTTAAATTTTAGAAGTGATAAATTACATATCCTCCATACTACAGGGGGTCTGAGTGTAATTAACGCTAAATAAAATATGATATTACTTTGCTATGAGAAATTCTAAATGCGCACCACTTTCCTCTCAGTGAGTCGCTATTCAGTTCGGAGACTAAATTGTAATGACTTAAAGTTTTTAGAGACTAAGTTCTAAATATAAAGATTTGGGAGACTAAATTCTAATTTTTAAAAATTTAAAGAACAAATATGTAAAAACCCCTTTTAAGTTTACTATTTTTTTAACCAAAAAGGGTTTGACTCCTTTCTTAGTGAGCATCACCCATCTCTAATCTATTATCTAAAAAAGTGAAAAAAGATGGATGATCTCAAAATAAATTGAATTTCGTCAGATGATTCTCCTTATTTATAGGTATGCGTTATAATTTTATTGAGTAAATTTGGCCAAACTTCTTATTTATATATTTTAATTTAACATTTGGGAGGTAAAAGCTTGGGAAAAAGAACAGATTTTTTGGCTGGATTTTTTCGTTCTAAGTCGGTTCGGGTTCTACGGAATCGGATGGTATATTCTCTGATCAAGATTGGAATTCCGACTAGGGAGGATTTTTTGAGATTTATTTAAAACGATTAACAACGGCAATTTCGAAGGATTGGGAGCAGTTTCGCGGTAATTGGGACCGAACCCTGAACGATTGGGAGTGGTTCGTGTGAATCTAAAGACGAGAGAATTGGGAAAGAGGAAAAAAGGAGAAATAGGAAGTGGTGCTCACTAGGAAAAATAGATACGGGAGGAAGGCAAACTGGGCAATTGAGTGGTGCTCATTAAGAAAAAACTACTCAATTTATAAGTTATATAGTGCTCACTAATATGCTGGGGCTCACTAAGGGTGTGTTTGGCAAGTTGGAAGTAGTGGAAGTAAGGAAGAAATTGAGAAGTAATTTCTAAAATTAAAGTAGAAGAAAAATTCTCTTCTTGTATTTGTTTACTAATGTATTGGAAGAAAAAAGTGTGTTTGGAAATGAAGAGTATTATTTAATTAATTAAATAAACATAGTTTATATTATTTTATTTATTTATTAGAGATAAAGATATAACTTTTGAAAGACAATGATGACATGCGAATAAAAAAAATAATTTTTTGTCTTATTCTTCTACTTCCTAGTCACTTTCAACCCCAAAGTATAAATAAGAAAGTTTTGGAAGTGAAGTGCCACATAAGCACCACCTCATCGATTAAGAAATAATTTTCAACTTCATTCTTGACCAAATAAACACTTGAAGTAGTGGAAATAACTTTACTTCCACTACTCTCATTTTACTTTCATACAAACAAACATACCCTAAGAGGAAAGTGGTGTGCATTTAGAATTCCCCATTTGCTAGTGATTTTGACTTAATAACAATTAAAGTTAAAACATTATCAAACCGAAAGTAGCACTAACTGTTGATGTCAACTTTGGTCGATTAAGATTACCGAATCAAATTTGAGTCCCACGCGGAGATTAGGCTCCGAAGTAAGTCTTGTACTAAGTTAGGATCATGAGAGAATTTCCAACTTCAACTTGCAGTAAAATTATAAGATATAAAGGAAAAGGTCGTACACAATGATATAACAAGGTTCCCACCGACGTAATTCTCCATCCTACATCTCTTATAGAAAGTGATTGCTTGGCATATGCTTTATTGCAGAGTTAAGGTTAATCTCTCTTTTTCTCTTGTGATTACATAAGTTTATACAAAGAAGAAGGAGAAGAGGATTAATAAGATGTAGAAATGGATATGATCTTGAGATTGCAAGCCCCCATCTCCTCATGGAGAGGTGTATTTATAGTTTTTTTTTTTATTGTCGTAGCCGAATTCTAATACGGTCTCTGAATATGAAAGAGATTCTTTTGACTTGTAGGAAGAGTTTCCTTACTATAACAGAACTCAGTTTTCGTGTCTCGGATAGATATAGATTACATAGCCTTTATAGATCCTTGTTGTACTTGGTGGGCTTTTTTCCTTTGGATTTGGACTAGAATAGCTCTCATTTCTGAGTTTATTCCAATAAGCTCTTAGGGTATCATGCATTGTTTCCAAGTTGGTTTGCTTGCCTAGTTACTTGGGGTGAGTTGCACCTACACGCTGACATGCTCCAAGTTATTAAATAGCTTCATTAACTATCGCCTCGATAAATGCAGATGTGCCATGATGGTGGCTATGGAAGACCTAGTAGCTGATACACAAAAATTGCCTAGTATTTTGTCCATAAGCCTACGTGTTTTGATCGTAAGGCTAAGATCTCCTGTCAATCCGCATTTGAATCCATTCAATTTGATTGGGGAAATGAACAGTTATGTCCATTTTTCAACCTTTACAGGTTCAAGCCCCGATGGGAGTTTATATGTTCACGATGAAAGGTCAATATCCTTCACTATGGAGAGGGATTTAGTCTTAGACCGAAGAGTTTTGAGAGTTATTGTCATCCGCCTCCGGTGATGATAGTATTGTTGATGAGTGGATATCAACTCACGCTTTGGAATGGATCGTCCGATTAATTCTTTGGCGACTTTCTTAAAAATTAGGATAAATTGTCTTATTCTCAACTATTATCCATTTCTTTGAAAAGGACAGAAAACATTATTTGGCTTGCAAAAAAAGAAAGATCTTAGGCCAATAACCCTGTGGTTTCTTATCTTTTGAGCAGCATTGCATCGTAATCATTAGCTCTTATCTTGGGAAGTCGGGGATCTGAAAGGAGTTTATATTAGTACACATTCTTTCATTTATGTATTACTTGTCGGTTTTAATGCTTTGGGTTCTAAATATTAGGTCTTGAAAATGACGAAGGAGAAGTTGCTCGAGACAAGAATCCATATTTCATCGACCAGATGGAGCAACATTGATGAGTGGATTTCTGATTGGAGTTTCAATATTTTGTTTATATTTCTTTTGTTAGGACAAAATTTCATTCTTTTGTATTTCTATTATGTATATCCTGAACAGTGTGCCTCATATTGTAATCAACTTTTTTATATACAAATCACATTAATTATCAACATGTTATTAATCTATTTATTCTTACAGTAGTTACTTCCAAAATTTGTATATAGGTTTAGTTTTTCCCACACCTTTTTAGCAAGCAGTTGAAAATCAGGACATGATAGTTTTTAATATGAAGAACGAGAAGAAATATAAACTTATCTTTGGATTCTGAAGGAGATGACTCATTGAGTGAGGATGAAAATAGGGTTTAGACTCAATAAATGTAACATCTACATAGATAAAAAAAATAATTTGAATAAAAAAAATTTCTAGCCATTTGAGTTCTAGAGTTCCTTAAGAAAATACAGTTAAGTTACTCTTGGATCCAATTTGGTATTATTCAGAACATTAAAATCACACAAAATTAAATAACCTGCAGAGTAAATAAAAATAGTTTATAGATGGATATAACAATTAATATATTATCTTACCTTGTTATCAATGAAGCTATGTGATTACAAGTTAACAAATAGTAAAACTGCATCTTTCTAAAATTATTTAGGCAGTTTCATATGAACAAGTACTGTACATGTAACCTCGACATAAAACTAATTTTGTTCTCAATATTTAATTTTATTGTGGTATATATGAATTTGAAGCTAAATGGACAATTATAAAATGTGTCATGAAAGTTATGAATGGAGAACTAAAATAAATTTTGTTTTATCGTTTCTTAAAATACAAATAAGAATACTAAATTTTGATTTTTTTTCGCTTCATCACTAAATTGTTTTAATACATAAAAGCCTGATGACCAATTTTTAATTAAAAAGAGCCGAGTAACACTAGAATAATTATTAAAAAAAGGGTTAATTACAGGTGGACCCCCTGTAGTATTGGGGATGTGTCACTTAACATTCCGGAAGTTTGAAACTCTCAAAAAACCCCCCGAATTTAATTATTTTCACTCTTTTTTTTTACTAAAGTGCACTCTTATCTCTCAAATTTATATTCTACCATTATCTCTCCCTTTAATAAGTGTGCTGGTTAAAAGGAGGGATGATGGTAGAATAGGAATTTGAGGAACAAGAGTGCAGTTTAGTAAAAAAAAGAGAGTGAAAATAACTAAGTCCAGGGGATTTTTTGAGAGTTTCAAATTTTATGGGTGTTAAGTGACACATCCCCAATACTACAAGGGGTCTAACTGTAATTAACCCTTAAAAAAATTAATAAAATACTTGTGAATAGTTTTAAAAAAAATAACCACATATTATGCATATTGTAGTACTTGTAGATCGATTATAAAAATTTTCTTTGATATAGTTTTAGTTAAGCGAATTAAATATATCGAGTTGAGTGATATTTTAATGAATAAAAATGAATTAACTAGGTTGAATCCACTATATAGATAATTAAATTAATAAAGCAATTATCTCTAAGTCTAAATTATATTAATCAATTAGCTCTTAACAAGCAGAAGTTATATGAAGTTGTGAACTATCAATCTAAAACTAAATAATACATACAAGAATAACAGTGTAAAATCTTAATAACCATATTAACATATAGATACTTTATCTTTATTGCTTTGTATTTGCATAGAAATATTAACACCATATCCACTTTGATTTTAATTTGCCTAAATATTATTAAAATTAGAGATAATTCATTTTTCTTGTGGTGATAATTGTATAGATACTACATCATATATCTACCCTTATGGTTACACACTAAAATTCAGATTATAATGGATAGTTGGGAATAGGATTAAGTTTAAGATTAGGATCATCAATGATAGGATTAAGATTGAAACTAATAAAATTTACAAATTAAGTTTGGAATAAGATAACGAGTGATAGGGTTAAACATGGGGATCGTTTGGATTTGGAATTATATGAGGTTTAGGGATCAAGGATATGTAAAGGAAGGGGGCAAAAAGGATGAGGGGAGATTCTATTTACACCCAGAAATTTACTGTTCATACACGGTTTTAAAACTTATAAATAATTACAAGTTTACCATTTATTTTTTTTAACTAAGTTACCTTTTTAAACCACAAATTAAGACTTTTTAAAATTTAGAATTACAACTCATCGTCTTCCTCCTCTGTTTTTCTCTAAAACTTTTAAAAATATTTTTTAGTGGAATTTAATTTTAAAAAAATACATCTCCCACAAATCTATTGATTTGATTTCTTAACCTCTTAAATTTTTTAAATTCATGTTCCTAAAAAGATCTGGAGAAATTTAAAATTTTTCGAATTCACTGTAACAAGTAAAATTAGAGTTTGAAGTTTTAGTTTGAGTTTTTTTTATTCAAATGGAAAATTCCAACATGCAATTAGTGTCGGAGGACAAATCTAAGTTACAATTTAAATTTATTCTTAGTTTTTTTATGTGTATTTATTTGCAATTTATTATTACTTATGATTTTTTTAGGCTGCCGGTTGGGTTTTAATACCCGACCAAGCAATTTTTTGGTCGGGTATTAATACCCGACCAACATATTTTTACCTTGGGAATTAATATCTGACTCAAAATTTTTTGGATCGGACGACATAAAGAGATAAAGAGAAGGAGGAAGGTTAAATTTGGAAAAAAATTTGGGTGCATAAAGTAAATTGGTGACATTTCAAAAATGAAAGTTTGGTGTAAAGAACACTCAGGACGTCAAAAGTAAATTGCAGTGTGTAAATAGAATTTCCCAAGAATGAGTTCACCTATTCCCTAAATTTATTTCTTAACAATGTATTATTATTAAATCAAAAAATGCTAAATAATTAAATAATAAAAAAACCATTGATGTCATTGAAAATAAAAATATCATTTTATTATTAAAAATAATATTTTGAAATAAATATTAAAAATAGGACTATTTTTTATTTACTTTTAAAATAATCTTCTACTTATAATTAATGTACGATGTTAATAATTAAATCAAGGATATTTTGGCCTCAAAAAAGTAACTCACACTGCGTAATAGAAATCTTAATAGAAGAATAATATTTTCATGAAAGTAGCATATAAATTTATGATAGTTAACTTGTAACTTTATAATATTTTCTTAAAAACTAAGTTAAAAATAGTAAATAGAACAAATCTGAAGAATATTTTTTCTTGATAGAAATGAAAATGAACGGTTACAGAAACCAATCTTTAACTTTTCATATTTAAATATTTAAATTAAATATATATATTTTATTTTTTTAATTCAAAATTATTAATAACATTTATTCACGTTTGGGTGAACAAACCAAACCAAACAAAACAAAGAGAAGACCCACCGGTTCCAAACTGCGGAGTAGCGTACTCGAGTAGGCAGCTGACCTGCGCTTAGCTGTTAAAGAGTCACATCGACCGTACGCCACGAAACCCGCGCATACTCCCCAGACCGCCTCTCTCTCTCTCTCTCTCTCTCTCTTAAAGGCCCACCATTGTTTACAGATGTGTTTCTCTCTCCCTCGTTTGGCGCGAGGCGACTGTTGCCACCGTTGATATTCTCACCCCGCCCTCCCCCCACCTCAACCCCGGGCCGCGCTCTCTCGCCTTATCCATCGAATCCCTTCCCCTGATTTCCATCCAGGGCTTCAAGGAATCCGCCTTTTTTTTGTCATTCCGCTGGTCGTGGATCGATTCAGGCAATCAACTTCACCTTGATTCTGGCTAAATTGATCAGATTTGCAACTCTAGGGTTGTGATAGCTGCTATTGCCTCAGAGATTTTGGTTCTTGGTTGAAATTTGCTAGGTTTTGTGTGTGGTTTTTGTAGGTTTTTGTTTGCGAGACGAGGTTTGTAGAGATCAGTGATAAATGTTTGGGCGAGCTCCTCAGAGGAGGAGTGACAATACCAAGTACTATGAAATCCTCAACGTATCGAAAAGCGCGGGGCAAGATGAGCTAAAGAAGGCGTATAAGATTGCTGCGTTAAAGAACCACCCCGATAAAGGCGGTGATCCCGAAAAGGTTGTTACTTGGATTCTAGGGTTATCTTTTTTTTTTTGTTTTTTGGGTTAGATTGATTATTCGTGAAGTGATAATTGTGTGATTTGGTCAGTTCAAGGAGTTGACGCAAGCGTATGAAGTTCTCAGTGACCCAGAGAAAAGAGAGATTTATGATCAGTATGGGGAGGATGCGCTTAAGGAAGGAATGGGAGGGGGCGGTGCCGGGCACAATCCTTTTGATATATTTGAGCAGTTTTTTGGTGGAGGTGGCTTCGGTGGTGGAGGCTTTGGCGGTGAGAAGATTTCGTTGTAATTACTATTGCAAGCATGAAAAGTTATATAAATTTTGGTTTAGCTGCCATCTGGTTTCGTTTTGATTGTTTTAATTTTTTTTTTTTTTCTTTGAAATGCAGGCACCAGTTCTAGAGGCCCTAGACAGAGGCGAGGTGAAGATGTAGTTCATTCTTTGAAGGTATCTTTGGAAGATTTGTATAATGGAACATCCAAAAAATTATCACTATCAAGAAATGTCCTGTGTTCAAAATGCAATGGGTATGTTATTATGTTCCATATTTTGTTCTTGTTCTATTAATGAAGACCATGTTTGTGTTGACCTGTTATTTTTTTTTTTTTCTAATGGAACTTTCAAGTTATAAGCCTAACAATATGTATATTGCTTCATTTGCTGCTTTAGAAGGTTACTTATGATTAAGAATTTTTAATTTGTAGTTATTCCATAACATGTATGGGATGCTAGCTGCTAGTTATACCTCTAGTAGCATATTTTCTCGATGGCACCCAATTTTTATTGTCCTGAAGTGGCACATGCCTTAATTTTATTGTTGTTTGTTTTCTTAATTTCTTAAACATGAGCATTAGGTAAATTTTCAGTCCTATAAATATTGATGTTGCAGCGACCCAACATAAAAACTCACATCGGTCATGCTTAGTATGATGTTTGATATATATGAATTTGGTGAACCTAAAGGTTTGTCACATGTAGAACTTTTGAGGGTGGAACCATTGTGGAAATTATGTAGTTCAGCATGCTTGCATGAGAATAATACTACGATGAATTACTTAGGAGGACCTCAAGTTCCAATCAGTATTGGAGAGCACTAAACGTAAGGGTTTGGGACTAAGTGCTTGAAGGAACTAAATGCCATACAACAAGGAGGTGCCTGGCCTCTTCAAGAAGGCACGAGGTCTATGTCTAGATTTTGCATCACCTTGTAGTCAAATTTTTGAATGTGGGGGAAAGACGAATGTTTATCTAGTGAGGTTGACAGGGGATTATCTTATGAAACTGAATAAGTGAATATAATCAATATTCAACATATCTTATATCGGGAGAGGATCGTATCGGATGATGGTTCTTCATATCGAATAACAAATCTCAGACGATATAGCGGGATATATGGTCATATTGTTGTTCACATCAAACAATATATTTACATGTCATAAATGTAATATTGATACCTTAAGGGTGATTGTAATGACCTAGATGTCATCTATCTTATAGAAATGACTTAACATGCATTTAATTGCATTGAAGAACATATATGTTCATTCACATGCAACACAATAAAAAAAAAAATAGAATTAAACTCAACTAAATTATAGAAATAATTAATTTTAAGGGACAACGATAACATTAGTGGAGATAAAGATGGCAACAACATCAATAAGAGTTATAACAACAGTAGTAGCAGTAACAGTAGCCACGGATCAAGCACATAAAAGGAGAAAGAAAAAGAAGAAGATGAAGAGAACATTAAGGGGAAAAAAATGGAATGTTGAAGTATTGAATAATTTTGAAGAAGCTCTTTACTGAACATTTATTGTGTTTCACAGTGAGAAAGATCCTCCCTTAAGCTTTTGGCACTGATTTATGGTAGATGTGAAAGACTTTGGTTATTTGCTTAAACATAGTTATGAGGTTTGGATACGAAAATTAAGGTCACATCCATTTAAAGTTTAAAATCAATCCGAAGAAAAATGAACTATGTCAATATACATTTGGCAATATATTGAGGGATATTACGAATCTCGGACAGCATGAGTACAAAACTATATAATTTTAAATTTGACTGTATTGTCCCCCCCCCCCCCCCCCCCCAACAACCAAAAAAAAAAAAAAAACAACCAAAAGGATATGTATGGGGATGTATCATTCATATTGATCAATATTTAGAACATGAATAGCATGTGGGCTTTACGTAAGTGTTATATATGATTTTACGCAAGTGTTATATATAATGGATCATTGTAGCTTTGAGAGAACCATTATGGGAACTCCATAATTGAGTGCACTTAAGTGAGAGTGTTACTAGGGTGGGTGATTATGGGAGACAATTGTTGTTCATTTAGGTTTTGCTGCTTTTTTGGTTTCTTTTGGTATTTGGTAATTCATCTCTCTTAAGATTATATCTTTGAACTTCATTCAAGCCAAGTCTGAATTTCTATTAGGTCTTTGAAAGACTCTGAATTTTTCTTTGAACTTCATTCAAGCCAAGCACTGATTTACGGTAGCTGTGAAAGACTTTGGTTATTTGCTTAAACATAGTTATGAGGTTTGGATATGAAAATTGAGGTCACATCCATTTAAAGTTTAAAATCAATCTGAAGAAAAATAAACTATGTCAATATACATATGGCCAATATATTGAGGGATATTACAAATCTCGGATAGCATGAGTACAAAACTATATAATTTTAAATTTGACTATATTGTCATGTTAACCTCCCCCCCCAAACCCAACCCCCACCAAAAAAAAAAAAACAACCAAAAGGATATGTATGGGGATATATCATTCATATTGATCAATATTTAGAACATAAATAGCATGTGAACTTTACGTAAGTGTTATATATGATGGATCATTGTAGCTTTGAGAGAACCATTATGGGAACTCCATAATTGAGTGCACTACTAGGGTGGGTGATTATGGGAGACAATTGTTGTTCATTTAGGTTTTGCTGCTTTTTTGGTTTCTTTTGGTATTTGGTAATTCATCTCTCTTAAGATTATATCTTTGAACTTCATTCAAGCCAAGTCTGAATTTCTATTAGGTCTTTGCCTGCAAGAAAGTCAACATGCTAAAGGCTAGATCATTTAGTAAACAAAATTGCCTAGGCTTTTTTGTGACCAACACAATCTTTATTAGTTTAAAGATGTAAGGATTATGAACATATCTGCAGCAAAAAGAAGGTGCATGAGACCTTCCTTTCAGAAAAGGACACGTGAGAGGAACAAAAATCTGAGAAGAGTGAGAGTAGTTGTTGGACATAATTTAGAGTAAAAATCTTTTAAAAGTTATGTACATTACCAAAATATCCTTGAATTATAACTAATACTTTAAAGATTTATGCATAAGAAATGCCCTCCGAGCACTCATTTAGTGGAACCGGTTACTTGAGTGTTGATGCGTTTTTTTTAAAAAAGTGATCTAAAACAACTTTAAATGCAAAACTTTCCTTAAACACCAGGAGTACCCTTCTTGTAGGCTGAATGTATCATTTTCAACTTTTTCATGTCTACATCTGAGTTAACTTAGCATAACCCTATTAATATTACCAAACAAAATTACAATTTGAAGAAAAGAGAGATTCTAATGGGCATGTCAACTATGGTGCTTGCCAGGGTAACATTAGTTTGCATATATGAGGGTGCACGTGAGATTGGATCTATGCACAACCAAGATACAAACTCAAACAACTTATTATTGTTCTACTATGGCGTGCTCGTTTTCTAAAACCCTAGGGTCTGCTATATCTGCTTGGTCATATTTTTCGTCATATTTTTCCATAGCTATACTGGTGCTACTAAGATTGACACTTGTAACTTATGGTCAAGGCTAATAGTTCATCCTTACCTTTCTTGCTTCTATTTACGGGCAGTCTTTTTGACATACATTTTCACATTTATGAGGAATGATCTGGAATTGCTCTTAGATCATATTTAGAATGGTCTGAACTTTGAAGATTATTTAATGTCTCGTTTAAAGATTTTAGTTTGTTGACGCTGGCAAAAGGTTGATACCACCTAGCCCTCCCTGTTCATCCTGTGTCTTCAATGTTCCTTTAAAGTAATGAACCCTAGCACTATGGATTTTGCTTATTCCCCCTGAGCTTAATGAATACTACTGTTTAAATTTCATAAATCTTAGAATATAAAGGAGTTATTTGGGACCATTTAAATCCAGTGTTCTAAAAAATGCCCTATGCGGGCGCATAATCGTCCGCATAGGCGTTTGCGGTTCCCAAACGCAGATAAAACACGCAATATGCCCTGTTCATGCGGACAGAGGATTATGCGGCTGCATAATCGATTATGCGGATTATGCGGCTGCATAACCGATTATGCGGATTATGTGTCCGCATAATCCGCATAACCGATTATGCGGTTAATGAGTTATCGGATTTCGAATGTTAAAAAATCACCGACCCGCACCCAAAAATCCAAAACGAAAAATAAAACCCCCGATTTCCTTTTCTCCCCCAAAATCCGATCGCGAGCCCTAACCTCTCGTTCCCCTTTTCTCCCGATCAACACCCGATTCGATTCGAGCTCAGTTCTGCACAGGAAGCCGGCGACGACCTTCTTGAGGCTTTTTCCGGCGGTGGCGAGCCTCCAGTTGATGTAACTGGCGGCGGCGACATCTCTGGTAAGTTTTTTCGTTCTTCTATTTCCGTTCAAATTTTTCATCTTTTTTATGTTTTAGTGATTTTTTTGTTTGGTTTTTTCTTATTTCACTGGTTTAGTTGTTTAATTTGATAAAAAGGGCCGCCCGATCGAAATTTTTTCTTGAATCTAGGGTTTTGAAAAAATAGCCGACCCTTAATTGGAAATTTAATTGAATAATTTGTTCAAGGATCGATGATAGTTTGGATTTCTTTTTGGTAGCTATAATGCTATATTTTCTTTTGCTTGTGCTCTTGTTTGTGCTGCTGCTGCTGCTGCTACTGCTACTGCTATCGTATGTGCTTGTGCTCACTGCTTGTGCTCCTGTATGTGTTGCAGCTGCTGCTGCTCCTGTTTGTGCTCTGCTTCCATTTGTGATGTTGCTCATGTTTGTGCTGCTGCTATTTGTTTTTTTTTTTTAAAGCTTACCATTTTAATTGTGTCATGTGTGGATGTGATCACTGATTAGCACTTTAAATCCATGCACATGTTGGCTCCACTGCTCCAGCTTTATGTGGGTCCTTGTAGGCTGTAGCATTGCATTTGTCCATATCCATAATCCATCACAAAATTTTTACAAAAATTCGATTAATTTGGAATAGCATATCACAAGAGTTGTGGACTTGAGATCCATATATGAATAAAATTGGTGGGCCCAAAACGTGAATACAAAGTACATTAGGGTCAGAAGTTGGAATACAAAGCACTTAATATAGTAATTTTTTATAATTATTATATTAATATATATTAAAATATTAATATTCCGCATAATTCCGCGTAATCCGTTTAATCGCCGCATAATCCACTTATGTGTTATGCGGTTCTCGACAACACGCATACTGAAAATGCATTTTAGAGCATTGTTTAAATCTTTTGAATTCTTCCTCTACCCAAACTTGTTTTTTTTTCAAAAGCTACCTCTTCCTCTATATTAGACATGGATATTTAGACTATGCCCAATATGAGGAAATGACCCTATCCAGGTGTTTTCTTTCTGTTATCCTGCACTTTTTATTGCACTGGGAAGAGGTTGTTGCTTTTCTTTTAAGGGATAAAGAAGAAGATAGGAAAGGGTGCAAATGGCGCCAGTATACCTAATTGACGCCACTCTCATCATTAGAGGAAAAAACACTGCACTCAAGGAATTCCCATCTAGATCACTCATGTTTCCTCGCCATGTGTCTGGGTCTGTGGTGGCTCCCTATCCAAATCACCAAAAACGGCAAATGAAGAACTAAAGATCCCAATTGATTATGTTTCAGGTATTTTGTTCAGTGCTTACTTTCTTTTTATTAGATCCTTTTGTTGTTTTTTAGATTGACGCCTAGACTTAGAATATTGGTTTTAAACTTTGGAATTTGGGCTTGGATTATTTAATATAATACAATTTAATTTAATTCAAATTGCTATCATGTGCTTTTCGTTTTATTTGAAGATGTTGCTTTCTATATTATAGTATCAAGTATGGGTTTTGTAGATATTAAATGATAAAACTTGCTATTATTATCATGATTCAGATATTCAAATCAAATGTCAAGTTATGAAGCTTCTATGTATACACACAAACAATGCATGTGGAAATATCAAATATGATTGCTAGTGTACTATGACCTAAAACTGATCCGACTAGTACTATTCTTCGAAGTGTGTACACATCCACTCTCTATATCATGAATAAAATCATACCATGAGTTTGGTAGCATTAATTCAGTTGTACTCTTTTTTCTAAATTCATGCTTCTATAAAAAAATTGGCATTTTAATTAAATGTACCTATTTTTAGTATATTAAATATGAAGTCTTAGGCCAAGTAGATGAAGGGTCATTACAAATCGCCTATATAAAGGTCATATTTATTTAATATAGGTGATTTGTAATGACCCTTCATTTTTAAGTAGATATAGGCGATTTGTAATGACCCTTCATTTTTTTATAGGCATAAATAATTCCAGAAAAAAATAAATATGACCTTTCACTTTTTTAATCTCCCAAACCTTACATCTTTTATAACTCTCAAACTTTTCATATTCTCAACTTCTAACTCATTTATTTCTGTAATCCCCAACCCTTTCACATTTTTTAAACTCCGAATTCTGCACATTCAATCATTAACCCTTCAATTTGACTTTCCTTTTTAATTCTAAAATTAGACTCCCTAAATTAAATTAAAATCTTTCATATTCTAAACTCCCAATTCTAATCCTATATAAACCTCTAAATCAAAACACACTTTACTCATTCTAATCCTTAAGATCATTCTTTAAATTTTTTTCTCTAAAATTCTCTCTTCCTTTCATCTCGTCGGAGCCACCATTGAAGCTACCTAGGGAGCCACCATCGGAATCGCCGCCATCGGAGCCACCACTTTGCCAGAGATGAATGCGTTCCTTCTTATTTTTCCGCATCTTGAATTTCTACCATTTTGTCAAAAGTTTAGTAATAAACTCTTTTTTCTTCTTCTTATTGGGTTAAACTATTGGATTTTAGGACTAGTTTACCCATTATCCAATAAACCTAATGACTTAAGAATAATATCTATCATTTTATAAACCCAATAAAATGGAGCCAAACCTATTTTCTAATTTCAGACCCTTTAAGATTAATTAACTTTGAAATTAATTTTTAGTGCGTTATAAATATTAGAAAAAATCCTAAAAATCATCTAAATTCATATTAATTTATTTTTAATATTCTTAGAATATTTTTAATGTGTAGATTGCTTCGTTGATCGACGTTGGAAAATGAAATCCAGGTGAGTTTTTTTTGGACTCACTAAACATGCTAGTTTTTTTTATATAGAAATATTATTCCAATTATATCATCTAATTTGTAGAAAATAAATTTGTTATTACAAGTATTATATCTTTATATCAAAAATTTATTTGCAGAAAATAAGTTTGTTACTACAAGTGCAATCATTGACATTCCTGTTATTTCTTTATGCTGTTAGAAATTAAATGAATACTTGTTAAATTACATAATATAGTTAGATTTTTAATAAATCAGGAAAAGGCTATAGTCGTGGAAAAATACTGTTTACGATATCATTTTGTATCGGTGTCTAGAAAAGTTATATTATATGCTGGTTCTCTAATTAAGGAATGTGCAATGCACGGAAAACCTTCAAGTGATGTCTCAAATTAGTAACTCTTGGATATAGTTAATTGTGATTTATTGAATAAATCATAAACTGAACGAACTCTATAAATTATGTTGCTAACAAATTAACAAAATTCAATTGAAATATTGTACCTGATATAATCAATATATAAGTTACGAAAATTAGAATTTAGACGTACATGGAGTATACCTAAATGACACTGGGTTTGAGGAGAAACTGAATGATTGAAATATATTCTGTTTCGACTGTAAACTTGTTAAGTTGTACAAATGAATATTTCACACACTATGGGTGCGTGATGATTTGCTGGATAATACCTGACTATAATTCCTGTTTGCCTGACGGTAAGTCCAACTCAGTACCGGACAGTCCATGTGACCATTTTCTGAGTCTATACAGAAAACAATCGAAACAGTGGTATTCCATCAGTTAGTTTTTCCAATTATATGATATCATAAACAAAAATACTCTTATTTTCATTACATATTTTCTAAACTTGTGTTATTATTATATTTGGACATAACCATCATATTTTCATATTTTTTCTGTGCATTTTATTTTGATCGCAATCTGATGATCTGAGTGTGCATGTCCAGAATTACCGAAATACGTATCGGAGAATGATGATCTGGTATAATTTAAAGAGTAGGTTGAAACTAAAGAGTTATCTTATTTTTTTATTTAATTCATTGTATTCTGTTATCATTTCAACTGAATAAAAAATGAACTTATTAAATTTTTTTACTATTATTACTGAGTATTATTGTGGTAAAAATTATTGAGACTTATATTTAAATTGAATATGTTACCAGTACCTGTTGAACGTACTCGTACACCGTATATCGGGAGCGGGGCGTGACATGATTTCTCGACCTTTCATTCCCTTTATAAGATTTTTTATTCGATGGCACCTGATGATAAACTTCAATTAGGGTGTTGTTAACATAATCTACACCTAATGGTTGAAGTACGTCATGGATTTTCATAGTATGTTTTGTACCCCCAAACAATAGGCTCATACTTGTGTAGTATGTGTACTTTTAAAATTAGTCGTATCCGTACCAAACATGTACTGAACACGTCTTAGACACTGATATTTTTGGACACTTGTCAGATATGTGTTAAAACATTTCATAACCATTGCCTCAATTTTATAATATATTTTCAAATTAAGACATTTCTCTTACACTTCTATGACACATGCCAAATTTTTGTTTACTTTACAAGTTTGAGTTATGTGTTCAGTTTTTATATATCAAAAGTGTTTAGTACAATGACACTACCTCGATACTTATGGATGAAATAAACATGATGATCTCATTTCGATTATGTATTTTATGATTATAATATTAGATGTCACTTATTCTTATTATTATTTCATATAGAGCCATATCCCTGTACCATACATTTTACAAATTTGACATGTCCGTACTGCTATCCTTACCTGTATCCTTAGCTACATCTATACCCGTATCTTGTACTGTTCTCGAATAAAATTGTTTTCTACCTGTAATTGACATGGTTGGAAGTTAACCATCCCTTAGGAATTCCTGACATCTCAACTGAAATGGAGCAACTTAACAATTTAAAAAAAAATAAAATAAAAATCCAAGGCTGTAGCCATCGTTATTTAGTCTATTTTTAAAGACTGTGGTCTCATGCCATAGCCTGGAGCTACATCACTTGGTATAATAATTTGACTCGCAGAGTCCAGCTGACAGGTGGTCATAAATCTTGGTTTCTTCTTTTTCTGTAGCTTTCTCTAGTCTTCTTGAATGGCATTTGATAGCTGATCCTATTTTAAGAAAAAGGTTTAGATTATAATGATGATAACTTGTGAAAGAATGGTATGGAACTTTGCAGGGACTTGATGCCTGACATTGTGCCATTACTGTACCAAGGATATACTGGTGCAAATAATTGAATACCTTGTTAATTCACAGGTGCCCCTGTAGTACATTGGTAAAGCTTTTTTGCACTGATTTGGA
This sequence comes from Dracaena cambodiana, assembly GCA_036321105.1. NCBI lineage: Eukaryota > Viridiplantae > Streptophyta > Magnoliopsida > Asparagales > Asparagaceae > Dracaena > Dracaena cambodiana. The sequence continues at coordinate 17,216,524 of JAYEPQ010000004.1, read as the reverse complement.
GGTCTGGGGGGTCCAAACCTGCCTGTGCAATGCTATGGTCTTTTTTGCCAAAATATAAAATAATATAATTTACCTTGCTGACCAAACAAGTTTAAATGGCTATTTGTCCTAGTTTTGTGCCTATCTAGTGAACCATCTTTACAACTTTCCCCATATTGACATAATTAAGTATATTTGCAAGGTTCCCTAGACTTCTTCTATACTGATTAACAATAGATAATGAGTTGATTAATGTTTATCATGTGATGCAGTCATGGGCATCCACAAGTCACAATGCAATGGAAACCCATGTAGGTCTGCTGCTTTATTCACTACACCATGTGGTGGTGGCCTTGTAGGGACTCATGTAGCTGACCCGAAAGTTCTGGTAGTTGCTTTATTGTTGTTGTTGTTGTCATCTTCATTGTATGTGGTAGTGTTCTTCTTGCATATTGAAATCTTAATCATAGGGTGCACTGGAAGGGGAACGGGATAAAGTTACATTTAATACGGGCATGCAAGAAGTATGGAAAATTTTGACAATCAAGTATACGAATATGTTGTAGATGTGGCGAACAACAACAACATTTTATTTTTCTTTAATTTTGTAACATAGATTTAATATCTATGTGTATGAATTAATGTAACTCCGCCAATGCTGTGCTTAAAGATTTATCCTTTTACAGCCTATCCCAAGTCAGGATAAAGGAGGAGGGTTGTGGTGGGTCGGTGACAGCCAGCGTAAAATATTATCACATATTATAATATGAGCCAAAATATGAATTTCGTTGGGGCATTCCCTACTAAGCGACGCGCTACATCGGAGCCCGGGTGTAGTGAAAAATGTGTGAGGGTTGCTAGATCGTTGCCCAGAAGCAACGTGCCATGTCAGCGTCCGGATGTGGTATCAAATGTAAAAGAGTTCCCACATCTTAATAAGCGGGTGGGGGTAAAGAAGTTAGCTCATAAACATAGGATTCGGTTGGCATCATGGAATATAGATTCCCTTACATGTAGATTAACAGAGTTAATTGATGTTATGATTAGAAAGAGGGTTAATATTTTGTGCGTGCAGAAGACTAAGTCGGTATGTGAGAAAGATAAAGTCATAGAGCATTGGGGTTATAAACTTTGGTATACGGGTAGAGATAGAAATCGTAATGGAGTAGGTGTGATCATAGATAAATAATTACTTGGGGATGTAGTGGAGGTTAGGAGGAAGGGTGATAGAATTTTATTTGAATTTTATTAGTTAAATTTATTTTAGATAGAGAGATTTTTAATATCATTAGTGTCTATGCACCACAAGTAGGACTTGATGAATCTAGTAAACATCAATTTTGGAAGGATCTAGATGAGATAGTGTAAGAAATACTCGATAGAGAAAAATTATTTATTGGTGGTGATCTCAATGGGCATGTAGAAATTAGTTGTAATGGGTTTGATAGTGTATATAGAGGATTTGGTTTTGGAGAAAGAAATGAAGCAGATAATTCAATTCTTCATTTTGCTTTGTCTTATGATTTGATTTTAGTGAATACTTGGTTTAAAAAGAGAGTTTATCACTTGATTATTTTTAAAAGTTGATCGAGTGTGAGCCAAATAGATTTCTTTTTAATTAGAGGGGTAGATAGAGCTACTTGCATCGATTGTAAGGTAGTAGTGCCAGATGAGAGTGTAATTACCCAACATTGATTCTTAGTTTTAAATATTCAGATTAGAAAGAGACTTAGAAATATTAAGTATAAGTTAGATTCTAAAATTAAGTGGTGGCGATTAGAAGATAATCAAAAAGTTTTTATAGATAGAGTAGTATAAGAAGCGGATTGGAGGATCATGATGATACTAATGTAACTTGGAACAAAATGGCTAGCTGCATTAAGAGGGTAACTAAAGATATATTTGGTGAGTCGAGGGGCGGTGCTGCACCATGTAAGGACATATCATGGTGGAATGAAAAGGTAAAAAATGCTATTAAGATCAAGCGGGATCTTTATAGAAATTTGAAGAAAAATAATAATAATGATGAAAAAAGTTTTGAGATGTATAAACTAGCCAAGAAAGATGCTAAGAAAGTTGTTCGGAATGTAAAAATTAAATTATATAAATAAGTGTACTAGAAGTTGGATAATAAAGAGGCAGAAAAGGATATATATAGAATTGCTCGAATAAGAGAGAGTCTAGAGACCAATGTTGAAAATAACACGTTATGAAACCCGTTATATTGTGTTACATAACCTAATGGAACCCAACGCTACGTAACAACTGAAAATAACTCAGTGCATCGTAACAGTACGTTTTATATGTTATTTTACGTTATATTATATAACGTTACGTTAAGTTACGTTATGTTACGATATTTATAATTATTTTTTTTAGTAGTTTCTATATTGTTATTAATTATTTTTTTAGTAATTTTTATATTGTTTATTATTATTTTGTTTATTAGCGAAATGCTGTAATTTTCTTGATTAGTTGGTTTGTTTGATCGCTTATGGAATTGCTAACTTGTTAATTTGCAATTATTTTCTTATTCGCTTGTTGTAATTTCTCTCCGATTGCTAAAATATCTTACTTGTTGATTGTATTGAATTTTTAACTAAACTGAAATCAACAATTATAAATATGATAAATTGAACATTATGAAATATAAATTACAACAATGATAATAACTGGAATTGAAATAAAAAATTGAAATCTTATTTTCTTATTTAACTAATGACTGGAATTACAGTTGGAGTCTTAATATAATTTATGAAGATAAATGTGAAAAATTTTGTAAATTTTAATATAAAATTAGAATAGATTATATATTACAAAATGGTTTTATATTATTTTTTTAGATATTTTAAAATTATTTTTGAATTTATAAAAATTATTTTATATAGTTTTATATTTATTTTTAATTAAATAAATAGGAAATTGCATAATCTACGTTATGCGTTACGCTATATGCGACATAACCTAATACGTTATGCGTTACGCGACATAACCTAACAGAGACAAAACGTTACGTTATCGTTATCGCTATTTTAAACATTGCTAGAGACTTATGTACTGTAAAGTGTATTAAAGATGAGGATCAGACGGTTCTAGTTTGAGACGAAGAGATTAAAGAAAGATGGAAAGATTATTTTGATAGATTATATAATGGTAGTTTTACTCAAGATTTGGAAGATCTTACTATTCAATGTGAGGATATGAATCATAGTTTTATGTGCAAAATTAAAGAATCTAAAGTAAAAAAGATTTTGAAGATGATAAAATCAAGAAAAACTATTGGTCCAGATGAGATTCTTATAGAGGTATGGAGATATTTAGAAAGGATTGGTGTGAGGTGCTAGCAGATTTTTTTAACAAGATTTGACAAACTAAGAAAATACTAAATAAATGGAGGAAGAGTATCCTAGTATCTATGTATAAGAATAAGAGTGATATTCAGAGTTGTTCTAATTATCGTGGAATAAAACTCATGTGTCACACTATGAAACTTTGGAAAAGGGTAATTGAACATAGCTTGAGGCAAACTGTTAAAATATCAGAGAACCAGTTTAGATTTATACCAGGGCGATCGACGACAGAAACTATTCATTTATTTCGTCAACTTATAGAGCGATTCCGAGAAAGAAATAGAGATTTGCATATGGTATTTATTGATTTAGAGAAAACATATGATAAGGTATCATTAGAGATATTTTGGTGGATATTGATGAAAAGAAGAGTCTCCATCAAGTATATTGATATAATTAAGGAAATGTATGATAAAATAGTGACCAATGTCAGAACATGTAGTGTTTTAACAAGTGATTTTTGTATCACAATTGGATTGCATTAAGGATCTACATTGAGTCCGTTCTTATTTGCTACAGTGATGGATGAGTTTATTAGAGCTATTTAGGATGAGATATTTTGGTGTATACTATTTGCTGATGATATTGTCTTAGTTGATGAGACTAAGGTAGGAGTGAATGCCAAATTAGAGTTATGGAGACACACATTAGAATCTAGAGATTTTAGATTGAGTAGATTTAAAACAGAGTATATGGAGTATAAATTTAGTAAACGACGGATTGTAAACTATAATGCTGTAACACTTGATTGGCAAGAGATACAAATAAGCAGTCAGTTTAGGTATTTGGATTCTATTATTCAGAATGATTGAGAGATCGATAATGATGTTAATCATAAGATACAAACTGGCTGGTTGAAATGGAGGAGTGCAATGAGAGTCTTATGCGATCATAACATTCCGTTAAGATTAAAGGAAATTTTTTATAGGACTGCTATTATGCCAGTTTTATTATATGGCTCGAAGTGTTGGGTTATAAAGAAATGTCATTCACAAAAAATAAGTGTAACAGAGATGCACATGTTCCGCTGGATATGCGACAATATTAGGAGAGATAAAGTGAGAAATAAAGATATTCGTGCTAAAGTAGGTATAACTCTCATCAATAAGAAGATGCGAGAAAATTGCTTATGATGGTTTAGTCATATGCAATGTAGGCGTACAAATGCACCAGTTTGATGAGGGGAGTTTATCAATATAGGACAAGTTAAAAGAACGAAGGAAAAACCGAAGAAAATATGGAAAAAGGTGATACGAAAGGATATGGATTCTAGAGGTTTAAATGGGGAGATATTACTTGATAGAAATGAATGGAGAAGGACTATCAAAGTGATCGATCCGGCGTGATTCTCTTTTTGGTTCGTGTAGCCTACCCCAAATACTTGGGATAAAAGGCTTAGTTGTTGTTGTTGCGTGTGAATTAATGTCTTTTATTTGTAACGTAGATTTTTAAGGTCATAACGGTTAAAGAAACTCAATATTTTCAAGAGCAAACATAATTCTTCATTAAGATCTATCAGATTACATAATGCATCAACATGTCAAATGGAATTTTGGAAGTCAATTATGCACTGGATTTCAGATACTTGGTGGAAGGATCCAGGGAATATCCATCAAGTATCCACGTATTTCATACGTATTGGATGTGGATATTTCTCTTATGTTTGAATATCTATATCAAAGTACCTGTGCAATTTAAATGGAATTCTTTCATGTATCAATGGTTTTTCAGGAGGAAGACATGTCAAGCTATCACATATTTAATCAGGCTCTTTATTTTTGATGTACAACACTACCATGTTTCTGCATACAGAGTTTACATCGGGGGGGGGGGGGGGGGGGGGGGGGGGGGGGGCGGCAATTCAAACTCAAAAAAAGATACATCAGTCCATTATTTCATTTTTTAATTCTGTTTTTGCTATATATCACAAAATTATATAAAATGGGTGAGAAAATATTCTTTACTCAGCAATAATATTTTCATGATTATTATATGATCAAATGTTTTATCTATGTTGTTTTTCATTTTTTAAGGAAAGGGTTAAAGAGTGGCACATCTGGATGATGTTAACAATATTTTCATGGTTATTTTATGACCAAATGTTTTATGTATTTGTTCTTCATCATTTCAGGAAAGGTTCAAAGAGTGGGGCATCAGGACGGTGTTATGGATGTCAAGGCAGTGGAGTGAAGATGGTTACCAGACAAATTGGTCCAGGCATGATCCAACAGATGCAACTTGTTTGCCCTGAGTGCAGAGGAGCAGGTTGTTTTTTGTTAGATTTGTTCTCTTGTTGGCTTTTTTTGTTTTTGTTTTTGTTTTTATCCTTTATAAATGTTCTCTTGTTTATCCTCATTTTGTTATTTTCATATGCAGGTGAGGTCATTAGTGAGAAAGACCGGTGTATACAATGCAAAGGGAAAAAAGTAACTCGGGAAAAGAAGGTTTTAGAGGTGCATATTGAAAAAGGAATGCAGCATGGGCAGAAGATAATATTCCAAGGAGAAGCTGATGAAGCGGTTAGTTGGATCTTCCTTTTGTTTGTTTAAATTTATGGATCTTATTATTGGTAGCGGGATGCATTCTTAGCTGGAATTGGCACTCCAAGCTTGTTTATACCATGGTTTTTTAATCCTTATCATTGAGCACTGCAACTCATCTGTGAGGTCTTGTCTTTCTTATGTTCAAAGCCCATAGCAAGCTAGCAAATAACTCTCACATTTTATGATATTACGCCTCACCAACTTCTTTGAAGCAAATAGATATCCAGACAGATATTTTCATAGACTGTATTGTCTAATGCATGTGTAAATTGTGGAATTTGCAGCCTGATACAGTGACAGGGGACATTGTTTTTGTGTTGCAACTCAAGGAGCACCCCAAATTCAAAAGGAAGTTTGATGATCTGTATGTTGAGCACACGCTGAGCCTGACTGAGGCACTCTGTGGTTTTCAGTTTGCTCTGACTCATCTTGATGGCAGACAATTGCTGATTAAATCTAATCCAGGCGAAGTGATCAAACCTAGTATGCATTCTTTTACCTGTTTTTTTTGTTTAATTTGACATCTGCATATAATTGTCCATGCTTACTAACTGTTTGCTTATCCCTTCAGATCAATATAAAGCAATCAATGATGAAGGGATGCCTCATTACCAGAGGCCCTTCATGAAGGGCCGTCTCTACATACATTTTGATGTGGAATTCCCAGATTCTGGTGTCCTTTCACTTGATCAACGTCGAAGTTTGGAGACAATTCTGCCACCCAAACCAAGTAGTCTCTTGTCAGCAATGGAATTGGATGAATGTGAAGAGACCACTTTATGTGATGTTAACATTGAGGACGAGATGAGGCGGAAGCAGCGACAGCGACAGCAGGAAGCCTACGATGAGGATGATGACAAACCGGGCACCACAGGGGTACAGTGTGCCCAGCAGTAAGGCTTGGGCTTTCTTGCATTAAAGGTACATTTTGGCTTCTACATCCTCACTTGGCTCGTAAGAACATTTCCTAGTCTGATATACATATAGTTTTTTTTTCTCACCCTTCCATATTTGTTAGTTTGTATTCTTAACAATAAAGATTCAGATTTGATTAGAGATTCTAGGAGATTTAATTGTATCTTATTAGATTTGAAATTTTATGAGACTGTAGATATGATTAGGTTTTATTATGATTTTATTGTTATTATTAGATTTTGATTATTTGTACGTGTGGTGCATCTAATTTCTTTTATAATAATCATGTATGATTCTTGAAAAGGGAGAATGAAATGTTGAGAATTAAAATTATTTTGTTTTAGCATGGTGATTTGATAGAAAATATAAAATATTTTATCGTAAATTTATTGAGAGTGGGTGAGAGATCAATTGGGTGGATTCCCAGACGAATTCTTAAATCTCTTTTCATTGATTTGTTGAGAGTGGGTGAGAGATCACCTAGGTGCTAAAGTCCAAATTAATTTTTATCATTTTTATGCTTGTTTCCAATTGCCCTCGAATTTCTATCAATAAATCGTAATTTGGCTTACATCCTGAGTCAAATTGGTGTCGGAGCTTAAGATCAATCTTCGTCATCATCTGTGTTCCATCTTTTGTTTATTTGTAATTTTATTTTCATTTTTAATTTTTGAGAAAAAATTCAGTAAAAGCAGATAAAAAAAACTAGAGAAAAGAGAAGTGAAGAAAACAAAAAGAAAAAAAGAATAAAAAGAGAGAAATAGAAAAGAAAAAAAGGAAGAAAAAAAATCAAAATTCTTCAATCTTGCCGGATCCAAAAGATTCAGGTTCGAGCAATATTATTAATTTAGGTTCGAGCAACATTATTAAGCATCGGTAAAATCAAATCATCTTTTTTCAATGAAGAATCACCAATCAACTTTACCCAAGTCCATGACCTCGCTCATTATCATCATCGACTTCACTGAGCATTGCCCATCAAATTCAACCATAAATTCCAATGAGTGTCAATTCCTCTACCACTATCATGCTCAGATAAAAAAGCTTCATGCAAAGATGTTTGATATTTCTTATCACCTCATTTATCTGGATGAACACTTTGAAGTGAAGGAGAATTGTGTTGACGATAAATATTCAGATTTAATTAGAGGTTCTAGGAGATTTGATTATATCTTATTAGATTTGAAATTTATGAGATTTATGTAGATCTAATTAGGTTTGATTAGGATTTTATTGTTATTATTAAATTTTGATTATTTGTACATGTGATGCACGTAGTTTCTTTTATAAATAATTGTGTATGACTCTTGAAAAAGGAGAATGAAATGTTGAGAATTAAAATTATTCTGTTTTAGTATAGTGATTTGCTAGACAAAATAAAATATTTCATCATGGATTTGTTGAAAGTAGGTGAGAAATAATCTGGGTGGATTCCCAAATCAAAACTTAAATCTCTTATTGTGGATTTATTGAGAGTGGGTAAGAGATCACTTGGGTGCTGAGGTTCAAATTAATTTTTATCATTTTTATTCTTGTTTTAAATTTTCTCCAAATTTCTATCAATAAACTCTAATTTGGGTTCCATCCTGCATCAGAATTACTGCATCGACTTTCTTGGGAAGTGTGATACTTCTATTATTGTTAGAATTGCTCAGTTGTAGCAGATATTGACTGTATTGTTTTTGTGTTTATGATAAAAAAAAAAGTAGGGCGTTTCTCATCTGCTTCTTGTGCTTAGCCTGTATGCTTGATGGCTCTCGCTTCTGTTATCCCCCCAATTTTCATTTGTAATTTCTAATTCTTTGTGATCTTACTTGTTGATGCTTGCTCGTTGATGTTTGTACTTGACAGACTTGACAGACCCAACTTAGATTCTTCCTACCTTCAGACTGTTCATTTTTTGCAAAATTGTTTTGGCTCGACCATGTATACTGTGAAACCCCCAGTTTATTTACCTTGGTGTGTTTAGTGACACTTTCTCTGCATGTGACTAATTTATTTTATCTTTGTGTGTTTGGTGACTCTTGCTCTGCATGTGACTAATTTATTTTATCTTTGTGTGTTTGGTGTCCCTTTGTTCTCACAAAGCAACTAGGTTTTGGTGGTTGTTTTTGGTTTCGGGGAATTGACAGATTGATTAAGTATAGGTTTAATGTGGATCTCTATAAGGCTCCCTTTTGTTTTAAGAAAAAAAATGAAGGAAAAGAAAAGAAAACGAGAAAGAAAATATTATTTATTGTTTGGTTTGAGATAAAATTTAGAAGAAAAGAAAGTATAAGGAAAGTAAGAGAAAATATGACTTATTATTTTCTCTCCCTTTTTCTTTATTCTACCTTACAGAAAATGAGAGTAAATGTAATTTAGTGTTGCTACCATATGGAATTACAGTAGAAGAGTAGAGTAGGATAGTAGAGGGAGTTTAGAACGAACTCTTTTTCTTGTTTTTTCAATTTCAATTTTAATGATTAATTTTTCTTTTTATATTTCTTTTTACTTTCTCATTGAACCCTGTTTGGTTTGAGAGAAAATGAAGGAAAAGAAAAGAAAATAAGAAAGAAAATGTTTCCTATTGTTTGGTTTGAGAGAAAATTTAAAACAAAAGAAAATGTTTTTTTACTAATCAAACATTAAAGAAAAATCAATTTCCATCTTCTTTTCTTTTTTCTTTCTCTTACTCTTTCTCTTTCTTTTTCTTTCAAACCAAACACAACTTAAGGGAATTCTATTATCTTTTCCTTTTTCTTTCTTCTCTGTTTCTTTTTCTTTCTTACATTTTCTATCCAACCAAATATAGCCATAGTATTTCATACGAATGTTGCCTTGTGCTCTCTTGGTACTGGAAGATACCAAAAGGACAAGATCAAAAAACTCTTGACCTTACTATGGAGAATGGATGGTTTTCCTATGGAGAATGATTTTAGAACCTAAATTATCATTAATATGAATGAAATTTAATTGATAACCATATTATATTTGTCATCACAGTAAAAGTGTACATCATTGCCAATTGGGAGCTAAGACATTTTTCCTTTCCTTTGTCTTAATAAAATAGCCTTAGGGGTATGTTTTATTTCATTTTTTTTTTGTGTGCACAAGGGCTCCAATGAGTTTTTTTTTTTTCATCATGTGTGAGTGGATTTTGGATTCGAAATCAATCATACCACATGGGATCTCAATGAGACGCATGTTTAGATCATGCCTATAGAATAACAGGGGGCACTATCCTTCCCGTAAAGGACGAATATCGTGCATGGTGTATATGGGGGCTGGTTGAAAATAAGATTGCTGGAAATGTTCTAGTGGGTCCTCTTAGTGAAAAATTCAGTCTCTTATGCCCACTCTCAAGGAGTCGTTTTTACACCCCCAATTAAAGGGGTATCTTAAGTGATTGTGGCTAATCTTATTCTAAATGATGCCGACATGAGGATTGTTTGGTTGCTTGCTCACCTCTCTTTCATTAGGATTTGGATTTTATATTAGTAAGGTGCTATCGAAGTCATGGATACCCAACACAACTTTGTTCTAGTCGTTTTAAGTCATGCGTTTGAGAGCTCTGCAAGCCATCTCTGTCACCCCTTCTCTGTTCTTTCTTCTTGTTAACTCATTACTTCTCTAAACCCATGTCTTGATCAGCATTCTCCCTAATACACTTCTCATCATAGATCCCCATGCTTTGAAAAAGTTCAGCCCAAACTCAATCCATTCACAAAATTTAACTGTCTGTTTAAGCTCCTAGGCCCAATAGTTAGTGTGAGGAGTTCAACTAGGATTTTATGCCTGGGCATTGGCGTTTTGAAATAAAAGGTGGGGAAGCCCATTTTAGTTTTTACCCTTTCAATGTTGAGTTAACAATGAGCAAGAAGATGGAATGGGGGTTTGTAGGAATAACTTAAAAGATCTACAGTGGTTCTTTCAAAGAGAGAATATTTTGTTAAGAATATGGGAAGAAGTTAAACTTTTCGAAAAGATATCAAATGAAACTGGTTGGTCTATTACGCAGGCCTGGTCCTAACGTTTTAGAGGCCCGGGGCGAAATGAGAAAGGGGTCCTAACAAGTCTTATTAAAATTTTAAATAAATATTTTCGTTACCAAAATTAAAATTTAGTATATAGTTTTGTCATTACAAAAACTAATCATAATTCATAAAAAGCAATTCCTTCAGGCATTCCTAGATGCAAAATCCTCAATAATAGTATCAAGATCAATACTGTCCAACATTTCCTTCTCAATACATAAAATCGCCAAATCATTCAACCTTTCTTGTGACATTGATGACCTCAAATAGGTTTTCAGCAATTTCAACTTTGAAAAACTTCTCTCTGCTGATGCAACAGTCACAGGTACTGTCAATAAGATTCGATAAGCAATGGAAACATTAGAATAACAATCTGCAATTTTGACATACTCAAGAATTTCAACTGATGACATTGACATATTTGGCAGAGTCATCTTCAACACTTTTAACTCAGAAAAAAAATTATCTAAATCCACATCCGACACATTGTTATGAGAAAAAGTATTGGCAAAATTAATACAACACTCTCTTAATTCATTATCATCCAATGACTTCAACTTTTTTGAATCCAATAAGAATCCAAAAATATTTTCAAATATCTTTAATTGCTCAAATCTATTATTCAATGAAGAAATCGCCATATCAACAATAACCAAAAAATAATTGACTCTAAATGACTCATCTTCTGATTGCATTTCCTTTTCATTATCATTTTCATCAAATTGTCTTTTCCTAATAATGCGACGTCTTATTGGAAATGCAGGCTCTACATTCATCTCACATGCAATATTTTTTGCAGTATTTATACTAGATACAAACCCTTCATTTCTATATTTTTCAAAAAATTCCATTACACTTTCTAATTGATTCATGGTAGCATTAATGCACATAGATTTAGATTGCACCTTTTTACTCACCATATTAATTGCAAATAGAATATCATACCAAATAACCATACCAAGTAAAAACTCAAAACACTCAAGTGCACTAACCAAACTTTCCGCTTCACTCTTTGACTTTGCATCATCACAAGATTTTGATAACTCTGATAAAGCCAACCTTATCACAAGAAATATTTATAGAGATAAAGAGAGGGAGAGAGGAGGAGATATTGGTTTAGTGTGGTTTTTGTTTTGGAATGGAGTTTATCATTGGGTTAAAAACAAGCCATTTGAATAAATAAATTACAAAAAAATTTTACTCGTTACTGTACATGTGTACAGTAACTAGCCTTTACTGTACATGTGTACAGTAACTAGATGGGTTGGGCCCCTTTAGAATATGGGGCCCTGGGCAGGCGCACAGCCCGCACCTGCCCAGGTCCGGCGCTGATGCCTCAGAGAAGAGATGAAGCCTAAGTCCATGAGAAGATTCAAAGAGAGATTCTAATATACAGTAATGACAGTAAGAGAGAAGGTGAGTATACAGTAATGGCAGTACAAGAGAACATTCACCTTCTGACAAGATTCAAAGTCTATATAGTATCTTACGGTGATAATTGCTCCCTGTTTGCTTGATTTCTCAAGAAGACGTCTTAACTCTCTCTACTTGAGATGATGATGTAGGGCAACCAGCCAAACACGGATGGAATAAATCCTGTAAAAGATTGATTTGTCAGTTTAAATGGATAGATCTCAAAATGATGATTTCATTGCCTCTTGGATCACGCAAAACAGAGTTCAAATGTGAACGTTATGAGTTGGCATTTCAGGGGATATTTGGTTTTTTGCTTTTTGGATGCTTCATCTGCAGGCCAAATAACCAGCAACTTACTTTAGATATCTGTCTCATCTAAATGTAGAATTGGGCTTATAATTTTGGGGCTATTTGCTCAGCGGAGCGTGTTTGATACCTTGATTTGGTCAACAATAATATGTAGAAGAGTCAAACTAAGCGTTTTTCTGTTTTTCTTTTTAGGAAATATAGACAAAGTATAGAGTCTTTGTCCAAAAAAGTTATTTGGGAAAAAATTTCGAAAAGGGTGTTAGATTTCCTTGATACAATGAACTCCATTGAACGATTTATGAAAAGAGGGATTTAAGGAAAAGAGTATTTGCTGGTGTCTTATGGAATTTTGCCCCCATTCAGTTTCAATGCAGAAAGTCCTGAAATCGACTGAAAGCACTCCAATCCTCTTTTTTTTTTTATTATTGTTTTATCGCGTGCATGGGTGGGATACAATCACTCTTATCCCTCTCATTTTTATCTCTCCTCTCTCGCGTCTCCTTGACAGCAGCATTTCAACAATCCCAACCCCTCTCAAAATCCTACTTTTCTTTATCAGATAATTTTTCTAACATAATTTTCTTTGTTCATATATTGAGATTTGTTACACAAATTATATCTCTTCTAACTAGAGATTTGAGCCATTGGAAATTTTTAGGTGTCAGAGTAGGGAATTGGAGATTTTTTATTTGAGCAATTTATTTTTCATCTCTTCTAACTAGAATTGGGAAAGGTAAATTATTTAAAATGAATTTTTCTATATGTAAATGTTTTTCCTTTAATTTTTCTTTATGTATTTTCTAAAATTATTCTGATAAGGATGACATCATATTAGTTTTAAAGTTAAACAGAACTCTGTGATTGGTTGGATATAGCCATGAGTTTCATAAATCTAGAGTTTAAACTTTGGATTTGTTGACCAACTGTAGAGTTAGTCGACCAATCTAGAACTGTAGAGTTAGTCGACCAATCTAGAGTTGCTATCACATGAAGGTTTTTTTTGGTTTTGTATAAGAGTAAATGCATTATTACAAATTATTTCATGAAAAATTATGAAATTGCTTGAAAGTGTGTTTATTAGCATTTTTTTTTTAGTTTTTTAGAAAGTCTGGTTAGTCGAGAACATGTTAGGTAAATTGTAGGTAGTTATTCAACTTAAATTATAGTTTAGTTCTAGGTAGTTATTCAACTTAAATTGTAGTTTAGTTTATCCTGTAAGTTCGTATTAGACATCACTGATACTACTGATACCCAGCTTACACTGTATTTTGAGTGTGATTGGTTGGTTAGCCTTCATTGGTCGACCAATCTAGAACATAATTTTGGCTATATTCATTTCATTGGTCATCTAAGTTTGTGATTGATCGATCAATTCAGAGTCATCTCTAGTAATTTTTTGTTATGGTCGACTAACCCTATGGTTGGTCGTCCAATGTATAGTATCAGTTCGGTTGTTCTTTTCTTATTGGTCGACTAAACATGTGATTAGTCTACTAATTCAGAGTATTACTGACCAACTATATCCATTAGTGGATCAATCTTAGAGATTCTGTCTGTTGCTCTATTTTATTTTTTTATTTTAATGTTAGTTTACTTTCTCTTCGAGCTCTCATTTTTTTTGGGTATTGAATATGATGATTTTTTTGCATAAAACAAAATGATGGAATACTATTTGAGCATCTATCGATTTATTCATTTTCTTATACAGTTTTTTACGTGTTTTTTTTATTTGGAGGCATTAAATTATGCTGAATTTTATTATGACAAAAATATACATTTTTCTAATTTTACGTTGAACACAATATACATATGTGATTCATATGTTTATTGTGGTTAGTTTTACGTTCGTATGAAAAATAAAGGTAAGTTTACCTCTTGCTCTATCAGTGTTTTAAATATTGGATATTGATAATATTGGTCAGCAAAATTCTATATTGATATCATATATCAGGTGATATATTTACTAATTTTGGATGTCATATTAGATGACTTCTTGGATGATAAATATAATATTATATCTACATAAATCATACAAACATATGTACATTGAGCTTATATATGACTTGACATTTATAGAAACAAATCAAGGCATATATTTACTAAATACTAGACCTTCAATGTACAAATAAACACGGTCGCATCTTGTCGTTGCCTCTTGCAATAAAGGAACGATTGATGAAAAGGGTACGAGACTACTAATCGAGCCCTTTTTCTATCGCTCTCTTCCACATATAAGTTATTGCTTTTACGAACTAACCAGGCAAGTTAGGTATTTTTACATAGTAGAAAGATGTGATATTACTGCTTATTGGCGATATTTTGAACTGTTACATTACCCAATATCTCATCTTCGAGTCAATATATCAATCTATTTTGGTCCAAAATGAGAAACGATATAAAAGTGCACGTATCATATCAGTTAGGGACATAAATCCAAATATCGGTATACCAGTATGTGGACTGATTTTTAACACAGTTCTTAATCCAACTTACTTTTGTTTTATTTAAGAGATAAGTTTTTACTTTTGTTTTATTTAAGAGATAAGTTTACCTATGGATGAGCATGCTCTATTTTCCATGGATCCTTTTCCATGATCCAAGTCCATGAAACAATCAATAGAAATCAAGAAAAATCTTTCCTAGTACCAAATCTTTGGCTCTTTTCATGAAATAATTAAGGAAAAGCAAAAAATAGAAAAGCAAGAGTTCCATGTTGGCAGAATTCCATATTCCAAATATGCAAGCGATTCGGCCCACAAGTCTATTTAAGAGTTGTATTAGGCAGCAGCTTGCTGCACTGCTGCTGCTGCAGCTTGTATCCGCTGCTTCTCTGCTGGCGAGAGCGAGAGAGGGGGAATTGTTGCTGCTTCCCGGCCACAGAGAGAGAGATTATTGGGGTAAGGATGAAGAGGGAGGAGTCATAGTTTTAGGGGTATTTTAGATTTTTTATAACACGTGCACATTACGTGTCCCAAATATTGACGCTGTTAAGATGTCTAGGGGGTTTTTTAAGAGTTTCAAATTTCAGGAGTGTTAAGTGACAGATCTTCTATAGTAACCCTTCTTAATAAAAACGAACAAATTCTTTTAACGATTTTTGAATGTTTATCATCACACAGTATGATCTCCTCCTTTGAGCATACGACTTCCATGGTCTTATTAGACTTCCCACCATACTACCCTATGGCCTTCTGTGATAACAACAGCCAATTTTTTGATGATCACCAAATCCACCATCTTGTTGATGATTTGAGCTTCACGTCAGATTCACCATATTTATAGTGATCTTCTATGAATTTCTAATCGATGCCCCGTGGTATCCCACTGGGACTTGAAATGCCACTCTTCATCTTTGACCTCATAGCTTGTGGTGATTTTCTTTTTCTTATGTTGTCTTTGCTACTTTGGTGCCACTGATCACCCTTGTCGCCTTGAAATTACCTTACTCTATCCTTCCATCCATTTCGATGCTTTAGATACCAGCTTGTTATTATAATCCAAGCATAATAGTAGACTCTAAATATATTGCCTCAGAATTTAAGCACACAAGAGATCCATGCACAAAACACACTCCCAAGAGGCAACAGAATTTTTGGGTCTGGGCAAACTGGGCAAAGGGAGAACTAGAGATAACCATGGTATGGTAATAACATAACAAGAGAACATTCATCATCCCATAAGATTACAAGCTCATATGATGATTGTTGCTTGTTTCTTTACTCGACCTCTCAACCTCTCAAGAAAAAACCGTAATAACTAGACTTGGAAAAATTAAATCTTTTTTAAATACATATGAGAAGCTTCAGTATGTTATATATGACTCCTCCTCATCATCCTCTTTGCTTTCACTACAATGGATGACACTTTTCAGACGATTCAAAACCCTAAATCTCAACATTTCCCTTATTTACCCTTTTAGTTGAAGGAAAACTCCGGTTGTCCAGTTGAGTAAAATCAAATCTAGAACTCCACTAACGGAGCTCTTTTTTTTTTTTTTTTTCTTTCTCTCTCTCTCCCTTGTAGATAAGATTGTGGGATTAATGAGGGCCAAACAATGATGAGGAAACTTTCTTCATATGACCATGGAATTTGCACCCTCTCCCACTTTTTCCTTCGATTAGCTCCCATAATGTTGATCTCTAGTTCTTAGGGTTCATCAATACTAAGTACCATTAGGTATAATGTTCATTTAATCTTCGATTGAAACAATAGACAGTTAACGGTTTTCAAAAAAATTAACATTTTATAACCCTTCGATTTACAGGCAAATAACCACTATGCCCAATGATTTTTGGTACAGACCAACAATAAAAGGTGCACTTGAAGTTAAAAAAAAAATGCATGAAGGTGGAACTTTTTACCACCATAAGAGGACTTTTTCCCATTAATCCCTATTATCTCTTTTGTTATGGGTTTATATGAATCAAACAACTTTCTTACAGCAAATGTTTAACATAACAGCTTTTTCAATCCCAGCTGCAAGGTACCTGTCCTCACTTGATATCTCCATCACACCATTTTTTTGTTTTGATGCATTACTCTTCATCTCGTCCTCTTCGAACACTGGGGTCTCACAAAATCATCAAAGGCTTGATTTCCTTCCCATATTCGAGAGGCTAGAAAACCGTAGGCCAACCCAGGCACCAAACCAGTTACCTTGATCTGACTTTCATCCCCTAACCACCACTCGGCACCATTACCCATGTCGATGGGACTAGGTTCATGCTCCCACCGTCCATCTCGTTTCCTGTACTTTTGATGTGACCAAAGGTTGTCTGGTTCAAAATAGATTTTGCTTGCTTTATTTGCAAGCATTGCCATGTAGAGATCCTTGCTTGTTGGTGAAGATGCTGTTGGTTTTACTTATGGAGGACCAAGTTTAGGCTGACATAGTCTACCTTGAGCCTGCGTGGGTGTCAGTTTAATTAGAAACGTATTAAAAATTATACTGGAAACTTAGGAATTCTCAAAGTTTAGAATTTAAATATTTGTGAAGAAGTCAGAATTTCGGTTCGCTAAATAAAATTCAGTGAAAACCTGACTTCATGGCCAATTTCACCCAACTCGTCTATGTTTCATTTTCCAAAAATAGAATCTTCTGTTTCTGAATTTTCATCCCCGCAGCTCCCCGTTCCCTCTGGGCAGTCACATCGCACAACGCAACACCTTTACAACCTAATGACATAAGATAGATAAAAGGCAATCACGGCCTGGCTTGAGCCGTGCTGCCCGTGCTGTCTAGCCTGCTCCCCATTTGAGGGGGCATTTTGAAGAAATTTTAGTTTAGTAGTTTAGCAAAATTTTGGTTGTATCCCCGCGATCCATGAACTTCTGCAAACTTTTGCATTGCAAGGTTTATGACTCACTAATTCAACTCTCTCTTTGCATATATTATTGCATTAATCCCTCGAGCAAGAGGAGGACCAAAGAGTTAGGTGAGGCTCTTTAAATTTGCAAGCATAAATAAACAAGAAAAAGACTGAGGGCTACCCCAAAGTTGCAAGTTTGATTTCTTCAAACAAAAGACCATGTGTTCAGCCCCAAGCCACACACACAACCTACAATTGTTTGTTTAGGGCTACCCCACATCCCCTAGCCATTATCAGAGTCTTAGCAGTGCCCCTCTCTGCAAGACAAACAAAGAAGGAATAGGAAACTACCCACTTAAATATGTTCATGCAAGGGCTGGTTGCTTTCCTTCCAACCTCCCACTCATTGCATTTTCACTCACTCTCAAGATTTTCAATGCGCAGGGGCCTGAATAGTGTGTGGGTTAGTTGGCAATAGTGCCCGTTTGAAGCATGTAAGTAGTGAACACTGCTTCCTTTTGGATGAAAAGCTTCAAATATCTTGCAGCTTTTCCTGAAGTTAGGTAAACCCTCCCTTTTGTACGCGTGTTTCTTATTAAAAGGTCGGAAAACTCAATCCTGTTAAATTTAATAAGATCACGGTGACAAGTTGCACACATAGGAAGAAAGTTTATACACAGATATTATGTCCTAGAGGGGCACACTTCTTAGCAAGGCTCGAACGTAACCCCATCAGGATGCTCAAATATATTTGGATTAGCTTGAGCTTCAACATAGAAAACACTTCTTATTTCACTGATAGGTTGATGAGACAGCAAACTTTTTATGCTGGATATGGGACTCGTACAAGGTCAGAACATACATAACTTGATTAGCTTGAATTTTAACATTTGTTTCGGACTGAATTTTATCATGTGGGAGGAAAGAGCAGGGCTCTTGCAACTAGACCTCTAAAGATGGAAGTTGGTACCATGAGCCATCGGCACCTTTGTCTTATTGCAAACTAAAAAACAATTCAAGTGTCAACAGAAGAATCTAATCCCATATGTAAGCTCCTTTGTATCTTTCATCATGTAACTTAAGACTGTGTTCTTCTTCAACAGCCCCTTGCTGGGCCGACCTTAGATTATCTTTTTCCTCGGTCAGGGGAACTGATTCGATGAATTGAAAGCTCCACTTGATCTGCGATTATATATATATAATGGCTGGAGATGGCAGTGGGAGGGGTGTTATTAGTGCTGAATGTGAGCCACATGTGGAGATTTAGTTTCGTTTAGGAGATCTTGGCTAGATGACGACCTTCGTTAGTTGGCGTGGGCCGATTAGTTTAATGCTAATCGTGCTGCAAGTCAAGAGGTTGGGTTGGGGTGATGCTATTGAATCTTCTTGCAAGTTGTAGGTCTAAAACTAGTAGTGCTACTCTTGTTATTTCCAGAGGTCTTTAAGTTTATTTTTGTCTTTTGACTCCAATTCATGGTGAAGAGTGGAATCTTAGATGTGGTTGTGCTTTCCAATCACAGCTTCTCATTATGCTGTATTAATTATACATGGTCTTCTCCTGTTACTGTCTCAAGTGGAAGTGATTTTTGTTTGGATTAAATCAATTGAGTAAGACAAAACTAACATGTCCTCAAAATATAAGACAACCTGAACAGCTCAGCCCATCTGTTTAGTCTCTGGCCTTAACAATTTGTTTTACTTGTAAGTTGCTATAGGATCTTTCTACCCAAGGAATCCCATTGTACAGCCTGTTGGGATAATTTCAATTCTAGCTTTCTGTCCGATCTCAGTTACTCTTACTGATTTCTCTCTCTAAACTGAACCGAATCTGATTCTTTAGCCACTGGCTGGTAACTAGTTCTCTAAAGTTTCGTTCCCTCCGGCGTGCCCGTAAAGCTGTAGCAGTGGTCCTAAAATCCTACTAGACTACAAGAACTTAATCGATTTATTGCTCTCTTTTTTTTTTTTGTCCAAAACCAATAATGTCTGGGCAATTGAAATCGACTGATCATATTGTTTTAATTTTTGTTATCGTGTTGCATCTCATGGTCATGCTAGTGTGCACGTAGGCCTGAAACAGGCACGTTTTGTGTTGATTCAGTCAATCGATAGAAGGCGGTTAGCCTGTCACAGAGCTCAAATTCAGCACTACTGAGTTAGCAGTTTTTGCTGCAAGGGTCCACCGACCCACATTGCAGCAGGGGCTTCTGTAAGTGCCCAATGCCCTTAAGGTGTGTACTTTTGCTATTTTGATGGCAATTCATAGCGAACAAACACATTTATGCCCTTTTTTTTTTTTTTTTCTGTTACCTTAGAGAACTGAGTCACATGGAAGACACCATTTGCATTTCAATGTAATACTGTAAAGATTGTTTCTTCTTATTCTTCTTCATGTTCTTCTATAGAGCTGTAAAAGATTGTTTGCCCAAGTAAGGACAATGGAGCTGAGACCAGCTTTTTTAGTAATTGCACAACTACACACTTCCTTTTGCATGGCCCCCCTCTCCCTTTCTTTTCCATTAATTATTCTTTTACCCTCCTACTGCTACTTAAAAGCCCATCTCATTGCAATTTTATACCACAACCACTTCTTTTGGCTGCTCCATCCATCATGGGGGAACAACTAGCTCAAGAATGTGAAGTCAACACCACCTCCTCCTCTTCCTCCTCCTCCGAATCGACTTCTTCCTCTTCTTCATGTCCTAATGAATTGAAGTCCTCGAAGAAGCGCGACGGCCGGGCAATCGGCAATGACGGCGGCGGGGCAGAGGCGGCGGCCAAGAAGCGTGGGAAGGACGGTAAGCACCCAACTTACCGGGGAGTCCGCATGCGTAACTGGGGGAAGTGGGTTTCGGAGATCCGCGAGCCGAGGAAGAAGTCTAGGATTTGGCTCGGGACATTCCCGACCGCTGAGATGGCAGCCCGGGCGCACGACGTGGCTGCCTTGACGATCAAGGGACAGTCGGCCCACCTCAATTTCCCGGAGCTCGTGTCGCAGCTCCCCCGGCCGGCGACTAGTTCACCTAAAGACATCCAAGCGGCCGCAGCGAAGGCTGCAGCAGCCACATTCAGCGACTGCAGGGGCATGCCTCAGTCGTGCCCGGGCACAATTGATCGCTCCCTCGCCCCTGCAACGCCTTCCAGGGACAATGACGATTGGCTGTTCGACCTGCCCGATCTTTTCCTGGACCTGAGAGATAGTTTCTCCCCTTCCAATTCCTGGGTCGCTCTGGCCGAGGAGGATTACATCGGTTTCCGACTTGACGAGCCGTTGCTCTGGGAATACTGTTAGATTTCCTCGAAGAAGAAGCAGTACATATACATTGATTTTGCAAGCAAACTAAATCCACACAGTCAGAGTTCAGGTCAGGTCAGGTCAGGTAGGGGGGGAGCCTGAAGACCTAAAGTGCTGCAATCAATCAAAATCCTTAGGACAAACCCTTCTAGTTCATCACTTGCCTCCTGAGTTGCCAAATAGAATTCTATATTGCAGAGGGCTTTGTTGCTAATTAGCATATACTATTAAGTAGTGTTTGGTCAAATTCGAAGCACTAGTATGTAATACTTTTTGTGTGTGAACATGGAAAATGGGAAAGCATTTGGTTTACACGTGCTTTAATCACATGAGAGAGTACAGTCCTTTATTTACTTACAAAGCTAATCCTTCAACCACAAGAGAAGGATCCCTCAATATCTTTGCTTACATCACCTCACCCTCACTAGCCTTGATTAGTGCGGATTTGATCTTGGTGACAATGTTGTGATCTTAGTTTTGCGCTTAAGGGGCCCTTTGTTCTCTCTCTTAGTGATTAATCTTTTTTTAGTGATGTGATTAACTCTTGAGAATGAGGAGGCTAGGCTAACAAGTGATTGGCTCATGACATCAAAGACGGTACTGCTAGCTATAGCCTATCTCCATGAGTCTCTCTGATAATCATTTTGGGTAGATGCTGCACTCCCATTGGCTCATTTAGAAAGTGGCAATCCTTTGGATTTGTTTGATATATTTATTAATTATTAGATGAGCCAAGTTGGAGGCTGATCTCTGAGGGTACAGGCTAGCTAAGATAAAGGCACCTGCTGTGCGAAGAAGATGATAATGATGAAGATATTTTTAATTTTCAAATTTTCCAATTTTTTTTTTTTTTTTTTTTAATTTTTCCTTCCCTCTGAGTTGAAAATAGAGAGTGGATGATATAGGTATGGTTGTGAGATTTATGGTGAGACAAAAATTGGGACTCAATGTTATTGAAGGAGGAATGGGACCACAGTCCTCCCAAGCTCCTCTTGTGTAATTTGTTATAAGTTTTTTTTAGTATAAACCGTGAGTAATTTCTCATATTTCATTAATTAAAACTTAACAGAACTTAGTTTTTTCTCTTATAGTTACCCTAGTTAAACCACTGGCATGTCTTATTGCATGATCATTACTCTAAATTTAGTCGCTAATTCGCGATTTCACTTTAATCACTTTTTCACACTTACGTAAAATAGTCATTGTCCCCGTAAAGGCTTCTTTAATGACACGATTAAAAGCATAATTGCAAGAAGCATATATTGTGGGCGATAAAAAGATGCAAACTTCCAGTAGACTTGTCCTTGGAGTTCTCTCAGTAATGCTATGAATCAAAGAGATGTGAAATAGAGAGGAGTTATCGACTTTCCTAGGGTGAAGTACTTGTTGTCTTGCTAGAAAAAAGATAGCGTTTGATGGTACCACTTTTATGATTGGGTCTTTGCGTATGTTCTGAAGGCTGCATGAAGTATTGAGTTAATAATTGTGCTCACATAACGATCTCTTCTCACGATGATACCACTTTTATGATTGGGTCTTTGCGTATGTTCTGAAGGTTGCATGAAGTATTGAGTTAATAATTGTGCTAACATAACGATCCTTTCTCATGGTGACGATGACCTTTCCCCAATAACGCTAAGGTTTGAAATAGAGAAACTAATATCACATAGTAATTAGAAAATGATTTATGGCGTCAAAATTGGTAATATGAGGTGTATTTTATCATCAACATTGGAAATGTCACCAATAACACTCATATCAGGGATTGTTTATTTAGAGGAGGACTAAATTAGCCGATCCGTTCTGGAGCCTCTTTAGGAAGTTTTTTTTGTGCACTAACTATACTTGTATTGGTAAGAATTCTGGGACAGTTAAGGATATTGCGATGGTGTGGTCAACCATACTCTTCATATCATTGGAAAGTGGAAGGGTGATTATTGTTTACTTATAACAGTCAGAAGTAAATCTGACGGTGAGGCACAACTTATTACGGTGGTTTAAGGGCCTAATTTTTAAGATTTGAGATTAGCTCGTTGGTAGTAGATTCAAGCAATCGAGACTGTTATTGCCTTCTGTGGATCCCCAAGGATGATTTCAATGTTGTTAAACTTACTGATGAGTAAATAGTGGGGGACCTCAATAGTCATGACAGAGAAGCTTTTATTGACTGATTAGCAGATTGGAACTCATAAATCTCTCTGTATGAAGGAAGACGCTTGTATGTCCAAACTCAATAGAATTTTTGTATTTGATTCTTGGGAAGCGGATTTAATTGTCGTGTAGTGTACTCTATCTAGAAACTAACTTCTGACCATGTGCTATTATGATTGTATTCTGGGGAATGACCTTTCGAGTAAAAGTGAATATTTGAGAAATGGTGGTTGGAGTAAAAAGAGATTAGCTAACTCTCTGAGAACTAGAGCCTACTTAGTTCGGTTACAAATGCTTGGGGGTTATCTGTATCAAACTCAGATGTCTCCGTAGGGTTTTACTCAGATGGGAGAAATATTTTCTTGGAAACTTGAAGACGCGCAAGAAGGAAGAGGGAATTGATAAGCTAGAGAAAGTGAAAGTTATACTAAAGGAGAAGACCATCCTCTTTAAATTCTACAAAGAAATCATCACTTTTCAAGAGAGTGGATATCATGTGGCAGCAAGGGATAGAGTATAGGTGGATCAAAGAGGGGATGTTAATACAACCTTTTTTTCATAAATATGCCAACATGAGGAGAAGGATAAACTCGATACACTCATTGTCTACGGAAGAGGGTATTATTCGAGGAGAAGATATAGTTCATTCACATATCTCCAATCAGTATAAGAGCTATTTAGAATCTCCAGTGCAAGGGCGTGGGACCATGTGGTCGACCTACGTGGGCTGAAAGTGGAGCTGTTGGAGGATAAGATCAAAAAGGCGATTTGAAAATTAGACTCAGATATGGCACCAGGTACAGACAACTTCCCGCTCCTTTTCTTCTGCCTCTTCTAGAATGAGACTAAGGAGGAACATTCGAATTTGTTAAGGGAGTTGGACTATGGAACAACATGGTTGGATAGGATAAACTACCCTAAGTAGTCCTATACCAAAAGTAACACCGCCTCAAAGGTTGGGGATTACAGACCAATAGCCTTCTTGAATATTTCATTTAAAATTATATCCAAGATCCTAGTTTATCGACTATTCTTGATTAGCTAGTAGATGACTATCAATCTGGTTTCATTGCATGTAGAAATATTTTGAAAAGTGTTGTGGTAGCCCAAGAAGTAACCCACAAATGTATGTAACTGAGAATACTTAGAATTCTATTGAAACTTGATTTCGAAAAGGCTTATGATATAGCAGACTGGGACTGTTTTTTATAGGTGTTGTGATTAAGAGGCTTGGAGACAAATGATTATGCTAGATAGATAATTGGCTGCAGTAGGCAAATGTGCATATTCTCATTAATGGTGAGGTAAGTAAGGAGATTATCCGAAAGAGAGGTTTAAGATAGGGCGATCCTCTATCTGCACAAATTTTTGCAAAGAGGGAAGATTTCGTGTGACTCTGCTTGGTAAACGTGTCGATTATTTGGGGTGTTCTGTCATTGATGTAATGTTTTTCAGATGATGATTTATAAAATTGAGAGAGAGCTTGTCTAATCAAAGGACTTCCTAGTTTTCCTTCTTTGACCTTAATAAATCTTCAATACGCTAATAATACACTTATCTTTGGGCATTATGACATCTCACAAAACATAACCCTTAAGTGGTTTTTTGTTGTTCAGAGACATGGTCGAAACTACGAATTAACTTCCATAAGAGTTCACTTGTTTTAATTGGTAATAGAAGCCTACTTTGCGATCATTACCAACATTCTTGTTGTTCAGAGTTTTCCTTTCCTATTAGATACCTTAATATCCCGATTAGACCTATAGACTTAGTCGTCTAGATTAGGTGTTTTTTTTCAAAAAGATGAAGAAGAAATTGAAAGGTTGGAAAGGAAAGCTCAAGCCCTTGGGAGAGAGGATGGAGAATCATTCTACTTTATATAGTTCTCTCTTTTACTCACTTATACTTTATTTCTTCTTTCTCTCTCCTGCTCTAGGTAAGAGATTGATTAGATCGAATAGCAAATTTCTACGAGGTAATACTACTAGTGGCATGTACAATTATTTTTCCTGGGACCAAGGTATGGGAGTGCTAGACGTGCATACTTTCAATCTTGCCTAAATAACTAAATGGTGGTGGAATATCCTTTCTCATTCTCAGTGCCTCCTATTTGCCAAGTATGACCATAAACGTGATATGTGCAGAGCTAAGTCAATCAACTCATCTAATATTTCTAACTTCTGGAGAGGGATAAACATGATACACTCATTATCTTTGGAAGAGGGTATTATTCGAGGAGAAGATACAGTTCATTTACATATTTCCAATCGGTTTAAGTGGCTATTTAGAATCTCCAGTGCGAGGGCGTGGGACCATGGGGTTGACCTACGTGAGATAAAAGTGGAGCTATTGGAGGATGAAATAGAAAAGGCGATTTGGAAATTAGAACCGGATAGAAACCTAGGTCCATACAGCTAGCGATAAACACAGAACTCCACTCCGTCCAGCTCCGATTGGATTCAGTTGGAGTTCGGTCAGCGTTTACGAAAGAGTTCGGTCGGAGTTGTATACCCAAAATAATAAGCGGTCGAAGGCGGTCAGAAAATTGTCAGAGTCGATCAATCTTCGACCATCTGACAAGCATGTAACCCGACTTCATGGTTGCCGTCCTAGGCGGAATGAATGTGACTCTCTCTCTCTCTCTCTCTCTCTCTCTCTCTCTCTCCCCCCCCTCCCTCCCTCCCTCTCCAGTTCCCTGGGGATCTCCATCGATCTTCCAGAGCACCCACTAGCTGTTGTTGCTGTTGTCGTCGAAGGGGTGAGGCTCTCTTTTATTTTTCTCATTTTTTTCCTTTCTATTGAGCAAGCGAGTTGATACTACTGCTTTTTTTTGTTAAATTTTTTTTTTTCAAAAAGAGATATAATTTGTGGGGTTGGGCTTTGATGGGTCTACTACTTTAATTAATGCCTGAGCCGTTCTTCTTCCTTTGCTTGCTGTTGCTGTTGTTACTAAAGCTCTCTCAGCTTTGATTATTTAATTATTATTTTTATTTACTTATATTTTGTGCAACTGGTGAAAATACGAAGGGGCATTCTTGGAACTGGTAGCTAGAGGGGATGAGAAGGGGAAGCTAGGGAAAGACTTTTTGCTTTCTTGGAACTAGTAGCTAGTCTGCTATGCTCTCTCTCTCTCTCTCTTAATGTGAATCATCATCATTTGGAATTTTGGAGAGTCTCTTCCCTCTGGCTGACCTGCTCGCCTCTCTCCCCCTCCCCTCTCCCCCTCTCTCTACCTCTCTCTCCCCCCTTCAGCTGACCTGCTCCCAGCTTTCCCCCTCTCCTCTCCCCCCTCTCTCTTTCTACCTCTCTCCCTTCTCTGTCTTCCCCTGAAAACTCTGACTAACTCCGTCGGATTCCGACCGCATCCGACCGACTCGAAGACGGTCAGATATCGGTCGGATTCCGACGAGCAAGACGATCGGAGTTTTGGCTCTTTCCCCTTGTCGGAATCGGTTGGAATCCTCCGACCTCTACCCGCTCCAACCGATTGTTCATCTCTACAGACAGCTTCCCGCTCCCTTTCTTTTGCCTCTTTTGGAATGAGACTAAGGAGGATCTTTCTAATTTGTTACGCGAGTTGGACCACGAAACAATGCAGTTGGATAATATAAATTGCCCCTAAGTAGTCCTTATTCCAAAAGTAACACCACCTCAAAGGTTGGGATTACAGACCAATTGCCCTCTTGAACGTTTCATTCAAAATTATATCCAAGATCCTAGTTTATCAGCTATTCCTGATTATGAGCCGGCTGGCAGATGACTACCAATATGGTTTCATTGCAGATAGAAATATTTTAGAAGGTGTTGTGATGGCCCAGAAAGTAACTCACCAATGTAAGAAAACGAGAATATCTAGAATTCTACTGAAACTTGTTTTCGAGAAGGCTTATGATATAGTAGACTGGGACTGTTTTTTAGAGGTGGTGAGATTAAGAGGTTTGGAGACAAACGATTATGCTAAATAGATAATTGGCTACAGTAGACAAAGGTGCATATTCTCATTAATAGTGAAATAGGTAAGAAGATTATATGAAAGAGGGATTTGAGATAGGGTGATCCTTTATCTCCACAAATTTTTGCATTAGTGGCGGACAGCCTGTTTACAATGATTTATAAATTTGAGAGAGCTGGTTTAATCAAAGGTTTTGGTTTTCCTTCTTTGACCTTAATAAATTTTCAATACACTAATGATACACTTATCTTCGGGCATTATGACATCTTGTTGTTTGGAGACATGGTCGAGACTACGGATTAACTTCCATAAGAGTTCGCTTATTTTAATTGGTAATAGAAGTTCTATCTACGTGATCATTACCAAAATTCTTTTTGTCCAGAGTTTTCTTTTCCCATCAGATACCTTGGTATCTCGATTAGACCTATAGACTCAATCGTCTAGATTAGGTGCTAAGAAATTGGAAGGTTGGAAACGAAAACTTATGCCCTTGGGAGGGAGGATCGAGAATCATTCTACTTAATATAGTTCTCTCTTTTACTCTCTTATACTTTATGTCCTCTTTCTCTCTCCTGCACTATATAAGGGATTGACTAGATCGAAAAACTAATTTCAATGTGGGTAATATTATCGGTGGCATGTACAATTATCTTTTGTGGGGCCAAGTTTGCAGGCCTAAGCTTGATGGTGGTCTAGTAGTGCTAGACTTGCATACTTTTAATCTCGCTTAAATGACTAAATGGTGATGGAATATTCTTTCTCATTCTCACTGCCTCCTATTTGCCAAGTACGGCCCTAAACGTGATATGTGGAGAGCTAAATCACTCAACCTATCCAATATTTCTAGCTTCTGGAGAGGGATTAATCTCTCTAAAGCCGTACTTTGGCCTGATGTCTCTTACAAATTGGGAAAATGTAATAAAGTTGCCCTCTACTATGACCTATGGTGCACACAAGTAGTTTGATTGCTCTTCTTTAAGTTATACGACATAAAAGTTGATAGAGATGCATTTGTTAGTGACTATCGGTACATGAATAGATGGTGACTTGTTCCAAACCATAGCGAGGACACAGATATCCAGAACCTCATAGCAAATATCTACATGTTGTTAAACGAGGTGTGCCCAGTCCCTACTACCGACGACGTCCCCTCTTGGAGATGGAGTTCTCATACATTTCAGTTAGAACTACTTATTGACACTTGATTGATTTGGGGGGTAGGGGGACCAGGCTAGCCAGAGCAATAATCTTATGTGGAACTAAATTCTGATGTTTTTATAATTGGTTGCTAAGGACGTCATTGTTACATGAGATAACCCCAAAAAAAGAGGATTGTAAGGGCCAAGCATATATGCCCTCTACGGTGAAACCGGTGAATCTGTGCATCATCTCTTGGTGATGTGCGTCTTTACAAGGGCACGTCGGTCAAGTATGCTGAAGTGTTTCATAAACTTCGACCTACATGATTGGTGCAATATTTGGTCTAGAGACCACGAGAAGAGAGCAATCAGTTTCAACATTTGATTGTAGAAGTAGCCTGTCTGAACATATGGAAAGAGTGCAATAGTTGGATCTTTAGAAACACTTCACATTCCATTGATACATGTCATATTATCATTTATGTCAATACCTTACGGTCGAGCCTAATATCGAGAGAGTAGGATCGCAAGATGCCACACGATGCTTGTTAACTCTTGGCGATGGAGCAGGCTACCACCTCTATTGACGGAAGAGAGTTAGGTGGCGACCACAACTAATAGGAGTGACCATGAGGCAAACACAAACCCATTGCCAGCTAATTGGAGTTCTTTTTAGCAACTACTTATCTATATATTTTGTAGTTATGTTACTCTATTGTTTTTTATTTTTGCAGTATATTATTGACTGGTTGTATCTGGACTTACTTGCTTCGCTGGATATACGGAAATACTAGGAGAAATAAAGTGAAAAATAAAGATATTCGTATTAAAGTAGGTGTAGCGCCGATCGATGAGAAGATGCGAGAAAATTGTTTATAATGGTTTGGTCATGAACAACGTAGACCTACAAGTGCACCAGTTCGACGAGGGGAGCTTATCAATATAGGACAAGTTTAAAGAGCGAAGGAAAGACCAAAAAAAATATGGATGGAGGTGATATGAAAAGATATTGATTTTAGAGGTTTGAATGAACAGATATTACTGAATAGGAATGAATGGAGAATGATTATCAACATGATCGATCCGGCGTGATTCTATTTTGGTTCATGTAAGCTACCCCAAGTACTTGGGATAAAAGGCTTAGTTGCTGTTGTTTTTATCTGGACGTACTTGTATTGTTCCATTAATTCTTTTTAACGGAACATCATGCTTGCCATTTTGGACTAAAGAAGCATACTCATATTGTATAACATATCACTCGGGGCGCGCGACATGCATTAGCGTCAGCCGATAATTGGAATTTCCACAATATTACAAAAAATTTAGCTGGACGGTAAGTAAGGATATGTCCAGCGTTTATACAGATTCTTATTGTAATGGCATGAGTGATCAAGCTGGGAAGATAAATACAAAAAAAGTTATAAAAGTGACTTAGAGTTGTATCTTAAATAGTTATATGATGGTTGGTTTGAGCGCTGGGTCGTTATCATTTCTGGACATACAGTGACAAGGGAGGATGTCCCTTATCTTTGTATGTAAGCTCGCTTTCATTTTGCCTCTCAATCTGTTGACACCACTCCCCTAGCGAGGGGTTAGATATCGAGATGAGTGAACCCACCCTTCCTTTTTATATGATCTTGTTGAAAATCCCTTTCACTGCACCAAAACTCCGAAGTTGTAGTGAGAATTGAGAAAAATTATTTTATATTTTAACACGCCCCCACAGGTACCTGGGTTGCTCTGATACCATGTTGAAAGTCCCTTCCACTGCACCAAAACTCCGAATTTGTAGTAAGGGTTGGGGGAAATTATTTTATATTTTAACAGATCTCAATTATGGGATTGAGTGAAACAGTTAAAAGGGAGCTAGCATCTCAAATATCAGGAGGAAACTCCTATGCTACCGTAATTTGTAGCAGTGTTACATGTGACCGATGTCTTTTCAAGGACCAACTCTCGTTCTGCCGTATTCAAATATTTGAATCAGAAAATGAAATTTTATTCTTAATTCAAACTTTTTATTTGGACGGATCAAGAATTGACCTTTGGATCCATCTATTCTCTACCGAGCATGGCACCCCTTCTGTCATTAAAACCTAGGGTTGATTTTAGAATTAAATGATGTCTTTTTCTCCTCCTATCGACAAGTCCAACATCCACCATGTGGCATTGTCTACTTGCATGTTAGGATGTTGCTTGTGGATATGTAGCGTTTCAATCAATTTGGTATCAGAGCCCAGGTATTGAATTGGGTAATTCAATTTTGAAACACGTAGTTTGTAAGAAATATAGTAGAACCTGTGCCTTCTTTGCATTTCAATCAACTTCGATAAAAAGGGAAGCACTCACTAGTTATGATGGACGGCCTAGCTCGCCAGACAATTGATGAAACTATGGTGAACTGGTCATTTCAAGGGGGATAGCCACTTCATCCGGTGCCAATTTTGCTAAAAAATTGGTCGCCAATGTTTAAGGCGACCTAACAATCACGGGTTTTGGGGAGGGGGGGAGTACAAGTGACTGGCAGAGGCCAGGTGCAAGCTTCAGCAACCCATCCGAATAATGTTGATAGGAACCCTAGCCAACCGGTAATATCCTAACTCAATAGTCTTATATCATATGTGAGATAAAAAAAAATAGAGTAGTTTATAATAATTCCAATGAAACCATTAAGTAGTTGTAGGTATGTTTTTTTTGAGAGGAATTCGTTAATTATAAATTATTTTAATTCTTATTATCTTGTCGGAGGCTTTAGCATATTCGGTTCCATATTCGAACCGAATATGTTGCTACGTATTCGTTTACCGTATATCGAGCAGGAGGCACCTCTTGAATCCATAAGAGCCACATCTAGAATCTCACACCGCTTGGTGAAATATTATCATATTACTGTACCATTCTGACGAGAACGTCAGACCTTAAAAGGGAGGAGAATTTAAAAATAAAGTATAAAAATGTATCAAATGAAAGGAATAAAAGAAGATGGAGATAGCACTTTATTTTTTTATTTTTTTTCTTTTTAGAGAGACTCAAAAAGTTTAGAAGAGCACCTTAATCAACAATTTGGACTCTTTCTCTTCTCTTCTCTCTTTCTTCTTTTCTTTCTCTTTTTTTTCCTCTCTTTTTTCCTTCTCTTCTTCTCTTCTTCACCGTTTTATTTTCTTTTTTTCTTCAGCCTTGCAGCTGAACAGAGAAGCGTTACTTTTTTTTTTTTTTATGGTCATCCGTTTTTTTTTTTCCTTGCTTTTATAACATGAATAAAAATCGAAGAGAAGAGATAAGTTGTTAGTTGTTAGCATAATAGATTTTAGATATATAGAATGAGATCGTTATTGAATAAGATTAATTAATATAGTTTGGATTTTATAATCTATTTTTTTTTTATTTTTTAAAATTGTTAAGATAATAAACTAAATAAAAATAACAAAATAATTTAAATTGATTATATCTCCAAGATAATCATTATATTTTGAGTATGAAAGAAATTTAAAAGTTAATTTTCGGTGCTTGAATGCTTTGCACTAATCCAGCCCCAAATCACAAAACCCACATCATAGTCCTTGACTTTGCGGGGACTGCGGCGATTCCAAGACCGGAAGGGCGCCTCAAAAACAGAGATGGAAATTTCCAGAATGCCCGCCCAACCACCCACAACCCCCGCTCATTTCAATGGAGCGCAGTGAAGTCCGGCCTACGCCGCAGTAGGAAAGGGCAAATGCGTACACAATTTTAGCTTGACTTATCACCCTTTGAAAGGAAATTCTATTTGCACACGGAGATTTAATATTCACACACGGTTTTGAAATTTGTAAATAATTACAAGTTTGTCATTATTTTTTGGAACTAAATTACCCTTATAAATTACAAATTAATACTTTTTTAAATTCAAAACTATCACTTATTGTCTTCCTCCTATATTTTCTATCTAAAAGTTTAATTGCCTCCCAAAAATAGCCTCAATACCAAAACAACAAACAGCATGTAACGTTAAAGCAAAAGCAAAAAAAAAAGTTTTATTCCTCATTCTCTCTCTCTTTCTATCTCCTTTCAATCGATCCAAAACTTGATTCGAGTTTTGATCAAACCCCAGCTAACCCAATTGAGATTATTGGAAAAAAGTTGTGATTTTGCACTGTTTGAGGTCATTTTCCCGTCCAATTTTGATTCTTCTCGCACTTAATCCTAGGTTTCCCAATCTCTTTACCCATTCGATCATTTGATGCAAAATTGATAAAAGTTTGCAACTTTGATTAGGTTCTTATAGAAATCGAGATGAATCAAAGCAAGAATGTGGAAGAGCATGGCGATTTCTTTGCAGTCTTGCCGAGAAAAGATTTGTCAATTAAGTTGATAAATATGGTAACGTTCTTGGTTATATTCATGGTCGGCACTGTTCTTGGGTTGTCACTGACTTTCCATTTCAGCCCATATTTCACTACGCACACTGATGTATTTTTTCCGACCAAAATGTACTCAATAAACTGTGGGAAGGAGAATTCTAGCTTAGCGTGTTTCGTTAGCCTAAGAAATTTGATGCATGAGATGAGTGATGATGAGCTCTTTTGGAGGGCTTCATTGGTGCCCAAGAAAAAGAATGACCTGTTTAAGCGGGTGCCGAAGGTGGCATTCATGTTCATGACAAGGGAGTATTGCCGTTGATGAGGTTGTGGGAGAGGTTCTTTACTGGGCATGAAGGGCTTTATTCGGTTTACGTGCACTCGCTTCCTGGATATAAGCTTATTGTCAATAAGACTACTACGTACATTCTATGGGCGGCAGATTCTGAGTGGGAAATTTTGGGATTGAACGGGTGAGAAGTTAGAGGAAAAGAGGAGGGGTAAAGTTGGAAAATATTTTGGGCGCAAAGAGTAAAATAATGATATTTCAAAATAGAAATTTTGTGTAAACAGTAATCAGTGCGTCAAGAGTAAAATGTCATGCACAAATAGAATTTCCCCCATTTGAAGGAAATTTCTAAAGAAGCACACTTTTAAAGTCCAAACTTTATTAACCGTTAAAAGTCCAAACCAAAATTATACTATAAAGTGAGCTCGTTAGGAAAAGTTAGTGTGCTACTTTGGAAACTCTCCTGTTTGAACCTTGAGAACTAAAACTATTTTATACTCCAAACTGTCTCCAACCCGCTTAAACTCGCTGGCTTCCAATTCAAGATATTCAATTCATTAGTGCACAAAGAGGGAAGCAAAAAAAAAAAAAAAAAATAGGCAAGGGTAAGCTATAAGCAAAGCATAAAGTGTAAAATACAAGTCTTCTTCTTTTTTTTTTTTTTTTTTTTTAAACAAGAATGGGGAGGAGTAAGCTGAAAAAAGGGCAATCTACAGTCTTCAGTCTTGAACTTTTCTTTGTATTTTGGGAAAGAAGCTCATCATATGCCTCTTTTTCTCACTATCATTAGATACTTGTATATGCTTTAATTTGATGCATGTTTCCTTCTTTTCTTTTCTTTTCTTTTCTTTTCTTTTTTTTTTTTTCCTTTTCTTTTTGGGTGGGAGTTGTCCTTGGGTCCCAAATGAGATAGAAAGGACAATATGCTCCATGTTACCATTAGGGAATAAGACTAGCTATGCCACCTTGAGGTTTAGATTCCACAGGTAACATAATGAGGCCTAATCTGATTGAAAAAGTTGTTAAGACTTTTAAGATAGAGATTAGAAAGAAAAAAAAAATGAAAGAAAACAAAGAGAAATTGATTGAGAAAAGAACTTTCTTTTTCTGTACTATTCTGAGAGAGTACACATACATCAAAGTGGTTTCGGAGTTGGCTTGATGACTTGATGGTTACTATCCAACCTATACACCCCACTTTCTAGCGTGATAAATTTATTTAGTTTATTTACTCCTCTTTTTTTTTTTTTATTGAATTTTGCATGCATGTAGGGCGATAAAGCATCATCATCACTGGCCCTACCTCACGTAATGTCTTATATCATATCAATTAGTTGGTAATGTCTTATATCATATCAATTAGTTGATCGTTCGTTCTCGTTCAATTATCAATCACAACATAAATATAGAAACATATATATATATTTACTCTAGTTTATTTTATTTTTTGATTTATGTGTCAATGTGTCCATGTATTATATATGTGTCTATATTGGAAGAATGTAACGGGACAACTACCCCGAAGATAAAGGGGCAGCACAGGGCACGCCTACGTTTAAAAAGTGAGCAATGAGCACTAGAGGATAGATGCATAAACCAATAGTGGTCGAGGACAAGGAATAAAGATGCAATCTTTGTGCATGGTGGATTACACTTTGGGAGGCTATGGGAGTGAGATAATGGACCAATGATTTCAACTTAGAGGACGAGGTCATTATGCAAAGGCATAGTCCGGAGATAAAAGGCGATATGGGAGGGGAGAGAGAGAGAGACAGAGAGACAGAGAGATAGAGAGAGAGAGGGTGTCGTTGGGGCCGGAGGAGCACTTGAATATGGGGCGGGAGTCGGGTCAAGTTGAAGTCGATGGCATCCACGTCTAGCAATTACTACGATTTTTTCCCTACTTGTATGGGAAAAACAACGGTAAATGTCTCTTGGTCTTTGTCATTGCCAAAAATGAGATGGACAACATGATCAAATTGTTAAGTTAGTTTATATATGAGTATAGTCCTACATCGGATAGGACAAAGAAAGTCTATAGGTTTAAATGCAAAGTTGAGGTCTTAACCTAATGGCTTAAACTTTTGGGTCAAATTGGTTCTCAGGTCTAGTTGAAGTCGATGGCATCCACATCTAGCAATTACTACGATTTTTTTCCTACTTGTATGGGAAAAACAACGGTAAATGTCTCTTGGTCTTTGTCATTGCCAAAAATGAGATGGACAACATGATCAAATTGTTAAGTTAGTTTATATATGAGTATAGTTCTACATCGGATAGAACAAAAAAAGTCTATGGGTTTAAATGCAAAGTTGGGGCTTTAACCTAGTGGCTTAAACTTTTGGGTCAAACTGGTTCTCAGGTCTAGTTGAAGTCGATGGCATCCACATCTAGCAATTACTACGATTTTTTTCCTACTTGTATGGGAAAAACAACGGTAAATGTCTCATGGTCTTTGCCATTGCCAAAAATGAGATGGACAACATGATCAAATGAGAGATTAATCGATAGCCATACACAATGTTATGAAGATGTCTGTTAGTTGTGATGTCCATTGTAACTATTGGCTCTCCTTACAAACGTGATAGCTGCTAAGGTCTCAATCTTAAATCTCATAAAGATGATACTGGGGATTTCTTTTGATCTTGAACTGAGTTGTCACATTAATTCTCTGTAATTCATCATCGTCACGATGTAAATCACATCAACATGGTATCTTCGTTCGAGTCTTTATCGAAAGATATATAATATCATGAATTTCTCTGAACCTCTTGTACTAGTAAGGTGTCCAATTGCTATTCATCACACGATGCAACTCCCATCGACAAGGTTCCTAATTTGACGGAGTCCATAACAGATGGTTTTTGAACCAAAGCCTAGTGTTAAGTTCTAGTAGCTAGAGAAAAAAAGAGAGAGAGGAGAAGAGACGTCTCATGTGATCAATCCTATTTCTGCAATCGTGTAACTTGCCTTGTACTTTTTTCAAAGCCATGTGATTCTTGCCACCAACAATCCTAAAAAGTGTAAGCATAAAGGACTAATTAGTCTCGTGCTAGCTTTTGATCCTTCTGAAATTTAATCTTTTCATTTTTACCCAAGCACGCCTATGGAAAATATATCTAGTCTCTCTACTTTTAATCCTTCTAAAATTTAGACCTCTTTCCTTTTGTAATGGTATTGAGAATACACACACACTCACATCTCTCCCTCTCTCTCTCTCTATGTGTGTATGTGTGTGTGTGTGTGTATATATATATATATATATATATATATATATAAGAAAACGGAAAATTTACCGGCGGTGAAGGGAGTTCCTTCACTAGCGTTTAGATAGTCCAATAAAATAATTACATGTGGCGCCACTCAACATAATAAATAAAAGAACTCTCTCAATCACCCTATGAGTGGCGTCACGTGTAATTATTTTATTGGATCATCTAAGCGCTGGTGAAAAAAATCCCTTCACCGCAGGTGAATTTCTCATTTGCTTATATATATATATATATATATATATATATATATATATATATATATATATATATATATATATATATATATATATATATATATATATATATATTCCTTTGGCCAAACTCCTTCAATTACGAGGTAAATAATGAAAGTAATAGAGGTCAAATCTTCTACGATTAGGCGAGACTCGTATGCATGGCTAGCTAGCACTCTCCTTGGCATGGATCGCAGGAGATCCTTTGTGATGCGATGCCATGATATCCGATGCCATGGTATCCACACACGGCATGATATCTGCACATAGTGGGGAAAAAAAAAAAAAAAAAATCCCCATGTCTTTTACGAAGCATTAATATTAATATTCTACCTCTACCGAGAGTTCCCCAATTCATTCCAAGGCGAAAATGTGGGTTGGGAATGATTAATGGGCTTCACCGTTGTAGCTAGCTTGGGCACCCTACGTTCACGAAGTGCTCGTGTATCACGCGCATGGACCTAACCCTGAGGGGCCTCACCATTGTAGCTTGGGCACCCTATGTTCACGAAATGCTCGTATATCATACGTTTGTGGACCTAACCTGAGCGGCCTTTGCCCTGCCATGCAAAATCAACCACCTATCAAGGTACGTAATCACTTTTACCTCACCATTTGATGCATACTCAATGATCCTCCAATTAATAATAATTTTGAGATAGCATAACCTCTTCTGCGCGGTTGTAATCACCACATACTCACGTCATTCTACTCACGAACAATAATTATGAAATTATTCTTTGATCCTTGTCATTTTTCGTAATTCGAACTTAGAACCTCCAACGTGAGGATGCTTGGCCTTGTCTATCTATATCTATTGACTTATTTGTTGAAGTAAATCAACAACTTCTTTAAATTTTTCTTATATTTGAAAAAATTTATTGTCTGGTTCTTCCATGTAAAATATATAATTTAATCAATTAATTTTTCATACCTAGAACTTGTATTGGTGATTTTTAAAATTTGGATATCGACACATCTGTATACGTTTTATCCATTAATTTTACTTGGGAAACGTAGATCCAATGTGTGTGTCTATATATATATATATATATATATATATATATATATATATATATATATATATATATATATATATATATATATAGTAAACGGGAAATACACTGGCGGTGAAGGGAGTTCCTTCACCGCCGCTTAGGTGGCCCAATAAAATTATTACATGTGGCACCACTCAAAGGGCGGTCAAGGAAATTCGTTTATTTATTACCTTGAATAACGCCACGTGTAATAATTTTATTGGGCCACCTAACCGGCGGTGAAGAAACTCCTTTCACCGCCGGTGTATTTCCCGTTTCCTCATATATATATATATATATATATATATATATATATATATATATATATATATATATATATATATATATATATATGTTTCAATTTCTTTGTAGAAAAGATTATATTCAAGGGACTTGAGGCTCAAATTTCCGACATAATCAATCCATCCATAATATTCTACCATCCAAGCCCGGTAGTGTCTGGGGCTGGTATGGGGGAATCCAAAAATAAATTCAAGATTACTAAAAAAGTTAATTTATATTTGGCATGAGCACAACTATCATGTTTGGAAATATTGTATTCCAAACAACATCATATCTCCTCATTTCACATAAATATAATTTCCTCTATGAGAAGCGAATTTTCTTCATTTTTATCTCATGGAATTCAAATAAATTTCTCTTCATATTTTTGCCATCATTGTCATTGATGATTGTTACTGACGTCTATCGTTATTTGCACCCCCAGTGATCTGTAAGTAACCTCTATCGTCACAATCATCAGTCACAATCATCAATCACTATCGTCACAATCATCAATGTTGAATGTCACAACCACTGTCGCTGACTATTCCATCACCAATAATTTTTATAGCAACTAGTAACTATACACAGTCTGCCAATAACACTACTATAACCGACTATCACCATTGCCGACAATCTTTGTAGTATATTAACTGTCACCAACACTTGGATCATCTGGTGATTGCCACCATCACTACGACTATCACCACTTATTGGATGTCGTTGCCATTACCTGTAATATTTATCATTACCAATCATTATTGACAATTACCAATGTTGGTGAATTGCCTGTGATCGTCGTTATTATTATCGTCATTGCCGAATGTTCTTGTTGTCATCTGTTGGTTGCGACAATCTTAAACGCTACTAACCATGGTCGTGACTATTATCATAACTTACTGTAGCCATTTTTTATAACCGTTGCCACCATCAACAATGCATACTTTCATACTTTCAGTGGGTATAATCGTCATGATCGATCGCCAGTTATGGCCATCATCATCGTCAAGGCCGGTCATTGCCACTATCATTAGTATCCACCACCGATGACCATCTTCGTTATTGTCAACTATTATAGTAGTCACTGTTACAAATGTTAGTTTACTAATAACTTGTACATTCTTGAAAATTCTTTTTAATATAACAAATATAACAATATCATACTAACAAAGTTGTTCAAGTTATAACAAACTCGAAAGAAAATAGTGCATTCCATTATATACTACACAAGGATGAATGCTGAATAATTCTTCACTTCTCGGTCGGTCTCTATTTTTATTTTACCATAATATTTGACTATTTAACTCGAGAGCTCTAGATCCAGACAATTGGCCTTCACTTGCAACCGTCTAACAAAGATCATAATATTATGTCTTTCATGCTAGCTTGTCTTCTGTTCTCTCTCATTTAGACATGGAACCCACCATAATTTGGAAACTTTAGACGTAAAAATTAGGAAATGGAGCAATTCACGAGAGAGAGAGAGAGAGAGAGAGAGAGAGGAATGATATTAATTTGCATAAGAATGTCCTTCAGTTGTGCCCAATGGGTTCCATAACCACAAAGCTACAGAAGAGGAGAATCCATCAGATCCACAATGGGACAAATTTAAGTGGGCTAACTTTGTCTCGTGCCACAAATTGATCTGGCACGGTCTCTCTCTCTCTCTCTGGCACGGTCTCTCTCTCTCTGGCATGGTCTCTCTCTCTCTCTCTCATTATTTGTTAAGCTCCCACGCACTGTACTTAATTCTTGTGACAGAAGCCGCATTTGCACTGTACGCGACACTTGATAACATGGAAGCCCCACGCCATGCATGGTAAGCTCTCTCTCTCTGTCATTATTTGTTAAGCTCCCACGTACTGTACTTCTTGTGACAGAAGTCGCATTTGCACTGTACGCGACACTTGATAACATGGAAGCCCCACGCCATGCATGGTAAGTTCAAAAAAAGGTTGGATAAGAAAATTTACTATTAGGAAATTATAATAAAGAATTAAAATGGTTGAGATATTTGAATTATTTGGAATAAATATCAATGGATTCTAGAATTCTTTTCCTTCTTTTTTTTCTTTTTCCATTTTGAGAATATGCTGGGGGAGCTTATGTACGTAGTTTAAGTCGTTCCACTATGAATCCTCACTAATATCTCTTTAATTAGACAACTCTCAGAGGAGGCAGAAAAAAAATTCGAAATCATTTGGTTAATTTGATTGAGAATGAATGAGATACAAGAAGCATTTCTTAGAACATTAAATCATAAGTTTTTTTTTTTTTAAGCATAAATGGCGGGTAATCCTCTCGCGTTTCATTAATCAGATGTTAACGAAACAGACTATATATAGAGTACATGTACATACACTACAAGAAAATGGGGTATTTTGCGATGGTTGGTAAGCGTTGCCTTAGATATCTAAACCGTTGCTAAATTTATTTGCAACGGTTTTGAAATCTGTTGTGCTTGCCAGCGTTGCAAATAATAATAGCAACGGTTTCGATTAAATATTTCTACGGTTCTTAGAACTGTTCCGTAAGAGTATATTTACAACGGTTATATATAACCGTTGCGATCTTCAATACAACGGTTATTATAACTGTAGCATTAAACCGTTGCAGCTCAATAGTAACGGTTGTAGATAAATATTACAATATTCTTGCAACATTTATCAGAAATTATTGCAATTCATACTAACCTTTTACAATGTTTATGTAAACCGTTGCCAATTAAATATGTTTATTACAATGGTTTAAAAAACCGTTGCTAGTTATACATATTTTTAACAATGGTTATAGAAACATGTTGCCAATTGAACTTGTCTATTACATTGGTTGAAAAAACCGTCGCTATTTATACTATGTTATTACAATTGTTTTAGAAACCGTTGCAGTAGATTATATTAATTTGCAATAGTTTAAAACCGTTACTAATTTATTGATAACTGTTAACAAAACAATGTTGCATACTGAATAACAATACTTACTAGTAACCGTTGCTAACTTTTTTGCAACGTTTATGGGCTATCACAAGTAACAAATTGTAACATTTATATAACCATTGCAATTATAAATATATATCTCACTGCACACATTATATTATTCCCTGTACATAAATATAATTCCCTGTACACAAATATAATTACCAAATATTCAACAAATGTACATCAACAACAATAACACACCAATATAATTACCAAATATTCATCAAATGTACATCAACAACAACAACATGAGTCCTTTTAAATTGTTGGACTAGGCATTCATATATGAAATAGATATTTATAATTATCAACTTATAATGGACATGTAGATAATATCATAGTTTTGTACGCAAATATTACATTAACCATTTTCCACAATTCAGTGTTTATTTCCTTGGAGACTGCATGCCAGGTCTCAATGTCAAAAGGGAGTAGCATTGCATTCCGAGCTAATGTTCCCAAGTACGAACTTAAATTTGCAACATCCTTACTTGGACCAATTGGCTGGTTCTTATCATTTAAAATAATGACTGGTCGAGCACTCTCATTTCTCCCTACTATCTTCAAGCATCTAGTTTCTTTTCTGACATTCTTCTCTGAAAGAATTTATTCCACAATACAAATCTAAAAGTTAGAATACTAGTTAAAAAAATTATACAAATTTCAAAAAATTACAATCTCAAGTATTATCAAATTACTAGCATTTGCCTTTGTTGATTGTGTTGATATCTCCGGATGTAGATGGATATGCATCATCTTGGGTATTTGGGTTAGAAGATTGAACTCCATTTTCTTCTTTGTTTGACTCTAAACCGTCAGACTTTTGATTGTTCTCTACATTCTCAACATCATGATCACTAGAACTTGAGAAATCAGTGCTATAGTCAGAATCTGATCCCGTGCCACTCGTAATATGAGAATTTGTACTCCGTCGAGACCAAATTGGAATCGTACATTTTTGTTGACTTGCATGTTCTAATATTTTTTGTTTACCTTTGCTCGCCATGAAAATCTCCTGTAAATAAAACAATATAAAGCTAATTATATCATCATTAGCACCTTAACTCATTTATGTACATTAAAAGTAGAACACATATATATAAGTGAAATACTAATAAATGCCCTATGTGTTTACCTCTAGTACTTGATAATTGTCAGCTATCAGAAATAAACTTCAGGAAAAAGATATTCTGTATTTTTCCATTCAAAGAATAAACAACATATAATTAATATAAAAAAGCAAGGACATAGTGCTCAAAGATATCTGATTTCAATAAACTTCTAGTTGCTATATTGATGATAACTTCACATATTAGGCTCAAAACTACCATTGCACAACTACAAATAATAATGATAATGATGCAATACAGAATATAATTACTAAAAGAAAGGAGTTAAAAAACAACTTAATCTTTAAATTAAAAAAAAGAACCCACAGCA
The DNA here is from genome assembly GCA_036321105.1 of Dracaena cambodiana. Lineage (NCBI taxonomy): Eukaryota > Viridiplantae > Streptophyta > Magnoliopsida > Asparagales > Asparagaceae > Dracaena > Dracaena cambodiana. Next base: position 17,174,282 of record JAYEPQ010000004.1, on the reverse strand, counting down.
GAAACATAACAGATAGAAAAACTACATAACATCCCAAAATATTGATAATGTACTAAATTAAAGACAGTTAAATTATGTGTATGTGTGAACCCCTTGCCATATGTTATTACAAAATGTATTATATTACAATGGTTTTAAAACTGTTGTACGATAACCATTGCAAAATACCCCATTTTCTTGTAGTGATAGTCCCTCATTCGTGAGTGGACATAATATTAAAATAAATATAAAACAACATAATGTCTAAAGAGAGTCACTAAACAAAATAAAATATAGAGACTACAAATGGCATATTATATCTACATATACTATACAAATGGCATATTATTTGTCCTGAAGCCAAGGACTACAATATGTTGAACTGGAACCCTCTTATGCTGTCCAACTTTTATCCCGATCATACTATAGAGTAATCGTTCTGATAAAGTAATTGTCTAGTATCGAACAGTTCTTTACAGATCCAATAAATTTTCAGTACCTCCCGCAGAGGCTCTGTCGCAGTCTACGCCACCATACTTATTTGCGATTTTTGGCACTCCCATGGAACTTGGGCTCCATGCTCACTATAGTATTTCATAAATCAAGTTCCTTTGGCTGGCCTCCTTTTGCGTTTCGGTCCGTATCTGTATAGTCTAGTTACTAGCAGTTCGATTGCCGTTCGTTTCTTCCTATCACCTAATCTTTCAATATGTTGGTCCATGCCAACAATCACCATAATTCTTCCTGAACTTAACAAATCCGCTATGTCAAATAGACCACATGGCCCAATGGCACTCACGCTAGTGAATTACGATTTTGTCAACACTTTAGTTGTTTCTTTTTTTTTTATAGTCAAACTCGCATGTAAATGCAATTTTTACAACATTATCCAAATTGAGTTTCGACCGGGAGTCGAACTCATAACCTCCCACAAACTGGAGAGAGATAATACCACTTAAACCAAGGCTCATTAGTAGCTCCTTAGTTGTTAACGGTATGATATTTGACCATTTTCATCTTTCTTATGCTTGTTTAAGTAAGTTCAAAATAATATTTATTTCAATTTAAAGCAAATTACAAAATTTTATAAAACATAAGGGAATATGACAAACCCTTTTGACTAAATTGTTCCTTAGAGCACTCAAGTAGTCTTGCACGTTAAATAGAAATCCTATAGTGAAGGAAAGATATTTGCTTTATTCCCATATTTATATATTCTATAGCTAAAATAATTATTATTATATACATCAAGAAATAATAATATACAACAACCTTACGAAGAATAATAACGAGAATATGAGAAGCCTAAGAGAACCACTAAGAAAGTATTAGTTACTTAATTATTTTAAGAAGTAACTTGTGATTTTGATCAGCCAAATTTGTTCTCTCAGTGTACGTACCTCGTGCATTAAATATTGATTTTTTTTTTTTTTTTAAATTTCTTTTTGACACTTAGCCTTGGATTGAATAATAATATGTCATTATCTTGTTAACGACATATTATTGCGGTAGTTAGCCGTCTATCACAACCACCTAGTCACAAAATATGTGATTAATGTCACTATTTATTTAATACGAAATTAATTAATATTATAAAAGCTTTGAGAAAACCGTGCCGTACCTAACTCTCAGTAATCGTTACAAATGCACAAATCAACATGAGAGATAATATTTTTTTTTGGTATTTACAGATCTGTCCCTTGCATCTTTATAAATTATAATTTAGTCCTCAAAATCTTCATATTTAGGATTTAGTCCCCCAAATCCTTTAAGTTACTACAATTTAGTCTCTCAGTTTATATTTTAGACCAATTTTCCTATTTTACTCCTGATTTCCTTTACTTAATTCCCCTTCTCTCTTCTCCCTCTCTTCTGAGTTTTTATTGGGTTCCATTTTTTATTCTCTTCTCTCTATTCACTTATTGGGTTCACCCTCTCTATATTGAGACCAAATGTATTATTCTTCACTAAATGTATTAAACATTTAAGTCTCAATATAAATTCATTTATTGGGTTCTTCCTCTCTATATTGGACCTTTAAGTCTCAATATAAATTCATTTATTGGGTTCTTCCTCTCTATATTGGATAAATTCATTTCTAGGTTTAATACATTTAGTGGAGAATAATACATTTGGTCTCAATATAGAGATGAAGAACTCAATAAGTCAATAAAGAGAGAAGAGAAGAAGAAGGGGAACCCAATAAGAACTAAGACGAGAGGGAGAAGAGAGAAAAGGGAATTAAGTGAAGGAAATCAGGTGTAAAATAGGAAAATCGGACTAAAATATAAATTGGGGACTAAATTGTAGTAACTTAAAGGTTTTGGGAGACTAAATCCTAAATATGAAGATTTAGGGGACTAAATTATAATTTATAAAGATAAAGGACATGTCTGTAAATACCCCTTCTCTCTCTCTCTCTTGAATGGTATCTCATATTGCAGGACAAAATATAATAATTTTCGCCCGGAATATTTCACAAAATTTATTATTTGCAATTTAATTACAGGGCGGTCCTCCTCATTACAAGATTAATCGCAATTGATTGCTAATAGGGACTGGAATATTCGCACAGGGTGTTCAAATTTGATTCGGTTCTATGAGAGAGTCTGATTCGGAATCATAAAGCAAGGGGCTGGTCACATGTATACTTGTCCTATTTGATTCTTATTTAAAATTTCGAATGTCAGCACAAGTATCAAATAGACCTACAAGAAGAAGAGATGCAAGAAGGAGGCTGGATTTAAGTCCGTATATAGAGTATTCATATGAGAGGGAACAGGAGGAGGAGGAAGGTGGACCAAGAGAGGTAGAACATAGTTGACGAAGTGAGGAAGCAAGGGATCGAGGAGAGAAGTAGAGAGTAGATGCATGTGAGAAGTCTTATATATTGTTTGTAATAAGATATTCAACTTATGAACCTCCGTTAGGGGAAATTCTTAATGTGCACCACTTTCCTCATAGTGAGCACCATTTTCCCCTATGTTGTAAATCACTCTACCATATGAAGTGGTGCTCACTAAGTAAAATGTGGTGCGCATTTAGAATTTTCTCTCCATTAGGAAGCATCTTATTAGTAGTAGTTTGTATATGTATGTGCTAAGCTATTTCGTTACTCACTAGTTAATGGAATGGAAGGGGATGAGAGCTCACTGTTTATGCTTAAAAAAAGAAGTATTATATAACTCCGAAAATTCTATCATGAAAAAAACATATCTCTTAGTTTTTTTATAACTATCTCATCTCGCCACCTCCTATCCCAACAAAAATATAAAAGGGAAAAAAAAAAAAAAAACTTTTCAGCAATACTTCTATTTTCTTCTGACATACACACCATGGTTGGCGGATATTATATCGACACCATACAATTTCCTAAAAATATTGAAAATCATTTCAACACTTTCCAAAATATTATTAGACACTTTTAAAATATTTTTCTGATGTATTTCAATGACAACATTGAGTGTTGGAGACTTTCACAAAATGATATTCATATAATCTTTTACAGCGTACGAAAATTTTATAAAATTCTATTACTTGATCAGTACCAAGTGCCTAATATTTTTGAGCAGCAATATCATCACTGGTATTCAGGGTCATACTGTGAGAATTAGAGGTCTAAAGTAAAACTGAAATGGTAGGAGGGCATGAGGCATACGATCGATAATCGTGGAAGCAAATGATATTCTTTTCATTCTTCCTCTCAAATTCACGAGGCCCACACTCCATAAAAAGTGTCTTATTCACTAGCTCCACCAGCCACGAGACCATTATTATTTCTTTCTAACTCATTTGATTTTATTTGCTTTCTTGATCAATGACACTTTTAACTCAATTTATTTTTCTCTAGAAAGGTTCCTCTCATTTTCTCTCTATATTAGTTTAGTGTAGGGTTACAATGAAATAAACAAAAATTAATAGGTATGGTACAAACTCTAGAGATAGATCTGGAGGGTGAGTCATTTCATAATTTATTTTCAAAGTATAGAGTTTTTAAGGAAACATATTATATGCAAAAAATTTAGAACATGTTTTTTATTGTTATTCGACTAGGTGAAAAGTAAAAAATGAAAAAAAAGAAAAAAGAAAAAAGGAAAAAGAAAAGAGAAGCGAGGGGCAAGAAGAGTACTAATTAGTAAAGAGCATAGTTATTACCATTCACAGCAATATTACTTGATATAGTTTTACTGTACACATTAGTCTCCTCCTATTTTTCATTTCTTTTAAAATTTTCATATAAACATAATAATTAATATATATAAAAAATAATAAGTAAATTATTTAATTAGTTTTAGATTGTATGATTGTTTTGTAATAAAATAGTATAAATAAGAAGAATTTAAAATGAAAGATATTGTCTTTAGATAATAATTCAAGGTGACGCTCATAAAACTAAAAGATTAGGCTACGATAGAATTAGGCTTTTATAGAATTTTTTTTTTTTTTTAATTTATAGCGTGCTCAATAAAAATTTTAAAACTAAAAATTTTTTATAAGATTAGGCTACGATAGCATAGTATTATAAGATTAGGCTCTTATAGCGTGCTCAATATATGGTTCATCTATGTTTCCTACAGATCATAGAACCTAACAACAATTTAGGCTCATGACATACTTGAGTCAAAAATTATATATGATGGCAGTTAACCATCTAGACACGAGATCTGGGGCTAATAATCTACAATAGAATTGTTAGCTTAAAGAGGACAAAAAATCAAGATAGATGTATACGATGATTTAAGTTTGACTAAGACGGGTTGCAAACCTACATTTAGGGGTGAGTATTGGTCGGTTTCTGCTAATTTTGGCAAAACCAAACCGAACCGATTATGAATGAGAATCAAAACCGAACCGAACTTATTCGGTTCAGTTAAAGCCGAATTTTGTATAAAAATTGTTTAAAAATTATAATTTTAATTGTTTTAGTATGCATAACTGTTTAAGGTATTCAATTTGTGATGACTTTATTATCTAGTGTGTGTGTGGATATATATATATATATATATATATATATATATATATATATATATATATATATATATATATATATATATATATATATTTATTTATTTATTTATATATGATTTTTAAATAACTCAATCGGTTCGGTTTTCAAAGCTCAAAATCGAAAACCGATCAAATTATTTTGGTTCGGTTCGGTTTTGCTTATTCGGATCGATTTCGATTGGTTATTTTGATTTTAATATAATTCTGCTCACCCCCACTTACATTCTCCATCAAAAGTTAAATGATTGACAAGATCTTTACATTGATGATAGATACAAGATCTCTCAAACCTCTCTTTGATTATTAGTTTGTAAAGCATAAAGAAGATGTCCTATATTTAGAGATAGACAGAATTACAGTTCTGGTAGAACTAGTATTTTATAGTTCAGTTGTACAACTTGGAAAATGAGTCCTTAATATCCATGACATGAGAGAGATAGGACTTGAATAGAAGTCTAATTGTACATGGATCAATATTGTAATTGGACCACCTCAAATGTTTAGTATCTTGGGCTTCAAAAACTTGTAGAACTCTTGCCGCATGGACTTCTTATCTTTTTGGACTTAGACTCATTATTTTTTGAAGCAACAATTACCAACTCTTTTGATTCCACAAATTGCAAAAAAGAAATTGATCCTATAATTCACTATTGAAATATGCTAAATCTCAAATCATACATGTTGTTGGTACTAGTTAGAGATTATTTGTTTTTCTCCATTTTATCCCTATCATTTTCTCATATTTTGGCCTACTCAATTTACATCTTTTCCCTTTTTTTTTTGTTTTTTGGGTTTTTACATATTTGTCCCTTACATCTTTAAAAATTAGAATTTAGTCCCCCAAATCTTCATATTTATAATTTAGTCCCTCAAATCCTTTAAATTACCTCACTTTAGTCCCCCATCCATATTTTTGGCTCGAATTTTCCATTATATCTCTGAGTTATTTCGCTTTAGTAATTCCTTTCCTCTTCCTCCTCTCTTCCTCTTCTTATTAGTTCTCCTCTCCATTCTTCTTCTCTCTTTCTTCCCTCCCAGTTAATATCTGAAGTGAAGTAACTTAGGGGAACTCAATAAGAAGAGGAAAAAGAGAGAGATGAGGAGAATAGTGAGGGGAGCCTAATAAGAAGAGGAAGAGAGGAGGAAGAGGGAAGTGATGACTAAAGTGAAGTGACTCAGAGGTATAACAAGAAAATCGAGCTAAAAATATGACTAAGCGACTAAAGTGAGGTAAGTTAAAGGATTTTGGGAACTAAATTATAAATATGAAGATTTTGGAGACTAAATTCTAATTTTTAAAGATTTAAGGGACAGATATGTAAAAACCTCTTCTTTTTTTTTTTAGATTGAAATGGTGAGCAAAGCCTCCCGTATTCTATTAATGAGCAATAACATAACAACCGTTCTACATCAAAATTCTAGTAGTATGTTCTTACAACAACTAACGTAAAAGATGAGATACAATTCATAAATCAAAAGGTACCCACTGATGGTAGGCTCTAAAAACCATCAAGGCTGCCTCCTCAGACACCATTCGTAGGTCCGTACAGAGTACTATCTCGGGATCCATCCCTGCAGCTCATCCTCTGATTTCTAGTCCTCTGAGAGACATAACCGTTCCTTCTCTGAGAGTAAAATTGTTCATGAGATTATATCGAGATATGTGAGATAGAAACAAATATCGGCGGAATGTATGATATGCCTAAAAATTCTATTGTTTCTACTAACATAATGCCTTTTCCTTTTATTGTTGTTGAGTCCTAAATAGGCCGCCAATTTAGGGATAAACAATTAATCATTAAAAAGACATGCTAGGAACGTAGAAATAAAATTAGATGGATGGTAAGATGGAAATGTGCATATTTTATTGATTTTATGGGACACTCTCCAATTAAAGTGGTAATGTTAACTTGAAAACATTTTATTTTATTGGGAGAATGATCGCCAAGTATATACTTTTAGGGACTTTGGTTGAACTATTATTAACTCGGCATACCAATATTTAAAAAAAAAAAAAAAAAAAAAAATCTCACTGTCAATCATTTTTACATTTGAGAATTTAGTATAATTATATAGAACAAATTTATTTCTAAATTGATGCCATATTTTTATTTTCTACATAAGCACAAGATAAATCCCGAATTATGATATACTTATCCTGTTGCTAATCTAGAACGAGACTCTAGGGATCCCATGGGATGCTCTGATGCCGGGATTTCTGCTGCCTGATTTTTTTTAAACAGTAAATTAATTATAATAAATTAACTATTAATTTTCTAATTGCTTGAAATTGAAAGCTGTGAAGTCTATAAAATAAAGTCACGAAATTTAAAATTTATATTCTCAAAATCATATTCTGTTCCTGTTAAAAAATTCATCAATCAAGAAAATAAATATCTCATCTTTACTTTTACAAAATTGAACTAAAATCACACATTTTTGCGGGAGCTTCCAAAGGAGCACGCTATTTTTCCTAGTGAGCCCACTTCTCAACTTTCAATCCGACCAAAATTTAACTCAATAGTGGGTTCACTAGAAAAATTGGTGTGCTCCATTGGAAACTCCCATTTTTGCGATATTCTTAAACCCATGACACCCTAATTTCTTAGCGTATTCGGACGTATCGAGATATAATCCGTATTCGGCCCGTTTACAGCCCAACAAAAATCTAATCGGGGAACTTCTAAATGGGCACAAGTTTTTTCCTAGGGAGCCCAGTTAAAGTTCAGTATAAATATCAAATTTGTCCTAAAACAAAAATTCCCATATTGCCCTTCTTCCCTCTCGCGCAAAATTTTTTTTAGCCTGTTCGGACTTACAGTCCGAACGGAGCCCCCACGTTTGGACTGACAGTCCGAACATGAGCTTGACCCAATCTGATATCTCCGCCGCTGCCTCACTCACTCTATTAATGTAATAAAATGATATATTATTTGTTTACCCAATTTAACATGACTTTTAGGACTTATATTAATAACTAATTATACATTATTATCGAAATATAGGAAAGGAAGCAAAAAGATACAATGATATACCGACACACTGATATACCGACACAATGATACACTGATACAATAATTTACCGATACAATGATACACTGATACACAATAATACACCGATACAATGATACTCCAGACACACAAAATTACTTCACTTTAAGGACTTATATTAAACTAATTATACATTAATACAAAATATAGTGAAGGAAGGAAAAAGATACAATGATTCACCGACACACTGATACACAGACACAATGATACACTAATGCACCGATACAATGATATATGGATAAACTAAATCATCGATACGCCGATACAATGATACACTGCTACACCGATACAATGATACACTGATACATCGATAAACCGATACACTGATACGCCGATACAATGATATATGGATAAACGATACGCTGATACAATGATACACTACTACACCGATACACCAATACAATGATACACTGATACATCGATACACCGATACACTGATACATCGATACACCGTGTAACGCCCCCAATTCGGCTCTATATTTTTTTTCCCCTCAAAACAGGGGACGCCGCTTAAATACTATAAATAACCCAACAGTCCCATGATGTTGGAATAACCGTAACTACTGCCATGTCAAGATAAATAACCATGTCTGAAACTGAAAAAATTTCATTTATACAGAGAGTTGATTACATAGAATGACACACTGCTCTAAATATTTACACAAAAGAGTTAAATACTACAAGTTAAAGCAGTGCCCAGAAAAAGGAAACAAGAACAAGAAGTGACAAAGGAAATAAGAACAAGAAGTGCGAAGTACCCAAATAGTATTGTGCTAGTATCCTCTACTCGACCTGGTTGGTGAAGTAAGGATCGTTGTCTGGAGCAATCTCCCCTTCTCTTCTTTCGTGATCTGGGCTTAAGAAAACCCAGGGGATTAAACCCAGCAAGTAACACAAAAGCAAGAAACACGTGTACTATCATAGTACAAATAAATAAAAGAATAAATAAATTGCGTTGGTACAAACGTATCCTAAGAATACTGAAAATGAATTGAGTAAGACTATTCATTCAAATAGCAGAAACAAATCATGTAAAGGTGACAAGTGTAAGCGAAGTAAATATCAATCATGTTGCATATAACCAGAGCAATGTAACGTGTAAAATTTAACAGGTCCATATCATGTTAGTGTTGGAATTGAAACTCGATGATGGATAAGATAGCGCGCAGTTTCTCATATTGTACAAGTGCCCGTGCATACTCGGGACCCGGTCTCTAACTCATGGCGCTGAACCATGACACACCGCTAGGTGGTACAAGTCAGACCCCGTTAAATGAAACAAGTAACGGGCATCACCCATATGGTGACTCATGTATCAGACGGTGGCTCAGTACCACCCAGTGCTGCTAGTAAAAAGGCCCTCAGCACCTAATCAAGAAGTTGGCCAACAAAATCCTTGTACAATACAGACTTATCTATCCATCATGTAGTTTTTCCCATGTTAGTAATGCATATGATATACGTGAATTAAAGGAAACACGTGGACTTTTATGTCAAATTGTATACATATCATTTCGTAAGAATCAAGAGTTCAGGAATCAAGATTTGGAATCATGTACACATGTATCATAATAGTACTTTATGTCATGTAATAAGGATACTAGAATTTGTTATCATGTCGTGTAAATAAGATACTAGAACTTGTTATCATGTCGTGTAATAAAGATACTAGAACTTGTTATCATGTCGTGTAATAAAGATACTAGAACTTGTTATCATGTTGTGTAATAAAGATACTAGAACTTGTTATTATGTCGTGTAATAAAGATACTAGAACTTGTTTTCATGAACAATCTTGCCTTCATATATCATGTTGATATTCATATGTCATGTTATCATAAATCCGCGAATCATGCCAAGTGTGTAAATCCGTGTTTCTCTTGAACGCGGAGTTTTTACGCGAGGTTAAAAATCGCCAAATACGAAGCTAAAAATAGCCAAACGCGAAGCTAAAAAAATAGCCAAACGGGAAGCAGAAAATAGCCAAACGCGAGGCTAAAAATCGCTAAACGCGAGGCTAAAAATGGCCAAACGCGAAGCTAAAAAAATAGCCAAACGGGAAGCAGAAAATAGCCAAACGCGAGGCTAAAAATTGCCAAACGCGAGGCTAAAATAGCCAAACGCGAAGCTAAAAATGGCCAAACGCGAAGCTAAAAAAATAGCCAAACAGAAAGCAGAAAATAGCCAAACGCGAGGCTAAAAATTGCCAAACGCGATGCTAAAATAGCCAAACGCGAAGCTAAAAATGGCCAAACGCGAAGCTAAAAAAATAGCCAAACAGGAAGCAGAAAATAGCCAAACGCGAGGCTAAAATAGCCAAACGCGAAGCTAAAAATGGCCAAACGCGAAGCTAAAAAAATAGCCAAACAGGAAGCAGAAAATAGCCAAACACGAGGCTAAAAATTGCCAAACGTGAGGCTAAAATAGCCAAACGCGATGTTAAAAATAGCCAAACGCGAGGCTAAAAATTGCCAAACGCGAGGCTAAACCAAAATAGCCAACATCCGTCAATCAGGCTAAGTATGCAGTCTAGAAATTTTTCTAAGTATGCAGATCCAATATGATATAAATTTATCCATAAAGAAAAAGAAATCATGTACTCATAATAAAAATCAAATAATTTCCAAGAAAGATCATACATGCTACTTGTACTCAAATACGATTCAAAGAGAGAACAAGAACAAGGTGATACTTGTCTTTATTCCCTTTAATCTCCTCCTTTGTTTTAGCAAAGTCTCCCTTCTATTTCCTTTGCTCAACGAACTAGAAGAACTAAGGGTAAAGAGTGAATTTTTTTATTTTGTTCTTTTGATAAGAGTTCTCTTTGAGAGAATAAGGTTATATATGCCTAAGGGCATTTTTGTCACATTGTCCTCTAGCCTAGCCCTAAGGCTTCTTGCATGAATGACAAATGTCAACTAGAGTGCCATCTCTCACTCTCTTCTAACAATTCATCCCCACAAAATGCCAAAGGGGTTGCCCTTAGAAACTAATTAAATTTGAAGGTGTATAGAAAGAAATTTTTAACTTGATAATTTATAATTTAATAAACATGATAATTTTGGGGTGTTACACACCGATACAATGATACACCGATACAATGATACTCTAAATATACAAATACAATGATACTTCTGATACACCGATATAATGATATAATGATACAAACGTAGTGTATATATTCATCAAACAAAAAGCGACCAATATGGTTCATTACAAACAAAAACCATATATTCTACAAATTCTTCGAAATGTTTGAAAAAAACAATTATACTGGCCACTTGAAGTTCCTTACATCATCCATATCAATACACAACTAATATAATCTAATCACTGTCTCCTTGTCTTCCTTGAGAGTTGACGTCTCCTTCTGGTTCGAGACATAAACATCGTATCGGGTGCATTAGAAGTGAATTGATCTTGTCTTTGTTCCTCTACTTGCTCTTTTGGTGGTTCTTCTAACTGAGTGCAACCAGTTAGCACGACTTTAATCTTGGCAATTAGGAGTTTCTTCATTTAATTCAGTATCTACGGTAACTTTGATTTCTCTCTCTCTCGTATCGAGCGTTGGATTTGTGGTCGAGATGCTGCTTTCTTCCTCCTTAACGAGGTCGTTGGTTGAACGCGAGAAGATTCTGCCGGATCTATCTATGTAACACAAAGATATTTCATTTATAGATACTTTTTATCAAAACAATAAATTTTCTATGAGCAAATAAATAGTAATAAAGTATAATTTGCTACAAATATAATATTTTATCTATTTATTTTCAACTTCTAAATTAATTAATAAATTTTAATAGTAACATCTATAATTAGAAAATAACTACTTGTTTCGCAAATTTTACAACTATGATTACAATATTATACTTTCTTCATAATTATAATCTAAATATTAAATAAACAAAATTAACAAAAAAATGTACTCGTTTAGAATTTCCCGAATGTAAATTATTATCAAACCGAACAAGAAGTTTTCAGTTTTCAGGGCAGTTACAGAGCAAATAAGAATAAACAAAATAAAACAAAATTAAATTTAAATTAAAGGAGACTTACAATAGAGCTCAAAAATCTGAGACCGAGAAGAAATCAGGCAACTGAGGGTTGGGATGTGGCAGCGGACACTGGAGACGGAGGGTGGGGGTGTGGCAGCGGCGGGTAGGGGCGGAGTGTGTGGGGCCGGGCGGAGGGTGGGGGGGCCGGGCGGAGGCGGGTGGGGGCGGAGGGGGTAGGGGTGGAGAATGTGGGGGGCGGGCGGAGGGTGTGGGTCGGACGGAACCAGGTGGGGGCGGAGGATGTGGGGGCGGGTGGAGGGTTTGGGTTGGACGTAGCCGGGTGGGGGCAGAGGGGGTGGGGGCGGGGGGTGTGGGGGCGGGTTGGAAGGAGAAGAGAGGAGAGGGATCTGGGTTTGAGGATGGAGAGGAAGTGAGGATTTAGGGTATATGAGGTAAGGATATTTTGGGAATTAAATTGGGTTCACTAAGAAATTTTATCTCCTTCTAGATTTTAACTGGGCTCACTAGGAAATCTGGACTCACTAGGAAAAAAGTTGTGCCCCTTTAGAAGTTCCCATCTAATCGGTTCCTTCTCACTGCATCTTTTCTCCCTCCGCCGGAATTAAATTATTAAAAAAACCCGAACTATCTCCCAATTTCGTCCCAGTTTCTTTACCAAATCTCCGAAATCCAAACCCTAGCAAGGCTTCGAGAGCAGGACGACGATGGTCCTCACGCACAAGCTGCACGAGGTCTTCAAGGGCACGGTGGAGAGGATCACTGGCCCTCGCACCGTCTCCGCCTTCAAGGAGAAGGGCGTTCTTAGCGTCTCTGAGTTCGTCATCGCCGGCGACAATCTCGTCTCCAAGTGCCCTACTTGGTCCTGGTACTCAATTGATTTGATTTAGTTTATATCTCCTCTTTTCTGCCTTTCCTTTTCAATTCAATCTCTAATTTGTTGAGTTTGGTTCAGGGAAGCGGGCGAACCAAACAAGAGGAAGTCGTATTTGCCTGCCGACAAGCAGTATCTCATCACAAGGAACGGTATTGTCGAAAACCCCCAAAATATCTCCTTTTTGTTTGGTTTTGCGTAAAGGATTGGGCTTTTTTTTTTTTGTTTGTTTGGAGACCTTGTACATATTTGCAGGGGCTGGCCAGGCACCCGAACTGGGGGTAAAGTCATTTGCTGGTAGAGCTACCACACATACTTGTCCGGGATGGGGGGTTGGAACCCCAATCCAAAAAATATATCATGCTTTTTGTAAAACTCCTGTGTAAATCTATGACTTAATAATATTAACATAGATATTTTTATTCTATAACTATTGTGTAGTCATAACACTACATTGAAAATATGTTTCTCTTTTATAATTCTTGACACAATCCATGTACAATGAAACAAACAAATCATCTTTTTTTATAACCGAGAAGCAAAGCAGGTGTATGCACCTACATTGCACATGTAGGGGGTGTATATTTTAAAGAGATCGATATTTTGCAGATGAATTTTGTCTTTTCAGTTAAAAATAAAAATGAAATAAAAAGTAGTAGTAGAAGGCCCTCGAAGTAGTAGAAGGCCCTCCGGAGACTATAGACACTTGCATTCGAGTGATAGAGTAAGCCAAAACCTAGTAAACAAATGTTGCTTGAAAAAGATGACGTAGAGAAAATCTTTTAATAATGACTGTAAGGGTTTCTCAGAAACTAAGAGTATCTCTGAACTATGAATTTTACAATATTAAAAAAAATGAATTTCGGAAACTACATGTGTTTGGAAAGCCATAATGTTTATGAGAACCATTCTATTTCAGTGCCTTGTTTAAGGAGGGCTATATCGGTAGAGGAAGAATACAATGCTGCAGGTGCTGAAGTTCTTCTGGACAATGATGAGAATGACGGCTGGCTTGCAACCCATGGGAAGCCGAAAGGTAGTATGCTTTTTTCTCGTGTTATAACATATGATGTATTGTATTGGTCTGGCTTACTGTAATTTGTATTGCATTTGAGGTTTTAGAGACTAAGCGTGAGGATGATGAGAATAATTTGCCTTCAATGGATACCTTAGAAATTAGCAAAGGTGGGACTATTCGTTCCATTACCTCATATTTTGGTGGTGAGGAAGAGGAGGATATTCCAGACATGGCAGAGTATGATGAATCAGAAAATCTTGTTGAGACAGATCCAGTGAGTCAAACTTTTATATTTTGCCTGAAGATTAACACTCTCGATCCATGTTATTCATGTTTGTTTTTGAGTTAGCCAAGTTGGCTCTGGGTTTTGAGATATTACATTGACTACTACAACTATATTTGATCTGCTCCCATGATAGACTTCATATGTTGGAAGCAATATTGAAAATAACGCGTTGTGAAACCCGTTATACTGCGTTATGAAACCTAATAGAAAGCCAACATTATTTAATAGCTGAAAATAACTCAATGCGCTATAACGGTGCATTTTTTACTTTATTTTACGTTACATAACGTAAAATTACGTTATGTTATATTATTTGCAATAATTTTTTAATAATTTTTATATTGATGTCGGTTATTTTTTTATTGTTAGCGAATTGCTTGATGACTTGTTATTTGCTTATTTGATTGCTTGTGGTATTGTTAACTTGCTAGTTTGTGATTATAAGCTTATTTACTTATTATAGTTCATCCCCAATTATTGAAATTTCTTACTTGCTGATTAAATTGAATTTTTAGCTAAACTAAAATAAACAATCATAAGTAATATAAATTGAATATTACAAAATATAAATTGTAATATAGATAATAATTGAAAATAAATTTGAAATCTTGTTTTCTTGTTTTAGATGTTGACTGAAATTATGGGTGTGAATGTAATTTAATTTATAAAGATAAATATGAGAATTATTGTGAAACTTGCTAGAAATTTAGAATTGATACTAGATATAAAATATTTTTATAATCTTCTTTAGAATTTTTTAATTTATTTTCAATTTATAAAATTCATTTTATATAGTTTTATATTTGTTTTTATTAAAAAAATAGGAAATTGCGTAACATATGTCATGCGTTATGCTATATGTGCTATAACCTAATAAAGACAAAACGCAATGTTATCGTTATCGCTATTTTAAACATTGGTTGGAAGTTACCTTTTGCACTATTACTAGACTTGACATATTGGAACTCACATATGTTAGACTTTCAAGGCTTCCATCAATTTCATTTGTGGTCCTCCATCTTCCAAGCTGTAGATGTCCCAAACACCAATAGCAAATGATGAACGTACAATAATGTCTAGCAGCCTATGATAGTAAGAATGTTACTGATCCCAAAACTTTCGTAATTTTCCATTTTCCTCCTCTCTACTTAATGCCTATAATCAATAGACATGGATACAAGTTGTCTTGCTACCAACACAGACACTTGATGTTGGACACGTCGATTGTCCAAAATCCAAACACGAGGACATTGTATACATCAGATGTATATTTGACTCGTATAATTGTATGTATTCGTTTCTATTCATGTATAAACTTTAGTAAAGTGATGTATGGCATCCCATATAACTAACCTTAGTCAAAAGAAGTACAACAACATGTTATATCTAATTGTTTAAAGATACTTCGGCCATGGGTAGACATGCATGGCATGCCTGAGCGTGCCAGACACATCACTTTTTGTTGGCAGACATATCTTACATATCATATCCAATTCAATCTTTTTTTAAGGTTTCTTTTTTGGTAAGGTTTGACATCTTGTGGGTTGGAGGTCTGAAAATTTAAGGCAAGTAGAAGGCGTGAGCTTCTTAGGTGCCTCCGCATGATAACATCAATGAGGATGAAAAGTTTCTTACTCACATATGAAGATAATTAACCTAGTTTCTAAGTTTATTCATGGATTTCAGAGAAACATTTTCAACTCACTACATGATTCAATCCTTTGACTTTCGAAAGCATTACATAATAATTGAAATGCAATACCTAATATATTGTAGCTTGGAAGAGAAGCGAGAGGAAGATAAAGGAAGGAGCATTGGGGCTGGCTTTTGCTGTGGCTTCAGAGGAAAAGATAGAGGGAAAGAGGAGACCTTCCAACTTTTCTTGATGGTGGCTCAGGAAGTAGTTTCTTTGTTTTGAGAAGACAAGTAAAATTTTATTGAATAAAATAGAGAGATATTGGGGTCATGTGGTAATAAAACATATTAGAAATCTGCTTAAAGTAATTAACATCACGAGGGAATGCTTACTAGGGTTAATTGTAGAAATATCCCTACACTATCATCTTCTTAACAGTAAACCACCTATACTATCATAATAAGCTCACATGCCCCCTGATTTTTACCACTATTACCTTTTGTGTCCAAATCTCCTCACATTACTTCCACACCCTCCTTTGTAGAAACTATAATAAAGTTTGAATAATTATAATACACTTAACTACTTTATTATTGTGTGGCTGAATTGCAAAAAATTACCCTAGACTATGCATAGTTTTGCATTAAATAACTCCTAAAATTACAATTAACTACCCTAAACTTTTCTAAAGTTTTTGCAAAAAATTACCCTTCGTCAAACAACTGCCTATCTATTAATCACGTGAGGTGTCCGTGTAGTTATGTGGTATAACTACCCACAACAAATATGTGCAAAGGACATGTCGTCCAGAGGTATGCTATATATGAGGGGATATATTTGTCATTTTCTTTTCACCGTTAATGGTGTTAAGGATAGATTTTTGTCAATGAGATAGTTTATGATACTTAACTGAATTTTTACAAGTTTAAGGTGGTTAATGCAAAACCATGTACAATTTTTGGTCATTTTTTGCAATTCAACTTTATTGTTGAAATAAATTTTGGGGGAATTTGACAATCTCACTCAATGATTTCATAGAAAAATAGGGAAAGGAAGGAAAGAGGAGTTAGTAGAGGGACAAAATTGTTGACTAGAGTGCTGAAGCTTAAAGGAGATTCACAATTGTAAAAAGATCTTAGCAAGGTAGATCTTTGACTCTAATCAACTTTCATGTTCATGCCAATTTTAATAATCGACAACTTTTAGGGAGAGAGACTTCTTGTCATGGAGGTAATGATCCTTCTATGGTTTAATAGCCGGATGGACAGATAAGATGGAGGGGAAGGAGTTTACTGAGTTATTCATTTTCCAACTAATTGAACAGTAGGTAAATAAGGGTCTTTGATAAAATCAACTTAAAAATGCTCGTGTGAGTTACATGAGGGAGGATTGGACTGTAATGGTAACAGTGACCTAGATCGTAGGTGTACTCGCTTTTTATAATAGTAAGGTGGATTTAACGCTAAGGCTATGCTTGGATGTCAAAGACAAAAGTGTTTTGGGGTGTTTTTAAAGTGTGTTTTGCAACGTTTTGGTGGTACGTATTTTGGGGTGTTCTTTCCATGGGTTTTGGGGTGTTCAAATATCTTCTTGCGAGTTTAGTTTCTCATGGATTTTCAAGGATTCCATAAACATATAAAAGGTAAAAATACCCTTCTACACAAATTTTGTTTAAATTAATTTAATTTTATTTGAAACAAAATATTGTCCTTTTGAACTGGTAATACATCTCATTACATTATCCCTTGCTCATTTCGCAATCGAATTAATCTTTTTCCCTCAATATAGAAAAACTATCCTTTGGAATATTACTAAGTTTATTAGATATTTGCATCATAATTTTTGAGATTTTGATTGAATAAACAAAAAGAACAATGATATAATAATTTGGATAATTTAATAGAAAAATTAAAAAATAGAAAGGTTATAAATCACTCTCATCTGAATTGAGAAGAAAATCCTAATTTCTCTAATAGAAGAAGAGATCGGATTGGAATCGAGTTGCACTGGAAAATCCTAAACTTTCTCTTTAAAGTAAATAAAAGATGGGTATTTATTTTTTCTTTTTGCGCAATAAAATAGTGGCTCATTTTGGAAGAGAAGGCAATGTGAAAAAAATGGGAAAAAATAAGGCCGCGGAAGAGGTTCGGATAGGAGGCAACGTGAAAAAAAATGGAAAAAAAAAAATGCGGGAGGCAGTTGGAATAAGAGTAGTTTTGGATAAAAATTCTAAACACTTCAAAACACTCAGATTTGGAGTGTTCTAAAAAACACTTCAAAATATCTATCCAAGTGTTTTAGGGTGTTTTGAGAACACTCCAAAATACTTATCCAAAAAATCACAAGTAAGGATTTTTTAGAATACCTCATAACACATCACTTCAAAACACCCCAAAACACTTCATAACTAACCTCCGAAGCATAGCCTAAGGGATTGAGGAGTAAATAGCAGAAGGGTGTTTTCCTCTATTAACTGTACTCGCTAAATGTTTTAAGTTCTTTTGTCAATGTTTAAAAGGTTTAAAAAGACGAGGCTGCTTGATGATTTTAGGAATACCTCTTTGAGGTGTACCATGCACATATGAAGCTCTAAGAAATATTAGGCCTGCACTTCTATTTATGAGGCACAAACTAAGCATACGCTTTGTGTCTTGTTATGAATCATATGCTGCAAGGTGTGGACTATAATCCTATCAACAATCTTTTCCCCCCTGATCTGATAAGAAATATATGGTTGAATTGAAACGGAAGAAGGGAACTCAGAAAGACACTGTGACAAGCAAAATTTATATTGAACTTTGCTAGAATAATTGTTTTCTATTCTTAGTCTATCTCGTTTTGTTTACTTTTTTTATTATTTATAATTGTTTGAAATTTTGAAATTATAATAACAAAAAATTTCAAATGAGCAAGTGTAGCCCCTATCCTTATAAGGCCACTGATGCTTCGCGTTGTCTTTGCATTTTTCAATTACTACTGCCAAATGCCAATTTATACATGCAAACTCGATTGATTTATTTAGTAATTTTTTTAGTCTATAGTTTAGATTACTGTTTGGAACTTGGGAGGGATAAGTGATGCAATCTGAATAGTGTATTCCCAAATATAGGAGATTGCCAAGTAGTACATGAAAGCTAACTCGAGATCATTCCTCACAGGACATTTGTAACTTGAGTAGAACATTGCGGAAACAAAATTATAATCTAGAAAAGTACGGTTGAAAAGCGGAAAGAGAAGCAAAAAGAATAATTTAATTTATGAGAGACAATTCCAGTTTGTGAGAACACTTTCTAGATTTATATTTGGTTGAAAGTCATCTTTTTATAGTTCAATTGAGTTGATCACTTGAGGTCAAACTCAATAGGAAGCTATTATTAAACTCTTTTGGAAAAATACTTTTTAAAGTTATAATCCTCACTCTAGATTTAATACTCATTATTGAAACACTTGTGATAAAATTTGAGCAAGATTTAAGCATATCATATAAATGAAAAAAATTAAATCTTAAAGCCCTAACAATACCCTGTGTCTTGAATCATCTATGGAATATGTAATAAAGATCTAAATTCTCAAAACATATTGTACCAAGATATTCAAAAATGACATACAACCCAACAAGATAAGATTATCAACTTTGATTTAAGGAATAAATAAATTCATTTCACAAGAGTGAAAAGTTTAATGCCGAACCAATAAAGATTCAGGGGTACCTTCACATCCCTCATTGGAAAAAGAATTAGTTGATCATACTTTTGAGAGAAACCATCGTCATCAATTTATAAAAATAATCTTCAAAAGAGCCACAATAATCTTTCAATTGCTCTCTCACAAACCCTAGAAAATGGATAAAGTAAAAGTATCTCTAATTTTCTATATATTACAAAGGACGTTTCTAACTCATAGATAATAATTACAAGTGTTTTGGTTAACCCTAGATAGGATAAATGTTTTAGAAAAGATTCTAGCCCACAATTCTTTTATTAGGAAGTTCAATGGCAGAGAGAAATAATCTAAAAATTCGTTACGCCAGCCACTTATTGGTAGCCATATAGATAGGTCCACTTCCTGGAGCTCTTTGTCTGGTTATGGGCACTATTGGTAAGCCTATCGATAGCTACTGACGTCACTGATACTCTGCCGAGCGACCGGCTCAGAGGCAGTTTTTACTTTTTTTGCTCCTTTTCTTGAGATTTTTGAATCTTCAACTCTCGAAACTCCTTAGTAGAACTCTTAAATACCTATAAGCATAAATAAAAAACGTATTAGTGATCTCTTAAACTCAACTTAATGGTATCTCCATTGATTCTTAATATATATCTAAAAATATCCAAATTGGTACATAGACTAGCTAAATGAGGTGATGTATGAGTTTAAAATACGCATTATCTGAGTTTCATCAGTAGATGTGCTTGAAAAGGAAAGTGCAACACACTCAAAGCTGGAAGACGTTCTAAGTGCAATTAGCTGATGGTTATATTTGCATAAAGCAAGAAGTATATACCTATGATTCCAGCATTGAGAATCTTAGCAATAAAAACTCTGCATAGTGATATTTCTTTTGTAGGCTCTTTAACATCTACTTGTCTAGTACGAGGGTGGTATAAGGTCAAAAGCTCGATAACAGTATTTATTTCTTATGCAAATTTATACCTTGCCATTTGCATGATGTGACAACTACATACCTGTAAGGTCAGTATTGTCTAGGAAACCTTTTTAAAATATTTGGTACCTGGATATCATTTGTGGTTTCTTTATTGTTTGTCATGTGGTGAGGGTGGGTATAAGGCCAAAAGCCTCTATCCCAGCAATGACTGAAATTTTATGCTAGAGAACCCTCAAAAGAGTCCTTTTTTTTATGTTCTGATCTATATCATGTTTCAGTGGTTACTGTCTACTAATTTTCTCGGGTATATCATCATCATCTAACCCTCTTCCCATTAGGATGGGGTTGGCTTGGCTTCATGAAGGATTTGACACCGTTTTAAGGCCTTTGTCAACCTAAAGTCGACCCCCCTTATAAATAGTGCCAACTTCCTAGTCAAAAAAACTACTGACATGAGGTTTGCTTGCTATAATCCTACTAAATGGTCAGTTGGTCGCATCTAAATTCTCCTAGACTTGGGAAAAAGTTATAGAAGAGGGGGGAAATGACAACAAATTTTCTATAGAGAAGTGCATTGTGCTCGCTAGGGCATATAAAACTAAGATTCACATAGAATGCATTTTCCTTTCATTAGTTATAGCTATATATAGTCAATTCTTACTCCAAACTGGTAATAACACATGAAAATCTCTTTAGTGGATGGCCTTGAGCCTTCCTGCTGGTACCTATAAGTTAGAATGTCCAATTTCTTGATAAGATCCCAGAAACTCGAAGCTTTAATAATTTCCAATTAAAAACTTAATGCCTCCATAAGAAAGCTTTCCCCCCTGCTGGAAGCCTGAAACACATAGGGTAGGAAACAGATGACAGGAAGAGCAAACTTCCTCGGAGAAGGGAGTCAGATGGAAATTACTTTTGAACAAGATATAAATGTTGCTTGATCCTAAGCCTTCTGAGGTTCGATCTTGAGGACACTGATTTAATTTGTTTAACCTAGATAAGTGATATGGGTAACTAAAAATGTATTTGAAGCATTAACAAGCTCTTATCATTTGTAATCAACAACTTAGTACATCCTGTCATCTGTATCAACAGTTAAATACAGCCTTGCAAGATCAGCTTAGGCTTAGCTGCATTAATTTTTATGAAGAGCACAAAGTCATCAGAGCAGCATATTCTTTGATTCAGGGCAAGGGATCTGCCATAAGAGTAGGTTTTTTGGCAATCTCTGCCAATTAGAAACTAAGATCCTGCCCTTTAGCTCCTTTAAAACTACTAAGAGACTAAGATACTTAATGACTGCTTCCCTCCTCTCATCACTGATTCACAAGTTACCCAAGTTTATATCCTTATCTGAATCCAAGCAAAACAATTAATAAGATGATCAATAACGTAACTTTAATTTTCGTGTGTGCTTTTCTGTATGTAACTGTAATGTTCGTCTGTTTTTTCTGCCTAGCTTGTTACATGGATCCTGGAACCTTCAACATTTAGTTTCCTTGTTCAACTTTCTTAATCATTCTGAATTGATTTGAGAAAGATTTCTAATTGATATTCCTTGGGTTGAAATATCTTTAGTATATTCATTTATAACATGAGATGATAACTCATTTCTAGATGAACATACTGGACAGGTTAATATTAGTAGCAACTCTTCTTAGTTGAAACTCGAAAGTGTAATGGCATATTCTTATCCATCATGTAATTAAATTTTGCATCATATATGAGTGTCCTCAAGGGCATGATGATATCTATGAAGAGTTCCTTTCAGATTGGACATTAAAATTGTTTTGGTTTGTGCATTTGATTGGAAGTTATGTTGCTTTGATTTGTGCATCCACGAACACAATATTTACAACAAATCTGAACTCATGTCCACCAAATGTGGCTTCACTTTGGTTGATTGTTTCGGTTGTACTTTTTCTTTCTCAGGACTTAAAATGTTGATACTTTCAGTGATTGTTAGCATGCAAGTTTTTGTCTTTGTATTTTAATTGAACATTTGTATCATATTTTTGCCAAAAAACTGAACTAATTTAGTTTTTACTAAATGCAGGCAACCTTGCAGTCTGCATATTTTGTTGCACGTGAGCCTGAGGATGACAACATTCTTCGAACTCGAACTTATGATATTAGCATAACGTAAGTGATGAACTTTTATTTAATGAGCGTGATGCTTTTATTACATCATTGTATTAAGATATACTAGTAAAAGTGAACCTGCACCAACTGTGCGGGGAAGTATCTAGATAAATTTTTAATTGTTAAACTATAATGTTTGGAACTGAAGTGATCAAATTTAATCTTCTATTTCATTGGATTGATGAATAGTATATCAATCCTTAATAGATGAGTTTTATTATTGTCATTAAATATAAAATTCTTTATGCAATTCACAGATTTGATTCTGTTACTATTTGAAGTTGAATGGGCACAGTATCAGGTTATTTGGATTACAATGCTGAAACTTTTTATTTTATATTTTATTTTTATTGATGACATTTCATGATTGACTTGCATTTAACTTAAGTTGCCTCTTGGTCAGTAAGGTACCTTTGGGAAACAGACTGTAGAGTTGTAAGCCCTGACTGACCTTGAAAATGCTTAAACACACCCATGAGCACAGACATATAAAGGTGAAGATAACTCGCCTTGAATGGATTAAGTATGTTAACCGCTCAACCTTAAGAGATAGCTCATCCATCTAGACAAGAATTTGTTGTCATAAACAGACATTCATAGTTGCTTGTACTGTCTTAATTTTCTATATGTATTCCATCCTTCTTCTCCAATCGAACTTTTTTAAGGTTCACTTCTCTATAACATATCTTCTTTTATTGCCATAATTTGTATCTTAACCTCCTTATCTACGATCTAATTAGCCATGTGTAAGAAGTGTTAGTCTTCTATAGGTCTGTTTAATTGTCACAAATAAATAAAAAGTGACAGTTACATCTAGATTCAAGATTATAGACAGTGAACAAGGAGTCAACCTTTTTGTCTTATGTAGTTTTATAGGCAAAGAAATTGGATTTGGAAGGTAAGAATAAAATTTCCGGAAGTAAATAAAAGAATTGGCTCATTTGCTCGTACCTTCCTCCAAGTAGGTTGATTGATCTGGATTTGACTGGAGCCTAACACAATTTAGACTGATCCATCTGTATTTACACCAATGGTTGTGTATGGGTGCAAAATGAAAGCTTGAAACTCCAGTTCCATTCTATGTGGATTTAACAATTTTTGACCTAACCTGGTAATACTATTTAGTCTCGGTCGGCTCAACATAAAAATATGTTAAAAAAGGTGGATCCATTATGAAAAATATGAAATTTATAAACCTGAACAAAATTTGAGGGAAACAAGAATTGACCTGAAGCTGAGGCGGTCAATAAATGCATCATATATCTATCTAAATTTTGTATACAGCTGATTTGAGTCAGATATGGTTAAGTAAAGCAAGATCTGATTCGAAAACATGAACAATATATGATAGTACTTGTAGAATTATAAGGGTACATACTTGGACAAGGAAGATTTCCTGCATGTATGGGGGCTGAGCCATTTCAGTTTGACAGTTTACCTTGCATGGTCACTCTATCTTAAATGACTCTTCTTTTTTTTTTTTTTTTTTATCTTACTTTTACTGAAACAAATCTAAGCTAATGCTAATATACTCATTTTTTGCCATATTTTGCCATGTTGCCACCAGTCCATTTTAGCACTCACATTTTAGGTTTGCTTTTTGTTGAACATGTGTTTTTAATTCAACCCCAGAAAGCATGTTTGTCCTTAAAGCTATCGTTTTCTTTCATGGTCATGGGTACTAAAGGGCTTTAAAGTAATGCTTTCATTACATGCAATGAATATCAACTCTAATGGATATATCGGTTGGAAGAATTCCATAATGGTTATCATTATTGGTGGAGATATCAAAATATTTAGCAAATATTCATATGTCAGTAGCAGACTATGAATATACATGCCCTTCTATCCAAAAACAAATACGAATAAGGCAATACATGCATATATCAGATAAAACATAAATCATACATTTAGGATATTACAATTTGTGTTAAGTTGATGTATTCATAATCACTGAGACACTAACCAACAAGTTTACTACGGATTTTGATGTAATTTTCTTGATTTTTATGCAATTCAAGTATTTAACAGTAATATTACATTAACTTGACACTAAATCATTAGCCAATCGTAAACTAATATTTCAAAAAAATTAAATAAAGAAATCACTTGGTTCGAAGTTTAAATAGAGATAATTAGATATCAAATTTACTCAAATAACGAAGAAAAAATAAACTATATTAAATGGGAAAAAATCACAACTTTTTGCCCAGTTGCATGAGTTTCCATATAAGTGGATATTGGGCGATGTTTGGAATATTTGGATTCCGATATTGCGACTTGAACCCGATACGTGGCGATTTATTTGAAAACGTTAAGCGCATTAAGATATTTTATATTGTAGCAGTTAGGTGTTTAAACTGCAAGATTTTAAATATCGGGTATAGCAAATATATCGGACGGAAAAATTCCATTGTGGATATCGTTATTGGGGAGGTATTAGGGATATTTAGTAAATATCGGATATCAATAGCAAACTATGAATATACATATCCACATATCCCAAAACAAAGATGAATAAGGCAATGTATGCATATAATCATATAAAGCTACATAAACATATATATATATATATATATATATATATATATATATATATATATATACACGTACATACATACATGTTTAGGATATACTACCTTGGTAACTCGCATTAAGTCCATGAATCGATAACCACAAAGATACTAGCCAATCAGTTTTACTACAAGTTTGATGTAATTTTTAAATTTATTGTAGTTTAAGTATTTAATAGTAATTTTGTTGTTATTTAACATAAATCATTGATCAATGACTCGTAAATCAATTTTTATAAGATTAAAAAATAACTCAATTTAAAGTTTAAATAGATATAATTAGATACTCAATTTGCTTAAATAAAGAAGAAAAATTGAACTAGATTAAATGGGCCAAAAAAGGTCAAGTGTTTTGACCAATTGCCGGGGCTCCTTTATTAGTGGATATCGGCTGATAATTGGATCCCGATATTATGGCCACAATAGTAGATTGGACCTAATATGCTGGCAGTTTTTTTTCCTAAAAACGATAAATGCATTAAAATGTTTAGTATCGTAGCAGGTAGGTGCTGAACCACGATATCGACCGATATTGAGATTGGTCGCTATTTAAAATCTTGCTAAACCACAATATCAGCCAAATATGCTATATTGCGGGTGCTAGTTAAAACCTTACATTGTATAAACCACATCCACCTAAAATTTACCATTATAATAAAATATAAAAAGATTAATTTTCTTAAATGTCAATTGAAGACCATTTAATTTTTAGCATGCTGAACTACTTATAGAACTGAACAAGTCATATAATCAAATAAGTTTTTAGAAGTTATCCAATGTTGGATCATGTGTGATGTCAAAGTAATGTCATATGATGATGCACAATTAAGTCATTAACTTGATAATGTACATAGAGTATGGAAAATAAGTAGGTGGTCAACATCATTATGATCCTTACATCTATCTCTCTTTCAAATCTTGAATTCTTAGGGCGGAAATCTCCTCGCGCATTGCATTCTCCCACTCTGCATTACCCTTCTACATCTTCAAACGAACTTGGTTCCTTATCTCGGACACACAACCTGTTTTGTTTGCAAATATACATATTTGACAAAGTTTTACCAAAATTTAGTAAATGACATATATTCCCTCTTCATTTGGCTTACTCTAGATTACTTATTAATATTGTTAAATTATGTTTAAAATTATTTTTTTTTTCAAAAAAGTAATATTAACAATTCAATAAAGATAGTACTAAAATTTTCCTTTTTAAAAACATAAAAAAAGAGTCAAAACTTATTTTTCTGTGCATCTTCTTTACAAACAGACTTTAAACACGAAGGGGGTCAAAATGTGTGCTTTTTCCTTAAATTTTGAAAATGCAGTTTTAAACAAAGTTTTGCTAACTATGGTCGCAAGAGGAAGTGCGTAAGTTGATTAATTTTTTATGATAAAAGAGTACAACAACTTTAAGTGTATGCGCATTGTTTATCGTTTGGAGTACGTATTTGGGTGTCACGAGTTAGATATTAGCCATACATTTTATTTCAAAGATACGTAGAAGGTTAATTAGAAGTCTGACAAAGTATAAACATGTGTACTAATTATTTGATTCTTTGGATATCCACAATCATCTTATGGTTGTTGTTATTGGTACATATTGAATTTAAAGAGGATTTGATTCCTTAGACTTCGTTGATACTTGTTGATTTACATATTTAATTAACCTGTATCCTTTAATAATATTCTTTTTCTATATGCAAGTTGTTTATCACTAGATATCCAAGTTTGCTTCTTAAGGAAACTATTGTAAGACAGTTCAGACTTCTAGTTTCTTTAGGGTATGAAACTAGGGTATCATCATAAGACATCTTTAATATGTCACCTAGAATTGGATCTTAAACACTACGCTAATGAAAAAAAAAATCTGCACCAAATCCTTTTTAAAATAAATGTGTATGGATCATGAATTGAAACTTTGGAATAACAATTAAATGTTGATATTAGATTCATCTACAATGAATATCTAATGTAGAGTATACATGACATTATTTGCCTTATACTATAGTTTGAAAAGAGTTGAGAGACCTTGAGGAAACAAAATAAGAAAGTTGGCCCTTCGGAGTATTGTGATATCTAAACTGACTGTTTATTAAAGCCTTATAAATCACAAATTTACAACCAATCACAGGAAAATTTTTACAAGTCATGAAGTGGAATCCTTCGAATGGGAAGGAGAATAAGGGAAGTGAGAATGCAACCAAAAGAAATCAAGAACTCAAGCAGGAACAGGCATGATAGAATTCAGTGATGGTGACTTAGAGGGTGATTATGTTTGTCTTAGTCTTACCATGCCACTGCATTTTTGCAAAATTTTGACCTGTTGGACACTCGAACATGTTACGGTGCTTGGATGCCCATGTCCTATTACTCGGAACACTATCTTGTGTAATAAGAAATCTGAAATAAGTTATCATTATATTAAAGAAGGGAAAAATTTAGATGGTAGCCAGATGGAATACACTTATACACAAGCGAAGAAGAGAATCAAAAACTACGTAGAAGTATGTTAGTATCTACTATCATAGTTATCAATGTCCTCCTTTAAAAACATGTCAATATTATGAGATAGGTAAACGAGTAATACTGAAGAGAGCTTTTTGCTTATTTAACTATGGGATGCGTTTGTGACTATGTATGCATGTATGTGTATGTGTTATGTTATGTAAGTATCCGTTTTCCAATGTCCTTGTATTTAAAAGTTTGCTATGCTGGACATTTTAAGATACTAAGACACTCGATGTGCCGCTGTCCCATGTTACATGGACACTGGTTGGTGCAACCTCAAGTAATAGTCCAAAGATATTGACATCCATTCTTTATTGTCAATGAGGTAGCCTGGATATCACTTTGAATGAATCCAAGAGAGTTATTGGTGTCTTTAGTAGTATGGATATGGATATACTTGTATATGCATGCCAATGGAGATTCACATATCGCACCTCCATGCGCATATATTTTCACTAAGCAAGTATGAATTCTATCTAATATAGGGTTATATCAGTGCATAATTACATAATCCAAGATAATCAAGATTCTTATTATCAGTCATTCCATTGAGTTATCTTGGGCTTGGTTGATCATGTTTTTAGTTGGTTGTACCTAAATGTTACTATTTTTTCTAATCTTCATCATATTCATCTATACAAATGCTAGTTATATTTGGAAATCAGAAAGTTTTCCCCATATGCAGCATTAAGAATAAAAGCAGTAGTTATCTTGAACTGGATTGTTATATAGTTAATTTTCTTTTGACTAGTAATGTTGTATATTTGTACCTCATATTTCTTTGTAACCTCCTGGACTTTCTCTGCACGACTTAGTTGTCTGTTCTTTGAAGTCATAGGTCTCTCATTATTTATTATTTGAGAGTGTCTTACTTCTTTGATTTGACAATTGCTAATAGAGATATTTATGGCACTTGAGTCATCCTCTCTACTGTATGCTTTCCCTGAGGTTTCCTTTGTAATTGTACTTACTGATTTATGTGTTCCTTGTCCTTTTATCTTTGAGCATTTCCTTAGTGTTTTCTCCCTTTTGATGCAGGTATGACAAGTATTACCAAACTCCTCGCGTGTGGCTTACTGGATATGATGAGGTATTTCACGTAAATACAGTTTCTCATTACAATAAAAACTTGCTTAATAGTATCACTTATTAAATAATTTTTCTTTCTATGTTCATATTAGTTGATCAAAAAAAGAGTTCTTTGTCTCTCATATTTTTCACTGAAGAAATTTGTCTGAAATGTTCACTGTTAATTGAAACAACTTCTTGGATATATAAAAGGGTATCTCAAAATTCTTTATTTAGCTTGCTGTTTTCCCTCTTATGCTGTAATTTGAAATTCACTTACTTTATTAAGGCCCTTTTATACTTGTTTGCAGTTGTCTGTTTAACTCCACAACTTCCAATTGACATTGAGTTTATTTCCATAAACCTAAATAGTGAGGCTAGTTTTCAGTTACAATTGGGCTTATTCGGGATCTGTTAATTTTAGGTTATATGTAGAACTCCTCTTTTGCAGATGGCAACGTCTTTCTGGCAGGAAGTTAGTGGGTTTGGGTCATACATGGGCCCACCCTGTTAACCTCTGATAACATAAACTGGATTCATGTTTGATTTCAAAAAAAAATTAACCTGATTGAGCTGGTTAATTTTAAATAAATACTGTTACTATATTTTTATTTATCAAATGTGTCACATTGGCTGGACTGGAAGATAGTACCTAAGCCATCCACAGTGTAATTTAGCTAGGTGGATATTTATAAAGCAGATTAAGAAAGAAAATACTTACATGCAAAAGCCCAAGTTTCGGTCTGCAGAAAGGCTTCTCAATTATAGCATTCTTACGTATCCTCAACTCTTTCATTTGGTAGTTTTGTGCATGTTTTTTTTTTTTTTTTTTTTTTTTTTTTTGGGGTGAGGGGGAAAGGTGCTTGGAATTATGTGGTTGGGGGTTGGGGTTGGGCTGCATGAGATCCTAGGTTTGGGTTGAGAATGGGTGCTCAACCTCCCTGCGGAGTAATCAAACCTTATACTTATGGAGTTTTGGTGCAATAGTAAGGTGGAAGTAAAAGTGCCAGATAACTACTTGACTCAGAAGTTTAAACTTGATAGTTTGTGAGGTTATAATGTATACAAACTTATTACTAACTTAACAATCAATGAGGTCCCTAATCCTTTTGATCCTACCATGCCAGGTCATTTCAGTTTCTGGTCGGTTATGAGCTATATATACCAAGCAAACTGTATAGTGAAATCAATCCTCCACGAATATTATCCAGCATGACCTGTTGCCCTTCCTAGAGTATTATGCTTCTTGGGAAACAAACCTATTATATGATATATTGAACACCTCACCAAAACAGTGGGGTATGCTCTAACTTATGTGGCAATTAGTACAAACTCAGTATCACTGGATTTGACCACAGAGTCGGCTAATGTCCTCATATTTCTGCAGTCGCGGATGCCTTTGCAGCCAGAACTTGTGTTGGAAGATGTTAGCCAAGATCATGCACATAAAACGGTGATGACTCTAAACCTGTTCAACTTATTAAATATGCACTTTTTTCAACCTGACAATGGTTTGCTTATTGTGCTTTTTATAGTATTTTTTATCGGCCATTAAATTTTCTTAACTGAACCTTTGGCATTTATTGTCAATTTTACTTTTATTCTAACTCTTCATTCTGTCTTAATTGGGCAGTGGTAAAATTTGCTAATGCTACAATAATTGGTCAGTGTAGTGGCATTCTTGCATACATGTCTTGCATCTCTTGGCAAGATAATGGGCCTATACTTATATTCATTTTTCCTCATTTCAAGTCTCTTAGACCTTTGTAATTTTGCATCTGGGATAGATAGTAGACGTACACTTATATGCAATTTTCCACATTGAAGTCTCTTAGACCTTTATAATTTGCCTGCAGAATGCGGAACTAGATTTAAAGGAAAAAACTTGGCTATTGCTTGTCTATGCAGATAAAGAGCTGTTGTTATATCTTTACTGATATTGTCTTGTGTGTAATTCACTCCTAATTAGGTTAAGCCTTGACAAGAGAATTTTTGAGCAAAAAATTAATATGGATCTTAATATATTTTATTGCGCCATTTACTTGAAATTTTCTTGCATAAGAGATGGATATAATATGGAAATGCTTAAGTGAATATGCAGTACATGAGTAGCAGCTGACTCCCCAACCTTGCACTTTTTTAACTTGCAAGATTTCTGACAACTTGGGACTTGTCAATTCTGCTGAATCCCTTGCATTGTAGGAACTTCGCAAAAGAATGGATATGTCAAACATTCTTCAATATTCTTAATGTAAATTTTTCAGATATTATACCATCGTGAATCAGTATTGGACATTCTTACCCATATAATTTACATTCTCATCGTAATTCACTCCTAATTAGGTTAAGCCTTGACAAGAGAATTTTTGAGCAAAAAATTAATATGGATCTTAATATATTTTATTGCGCCATTTACTTGAAATTTTCTTGCATAAGAGATGGATATAATATGGAAATGCTTAAGTGAATATGCAGTACATGAGTAGCAGCTGACTCCCCAACCTTGCACTTTTTTAACTTGCAAGATTTCTGACAACTTGGGACTTGTCAATTCTGCTGAATCCCTTGCATTGTAGGAACTTCGCAAAAGAATGGATATGTCAAACATTCTTCAATATTCTTAATGTAAATTTTTCAGATATTATACCATCGTGAATCAGTATTGGACATTCTTACCCATATAATTTACATTCTCATTAGTTTCTGCTAATTCTAATACATGACACTCTAAAGAATTATTACTTCTCTCCATTTGACCTTATCTTTTTAACTATCCAAGCAATATCTGGGTTTGGCTTATTTTCATCGGTTATCTAAGGAATTTAATTGTGATTATTCAATAGGTTTGTAATGATATATGCATTGGCTAATTTTGATTATGATTATTGGAAACATATAGGTGACAATTGAGGATCATCCCCATTTGCCTGGGAAACATGCATCTGTTCATCCATGTCGACATGGTGCAGTGATGAAAAAGATCATCGATGTTCTTATGTCACGTGGTGTTGAACCAGAAGTAGACAAGTAATATTCTTCAATTGAATATCCAATAGTTTAATCCATGTCAATTATTATGTTCTCTGCAACCTGAAAATCCAATCTTTTTATTATGTTTTTTATATGTTTTTTTTTCTCGAACTCTATGCTTTTTTAAATTTGAACTTTACCTCCAAAGGAATTTTTTTCAATACCATGATGAATTCATTTATAACAATTCTGCCACTTCAAAATATTTACTTGCATGGTGCATTATTTCTTATTATGCATTTGAAATTTTGTTCTCTTTGTATTTATTTCTCCATTTTCTTCCAGGTATCTCTTCTTATTCTTGAAATTTGTGGCATCGGTGATTCCAACCATTGAGTATGACTACACCATGGACTTTGATCTTGGTAGTTCCAGCCACTGATTGAAAGGTATTTCTGAAAATTTTTTGCCATCCCAAGATTCCACTTATAAAGTCAGTAGTTTCTACCTGTATCATGGCTATATTTGCTAAAACAATTATAACGTGTGTGTGATGGATGTTTATGATGTTCTTTATCGGCTGGTTATGTCACCATCAACCTAACCAAATACGGGTATTAGTTGGCATTGTTTCTCACAAGCTGGGTATATGCCAAGCATTAGTGACCTGCACACTCATTTAGGTGGGTATAGGTATGAAAATCTTCATCAGCCCGATCTGTTGAGTTATATGTCGCAGTTTGATAAAGTTTTTCATATGTCGATATTCAATACTAAAAAAGTTTCTCTTACTGCAATTCAAAAGAATACTGCAGTAGCTCTATTAGGCCAAGTGGAGCTTACGTGATGCAGAATTCAGTAAGCTGCTTGTCATTTATGTGGCTTGATTTTCTCATCAGTTGAGCAAGAACAAAAAACTAAGCAGGTTGGATGAGGACTAGTCAATGTTGCATAATAGCAGGTATAGACCCGAGTCACCTGAACTATCCTTCCTGGTTGGAACACGTGCACTTCCTATTTGCATGTGTTGGAATGAGGACGGTGGCCCTGGCCAAACTTGGTCATGAAATGACATTTGTGATATCCAAGATGACAGATAGTAATGTTCCCTTTTCTCAAGGGATATGGAAATGGAGTACGCTACTATGGAGCACGTTTAAAATGGGGTACATGAGGTCAAAATACACAAGATCGTAGGAAACTAAGAATTAATTGCCAAATAAATTAAAGAAATTAATGAGCAACATGTCCGAATTGAATACAAAGTTTGGATACGATATTCAAAAGGTGGGAGCCGAGCGCAACAAAAGGAATATATATATATATATATATATATATATAGAGAGAGAGAGAGAGAGAGAGAGAGAGAGAGAGAGATTGAAATGAGCTGACAGCTCACACAAATTATCTGAGCTGCAGTTTATTATCACTATCTCTAATAATTTTTTTTAAAAAAATTCTTTCGGATTATGATCTCGACCCCCTAGGGTTCACTCATACCCAACTTTTTGGGTTTTAGTTTTGATTTGGTCTTCCATCAAGCTAACACAAAATTAACGGTTTTCAATGAATAAAACATTTTGTATGCACTTGATGAAAGGGTAAATGAAATCCAAAATTTATAAAATTTAATCCGAAATAAGTTAAAGAGGCAGAGATAGTGATTGTTAAAAAAAAATTAAAGAAAAATCATTGGATCATTTCAGTTTTGCCGCTAGCTCACATAACTTTTCCTGAGCTGGCGGCTCACCTACAGTAATCATATATATATATATATATATATATATATATATATATATATATATATATATATATATATATATATATATGAACAGCCCGAGTCTCGACAAGATACATCAAAATATATGTGAAATCCTAAGAGGCTGCTATTGCTCTATCTGCACCAGGAAGTATGGTTCATAAATTGGGGTTCTACTTCATACTCGATATTACCTGAGCGCGTGGAGTAGCTCAGGACTAAACTCGGAAAGTATGTAAAATCAAGTTCTGCTCAAAACAATAAATGTGAAATATTGTACTAACATGAACATATTGTCCTATATGATGCACAAATAGTGATCAGACAATATGTAGCATGCAGTACAACACAGTAAGTGCAAAGTAACATCAACATTAAAAGTAGAAACAAATAAGTGTAATACCTATGGTCAACCGCACACATCTTGTAAATCTGGGAGGAAACTAGAGGAGGATCCTGTTACACATCCGTTGCTATGTAATTTGTTATAGATTCAAGAGGCGACTCAACATATTCTAGTAGTGGCCTCCACTTGATTCAGTGAGGCACTTAGCTCTATGTAGTACTTAGTTCTCACTCGGTGTACAATCTCGTTGTTAAACTAAACTGGATGGTGGAAGCTATTATGTGTTGAAGGAGAGCACCACACCTCGTTTTCCTTTGGGGTACCAGCTAACACACCTATTTCAACCTGGGGGTTCTAACCTCGCCACTCCCATAATTAATACATAAATATAGGTATAATATGAAAGTATGGTATATCATAAAATACATGTATAGTTTAAGAAAACAAAATACAAATATAAAACAAATATCGGAAGAACATATTAATTGAGTTTAAGATGGGGGTATGAATATATGTATCTATACGAGTATGTTACGAAATACGAGGTGCGTATATATGGGTGTAATATGGAAATGCGAGAGTACAACATACAAATATGATACAAGTACTCAAAACTATGAATGAACATACATATATGGGTATAATTGCAAAATACAGAATATATATATATATATATATATATATATATATATATATATATATATATATATATATATATATATATATATTGTTACTATACGGAAATATGAGTTTACAATATATATACAAGTTTATTATGAATATATGAAGATGCTATGTACTAGTTAAAGACGAAATGTGTATATGTAAAATAAGTATGAAATGACGTACATATATAATATATAACTACCGAAAGATAACTAATTAACAAACACTATCTTTGTAGTAGAAAAAAATATGTACACGTGTATAAAATTTTGGAAAAGTTGCCTTGGTGGAACAGTTGGCTAGTGGCAAGGGCTGCTGGCTGACGGTCCAATAGTGTTAAATATCAACCAGGTTTTCCCCACTTGCATGATTTTATCAATCTGTCTCTTTGTATGGATAAAATCATTGTTTATGTTGTTAAACTAAATCTAGCATATATGCATGAAACAAGTTAAATATTTATTTTGTCTTCTATTATTATTATAAAAATCAAACCATATGATGTTAATGTTAATTTGGATATTAACAGTGATTATGATAAAATCTAATCATGCAGAAATTATTAGGACTAGAAAATAATTACATATCGGATACCGAACGGTATATTGCGATATGACACTAAATACTAAAGTGTCATATCGATATATCAATTAAAACATAAATATATCATTGCATATATAAATTTATTAAGATACTTAAAACAAGTTTTGGGTACTTACCTTGGCTAATTTGCCTCCATGAAAAACCAACCATTTTAGAACATCCTCAAACGCATCAAGGGACATAATTAAACGCATCAATTCCTATTTCCCTCACTCAAATTCACGGAGTGAATTATCACTGTTCAGTGATTCAATGTATTAGTGTTCAATTCACTTAACGAATTCAGTGAATTAACTACTTCACAATTCATACACACATAAACCAATCACCATTATTTAGCGAATTGCAACACATACAGAATTCACAAATCACAAATTTGAAGAAAAATTATACAAAATAAATTTTTCTTCACTATTGAAATTTTAAGACAGTAAGAGAGAGGAGATTGACTTACAGTTCGGATTTCGGGGTGGCCGGTCGGAATTGGTGGCAAATCTGGCTATGCTGAAAGGGGAGGGGGTGGGGGGGGGGGAGGGTAGTAGATTTGCAGCTGCAGAGTGTTGAGAGATGGTGGGGTTTGGGGGGTGGCCTGTGGGTGTTAAGGAGAATGGGGTTTCTACTTGAGGAGAAAGGGTGGAGAATGGCCGAAGGGTGGTAGTTTTGCTGAGAGGAGGTAGAGGGTGGAGTGGTCGGGGTCTCTTCGATGCTTGGATTCGGCGAGAGGAGAGATGGGGGGACTCGGAGATGGGGGTGGCCGGATGGTGCGAAGGGTGCTGAGAGGAGGAAGAGGGTCGGGATTGTTAATTGAGGGGTTTGGCGAGCGAGAGGAGATCGATCAGATGGGGGGGGGGGGATCGGAGACCGAGGATGAGCGATTGGGTCGATTATGGAGAAGAGAGAGATTAGGATTTTTAGGGTTAGGGTGGGATATATGTAAGTCCAGGTCTATTGGATTAACGGATTTTATCCGCAATCGAAAACCCAAAAAAAATGATAGGTTGAAAATACCGGCGGTAAATTTTATCGAATATCGGCTGATATATCACCACGTGGTCGATGTATCGTCTCATACTGGTTGAAAACGAGAGCCGCGAAAAAATCACTTTCCCGTCTCATTTATTTGGAAAAACCGATAATACTGGCTGGTAATATCGGTATTGCCGACCGGTATTTGAAACCCTGCCAATGAATAGTATGGGAAAGAGGTGACATGGTGTAGGATAGATTTAGACATTAAGATTTTAATACGCACACGTACACATACATCATATATAAACATATGTATATATCAAAATGAAAATACCCTGCCAATGAATAGTATGGGAAAGAGGTGACATATGGTGTAGGATAGATTTAGACATTAAGATTTTAATACGCACACGTACACATACATACATATATAAACATATACATGTATATATCAAAATGAAAATATGCATGGGAGAAAATAAATACTTCATTTTAAAAAGTTTAATCAACAAGTCAAGGTCAAAGTTAAAGGTCTAGTCTCGGTCAAAGTGAGGTCCGCATAATAAAATAATATTATTTTACTTGACCAAAATTTGACTGTTTCAGAAAAATATAGAAAAAATATCGAAACAGAAAAATGAGATGTATGCATCTGTCTAGTTTTTGGGATCATCATGTAATCAGGGTACATGGTATAGATTTATTTGGTATCGGATTAATAAGAGTATCTGGCGTTCCGGACCGATATGGTCAACACGAAATAAATCGATGTAGGAAATATGAAAAATTGGGATATCACACAAAGACATAGTCTGCCATTA
The DNA here is from genome assembly GCA_036321105.1 of Dracaena cambodiana. Lineage (NCBI taxonomy): Eukaryota > Viridiplantae > Streptophyta > Magnoliopsida > Asparagales > Asparagaceae > Dracaena > Dracaena cambodiana. The sequence continues at coordinate 17,137,390 of JAYEPQ010000004.1, read as the reverse complement.
ATTTTACACTTATTATCATTTGGCTTTGTGTAGATGTTTTTGGTTCAGGTCCTTTGTATACTTACTGTTATCTGTGATCGGGATATACTAGTAGCAATTAAATTGTTGAATGTTGGGACATTTTATCTACTTTGTGATAGTTCACAAGCCAAATATTGGGACACATTTGTTTGCTCAAAAATTGGATTTCTCCTTCCATTGCAAAATTATTTGATTACAAAAGAAAATTGAGAATTACAAAAAATTGAGGAATAACAAGAACGGGAATATTAATTTATTTCCTTTTTTTTATGTGGGTTCGGGGTGGCGTTAGAGCCTCGCTGGTGCACTCCGTTGACCGTCTGACCGGGAAGGGAATGGCGCTGTTCCGCTCCTTGATTTCGCGAGCTCGCCCAAAATCGTCCAAAAGTCCTTTCTGTGGACTCAATTCCTGTCTTTTATAGACCGAATTAGCTCGAAATCATGCTCGAATCCTCCCTGAAAAATCGGATCACGAGATATCAGCCAAATAAACAACGGAAACAGGCGGAAAACAACCCGCGGGTTGGCACCTGCGGGATCGCTCCCGCAGGTGCCCACCCCGCGGGATCACTCCCGCGGGCCCGCGGGATCGCTCCCGCGGGTGGCATGCCACCCGCGGGAGCCTCCCGCGGGTTCCCACCCGCGTGAGCCCTCCCGCGGGTGTCCTGCGGGGGAATTTCCCTCAAAATTAGTATTTTTTTTATTTTTTATTTTTTATTTTTTTTTAGGTGTCTACATAACCCCCTCCAAAGTTTTCGAAGTTCTGTATTGAGTCGCACGGAATTTCGAAACACTTTGGATTCCTTACATTTGGCTATCAGACGTTTTAAAGGATTTGGTAGACAGAGATAATTGTTAACATATTTCGCGGAATATGAATGGAGATATGACATTAACATGCTTATTCAATTATTTAATAACACGTAGAGGTATGATTTTAACGTGCTCATTAGGTGAGAAGCAGAGATATGATGTTAACATGCTTATTTTTAGGCCAAGCAAAGGTATTATGTTAACGTGCTCATTAGAATCCTAACCGTTCAGTAATATCTAGTATGACGGATCAGGGAAAGGCAGAGCTGATATTAAACGTGTCTTGGAGCTCAACCTATTCAGAGGATCTGGTCGTGATAGGAACAAGCTGACTAAACAGAGGTGACGGTTAACATATTTAGTCTTGGAATCGAACTATCAGAGGTAACTGTTAACTTGATAGGGAGATGATTTTCGTCAGAGGTAATTTTTTTAACGATATCAAAAACAAGTTCATCAGAAGCTGTAATATCGGACTTGATGAAGTGTGAGTTTTCTTTTCTGTCAGAGGTGAAACCTTAACATGACAGGAGATTTAATCGGATTTTATCTCATTTGATTTTGAATTATGATGTCAGAGGTATGATTTTAACTTGACAAATATTTTGGAGTGCCGCTTGCTCTGCTGAAGAAAAATGACGAGAAAAGTTTTGTTGTCAGAGGTGAAATCTTAACGTGACAAGAGATTTATCTGATTAGGGTTTTTAGCAAACCCCCAGCTATCAATGGATTTGATTAGCCTTTACCAACTACCGTTTGAGTCGGGCTAGCCATGCTATTCCCCTCCAGCATGGTGAGTTGTTGAGGGTTTCGTTTGGGCTTAAATGCCAAACTTCTCTTCCCTTTGCCTTAGCAGCTTAGGGCAGCGATGTATCCTTATATTCGGATAAGGATATTATTGTGACAGATTTGTCATGGGATTTTTAGCAAACCCTCAGCTATTAACAGATTTGATTAGTTTTTACCAACTACCGTTTGAGTTGGGCTAGCCATGCTATTCCCTTCAGCATGGTGAGTTGTCGAGGATTTTGTTTGGGCTTAAATGTCAAACTTTTCCTCTTCCCTTTGCCCTAGCGGCGTTGGGCAATTCATACTTTTACTCCCAGCATGAAGGGGTTGATGAGAAACTGGTTCTCTTCTCGTTGCCTTGACGGCATTGGGTAGTTCATGCTTTTGTACCCCTAGCATGGTGGGGTTGGCGAGAAATTTATTCTCTTCCCGTCGCCTTGACGGCGTTGGCTGGTTCATGCTTTTTTAACCCTAGCATGGTGGGGTTGGCGAGAAATTTATTCTCTCCCCGTTGCCTTGTCGGCGTTGGGTAATTCATACTTTTTACCCCCAGTATGATGGGGTTGGCGAGAAGCTGGTTCTCTTCCCTTTGTCTTGACGGCATTGGGTAATTCATACTTTTGTACCCCCAGCATGGTGGGGTTGGCGAGAAATTTATTCTCTTCCAGTCGCCTTGTCGGCGTTGGGTAATTCATACTTTTTACCTCCAGTATGATAGGGTTGGCGAGAAGCTGGTTCTCTTCCCTTTGCCTTGACGGCATTGGATAATTCATACTTTTTACCCCCAGTATGATGGGGTTGGCGAGAAATTTATTCTCTTCCCGTTACCTTGTCGGCGTTGGGTAATTCATACTTTTTACCCCCAGTATGATGGGGTTGGCGAGAAGCTGGTTCTCTTCCCTTTGCCTTGACGGCATTGGGTAATTCATACTTTTTACCCCCAGTATGATGGGGTTGGCGAGAAAGTTATTCTCTTCCCTTTGCCTTGACGGCGTTGGGCAGTTCATTTTTTATTTTATTTTATTATATATATATATATATATATATATATTTTTTTTTTCTTTTCTCATCATTCATTTTTTTTTTTGCAGGTTATGGGGGTTTAAATTAACCGTCCTGAGCTCGTCTTTGGAATTATTGTGAGCCCAAGTGGTACCTTTAGACCACCCACATTAAATATGTCCGAGTTAGCTCCAACTCCTTTTCTGTTCAGCTTTGAGCTGAACTGCTCCAGCGTCAATCAACGCTTGAATTTTATCTTTTAAAATAAAATAATTTTTTATAGGGTGACCTACAATCCGAAGGTACAGGCAGTAATTTGGATCGTTAGTCTTCCCAACCTCTTCTGGTCTCTTGCTCTCCGGCAATTTGAGCATCTTGCGCTTACTGAGCAGATTGAACATAGTAGCAGTATGCTCATCCTTAAACGAATACTGCTTTTGAAGCCTGGGTGACTTTGCTGTGTTGCTCATAGTTGGCCATGCTTTCTGTTTCGGTGTGCTTTCTACCGCCATTGCCATTATATCTTTCCCTTTGGAACAGGAAAAATAGAATGGAGGTTCATTTGTACTGCCTCCGGTTGCAGACTGCTGCTTTTCGAGGCGTCGAAGTATATCTTCGGCCTGTTCACCCTGCTTAAGCAGATCTTTCCATGATTTGGCTTCAACCGAGCCCATTTTATCTAGAACGTCGGTTAACAAATTGTGCCTGCAAGTTTCCACCAGAGTGTCCTGCGCCATGCCATGTGGGCATTGAACAGAAAGTTCTCGGAATCGCTCGATATAAGATTTGACCGTCTCGCCTTCCTCTTACTTTGCTGCTAGCAAGGATAGTATAGAGACTTCAGCATCATCTTCGAAGAATCGGGCTAAGAACTCACGTTCTATATCAGCCCATTATTTAATCGTTCCCTGGGGTAGCTGCATGAACCAGGTAAATGCGGGCCCCCTTAAGTGCTCGTAAATATCTTAGTCAGAGTCGGATTATTCACTGAGGTGTCCTGTCTGCGACAGGAAGTAGAAGATGTACTGTTGCGGCGAACCTCTACCGTCGAATGACTGAAGGTTCAACGGTTTGTATTTTGCAGGATAAAGTACGGTCTTCCATTCTATGGGATAGGGACGGACTACCCCCGCCTCTTGCAGTTTTTTGCGATGAAGGAGAGCTTGTAGTTGGTTCTCCATCTTGTCTATTTTTTCTACGTGAGGGTTGATGATAACCTTCACTTTCTCTTCCTCTCTTGAATGAGGAGGAATTTCTTCATTCTCGTCCTCCCTGTCTTCACTTATTTGGACAAGTCGTTTTTCTTTCTGCCGATCAGAAATGGACGACGAAGATTGGTTCTTTCTAGTTTGAGCTAACAACTCTATTAAAAGTTGTTTCATTTCTTCTATGGTCTCCTTTTGCTGTTCAGGATGTTTTTCTTGTCTCTCAAGCCTTTCAGAGACTACTTCTAGGCGAATGTCGTCTGGTTCGATAGAAACTTGTTTTGACCCTGGAGTGATTTCATTATCTGAAGGGTTATTTCCGACCACCTTTTTGCCTTTATTAACCATATGCAATGAGGCGGCAGGCAAATCGGTACCAGAGTTTGACTATGCTAAAACAAAAGCATATTCAGTTTGAATATGCTAAAACCTCAATAAATTTGCCACAATAATACTCAGTAATTACGATAGAAAAATTCAACAAAAGTTTGACTTTTCATTTATTGGAATGAAGTTTAGATACAATTGAAACAAAATATAATAAAATTAAACAAAAGGAAGAAGAGAATCTCTAATCCGTTATGGAGCTTCAATATGATGTTTAAAGTACACCAGATCTTGCGTCAGTTTTGGCGTGTCCATCGGTAAATCTGGGCATGCACACCCAGGTCGTTAGATTGCGACCGAAATAAAAACGCAGAAAGAATATGTAATATAACAGTTATATCCAAACATAATAATAACACAAGTTTTAGAAAATATAGAATGAGATGTCTGTAATAATGATATCAATTAATTTAGGTTATCTTAATGTCATTTTAACGAAGTCAAACTTTATAACAGAGGTATTTTTATCTAGAATGTCATGTAATTGGAAAAACTAATTGATGGGATACCACTGTTTCGATTGTTTCCTGTACAGACCTAGGAAATGGTCACAGGATTGTCCGGTGCTGAGTCGGACCTGCCATCAAGCAAACAGGAATTATAATCAGGTATGATCCAGCAAATCATCACGCATCCATGGTGTGCGAAATATTCAGTTGTACAACTTAATAAGTTTACAACCGAAACAGAGTATATTTCCATCATTCAGTTTCTCCCCTAACCCAGTGTCATTTAAATATAGTACATGCATGTCCAAATTCTGGTTTTTATAACTTGTATATTGAATTTCGCGTACAATATTTCAATTAGATTTTGTTAATTTGTTAACAAAATGATTTATAGAGTCCGTTCAGTTTATACTTTATTCAATAAATCATAATTAGTTATATCCAAGAGTTACTGATTTGAGACATCATACAGATATCGGCCAGGCCAGTATATGAATGCTGGGAGGTTTTCCGTGCATTGCACGTTCCTTAATTAGAGAACCAGCATACAAAACTTTTCTAGACACCGATATAGAATGATATCACAAACAGTATGTTTCCACGATTATAGCCTTTTTCATGATTTATTAAAAACCTAACTACATGCTGTAATTTAACAAGTAATCATTTAATTTCTAACATCATAAAGAAATAACAGATATGTCAATGATTGCACTTGTAATAAAACATTTAGTTTCTACAAATTAAATTCTAACAATATAAAGAAATAGTATTTGTAATAACAAATTTAGATGATATAATTGAAGTAATATTTCTATAAGAAAAATTAGCATGTTTAGTGAGTTCAAAAAGAACTCACCTGGATTTTGTGTCCCGATGTCGCTCAATGGAGTAATCTACACATTAAAAATATTCTAAGAATATTAGAAACATATTAATATGAATTTAGATGATTTTTAGGGATTTTTCTAATATTTATAACATACTCAAAAATTGATTTTAGTATTAAGCGGGTCTGAAATTAGGAAATATGTTTGGCTTCATTTTATTGGGTTTATAAGATAATGGATGTTCTTTTTAGATTATTAGGATTATTGAGTAGTAGAGAAACTAACCTATGATTCATTTAAAATAATTTAATTCAAGAAGAAAAAGAAATATAATATCTAACCTCTTGTCAAAATGTGAGAACATAAAATATGGAAAGAGATGGAAGGAGATACCCTTTTCCGGTGAAGTGGTGACAGCTCTGGTGGTGACTCCTGCGGTGTTTTGAAGGTGGCTCGGGCGAGATGAGAGAGAGAGAGATTAGAATGTTAGAGAATGATTTTTAGAATGAGTGGAATGTGTTTTGAGTTAGGGGTTTATATAGGATTGGATTTAAGGGTTGCAGAATGTGAAGGGTTTAGAGAGTTATAAAATCTAAAATGTTTGAGGAGTTATTTAGGAGTTACAGAATGTGAAAAGTTTAGAGAGTTATAAAATCTAAAAGATTTGAGGAGTTATAGAATTTAGAAAGTTAAGAAAATTAAATTGGATATTTAATGTAGATAATTCATGGAGAAGATGAAAGGATAGGAGTTAGAGAAATGAATGAGTAATGAGTTGAGAATATGAAAAGTTTGAGAATTGATGAAATGTTTAAAAATAAAGAGTCATATTTATCATTTTATTTGTTTATTTAATCTTTTATTACTATAAAAAAAAATGGAGGGTTGTTACATTCTACCCCCCTTGAAAAAAATAATTTCGTTCTCGAAATTAAATAAAACAAATTAAGGAAATATTTTATGTATTTTTATTATTTGGACAACTTCTCACTATACTTGTTGAGCTCGAGCTTGATTTATGGATAAGGAAAATCTTCTCAAACTTGGGAGGGAATTTGAATCAATAGAGGGTTATAAAAGTTATAATTTTAAGATAAGATTAGATATCAAAGGATTATTTTTTAAATCTTATTTAGGATGTAAATTTTCAGGGACTAAAGAATTCGGACATGAATCAAAATAAATGGATCACTGATTAAGATCAATATACGAAATGTGAAAGAGTTGAAGGAATGTAATTCAAATATTTCAAAGAGTATTATTATATAACGCGGCAAAATTTTAATATAAGGATCCAAATCAATTCAAGTCACATGAATTGATTTGAGAAATCTGGGCTCTGATACCACTAAAATACCTGTCACGCCCCGCTCCCGATATACGGTATACAAGCACGTGTAACAGGTACCGGCAATATATTCAGTTTGAATATGCTAAAACCTCAATAAATTTGCCACAATAATACTCAGTAATTACGATAGAAAAATTCAACAAAAGTTTGACTTTTCATTTATTGGAATGAAGTTTAGATACAATTGAAACAAAATATAATAAAATTAAACAAAAGGAAGAAGAGAATCTCTAATCCGTTATGGAGCTTCAATATGATGTTTAAAGTACACCAGATCTTGCGTCAGTTTTGGCGTGTCCATCGGTAAATCTGGGCATGCACACCCAGGTCGTTAGATTGCGACCAAAAAAAAAAACGCAGAAAGAATATGAAATATAACAGTTATATCCAAACATAATAATAACACAAGTTTTAGAAAATATAGAATGAGATGTCTGTAATAATGATATCAATTAATTTAGATTATCTTAATGTCATTTTAATGAAGTCAAACTTTATAACAGAGTTATTTTTATCTAGGATGTCATGTAATTGGAAAAACTAATTGATGGGATACCACTGTTTCGATTGTTTCCTGTACAGACCTAGGAAATGGTCACAGGATTGTCCGTTGCTGAGTCGGACCTGCCATCAGGCAAACAGGAATTATAATCAGGTATGATCCAGCAAATCATCACGCACCCATGATGTGCGAAATATTCAGTTGTACAACTTAATAAGTTTACAACCGAAACAGAGTATATTTCCATCATTCAGTTTCTCCCCCAACCCAGTGTTATTTAAATATAGTACATGCATGTCCAAATTCTGGTTTTTATAGCTTGTATATTGAATTTCGCGTACAATATTTCAATTAGATTTTGTTAATTTGTTAACAAAATGATTTATAGAGTCCGTTCAGTTTATACTTTATTCAATAAATCATAATTAGTTATATCCAAGAGTTACTGATTTGAGACATCATACAGATATCGGCCAGGCCAGTATATGAATGCTGGGAGGTTTTCCGTGCATTGCACGTTCCTTAATTAGAGAACCAGTATACAAAACTTTTCTAGACACCGATATAGAATGATATCACAAACAGTATGTTTCCACGATTATAGCCTTTTTCATGATTTATTAAAAACCTAACTACATGCTGTAATTTAACAAGTAATCATTTAATTTCTAACATCATAAAGAAATAATAGATATGTCAATGATTGCACTTGTAATAAAACATTTAGTTTCTACAAATTAAATTCTAACAATATAAAGAAATAGTATTTGTAATAACAAATTTAGATGATATAATTGAAGTAATATTTCTATAAGAAAAATTAGCATGTTTAGTGAGTCCAAAAAGAACTCACCTGGATTTTGTGTCCCGATGTCGCTCAATGGAGTAATCTACACATTAAAAATATTCTAAGAATATTAGAAACATATTAATATGAATTTAGATGATTTTTAGGGATTTTTCTAATATTTATAACATACTCAAAAATTGATTTTAGTATTAAGCGGGTCTGAAATTAGGAAATATGTTTGGCTTTATTTTATTGGGTTTATAAGATAATGGATGTTCTTTTTAGATTATTAGGATTATTGAGTAGTAGAGAAACTAACCTATGATTCATTTAAAATAATTTAATTCAAGAAGAAAAAGAAATATAATATCTAACCTCTTGTCAAAATGTGAGAACATAAAATATGGAAAGAGATGGAAGGAGATATCCTTCTCCGGTGAAGTGGTGGCAGCTCTGGTGGTGACTCCTGCGGTGTTTTGAAGGTGGCTCGGGCGAGATGAGAGAGAGAGAGATTAGAATGTTAGAGAATGATTTTTAGAATGAGTGGAATGTGTTTTGAGTTAGGGGTTTATATAGGATTGGATTTAAGGGTTGCAGAATGTGAAGGGTTTAGAGAGTTATAAAATCTAAAATGTTTGAGGAGTTATTTAGGAGTTACAGAATGTGAAAAGTTTAGAGAGTTATAAAATCTAAAAGGTTTGAGGAGTTATAGAATTTAGAAAGTTAAGAAAATTAAATTGGATATTTAATGTAGATAATTCATGGAGAAAATAAAAGGATAGGAGTTAGAGAAATGAATGAGTAATGAGTTGAGAATATGAAAAGTTTGAGAATTGATGAAATGTTTAAAAATAAAGAGTCATATTTATCATTTTATTTGTTTATTTAATCTTTTATTACTATAAAAAAAATGGAGGGTTGTTACAGAAGGGTTGTTTCCGACCACCTTTTTGCCTTTATTAACCATATGCAATGAGGCGGCATGCAAATCGGTACCAGAGCACACCTTTCTCACCGTCCGTATTCTTTTAGGCTCGGTAATCCGCTCAAAAACGGACCGTTTTGAGTTGCATTTGCAGCTTGATAGAACAGTTGAGATCAACTGTTTGCATTGGCAGTGAGGAATATTTTGTGAGGAGTTCTTCCAATTGAGATACTCTCTTAAGTCTTGAGGTACCTTTTCATCTCTATTTGCATCTCGACGCTTTTTGTGTCGCAAATTCGGTTCATAATACTGAAGAGTTTGCAATATTTCAGGGCTGAGCTCTTTTCCAGCATCAAATGTTCTCCAACCCTTCTGCGGATTCTTCTGGAGTGCACACTGGCCTGAGTAGTTGTGTGGGCCCCGTGCGCCTCTGATAGAGAGATTAAAATATTTGGTGTATGTTGCGTGCTCACCACAGGCGTGCTCGAAGAGACATGAGAGTCGTGTTCACTGAGCGTAACCCATCGTTGCTTCCGTGAAGTGGAATCTACGGGATGCAACCCGCGGTTGCAACTGCGGGTTTGCACCGGTGGGTTTGTTCCCGCGGGGTGCAACCCGCGGTTGCAAGCCGCAGGTGGCAACCCGCGGTTGCAAGCTGCGGGTTTGCACCCGTGGGGTTGCTTCCGCGGGATACAACCTGTGGCTGCATCCGTGGGTTTGCTCCGAAATTTTTCACTGTCCTGGAGTTTTTTGCAACCTTTCCTGTATAATTAAGGCGTGCTCGTTGAGTTTTACGCCTCAGATTTCTCTTTTGGGAGCGGGTTAGAGTTTGGTTTGACTTTTGGCTTGACTTTGGAACGGGCGATAACGCCGTATACTTGACAGACAATGACGTCTTGTCAGTTTCAACGGGCGATGACGCCTCGTAAGTTTTCATAGGCGATGACGCCTTTTGATTTCCGGTGGGCGATGACGCCTCACCTTTCTTCATCGTCGCCCGGCGATGACGCCTAGGCTCCGAATCAGAGAAAGAAAGAAATTCCTCATATTTTTGCTGGTCGACTTCTACGACCAGCGTTTCAACAATAGATCCGATCGCTACCAAGTCAGACTGCGCCACTATATTCTTTGTTGTGAACAGAGAGACTCCCACTGTGGTCGTCAGTTCTTATTTGCTCAAAAATTGGATTTCTCCTTCCATTGCAAAATTATTTGATTATAAAAGAAAATTGAGAATTATAAAAAATTGAGGAATAACAAGAACGGGAATATTAATTTATTCTCTTTTTTTATGTGGGTTCGGGTGGCGATGGAGCATCGCTGGTGCACTTCGTTGACCGTCTGACCAGAAAGGGGATGGTTCTGCTTCGCTCCTTGATTTTGCGAGCTCGCCCAAAATCGTCCAAAAGTTCTTTCTCTGGACTCAATTCCTGTCTTTTATAGACCGAATTAGTTCGAAATCCGGCTCGAATCCTCCCTGAAGAATCGGATCACTAGATATCAGCCAAACAAACAACGAAAACAGGCGGAAAACAACTCGCGGGTTGGCACCTGCTGGATCGCTCCTGCAGGTGCCCTCTCGCGGGTTCGGGAGCCCTTCCGCTGGTGTCCCGCGGGATTCCTCCAGCGGGATTCTTCCCGCGGCGCGAGGGCCCACCCGCGGGGGAATTTCCCTCAAAATTATTTTTTTTATTTTTTAATTTTAATTTTTTTTTTTTTTTAGGTGTCTACAACATTGTTTCCTTTATGGGATTAAAATAGTCATTTTTGTGAGGAAATTAGTTCAGGGATTTCCTAAACGTCACCATTCTCATCTGTGGATATTGAGGATGGAGGTTTCACTGGGATTAAAATAAAGTCATTTTAGTGAGGAATTTAGGTCAGAGATTTCTTAAACCTCACCATTCTCGTCTGTAGATATTAAGGATGGAGGTTTCACTGTAAGTTAAATTAAACAGTGTTTGAACGTTGAAGTCCATGTTCCAGATAGGAAGGGGAGAGTCATGAACTTTTCGTTGTCATGATATTATAAATGTGCAATCGTGGGTTCATGCCATGCTTACCACTCCACATCCATGTTGATCTTTGAAGCATTTGTTCCTCACGTACACAAGCATTAAGCATTATCCGAGTTGTCTTTCATACTTCCTTTCTTTTGCATTAGTTGAATGATAGAATATTAATTGGAGGGTAGCTCTTTTTAGTGAGGAACAAACTAAAAACTGCAAGGTGATCGTCCTATTCCTTTAGAAGGTACACAGTTTATTTGATATACCCATCATGGAGTGCGTAGATAAAAAATTGAGAAAATGTAAATTTAATGTAAATTTACTGTTCCTCTGTTGCTAACAAAATGAGGCCAACTTATTTGAAGAATGGGCTTTTCAAATCCATTCATAATTATCTAGACATCTTTAGAGACTTTAGGACCCAAAATCATGGGTCTAGTGTTCACATTCCCTTCCATCGAGTGGGTATAAAATGTGAATGTAATGGTCACAGAAGACCACTCATTTTAAAGGTGGAAGGACAAATGAAGCCTAGAACCCATTGTTTTTGTCCTAAAGAAGCTAATGATGTGCAGATGAAGATGAGGGCAGGATCATGAAGTTTAGGGGAGAAAGTGGTTTTTTTTCTTTTTCTTTTTTTTGTCTGGCATCCAGGAATTTTACTGCTCTGAAGCACATCTAACAATCTCTGAGAAATTCTGTATTTTAAGATTTATAATTCTTTTGCTGCCATCACACATCAAATAATCTCTGAGAAATGGTCTCTTTTGGAGGCTCTAATTATTTCGCTGCCATCACACATCTAGAAATCTCTGAAAGTTGTCTTTTGTAGATTTACGACCCATTCCATCCATTTGTTGTATTACGAACAACTTCATAATATGGAATGGAAGGGGTTTTTTCTTTTCTTTTCTTTTCTTTTTTTCTTTTTTAAGGATAGAAACCTTCAAAATAACATAATTTTTAAGGGGTTTTTACATATCTGTCCCTTAAAGATTTAAAAATTAGAATTTAGTCCTCCAAATCTTTATATTTATAATTTAGTCCCTAAAATCCTTTAAGTTATCTCACTTTAGTCTCCCAGCTATATTTTTGGTCTGAATTTTTCATTATACCCTTGAGTTACTTTACTTTAGTCCTCCCTTTCCTCTTCCTCTTCTCTTTCTCTTCTTATTGGGTTCCCCTCTCCATTCCTCTCCTCTCTCTCTCCTCTCAGTTAACATCTAAAGTGAAGTAACTCAGGGGAATCTAATAAAAAGAAGTAAGAGAGAGAGAGGAGAAGAATAGAGAGGGGAACCAAATAAGAAGAGGAAGAGAGGAGAAAGAGAGAAGAAAAGAGTAAAGTGAAGTAACTCAGGGGTATAACGGGAAATTCGGGAATAAAGTGAGATAACCTAAAGGATTTAGGGGACTAAATTATAAATATAAAGATTTATGGGACTAAATTCTAATTTTTAAATATGTAAGGGACATATATGTAAAAACTCCAATTTGAATCCACATATGTTACGTTATTCATGTATCAAGATGATGGTTGTGTGAATTACCTGCAGTTTGTTCCCAAGGAACTATCATTACTCTTAAGCCTTTGAGTGGATGCATTAAGCAAATACCAGATTCTTTACACCTTATAACACCTTATAATAGTTGATCATTTCCAGTGTGCACTATCAATTTATGGATTCTCCGACCATCAATTTATAGTAGACTTGGAACATCCTCAATGCACTCGACCATCATCTTTTTTTTTTTTTTTTTTTTTTTTTTTCTTTTAAATAATGAAGCTATTGTTTTGATGAGTTGGTCGATGGAGTGTGTTGCGCTAATGTTTATTTTGTCCTGTCCTAAAGCAGGATATAAGAAGTACATCATCACAAGGATTTACAGAAGCACTCAAGCTAAAGCCAGCTTCTTGGATCTTAGCTATCATTGTATATATACTGGTATATCCCGTGTGCATCTAGGAATATCTGCAGCATTGTGAATTTGTCATGTAATCGCTGCAACTTGCTTCTCACGTGAATCAAATTTGTTCAATGTTTACTCGGCACAGATTATAACTTAAGCAGCCATTGACAATATTTGTTTGGCACATATTATATGTAATTAACCATTGGCTGATGCCTTAGGCGGTGTTTGGTTTGAAAGAAAACATGGAGGAAAGAGAAAAGAAAAGAAGGTGAAATTTGTTTTTTTTTTTTTTTTTTAATGATGAAAATATTTTCTTTTTTCAAGATTCTCTCTCAAACGAAATAATGTAAAATATTTTCTTTTCTTTTCCTTTGTTTTCTCGAAACCAAACAGGGCCTTCCTTCAATGTTCTTGAAGATATAGACACGATTCTTATTATGATTTGAACCCACCACTTTGTTAGAATGTGCGTTGGATAGAAATTTGATGATTATTAATTCGGTCTTGAGTATGAATGGTCCTAAGAATCGTAAATTCTGTTTCTAAATATTTCTGAGTTTGTAGTGTGGTCGGTCTTCAGGTTATTAGACTGAGGTCCTTATTCAGCTTAATTTTCCAATGCCTCTTTAAAAATTTTAATATTATCAAGTTACTGTTTTCTTTTAAGGGGTATTTACTGGTTTGTCCCTCGAATCTTTATATATTATGATTTTGCCCCCCAAATCTTCATATTTAGAATTTTGCCCCTCAAATCTCATAAGTTACAACAATTTTGCCCCCTTCTTTAACACAGTTAAATATTTGACCATTTTACTCCTCTTTTTCTCTTCTATTTTCCTCCTCTCTTCTTCTCCTCTCTTCCTCCTCTCTTCTCATTTTCTTCATTATTTCTCCTCTCTTCTTTAAGTATTTAACTGTGTTAGGGAAGAGAGGAGGAAGAGAGAAGAAAGAAGAGAGGAGAAATAATGAAGAAAGGAGAAGAGAAGAGGAAGAGAGAAAAAGAAGAGAGGAGGAAAATAAAAGAGGAAAAGAGGGGTAAAATGGTCAAATATTTAACTGTGTTAGAGAAGGGGGCAAAATTGTTGTAACTTATGAGATTTGGGGGGCAAAATTCTAAATATGAAGATTTGGGGGGCAAAATCATAATATATAAAGATTTGAGGGACAAACCAGTAAATACCTCTTCTTTTAAAGACAGAAGCAAAGAACAAATAGCAACGACAACTAAGCCCTTTATCCACCTATTTGAGGTAGGTTATATGCACCAATGGAAAATCACATTGAATTGATCATCAGACCCTTTTAAACTTATTTCTTACTTATTTCTATCGCACAATATGTTTTCATTTAAGTTTCTATCATCAATATATTTTTATATCTTTTTCATCTATTTTTTTCATTTAAGTTTCTATCATCAATATATTTTTATATCTTTTTCATCTATTTTTTCTTCAGCGGGTCCACAATAGCTGATGCGATGAGCTAAGATAAAACATAGGACAAGCCGAGTTATTCGATGGTCCTTAGCCTATAGTGAGACTTTCTGTTTTGCTATTTCATTACTTTTTCAGTTGCACTTTATTCTGCGCTACAATCTACACATACTATACAAGGAAATTGGAGTCTTGTTTCGCTGAAACCCTTGCCTCATCTACCGGATTAGACTCATTGCTCCTGTTACTGACACCAGGATATCTTCATCAAAGAAAACTACCCTCGTCATCAAGCATATCGCTTGTATCTTTACTCTTTTAACTTATCTTATGTTGATAAATTCCACTTATTGAATGTGTTGTATTTATATGTTTATGTTACACATGAGCAAATAGGTGATCTTCCTACATCTTCTCTTTGATATGGCAACACGCCTAACTTAACACGAATATCCTTATTTCTCATTTTACCTCTATTTGGTTATCGTCTATCCAACGAAATATGCGTATCTCTGCTACACTTATTTTTTGTAAATAACTTCTCTATATTGGCTAATATGCTGTATCATATAACAAAACTAGAATATCCTAACAGTTTGTCTTAACATATGTTTAATTACTTTTTTCCTAAAACTTTACAATGTGACACATAAATTTTATTTCGGTAACTCTATCAGTGTTGTGTTTAAAGTTTTTATCCAGACACTATCTGTCCCAGGAGTAAAAAAAAAAAGGAATTATGGTAGGCATATAAGAACCGGTATAAAGTATTGTTACATATTATGACATGAGCCAATAATATAGAATCAAAGAAATACTACTAAGCGGCCACTATTTAGCGTCAATAGTTCTTCAGAGAAAATATAGCCTAATTAGTTTCCACTGCAATTTCTACTACAATTTTTGCTGATAATAATTTCGTAACCTAATTAATTATCCAAGTTAATTTTTTCGATTGAGGAATCAACCTATTTTTTTGAAGCAATATGGAAAGTTATCCGCTAGACTAATCTGCTTACATTTTCGATTAATTGAGAGTTACGTTTGTTTCTTGGTTAATGACACAATCTGTGTGTCATTTCACTGCATGGCCTGAGTCGAGAACTCTCTCAAATTAAACGTGTTAGCAGCTGCCAGCAGGAGAAAAGGAGAAGTTTTTATTTAAAAAATAATAATTAATGTTTTCTTATTTTTGTGGCTGATGAAGGTACTTAGAGAAATATCTCTTTGGTGTTGCCCGAACGTGGATCTTAAGTAACATTTCTCTTGGGCATCTCACTCAACTGCTTTGGGGACTAACTTAGTTAAAGACTATATACATCAAAGTTTATCTATCGAAGTAGTACGATTTGAAATTAAACAAATTTAGCAGTTCTGTCAATTAACACTCTTAAAAATCTGGAATGTGGATAATCGCAGTTTTAAACTGAATAATGCACACATAGTTTACTATTGGCACATATTGCTATGGTTTTACAATCTATAATAATTCTGTTCATTTTACAATTTTTCCCATAATATAACTATAATTTAACCAACGGGTCCATAGCTCAACGCAATTTAAATAAATAGATCAGGTGGAAAGCAATCTAAATAGACCAGGTGGTGGTTCAATCTTAGAGTAGATCAATTAGAAACGTGCATTCTAGTGTAATCTAGGCTACTTTCTTGTTATGATTCAGTTTTTGAATCATACCAGCAAGAGTTCAAATGATTTAGTTTAATCTTGTATTGAACTACAAATATATCTATAAATAAGTTTGTTGTAATTCAATTTTTAAATCTGACGAGAATTCATATTTCAGATGATATAATAGTTTAATCTCGATCGGATCGGACCACCAATACACCCACGAATAAACAAATAAGTCTAGTTGATAAGAATATTTATTCAACTCGTTTCCTTTGTGAACAGAGAAAATAATTTATATTACAAGAGAGGAGAAGATACAAATGTCTTAAGAGACTATTTGAATGGTGTGTGATGGAAGGGAGGAGGGGCTCTCCTTTTATAGTCTAAGGAGTCCCCCTCATACTTGTATCCTACCGATGTGGGACTAAGACTAACACTCCCCCTCAAGTTGGAGTATATATATTAATCATGCCCAACTTGTTACAAAGATACTCAACTCGTGTCCCATTTAAGGCTTTTGTCAGAAGATCTGCTAGCTGATCGTTTGATCGTACGTGCCCTGTAGATACAACATTTTCTTTGATCTTGTCACGAATAAAATGTCAGTCGATTTCAATATGCTTCGTACGCTCATGGAACACAGCGTTTGATGCTATATGAAGTGCTGCTTTATTGTCACACCATAGTTTCGCAGGCAATATCGTGGCGATGCCAATTTCCCTCATGAGTTGAAAGACCCACACAATTTATTGTACTGATTGTGACATGGCTCTATATTCTGCTTCTGCACTTGATTTTGACACAACACCTTGCTTCTTACTTCTCCATGATATCAAGTTTCCACCAACAAACACACAGTAACACGTTGTGGACCGTCTTGTGGCTTTAGATCCTGCATGATCCGCATCACAGAAGCACTCGACTTTAGTGTGCCCATAATCTGTATAGAGAATGCCACGACCTGGAGAACCTTTCAAATAGTGCAAGATATGCTCTAAGGCTTCCCACTGTGCCACTGTTGGGGATGCCATGAATTGGCTAAGTACACTGACCGAGAAGGTTATATCAGGACGAGTTACTGTCAGATAATTCAGCTTCCCAATGAGTCTTCTATATCTCTCAAGAGATGCAAATGGCTTCAGTTTCTCTGGATCAATCATCTTCTTCAAGTCATCAGGAAGTTCATCAAACATACTATCATTAAGATCCAGGAACGGATTCAAAATCATGGGAATGCTACTCGGTGCAGCTCCAAGCTTTCCAGTCTCCTTTAAGAGATCAAGAACATACTTCCTTTGAGTTAAAAGGACGCCCTTCTTTCTTCTCAAAACCTCAATACCAAGAAAGTACTTTAATGGTCCCAAGTCTTTTGTCTGGAAGTGGGAGTTAAGGAAGACTTTAAGTTCTGAGATTCCAGAGATGTTACTTCCAGTAATCACAATATCATCAACATACACTACTAGAAGAATCATGCCTGCATCGGACTGCTGGTAGAACACAGAGTGATCACTCTTGCTTTGGCTTAACCCAAACTTCTCGACCACACCACAAAATCTATCAAACCAGGCACGGGGGCTTTGCTTCAGACCATACAATGACTTACGGAGGTAGCATACTTTCCTATGCTCCCCCTGAGCAACGAACCCAGGAGGTTGCTCCATATAAACTTCCTCAAGGAGGTCACCATTCAAGAAGGCATTCTTAACATCCAACTGATTCAAATCCCAATGATAGGTGGCAGCCAGAGAGACAAGAAGACGAACTGAAGTGAGCTTAGCCACAGGGGAAAAAGTCTCGGAATAATCAATTCCATAAGTTTGAGCATAAACTTTGGCAACAAGTCGAGCTTTCAACCGTTCCAAGGAACCATCAGCCTTAGTCTTAATAGCAAACACCCATTTACATCCAATGGCCTTCTTCCTAGAAGGTAGATCAACAAGAGTCCAAGTACCAGCCTTTTCAAGGACCATCATTTCTTCTTCCATCGCTGTACGCCAACCAAAGTGAGTCAAGGCTTGGTGAAGGGTGGCAGGGGTAAAGATGGACTCAAGGGTGGTCACAAGGGAAGAGGAAATATGGGACAAATGCTGGTAGGACACAAAGGAGGAGATAGGATAAGTACAATCAGCATATCTTTTGGGAGGGCAATGAGGACGGGTACCTTTTCGGAGGGCAATAGGCAGGTCATCAGATGAGTCAACAGCAGAATCAAATACAATTGGGTTAGGGACAGGAATGGAATCCGTCGGTGAAGCAGTTACTGGCGAAGATAGAACATGGGCAGCATCAGCTTCATCGATGATATCAGGTTCCGGAACAGTAGCTTGTACTGGTGAGATAGGGACACGATAAATCAGAACATCATCAGGTTCATCAATGACTGAGGAAGACTTAGATAATACCGAAGACTTGAAGAAAAGAGAAGACTCATGAAAGGTCACATCGGTTGACACAAGATAGCGACTGAGGTCAGGAGAGTAACACCGATAACCTTTCTGAACTCGAGAATAACCAAGAAAGACACACATCAAGGACTTGGGATCGAGTTTACTGACACTTGGACGGACGTCTCGAACAAAGCAGACACAGCCAAAAATTTTTAGATCAATAGGATACATCATAGTGGTAGAAAACAGAACAGAATATGGAGCGTCACCACTAAGGACAGCCGAAGGCATGCGATTGATAAGGAAACAGGCCGTAGACACGGCATCAGCCCAAAAAGATTTAGGGACACATGAGTGAAACATGAGAGCGCGAGAAGTTTCTAAGAGATGGCGGTTTTTTCTTTCAGCAACACCATTTTGAGCAGGGATATCAACACATGAGGATTGGTGAAGAATGCCATGACTATGCATATAATCAGTGAATGGGGCGGAAAAATATTCTTTTGCATTATCACTTCGAAGGATTTTCACAGGAGTATTAAACTGGGTTTGAATTTCAGCACAGAAATTACGAAAATGAGCAAACAATTCAGAATGCTGTTTCATTAAGTAAAGCCAAGTGTTTCGGGAATAATCATCAACAAAAGTGACAAAATATCGATAACCAGTCTGAGACAAAACTGAACAAGGACCCCAAACATCAGAATGAACTAACTCAAAGGGGGACGTAGCCCGTTTATTTACTCTAGGTGCCAAATGAACACGATGATGTTTGGCAAACTGACACGACTCACAATCTAAAGTAGACACAGATGAAAATTGAGGATACAACCGTTTAAGAGATGAAAGGGGCACATGGCCTAGACGACAATGGACTTCAAAGGCAGACGACCCACTAGAACAAGCAACAGAACGGGACACCTGATTATCAAGGATGTAATGCCCACCAGATTCATAGCCTCTACCAATAATCTGCTTCGTCGAAAGATCCTGAATTAAACAATGGTTAGGGAATAGAGAGATAAAACAATTCAAATGACGAGTCAGTTTACTGAGAGACAGAAGATTAAATGTTAGGTCGGGAACATTAAGAACAGAAGATAGGGAAATAGATGTAGTTGGTTTAACAGTGCCTGATCCAAGGACACGGACCGAGGAACCATTGGCGACGAATATGGAGGATGAGCTGGCATAGGGGGTATACGATGAAAATAAATGATGGTTACCTGTCATGTGGTCGGTAGCACCAGAATCAATGACCCACTTCGTGGAAGTAGTAGCAAGACCAGAGGACAAAGTACGTGTAGCTAGGGCCCCTGCAGATGATGGGTCAGAATCAGACTGATCAGGTGTCTGGGCAATATGAGCAAGACCACGCTGTTGATCACGCTGCTGTTTATTCTGTAATTTTCGATAATTTTTCTTAATGTGACCAGGTTCCTTGCAATAATTGCAGATATTACTGCCAGAAGTCATGTACGGAATACTAGTGCCCTGCTTTGACCCATAATTCTTGTATTCAAAGGGACCACGCCCAGCCAAAGCATTGCATTTGGATCAACAGACGGACGAACCAAACTATCAGCCCGAAGAACCCGTGAGAACACATCTTCAAGAGATGGAAGCTCCTGACTAGATAGAATCTGTGAGCGAATAGTTTCATAAGAAGGGTCAAGAGCTTCAAGAAAACTGATTATAGCCTGAAGTTCTAGATTCTTGATACGGGTTGGGAGATCTGCCTACGAAGACATGAGTACTTTCATTTCCTCATATATCCTCTTGAAGTCCAAGAAAAAATCCTTCAATGGACGACCCTGTTGCTGAGAGCGATAGAAGCCTTTACATACTTCGTGAGTCCGAGTAATATTCCCTTTACCAGAGAACATGAATGCAAGATAATTCATAATTTCTTTGACCGTGTTACAGTGACTAACAGAAGACAGAATCCGTGGTTCAATAGAATTCCGAATTTGAAAGAAGAGTCGAGCATCGGCTCTATTCCAAGCTAAAAGTTGTTTTTTATCACTAGAAGGGGGATCATCAGTTAAATGGGCTTCCTTCTCAATGCCCAAAATATAAACCCTAACAGTTTTATTCCAATCACTATAGTTTGTCCAGTTTAATGGTAAAGTAGTAATTTTTGCAGACATAGACAACATATCAGAATTCTTAGATTCAGCCATGGAAGATTAACCAATAAGCAGGCAATAAACAATTCCAATAAAATCCCAAAGCACTACAAATTCCAAAATACCACAAACGCAGCAAACGAGGACCCCTAGATCCTCTAACCAAATGTAATAGCAGCCACCAAAGGTAAAACACCCTCAAATAGAAGCAAGACCCAAGAAACAGAATGGAAACTACTAACCGTATCGCGGTGAACAGTACTCCCGAACAGTACTCAACTACAGAGCATACTTCGACAGAACTGTCTCCAAACAGTATTCTTTTCTGATGTGGAAGTTCAGACTATGCTGCAACCACAGAGCATACTCAGACAGAACCAGGCTCTGATACCATGTGAACAGAGAAAATAATTTATATTACAAGAGAGGAGAAGATACAAATGTCTTAAGAGACTATTTGAATGGTGTGTGATGGAAGGGATGAGGGGCTCTCCTTTTATAGCCTAAGGAGCCCCCCTCATACTTGTATCCTACCGATGTGGGACTAAGACTAACATCCTTCAACACCTCATAGATCTTCTTCCTACGTTTCGTTTCATTACAAGAGATGTTTTGTAGGATAATGAGTCTTGAACAATTAGATGCGAGTGCATATCTGTATGTGGGAGCCTGAAGACGTTAAAGCCCATGATTAGTTCTTGGCTGAATATTGTATATGTGGGCTGTGCCTTAAGTCGTTAAAGCCCATGATTAGTTTGGGCTGTATATGTGGGCGGTGCCGTTCTCCATCGCTGCGTGGGTTTTGCTCCATTCGAGCAAGTTTATTGAGGGAGAGTTGATTTGTTGAACTCGGTGCTTGATTGATCATGCACTTGTTCATAATTTTATTTGTAACTACCCATTCTTTATTTAATGGAAAATTCTAAAAGCGTCCACCTTTTTCCTTACTAAGTCCACTTTCTAGTTTATTGTTATTACTAATTTGCTATTATAAATTTAGGAATAAACTACCAGTAGCTTCATGTTCCTAGTTGCAGTTTATTCCTTTATAACCTAATTTATTAGCTCTAATCTGAAAACCTCTCTCTCTGTCTCAACCTAAACTATCAAACTCAAAAAAAAATATCCTTTATTTCTCCCAAATCTATTCTCAATTCTAATCAAAATAATCCTCATTAGAATTTAGAAATGGCTGGGGGAATTCGAAAAGATTTTAAGACAAATTAGGAAGATAGAGAAGAAAGGGAAAAAAAAATAATAAATAAGGCAAATTGGAAATATTGAAGGGTGAACTTAGTAAAAACTCTTGTTTCTAAACTTTAACATGGACATACTTAGAAAAACTCTGCCAATACCGTACTTAAAGATTTATTTTTTCACTGTTTGTCTCAAATCAAGATAAAAGGCGAGGATTGTGGCAAGTCTATGATAGCCGGTATAAAATATTATCACATATTATGACATGAGCCAAAATATAAATGGAGTTTACTAAAGAAAAAAGGCAGTTAGAACTTCCCCTATGTAATATGTTGGGATGAGATTCATAAAAATATTAACTGAGTAAATAAATTATATAAGCATCATCTTTTCTTTTTACAGGTGAAAGAGGTAAATATAAAAGTCAAAAACAAAATAATATATAAATTAATATTAATTACGTAAAATCCACAATAAGTCTAATTAGAGAGTTTGTTGCACCTATATATAGATACGATATGACATGATGAAATAAAAGGTGGGGAAATGTTCATCATTTCAATTTCCTTGTGGAGGTGCATATCGACATGGATGAGGCCCACTGTGATACGGTTGGTCGGGCCGGTTATGATGCTAAGGGCCCATGAGTTTAATATTTCTCATCTCTAAATTGTATTCAAATGATGAAGTGAAAATAAATTATGTGCTAAAGAGTCGACTGCCCTCCATATCTTTTTGAATCTGCATTAAATGTTCCTCATAACGTGTGTCCTCTGCCTATATTAAGCATGGAAAATTTTATCTTTCTGAACTTCTTCTTTTTAAATGATTATGAGATTTTATTACATGTAGGCATAAATATTTTGTTAGAGATTTAATGGTGCAGGTTTCTGTTGGGTTTCTGAATAATTTTCTAGATTTTTTTTTTCTTTTTTTTGTTATAAATTATCACTGAAAGCTGCATTTAATATAAAATAGTAATTCAATTAAATATTTAATTCACACGTGAAAAAAAGATACCTATCCTCAATCTCTGTGATGAATTATTTTACCAGCTTGCAAAAGTTGAAACTTGCTTCTACTTCGATCCCAGTTAATTATCTATTTGGAAAGAAGTCAAGGTATGATCGTCAAAATAAAATTCAAGAAATTAATTATACAATAATCGATTAACAACATAGGATTACAATTCTACATAAAATAATTATACATATATATATACATACGTGTGTACACACACATATATATAGATAGAGAGGGAGAGGGGAGGAAGGGAATAGCATACATAAGGCGACGCTATAGAGGAGTTGTTTATGAAAACGTCCTTAATGTCAACATAAAAAGTGTATGTAAACTATTCGAACACTTGATTGTAATTTCCATGCTATAAATAGATAGCATATAAAAATTCATGCAATTTAGATACTTCATTATCATCGATCCAGAGACTTTATTTGTTATATTGTTGAAAAAAATATTCCTAAAATGCATGATTTTTTATATACTATTATTTTTTAACGTTGAGATCATAATTAACGATTTGAATTTTCCATAAATACTATATATATTGAGATTTAAGGTGCTTTGATAGGCAACTCCCATATGGCATCAGTTTAGGTACATTTTATATATATATATATATATATATATATATATATATATATATATATATATAGTAGTGAACCGCTAACTCAGGAAAAGTTATGTAACCTAGTGGCAAAACTATAATGATCCAATAATTTTTCTTCAATTTTTTTTTTATAATTACAATCTCTACATCTTTAATTTCTTTTAAATTAAATTTCATAAATTTTGAAGTTCATTTACACTTTCATCAAATGTATACAAAATATTTTATTAATTGAAAACCGTTAATTTTGTGTTAACTTAATAAAGAACCAAATCAAAACTAAAAACCAAGAAATTGAGTATGAGTAAATTCTAGAGGGTCGAAATTATAATTCAAATGAAATTCTTTAAAAAAGATTATTGGAGGTAGTAGAAATGAACTTGAGCTCAGGTAACTTACGATGAGCTTGTCAGTTCATTTCCATCTCACTCTATATAAATGAACTGTACGTCTAATTTAATTTTTAAAAATTTTTAATTTTTTTATTATTGAAAATTATTAGGGATTGAATTCTTTTTATTTAAGAAGTATTAAGAATAATTAAGGTTTCAATTTGAAGGGATTAAGGAAAAAACAAAGAACAAGATAGAAAACTAATAATAAACTTGAATTTTTTGATAGGGATATTTAGAAAATGAGGGGATGCATTCTCAAAAGTGCACTTTCTCAAGTTTGGTAATAAATTATTGATACTTAGCTCCAAATGCATGCACTGATTTATCCTGTGTGTCTGGGACTCACAGGTTCCTCAACACAACACAGCTCAAGCTAAGCTCACACCCCACACCCCTATCAGTCGCGCTATATATAGTCACAAATCGAGTAGATAGAGAGAGAGAGAGAGAGTCTCTAACAAAAGAAAAGAGTCAAAGCACCGATCGAGCTATTAACATGATGACGATCCGCCACACGCTCCTCCTCCTCCTCTCTCTCCTCGCCGCCGACGCTTTCTCCATCGCCACTTCCACTTCCGTAATTATCTTTTTATTATTTCATTTCATTTCCATTTGGTGTTTTTTCCTTGAAAAGGTTTTTTTTTTTTTTTAATAAGATCTTACCCTGCAAATAAAAAGAGAGATTTTAAGATCTTTACCCAATTGGAATAAAGCAGGATGAGTGTGTTTACACGCTGTACGTGCGCACGGGATCCGTGATCAAGGCCGGCACAGACGCCAAGATCGGCCTCGCTCTCGGCGACGCCAGTGGCCACCGCTTCCAGATCGAGGACCTCCAGTCGTGGGGCGGCCTCATGGGCCCCGACCACGACTACTTCGAGCGGGGCCAGCTAGACGCGTTCAGCGGCCGGGGGCCCTGCGGCCTCTCCGCACCGATCTGCAGCCTCAACCTCACATCCGATGGCTCCGGGGCCCACCACGGATGGTTCTGCGAGTACGTCGAGGTCACCGCCACCGGGCCCCACGTCCCCTGCACCCAGACGCTCTTCTATGTCCGCCAGTGGCTGGCCAACGACGCGCCGCCGTACCAGCTGTACGCCACTGTGGATGGGTGCCATCAGGTCCCGGCCCAGCAGGCCCAAGGGAAAGTCAAGGACAGGTCGGGGGCCCATTTTGTTATCGGAGGAGGAGATGAGGGCAGCCGCACCTCGTTCTCAAGCGCTTCAATGTGATCTGTCATTTTCTTTTTAAAGATCTAGGGACCCTTGACATGTTATGTTTTTCTGAGATGGGATCAGAGATTTAAATTTACAAATAAGATATGCAAGGCTGCTTTCTTTTGGGTTGAGATCTGATCTGTCCTGATCTGATAACGAGACATGCACATGAGTCTGTTCGTTCAGTTAAATTCCCTTCTTTTTTTTTTGGGTTTTTAAGCTCGATTTGTGTTTTATGCAACAAAATTTCTTATAAGCTAGTTAGTTCTGTATTTTATGCAGCAGTTTCTCTGCAAGTTCAGTTGTAAATCTCAATATATGCATTAAGAGAGTTAAACAGTACATTCAGGTATTGAAATTACAACTGAATCTAGAACCAAAAAATTGTTTACTGCTTGGCTGTAGCTAAGATTACCTCCGATTGCAGGAGAAAAGGACCTAACTGATGTAGTACATTTATCAAACAACAAAATCATTGAACACCTATGAAAAGCTACTGCATCTCTTATGCTACGTTCATTCAAATCAAATCAAACAACAAAACTACGAAGAACCTGTAACAGCTACTTCATCCCTTGTGCTACAAAAGGTTCGCCATTAGTACGAATTAATAGTTTGCTAATGACAATAAATACAACTGAAGTCAAATGTCCCGCAGCTGCAGCAGTAAACCATATGTGAGTTTTCTTTCCAGACAGAACACGATGCTCTTCTATTCACATGGAACATGAAATCACCAGGGATAAAGCACATGAAATCACCAGGGATAAAGCCCATACAAAACAAGATGCTCTTCTATTCACATGGAACATGAAATCACCAGGGATAAAGCACATGAAATCACCAGGGATAAAGCCCATACAAAACAATAACAAGGATACAAGTCAACTAGATTGTTTCACATGTAGACACCCTGTCTAAATACCTGATGTGAAAATTGAAATCACAAGTACAGTATTTGATCATAGTTGCGAACCCATAATCCACTCGTCAGTACACCAGCCAGAACTGTGCATTCAGTATAATTATACCTAAAGAGAAGACAGTCTGAAGCCAGCAGTATGATCAAAATTCAATATTGTCAGTCAGAAATAGTGTACACAATACAGAATCAAAGAATTCAAAGAAGCAACCTGCACATTTTTATTCACCATAGATCCAACTTTATATGGTATAGCCGACAGCGCAAGGTACGAAACGTACAAGGATACTCTTTGTTGGATCACTGAATAATAATTGAAGACTGCCCCAGGCAATCCAGTTGACGGATACAGAAGCTATACAAAGAACAAGAACAAGTGATTTGCAGCCTAAAATATTATGGCGGCTGAATCTGTCAATCTGATATGGTTGAGAAGGGCTGGAAATATCTACCCCACTAAAAGTACCTACTGAGATATGTTACAAAAGTTGGCTACAACAATTACAAGCAAATCGTCAATAACTAACTAGTAAGGCTAGGATGCCTCTAGTTCTTGTTTAATAGCAGAGCAGAATTCTGTCCGTCAGTCATAAATATATTGGTTTCACATCGTTAGGCCCAAAACTGGCACTGCAGGATGGACACTTCCGATGGCGGCTCTCAAGAGTCCCTTGGATACATTGACTACAGAATAAATGGTAGCACTTGGCAATAACAACCTGCAACCCAAGACAGTAAGATTACTACACTGTTCTAACACTTCAAATGAGTTTTCTCAAGGGATTGGACAGGATGAAAAATCTACTGGTCCCATACTCAACAACTGCATCCGTGTATCCTTACAGATTGAAGTGTAATTCATTTATGGCTATAATATAGTTCTTTAAAGAAGAGGATTATTTATGCCAGTTAGGAACGCTGGGGTTATTTGCTAAAACTTTACCTCTTTCTGACGATCATGACAGATACCGCACTTTAGTATTCCCCTGTATTCTTTGATTTCTTGTTTAAGTTTCCCCAAAGCTGTCGAGCCCTCAATCTGTTCCCTGAGGCATGCAGCTTTCCTTCCTATGACTTCAGATCTTTCTTCAATCCTCCTCTTGTTAAACCTTGCTCACCAAAAATTAGTTTGGAAGTTTAGAAAACTTCTGATATCAAGACTCCAAAATATAGAGTTAAAAGGAATTACTACCTTTCTTTCTCTAGTTCTATTAATAGCTCAGCTACATCCAGTCTGCTTCTGGCAGTGTTTTTTTGTCTTTCACCCAAAAATTCTCTTGTTTGCTGGTATTCTCTCTCTATATCCATTAGCCTCCTTTGGGCATCCCCTAAAATCGTGGAATTCCGCCAACCATCCTCTACAAGTCTTCCAACCTGGTCTGACCAAATTTTCAACTGCCAAGGAAGTAGAGTTAGTCACCAAGAAACTGTTTATGTCTGTATTGAAGTTCTTGTGCAGGAAAGTTACCTGGTCATCAAACTGTTGAGCTTTCTGGTGGAACAAGTCCAGGAACAAATTGGCATGTTGTATTTTTTTGTCTACAACACGTACTTCACTAAACAATGCATCATGAAGCTGCCGTGCTTTCATTCCCTCCATAACAAGCTGCAATAGGGGTAGGCAGCATGAGTGACCCTCCACAAAAGTAAGTATTTATCTTAGTTTATAATGATGCACAATGTTTACCATACTCCAAGCATCGGTAAGAGACTCAAACAGACCTCAATAACATGATCATCAAATTTATTTACTCCAAAAAACTTAATTTCCCTCAAATGAAGCTATTCTAAGTGAATCACCTCCCACTCTCTCAACTTCTATACACATTTTCTTTAACCACCATTTTGACCATAGAGAATGGTTGCAGCTGTCATAAATTTTCAATCTCATAATATACATTAACATAATACTCCATAGCACTTCTCCAAATTGACCACCAACTTTGATTATATGAATGCCACCCTCAGTCTCACCACGGCCAAAATACTCATCCAAATTTTAGGAAGAAGAAAGATGTTGGACTTTTGCTAACTCTACTTGGTTGTTACTCTCACAAATACCATGATCTCAAACTCAGAGGCTCCAGCATCACAGAAAGACAAGGCAAAGAGAGTTTATTTCAAGACATCATTACCTTATCTGGTTTAGTGCTTCTATAAAAGTTCAACTTATAGAAACTATTCATATATAGCTTTACAACATGGTGGTTACATGAAATTTAATTAGTCTAAGAAATACACAAGGTTCCAAAAATCAGATTTGAAATTAGTGGTTCTAGTTGAACAACCTGAATTTTTGTATGGGAAATTCAAGTTCCCACCAAAAATTAAAAACTTTCCTCCGCCTTTTACTTGCAATTACAAGTTGCATTTGCACATGCAACAAACAAACAGGCCCTTAGCGAAAAAGTCAAAGGAATTGGTTTTTTTTTTTTTTTTTTACCTTTATATTTAAATAAGGCTTTGGATATGAAAATTGAGCTTAAACCTATTTCTAAATAAGAAATCCAATTAAAATAAAAAAGAATCATATTTGTTGATAGATCTGGATGATATATCTAGCAACGATATATCAGACAATATTACAATTACAAATATCAGTTCATATGGATGTGAAACGATATTGCTCTTTTTTCCACTGTATTGTTGCAACTTCCCTCTAAGAAATATATGTGACATCAGCTGAATTCCAGCAGTTTTATAATTGTTGTTCAATTCATTCATATGCTGACTTTGGCTTTCAAGCATTTATCTCATAGCTTCCTCCTTACCCCCTTACCAGAACTGCTTTGAATAAAAGGGCCCCTAACTCTCTCCCCCCTTCCCTGTCAAGTGGAAGTAGTGGCGAACAGCTACAAGTGCGAAGGACGAGATTGCGATCCCACGATAATACAGTGATGGTGAACAGGTACAAGATGTGATTAACTAGATTTCGATTTCTCTATATTTTCTCCCAAGTCTTCTCTCTTTTTTAAAATCTTTTTTCCTACACAGCACTTGGGCAGCACTAGGTCTTGTATCCCTTTCGTCTTTTTAAACTGGCATTAACTCGGAACACACATTTCTATATTCCCTAATCCTATGCCAATAACTTCCCTAGTTCTCTTTCTCCCCTTCCCTATCAAGTGAAGGCGTTAGCGAACAACTTCGAGATGTAAAAGGCGACGATTGCTATCCCACGGTAGTGCAGAAATAATGAAGAGATATCAAAGGTGACTAACTAGATTTCCATTTCCCTGTACTTTCTCCTCTATGGCCTTTTTCCTTGTTCTTTTTTCTAAAACCTTTTTCCCTATATGGTGCTCAGGTACAGCACTAGATCTTGCATCCCTTGCGCCTTCTTAAACTCTCTTATTACACTTAGAAACACACATTTGCATCATTCCATTATCCACTATATACCAGTAACTCCATATCTTAGTTTTTCAAGATTTCTCATATTTGCTTTGCTTACTCGTATTGTGTCTGTATCCATATTCTACATCTTTATGGATGCAACATAGCCTATCCCCATATTTCCCGAAAGATTTTAAAAATATATTGAATTTCAAAATGAAGTTCACGGTATACATTATGTTTAGTTCACATTAATTTATTATTAGTGAACCATTACATCAGTACATGGTGAATTTCTATCACACAGCTCCTAAAAGAACTTCTCTCCTATGTCTGATATATGGTTATTCTCAATGATGTGATCTTCTATGTTTATGAAATGGTGCCTGGAAAAATTATGAAATGGGAAGAATACAAGCTTAAAGTTCACATGTTAACATGTAAGATATGGAAGCCATAAAAAATACAGCATTGGAAGAGTTACCTTGATGTTGTACTCATCTCTCTCTGTGATTTGCTGCAATAGGTGCTGATTTTGAGTTTGCAAATCTTCATATGCCTGCCCTATACTCTGCAGGGAATCAAGAACCCAGACCATCACTTTAATATAATCCTCAATCAATTTCAATCTCATATGATGTAGTTAATAACAAAATGATATCAAACCTCAATCTCAGATAAATAGGCTTCGTTTTCTTCATGCTTGGATTTCAATGTCTCTGATGTGTTACATATATCCCTGCGTTAGGGCCATTTAATGGTCAGTCCCCTAGAAAGTCAGTCAATCCCCACTTCAGGTCTCCAGGTTACTACTCTGATCGAGTCATGTAAATGTTAAAGAAGAAAGCAAATAGTAGGGCAGGGTTGTTTAAACCCCCAGCCAGTTGATTTTACCAGGAAACCTATCGAATTATGTTTCAAGAAAAATCATTAATTTAACCAGCATTAAAGCTATGAGGAATTATTAGGGAGATGTTTAACAATTACAAATACGATCAAGAGTTCCAGTTTCCATGAACAAGAAAGGGATTGCACCTATACCTTCCACAAATTTCCAAATTCTGCCTCAAATCAGCAATCTCAGCTTCAGTGGTGGCTAGCAGTTGTTGTGCTACTGCTTCTGCTTCATTGGCATCCTTAACCCGCAACTCCAAGTTGTACTCATCAAGAGATGATTTGAGGATCTGAACATGAGCCCATGCCTTATATTCCATGTCCCTACTCTCCATGACCTCCCTGCAGTTCAAATAGGTAGACACAGGTAGTAAGCACTCTTTTCTAAGCTATGCTCTACTTCATAGTTCAATGCCTTTAAAGACCAATCCCTATACAGCAAATATATATAGCTGATGGAAACACCAAAGCAAATTACATAAAAGCTAAAGTAGTTGACTTTATGTCTTTAAAATCGTGTTGCAACAATTACAATAAGTTTAAAATCTCAAAATCATTTCGACAATGGTTTATTGTATAGAAAATCAGCAATATAAGAAATGTTGCATAGCAATACAAGAAATATTGGGAAATCATCAGCAACCCTGACAATATGGTACACATTATTATTGGGTTTATATAGTATTGAATACCTCAAAATCCTATACGATATTCACAACACATATGGTACTGGCTGATATTTAAAATGTTTGACAATAACATTAAAGCAATGAAATGAAACTATTGACTTACCAGCCTCATGAAATAGAAAAAGCAGTTATGTCATAAAGTTCTTATCCTTCCTTGAACAAAAGATTTAATAATAACTGATCACAAGACAAGATTTTCAAAACCTAAAAAGGACATCCATTAATGGCAAAGAACAAAACCCTGATTTGATATCAATAAGTCTATTTAAAGGAAAGTCTTATAAAACATATCAGTATAAAATCATCTACAACTATATATACCCTGATAAATCTCTAATTATCTGATGACTATAGAATAATTATCCCGACAAAGTAATTACAGAACTTCAACAGAACTGCCTGCCAGAAATATCAGAGTATATGAGCGCAACAGTGATATTTCTATCCAATAGACCTCCATACTTGCAAATCAGAAGAGGTGACTGATCCACATGACCCCAACCAACCAAAATACAGACAGAGAGACAGACAAAGACACTCAGAGAAGAAGAAGAAGATAGAAAGGTATCACGTGAAACAGGTATAGTTAATGTTGCTGTCTTAAAATGCTGGGTTCAGTGCCGTTCTAATCGTATTGGGCAACTATTAAGTTCTGTAACCTAAGGATGTAACTAGAAAGCTTTCATTGAAATTCTAATCAGTGGTGCCAATAGCCTATGGATGGAATTATAAAGCTTAGACTAGTTGGCCCTAGCCCTATGTTTTGAACATCTTGCAATTGGAAATGAAGACTCCCAAACTTCTGCTATTCTTCGCGTACATAAGTAACTCTGTAAGTTCTTCCAAGCATTGATCTAGACAGTTCTTTCGGCCTCTACCCTCGTCCTCTTGAGCTTATTTAAAGAAACAAGAATTCCTCCCAAGGCTGACTTAGCAAACTCGTTCAAACGCTAAACTTTATCATGCAAATTACGACATCAGTTACTTCACTCCAATGTTGATAGCAGAAAGTTGCAGCATCCAGCAGCTGCTTCGGGAAACTCACTCCCTCCCCATAATCTTGGAGAATAAATTACCAGGATAGGCATCTTAAATTGTCCATGTCACATCACTCCCTCTAATCTCTATCTTGAGTGTTTTCCTTCTTCCATCTCCCACCACCTCTTAACCTGAAGGTTTTAAGCTTATAATGAACACAAGCTACAGCTGTAACCTTATTTCCTCTTTAAGTAGTTCCACTTGATAAGTTAGATCCTGGCTTTAGAATCATAAGCAATATTTATTTACCTTTTATGAGACTTAGTCGTGTATAAAATTTACTTGAAAAGCTATCAATTCATGCACAAAAGCTATCATTTCATGCACAAATGTACCACCCTTCACTGGACAAGTGCATCTGAATCTGTGCTGTGTAAAATTCCAAGAAATGTCCGAGTTAATTTTATTGTGACATTCAATAATAATCTATTTCTTGCTCTGACTTCAAAATTTTAAAATGGAACAGGACTACCCACATGCTGAGCAGCCTTTAAATGCAAGAACCTCTCTTGCTCATATGTGGCTTCGCCATCAGAAATAAATACCCGTTGACCGTTTTGTAGCATTCACAACTTCAATATGTGCACCATATTAGGTACAATTTTGACAGGGAAAAAGTCTCTGTTTCTGATAATGATGATTATTATGATTTTTCTCCATTTTAATTTAACTCTAGAATAGGAGGTTGGTTTAAGCTTATGGCTTGCATAACTCGACAGTTCAAGCTTCTATTTTTGCTCGGATTACTGGAAACTCAGAAGGTAGCAGGGTAGCAGAGCAGATAGACATATTACTATCATATTTGTCAGTGTTATATATTAATGAATGTGCGTATCGTGTAAATACCAAATTGAAAACCTTATTTGGACTGATAAAAGAAAAGGAATTCAAAGAAGACAGCAAAATAAAGGTAAGAACCTGACAATACACCTGATTCGCATGTAAAAGAGAAGGAAATGAAATTGAAATCATCATGAGGGAATGCCTCCATCATCATCATCATGATCAACCAAAGGCCTCTCCCTGAAAAATGATCATACTACAAGTGTCTGCCCCAGGCTCGACCAACATCATCATCATCATCATGAAAAATGAATCATAGCTATTAATGACACCATCATGACCAGCAGCCACACCAACACAATCATCATCCTCTACATGGAAGAACTGACCAAATTTTTAAACCAAATGGATTTCTTCAGTCGCATAACTTGAAGTTCTCCAAAATATAATTCATGATTCATAGCTTAGAGGTTTTGCAACAATTCATTTTTGCTCCGCATAAAGAGAGAGCTCTTGTCTATCAGTTTGGATCACTCACCTTTCAGCTACATCAATCTTTCTAAAACAGACTTCATGAGTTGCACCTGAGAGGGATATTGCTTGATATGACAATTGACCCATAACCATAAGTGGCATTACTTCTGTTTAAGCTTAAAACTCTAGCTTGTATGGAGCCTCCAATTTTGCCTTTAGATAGGCAGCAGTAAATATGCAGCGTTTTGATCCTAACAGTAGTAATACTCCAACAGGGCCAACACTCTCAGGCCAAGAAGTAACATATACCATAACAATGAGGGCAACATGATGACAAGTATAAAGCACCAGCAGCAACCATGAAAAGTATAAATGGGGAAAACACAAGCTTCAGCTTAGATTGTGTCCCAGTCAGATATGAGAGTCATAATCAGAAATACTTGATTGTATCTGTGAGTATATTCGGCAATGCATAACGATATTCCACTAAAACCAGTTGTTGCATTTCAATTTCTCAACTTCAACAAGGATAGCAGTTCTACTAGTTTCAGCCATATGAATTTCTAGGGACCAAAGAAATAACCCAAACATTGTTCCTCTCCCAACAAAAAGTTGCCAGAATCTTAGGATTCACATTCCAAACTTATAATCCAAACCAGGATACAAGTGGACCTTCCAGAGCATTTCCTATCTGAATCAGATATTAGCTTAGGATCCAATTATATACTCTGTAGCTGGAGATAGTGTTTCAGTCAAGTTCTGCCTTTCACAGTTAAAACAAAGCTGAAAATCTTAATCTACATTCAGTATTAATACAACCCATATCACTTTAGTTTAATGGTAAAACCATCATAACAGAAGGCATGCACAGTATATTGCAACAATCCTCTGAGCCAATAATGGCTTGTGACTTCTTTATTTAGGCTTATTTCTTTTTCCAATTTCTTTAGGCTTTATTTGAGAAGAAGGAAACATAAGATGAGCTCATGCATAAACAAATTTTATAAGTATGATGAATGGCTCGTTCCTTCCATCTTGATGATTAATGAACTATTTAGCTTTCCACCATCAATTATCCAAAACTTGGTTTGCACATGTGATGGCAACATTCGGTTATTAACTTGTGTAAATTCATCATACTATCCTTTTTCTCCATTTTTTCCATTTGTTTTAAGCTACCAAG
Source organism: Dracaena cambodiana (assembly GCA_036321105.1). Taxonomy (NCBI): domain Eukaryota; kingdom Viridiplantae; phylum Streptophyta; class Magnoliopsida; order Asparagales; family Asparagaceae; genus Dracaena; species Dracaena cambodiana. The sequence continues at coordinate 17,103,066 of JAYEPQ010000004.1, read as the reverse complement.
GAAGAAAGTAAAAACAGAAATAAATAAAGTTGAAGAGGACTGATTTAAAATGCAATATTTGATTGATCATTACTCTCATCACACCATGATTAATGATGTGCATTTCTTTTTCTCTATCACCTTTAGACCATTTATTTTATCGTAAAACAAATCAAGGGTCCAAAATGCACAATGGACTCATTATCATGCTTTGCGCGACAACTATGAAGATGTGCAGACAACACATTCTAACAATGCTGCTGAACCATAATGCCTCCTAACATATGAAGGCATGATCATAGTGCTCTCCAGGTATGGAAGAAGTAACTATTGTTTGTGATGTGGAGAACACCACAAATGACAATCCATAACTACCAAACGGAGCTGCAACCAGGTCAGTGCACATCCTCCGTGATGTCGAGAATGTCATCAGTGCCCTCTTGAACAATGGGTCAGATTTTTATGAATGTTTGCTTAAATTTTCCATGAAGGTTATTAATTATTGCATTTCAACACTACAATAACAACTGTCTTATATCCCAGGTACTTGGGTAGACTATATGAACCAAAAGAGAATTACACTAGATCAATCACATAGATGATCCTTCTCCGCTCATTCTTATCGAGCAATATATCTTCATTTAAGCTTTTAGCATCCATATCTTTCCATATTAATTCCATCCATATTTTCTTAGATTGTTCTTTCACTTTTTTAACTTGTCCTACATTGATAAGCTTCACTTGTCAACTTGGTGGATCCTAGGTCTAACTTGCATATGACCAAACAAATACAGTCGGTTTTCTTGCATCTTCTTTTCTATGAAAACTATGCCTAACTTAATCAGAATATCCTCATTTCTTATTTTATCTCTTAGTTTTACCATATAACCAACGAAACATATGCAACTCTGCTACACTCTTGTATAAATGATGTCTTTTTATAGCTGAAGATTCTGTATCATATAACAAAACAGACCTAATAACAGTCCTATAAAATTTTTCCTTCGGCCTTAACGGAACGTTACGTTCGCATAAAACTCCCGTTGTGCTCTTCCATTTAAACTAATCAGCTTAAATCATTTGATTGAATTTAGCATCAACCTCCCCATCCTTCTGAATAGTAGAGAATCTAAGTAGCTAAATTGATTACTCATTGGTATCTCACATCCCTCTAGTGTCACAACCTTATAATCTCAGGACTTCGTTTATTAAATTTGCAATCTATATACTTATTTTGGATCTACTTAATAAAAATATCGAGATTCTAAAATTTGTCTCCGTAGCTCCAACTCGCTTTACCCCTACTCTCGTCTAACTAAGATAATACCATCTGCAAATAGTATACACAAAGGTATCTCATCATGAACTGCTCATGTAAACTCATCCATCACTACAACAAATAAGAATAGACGCAATGCAAATCTTTGATGCAATCCAATTGTGATCAAAAAATCACTTGTCGCGACTAAAAATTCTAAAATTTACTACTACTTCATCGTATATATCCCTGATTATATCAATATACTTGATGGGAACTTTTCTTTATCAATGTCCATCATAATACCTGTTTCAGTAACTCATCATAGGTTTTTTCCAAATAAATAAAGATCATATGCAAATCTTTGCTTCTCTCTAAAAATTGCTTTATAAGTTAACAAAAAAATTGAACAGCCTCTATTATCGATTGCCGTGACATGAACCCAAACTGGTCCTCTTGGAACCTTAATAGTCTGTCTTAATCTATATTTAATTAGCCTTTTCTAAAGCTTCATAATGTAATATATGAGTTTTATTCTATGGTAGTTAGAACAAATCTTAATATCACCCTTATTCTTATATAAAAGTATTACAGTACTCTTCCTCCATTCATTTGATATCTTTTTAATTTGCTAAATCTTATTAAAGAGGTCTGTCAACCATCTCACAACCATCTCTCCTAGATATTTCCATAGTTCAATAGAAATCTCATCCAGACCAACAGTTTTTCTTAATTTCATTATCTTCAAAGCATCTTTTACTTTAGGTTTTTTTTTAATTCTGCATATAAAACTATTGTTCATATCCTCACACTGAATGATAAGACCGTCAAAAATCTTAAATAAAACTATCATTGTATAATATGTTAAAAAAATCTCTCTATCTTACTTTGATCTCTTCGCTCGAACTAGAACCTTCCGATCCTTAATTTTAACACACTTCAAAGTAAATAAGTCTGTAGACTTCCTCCCTTATTCGAGCAGTTCTGTATATTTATCCTTTTCAGCCTCTTTTGTCCAACATCACATTCATTTCTCTACATACTTTAGCAGCTTACCTCTTGCATCCCGAAATCTTTTTTAGCCTCCTTGACTAGCTTATATATCTTCAAACACACTTCATCATTATTCTTTTACGAATCTCTACAAGAATACCACTTGATCTTAATAGTGTTTTTTTTACTTTTTCATTCTACCATGATGTGTCCTTATATGATGGAGCATCACTAAGTACATCTTTAGCTATCCGCTTAATGCAACTTGCTATTTTATTCCATGTCGCATTATGATCATTTTGAGCCTTCCAATATGCTTCCCATATCACTTTATCTCCAAAGACTTATCTTCTAACTGTCACCACTTAATCTTAAGATATAACATATTTAATATTTCTAAGTCCTTATAATCCAAAAATTTAAAACTAAGAACCTATGGTAGATTACTACACGCTCATCTAACACTACCGATGTAACTACCTCTACATACCCTCCTAGTTAAAATGAAATCTATTCTAGCACTTGATCCACTTTTAGAAGTAATTAATTATGGAACTCTCTTTTTAAACCAAGTACGCTATGATCAAATAATAGGAAAAAGCAAGATTTAGAATGTGAGTTATTTGTTTCATTTCTTCCTCCAAAACCAAATTCTCCATGTACACTATCAAAATCTATTAAGACTAGCTCCTACACGCCAATTGAAGTCACCACTTATAAAGAGTTTTTCCTAATACACTTCCATCCACATACTTCCATTCCCATACCAAGAAGGAATTCAACAATGCTGCTCATGTAGTTGCTACCTTTACAATTGCACTCGATATTGCACCTAACACTAGTGCAATGCTCTGTGCTTGACCAACAGTGAGCTGTGTATATTAGGATATAGATAATGGCCTCAACAACGATTCTTGAACCAATTATTTATGATATATATTGGAATTAGGAACCACAAAGAGAAGTTTTTTTTTTTTTTTGTAGAGGGGGGGGGGCGCGAAAAGAAACATAACCATTTATATAAAGAAACACAGTCAAAATATAAATCCTAAGCACATTCATACTCCAGGTTTGCAGTAAGTATAAGCCAACTGAAAATAGTTACAGTAAACACACAAATAGTTTGCACAATTTGATGGCACTGAGAGAGAATTTGAAAAGGCCCCAACCAGCTTATCCAAATAAGAGATTAACTGCCATACCTGGTATCAGTGGATTCACGCCTATACATTTCTAGAATTAGCTTCAACTCCTGGTCACTCTCTCTTAAATCTTGAACCTAAATCACAAGATATGATTTAGAAGTATCGAATGCATGATGAGCACATATAGCATATGCAGGAAAATTATTATTTTAAAAAAAAAAAATCAGAGTATGAACATAGAAAAAGAGTATATTGAACACATTAACATAAACCAATGACAGTGAAATTTACCAAAGCCAACGCTTTAAGCGTCTGTGCATGATTGAACTGACATGTGACCCAAAAAAGAGAAACAACTGGCACTATGCATACTCGCAATTAGCTTAAGCAAGCCATTGCCAAAAACAATAACTGATTGGTTCACAAGAATAGCAAATGAACGTACTACATAAAACCATATGTTTATAAGAGTCTTGAGAGGCTAGATTTTAGATCAAAAATAAAACATCTAAAAATAAAACAGACAAACTATACCACCAGATCAAGACTTTGAATGAACTGTCCGATAAAAACTTAACTGTCTGATAGAATGGGAGGATAAAATGTTGAAGAATCATGAGAAACCATTGAAAAAGAACAGACATTTAGAAAATGTGAAAAACACATTAAGATAAACTAGTAGTGCAATAACAGCCATCAAACTGCTCGGTTGAGGGGTTCCAGTCTTCCATATTTTTGTTATGTAGCCAGAGGAAAGAGAAGACAAAAGCTCAGAATCAAAGTAACAAGAAGCGTACTGCATGGACTTTCAATACCTTTAGTTCTAAAAAGAATTAGAGTCTGAAAATTATATATTAATAACAAGATTAAACACAGAGATAATATGTAATTGTACAAATAACTTTTATCAAAAAAAAAAAATGCAAACATCAACCCAACAGTAAATATGGTGTAATTTATAAAAGAAGGATGAGAATGCTTTCAAGGTCAACAACGACTGCAGGCTGAATAGCTTGCACACTAAGTTCAAACACTAACACCATAGAAATTATAAAGCTTACCCCTTCGGACTCTGTGCTAGTAAGGGAATCAGGATTTCAGCATACTCCTAGGTTGCATAAACATGATTTACATGATCATAAAACCAGGTATTAGGGCCAATTGACAACTAACTGTCAAGGTTCTCCAAATGATGCTCTCTTTCCCAAAGTTTCTCTATATCAGAATCGCTGAAGGAGTTGATACCAGGTCAACCAACCAGTCATAAGGCACTACCTGATTCTCCATTACTTTCCCAGTTCCAACTTTCACTCTAGAGCGTACCCACTTTGATGGGAGAAGACTTGCATGGCAATGCTGACACCCATAACAGAAGAACATATCTATATCGAGATAGACCATAATTGACTATAAATGACAGGTGAGCCACAGCTCATTTGCATCATATACAGGAAATTGGAAAACTAATGAGATAAGAGAAGGCTAAGTGTGAAAAAGGAAGGTCTGGGATCCTTGCTGCTTTGAGAGGTCAAACATCAAGTTTGCTCATCAAGTAATGCTGCTGCAGACTTGCCAACCAGTGATGTGAACAATGCTTATAATAAGTTGGTGCCTAGTGATCTCATATATCAAATACATGATTTCTTAAAAGGGTTATAAATAACAAGTGACTTAGGTTTTCGACTAATTACAACAACAACAACAACTAAGCCTTTTATCCCAAGTATTTGGAGTTGGCTACATGAACCAAAAAAGAATCATGCCGGATCAAAGTCCTCCATTCATTTCTATCAAGTAATATCTCCTCATTTAAACCTCTAGCATCCATATCTTTTCGAATCACCTCCATCTATATTTTCTTCGATCTTCCCTTCGTTCTTTTCACTTGTCCTACATTGATAAACTCCCCTCGTCGAACTGGTGCATTTATAGGCCTACGTTGCACATGACCAAACCATCGTAAGAGATTTTCTCACATCTTCTCATCGATGGGAGCTACTCCTATGTTAGCACGAATATCTTCATTTCTCACTTATCTCCTTTAATATTACCGCATATCCAGCGGAGCATGCGCATCTCTGTTACACTTATTTTCTGTGAATGACATTTCTTTATAACCCAACATTCCATATCATATAATAAAACTGGCCTAATAGCAATCCTATAAAATTTTTCTTCAGTCTTCATGGAATTTATGGTCGCATAAAACTCCTGTTACACTCCTCTATTTCAACCAATCAGCTTTTATCCTACGGTTAACATCATTATCGATCTCTCTATTATTCTGAATAATAGAACCCGAATATTTAAACTGACTACTCATTTGTATCTCTTGCACAATAAATATTACAGCATTATAATTTATGGTCTGTCGTTTACTAAATTTACACTCCATATACTCTGTTTTAGACCTACTCAATGTAAAATCTCTAGATTCTAATGTGTGCCTCCATAACTCTAACATGGCATACACCCCTACTCTTGTCTCATCAATTAAGACAATATCATCAACAAATAGCATACACCAAGAAATCTCATCCTGAATAGCTCTAATAAGCCCATCCATCACTATAACAAATAAGAACGGGCTCAATATTGATCCTTAATGCAATCCAATTGTGATAGAAAAATCACTTGTTAAACTACCACATGTTCTAACATTGACCACTACTCCATCATATATGTCCTTAATTATATCAATATACTTGATGAAGACTCTTTTCTTTATCAATGTCCACCAAAGTAGCTCTTGTGGTACCTTATCATAGGTTTTTTTTAAGTCAATAAATATAATATGCAAATCTCTATTTCTCTCTCGGAATCGCTCTATAAATTGACAAAGTAAATGAATAGCTTCTATCGTCGATCGCCTCGACATAAATCCAAACTGGTTCTCCGATATTTTATCAGTTTGCCATAATCTATGTTCAATTACCCTTTCCCAAAACTTCATAGTGTGACACATGAATTTTATTCTCCGATAGTTAGAACAACTCTGAATATCACCTATATTTTTATAAAGAGATACTAGGATAATCTTTCTCCATTCACTTGGCATTTTCTTAATTTGTCAAATCTTGTTAAAAAAAATCCGTCCGCCACCTTACACCAATCCCTCCAAAGTATCTCCATGCCTCTATAGGAATCTCATCTGGACCAACAGATTTTCTTAATTTCATCCTTTTCAAAGCCTTTTTTACTTCAAATTCTTTAATTCTGCGTATAAAACTACAATTTATATCCTCACATTGAATAGTAAGATCTCCTAAATCTTGAGTAAAACTACCATTATATAATCTATCAAAATAATATTTTCATTTTTCTTTAATCTCTTCATATCGAACTAAAACCGTCCGATTCTCATATTTAATACATTTTACAGTATATAAGTCTCTAAACTTTCTCTCTCTTATTTGAGCAATTCTATATATATCGTTTTCTGCCTCTTTATTATCCAACTTCTCGTACACTAGTTTATATAATTTAGTTTTTGCATCCCTATCAGCTTTCTTAGCCTCCTTCTTGGCTAGTTTATACCTCTCAAAACTTGTTCCATAATTATTATTATTCTTCTTCAAATCTCTATAAAGGTCTCACTTGATCTTAATAGTATTTTTTACCTCTTCATTCCACCATGATATATCCTTACATAGTGGAGCACCGCCCTTCGACTCACCAAATATATTTTTAGCTACCCTCCTAATGCAGCTAGCCATTTTATTCAATATTACATTAGAATCATTATGATCTCTCCAATCTGTTTCTTGTACTACTCTATCTACAAAAATTTTTTGATTACTTTCTAATCGCCATCACTTAATCTTAGGATCTAACTTATACTTAATCTTTTTAAGTCTCTTTCTAATCTGAATATCTAAACTAAGAGCCTATATTGGGTAACTACACTCTCACCTAGCACTATCTTACAATCGATACAACTAGCTCTATCTACCCTCCTAATTAAAAAGAAATCTATTTGGCTCATACTCGATCTACTTTTAAAAGTAATCAAGTGAGAAACTCTCTTTTTAAACCAAGTATTCACTAAAATCAAATCACAAAATAAAGTAAAATCTAGATTGACTTACCTTACTCATTTGTTTCTCCAAAACCAAATCTTCCATGTACACTATCAAACCCATTACGACTAATTTCTACATGCCCATTGAGATAATCAACAATAAATAGTTTTTCTCTAGCGGATATTCCTTGTACTATCTCATCTAGATCCTCCCAAAATTGATATTTACTGAATTTATCAAGTCCTACTTGTAGTGCATAGGCACTAATGACATTAAAAATCCCTCTATCTAAAATAAGTTTAACTAATAAAATTCTATCACCCTTCCTCCTAACCTCCACTATATCCCCAAGTAATTATTTATCTATAATCACATTTACCCCATTACGATTTCTAACTCTACCCATATACCAATATTTATAAACCCAAGGCTTCAACATTCAAACAGCATGGTAATAAAATATGCAAAAGCCTAGATATCCAATGATAAATCATCATGCACACTCTATATTGAAGAAAAACAGCATACACAAAATTGCATGCTTTAAACGCATTTCCTAGCCATGTGATAGACATGTTTTGCAATGACCAACGATGTGCAGCAGCCATTATCGAGAAAATAAATTCTAAAACAGCAATTTAACAAGAAAATTTCTTATTGGGCACAAGACAAAGTCCATAGGAAGAATCAAAAATGGTAAGAAAGAAGTTCTGAATTCCCAGATCAAAAATGATACTGCAATTTTCAATTTGTTTATTCTGCTTCGAACATACAAAAGAAAGTATTAAATGATAGAAAATTCTAAGTGTATGTAGGGAGATAACTCTACAAATTCCAATTCCAAAACCATAATAACCTACATAATCATTTGTACAACTTAACTAATGGGATGTCACAAGTTCAAGGTACTAACATCCATCCAAATTTCACTAATTGTTCTTTGCAAGTTTAGTAGTTTACCATACAATGTCTAGACAGGAAAGACTTTCAAGGGCTAATAGTTTATTATTTCATTTAAACAGCCAAAGCTTCTAATTAACCATTTCATTATCTTATTGTATATAATATAATAGACAATCGAATCTCATTATCACCAGTGCAGAACAGTTGTATAGAAGAAAGCAATCATACCACTGCCTGCAGTTTCTTTATCTCAGAAAGTTGCTGAGTAGACCTGCCAGACAACGATTCCAGCTGCTTCACCTGATAATAGTTTCAATGACTCGAATGTTATACCTCTGGCAGACTGACCTAAATAATGAAGAAAATTATGTACAAGCAGGTATTGGAAGACTCACCTTCCTGTCTAATATACAAGAAAGTGACTGGACTTCAGCACGTAGACAATGGATATCTGATGCTGCTTCCTTATATTTATTAAGGTCACTTTGCATAACTGCCGTGTCCTTGGGAAGGGAGGAAACAAGGGATCTGAACTCTGCAATGATTTCTTTCCTACCTGAAAAGCACATGTATATCAGAAAAAGGACTATAACAGAACAGTAGATAAGTTATAAACTTGAGACCAGCAACTATCTTCAAAACCTGGTTCTTTTGAAGCTTGTTCAAGCCTGCATTCCATTACAATCTTTTCTTCCAGTAATTTCTCTAAATCTTGTTCCAGCTGAGCTATATGAGATTCTGAAACTGCAGAGAATCTTCGAGAAACGTCGGCCAGATCAGATCTCACAGCAACTTCTTTTTCATGCCATACAAAATTATCCTTTTCGACCTATCATAAATAAATTTAAAGAACCTTAAGATACTAGAAATGAATGACTGATGCAAACTAGCTACAAAAGCTACATTCATCTACCGACCAGTTACCACCTGTAGTTTCTCCAAGGATGTTCGGCATTGATCTAATTCTGCCTTGGATTTATCTAGTTGTTCAGCCAATAATAAAAAAGCCTTGGAGGAAGTGATACTTTGTACATCCTCTATAGCATTCTGGCAAACCACATACAAAATGAAATTTGAACTAGACTTGTTAATTGAACAGATTGTAGTAAAATTTCAAAAATAAAAGATAGAAAGAAAATTTTCTATGAAAAAGAAAAAACTATAAGCCAGACCTGCAAATTGGCTATCATCTTCAAAACTTCTATTCTTCTTTCATGCAGACTACTTATCTCCCCAAGCTGGCTTGAAGCCTCATTCTGTTCAGGAGCTCAACTCAGAATAATATATCAAAAAACTACAAGTAAGAAGTGTAAAGGTACCTTCAGATCTTTGAGTGCGGACTCCAAATCTTGCAATTCCTTTTGTCTATCTCTATGTTTATCTCCACCAACTTGTTTACTTCCTAAATTTGGGAAAAGGAAAGGTGCCCCTGGTGCTGCATCTTTTTGTGCCTTGAGGTTTGCCAGTTTCCAATTGATTTCTTCCAACTTGGCAACAGTACTTATCAATTCCTCTTCACAGGTTATCAGAGAACCGTCAATTTCATAGCAAGAATCATAAGTCTATAGTGAATAGACCCTTCAGATAATACACAATGCAGTTGCCTCCAATAATTAAAAAAATTATTAGAAAATCATTTTACAGCCAAGGGAAAAGATACCTGCTAAACGCTTATGTTCAGCTTTATTTTTGGCGTCCATATCTCGATGTTGCCGAACTTCATTTGCTAATGGTCTGTGCTTCAAATGAAGATCACGAATTGCCACTTGAAAACTCCGAACCTCCATTCGTAAGTCTGTCGCAGCCATCTGCAACTGGCTGTTGAATTCTGTAAAAATAGATGGAATGGTCTGAGCAACATAAAATCCACGCACAGCCATCAGGTAATAAAAAATATCATGAAAATACAATGTGAAACCATAAGTCTTACCATCAACGGGCAAAGTCTTGCAGAGTGCAGAAATAGCTTGATCACTTGCATGCCATAAATAATTAATGGACGTCAAAATATTCTGCAAGACATTTCTTGTCGTCGCTTGTGATGTTCGAACTCCCTCATCTATTTGACTAGAGGATAGTACATCACTGCAACTTTCAGTGGCTCCCGTTTCCAGAAGTCTGCTCAAAAAAACTTCTTCTACGGGGAACGATGACACTCCATCTGAACCAAATACTTTGTTACCAAAGTACTATATGGGAACTCATTACTAATATAATTCAAGAATTAGTGAATTACAAAGTTTTAAGATGGCATTTAACAAGAACGATATCCGAACGGCTCTGAAGGCAGAACCCAAATGAACAGGTGCAGGAATTGGTGATCATGGTTACTGTTTACAGGCTTAAGTACAAGTTGCATTACTTGGATGACGCAATGGAGCATTAGCTCAAAGAAAAAGATCAGGCCCAAAACAAAAACAGTTTGCATCTAAATATGCATCCATGTTAGAGAAAGAAGCTATAATATATCAGCATAGCAAACAGTCATACAGCATAAGTATAGATTTACTATGTTTTGTGGTTATGCACGTACATGCTTGTGTGGTTGTGTGCTCTCTTGTGTGCATGGATAAACAGATAAAGTATAAAATGTATATATTTTTTAAAATTACAGCCATGCAGCATAAATACTTCTAAAATTAGCCATACCTGTAGCAGACACGTGTACAACACACATTTTTTTTGAAAATTTTTTGGACAATGTGTCATACATTTTTTTGCCATGTCATCATTTTATAATATATTTTCAAGTTAAGACACTTCCTGAGCACTTCTTGAACGCATGCACATTTCTCGTACACTTTCTTGTTTATTTTATAAGCATGAGTTATATATTTAGTTCATTTATATATAGTATAGAAGAACAACAAAAAAAAGTAATGATGATCTCGTCTGGATTATGCCTATTAAGATTGTAGCATTATATGTCAATTCTCCTTTCTAATTTATAGCCGTATCCTTGTATCCTACATTTTATAAATTTGTCGTGTCCTCTACCCATGTCCATATCCATACTTGTGCCGACTTGCATGTTCAAGTACTTGGATGGGCAAGTTGATTTTATGTACAAACCAAACACTAATATTCATCCAAAAAAAAAATAGCAGTTAAGCATACAAGGGGCTTCTCCTCACTGTGAACAACCTTATATGGATGCATGCAAATTTATGCTTCGACCATATTGAATACAAATTAGGCAGGGAATATGACATCATTTTCCTCAAAAACAGACCCTATTCCAGTAAAGCAAAAATTTGCAATTACCAGTTCCTAAATTGTCAAACTTTCCACGCAGATATCGAAGTGCCTTAGCCAGGGATTGGTGGAGGGTTGTAAAGGTCATCAGATATCCAGCTTAACTTGTTCATAATAATTCATGTTTTAATTTGAAAAACAAGCCGAGCACTTATCAAGCAGTATTCACACAAAATTTTAAGACCCGAATCCAGTTTATTTTCAGTGGTTTAATTTTTCTTTTCCTGGTCCCCGAATACAAAACTCAAAAACCAAGGCATAGTTTAGCTGGTTTAGGTAGTACAATGAGAATATAAAGTCATCCAAGGATTTCTCTTCAGTTTTGACACTTTAATCCAATTGACATCATTCTCCAAGGAAAGAACAATATGTGCTATCTTATTACTTAAGAAAGGTGAGAAATGGCATGAAAATCTGTAGGCATCTAATGTAGGTTAATACTGTTTTGACCAGCAAAAGTTGACAAAGACTCCAAACAACCCAAATGACACGAATGCTTATATAATAGATATCTAAGATTCTTAAGGTCATAAGCCCTTCGTCGAATTTCAGACGTTCATATAAACTAAATTTAAACATTTAGTTGATTAAAGAAGCCATCGTCCCCACCCTCCCACCTCAAAAAAAAAAATGCACTAGATCTGACGCAATCTCGTGGCAAGAGGGTGGCATGTCAGCCTTGAGGGTGTTCTTAGCAATCTTTTGCCATTATGGAGTAGGTCCCAAGTTCCCAATGATGATAACATATATTAGACATTTTGTGTTGTTTTTGCTTATAAATAACTACTTGATTTTTTCAGAGAAAAAAACTACTTAGAAAGGCCTCCCTGTATCAACAGAGTCTAGCAATTATAAAAACACAAAAGCTTTCAAAATAAATTTAAGTTTGCATAGGTTTTTGGGTAAACAAAGAATGTATTTTGATTAATTTTTTTTTTCTAGGAACAGTTTGAAAGAAAACACAAGATAAGGGGAAAGAGTTTGGATAAGGACAGATGACAAAGAATGAAAGGTTTGTAATATCAATTTGCACAAACAGAACATTTAAGGAAAAAGGGGAACGAGGAATAAGACAAAGGGGAGGACAAATAAGGCTTCACGTTTGATCAAAGGTACACTTTTCGGACTATTCTCAACCATGACTTTCAGGCATCTGCCTCCCACAGTGCTTGTTTTTTTTTTTTTTAAAAAAAAAAAAAAACTAAATACTAATACTTTTCTAAGAAGTATTATTAATTTGGAAACCATGAATGTAATTTTCAAAGCAGTGCAACAAGCCCTAGGTTTCTTTTGCTCAGGTCAAATTCAAACATTCAAGACAGAACTCCAGAAATCCAGTGTCCACTCCTTTTCAAAAAAGAAAAACTCAAAAAGAAACTCCAGTAGCCTTTATCCCTACCTGCAAAGCAGCGTAGTTGGTGGGCAAAGAGTAGATCTTCCTACATTCCTCATTCTTTTAGAAAATTATGGCTTTATCAAGTAGAATACAAGCTATATGATTTCTAAAAGAAATATGAACGATAGCAGGTAAGAAACTTAAAGAACATGAAATGAAAAAATTAAATAGAAAACAAGAATTTTGAAGTCAACTTACAGAGGATCTGATTGGGATCATATTCTCCATATTGGATTTGGAATTAGGTTTGGACCCAACCTTCTCTGCGGGGTTCAGGATATCTGTGAGCAATAGGCTCAAGGCTGCCTACAAAGAAAGTGCCTTGGCAGGCACCCAAGACTCTAAATAGACTGATTTAGATAAATAGGAAGCAGTTTAGCAGCCTACTAGCATAACCTACTTAACATATAAGAACCTACACAAACATTGACTTTTCGGCTTAATTTACCATTATGCCACACAAACATAATTGTGCATCTAGACTCCTAGTTTTGTCGTAAAGGAATGTTAAGTAATAATAGGATTCTACTGTTTTAATATTGGATCATAGCAGAACGTCAATGGAAAAACCACAAGTCTCTATGCAATAGTTATTGACTTATCATTCCCTTGTATGGTTTAGTTAAACTTTCCTAAATCCTCACTCTTACTTTTTTTATTGTTAAATGTGTCGAGATACAAAACATCTTGACCCGTTAGTGCTCCCATGCACTCTTACCTGCCACCTAGCTTTATAACTCGAACATTGACAGTTAGCAAGTTTGAAGAACGAGAATAAATTTGGATTTCTAAGCCTGATTTATAATCATATGCTCAACATAAGCAATGCATTAAGAAGAAAAACGCAAATTTACAGACTCACCCTCAATCATATGTGCACTTTTCATATCATATCCACCATTCTCGCATCCAGTTGTGGAAACAGAATGCAACTCCAAAGCGCCCACCAACTGTTGAACATCAAAGAATCTCTATCAAACAAATATATAACATATAAAGATGATTAAATAGGACATACAATCACCTACCCGCTCCCAGGACTCATTTATCACTCCTAATGTATCATCATAACTTGTCTGTTTCTCCTCAAGCTGAAGAACTTTGCTCTCCAGAGCAGAATACTCAACCTTCTGAACCTCCAATTGTTGAAAAAGCTTTTGATTTCGATATTGAAGCACAGCAACATCAAGCTGCTAGAGTCAACCATCCAAAGGAATTCCTTTGTCATTAGACATAAGAAATGAGAAGGAGAAAAAATTTACATATCAGGAATCCTACTAAACTGGTTTGTTACAGAACATATGACACAGTGCAACTACCATTTTCTCCCAAACTAAGGATAAAGCATAAATGTGCATCTCCTGCTAAAAAATGTCTGAAATATTCATCAGGTAAAGTAAGCCGATTAAAAAATTTGAACAGTATAATTTACAAATTTTTTAACAGTATGATTTACAAAGTTAATCACTGTTTATTAGCCAACATTAGTGCTGGGTATTATCTCCAAAAACTAAAATAAAATAAAATAGCACTGGGTAACATAGTTGTGAAGCACATCCATTGATTACAAAGAATCAGGTCTTCTGAAGCACCATACAGAAACCAATGGATAAGTACACATTGTCGCACTAAAACACCACAATCACATGCAAAAACAAATTCCTGTTGATGTTATCTTCAAATTATGACTTTGCAGAGTGCACAAATTTATACCAAGAGCTCAAAAGTGAACCAAAGGCACAGGAAATTGCTCAATCAAAGAGTTCAAAACCATGTCACCACTCCCTTCTCATTTTACTCTGCAACCATCTTCCATTAGGCCAAGCTACTAACAGGACTTTATAATTGTACAAATAAGGTATGGGACATAGCAAATTTATAAAATGAAAAGTGACATGGCTAATTTTTTTGATTTAAAATAGTATAATATACATAAAATATGATATTTCATACTTTAAAAAAATTGTAACATTAAGTGTAGAATTTAGATGAGATCAACAGTGAAGTAAAAACATGATGAATTGATGGACTCATTTTCCTGTACATGACTCAAAAACAAAACAAGCAATTACAAAAGAACTATAACTTAAACAACTAATAAGAATAATAGGTCTATGTTCTCACTATAAAAACCAAACAACCATGAAATTGAAACAACTATTTAAGGAAACTATTAACAGTCATCAACCAAGTGGAACTCTCAGTTTCATGCTGTTCTTTCGGGGGAAAAAAGGCAAAGAAAGCAAATAAAAAACTCAGTTTTATGTAGAACTTCAAAACCCCCAATTAAACATTTAACTCAAAAATCTCTAGAAATCAAATCTCACAAGGAAGTAGCTAGGAATATCTTCTTTTTCGCCAGTGTTATAAATATTGGATACTAACGACGTACCGGCCAGCAAAGTTATATACTAGATATCGGATACCGGACGATATATCTTGATATAGCAATAAATATCAGATGTCATATCAATGTCATACTAGTTTTATATATATGTATGTGTGTGTGTTATTGCATACATAAAACATATTCAAATGTTTAAAACAACTTTAGGAATTTAGAGAATACTTACATTGGTCATCTACTTGAGAGGTGATTTACTCGAGAGAGACGATCTGCTTGAGAGAGGCGAGGGGAGGAGGAAATGCTCGAGAAAGAGAGAGTGATTTGCTTGAGAAAGGGTGATTTGCTTAAGAAAGCTGAACACTATGTGAGAGAGAGAAAGAGGTCATTGTCAGGGCTCACGGGTTGTCAGGATCAGCTGTCAATAGTAGGTGGTGGGAGTGAAAAGTGAGAGGTTGGAATCTGTCATATCCTATTTGATGTAATCGCTCGATTGAGAGAAAGAGAGAAATGTGAGAAAGAGGAAGAAGCGAGGCATTGAACTGTCAAAAATCGACTTATGAGTTGTCGAGATTGTCATCAGGGTTCACAAAGTCGTCGGGATCAGGGCTCTCAATAGTTGGTGTTGAGAGTGAAGAGACACGGGTGCAGGGCTTCGCTACCACCTCTTTGATATAATTGCTTGATCGAGCAAGATAGCAGAGACGAAGGGAATAAGTGAAGCGTCAAATCGTTGGTGATTAGATTTAGAGGAGAATGAGAAAATGAAAATTAAATGATACTTATATAAATGAGTTCGTGTATTAAAGAATTAAGTTTAATGAATCTAAATTTAAAAAAATAAAAAATTCGGTAATATGTTAATCTCGTCAATATTTTTCATCTAGTTTATCGAGTGATATTTCACCACATGGTTGATATATAACCCGATATCAGTCAAAAACGAGAACTAAAAAAATTAGCTTTATTGTATAGTTTTAGTCCCATAACTGTATACTGGCCAACATACCGATATACCGACATTTAAATATTGGAACTTTTCACTGGAGTGTTGGAGTTTCATTGGTATTATTTGTGTCATTGACGAGATGATGAGGTCTTCGAGATCGAAAATGAGAGACCTAGTCTGATCCCAACAAGAAAAAGAGAGAAGAAAGAGAACAAATTAGGGAGGATCAAGGATTTCATGTAAGCTTGCAGATTGCGGGCCTGCAATCCCAAAGCGGTTGGGCTATGCTACCAGTCTTAAAATCACCTCTGATTAGTAACGAACACATTTTAACACATTCATTTAACACATTTGACACCATCTCCTTTGTGAATCCGAGTCATACCACCAGTTTGAATAGAATGTAAGGGTCATAGTTTCCACACTTGAAATTTCAAATTCAAGAGGCAAAAAAAACAATATGAACTTGGTCTGACAGCTAATAAGATATTTTCATTCTTCAGTTGTCATCCCTAGGCTTCTATTCAGAAGTTAATCATCCTCGAGCTTGGATGAAAATACATCAAAATACAGAAACCATTATTAGGTTTCTTCAATGGTAATCATGTCTCTACATGCGATGTTTTTTGGTACATTAAGAGAAAGCAGAAATTAGGAAGCGCATGGCACCGGTCACAAGTTGTAGAAGGCAAAAAAAAAAAAAAAAATGCATTCAAGATGAGGAAAAGACTTGCATTGTTCCACTGCTTTAAGTTAGGTTGCTGCTTGCTATCTTTTCTGTTTATTATCAGATACTTACTGCTTTTAAGATTAAACAACTATAAAACAAGAAAGATTCCTGTCTTGAATTGTTCCACTGAGAACACAATCATGTTCCATCCATATAAATGTTCATGTTGTCTAGTATAGTGTCCCTAAAATTTCAGTGAGACTTCAATCATAGCTTATAAAAGGGATGGATAATTCACACAAGGACAGTAAGATTAATAATGAACATGCAATCATATTTTAACATGAGAACAAAGCACAAAAGAAAAATACTCCTGAACATATTAATGCAAATAGCATTCCTTTTTCTTGCATCCACTAAAATTATGCCTGCAATCATATTTGTTCCGTCAATTTGAGAAACCTGGCAACTATCGTCAACAAAAGAACTTCTGTCAGCAGAATCTAGGACCAGAAAGGTATTCATTCCACTGAAAAAAATTGCTGTTATAACACTGGTAGGGTCTATATCATACATATATCATCATTATTATCCATTATGTAATCTTTCCATCCTATAATAGAGAGAGCTTCACAGAAAGATGGAACAAACCTAAAATTTGGTTTTCCACCTGCAATAAACCTAGAGTTACTAATAAATTCCCTGCTAAATAACAATGACAACATAGTATCGTAAGGCCAGATGGCTGATAGGAGATTACCTTATAATGAAACTGTCAAATGTAGGGAAGAGGGAAGATTAAAGAGGAGATGGATAAAAGTTGCACAAGAAAACATGGATTGAGAAGTATAACACCAGCCAAATAGGCAAAGAAAACAATACTGCATGAATGACAAATGATAAGTAGAATTAAAGTAAGAAAAGCTTTATGTAATAGGGGTAAAGTCATATGGCATAACAAAAGCAATTCAAACGGAGATTATTAATCGGATACAATCTGGGAAATCATATAAGAAAACATGCTTGGAAGTACCATATTCCCTCTCTGAACCATTCACGCTTTCCAAGTATATTTCCATCTAAAGGGAAACAGCCGCAGATCATACAATTAGCATAAGAAGGTTCAATAGTACAGTGCAACAAGTCAAACTCCAGCAGCTATGCACAACTTGAAGGGCTAATTACATGGTAGAAAAAACACACTTCATTAATGGTGATAATACACTAATGCAAAAGCAAAGAATTCCAAAACTAACGACAGAGCAATAGGTAACATGCAAATCATGCTTGCAACTAGCAAGTAACAAGAACATCAATTTAACACGTCAACATTCAAAGAAGGCAAATTATATCTCAGAAATCATGGGCATACGCATTTTTACATATGCCAATGAGATCCAAAGAGATAATGATTTGTCAGGTCCTAGGCTATTGATTCTCATAACAAAAAATGGATAATTGCAGATAACAAACTCCAGTAACATCCAAAAGTTCTACATTGCATAACTCGTAGAGCACCATAGCTCATACAGACCGGGACTCTATCTTCACTGCAACATGTACATTTGCATACACTACTAGCTAAAAACACACCAATTAAAGTATAAATATATACAGATCCAGTTGTGAGGGTGGTTCATCAACCAAGAAGACACAATCATTATAGCTTACAATGAGTGCCTTGTAGTATAAAATCAATCTTTCACAACAAATGAGGAAGCATATGCCAAGCGTAAATAAATTTGACTGTAATTAGGAATGATCATCTATCATAAATGTTGCAAATATATAGTTTAGGTTAGCATTTGACAAGCTTAAACTACAGAAAGTCAACAAAGCATGTAACGTTATGTTTCAGTTTAGCCTAGTAAAGTATATCAAAGAATTTCAATTGGTCATATCGTAAAAAAGACACTGTCAGAGAGGTAGAAAGACCTGAATAAGGCACTTGTCATATCGAATTGCTGAGTTAGTCTAAATATAGAGGCTCCCAAGCTTCAAACAATTAATAGAATCTAAAAAAGTTGTGATGCATTTTTCGTCCAGTATAGCTCAAGCTAATGTAAATAGCCATAAATTGTAATAGGAGTAATCCCATTAACAAACCCAGCTGAAGATAATAATATGCAGAGGCAACTATGAATTATGAAATAGAACATACCGATGCTAAACCTCCCATGAAATCAAATAAAGTGCAACTAATACTTCATACTTACCACATTTTACACAGTGGGAGCATCATTCAAGAGACCAGCATGTAAAACCAACTTGATGGCAGTGGCCTATGTCGACATTCCCACTGGCATAACATCACCCCCATTCCAATAACAATTTCAGTATTAAGATATTACGGAGATTGGAAAACAAAATTTCCAGTTCAAGGAGATTAGCACCAGATGAAAACTAATTGCTAAAGCATGCATTCCCAAAATCACACTTTGCAATGTTCAAACATACATAATTTGATGACTTCATGCCCCAAATCAATTACATCGGAATCTCGAATCTCTTCATCTACTAATGGTGGCGTTGGTAGCTAAAATCCCAAGTTCGCATTAGCAAAGGAAGGGCAGATTGATAGGAATTTCACATGAAAATAATCAAATTACTTCCTTCAACCTACCAACCCGGCTAAAAGCTTGCTTACTCAAAACCCTAGAATTAGTGCCACACTGAAATAGAGAGAGAGATATCATACCTTCTTATCCTCTGAAGTTGCTGCGAAGGCCGGCTGTTTCTTGGCCGCAGCCGTCGGCGACGAAATCGAATTGAAGTGGCGCCGCTTCCGGTCAGCCTCACCGGTGCTCCCCATGAGCCCGCAGCACCACTCCCTTCAAATCACCAAGAACTCAAAACCCTAGACTCCCCCCCACTTCAAAACCACATAAGCCCAGAAAAAAATCCGGCAAAAATTTACAGTCCCACAACAATTTTCACCGTGGTTGAGCGAGAGATCCTCAAGCCCTAATTCGCAGATCAAACAACAGAAGAGCTGCAATTGCGAATTGATTGTCAGTTTTCAATCGAAAATAGGAGGGGCTTTTTCTAGGGTTTGCTGTTGGTTTGATTAGGGTTCCGCAAACCAGCAAAGATTTGGGAATTTTAGAGAGAGAAAGAAATGGGAGCCTCGATCATGCAGGTGGGATTTTTTTTTTTTTTTAGACAGGAAGCAAGGGAGACACGAGCAGTAGAGAAAGAGAGAGGAGAGAGAGAGAGAGAGAGAGAGAATAAGTTCGGATTGTGCGAAGAGGGGGAGAGAGAGGATCCTTTTCAGGAAATTGAGGGTAGAAGCGTAATTTCTGACGGAGAAGGGAGAGGTTCGGTAACCTTTCGTCGGGAATTTCTAGATGGGCACTAGATTTTTCCTTGTGAGCCAACTTTTCCTAGTGCGCATATTTTCACTTTTCAAAAATTTTATTTTTTTCCTAGTGAGCACATCTATTTTTCCAAATTACCCTCACATCTCCATCTCTTTCTCTGTCCGGAGTATCCAGCCCGGACAGAGACTCTCTGTCCGGGCTGGATACCCCAGACGGGAGGTGGGGGTGAGAGCAAGGGCGAGCGGAGAGGGTGAGGGCGGCGGCTAGGGTAAGGCGGTGGCTAGCGGCGAGGGTGAGGGCGGCGGCGGCGAGCAGGGAGGGTGAGGGCGGCGGCTAGCGGCGAGGGCGAGGGCGAGGGCGGCGGCGGCGAGCGGGGAGGGTGAGGGAAGGGTACTTTTGACCAAAAAAATAATGGCAAAGTGGTAAATAAAACGATCATTTAAGTGGGCTCACTAGGAAATATGCTGTGCCCATCTAGAAACTCCCCTTTCGTCGGGCACTGACTAACATGTAATTAGTGGGTAATTATGGATAAAGGGATGATTAGTTATTCCCGAGGTGTCTGAAATCAGAACGGGTGCAAAACGCGTCGGATGCGGGAGTTTCTAGAGGGGCACACTATTTTTCTAGTGAGCCCGTCTCCTCTTTTGAAAAGAGGGGTTTTCCTATTGAGCACACTAAAAACGGCCAAAATACCCTTCCTTCATTCTCTCACTCATTTCTCCTAAAACCCAACTTCCTATTATAACCATGGCAGAAGTTTTCGGACTATTAGAGTTTTTTCTATCGATTAAAGTTCTACAACCATGAAGGAGACGAGCACTACAACTATGGCGGAGATGAACTCTCTCTTCTCTCTCTCTCTCTATATATATATATCCAAATCATTTTCAGGCTGAGAAGGGTTAGTGGCGAGGTGATCAGGCCAAGGCTAGTGTCAATGGCCGTCGATGATCTAGCCTCCAGCAACCTCTGTCGCTGCCCTCGTCTGTAAAGTATACTCTCTCTCTCTCTCTGTCTATCTATCAATCTCTCTTGTTATGAACCCTAATCCTAACTTGTACGGCAAGATAAAAAACCGCTACAACAGCGAATTAGGCTCTGTTTGGAAAATTTTAAATGCTCACCAATTTTTCCTTAGTGAGCACCATATATATCTCGTGCATGTATGTGAAAATTTGAACTAACTACGGCCGTTAATTTGGAAGGAAGTAAGTCATATAGATCGCGCTACTACTTATTTGGATTTTTGGCATTTTCATCATTTCATACTTCATTCTAAGTATAGTTTTTTGGCTTCAATTTTGCATTAAACATAAATATTCCGTAATTAAGTTTTCTCACTTCTTCCATATTTCATATTTCGAGTGTTATTGATGAAATTATATACTTCCTAAATAGTTGATTAACTGAAAATGTTATGTTTTTTGTATTATTGTCTTGCTGCTTCTGTAAATTTTAATTGGATTTACTTAATTTTAATGCATTTAATATGAATTGTAAAGAGATTACATCCTGCATGACATATTCTATTGAGCACGTAGTGGTGTAAATATATAGGAAGGTGGGTGAGATCCGATGTCGGTCGCCCGCTGCCGCTTGAGTCGAGGTGGTGTGAGATCCTCTTTCCCATTTCGTAAGTTTTTTTCTATTTTTGTCTCTATTTTTGGAGTGAAGTATAATAGGTTTTTAGATTTTTCCATCTTTTAAAATTGAAACTTCAAAATTGAATTTTTAATTTATACTTTGATTAATTTTTAATGAAATAATGAAAGATAGTTATAAAAGATTAAAAATATCATGAAAATTTGATTATTTGAATTTGCTGAATTGATGGGATATTATTTGAATTTGTTGAATTCATGGACTGATTTGTTCATAATTCTCATTGTGTAAATTCACAAAGACTCAATCATAAACCTTGTGATGAATGTCTTATGTTTTTGCTTTTTTATAAATTTTTTTATGTTTCGTGGTTTGTATTCTCCATTTTCGTCGAATGCGACATAACTCAAAAATTCCTTAATCGTATGATTTCTTAGGAAATAATATACGAAAATAAACTTCTTTTGTATTTGTTTTTTTTTATGAATATTATTATGATTTGAAGATATCTAAACTGACTTGAAGTTATTTCATTAAGAATTGCAATTATTATATGTTAAATAACTTATTATGTTTTAATTTAACTTGATAATGTTAACTAATTTACATATAGAGTTTTTAATCTACTGTTTCGGGTGTATATCCTGAACAAAATAGTAACTGTCCGGACTGAAAGTCCGGATAGTGGACTACTGTCCAGGGTCTAGATGCAAAATTAGACCTCAGACAGACATTATACTTTCCGAGGTCTAAACCCGGACGATATATTGTTCGTCCAGATTTAGACCCCGGATGGACAATATACCATCCGGGGGTAAATTATTCATCCGGGATCTAACTCCGGACGGAAATAGAATGGAGGTTGAAGATAAAGTCATTAGTGTCAAAAAATCGGTGGCAAACTTGTTATTTTAACTAAATTTTTAAGTGGGCTCACTAGAAAAAAATGGTGTGCCCCTTTAGATTCTCCTCACAGAGGAGGGACAGTGACCCACTGACCCGGAGAGCCTTCGCATTAAAAATTTATACTATGACAAGGCAAATCCAAATGTTCTCCTCACTTTTAGCAATACATTTATGTGAATATTAACAATATCAAAAAAAGAGATGCAAGCCATCAATATTTATCCCTCAAAATGAATCACTATTTTTTGTTATATGATTAGGAATTTTCTCCTTAGTACTTTGCTGATTTGTCTTACGATTACCTTAGTACAACCGAACTAAAATAAATTTGAGTGCGCTATGTTAACCAAATTAAAATAAATTTGATTCTTGATCTATTTATTTCGAATTTCTACACTCATGTCCATATGTGAAACAAAAGGGTCATGCTCAGGCATAAAGCTCACTTGGAGACATTATATTCATAAGGAAGCAATATATATTAAGAATATTAATTATTTGTTTGACTGAATCATTTTTAAAAAAAAGGTTAAGATAAAAATCTAATATATAATAGGGGTCAGGCTGGATCCAATTTTCTATTTTAATCCTTTTATATATATATATATATATATATATATATATATATATATATATATATATATATATATATATATATATATATATATATATATTAATATTAGTATTTGGTCCATATCACTTTGATCTCCCAGACATTTCAATTTGTACCCCTATGCTAGAGATGATAATAGATCTATCCACGAACTAATTTTTGGCTCGTCCAATACAAAAATTTTAATTAAAAATAAATTTTTTTATTTTTTTGATTCAAAATTTTGTAAAGAGGCAAAAATGGACCGAAACGCATCTATTATCATTCATACTCTCGACTCCTTACGCTATATCTTCGTATTAAGTTATTTGAAAGCTAACTTCGTATTAAGTTATTTGAAAGCTAATTTTGTCAAATGAGTTATTGTTTACCAATTATTTAATGAGTGAGTTAATTTATCGGATAAAATTAGTTTTCTAGTAAATTCGTATGATTAGAGGGACATCGACATGATAAGGTGAAATGTACATATTAAAATATTTGGAATATTAGATACCAGACAAATATTAGAGAAATTGTAAAATTTACTCAGTAAAATATATGATGATACTCTAATATATAATTTTCTATGAGAAGATTGAGCTCTTCTTGCCCAAACTCATAAAAATTACTTAAAACATCTAATTCTTTCCATTTTTAAAAAAAAATTAAATTGGACGAAGATGTCTCTCTAACAAACAATATATTTTTTTTTCCTTCACACTCTAATTCAATTCCGGTCGAGTGTGAACAATGAAGGAACTTCTAAATCCATCCCTCCAATATTTAAGTATATCTTGTTAAAAAAAAAAAAAAATTATTATAAATTTGTCATTGAATATTTGGACCGTTTCTATCCTCATCTATTCCTCCTCCTTCTCTCTTAATCTCCCTTAAAACTTAGTAATTTACTAGAAATCTCTCTAAAAATCTCTAGGATATGCAAAATATATATTGGAAGGATCTCGCATTCAAGAGTATAACAAAAGTAGGTTAAAATTTTTAAGAAACAATTTAACTATTGCAAAAAATATAAAATTTGAAGTAATAATTAAAACAATTTATTAAATTTTTTTTCACAACACAATGTTTTTTTTTTTAAAACATTTGATGTTTAAAAGGAGCTTATATTTTTTTGAGGTGTTTAATGAATGGAGTCTTTATATATATATATATATATATATATATATATATATATATGAGAAAACGGAAAATACACTGGCGGTGAAGGAAGTTTCCTTCACCACCTTCCTTCACCGCCGCTTAGGTGGCCTAATAAAATTATAACACGGGACGTCATTTAAGATAATTCATTTATTTGTTACCTTGAATGACGCCCCGTGTTATAATTTTATTGGGCCACCTAAGCGGCGGTGAAAGAACTCTCTTCACCGCCGGTGTATTTCCCGTTTCCTCTATATATATATATATATATATATATATAAGAGAAGAAAGGGTTGGGAAAGTGAAACATTTATGAATTGGAGAAACAAAGGAAAAAAATTAATTTAGAAATTTAGAAAGGAGGTGCTTAGAAAAAGATTACATTTCTGAATTTCATCAAAGAACATATTTAGAAAAAGGTACTTAGAAATTAGAAGGATACACTAGGACTTTTCCAGATGAGAATGGGGAAATTCTATTTGCACACGGTATTTTACTCTTGAAGCACGATTTTAAAACTTATAAATAATTATAACTTTGTCATTATTTTTTTAGACTAAATTACCCTTATAAATTCCAAACTAAGACTTTTTAAAATTTAAAACTACGACTCATCTTCCTCCTCTATTTTCTCTCTAAAACCCTAAATGATTTTCTTTTGGTATTTAATAAAAACATATCTCCTACAAAATCATCTATTTGATTTCTTGACTCCTTAAAACTTTTTACATTAATATTCCTGAAAAGATTAGAAGAATTTTAAATTTTTCGATTCCACCGTGACAAGTGAAATTTGAGTTTGGTATTTGCATTTGAGTTTTTTTATACAAATAGAAAATCCCAACATGTAATTGATGTCAAAGAACAAATCTAAGGTACATTAAATTTTGTTTTTTAAGGTTTTATACGTATTTGTTTGAAATTTATCGTTAATTAGTTTTTTTTGGAGACTTCGCTTGTTGGTCGGTTATTAATACCGACCAAAATGTCTCTTAGTCGGGTATTAATACCCGACCAGAATGCTTCTTAGTCGGGTATTAATACCCGACCAAAATATTTTTTTGCTAAATAGAATTGGATGGGTGAGGAGTTAGAGAAAAATAGGAGGGGTATTTTTGGAAAAAAAAATTAGACACAGAAAGTAAAATGACAGTATATAAAAATATGAGTTTGACATAAAGAGAAAGCAGGACGTCAAAAGTAAAATGTCGTGCACAAATAGAATTTCCCATGAGAATGGGGTTCAGTAAGCCGGTAAACTCGGAAAATTCTAAATGCGCCCACCCTTTTGCTAAGTGAGCCCACTCAAGTAATTTTCAACTGCCAGGTAGGGGGCTCACTTGGCAAAAGGTGGGTCATTTGGAATTTCCCAAATACCCTCTCACAGGAGAGCATCATCCTGTCTTGGGGAGTTTCCAGATGAGCACACCATTTTTAGTAGTGAGCCCACTTTATAACTGTCGAGATTTTAAACTCGGACAAAAAAACCACAGAAAAATAAGCTCACTAGAAAAATTGGTGCGCTACTTTGGAAACTCCCTTGTCTTGGAGCGTGCCCACTCATTTTGCTCCAAAGAGGCTGTTACGGAAAAGAGACTGTATCCATAAAAACTGAATTATTAATTACTGTAAAGATATCATAACTTATTACCTTTTAAGCCTAAGTTTTTCAGTTTAATTTCTATTAGTGGAAACCCGCACAAATTTTTGGAAATACATGGAGGATTTAGGAAAGATGTAATGAAATTTATTATTTTATAGGAGTTTTTACATATTTGTCCCTTACATCTTTAAAAATTAGAATTTAGTCCTCCCAAATCTTCATATTTATAATTTAGTCCCTTAAATTTTTAACTTACCTACTTTAGCCCCCCGTCATATTTTTGGTCCGAATTTTCCGTTATACCTCTGAGTTATTTCACTTTAGTTCTCACTTTCCTCTTCCTTCTCTCTCTTCTTATTGGGTTCCCCTCTCTATTCTTCTCCTCTCTTTTTTTCCTTTCGGTTAATATCCAAAGTGAAGTAACTCAGAGGAACTCAATAAGAAGAGATAAGAGAGAGAAAGAGGAGAAAAATAGAGAGGAGAACCCAATAAAAAGAGGAAGAGAAAAAAAAGAAGGAAGAAATGACTAAAGTAAAATAATTCCGAGGTATAACGGAAAATTCAGACCAAAAATATAATTAGGAGACTAAAATGAGGTACCTTAAAATATTTAGGAAACTAAATTATAAACATGAAGATTTGGAAGACTAAATTCTAATTTTTAAAGATTTAAGGGACGGATATGCAAAAACCCTAAAAAGAAAATAATATATCACAGAAATTATAAAATAATTTATTATAGAAGTCTTTCAGACTCAACCATAAATCAACAATAACTGCAACCATAAAGAATCCAAATATAAAAAATATTAAGGTAATCAAATTGACTATTTCAATACACAAAATGCAAAATTTCAAATTAGATTATCATTTTAAATTCCTAAAATCTCTAACTCCTAACAAAATCATGAATTAAAAAAAATAAAAAATAAAGATAAGGTAAGAATACAAACTCAATTACATTCACTACTTGAGTAACCAATACCGCAATCATCTAAATGCTTCCCATCGCAATTGAACATGAACACGAACTTTTAACTGAAAAAAATTTCAACTTTGAGAAACAAGAGGGTATTAAGTAGAAGACATGAAGAGAAGAATGCTCAGCTAAAACAAATAAGGAGATAAATTTTTGAATTTCTCCTTAAAAGAAAATAAAACACCCCCGTTTTTCAGCTGGTTTCCAAAACGGAGGACGTTACTTATTGCTTGCACTAGATAACCCAACAGTCACAGGATCTTGGAATAACCGTAACTACTGCCACAATCAGATGAATAAACAACATGTCTGAAACTGAAATGATTTTATTTATACAAAGAGTTCATTACATAAAATGGCACACTTGTTTAAATATAAACACAAAAGAGTCAAAGAGAAAAACAGTGCTCAGACAAAAGGAAATATAAACAGAATATACAAAAGTTCTTCAAGGGTACTCGATCTGTCCAACGAAGTACGGGGTCTTTAACTGGGACTAAATCCCCTTCTTCACATTCTAAATCTGGGTTCAAAACCCAAGGGATTAAACCCAGCAAGTAACACATTTAAAAAGAGAAATTGTGTACTATCATAGTACAAAAATAGCAGTGTGCATGAGAATATTTAAGTCGGTGTTGTTTATGTGCATATAAATTAAACATGAAGGCAAGCATAAATAAATGCATAAATAAATGAACACGACAATAACTGCTTTGTCTATTTAATTCTATACTCTATTGGTCTCAGTCACCGTCCAATTTAATTTTGAAACTGTATTAATGGACAAGATAGCGCTATTCTCCATTATCGTATAAGTGCCCGTACATATCCGGGACCTGACCACAATATTCATGGCGTTGAACCATGACATGCCGCTAGGCACTACAATCAATTTTCCTACTGTATTACAGTAACATACATACCATTCTGGGTAAATATCAATTGGTGATCCAGTAATCACCCAGGCCGCTGCAGTAAAAGAATCCCGACCCTAACAATACAATCAATCCTTATACGATAAGGCTCTTATCCATCATATAGTTTCTTCTATCCCCATGTTCATAATGAATTATGCACATGAAACTTTTATTTTACATTTATTTTTTTACTTTTTCTTTTTCTTCTTTAATTGTTTTTCAATTCATGATAACATGCTTGCATTTCTATGACTGTACATGACATATAGTATCATAACACATGATCTGCAATATTAAAACACATGACTTGTAATATCAAACCACATGAAATGTAAAACACATGACTTGTAATATCAAAACACATTTTTACACATAACTTGTAATATAAAAGCACATGATATGTAGCATAATAAATGTTAGTGCACAATTGTACCACAATTCATATTATTAAAATTATTTCAATAATCTGGTTCAATTCTTAATGCCAATCAATAACCCTATAGCATCCAGTTCCAGTTCCTTCCCTCTGATCCCACTTGCCAAACAGGCCATAAGGTTTTGAAAACATATATGCTTGCAACTAACGTTGCAACTCTATTTATTTATAATACTAAGATAACTGCATCCAATTACTTTTTGTTCAAGGATAGAGTAACTGACGAATCAAATAGAAAGAGGAAAATAAACCCCACTAAAAACTAAAAGCTCATTAATATGTGGAAACACAAGGATGAAGCAAAAAGTGTTATCAGCCACTTTCTGAAAAATTCTAAATTTTAAACAAGCCAGAGGCTGCTAGTTACATGAATATGAAAATACTTTGTAATATATACTGTACAGGCTTTTAAGTCTGACTAAACAGAGTGACTTCCATTCCTGAAAAACATTTGCATACAATCATTTAAGGAAAAAAAAAACACTAGCCCCTGCAACGATGTTAGAGTAACATCTGCCCCTTACATTTGCACATAATTATCCACATAAAAACACAGTGACAGAAGATGGCATGCAACTATTGCAAATAATCAATAGGGGCAAACTTGTTGATAAAATGATGATATGCAGTGCCATATGACTCCTTTTCTTGTGAAGGAGTAGAAACATTTGTTGCAATCAAATTGGTTGCACTTGCAACAAATGTTGCAGCTTTTCTTGCAACAAAACTACAAAATGCAACTCTATCTACAAATTGGCAGCAAACCATACATTTCCAACTCTAAATGCTGCAACAGGAAATCATTTCCAGCCAACAAAGCAGCCCCTAAATGGGGTTACATTCAAATTCTCTGTAACAGGCATTTTCAGGATGGGGTACACTACAGGTTTTAGGCAAAGCATACTTTTTTTGATATGACGTGCTACACAAATTCTACAACAAGCCTGAAATGGTGCTAAAACAATCACAAATATTCAGTTGGTTTGATAATACTTACATAAAGAAAATTGTGTGCTTGGAATTTAATAGTGCTTTTTAGATAACAGGAAAGAACTAGGGCGATGTAATCATCTCAACTCCGAGTGCTAAAGTTACTTACAATGGCCAGTAGGCAATTTACTAAGTTTGATTAATTTTCTTTACAAAATTACTAGTGACCTTCGTCTATTGAAATTAAACTACACTAATACTACACTAAACTTTCAGCATTCATAAATTTAGAAAAAAAATCTCATTTATGTTTATCAACAGATCAATTAAGAGGGCATCATTGCTTCAATACAATTGAATAATTAGCAAATCCCAACTACAATGTAAAATAATTTCTCTGAAATTTTCAGAACTAGTCTAAACTTAATTGGTGAATTCAAGTAATCAAAGTTCTTGCAAATTGAACCAAGAGTAGATTCTTTCATGCGACTTCTCAACGATGAGCAAACAGTTACAGAGCAAGTTAAAAGAGATTCATTCGATCCAACGGATTGAGCTCGACAGATCGAAGAACAACCAATAGAGCAGGTAAGATAGAAGTGATTACTTACATCGGATTTCTTTTAATCTCCTTCGATTTGTCGAACACTGCTTCTTCCGTTTCTCCTTCTCCTTCTTTTGCTCTTTTTATTTTTATTTCTTTTTTTTTTTCATTGGTTCTTTGGCTGCAGGCAGAGAAAATAAGAGAGTAAAGAGTGAGGGAGAGTGTAAAGCTGAGAGAGATAAGAGAGAGTTTTTATTTATATTTATATTTATATTTATTTTTATTTTTTTCTTTTCTTCCCAGTTCATCCAGCTTTGCCACCTAACCCTTGCTGCCACTCTCTTTTTGTTCGTCACGACAGCACAACACACTATTCACTATTTTATTTATTTTAATTAATTTATTTATTTAATAATTTAATAATTTTAATTTCATGTAATATTATCCAAATACTACTAAATTTATGTAGGACGTAGTGCTCGATAAAGGGAACACTACAAAATTATCTGTTTGTTGTTTCGATGCCCTGAATAAATGAACCGAAATTCCGCAGTTATTAGAAGGATAATTTTAATATTATTAAATTAGCAATTTTGGGAGTATTTTTCGGCCTCATAAGAAAAATCTCCAAAAATCCTAAATATTACAAAACTAATAATCGCGAAAACCGAATATCATTTGAGTTTGTGGATTTAAAGTTAAGTTAACCGAAAGTTATTTCGTTGTCCAAAATTAATTTCGGTAGACTTATTCGGCACCGCTGGCCTCAAGAGATCAATACAGATAACTCGAAATTTGGGGTATTACAGAAAAAAAAAAAAAACAGTTATTATAAACCAATCATTCCTCTTCTTAAGAAGAGTTACATAGTATATATTTTCGGAGTTTATATTTTATAAAATTTAAAAAAACTTAAAAATTAGGAAATCCCTATCCAAATTTTCTCCTTTTTCCATTTTTTGTATTTACTAAATTGAAAGATTTTTATCTCCTCTTTTATTAATAACATAAAAATATAAAAAGTAGATCAAGAGAGTAATGAACATGATTAGAGATAGAAAAGAAAACATCATAGGAGAAGGAATAAGAGAAATATGGACATCATGTGAAATTTTTTTTGACTCTTTGTAACTAATTTCCCATATTTTCTCTCACACTATTTTTTTTTTAAGCCTAACTGATATCGTAATAAATTTTAAAGAATTTCAAAATTCTAAAACTCTTAACAAACAGAAAAGGACAAACCAAATTTTCTCCAATTTATTATTTATTTAATTTATTTAACAGTAGGATGAGGAATAATTAAGAGTTTTTTTTTTTTGACATTGGGAAGTAACTGTCCATAATCTCTATGTAACCGATTTTCACTTTTTTCTCACACCCTTTTTATTTATTTATTTTGAGACTAATAGATATCTTAAAAGAATTTTAAAAAATTTAAAATTTCTAAAACTCTCAAAAAATAGAAAAGGCCAAACTGAATTTTCTCTAATTTTTAATTATTTAATTTTTAAATTAGAAAATTCTCTCTCCTTGACTTAGTAATATAGAAAGATACTCCGAACAATATTAGTCATGGTTATTCTTGTTCATGTTTAACTTAAACTGTATTTTAAAAAAATTCCTGAATTACCCTCCTCTAAATATGTTTTTGATAAATTTAAATATGTTTTTGATAAATTTTTAGTAAGCAAGAAAAGGTAATTTGAAAATTTCATTAAAAAAATATGCAATTTAAATTAAGCAGAATAAGAATAACAAACTATTAACTAAAGATATTAAGGATTTGGAAGTATCGTTTCAATCAGTGACTGCCTCCTACAGTTAAGATCTAAAGCTGTAGACTTCAGCAGAAAAAGTACCTAGACACTAATAATAGAAAAAGGTTTCTTGGCATGAGATGCAACATCAAATAATAACAGCACAGTCTTTATCCCAGATCACTTAGAAAAGTCAGTGTTTAAACCCACAGTGGTTCAAGTAATTGT
The DNA here is from genome assembly GCA_036321105.1 of Dracaena cambodiana. Taxonomy (NCBI): domain Eukaryota; kingdom Viridiplantae; phylum Streptophyta; class Magnoliopsida; order Asparagales; family Asparagaceae; genus Dracaena; species Dracaena cambodiana. The sequence goes on along the minus strand of JAYEPQ010000004.1, from coordinate 17,071,168 downwards.
TTGCTCAGAATGGCAAAGCAACAGTTTGAAGTGTCTCTCATCCAGTGCTTCCTATCAAAATAGATATGGATGACAACTCAATACTGTACAGGGATGATAGTCGGTGCACCCATGGACCAATTCCATCTTATTCAAATTTTTGAATTAAAAATAAAATTTTTATTTTACTAATTCGAAATTATGAATGAAACGGACCAAAAATTGACCAGTAAACATATCCATTACCATCCCTACTTTGCAATCTAGTGCTGATAATAACTCCCAGATCCAGCGGAACTGCACGATCTTCTAGAGTCGTTAGATCTAACGAATTTATTGAGAACCAAGACCTCTTGATTTTCAACAGTCGACAGAGAGATTTGGATCCACTGGGGCAACAAAAGGAACAAGAAGCTAGTGAAGAGCAAGCATTGAACATGGACAGTATAATCCTTGTAGAAAAAAATAGATACACCAGAAGTAATATTCAAATTACTGCACATGAACCGTACAGAAAAATGGAGGCAGTTGATTCATGCATGGATCAAAGTTCAAATATAAAATATCTGGAAAAGAAAAATTGATTCACTGAGCGGAAACATAAAGAGGAGAAAATGAAAATGAAGACAGAGAAATATTGAAACGCACATATAGAAACAACATTTAAAGGAGAGAGCAAGTAATCCCAGTAATGAACGCAACAATGTAGTTTAGAATTGAGATATCACAACAACGCAAACATAAAGTGATGTGGACGTAATAGCAGAATATTTAAATTACAGAGCAATAATAACTATGCCCTCAGAATTTTCCTTGCCTCTACAGGGCTCAAATTTTCCTTGTTTCTTTCTACCAGAACAGGGACTTACAATTCATATGACTTTTGAAGTTTGACTGTGAGATCTTGTATGTGGCCTATGATGCCCCAAAATAGACCAATCTAAACAATGGTAACCTCATGGAGTAGCCGCCGTGTGTATTCAATAATTGATCGACCATTTTCATGATGGTTGATGGACTTGCATAATAGGCACTTAGTTAACATGCATGTCATTGTTCAGCAGAATTCACAAGGTTATGCACTCATCTCACAATTCGATCATCCACTAAGATACAGAACAGGGCATGCTACTGCTCACGCAGATTGCAATATTCTTCAGTAGCGACTTCTTCTGCCATGGTTCTGCATCATGTCCAGGGATGTCAACTAACAGTTTGCCTGCTAAATCTTTGGTTATGTCCAACTGCCAACAGGTATGATGATGCAAAATCTAGGCTTTGGTGAGTACATTAGCACTACCTGACTGAAGTTTTTGGATTCCTCAAAAGATGTCTGGTCCTTTGGCGACTCACAATGTAACAAGCTAAAACCTAAGAGCTAAGCAATCTGAAATGAGATGCTGCAGGTGGCATTTAGAACACCACTTGCTATGTAAAGACTCGAATCAGAAGGAGCTTCATATTTGTATATTCCAGAATGAAAGCATGTGCAACTCATTTTTTCTACACATCATGATCAACATGAGCGTCCATTGTACCCTGTAGCCATCCAGCTCAAGGAATGAACATTCTAAGTCTTCCTTAGCTTCAAATGAGTGCCTCACCTTCCCTTGGCAGTTGACTTGTGAGATTTAGAAAAATGGTGTTCTCATTTGTTGCATCGAAAACAAGTAGAAGTAGTCTTTTTTTTCATACAAACTTAGATGATGTACAACTAGGGATGAGAATGGGCGCATCCAAGGGCCAGCCCTTGGCCTGCCCTATCCAAATTTTGGAATTAAAAAAAAATCATTTTCAATTAAAAAAAAAAATAGGGCTGACCAAGGGCTGGACCTTGGACCCGCCCATTCTCATCCCTATGAATAGTACAATTTTCATAGAAAGATGAGAAGCATGCACGCGCTGAGGAAGCAACTACAAGGTAGAGATGGTGCAGGGGTAACAATGTTCCCCAAAATATAAATGAGTGATGTATTACAGGGAAAGAAGACTCAAAAACTTAAAACATTCTAGGGAACATGTGAAGATGGTCATGATAAATCCAATATTAAAAATATTGTAGATGATTGGAACGAATTTGTCATGAAGGACATTAACGTGATTAGTCCTTTTTTGGCAAGGAGAAATATAACATTTTCAGTGAGAGTACAGCAGCACCACTGTGATCAAATCTAGAGAGAGGCTACAATTAAGAAATCTCTTATGAATACTTTGCATCTAAAGCAACAGTTCTAGTACGAACGGTTGCAAATTCAACTAAGGACCTGATTTGGAAGGTGTATGCGGAGCTGGAACTTGCAAATAAATTTGGAAACCTACTTTCACCCAGAAGGGTAAAGCCATAATGGATTTTGGTGTTTAATTTTAAACATGTCTAGTCTCCTCATTATTCAATGCAAGAATACTTTTATTCATCCGGCACCTTATTTATTTTTAACCAAACTCATCAATTCACATTAATTAGACTAGTATTCTTGCATCCTTGGATTCTTGCGTCGACTGGATCTGAAATACATCTAAGAAACTCCAGCCTCGCTCGTATTGGGTTGAGTCCAAGCTCCACCTTGAGCTTATCAAGTTGAGCCCAAGCAATCTCTTTCACATCTTTGCAAGGGAACTGTGGGCTCATGAGTCCGTTGACTTCCTTCATGGATCCGCAAGGCAGACTATTGTTAGGTAATGAGTTTCTTTTGCTACATACAGGTCAGCAAGGTCAGACAATTTTCATTCAGCAAGTCCATTTTGAATAACACTATACATCACAACTAGAGTTCCTACCATCCTACAATGGTTTCCAAGGAAATAGGCTTCATCTCTTCAAAATTCAAGAAAGTAGTGTATCTTGACTTCAAGCAAAAAGGGGAAGTTTGACAAATTTAAGAATTTTGCTAGATATGAAGGATCTACGCCAAGGATTTATTCGAGGCAAAGATGAGGGATCCTGTATTCCTATGATTTTCTCTTGTTCATAAGAGATTTACTCTTATCAACCCCAAAAATTTGGGATGAAGGTATTGTTGGTGTTGTGGCAGTGTTGATGGTGGTGAAAGAAATTTTTCATTGAGATAAATTGAATCTAGGGACTACCATACAAATTTAAAACCAAATAATTCCATATATAATGCTTGTTTGTCTCAGAATTAGAGCAACTAATGCAAAAAATCTTACAACAAAAGCAGTGGCCAAATTGTCCTTAGCAAATATTACAAAAGTTATAATAATGGGAAATTCTAAATGAGCACACAACTTGACTTAAAGAGCACCATACCCTAATTTGCAAATAATTACAAGTTTGCCATTTCTTTTGGATAAAGTTACCTTTCACCCTCCTTTCTTCCCCGGCCCATCAAAAGTGTATCATTTCTAGCACACCCAAACCCAAAAAAAAAAAAACCAAGGAAGGGCGAGTGGGTGAGAGGGCGCGCAAGGAAGGGGGCAAGTAAGTGAGGGGAGATCAGGAAGGGAGTGCGCGGTGAAGAGCGAGCGAGGGAAGGGGCAAGCAGGTGGGGGCGATAGGGGGATTTGAGAGGATAAGGGTGAGTAGTGATGGAGAATGTGGGTTGGGAGAGGGTTAAATTTGGAAGAATGGAGGGTGCTCACTAAGAAAAACCCACTATTTTTAAAAAAAAGAGATGGTGCCACTAAGCAAATTGTGCTCACTAAGTGGTGTGCTCATTTAGAATCTCCCTATAATAATGACATGCCACTCAGTATTTTATTTCGTACAATACCCTTAATGCCTCATCATTTTAATAAACGAATGCTACATCACATTATCAATTATTAATTAATTCAGAGAAGTCCGTGTTGCATGCTGCAAATTGAACATAGGTTTCCAGAAATTTTCTTACACAAATGTCGTATGCAGCAATCATGAAACAAAAGCTGCAATTCTATTTGCAGTATACCAAATAGTAATTGTTTAAAAACCCAAGTTTGCTTAGTAGAATGCAACATTTACTGTGTTATATTATTAATAACATGATATCGCATTCATTTATTCGATAAATAAATACATATGTGTATCTTATTAAATAAAATACTGAGGTGACATACCATTCTCTCAAGAACTTTCCCTACAAATCTTAGCAACATTTGCCGCGGCCAATTTGGCTACAGAGTTTGTTCAAAAAGTTTTGCTGCATGACCTGTAATTCTATGGAATGGAAATACAGATGCAACACATATTGTTAAGGCTTTATTTCTTATCAACAGCACAAACCCTAGTCTTTCTTATTTCTTACTGTGACCAATTTAGCAATAAGCATTTTTCTTACAGCGGTTCCAACAAAATCAACATTTGTATATATCTTAAATATACATGTCTACTAGCTTCTAGTTTCTAACTTTCAATGTTCAGACACGACCATTCTTGGAATACCACCATTGTTTGAACAAACCCCTTAATGTTCCAAAATAATTTCATGAACCGACAATTTGAATGTTATATATATATATATATATATATATATATATAACCTCCAATTGAGTCCAGGTTACTCCATAATTATACACTCCATAGTCCATACCATACCTCCAAATGTATCATATCGGTTTCTTCAGCATTTGTTACAATTCTAAAAGGCAAAACTAACATTGCATGTGGAAATACAATTGCAACATTTGTTGCTTCGGCTCTATTTCCTTATCCACCAAATAACCTTTTCTTGGAACAAATGTTGTCACAACAAAGGCTGCATGCACAAAAATTGCAATTCCATTACAGTTTACCGCACAGCCCTTGCCTTTCTTCTTTCCTACTGTAACCAATTCTAGCAAGTCTTTCTTATAGTGGTTTCCACAAAGTTAACACTTGTTTATATACTTCTTATATCCAAAAAGATTTTGTCTGTCAACTTCGTCGAAAATGGGTTAGATATTATTTCTCACTTTAAACTTTGAAGACATAAAATTATAGTACAGATAACATAGTAATTTAAGAAATCTTCCCTGTCTTTGCTTACCCATCCAAATTTAAAATTCTTTATTCATATTTAAACTTAAACATAAATATGGTTAATTGATATTTTTTTTGATAATTTTTTTTTTATCTATGTTTAAACTTGGATACAAAGACAATTATTCCATATATAAATTAGATGCTTAAAATTCAGACGTGAGAAAGAATTCCAACCATCTTTTTATTAAATCAAAGTTATACTATAAAACTATTTGGTATCAAGAATCTACTTGATATGTGTGAATTTAGTTAAGAGTACTTAGCTTTTACTATTACAGATATATACTCCATTATAGGACATAAGTAGAATTGAGTTTTCTGATTATATGAGGTCCCTTCTCTTTAATTAATAAGAGGATTCTCCTTAATTGATAAGAAGATATTCATAATATTATAAGATAAAAGAAACGTATGAAATGAAAGTTCATACAACATGCATAATAGATACTCATAACCTAATTTCATGGATCTGAAGTCATTTACTGGCTGATGAACTAATTCTTTCCATCATCATATTTCAAACTGGTTGATTTGGAAGACTGGCGTGAAAATCTATTCTGACATGAAAAGTCTATGGTATATACAACTTGGTTTTTCTATCTAGATTTGAGATGAGAATTATGCATATGGATTGTGATGACATTTGTATATCATTATTATGAGCAGATTCATGTATGACTGGACTATGAAGGCTGTACTTGTGGGATCATAAGAGTTTTTAGGAAAATATGGACAATATACAATTTTAGTCTTGTCAATAGTTGTGGATTGTATCATATATGTGATATATAGATTTAATTTTTATTTCCAGCTCTGATTGATAATCATTAATTAAATATCAGAAATGTACTTGGTTGATTTTTGGTTGATCGGCTACAATTGATCCCACTCTTGGAGTTTGGCCTATTTCAGAAGAACAAATGGATAGAGCCTCTGGGTACAAATATGTGGATACATGGAGATTATAATATGTTGCAGATCATATTGAGAGATGAGATAGGTTTAAAACCTTAGTAACTTAGTATAGTTTTTTAGTTCATCTTGAATGACTTATAGATATGAATGATGCAGTGATTATTTTACTCTATAAAATCTTTTATTGATGATTACTCTAGAAGTTATAAAAATTATACTTCGAGGGACATGAGATAGATGTTTTAGATAAGGGGCTGATTTAGAGTGTCATAATTGCTATGATTCAAGTACAATGACCTGATCGCTTTGCCGCTTCTTGTACTAGTCTGAGAATCTTAGGAGGGATTGTGCTGAATTTATAGTTTTCAGATTTAGTTTGCAGTTTTTCAGGTTATAAGGTATATTTTAGAGATTTTAATGGCAAGAATGATAGATACTTTGCATTTTGATACTTACACTTAACATTCACATGATTGATTGGATAAACTCATGGATGTGGAACTTTATGAATTTCATTGGAGGAAAAGAGAGGAAGAAGAAAAAGAAAAGAGACAAAGTACATTATATTGCATTCTAAGTTATGACTTTGAGATATTTTAAATATGAGACCATAATTAATAGCTTTAGTGATAGCAATGATAGAAACATACTTAGAATGTTGTATGTAATCAAGTTCCTATGACTTCTGACGCACTTCTTGATTTTAGAAATAAGTTTTGCATCTAGATCCAGTTGTTAGTGATAGCCCAGAAGCGACACGCCATGTCGACACCTAGATACGGTGCCAAATGTAAGAGAATTCCCCCACCTTAATGAGCGGGTGAGACTAAAAAAAATAGTTCATGAACATAGAATTTGGTTAGACTCGTAGAACATAAATTCTCTTACAGGTAGATTAGCAGATCCAGTTAATGTTATGATTAGGAGGGTTAATATTTTGTACATGCAGGAAACTAAGTGGATATATAAGAAAACTAAAATTATACAGCCTTAGAGTTATAAACTTTGGTATATGGGCAGAGATAGAAATTGTAATGGTCATTGATAAACAATTACTTGGGCATATAGTAGAGGTTAGGATGAAGAATGACAGAATTTTATTGGCTTAACTTATTTTAGATAGGGAGACTCTTAATATTATTAGTGCCTATGTACCACAAGTAGGACTTGGTGAATCTATTAAATATCAATTATGGAAGGATCCAGATGAGATGGTAGAGAGAATCCCCGATAGAGAGAAATTTTTAATAGTCGTGACCTCAATAGACATATAGAAACTAGTCGCAATGGATTTGATAGTGTACATAGATGATTTGGTCTTGGTTAAATGATACACAATTATTAAGTATAGAGTCATGTACAGGAATAAAAAAAAAATTAGATGGGTAGAGTTCATGAGTCTTGGGTTGCTGTGTTTCTTGATTGATAAGTGGATAAAAAAAGAAAGAAAATAATGAAAAATAAATTGGTGATACACTGAGGTGGCCGCAGAGAGGAGTGGGTGTTCTGGTTTCACCCCTTGGCCACACATGGGACCTGAGAGATGAGAACTCTCCCTCCCTGACTCTCTAATTCTCTAGAAAAGAAAAAGAAAAAGAAAAAGAAAGAAAGGGAAAGGTAGAGGAAGAGAAGCGGAACCAGATTGAGGCTTTGGTCGCTAAACAAAAAGTAGTACTTTGAATTTGTATTTGGAGAGTAGCAAAAGCAAAGAGGAAGGAGACAGGAAAAACACGAGAAAGAGTTCCTAGATAGGTTGCAATTCTTCCAGCATGAATCTAGTGTTTAAATTGAGAATAAAATATATTGATTTTACGATTTCTATTTTATTCTTGAGAATTAGGGAATTACTGAATTTATAAGTCTAATACAAGATATTTCAGGATTTTGGAAGAATTATTTCTTGAATTACATAAGGTTCAACAGGTAAGAATGAAAACATGATTTTCTCGTACGAAGATGAGCCTAATTCCTGGGAATATTTTGTGTTTGATCCAGCTGCATGATACTAGTACAGGAGAAAGCAAAGAGCAGAGGCACATCTTAAAGTTTTATGAATTATTTAGGGAATTACAAGGTAAAATTATTTAGTCATAATTAAATTGCCTCATATATGCGCTTGACCATTTTGATATATGTGTGTGTGTGTGTACACATACACACACACACACACATATACATATAAACATGTGTGTGTGCACACGCGCGCGCACACACACACACATATATAAGCATATGTGTGTGTGTGTATGAGATAGAAGTTTCCTTTGTATTTACAATAGAGAGGAGTTGGAGATTTTTAATTGGGACTACATGGATGAATTCTTGCTCGGCTTTAGCGTAGCTCGAAGTTTTGCCTAACCAGCGTAATTGATTTGGCTGATACTATCAATTATAAATTTCCCTACATGTATAATGAATAGGCTTTCTTTTGCTAAGAGCATAAATGCTTATCTTGATTAAGTAATTAGATGCCTAATGATTTTATTGGTAAGATGTAAAAATAACTTGAAATTGGTTTCATGCGCTTACTTTCATAATTTCCAAATTATAACAATTTGTGAGCATTATTGGAATCATTTATACGATATTACATATTTTATTTTGCATAACAGGTGAAGAAACTATTTCAGCAAGTATATGGTACATGAAACTATTTCAACAAGTACATGATATATGAAAGACTATTTTGATAATGTTATGAGTAATTTTGCTAGTATGATCTTAAGCAACACTCATGAATCGCATTCAAGAAGCATATGAAGTAAAGTCATGTAATTTTGATTCTCTATTCTCCCACAAAACTATATTTTTTACAAAGGAATTCTTGAATCAATCTCTCAAAATATTAAGAAACCTTGCTACATGGTTTTCATACATGAAAAATATGATTCAGTAATAGATTTACATGTAAAGACTAGCTAACGGAAGTTATAAACCCATGCTAGTACTCAATGGGTGAATATATAAACCCTTGATCCGGTTGTCATTCATAGACCATCTACATGATATGCTCCACTAGTGAAGCCCCACTAGGGACGTCCATGGAAAGTGAACACATAGAACTACATGGCACAATGACTATAAGCCTTCGAGTGAACTCATTGGAAAAGATGACTAAATGACTACATGATTATAAGATTACATGACTATAAGATTACATGACCAAAAGATTACAAGACTGCATGACTGATTACATGATTACATGACATTATTCTAAACATGCTTACACGATTACAAGATTTCACAACTAAATGGCCCCATTTGGCACTGAGGGGAAAAGAAAGGTCATGTTGGATTAAACCCACAGTTGCCCTGTTCGGATAATACTGTGGAGGAACAAAATCTCAATGGCTAGTTACTACATGAATGCTATTTCACATATCATCCCTTACACAAATTTCAAATAAGTACATTTCAAAGATGATAATTCAATAAGTGTTAATATTTGATTTCTGATTTCCAGTGTTTCTATACAATTATTAAAAATTATAGATTAAATGTATATCGTTGAGATTAAGAATAAGCATTCTTTATTTACTTGATTTAAATAAAAGATATGCATTATAACTGAGATGAAAATAAAATACAGCTATATAAACTTTTTATTAAGTACTATGATTTTATAAATTATAAAGGAGATGAAAGAAAGAATTCTTACCTTCTTTTTACTGGTCACACTATATCATAAGCATTTTGAGGAAAAAATGGACATATAATTTAGGTCGTGTACATAGTTATGGATTATATTAGACATGTGATATAAATTTGATTTTTATTATGGGCCATGTTGCCGACCATTTATCAAATATGAGAAATGTACTTGGATGATTTTTCAATGATGGGCTATAAAAGGTTTGACTCTTGGGGTTTGGCATATTTCAGATGCACACATATAGATCTTAGGTTTTGACATTTTATCTCCATGTTTTAGATATACAAACGTTGTCATACTTAGATAAGCATTAATTAATCTAAATATTATGATTTGTGCTCTAAGATACACAAAATCAAATTTTTAGATAGTTATATTCAATAATCATAATACATACACCTATTTGATATTAATGTTTTACTTAGCATGCATAGCACACGCCAAAAAAACATGTATCTTAAATATACAAGTCCACACTGGTTTCTACTCTCTAAGTTCTATTTTTTGTAAATCACTGATGTTCATTGTTCATACACCACCAATCTTAAAACAAATCCCTCAACAGCTTGAAATAATTTCATGACCCTTAAAGCCTGGAGACCCTAACTACTTGAATGTTATATCACATCCAAACCCAGGTCGCTCCACAATTTCACACTCCACACCTTCAAATGTATCTCATCTTATTATTGTCACCATCCTACCTTCTCTTGTCACCATCTAGCTTTCTTTTCACGTCTGTCTAGTTAGGACAGGTGAGCTGGAGATACATTTAAAGGATCTAAATTCTACAGTGCATCCTAACATGATTTCAGCATTTGTCAAACCAAGAATCTTGCTCCAATGACATTTTGAGAGTGCAACTGCTTAGGATAGGTGAGCTAGAGATACATTTGAAGGACCTAAATTCTATGCCGCATCCTACCTTGATTTCTGCATTTGTCAAACCAAGAATCTTGCTCAAATAACGTTTTGAGAGGGCACAATTAGATTTCTTTCTGAACGTTTCTGGTCACCTTCTGCGACTTTTGGAATTCAATATCAACGGACATTACTGATATTAGATTAGTTCTTCAATCAGCTTGATAGACTGATAGTGCATCAAATCCAGACTTCTCCTCACCATCCAACTACTTGGTAGAAGCATGATACCAAGAGCGTCCAATGATATCAATCACCAGGATAGAAAGTGATGATACATCGCAGGACTTAGTTTGAATTTACAGTGTTAGCATATTCAGGAGTGTGATGAAGTACAATTACTATTTATATAATGGCTTATCCACAGCTTGGAAGCAAGAAAAGGATGATAAACAAAAATTGTTTCATGGATGACTAGAAATAAACTTGTGACTTTTGTCTCCACAACAACTACAATGAAGTAATGAAACAAAACATGGTTTCATACTATGTACAGTAGGGCTAATATGGAAGAAAAAATGGTGCCTTCAGATCAGGCATGCTATATAAGAACATCAGAGATAGAGAGCATGACTCCACCGAAAATTAACCAACAAATATATTGTTATACAGCTTTTTTCCCCCGAACGATGTCAATAAAATCTGTTATCTGTTTATACATAGTAACAAAGACTTTTTCAAATTTTTTAGGTTTAACAAGTTTGAAATTGTAGTTCACTGAGGCAAGGGGCAACATAAATAATAACTATTGAGAGAACCATCTTCTACATACGCACTCACAATGAGAAGGAAAAAAAGAAAAAAGGAAAAGGAATAAAAGCTACGATCAGGCTTAAAAACTTTTATTTTCAAACAATCTAGTCCTAAACTTCATGAGTAGCCAATAAATCCTCACTTCTCAACAACAAAAACGAGTGCCGGGAACTAAAGTCTAAAAGATTATCCAATGTGACAAGCACATGAGATAGGAGTGCAAAGAGAAAAAAGTTAAGCTATAGACTAAAATTAAAGGATTTCTTGGATAAAGGTAACATAAACAACAACAAATAGCTAAAGTTCACCATACCTTATTGAAGCAGAATATTCCAGAGTAGTGTCAAAGAGGACTTCCCCGGCTGCCTGTCATGAGATGAGAATGAATCACCTCAAATAATCCAATCCAACAGGAAAGTTATGTGCTTTTAGCAGATTGCATAGAAACCATCTTGATCTTGTCTAGCTCATGAAGTCTGGATGTGAATTGAGTATACACAGGCCATGAATTGAGCTGATAGAATCCAATAATGAATGGAGGAAATAAAGCCATGTAGCTTCCTCTCCAACACATCAGATTTACTCTTAGTCCTCTTCATCAGATGAATCTCTCGAGTTGTTGTTGTTAACATTTTCCAGCTGTTCACAAGAATTTTGTAAGATTGAAAGGACCAAATCTCCCTCACACTGGCCACCAACCAATTCATTGCTATTGACCTATTGACCTTGCTGTACCTGTCTTCAAGCTCCTGTAACGGCTGCATCTGCCTCGTACATAAAGACCCTAACATAACAAGATCTAACATTTTTCTACGAATTGAATATATGGGATTGGGCTCAATCAAATAACCTTTGGAGTATGCATCACAGAGAAACACAGTCTGTGTGCCCCCTTTAGTTGAAATATAGAAGATTCTGGGATGTTTGAGAAGGAGCTCCCTCACATTGACTTTGATATTGAAATCCCTTCTAAAATAAGCCAACCTCTCAACCTCAACCAACTTCTCCACCGTCAAGCTTAAAAATTCATGAAGAATACCAACCACCCGTTTCTCAATACGTTTTGCTTCACTGCAAGTATAGGCACGAATCACCTCTTTATGCTCGCAGGGCTTCACATGAGAAAGTTGTTGCCAACTCTTTAGCTTTGGCCTAAATCCTTTAACAATCTTAAGACCTGTTGGGCAACGAATGGGAAATGCATATTTCGTTTCATTTTCACTTAACCATTTTTCCGTGTACTCCTTCTCCCTCCATTTCTCAACCTCCGCAACCGCCAAGCTTTCTCTTGCCTACATAGCACAACGATATCTGGATAAACTACACTAAACTCATGCGCATAACACTTCATAACCGAACTCCTGAAATCATCAGGCAAGCCCAACTCTCTTCTAACTAGCCATAATGCATGCATACACTGCTTACCGCTAGTCGACATCATAAGAAGCTTCTTCAACCTCCGAACAATCTCCTCTCGAGACTCATAAATTATCCTACCTTCCTTCACAGCCAAATCATCCAACTTTGAGGAAACTCTATAGGAAACATTATTCCTAATAGGATGCATATAAATCTCAAACACATGACAGTATTTTCAACGAAAATATCCGATCCTGATATTAATCCCAATTATATTCCTCCACCTGGAAACTATCTGGATAGATGTGTACCCACCCCGAGCTTTCGACATCAACTCATGAAGTTTCAGGATTGTCTTCAATATCTTCATCTAATTCACCAGCATATCAAGTTTAAGATCTTTGGCTCTATTCTCTAAGCGAATTTGTGCAGAATCTACTATTTTTTTCCATCTCCTTTGTTGGTTACAATTAAGTAGGCCAAACGGAAAAAAAACCATCAAGGAGAAATTGGGATTGATCCCAATGCTTTGATTTTATGATTGTCATGGAATAAAGCCAACATTTTTTGAGAATTTTCCTTACACCAGAAAATTTTGTATTCCATAATCACAATAAATTAATCAGCTGCCTCCAGATAGGAGATTTGATGAGAATTGAACTCACTGGAATCTAGGGAAAGATTCTCTAATATCTGGAATCTTGTCGTCCCCAGAACTCTCCAATGTGTAATCTCACCGATTAATGGTAGCCGTCGCCCGCACCCTTTAGCTTTCATTTAGTGTTTAGCTTTCGTATCTAGTGATCTTACTATCAAAGCAGAAGCTGCTCCCACATTACTAGAAGGTTCATACTCCATGAATGAAAAAGCCTAATAAGCACGAATATATATTATTACTTATATGCATTGGTGGCCCACATTACTAAGTGACAAAGACAAAAAAAAACATAATCAATGGGAAGATAAGAGTCAAAATGAAGACCAAATATGTAGGCAGCAAGATTTGATCTCGACAACCTAGTAATATAACAAAAAACAAATTGATCATGACGTAAATACTAATTTAGTAAAGTCATGCCAGTTTAAGAAAAGTCCACAAAATAAAAGCCATAACAAGACTTTCACAATGCTAACTTTATGGGAAAAGCAACTAAATATAAATGTAGTACAAAGCTTTTTCACATAATTATTTGAATAAGACCACGTTTCGATGAGCCAGTTTCCCAAGGATTTTGACTCTCAATTCCCTTTCTCCCAAAGACTAGACTAATCCTCATTTTCCAAGCATAAGGGCTAAGGGATATTATCTAGATAAGTAAAAATTTGGTTATGGAAGTTTTGTTTTGCTATATGCATTCTTTTTTTACGCATTAATAAGTCTAACACAACAACGTTTGAATGGTAAGTCATGGGGACGATCATGTGCATGTTGTGTTTGCCCGTCAGGAGGAGCCACAAGTTATCTTAAGTACTACACGCACACCTATCGGTGACATTTGACATAATTTTTGAAGAAGAGCAAGATAAGGGTTTTGTAAATGAGTGTAAGAAAATACAGCACTTGTTAGCATTTATTGTTTCTCCTTTCCTTATGGATCATGTTTAATTTCTAATTATTTCATAAGTTTTGTACAATAATACCATATTTCCCTTTTTCTTATAATATGAGACGAGTCCAAGTAACTGGACACGGGGTGTTCAAGTAGTTTGTAGTGCTCAAGGTGCCTGACAAGGCAATATTTTGCCTCATTAAAAAAGGAGCGTCCTGGTAATGTTGACAATCACAAATCAAGGTTCCTATCAAGAAAGCCATAAAAAATACTAACTATATTCAAGCATATAACAGCACATAAACAACATAAGGGCAAGCATGCTTCTAATGTACATCAGTACTACCCCGCCTAGATTCCAAAATCATTCATATATGTTCCTACTCAGCAACAAATTTCCAATCCATGGCTACTCCAAGCATGCATCATGTAAACAAATGACACATTGCATCAAGGAATTCCTCTAAAATTGAAATCCAAGAAAAGCGAAAAATAAAATTTTAATTCATTGTCTCTCAGATGCGTGATTGCACGACAATAGAAAAGAATATCTCCAAAACCCTAGCTTTTATAGAGAAAAAAAAAAAAAAAAAAAAGCCAGCGAGCGAGGGGTACCTGATTCAATAGAGATCAGGGCGAATCAAATAACGACGTAGGGATTCGAACGACTATTTGCTCAAGGATGACCATGAGCGATCGAATCCGACTTAAGAAGGGAACTAAGGATTCTTCCATCTCAATCAAAATCAAATAATAACATTCAAATGAAAAGAACAACAACAACAATAATAATAATTTGAAGAAAATTGACCAGAAATTGATAAATTATGGAGCGATGGCTGACCTTGGCAAAAAAAAAAGCACAAATGGAGGGCCTTTATGAGTGGCTTGTGATGGCGACGTTGATTAGCTGAGGAGTGGGGCCATCTGCTAGTCTACTGAGAAGTGAGAAAAAGGCTGCATTGAGCCTATGCAGCCAAGTATTAATAAGAAAGGGCATTTACATGTTTATCTCTTAAATCTTTATAAATTATAATTTAGTACTCCAAACTTTCATATTTAAGATTTAATCTTTCACGTACTCTAAATTATTATAATTTAGTTCATTTTCCTAACTTTCGTTAACTCAGTTTATTTTTTAATATGATTTTTCCATTTTATCTCTCCTTAATTCTTTCTTTCCTCTTCCTTCTCTCTTTTACTTTCCTCTTTCTCCTCTCTTCTCCTTTTCTTCGTTCTTTCTCCTCTCTTCTCCTTCTTTCTTCTTCCTCTCTTCTTCTTCTCTTTTTTTTCTTCTCTTCTCTTTCTCTCCTATTCCTCTCTTCTTCTTTTTTTCATTGGGTTTATTGGTTTTCCCCTTCTTCTTCTCTTTTATCTCTCTATTCTTTCCACATTTTCCTTCATAGGATATTTAAGTCATTTCTTTATTTAAAAAAAGTAAAAATTAAATTCTGTCATTTATTTGGACGGAAAAACTAACGGAGAGACTAAATTGTAGTAACTTAAAGAATTTGGAAGACTAAATCCTAAATATGAAGATTTGGGGAACTAAATTATAATTTATAAAGATTTAAGGGACAAATCTGTAAATACTCCTAATAAGAAGTGCATGTGTGCTTATTTAATGTAAGCACACGAGAATCCAGCAAGTAACGACCTCAACAGCCGTTGCGCACTAGCGTTAGCATCCATTTTTCAGTTTGTTCATTCAGAAGCATTATATAATCTAAGCACAGAGTTCTTCATATGGATGTGCAAGAGCGATTCATCTTAGGTATCCCACAAAGAAACTTCAGAGAGCGAGAAGTGAATGAGAAAGAATCATGAAGTTCGATAATTTTTTAAAGAACGGGTGATTGACAAGAAACTGTCAGAAGAGGAAAAGGAGGAATTAAACCATTCAGTAGAGTTAGAAAGGACTTTGCTAATTAGGACACATGTAGGTCTCACTTTCGTATGGAGACTTGAACTTTTGGTTTCGACCATCCTCAGTGAAGTCAATCACCCAAATACAGGGCGGGACAAGTTGTTATTGGAGCCTTTTTTCCTTCTGCCTAGCTCCTCAAAAACAATATTCAATTTGCATGTATTAAGCATATAGCTAGTGTTCCTTCTAAGTGACGATTGAACTCAGATATTGGACTATGATTGGGCCCTACAGTGGTAGAACCTAGTGAACTGAGCCTACTACTAAACATTGATTCTCTCTCCTAATCACTATCATCGAGATATATTCCTTTATCTGAACACCAAGGGCACTTGTTCCTCCTAGAAATGGTTGCATATCCCTCCTAACCATTTCTTGCTAGTGGCGATCCAGTTGGAGTAGATAGCCCTAGGAGAAGTATAAGTCTCTTACCGAGTCGATCTTGAGTTGTCTACCGCCGTGTCTTGTCGGACTGCTGGATTGGAGAAGTATTTTAATTTAAACTAAGAATTTGAAAATCAGCCAGTTCTGTTAGTCAAGTCCTGATGTTCGACTAGTCTTTCGTGTTTCCCAGCTGTGAATGTGTAAAGGATATATAGATCACATCTCGGACCACTCAGAGCTACAGCTTGGTAGAAAACTTATCTTACAAGGAGCGGCCTATAACTATCATGGGTCGGGGGATGAAGGAGTTGAAGAACTGATCGATTTCCTTAATTTTCGTATCTTGGAATTGAAATGCACCAGGAGAATCTACTTCGAAATGGGAGGATGATATCGGGGAGCGGTATCCCTATCTCTTTCTTGACACAATTACCTATCCTCCTATTCATATTTGTACCCTAATAGATATCTTTTACTTACCTATAGACATTCTATCCTTAATTGAATTCCAAAATGAAATTCATTGTAAAGTGGATAAGGTGTAATGACCCATTTAGTTGTCTCGAATAAAATATTATTTTTTATACATCATCGCAATTAAATTAAATGTGTGTAATATACTTAACTAAACATCACCCTT
Source organism: Dracaena cambodiana (assembly GCA_036321105.1). Classification (NCBI taxonomy): domain Eukaryota; kingdom Viridiplantae; phylum Streptophyta; class Magnoliopsida; order Asparagales; family Asparagaceae; genus Dracaena; species Dracaena cambodiana. The sequence goes on along the minus strand of JAYEPQ010000004.1, from coordinate 17,054,128 downwards.
ATCATATGTAACTGTATATGTGAGTTGAGTCTAAAGATAGTAATGAACGCGTCCATGGGCCAAATTTTAGCCTATTTTATACAAAATTTTAAATTGAAAAAAAATAAAATCTTTATTTTTAATTCAAAATTTTGTATAGGGCGGGACGCAGTCCATTACCGTTCCTAGTTGAGTCCAAAACCATTTAACCAAATCATGATACTAACCTAGAAACTAAGTGGCTAATTAAATAAACAATTAGGCACTCAGAATTAATCACTTACTCGTCTCTTCTTTCTCCCATTTTTCTCAAACAAACCCGTAGAGTTTCATCACCACCACCATTTGTCTTCCTCCAGCGAGCTTTTTGCGATATTTCCGGTGAGATTTCTCTTTCCACCATTTCATCTCTATTCTTTTAAAATATTTTCAAAACTCAAGGTTGAAAATTATTATCATTGTATACCTATTATTAACCTCTTAAGGCTCAAAAACATATATTTCAATAGATAAATTAGATGTCCCTTAAGTTTTTTTGCTGTCCATACTCTATTAGTACTACATTCTTCAACTAAGTTATCCAAATTTACACATTTTCAACTTGTGTCCAATTTTGAACGGGAGTTTCCAAAGGAGCACACATTTTTCCTAGTGGGCCCACTTTATAACTGTCCGGGCTTAAAGCCCGGACAAAAAAAACTAAGAAGTGGGCTCGCTAGGAAAATTGGTGTGCTTCTTTGGAAAGTCCCATTTTGAACAGCTGAGATTAAATTGAGCTGATTGCATGTCAACTACACTCCAAAAATTCTAAAGTTTCATGGACTGTTAGCTCTTTCATTATAATAAGACTAGTAATAATTTCTTTGGAGTATTCATTTGGAGAAATAGTAAGTTTAAAAAAAAATTCAATGACGTTATGAGTTCTCGAATTGGCTAAAATTGGCTATATATTTGTTGTAGAGAAAAATATCATGTGAACAATTTTTAACAAAAGTTTGTCACATCTATATCAATAAGTTTTTTATTTGTTTATAAAATTTGATAAGGAAATAATATGATTTGGGCATCCAACTAAGTAAATCTTTCAAATTTGCCTGGTGATGTTATGTGTACAGGTTCCCAATTCCGTTGAGCATTTGTGTATACAATCTTTTGTATTTTTGTGTGAAATTTTATATGATTTTAGGGAATCATATTGTGGAGTTTTTGAAAGAATTTTGTGATTATTTGTTGAGTATTTTATGACTAAATGTAATGCTCCCATTTTTCAGCTGCTTTCCAAAATGGGGGACGCTATTTAAAATTGCACTATATAACCCAACAGTCACAGGATCTTAGAATAATCGTAACTACTGCCACAATCAGATGAATAAATAATATGTCTGAAACCGAAAAGATTTTATTTATACCAAGAGTTAGGTACATAAGATAGCACACTGCTCTGAATATGAACACAAAATAGAGAGGCAGTGTCTGTTGCAAAAAGAAATATAAACACATATATACAAAGGCTCTTTAAAAGGTATTTTGCTTGCCTACTATCGCTTAGTGTGGTCAATGAATGCGGGTTTTCAGCTAGAACTGGCTCTCCTTCTTCGCTTTGCTGTAGTAAAAGTTCTCAGTACCTCAATGAAGAAGTTTGCCAATAAGATTCTTTTATAATACAGTTTTTATCCATCATGTAGGTTCCCCAATCCTCATGTCAATAATACACGATATACAAGAATTAATGGGAACACGTAATTTGTCAAGTCAAACTGTGTACATGTCATTATTACGAGAAATAAGAATTCAGAAATCAAAATTCAAAAACATGTACACACGTATCACAAAAATATTTCATGTCATGTAATAAATATACAAGAAACTCGTTATCATATTTTCATGAATGATCATACTCATCGTGTATCAAGTATTTAAATAATTCATTCGAATATGTCATATATTGGATTCAAGTGTATATATACCATGAATTATGTGTCATGTATCACATAAACTATATAATTCATGTAAGAATCATATAATACACTATATTATTAACAATTATCACATGTCACACATCATATTATCCATCGTATAATTTCTCCCATTCTAGAGTTCATAATACATTATGAACATGATAATTTTATTTTATATTTATTTGTTTATTTTTCCTTTTCTTTCTTTAATTATTTTTCAAATCATATTAACATACTTGCATCTCTACAACTGCACATGACATGTAGTACAATAACACATTATTTGTAACGTCAAGTACACGACTTGTAACATAATGAATTAGATATCCGTATCATCTTAATAACATTAGTACCTAATTATATCACAATATATTTTTATCAAAATCGACTCAATAATCTGATTCAATTCTCAATATCAATCAATAGTTCAATTTGCGAACCAAGTGCATCATGTAATAATATTGCATATTTATTTATTAAGCCCACTGTATTATTATTCATAAGGCCCAATGTATTTTATTATTGAGGCCTATTGCAATATTATTCATAAGGCCAAATGTATTTTATTATTTAGGCCTACAGTATTATTATTCATAAGGCTCATTTTGTTTGTACTAACTAATATATTTTAAGTGTCATGTATTTATTAGTTATTAATAGAATAGACCGTTGTATTTGTATTAGCTAATAGACGTTAAGGCCCACTGTGTTATATATATATATATATATATATATATATATATATATATATATATATATATATATATATATATATATATATATATATTTATTTATTTATTGGGTTGGGCCAGTTCCGGTTTCTCTTCTTCTTTTTTCTCTTTCCAGTCCAAGCTCACTAATTACTTTTTTTGTCCTTTTACTGGGCTGGATTTCCTTTTTTTTTTTTTAGTTTTACTCTCTTTTCTCGGCCCAACCCACGCTCTCGTTCCCGTGAATTTTTTCTTTTCCCTTCGTTTTCTTGTATGCAGTGAAGGCCCAAGGTTTGTATGCAAACCTTATTCTGCATGGGCACAAATAAATTTTTGGGCGTACTTAATTGTTTTTAAATAAATAAATAAATAAATATCACAATATTTATATATGTAAATTTCACCCACTAATCTAGTTCAGTTCTTAATATCAATTAATAGATCAAAATGTGAATCAAACATTTTTACAAATAAATCACATATACAAATATAAATTAAATAAATAAACGAACAAAAATATCAAAGTATTACTTATATCGGCTTGATCCCGAATTCTCGATTGTTTTAATTTTTTTCTTTTTCTTTTTTTCTTTCGATTCTATTGGTGCAGGCAGAGAGGGTTCTGTTGGTGCAGGCAGAGAGAGGGTGAGAAGAGAGTGAGAGTGAGAGTGAGAGTGAGAGAGGGTGTGGTAAATTTTTTCTTTTTTTTTTCCCGCTTCCTGCTGGTGGTTTCTGGCCGAGAGGAGAAGTGAGGGAGAAAGAGAGTGGAGGGGTGAGAGAAGAAAATAATTTGAGGGGAAATTCATAATTTTAACTAACTTACCTATGTCCGAAAATCATTTTTGAGGGGTGTGCCCTTAGAAATTTGTTATGAAAATTTGTGTATAAAATAATTTCTAATTTATTTAATATTTTATTATTTACTGTTCCGATAAACGTTTTCCAAATACTTCCAAATTTATGCAGGGCGTAGTACTCAACGAGAGGAATGCTACAGAATTATCCGTTTGTCATTTCGATATCTAGAATAAATGAACTGAAATTCCGAAATAATTAGAAGGATAATTTTAATATTATTAAATTAGCAGTTTTGAAAGTATTTTTCGATCCGTAAAGAAAATTTTTAAAAATTCTAAATATTAGAAAACTAATTATCGCGAAACCCAAATGTCATTTGGAGTTACAGATTTTAAGTTACGTCCACCGGAATTTATCTCGGTGTCCAAAATTGACTTGGATAATCCTATTCGGCACGATCGGCTGATATACATAACTCGAATTTTGGAGTATTACACTGACATGTTGTTTAACATCTACATGCCATTTGTTATAGTTGTGCAGATATATCATACTATAGATGTTGTTTCAGTGTCCGAATAATCTCCTTTGGTTTTAAATATTTATACATATTTAGGGATAGTATATGAGAGTGTATGATTAAATTTGGTTATTTTACCTAGTGTATTTTGAGAGTTACAATGCGTTTAAATTCAAGTATTGCTATTACTTTTCCAGCTGAATCTAAAAATGAAAAATCCTATGTGTTAAGAGACATGTACTTGCTCTTTAGTGTGTTAGTGTGGGATTTGATACATCGTGAAGATAAGGTTTGGGTGGGGATTAATACATCATTAATATCTTTGTAATCATATTTAAGACCTAAACTAAGTCGTGTCATTGTTGGGATAACGATATGGTTAATTAGCATATCGTATATGTAAGACAACATATTATATCGCATGTGCTCTAACTATTTAACAATATTCAGCGTTGGCATCATATTTAATTTTTAAATTTAATATGTTTCATGATGAATAATGTGCAAACTACACTGTGGAAACGTACACCAATCGTCTTATATTGTTAATTAGACACGAAGGAAGCATGCTAGCTCTTACATAAGTTCGACACTCGGGAGTTTCCAAAAGAGCACGCCACTTTTCCTAGTGAGCCTACTAGTTAGTTCTTTTTTATTCAGGCTTTCAACTGAAAATTGAGCTCACTAGGAAAAATGGTGTGCTCCTTCGCAAACTCCCTGACACTTTCTTGCATGACTTAGTATTTGATACGGTAGAATGAAAAATATGGATATATTTGTGTTATTTGATTATTTGAGTTGGAACATGAATTTTGGCTAGTTGATGTACCAATACGTGATTCGATACATGATGCATAGAAATTGACACGACATGATATATGGACATAATAATGCTGACCCAAACTACAAATATATGGGATGGGAGAACTAGGTGGCTGAACTTTATGTCTTTCAGGAGGTACATATTGTCATTGGTTGTGTGTCCGAGTCAGGGACCAATTACTGAAAGGTTACTGGTGTTGGTTATTTTAGATTGATATAGATAGAATTATTACTTTAAAAGATTAGAAAGATATATTTTCTAATCCAATCAGAAAGAAGATATTACAGAAGAAATTCGAATTGATTTTATTATCTACTAGAAAGTAACAGAATATATATATATATATATATATATATATATATATATATATATATATATATATATATATATATATATATATATATATATATATATATATGTTAATTATCTAAAAAGTGAAACCGAATTAGAATACTTTACTTGATTGGAAGCGAGTGTATGCAGAAGATGAATCGAAAATGATCGAGACTAGTGTTTGATACTATATCCTTAAAACCGATTCACCATCTATAGTTTTGCTTCTGAATTACAGTGGGCGTCGGTCTCCTAAAATACAACGATCAGTCTGTAACAGGAAGGAAGCCGCAATCCTATTGCTCTTATGAATCTGATAAATAATACTTTCTGTTTTGTGTATGGTGTATAGAACAGAAATGAACAGAACTATTCTTCTGAAAACAGAAAACTTCCATCTGAAAGATAAAATTTTCTGTCTGCAGAAGAAAAAAACGAAAAGAGAAAAAACTTCTTCTTAATGAGTCTGGATAGAGGCCTATTTATAGGCTTTTGGACTAATATAGTTAACAGTTAATGTGCCTAGTGCACCACTAGTGCGTCCTAAATGTCCATTTGCTCTCGCACACACGCGTGCATGTGCGGACAGTGTGTGGTGTTCAAGATTTCTCCTTTTCTTACATAAGGAATGATATAGAACAAACAATCATATATAAATCCATATATGTGCCTAGTGCCTAGTGCCTAGTGCCTAGTGCACCACTAGTGCGTCCTAAATGTCCATTTGCTCTCGCACACACGCGTGCATGTGCGGACAGTGTGTAGTGTTCAAGATTTCTCCTTTTCTTATATAAGGAATGATATAGAACAAACAATCATATATAAATCCATATCCTAGCAACACTCTATCCGATATGGAATTATTTTTTTCTTCCTTTTTCCTTTTGTTCTCTTTACTATGCACTCCACTTTGAAACTATTTTTCATTTACCTAATTCATTTATTTTTGAACTAGTAAATTGGCTAAAAAATTTAATTTTCAAACATACATGAATTCAACAACTGGGACCATTATCTGTACATGTAGTGCCTAAAGAGGTCTTATTTTCCTTTCGGGATTTATCTCAAAGTGCCTAGTGACACATTCGGTTCAATCTCAGAACCAGATTATGATTCTAAGTGTATACGGGATACTCCTGAAATACGTGGCTCTTCCCATTATTTAGTTCCAAAAGCATAATAGCAATGATAATAAGACATTACAAAATGATGTTACAAGTAGTGAGAGTGGATGATGCACATTATCACGTGGCATGAATGACAGGCCTATTGCATTGGTTTTCAAATAACAAGCAGTGATAAGACATTAAAAAAATAAGACATTCTTTTGTTTTGACTCCTCGTTCATGACACTGCAGTCTTGAAATTTTACTCTTGTTTAATTACAGTCGTTTTCAAATAAAAATTCCATTTTTATTTTATATTCCAAACAAATGTCTGATCGACTCATTTGCATATATAAAAAATATCTGAACATATTAAAATGATTCACTAGAAAGAACTTGATTATTTATATGATTCAATATCACCGTATATTCTTGTTAATGATATCATTCTCCATGTTCCTTATGATTGCCTGTTATTGATCTGTAAAAATTAAAAATATTAATATTTATTTTACATGTCTTAAGGAGTTCAAACTGGGGTAGAAGATTTTCGTTTTATGTTGCACTATAAAATCTGATAGAAATCCAACATTACTTAACAGTCAAAAAAACTCAATGCATCGTAACGGTGCATTTTTTACATTACTTTATTTTTTTTTTTTACACTATGTTACGTTTTTACATTATGTTATGTCATTTACAATAATTTTTTCAATATTTCTTTATTAATGTCGATTATTTATTTTGATTATTAATAAATTGCCGCAGTTTTTTCACTTGACTTATTTGCTTATTTGATTATTTGTTGCATTTTTAACTTGCTCGTTTGTGATTACATCCTTATTTACTTGTTATAATTTTTTTTAATTACTGAAATTTCTTACTTACTGATTAAATTGAATTATCAACTAATTTAAAATAAATAATTAGAAATAACATAAATTGAGCATTATAAAATATAAATTACAATATTGGTAATAATTGAAAATAAGTTTGAAATCTTATTTTCTTGTTTAGATGATAACTGAAATTATGGGTGTGAATGTAATTTAATTATAAAGATAAATATGAGAATCATTATGAAATTTGTTAGAAATTTAGAATTAATACTGTGATATAAAATATTTTTATATTTTTCTTTTAGAATTTTTAATTCAATTTTCAATTTATAAAATTTATTTTATATAGTTTTATATTTATTTTTATTAAATAAACAGAAAATTGTGTAACCTACATTATGCGTTACGCTATATGTGATATAATCTAATAAAGACAAAATATTACGTTACCGTTATCGTTATTTTAAACATTTCTCCTAAATTGTTTGCTAATGTGAGTTTACAGATTTTATCTATTTAACAGTGGATGTTGCATTATCTGGAGACAAATTGATTGGATAGTTTCATCCAATTTTAACTTGTTAAACAAAGGGGAAGTCATATGTGGAGACAACAAATCTCTATTCAAAATTGGATTCTATTTGTATTAAAAAAAATGATTAGACTCTAAGGTTCAGGTAGGCTACAATGAGACTTGAGTTTTAATACTTGGATCACAACTTAGCAATATATATGAGAGCTAAAATATATCTCCAACTAAAGTACAAATCCAGTATATGTGTGTGTATTCAACTAAATAGAATAAGATTGCTTAAGTTTTAAGTTGAATTATATGTGGGTGAGTCACAATTCATAGAAGTGATCAGTTGTTTCTCTTGACTCATCGCTTGTGGGAGTTGGTCTTTGAAAATTGGATCATAACTAATTAATTTTATGTGCTACTTGAGATTCTGCTATTCTTTATAATATTTTTCTGCCATAACTAGCTTCTTATATTGGTTTCACAGTTGTTGTACTCTTTTGTTAAAATTAATTTCATTTATTTTATCATATATATTAGCTTGATCCATTTTTTATTCCCCATGACACATGGAACAGACTAAATGGGATAAGAGGGTCTGAAAGGATTTATACATATATTTTGAGAAGTTTATTTTTAAATTGTACAATCAAATTGTAGGGATAAGCCTAAGAGGTCGTAGAGTGATCACTAGATCACTCTCATGTCATGTTATAGGATTTCAGATTTGAAACATAAGATTGTCCATCATGTTCTTAATGAGTACCTAATAGTACGATCCTAGGATAATAGCAGGAGTTATGGGACCACTGTCCCATGTACGTATGGGATGTTCTTAAAATATGTAGGCTTTTCTTCCTGATAGTTCCAAATTAATTTACAATAGACATCAATATAATATACCATGTTTTATATACATATTTATTTCCATTTTAATTATGTTTGCTTCAATACCATTCATGACATATTAATACAACCAATATTTGATTATCATCACCTTTGAGACAAGTGCAACAAAATTAATGATTTATACTATTCAAGACATGATTTTTGTGATGCCTACATGTGTTGTGTATTTATTCATATTTTCCGTGTTTTATATATAGACATATTGCGCGTCTGTGTATTACCTCCTTTCCTTTACCACTTTCTAGGTTATTTTTATGATCCTGATTTGATATGTTCAGACGACATTACTTTGCTGGTGACAAAATAAGAAGACCTGAAAAACCTAGACATTTGTATTGAGCAAAAGGAAGGAGCTTAGTCGGTATTTTTGTTGTAAAAGGGATATGAGAGAATCTTTCCATTATATATATCTTTTATATTTTTAATGAGAAAAACTTAATATCCTTCCTTTTGTTTGTTTCCTTCAAACTTTAATTTTCGATATTGTAATAAGTATTTTTTTTATCGTCTTGTAAACTTTCTTGATCATCATTTATTAGAATAAATTTATTATTTTAACTCCATATTGTTGTCTCACTTTATATGCATATGTATTGATGTGGCACTAATGCATATTCATTATTCATATATTTTACATTTGACATTTTGTTTTTTGTTTTTTTTTGTTTTTTTTTTTTTTGTTTTTTTTTTTATCCCTGATCAAAATCTTTTAGAGAACCAAATCTGAATTCGCAAATTTGTAGCCATTAAGAATCTAATCCCAATCCAAAATTGATGTTTTCTGGATGGGATTTGGATATAGATATAAAGAATATGAAATCGACCCGACCTGAAACTATAGTCATAATCTTGTCTCAACTTCAACATCAATATAGTCTATTTGTGTATATAAAGCTAACAAACAAAGGGCATCATGCTATAAAGTCTGCAGCAAGGTTTTAAATATCAACTGATATTGATACGTTGCACCACTATTATGTTAGATTTTGAGGTATTTAGTACGAAATAGTCTCTATAATATCAATAGTGATATTGTCAATATAAGTATTTTAAGTATTGCCGTTATACAATTTTTGATACTATAAACTATAGGCTGATATTGATATTAAATCCAAAGATTTAGGAGCAGGGTTATCAATGTTTTTGCAAAACGAACCTTCCCTAGAATTAAGTGCGCAAAAAGCAATCTATGGAACTACATGCATCGTCTACTGTACTTGTTGGGTAATGATTAATAATAGGGGTATTTACATGTTTGTCCCTTACATCTTTATAAATTATGATTTAATCTCCCAAATCTTCATATTTAGGATTTAGTCTCCAAGTTCCTCTAAGTTACTACAATTTAGTTCCTCCGTTAGTTTTTCCGTCTAAATAAACGGCAGAATTTAATTTTTACTTTTTATAAATAATGAAATGACTTAAATACTCCTATAAAGAAAAATGGGAATAATAGAGAAGAGAAGAGAAGAAGAAGGGAGGAAGCCAATGAACCCAATGAAGAAAAGGAGAACAGAGGAGGAAAATAGAAGAGAGGAAGAATGAAGAAAAAGAGAAGAGAGGAGGAAGAGAGAAGGAGAAGAGATGAGGAAGAGAGAAGGAATTAAGGAGGGGTAAAATGAAAAAATCAGATCAAAAAATAAATCTGGCTAACGAAAGTTAGGGAAGGGACTAAATTGTAGTAACTTAGAGAATTTGGAGACTAAATCCTAAATATGAAGATGTGAGGGATTAAATCATAATTTATAATATAAGGGACAAATATGTAAATACCGCTTAATAATAAAACTAATTATAGAGAACTGACTTCACGAGAGATACAAATAATATAAAATACATCATAATCACAAAAGTATTTTTGTGTTGGCTCTATACTCTCTCATTCCATTATGACACCCATCGTGTGTGTGTGTGTAGTCCAAGAGAAGGAGGAATACAAAGGTACATGTAGTGTCATGTAGTGTCTGCTTCGCTAACTTCTAATATACTTTACATCAAAAGTGGCAATAATAATAATAATAATAATCGCGTCGTAATCAACATTTCAATTATCCAATTCATTCATTGGTGCGGGTCGGTTCACACCAAATCGCCATATTGGAATGGCGAATTCTAAACAAACACATCACTTTATTTAGTGCGCATCACCTCTATTTTGGAAAATTACGATTTTTTTTAAGTAAGCACCTATTTTCTTCCAATTTTAACCTTATCCAACTAACATTTTCCATTTTTTCTCACTCACATCATCTCAAATTTATTGCTCTCCCTCACGGGCAGGCCAGCCCCTCATCTAAACCGACTATTTATAAGCTGCCAGCTCCATACGTCATTCACTAAGTGTAACCTCTACTCCTCTTCCGCCAATGTTCCTAACATCCTGGTCACAATGTACGCAAAGTGCAGTAGAGATCTTGCAACATGCTCAATGTGTTTGCCAAAATATTCGAATAAGACTAGATCTCTTGAGCTCCGTCATTGCCGCATTCCAAATATTCGATAAAATGCCTGAACAAGACAAGATGAAAGGTAGGTTTGTCAAATAAAAACGTAATGAGCTTATAATTATTTACAAGTTATGAGTGTCGTGCTCACTAAGTCAAGCTGTGTGCTCATTTAGAATACCCCTATTGGAAAGAACAGGGAAGGTGGAGAAAGAGAAAGGGAGCTCGGAAAGAGCTTTTAATATTATATATATATATATATATATATATATATATATATATATATATATATATATATAGAGGAAACGGGAAATACACCGGCGGTAAAGGGAGTTCCTTCACCGCCGCTTAGGTGGCCCAATAAAATTATAACACGGTGCGTCATTCAAGGTAACAAATGAATGAATTCTATTAAATGACACCACGTGTAATAATTTTATTGGGCCACCTAAGTGGCGGTGAAGGAAACTTCCTTCACCGCCGGTGTATTTCCCGTTTTCTCATATATATATATATATATATATATATATATATATATATATATATATATATATATATATATATATATATATATATAAATTAAAAATGTTCCGAAAGAGACGAAGGGGTTAAGTGTCAATCCAAAGTTCTCTCCGTAGCCTGCACGGACCACTGAGCCCTAGTCATCTTCAGCAAGCAAAGGACTCCGTTGTCATTGTCTATATCTCTAGTTCCCCATTTTTATTAATTCATTGTTAAAATATAATACAAATTCGCTCCTCGTAAATTTCTTTTTAAGAGAGATACTTGCATTTATAACAAAACTTCCATGAAAAAAGAATTTAGGGAGTCAATGAAAACAATAATATTTTTAGATGTCAAATCATAACTAGTGTAATCACAACGTGAATTCATAACCAATAGCAGTTTCCACGTTACACTGACTTTGTCAATGAGTCCATCTTTAGCAACAATAAAGATGTTAGTTCGATTCCAGATAGAAACTTAATATGGATAATATTTAAAAATATATATATGTGTGAGTTTCGTTTAAGAAGAAAAAAATTATATGGTAATATTATGAAAATGTATGAGTAATATCTTTGGGATCTGTGTTTAAGATGTTCGAAAACAAAAAAAAAAAATTGAGAGTTTCAGAATTTCTCACTATTTAATTCTCACTTACCAATATATCTATACAACAACAACAACAACAACTAAGCCTTTTATCCCAAGTATTTGGGGTAGGCTACAGAACCAAAAAAAGAATCACGCCGGATCGATCACTTTGATATTCCTTCTCCATTCATTTCTATCAAATAATATCTCCTTATTTAAACATCTAGACTCCATATCTTTGCGTATCAGCTCCATCCATGTTTTCTTCGGTTTTCTATTCGTTCTTCTAACTTATCTTATGTTGATAAACTCCCCTCTTCGAACTGGTGCACTTGTAGGCCTACGTTGCACATGACCAAACCATCGTAATCGGTTTTCTCGCATATTCTCATCGATGGGAGCTACACCTACCTTAACACGAATATCTTCATTTCTCACTTTATCTCTCCTAGTGTTGCCGCACGTCCAACGGAGAATGCGCATATCTGCTACACTTATCTTTTTTGAATGACGTTTCTTTATAACCCAACATTCCGTACCATATAATAAAGTTGGCCTAATAGCAGTCCTATAAAATTTTCCTTTCAATTTTAACGGAATATTACGGTTGCATAAAACTCTCGTTGCCTTCCTCTATTTCAACCAGCCAGCTTGTATCCTATGGTTAACATCATTATTGATCTCTCCATCATTCTGAATAATAGAACCCAAATATCTAAAATGACTGCTCATTTGTATTTTTTGCCTATCCAGTTTTACAGCATTATTATCTATAGTCCAACGTTTACTAAATTTGCACTCCATATACTCTGTTTTAGATCTACTCAATCTAAAACCTCTAGATTCTAATGTATACTTCCATAACTCTAATTTGACATTTACCCATTCTCTTATTTTATTAACTAAGACAATATTATCAGCAAATAATATACACCAAGATATCTCATCCTGAATGGTTTTAGTAAACTCATTTATCACTATAGCAAATAAGAATGGGCTCAATGCAAATCCTTGATGTAATCCAATTGTGATAGAAAAATCACTTGTTAAACCATCACATGTTCTGACATTGGCCATTATTCCATGATACATGTCATTAATTATGTCGATATACTTGATGAGAACTGTTTTCTTCATCAATATCCACCAAAGTATCTATCGTGAAACTTTATCATAGGCTTTCTCTAAGTCAATAAATACCATATGCAAATCTCTATTTTTCTCTCGGAATCGCTCTATAAGTTGACGAAGTAAATGAATAGCTTCTGTCGTGGATCGTCCCGGCATAAATCTAAACTGGTTCTCCGATATTTTAACAGTTTGTCGCAATCTATATTCAATTACCCTTTTCCAAAACTTCATAGTGTGACACATGAGTTTTATTCCCCGATAGTTAGAACAATTTTGAATATCACCCTTATTCTTATACAGAGATATTAGGGTACTCTTTCTTCATTTATTTGACATTTCTTAATTTGCCAAATCTTGTTAAAAATATCTATTAGTCATTTCACACCAATCCCTCCTAAGTATCTCCATACCTTTATAGGAATCTCATCTGGACCAACAACTTTTCTTGATTTCATCATCTTCAAAATCTTTTTTACTTCAAACTCTTTAATTCTGCGCATAAAACTATGATTCATATCCTCACATTGAATAGTAATATCTCCCAAATCAAATTATCATTATATAATCTATCAAAATAATTTTTCCATCTTTCTTTAATTTCTTCGTCTAGAACTAGAACCATTTGATCCCCATTTTTAATACACTTTACAGTACATAAGTCTTTAAACTTTCTCTCTTATTCGAGCAATTCTATATATATCCTTTTCTGCCTATTCATTATCTAACTTCTCGTACACTTATTTATATAATTTAATTTTTGCATCCCGAACAGCTTTCTTAGCCTCCTTCTTTGCTAGTTTATACTTTTCAAAACTTATTTCATTATTATTATTATTATTCAAATTTCTATAAAGGTCTCGCTTGATCTTAATAGCATTTTTTACCTCTTCATTCCACCATGATATATCCTTACATGGTGGAGTACTGCCCCTCAACTCATCGAATATAAGTTTAGCTATCCTTTTAATGCAGTTAGCCATTTTGTTCCATGTTATATTAGGATCATCATGGTCCCTCCAATCTGCTTCTTGTACTACTCTATCTACAAAATTTTTTTGATTACTTTCTAATCGCCACCACTTAATTTTAGGATCTAATTTACACTTAATTTTTCTAAGTTTCTGTCTAATCTGAATATCTAAAACTAAGAGTTTATATTGAGTAACTACACTCTCACCTGACACTACCTTACAATCGATACAACTAACTCTATCTACCCTCCTAGTTAAAAAGAAGTCTATTTGGTTTGCATTTGATCCACTTTTAAAAGTAATTAAGTGAGAAACTCTCTTTTTAAACCAAGTATTCGCTAAAATTAAATCATAAGATAAAGCAAATTTTAGGATTGAGTAACCTGCTTCATTTCTTTCTCCAAAACCAAATCCTTCATGTACACTATCAAACCCACTACGACTAGTTCCTATATGCCCATTGAGATCACCACCAATAAATAGTTTTTCTCTAGCGGGTATTCTTTATACTATTTCATCTAGATCCTCCCAAAATTGATATTTACTGGATTCATCAAGTCTTATTTGTGGTGCATAGGCGCTAATGACATTAAAAATCTCTCCATTTAAAATAAGTTTAACTAATAAAATTTTATCACATTTCCTCCTAATCTCCACTATATTTCCAAGTAATTATTTATCTATAATCACACCTACCCCATTACAATTTCTATCTCTATCCGTATAACAAAATTTATAACCCCAAACCTCTGACTTAAGATTTCTCACCTACCAACTTAGTCTCCTGCACGCACAAAATATTAACTCTCCTTCTAATTATAAAATCAACTAACTTTGCTAATTTATCTATAAGGGAACCTATATTTCATGATGCCAACCGAAATTTATGTTTATATTTATGAGCTAATTTTTTTACCCCCACCCGCTCATTAAGATGTGGGAACCCTCTTATATTTGATACCACATTCGGGCGTCGACGTGGCGCGTCGCTTCTGGGCGCGACCTAGCAACCTTCACACATTTTTCACTACACCCGGACTCCGATTTAGCTCGTCGCTCAGTAGGGAACACTCCAATGAAATTCATATTTTGGCTCATGTCATAATATGTGATAATGTTTTACGTTGACTGTCATTGGCCTACCACAACCCTCTTCCTTTATCCTGCCTTGGGACAGACAGTGCATAGCACTGGCGGAGTTACTTACCAATATATCCATCCATCTGAATTTTCAAAATTATCATAAGTATATATATACATATATATATATATATATATATATATATATATATATATATATATATATATATATATATATATATATATATATATATATATGTGTGTGTGTGTGTGTGTGTGTGTGTGTGTGTGTGAGAGAGAGAGAGAGAGAGAGAGAGAGATAATAATAATAATAACGGAAATGAGTCATTGTACTAAGTTGCTGTTTATTTCCATTATCTCTAATAATTTTATTTTAAAAAATTTCTTTAGATTATAATCTCAACTGTCTAGTGTCGTTTCACACCAATTTTTTACGTTTCAATTTTAATTTGGTCTTTTATCAAGTAGATAAAAAATTAACAATTTTAATTCAATACAATATTTTGTATCAATTCGATAAAGGAGCAAATAAACTTAAAATGCATAAAATTTTACCCTAAAAAAGCTAAAAATATAGAGATCATTGTCCTAAAAGAAATTTTATAAAAGATAATCAGATCATTACTTTTTTGCCGCTCACTCACGCAACTTACATAAGCTGATTGCTCATGTACAATAATCCCTTTATATATTTGTGTATAAATATAATTTTAAAATAATTCAATCAGTTTAGTTCGGTTTTGATTTCAAAACTCAGAACTGAAAGCCAATTGAATTGTTTCAATTCGGTTATATTGATATGTTTCGATCGATTATTTCGATTTATCAAACTTTGCTCAAATTTAATGGATCCGTTCCGTTCTCATCCATATTAAAAATGTCATTTTCCCAGTCCAATGACACGTATCAGACCAGCGGACGTCCATTGCTCGCACCCGAGACAGAAAGCGAATAAGCTGCAGCGTCACACCAATTTGAATAACATCA
The DNA here is from genome assembly GCA_036321105.1 of Dracaena cambodiana. Lineage (NCBI taxonomy): Eukaryota > Viridiplantae > Streptophyta > Magnoliopsida > Asparagales > Asparagaceae > Dracaena > Dracaena cambodiana. The sequence goes on along the minus strand of JAYEPQ010000004.1, from coordinate 17,037,901 downwards.
CGTTTTCTTTCTTTGTCTCTTGGGTATTCACAGGTCTGTCTCTTAAATCTTTATAAATTATAGTTTAGTCCCCACGTCTTCAAATTTAAAATTTAGTCCCTTAAATTGTTTAACTTACTACAATTTAGTCGTTCAGTTTACATTTTGGTCCAATTTTTCCATTTTATCCCTGATTTCTTTCACTTAATTCTCTTTCTCTCTTTCCTCTCTTTTCTTAGTTCTTATTAGGTTCCCTCCTTCTTCTTCTCTTCTCTCTCTATTCACTTATTTGGTCTCCCTCTCTATATTGAGACCAAATGTATTATTCTTCACTAAATGTATTAAAGTCAGAAATGAATTTATCCAATATAGAGATGGAGAAGACTTAAAGGTTTAATATATTTAGTGGAGAATAATACATTTGGTTTCAATATAGAGAGAGAACCCAATAAATGAATAGAGAGAGAAGAGAAGAACAAGGGGGAAACCCAATAAGAACTATGAAGAGAGGGGAAAGAGAGAAGGGAAATTAAGTGAAGGAAATCAGAGGTAAAACGGAAAAATCGGGCCAAAATATAAACTGGAGGGACTAAATTGTAGTAACTTAAATGATTTAGGGACAAAATCTAAATATGAAGATTTGGAGGACTAAATTATAATTTATAACGATGTAAGGGACAGATCTGTAAATAACCCTTCTTTTTTTAAACTGACCCTGAGTAGAAACATAAACCCCCATCCTGCAAGGGAATTTCTAAATGCGCACCACATGTTACTTTGTGAGCACCACATCCTATGGTAAAGTGGTTTACAACCACAGGGGAAAATGGTGCTCCCTAAGTCAAGTGTGGTGCGCATTTAGAATTTCCCATCCTGCACCCCCTCTTATAAATACAAACGGAGCATCTGTCACTAGAAAAAGAATAAAGGCGTCAACTTTTTTTTTTTTTTGCAGAAGGATAAGGAGAAAGATGATGCGGCGGTCGTCGGGAATAGGGGGAGCCCGGATGCTGCGGGCCATGGGGCGATCCGTCGGCGCAGGCGTCAAGAAGAAATTCTCTACCGCCGGAGCCCACGGCAAGGCCGCCAGGGCGCCACGCGTCATTTCCGTCTCGTCGCCGCCTGTGTCGCCCTCGCCGCCGGGTAAAAGTTCGCTGACTTGTTACGTCGACGAGGACGAGTGGGAGCCCGTCGGGGATGATATCGATGGAGATTTTGGCGGCGCGGGGTTCCCCGAGCGGTTCGTGTTCGGGCCCCCGCCGACGGAGGAGGAGACCCAGGAGGCCATGGCTACTATGGATCAGTAAGCTAGCATCACCTCTCTCTGTGTTCGTGTTTTTTTGTTTTTTGTTTTTTTTGTTTTTTAATACTATAATCAAGCTCAAGACGCTGACTACGAATTAATTGGTCTTTTTTGCTATATATATATATATATATATATATATATATATATATATATATATATATAAAAACAATTTACTGAAGGGAAAAAATATTTTAAAGAATCAGATATACTATTCCGAGAGAACTTAAAATTGATGAAGAATAACAATGAAATGTTTTCAATATGTATATACGAGTATCCTGTTATGGGTGACATCATGTGTGGAGAAAATTATCATAATTTGAGTTTTGTTTTTATTTGTGTATGAATTGCTTCTTGACAATGCATACGGTGATCTCTAGTGAAGGAAAGGGTGTTGCTTCTAGAGGTTGTTTGCAATGTTCTAAAACACGTTTTCGTTATGTTAGCGGTCTAAGAGCACATAATACTTAAACGGATTCCATGAAGTTTAAGCGTATTATGCAGAATTACACGGAATATTAATACTTTGTTATATATTAATATAATAATACTTAAATATGTATATATTGAGTGCTATAAATACAAAAAATTTAGAAAAAGACATTAATTTCTCAGCAAACCAATAACAATACTTAAAATAATCTCATACTCAAACCCAAATCAAAATCTGCTTAAGATCACCAATTTTCTGGTCTTAATTTCAATTTCTAATTAAAATAAAAAAATAATCTGAAATGATAGTGCAGTCTCAGTAGTGAGTCGAGAGTAGGAGATTGAGAGGTTTAGGAAATAGGAGAGAGAGTTCAGGAGTGCGAGAGACTGAAGAGAGAATCAATTAGAGGGAGGAGTTGAGGTGCGTGATTCGGAGAGAGCGAGACGCTAAGAAAAGAGTCGACGACAGGGAAACGGAGGAGAGAAGACTCCAGAAATGATGACTCATCGAAAGAATCCCAATGGTAATGAAAGTGAGCCGACGAGAGCAAGAGATGCATCAGGGATAGCGTCTGATTGGCGAATCCGGGAGAAACATGGAGAGGAAAGTCAGTAAGAAGTTGAGAACGTGTCCGTCCTAACCCTTTTTAGGGTTAGCGGAAAATTGGGAAAAATCACATCTCCCTTAGCCTTAAAATGGTAATGAGGATCGGGTATTGGATTTTTTATATTTGAAACCCAAAAATCCATTAATAGATTAAATGTATTATGCGGGTTATGTGGATGCATAACCTGCACAACTCGCATATCCGCTTGTTTGCAAGATTGTCCATATAATAACGACATTTTTTAGGTTTTTTATGCAGTTTCACTCCGCATTCGCTTATGCGGTCGCATAAAGCGATTTTTTTTTTAACGTGGGTTGTTTGGTTGCTGCTATAAGTGTGTGAAGGGGTTGCAACTGCAACTACTTTTGATATAAATGGCATTTTCCGCTGTTTGGTTGTGGCTGCAATTGTAGAAGTTTGCAACTAAAATTGTAACAGCTTACACACTCACAGTAATTGCAGAAAAAGTGCCTAAGGTACTTTTCCTCTCCTTATTGTAAACAGTGATTGTATTATTGATAAATAAGATATTTCTCAGATCTTTTAAATATAAAAATTTAACATTTGAAGTTTTTTGCAACTCTCATTACCATTTGCAATTAGGGGTGAGTATCAGTCGATTTCGGTTAGGTTTTGTCAATTTTAGTAAAACCGAACTGAAAAGCCGAAACTGAATTGATCTAATTCAGTTTGGTTCGGTTAGAAACCGAATTTTGAATATAACTTTTTTAATTATAATTTTTAATTATTTTAGTAAGCATATCTCTTCAAGGAATCCAATTGATGTTGAATTTATTATCAGTATTATATATTTATACATATATAATACTGATAATAAATTCATATTTATATGTATATACATATATATTTATGTGTATATGTATATATGTATACATATTCATATCATAATAACTCCGCCAGTGCTGTGCTTAAAGATTATTCTTTCACTGTCCGTCCCAAGTCAGGATAAAGGAGGAGGGTTGTGGTAGGCCGGTGACAGCCAACGAAAAACACTGTCACATATTATGACATGAGCCAAAATATGAATTTCGTTGGGGCGTTTTCTACTGAGCGACGTGCTACATCGGAGCCCGGGTGTAGTGAAAAATGTGTGAGGGTTGGTAGGTCGTCGCCCAGAAGCGACGCGACGCCCGGATGTGGTGTCAAATGTACAAGAGTTCCCACATCTTAATGAGCGGGTGGGGAAAAGAAATTAGCTCATAAATATAAACATAAACATATATTTCGGTTGGTATCGTGGAATATAAGTTCCTTTATAGGTAGATTAGCAGAGTTAGTTAATATTATAATTAGAAGGAGAATTAATGTTTTGTGCGTGCAGGAGACAAGTGGGTAGGTGAGAAAACTAAAGTCATAAAGCCTCGCATTATAAACTTTGATATACGGGTAGAGATAGAAATCGTAATGGGGTAGGTGTGATCATAGATAAGCAATTACTTGGGGATATAGTAGAGGTTAGGAGGAAGGGTAATAGAATTTTATTAGTTAAACTCATTTTAGATAGAGAGGTTTTTAATAGTATTAGTGCTTATGCATCATAAGTAAGACTTGATAAATCCAATAAATATCAATTTTAGGAGGATTTATATGAGATAATACAAGGAATACCCGCTAGAGAAAAATTATTTATTGGTGGTGATCTCAGTAGGCATGTAGGAACTACTCGTAATGGGTTTGATAGTGTACATGGAAGATTTGGTTTTGGAGAAACAAATGAAATAGATAATTCAATTCTAGTCTTTGTTTTGTCTTATGATTTGATTTTAGTGAATACTTGGTTTAAAAAAGAGTTTCTCACTTGATTACTTTTAAAAGTGGATCGAATGCGAACCAAATAGATTTCTTTTTAATTAGGAGGGTGATAAACTAATTGTATCGATTGTAAGCTAGTGCCAGGTGAGAGTATGGTTATCCAATATAAACTCTTAGTTTTATATATTCAGATTAGGAAGAGACTTAGAAAAATTAAATATAAATTAGATCTTAACATTAAGTGGTGGCGATTAGAATGTAATCAAAAATTTTTGTAGATAGAGTAGTACAAGAAGCAGATTGGAGAGACCATGATGATTCTAATGTAACATGGAACAAAATGGCTAGCTGCATTAAAAGGATAGCTAAAAATATATTTAGTGAGTCGAGAGGCGGTACTCCACTATGTAAGGATACATCATGGTGGAATGAAGAGATAAAATAATACTATTAAGATCAAGCGAAAGCTTTATAGAGATTTGAATAATAATAATAATAATAATGAAATAAGTTTTAAGAAGTATAAACTAGCGAAGAAGGAGGCTAAAAATACTGTTTGGGATGCAAAATCTAAATTATATAAACAAGTGTACAAGAAGTTGGATAATAAAGAGGCAGAAAAAGATATATATATATATATATATATATATATATATATATATATATATATATAATTGCTCTAATAAGAGAGAGAAAATCTAGAGACTTATGTACTATAAAGTGTATTAAAGATGAGAATTAGACAATTCAAGTTCGAGACGAAGAGATTAAAGAAAAATAGAAAGATTATTTTGATAGATTATATAATGGTAGTTTTACTAAACATTTGGGAGATCTTACTATTTAATGTGAGAATATGAATCGTATTTTTATGCACAGAATTAAAAAGTCTGAAGTAAAAGAGCTTTTGAAGATGATGAAATCAAGAAAAGTTATTGGTCCAGATGAAATTTTTATAGAGGTATGGAGATATTTAGAAGAGATTGGTGTGAGGTGGTTGACAGATTTTTTTAATAAGATTTGACAAATTAAGAAAATGCTAAATGAATGGAGGAAGAGTAGTTTAGTACCTCTGTATAAGAATAAGAGTGATATTCAGAGTTGTTCTAATTATCGTGAAATAAAACTCATGTGTCATACTATAAAGTTTTGGGAAAGGGTAATTGAATATAAATTGCGATAAACTGTTAAAATATCGGAGAACTAGTTTGGATTTATGCTGGGGCGATCGACGACAGAAACTATTCATTTACTTCGTCAACTTATAGAGTGATTCCGAGAGAGAAATGGAGATTTGCATTTGGTATTTATTGACTTAGAGAAATCCTATGATAAGGTACCACAAGAGATATTTTGGTGAATATTGATGAAAATAGAGTTCCCATCAAGTATATCGATATAATTAAGAACATGTATGATGTACTAGTGGCCAATGTCAGAACATGTGGTGGTTTAACAAGTGATTTTTCTATCACAATTGGATTGCATCAAAAATCTGCATTGAGCCCGTTCTTATTTGCTATAGCGATGGATGAGCATACTAAAACTATTCAGGATAAAATACCTTGGTATATACTATTTGCTGATGATATTGTCCTAATTGATGAGATAAGAGTAGGAGTAAATGCCAAGTTAGAGTTATGGAGGTATACATTAGAATCTAGATATTTTAAATTGAGTAGGTTTAAAACAGAGTATATGGAGTATAAATTTAGTAAACGACGGATCATAAACTATAATGCTGTAAAACTAGATGGGCAAGAGATACAAATGAGCAGTCAGTTTAGATATTTGGGTTCTATTATTCAAAATGATGGAGAGATCGATAATGATGTTAATCATATGATACAAATTAGCTGGTTGAAATGGAGGAGGGCAACAGGAATTTTATACGACCATAATATTCCATTAAGATTGAAGGGAAAATTTTATAGGACTGCTATTATGCCAGTTTTGTTATATGGCGCGGAATGTTAGGCTATAAAGAAACGTTATTCATAGAAAATAAGTGTAGCAGAGATATGCATACTCTACTGGATGTGCGACAATACTAGGAGAGATAAAGTGAGAAATGAAGATATTCGTGCTAATATAGGTGTAATTCCTATTGATGAGAAGATGCGAGAAAACCGATTATGATGGTTTGGTCATGTGCAGCGTAAGCCTACAAATGTACTAGTTCGACAAGCGAAGTTTATCAATGTAAGACAAGTTAAAAGAACGAAAGGAAAACCGAAGAAAATATGGATGGAGGTGATACGAAAAGATATGGATTCTAGTGGTTTAAATGAGGAGATATTACTTGATAGAAATGAATAGAGAAGGACTATCAAAGCGATCGATCCGGCGTGATTTTTTTTTGGTTCATATAGCCTACCCCAAATACTTGGGATGAAAGCCTTAGTTGTTGTTGTTGTATTTATGTGTATATGTATATGTATCTTTGTGTATATAATTTTTAAATAATTTTGTCAGTTCGGCTTCGAGTTTCAAAGCTCGAAAGCGAAAACTAACCAAATTATTTCAATGTGGTTTATTTTTGCTTATTTGGTTCAGTTTCGATCAGTTGTTTTAGTTTTAACCGAACTATGACTGAAATATGCTCATCATACTTGCAACTCCTAAACCAAACACATTAATACAATTTGCAGCAACTTCTGTTTTAATTATAGTAATAAAAGTTACAACTTACAATATCATTTGCAAGCAACCAAACGATCCTCTATTGTTGCATTGAGCTATAGCCTTATGCCGATATATAATTTTATTGATAATGTTAGTGAATTTTTTTAGAGTTAATACAGATGATATTTACTAATATGGTGTAAAAAGGATTTTAGAACTATATAGATGAGTTTTAGATCACCCATTTTTTGTTTAGCGAATTGGAATGCGTGAAGCCCTTTTTGTTCTATTAGCAAGATAATAACAGATCGAGACGAGTGAAAGGCAATACAATGCAAAAAGTTACAACACAAGGTCCAATACAATATCTAGCCATACATCACAGTATGCAGAAGGACATACTGACATAAGCAGCTGAATAAAAAAAGCAACAACAATACGTTTGAACACCACCGACCAGAGGAAACTATGTTCTTTCTCTTGTGTAATGGCCACTCTTGACCAAAAGATGATAAACCATTTTAAAAGCCTGAAACATTGGAAGAGTTTCTTTGTGACACATCACAAATTGGAGTATAGAAAACTAAGGTTAGAGGCTTGCAAAATAAAATATGTAAGACCTATACCTCCACTTAAAATCTCTCTCCAACTTTGTGAACTCCATCCTAAACAGGCCCTTAGGTGTTGCAATGAATTTGAATCTTTGCTTCATTGTCTCTACTTGTCGATTCTTCTTTCCTATGATTGTAGTCCTAAATCATATTGATAGTGTTACTGAACATGATGATGCTATTTCTCTGCATGGTGCTGAAATGAGAATATATGTCTGTTCAACTTTTCTTGTCTACTTAGACTAATTGTAACTATTACATTCCTAGTCCAGTTAAGGATGTGAAACAATTAACTACATAGAGAGTGGTTCGAGAATGACCACCAACCATAGAGTTATATTTAAAAAAACACACAAATAAAAGTCTACAGAGTACGGGCATGGCACTCAACATACAAAGTACTGCTATGGTCCTAATATGCACACCAAAAGTTGGTCAACTTGCCCTACTGTTCTCGTATTACCTTGCAACCTCCTACTCCTGTGCGATGTCTAGCGAGTCTTCAGAGCAGTGTAGTTGCTCATCCTCCGATAGCAAGCCTATCTAGAATACAATATCACAGATAATGAAAATCTAGCATGTGTATATGGAGTGAGTTGAGTTCTTAAAGATTTGATTATTTCGTTCCTTCCATACAAGCCTGTTCAATTTTATCTTCTCATGGAGAGATTATCTGTACATTTGCTCAATGCATGTAAGTTCTATGTTGCAAATAATCAGAAGGATCACACAGCATTTACTATGGGAGTTTCCAAAGGAGCACACCAATTTTCCTAGTGAGCCCACTTCTCTGTGTTTATTTTGTGCGGGCTCAAAGCCCGGACAATTATAAAGTGGGCTCACTAGGAAATATGGTGTGCTCCTTTGGAAACTCCCATTTACTATAAATAGTTAATTTTCATGTTGATGAATAATGTTGCAAACCTGCTAAGCATCTGTTTGCTTGCTTGTAACCTTATATGCTAGTTTTTCCTTCACTTTTTTCCTGAAATATGTTTTACTATTCTTTTTGTAGGATGTTTGTTCCATTTCGATTCTCTCAGGTTGCTGAAATTGAATATCCTCCTTATCTGGATGGGGGTGTTGTGGATAAAATGGTTACTTTAGCTGAAGAGATTCCTAAAGACAGTTCCACTGAATCTGAGCTGGATTGGAAAGAGCCAGCACCTGATTTTTTTTCATATTCTTCTCAATCTGATGGACAAGAATTTGCAGATGCAGCACATCTGTACCAAAGAAATCCACCATTTAAGGTGACTCGGATACCCTTTATTGATTGTTACTATTTTTTTATGGGATTCGAAAACTTTATTCTTACCATACTTTATTAACATTAAATCTTTGTTCCTTTGGGGAAAAAAAAATGCAACATATGCTATGACCCATCACTCCCCCACCTCCCCTAAAAAATAAAATAAAAAATAAGATTAATGAAAATTAAGAAAATAGGGGGAAAGTAAAAACAATCTAATAAATTAAAGTAGAAAAATAAAGAAACTTGATCGTAGCACCAAAGTAAATTACTACTCAGTAATAAAAGATATGTATAATGTTTGTAAAGAATAATGTTTCATGTTTGAATCCATAATCAGTTATATGCTATCATATCTTTGAAAAATGGCTTATTTACATAATTCCACTGTCAAAAATTTGTACATGACACGGTGATCCTACGTGCATTTTGTACATGAATAGATTTGCTTATTGTATAATTATTGAGTTTTTGCTTGCAGAGCATGGTGATGGCATTAGCAAATGATCCAGTTGTATGGAGTACAGTCATGAATAATGGGGTGGTGCAGGAACTCAAGAAAGCTTTTTACAAAGGTTCGCAATATACACTATTCTTCAATAGTCAGTTTTACCAACTATTCTCATTTCAGATTTTGTTTCTGATCCTTCTTCAACTGCTTAATTGCTTATTAACCCTCTACGGATGAATATTAGCTTACTTTTATTTAGAAGTTCCTTTTTTTTTGCCTAGTATGTATGTGAGAACCTCAACATCATCTGTTAGATGCTTGTGCATATATAATAATTCATTGATGATGAAATCCATTAAAATCATGGGATATTTACATATTTGTCCCTTAAATCTTTATAAATTATAATTTAGTCCCCAAATTTTCATATTTAAGATTTAGTCCCCAAATCTTCTAAGTTATTACAATTTAGTCCCTCCGTTAGTTTTTCCGTCCAAATAAACGGCATAATTTAATTTTTACTTTTTTTAAATAATGAAATGACTTAAATACCCCTATGAAAAAAAAGAGGAGAAGAATAGAGAGATAGAAGAGAAGAAGAAGGGGGGAAGCCTATGAGGCAATCAACCCAATGAAGAAAAGGAGAAGAGATGAGGAAGAATGAAGAAAAGGAGAAGAGAGGAGAAAGAGGGAAGGAGAAGAGAAGAGGAAGAGAGAAGGAGGAATTAAGGAGGGGTAAAATGAAAAAATCAGGTCAAAAAATAAACTGGGCTAACGGAAGTTAGGAAGAGCGACTAAATTGTAGTAACTTAGAGAATTTGGGAGACTGAATTCTAAATATAAAGATTTGGGGGACTAAATTATAATTTATAAAGATTTAAGTGATAAATCTGTAAATACCCCTAAAATCATTTGCCCTTGTAGTATTCTTTTTAATAGAGAGCAGATGCACCATCTGATGAGAAGCTATTATCATGTAGACAGTGGCTGTTGATTGTATTGTTCTCCTTTTAAATGACAGATGAAGCATGATGAGTGATGCACAAAGAGGACCATTCTTGATATTTGAGGGGAGAAAGTAAACACAGTGTGTTTTAAGTGTGAGAGTACTACTAGGATGGATGATCTCCTGGGACATGACATGATTACTGGAGCATTCATAGGATAAAGATAATACAAAATGGAACAAAAACTGAGAGAAAAGGAATTTCATTCTGACAGGGTGCAGATTTCCTTTTGTTATTCCTCTCATCTCCACAAGTTGTTGATTTTTCCTTTCTTTTTTCTGGGTGCTTTTGGGAGGGGATAGGGTGGGTTGGATAATTTTTTATGAATTTTGTTAAAGGATATTCGTGCTAAGATAGGTGTAACTCTCATCGATGAGAAAATGTGAGAAAATTGCTTACAAATACACTAGTTCGACGAGAGAAGTTTATCAATGTTGGACAAGTTAAAAGAACGGAAAGAAAACCGAAGAAAATATGGATGGAGATGATACGAAAATATATGGATTTTAGAAGTTTAAATGAGGAGATATTACTTGATAGAAATGAATAGAGAAGGACTATCAAAGTGATCGATCCGACATGATTTTTTTTTTTTTTTTGTTCATGTAGCCTACCCCAGATACTTAGGATAAAAGGCTTAGTTGTTGTTATTATTGTTGTTGAATTTTGTTAAAGATGTTTGTACTGGTACTTTGCAAATAAATAGGCTGCTAGGATTAATCAAGAGCCCTAAGTAACAGTTTGCAAATTTATACTGCTAGGATCAATAAAAACCCTGTAATAAGCAAAGAACAAAAAAAGCTACATTCCACTAGTTTACCTAGAAGTGTGGATTTGATGTTATCTATAACTATGGACATGAACAAGGGTGTCGTACTTAGACACACGTATAGGGTGTTGGACATGACAATCCTTACGTATAGGGTATTGGACATGACAACCCTTTAATATCTAGATACGAGGGCACAATTATATATGTGCATGTTTAAAAATATGTATATCTGATTCATGAAAATATATTTATTAGGTTATTATTCACATAAAAAACAAGATAGAAAAGTAGAATGAATTGTTCTTGTAAAATGATGACATAACATATTCCATTTTGTGAATATTTTTATGTGAGTAGAGGTTTTAATATTTATAAGAAATATTAAATCAAGGCCCCAACTTTATATTTAAATCCATAAACTTTATTTGTCCTATCCAATGTGGGACTATACTCACATATGAACTAATTTAACATAGTAGAGGCACGAGGTAAGCACGAAAAGGCTCATGTCTAACAACAGAGATGCATCGGGTAGCGCTTAAAAGGATGCAGACCTGATGCAGATTTGAGGAGGTAGAAGAAGCATATCTAATGCAGTTCGAATAGAAGTAGATCAAGTAGCTAGAGGAGGGCAAGCAGATTGAAAGCAACTCGAAGTCAAGGTGAATCTGTGTGAGATTACGCAACTAGATTGTTGTGTGGAGTAGATCAAGCTTGAGCAAGTCAGAGATCTCATTGGTTGAAGAAGAGGATGCAGCTTGTGGTGACTACAAGCAAGAGACTGTTATGAACAGAAGTGATAATTAATAGAGTTAACTGCGGGGAACAAGCTTTTTTTTTTTTTTTTTTGAAATAAAACGGAGAGTGGAAGCTGTTCCATTAGCAAGAGAATAATAGAACTATAAAAAGAGTTATAGAGTTCGATCACTCATCTGAGTAATTCTCATAATACATCAGTTTTTACAAAAACAAAAATAAAAGATACATAAAAAGGAAAAGTAGGTTTCGTCAAATTTTTTTTCTCGTAGTGCAGCAGAATAGATGTCTTCTCCATGTTGCAGGGTGGATGTTGTGGAACATGTGGGCCTAGAGGAACCCAGGTCATTCTCTGAGGATCCACTTGAAATCTGTATTCACTCCTCATCAGAAGGTATATCTGTTAAAAGAGAAGAATCATGCATAATTAAACGGGTGCAAATATGTAAGGAGCGAATAGTAGAATTAAAAATTCTATTATTTCTTTCCAACCAAACATTCCCACATAATACTACAGCTAGTGTTCTGGTTCAATATGATGGTCGACTATTAAAGCATAGTATACTCCAGATGCAACTTCTTTTCTCTATGTTTGGATTGACTCTAATTTTTCTTGCACAACAAATCCAGAGATTAGTAACGAAGTTGCAATTTAGCATTAAATGGTGAGTAGACTCTCCAGCTTTGCTATACAGGACACAAAATTTGGACCTGACCAACCCCGTCTTTGTAGTGCCGGCCATGTGAGGAGGGCATTTTTGTGGGCTAACCAGAGAAATACCTTGACTTTAAGTGGGCATTTTGTATTCCATATCCAATTTGTGTCCTTAGAGTTGACTCTGCTATCCACAAAGTGGTGATATGTGGATTTTACCGAGAATACTCCATTCTTATTCCATCTCTATATGGGTTGATATTCGGTTGTTCCGGATTGTGTTATTTCATTTAGAAGAGACCTCATCAGTTCACGGATTTTGATTGAAGAAGAGCTATTGATCGAGGAGGAATTACGTGACTCGCACACCATGAGGAGCAATCGCTTGCATTGGGCATCCATCCTCGAATTAAGGACAACCATAGGGTTCGTGTTTTTGCTTCGGTACCATATTAAGATTAGAGAAAACTTTAATTGCTCAATAAACTAATGACTCAAGCGGTTTACACATAAAAGCCTCATAAGCACTACGCTAAACACAAAGATAAGCACAATACTAATTGTTACTAATCCTATAACTATAACTAAGCTTGTCTCAACCATAGGGATTTAACTTTGTCACTGTTATTAGATTCCTCTCCCTCATGACAGAACCAAACTTAGTTTAGGTAAAAAAAAAATAAAAAAAATTCTCCTTCAATTGATTAATAAAAGATTTTCCGTTTTGCATCACTCGTCAAGTGCTAATTTGATCTCACTTCCTTTCCAATATTAGATTCCTCCTGTGATTTGGAGATATGGACAGGTGTGTCTGCATAGGGTCTCAAGACACAACAACCAATATTTAAAATAATACATTATGCAGCCCGTTATATTATATTATGATAGCTAAAATAAACCCACCACCATCTAACTAACGAAAGTAACTCATTGCACTGTTATAGTGCATCTTTTATAATATTTTATATTATTTTATGTTATGCTACATTGTTTTATGTTATGTTATTTATTTATTTTTAGTGATTTTCATAGTGTTGCTGATTATTTGCTTTGATTGTTAGTTGATTGCTATAATTTCTTTATTGGATTTGGTTGTTGTTTGCTTGTTTGTTTTTTGTAGAATTACTGTTGTTGTTTGCTTGTTTGTTTTTTGTAGAATTACTAACTTGCTAATTTATGATTATTTGCATATTTGATGCTTGTAAGTTTTCTCTAGCTACTGAAATTTCTATATGTTATTGATTTTATTGAACTCTTAGCTGAACTGAAAAGATAAATTGAATATTACAAAATATAAATTATAATATTGTGATAACTGAAACTTAAATAAATAAACTTAAAATCTTATTTTTTTATTAACTGATGAGTGAAATTACGGTTGTGAACCAATATTTAAAATAGCGATAATGCTAACGTAACGTTTTGTCTCTGATAGGTTATATTGCATATAACGTAACGCATAACTTAAGTTATGCAATTTCCTAGTTACTTAATAAAAAAAATATAAAACTATACAAATAAATTTTATAAATTGAAAAATAAATTAAAAAAACTCTAAAAGAAGAAGATAAAAATATTTTATAATACAGAATCAATTCTAAATTTCTAACAAATTTCACAATAATTTTCACATATATTTCCATAAGTTATATTATGTTCGGATCAATAATTTGTCATCATCAAAACAAAAAAGTAAGATTTCAAATTTATTTTCAGTTATTATATATCTATTGTAATTCATATTTTGTAATGCTCAATTTATCTTATTTATAGTTGTTCATTTTAGTTTACTGAGAATTTAATTGAATCAATTAATAAGAAATTTCAGGAACTGGAAATGAATTACAATAACCAAATAAGGAAATAATTGCAAATTAGTAAGTTAACAATTTTCCAAGTAATTAAATAAGCAAACAATGAGTAATCAAGTAAAACAACTGCAATAATTAGCTAACAATCAAAATAAATAATCAATATCGATATGAAAATTACTAAAAAATTATTGCAAATAACGTAACATACGTAATTTAACGAAACGTAACGTAAAATAATGTAAAAAATGCACCGTTACGATGCATTAAGCTATTTTCTGCCGGTAGATAACATTGGTTTTCTGTTAGGTATTATTACACAATATTACGGATTTTATAACGCATTACTTTCAACATTGTTGTGAACTTAATATATTTTATTCAGATAAATGTGAAAATTATTAGAAACTTATATTATCTTCTATGTGTTATAAAATATCTTTATATTCTTTTTTTAAATATTTATATTTATTTTTCAATTTATAGAAATTATTATGTATATTTTTAGAATTATTTTTTATTAAATAAATAGAAATTCGAGTAATCGACATTTGGTATATGCGACCTAACCTAATAGAGGCAAAATGTCACATTATTGTTATCGCTATTTTAAACATTTACGACAGCCTACCAAAATTTAGACACGTGGATAAAGCTATATATGTATTTCCTTTATGTATATGTATATTCAATTCATACAAGTATATGTATTGGGTTGTTAAATGTACTTCGTGTATATGTATATTTAACTCATACAAGTATGTATGTATTGGGTTGTTATACTTTTGGAACAAACTAAACTAGTAATTTTGAACTATCGGATGTTTAGTTTTTGTCAAAACTATGACATAACATAGTCCATCCTTGTACATATTATTGTGGTGAATAAAGATTTTAAGTTTTCTATGTGTCTGACAGATGGATATGGTTGTCGTGTCCAACAAGTAACACACTAATTTTAGTTGGAGGAGTGTCCTATGTATTAGCATGTTGTAATACGAGTCAACTGAATGTGAGACACAGATCTAATGATTTCCACCTTTGCTCGCATCCCATGGGCATTAATACGTTGGAGAATTTCATGTCCTTGTCGTATACTTTGAAGATGCACAAGTTTAACCTTATTCACCACCTTATGTATGCTTTCAGTAGGACCACTTCTGAAGACTGCACTGAGCAATCGGCTCCATTTTAGACCTAAATCCAACAATCTTGTACCTTAAGGAGCACCTTTAGGGTTGCACTCGTCACGTGGTTAATCCACCTCGAAGTATCTTTAGCCCCACCAAGTAATAAAGTTGCTAACACGCTGCATACTAGTGTGCCACCCTATCCATCATCATGTGCTCTGATGCTAATTTATTATGATAGATGGAGCTTGTAAGTTCAAGTGTTAATAATAGATTGAGATTACTTTTACCCAAAAGGTTAACTTAATTAAGTCTTGGATTCCAATCACATGTTAAGCAATCAATTTGCCACCTTATATCACGTCCTATGAGCCCTAATATATTGTAGAACTTAGTGCTCTTGCTTTGTCATTGATGAAGCACGAGTTTAACTTTATTCTCCACCTTATGTCTGCTTTGGACAAGAACACTTGTGGGAGATTACATTTAGCAATCAACTCAATATGATTAGGCCCACAACTAGGAACCTTGTAGCTTGAGGAGAGTTCTTAGGATTTCGTCACGTGCTTAATCCCCACCTCAAAATATCATTAGCACCTACCAAGCAATAGGCCATTGTTAACCTGCTTGCACGCTAGTGTGCTACCCTGTGCTTGACTGTGCCCATTCATCACCATACTCTGATACCATTTTGTTGGGATGTGGATGGAGCTTGTAGCCGTGAGGCATTAATATGAGATTGAGACCACTTTGACCCAAAAGGTTTACCTTCTTCGTTTTTGATCCCAATCGGAAATTTGAGCAATCAATTTTACAGTCAGACCCTCTATAGTATTGGGAGTGTGTAACTTAACACTCCTGAAATTTGAAACTCTCAAAAAAACCCCTGAACTGTTAACATTCTTAGTGAGGATTAGTTATTTTCACTTTCCTTTTTTACTAAAGTGCACTCATGTCTCTCAAATTCATATTCTACCATCATCCCTCCCTTTAACGAGCACACACACTCTCTCTCTCTCTATCTCTCTCTCTCTCTCTCCCTCTCTATCCCTCTTTCTCAGTCACTCTCTCTCTATCCCTCTCTCTCAGTCAGAGAGGGTGCGTGCAGAGAGGGATAGAGAGAGAGTGACACAGAGAGAGGGAGAGAGAGAGAGAGGAGAGAGAGAGTGCTGGTTAAAGGGAGGGATGATAGTAGTATAGAAATTTGAGGGACAAGAGTGCACTTTAATAAAAAAAGGAGAGTGAAAATAACTAACCCTCATTAACAATGTTAACAATCTAGATTTTTGAGAGTTTCAAACTTCAAAAGTGTTAAAGTTACACACCCTACAGGGGGTCGGACTGTAATTAACCCATTTAATAATGGACTAAACTTTAACTCCATCTACCCTTAACTTGGATGTTTTCTTAACCGAATGCGAGATATAAATCTAACAAATATCTACCTTTAATCATGATAACAAATAACAAAACGCTTCACCACCTTTGCCACATTCTACATTCAAGGAACCATAGAAGTTAATTCTGAACATTCATAGATGATGGGTAAAAGAGGAAGTAGGTCACTCTCTGACTTGTCTCGATACACCAATAGGCGGTGGTCCAGCACCAAATTCTTTCATCTCTCTATTGATTTCTCTATTGCAATGCATACCATTGTGCATGGCATGGCTGAAATAAACCTGAAACATTCAGTCTTATCAGGCCTAGTTCATTTTGTTGGGCTTACTTCCTACAAATGCTGTAATGGAAAGCTAATGTACTGAAAGCAATTTACCATCTTCATTAAGATTCAAGATTACTTAAGAGTACTAAATATGCGTTAATATCTAAGGTATTTTTATGCTTCTGTCAGATACATACTAGTCCGCCCTTCACAATCTGCAATATAAAGAAAACATAAGTCAACTGCCATGTTTGGAACGAAGAAGTTAATGGTCAAATGAGGATTATAGACATGGATTAAGGAGGTTAAGAATTGTCTTATTCTAATAAGACATCAAAAGACGCAGTCGTTAATATCTCTGTCTCTTCCTCCGGTGATTCCGTCTGTTGCTCCGCCGTCGTGGGCACAGCCCTTATTGTTCGGCTCATGCTCCGTCGTCACCGTCATCTTTAAAGACGCAGCCTTTACTATCTCTGTCTCCTCCTGTTGCGAACCCCGTCAAGAATAACGAGACCCGTAAAAGAAAAGGAGAAAATCCAATAACGTTCTCGATCAGGTTTGGATGGGAGATCTCGACTCGTTGCTTCAACAAAAACAAGAATCTCGGTATAATTGACCTCAACCCGTTGTTTAATGCGAAGCAAGAACTTTGGTATAAGGAAGACGCCACAAACAGTAGTGGAAAGCCGTTTGATAAGTCGATGATGAACGCCACGGAAAAATTCAGATAAGTTCGAATAGTCCTTCAAAGAACCAAAGAGAATAAACTCACCAATTATCTGTAAACTGTATCCCTTCTATTCCATTAGACGCCTTTTTATATGCTAAAAAAAATACAATGAAAGTTTCCTATAAGGAAAGTTCAAGAAATAGAAACAAAACAAAAGGAAACAATCTGCCCCTTAATTTGGCTGATCAATACAAGGAAAATTTAAGAAATAGAAATAAAACAAAAGGAAACAATCAGCCCCATAATTTGCTGATCAATACAAGAAAAGTTCTAGAAATAAAACAGAAGGAAACAATCAATTTTGACCAGATTCTTCTACTAGTTGAATCATATTGATGCATCTTTGTTGAACTCGTGAACCATCCTCAATGGGCCTCCACGAATTTGTTTGAGCCCAAATCTCTTGAATCAGCCCATTAAGTGCATCTTTGAACTTTTTTCCTTGTGCTCTTGTAACCGGCCCAGTTGGAACTTGAACTGGCTCCTTTGTAGTCAAGCCATTATTTGCATCATTCCCCTCCTCTTGAAAAGAATTTACCCTCAAATTATCACCTACATCAAAATGACTCAAATCAGTAACATTGAAAGTAGCACTAACATTGTACTCACCGGACAAATCTAGCTTGTAAGCGTTGTCATTGATGTGCTCTAGAAATTGAAAAGGACCATCCCCTCTTGGAAGTAGTTTGGAATGTCTTTGCGCCGGAAATCTCTCTGTTCTCATATGCAACCACACCTAATCTCCAGGTTCAAAAACAAGCTTGTGACGTCCCTTGTTGGCTTGTTTTGCATACTGCTCCGTTCTTCTCTCAATATTGAGCCTTGCCTTCTCATGTATCTGCTTAACAAAATCAACCTTTTTCTTTCCATCAAAATTAACACGCTCAGAAACAGGTAATGAAGATAAATCCAATGGAGTCAAAGGATTAAACCCATAAACAATTTCAAACGGTGAGAATTTAGTAGCAGAATGAATAGATCTATTATAAGCAAACTCAACATGTAGTAAACACTCTTCCCATATTTTGATGTTCTTTTTAATTATTGCCCTCAATAAAGTAGACAAAATCATATTTACTATTTCGGTTTGACCATCAGTTTGTGGGTGACAAGTAGTAGAAAATAAAATCTTGGTACCTAGATTACACCATAAAATCTTCCAAAAGTAGCTCAAGAACTTAGCATCTCTATCCGAAACAATGGTTCTAGGCATGCCATGCAATCTCATAATCTCCCTAAAAAACAAATCAGCAACATGCGAAGTATCATCCGTTTTGTGACATGGAATAAAATGTGTCATCTTAGAAAATCTATGCACAACCACAAAAATCGAATATCTTCCACGTTTAGTCCTAGTAATCCTAACACAAAGTCCATTGAAATATCAATCCAAGGCTCACTAGGAATGGGCAAAGGAGTATACAAACTGTTGGACTACACTCTGGATTTAGCTTGCCTACATGTGACACATCTACCACAAATTCGCTCAATATCTCGTTTCATGTGTGGCCAATAAAAGTGTTCCTGCAAAATAGTTAAGGTCTTAGCAACCCCAAAATGTCCCATTAATCCCCCTCCATGGGATTCCTGCACTAACAAATCCCTCAAAGAACAGTTAGGCACACATAATTTATTTTCTCGAAATAAGAACCCATCATATCTAAAGAACTTACCACAAGCGTTTTTCTCACAAGCCCGATACTCTTCACAAAATTCATGGTCATTAATGTATAAACTTTTAATGTGTTCAAAACCAAGCAATTTTGCATCAAGTGTAGAGAGTAATGCATACCTGCGAGAAAGTGTATCGGCGACCACATTCTCCTTACCTTGCTTATACCTGATGACATATGGAAATATCTCAATGAACTCTACCCAACGAGCATGCTTTTTATTTAGCTTGTGTTGGCCCTTCAAGTGTTTCAAGGACTCATGATCAGTGTGAATCATGAACTCTTTAGCCATAGGTAGTGCTGCCATGTCTCTAAAGTTCGAACCAATGCATACAACTTCTTGTCATAAGTCGGGTAATTTAAGGTTGCCCGCTTAATTTCTCGCTGAAGTAAGCAACTGGTCGTCCCTCCTGCATGAGAACTGAGCCTATGCCAATACCTGAAGCATCACATTCAATCTCAAACGTTTTAGAAAAGTTAGGTAAAGATAATAAAGGGGTGTTGGTTAGTGTCTCTTTGATTAGCTGAAACGCCTTCTCTTATTCTTCTTCCCATCTAAATCCGACGTTCTTCTTGATCACTTCGGTAAGTGGTGCGGCTATGCTACTAAAGTCCTTCACAAACTGCCGGTAAAAACTAGCAAGTCCATGAAAACTACGAACATTGCTTACACTTGTGCGACTCGGCCACTCTCGGATTGCACGTACCTTCTCTTCATCAACCTATATACCCTGTGCACTAACAACAAATCCCAGAAATACAAGCTTATCAATGCAAAAAGTACACTTTTTCAGATTAGCAAATAACTTTTCTTTCCTAAGCACATCTAAAACTGATTTCAAATGTACGGCATGATCAGCTAAGTTTTTGCTATAAATGAGTATATCATCAAAATAGATAATAACAAATCTGTCTATAAATGCTCGCAAAACATGATTCATAAGTCTCATAAAAGTGCTTGGTGCATTAGTCAATCCAAAAGGCATAACTAACCATTCATACAAACCATATTTTGTTTTAAAGGCAGTTTTCCATTCATCTCCTTCTTTCATTCTAATCTGATGATAACCACTTTTTAAATCAATCTTAGAGAACACACAAGAACCATGCAACTCATCTAACATGTCATCTAAGCGAGGAATATGATGACGATACTTTACCATTATGTTGTTGATGGCTCGGCAATCAACGCATATTCTCCACGTCCCATCCTGCTCAGGTACAAGTAAAACCGGAACGACGCACGGACTCATGCTCTCCCTCACATACCCCTTCTCTAACAACTTACTTACCTGCTATTGAAGCTCCTTTGTCTCCTCGGGATTGCTTCTATAGGCTGGTCGGTTTGGAATTGTCGCACCGGGAACAAAATCAATTTGATGTTCAATCCCTCGAATTGGTGGTAATCCATGTGGTGTTTTCTCGGGAAATACATCCTCAAATTCCTGCAAAAGAGAAACAACAGAACTGGGCAAAGTAGGATCAAGTTCGTTAGTATTTAAAAATGCCTCATTGTACAAAAGTACAATCATCGGCTGATTTGAAAACATTGCTCGCTTAATCTCACTCACTTTTGTATAGAAATTCTTTTGTTTTCTCTCTGATTTTCTCTCAATGGCTGAATTTTGATTTTCTTTTTCTCTCTCATTTTGCTCGGCCACTATCTGATTTTCACTCTTTTTCTTTTGCTCACTATCTTTCTTTTGATCACTCTCTTTTTTTTATCACTCTTTTTTTGCAACCTCACTTGATCTTCATAAACTTGTTTTGGTGTCATTGGCACAAGAGTGATAGGTTTTTGGTTGAGCACGAACGAGTATTTGTTGGTGAAGCCATCATGTTTAACTTTCTGATCGAATTGCCACGGTCGGCCTAATAGCAAATGTCCAGCTTGCATCGGAACTACATCACACAAAACTTCATCTTCATATTTTTCGATGCGGAATGAAACCAAAACCTACTTATTTACTTTTACCTCGCCACTATCATTCAGCCATTGTAACTTGTACGGCCTAAGATGTTTCAGTGTGGGCAGTCCTAATTTCTCACGAAGGTTGTGCTTGCAACATTAGTATAACTTCCTCCATCAACAATCATACTACGTACCTTATTTTTGACGTAGCACCTAGTATGAAAGATGTTCTCCCGCTGCATTTCTTCAATTTATTTTGCTTGTGTTTGCTTGAAAATTGCATCTTTGATTCCATTGCAAAAATTATTTGAATTACAACGAATTAAGATTATAAAATAATCCGAGAAATTACAAGAACGGGAATATTAATTTATTCCCTTTATTATGTGGGTTCGGGTGGCGATGGAGTCTTGTTAATGTCTCCGTTGACCGTCCGACCAGGAGAAGATGGTTCTGCTCTTTTCCTTGATCTCACGAGCTCGCCCGTAATCGTCCCAAAGTCTTCCAATCCAAAAAACCCCTCTCCAGTTAAATTCCTGTGTTTTATAGACCGAAGAAACTCCAAATCCTGCTCAATTATTCCTGAAAAACCGGATCACGGAATATTAGCGAAATAAAATAGGAAATAAATAATCGGAAAAGAACGGAAAACAACCCGCGGGTTGGCACCCGTGGGATCGCTGGGGCTCCCGCGGGTGCTCCCGCGGGTTGCATCCCGCAGGGGCTCTCGCGGGTTGCAACCCGCGGGTGTGCTCACTTAGCAATTTTCAAAATTTTTTTTGTTTTTTTTATTTTTATTATTTTTTTTTTGGTATCTACATAACCCCCTCCAAAGTTTTCGATGTTCTGTATTGAATGGTACTGAATTTCGAAATACTTTGCATTCTTTAATTTTGGTTATAGACCTTTTAAAAGATTTGGTCGATAGAGATAACTGTTAACATATTCATTTATTCAATAACAAGCAGAGGTATGATTTTAACGTACTCATTAGATGACAAGTAGAGGTATGATGTTAACGTGCTTATTTTAAGTCAAGCAGAGGTGTCATGTTAACGTGCTTATTTTAATTCTAACCGTTCAGTGACATCTGGTATGACAGAGGTAACATTAAACGTGTCTTGGAGCTCAACCTATTCAGAGGATCTGGTCGTGATAGGGACAAGCTGACTAAACAGAGGTGACGGTTAACATATTTAGTTTTGGAGTCGGACTATCAGAGATAACTGTTAACTTGATAGGGGGATGATTTTTGTCAGAGGTAATTTTTAACTTAACGATATCAAAAGCACGTTCATCAGAGGTTCTAATGTTGGACTTGATGAAGTGTGAATTTTCTTTTCTGTCAGAGGTGAATCTTAACGTGACAGGGGATCGATTTAATTAGGATTTTATCTCTTTTGATTTTGAATTATGATGTCAGAGGTATGATTTTAACTTGACAAATATTTTGGAGTGTCGTTTACTCTGTTGGAGAAAAATGACGAGAAAAGTTTTATTGTCAGAGGTGAAATCTTAACGTGACAAGAGATTTATCTGATTAGGGTTTTTAGCAAACCCTCAGCTATCAACAGATTTGATTAGCCTTTACCAACTACCGTTTGAGTTTGGCTAGCCATGCTATTCTCCTCAGCATGGTGAGTTGTCGAGAATTTCATTTGGGCTTAAATGTCAAACTTTTCCTCTTCCCTTTGCCTTAGCAGCGTAGGACAGCGATGTATCCTTATATTTGAATAAGGATACTATTGTGACATGTTTGTCATGAAATTTTTAGCAAATCCCCAGCTATTAACGGATTTGATTGGCCTTTACCGACTACCGTTTGAGTTGGGCTAGTCATGCTATTACCCTCAGTATGGTGAGTTGTCGAGGATTTCGTTTGGGCTTAAATGCCAAACTTTTCTTCTTCCCTTTGCCTTTGCGGCGTTGGGTGATTCATGCTTTTTACCCCCAGCATGGTGGGGTTGGCGAGAATTTTATTCTCTTCCCGTAGCCTTGTCGGCATTGGGTAGTTCATACTTTTTACCCCCAGCATGGTGGGGTTGGCGAGAATTTTATTCTCTTCCCGTAGCCTTGTCGGCGTTGTGCAGTTCATACTTATTACTCCCAGTATGATGGGGTTGGTGAGAAATTTATTCTCTTCCCGTAGCCTTGTCAGCGTTAGGTAATTCATACTTATTACCCCCAGTATGGTGGGGTTGGCGAGAAATTTATTCTCTTCCCGTAACCTTGTCGGCGTTGGGCAGTTCATACTTATTACCCCAGTATGATGGGGTTGGCGAGAAATTTACTCTCTTCCCGTAGCCTTGTCGGCATTGGGTAATTCATGTTTTTTACCCCCAGCATGGTGGGGTTGGCGAGAATTTTATTCTCTTCCCGTAGCCTTGTCGGCGTTGGGCAGTTCATTTTTTTTTTTGATATTTTTTTTTCTTTTCTTTTCTTTTTTTTATATATATGGGGGTTTAAATTAACCGCCCTGAGCCCCTTTTTTTGGGAATTGTTGTGAACCCAAGTGGTACCTTTAGACCTCACACATTAAATGTGTCGGAGTTAGCTCTAACTCATTTTTTGTTCAGTTTTGAGCTGAACTGCTCCAGCGTCAATTAACGCTTGGATTTTGTCTTTTAGAAGGAAATAATTTTTTGTAGGGTGACCTACAATCCGATGGTACAGGCAGTAATTCAGATCGTTAGTCTTCCCTACTTTTTCAGGCCTCTTGCTCTCCGGCAACTTGAGCATCTTGCACTTGCTGAGCAGATTGAACATAGTAGCAGTATGTTCATCCTTGAACGAATACTGCTTTTGAAGCCTGGGTGACTTTGTTGTGTTGCTTATAGTTGGCCATGGTTTCTGCTTCGGTGTACTTTCTACCGCCATTGCCATTATGTCTTTCCCTTTTGAACGGGAAAAATGGAATGGAGATTCGTTTGTACCGTCTCCGGTTGCAGACTGTTGTTCTTCGAGGCGTCGAAGTATCTCTTCAGCCTGTTCACCTTGCTTAAGCAGATCTTTCCATGATTTGGATTCGACCGAGCCCATCTTGTCTAGGATATCGGTCAACAAGTTGTGTCTGCAAGTTTCCACAAGCGTGTCCTGCGTCATGCCATGTGGGCATCGAACAGAAAGCTCTCGGAATCGCTCGACATAAGTTTTGACCGTTTCGCCTTCTTCTTGCTTCGCCGCTAGCAAGGATAATATGGAGACTTCTGTATCATCTTCAAAGAATCGGGCTAGGAACTCACGTTCTACATCAGCCCAAGATTTAATTGTTCCCTGGGGTAGCTGCATGAACCAAGTAAATGCGGGCTCCTGTAAAGTGCTCGCAAATATCTTAGTCATAGTCGGATCATTCCCCATGAGGTGTCATGTCTGCGACAGGAAATAGAAGATGTGCTGTTGTGGCGAACCTCTACCGTCGAATGACTGAAGATTCAACGGTTTATATTTTGCAGGGTAAGATATGGTCTCCCATTCTATGGGATAAGGACGTACTACCCCCACCTCTTGTAGCTTCTTGCGATGAAGAAGAGCTTGTAGTTGGTTCTCCATCTTCTTTATTTTCTCTGCGTGAGGGTTGATGGTAACCTTCATTTCCTCTTCCTCTCTTGAATGAGGAGGAATTTCTTCATTGTCATCCTCGTTGTCCTCATTTATCTGGACAGGCTGTTTTCCTTTCTGCCGACCAGAAACGGACGACGAGGATTGGTTCTTTCTAGTTTGGGCTAACAACTCAATTAAAAGTTGTTTCATTTCTTCTATGGTCTCCTCTTGCTATTCGAGACGTTTTTCTTGTCTCTCAAGTCTTTCAGAGACTTCTTCTAGAAGCGCGCCCTCTGGTTCGATAAAAACTCCTTTTGACCCTGGAGTAATTTCCTTATCCGAAGGGTTATTTCCGACCACCTTTTTTCCTTTATTAACCAAATATGATGAAACGGTAGGCAAATCATCCCCGGAGCATATCTTTTTCACTATCTGTCTTCTCTTTGGCTCCGTAATCCGCTCGAAAACGGATGGTCCTGACTTACTTTTGCAGCTTGACAGAATGGCTGAGATCAACCGTTCACAATGGCAGTGAGAAGTGGATTGGGATGTGCTCCTCTTTTGAGTAAGATACTCTCTCAAATCCTTAGACCTGTTCCCATTTAAATTTACACTCTGACGCCTCTTGCGTCGCAAGTTCTGTTCATAATACTGGTTGGTTTGTAGTATCTCAGGGCTGAGAGCTTTTCCCGTATCAACACGCTCTCTTTTATGGAGTCGTCTAGAGTGTGTGCTGGCTTGCACAGTTGCACGGGCCCCGCACGCATCTGACTTATTTCTTGGAATATGTTCATCCGAAGAGAAACTTGAAGACATCTCCTCAGGTGAGTGCATGAGCACATCCTTATATTTGTTTGAAGAGGAACGGAATGGTACACCTGAGAGAGTAACCAAAAAGTTAGGTGTGCACTGTGTGCTCACTGCGCGCGTGCCCGAATAGACACCAGAACCAACCCTTGATTTTTTCTGCGGAGTGCAACCTGAGGGTTGAAACCCGTGGTGTGCGGCCCGTGTTTGAAATCGCGGGTTTGCACCCGCGGTTGCAAACCCGGGGTTGCACCCACGGGGTGCAACCCGCGGTTGGAACCGCGGGTTTGCACCCGCGGTTGCAATCGCGGGGTTACCCGCGTGTAGTGCAACCCGCAGTTCCGCCTGCGGATTTTCATTCTTGGCATGTGCTAGGATTGTTTCCTGGGTTGGATTTTCCGACTGTAATTTTCCAGAAGTACTGTTGAGGGGGGCCCGTTGGGCTTTACGTCTTAGCTTTCTCTTTTGGGAGCGGGTCAGGGACTGGTTTGACTTTTGGCTTGACTTTGGAATGGGCGATAATGCCGTGTTCTTGACAGACGATGACGTCTTGTCAGTTCGAACGGGCGATGACGCCTCATAAGTTTTTCATAGGCGATGACGCCTTTTGATTTCCGGTGGGCGATGACGCCTCACCTTTTTTCATTGTCGCTCGGCGATGACGCCTAGGCTCCGAATCAGAGGAAAAAAGAAATTCCTCATATTTTTGCTGGTCAACTTCTATGACCAGCGTCTCAACCATTGAGCCAATTGGCACCCGGTTGGACTGCGCCACCAGATTCTCTGTCGTAAACAGAGGGGCTCCCACTGTGGTCGCCAGTTCTTCTTTACTCGAAAATTACATCTTTGATTCCATTGCAAAAATTATTTGAATTACAACGAATTAAGATTACAAAATAATCCGAGAAATTACAAGAACGGGAATATTAATTTATTCCCTTTTTTATGTGGGTTCGGGTGGCGATGGAGTCTTGTTAATGCCTCCGTTGACCGTCCGACCAGGAGAAGATGGCTCTGCTCTTTTCCTTGATCTCACGAGCTCGCCCATAATCGTCCCAAAGTCTTCCAATCCAAAAAGCCCCCTCTCCAGTTAAATTCCTGTGTTTTATACACCGAAGAAGCTCCAAATCCGGCTCAATTATTCCTGAAAAACCGGATCACGGAATATTAGCGAAATAAAATAGGAAATAAATAATCGGAAAAGAACGGAAAACAACCCGCGGGTTGGTACCTGCGGGATCGCTTCCGCGGGTTGCATCCCGCGGGTGGCAACCCGCGGGGGCTCCCGTGGGTGCTCCCGCGTGCAACCCGCGGGTGCTCCCTGGTTGCAACCCGCGGGTGTGCCCACTTAGCATTTTTTTTTTTGGTATCTACAGCTTGCAAGTTTAGAAGTCTTCTTGACACCAACAATTCACCTTGAACTGCATATTCTTCTTTATCTACATCCTCCAATGGTGGCATAGAGTCGGTATCGGACTCGTCGTCGGTTTCGATCTCTCCATTACCCCTTATTACCATGACTCTTTTGTTCGGGCATTGACTTGCTATGTGACCCCTGCCTTGACATTTAAAACACTTAATGTCACGATTTCGAGAAGTGGAAGGGTCAGATTTATCTTGAGTGCCATGGTTGGTTCTCTTGTTTTGGCTCGAATTTAGGTTTTGCAGCTGCTTTCTTCTCTTTCTTCATATGGCTCGGTTTCCATGAGAAAAAACACGAATTATGGGATGCACGTGTACCACCTCTCCTCTTGCGTTGTTGCTCCACCTTGATGGCCATGTGCACCATATCCTCTAATTCCACATAATGCTGCATCTCCACCCTGTCATGAATTTCTTGATTCAAACCATTCAAGAACCTAGCCATAGTAGCCTCTCGGTCTTTTTCGATATTAGTCCGGATCATAGAAATTTTCATCTCTTGACGATAATCCTCCACACTCCGGTTACCTTGTCGGAGCGTTTGCAATTTATTATACAACTTCCGGTGGTAATGGCTGGGCACAAACCGCTTTCTCATCACTATTTTCATCTCTTCCCACGTCTCAACCGGTCATTCCCTATTTCGCCGCCTGTTCAATACTAATTGATCTCACCACACAATAGTATAGTCAGAAAACTCAATGGCAGCAAGTTTTACCTTCTTTATCTCAAAGTAGTTGTGGCAATCGAACACTAACTCCACCTTTTTCTCCCACTCAAGATAAGCCTCGGGGTCGTTTCTTCCTTGAAACGCTGGAATCTTCATCTTAATACTACCCAAGTTGTTATCTTCCCGATTCCTATCTTCTCTAAACCGCCCTCCATATCTCCTATTACCAACAACTGAACTCCGATCTTCTTCTTCATCAAAACTAGCCCCATAATACTCTCCATCTTCATCTCTCACTCCCCGATGTTGAACTCTTTCCCTCCTATGCACCTTATGAGTGTTTTGTGGCTGCTCCAAACGTGTATTCTCCATCCGATCAATCCGCTCATGTACCTGCTCCAATTCTAACCTCATCACACACCTCATCTCACTCATCATGGCTTCCATGAGCAACTTTGGGTCAGCCATCCCTGTAGCACTTTCGGTGATGCTCTTTTCACTATTGTGAAACATGATTGCTGCAAATCAAAGTTAGAAAACAACAAAAAAAAGGAAAGGACCTCACACACTCTCTCACGTGTTTTCACTCAAAGAATGATTCACTCTATTCCACTAGTGTTTCACTCAGTATAATCGGCTTTTACCCTCTAATATGCTCACCACTCTTGCTTTTTTCCACTCGATAATCCTCTTTCAGTTCTTTTGAAACTATTCGAACAATATTCAAAATTCCAGTAATAATTCACCAAGAACTCACCAAGGGAATTCGGGTTCAAAAGGTAAGAAAACAAGAGATATGAGTGATTGTAGATACTAAAAATAAGTAAATAAAATTAAAATATATATATATATATATATATATATATATATATATATATATATAAATGTATATATATATGAAACCACGATGGAAGAACCCGAAAGTGCAATCCCGGGAGAGTTCCCGTGGGTTGCTACCCGCAGGAGACTCCCGCGGGATGCAACCCGCGGGACACCCCGCGGGTTGCTACCCGCGGGACATCCCGCGGGTTGCAACCGCGGGAGCTCCCGCGGGTGCCAATCCGCGGGAGCTCCCGCAGGCCGCGGGTTGTTTTCCGTATTTTTTTGTTTCTGTTGTTAATATTTCGTGATCCGATTTTTCAGGAGGGAATCGATCCAGATTTCAAGTCCTCTCAGTCTATAAAATACAAGATTGGATTCGAGAGAAGGGACCTTTGGCTGGCAAAGCGATTCTTGACAGAGAGTTGAGAGAGATCACAAGGAGCCGGATTTTTTTCGAGAGCTCACAGATCTCCTTCCAACTTGGATAGTCAACGAAGGCAGCAACAAGACTCTACCGCCACCCGAACCTCTTAATTTTCATTGTAATCTGAATTTTCATTATAATTCATCAATTTTGCAATGGAATCAAAGATGCAATTTTCGGGTGTACAAGAACTGGCGACCACAGTGGGAGCCTCTCTGTTCACTGCAGAGAACGTTGTGGCGCAGTCCGACTTGGTACCATCGGATTTGTTGTCGAAACGCTGATCATAGAAATCGATCAGCAAAAATACGAGGAATTTCTCTCTTCCTCTGATTCGGAGCCCAGGCGTCATCGTCGGGCTATGATGAACAAAGGTGAGGCGTCATCGCCCACTGAAGAAAAAAAGGCGTCATCGCCTATTAAAACTTATGAGGCGTCATCGCCTGTTAAAACTGACTCTGTCAAAAAATATGTGGCGTCATCACCTACTCCTAAGTTGAACCAAACTCTCACCCGCTCTCAGAAAAAAAACCTAAGGCGTAAAACCAAACGGGCCCGCCTCAACAGTGCCTCTGGAAAATTACAGTCAGGAAATCCAGCCCAGGAAACAATCCTGACACAGGCAACAATCAGGAAAGAAAAATTTCAAAAATAAAAATCCGCAAGCAGAACTGCGGGTTGCACCGCACGGGGGCAACCCCGGAGTTGCAACCGCGGGTGCAAACCCGCTGTTCCAACCTCTGGTTGCACCCCGCGGGGGCAACCCCGCAGTTGCAACCGCGGGTGCAAACCTGCGGTTCCAACCGCGGGCTGCACATCGCAGGTTGCAACCCGCGAGTTGCACTACGCAGAAAAAATCAGGGGTTGGTTCTGGTGTCTATTCGGGCATACGCGCAGTAAGCACACAGCGCACACCTAACTTTTTGGTTACTCTTTCAGGGGTACCATCCCATTCCTCTGCAGACAAATGTAAAGATGTGCTCATACGCTCACCAAATTCCTCTTCGGATGAACATATTCCGAAGAATAAGTCGGATGCGTGCGGGGCCCGCGCAACTGTGTAAGCCAGACACACTCTAGAAGATTTCATAAAGAAGATTGTGTTGATACTGAAGAAATTCTCAGCCCTGAGATATTATAAACCAACCAATATTATGAGCAGAACGTGCGACGCAAGAGGCGTCAAAGTGTAAATTTAAATGGGAACATGTCTCAGGACTTGAAAGAGTATCTTACTCAAAAGAGGAGCACATCCCAATCCACTTCTCACTGCCATTGTGAACGGTTGATCTCAGCCGTTTTGTCAAACTGCAAATGTAAGTCAGGACCATCCGTTTTTTAGCGGATTACGGAGCCAAAGAGAAGACGGATAGTAAAAAAGATGCGCCCTGGGGATGATCTGCCTGTCGTTGCATCCTATATGGTTGGTAAAGGCAAGAAGATTGCCGAAAGCCACTCCTCAGACAAAGAGTTTACTTCAAAATTAAAGGGGGTGTCCATTGAGCCAGAGGGCGTGTTTCGACACACTCGGGCTACGATAGGAGTCGCCATACCATTAAACTATAAGAAATTAGCTGCAGGATCTGATAAGGAGGAAGACAGATATTCTGCTGTTATATCTTCGTCTTACTCTGATTCGAACAGAGGATCAGAGGCTGCAGTAAACATGGCCGATCTTCCAGAAGAGGTTTCTAGAAGGCTGGAAAGACAAGACAACGTCTCAAACAGCAAGAAGAAACCATGGAAGAGATGAAACAACTCTTAACTCAGTTGCTGGCCCAAACGAAGAAGGGCCAATCCTCGTCATCCGCTAAACGGCATGAAGAAGAACAACATGTCCGCATAGAGGAAGATAGCGAAGATGACTACGAAGAAGTACCTTCTCAGTTAGGAGAAAAAGAAAGAGTAAAAGTGGTTATTAATCCTCAGGTGGAGAAAATGGAGAAGATGGAAAATCAGCTACAGGCTCTTCTTCACCGGAAAAAGTTGCAGGAAGTGGGGATAGTGCGTCCCTATCCTATAGAATGGGAGACTGCACCTTACCCTGCAAACTACAAACCATTAAACCTTCAATCATTTGACGGGAAAGGCTCTCCGCAGCAACACATCTTCTACTTCCTGTCACAGACAGGGCATTTAATGGGGCATGATCCAACATTGACCAAGATATTTGCGAGTACCTTACAAGGACCCGCATTTACCTGGTTTATGCAACTACCCCAAGGAACGATTAAATCATGGGCCGATGTAGAACGTGAGTTCTTGGCCCAATTTTTCGAAGACGATACTGAGGTCTCGGTACCATCCTTGCTAGCAGCAAAGTAGGGAGAGGGTGAGACAGTAAAAGCTTTTGTTGAGCGGTTCTGAGAGCTTTCCATGCGGTGTTCGCACGGCATGACACAGGAGACCCTCGTGGAGACTTACAGACATAACTTATTGACTGATGTCTTAGTCAAAATGGGTTCGGTTGAATCCAAATCCTGGAGAGACTTACTCAAGCAAGGTGAGCAGGCCGAAGACATACTCCGGCGCCTTGAAGAGCAACAACAATCTACGAGAAGAGTCACCTCGAACAAACCAACATCTCATTTCTCTCGTTCCAGAGGGAAAGACATAATGGCGGTGGAGAATACATCCAAGCCAAAACAAAGGCCGGCTAAAAGCAACACAGCAGGTTCACCCAGGCCAAAAAAACAGTATTCATTCAAGGATGAACATACTGTTACCATGTTCAACTTGCTCACTAAACGCAACATGCTCAAGTTGCCAGAGAGCAAGAGGCCTGAAGAGGTTGGAAAGACCAATGATCCGAATTACTGCTTATACCATCGGATCGTAGGTCACCCAACTAAAAACTGTTTCATTTTGAAAGACAAGATTCAGGCACTAATTAATGCTGGAGCAGTTCAGCTCAAAGCTGAACAAAAAAGGGTGACAGCTAATTCGGCTACATTTACAGTGGGTGGTCTAGAAGTACCACTTGGGCTCACACCTATTCCAAAAGGTGAGCTCAGGGTGGTTAATTTAGACCCCCATAATCAGCAGAAGAAAGGGTTAGTCCCTTTCACAACAGAAAAGCAGGAGGTCCTTTGGGTGCATCCAGACATTCTTGAAGATGAACAATGGATAACCGTCAGGACCAGAAAGAAAACTGAAACAAGAGGAAAGAAGCGCATGTGCAATGCCGTCTCAGTAACCATTGAGAAGGATGCATATGACATTCCGCTGTTGACAGATTCTGAATCGGAGGCGACAGCTCTAGCGATGGAGAATGAACCTGCACCACCTTCTGGAACCAAATCTGGAAAACACTACTTGAAGGATCTCTCAAACACAGAAGCTGGCCCCTCTAAGCCAATCAAGGAGACTAATGAAGGAACTACCAAGCAGATTCCCGACAAGGGAAAACAAAAGGAGCTCAGATACAACCGAGCACTACGAAAAGATGTCTCTGAAGAGCAAAGTTCCTCTTTTCAGTTTTATGTCATGGCACAGTTGGCGAATATACCTGCAAGAATAACTCTGTATGAGTTATTACGCCTGTCCAAGTCTACAAGAGATGCGCTAAGAGAAGCCCTAGCGGAATCTGAAGCTTTCTTAGCCCATCTCCCGGAGGAGGTTGAGGAGGCATGCCCGCACTGCAACTCAGTGTCGAGGCACGTCCCTTATGTCACTTTTACACCAGAGGACATGCAGCTGAAGAATATTAAGCACAACAGGCCTCTGTACTATACCGGGTATATTGGCTCAACAGAAATCGGTCGAATTCAGATTGATCCGGGTTCTGCCTTGAGCATTGTACCACGGAGGCTTATGCAGTTTCTTGGGATCCCTCCCTACAAACTGACTCCAATTAATACCGTCATTTTTGGCTTCAATGCCAATGGCAGTCACCCTCTGGGAAAGATCAGGCTCAGATGCCAGATCGGAGATCTTAAAAGCGAGGTGACCTGTTACGTGATTGAAGCAGACACTTCTTATAACATTCTCTTAGGACGACCATGGATTCATGCTAATATGATCGTCCCATCCACCCTGCACTAATGCATGAAGTATGTGGATGAAGACGGAGAAGTGCATACTTTGATCGCTGACAAACAGCCATTCAAAGGTGTTGAAAACTACTTCGTAGACGCCCTTTTGTATGCTGAAAGTGCTGAGGTCGACCCCCCACTACACGATGAATGTGATAGTGGGAATGAAGCGGATACTGAGTCAGGAGTGTTTATTGCCAATGAAGGCTTTGAACCTCTTGTAATTAATCTTGATGATTTGGATGTAAATGACACCGCCAGTGATGAAGGCGAGTGGGAAATAAATGAGAATATGAACTTTGCTTATTTGCCTGGTGTTCCTACTGATTCTTTAACTTCAGCTACTAGCACGGATGCAGATAGTCTCTCAGAATTTGAGACTTTAGCAACCATGCACATGCCTATTAGATCATCAATGATGGTACAACCAAATATCGAAAACGCAGATGGGGCGGTGTTCGAAGTACCGGCCCATCGACCAGATCAAAAACCTATTCTTTTTGGAAGAATTAAATCACATATAGCCTCATCCAGTGATAGTGAGAGTGAGGCTTAGGAAGCCCCTCAATTCTATCATTATGGACTAAAGTCATTCCGGATGACGGCAAAAATGGGATATGATTTCATCAATAAACCCGGATTAAACTTTGGTAAGGGATGTCGAGATCCGCTTCCCTCATTCGTACCCAAAGGAAAAGAACCGGACTATTATCACAAAACTGGCAGGGGTTGGGATACGTTACAACACCCGATCCTTCGGATATCGAAGATATGATTTGCCAGAATGTGGAAGATTCCGATTGGGATTCGGATATCAACCTGGGTATATTATTCAGAGAGATGACGGTAAACATGATATCTATCAGTCCAACCCTAGATGAAAACGATGAACTGACCCTTATAGAAGATGAAGCATTAGTAAAGCATCTTGATGCCCAATGGAACATGCGCTTTGAGCAACGTGAACCTCCTATGGAGGATAAGGTGGTCCAAATAAATATGGGAGATAAAACCAATCCTAAACCCATATTTATAAGCGAGAGTTTACCTCCTAATGAAAGAGACGACCTGGTGACTCTCATTCGAGAATATATAGACGTCTTTGCTTGGAATTATGAAGACATGCCGGGTTTAGATCCTCAAGTTGCTGTGCATCGACTCAATATTAAGCCAGATGCGAAACCAGTAAAACAACAACAGAGAAGATTCCGTCCAGAACTGATGGAATCAATCGAAGATGAGGTAAAGAAGCTTATACAATCTGGCTTCGTACGAGAAGAACAACATCCTAATTGGGTAGCGAACATCGTTCCAGTTCCCAAAAAGAATAGAAAAATCCGAATCTGCATCGATTTTCGTGATCTCAATGCAGCATGTCCTAAAGATGAATTTCCACTTCCAATAGCGGATGTCATGATTGACAACACCTGCGGATTTGAAAGAATGTCTTTCATGGATGGATTCTCCAGGTACAATCAAATCAAAATGTGTCCGGAAGACAAGAAACATACTGCATTCAGGACACCGCTAGGCGTGTACTGTTATACGGTTATGCCATTCGGTCTGAAGAATGCAGGTGCAACTTATCAGTGTGCTATGAGCACAATTTTCCTCGAGCATCTCCGTAAAACGGTAGAGTGTTATGTGGATGACTTGGCTGTCAAGAGTTGTAATAAAGACGATCATCTCCGGGATCTGAAAACGGTGTTTGATATTATGAGAAAACACCAATTAAAAATGAATCCAACTAAGTCCTTTCTCGGTGTTTCTAGTGGCAAATTCCTTGGTTTCATTGTTACATCCAAGGGTATTTATTTAGACCCTGAAAAGGTAAAAGCAATTCAAGAGATGCAGCCACCAAGAAACCTTAAAGAACTTCGCGGATTACAAGGGAGACTAGCATATATCCGGAGATTTATTGCCAATCTTTCAGGGCGGTGCCAACCTTTTACCAGGCTAACGAAGAAAGGGGTGTCG
Source organism: Dracaena cambodiana (assembly GCA_036321105.1). NCBI lineage: Eukaryota > Viridiplantae > Streptophyta > Magnoliopsida > Asparagales > Asparagaceae > Dracaena > Dracaena cambodiana. Next base: position 17,003,056 of record JAYEPQ010000004.1, on the reverse strand, counting down.
TTCGTTTGGGATGAAACTTGTCAACAAGCCTTTGAAGATCTCAAGAAGTACCTCACAAAGCCTCCGGTATTGGTAGCCCCTATCTCGGAAAAACCATTCTTAATATACGTTCGGGCAATGGACCATTCACTTGGCGCCTTGTTAGCCCAAACTAATGACTCCGGCCATGAGCAAGCTGTTTACTATTTTAGTAGAACTATGGTAGGTGCCGAACATCGGTATTCTCCAGTAGAGAAGGAATGCTTGGCCCTGATATTCGCAGTTCATAAAATGCGACATTACTTAATAGGCCAAACAATCCATGTGATTTCTCGGGTAAATCCTCTGAGAATGCTCATGACCAAGCCTGGGTCACTCAATTGTAGGTTAGCCAATTGGTCAATTCTCCTATCGCAATATGACATGCGATTTATACCACAAAAGGCGATTAAAGGACAAGCAATTGCTGACTTCTTAGCAGAGCATCCTGTCCCGCAATCCTCGAAACTTTATGAGGATATTCCAGATGAGATAGTGGAAGCCAATATGGTCTAAAGAACCGATTTGGCAGCTGTTCTTTGATGGAGCAGCGAGAAAGAACTCTGCTGGAGTGGGGGTGGTTCTAATATCCCCGCAAAACCATGTGATCCCCCGAGGATATTCATTAACTCAACCATGTTCTAATAATGTGTCCGAATACAATGCATTATTAACGGGATTGCGAATTGCCCAACAGCTGGGGGTCCGACGTTTAGAGGCTTATGGGGATTCCAAGCTCATAGTAAATCAAGTAAGGGGAGAATACGAAGTTAAACATGAACATCTCGTACCTTATCACAAAGCAACAATCAAACTTGCCGACTCATTCGAAGAATTTTATATTGACTATGTGCCACGGCACGAGAATGCATACGCTGACGCCTTGGCTTCCCTCGCCGCTACATTAGCACTCCCTGCTACGTTTAGCAAAAGTGTTGAGGTTGGAAGCCGCGAGCTTCTTTGCCCTAAGGAAATACTCGAGGCAAATGAGGTCCATGTGTCGGGGATAAACTTCGAGCCCAAAGATTAGCGGTTCGCGCTCGTCGACTTTGCGCTCTACGGGATGTTACCCGAAGATCCTAAAGAAGCCGCAAAAGTGAAAAAGGAAGCAGAAAAATTCTATTATAATCCTGAACTTAGTACCTTATATCGGAAAATGCCAGGTGGAGTTTTACTTCGGTGCTTATCACAATAAGAAGCACAAGAAGTACTCAAAGAAGTACATGACGGGGCCTGTGGTGCTCATCAGCCGGGACCTAAATTGGGAGACCGGATAAAGAGAATGGGTTACTACTGGCCAACAATGATGTCAGATGCCATGGCATATGCGAAGAAATGTCATGCATGTCAGGTACATGCGAACTACATACACCAGGCCGCAGAGTACCTACATCCAACCACAATTACATGGCCATTCGAGACTTGGGGAATGGATATCACTGGTCCCATTGCTCCGCCATCTTCTCATAGACATCGGTTTATACTGGCTATAACCGATTACTTCTCAAAATGGGCAGAAGCTATCCCTTTGCGAGAAGTAAAAACGAATGATGGTCAGTTTCATCAAACACCATGTTATTTATCACTTTGGTGTTCCTAGACGGATCATCAGCGACAACGACCCTCAATTCACTAGCAGAGCCTATACTAAATTCTGTGATAAGTTCAGAATACAGAATATATTTTCGTCTCCATATAATCCGGCCGCAAATGGTCAAGCTGAAGCATTCAACAAGACCATTGTGAAACTTTTGCAGAAATTTGTCACTTCAAGTCAGCTTGATTGGGACAAAAAATTGGGGGCTTGTCTGTGGGCTTATCGCACGATGGTTAGGACACCGACAGAGAGTACACCATTTTCTTTGGTATATGGTTGCGAAGCTATACTACCTCTAGAAATTCAGATTCCTTCTCTTCGGGTGGCATTAGCTACAAGAATGACCACCGAGGAAAAACATGGCCAACGACTTCAGGAATTAGAAGCATTGGATGAGAAACGCTTAAAAGCTCAACAGCAAATAGAGCTTTATCAGGCGCGGATATCTCGAGCCTTTAACAAAAAGGTGAAGGAACGAACTTTCAAAGTGGGTGACTTAGTCTTGGCGGTCAGACGTCCTATGATTCTGACGCACAAAACTAAGGGCAAGTTTCAGCCAAAATGGGAAGGTCCATTTGTAGTAGAGACAGTCTACTCAAATGGAGCATACCAGTTGATTAATCAACATGGAGATCGGATGATGATGCCCATTAATGGAAAATTTCTTAAAAAATATTATTCTCAAAATAAAAAAAAAGTGAGAATTGCCCAACGCCGACAAGGCTACGGGAAGAGAATAAATTTCTCGCAAACCCTATCATACTGAGGTAAAAGTATGAACTGCCCAACGCCGCTAAAGTAAAGGGAAGAAGGAACGTTTGGCCTCTAAGCCCAAACAAAACCTTCGATAACTCACCATGCTGAGGGGAATAGTATGGCTAGCCCAACTCAAACGGTAGTTGGTAAAGGCAAATCAAACCCGTTTATAGCTGGGGGTTTGCTAAAAATCCTACGACAAATCTGTCACGATAATATCCTTGCCTAAATGTAAAGATACATCACTGCCCGAAGCCGCTAAAGCAAAGGGAAGAAGGAACGTTTGGCCTCTAAGCCCAAACAAAACCTTCGATAACTCACCATGCTGAGGGGAATAGCATGGCTAGCCCAACTCAAACGGTAGTTGGTAAAGGCTAATCAAATCCGTTGATAGTTGGGGGTTTACTAAAAACTTTACATTAGATCAATTCTTTATTAAGATAAGATTTTACCTTTGTCAAAAAAAAAAAAGGACAAAAAAATCATACTTCATCAAGTCTAAAGTTACAACGTCTGATGAACATAATCTTTTTTTAGGTCGTTAGGTTAAAAGTTTTCTCTGACGACAATCATTTTTCCTATCAAGTTAACAGTTACCTCTGATAGTCAGAATTTTGAGACCGAACATGTTAACAATTACCTCTGTTTAGTCGGCTCCTTCGTTCCTATCACGACTAGATCCTCTGAATAGGTTGAGCCCCAAGATATGTTTAATAATACCTCTGTCTTTTTCTAACTCGTCATACTAGATGTCACTGAACGGTTAGGATTCTACAAGCACGTTAATATTATACCTCTGTTTGTTATTCTATAAGCACGTCAACATTATACCTCTGCTTGTCATCCTATAAGCACGTTAATATCCTACCTCTGCTTTACATTTTGTCTTTAGGCACGTTAATATTATACATCTGCCTATGTTCGTAAATCCTAATTGGTCGCACTATATGTCGCTGAACATTTAGGATTAAATTTATCTGAAAACTCCCACTATCAAGTCCTGAACCTCTGAATAGTCTGAGTTATTATCCATGAAAGTGTATAAAAAAAAAAGATAAAAGAAAAGATAAAGATAGTAATAATGATAATACAGCAGCACATAGTGAAGTCTTTCTTTCTGTATTATTACAATTAAAAATATATATATATAATAATAATAATAATAGTAACAATTACTTTTGAGATAAAGCCTTCAAAGCATCTTCCACTTCCTGCAGCCGTCGGTGGAGACTCTCTCTCGCTGTCTCTAAAGCTCTCCTCTACAAATCCATTTCATCCATGAGAGGTTGTTGTGCAGCCTGAGTTTGGAGTTCTTCTAACTCCCTGATGCCAACAGCGATGTCATGTTCGGTTTGTTCCTTTTGCCGCGAGATCTCAGATGCTCTGCCAGAAATATTCTGAATTTCAAGTTCAAGATTAGTAATTGAGGCTTGAGCCTTGGCTATGATCTCTCGCTCGCGGCTTATGGAGTTACGACGGTGTTCAATATCGTTCTCCATCTGGGTCAGGTCCCAAGTCAACTTCTCTGAAGAACCTTGGAGTCCCGCGACGAGTTGGGCCTGGCGTTCTATATTCTGCTGAAGTTCGGCGTGAAGAGCCAAGTTTTGGGCTCGTAAGCGAGCCACTTCTTGGTTTGCCATCTCGACAAGATCAGCCTGGCGCAAACTGTTGAGTAACGACAAATGGACCTCCAATTCGTCCCATCGAGCCCTATAAGGAGCTGCTCGCTGCGGTCCTCCAATCCTAGTGATATGGTCCAGGTGACTCACCATGAGAGGATGGACCTTCTCCAGAGAATCCTCTCCGTTGAGAATCTCCTCAATGCATCCATAAAAAAGTTCAAGAAAGAATTCGACGTTGCGACTGATGATTCTTTCACTAAAGCTGGAGGCCGAATTCTGCTTCAAATCTGTTGAGGCTGCAGGTAAAGGATGTATGGATGATGGAGCGACCGCAGGGAGTACTGATGATATAGGAGATTCTAACAATGGAGTTGCCGCCACATCTAATAAATTGGTCGCAACTCGCGTTGGAGTGGTCATCACCTCTGCTGTCGAGGTCGCCAATGTTAGCGGCATGGATAATGCGTCGCACGTTGGTTCCATGGCGTCAGAATGTGATGAAACCATGCATGTCGGCAAAGGAAGGCTTTCTGTGTTCACAGATATTACTAGAGCCTCTGCAGAAGACATGGAAGGTGCGCTAGCATCACCTGCATCTGGTAAAAATAAAGCGGTCGTGTATTATGGTCAAAAAGATTTGTGCAAAATAAAAAAAAATAAAAAAAAAAAAGAAAAAGAGTATGCAAATACCTGTTGGAAAGGTTGTATTAGTGGCGGCTATGGAAATAGAACCAGGTCTCTCAGGTCTATCTGCCTCTGAGACCTCCAAGGGGAAGTGAGAGGCTTTGTCCATGCTGGGTTGATAGAAGTAGTCACTATCGAACTCTCTATCAGAGCCTAGACCGTCAAGGTCACAAATGTCCCCACTTACACCAGAATAGTCCACAAGATCCAAAGAGTCTGATCTGGCGGTCGGGGAGGCGTGGGTCGTTGAACCTTCTCCACCTGAAATACAAGCAAATATATATTAATTAAAAAAAATGGAATGAAGTCTAATCCTTAAAGAAAAATGCTCACCAGAAGAGACAAGTCTTGGTGCTGGGCTAGGCAAAGCGGCTTCACCGGGAGATGACGAAAAGACGTCTAGTGCACTATCGTCCAATGCAGTACCCGTCGGCTCCACAGCTCCTCTATCCCGGATAGTTGGATCACTCCTGCCAAAATTTGCAACTTTAGGGACTGGATTTACGGTAGCAGGTGTCTTAAGTGTGGAGAAGGCGGCAAAACCATATATCCTGACAGTCTCACTAGAAGAAGTCGGTGTGGGTGTGACAGTGGAAAAGACCGGAAAAGTTGTAGTAGACAAGTGTCCTCCTGATCCAAATGTCGAAGTGGTAACAGGAAAATCATTCCTAGATGAAACGATTGACGGAACTACAGATGTCGCGGTTGGTAGATCTGAATGACTCGTGGTCGGTGGATCCGGATGAGTAGTGGTCGGCAGACCGAAACGACTAACAGTTCGTCCTACAACCGAATTGTCAACCCGAGCCTGAAATTGCTTCTTCTTTTGAGGAACTTTGACTCCTCTGGGATTTGAGCGCTTCGACGCGGATCTACCTCCGTGAGGAGAAGCTGGGGTAGAAGTATCATCTTGTCCATCGTCATCATTGCTATCAGGACTAAGAGAGGCGCCTATGGATTGGGATTCATGCGCCAAGCCCTTTTTCGAGGATCTATGTGATGCCTCAATATGCCTTAAGAAGGAATGATTAATCTGGTAGTCGCCAGGGATAATATCTGCAAGATGATACCAATTGCAGAATCCCATTGACGCAAAAAGGGATGGCGACTGGTTTGGAAGGGTAAAAGATGCCTTTGTACCTCCGGCCACAAAATGGTACCATCCTCGCGCACCCTCGAGAAGATTTCCCTCACGACGGAGATAAGAGTTCGGATTGCCAACATATAGCTGATCATATCCGAACTGACGCGCGAAGCGACTGGGTGTATAGGGCTCCATAAAGCAAATTCGACCCTGTCGAAAAACCAGATGACTTGGCCGGATGCTAATAAGCCACCAGAAGCAACCCGATGGCAAGATTGTATAGCCATCATTTCCAGAACTATCTTCAAGTTGGCTACTGTAACTTCCTACGAGAAATTTTGGGAAACAACGGTAAATATGGTAATTTTGGTGTCGTCCAAAGATTTGCCGAATCTTAGCCATGTACCTCCCATTCCATGAGCAATTTTCGAAACGCTGTACATGAGGAGTGGCATGATCAATAAGTCCTGAAGGAGAAGTCATCAATTCTGGACAGTGCAATACGAACCAAGCCATTAGATAAGTGAATGGCAGGTCGATGCGTGGATTAGGCGTTTTGAAGATAGTGTTACCACCCTTATCTTCCGCCTGTTGGACTTTACAAAATTGGGCAATTATATCCCTCAAGCCACGTTGCAAACTGCAAACCATTGCTGGCAATAACCCCAGAGGCTGGCCGAGCGCTAACAGGACTGCAGGGTAAATAACATCAACGGTAACAGTTTCGCGACGCGAAGTAGGCACTACACAGCGCTTCAACCACAACATGAGATATCTGGCAAAAATAGCATTGTCTGATATGGGGGAAGCTGCTTGGTAGTGGTAACTTTTGAAAACAGTCTGAGCTTTGAACCCGTCTTCATCAGATTCTGCAGTGTATGTAGTTGCGAAGCAGGTGTCAATCCTCTCATTGACAGTATCCATATCGCAAGCAGCCCGTACTTGGATACTGCGTTCATATCTTTCCAGATTCTGGAATAGATACTCTGTCCATATTTTATGGCGCACCCCTTGATTTCGGGTCTGGCGCGCCCATTGATTTCGTGGCCTGGAGATATCAGTACAAATGTTGTAATGACACATCAACTCCCAGTAAGTTGAGTATGCATTAGGAATAGCCTTGAGGCGGAGCAGTTCCTTCATATTCGGAACATACTCCTCGTAAGGGGTTTCGCCTATGGATAATGCTGAAATCTCATGCATCTCGTGAAGTGCGAATTCCAATTCTCCAACAGGGGTGAAGAAGCTATTGGTCTCCGGATTATACATCTCCAGTATGCAGAAGAAGTGAGGAGAACTATGTGGAATTCCAAATTGCACGTTGCGCACCGCACGATAGAGGCCAAACTTCTCTAAACGTGTCTTGAAATTTTCCAGAATGAAATGGGTCATCCGAGACCACCATGATCGCGAAGTGGAGTGAATCCATCCAGGAGTGCGGAAATCATGAGCTGGGAATTGACCATGGGCACCCGAAAATTGATTCATAAAGGTGTTTGCTCGTTTCGGGTGCTCTCCAATAGGTAAGTCTTTGCCGAATCTACTGGGCAACAGACCTGTAACATATTTTGCTGGGTCGTCGACAAATGGGCCGTTTCTGTTAAATCTCCCGGTCGCAACGCCATGACTGCTACGGGTAATTGGCCAACACATCATGCGGGGATATGAAATCCGCTGCAGATAAGATAAAGAATAGCTGCACTCCAGATCGGGGATAAACATATGGCGACCTCCAACATTGCTCAACCACTTGGTGCTGTCCCATAAATCTTCGTATGGTTGGTTGACAGCATCCCCAAAAAGAAATTGCGGTTTCTTCAAAACCTTTCTATTTGCGCCTTCAAAGACGGAATCCGTGATTAACTCACGAGCTGTGAGTGGGTTGCAGCTAATAATTTTCTGTCGTCGATCTGCACTACTTCGCTCCTCAACCAAAGGGATGTGCCCGTCGAATCCAAAGTGAGATTGATTATTCGGACTGCTCGAAAATCCAAAGTAATTATTCTTGGACAAAGGATCCGTCGAATACTGAACTGTAAGAGAGAAAAAAAATAAAACTTTAGTCCAAGTTTAAAAAAAAATAAAAAAAAAATTTGAACAGGGTAGGCACCCGCGGGTGCCACCCGCTGGGTGAGCACCCGCGGGTGCCACCCGCGTGGTGCCACCCGAGGGCGGGCGCCCGCGCCGCGGGGTGCCATCCCCGAGTGGACACCCGCAGGATGCCACTCCCCGGTGGACACCCGCGGGATGCCACTCCGCGGTGGACACCCCGGTGCCAGATTTGTGAGATTTGTGATCATCCCTGTGGTCATCACTGCGTAGTCGTGCATGCGGCTATTTTTACATCATAACGTGTTTCTTAAAAGTGATTTTAAAGAAAACGGATAACCGTTTGTTTACCTGATATCAGGGAAGAGAGATCAACAGCGGCGGTGACGCCTGCGTGTCGATCCTCATCGGCGATAACGCCCACTGATCGATCTTCAGCATTTAAATCCTGTGGATGCGAAGTGCCTGCGGAAGCCATTAGATTTAATGGGAAAGGAGAAAGTAATCGCACAAAGTAAAAAAACGAGAGATTTTCTAAGTATGAGAAAAAGAAGTGGAGATCTATGGGTATTTATAGTGAATTAGCAGGAGTACAAATAGGGAAAGGAATCAGAGTTCTGACCAAAATCAGACTTTGATTAAAATATTCATTAGAGTCCAAATAGGATTTGGGTATTTATTTAAAATCCTTTTCCTATTCCAATGCTAATTCCTATCCAAATTAAGATCCAAATAACAAATAATCCCACTTAAAAGTAAAAAAGTCCAAAGTATTTCGAAATTCATTACAAATAAATTAAAGAATTCCAAAAACTTTGGAGGGGGTTATGTAGACACTAAAAATAAGTAAATAAAATTAAAATATATATATATATATAAATGTATATATATATGAAACCACGATGGAAGAACCCGAAAGTGCAATCCCGGGAGAGTTCCCGCGGGATGCAACCCGCTGGAGGATCCCGCGGGATGCAACCCGGGATCTCCCGCGGGTTGCAACCCGCGGGATCTCTTGCTTCCCGCGGGACACCCCGCAGGTTGCTACCCGCGGGACATCCTGCGGGTTGCTTCCCGCGGGTTGCCACCCGCAAGAGAGATCCCGCGGGTGCCAATCTGCGGGAGCTCCCGCGAGCCGCGGGTTGTTTTCCGTATTTTTTTGTTTCTGTTGCTAATATTTCGTGATCCGATTTTTCAGGATGGAATCGATCCGGATTTCAAGTCCTCTCAGTCTATAAAATACAAGATTGGATTTGAGAGAAGGGACCTTTGGCTGGCAGAGCGATTCTTGACAGAGAGTTGAGAGAGATCACAAGGAGCGGGATTTTCTTCGAGAGCTCACAGATCTCCTTCCAACTTGGATAGTCAACGGAGGCAGCAGCAAGACTCCACCGCCACCCGAACCCACTTAAAAAGGGAATCCACTAATATTCCCGTTCTTGTGACTTCTATTTTCTTTTTGTAATCTGAATTTTTATTGTAATTCATCAATTTTGCAATGGAATCAAAGATGCAATTTTCGGGTGTACAGTGATTAGATTTTCAAAGCACAATTCAGTAAAATTTTCAAAAAAAAATTTTTTTTGTTTTTGGGGTCAGGAGATTTTCGGGCTTATTGGAAAAAACGAAAGAGAATCTTTTTACTCCATTTTTTTTTTACCTTTTTTTTTTTTCGGATCTTTTTTTTTTCGGATCTTCTTTTTTCGGATTTTTTTTTTTTCAGATTCTTTCTTTCGTTAATAACAGAACAAGATTTCGAATGGGGTAGAAGAAAGAAATTCGGCTAGATAAGAAAAGGAAACTAAATTTAAATGGGATAGGCAAACCTGAGACGAGAAATTCTTGGCTCTGATACCAAATGATGCGAACCTCGTCAAGAATAACGAGACCCGTAGAAGAAAAAGAGAAAATCCAAGAACGTTCTCGATAAGGTTTAGATGGTAGACCTCGACCCGTTGCTTCAACAAAAACAAGAATCTCGGTATAATTGACCTCAACCCGTTGTTTAATGCGAAGAAAGAATCTTGGTATAAGGAAGACGCCACAAACGGTAGTGGAAAGCCGTTTGATAAGTCGATGATGAACGCCACAGAAGAATTCTGATAAGTTCGAATAGTCCTTCAAAAAATCAAAGAGAATAAACTCACAAATTATCTGTAAACTGTATCCCTTCTATTCCATTAGACGCCTTTTTATAGGCTAAAAAAATACAAGGAAAGTTTCCTATAAGGAAAATTCAAGAAATAGAAACAAAACAAAAGGAAACAATCAGTCCCTTAATTTGGCTGATCAATACAAGGAAAGTTTAAGAAATAGAAATAAAACAAAAAGAAACAATCAGCCCCTTAATTTGCTGATCAATATAAGCAAAGTTCTAGAAATAAAACAAAAGGAAACAATCAATTTTGATCAGATTCTTCTACTAGTTGAATCATATTGATGCATGTTTGTTGAACTCGTGAACCATCCTCAATGGGCCTCTACGAATTTGCTTGAGCTCAAACCTCTTGAATCAGCTAATTAAGTGCATTTTTGAACTTTTTTCCTTGTGCTCTTGTAACCGGTCCAGTTGGAACTTGAACTGGCTCATTTGTAGTTAAGCCATTATTTGCATCACCTCCTCCTCCTCCGATGACTCCGTTTGTTGCTTCGCCGCTGTCGCAGGCACAACCCTTATTCTAATAAGAGTGATAGCTAGTCATTTATTTAACTAAGGAGATTACCCCCTCAATGGAGAAATAAAGGTGTGAGGGATTTTTGTACCCAACTCCAAATAGTTGTAAGATGCAAGTCTTTATTGTTGTTGTTACCTTTATTCAGTGCTGTAAATATCAAATATCGGATTCGTATGAGGGGTTTTCATATCGGATAGCAGGAATATATCAAGGATATGAGCCAATATCGTGCTTTTATACTAGTCATATCGGCCAATATTTAAAATAATGCCTTTATTTCTTAGAGTTAATTACACTCAGACCCCATGTAGTATGAGGGGTGTATAGTTTATCACCCCTAAAGTTTAAAACTCTCACTTAGAGAACCGTAGAAAAAAGCTGTTAGGAAAGCTCAAACGAAGATATTTTTTTTCACTGTCAAGGAGGTCTAAGTGAGAGTTTAAAACTTTAAAAGTGATAAATTTATATACTTCAATACTACATGGGATTTGAGTGTAATTAACCTTATTTTTTATATAATATAAAGGCAATTAACCACCCAAGAGATCATGAACGAAGAATGTGAGGTGCAGGCTACAGAAACAGATGGAAGAAGATGACAGTTACTAAGTAGTCTAGTAGAATCTATTGCTAGGATCCTTTACAACATTCTTCAATTTTTTTTACTGCTCAAAACTATAGTTACGTGTTATGTTCCCGTCTTTGTCCTTGAAAAACAAAACCATCTGATGATGTTTTTATGTGCAGCTCCAAGCAGTGAACCTCGCGTGCCAGGTGAAGATCCTGATGCCCCCACAGGAATACTGAGGTGGATCATGGACGGTACAAAGGGGAAAATAATGGAGTTCGTTGACATGGTGTCAAAGTTTTTGAGCGAGATATTTCATCCGCAGGAGGACAAGAAGTCGGAGGAGTTCAATGATACTGTGAGATCCTCGTTTATGCTCTGCGTTGTCGCCTTCATTATCGTGGTTGCGACGCGTATCCAGAAATCTTAGCAAAAATTCGCCGACAACACGAACGCTTTCTAGTTTTTGTGGTAGTTTGACTGTTCATATCATCTGAAAATGAAGAAGATAGATGCTGTACTAGTATTACCAAAATAACAGCAAATTTGTTTTCTTCATATAATGAAGTAATGAGATTATGTTTTGTTTTCTGGATTCAGTTGTTGTATGCTTCTTATAAGAAAGCAAAACTTAGTATTGATGTGTTTTAATTGTATGCTTCTTGTAAGAAAGCAAAACTTATTGTATACTTGTGGGATTACTACATTGATTGATAGGGGGACAGGCAGGAATGAGGATGAACACATCAATGAACCAATTTATGGTTCGTTCTATACAAAATTCTGAATTAAAAAAAAAAAAAAATTAAATTCTCACTTTTAATTCAGGGCCCATGGACGTGCAAGAAGCCATATATCATGGATGTCGATGTACAGAGAGAGAGCCGGCGATCTTTAGGTTATATTGGCATGTATTTAATTTTGTTATATAATCTGGTTTTTTTTTTTTGTTTTTTTATACTATTTCCTAATGCTCTAAAGAACCTTTATTTGAGAGTGACTTGATATCATTTTCGTGCATTTTTTTTTTTTCTTTTGATTAAATAAGGAGAAGTTTGTTAATATATAGTCTTGAATTGAGATGTATTTGTCATCCATTATTGTAAAAATTTTCGAATCTTTTCTTGGATGAAATGGAATAGGCTGATGACCATTTACATGACTTTTTGTGTCACTGTACACTTTTTCAATTCAAGGGCTGTTGGATTTGCTGTAAAGACAATTTCGAAGCTATAATTTCATTTTCCGACTCAAAAACTCCAACCAAATATATAGTCCCATATATATATATATATATATATATATATATATATATATATATATACAAAAAAACGAATGAGATAAACAAGAAACCTCTATTTATCTTCTGCTATCTCTCTAGCCCAGAATCCATGAAACCCAAGAGGAAAGTTCAAGTGCTTGGGCACTTCAAGCTTCGCTACCAGCGCATTCGCTCTTCCTATGAGCTTTGCGTCCAGTATCACTAGGTAACACCTCTGCTTAGTTACCGCATACTGCAACAAGCAATCAAGAAAAATAAACCACCAAAGTCTAAACAAATATTATATTTGGTACATAATTTTGACTATGAAGATATGACTCTTAAGCTAGCTATCATCCTTATTACCTCAACTACAAGAATGTAGCCATCATCCTCCTCCTTCTCCTCCTCGCCTTCCCTAGCAATAAAAATCGGTTCTCCAACGAATGTTCGCTTTCCCGCCCACCATGAAGCCACTGACCCGTCGGAGCAGTTGAGCTTCAGTACTGAATCAAACGGAAAATGTGGCAAGAATCTCCGGCTGCCCGAACTGGCTCCAGCGTAAATGTAAGTATTTCTCCGGCCAAAGTAGGTCGGATTGATCGCCGGGAAGTCAGCAGATCTCCTCCATTGGTCTGAAGGAGTTCCGATGGAGCACCGTCGACATTCACCCTCTGCATCCAGCTTAATTGATACCTATATATGAAAGTCAAGGTGCATTTTCTTTTTTAGCTATAATGTTGGATATATTATGCAATATTTCAATAAAAAGCGATTAACAAAACAGTTAGAATACGATAAGTTAGATAAGTATCTAACTAAACTAATAGTGGTCATAAGAAGTCAAGCTGCATACATAGAAAATTAATAGAGAGACAGTTATATATATATATATATATATATATATATATATATATATATATATATATATATATAAAAGAAACGAGAAATTCACCAGCGGTGAAGGGAGTTCCTTCACTGTCGCTTAGGTGGTCCAATAAAATTATTACACGTGGCGCCACCCTTTCCTTTAAGTGGTGCTACGTGTAATAATTTTATTGGGCCACCTAAACGACGATGAAGTAACTCCCTTTACAGCCAGTGAATTTCTCGTTTTCTCATATATGTGTGTGTGGATTACTGCATGTGAGCCGCCAGCCTGGAAAAAGTTACGTGAGCTAATGGGAAAACTGTAATAATTCAATAATTTTTCTTCAATTTTTTTTACAATTACTATCTTTATCTCCTTAATTTCTTTCGAATTAAATTTCATAAATTTTGGAGTTCATTTATCCTTTTATCAAATATATATATAATATTTTATTCATTAAAAACTGTTAATTTTGTGTTAACTCGATGGAGGACCAAATCAAAACTAAAACTAAAGAAATTGGATATGAGTGAACCTTAGGAGGTCGAGATCATAATCCAAAAGAAACTTTTTAAAAAAGATTATTGGAGATAGTGGAATTAAACTGCATCTCTGGTAATTTGTGTGAGCTATCAGCTCATTTCTATTTTTCTCATATATATATATATATATATATATATATATATATATATATATATATGGGATTACTGTAGGTGAGCCATCAGCTCAGGAAAAGTTACGTGAGCTAGCAGCAAAAGTATAATGATCCAATAATTTTTCTTCAATTACAATCTCTATCTCCTTAACTTCTTTCGGATTAAATTTCATAAATTTTGAAGTTCATTTACCCTTTCATCGAATATATACAAAATGTCTTATTCATTGCAAACCGTTAATTTTGTATTAACTTGATTGAGGACCAAATCATAACTAAAACCCACGAAATTGGGTATGAGTGAACCCTAGGGGTCGAGATCATAATCCAAAAGAAATTTTTTTAAAAAGATTATTATAAATAGTGGAAATCAACTACAGCTCAGGTAAATTGCGTGAGCTGTCAGTTCATTTCTATTTTTCTCATATATATATATATATATATATATATATATATATATATATATATATATATATATATATATATATATATATATATATATATGGATTACTGTAGGTGAGCCGCCAGCTCAGGAAAACTTATGTGAGCTAGCGGCAAAAATATAATGATCCAATATTTTTTTCTTCAATTTCTTTTAATAGTTACTATATCTACCTCCTTAACTTCTTTCGGATTAAATTACATAAATTTTAGAGTTCATTTACCCTTTTATCAAGTACATACAAAATGTTTTATTCATTGAAAACCGTTAATTTTGTGTTAACTTGATGGAGGATCAAATCAAAACTAAAACTTAAGAAATTGGATATGAGCGAACTCTAGGGGGTCGAGATCATAATCCAAAAGAAATTTTTTAAAAATGATTATTGGAGATAGTAGAAATGAACTGCAGTTCAGATAACTTGTATGAGCTGTCAGCTCATTTCCATTTTTCTATAAAATGATCAACAAAAAAGGAATATATACACCGTAGCTCAGATAACTTACGTGAGAACTAATATATATATATATATATATATATATATATATATATATATATATATATATATATATATATATATATATATATATATATATATATATATATATATATATATATATATATATATATATGTGTGTGTGTGTGTGTGTGTGTGTGTGTTAGTTCTCACGTAAGTTATCTGAGCTGCGGTGTATATATTCCTTTTTTGTTCATTTTATAGAAATTACTTGATGAAAGAGGGGTAGCTATATAAAGTTACCTCAACCAGATGGGGTAATGCCTCTCGTTCTTGCACTACGTTCATGAAAGTAGGGTCTAGCCTTCCAGTTTTCCAATCGTAACCTTAGGAGGAAAGAAAAGCAAAAGATGTTAGATTCTGATTGAAAAATTTAAAAAAAAAATTCAAATTATTTCAAGTTTGAAGATATCGATCTATTTATAAAAATATAGTCTCTATACTATTGTTTCACTATTTTTATTACTATTTTTTTTTTTCCCTCTCGGTGTACCAGTTTGAACCTGATACCTCTCATAATTTACATTTATCACGTAACTTATAAACTTTGAGGATTGTTATTCTCTCATCGTTACGCTTTAATAAAGAAAATTTAATCTATGCTCTGAGGCTCTAAAATTTATCCTGAAAAGTCCTAAGTTACAATTTTAGAATAAAGTTATTCGGTCTCCAAGAAAGCTGAGGTGGAATAATTTAACTATGTTTCCAAAAAGGAACCTATATTCAAAATTTTAAATTACATTTTTTATATTCAAAATTTTAAATTACATTTTTTTTTATCACTCTTTAGTCTAATCAGATTTCTGCAAACTACAGCTAATGTTTGTTTACTTGCATGCAAGTAGAATAGAAGTAGTAAAAATAATGTTACTTCTATTATTTTATTTGTTTATTTAGCTAAAAAGATAACTAGAAGTTACTTACACTAGAATGATATAGATATTATGTGGCACTTCTACTTCTTTTATTTTCTTTCTCTCATTTTTTGTTGGAAGTACTCTTAAAAGCTCAAGAAACTATATAAAATATTATTTTAGTTTCTCATTATTAATGTTCAATCATATTCTGAGTAACAAATAGATTACTACTATTATTATTTTATTTGTAATAAAATAATATTTTTTTTATTCTACTTCTTATTTTCAAATTTTCAAAAGTGAGTCCACAAACACTACACTATAACTCTATTGAAAAATTTTTTTTCTAAATTTTCATTTTGAAAGTTACTTCTATTTTTCTTCAATACTTTACTCACTTTCAATAGCACCAAATAAGGTCTAAGTCGCAGTTTGACATCAGAAAATTATTGGTTAGTGAACTATGAACGATAAGGGTGAGCAGTAACTGAAATAACCGACTGAAACTGGACCAAAATAATTCGGTCTATTTCAGTTGTGAGGTTGGAAACTCGAAAACGAACCAAACCGATGGAATTATTTAAGAATTATATATATACACAAATATATAATTTTCAAACAATCTTTTGTTTCTAATCGAGTTAGTTCGGTTCAGTTTCGATTTCATTTCTATTCGGTTGGATTCGTTTTTTTGTTAAAATTGACAAAAACTGACCGAAACCGACTGATACTCACTCATCACGAACGATAACTAGATATGAAAATGAATGGGTCCAAGATCTAGTTCTATTCAAAATTTTAAATTAGAAAATAAAATTTTTATTTTAATTGAAAATTTTAAATATGGCAAACTAATTAAATCTGTCAATTCTCATTCCCTATTGATAGATAATCAATTAGAATCATGGAATTCGATATCTTGAAGCATGTGGCTTGCTAATTAATTTGATGCAAACACATACCGAACATCTTTTGGAAGTTGAACCACTGGTAGGAGCAAACAGAGGCATGCAGCTGGATCTCCACATTGCCGACGCCATCCTTCTCCTGGAACGCATTGCCGATGTGCAGAACCCAGAGCTGAGACGGAGCCTCGACCGGCAGTCTCCAGTCCCTTGGGCCGTCGGCAGCCGCCTCAGAGGACCGAGGCAGCAGGTAGATGGGCGTGGTGGGCTGGCTGGGGTTCACGGATAAGGCTGATATCATCGGAGAAAGGCCCGACACTGCAAGCATTGATCCCGGCACGTCCAGCTTGATGCGGTTGCCGACGATGATGTAGTGGTCGTCGGTGACGGCCCAGTCGTGGATCATGAATTGGTCTGGGATGACGAATTCTCTCTCCTGCATCAGCTTGAAATTGGAGTCGAATTCTGGTACCAACAACATTACAATTATATATGCAAGTTGTAGACAATATATATATGAAATTATTTCAACACTAAAATTGGAAGGGAAAAAAAAAATTACAGGTATCCAAATAATTAAGACGCAACAAAACTTCACTTTTACATTATAAATTATAAATTAGTAGAAGTGAAGTGACAGCCTGGACAGCTCCATTTTCAATATATATATATATATATGCAATTGTTTTTGCCCCACTCATTAGGACTTTGAGAATCTTTGCTTTTTATATTAACATAGATTCTCACCTCAAATCATTTCAGCTCTGTTTGGTTTGAGGGGAAATGAAGGAAAATTTTAAGAAGAAAATAAGAAAGCAAATGTTTTTTATAGTTTGGTTCGGCCCGGGGAAAATCTAAAATAAAATTAAGGGGTATTTACTGGTTTGTCCCTCAAATCTTTATATATTATGATTTTGCCCCCCAAATCTTCATATTTAGGATTTTGCCCCCCAAATCTCATAAGTTACAACAATTTTGTCCCTCTCTCTAACACAGTTAAATATTTGACCATTTTATCCCTCTTTTCCACTTCTATTTTTCTAATCTCTTCTTCTTCTCTCTTCCTCCTCTCTTCTCCTTTTCTTCATTATTTCTCCTCTCTTCTTTCTCCTTAACTTCAATTAGTATTTGTTATGGATTGTGTGTATGATCTCCCTAGGTGATACCAATTGAAGTTAAGGAGAAATAATGAAGAAAATGAGAAGAGAAGAGGAAGAGAGAAGAGGAAGAGAGAAGAAGAAAAGAGGAGGAAAATAGAAGTGGAAAAGAGGGGTAAAATGGTCAAATATTTACCTGTGTTAGAGAGGGGATAAAATTGTTATAACTTATGAGATTTGAGAGGCAAATCCTAAATATGAAGATTTGGGGGGCAAAATCATAATATATAAAGATTTGAGGGACAAACAAGTAAATACCCCTAAAATAAAATATTTTCTTACTAATCAAATATTAAAATTGTGTTTGGTTTGAAAGAAAATGGAAGAAAGAAAAAAAACAGAGAGAAAAAAAAATATGAAAAATGGTTTTTCCTTTTAATGTTTGGTTCTTTTCGTTTAAATCTTCCTTCAAACCAACCAGTAGAATATGTTTGCTCTCTTATTTTCTTTTCTTTTCTTTTCTTTTCCTTTATTTTTCTTCAAACCAAACATAGTCTAAGCAAAATAACTCGTCTTTAACCTTGGATGGATTATTATTTGATCCGGGTTTAGAATTAACCAGTGGGATTTGCCTCTTTTTTCTAATTTCTAGCTGATCCTGATATCCGGACTACACACTCCATGTCTGGGTGCTAATCTCGAATGCAAATAACTTGTCCCACCGACTATCCTCCAAATCGAAAATTTTCATTTTCTTTTTCTTTTCTTTTCTTTTCTTTTTTTATTTTTGACTTTTGGACCAAATAACACCTTGAGATTTCTCGAAAGAGCCGCTACAGTTTTAGAGATAAAATTTAGAGAGGAACAAGAGATTTTCTTTAAGATTTATGAATTCAAATCTTTTGGGTGAGATTTTTTTTTGGAATGATTGAGAGAGAGGATTTTGGAGATGAAGATAAGGACAAATTTGTCCAAATAAAGAATGGCAAGCTTATAACTAAATTTGCTGAACTTAAAAAAGTGTGCTCACGAAGATACGTGGTGTGCTACTTTAGAAATTTCCATTAACAATTCTCTATTAAGTATTATGTTCCTATAAGTTATATTATTGCATTCAATATGTATCTCATGCACAGAAACCGAACACTTTTGGGGAATCTACTTTGATGTGACATATTTGATACCTCTAGTGGGATAGGGAGTTTCCAAAGTGGTACATCATTTTTGCTAGTGAGTCCATCCTCCTTTTTGAAAAGAGAAGAATTTTTTTAGTGAACACATTTAAAATATCCAAAATACCCTTCCTTCATTCTCTCCCCCATCCCTAAAACTCAACTCAGAGTCAGCCATTGCAAATTTTCCCCTAACCCACTGTAGAGAGCTCGTTTGGTATGGTCGCCACCGTCGCTTGAATCTAGGGCTGAGCATAAAACCGAAAAAATCGAACTGAACCACAAAACCGAGCCAATCAGTTCGGTTTATTCGGTGTTCGGTTCGGTTTAAAAACCAAAATTATTTACGGGTTTCGAGTCGGATTTCGGTGGCTTTAGCTCCAACCGAAACCGACCGAAAAAACCGAACTTTTGGAATTATAGCTTTTTTTTTCTTTGATTTATTTTCAATATGTTTTTCTTTTAAATTTTTAATGAAAAACATGTGATTGCTATTTTAATAAGTAGAAAAAGAAAAAAATAGAAAGAAAATTATTATTTTTCCTATAAAAAACATGCGTTTATCACATAATTAGTTTCAAATCCTAAAAACCAAAAACTGAACTGAACCGAAAATTCGGTTCGGTTTTCGGTTTTCACTTTTTTTTTTGTCTGTTAATTTCGGTTCGATTTTCGATTGGGTTTTTTTTTCCAAAAAACCGAACCGAACCGACCGATGCTCACCCCTATTTGAATCCACTACAGTAAGATTTGAAGTTTAAAAAAAAAAAAAAAAACCAAACAAAAACCTACACCTGTCTGTGCGGGAGAGAGACAAGAGGTGAGGTTGAAGGAGAGAACATAGTGGTCAAAAAAAATTTGGGTCAATCTTGTTATATTAGAAAAATTTTAAAGTCGGCTCACTAGGAAAATTGGTGTGCCCCTTTAGAAACTCCCATAGGATGCTCTATTATATGTGAGTAAATAGATAAAAAAAAAAAAAAAACTAATTAAAATAGGAGTTGTACCATAGAAAGTGAAGTTGGAACGAGGAAGAAGCATATCCTCGGCATTGCATGAGAGAAGCAAGAGTCTGTTCCTCTTTGGATCCATCTTATAGTGAGACAAGAGCCTCTTCGGAGGCATCCTAAAAACTCCTGCCCAAAACAAAAAAAAAAAAAAAAAAAACCAAAAAATTGTCCATTTCAGATTGTCCCATATTAACATCAAATGTCCAATCATAAATATTATAAATATATATTAGCTCCAATTCATATGTATTCAATTAAAATTAATGGGGACGAAATTAAAAATATGGTTGAAAGTGATCACGAAATGCCCCCCATATCCGATGTAAAAGTGCATTTTCGCTGCCGTCACCATTTTTTTTTTCAGCTCTCAAAGGAAAAAAGAAGACAAAATGAAAAAAAAAAAAAAGTAGCTTTTTTGCTGGACTTTCAAATATGAGGAGGAAAATTTAATATTTTTTTTCTCTAATATATATATATATATATATATATATATATATATATATATATATATATATATATATATATATGTATATATATTCTCTCTCTTCTAGATTGCCAAACATAGTGTTAAAAGAAGAATGATAAGCGCAAATTCTTTATGTAATTTATCGAAGTGGTTTCATAATTTATAATTTCTCAAAAATAGTTTTTCGTCATAGGCTATGTTCGTACTATCATAGAATTGAATTTGCATCATAAATATCTAAAACGCTATGAGTTTGACTCCAGATTGTGATTTGGTATCATAAGTACTACGGATCATCAATATCAATGGATCCTTACATCTTATACCAAACTCTCTTTAATTAATTTTGGATCATCAATAACTATGCTAATTGTTAAAATAGGGATGAGGGGATCTAAAACGGAAAATGTTATATATCTCTCAATACGAAAAATGTCATACATATATGCACTGATTATATAGTTCGTTAAAAGTGAGCTGGAAAGTGTTTGATTTCGAAAGAGTAAACTTTTCACTCCCTCTAATTTCTATAGATTGATTTATAAAAATTAGGATTCGTAAAAGTCACTCTCTTTTCTTTTATATATGATATGGAAATTAGGAGATATATTTAATACTTTTTCATTTTTTGTGAATCAATAAAAAAATTCGAAAAATAGAAAGTTGCTTGGTCCCACAATACATTGTTATCTTTTAAACCTATTCATATCTGGAAAAAATAACTTTAGCGTAAGTTTACTATGTAACTCACATTAATTTAAAGGGATTTTTACATATCTATCCCTTGCATTTTAAAAATTAGAATTTAGTCCCCCATATCTTCATATTTATAATTTAATCTCCAAATCTTTTAAATTACCACAATTTAGCCCCAAACTATATTTTAGGTCAGAATTTTCCGTTATATCTCTGAGTTATTTTATTTTAATTCTTCCTCCTCTCTCCCTCTTCTTATTGAGTTCTCCTCTCTCTCTTCCCTCCCAATTAATTTCTAAAGTAAAGTAACTCAGAGGAACCCAATAAGAAGATAGAAGAGAGAAAGAGAGGAGAAGAATGAAGAGGGGAATCCAATAAGAAAAGGAAAAGAGAAGGAAGAGGGAAGGGAGTACTAAAGTGAAGTCACTCAGAGATATAATGGAAAATTCGGACTGAAAATATGGTTGGGACTAAATTGTAGTAATTTAAAAGATTTTGGATACTAAATTATAAATATGAAGATTTGTGGAATAAATACTAATTAAAAAAAAAACAGAGAGCGAGAGAGAAATAAATGAAAAATAAAGGGACAATATATATGAAATTAAATGAACTTACCATGCAATATGGGCTTCAGGAGTCCGGCGGCAACATCAACCCCAACCTCCTTCATCACATCCACCGCCGCCGCTCCTCCTCCTCCTCTCCTCCCCCGATCACGTCTCGCCACCGCCCGATCAATGATCTCCTCGTCGCTCCTCCGCCTGCAGCCGACCAAATCGACCGTCCCAACGGTCTCCATTGTTTGTCCATCCACCTCATATGGATCCCCTCCCTCCCACAGGCACATCACCCTCCCACCCCACCTCACCACGCTCGTGTTCGCCACATTCTTCATCACCTTCACGTTCCCAAACCTCCTCCCCCCCTTCAACACCGAGAACGGCCCCCGGTGCGTGAACCGCCAGTTCTCCGCAGCCTCCCTCTCCTCCCTCTCCGCCTCCGTCTTCACGTACTTGGCTGAGTAACGGACCGTGCCGCTCTCCCCGAACTCAAACGATCTGAGGTATCCGTGGCCGTCGAGGGGGTGGACGGTGGAGCCGTGGTCGTCGGTGAAGAGGCCGGGGCCGGTGAGGTAGTAGGTCCCCCGGGGGAAGTCGGCGGGGACGGAGCCGAGGACGGCCCGGAGGGGGACAGGGGACCGGGTCTCGGAGCGCTGGGAGAGGAAGAGGAACTGGTAGTCCCAGTAGGCGGCCGAGGGGGAGTCGGGTGTTGGTCGGGGCGGTGCGGTAGGGGGGACTGGTTCCGGGACGAGAGTAGTGGGGGTGGGGGTGGCGGCGGCGGAAGCGGTGAGGGCGCGGGGTCGCGGTGGCCGGTGGGGGTGGAGTCTGGTCACCGGCGGTGAGGGAGGGGAGAAGGAGAGGGGTATGATGGATGTCATAGGGTTGGGTTTTTTTCTTTTTTTTTCTTCTTTTGGCGGGGATGGGACAGAGTCGGCGAGCGGGAATCTTTGTACGGGTATCTCGGAGGCAGGGAGCGTTTATGTAGGAATGAGGGGCTGAGAGTGGGCATGGGTTTGGGTGTTAATTACGAGAATGGGACTCCGCATGGATTCTTGGCGGTGATTGTAAGGAGATCCCGCTAGCGGCGTTTTGGATCTCTTCCCTCCCAGTTAGGACTGGGACCCACCCGGATGCTGTTTCCCCAGGACTCAACGGTTGGCGGCTTCCTTCGCCTCCCAACAAGAAAATTATTATTATTATTATTATTATTATTATATTATTGTTATTGTTGTTATGGTAAAACTCTCTAAGAGATCTCCCCGAGTATACACAGACGAACAAGTTACTCAGTCCATCTTATTTTGCTATGGTAAAACTCTCCATTTTATTGTTATGGTCCTCCTTTATTCATTTCTATTGAACAGTATGTCTTTATTTAAGTCATTACATTCATATCTTTTTGTATCACTTCTATCTATATTTTCTTGTGTTTTCTACGCTCTTTTAATTTGTCCTACATTGATAAGTTCTACTCGTTGAATTAGAGAATATCTATAAAAATTTTGTATCGAATACTCATTATCTGTATATATATATTATCGTATCTAATATTTGTTTCCATCGATAATGATGTTAACTATAGCATACAAGCTGGCTGGTTGAAATAGAGGAGGGTAACGGAAGTTTTATAAGACTGTAACATTCCGTTAAGATTGAAAGGAAAATTTTATAGGACTGCTATTAGACCAGCTTTATTATATGGTACGGTGGGCTATAAAGAAATGTTATTCACAGAAGATAAGTGTAGCAGAGATGCGCATACTTCGTTGGATGTGCGGTAACACTAGGAGAGATAAAGTGAGAAATGAAAATATTCGTGCTAAGCTAGGTGTAACTCCCATCGACAAGAAGATGCGAGAAAATCGCTTACGATGGTTTGATCATGTGCAACGTAGGCCTACAAGTGCACCAGTTTGAAGAAAGGAGTTTATCAATGTAGGACAAGTTAAAAGAATGAAGGGAAGAACGAAGATAACATGGATGGAGGTGATACGCAAAAATATGGAGTTTAGATATTTAAATAAGGATATATTACTTGATAGAAATGAATGGAGAAGGAATATCAAAATGATCGATCCGGCATAATTCTTTTTTGGTTCATGAAGCCTACCCTAAATACTTGGGATAAAATGCTTAGTTGTTGTTGTTGTATCCAATATTTGTTTCTGTATATGTGCAACCAAGAATTAATGACCTATACTATATTGACTTCTCTTTTCTATACTTGGATTCAACTGCCTGGTCTTAATGCTGTGAAGACAAGGAGAGTGTATCAGCTGCAAAATTCTCTCTCTTATTGCATTTTAGCGTGTACTATCAATGTATATACTAATATCTTGTTTCATTAACTAAAAGTAGTAGTTTTTGTTCTTTAAGCACTCAAGCAGAACTCCACAAGAGGTGTTACAATGCTTCTTATGCCATATTTAGTAACGAGACTTCCTAATACCTATATACCTCTAGAGGAATTAGATCAATGTCATAAAAGTTGGAATTACTAATTAGCTTGCTCCTTTCTACTCATTTACTATTCTTGCTCTCCAATTTCACTTACCAAACAATTTTAAAGTCCCTGTCACTTCATTAAAACTCCGAACTTCGAAGCAATGATGAGAGTTGAGAGAAATTCTCGGAGATTCTTTATTGAAAATGTCGTATAATTAACTCCTATTATATTACCCTTGAAAATTGTTTGAAGTGTACTTGTAACACTTTCATTATTATTGTGTAGAAGCGCTAGGTGTGGTCGACTATGGCACCTGCTAAAGAACAAGCTTGAGCTTATTGTTAATTACTTGTGTATGTGAAAGAGGCAGTGCTTGCTTGGGACAATTTACATCAGTACAGAAGTGACTACCACGAGATTTGAAGCTCAAAGATGCTTGGATCTAAGGCTGAGTATCGGTTGGTTCGGTTAGGTTTGGATAGAAAAATTCCAATAAAAAACCAAACCGAATTTGCAAACCCGAAGCCAAAACCGACCGATATCCATTAATAACCAAAACCGAAACCGAAAATTCGGTTCGGTTTGATTCGGTCAGATTTCAGCTTTTTGGGCTTGCAGCCCACAAGCCCATTAAAATTAAAAAAAAATATATGTGCATTGGCCTAGTTTTACAAAACCGAAACCGAATTGGAGAGAGAGAGGGGGAAAGAGAGAGGGTGGAGAGAGAGACTATAGAAGTGAGATTAATCGGATCAGGTATTTATACAAATTTAGTTTTTTCGATCGGTTTTGGTTGACGCTAACGCCACTCAAAACTGAACCAATATCCGAATAAATCTTCAGTTTTTCATTAAGTTATTTTTAAATAAAACACCGGCGTTAAAAGAAAACAGAATCAATTGCTCAAGATTTTAAACGTTCACAAAGATTACTAATAAAACCAATAATAACTATAAAAGGGTAAAAGACCTATTGCAAAAATTACATGCCATCATATTAAACTACCAGTACCAGTTGAACAAGACCTCATGCAGTCCTCGAACAGGGAAATTCTAAATGCGCCCCACATTTGACTTAGCGGGCACCATTTTCCCCTATGTTGTAACTCACTTTACTATAGGATGTTGTGCTCACAAGGGAAAATGCGTGCGCATTTAGAATTTCCCCCTCAAACATCGAGTCCGACCAAGTAAAATACTAATTTGATGGTTTGCTGCAGTATTTGGCAACTTTGACGGGATGCTTTGTGCCATTGTGCTTACGATAGAAACAGCAGGCTTGTGTCATGTTTGATGGTAACCATAATTAGAGAAGCAAGTAGAAACCATATTTCTGTATCTGTACTTTAAAATATTAATGCAGGTGGGTCTGTCGGATATTGTTGCAAGGGGAACCACATTTTACGTAGTGAGCACAACAGCCTATAAAAAAGTGATTTACAACATAGGGGAAAATGGTGCTCACTAAGTAAAGTGTGGTGCGCATCGGATTACGTCCGTTGCAAGCAGTGGTATCGGATTACGTCCGTAAACACCCCCAACATCGACAATACTCACAGATCCCATCTTGTCCGTTGCGTTGGCTACTACTCCGAAGCATGATGATCAACTGACAACAGCATACAACCACAACGCAATCAAATAGGTATGAGGAACAAAGATTAGTGGTATATATCTTGTCGATCAGTCTTCTCGCAATCATATATGCTCACAAAATCATTCCCATCTTGGTTCTACGACTGCACCTCCCACTTGTTCAAACAAACATTACCGTAAGTAATGCTGCAATCTCCACTTGCATCACAAGGAATATATGTATTGAAATTGCTAATGATATTCATTTTTGGTCAGGTGCAGGGCAGACAAGCAATCATGAGCAGATAGAACCAATAATGGTGGTTAGTCGAGACGCGGCGTCGCCTCCCCCATATAAAGACCCAAGAAGAAGATTAGATTTACAGTCATATCTCCGGCATCACCAGGGAGAAGAGGAGGGATGGGGGGAAGGACGACAGGGTGGAATTGTAGAGAGAGAAAAAACAGCAATAGAAGAGGAAGATTTTCTTTAGAAGATGGCTTGCTTTTCCTCTTGATTATTTCATCTATATATATATATGGAGTACAAAATACCAATCCAATCGGATTACTAATAACAATAACAAACTGAACTAATCTTGACTAATTCAAATAACAAACTGAACTAATCTTGACTAATTCAAAACCTAACTAATCTTCTTATCTTGACTAATTCAAAACCTAACTGAACTAGTCTTCTTATCTAACAACGCTGAGGCAATGCAACAAGATTATCCAACAATCACTCCCTAATCTTGTTGCACTTTCTTGACCTCAATCAACCCAATCTTCTTGCACATCTCCAGGAACTTGATGCGTCCGAGAGGCTTCGTTAGTATGTCGGCTAGCTGATCATCCGAGCTAATGTATTCAACCGCAATCTTTCCACCTTCAACACACTCCCTAATAAAATGATAGCGGGTATCGATGTGCTTGCTTCGATCATGGAAAACAGGGTTCTTGCACAAGGATATAGCTGATTTGTTGTCTACTCTGAGTGTGACGCTGCTGGGCTCCTTCTTTGTTAAATCACCAAATAGGCGCCCTAGCCAAATTCCTTGGCATGCCGCCGTTGTGGCAGCAATGTACTCTGCCTCGCAAGACGACAGTGCCACCACCTTCTGCTTCTGAGATTGCCAGCTGATAAGGCTCTTCCCGAGCAGATATAGCACACCCGTTGCGCTTTTGCGGTCATCTACATCTCCCGCCATGTCGCTGTCGCTATACCCGATCAAATGTAGCTCTTCTTTTCTCCTCCTTTCATAGTAGCAGCCCATATTGTGAGTACCACAGATGTACCGCAGAATATGTTTCACGGCTGCTAGGTGCTCAGTGGTTGGAGCCTCCATAAAACGACTTACGTACCCTACCGAGTAGGCAATGTCCGGTCGCGTATGAACCAGGTATCTCAGGCTCCCCACGACACTTCTATAGAATGTGGCATCAGTAGGAGGACTGGTGCTCTTCTTACTCAACTTGAGCCTTGCTTCTATGGAAACTTGGCACGGGTTGCAGCCGTCCATGCCACACTTCTCCAGGATCTTTAGTGCATAGGCCGACTGGTTCAGAGTGATACCATCGCCGGTCTGTTGCACCTCTATGCCCAGGTAGTAGCTCAATAAACCCAGATCGCTCATGCTGAACAATTTCTTCATCTCCTCCTTGAACCTGCTGATTTCTTGCGGATGTGGTCCTGTGATAATAAGATCATCAACGTACACACCCACAAGCAAACTTAATGAGCCAATACCTCTTTTGTATACAGCATGCTCCGATGGACACATCTCAAAACCGAGTGACATAAGCCTGTTGTCAAGCTTCGAGTTCCATGCTCTAGGCGCTTGGCGCAGGCCATAGAGCGCTTTCTTGAGCTTCAACACCTTCTGCTCATTGTCCTTATCCACGAAACTGGGCGGCTGGGTTACGTAGACCTCCTTTTCAAGATCACCGTTGAGAAATGCCGATTTGACATCCATGTGATGTACTTCCCAACCTTCATATGCTGCCAGTGCTATGAGCAACCGCACCGTTTCGAGACGAGCAACCGAAGCAAACACTTCCTCAAAATCCACGCCCTGCCGTTGCACGTACCCTTTGGCGACGAGCCGTGCCTTGTGCTTCACCACAGCACCATGCGAGTCCTTCTTGATCTTGTAGACCCATTTCAGGCCTATGGGTCGACACCCGCTCGGCAGATCTGTGAGATGCCAAGTCTCATTTTCCTCGATGGATTTTATCTCCTCTTGCATCGCCTGCTGCCAGCACTTGTGCTTTGAGGCTTCTACAAAATTCCCAGGTTTTTCGGCTGCCATGAGACACAGCCCGCTGTACTCGTGCTCATCCTCGAATGTGTTTCGGTAGATGTTCGTCAATGTGCGGTACCGAGGCACTGCACCGTCCGAGGTGGGCGAAGCATTGCTTGGCGGGGTTGCAAATTCCACGCTATCGGGTGCGGCTGGGGTTGTCAATAGTGTGGGCATGCTTGGAGAGAGGGTCAGCGGCCCGTTGTCAGGTGCACGACTCGGCGAAGCTGGTACCGACACTTTGCCACTCCCATGTGCCGGCATATCGTCACGACCATCATCTGTGACAGAACGGGTAGTATACTCTACGGTGAATATCTCACCAGGAGCAGTTCCCTCTTCGTCACCCCCTGACGCACCCCACTCCCATTTTGCCTCCTCGTCGAACACGACGTCCCGGGTCACATGTACCCTTCTGCCGACTGGATCATACATCCGATAGGCTTTGGAGCCGGACTCGTAGCCAATAAGCACCATGGGCGTGCTTCTGTCGTCCAGCTTCTTTACGTTTGGCTTCACAACCTTCACGTGTCCAACACACCCAAATGTACGAAAGTAGTGTACGTTCGGACGTCTCCCGTACCACGCCTCGTAAGGCTTCTTGCCGTCGACACTGCGGGTTGGCACGCGGTTGAGGATATGTACTGTCGTTGTGACAGCCTCACCCCTAAATCTTCCTGGCATCCCTTTGGACTTGAGCAGGCTCCTGGCCACTGCGACCACTGTCTGATTTCGCCGCTCAACGACGCCGTTCTGCTGCGGCGAGTATGGCGCTGTGAGGAAGCACTTGATGCCGCAGTCTGCGCAGTAATTGTTGAACTCCGCGGACGTGAACTCGCCGCCACGATCGGTGCGGAGGGCCCTCAACTTGCGACTAGCTTCCAGCTCAACTCCCGCCTGGAACTGCTTGATGGTTGTCGCTGCCTTGTCCTTTGACTCCAAGAGTGTCAGCCACATGTAGCGGCTGAAATCATCCACCAAGAGTAGGAAATACTTCTTGCCTCCTGGTGTGGTCGGCGTGATAGGCCCGCACAAGTCGACATGTACCAGGTCCAGCACGTTCTCCGCGCGATAGTTCGCCTCCTTCGGGAACGGGGTCCGCCGTTGCTTGCCCACAAGGCAGCCGTCACAGATTTGGTCCACCTGATCAATCTGTGGCAGCCCACGAACCATGCCATGTTGCGCCAGCCTACGGAGGGACTGAAAATTCAGGTGTCCGTAGCGCGCGTGCCACCGCCACGCATCTTCACTGCACCTTGCCGCCAAGCACACAGGCTGTGATAAATCAAGGTTAAGTACATACAAGCGGTTCTTGGTCCTTTTTACCTTGGCAAGTAGCTGTCGTTGCCGATCGCGGATCCACAGCATACCATCCTCAATGAGCATCTGGTAGCCATATTCGTCGAGCTGCCCAAGACTTACTATGTTGCTGCGGAGCCTTGGGATGTAGTAGACGTCCGTCAGCGCACGGTGCTCGCCATTGTGACAAGTGAAAAGCACCGTTCCCCGTCCACAAATGTCGATGACGGAGCCATCTCCAAACTTCACCGAGCCCTTTATATTGGAGTCCAGCTCAGCAAAGCTCGCTTTGCACCTAGACATGTGGTTGCTAGTCCCGGTGTCCAAGTACCAGATGTCGTCGTGGTACTCTTTCTCCCGGCCAAGGTGCACTTGCGCGTGAACCTCGTTGAGCATGATGTCAACGGTCGGGGCTTCCGTGAACGCGTAGATCTGCGTCATTAGCAGCGTGGGCTCATCGTCCTGAGCCTGTGTAAGATTCACCTGCTCCTTGCGCTCTTGCTGTGGCTTGCGGCACTCTCTTGCGTAGTGCCCGAGAATGCCGCAGTTGAAGCACTTGACCTTCTTACGGTCGAACTTATTCTTCTCCTCACCTTGCTCTTCATTACGGTTCTCCTCTCCAGGCCCAGTGCTGCGGCCGCGTCCAGAACCGCGCCCCTGGCTGCGCCCCTGGCCGCGCCCGGCTCCTTTGTCGCGCCCCTTTGACGCGTTCGATGATGAACCCTCACCGGACTGTTTCCAGCGAGCCTTCCACTCTGCTTTTGTGAGTAGAAGATGTTCATCGTCCTTGCCATCGGCACCGCGAATCCTTTCCTCGAAAGTCTTGAGGCGACCAATCGCCTCCTCCAATGTCATCGTCGTCAAATCGGCAAACTGCTCGATCGATGTGACAATGGGTAGGAATTTATTGGGGACGGCGACCAAGAACTTCCTGACGGCGGTGCTTTCTTCGATCTTGCCGCCGAGGCCGGCGGTCTTGCTGACTATGGCTGTCAGCCTTCCGGCGAAGTCATCTATCGTCTCTGCTTCTTTCATGCGGAGGGTTTCAAACTCACTCCTTAGAGTTTGGAGCTTCGCCTGCTTTACTCGATCAGCACCCACGTACTTTGTCTTGAGCGTCTCCCAAGCCTCCTTAGCCGTCTCCTTCTCCGCTATGAGAAGAAGGTTTTCCTCGGGGATAGATTCATAGATGGCGGCGAGTGCCATCTTGTCCTTCCTTGTCTCCACGTCGGTCCCAGGCTGGATGGCGTCCCACACACCTTGTGCTTGTAGGTATACGCGCATCTTGATAGCCCAAGTTGCGTAGTTCGAATTCGTCAGCATCGGGTAGTGGAGGGAGACGCCGGTGCTTTCCTTCGCCAGCGCACCCGAGGCAGCCCCGTCAACTCCGCTGGTGATGATGCTTCGCGGCATGATCTTTGGCATAAAACACGAGCTCTGATACCAAATGTAGAGAGAGAAAAAACAGCAATAGAAGAGGAAGATTTTCTTTAGAAGAGGGCTTGCTTTTCCTCTTGATTATTTCATCTATATATATATAGGGAGTACAAAACACCAATCCAATCGGATTACTAATAACAATAACAAACTGAACTAATCTTGACTAATTCAAATAACAAACTGAACTAATCTTGACTAATTCAAAACCTAACTAATCTTCTTATCTTGACTAATTCAAAACCTAACTGAACTAGTCTTCTTATCTAACAACGCTGAGGCAATGCAATAAGATTATCCAACAGGAATGAGGACACTTTCGAAGGAGAGGCTATAGAAACAGCAAGGAGCATGACAAGACGAAGGGGAGAGCATTACATTTTGTAATCAAATGTAATATTAGCAGTGGTACACTTCATATTATGTAATCTAACTCTATATGTTGCATCTATATAGTGTTGCATAGCAATTATGTAAGCTTATTTCATTAAAATCCATTTAATAAAATACAGAAGGTTATTTCTCACCGTTTATGCCAAAAAAAAATGTTGCAACCTGTGAGCAATGCAACTGTTTGGCTAGCGGAAAGTATATAACTATCGTTAGTTCTTGAAGCTCAAGAAACAAAACAATATCTAGAAGTAGCCTCAATAGACAATATATCGTTGGCTGGAACATTCTGGAGATACGAACACAGTTAATAAACATAAACTTTGTTTTAGACAGTTGTGTAGATCTAACGTACTCTTATGGCTAGAGACATAAATAATAGAGTTAGAACTAACAGACTAAACGATTACACAGCAAATTCTGTTCATCTTGACACCATGAGAGCACTACTTGCAGCAAGTCGTAAGAGCTGTTGCTGCACTAATGCACAACTAATCAACTGGCTCCAAGTTACAAAAAGTTTAAAAAAAAAAAAGTTACAGTCGTTCTTCCAAAAACAAAGGACAGTTTCCTACTGCCTCGAGCAGCGTATCTATGCTCGATAGAGTGATGACCGAGCACTTAGAAGAGTGGGTGCTCTTAGTGGAAGTTTTGATGCCAGAAGAGAAATTGATGGGAGCGAGTGCTGCCGGCAAAACAACAAACACCTAGGGGGGCCACTCTAACCCCCCCATTCTTCCTTTAGTTTTAGGCCATCCTTGGTGGGAGTATCCCCTGCCTCCTTATGCCGATACCAAACTTTTCAATCTCTTTTTGACTCTTTAAACATAAACAAGTCTCCAACTTGTTTCAAGATTTCAGGAACCTCTGCTAAGATTCTACCTTTCTTGTGCATCGACAGTGTTGTGCACTCAACTCAACCATCATTCGCTATGCTTGAGACAACGAAGCTCTGTCACCGACACGAGAATTGGCCACAGTTTATTACCAGTTTCTTCTGCTTGTTCTTTCTCACTGACATGAGACATGCACTCAAGAAACTCCAGTGTTTCTGTTTCTACGAACAAGAATTTACAAATACTGACATAATCTTTTTTTTCTTTACGAGATTTGATTCCTTTTGGCCGGTGGCATATTCTGTGCATCAGCTGATTGCGAAACTCAACCATATTCTAAAGTATATAATACATTAATACTGTTCCTGTGAGGAAGTACGAATTTGTATAATAGCAGCGGTCTCTATTTTACATATTTGAATCTTATTACCTACTGTTTTTAACGGGAATTTAATTAAACTGAAATTGGTTATCTAGTTTATTATCCTAAGAAAAACAAAATAAAGGAATTACTGGATTAAGAAAAACCTTTATTCAGAAGGATGAACGTATGCAGAATTGATGCAGATACGATGAAGACAGGAAGATGATCGAGACTAGTGTTGGACACTATCTCCTTAAAACCGATTCGCCCTCCACCTCTTGCTTCTGGATTACAATGGGCGTAATGTCAACTAAGGCTCTGTTTGGCGCTTAGAAGTGGGAGAAGTAGAAAAAATAAATAAAAGTAGTTTTCAAAATGGAAGTTTAGAAAGAGAGTTGTTCAATAGAGTTTAATTATTTGTAAACTCACTTTTAGATGTAAGAAGTGGAATATGAAAAATATTATTTTATTGTCAAATTAAATAAAAAATAATACTAATTTATTTGTTAATTGAGTAGAATTAAAAATAATAATGAGAAATTAATAAAAAAATAATATATTATTTTATTTCTTGAGCTTTAAAAGCACTTCCAATAAAAAATAAAGGTAAAATTGGATACCACATAGAATCCACATCATTCTAATGGAAATAGGTTCCACAAGTGAAATAATAAAAATAGCCTTATTTCCACTGCTTTCACTCTATTTTCATGCAAACAAATACACTCTAAGTCTCAACGTTAGGGATGGTAATGGATCGTACAGTTCGGATAGGGCTTACAACCAAAGCCCGCGGGCTGGGACTGGGGCATTTAGTGCTGCTAGAGCCGAACCTTAGCATAATAGACAATAAACTCAACATTGAATACTAATATTAGACAATAAGCAAAAATTATTAGCAAAGACCTCAAGGAGATGCTAGCATAATAGAGCATTAGGCAACTTCATTTAGATTTGAGCACTTACGGTACCGCTTCTAATGGCTTATGCTAACTTATCAGTGACAAAGAGGCTGTTGTATTAAACAAGGAAAAATCAATTTCCATCTTTTTTTTTTTTCTTTTCTTTTCTTTTCTTTTCTTTTTTTTTTTTTTTGCCTTTTGCTCTTTTCGTTTTCTTTCAAACCAAACACAACCATAAAGAATTATAAATTTATCATTTTTTAAAAATAAAGTTACTCTTAATCCTGCTTTCGTTCGGGCATTTCATTGTCCAGTTAGAGTGCGATGACTATGGAGTTTAGGGGGACGTGATTTTGTTTAAGCATTTTATCGAACATGTTGAGTGCACTGATGAGGTTATCTCACTTGATATATATTGTGATGAGAGTGTTGGGGATGGTGGCGGGAAGAGTGAAGGTTGCGCTTGGTAAAAGATGCATGGAGTTGGCGGAATATGGGTGATCGGTTTGGGTAAGGAGCTAACTTGTGGGGGATGGCTGACCTACCGAGTGGGCAAGCAGGGGAGGGGGCAACCGCTGGAGTGAGCAGGAGAGGGAGCGAGTGGAGGAGAGCGAGCAAATGAAGCTAGAGAACATGAAAAAGCAACGGATTTGAGAGGACGCAGATGATAGGAAATGGGAAATGTGGATAGGGTTAAAATTGAAAGAAGATTTGTGTTCACCAAGGAAAACGATGTCTAAGCAAATGGTGTCCACTATGTCAAGTGGCGTGCTCGTTTAGAATTTTCTATGTCTATCTCGGTCAAGTTGCTGAACCCAAATTTACCTTAATGATCTGAAGAGACAAATTAAGAAAAAGCATATGGACTCAAATTTAAGTTTTAAGACCTCCACTCCATGTTAAGGTGGCTTCTTTTTATGGCATATGAAAATTTCATGTCTATCGCGTTCTTCCACATTATCTCCAGCTATTAGAACAGTGACATTAGAAGATGTTGGGCCGCCATATGCATAATCATGAGTAGAGATAGTAATGGACATATCCATAGATTAATTTTTGGTTTGTACTATACAAAATTTTAAATTAAAGATTTAAATTTTATTTTTTAATTCAAAATTTTCTATATAAAGAGCTAAAATTTAGCCTATATATATGTCTATTATGATCCCCCTGACCATGAGTTAGCCTATACTCTATTATTCTCAACTGAAAATGTGAGTGTTTTTTACATGGATACTAATCTTGAGCCCTTCTGAACTGCCTCACATGCATATTTTTGGTTTCAAGAACATCCTTAGTTCGGGGAGTTTCTAGAGGGGCACACCATTTTTCTTAGTGAGCCCACTTTTCCTAGTGAACACATTTTTTCTTTTGAAAAAACATGATTTTTTCTAATGAGCACACTTAAAATTTCAAAAACTGCAATTCTCTATTTTTCTCCCAATATTGCAGCAAGTTTGGGCTAGACAGTCCGAATTCTCTATGGTGGATTCGGGTTTACAGTCCCGGATCTACCTTATCAAATCCGGACAGTATAGTCCGGATCAAGAAAACATAAGATATCAAAATCTCCTCATAGTCAATTCCAACAATCTAAACAAAAACCAAAATTTTATTTTTGAAAAATAAAACATCAAAATCCAAAAAATGGGTCTCGTCTCCTTCCTTCTGGACGCCACCATCGTCCTCTTCTCCACAGTCCTCACCGTTACCATCCCCTTGATCGACTTCCAGACTATCGTCCCTCCGCATCTCCACCCACAGGCCCTCGTTGAACTCAAGTTATGGTACGACAACGAGTACGGTGACTATCTGATGAAGAGAAGTCTCATTTCTTCGTTGGGCTCGTCTGGATCGAGTGCTCCTTTGGAAAGGATAATGACAGTGGATGAGATGAGAGAGAGAGAGGTTAAAGATGATGGCATTTTTATCATAAAATTTAAATGGTAAAGTTATAAATAAAAGCAAATTTTTAAAAGTGGGCTCACCAGGAAAAAAAGGTGTGCTCCTTTGGAAATTCCCTTAATTCGCTGGACGATCATTCAGTCTAATGTTTGATGGGATAATAGTTGTTAGCAACACAATTTGTTATTTCATGTTCAGTGTCATAGATGTATAACTGTGCATAGCATGATACTTTTGGCCTATTTTTAGGAGATGGGACATAGCAAAGTGGTGTGCATGAATAGAATTTACCTTCACCATGAGAAGTGTCCGAGTATGTATTCAGAGAGATGGGCAGTGTGTTAACCTCTCACTGTGCCTCATGTAAGGCCGTGTTAATGTTCATCGAATAAAAGTTCGTAAGGTTGCGATCAGTTGTTTTTCATTTGTTTTTTCATTGAGGATGAGCCTATGGTTCAGTTGTTAATTAAAGTCGTTGTCTTACCTTCAGTCTTTTATAGATTCATTAGGAATTTAATAGCACAGTTGCTTTTTTCCTTTTATTATTAAAATTTGTCTATTATTCTTATTTTATGTTGTGTAAAATATTAGGCGATCGAATCCCAACTTGTAGCAATTTAAGAAAGAACTGAGTTAAGAATGACATGATCTTTATTTTAAAAAATACTGTGCAGTTTTTTTACAAAATAAAATGAAAATTAGTTGGTGTTATTATTTTAAAGAAGGGGTATTTGCTGGCTCGTCCCTTAATCTTTATAAATTATGATTTAGTCCCCCTCATATTCATATTTAGGATTTAGTCCCTCAAATCCTCTAAGTTACTACAATTTAGTCCCTCCGTTAGTTTTTCCGTCCAAATAAAAGGCAGAATTTAATTTTTACTTTTTTAAATAATGAAATGACTTAAATACCACCTATGAAGAAAAGGGGAAGAATAGAGAGATAGAAGAGAAAAGGAAGGGGGAAGCCAATAAATCCAGTGAAGAAAAGGAGAAGAGAGAAGGAGAAGAGAAGAGGAAGAGGAAAGGAAAAGAGAAGAGAAAAAATGAAGAGAAGGAGAAGAGAAGAGGAAGAGGAAAGGAAAAGAGAGTATGAAGAGAGAAGAAGGAATTAAGAAAGGGTAAAATGAGAAAATCAGGTCAAAAAATAAATTAGACTGACGGAAGTTAAGAGGGCCTAAATTATAAGAACTTAGAGGATTTGGGACTAAATCTTAAATATGAAGATTTGGAGGACTAAATTATAATTTATAAAGATATAAGGGACAAACCTGTAAATAACCCTTTAAAGAAACATTCTCATCAGGAAACTCCTTTTTGAACACACCACTTTGCACAGTAAGCCTTATCCTGAAGTTCTAAAAAATTACAAGTTTATTATCATGTTCTTACTGTAACCTGTGTCATTTTTTCCGGAGACTAATCTCCCCGAACGGCGTAGTCACTCGTTTAGAAATGTGGGCTCACTGAGCAGAGTGGTGTGCTCAAATAGAATTTCCCATTCTCGTCTCCCTTCAGGCTTCAGCGTCACCGCTCTCACTCGCTCATCACTCTCCGGCCTCGGCATCTCAACGAACACCGTCGTCGTGAAAAGATGTTCCTCGCAAAACCCCTAATCTCTCCCCAAGCTCCTCTATTCTCCTACCATCCCCTCAAAAACCCTAACCCTAATTCCTTCGCCCCCAAGCCCAAGCTCGCCGTTCAGTGCTCCACAGCCCAAACCCTAGCCTCCTCCCCTCCGACCCCGGCCCAGACCCGAGTCGACATCCTCTCCGAGTCCCTTCCCTTCATCCAGCGCTTCCGCGGCAAGACGATCGTCGTCAAGTACGGCGGCGCCGCCATGAAGTCGCCGGACCTCCGCTCCTCCGTCATCAACGACCTAGTCCTCCTCTCCTGCGTCGGCCTCCGCCCCGTCCTCGTCCACGGCGGCGGCCCCGAGATCAACTCCTGGCTCCTCCGCCTCGGCCACCAGCCCCTCTTCCACAACGGCCTCCGCGTCACCGACGCCGTCACCATGGACGTCGTCGAGATGGTCCTCGTCGGAAAGGTCAACAAGTCCCTCGTCTCCCTCATCAACCTCGCCGGATCCTCCGCCGTCGGCCTCTGCGGCAAGGACGCCCGGCTCGTCACCGCCCGCCCCTCCCCAGACGCCGCCTCCCTCGGCTTCGTCGGCGACGTCGCCAAGGTCGACCCCGCCATCCTCCGCCCAATCATCGCCGACGGCCACATCCCCGTCATTGCTTCGGTTGCCGAGGATGTGAACGGGCAGAGCTACAACGTGAACGCTGATACGGCGGCTGGGGAGATCGCGGCGGCAATAGGGGCGGAAAAGTTGATTCTTTTGACGGATGTGGCTGGGATTTTGGAGGACAGGAACGACCCGGGGAGCTTGGTGAGGGAGATTGACATCGCAGGGGCGAGGAGGATGGTGAATGAGGGGAAAGTGGCGGGGGGGATGATCCCCAAGGTGAATTGCTGTGTCCGGTCGCTCGCACAGGGGGTGAGGACGGCAAGCATTATCGACGGGAGGGTGCCACACTCGCTGCTGCTGGAGATACTGACGGATGAGGGCACGGGGACTATGATCGCCGGGTGACCTTGAGGTAAGGATTACTTATATCAGTAAAAATTTAAACTTGGGTGGGTGGGTGGGTGTCGTCTTGAAATTCTCCAACGAGGATTCGGCTATCTGATAGCTTGTTTACTGTGTCATTTCATCGTTGAGTAAGGCTATAAAGTTCCATAAATATTGGGTTCTTGCTTAGGAGATTGCTGCTTACCTTTTTTTATGACTTCAAATGGCTCTCATTCACTTTGGATTGTTTATATATCTTATTGCTAAAACACTATATTATTGATTAATTTCTTAAACATTTTGGGAATGCATGTTGCCAATATTTAGCCCTTGGAACTGCCCATTCTCATCAGAAATCTGATAGTTATTTTTCAAACAAATGTTTTCTGGCCCTTCTACAATACCATCAAATAACACAACGCACGTTTGTAAAAGTTGATTAGTTGATGATAATACCAAGTAGGGGATTATGGTAGGTGGCAGAGAGCTATTTTGACACCAATAATTGTGAAAGATATATGCTTGGACCGTTGTCCACCAAATATTTAAAGGGGTATTTACAGATCTGTCCCTTGCATCTTTATAAATTATAATTTAGTCTCCCAAATATTCATATTTAGGATTTAGTCTCTCAAATCCTTTAAGTTACTACAATTTAGTCTCCCAATTTATATTTTGGTCCGATTTTCCTGTTTTACTCCTAATTTTCTTTACTTAATTCCTCTTCCCTCTTCCCCCTCTCTTCTTAGTTCTTATAGGCTTCCCTCTTTGTTCTTCTCTTCTCTCTCTATTCACTTATTAGGTTCTCCCTCTCTATATTGAGACCAAATATATTATTCTCCACTAAATGTATTAAACCTTTAAGTCTCAATATAAATTCATTTATTGGGTTCTCCCTCTCTATATTGGATAAATTCATTTCTAGGTTTAATACATTTAGTAGAGAATAACACATTTGGTCTCAATATAGAAAGGAAGAACCCAATAAATGAATAGAGAGAGAAGAGAAGAAGAATGAGGGAACCCAATAAGAACTAAGAAGAGAGGGGAAGAGGGAAGGAGAATTAAGTGAAGTAAATCAGGAATAAAATGGAAAAATCGGGCCAAAATATAAATTGTGGTACTAAATTATAGTAATTCGGACTAAATCCTAAATATGAAGATTTGGGGGACTAAATTATAATTTATAAAGATTTAAGGAATAGATCCGTAAATACCCTATATTTAAAATATGATTAGCATGATTCTTTGTAGGTAACCTCCTTGATAAGGAGGTAAGTAGGACCTTGCTAAATGTTCACGCCACAATCCCTTCTGTTTAGGCATACACCTGCCAATAAGCCATTCATCAAAACCATAATGCCGTAATACTGTTGCACATTGTTTCTCCCTTGGTAACAAAGGGGAAGGTGTAATACTCTAAATAGCTAGCTCTCTGAGTCTGTATATTTGGGACCTGGTAATTGATAGTGATATGATATGGGGTGTAATAACCTTATCATGTATTATTGTATCTCTTGAATCAATTATGCCAAATTAGGATTGTCAGGGCCCGATCGATACGGATCAAAATTTCAGTAGTCATAACTTGAAATATATAATTTTAAATGGCATTACATCTCCGGGGTTATTACTTTTCTAATATTTGTGATTTTTGAAGATTTTCTCATAATTTTATGAGAAAATCTAAAAATAGACGAAAATACTGAATTTCGATTTCGTAACGGTTCACCTTCGGTGTTGTCTATCTTGTAATTCAGAAGTACAAAAATTATTCCGAAAATTTGTCATGCTGCTCTCATCCATTTTTACCCCCAGTATTAATTTCGTATGTTTTTCAGATCATCGTGTCGAACTTATTTCCATAATGAGCTAGTATTGAGTGAATTTACACCAGCAAATTCAGAATCAATACTGAAAGGAACCAAGGGCAAACTTCTTTTTACCAAAAACGGTATCGATTATGCTGATTAATGTTTAATCAGCACTTAACTAAATAAAACTGTCACGCCCCGCTCCCAATATACGGTATACGAGCACGTGTAACAGGTACCGGCAACATATTCAGTTTGAATATGCTAAAGGCTTAATAAATTTGCCACAATAATACTCAGTAATTACGATAGAAAAATTCAATAAAATCTTGACTTTTCATTTATTGGAATGAAGTTTAGATACAATTGAAACAAAATATAATAAAATTAAACAAAAGAAAGAAGAGAATCTCTAATCCATTATGGAGCTTCAATATGATGTTTAAAATACACCAGATCCTGCGTCAGTTTTGGCGTGTCCATTGGTAAATCTGGGCATGCACACCCAGGTCGTCAGATTGCGACCAATACAATAAATACAGAAAAATGTAATGTAATAATTATGTCTAACATGGTAATAATGCAAGTCTTAGAAAAACATTAAATCCATAATTAACGATAATATTAAGTGACATGTTAAAACAAATATCTTTTAGTATGGTCACAATCATCGCAAGTTTATCATTTTAGTAAAGTCAATTCTATAACAGTGATATTTTTGTCTAAAAGTCATGTAATTGGAAAAGCTAACTGATGGGATACAACTGTTTCGATTGTTTCCTGTACAGACCCAGGAAATAGTCACAGGATTATCCGGTGCTGAGTCGGACCTGCCGTCAGGCAAACAGGAATTATAGTCAGGTATGATCCAGCAAATCATCACGCATCCATGGTGTGCGAAATATTCAGTTGTACAACTTAACAAGTTTACAGCCGAAACAGAGTATATTTTCATCATTCAGTTTCTCCCCCAACCCAGTGTCATTTAGGTATAGTACAATATATTGATTATATCAGGTACAATATTTCAATTGGATTTTTTCTTAATTTGTTAACAACTTGATTTATAGAATCCGTTTTATATTTTATTCAATAAATCACAATTGGTTATATCAAGGATTTACTGATTTGAGATATCATACAGATATCGACTAGGCCAGTGTATGAATGCTGAGAGGTTTTTCGTGCATTGCACGTTCCTTAATTAGAGAACCAGCATACAAAACTTTTCTAGACACCGATATAGAATGATATCACAAACAGTATGTTTCCATGATTATAGCCTTTTTCATAATTTATTAAAAACCTAACTACATGCTGTAATTTAACAAGTAATCATTTAATTTCTAACATCATAAAGAAATAACAGATATGTCAATGATTGCATTTGTAATAACACATTTAGCTTCTACAAATTAAATTCTAACAATATAAAGAAATAGTATTTGTAATCACAAATTTAGATGATATAATTGAAGTAATATTTTTATAAGGAAAATTAGCATGTTTAGTGAGTCCAAAAAGAACTCACATGGATTTTGTTTCCCGATGTCGCTCAATGGAGTAATCCTTCTCCGGTGAAGTGGCGGCGGCTCTGGCGGTGGCTCCTGCGGTGGTTTTGAAGATGGCTCGGGCGAGATGAGGGAGAGAGAGATTAGAATGTTAGAGAATGATTTTTTAGAATGAGTGAAATGTATTTTGATTTAGGGGCTTATATAGGATTGGATTTAGGAGTTACAGAATATGAAGGGTTTTGGGAGTTATAGAATTTAAAGAGTTTGAGGTGTTATGGAATTTTAAGAGTTTGAGGAGTTATGAAATTTGAAAAGTTTTAGATTAATTTGGAGAGTTTAGAATATGAAAGGTTTTAGTTTAATTAGGGAGTTTAATTTTGAGAATTAAATATGGGAGTTTCATTATTGAAATAATGGAGAAGTGAAGAGTTTGGAGGTTAGAAAATGAAAAGTTTTGGAGGTTATAAAAGATGAAATGTCATATTTATTTGTGTTTATTTATTTATTTATGTCTAATAAAAATTAAGGGTTATTACATTCTACCCCTCTTAAAAAAATAATTTCGTCCTCGAAATTAAATAAACAAAGTAAGGAATTTTTTTTTTCTCTTATTATTAGGACAACTTCTTATTATTCTTATTGAGTTCAAACTTGATTTACAGATTAGGCGAATTTTTCTAAAATAGGAAGGGAATTGGAATTAATGGAATGTTATAGAAATTAATTTTAAAATAAGAATAGATATCGAAGAATGAATATTTAAATTTTATCTAGGATGTAAATCATTAGCGAGTAACGAATTTGGATATGAATCAAAATAAATTGGTCACTGATTAGGAACAATATACGAGATGTGAAAGAGTTAAATGAATGGAATCCAAAAATTTCGAAGAGTATTATTATATAAGTGTGGCAAAATTTTAATATAAGGATCCAAATCAATTCAAGGCACATGAACTGATTTGAGAAATCTGGGCTCTGATACCACTAAAATACCTGTCACGCCCCGCTCCCAATATACGGTATACAAGCACGTGTAACAGGTACCGGCAACATATTCAGTTTGAATATGCTAAAGCCTTAATAAATTTGCCACAATAATACTCAGTAATTACGATAGAAAAATTCAATAAAAGCTTGACTTTTCATTTATTGGAATGAAGTTTAGATACAATTGAAACAAAATATAATAAAATTAAACAAAAGAAAGAAGGGAATCTCTAATCCATTATGGAGCTTCAATATGATATTTAAAATACACCAGATCCTGCGTCAGTTTTGGCGTGTCCATTGGTAAATCTGGGCATGCACACCCAGGTCGTCAGATTGTGACCAACACAATAAATACAGAAAAATGTGATGTAATAATTATGTCTAACATGGTAATAATGCAAGTCTTAGAAAAACATTAAATCCATAATTAACGATAATATTAAGTGACAGGTTAAAGCAAATATCTTTTAGTATGGTCACAATCATAGCAAGTTTATCATTTTAGTAAAGTTAATTCTATAACAGTGGTATTTTTGTCTAAAATGTCATGTAATTGGAAAAGCTAACTGATGAGATACAACTGTTTCGATTATTTCCTGTACAGACCCAGGAAATGGTCATAGGATTGTCCGGTGCTGAGTCGGACCTGCCGTCAGGCAAACAGGAATTATAGTCAGGTATGATCCAGCAAATCATCACGCACCCATGGTGTGTGAAATATTCAGTTGTACAACTTAACAAGTTTACAGCCGAAACAAAGTATATTTCCATCATTCAGTTTCTCCCCCAACCCAGTGTCATTTAGGTATAGTACAATATATTGATTATATCAGGTACAATATTTCAATTGGATTTTTTCTTAATTTGTTAACAACTTGATTTATAGAATCCGTTTTATATTTTATTCAATAAATCACAATTGGTTATATCAAGGATTTACTGATTTGAGATATCATACAGATATCGATCAGGCCAGTGTATGAATGC
Organism: Dracaena cambodiana; assembly: GCA_036321105.1. Taxonomy (NCBI): domain Eukaryota; kingdom Viridiplantae; phylum Streptophyta; class Magnoliopsida; order Asparagales; family Asparagaceae; genus Dracaena; species Dracaena cambodiana. Next base: position 16,960,153 of record JAYEPQ010000004.1, on the reverse strand, counting down.
TGGGAGGTTTTCCGTGCATTGCACGTTCCTTAATTAGAGAACTAGTATACAAAACTTTTCTAGACACCGATATAGAATGATATTACAAACAGTATGTTTCCATGATTATAGCCTTTTTCATGATTTATTAAAAACCTAACTACATGCTGTAATTTAACAAGTAATCATTTAATTTCTAACATCATAAAGAAATAACAGATATGTCAATGATTGCATTTGTAATAACACATTTAGCTTTTACAAATTAAATTCTAACAATATAAAGAAATAGTATTTGTAATCACAAATTTAGATGATATAATTGAAGTAATATTTTTATAAGGAAAATTAACATGTTTAGTGAGTCCAAAAAGAACTCACATGGATTTTGTTTCCCGATGTCGCTCAATGGAGTAATCCTTCTCCGGTGAAGTGGCGGCGGCTCTGGCGGTGGCTCCTGCGGTGGTTTTGAAGATGGCTCGGGCGAGATGAGGGAGAGAGAGATTAGAATGTTAGAGAATGATTTTTTAGAATGAGTGAAATGTATATGATTTAGGGGCTTATATAGGATTAGATTTAGGAGTTACAGAATATGAAGGGTTTTGGGAGTTATAGAATTTAAAGAGTTTGAGGTGTTATGGAATTTTAAGAGTTTGAGGAGTTATGAAATTTGAAAAGTTTTAGATTAATTTGGAGAATTTAGAATATGAAAGGTTTTAGTTTAATTAGGGAGTTTAATTTTGAGAATTAAAGATGGGAGTTTCATTATTGAAATAATGGAGAAGTGAAGAGTTTGGAGGTTAGAAAATGAAAAGTTTTGGAGGTTATAAAAGATGAAATGTCATATTTATTTGTGTTTATTTATTTATTTATGTCTAATAAAAATTAAGGGTTATTACAAAAACAAGACCAAGCACGGTCTTGAACTAGAAGAAGAAAGAGCCCATTGCTGGTACCTAATGGATAATGTCTGCTTCGCCCGTATCTCCACTACTACTGGAAATTAAAGATCTTGGAGAAAGCAACCAGGAAATTCTATCTGAGCACACCACTTTGGCTAGTGAACTTACATTTCTAAGAAGTTAGGGATTAGTCCGAAGGAAAAGGACGAGATTGCAAAAAGAAAGGGCAGATTTGTAATTTTTTATAATTTTAGAAGGTTGGCTCACACCAAGAAAATAGATATAGATATGATCTGGAAAGTATAATTTAGTATTGATCTACATTAAAACAAATCCTATTTGAACGTAAATATAGTCATCTATAATAGAAATGATATTAAAAAGTGGTGTCAATAACATGTGATGCTCCTCATTGAGAGATGTCAGCTTGAACTATCTTTTATTAGTTTATAGGCAACTCTTGTATCAAGAAATATGATTTCTTCATATATATATATATATATATATATATATATATATATATATATATATATATATATATATATATATATATATAACGGAAAATCTATCAACGGTGAAGGGGTCTTTCACTGCCGCTTAGGTGGTCCAATAAAATTATTACACGTTGCGCTATTTAAAATAATAAATAAAAGAATTCTTTTAACCGCTCTATGAGTGGCGTCATGTGTAATAATTTTATTGGGTCATCTAAGCGGCGGTGAAGAAACTCTCTTAACTGCTGGTGAATTTCCCATTTACTCATATATATACACACACACACGAGTGGCGTCACGTGTAATAATTTTATTGGGCCATCTAAACGACGGTGAAGGAACTCTCTTCACCGCTGGTGAATTTCCTGTTTACTCATATATATATATGTGTGTGAGAGAGAGAGAGGTTTCTTTTGTATTTACAATAGAGAGGAGTAACATTATCCAAGAGTATTTGGAACTTACTCTAAACTTATTCGAATTCAGAATGGCATTAGTGATAATAATTTAGGGAGAAAAACTATATTAATGTCTCGATATAAATTATGTTGTAGAAAATCTTTACCATATTTGAATTATTTTTTTTTTGTGTGCATATGATCCGGATGCAATCAGATAAAACCTTATCATTTGAATCCCTAACAATATATTTAAAACTAATTACAAAAAACTGGACAAAAATCTGCCTCTTTTACAATATATTTTGTTCCCTCTTTTACCTAGTTTATTTGCTAAAGTCATGCATTATACTTACTAATTTGGAATTAGGGAACTCTATGTTGCTTAAAAACTAAGTAACTAACACAAGTATTAAGGTGCACATCTTTCATTTTGGAAATAAATTTCCTTAGAAGAACTTAGTCTTTTATCACTCACAGGGCCAAACTACCGATGCCATAACTCCATAACCTCTTTTCAATTATATTTGCCTCACAAACACATAATCATTCTTATATTATGTACACGACATGCGCTACTGCATGATGCAATTCATCTCGCTTTTGGATTAGGTGATTGTTTAAATAGCAGAACTCGCAGTGCATTTGAGTCGTTCCTTTGCCAAAAACCAAGGATTGGCTAGTTGCAACTTGAAGGGTTCTTTTGCCGATTACCTCTCACCGCCTCTGTCACTTGCATAGAAAGCATTTTTCCAACTCCTTGATGAAAGATGCTCGACTCAGATAATGATTAAGCTTGAGCTTATCTCTTGCCAAGCTAGCTCTGATGCTACTGCTCAGCTCAACCATAGAAGATTGAAATGAGATCAGATTGGTCTCAATTTGAACATCACCAATATCAATATTTTAGGAAGCACCTTTATTACTCATCCTCACAATACCAAAATCATCAAACTTATAGGATGCAAATAAATCCCTCCCAAGAGTAACATAATAGGAGGCTCCCATGTCGATCACCCAATATGTTTCTTGACATGAAACACAGGAACTCGATTCGCCACTAGCAGTGACAATAATCATGCCTCCCCTAAGTGTAGTCTTGGAGTGCTCTTTAGAGTTGGCATTGCTTCACTTATCCCCTTTTTTGTTCTCTTTTCACTTATAATAATTTCTCTTAATGTGCCTAACCTTGTTGCAATGAAGCAACACCTAATTTTGAGAGAGAAAGAAATTGAGGCGAGGGCTGCTCATTTATTTAGGTTTTTATTTTTTTAATGGGATTAATGGAAGGATACTTTGGTAAACTTACCCAGTATTATGTACAAATATCTTTTACAATACATACACAATAAAATAAGCCTGGGATGTAAAAGAAATTTCTTTTCCTAGATAGAGTACAACAACAACTAAGCCTTTTATCCCAAGTATTTGGGGTAGGCTATATGAACCAAAAAAAAAATCACGTCGGATCGATCACTTTGATATTCTTTCTCCATTCATTTCTATCAAGTAATATCTCCTTATTTAAACCTCTAGACTCCATATCTTTGCATATCACCTCCATCCATATTTTCTTCGGTCTTTCCTTCGTTTTTTTAACTTGTCATACATTGATAAACTCTCCTCTTCGAACTAGTGCACTTGTAAGCCTACGTTGCACATGACCAAACCATCGTAAGCGATTTTCTCGCATCTTCTCATCAATAGAAGCTACACCTATCTTAGCACGAATATTTTCATTTCTCACTTTATCTCTCCTAGTGTTGTTGCACATCCAATGGAGCATACGCATCTCTGCTACACTTATCTTCTGTGAATGACGTTTCTTTATAGCCCAACATTCTGTGCCATATAATAAAGTTGGCCTAATAACAGTCCTATAAAATTTTCCTTTTAATCTTAACGGAATATTACGGTCATAAAACTCCCGTTGCCTTCCTCCATTTCAACCAGCCAGCTTGTATCCTATGATTAACATCATTATCGATCTCTCCATCATTCTTAATAATAGAATCCAAATATCTAAACTGACTGCTCATTTGTATCTCTTGCCTATCCAGTTTTACAGTATTATAATCTATGGTCCGTTGTTTACTAAATTTACACTCCATATACTCTGTTTTAGACCTACTCAATTTAAAACTTCTAGATTCTAATGTATACCTCTATAATTCTAACTTGACATTTACCATTTCTCTTGTTTCATCAACTAAGACAATATCATCAGCAAATAGCATATACCAAGGTATTTCATCCTGAATGGTTTTAGTAAGCTCATCCATCACTATAGCAAATAAGAATGGGCTCAATGCAGATCCTTGATGTAATCCAATTGTGATAGAAAAATTACTTGTTAAACCACCACATGTTCTGACATTGGCCATTATTCCATCGTACATGTCCTTAATTATGTCGATATACTTGATGGAAACTCTTTTTTTCATCAGTGTCCACCATAGTATCTCTCGTGGAACTTTATCATAGGCTTTATCTAAGTCAATAAATACCATATGCAAATCTCTATTTCTCTCTCGGAATCGCTTTATAAGTTGACGAAGTAAATGAATAGTTTCTGTCGTCGATCGCCCCGGCATAAATCCAAACTGGTTCTCCGATATTTTAACAGTTTGTCGCAATCTATGTTCAATTACCATTTCCCAAAGCTTCATAGTGTGACACATGAGTTTTATTCTCCGATAGGTAGAACAACTCTGAATGTCGCGCTTATTCTTATACAGAGGTAATAGGGTACTATTCCTCCATTTATTTGGTATTTTCTTAGTTTGCCAAATCTTGTTAAAAATATCTGTTAACCACCTCACACCAATCCCTCCTAAGTATCTCTATACCTCTATAGGAATCTCATCTGGACCAACAGTTTTTCTTTATTTCATCCTCTTCAAATCCTCTTTTACTTCAGACTTTTTGATTTTGTGCATAAAACTACAATTCATATCCTTACATTGAATAGTAAGATCTTTCAAATCTTAAGTAAAACTACCATTATATAATCTATCAAAATAATTTTTTCATCTTTCTTTAATCTCTTCATCTCGAACAAGAACTGTCTGATCCTCATTTTTAATACACTTTACAGTACATAAGTCTTTAGACTTTTTTTCTTTTATTCGAGCAATTCTATATATATCATTTTCTACCTCTTTATTATCTAACTGCTCGTACACTTGTTTATATAATTTAGTTTTTGTATCCCGAACAACTTTCTTAGCATCCTTCTTTGCTAGTTTATATTTCTCAAAACTTATTCCATTATTATTATTATTATTCTTCAAATCTCTATAAAGGTCTCGCTTGATCTTAATAGCATTTTTTACCTCTTTATTTCACCATGATGTATCCTTATATAGTGGAGCATTGCCCGTCGACTCACCGAATATATTTTTAACTATTCTTTTAATGCAGCTAGCCATTTTATTCCATTTACATTAGGATCATCATGGTCCCTCCAATCTGCTTCATGTACTACTCTATTTACAAAAACTTTTTGATTACTTTCTAATCGCCACCACTTAATTTTAGGATCTAATTTACACTTAATTTTTCTAAGTTTCTATCTAATCTGAATATCTAAAACTAAGAGTTTATGTTGGGTAACTACACTCTCACCCGGCACTACCTTACAATCGATACAACTAGCTCATCTACCCTCCTACTTAAAAAGAAATCTATTTGGCTTGCATTCGATCTACTTTTAAAAGTAACTAAGTGAGAAATTCTCTTTTTAAACCAAGTATTCGCTAAAATTAAGTCATAAGACAAAGTAAAATGTAGAATTGAGTTACATGCTTCATTTCTTTTTCTAAAACCAAATCCTCCATGTACACTATCAAACCCATTACGACTAGTTCCTACATGCCTATTGAAATCACCACCAATAAATAGTTTTTCTCTAGCGGGTATTTCTTATACTATCTCATCTAGATCCTCCAAAAATTGATATTTACTGAATTCATCAAGTCCTACTTGCGGTGCATAGACGCTAATGACATTAAAAATCTCTCCATCTAAAATAAGTTTAACTAATAAAATTCTATCATCTTTCCTCCTAACCTCCACTACATCCCTAAATAATTGCTTATTTATGATCAACCCTACCCCATTACGATTTCTATCTCTATCCGTATACCAAAGTTTATAACCCCAAGGCTCTATAACTTTAACTTTCTCACCTACCCACTTAGTCTACTGCACGCACAAAATATTAACCCTCATTCTAATCATACCATCAACTAACTCTACTAATCTACCTGTAAGAAAACTTATATTTCATGATACCAACCGAATTTTATGTTTATATTTATAAGCTAACTTTTTTACCCCCACCCGCTCATTAAGATGTGGAAACTCTCTTATAATTGACACCACATCCGGGCGCCGATATGGCACGTCGCTTCTGGGCGACAACCTAGCAACCCTCACACATTTGTCACTACACCCGGGCTCCGATGTAGCGCGTCGCTCAGTAAGGAACGCCCCAACGAAATTCATATTTTGGCTCATTTCATAATATGTGACAATATTTTACGTTGGCTGTCACTGACCTACCACACCTCTCCTCCTTTATCCTGGCTGGGGACAGACAGTGCATAGCACTGGTGGAGTTTTTTCCTAGATAGATTAATAGAAATAATTCTCAAAAAAAAAAAAAAACTTCTCCCTTTATTTTCCTCCATGATCTCTTCCCCTTTTACATGGGCACATATCAATCCCTGAAAGGGTAGATCTGGGAAGGTGCTATGTGCACTCACCTATTTACTAAGTATACTCATCGACTAAGTACACCTCGTCAGGTTTTCAAATTTTAACTAATTTACTAATTATATGCTTGTTATTTCAATATTATCTTTATAAATTTATTAACCCCCATCCTCAAATCTATTTCTTTCTTCCCCCTCAACAAACGGTCTATCCTCCTCGCTTTTTCTCCTCCCAACCCAAATACAACATAAACATTATTAATGAAAAAGGAATAATAAGATAAATTAAAAATAAATACCTAACCCTAATGCAGCTAAAATCTCTCCTCAACACCATTATTATCAACCCTAATGCAGCTAAAATCTCTCCTCAACACCATTATTATCATTGCACTTGTAAGTGCACATCTCTCTCACATCTCCATTTGTCATCTCCATTTCTAACTTTTGGAGGAAGAGGAAGAGGAAGTGAAGCTTCTTTCTGGAGTTGCTTTCCTCCTCCCAATCAATTCTCTTAAACTATCTAATATGTTTGTTCGTTTGTTAGTTGCGCCTTGATCTCCTGTTGCAAATCCAATTCAAATCTGTTTCCTTCTATCTCAATTCTGTTGAATTCATTCACTAATTTGAACCTTTTGTTAAGCCAATTCACTAGTTCAAATTAAATGAATTAAGTGAATTGAAATTGGCTTCAAAAGTTGAGTACATAGCAAAGGAACAAAAAAGGGAAGATGAAAAGATAGTCCCACATGGGATAGGGGAATGTAAGGATGTGGGTTTAAATATGATAGCTTGCTCCTTTACTTTGCTTATGTAAGAAGAGGAAAACCTTGAGCACCACGGGTGGTGCTACGCCCGCACCCGCACGCGCACGCGCACGCGCGTGTGCGAGGGCGAATGGGCGTTTAGGGCGCATTGGGCGCTTTAGAGGCGCACTTTGCACTTTGAAATCTCAACCGTTGTGACTGTTGAAAACCTATAAATAGAGTCTGGGTCAGTGTTTCAAACTACACGTTTTTCTTTCTCTTCTCTTTCTTCTTCTGCAGACAGAAGTTCCAGAATTTCTCTCTACAGAAGAACTCTGTTCATCATTTTCAATAAGTCCAGTCCTGCATAACATAAACCAGAGAGAACCTTTATCAGATTCGCCAGAGCAGAGGGATTGCGGCTTCCTTCCCTCTGCAGATCGATCGTTGTATCCTGGGAGATCGACGTCCAAGAAATCCAGAAGCGAACAGTGGAGGACGAATCGATTTTAAGGAGATAGTGTCCAACACTAGCCTCGATCTTCATCCAATCTACTTCCTGTCATCTTCCAGTCTTCCTGCAACCAGGTTTTTCTTAATCCAGTTTCTTATTTTTCTGATTAGGATAGTATACTAGATAAAGAAGAACAGTTTAATGGTTTTTCTTTAAAACAGTCTTCTTCTACTTCAAAACTGGAAATATATAGACATAAACCTAATTACAGAATTAATTTCCTGCAAGATAACAGTAACAATTCTGTTAACTACAAATCTGTCATTTTGTGTTAATCTAAAACAATTCTGTATGCTTCATTCCGCAACTACAGAATTAGTAACCTCCACTTTATATATACTGTAAAAATTTACCAACAATCTTAAAATCGATTATTGCATGTTTTAGATTAACTTTTTAAGAATACAGTTTAAACATTTTTAGTTTGAACCTACATTCTTAAAATCAAATTTCGTGCATGTTTTAGATTAACTTTTTAAGAATACAGTTTAAACATTTTTGTTTAGAACCAACATTCTTAAAACTGATTTTTGGAATTCTGTCACAATACCATCAATTAAGAATACTGTTATTAATTAGAACTCTGTTATAATAGTATTTAATCTTTAAACTGATATTTTGTTTTAGATTAAAATACTGTCATAATAGTAATCAATCACTAGTAATCTTAATTGCTTCTAGAGAAGACTAATTAATTCTGTTTTGTGTTTGGAGTTAGAATTATTTTTCAGTTTTAGTTAAAATTTATTACAAGACATTAAGATAGATAATTTTAATATTTGTAGATGGCTACTACATCTGATATGTCCACTGTGATAACTCCTGTCATGGTTACTCCAACTGTGCCTTCAAGCCAGTACGAGAAACCAGAGAAGTTCAGTGGCTCAGATTTTAAGAGATGACAACAGAAAATGTTGTTCTATCTCACTACAATGAATCTGGCCAAGTACTTGAAGGAGACTGTGCCTACTCTTGTTGAAGATGATCAACAATCAGTGAAGGCGGTTGAAGCATGGAAACATGCGGACTTCTTGAGTAAGAACTATATCCTCAATGGTTTGGACAATATACTGTATAATGTATATAGTTCAGTTGCTACTGCTAAGGAACTCTGGGAGTCCTTAGACAAGAAATATAATACAGAAGATGCCGGCTCTAAGAAATATGTAGTCGGTAAGTTTCTGGATTATAAAATGGTTGATTCTAAAAATGTAATCAACCAAGTACAGGATCTTCAAGTGATCATTCATGAAATTCATGCTGAAAGTATGCCATCAGTGAATCTTTTCAAGTGGCTGCAATAATTGAAAAATTGCCACCATCTTGGAAAGAATTTAGATATTACCTAAAGTATAAACGAAAAGAAATGACACTTGAAGATCTAATTGTACGATTGAGGATTGAAGAAGATAACCGCCTTTCTGAAAAGAAAATTGGAAATCCATACAATATTTCTAAAACTAATGTTATGGAAAATTCCAATAAGTCTAATGACAGGAAGAGAAAGCACAATGGTGAAGACTCTAAGAGTGGTAACTCGAAGAGATTCAATGGCAAGTGCTACAACTGTGACAAGCCTGGACATCGTGCAAAGGACTGTCGTGTGCGAAAGGCACCAGATTTTTCGAAGAAAAAGAAGAAGCATCCTAATGCACATTTGGCCGAAGAAGAAAATCTTTGTGCAAATGTAGATGTAAATTGTACATCTGTTGTCTCAGAGATTAACATAGTTGATGGCAATTCTAAGGAATGGTGGGTGGATACTGGGGCCACTCGCCACATCTGCGCCAACAAGTGGATGTTCTCCACATATGAATCTGTGGAAGGAGAATTACTCTACATGGGTAACTCTGCAACCTCCAAGGTTGAAGGACGAGGCAATATTGTACTGAAGATGACTTCGGGAAAAGAACTTACTCTTACTGATGTACTTCATATACCAGATGTCCGCAAGAATCTGGTCTCTGGTTCAGTCTTGAGTAAGAAAGGCTTTAGGCTTGTGTTTGAGTCTGATAAATTTATACTCACAAAGAATGGTGTATATGTAGGTAAGGGGTATATGACCAATGATCTGTTTAAATTAAATGTAATGACCATTGTCCCTAAGGTTATCAATAAAATTGATTCTTCTGTTTATATGACTGAGTCATCTTTTATTTGGCATGGTAGATTAGGACATGTTAATTATTATACTTTACAAAGATTAATAAATTTGAATATGTTGCCTAATTTCAATATAAACTTTGAAAATAAATGTGAAATATGTGTTGAATCAAAAATGACTAAGATTCCATTTCACTCTATAGAACGTAGTACTGAACCTTTAGAATTAATTCATACAGATGTATGTGATTTAAAATCTATTCAAACTAGAGGTGGAAAGAAGTACTTTATTACGTTTATAGATGATTGTACTAGATATTGTTATATATATCTACTTAAGACAAAAGATGAGGCAATTGAAATGTTTATACAATACAAAAATGAAGTTGAGAATCAACTTAGCAAAAAGATAAAAATATTAAGAAGTGATAGAGGTGGAGAATATGAGTCACCATTTGCACAAATTTGTGCAGAACATGGTATTATACATCAAACAACTGCTCCTTACACTCCACAGCAAAATGGAATTGCTGAGCGTAAGAACAGAACTTTAAAAGAAATGATGAATGTCATGTTAATAAGTTCTGGTTTACCCCAGAACATGTGGGGGGAAGCTCTGCTTTCAGCCAATTATATTCTCAACAAAATACCCTAAAAGAAACTTGAGAAAACACCTTATGAATTATGGACAGGTCGAGCACCTAGTTATAAATTCTTAAGAGTGTGGGGGTGTCTAGCTAAGGTTGCAATTTCTACTCCGAAAAGGACTAAAATTGGACCTAAAACTCTTAATTGTATATTCATTGGATATGCGCATAATAGCAGTGCTTATCGTTTCTTTGTTTTTAACTCTGATCATCCAGAAATACATAAGTACTCTATTATTGAATCTAGGAATGCAGTATTTTTTGAAAATATGTTTCCTAGTAAAGAATATAATCCAAGTTCCTCTAAAAGGACTTGTGATGATATAATAAGAGAAACAGAGTCTGATTATGGAAATAAAACCAATGAGGATGAATGTAGACGGAGCAAAAGGGCCAGGATTAATAAATCGTTTGGTCCGGATTTTCTAACATATATATTAGAAAAAGAACCTCAAACTTATAAAGAGGCTATGTCTACTCCTGAAACTCCTTTTTGGAAAGAAGCTGTAAATAGTGAAATTGAATCAATTATTCAAAATCACACCTGGGAACTTGTGAATCTTCCTCCAGGAAGTAAACCATTAGGATATAAATGGATCTTTAAAAGAAAGATAAAACCTGATGGGTCTATAGATAAATACAAAGTTAGACTTGTAATAAAAGGCTATAGACAAAAGGAAGGTATTGACTATTTTGATACATATTCACCTGTAACAAGAATAACATCCATAAGATTAATAATTGCTTTTGCTGCATTATATAATCTTGAGCTTCATCAAATGGATGTAAAAACAGCATTTTTAAATGGTGAATTAGATGAAGAAATCTACATGGAACAACCTGAAGGGTTTGTAGTTCCAGGGAAAGAAAAGAAGGTGTGTAGACTTGTTAAGTCTCTTTATGGACTTAAACAAGCACCTAAACAATGGCATGAGAAGTTTGACCAAGTTATGTTGTCAAACGGATTTCGCTATAATGAATGCGATAAATGTGTATATGTAAAAGGGGATATGCACAACTATGTCATTGTATGTTTATATGTGGATGACATGATTATCACCGGTAGCACGGTGGCTCTAATTAAGGAAGTAAAAATCATGTTAACACGGAAATTTGATATGAAAGACTTAGGTATTGCAGATGTTATTCTTGGTGTTAAAATATCCAAGACATCTGTTGGATATACCTTATCTCAGTCACATTATATCGAGAAGATACTCGAAAAATTTGACAAGGGAAATACTGATATAGCTAAGACACCTGTAGATATGAGTCTACATCTTACAAAGAATATATGTGCTAGTATATCACAGTTAGAATATTCTCAGATCATTGGCAGTCTTATGTATTTAATGAACTGCACAAGACCTGATATTGCATACTCAGTAAGCAAACTGAGTAGGTTTACAAGTAATCCAGGGGAAAACCACTGGAAAGCAATAGTTAGAGTACTCAAACATTTGAGGTACACTACTAACTATGGGTTGCACTATACTAGATATCCAGCAGTGATTGAAGGATACACTGATGCTAACTGGATTACCGATTCAAAAGATATCAAATCCACAAGTGGATATATCTTTACTATTGGAGGTGCAGCCATCTCTTGGAAATCTTCTAAACAAACATGTATAGCCAGATCCACTATGGAATCTGAGTTTATAGCTTTAGATAAAGCTGGAGAAGAAGCAGAATGGTTTCGAAACTTTTTAGAAGATATTCCAATGTGGCCTAAACCTGTGTCAGCAATATGCATCCATTGCGATAATCAATCAGCAATTGAAAGGGCACAAAATGTATTATATAATGGAAAGTCACGACATATACGTCGTAGGCATGAAACTGTAAGACAGCTGCTTACAAACGGAATAATATCTCTTGATTATATAAAATCAAAAAATAATATTGCAGATCCATTAACTAAAGGCTTGACTAGAGATCAAGTATATAAGTTGTCGAGGGGAATGGGATTACAGCCTACTAAAGAGTAACTCCATAATGACAACCCAACCTAGCTGACTGGAGATCCCAAGATCTAGGTTCAAAGGGACAACCGAATTGTGGGGGAACTCGAAAGAATCACTGAGGAAAATATTTCCTATCTCATTTCTATGGTAAAATAGTGATTACCTGCAATGTGTTAGGATAAGCCAAGTTTTTAATGATCCTTATATCTTAGAAATCTAAGTGGAGTATAGCAGGATACTTTTGATAAGAGATCACCTATGTGAGTGAGAAGGGGCCGCTTCTATGAGAATGAGAAAGGCTAAGTTCTCTAAGAGCACTCACAGAATTACCAGGTTGTCCAAGGCCAAAATGGACACAACATAGAATCTGATAAAATTGAAAGAAATCGTGTGAATATTATTGTCTTAGTTTACATTAAAAACTGAACAGTTCAAAAACATCGTGTTCACTGGTTAGCAAGTAAACTCGATAATATTTCACTAGGGAAGGTTCAAAGCCAAAAGTCACCTCTCCCGATGCGGTAACTTTCTATTACACTCTCTGGTTATTTGCATTAGAGTCTAAGCCATTTCATTCATGTGGGGGATTGTTGAATTCATTCACTAATTTGAACCTTTTGTTAAGCCAATTCACTAGTTCAAATTAAATGAATTAAGTGAATTGAAATTGGCTTCAAAAGTTGAGTACATAGTAAAGGAACAAAAAAGGGAAGATGAAAAGATAGTCCCACATGGGATAGGGGAATGTAAGGATGTGGGTTTAAATATGATAGCTTGCTCTTTTACTTTGCTTATGTAAGAAGAGGAAAACCTTGAGCACCACGGGTGGTGCTACGCACCGCCCGCACGCGCACGCGCGTGTGCGAGGGCGAATGGGCGTTTAGGGCGCTTTAGAGGCGCACTTTGCAAATTCGACCTGCACCCGCCCCGTCAGTCAAGAGTCGTTGAAGTCCAACGGTCGGCGGTCCAACAGTCACCGGCCGCCGTCAACGGTTGCCGTTAAACGGTCACAACTGTTGAAACGGCCAACTGTTGCGACTGTTGAAATCTCAACCGTTGCGACTGTTGAAAACCTATAAATAGGGTCTGGGTCAGTGTTTCAAACTACACGTTTTTCTTTCTCTTCTCTTTCTTTTTTGGCAGACAGAAGTTCCAGAATTTCTCTCTACAGAAGAACTCTGTTCATCATTTTCAATAAGTCCAGTCCTGCATAACATAAACCAGAGAGAACCTTTATCAGATTCGCCAGAGCAGAGGAATTGCGGCTTCCTTCCCTCTGCAGATCGATCGTTGTATCCTGGGAGATCGACGTCCAAGAAATCCAGAAGCGAACAGTGGAGGACGAATCAATTTTAAGGAGATAGTGTCCAACACTAGCCTCGATCTTCATCCAATCTACTTCCTGTCATCTTCCAGTCTTCCTGCAACCAGGTTTTTCTTAATCCAGTTTCTTATTTTTCTGATTAGGATAGTATACTAGATAAAGAAGAACAGTTTGATGGTTTTTCTTTAAAACAGTCTTCTTCTACTTCAAAACTGGAAATATATAGACATAAAGCTAATTACAGAATTAATTTCCTGCAAGATAACAGTAACAATTCTGTTAACTACAAATCTGTCATTTTGTGTTAATCTAAAACAATTCTGTATGTTTCATTCCGCAACTACAGAATTAGTAACCTCCACTTTATATATACTGTAAAAATTTACCAACAAATTCTTCTCATCTCCCTTCACTCTCAACATGAGAGAGAAACAGATCCATTAAGTTTTATCGTTCTTTCTTTCCTCCTTTAAACCTGAGTTGACCGTTAAAAAGTAATGATCCTACTATTTTAAAAAAAGAAAAATCTTTTGGGATCATGGATTTTGAAGATCATTTGTTTTTTTTTTTTTCATCAAGTGAATACAAAATGCTATATTTACCGAAAACCTTAGTTTTATGTCTACATAATGGAAGACCAAATCAAAACTAAACCCAATAAATTGGATGTGTGTGGACCCGAGGAAGTGGAGATCATAATCCAAAAAGATTTTTTTTTAAAAAAATTATTAAAAATAAGAAAAATAAACTGCAACTCAGGTAATTTTGTTTATGTGTGTGTAGGGATTACTGTAAGTAAGCCGCCTGCTCAGGAAAAAATTATATGAGTTAGCGACAAAATTATAATGATCTAATGATTTTTCTTCAATTTTGTTTTACAATTAATATCACTAACTGCTTAGTTTCTTTCAAATTGAATTTAATAAAATTTGGAGTTTATTTACCCTTTCATCAAGTACATACAAAATGTTTTATTCACCGAAAACCGTTAATTTGTGCTAACTTGATGGAGAATCAAATCAAAACCAAAACCAAAGAAATTGGGTATGAGTGAACTCTAGGGGGGGTCGAGATTATAATCCAAAAGAAATTTTTTAAAAAAAGATTATTGGAGATTGTGGAAATGAAATGTAGTTCAGGTAACTTGCGTAAACTGTCAGTTCATTTCCATATATATATATATATATATATATATATATATATATATATATATATATATATATATATATATATATATATATATATATATATATATATATATATATAAAGAGAGAGAGAGAGAGAGAGAGAGAGAGAAATGAGCTGATAGCTCACGTAAGTTGCGTGAGCTGCAGTTCATTTCCACTATCTCCAATAAAAAAAATTTTGGATGATGATTTCGACCCTTTAAGGTTCACTCATACCCAATTTTTTGGGTTTTAATTTTGATTTGGTCATCCATCAAGTTAACACAAAATTAACGGTTTTCAATAAATAAAACATTTTGTATGTACTTAATAAAAAGGTAAATGAATTCTAAAATTTATGAAATTTAATCCGAAAGAAATTAAGAATGTAGAGATAGTAATTGTAAAAAAAAAATTAAAGAAATATTATTTGATCATTATAATTTTGTCGCGAGCTCATGTAATTTTTCTGGAACTTGCAGCTCACCTGCAATAATTACACACACATATAAACACACATTATAACGTATAAGTAACAATGACGGCTACATCCACAGAGTCCATCCATCTCCTGGTTTCTGCATTGGGAGGAGAAGGGGGGGTCATGCGTTACGAAGAGAGATGGGCTTGGGATACAGGATGTAGCTAGTAAATTTGGAAAGACAATATTAAAATAACTAGGGTATTCATAGTAAATTAGTTAAATTTCGAACATGAGAGGTGTAGCTAGCATGTGGGTAAACTTGCAAATAGCTTCGAGAGAAATTCTATTTGAGCACATCACTTTGTTGAATGAGTCTCCGTCTTCTAAAGTTATAAAAATTTAGGGTTAATTATACTTAGACCCCTGTAGTATTGGGGGTGTATAACTTAACACCCCTGAAGTTTGAAACTCTCAAAAAACCCTCTAGACTTAGTTATTTTCACTCTATTTTTTTTACTAAAATGCACTTTTGTCTCTTAAATTACTATTCTACTATCATCTCTTCTTTTACAAGTGTGTTGGTTAAAGGGAGGGATGAGAGTAGAATAGGAATTTGAAGGATAAGAGTGCACTTTAATAAAAAAAGAAGAGTGAAAATTACTAATTTCAGGAGGTTTTTTGAGAGTTTCAAAATTCAAGAGTGTTAAGTTATGCACTTCCAATATTACAGGTGGTCTGACTGTAATTAACCTAAAAACTTATAAGTTTGTTATTATTTTTTACGGTCATTTTTTTTTTGGGTCAGAGATTAATTTTTGAATAATATTAAATTCGTTTGGAGACTAATTTTCGAACGGTGTGAAAACCGTTCGGGGGACTAAACTTCGACCAAGAAAGATGGGATTGTTGTGCAAAGTGGTGTGCTCAAATAGAATTTCCCCAGATCTGGACCTGATCAAGCCGGCCAAGATTAGCACCAACATCCCAAATATCCGAGCAAAAATCAAACGGACGTCTCAGATTACCCTGACCCAATCCAACGGTTCAAATCCCTTTCATATAAAAACCGTCCTCAATTATAAGCAGCCCCATTGTCGCCTTCCGCCTCCGCTCCCACCAAAACCCTAATCTCAGTAGGACGATAGGGAGGGCGCAAGATCTCAATCCATGGGTAATATCTCTTCCCCCATTCTTCTTCATCTTTCAATACAATCCGATCTCTTGATCGGCTAGGGTTTCAGGCTTCTGCTTCAGTCCTTTTGTTTCGATCCAAAGATTGATTTTTTTTTTTATTTTTCCTTTTTCTTTTTTCTTTAGGTGCATACAAATACGTCTCGGAGCTATGGAGGAAGAAGCAGTCGGATGTGATGAGGTTCTTGCAGCGGGTCCGTTGCTGGGAGTATCGCCAGCATCCCTCCATCTGTCGCGTCACCCGCCCGACCAGACCCGATAAGGCTCGCCGTCTCGGCTACAAGGCCAAGCAGGTAAAAAGAAATGATCTTTTTCAATTTGATCTCTTTTGTTTACGATATTTTTCATTTGCTTATTGAAATAAAAATTAACCATCCCTCGTTGGTTTAGTTTCATTATGCTAATAGAAGAGTGTTGTGATTTTCTTGATTTGAGATTTATCTTTGGGATTGTCTGGAGTTTTTAAATATCAAAATGTAACTTTTTTTAAAGCAAAAGATACCAAGTATATATATTTTTTCATGTGCTGTGGTTTATTTCTGTGGACTGCCTTTGCGAACATTGTAATGCATATAAAGAATATTTTAAGTGCTGTTCCGTCTTAAGTTTTGTTTAATTCTTTTGGTACAATATTAATCAAATTGTGTGATTGAAAAATACTTGGGCTTGTAATTTCAAGTAAGAAAACGGCTCTCTAATATTATCATTACGAAAATGTTGGAAGAAACTATTTATCAGAGAAATGCTTTATGAACCTTGTTTTTAATATGAATAGGCAAATTGGAAGTAATCCTAAGGGGATGATGAGTTCTTGTGTTTATTAATGATTGGTCTTGGGAATTAATTACTCAGACCTTAATTTTTGATTTACTTTTATGGAACGTTAGATTGTTATAACCTAAATGCTTTTGACCTATGCAAATCGTAGGTGACACATGTCTTCTAAATTTCTTTATACGTCCAGCCTGTCTGTAATCTTTTATATTCTATTTTTGTATGAAGATGGTATCTCTTATGGTATGCAACTGCACTGTTATGATTTGTGAAGATTCACATTGAGATACTTCATTGTTCTAGGTTCTCTGAGATATTTCTGTTTTGAATTTTGGTGCACCTTTTGTCAATAAAACAAACATGATTTAGCAATAAGGTATTTTAGGTGTTTAAAAGAATTTGGAGCTTGGCATTGCTAATGGCAATGTAACAAGTGCTATTGATTATGTAATTGCTTGCTAATTTTGTGTTCTTGACCTTTTTGCTTAGTGTCGCATAAAAAATCAGTTAATATTTTTCAAATGGCTCCTTTGCTTTAATCTAAAATGAGTTAGACATGTTGTTCGCTTATGCACTGGCTTGTATTATTGTACCATAAAATGACGTGTATTTCTTAATTAGTTGTATGGAGGAGTTTTTCTTTGGTTATCAGTTTAATCTCTGTAGTGAAGCACGATGACGACTTGTAAGCATGCCATGTTTCTTTAAGTGATATTGTCCCTGTAAATGACTTTTTGGCTTTTCAAGTCTAATCTTACAAATATATATATATATATATATATATATATATATATATATATATATATAGCTATACACAGCAGTTCCATATTGTACTTGTACTAATTTTTGTTAGCATAACTGGTCTTTGATCAGTGTGTATGATTATTTTGTGAGGGTGAAAAGAAATTTTTTTTTTCTTATCTGCATCATTAGAATATGTGGAATCTTCTATTGCTAAATGTTATCATCCTGATTTGCATCTAAATATATATGATTCAACTGGTTATTATTACTTTTTGCCTTTTTTCTATTTGTCTATTTACAATAATTAAACCATTGTATTTCCACTACTCTATTGCTTGCGATACTCCCAACTTGAGCATCATTGAGAAATTGAATCCTTTTGATAAAGGTGCTTCTGTAATAAACTTTTTGTGCTTGCCTTGTGTGCTTCTAGAGATTATTCGGAGCTTAATTTCTTTTCTCGATTCAGAGCGGCTATAATAAAGCATTTTTGTGTATGCTATGAAACATTGTAGGCAGTAATCCATGCTTTATGTTGCTGACAAGTAAATTTCATTTTTATATGCTTGTGTTCATTTAGGAAGTATGTTCTATTGGTTTTAGTATTTTTCTTGCTTCCCTTGTTTATATATAGGGTGCTCTCTTACTGTTCAGGGATATGTTATCTATCGTGTTCGTGTGAGGCGTGGTGGTAGGAAGAGGCCAGTCCCCAAGGGTATTGTGTATGGTAAGCCCAAGAACCAGGGTATTACTCAACTGAAGTTCCAGAGGAACAAAAGGTCAGTTGCTGAGGAGAGAGCTGGGAGGAAGCTGGGAGGCCTTAAGGTCCTCAATTCCTACTGGATCAACGAGGTTAGTGAATCTTGTACCTGTTAATTCTGTTTATGCCATGTTCCACATAGATTCTAAAGCTATTATGAAAATTGCCTTACCTCTTCATGATGTGTTATATTCCAGGACTCTACCTACAAGTATTTTGAGGTTATTCTTGTTGATGCTGCTCACAATGCCATTCGCAATGACCCAAGGATCAACTGGATCTGCAAGGGTGTGCACAAGCACCGCGAGCTTCGTGGGCTTACTTCTGCTGGGAAGAAGTACCGTGGTCTACGAGGCAAAGGCCACTTGTACCACAAGAACCGGCCGTCTCGCAGGGCAACTTGGAAGAGGAACCAGACCAAATCCCTCCGTCGATACCGTTAATTTTTTTATCCTTGGCAATTTACTTCATTTTGTTTCAGCTGTGGGATCGAGATACCGTTTTATGTCCAATTTTGTAGGCTCTGCAACTTTGGCTGCTTAAACTATTATAGTTTATGAACCTGTTGGCTACTTTCCCTATTTGTCTTTGATCCACTTTATTGTGTTATATTTTATGTGTTCTATTGTTCGGCACAAAATTTCGGTGATTACTGGTGGTTCTTGACTCAGTAATATTTGTTTTTTTTTTGTTCTTGCTAGTATTGTTATATCCTTGTGTCTTTTAATGTTCGTTTATTCTTATTATTCTTTGTTGGAGAAGCTTATAATTACTCGGGGAGTTTATCTTTATGTCTGCAAATTTCTAGCGGAGGTGGTTCTGTTATTATCAATGGATGACAATGATGACATATGTTGGCTTTGATACATTGTTTACCTAGAGTTGGTCATAGAGATAAAGTCGACCCTTGTATGTATATCTTTGAGGGTCTTGGTTCTGCCTGGATGATATCTGCCGATATCAGTTTTGCTTGGATGAATGCAGCACAATTCTTGAGTCGCCTGGGCCAAAGGTCGCGCAGCTATTAACACCTGGTTCTATCATCATGGCGTAATGTGCTCAATCTTTATAAATCTTTATATTTTGGGGTGATCAAATAGTAGAAAAAACTTTCATAAAAAAGGAGATGGAGATACCGGACTGGATTCGACCTGATTATCCGAACATAAAGAACATAAACTGCCCCGGACAGCTTTCTTATTTATGTAAAGAATTTTGTCTCCAGAGATAATGAGTATATGAGGCCCCCATACTTTTCCTACTTAGCCCCAATTTCTTAGTGGGCCCAAAATTTCTTAGTGGGCCCAAAAGAAGTTTAAAACTTGTTTAGTTTTTCTTAGTGAGCTCCATATTTTTTTTTTTCATTTTTATTCCTGTAACTACCAATCCAGCTCCTCCTCCTCCTCCTCCTCCCTACGCTAACAACCAAGATTTGCCCCATCGCCAACTCCTCTGGCGAGACCCACCTTCCTATCTTCCCTTCCTTCGTTGGCTCTCCCTTCGCAGCCGTAGCGTCCCTCCATCCAAAGCCCCAATCTTAATCTCAATCCCCACCGATTTCGGGACGAAAAAATCCATCTTTTTCTACAACGACAAGGCCCGGTTCGCCAATCCCGACGAATCACACGACGACACCTGAGCTAATTGAAAGGAGTGAATGTGACTCATTAGGAAAAGTATAAAGTCAATTGGGTGCAAAATTAAAAATGTCAAAATTGTAAATAAAAGGCCTTTGGCTTGGAGCTCACTAAGAACCCACCGATTCCGAGGTGAAAAAACCCATCTTTTTCCACAGTGACAAGGCCCAGTTCGCCGATCCCGATGAATCACACGACGATGTCCAAGCAAATTGAAAGGAGTGAATGTGGCTCATTAGGAAAAGTATACAGTCAATTGGGTCTAAAATTAAAAATATCAAAATTGTAAATAAAAGGCCTTTGGCATGGAGCTCACTAAGAAAAATACGGGACGCATCTAGAAATTCCCTTTAAGGTTTAGGGTTGAAATATCGGATCCAGTACAAGACGACATGAGAAAGCTTTCCGACCTGACCGGTTATTTAGGAGTCTTACCTTGTGGCCTTATTAGGGAAAATTATAAAATGTTAATAATACTCAGACTCCGATGTGTATAATTTATCACTTTTAAAATTTAAAACTTTTATTTAGACCCCTGAACCGTGAACAAAATATTTCTAGCTGAGCTTTTCTGTCGGTTTTTTCTAAGTGAGATTTTAAATTTTAAGAGTGATAAATTATTAATTTCAGAATTTGAGGGTAATTAACCCAATTATAAATGCGCACCACTTTACTCTGAGCACCACATCCTATAGTAAAGTGATTCGCACCATAGGGGAAAGTGGTGCTCAGTAGAGGAAATTGGTGCGCATTTAGAATCCCTTTTGTTGGGGTACTTCCTATGCTCGCCCGCTCTCTCTCCCTCTCTCTCTCTAGAATGGAAGACGAAGGTGGAGGAGGAGTCGATGGATCGAACTACGTGTGCGGGTTGATCGAGACCAGACCAAAGGAGGTAAAATTCCCTTGCTATACTTGCCTCCTTCACTCTCTTGCACAAGAATCGTTCGGATTCAAGGTTTCTCGTAAATTTTAGGGTTTCTGGGGTGCATTACCGATTCTATCATAATTCGACGAGAATCTGTCCAATTAATTGTGATCTATAGTTTGAATCGTGTCTATTTTTTGATTTGGATGACAAAATTCTAGTACCAAGTCTTTGATTCCTAATCGCGATGCCAGGAACTGCATTTGGTTAGATTTAGGGTTTATTCCTGATTCTTTTAATTTCTTGTAGATTTCTGTTTGCATTCATGTATTGTATTGTTTGATCGCTCATATCTAGATACTTAAGCGATACTTGGTGGAAAAACTTTTGGAGTTGACATCTTGCTTGAAATCTAGGGTTTGGTAGTTTTCTTGATGAATTTAGTGCCTAAATTCATGGTTTGGAACTACAAGTTGTATTCATTAATATTTTTGGCTTTGTGGTTGTATTATATGTGGATTTTAGCCCAAAATTGCACTGTAGCAAAATCCGGTTTTCTGTGATCAGATCCTATTCCAAGCTCTATCTGGAACTGTGATGTTAGATTTAGACATTAGAGCCGATTGGAGTTGACATTTTCTTCATGGTTTGACTATTCAAGCAATTTCTTTCCAGTGCCATGCGAAGTAGGAAATCTAATAGCACGTATTGTGTTGGTTTTAGCTACTTGTTTGATATCTGGAGAAATTGTTTTTTTTCCCCCTTGAAGTGAGGTTGTTTCTTTTAGATTTATGCTTTATTTCTAAAATTTTGTACTGAGAGCCTGTTTGGATGTACAAGTAGGTAATGACCGAGGTTTAATATCGTTTGGTACTTGATTGCAGGATCTGATAGAATTAATTTTGGTAGTTACTAGTTTATGATCTTTTCCATTAGCAGAAAACTTCTCTATTTAATTAGATTTCAGAGATTTTATAATATCTTCATTTGTTTTGATTGCCGTCAAATCCAAGTATTTTACATGATAAGCCCAGGTTAGTAATATCCTGCTCTGTTTCATCTCCCTGATTTAGTCTTTCTCAACTCCACCGAACAAAGATATCTACTGCTCTACTTCGATTTTATTTTTTCCCCATTTCCATTTGTTATGCCAGTAGTCATGTCCAGATTCGGCATAGTTACAAGTTACAACATGCCACCTACGTGTTTGTATAAATGCGCCATCCAACATTACAGCATTTTTTTTTTTCAGATGGTGGCCGGAAACGACGATTCATGGTCGGCAGCTGATGGAAGCGCTGCTGCTGCCGCTGCGAATTATAACCTTGCACGAACATTCAAATACCTTTTTGGTTTAGTCTCTCTTTTTTTTTAATCTCATAATTTATTTGCTTTTCCCTTTCTTTTTATATATGTATATTTTCCCTTTTTTAATTAAATTCTTGAAATCTGCAGCTACACAGTTTCTCTCGAGGTTGATCCCCTTCATATTCAATACATGGATAGTGAGGCACCTTACTGAAACTGACTATGCGGTAATTCTATGCTTCTTCTTAGCTCATTTCTGAGAATTTCTACACCCAATGTTGAGTGGATTTTGTTCCCAAAGTGAAAATCTCTTTTTACTCTTCATGAAGGTGTTCGAAGAATTGCTATAATGAAAATGTCATTACATCTTGTTAAGTTATACACTGCCTGCCTGTGTAGGCTAGATAATTTTATGGGGATTCATAATCAAAAGTTACAAAATACTCTAAATCTTAATTTTCTAATTTGAAAAGATGCAAGTTTCATAATATAGTCCATATCAAAACAAGTCTATCAAGTGAGAATTTTACTTGTTATTAGTGTTTATGATGCACTTTATTTATTTCAGCAGGATTTGCTCATCTTTCTTTTTTCTTTTTCCAAGTGCATCTGTGCCGAGGACTAGCAATTTTTTTTGGTTAATTGTAGATTTTTCTTTTTCAAAGGCGATATACATGAACTTGGAGGGATTATTTAGATTAGTCAAATGGACGATGATGTTTTTTCTATATTATTTTGGTTAACAAAACTAAATAGAAAAAGATCTTCGTGGTGAAGGCATACCAAATTTAGAATGGTATATATGATGTGGGTCCTGAAAAAATGTTCACTAATTTAATAGACTTCTGTCTGGAGTTTTAGATTTATCTGATTTCGGCATTTGAGGACAGGAAAAGGTAGTCCTTTACCATGCCAATTATTATTAACTGCAATCCTCTTATCACCACCTTCCATTGTTTTATGTAACCACGAAGGTTGGCTCCAATCGATTGGTAGCTAATGTATACCACTGTAGTTTTAGCCTTTGTTATGCAATACAGAGTGGAGGGTTTCTTACTGTTTATATTCTTAGAAGCTACTATGGTTTGTGTTATCATCTGGATGCAATAGGGACAAAGATTCTTGAGCTAGTTTTTCATGGTCGTCATTTGATTAATAAATCCAAACTACATACACCTTTTCGGGGAAATGGTTAGAAATATCTACCCTTGCCAATCACATGGAAAGTCACACATAACAACTCTCGTGCAGGACAAATTTGTTGTTGTTTTGAATTAAGTGAGTTACAACACACGGTCTATTTATGCCATAATGGATTGTGAGTTAAACTGAACAAAAATGGTTACTAATGTTTACTCCTACAGTTTTGATGATAATTTGTTAGCAAAATTCCCTGTCTTGGTAGAAGATTAACTTTAACAATCAAGGTTTTAAATATCTGCCAAAACTAATTTGTATCTCAAATATTCTATCTTGAGGTATCCAATACGATGCAAAACCTATTATCTCATTACCGATATTGGCAATATAGGCGAAATATTTAATATTGCCTGTAATATACATCTGATTTTGCCAATTACCAATACCATAAACCATCTGCTGAAACAGATACACATTAAAAGGTTTTAAACCTTGTAATTACAAATAAGATTAACTTTTCCTCATCTTTTGTTACTATGGATATTTATAACTGCTTGTGCCTACTTTTGCAATTAGTTGCTTTTGTTTCTTATGATATTCCTTGATGGGAGGAAAACTTCTCTCAATTCCATTAACATTATTGTATCAGCAAACTTGTTTAACTTTTGCTTCTGTAAATTTGTTATATCATTGAAGAAGAATGGGAAATGAAAAGAAGTTGTGAAGGATGTGGTGCATAGTGTTTCTGAAAATAGTCTTGAAAAACATCTTACTGAACTGATTAATCATGTGAATTTTGGTCATCATTCCTCTTCTTGATGAGAAAGTTCCCTTTCTGACTTATGCTAGCTTGTCTACTTTACCAACTAATGATTAATACATTAACTATTAAGCATGAACATGTTGAAGTGAGTTCCCAGTTGGACATGCTGTATCAATACGGACACCTGCGTAATACTTGCCATACATATACCAGACACCTTGGAGCCATATCATATTTTAAAAAAGTTAAAAAATACTAGTTGTGTATACCTTTAAGAGTCCTGATTATGTATCCAGCACCTTGGAGCTATTTCTTACTTTAAAAATATAGAAAAAGCTCTTAATTGTAAGACATTACTATGTTATAAAACTTAAACTCCTTACAAAGTGTGAGAGGTTTTACTACTTGTATTACACGAGATATTTGATTGAACTTTTCGATTCTTTTTTAAAATATAGTTTGTTTTTCTTAAGATAAGTCCTCAATGACTATACCTTTTCATACATAAAACCAGAAATATCTTTTAGCACAAGTTTCAATAGCCGTTAAGGAAAGTCACCTTCCCAAACTATCCTCGTATGCACACTTGTGCCTTCACTTGCCACATGATTAGTGCACATATTTCCCTCTCTCCACATATGTTAGAAATATTCATAAAATAACTTCTCTACATATGATCATCGCGAAGTAGGACGTGACAACATAGTCATCATGTCTTTCAAACAAAATAGTAAGTATGCCCTGAGCATTACTTCCGTCCACCCATTATTCTAAATATTGGTCGCGATGAAAGATATATAACCTGATATATCGTTTTGGAGGGCTATTGATGTGATGTAAAAGCCGTGCTAGCTCATATCTTTAATATATCATTCGATATCCACTATCTGGTATGAAAACTGTCCATATGATATGAGCTTAATTTTCGATATTTAGAACTATGCTTCCACCACTATACATTATCTAAGGAGTCTATCTACCGTCCAACAAATATCTTCTATATGCCTTGTATCTTAGTTTCTGGTATTGACACAGAGTGATACTGACATGGAGGCTACAAAAATACTACCTGCCCCAATCAATACTCCAATATCATTTCTGACAACAAAACTAGCTATCACCTTATCACCTTGTACCGAACCATCATAATTTACCTTAAATCACGAGGGAGATCCTGCCGAACCCACCGCGTTTGGTGTGCTGGCTCGGGTAGAAGGCCCGATAAGCCCAAGGTCGCCATAAGCGTAGAATAGATGGCAGAATAGAGAGTTCACCCTTAGATAACAAGATCTCCTTGACTGTAATAACCATCGTCAGAGCTACCTTATTAAGCAAGAATACTTCATTTTTGAACTCCACTTCTTTTCTGTTTTTCCAAATATCCTAACTTGTCTATATAAGTACTGACTGGACAAACCACCGTAGCATAAGCACATTATCTCCTACACGTGAGAGTAGATAATCAATCCTCCCACAACATCCGAGTAAATTGTAGGTTTAACTTGCTACCAGTCCGAGACTATACTTGCTCAGAAAA
Organism: Dracaena cambodiana; assembly: GCA_036321105.1. Classification (NCBI taxonomy): domain Eukaryota; kingdom Viridiplantae; phylum Streptophyta; class Magnoliopsida; order Asparagales; family Asparagaceae; genus Dracaena; species Dracaena cambodiana. The sequence goes on along the minus strand of JAYEPQ010000004.1, from coordinate 16,934,052 downwards.
GGACAAAAGAGAATAAGATGCTTCACAGTTTCCTTGTCCATTGCATAACGAGGACAAGTGGTAGTAATCGAGATACCACGGTGATACAAGAAAGACTGAATTGACACAATCTTGAACAATCTGCCAAGCTCAAATCTGGACCTGCAGTACAACAACCGGCTTCCATAATCATTGTAGGTTAATGAGCATTTCCGGCTGACAAAGGCATTTGTAAATACGATTATTACTAAGCCCTCATAAAGAAAAACAATGCTAGAGAATTGAATCCTCACCAAATCGTCAAGACAGCAGGATAGATGAGATTTTCTCCACCAGAGATGGGCGAAAGAAACTAGCAAGTTTCTCTCTTTCCTACTTGCACTACTATGTTATAAATTGGCTCCTGGGTCAACTGCTGTGTCATCAAAGAGAAAATAATTCTTAAAAAAGGGAGTCAAGAAAGCCATAGATCTTCCAAGACTCAAATAGTATGGCCACAGACTGTTACCAGCTAGCCTTAAGCTCTCTGCATTATCTGAGATTATCCGCCATGCTGAAGAGGAAGTACATATCTTATGCAGTGCCCAAATGGAATTTTAGATTTTATACTTGAAATGAACCATTCTCGTCCGAAGCAAACTGGATCCATCAAAATATTTCGCAAACTGCTTAACACAGTAAGCCTTCTATATGATATCTAACTGCTATATCCCAAAACTTCCTCCTTATGAGACCGACATATTCAAGACTAGCTAGCCAAAGGTAAACCTTGAGACCCATCACTCTTACCCCACAAGAAACAACGGAACTCTTTATCAAGATTATCAAGGGCGACGTTAGGAGCCCAACTCTTCACAAGTATAAACCTTGGCATCACTATTATGACCGACTGGAGCAAAATTTGCATGCCGCTAGAAATAGTAAGTCACTCTTCCAACCCCTCAATTTAGTTTTGACTTTACAAAATAGGCCGTCAAAGTATCTAAGAGAACTCTTACTACTGACAAAAATACCCAAATACTTAAAAGGCATAGTACTAGTCTAAATCGAGAAGAATCTTATATACTCTGGCAAATTCTCACATCAACCATTTTACCAAAGTAAATGACAAGCTTCCTGGGGTTTATAAAGTAGTAACCACTTGCAACACAAAAGTATAGTTTCTTGATTAGAATTTTTTGTTTAAATTATTTAGATTTCCTTTTTTTTTCTTTTTTCTTCTAATAAAACATATCCTAAGACTGCTAGTTTTCTTGTGCATTCTATATAGAAACATGCTTCATACATGCATAATTATGTAGTAGTTTCCTGTATTTTACTTTTTTAAGATTTACTGTGTCTGCAACTTGCTGTGTCTGTGTTGTGACGTATCCATACCTGTGCTTCACAGATGATCATTTCTCAGAATATATTGATTCATGTTTCTGGAAGCCTAACGATAACACTAACTTAACTTGGCTTCATTGCATTTATTGGGCACCCTCATGAGAGATGTTTTTGGTAATTTTAACTTGTTTTCTTTTCTAAGACAATTTGTTGAACTTATTGTATTGTATCATAGAAAAGCAACATCCTAAACATCCTAATACTATATATTTAAATTTTGCAATGATCTCTACACAATTGATGAAGAGTAATCTAGAAGTTAGGCATGCACACTTATATCATCAAATGGACTACTTGAGCTTGTTGACAACCCTTGGTTTCACTATGTCTAAGGTCATTTTCAAAGATAATATACCCAATAACTTTTGGACCAACCATGAAGGTGCTAAATTTAAATTGAGGGCCCCAAAATATGTCTTGGTTGTATTCCAAGTATTTAATTGTAAAACTTTTTGTGTTCCACATGTTTGAATGAATTGTGCCTACCCAAGGTTCAAATTCTTGGGATGTTATCATCCGCGGCATCGGAATTGGATTAAGGGCACTTCATGATTAGTTGGTTAACACTCTATACGTCTAAATAGTGTTCGGTTGCTAGTCATCAGTCAGAAACTATTGATATTGGTGGATGGTTTATGGCATCAAAAAAGGCAATGTTAGGCATATAATATCAACGATATATATATATATATGTGTGTGTGTGTCAATGCAATATCTGTATCAATATTATATGGTCTGAATTTTGTTGGAAACCTCAAAATCCAATATGATATTCACAAGACTTATCGTTATTGGCTGATATTTAAAACCTTGGATAGAGGTTAAGAAAAAGGTGAATCAACATATGAAAATCATCAATTGAAAGATTGAATGAACAATGAATGGATAGCACACAGTTCTTAAGTGTGATAGCACGAACTACCGATTTGTGCAATGTCTGAATCAATATTATATGGTCTGAATTTTATTGGATACCTTAAAATCCAACATGATATTCATGATACTCATCGTTATCGGTTGATATTTAAAACCTTAATCCTATTTTATCCTATTTTTATGATTTTAGGCTTCCATTTTGTTTCTTCCCTTTTTTGCCATAAATTCTTGAAATATTCTTGTTTTTCTATGCATTAAGACAATTCCGGAAATATGAAGATCAAGGCCCCTCAAAATTTATGCACCATGGATCCATCAAGATAACTTATATCCACCGGAACTGACCAGTGAATGCATTTTCAGATGTAACTTGGCAAATGAAGATCAGAATTAACTATAGCTGATGGGAGAGGAGCATGAGTGAGGGCAGGTAAGTGGAATTATGAAGTTAGATTTCGAAGCTTGGATAAAGATGCCTTAAATGGAAGCAAAATTTGGCTAAAGCAAATAATTGCAAAAAGATATTGTTCACGTATTGCAATGCAACATAGCGACTGTGATGAGTTATTGAACTGTGACTAACAAGTCATTTTAGGGAATTATTTTTAGGAAAATTCTTCTCAATGATGTATGAAAATATTGTCACGCTGAGACAAACAATTCAGACTAAATCTGTACAATATTAAATCAGACTAAACCAATCTAGTAAAATATAAAATTGCTTTATATTCACTCATACATATTGGCGTATCTTTTGCTGCTTTAATCCGAACAATTAATGTTTCTTACTTGCTGCAAAATTTATAGTAATAGTTTCTCCACTGTGAGCAACTTGCTTATATCTGTTTGTGTAGTGTAACCAGATAGTTGACGAGTCTTGTGACGACCACTGTTTCTTGGACAAGTCCTGCAATGCAAATCTGGTTGTGTAGTGTAACCAGATAGTTGACGAGTCTTGTAACGACCACTGTTTCTTGGACAAGTCCTGCAATGCAAATCTGCAATCAATGATTTAATATCTCATGGCAAGTTAACTGTCAAATACGATTATCATCCTACTACTAAGTCTCTCTGACTATGTGCTGTAATCCTCTAATAGAGGGTAATATTATTCTCATAGCAGTCCATACAACCTCATATGCAACATTCATAGATACAAAGTTGATAGTAAACATGTACCTCATGAATATGATTACTGCAGATGGTGAAATCTTCCTTTGAAACTTAGTTAACTTTTCTCTTGGTCCTTTTTGCCTTGTGGGCTGGATTGGGATGTTGGCACTCATGGTTTTTTTTACTCTCTTTTTATAGCGAAAGTAAGTGATAAAATCTCACATTTCCGACGTGTTGAGAGTAGATAATTATATCCCTTGACTCTCATGGCAACTTCGAAGTTTTGCTGAAGAAGAAGGAACTTTAAGATGGTATTGGAGGACATATATCTTATTGCTGTTTTTACATAAAACATACTGCCAGCGTAAAAACCCAGGTGACAGTCTATGGGGTGTATTTTGACCTCTGGGAGCATGCTCAACCTTCGGGGTGGGTTGAAGTATAAAATTATATCCCTCAACTCTCACCATAGCTTCGATGTTTTCGTGCAGCGGAAGAGACTTTAAGACCATGAAAAAAAGAACTACCTAGTTACAATTGAACATGCAGTTTTTTAGGGGTAGATTCTGCTCTTGTTCTTTCATCATTTTACTTTGATTTGCTACAACTGTTGAAACTTCATCTTCCAAATGGTTCATGTTACTCTTTTTTGACCATTTGTCATAGGCATTGCTTTGATATTTACTTGCCCTATCATCTTCTCCTCTTGCTATCTTTGTACGTGGCAGATCAAGCATTCTTTAAGTACAGTGAGTTCTTTGCTATTATCTTAAGAAACTTTTATGCTGAGACTCATTATCGCTTGAATAACTACATTTAGTTCTTCTTGGACATGCAGTTGCATGGATTCTTAGAATCAGGATGTAAATTGGCTAAATCTTGTTCATCATCACTACGGTAGACCTTGTCATTTTCATGAAAGCGTTGCTCCCAACAAAGGATCAATCTTTTTCTGAATGGGTGGTAAAGTCTATTCACGTCAACATGTTGCATTCGTAGTGTTTGGGGTGTTGGCAAAGAGAGGAGGTGCAGTGGGTGTGGGGTAGGGTGTTCTTTTTTTGGTTTTTTTGTTCTTTGTTCTTTTGGGGTTGGGAGGGGGGGGGGGGGGGGGGGGGATGGGTGTGGATTGTCTTTCCTTATGACATCTGAGGTCTGTGAGAGCAGGCAACTGGGACCTACCTAAATGTGCCATGCTGAGGAAAAAACCTATTAATATTATTGTGGAAAATGATATTGCTCAAGTGCCTGCTAAGGGAAGACTATGGTAGAAAAATTAAAGAGAACATATTTTTTCATATAAGTATGAGTTCACAACTTATTTCTTCTTGAATATCTTTCTTGATTATGCTACATGGTTGTACAGGACCTAGGAAGATGAGTTTCTTGCTTCTCAATTTGTTTACCTTCTTGTTCTGATGAAATCCCAAGGGAGGAGTTAACGAGCCATTTATATCACACTGTTTCAGTTGAGGACCTAGAGAAGTCATTTCAATCTTAAGGCATGATGGAGAGTGACAACAGTATTTATGACTATATTTGCCCCTACTCGTGCTTATGTTCTGCACTTGAGGTTGTCTTTCCATGAGTGAAGTCACTCAGACCATAATTATATCAAAATCAAGGTTTGGAATATTGGATGATGCCAATATGGATCCCTAATATCGTAACGGTTTTTGAGGTATCTGGTATGATATAAGCCCTATAATATCGGTTATTAATACTTCAGATTTTATCGATACCATGCATCTGACATTGGCAATTCCGATACACAATAGACCTATGGATGATACCGATATTGATTCCTGAGATTTTAAACATTGATCAAAATTTCTCCACTGACAGCACAGTCATGGTATCGTCCTAATATTCAATAATGGGAGACTAAATTTATCTTATTTAATACTAATCTCTGGAGCAGATGAAACTAGCTCTCTTTTTGTTCATCGCACATACTTTAGAATGTACCATCAGAAAGTGTGTACTACGTGGGTGTATCACCAATTTTTATTTTCTCTTTCTTTCAGAATTTTCGAACAAAAAACATAACCTTCTTACTTCCTTCTAGTCTTCTTTAGAACTGTTTCCTTTATAAAATGTACAACTCTATATTGGTATTGATATTCTGCCACTTCAGAATATTCCCTAGCTTTCCTAGCTAGCTAACTGCAACTTCTTATTTTTATATTCATACACTATCAGATGGCTTTCTATCTTTTTTTCCATATATTCTTCGCCATCCAGTGCAAAGAATTTATAAAGCTTAATTTGGGAGTCTCACTAATGTTATCTCTTCCATTACATTCTGCAGCTTTATGCAATTCAATTTCAGCTTCTTGTTACTTCCATATTATTCCTAAGCCGGGAAGGTTTCCGGCGGGCTTGCATGCGAATAGATGTTCAATGGTAATGTCTTCTTACAATAATGGTATGAGCAATATAAAGAGTTTCTCTTCATTCTATACTAGCGCATGTCACATGCCAATAAATAAGTTACTTGTTATGAGTTTGAACAACTCATGGAAAGACATGATTTACTTCTTTCCTAAGCTTTTGTTAAGGTGAAAAATGGGTGATAGCAATGTATCCTTTCATATGAGAACTATATGGAGATGAGTCAAGCACTTGGGAGGGCCCACAAATGTCCTTCCCATAGTAAGCAAAATAGGGCGTGGCAAAACTAAAAACCGGGAATTATTCATGTATGGTACAGAATCTAAGCACAAACAAGTTTCTAAAAAGATGATAAAAATAATGAAAATGCGTAAAGGATGGGAGGCTAGTGAATAGTGTTTAAAACACATTGATTTAGAAAAAGTGACTGTTAAGAAAAGGTATATTTATATGTCATTTATTATAGTGCAATTACCTATTTTGTTCGCAAAGTATACATGTTGAATAAAAATATCTTTTCATTTTAACAAATCAAAAGTATCTTCTTTTGGTCAATTTTGATTTATTTTAGATTATGCAGTGGTTAAACAGATTTTGTTAACAATTTGTTTTGGCTAAATTAATATTGGATTAAAATATATTCAGAAGGAAAGTATCCATAACAATTTACCAAATTTATACATAAATATTTCTCTTCAAAAAGCATACAATACACCAAAAAAATGTGTCTAGAACGGGTTTAAAGCGATTTTTTCATAAGTACGAGTTTCTCTGCTTACCTTACCTTTTAAACGTGGAGGGGTCAGAGCATGTTCTTTTGGAACCTAGAAGATTTCATGGGGTTTTGCTAATAATCTGTAGAAATGAGGGGTCCACAAGTGCCTCAATTTTCAACTCCTTTCCTTTTATCTTATATGTTTTTTTTCCTGGAGGACACATCTGGTAAATATTTAAGGTTTAGTTTATTAAGGCTATTAGCTAGGTTTTACTTTATGAAAAGGCTTCATATCTTATTAAGCAATCTATTCACCATAGCATAAACAATGATCCATAAATTTCCTGATTCTTTTCTTGAATTGAGAAGTATCATGAACACTGAAGTTTGTCATCATCCGATTTTCTGATTCTCCATAAAGCATTTGGCAAGCAAATGGGATGTTCAGATTACGGTCCATAACTACTGTTTCTTCAGATCAGGTTCTTTGGACCTTTTTTTTTTCACTCATGCAGTTATATAATCATTATCTTAAATTATTTGCCTGAAGTTTTATAATAATTCCTTGAAAGGAGAGATAGTGCTGTTTTTTCAAATTAAGTAGCTGATTTGATTGAGAATAAAATAACACTCTTTCAATGCATATTACCCTCAAATAAAAATAAAAAGTGGTGCAGGAATAAAAGGTTGACTATTTGGTTGCACTTCGTTTACTAAATTTTTTATATAGAAACTTGAAACTTAAGCACTGTAAATGCTGATTTAGATAACTTTTCTCACTTTATATAGAGTTTTTGAGTTTTGACATCTTAACATGCTCAGCACAGCAGTTTCACATGTTTTCTTTTTTCAGCTGGTCATTATCATGAGATTTGTTGCTTTATTTCTAGTAAATTTGACATCTTCTACGATCAGCTTGAGTTGGAATATGCAAGACTTAATAGAGCACACATTTATACTAGTAAAATTAGTATAAGGACCATCTAACTAGTGCTTCTGTTATTTCAGTTGATTTTTAATTAATTTTTTCTTTCAATGAAATATTTTTGGACAAATACAAGATTGTAATCATGTTACCTGAAGTTTATCCAGGTTGCCTAATGCATGAACCACTAAAAGTTTAATCGACTAATAATTGAGCATGTATATATGTGAAAATGGCAGAACACTTTTTCGTTTAATAAAGTTTTCCCCAGCACTTTCCTCATACATGTGGAAAAGAATTAAAAGAAATTGTGAGGTTTATTTAGCGATTCCCCCCTACACATATGATTAGTTTATATTGGGATATGGTGGTTGAAAGTACATGTGCTGTTGCTTGCAACTTTTCATATTTGAGGCGGATTTAAGCTAGATGAGTCAATTGTTGAAATTCCATATGCAGGTTCATATAGTAAAAGTATCCTGAACGAGCTAAAAGATAGTTGATGTCATAGTTATGGGGTTTGAACTACACTTCCGAATCAATATCAAGTCACTGACTGTGCTCTGACAGCCCTTTAGTCGTTGTATAGATTCATGAGAAATGATTTCAAAGTCAAGTTTTTAAAGGCTTCGGTGTCACATTCAACATGCATCTTTTCACTAATAATTCTGATTATATTGATCTCTCCTAAGTTTCTTATTCGAGCTTAAACAAAGACATTTTGCTCGGTAGCAATGAGTGGAGAAAGATCATCCATGTGATCAATCCGGCATATTCTCTTTTGGTTCATGTGGCCTACCCCAAATACGAGAGATAAAAGGCTTAGTTGTTCTTGTTGTTGAAATTTCTTGTTGTGCTCTGGTACTTGACTAATTATGGTGATCTCTTATATGGTTCTTGTTTTAATGTTAGAACTTGATTAACGACAACATACTTGTTCTAGAATTCCTAATAAAATACTTTCTAATATTGCTACTTATTTTATATGCACCTTGGTCTCTAAATAGCTGATATCAAATTTAGTTATTCCAGAAAATAGAAACTTCGAAATAAGTAACTTAGTGGATCTGTTAGAGATCTTGATTGTTATGGCTAAGTTCACTAATCAATCGAACAGATGATTTATTTAGAGAGGTTTCTTCCCCTGTTAAATGGATTTCCTCATAATGTAGGCGAGAATTTACCTTACCCCTGATTGTGGGGCTCCTTTCTATGATATATTTACTCTTTTTATGATCTAGTATCATATGAGTTGTAGAAGTCTCTTTTGCATGTCCGAAGGAGGAAAATTCCACGATGTTATGGGAAATTGCTGGGATAGTTTTCTTGTTCTTCATTGGTGCTTCCCCCCTCCAACCTATATACTTTTTTGTTTTCAGAATATAAACTTCTTATCAACATAGCTTTTCGCTATGCATTCTAATAAGTCAGAAACATTTGTACATACTGACCCGTGGAAATCTTTGGTTTATGTATATTTATCACAGTTCAGTGATGCTAGCACATATTAGGCTTGTTCTTTTACATGCCTAGGAGAGACAGGGTACTGCCTATTGCAAAGCATCATCTTTGCTTCTCTTCTGGGCTTGTTTCTAGTCTCACGGATATTTCGAGGGTTTCTTCTTAGTAGCATGAGTTTCTAATGTTTGACCAGTAAGTTTGCTCCCTTGCTCATTAGATAACTACCTGTGCTGTATGGAAAGCCCCTTCCTTGCTTTTACTTGCCTCTATCAGGAGATTCACATGAAATATAGAGCTTAACTCGACTTGTCCTTGACAGTTAACCTCCTGATGTAATTGTGTGATAAGTTTCCATTTTATTCGTAAAGAATTTTTTACAAAACTTGGAACCCATTATGCATGCTTATGAAAGAACCACTTGAACTTGGGATGTGTTTTGCTAAAAGCCTACTCTAAGAGGTTGATTTTAAAAGAGTGGATTCAACTTAGGTATCGATATATTTATTCTTTGTTGGATTTATTTACATACTGACCACAATGCTATACCATTAAATTATCCAACGTGTCATCTTTCTCTTTTATCACAGCAATGGTGCGCCAATGGAGGAAAATGCTGCAAAGATGCTAAAAATAGCCTGGATGACCTTCCCACTGGGCATTTTGGTCACTCTTGTTGCTTGTATTTTTGTCTTCTGGTCTCAGAATCTCAGCCTTGCCAATCCATATGCACAAGCTATACTTATTCATGGTAATGTCCTATGCCATCAAGAAGTTTTTAAATTATCGTCTATGCTTCTTATATTAGAAGATGTTCAGGTACCTCTCACAAATGTTATTACTATTTCCTGAGAAGAATTGGCTGCTAATGTTCCCTACCCACCCCCTTCTGCCTAGTGTTTTTAAGAATGGTAGAAATGGTCACCCAAAAATGGAGAAATGGCGAAACATAGAATAAAAATAAGTAATAAAATAATCTGTGATTCCTATGCAGGAGCGGACCATTAAAACTATCTTTTGTCACAGCACCATGATCTGTGATAACACCAGCACTTAATGTGAATGTATTTATTATTGCTTCTGCAGGCCGAGGTTGAAACCAATATTCAGGTTTAAGTATGTCCAAAATTTTGTTAAACGAGGGCTTTATCCTTGAATAGAAATTCATGCAGAAACATCCATTTAGCATGTGTTATACAAAATTCTGTAACATTGATATCTTTATTAAGAAAGATTAGTTGCTTACTAATAAGAAGCTATGATAAAATCAGATTCATTATGTAGAATCATTACAACTGAGAGGTTAAGTGATATACTTCCATAAAATTTCAGGTATCTTACCATTCAATTCTTTTCTCATTCTATATCTTCTATTTCTTATTGTTTAGTATTTATTTTAAATTGACAGGATTTGCTTGCATATTAGAGTTGATGGCAGAACCCCTATACATCCTTTCTCAGAATTTACTTCTCCTTAAATTGCGGTTGATGGTTGAAACTACAGCAACCATTTTACGTTGCCTGACAACCTACATCCTCATCATTAAACAGCCTAATATGGTAATTACATAACCTTTCTTGTTTACTTGTACGAAAATTATGGATATGTATGGTAGCAGGAGCACTTTGCTATTTGTTACATTTTCAGAACTTTTCTTTTGTGTGGTTAATTTACTCTCATTTCCACATATATAACTTCTCCATTGGCGCCTTATTATTATTATCTTTTGAGATGTTGACAATGCACAGAATTTTTAAATTATGGTGTAACAACTAACTTACTAACTCTTAATGAGCATCCTGATGTTTCTAGAATTAAGCATCTGTATCTTCATGAAGCATGTTGGAATATAAAAAAATACCCCACAATTCTCACCTCAACCTTAGAGTTTTGGTGCAAGGGCAGGAGCTTTTTGGTGCAACGGCAGAACTTTTTTTATAGTAACTACCCCAGATTCAAATCCGGCCAGGCACACGTTTTTAGGAAGAAAAAAAACACACCATGCGAATGCCCAGGTGTGGCACAGCTAAACCTGCCGGAGAATGTTAAAACACAAGAACATAGGAATGAACACACATGCTCCAGCTCTCACAACAACTAGGGGTTTCAGCGCAGTGGCAGAGACTTGAATGATGCATGCACATGCGCGCACACATCAGCCCTTACTACAACGAAGAAAGAATGCAAAATGCTTTTAGTGATATAACAATGGAAAAGAAAATTAAAACTGAAAAATACAGTAGTTTCTTATTGGTTCCATTTGTATCAGCCATCTGTTATTAGCTGCGATTTACATCCGACAAACTTTACAACGTGCTGGATAAGGAATAATTTCTTGCAACTAAATTGCATGTTTTTTTACTTGTTTGTGTCAACCGTAGTGTTCAACATGCAGTTGTTTGTGCATTTGGTCTGATTTGCTTCCTTTCTAGAAAGTGACATGCATTTTATTTGAAACGGTGTCACGATGAATTTATTCTTTTGGCTGTCTGATGTCATTAATGATGAAAGGTAAGATTTGCTTTTTGCCTGGTTCTTTCCATTAACCTTATTAACTTGACTTCCAGGAAAAAGGGATTGTATTTGCTTTTTCACAGATGGCATATGGTGGCTGCATTGCTTTAGGTTATTGGGTTTATTTTCTCATCTTTCGTGTAATCAGGTGGTCGTATCTTTTCCCCTTCAGGTTTGTTATCTTTTCTCTGCATCTTTTATTATATTATCTGGCAATAGCTGGAGACAAAATGGCCTGCTTACTGTGTAAGAAACTTGCTATTGTAACATATATAAATTTCCTTCTTTTTTCATTTCTACACTTGAATGTCATTGTACATCTACTTTCAGGTTATGGAACATTTTGGATTATGATAAGGAGCTTTGGCACATGTGTGTAGTGTTTACTGGTCAATCTGTCTGGAAGTGGTTCCTTCAGGAGGGTGAAAAGATGGTACTTGTACTGTTTGATACACCCTACAATCAGGCTGTATATGGTCTTGTTGATAAATTAGGCATGTTTTCTTGCATATTTTTTTTTTACTAAGTACATTGAACATATCTGTTGTGCCTTCCTTCTTTTTACTAGTTACATTAACATATCTCTTATGCCTTCCCAGGAAGTTTAGTTGTACGTATGGTTTTTCTCCCCTTTGAAGAAAGCTCTTATGCTACCTTTGCAAAATTAGCATCAGGTATAGTTTGCATTAATTTTTTTGTGGACAAGTAGATACTGAATAATGGCTCTACCAATGTAAAACCCAAGCAACTCTACCAATATAAAGCCCAAGCAGTGGTTGCTCGAATTTTGAGTTCCTCCTTAGTTTTTTCTTCTTCTTCTTCTGCTTCTTCTTCTTCTTCTCCTTCTCCTTCTCCTTCTTCTTCTTCTTCTGCTTCTTTGGTCCAAATGCTATAACTCAGTCTTGGACCTGGGACCTCCCACTTAGTCCACCCTGAGGAGCGGATGTCTGCTTGGTCGTAGGTATCTCTAACTTTGAATTTGACTGCAAACAAATCATTGTCTCTCTGCTAATTGTTAACCCTTATGGATGACATATACTCTAACAGAAACCCGTATTCTTGTAACTAATACAAAACTATATACAGAATTCTGTAGACGTGTTTACATGCCATGGCCCTCATAATGGCAAATAGATGTAAGCTTCATGGGGTCGGGGGGAAGTTGCCTTTCTGACATGATATGTGATCGGTGCAGTTCTATACCTCGGCAATGTTGCCGGAATGTCAATGCCATTTGTGCTAGCCATGGATTTTGATAGGCCTATGGATCCGTCACACATGAACGGAGAGATTTGTTATGGTTCATGCATCATTAGTAATAGTCCAATGTTGGAGAAATCAGTTCAAACTGATGGTTAAATAGAAAGACGAGCCTCTATATATCAGTTTAAGCTTTTGGGTTAAATAGGTCTCAGCTCATTATATCCTCACTGGTTTAACTCCCCACTGGGAACTCTTTCTTTAGAAAGGGTTCATTTTTCTGTCTTTTTTATTTTAAATAAAAGGATGAGGATTAACGCATTGCCCCCTAATTATTTTCCGGTGTAAAGTTGATTATTTGTCTTCATTACATGGAAATTAAACATTGTGTGAGATTATCCTTTACCATTATCATTTTTTATCTTTTTCCTTTGACAGGACACTCTCCTGATAGGATTAAGAGGTTAGCATGCTCCTTAGTGGAGGCCCTGAAACTTGTGCTACTCATTGGTATGTTTTTCAATTATTTCTGTTCCAGCATCTTTGTCAAAAAATTTCATCTCTGTTATTTTTTGTTTTATATTATATCAAATTCCTAATTCTAGGATGTATTACAAGAGCACAATATGTATGTTTCCTATTCTTGCATTTTGATTGTGTGCTAACGAACCTTAGTTGCTTCTAATTGGTAGTTTTTTGGGGAGTAACTTGAAAGGGACAAATATGGGCCTCGAGCTTAATAAAGGATTTGAAAGCACCAAATTAGGTGATATGACATGTAGCAGATAATTATTTGGGGAAGAAAAAGTAATTCTTTGGTTTGATGCACTTCAAATTGTGCCGGAAGGTGATAATCTACAGAAAATACATTTGACCCTGAAGCGAGCTTGGCCTTTGATAACTTTATGGTATAGATAAGAACATAGTTGAGTTGATGGGGTTGGATTATTCGCATTGCCAACAAGAGTATGCTTGTGACGTTGATATTTTGGAGCAGGCACCGGAGTCTTGGCAGAATATAGCTAACACGAAGTTCCATTTACTAAATTCGGAGTTCCAGTGTTGCTTGAGAAATGAAGGAGGTAACTGTAGATTGAATACGTGAATGTCTTGCAGTGGGGCCAACTTTTTTATATAAATACTCAAAAAGAATGGCACAATAATAGTTTTGGAAATTACATGATAATTCTTAATCTATTCAGACAAAATACATAAAAGTTGCCTTCTTTAAATACAACCCGTCCTTCAACCTTTCCTTCCCATGCCTATATGACATAATCAAACTCATATTATATTACACTCCTCCAATAGCCACTGACATGAAGACTTAAATATGTATAGATTTTGACTTTGTGAGTCCGTTCCATTAATTAATTAAGTGACCTAAACACATGCAAGACTATATCTTTGTGTTTAGTCTCATATGGGTTGATTTGTATGGTATTATGACACCTATATATCTAGATCTCTTAACATTAATTAAATTTATCTGACTATTTTATAATAGGGTACTAGAGCATCAATTGTAAAATAGATCTTAGCCATCCGTCTCAAATCAGATCTAATATAAGCCCTTCATATTCCAAAGCCCTAATCCTAATTCCTCTCTCCCTCCTCTTCTGCGGCATCGCAACCGCCGCCGGTGATAGCAATTGCAGTCATAGCCATCACAAGCAATCGCAGCCGCCATCACTACTAGTGCTGTGGCGCGGGTCCTTCGAGCTTCCTGTGCTACCTTGAGGGCTCTCTCTCCATCCGGAGCCTTGTCTTGTGCTTTTTGATGTCTACTACTACTCCCATTGTGAGTTAATGTACTATTGATACTAATTTTTTAGCATTCTATTTCAACTACTGCTTTTACTACTGCAAAGATCGTTTCACTATTTGTATTCAATCCTTATTATGGAAACCTCATCCAGTAATAACCCCTTTACCACTAATACTACTGCTTTTGTTATTTCTAGTAGACTAGAAACTGTTTCCACTAGGGGTGAGAAGAGTTTGGTTAAAACCAAAATAACTGATCTAAACTGACTCAAACAAGTGAAACCGAACCAAACTAAAATAAGTCGATTGTTTTCCAGTTTCGAGCTTTGAAATCCAAAATCGAACCGACCAAATTATTTAAAAATTTATATGTACACAAACATATATATGTATATACGTATATATACATATAAACATACAAGTATAGATATATAAATATATGAATATATATATATATATATATATATATATATATATATATATATATATATATATATATATATATATATATATATATAATAACTTTTATACCAATGAAACTACCATTATACTATTGAGGGTGCATCACTAATATATTCTTGTAAAAAATTTCAAAGAGAGATCCTCTGATAGGAAGTATAAGTATAAAAATTTATCATTTTTTTTTTTATTACAGTTATACTCCTTATAAGGGCCTCTTTGTGAAAAAAATTCTTAATAGGTATTAGTGATAAACTCCCAATAGAGGGGTAGTTGTTACAATTTATCCTATAACTTTTAAATAAATTTTATTCAAAATTTTGGAATTGAGTAACGTAATCGAATCAGTTTAGTTTCGGTTCTCATTTCTAATCTATTCGCTTCGGTTTTGTGAAAATTGGAAAACCGAACTTAAACCAACTGAAGTTCACCCTTAGATTCCACACACACTTACTACTACTACTATTAAATTGAATGGTCATAATTATATGTTATGGGCAAAATCATTTTGTGTGTTTGTTGGGGCTTAAAAAAAGATTAGGCATTTTCTTGATGGCCTACCAGATGTGAAGGATACCCTTTATCTTGATTGGCTTTCAAATGACTACTACTTAGGCTTCTTAATAGTACGGAAGAGAAAATCTGTTCTAGTGTTGTGTTCCTTAAAACTGCAAAGGAAGTATGTGATACCCTCGAGGTATATGAAAACGAGAATAATATCTCTAGGATCTTTGAGTTATATGAGCGCCTGTTTGCTTTCTAGCAGGGGTGATGTCTATACATGCTTACTATTCAGCACTTCGAGATATTTTATATAAGCTGGATGTTCACCAGCCTTTGGTGACTTAGTAAAAAAATACGGGAGTATCATCAGAATCTTGCTTTCACCAAATCTTTCCGATCTGGATTTTTCCTTGCTGACCTAAATGCAGGGTCAAACTCTTGCTGGTTTTCCTTCTCTGACTAATATTTACTCCAGAATTCTTCGTGTTTCTAATAGATAATACTATATCAGTTGCTTCATCTTCTAGCTCTGGCACGAACTCTGCCCTGTTCTCTGGTTGGAAATGTGATTGTGGTCGCGACCATGGTCGTGATTTAGGGAGTAGTGGTGGTGGTGGTGGTCGACACAAATGACGATCACAGGAGAAGTATGAAAAACCAAAATGGGCTTAAGCTATGAGAAGCAGTTCTTCTACTAGTCTTAGTTCTGCGTTTCCAACAAATTCTATTACTACTCTAGCTGCACCTGCCATATCTTTAATGGTTAAGATTCCTCATGCTGATCTTGATCGCCTTCTACGCCTTTAGTCCATTTCAGCTACTCATGCTACTTATACGTCCTCTTTAAATTTGTATACTTACATTACCTCCTTTAGTAGACCATGGGTTATAAATTTTATAGCCTCTTTCCATATGACAGTTATTATAGAAAGATTTGATTCACTCTTCTTTCAGATAAATACCCTCAAGTTCATATTGTTGATGGTTCATTTTCTTTGTGGTTGGTGATGGTGTAGTTCATGTTACCACTTCATTAACCCTTAGAAGTGTTATGTTTATTTCTAATTTTTTTTGCAACTTGTTATCTATTAGTTAGGTTACTAAACATAGCAACCGATCTGTGATATTCTTTCTTACTATATCTTTCATGACATGCAGACTGGGAAGAGGTTTGGTACATGTTGTGAGCAAAGAGGGATGTACTTTTTGGATGGCAAGATTTCACCATGGGTTTTCTTTCCAGTTCTTCTAATTCTCTTTTATAATGACGTCAACATCCTGGACATTTCTCTCTCCAGTCTGCATTTTGTTATGCATGTTGTGTCTATCATATCTACATTAGATTGAATCTTTTTTGGTATTACCATACCTTGTAGGCAGTGTTCTAAATATCGGATACCGGTCTCGTACCGGTCAGCCAAATTACATACCGGTTACCGGATACCGGGTGGGATATCGCGATATGACTCTAAATACCGGAGTGTCATATCGGTGTCATGCCAGTTAAAGAATAATCATATAATTGGTTATATAGAACATAATAAAACGCATAAAATGAGTTTATAGTACTTACATTGGCTTATTTACATTCAACTTACAAATTTGCAGATATCGTTTAGAACGTTCGCATATGCACAGAGACAAAGCGAAATACAATCATAAAATAAAGAAAAATAAGTTTTCA
The DNA here is from genome assembly GCA_036321105.1 of Dracaena cambodiana. Lineage (NCBI taxonomy): Eukaryota > Viridiplantae > Streptophyta > Magnoliopsida > Asparagales > Asparagaceae > Dracaena > Dracaena cambodiana. Next base: position 16,917,080 of record JAYEPQ010000004.1, on the reverse strand, counting down.
AGATAAAAGAAAAGTGTTTCTGCAATACATAAGTGATATAATTTATAAAATTACAAGTTTACAACATTGTCATTTAAATGAGTTTATTTGAAATATACTAGAAACTTTAAATATCAGTCTTTACAATATATTTTCTAGCTTATATTATTTTATATAACCAAACCTAAGAAGCCAATAACAACCTGTTTTGCTTAATATCAATTTAGCCCCAACAAACTGTTGTAGTTAATTGAATCAGTGATTCAAGGAATCACTATAGACTACCCGCAGGTTCAGCCCTCCCAATTGAACAATTACCCTCAAATTACACCAAAAAAAAAATCAGTGTAGACTACAATTCAGTGACTACTGTCACTGGCCGAAGGCTGCTGACTACCCGCAGGTTCAGTCCTCCCAATTGAACAATTCCCCTCAAATTACACCAAAAAAAAAATCACTGTAGACTACAATTCAGTGACTACTGTCACTGGCCGAAGGCTGCTGCCCTAGGTATCAATTCCAAACTGAAAAATGAAAATTCCCTAACTCATTCTTCATTTAAAAACTCAAATACACTAATTACAATAACAAACTAAAATTTAAAAGAAAATTAGACTAACATTAAACAAAAATTTAGAGAAAAATTAATTGCAGTCTACTTACCAAAATTCAAGGTCGAGATGCTAGAAAGCACGCAAGAGAAAGAGGGAGAGATGGATCACCGGCGACGGAAGTCGGAGAGACTTCGATGGACGAAACCCTAGATTCGATTGCTCGGGGAGAGACAGCAACGGCGATATTTTCTCCGAGAGGAACGGTCGATCGACCAGTTGAGGAGGATGGAGCCGGAGAGGCGACGATGGAAGCGGATACCGGCGATAGCCAAGGCGACGAGGAGTGGGGAGCTCGGTTACGACGGAGGAGATTAGGGATTTAGGGTTTTTTTGTTCGCGAATAGAGGAGCTATCGGATTTTTATGTTTTCCTATCGGGTCGGGTCTAACGGGTTAACAGGTTTCAACTGCAATCGTAACCCGTTAACAAAAAAACCGATATTAAGCCATACCGGCCGGTTTTTCACATACCGGCTACCTGCCGATATGTCGCCACGTGGCCGATATATCGGCCCATACCGGTCAAAAACGATATGCGATAAAAAAAACCCCATATCGTCTCGTTTCTTTGTAAAAAACGAGATATCGGCCGGTATACCGATATACCGGCCGATATTTAGAACACTGCTTGTAGGCTAGTGGAGTCAATAATAGGATCCCTTTTGAGTTGTTCATTTTGATATTTGAGGTCCTTCTCATCTTTCCTCTTTTAAAGGTTTAGGTCCTTTTTTGGATGATTTCTCTTGCATAATATGGTTGTGTCTCTCAAAAGAGAGGTATTATTCCTCACACAATTGAACTATTTTATAAAAAATAATTTTTTACATCTTTTTGTGTTTTGCATATCGATGTTTTGCATATCGATAGTGCTATGGACTATATGCAATCTTGTGTTTCCCTTTTTTGTGCTAATAATGTGATTATTTATCAAACATTTTGTTCACACATGTCCCAACAGAACGGTGTTGCTGAAAGGAAACATTGACACATTTTAGATATTGCTTGTACGTTGATTCATACGCATGTTATCAAATATTTGTGGTATGATACTATTCTGTATATATGTATATGTTATTTGATTAATAGGTCTATTTCAATTTTCTGTGGCAAGAACCAATATTTAAAATAGCGATAACGGTAACGTAACGTTTTGTCTCTGTTAGGTTATGTCGCATATAGCGTAGCGCATAACGTAGGTTATGTAATTTTCTATTTATTTAATAAAAATAAATAAAATAATTTTTATAAATTGAAAAATAAAATTTTAATTTCTAAAAAAATATACAACCATTTTATAGTACATAATTTATTCTAATTTTATATTAAATTTTATAATAATTTTCACATTTTTCATAAATTGTATTAAGTCTGCACTCTGCAGCTTAATTCTAGTCATCATCTAAACAAAAAAATAAGATTCCAATTTTTTTTATTTTATTTCAGTTATTATCATTGTTATAATTTATATTTTATAATATTCAATTTAATTTATTTGTAATTATTGATTTCAGTTCAGTTAAAAATTCGATAAATCAATAAGGAAGATATTTCAGCAATCAAAGAGGTATTACAACAAGCGAATAAGGAAATAATTGCAAATTAGTAAGTTATCAATTTCACAAACAATCAAATAAGTCAACAACTAATCAAGTATGAAAATTTAAGTAATTCGCAAATAATTAAAATAATAATAAACAACAATATAGAATTACTAAGAAAATAATTGTAAATAACGTAACATAACATAATTTAACGTAACGTTATGTAATTTAATGCAAAATAATATAAAAAACGTATTGTTACGGTGCACTGAGTTATTTTCAGTTGTTACGTAGCATTAAAGTTCTGTTAGGTTTCATAACGCAACATAATGGGTTTCATAACGCGTTATTTTCAACATTGGTAAGAACCCTTCCTGAAATGACATATAGGTCTATTTCAACTTTATGTGGTAAGAACCCTTCCTGCTTTTATCATGATAAAAACATGTTTCTCTTTTTACCTCGGGTTTTTGGGTTACATGTTTTGCTCGTGACTTGACTCCTATAGATTTTGGACAAGTTATGTCTTTGTTTTATCATCTTCATGTTTGTTGGCTACTTTAGAATACAAAAAGTTTATAAGTGATATAATCTTGCACCTATGGAAGTGTTTTATCTCTCTATTCATGTAACATAGTTTGCGTCTATTTTATATTATACTTCCTCTCCATGACAATTGCCTCCTCTCCCCATGCCTTTGCCCGTATCCATTATAGAAATTGAGAAGGTATCGGTGCCTAGTACGGGATTGAGAAGGCACCTTTATTGAAACTGCTATTAGTGTTTTCTTGATGTTCGAAAGTGCCCCCTCCGATCTTGCTACCCGTTGTTCCTCTGTCTCCGACGAATGGTTCTCCACTTTCACAAACTTCCTCACATTTTGAATTTGATCTTTCCATTGCTCTTCAGAAGGGTAAACGTTCTACTAATGTTCTTCCTATTTCTCAATTTGTTTACTATGATAAGCTTATTTTCTGGCAATTCACGTTTTCCTTGTCTTCTTTCTCTATATTCAAGTTATTTTTTGATGCTTTATTAATACTGCATGGAAGCAGGTCATAGATGAGGAAATGTAGGCACTAGTATCTGGTATGACTTGGGATTTAGTTAGAGCTCCACGGGTGTTTCCATTGTTGGCTATTGTTAGGTATATATAGTGAAATTCAAACCGGATGGCTCTATGGACAGATATAAAGCTCATCTTGTGACAAAAGGTTTTCCCAAACCTATGACATCAATTATTTTGAGACTTTTTTCTCTTGTGTCTCATCCCAACTCAATTCACATCCTCTTCTCTCTTGCTGGCAATCTAGATTGGCTAATGTTCCAATTAAATGTTAAAACACTTTCTTTAAGGTGATTTGCACGAGGAAGTTTATACGGAGCAACCTCCGGGATAATATTGCTCAGGGGGAGAATATGGTCTGCAAACTTATGAAAATGGTTTATGGACTCAAGCAGTGCTCTCGAGCCTAGTTTGAAGTTCTCCACTGTAGTTGTGGTATTGGGTTTTAGAGGTGTCTCTTTGATTACTCTGTATTTGTGTGGCGTGCTATCTTAGGCATTGTTTTTCTTGCTGTATATAGGAATCACATTCTATTGACTAGGAGTGATACAAGAGTTTTGACCGAGACAAAAGACTATCTCAAGAAACACTTTGTGATTAAAGACATGAAATGACCTAAATACTTTCTTGGGATTGAGATTGTATATCAGAAACATAGACTATTTCTTTATCTGAGAAAGTATATGCTATATCTCTTAATAGAAACCATTTTACTTGGGTGCAAACCTGCTAATGATCTAATGGAGTAAAATATAGACCATGGACTAAAAATAGTGCAGTATACGGGAATATCAAGTAATATAGGAGGTTGATTGAAAAACTCATCTGCCTTACAGTTACTAGGCTTGAGATTTCTTTTGTTATTAGCTTACTGAGTCAATTCATGTACAAACCAAGTGATTACTATCCTTCTAATGGAGTCGAATATAGACTTATGGACTGAAAATAGTGCAGTATACGAGGATGTCAAATAATATAGGTGAGTGATTGGGAAATAGTTACTAGGCCTGAGATTTCTTTTGTTGTTAGTTTATTGAGTCAATTCATGTATAAATTACTAATGAGATTTGGCTTAAGTCGCATCACTTCTCTCCAATTTGCGAGAAGTTCTGAGTGCGACTCCCGATGAGAACTCAATTTGAGTAATGTTGCAAAAAATATGTGCGTGAGTTTGACTAGCAAAAAATAAATAAATTCATGCTTAAACCAAGTGATATTCATTGGAAGGCTACTACTAGGTTTCTAACTTACATCAAGAGTTTTCCTGGAAAGTGGTTGTTTTATAAGAAGCATTGACATGTTTGCATCTTTGTTTTTTCTTATATAGGAGGTGTAGGTGGCAAAGGTGATAGGAAGTCTATCACTAATTTATTTACATTCATGGGGGGTAATCTAGGTACGTAAAGTAAAAAGTAGGATGTAGTGCCTCGATCGATTGTTAGGAAGAGTATCAAGATATGGCCCATACTGCGTGCAAACTATTATGGTTGAAGAACTTGCTAACTGAGTTTGGTTTTAAGCTAAAGTATCCTACAACCATATATTGTGATAATCAGTTTGCTATCTACACTATTAAGAATTTACTATTTCATGATCGTACCAAGTATATAAAGGTTGAGTATCATTTAGTTCAAGATGTTATGATGAAGAAGGTAATATGTATTCCATTTAATCCATCGTCAGAGCAGTTAACCGATATATTAACTAAAGCTGCATCACCGACAGTATTCTCTAGTTTATAAAACAAGTTGTACATCACCGATAGTATTCTCTAGTTTATAAAACAAGTTGTATATGTTTGTAAAACTAAAGCTAAAGCTGCATCACCGACAGTATTCTCTAGTTTATAAAACAAGTTGTACATGATTGATATTTATGTTTCAACTTAGGTAAGTGTTAGATTATATATTTGTGTTTAGTCTCACATCGAACATGGATTGTTTTATATAGTGTAATGACACCTATATATGTGACTCCTTGATATATAATTAAATTTATTTGACTATTTCATAACAACTCATATCTATGATATATGTCCACCCTTGTGATCTGAAGGTGTGTCTTTCCCATAACCTCATAAATGCCTCTTTGCACCTCTTATATGTTTCTTGATACTGGTGGGTGAGTCATGTATTAGAAGAATTAAGAGAAATTTGTGGTGTCCGACTATATATTAGCCTAATGAAACAGGAAATTTTTGCTTAATTCTGCTGGATGACACCATCTTTACTCTTTAATTGCTGCAACATGAGTAAGTAAAGTAGGGAACCAGAATGAAATTACGTTTTCCTAATATGACTAGTTAGCATAAAGTCTATTTTTGTTAACTGGCCATATGACACTTCCAGAAGAAATGGTGAAACAATTGAATTTTTTATTTACATTGAATCTTGTCTTTTTCGTAATCTTAGACTGCTTTAAGGACACACACACACACGTGTGTGTGCGCGTGTGTGTGTATGTGTGTGTGTGTGTAAAGGTCAATTGGTTGCAATGGAGATTTCTTATTGAAAAGTGTTTTGATTGTTTTAGGTGTTTTATCTTCTACTTGATTCTGTTCCACTATCCATTATTGAAATAGCATATTTGAGAAATTTGTAACCTCTATGGTTAGGGTGAGAGATGCAGCATACGATTTAGGCTTCTAGCTAACCATGCAAATACGAGAATTAATGCTTCATTAACCATATGCAGATTGCAGAAACCACGTATTAAGTAGAACATGTTTGGGTGAGAGGGAAAGTATAAAATGTTTATTGATGCAAGGGCGAATAGGCTTTATTATTTTTATTTTTTGGCACACAATCCATGTCTCTCTAACTAGGAGTTAACCTTAATTGTATATTACATATAGAACTCAAGGGTTAAACACAACTGAAGACTTTATTTGCAGCTTCATGATTGTTTTTCATCTTGCACGATTATGAGGTAAGTTCAATTCCATTAAATTTAAATTGACTTTGACACTTGTTATCAAGGTTCTAAACATCTTATATTGGGATCATATGGGATGGGGGCTTTCATTCAGGTATTAGATACATGTGATGTATTAGGGGTGTGAGCACGTATCGTGCATTCACGTTAGACATTATATATATTGTAATATTGACGAATTAAAGCTGGTTATCAGGCTCAATATGTCATCTATCTAATATAAATGGTACAACATGCATGTAAAGGCATCCTTGAAATATATATATATATATATATATATATATATGGTATAATTTAATTGCCGTGTTATATATATATATATATATATATATATATATATATATAACACGGCAATTAAATTATACCATGGAATTGAAAATTATCTACTTTTCAGAAATTAGATGAACAGAAAACAAAACATAAATAAATCAGAACCTTTGCATCTTTAAGTTTGAGTGTGAGACTTGCAAAAAGAATGAGACGTTAATAAGAATTGAAACAAAGAATATCTAGAATCTCATAGAAACTTAAGCCAGTGACAGCAAGAGAAAATGACATAAGCATTACATTATATAATCACAAATATGTGAAGCTCATGACCAAAGCATCATAAGTTTCTCAAGTTTGATTCCAAATACAAACTCTCATTAAAAAAAAGTAAGCAAAGTGCCAAACCATGTCTTAAACCATCATTTGACAACATAAACAAAAGGAAAAAGGATCAATGCATTAAGCCTAAAATTGAAACTTCGATCATCTCTTTCACTCCTCTTTGCTGCCTGGCTCAGATGTTGTGGCACCTGACTCCCATGCCGACTGTATGTCTTTTTCCTTGATGATAGGCATTTCGTATGGGTGATGTGCCTTGAGTTATTTTTGGCTTACGTCAAGGTTCTCAATGTTGACCTTGACTTTTGTGTTGATAACTCCCATGGTTATTTCAACTTCCCTCCTTGTCATCTCTTTCCGGCAAAAACCTCGTCACCATCTTCATCACCCAGGTTGGGACAAGGTACATTTTAATGCTTTAGTCGCATCATCCACTCAGTCACCTTGTACCATCCTCCAACATACTAGAGGCAATGTGATCCTCTTTGTTTCCTTTTTTTCCTTCCAAATTTCCTTTTTAGTCATTTAATTTTTCATGAAAACCTATTCCTCTTCTTGTGGATTTACTTATGAAAATTTGAGAAAAATTCCATTGAAGTTTAATCAAAATTAGAACTAAACAATAGAGAAATCAAAATAGCTTGCTAGATTGCGATTTTCATCTCAAAGACACGTCAATTCTTTTTGCAACCTGATGAGCTAGTAGTATTTCACAAAATCATAATTGTCATTTTTCTGAATCATTAGCTGTTCCCCAATGCATTTGCCACAATTGACTAAGAAGTAATAATGACAATTCAAAATAGCAGTAAAAAAATACTGTTGCCTCTAATTTACCAATAGGATTTTGGATCAAGAGAAAGACTCTTCATTTGCCTATTTATTTTATCCCTTGCAAATGGTCTGGATTTATCTTGATAAAGAGGCATTTATGAACTAACCTGGTCTTGCATAGTATGGTGCTTACCATACATCTTGTGCAAATGTGATGTAACTCAGTCCATAAAGTTTTATTCACTGAGTATCTTCGCTTCTTTGACAATAGAAAAATGACTTAAAGCATTTCCTTCCATATGTGTAAAAAGCCTTGAACTTGTCATCCCATCTCTCATTGATCAACCATATATTTCTTCACCTTACATTTAAATTTCAAAGTGATCTCATTTCTTGTCGTTGGAAGTCTCCAAACCCTTCGATGGATGGCATATAATTATCAATCCTTCGAAAAGCTTTCATCAAAGGTTCAAAGATATTCAATGTAAGAGGTCAAATATTGATTATCTTGTTGACCTGCATGGTTAATCAAAGTAGTGACTAAAATTGCATAATTATGTAACTTTTATGAATAGGGCATTGCATCAAATTTGCAATTATTAATTTTATATAACATTTTCTGATGACCTTCTTGGAATGCTTCAACTCCTTGCACTTGGTAACATTGACTATCTTTTTCAGTTCCTTCTTCGCTTGAAATCTTTGCTAGGGAGGAATGTTGTGGCAAAATTTAATGTTGTGCTCAATGAATGAAGCAATAACGAATCACAGAGGAAGGTGCACTCACTATTCTTAGTATTGGTCAATATGTCCGATATCTCTCCTGATATATTGTTCTTAGAGAGCACCCACAAGAATATAATGAGAAAAGGAACATCATTTTGTGTGCATTTTGGCCGATGTTAGATATATCAGTTGTGGTTCTTTTTTTATTTCAATTGGGTTTTAAGTTGGAAAACATGTTCTGACTCAATTTTCATTCACTGGTTCTCTATATAAGAAAAAAAACACTAGTTCTTTAACTTTTTTCCATAATCAGTCAGCTTCCCAAATTGCTGGGATTATTTGAACACTTTCAAACCAAAAACTGTTTGGTAACATAAACCCTGGTTAGTGCTCCTTAACCCTAGGTTTAACCCGAGAGTATTTAAACCATTTCAACAAAAAAACTGTTTGGCAACATAGATCTAGATTAAAGTTCCTTAACTTTGATTTAAAACGTAGTTAGACAGGCTGAATTGTCATGCATCTTATGAAATATGAAGAGTTACCTGGCAGATGGTATACATAAGTATTATACATATAGAAAGTGATTTTCAAAGTATTTTCTATAATGAGCATATGTAACATTTTATCATAGTTTTCAAATTCTACACGATGTAGAATTTGATTTATATTGAAAGAAATTGTGGCATTTGCTTTCTTTGTAAACACTTCCATTTTATTTATTTCTAAAAGACTCTGGATTCTTTGTGTTACGAAGACATGTTATTTTTCCATATTTAGCTTGATGTTATGACCTTCTACTATCGTTGCAGGCCTTGTGGTAATAGCTTTTGGTCCAAGCTACTCTTATGCGCTCATTAGACTACTCTATGGGAAGAAATGGAGTGATGGAGAAGCTCCTTCTGCACTTCGCTACTATTGCCTCTATGTCATTTCTTTAGCCATGAATGGTTAGTAAATTTCTACTATTGCCTCCATGTCATTTTTTTAGCGATGAATGGTTAGTAACTTGCTTAGTTTACTGAAAAGCGTTGCTAGAATTGTTGAAAATTTTAATATTTCCACCGATCAATTTGGCCACCGTAGACTTGAAAAAGTTATATATAACACACGAATCATCCAAATTTGGCAGTTCTTCAAGAGAAAAAAGATCTGAGCCTTGCGTTTTCAAAAGAGGAACGTGAGCCTTGGACCAATCCTCACATTTTTAAAGAAAAAAAGTGGGTCTCAAACTGAATTCTCCATTCTCTAAGAGAAAACACGAGTCGTAGTCGCGTGCATTTTCATAGTAAAAATCGCCATTCAACTCTACGTGACGAAAACACGGGTCTTAGTTCCGCATTCACCTTTGCCTTTCTCAGTTCTGCATTCTGTAAGAGAAAACACGAGTCTTAGTCACGCATTTTTGTAATAAGCCGTGCGCATTCTGTAGAATTAAAGTGGGAGTTACACTTCACTTTTCTAATTTAACACGAGATTTTAATATCCATTAAAAGATATTTTAATTGGTCAGTTCACTTGAATTAGAGCTCTTAAAACCTCTAAGTAGCCGAAAACCAAGGCTAGAAGAGGAGTCTGATTATTTTGACTTGTGTAAGAAGAGAAGAAGAGAAATAGAGATTTCCATCTCTTAAGAGTTCATACTCTTTATCTGAAGTGCAGAGAGAAGCTATAAATTCCCAGAGTTTGGTGATCGGATCATCGATGGAAAGCAAGATCATCACCAATCAGACAAATAATTCATAAGCTCTCCCTTCTTTTGTAACAAGAAATCATTTTGTGACCTTTAATTCTCAAGAAGACTCAAGAACAATATTTTCTGTGCATACAGCTATGGTTAATCCTATTTTCCCTTAAATTGTCAAGTTACATTTAACTTTGACAAATCTTGTGACTTCTTCATTGGTCATATTTGATCCTTGATTGCACTTAAGGTACCCAATTCTCCTGTTCAGATAAATGCATCTACTATGAACGGGAAATGATAGTGTATTAGTTTTTAGCTCTTGCAGCAAAGTAAGTTTTGCACCCATGGTCAGAGCCTGGTCTGCCTTTTCTTGCATTTTGTGTATAGCAAAGTCTATATTATCCTATATTATCATTCTCGTTATCTAATATGGCATGAAAATTTATATCTGTAGATTTTTGTGGGAAAGTTCTTTATTGCTTATTAAACTTTCATTTCTCAGGTTATGATAATTTTGCTGACATGGAGGCTGTGCTTGCTAAGAGTGGTCTATATATGTTATTAGTGTCAGGGTTTTTGCATTTAACCACCAAGTTGAGTTACTTGGTTTTGGTACCTAAGCAACTGATTTTCTTGTTAGAGTTAATTAGTTATTTTAGTAGTTCTCTGTCGCTCAACTTTAGGAATGTAGGCATGGCTGGTTGCATGAAGATTCTTGTTAGAAGTATACTATGCCCATTGTTCTAAATATCAGAAGCCATTATGAATGATATAATGGCTTATATATCATTTTGAAGGGTCTATCTTTATGAACAAAAGCCTGGTATTGGTACAAATCTCCAATATATCATCCGATATCCCACTATCTGATATGAAAGCTTTCCATTCGATACAAACCTGATATCTGCTATTTAGAACCTGCCTATGCATACCAGTTTTGGCAATTAATGTGTTCAGTTGTCATATGTTCGAGAATTGTGTTCAAATGGCAGAGTCGGCAGTTGATGTGGAAGGATGGGGCTCCAAGAAGAGACTCATGGTCCTGGGACCCAAAGTGGCCAAAAACTTCTTGTGATTAGAATGACAGCGATTGGCCTCCACCAGGAATACAGAAGGACAATAGAACACATAAGAGTGCATAGGCATCAACTATGCACTTTATAGACTTTGATGGGCCAGGAAAAGTGGACCATGGGTCTCTAATCAGGCTTATTTGCAATGTTTTTGTAATCATGGTCAATTGCTGCGGACATGCTTTAGATCATGGTTTTAGATTTGGTGCTGGACTTGGAATGTGATGGTGTAATTCACAGGATGTTATCGGGAGATTCCAAGTTGTGGAGTTTCATTTTCCTTGCCATGGGAAAGAATTCTTACTCTGTGGTCAAATTCCATCATAAACTGGCATTGTGCCCTCAGTCTTTTTCTTTGGAAGCACGTCTCGCATATTAATTTCATCGTGCTCTTCATGTTCCATTTCAAAAATAAAAATGCACTTGCACTTTCTAATCGTTGTTAAACAGAGACAGTAACTCTATGCCTTTACAGGACAAGTAATTGTTATTTGTTGTCCTAATATAGGTTTTAGTTATTAGTCAATACCGATCTGCATTGTGAATTATCGAGTTGGATATTGAGGTATCCGATAGGATGTAGTTCCCATAATATCGGAACCAGTGTTGTCAATATTTTTCCGGTACATGAGTATACAATATATACAATCCAATATTGCCGAATTTTGATACTGCAACCATGTCCAATACCAATTTCCGAGATTGTGGACATTGGTTCTGATCAACGTTCTCAGTTATGGGTCCATTGATAAATTTTGGACGCCTTTCTGTTTGTGGCTACCCTCTGCAATGTAACTTTCTATTGACTTTCATCACAATATACGGTATTTTTTTATCGAACAATAGATATTTGCCTCTTTGGGGTTTGCTATTATTTGAATATGTGTCATGGAGGTTCTTTCGCTGTCGTCTAATCTCTGGTATAATGCCTGCAGATTGCAAGTTATGACTTTTTACACTTCAAAATGCATTTGCTATTACTTGTGTATTTACAGATTTCCTGATTTTTTTTTTTTTCCTGATGCTCCAGGAACATCTGAATCATTTTTGCATGCTGTAGCAAATGAAAGTCAGCTGAAGCAGTCAAATAAGTATTTGCTTAGATTCTCTGGGATATACATTGTACTAAACGTCATTCTGATTCGATATGCTGGAGCAGTTGGCCTAATTGCTGCTAATTCATTAAGTATCCTTGTCACTAGGTCATTTTCTTGTATTACAGGATTGGTGTTCTAAATTTGTAGGTAGTCCAGTATGTCCATTTACCATTGCACTTTTTCTCCATGATTTTATATGCATCTAATCTAGGTATTAGCATAGTTTAAACAGTGTGCTCATATGTTGCATGATACCTTTCTATTCAGCATTTCAAATATTGACGATGGAGACATGTATTCGTTAGTATATAATTCTTAAAGCAAAATCAGAACTTATTTCTGTTCTTTATATCAGAGACCGGATGATTGACATTACAATTGCTTATATCATACTGTATTTATTCATACCATATATTACACGTGTGAATAGTTACATAGATAATATGCCTAAAATCTTTGTATCCATTCATCCCTTGTAGCAATCCTCTCCTTGCTATTAGTCTAGAAGTTAACTTCATATAAATTTATACTATACAGAATTTTACACTGCTTCATGTGTATAAGATAATATGTTAACGTAATTAATGAAACTTTGTGAAAAGTTTCTAAAGTGCTTTGCAGTGATGTACTATTTTTATAGTTACGAAGCTGACCTACGCTGCCCTGGACTCTATTTTTCACTCTTGATTTCAACAGGCACTTGCCTGTCTGTCTCGAAGGCAGTATGGAAAATTGATATTGTAATTTTCATGAGATGGACATATTACTTATTAGCAATGTCTTTATGATATGAATGAAAAAGTTCAGCATATGTTGCTATTTTATAATCATGCTTGCATATGTTGCTATTTTATAATTCTCGTGTCTCCCTTGACTGCCCGAAGATATGATCTTCAGAATTATTTACTCGGCATTGTTCATAAATGGCTATTTCCAGGTATTTAAATCCACTTTACATTTTCTCTACATTTCGATAGCTATTTACAGTTTTTTTTTTTTTTTTTTTCAATTAGAAATTTGCTTTTAGTGACTTGAGGTCAGATGTTGGCATTTTCTTCTAATTTTATTATGGAGAACTTGCAAAATTGACTCTATACTTGAGCTCACATCGACATGTTTGCTTCTCAGGGCTCGTCTTCCTTTTCTTTCAAGAGTTGTTTGCCGTCAGGATGGAAACTACTGCTTGTTTCTGGTACAGTCACGCTCATATCTGAGCGAATATTTCTAGATAAGGAGGAGTTCTGGCAGACTTTTCCCATTCATCTCTGTGTCGGTCTTCTCTTCTTCATCCTCTCCTGTATAGTGATGTATGTATTATTAATTCCATTTTCTTTATTGTGTATCCTATTAAATCCTTTGATGATTTTGACATGCTTTTAATTCTTCGCATTTGTTATATTGATATGGTGATTGTTTTACAACAATAACTCTTCCTATGATCCTTTTCCACAAATGAACAAAAACTAGTTCCTACATTCTGTTAAAGCTTGAAAAATATCATGTGGGATGAGTCTCACGTTTGTTCTTTCTTCTTTCTTACAAACAGATATCATCGGGAAAAACATTTCATCAGCAAAATTATCCGTTTACATAAACATGTTGACTGAGGGAAAAGATGATTCAGTGTCACTGTTTAACATGGACTCGCCTCAGATGGCCTCCATTGCCATCTGTTCATCACGAAATTGTGGGTACTTCTCAATTACATCTTTTGTTTATTTTTCTACACATTCTGGATTCTTTTGACCTGATCTGATGTTTCTGACTGAACTTTCTCGGTATCACCTACAAAGATCAGGCGAACTGTGTTCCAAATACTGGAATGGTTGGCTGAATGTTCGTGGTCTGAAAAGCTGACATGCACTTAAGCCGGAATTTGCCATTCGACGGTTTCATTTTTTTTTTTTTTTTTAAACAAACATAGTATATGTGTCCATCTTCTTGTATACGTACTGGTCTCCAAATCTATATATTTATTTTCCCTCGTGTAACGTTCAATTTATAGCCTACATGTAAATTGAAGCACTGCAAATCTTGGAGCAGACTCATCAACTCAATGTTGGCAGAACTATCCGGTTGTAGTAAATGGTCCTGACATAGCGCAGGTGATAAAAACAGCATATATTTTCTTGAAAAGTTCCTCAAAATATATAAATTGATGGACTTGAATTTTCACTTGGCTTCAAGTGTTTTTGTTCATTTAGATATATCTCAAATTCCTCGTGTATTTTATAGATGGTACCAAGTTATTGACTGTCATTTATTCTCTCTTGAGCTTTCTGGACATATCCAAGTCATTAGTAATTGAAGATGTTCTTCAATCCCAAAGGTACTTTCCAATTCTTTGAGAAAGCACATTAAAGAATTAGTTTGCAAAGCGAAAGTTCGCATTCAAACCTTGATGGCAGTAGGAAACCCTCTTCTGGCTATGAGCATCAGAGAGCATGAATGTTGGTTGTTTATTAGGTCTCAAAATGTCTTGTTCTAACAATAATGCTAACTGGAGTGGGAACTCAGTTTAATGCACGGATATGATTTTATCTGACCAATGGATTCTGTTTTTAGGGAATATGATAAGGATTTCAATCCTATTTGAATACGGTTACTTGTTTTTGAATTTGGATCAGATTCTTAATGTAAAATTTGAATTTGGATCTGGATATACATATTTAACGTTAAAACTTTTTACATACGAGTAAACTTCTATAGTTATGTTGGATATTTTATTTTATTCATATGTAACTAATTTATTTGCTTGTTTATAACGTATGCTACTTAGCTTTTATAGATTTAAATGTTATTCTTTTTATGTGTGTGTATATGAGAAAACTGTACCTAACTACAAATTTTAAATTAAATCTAAAAATTTAGTTTTAATATTATTTTTTTTTACTACCGCAAATTCCCAGCAACCCAACAATTAGTTTATTTTCTTTTAATTTCACATTTTGAAATTTTGACTAATTCATATCTCAGGGTAGGATAGTGTGAAGCGTGTAAAATTTAACTTTTAGATTTAATGGAAAATTCTTGGAAAATTCTTAGCCTCTTTCTATATATATATATATAATGAAAATGATGGAACTGTCGATTCACATAAGGTATCTGAGCTATACTCAATTTCTACTATCTAACAATTTTTTCTTAAAATTTTCTTTTTAATCTTGATCTTGACCATCAAAGTTTCGCACACATCCAATTTTTTGGATTTTAGTTTTAATTTGGTTTTTCATCAAGTATACACAAAATTAATAGTTTTTCGTAAATACAACATTTAGTATCCAGTTGATAAAATAATAAATAAATTTCAAAATCTATGAAATTTAATCATAAAAAAGTTAAGAATGTAGAAATTAAGATTCTAAAAAAAAAAATAATAATAAAAAATTTCTTGTTTGCTGTTGATTTATGAGCTGGAAATTCATATACAGTAATTCCTAATATATATTAGTCTGTGTGATGCGCGTGCATGTTGTGGTGTGTCCTGTGTGTGCAAATGTCAAGGAATTAGGCTGAGGACCGTGAATGGGGCCTGGTACCATCCTATGGGAAAATGCGTGGACCCGTGACAGTACTTCATCGTCTGGGTTCGTTTTCCTTTCTTAATTTGTTTTATTGGATTCCTCTGGCCTTGGGAGTGTCGGAGGGAAGGCCACCTGCATGGACGCGGAGAATATGGAGTACAGTACAGGGAACAATAATGTATTGATATTTGAGAGAGGGCGAGGGGCAGGCACTACGTGCACTTGTTATATCTACAAGTGTACACAGTAATTAAGCAAAGTACAATCAATCATATTCCAGCGAGATGCGTACCACAAGGGAACTCCTAGAAAAGCTAAATATGAACCTTACAAACTAGTTGTGAACACAACTGCAACCGCGGACTCTAGCGACTTCAGCCGGCTCCGTTCAAAATCGTTCGGAGTTTGATCAGAAAGATTTTTTGACAGCGATTACAATCTTTTATATTTGGATTTGATCAGAGAATTTCGATTTTCGACCAATCGATCAACTGAACATCCAAAAACGAATTCCGCCTGCTTACTCCGACAACTTCGTCGAACTCCGACCGATTTGGAGAACTCCGATTTTCGACCGATCGACTAACTGAATTTCCAAAATTGAACTCTACCACTGACTCCAACGACTTCATCGAACTCCGACAGAAATCGGTCAGAATTTGTTCGGAAAATTTTTCTAGCGATGATCGAAACCTTATACCTTCGAATCCGATCAGAAAATTCCGATTTCCGAGTTGATGGCATTCTTAATACAAACCACGAGCAATCTTTCTGTCCATAACTCCAATCATTGCATAATAAGTCTCGAACTTTGTGTTATTCTATTTTAAATTTGGAAAGCAATAATAATATATCATAATATTCTCCCAGAGTAGGAAAATAATAATAATATATCATACTTCATGACCTAAACTCATTTGAATTTTTTCTTTTTTAGAAAGTTCATTTGATACTATAACATGTTATGATGTCTGGTTGGGTCTTTATATCCCATGTTTGAATAAGTCTTTCAATCCCTAAGAAATTTATGTTTTCAATCAAATATATATATATATATATATAGTTTCAGAATAATAAATCTTACCTTAAGAAGTTAGATACATAATAACTCCCCATCATTATTCCTACTTACTCCTACCGCTAAGGATGATGGTACCATCCAAAATCAAACCTCTCCTGGTTATAACCCGGAGCAGTGGCCGCCGCCGCCGCCGCCGCCGCCGAAGAAGAAGAAGCTTGGCTCGTCTCCGGCGTCTTCGCAAACCGCCCCTTTATCCTCGGCCTCATCTCGGCATAGGCTTTGCGCGAGGCGTATCGTATCTGCTTCTCGTACCGTCTCTTCATCCTCTTCTCCTTGTACCTCAACACCTTGGCCTCTCGGTCCGGGTTGGGATCGCTCTGACTGGACACCGTGCCATCGCCACTCATCTGCTGATCCTTTGAGGCGATGCAGTTGCCGCTCGCGGCGGTGGCGTGGTCAGCGAAGGCAGCAGCAGCATTGCCGGAGAAAGACATCTACAAAGAAATTGTCAATCACGAGTTGATCAAGAATTGCCTGCAAATGCCGAGAAGCACAAAAACCATTTGAAAGGATCACTGATCACAACATGTCGGAGTCTATTTTTTTGTTTTCAAAACATGCATCTACATTTTTTTTTTTTTTTTAATGACATGCACGAAACCAACTCTATATGCACGTGAAAATTGTGCATCATACATCAAAATGATCACATCAATCAATCAAAGAATTTATATCGTAAACTGAAGATAGAAACAGGTTAAGCAAGTCCAATTGTTGATTGAAATTACATGATTTTTATATCTCATGACATTATCAAGAAAATGAAAAAGGCAATAATAATTAGAAGACGGTACTTAAATAAATAAATAAGTGTAAAACTAGTCAACCAATTGTGAGAAACGACAGTTTAGCTTAAGGTGGCTGGGTGGAGAAAACACTGTTTTCCAACTTAGGCAACTTGCTCCTTAATCCGCCCCACAAAGACCTTATAACTTTTAGTTATGCATGTACATGTGGGGTTTATATATATATATATATATATATATATATATATATATATATATATATATATGAGTAAACGGAAAATTCACCGGCGGTGAAGGGAGTTCCTTCACCGCCACTTAGGTGGCCCAATAAAATTATTACATGTGGCACCACTCGAAGGGCGGTCATTTATTTGTAACTTTAAATGACACCACGTGTAATAATTTTATTGGACCACCTAAGAAGCGGTGAAGGAACTCTCTCTCTCTCTCTCTCTCTATATATATATATATATATATATATATATATATATATATATATATATATATATATATATATATATATATATATATGAACTCTTAGTTTCATAATATCTTATTAATGAAATCTTATTAATGAAATACAGATAAATGTAGCCAACCATTATTCTTAAAAAAAGACCTTATAACTTTTGAACAAGGAAAAAAAAAAAAAAAAAACATTCCTCAACCAATATACTATGAGAAATTTCTCGATAAATAGTCCAATCCATGGATGAGAAATGTATTAACCTAAAATTGGGTTTATTTACTGGCATACCCATGTCTAAGCAAGGCTCCCATCAATTTTTCTGTAATAGGATGATCCTATCTATTGATATGTTCCTAGAAAATCCACTGGTGGGTAAACAAGAATTTTTTATCCTAACAAGATAGCATTGCAATGACGAAAGAATAACTCAACATATTTTATTCAGATGGTAAAAAGAAATGAGTAGAAATGTAGAATATAGTATAAACTTTTATGCAAGAAGGCTTACCTGGCTTTATATATGTAGGCCCATATTCTGGTATAAAATGAGCCAGATAGATCTTATACATATTCAATATATTTATTATTGTACAGGATAAAGTTTGTTTGGATAGAAACATATCAGCCTCAATAATAAGCCGAGGTCCCCCCACCCTACAACTACAATAGATATCTCTTATGTTCAGTATCTCGAGCTTAACTAAGAAACTATATTAATAATTTCAATACAAACCTCAATAGTAAAACTATTTGTTAGAGTATAAAATTTAAATTCTAATGGTCTATAATATTAAAATAGTTACATATGATTTAAAGATGTTTCGTGGTGGATTAAGTCATAATAATATTCAGTCCGGCTAATTGTGGTATTTGAAAGTAAAGTTTCTTTAAAATTTAATAAACTAATCTTTATTTTATACTTAATAGGATATAATTTTAATCAAAATTCTAATATCTTATCTCCAATAAAATCACATCGGACCTTAAAAGAACATATAATGCTATTGAGATCTGGAGCTTGTCATTTGGGATTTAACTTGGATAACTAATCAATTACCAACTTATTCTGAACAAATAACTATGGGAAATTTTAACAAACAAATAAGCAAATTATTGCACTTGCACAAGCTACTTGAGTGCAAAACCACAACAAATTATGCAAAATGACAAATGTGTCAAATCTTAATTAACAATTTTGTCTTGGTTGTTGTAGAGAAGAAAAGGCCTTGGCGTAAAAAGAAAATCCATTTGTATATATGAATGACTCTAATTAAATGCCATTTCCCCCGTATATTTTATTCCTCGGTGGTAATTATTTTCGATGCTTTGATTCTTTCTTCACAAATTGTACTTATTTACTTTTGGTACTTTGCAACATTCCATTAGAAATTTTTATTGAAATCTTTCAGAAGAAAGAGATATACTTTTAAGAGTAACTTGTTCTCTAGTACATCCATTAATCATATGGCCAAATCTAATATGCAATGTTAATATAGCAAAAAAGAAAAAAAAAGCGGAAAAGGGAAAAGGAGAAAGGGAATTAAAGAAAGAATAATTTAAAATTTCTTTTTTTCTTTGAAGGTCATCAAATCTTTCAATTTTTGTAGTAAAATCTAATTCATTTCATTTTTCTTCAAAATGAACGTCATTTCTCTCTTTCATTTTCTTTGGTAGGTAGAATGACTCATGTCCCATGGGCTTACAACATATTTAGCATTGAAAATTGAAATTAAAAGTAATTTTTCTTAAAAGCTAACCTGCGACTAAGATATCTATCAATTTTTGTGCATGTCCACAGCAACACATATTGATTAAAAGAATTCAATTTATGGTGTGTTTGTTTGTATAGAAGTATAGTGGAAGTAGTGAAAGTAGGGCTATTTTCACTACTTTATGTGTTTGTTTGATCGAAAGGAGAATTGAAAATTACTTTCACTAGAATTATGCAGATCTCATTTCTTCCTCTCATTTTTAGTTGGAAGAGTTTTTGAAGCTCAAAAAATTAGATAAAAATATTATATTTTATTTAACTCTAATTATTACTTTCCAAATCTAGTTTATGAAACAATTAGAATATTACTACTATAATATTTTAATTAATAATAAGATAATAATCATTCTACTTTCTAGTTTACTTCTCACTTCAAAAAATTAACACACAAATACTAGAATTTTATTAAAAATGGTTATTTTAAGCTTCCATTTTGAAATCTACTTCTAATTTTCTTCTTTACTTATTCTACTTTCAATATCCAAACAGGACCTAAGGTTAATAAGTTACTAGCCAATTATGTTGTGGATGTTCACAAGTTCAAGCCAAGACATATTATTAATATTAAATCTATGCTCACTAATGATGATGATGATAATAATAGTAATAAATGATACGTGTGAAGATGAGAAATTTTGTTAAGTATTCTCTAATTTAATAAATAATCCTTCTGTGCCTATTAAAAAAAAAAGAAATTTAGCATATTATGAGGCTATAAATTAATCCCAAATTTTCTTACATAAAAATATATTTCAAATGTATCTTTATCTACTCTCTTATTAGTTGCAGTATTCACTATTTATGCGTGGCTGATCGCATGCGTTATTAGATATCACAATATTATAGTTTAACTAGTGAGAGCTGCTCTTCTCGTTCATTCCCTTGAGAAATTATATTGAGAAGACCTAATTGATACTAAAATTCTGTCAGAGATAGCTAGGTTCCAATAATATTAATCCTAAGAGACAAATTAAGGAGATTATATAAAGATGAAACTACTCACAACGTTGCCACTGGATGCAACTTGCCCCATGGTTGCAGGGACCTCCGCGGGATGCGACTGCCCGATCGAGTCCGGCGAGCTCGTTCCGCTGGGACCAACATCAAAGGTCAGACGCCCAGGGTTGCAGTACCCTGATCTAAAGCCATCTAGATAGTTAAAAGCAGGTGCGGCCGCCGCCGCCGCCGCAGTCGGCTGAGTGGACGACAAGTCATCGGGCCTTTGGTCGGTGCTGGGTTTGGGATCGTTGAACAGCCAGGCCAGGGTATCGTCGTTGCCGAAGAACTGGAACTCCTGCAGGCCTTCTGCTGGGCCGTGATGGGCTGGATCGGGGAATATGGGCATGGCCCGGTTGAGATCGGTGATGATGTGGGGGCAGGCATTGCCGGAGCCCTGGCAGTGGGCGCAGAAGTTGGAGGATGACATGACGGAAGCAGCGGGGGATCATGCGACCGATGGCTCTCGCGGCGGACGTCAGTAGTAAGAGTATTAGGAGGAGGAGGAGGTAGCAGCTAGGGTTGTGGTGGTCGGTGTAGGGGAGTTGATCAAGGAGGAGTGAGAGGCCAATAGGAGTCAAGCAACAGATATTAGCGATCACTGTTCCTCTTACGTGGAGGACTCAATGCCACTTTAATTATTTATTATTTTCTATTTCTTATTATATTATATTTTTATATTATATATATATATATATATATATATATATATATATATATATATATATATATATATATATATATATATAACGGAAAATTCACCGGCGACAGAATGAGTTCCTTTATTGTTTCTTAGGTGGTCCAATAAAATTATTACACGTGACGTCATTCAAGATAACAAATAAATAAATTCTCTCAACCGCCGTTTGAGTGACGCTACTGTTCGCAGCAAAATTTCTTCGCTTTTCTTACATTGAATTAACTTAAATTACAATGAAACTGAACAAAAAAAAGAAAGAACAAACGTGACGATTTTATATTTCAATCGCTCTCTTTTACAATATGACGTGAGATCTGTGTGGCGATGGGATCTGTCAAGCAGCTCATTTGGACGATCTGACGTCAAACTCTTCTCTGTTGAGGATGGCGGCCGACTGTAGTTGATCTCCTCTGGTCTTGATTCGTTCAAGGCTCTATGCGTAACTCGAAGTTCACCAAAACCTTTGGATACCGAAAAAAAGACCCCTAGGGTTTCCCCGAGAGGGTATTTATAGCCTTAGAATGATATGAGAGTTTCCATCTAAATAGAATTTGTACTCACTAAGGATTCCAATCAAATATCTTAGTTTTGATTTAAATCTCATGATTTAGAGTTCTGATCGGACTTAATTTGGGTATTTGGATAAGCCCAAATCATAATCTCAATCAATTTGAGATTCTGGTTATCTGCTCACGCGGAGCTAATCGCATCAAAATGCGGAGCTAAGAGACCAGAACGCAGAGCTATTGATTAGCTCTCCGTTTTTCTCAAATGCGAGGCTAAAATTGCCAAACGCGGAGCTACTGAGTTAGCTTCGCGTTTTCTTGTGGAAAACGCTATTTACTTAGAAATTTTCACTGCCAACAGAACCCCTACAAAGTTTTCAAAATAGGTTAGAACTTAGCGAATTTTAAAATACTTTGGATCTTCAAACGGAAAATGCGGAGTTAAAATACCAAGTTTATCTCGCGTTTTGTTCACTTGCGCGAAGCTAAATAGCTTCGCTTTTCAGTGAGTAATTGCTCATTAACTGTTCAGTAATTACTCAATAATTACTCAGTAATTACTCCGAACTTTGCGCCGAATACCAAGAGGCGGGTTCTCTCTTTTAAATAGAGTCTCTGGATTTTCTTCCTCACTTCATTCAAAGAATCCAGAAATCTGGAGCTCCGGCGACCGGGCGACTTATACTAACGATCGGTCATTTGATCGGACTTCGTTCGATTTTCCATAGATCTTCATCATTAGGATGTCATCTAAGAAGAGTACGGTGTCGAGCGACTCCTCACCATCGGCGGCGGGCGTTAGCAGCGGCGGCAGCGGCCGAGGGAGCGGACACAGCGCGAACAAGTTCATGCCGCACCCATTGGAGGTAGAAATCTCAACTTTGCGGACTCCTTAGAACAATTTTTGAGTGTTTTAGCTCGGTTCTAACCGACCAACCACTTTTGAACTGGCGAGATCGCCGTTCTCCGACCATAAGGCTTGGGAAGAAAAGGAGAAGACGGAGAAGAATTCTGGTCTTTTTCTTACGCGAAGCTATCGCGTCATCCTCGCATTTGAAACACGGGGCTATTTTAATTAGCAGTCGCGTTTCACCGCGAGGCTATTTTGACTAGCAGTCGCGTTTCAACGCGAGGCTATTTTAACTAGCAGTCGCATTTCAACGCGAGGCTATTTCCTCAGTTGCGGTCGAAGTTATTTTTTAACTCCGCATTTTTATACTTAGAAGATTTTTCGAGTTTTCTCTAACTCTTGATTCTTCTTTCGCAATAGAGTATTCAGACCAGATCCTTTTTGAAGATGCTATAGAGCACTCGGATGAGATCCTCTTTGAAGAGGAGGGCAAGTGGCTGTACCAAGCGGGGGATCTGCTCATATTTCTGCCTGACATGGAGCGTAGCTACCCTCTGGTGTATCTCCAGAGGCTATCTTCCCACCGCGAGTTAGAATTTGAACTAACTCGTGAGTATGATGGTGTTGCGACCGACAAGTTCGACGCAAATGGAGCTTTTCAAGATGGTCCCCCTAAATGTATTACGGGGCTCCTCCCAGGCAGAGTCACTAAAGAGCACCCTGTTGGTGAAGTCCCGATTCGTGCTAAGACTTTCCTTAGCGAATTCTTAGTTAAGGGTGGACAATACCCCGCCAAAAACTTTAGCCGGATGGGTCCACTCCTCGGGCAACATGTGGTGGTTCAGACTTATCAAACACATACTGGACACCCATGAGCAGACCCTAAAGGAAATTGGTTTGTACAAAGCCATTAGAAACGTCCAGTTTGGCTTGCCTCAGAGTTCGTACCACTTGTTCAGCCTGCTGGAGATGTATAACCCCGAAACCGGCACCTTCTTTACACCGGTGGGTGAGCTGAGATTCGCTCTCCACGAGATGTTCGAAGTGTCAGGGTTATCAATGGGCGAAGTCCCTTATGAGGAATATATCCCCACTACCGAAGAATTAAAGATGCTAAAAACGGGGGATGAGCACATTTATCAGACCTACTGGGAAATGATGTGCCACTATCATATTTGTGCCGACCTGGCTAGAGTAAGGAACCAGGGAATTGGCCATAAGAAGTGGGCTGACTATCTCTTCATCAATCTGAAAGAGAGT
This sequence comes from Dracaena cambodiana, assembly GCA_036321105.1. Classification (NCBI taxonomy): domain Eukaryota; kingdom Viridiplantae; phylum Streptophyta; class Magnoliopsida; order Asparagales; family Asparagaceae; genus Dracaena; species Dracaena cambodiana. The sequence continues at coordinate 16,893,078 of JAYEPQ010000004.1, read as the reverse complement.
CTTCTCATGGTTCGTGGACGCCCTCCTGTTAGTATCGAAGAAGTGAAGGAGCGTATCTCCAACTTAGAAGCCACAACATATATGACCAAATCAAATGAAGGAGGATTTAGTCCTGACACGGTCTTTCAGAGCTTCCATTATCAAGCCCAGTTCCCTATTTCTGAGAAGGGTCTCCTTACTGGCTTTTTAATGTTGTGGCTGAAGAGGTGTGTCGTCCTTTCGTTGCCTAAGGAAGCTATCGCCAAGAACGTCGTCTATCCAGCCATCCTATTGGCCTATGGACGACCCTTCGGGTTATTACCAGCGATGGTTGCCAACCTCCGAAGCGGGCTTCGGGCCCTCTGCAATAGTTTTATGCCAGCAGGGAAGAACAAAGGTAAAGCTGGAAAGGGAAAAGCGGCCAAAGAAACTGCTACGGTGAAGACACCGCACCCAAAGGTAGACATGCCTTATACATATTTAATGGCGTGGCTAGTCATGCACTGCCCGTTTTTGATGAGTGCTGCGGATTACAACCCAACTGACAAGCCGTTCTTCGTAGAGAAGTACGAGCGCTCTGTCTGGAAGAGTAATTATATGTCTTAAATTCGCAGGGCACTCCGTCACCATCAAAACTACGAGATCTTCCGCTGCTTCCCTGACTTCCCTGGGGGAGAGTATGGATCTAAATTTAAAGATATTTTGGGAGCAGACAAGTTCACCAATTTATCTTCAGGGGTCTTCTGGTGGTTGTTGAATATTCGCTCCGGACACCTAGTGTACAGGCAAGACACCATGTACTACATAGAGCCGTATATCCCGAGCAGATTTGCTCGTCAATTTGGATACACACAGATTTATGTAGGAAATCCAAATAAAGAGTTGGCGTACAAAGAGAATCTATACACGGGGCTGGTTCCATTTTGTTGCAGGAGGAACCGGAGCAGAATTTATGCTACCCCGGAAATTGCCAGAGCTAAGCATGGTGTTAAGCTTCTGTACCTGGTACAACATTGCTAATGCTGAAGTACCTAACTTCTCCATTAACCGCAGCTGCTGCAAGGAGATGGAGGCCTTCTATGCTAGCCGCAAAGGAGCCAAAAGAGTGAGGGTGAAAGGAATGGACGAATTCCTTGGTGCGGCGGCCGATTCATCAGACTTGGGCAACTTTGATGGTGATGACGATAATGGTAATGATGACGATGGTGATGGTGGTGGTGCCCCTCAAGATTTAATTCCCCGCTCCCGGAGTCCAGCCATTAAACGTCGCGGATCTGTAAGAGGCGAACCGGCGAAGAAGAAGCAGAAATTAGCCCCGAGGACCCTCTTAGTCTCTCAAGAGGCAGCGGCCAAGTTTGCTTCGGATTTGTTGGCCTCAACTCTGCCTCCGGCGCCGGCAGAGGAGAGTAGACCTGCTGAAGCTCCAAGTGCTACTAAGGTCCCGACTCCCCCAACCGCAGAATCTGTCGAACACTCCGCGATGCAACCTCTGGGTAGCGAAATGGGTGCGCTCCTGGAAACAGCGATGGCTCCCCCTTCAAGTTCGACAATTGGACTTGTATCTTCTGGTATGGTTTTTATATTCTATCTTCTGTCTATTATTCACTTCATCATTATATGTAACACTATTTGTTTGCTTTCTGAAATGCAGGTGGTCAGCTCGCCGATGCATTCGACTACCAGGGGAGAGTCTGAGGAGAAGGTGGATTATCTGGCACAACTGGCTTGGTGGGTGGTTTGGGTAGTTCTGCAAATGAGTTCGATGCAGACTACTTCACGCCGGTCACCTGCTCAGTTCCTTCATCGATTCCTCCCATTGATGAACTAGGGAGTGATGACAGAACAGAAGTTGTCATTGCAACCGCAACAAGAGAGGCTCCCCCATCTCCAAGTCTGCCATCTCCGACACCCGGGGTCTGCTCCGAAGAAACCTTTCCGGTGGTGGTTGGTGTGCCCTCTGTTCCTCAATCAACAATATTAACGTCATCCACCATTATGACTGTTGAGACGTTGGTGACTCCTCCAGCCCCAAGTCCTCCGCCAGCGGGAGATGAAGAAAATTTGAAGTTCTCATTCGAAACCACTTCTGCCATGGGGGGAGCTTTGGTTGAAAACACTCCATCGTCTACTCCTACTGATGGTGCTACTCGAATGATCTGTACCAATGACACTCCTCCTCGGGTTCCTAGTTCTGCCAAGTCCATATTGGCTTTACTGGCCCCTCACGTCATGAATCTGGTACAGGAATGGGTTTCTTCTTCCTCAACTCCAATGGACGCTACTCCTCCTCCAGCGACATCTTTCTTAGCGCTGCCTGCTTTAAATACAGACACTGTGGACCCTCTTGAAGAATTCTTCAACCACAGTGTAAATGACTTTTTGCGGCTTCTAAGGAGGTGTATCGGAATGATCCTGGACGGAAGAGATTTCTTTAATCTTGGACGTCCAATGTTATCCAGCTATCTGGATAATATTGAAAGAATTGGGGGATGTGACCGAGCAGCTCCCTATCGGGCCCGCCTTGAAGCTTTAGAAGAACAGGTGAATACGCTAAACACAATTTGCCAAGCAGATGTGGAAGCGATCACTGAAATAGAATTGGCGCGGCTACGGGCAGAGTTAACAACTCGCCAGGAGGAGTTGAGGCGACGGGAAGAAGGATGGTCACGGGAGTTGGCCGAGCTACGAGCCAATCAGGAGTCCATTCTCAGGAGGTTGGAGATGGTGGACTTCGAGATTGAGTGGAGCCAGACCGCCATTCTTAGAGCCCGAGAAACTATAGCTAAGGCTCGAGCTATTCTAATGGCCAGCGAGTCTCGGTTAGGGGAATCTGTTAAGAAACGAGAAGAGTTGATACTCCAATAAGGACAGCTCGAACAAGAAGGCATAATGAGGAGCCGTGCTTTTGAAGAATCTCGCCAGCGGCTGGCCCAGCAACTGGCAATAAACGACGATGATTTACGCCGGCAGGCCCAACGCTCCGTGGAGGAAACTCGTCGTCGAGTGATTAATGAGACGATAAATAAATTGAGACTTCTAGGAGATCCATAGTTTTCTTTCTTTCTATTCTCTTTTTTTTTTTGTAATAAGAACTTGTAATAGAAGAGAGAACTTTACTGTTTCTTTTGTGACTTCATTCCTTTTCGAATAAAGGTAATCTTTTGATTCTTTTACCTGTTGGCTACAAAATTTGTTTTGCACAACAGATATATTGTCATCAAAATGACTTAGTTGCTTAGGTAAAACAGTCCAAGGCTCATCTGCGTAACTTAGACTGCTAATACCGAGGTGATCGGGTCAGGATCACCAGATTTTGACAGAGGTGCCTAATTGCGCATGCCTAGTTTTAAGCAAGAAGTTCAAGTGCTCATCTGCGTAACTTGAACAAGTGGAGGCGGTTCAAGGCTCTCATGCGTAACTTGAACTGCACATCCCAAGAAGATCGGGTCAGGATCCCCAGATTTCGGCAGAGGCGCCTAATTGCGCATACCTGACTTTAAGTAAGAAGTTCAAGTGCTCATCTGCGTAACTTGAACAAGTGGATGGTTATACTCCTAGTGATCTGAACCAGATGTGACAGTTACTCTGTCATCATTCTGGTTTATTTTAGGCATAATATTTTTTCAGAAATTTATCGTTGATTGGCATCATCATCCTATCGCCATTCTGGTTCATTAAGCGATATGCTCCACTAGGGTATACCGTCTCCACAACAAACGGTCCTTCCCACTTGGGTTCAAATTTACCCTTAGTCTTGTGGGTTAGAATCATTGGCCTTTTAATAGCCAGGACCAAGTCTTCTTGTTTTAAGGTCCTTGGTTTAACGTTCTTATTGAACGTTTGCGAGATTCGGGCTTGATACAACTCAATTTGTTGTTGAGTCCTGAGACGTTTTTCATCTAACGCCTCTAATTCTTGCAATCTTTGTTGATGGCGCTCTTCTGTCGTCATCTTTGTGGCTAAGGCCACTCTTAATGATGGTATTTGGATTTCAAGAGGCAAGACGGCCTCACTTCCATAAACCAAGGAGAACGGGGTAGCTTTTGTTGGGGTGCGAACGGTGGTACGATAAGCCCACAAGCACTCTCCTAGCTTTTCATCCCAGTCTCGTTTGTTAGAAGAGACAAAATTTCGAAAGAGTTTAATGATCGTTTTGTTGAAAGCTTCGGCCAATCCATTTGCCGCGGGGTTATATGGCGTTGAAGCAATATCTTTGATTCTGAATTTATCGCAGAATCTTGAGAATCCCTGGCTGATGAATTGCGGTCCATTATCATGAATGATCCTTCGGGGGATGCCAAAACGGTAGATGACATGATGTTTGATGTACTTAATCACATCTGTCGTTTTCATCTCTCTCATGGGCACGGCTTCGGCCCATCTTGAAAAATAATCGGTTATTGCAAGAATAAACCGATATCCTCTGAACGACAGGGGAGTTATTGACCCCACAATATCCATTCTCCATACCTCAAATGGCCAACAACTGTATTGTGCAAGTATTCTGAGGGTTGATGGATAAAATTGGCATGTACTTGGCATGCATGACACCGTTTAGCGTATGCCACTGCCTCTTGAATCATCTTCGGCCAGTAGTATCCCAGCCTTCTTATGCGGTCTCCGAGTTTTGGACCGGGCTGATGAGCTCCACACACTCCATCATGTGTTTCCTTCAACACTTCATCTGCTTCTGCTTTTGATATGCAGCGTAGCAGCAGACCATCATTTGTCTTTCTGTACAAAATTTGAAGTGTACGATCAAAGTAAAATCTCGGGGCCTTCCTCTTTATCGAAGCGGCTTCCTTTGGATCCTCTGGTAGTATCCCATATAGGGCGTAATCTATAAATGGACATTGCCAATCACGGGGTTCTAGTATTAAGCATGCCTGGCACACCTCTTTGGTTTGGAATACCGTATCTGGGTGGAGGAGTTCTCTGCTACTAATAGCGATGCTTTTAGCTTCACCCGGCGGGATCGCCAATGTTGCAGCTAACGCAGCAAGAGCATCTGCATAGACGTTCTCATTCCGAGATATATGATATATATAAAATTGTTCAAAATATCATGCTAGCTCAATGGCTATCTGATGATAGGGGATGAGGGCTTCATGTCTGACTTCATACTCACCCGTCATCTGGTTGACAACAAGCTTAGAGTCTCCATATAGGTCTAGATAGTTCACCCCCAGTTGCAGAGCCATTTTTAAGCCGATAATGAGCGCGTTGTATTCCGCCACATTATTCGTGCACGGTTCTGTTAATGAGTAACCGTTAGGCAATATATGTTTATGTGGGGATATTAGCACAACCCCCACTCCAACAGCAGATCGTCTGGCAGCACCATCAAAAAACATCTGCCATGGTTGTCTTTGCTAATTATATTGACTTCTGACGTCTGTTTGGAATTGGACCAAATTGGATGATCTGCTAGGAAATCGGCAATCACCTGTCCCTTCATGGCTTTTTGAGGGACGAAGTGTATATCATATGGTGATAGCAATAATGCCCATTTTGCCAATCGGCCTTTTAAGGATCCTGGTTTTGTCATCAGAATTTTCAAAGGATTAACCCGTGAGATGACATGAATTGTTTGCCCCGAAAGATAGTGTCGCATTTTCTGAACAGCGAACATTAGGGCTAAACATTCTTTTTCGATCGGGGTATACCGACGCTCGGCTCCGATCATCGTCCTGCTTAAGTAATAAAGAGCATATTCATGGCCATACTCATTATATTGAGCAAGTAACGCTCCTAAAGCATCATCCATGGCCCTTACATATATAAGAAATGGCTGCTCAGGGATCGGTGCCATAAGAACAGGAGGTCTTATAAAGTATTCTTTGAGATCGTCAAACGCCTGTTGACATGCCTCATCCCATACGAAAGAAACCCCCTTTTTCATGAGTCTAGAGAACGGCTGGCATCGCCCTGATAAATTGGAGATGAAGCACCGGATATAAGCTAACTTTCCTTGTAACCCTCTTAATTCCTTAAGATTACGGAGCGGTGGCATTTCACTAATTGCTTTCACCTTTTCGGGGTCAAGGAAAATTCCTTCTGAAGTGATTATAAACCCAAGGAACTTTCCGCTATGCACCCCCATGAAAGACTTGGCAGGGTTCATCTTCAAGTGATTTTTCGCATAAGATCGAAAACCGTTCTTAAATCATGAAGATGATCTTCTTTGTTCTTACTTTTGACCGCTAAGTCATCCACATAACACTCTACCGTTTTGCGCAGGTGTTCTTTGAATATACAGCTCATCGCTCGTTGGTAGGTGGCACCGGCGTTCTTCAATCTGAAAGGCATCACCGTATAACAGTATACCCCAGCGGCGTTCTGAAAGCAGTATGCTTTTCATTATCTGGGTGCATTTTAATCTGGTTATAGTCTGAGAAGCCATCCATAAAGGACATCCTCTCATAACCGCAACTATTATCAATCATCACATCGGTGATGGGGAGTGGAAATTCATCCTTACGACATGCAACGTTCAGATCTCGAAAATCGATGCATATCCGGATTTTGCCGTTCTTCTTACGAACCGGCACTATGTTAGCTACCCAATCAGGATGTTGCTCTTCATGGATGAATCCGGATTTTATAAGTTTGTTGACCTCGGCAACTATTGCCTCCATCAATTTCGGTCGAAAACACCTTTATTGTTATTTAACTGGTTTGGCGTCTTATTTAATATTTAACCGGTGTGTGGCAATTTGAGGGTCAAGTCCGGGCATGTCTTCGTAGCTCCATGCGAACACGTCTATATACTCTTTGATAAGAGATATAAGTTTCTCCTTTTCTAAGGGAGTTAGCGTGTCGCTTATGAAGATGGGTTTCGGATTTTCTTCCGTTCCCATGTTGACCAGTACGAGCTTATCTTCTGTGGGCGGGTCACGCTGTTCAAAGGGGACGTCCCAGAGAGTGTCCATATGCTTAGCCCAGGAATCATCTTGAACATCAATTGGTTCCTGTCGCTTTCTGGTGCGGATGAAACCATATTGGCTGTCAAAGATTGAAACCAAGCGCCAGTACTTAGATCCGAGTCCTGATCAATTGGGTTTAAATCCTCATCGGACGAAGATCTTTCCTCATATTGGCATGGTGGTGAGGGAGGGGTAGATACATAGCTCAACCCCCTGCGAGTCTTTTGATAATAGTCTGGGCTCTTTCCTCTCGGTCTAAATGAGGGTATGAGATTCCGTCGCCTTTTCCAAAGTTTAACCTCGGTTTCTGGGTGAAATTATAACCCATCTTCTCCATGATTTGCTGGGATTTCTATTCATATAAGTGAAATTGAGGTGATGTTTGTTCATCACTTGCACTGTTTTGTCTTTGTCGAGGTGACGTAATTACTTTGCCGAACATGATCGGCTTTTTGGACCCCTGTCGAGGAGGCACCTCAAAGAAGTGACCTTGTCCCTTAGTTATTTTTGATTGAGAGAGGAGAGATGACCTGAGGGGCAAATGATATGCCGTCAGAACTTTAAGTTCGGACAGGCCATCCACTTTAGTGGAAGTACAAGAAGGTTCAGATTCAGTAGCTATAGCAGGCTCGTAGACTAACTTTATATTTTCATTGATAACCCACTCATCCTCTATTACATCAGCCACATTATTATCAAAATTCAAATTAAAATCTATGTGAGGATTGATTTCATAGTCACCCCCATCGTTCTCTTCGGGAGGCTCGTACTCCATATTGGCCTCGTTGCCGCTGTCATCGGGCTTTTGAAGCTTGTTGTGATTATCACACGGGACCTCATGGGCTGGCTTATAGAGCAAAGCATCTGTGAAGTAGTTTTCCAACCCTTTAAATGGTTGCCTATCTGCAACTAGCGTCCGGACTTCTCCTTATTCATCACAGTATTTCATGCACTGGTGGAGAGTCGACGGGACTATTATGTAGGCATGGATCCAAGGCCGTCCCAGTAAGATGTTATAAGACGTATCTGCGTCTATAACGTAGCATGTGACCTCCGTCCTCAAATCCCCGATTTGACACCGGAGTCGGATTTTTCCAAGGAGACAGCTATCATTGGAATTGAACCCATAGATTGTAGTATTGGTTGGCGTCAGGCGATGGGGAGAAATTCCCAATAGCTGCATCAACCTTCTGGGAATAACGCTTAGTGCAGACCCTGGATCAATATGGATGTGATCCACTTTTGTAGATCCGACATACCCGGTGAAATATAAAGGTCTGTTGTGCTTAATATTTCTTACTTGCATGTCTTCCGGAGAGAAGATAATTTGTGGTACCTGTTGGCAGTGAAAATTTCTAAGTTAAAAGGATTTTCCACAACAGAACGCAGAGCTAATTCAATAGCCCCGCGTTTAGTTACATTAACCCTGCGTTTGAATAAAACGCGGAGATGTTTAATAGCTCCGCGTTGATTCCGCAGTTTGGCTTGTATTAGCCTCGCGTTTGAGTAAAACGCGGAGATGATCAATAGCTCCGCGTTAGCTCCGCGTTTTGGTTATTTAGCGTCGCGTTTTGATGCGATTAAAGCTCCGCGTAAGCAGATAACCAGAATCTCAAATTGATTGAGATTATGATTCTGGGCTTATCCAAATACCCGAATCAAGTCTAATCAGAATTCCATCAAAACTAAGATATTTGATTGGAATCCTTGATGAATGCGAGTTCTATTTAGATAGAAACTCTTGCATTAACCTGGGGCTAAAAATACCTTCCTGGTAAAACCCTAGTGATCTTCTTTTTGGCATCGGAAGCCTCTTATCGATCCTTTGGCAGTTCAAGTACGCGAGAGAGCCTTGAAGCCTTTGCTGATCATCTTCTGAAATCTTGGAGAACTCAAGTTACGCACAGAGCCTTGAGTTCGTGAAGATCAGAGAAAGTCACCATCTTCTTTCTGGAGTTCTTGAGAAGTTCGAGTTACGCGAGAGAGCCTTAAACGAATCAAAACCAGAGAAGATCGTCTATATTCGGCCGATATCTTTAAAAGAGAAGATTTCAACGTACCGATCGTCCAAAGGAACTGCTTGACAGATCCCATCGCCACAGATTCCACAATATTGTAAAAGAGAGAGATTGAAATATAAAATCCTCTCGTTTGTTCTTTTTTATCTCTTGTTCACTTTCATTGTAATTTAAGTTAATTCAATGGGAGGAAGCGAAGGAACTTTTGCGACGAACAAACTGGCGACCACAGTGGGAGCCATCTCGTTCACTGATGAAGAGATTGTGGCGCAATCGGACGTTGACTTGATCGGATCCGAAGTAGACACGCTGGTCGTTGAAATCAACCACCAGAAGTACGAGGAGTTCCTCTCCTCCAGATCAGGTGACTTGGATGAGACACGACACTATCGCCGTATGTACTCCAATGCCTGAGTGACGGGTAGAAAGGTATCCACCGAGAGACGGGGATCCTTGGAGACTACGGTTATAACGCCGGAGTCCACACAAGAAATCCTAACCGAGGAAGAGCTTCCGATTGCCGAAGAAGACGTGGGAACTGGACTGACCAGGACCCAACTCCGGAACAGGAACCGGAGAGCGAGGCGTAGAGCCCTCAAAGCCCGCCTTGGATGCGGAGCTAACTCTAGAGGACGCGAGGCTATGGTCCCTCGCAAATTGGCTCGCGCTACCCGCGAGACCAATCTCTACCGCGAAGATACAACTTGCCTTAAAAGTAAGGAAAAGCCAGCGTGTGATTTTCTACGTGAGGCTGGTAATACTGGCGAGTTACGCAAAATTCCTGACACTCGCGAGTTACGCGAGTATAAAAATTATTCAAATCCAGCGTGTGATTCTCCACGCAAGGCTATTACTGTGCCTAGCGAGAGACGCGAAGCCAGTAAGGGTTGCGCTAGTCGCAGAATACCCAACACTCGCGAGTTACGCGAGTATAAAAATTATTCAAAACCAGCGTGTGATTCTCCATGCGGGGCTATTACTGTGCCTAGCGAGAGACGCGAAACCAGTAAGGGTTGCGCTAGTCGCAGAATACCCAACACTCGCGAGTTACGCGAGTATAAAAATTATTCAAAGTCAGCGTGTGATTCTCCACGCGAGGCTATTACTGTGCCTAGCGAGAGACGCGAAGCCAGTGATACTTGCAATAAATGCAAGACTTCTGACACCCACAAGGAACGTGAGGATGATTGGCAGATAGTTGTCAGTCGTAAAAACCGCGCTAAGCGCGAAGCTATGATCTGCGCTAATCGCAAAGATAAGCCAGCGTGCAAGAACTTCCCTTCACGCGGGGCTATTATTCCAGAGGCTAAACTTCCTAGGACACACCAAGCCAGCGAGAAACGCGAGGCTAGTGTGGACCAGCGCGGAGCTATTTTTCAGGCCCGCAATGTGAAACGCGAGGCTATTCCTAAGCCACGCGAGGATCAGTCCGACCCCAGAGTCAGGGTTGATCAATCAAAGAAGTTTCAGTGGATTCCTAAACACTCTCAAGAGTTGAATGGACCTCTTGATTTCATGGCTAGAGGCACTGACCTCAGGGAGCATCTTTCTAAGAAGAGAGGCATAGACCAACTTCAAGTTGAACATAGTTGCCATTGCCAGCAACTTATGACAACAGTATCAGCCGTGATGAATAACTGTGGCTACAGCAAGAACAGGATATCTGTGTTCGACCGATTAAATGAGTCAAACCAGAATCCTGCTAAGAAGACGAGAACCACTCCCCTGAAGCAAGGGAGAGCTGTAACTTCCAACATGGTAGGAAAAGGGAAGAAAATTGCAGAGACGGATGATGATTCAGAATCGAGCAATGATGAACTTCATCGTATTACTCGACTAAGATCAGGAGCCGTCCCGCCCCGAAATTATAAGAAGCTCGCAGGGGGTTCTTATGACGAGAACAGCGATAATTCCGCTATAGCCTCGCCCCCATCCTCTATATCGTCTCGGCTACAGAAGTCAGCGTCGCACATGGTAGATAAATCTGGTGATATCAATCAGAGATTTGAGGCTCAAGAAAGAATGATTCAAGAGCAACAGAAAACGATTGAAGACCCTAAGATGTTACTTTTAAAAGTTGTTGAAGATAATGCTAAACGGGGCAAGAAGACTCCAAATGAAGAAGAACAGGAGGAGAAAGCCCACTCGATGCATGAGGAAGAAGATAGATTTTCTTTCCATGATCCGCATGAAGAAAAGTTTGAAAAGTTACAGAATCAACTCGAAGCCTTGATGCGTAAAAAAGAGTTGAAGGAGTCAGGAGTCTCTAGACCATATCCAGCAGAATGGGATGTGGTACCCTATCCTCCAAAGTATAAGCCGCTCAAGTTGGAGCCCTATGACGGGAAGGGATCGCCCAGTCAGCACATCTATTATTTCTTGTCCCAAGCAGGACACTTAATGGGTAATGATCCCATCATGACCAAAGTATTTGCAAGTACTTTGCGAGGGCCTGCCTTTACTTTGTTCATGCAGCTGCCCCCAGGTACTATTAATACCTGGTTAGATGTTGAGAAATTATTTCTCTCACGTTTCTTCGAGGATGACACCGAGATTACGGTTCATTCCCTCCTTGCAACTAGGCAGGGGGGACAAGAAGCGGTTAAAGATTTCATAGAAAGGTTCCGGGAGAAGTCCGTACATTGTAAACACGGAATGATCCAGGAAACTCTAGTCGAGACATGTCGACACAACCTTAAGACCAATGTGCTCCTCAAAATGGGGGCCGTAGAGTCTAAGACGTGGAGAGACCTGCTCAAACAAGGAGAGCAAGCTGAAGACTTGATTCGCCGAGTTGAAGAGTCCCGCGGGCCAAGGAGTGCTGGGGGTAGTAAATCATATACCCAAAACAACAGCAACAAGAATAAAGGGAAAGCAGTAATGTCATCAGAAACTGCTCCTCAGAAAACCAGTCCTCCGCCAGAGCCAAAATCTCAAGGTCAACGAGGATCAAGGCAAATTAGACCGCAGCAAGAAAGGAATTACACTTTCAAAGCTGAACAGACACCAGTCCTCTTTCACCTGCTCCAAAAGAAGGGAATGCTAAAACTTCCGGAGAATAAGAAGCCAGAAGACGTTGGTAAGACAAAAGATCCCAACTACTGTCTCTATCACCGGAATGTTGGACACCCTACCCGGGATTGTTTTTCCCTTAAGAACAGGATCCAAGCACTAATAGAAGCTGGGGTTCTGACGCTTAAGGAAGAGCAGAAGAAGGTCACTGCCAATATGGCAACTATAGTGGTTGGAACCCACGAGTTCCCCGCAGGAGTGACCCCAATCCCAAAGGGTGAGGCAGTTACAAAGAATCTTGATCCGCACAACAAAGCCCAAGAAGGACTTGTCCCCATAACAACCCAAAGAGGGGAAGTTATGTGGGTTCACCCCGACTTGCTCGAAGATGAACAATGGACTACTTCAAGAAGTCAAGGGAAGAAACGGGCTGTTAATGCCATTTCTGAGATTTAAAGGAAGAATATATAGCTTCAGGCGCCTTCACAAGTTCTGAAGAAGAACCCGAGACTATGGCCACCCATCAAGATGGAGCAGGCCCTTCCAGTACTCGATCTGGAAAGACATATCTTAAGGACTACACTATAGTGGATCCAAAAGATATCTATGCAGAACTTGCAAAGCCTGCGAAGCAGAAAAGACTTCGTTTCCAGAAGAATTCTACCAGAGATGAAGGAGCCAAAGAAACTCCCTTCGGATTTGACATAATCGCGCAGTTGGCTAATATCCCAGCACGAGTGACGCTTTACGAATTGTTGAGATTATCAAAATCAACACGTGAAGCTCTAAGAGAGGCCTTGGCAGACTCTGAGTCGTTCCTAGCTCAGATTGTCGAGCCGGCCATCGAAGAGCGGGACTCTTGCCCCCATTGTCATCAAGTGAGGAGGCAGGTCCCACAAATTATCTTCTCTCCAGAAGACATGCAGGTGAGGAATATAAAGCATAATAGGCCTTTATATTTCACTGGATATGTCGGGTCCACAAAAGTGGACCGAATTCAGATTGATCCAGGTTCTGCACTCAGCGTCGTGCCCAGTAGATTGATGCAGCTGTTGGGAATTTCCCTTCATCGCTTGACACCTACACACACTACCATCTATGGATTCAACGCTAATAATAGCCATCCTCTTGGTAAGATCCGATTGCGGTGTCAAATTGGAGACTTGAAAACGGAGGTTACATGCTATGTAATTGATGCTGATACCTCCTACAATATTTTATTGGGGCGACCGTGGATTCACTCTCATATGATAGTTTCGTCGACTCTTCACCAGTGCATGAAATATTGCGATGAGGAAGGAGAGGTCCGGACACTAATTGCTGACAAGCAGCCATTCAAAGGGTTGGAAAATTACTTCACAGATGCTGCACTCTACAAGCCAGCACATGAAGCCTCCAATGACGGTCTTAGCAAGTCTCCAAAGCCCGACAACAGTGGCAATGAAGCCGACACTGAGTACGAGCTCCTTGGAGAAGATGACGGGGGTGATTACGAAATCAACCCTCACCTAGATCTTAGCTTAGGTCTTGATAATATAGTGGATGTAATAGAAAGTGAATGGGTTATTAATGAAAATGTAAAGTTAGTCTACGAGCATGCTGTAGCTACTGAGTCTGAGCCCTCTTGTACCTCCACCGAAGCGGATGGCCTGACCGAACTTGAAGTTCTGGCGGCATACCATTTGCCCCTCAGGTCTTCCCTCCTCTCTCAATTAAAAATTACCGAGGATCAAGGGCACTTCTTTGAAGTGCCTCCCCGACAGAAGTCCCAAAGGCCAATCATGTTCGGCAAAGTGGCCACGTCGCCTCGACAGAGACAAAGTAGTGAAAGTGATGAACAAACATCACCTCAATTTCACTTATATGAGCAAAGGTCCCGACAGATGATGGAGAAAATGGGATATAATTTTACCCAGAAGCCGGGATTAAACTATGAAAAAGGGCGGCGGAATCTCATACCCTCGTTTAGACCGAGAGGAAAGAACCCTGATTATTATCAGAAGACCCGTAGGGGGTTGGGATATGTGTCTACTCCACCCTCATCGCCATCCAAGGATGAAGAGAGTTCTTCGGATAAAGAAGAAACATCTTCACCAGATCATGATTCAGATATAAGCACCGGTACTTGGTTTCAATCTTTGACAGCCAATATGGCTTCAGCTGCGCTAGAAAGCGACGAGGAACCAATCGACGTTCAAGATGATGCTTGGGCTAGGCATATGGATACTCTCTGGGATGTCCGCTTTGAACAGCGTGACCCGCCCACAGAAGACAAATTAATACAGGTTAACATGGGAACAGAAGAAAATCCAAAACCCATTTTCATAAGCGACACACTAACTCTTTAGAAAAGGAGGAACTTCTATCTCTTATCAAAGAGTATATAGATGTGTTCGCATGGAGTTATGAAGATATGCCTGGGCTTGACCCTCAAATTGCCACACACCGGTTAAATATAAAAGAAGATGTCAAACCTGTTAAACAGCAACAGAGGCGTTTTCGACCGGAATTGATGGAGGCAATAGTTGCTGAGGTTAACAAGCTTATACAATCCGGGTTCATCCGTGAAGAACAACACCCAGACTGGGTGGCAAACATAGTGCCAGTTCGCAAAAAGAATGGCAAAATTCGGATATGCATTGACTTTCGAGATCTGAACGCTGCATGTCCCAAGGATGAATTTCCACTCCCCATCACCGACGTGATGATCGATAATACTTGCGGTTATGAGAGGATGTCCTTTATGGATGGCTTCTCAGGTTATAACCAAATCAAGATGCACCCAGATGATGAAAAGCATACAGCTTTCAGAACGCCACAGGGGGTATACTATTATACGGTGATGTCATTCAGATTAAAGAATGCAGGTGCCACTTACCAACGCGCAATGAGCGCCATATTTAAAGAACACCTACGCAGAACAGTAGAGTGCTATGTGGATGACTTAGCAGTTAAAAGCAAAGACAAAGAAGATCATCTTCACGATTTAAGAGTGGTCTTCGATCTTATGAGGAAACATCATTTGAAGATGAATCCCACTAAGTCATTCATGGGGGTATCCAGCGGGAAGTTTCTAGGGTTCGTAATAACTTCAAAAGGAATTTTCCTCGACCCTGAAAAGGTAAAAGCAATTAGCGAAATGCCGCCTCCCCGCAATCTTAAGGAACTAAGGGGATTACAAGGAAAGCTCGCTTATATTCGGCGCTTCATATCCAACTTATCTGGATGATGCCAACCAATCTCCAAACTTATGAAAAAGTGAGTGTCTTTCATATGGGATGAGGCATGTCAGCAAGCATTTGATGACCTCAAGGAGTACCTTACTAAGCCTCCTGTACTAATGGCACCAGCCCCTGGGCAGCCCTTCCTTATATATGTAAGGGCCATGGATAATGCTTTAGGAGCATTACTTGCTCAATATAATGAGCACGGCCATGAACATGCCCTCTACTATTTAAGTAGAACAATGATTGGGGCAGAACAGCGGTATACCCCGATTGAAAAAGAATGTTTAGCCCTAGTGTTTGCTGTTCAGAAAATGCGACACTACCTTTCGGGGCAAACAATTCATGTCATATCACGGGTTAATCCCCTGAAGATTCTGATGACAAAATCAGGATCCTTGAATGGCCGATTGGCAAAATGGGCGCTCTTACTATCGCCCTATGACATACATTTTGTCCCTCAAAAGGCCATGAAGGGACAGGCAATCGCTAATTTCCTTGCAGACCATCCAATTTGGTCCAAATTAAAGCAGACATCAGAAGTCAACACAGTTACCAAAGAACAGCCTTGGCAAATGTTCTTTGATGGTGCCGCGAGACGATCTGCTGCTGGAGTGGGGGTTGTGCTAATGTCCCCACATAAACATATATTACCTAACGGTTACTCATTAACAGAACCGTGCACTAATAATGTAGCGGAGTACAACGCGCTCATTATCGGCTTAAAAATAGCTCTGCAACTGGGGGTGAACCATCTAGAGGCATATGGAGATTCTAAGCTCATTTTCAATCAGATGACAGGTGAGTATGAAGTCAGACATGAAGCCCTCATCCCCTATCATCAGCTAGCTATTGAGCTAGCAGGATATTTTGAACAGTTCTACATATATCATGTATCTCGAAACGAGAACATTTATGCAGATGCTCTTGCCGCATTAGCCGCAAAGCTGGCAATCCCGCCAGGTGAAGCTAAAAGCATCACCATTGGTAGTAGAGAACTCCTCCACCCAGATGTGGTATCTCAAACCGAAGAGGTATGCCAGATTGGCTTAAATTTAGAGCCCCGTGATTGGCGATTTCCGTTTGTGGATTATGCATTGTATGGGATATTACCAGAAGATCCTAAGGAAGCCACCTCAATAAAGAGGAAGGCCCAAAGATTTTATTATGACCATAAACTTCAGACTTTGTATAGAAAGTCAAGAGGTGGTCTATTGCTACGCTGCATATCGAAAGCAGAAGCAGAACAAGTGCTGAAAGAAACACATGATGGAATATGTGGAGCTTATCAGCCCGGTCCCAAATTTGGAGACCGTATAAGAAGGCTGGGGTACTACTGGCCGAGCATGGTTACGGAAGCAATGGCATACGCTAAACGATGTCATGCATGCCAAATACATGCCAATTTTATTCTTCAACCCCAAGAATACTTGCACAATACCGTTGCAAGCTGGCCATTTGAAGCTTGGGGAATGGACATTGTGGGGCCAATAACTCCCCCGTCATCCAGAGGACATCGGTTTATTCTTGCAATAACCGATTATTTTTCAAAATGGGCCGAAGCCGTGCCCATGAAAGAGGTGAAGACGACAGATGTGATCAAGTTCGTCAAGCATCATGTCATTTACCGATTTGGCGTCCCTCGACGGATCATTCATGATAATGGTCCGCAATTCATCAGTCAAGGATTCTCCAGATTCTGTAATAAGTTCAGAATCAAAGATATTGCTTCAACGCCATATAACCCCGCAGCTAATGGGTTGGCCGAAGCCTTCAACAAGACGATTATTAAACTCCTTCGGAAGTTCGTCTCTTCCAATAAACGAGATTGGGATGAAAAGCTAGGAGAGTGCCTGTGGGCTTATCGCACCACCGTTCGCACCCCGACTAAAGCTACCCCGTTCTCTTTGGTCTATGGAAGCGAGGCCGTCTTGCCTCTCGAAGTCCAGATTCCTTCATTAAGAGTGGCTTTAGCCACAAAGAGGACGACAGAAGAGCGCCATCAGCAAAGATTGCAAGAACTAGAGGCGTTAGATGAAAAACGTCTCAAGGCTCAATAACAAATTGAGTTGTATCAAGCCCGAATATCTCAAACGTTCAATAAGAACATCAAACCAAGGACCTTTAAACAAGGAGACTTGGTTCTGGCTGTTAAAAGGCCAATGGTGCTAACCCACAAGACTAAGGGTAAATTTGAACCCAAGTGGGAATAACCGTTCGTTGTGGAGACAGTATACTCCAGTGGAGCCTATCGCTTAATGAATCAAGACGGCGACAGGATGATGATGCCGATCAATGGCAAATTTCTGAAGAAATACTATGCTTAATATCTCTGGGAGTATAAGCCTCCAATTTATCCAAGCTACGCAGATGAGCACTTGGACTTCTTCTATTCTGGTGATTTTAACCCAGTAAACCTGGTGCGTTTGGTGCTCAAGTTTGAACCACCTCCAGTCTCTTTTCTTAGGCATGCGCAGTTTGGCGCCTCTGACCTAAACCCTGGTGTGTTTGGTTCTCAAGTTTGAACCACCTCCAGTCCTTTCTTAGGCATGCGCATTGTGCGCCTCTGACCTAAACCTGGTGTGTTTGGAGTGCCCAATTCAAGTTACGCGAGAGAGCCTTGAACCTCCTCCAGTTTGGTTCTCAAGTTTGAACTATCTCCAGTCTTTTTCTAGGCATGCGCATTGTGCACCTCTGACCTAAAACCTGGTGCATCTGGTTCTCAAGTTTGAACCACCATCAGTATTTTTCTTAGGCATGCGCAGTTTGCCGCCTCTGACCTAAACCTGGTGAGTTTGGTTCTCAAGTTTGAACCACCTCCAGTTTTTTCTTAGGCATGCACATTGTGCGCCTCTGACCTAAACCTGGTGCGTTTGGTTCTCAAGTTTGAACCACCTCCAGTCTCTTTTCTTAGGCATGCGCAGTTTGCCGCCTCTGACCTAAACCTGGTGCGTTTGGTTCTCAAGTTTGAACCACCTCCAGTCTTTTCTTAGGCATGCGCATTGTGCGCCTCTGACCTAAACCTGGTGCGTTTGGTTCTCAAGTTTGAACCACCTCCAGTCTCTTTTCTTAGGCATGCGCATTGTGCGCCTCTGACCTAAACCTGGTGCGTTTGGTTCTCAAGTTTGAACCACCTCCGGTCTCTTTTCTTAGGCATGCGCAGTTTGCCGCCTCTGACCTAAACCTGGTGAGTTTGGTTCTCAAGTTTGAACCACCTCCAGTCTTTTCTTAGGCATGCGCATTGTGCGCCTCTGACCTAAACCTGGTGCGTTTGGTTCTCAAGTTTGAACCACCTCCAGTCTCTTTTCTTAGGCATGCGCATTGTGCGCCTCTGACCTAAACCTGGTGCGTTTGGTTCTCAAGTTTGAACCACCTCCGGTCTTTTCTTAGGCATGCGCATTGTGCGCCTCTGACCTAAACCCTGGTGTGTTTGGAGTACCCAGTTCGAGTTACGCGAGAGAGCCTTGAACCGCCTCCAGTTTGGTTCTCAAGTTTGAACCACCATCAGTCTTTTTCTGGGCATGCGCATTGAGCGCCTCTGACCCTAACCTGGTGTGCTTAGTTCTCAAGTTTGAACAGCCCCCAATCTTCTTTTAGGCATGTGTAATTAAGCGCCTCTGACCTAAAAAGTATTAATTGCCCAATGCCAACTAGGTAATGGGAAGAGAACAAGTTTCTCGCCAACCCATCATGCTGGGGTAAAAGTATGAATTGACCAACGTCAACTAGGCAATGGGAAGAGAACAAGTTTCTCGCCAACCCATCATGCTGGGGTAAAAGTATGAATTGACCAACGCCAACTAGGCAATGGGAAGAGAACAAGTTTCTCGCCAACCCATCATGCTGGAGTAAAAGTATGAATTGCCCAACGCCAACTAGGCAATGGGAAGAGAACTAGTTTCTCGCCAACCCATCATACTGGGGTAAAAGTATGAATTGCCCAACGCCAACTAGGCAATGGGAAGAGAACTAGTTTCTCGCCAACCCATCATACTGGGGTAAAAATATGAATTGCCCAACGCCAACTAGGCAATGGGAAGAGAACAAATTTCTCGCCAACCCATCATACTGGGGTAAAAGTATGAATTGCCTAACGCCAACTAGGCAATGGGAAGAGAACGAGTTTCTCGCCAACCCATCATACTGGGGTAAAAGTATGAATTGCCCAACGCCAACTAGGCAATGGGAAGAGAATAAGTTTCTCGCTAACCCATCATGCTGGGGTGAGAGTATGAATCGTCCAATACCGATAAAGTAAAGGGAAGAGGAAAAGTTTGGCATTTAAGCCCAAACGTAGTCCTCGACAACTCACCATGTTGAGGGGAATAACATGGCTAGCCCAACTCAAACGGTAGTTGGTAAAGGCTAATCAAATCCGTTAATAGCTGGGGGTTTGCTAAAATCTCATATTAAACTTTAATTGTTATTTCGGCTCGAGAAATTGAGCATAAACTATACCGAGATAAATCGTTTTTGATGACAGGTTATTTGTTGGGCAGGCAAATCTGTTTTGAAGCCAGCAAATAAAAGAGTCAAAAGAATCATCTTTATTAAAAAGATGAAAATACAAAAAGAATTTCAAAGAAACATCGTAAGGTTATCTCTCTCCTGTTTACGAAGTTTTTATTACAAGGAAGATAAAAGTGTAAAGAGAGATGAAACTATTGGCCTTCTAGAAGTCTCAATTGGTTTATTGTCTCGTCCAAATTTCTACGATGAGAAGCCTCCACGGTTTGCTGAGCTTGCCTACGCAACTCATCATCACTTATTGTAAGTTGTTGCTGACGAGATTCTTCTATGGCACGATTCCTGGCCATCTCTTCCTCCTGAATCTGCTCCTGCTGGACAAGCAATATCTCCCGTTTCTTGACAGATTCTCCTAATCGGAGTTCATTTTCTATCAAGGTGGCCCGAGCTCTCGCAATCGTCTCCTGGGCTTTAGAGATGGCCGCCTGACTTTCCTCAATTCCAAAGTTTACCCTTTGCAGGTCGCCAAGAACGGATTCCCGACTGGCCTGAAGCTCTGTCAGCTCCTGAGACCATCTCTCCTCCTGCTGCCTTAAAATATTTCTTCGAGATAAGGATTCTGCCCGAAGCCGTGCCAGCTCTATTTCAGTGATCGCCTCCACATCCGCCTGACGGAGTGTGTGTAGCGTGGTCACCTGCTCTTCTAAGGCTGCAAGGCGGACCCGGTATGGAGCTGCTCGATCTTGTCCACCGAATTCTTCAACATTCCCTAGATAGCGGAATAACAGTGGACGTGCGAAGTTGAAGAAATCGTGACCGGTAAGAACCATCTCGACACATCTTCTCAACAAACGCATAAAATCCTCTACAGTTCAGCTGAAAAGTTCTTCAAGAGGATTTGCAGTGTCAGTAGGCAGAGCAGGTAATGCCAAGAAAGGTGTCGTAGGCAAGGGAGCAGTAGTTGCTGGAATTGGAGAAGAAGAAACCCGTCCCTGCATTAAATTCATAATATGGGGGACCAGTAGAGCCAGTGTAGTCTGGAAGAACTGGAGACCCCAGACGAAGTACCGTCGGTACAGATCACTTGGGTACCCCCACCAACAGGAAGAGAAGATGGGACCACTTCGCCTGAAACTCCTTCGGTGGGAGAAGCATCTTCGAACGAGAATTTCAAATTATTCTCCTCCCCTGCTGGAAGGCTTGGAGTCGGAAGAGTTGCAGGTATCTCAGCAGCCACGACAACAGACGACGTTAAAATCGCTGACTGAGAAGGCACTCCAACGACCGTGGGAAATGTCTCAGTAGAGCAAACGGGTGTTGGAGACGGCATGCTAGGAGAAGGTGAAGCCTCATTAGCAGCTGCTGCGATAATCACTTCTGTTCTCTCATCGCTCCCCAATTCGTCAATTGGGGGAATTGAAGAGGAAACAGAGTCAGGAGCCGGTGTGGAATAATCAGCCGCAAACTCACCAACAAAGCTACCCACACCACCAACAGAGCCAGAATGGTCCATTCTATCGTCAGACTCTACTTGGGTAGTCGAGTGCATTGGCGAAAGAAGTTGATCACATGCATTTCAGAAGACCAGAAAAGCAGTGTTAAGTTAAAATAATAACAGGCAAAAGATAAAATGCTAAAGGCCATACCAGGCGATACAAGTCCAGTTGTCGGACTTAAAGGGGGAGCCATTGTCGTTTCCAGCAATGTACCCGTCTCGCTACCCGTTAGTTGCGCCCCAGGTTCTGCCACAGGCTCTACGGCCAAAGGAGCTGAAATCTCAGCAAAACTTGGAGCTTTGGCAGGTTCATCCTCCCTTGCCAACGCTGGGGGTACAGCTGAAGCCAACAAGTCGGAAACAAGTTTGATAGCCACTTCTTGGGGGGCTATCAAGGTTTTCTGTGCCAGTTTTTGCTTCTTACCCTGCCTTCTCTTTAAAGTGCCGCAGCGTTTGAGAGTTGGACTCAGGGAACGACTGACAATAGGCTGAGAAACTCCACCAACACCAGCATTGTCATCATCATCACCGGCATCATCGTCTGATTCACTGATGTCCGAAGGCTCAGCCGCAGCGCCAAGGAATTCTTCCATTCCTTTTATCCTTACCCTAGAAGCACCCTGGCGGCTAATATAGAGGGCTTCAATCTCTTTGCAACAACTGCGATTGAGAGAGAAGCCGGGCACGTCAGCATTCGCAATGTTGAACCAATTGCAGGAGCTGAGGGTCATGGCCAATTCTGGTACCTTCCGGGGCAAGGAGAATTCAGCTTCGGTCCTGCCCGCTGCAAAATGGAACCAGCCACGAGCACCTTCGTATAAATTCCCCTCGTAAGCGAGATCTTTATTTGGATTACACACATAGAGTTGAGAATATCCAAATTGACGAGCAAAGCGACTCGGAGTATATGGCTCAATCTGACACTGGAGATCTTGATGATACACCAAGTGTCCGGGACGGATGTTGAGAAGCCACCAGAACGCTCCTGCAGATAAAGTAGTGAACTTATCTGCTCCCACGGCATCTTTCAGCCTTGTCCCGTATCCTCCGCCGGGAAAGTCAGGAAAACACCGGAAGATCTCGTAATTCTGAAAGCTACGAAGAGTCTTCCGAATCTGGGACATATAATTCTGCCTCCATGAAGAACGTTCATACAGTTCTACAAGGAAGCACTTTTCGCCCGAACGACGCTCTGGTGCACTCATTAAGGAGGGACAGTGTAAGACAAGCCACGCCATCAAATAGGTGTAGGGCATCTCCACTCTAGGGTTTGGAGTTTTCGGTTGGGCAGTCTCTTTCGACTTGCCCTTTCCTTTCCCCTTGACCTTAATAGTGGGGAGGAAATCACGACAGAATACCCTCAGTCCATATTGCAAATTACATACCATGGCGGGAAGGAGTCCAAGGGGTCGGCCGTATGCAAGAAGAACTGCTGGATATACCACGGTCATTGCAATCACTTCCTTGGGCAATGACGGCACGACGCATCTTTTGAGCCACAGCATCAAAAACCCGGTAATGAGACCTCTGTTGGAGATCGGAAATTGGGCTTGATAGTGATAGCTCTTGAATGAAGTACCGGGACCATATCCATTCTCATTGGATTCCGTAGTATAGAACAAACGGTAATGGCCCCTGGCTACACGTTGGTCGATCTCTGAAATGGGGACAGGAGAATGACCATGGATAGTGGCCGAGCTATCCTTAGAATTTAGGTTGGCAAAAAGGTATTCGGCCCACTTCTTGTGGCCAATACCGTGATTACGTGCACCTGTCTGGTCAGCGCAGATATGATAATGGCACATCATCTCCCAGTACGTGACATAAATGCGCTCATCCCTCGCCAATAGCATGTTCAACTCATCAGTGGTGGGGATATACTCCTCGTAAGGGACTTCGCCCATCGAGAGCCCAGAAACCTCAAACATCTCGTGGAGAGCGAACCCTAGCTCACCCACTGGAGTAAAGAAAGTACAGGTCTCAGGGTTATACATCTCCAAGAGGCAGTAAAAGTGATAAGCACTCTGGGGAAACCCGAATTGGACATTCCTGATGGCTTTATACAAGCCAATATCCTTTAAAATGGACTCGTGGGAATCCAGCATGTACTGAACAAGGTGTGCCCACCACATATTGTTAGAAGAATGAACCCAGCCAGGCATCCTGAAGTCGCTAGCCGGGTACTGACCATCCTTCGCTAAGAACTCACTTAAGAAAGTTCGGGCACGAGATGGGACTTCTCCCACTGGAAGCTCCTTACCAAATCGGCCTGGAAGCAAGCCAGTAATGCATCTGGGGGAACCGTCTTGATAAACCCCTTTTGCACCAAATTTGCCTGTTGGGACGCCATCTTGCTCCTGAGTCAGTCCCCATTTTAATTCTCGAGGCATCGCTAACCTCTGAAGATAGACCAGAGGATAGCTACGATCCATTCTAGGCAGAAACATCAGCATTTCGCCTGAGTTATATAACCAAACATACTCCTCTTCAGAAAGGATCTCATCTGAGTGATCCATCTGGTCTCCAAAGAGGAAAGCGGGTTTCTCCATCGCCCTTCTGTTCACATCTTCAAAAGCCGCGTCAGTTATGATTTCTCGCGCAGTAGTGGGGTGGTACTTGATCAGCTTCTCCTTGCGTTCCTTCGGGTCTGGCTTGTATGTGGGCAGGATGGTAGTGAAACGGAATTGGCCTGAGAGATCAGAACCCTCAGCAAAACCGAAGTAGTTCTTGTGGGGAAGAGATTCTATCGAATACCCTACTGCACAAAGAAACACCAGAGTAAGAGAAGTTTCTCTAGGGTAGAAAATTTCTCTAAGTATGAACGCGCGAAGCTAAAGATTAGAACGCGCAAAGCTAAGAATAGCGCCGCGCAAAGCTAAAAATTAGACCGCGCAGAAGTTAAAAGAGCCTCGCGTTTTTAGCGCGATTGCTACTTAAAAGAGCCTCGCGTTTTTAGCGCGATTGCTACTTAAAATAGCCTCGCGTTTTCAGCGTGACTGCTACTTAAAATAGCTTCGCGTTTTCAGCGCGATTGCTACTTAAAATAGCCTCGCGTTTTCAGCGCGACTGCTACTTAAAAGAGCCTCGCGTTTTCAGCGCGACTGCTACTTAAAAGAGCTTCGCGTTTTCAGCGCGACTGCTACTTAAAATAGCCTCGCGTTTTCAGCGCGACTGCTACTTAAAATAACCTCGCGTTTTCAGCGCGACTGCTACTTAAAATAGCCTCGCGTTTTCAGCGCGACTGCTACTCAAAATAGCCTCGCGCTTTCAGCGCGACTGCTACTCAAAATAGCCTCGCGCTTTAAACGCGAGGATGATGCGATAACTTCGCGTAAGAAGGCAGTCAGAGACTTTTCTTCTTCTCCAAGCCTTACGGCAGGAGTACGGCGATCTCGCCGGTAAAAGAGTTGATTGATCAGTTAAATTTAAGCCAAATCACTCTAGAAATGTTCTAAAGAGTCTCAATTGAGAGATTCTTACCCCCGATAGGCGAAATGTGGGCTGGCGCGTCGCTGCCTTGGCCGCCACCACCACTGCTTGCGCCAGTCGCCGAAGATGGAGCCGCTCGAGAAGTAGCACGAGTTTTGGGTGTCATTGCTGAGAAAAATCGACTGAAAATTTGGAGAAACTCGGTCGGAAGAAGATTGGGTCGTCTGAACTCTGATCGCCTGAATCTCCAAGTTTCTGGAAAATTCTCAAATAGAGTGAGAAGGATAAGAAATAGAGATGAGTTTTAAATAGAAGGAACTGCCTCTTGGAATTCAGCGCGAGTTTCGGAGAAAGTGACTGGTCAGTTACTCTCTAAAACGCGAAGCTATTAGCCTCGCGCGACTAAGAAAAAAAGCGAAGTTGATTAACTCCTCGCAACTATACAAAACGCGAGGATGGCCTGTGCCTTAGCTTCGCGTTTTCATGGAAAAAACTTAGATTTTCTGACGAGTGCAATTAGGCGCTTCCATCTAAGTTAAGATGATCATTATCCGATCATTTGGGTATTATTAATCTAAGTTACGCGGAAGAGCCTTAGATTATTTTACCAAAATTATTAATTATCTGTTTATTGAGCAAGCAAGTTTATTGAAGCTAACAGATAGAGAGGAAAATAATTTATCTTTATTCATAAAAGAAGAGATTACAAAGAAGGAGTTATAACTCTCCCAAAAGCTTTTTACATGATCAAACTCATCAAATAACCAAACAGTAAGATTTCTCTACGGGGTGTTGAAGCTCAGTTCCCTGGTTCACATGCAAAAGAAATTCAAGATTTCTCTACGGGGTGTTGAAGCTCAGTTCCCTGGTTCACATGCAAAAGATCTCCTCTGCAAATGTCAACTAGGATCTGTCATCCGAAATGAAGCACGAGAGGAAAGGAAAGTGCTGCACTGAAGCGCAATTCTGAACTCCAAGTGTTGCAATTTTGCACTGCAAGTGCTGCAGCTCCTTATTTACAGCCCTTTTTGGAGTTTATCTCTCGGAGCCAGAGCTTGAAACTTGCAACTATGTTGTAAAGCATATGCTTCTGACTTCCTTATAGTTACTTCTGCTGATGAAGATCGATGGATCCACATACATTCCTCTTCAGGAAGGACTGGACTTACTGCAAAAGGAACAGAGTTTCCAAAAGAGTGAAAACGCGGAGCTAAGCTAACTCCGCGCACAGTTGAAGAAATAGCCTCGCGCTTTAAACGCAGAGGATGATGCGATAACTTCGCGTAAAGGGGGACAAGATTTCTTTCTGCTCTTTCCTTCTCTTTTAAATTCCTCGCGACTGCTAATCAAAGATAGCCTCGCAATTCCTCGCGACTGCTAATCAAAGATAGCCTCGCAGATTCATTAAGACTACTAGTAAAGCCCCGCGTTTCAAGCGCAGGGACGACACAATAAAACAGCGATCTCGCCAGCAAGACAAAGCAATCGTCCAGATTAAAATCAAGCTAAAATATCTCAGAATGGTTCTTAGAAAACCAAGAGATGAGGTTTTTACCTTCGGAAGATGCTGCATAGACTGATTCGCAGTTGCGTTTACCTTCACGGCTGTTGCCATCAACGCCGGCCAACTTGCGAAAAGCCAAACTCCTCTGGAGAGACATCCTATGGAGAATTGAACGAAGATCAGTTGAAGATCATTCTTGAGTCACTCGAGTTCTCTGAAATTCTTCGGATGAGATGAAGAAGAAGATGAGCCGGGAGCTCTATTTAAACAGAATTTCCGTCGCTTGGTATTCGGCGTGGAAACTCGGGGTAATTAATGACGTAATTACTCATTTCACTGAAAACGAAGTGAAGCTGATTAGCTCCGCGTAAGCGAGCATAACGCGAGATAGACTTGATATTCTAACTCCGCGTTTCAGTTTGAAGATCCAAAGTATTTCAAAATCTGCTAAGTTCGAAGTCATTTTGAAAACTTTGGAGGGGGTTCTGTTGGCAGTAAAAATTTCTAAGTTCAAAGGATTTTCCACAACAGAACGCGGAGCTAATTCAATAGCCCCGCATTTGGTTACATTAACCCTGCGTTTGAATAAAACGCGGAGATGTTTAATAGCTCCGCGTTGATTCCGCAGTTTGGCTTGTATTAGCCTCGCGTTTGAGTAAAACACGGAGATGATCAATAGCTCCGCGTTAGCTCCGCATTTTGGTTATTTAGCGTCGCGTTTTGATGCGATTAAAGCTCCGCGTAAGCAGATAACCAGAATCTCAAATTGATTGAGATTATGATTCTGGGCTTATCCAAATACCCGAATCAAGTCTAATCAGAATTCCATCAAAACTAAGATATTTGATTGGAATCCTTGATGAATGCGAGTTCTATTTAGATAGAAACTCTTGCATTAACCTGGGGCTATAAATACCTTCCTGGTAAAACCCTAGTGATCTTCTTTTTGGCATCGGAAGCCTCTTATCGATCCTTTGGCAGTTCAAGTATGCGAGAGAGCCTTGAAGCCTTTGCTGATCATCTTCTGAAATCTTGGAGAACTCAAGTTACGCACAGAGCCTTGAGTTCGTGAAGATCAGAGAAAGTCACCATCTTCTTTCTGGAGTTCTTGAGAAGTTCGAGTTACGCGAGAGAGCCTTGAACGAATCAAAACCAGAGAAGATCGTCTATATTCGGCCGATATCTTTAAAAGAGAAGATTTCAATGTACCGATCGTCCAAATGAACTGCTTGACAGATCCCATCGCCACAGATCCCACAATATTGTAAAAGAGAGAGATTGAAATATAAAATCCTCTCGTTTGTTCTTTTTTATCTCTTGTTCACTTTCATTGTAATTTAAGTTAATTCAATGGGAGGAAGCGAAGGAACTTTTGCGACGAACAGTACCTGCCTCCTCACTTGATAACAGCGGGGGCACGAGTCATGTTCTTCGTCGGCTGGCTCGACAATCTGAGCTAGGAATGACTCAGAGTCTGCCAGCGCTTCTCTCAACGCCTCGTGAGTTGATTTCGATAATCGTAACAACTCGTACAGTGTGACTCGAGCTGGAATATTTGCCAGCTGAGCTATTATATCAAATTTGAAGGTAGCGTCTTTGACTCCATCTTTTCCAGGATTTTTCTGGAAGCGAAGTCTTTTTTGTTTTGCAGGGTTTGCGAGTTCCATATATATATCTTTCGGGTCTACTCTGGTGTAGTTCTTGAGATATGTTTTTCCAGATCGAGTGCCGGAAGGGCCTGCCCCATCCTGATGAGTGGCCATAGGTTCGGGCTCCTCTTCAGAGTCTGTTAATGCCCCTGCAATTATGTATTCATCTTTTATCTTTGCGGAAATAGCGTTACTGGTCCGCTTTTTCTTTTGACCCTCTGCGGAAGTCCATTGTTCATCCTGTAGTAAATCAGGATGAACCCACATAACTTCCCCCTTTTGGGTTGTTACGGGGACAAGTCCTTCTTGAGCCTTATTATGCAGGTCATGGTTTTTCGTAACCAACTTCCCCTTTGGAATTGGAGTTACCCCTGCGGGGAACTCATGGGTTCCAACCACTATGGTTGCCATATTGGCCGTGACTTTCTTTTATTCCTCTTTAAGTGTCAGAACTCCAGCTTCTATCAGTGCTTAGATTCTGTTCTTTAGAGGGTAACAATCCCTAGTAAGGTGCCCAACATTCCGGTGGTAGAGACCATAGTTGGGGTCGTTGGTCTTACCAGCATCCTCCAGTTTCCTATTCTCCGGAAGTTTCAACATTCCTTTCCTCAGGAGCAGGTAAAAGAGTGTAGGCGTTTGCTCTGCTTTGAAGGTATAAGTCCTCTCTTGCTGAGGCCTATTTTGTCTCGTGCCCTTCTGATTTTGGGGTTTCGAATTTGGAGGATTTGTCTTTTATAGAGCGACTTCTGATGCCATCACCGCTTTTTCCTTATTTTTATTATTATTATTTTGGGTGTACGGCTTATTATTCCCAGTGTTTCTTGTCCCACGAGATTCTTCAACTCGACGGATCAATTCATTGGCTTGCTCTCCTTGCTTGAGCAAATCTCTCCACGTCTTAGACTCTACGGCCCCCATTTTTAGGAGCACGTTAGTCTTCAGATTATGTCGACATGCCTCGACTAGAGTTTCCTGGACCATTCCGTGTTTGCAATGCACGGACTTTTCCCGGAACCTTTTTATGAAGTCTTTTCCTGTTTCTTGTTCCCCTTGTTTAGTTGCAAGGAGGGAATGAACCGTAATTTCGGTATCATCCTCAAAGAAACATGAGAGAAATAGTTTCTCAACATCAAACCAGGTATTAATAGTACCTGGGGGCAGCTGCATAAACCAAATAAAAGCAGGCCCTCGCAAGATACTTGCGAATACCTTTGTCATTACTGGGTCATTGCCCATCAAATGTCCTGCTTGGGACAAGAAATAGTAAATATGTTGACTGTGAGACCCTTTCCCATCATATGTATCCAGTTTGAGCGGTTTATATTTCTGAGGGTATGGTACCATATCCCATTAAGGTGGATATGGTCTTGAGACCCCCGATTCTTTCAACTCTTTTTTGTGTATTAGCACTTCGAGTTGACTTTGCAATTTCTCAATTTTCTCTTCATGTGGATCATGAAAAGAATATTTGTCCTCGTCCTCATGTGTTGAGTGGGCTTTTTCTTCTTTATCTTCCTCGTTCAATTTGTTGAACAAGATTTCTTTTTCTTTCTTAGCGTTATCCTCAACAATCTTCTGAGTATTTTCGACCACTTTCGAGAGCATCATTCTAAGATCTTCAATTGTCTTTTGTTGCTCCTGAATCATCTTTTCCTGGGCTTCAAATCTTTGATCGATGTCATCTGTTTTATCCGCCATGTGTGATGCTGACCTCTGTAGCCGAGATGATGCAGAGGAATGAGGTGAAGTTATAGCCGAATTATCGCTGTCGTCGTCATAAGAACCTTTTGCAAGTTTCTTATAGTTTCGAGGCGGGACAGCTCCTGACTTGAGTCGGGTGTTGTGATGAGATTCTTCATTACTTGATTCCGAATCATTATACATCTCTACAACCTTCTTCCCCTTTCCGACCATATTGGAACTTACGATTCTCCATTCTTTTCGGGGAGTAGCTTTCGTTTTCTTAGCAGGGTTTTTGTCCGACTCGGTTAATCGATCGAACACTGATACCCTATTCTTATTGCAGCAACAATTATCTACTACAGCGGATACCACCATCATAAGTTGTTGGCAATGACAAGAAGATCGGATTGAACTTGTTTTATACTTCTCTTCTTGGTTAAGTACTCCCTGAGCTCGGTGATTTTAGTCATGGAGCTGTGGGGTCCACTCATATGCTGGGAGGGTCCAGGAGCCCAATGAAGCTTCTTGAGATTACTGGAGTCTAGTTCTGGTCCATTGATGCGACGATCAGCCCTGATTTTGAATTCGGGTTGATCTACGCAGAGCTGAGAAATATTTTCGCGTTTTGTATCGTGAGCCTGAAGAATAGCTCCGCATTTTGCTACGCTAGCCTCGCGTTTTACGTTGGCTTGGAGTTTCTTCAGAAGTTTATTTTCTGGAATCTTAGCCCCGCGTGGACGAAAGTTCCTGCATGCTGGCTTACTCTTGTGATTAACACAAGTCACAACTTCGCGTCTAGCGCGATTTTTATGATTAACGACAATCTGCCAATCATCTTCGCGATTTATATGGAGGTGAGGCATTTTGCGTTTCTCGCAAGTACTACTGGTTTCGCGTTTCTCGCTAAGCTCAGTATTAGCCTCGCATGGAGAATCACACGCTGGCTGCAAGGAGTTTTTATCCTCGCATTTCTCGCTAGTGTAAGAAATTTTGCGTTTATCGCAAGTGCTACCGGGTTCGCGTTTATCGCTAAACCCAGCAGTAGCCTCGCATGGAGAATCACATGCTGGCTCTAATGAATCTTTATCCTCGCGTTCCTCGCGAGTGTAAGAAATCTTGCATTTATCGCAAGTGCTACTGGCCTCGCGTTTATCGCTAAGCCGAGTAATAGCCTCACGTGGAGAATCATGCGTTGGCTTTAAGGAATTTCATACTCGCGTTTATCACGAGTGTCAGAAATTTTGCAACTAGCACAAATCTTACTGGCTTCGCGTTTCTCACTAAGCTTAGTAATAGCCTCGCGCGGAGTATCACACGCTGGCTTTTCCTTGCGATCAACACAAGTTGTAACTTCGCGTTTAATGCGATAATGACTGATCTCGCGATTAGTGCGAGTTTGCGAGGGACCATAGCCTCGCGTTCTATGACGTTAGCCTCGCGTCCAAGGCGGGCTTTGAGGGCTTTTCGCCTTCTTCGGCAGTAGAGAAGTCATCCTCTGTTAGGATTTCATGTCCAAACACCGGCTCTATGGCCGCGGTCTCCAAGAATCCCCGTTCATCGGTAGATACCTTTTTACCCGTTGCTCGGGTATTGGAGCGCACGTGACGATAGTGTCGTGTCTCGTCTAGGTTACCTGATTTAGAGGAGAGGTACTCCTCATACTTCTGCTGGTCGATTTTAACGACCAGCATGTCTACGTCGGATCCGATCATATCGACGTCCGATTGCGCCACAATCTCTTCTTTAGTGAAATGTGGTCGCCAGTTTGTTCACAACAGAATTTCTTCGCTTTCCTTCCATTGAATTAACTTAAATTACAATGAAAGTGAACAAGAAAAAGAAAGAACAAACGAGAGGATTTTATATCTCAATCGCTCTCTTTTACAATATGATGTGGGATCTGTGTGGCGATGGGATCTGTCAAGCAGCTCCTTTGGACGATCTGACGTCGAACTCTTCTCTCTCGAAGATGGTGGCCGACTGTAGTTGATCACCTCTAGTCTTGATTCGTTCAAGGCTCTATGCATAACTCGAACTTCACCAAAACCTTTGGATGCCCAAAAAAAGACCCCTAGGGCTTCCCCGAGAGGGTATTTATAGTCTTAGGATGATATGAGAGTTTCTATCTAAATAGAATTTGTACTCACCAAGGATTCCAATCAAATATCTTAGTTTTGATTTAAATCTTTTGATTTAGAATTCTGATCGGACTTAATTTGGGTATTTGGATAAGCCCAAATCATAATCTCAATCAATTTGAGATTCTGGTTATCTGCTCACGCGGAGCTAATCGCATCAAAATGAGGAGCTAAGAGACCAGAACGCAGAGCTATTGATTAGCTCCGCGTTTTTCTCAAACGCGAGGCTAAAATTGCCAAATGCGGATCTACTGAGTTAGCTCCGCGTTCTGTTGTGAAAAACTCTATTTACTTAGAAATTTTCACTACCAACAGCTACGTATAATAATTTTATTGGATTATCTAAGCAGCGGTGAAGGAACTCCCTTCACTGTCGGTGAATTTTCCGTTTACTCATATATATATATATATATATATATATATATATATATATATATATATATATATATATATATATATATATATATATATATATATATATATATATATATAATGGTTGAATAGTTGTTGAAAATGCGGACAGGAATTGGATACAATAATGTTGAAAACTCAATGGAAAGGAATAAAATGTAGTGCTATGCATTTAAATATTGTTTTTTTTTTGTCCTAATTCTAAAGTGTGTACGCTTCAAATTAATCATAAATTTATTAGCTCACTTTTTAACTCATGGAGAATGACATGCAACTCTGATCACTGTTCAAATTTACTAGGTTATATATATATATATATATATATATATATATATATATATATATATATATATATATATATATATATATATATATATATATATAGTTAGTTAGTTAGTTAGTTAGTTAGTTAGTTATTTTCTTATGTATGTCTTTCTTTTGAATGCGAATTAGAATATATCATAAAGAATAACGTCACTTGAATAATTTTCTCATGATAATTACTAAGTGAAATAAGGCCCACTCCAAGTTAGTTGGGTGAGCATATCCCTCTTTGGTAGTAAAATAGTCTTAGCGTGCATGACTATTTTATAATTTTGTCATTAAGCGCAGACCAACATTGAGCCGGATGGGGACAGTCGCGCCGCCACCGCACAAAAACAAAAACCATGCCTCTAGTCTATATTTTTTTTACCTAGTATTCGAACAAAAAAAAAAATTAAAGTTAACCTACTCTCTTGATCTTCAATTTGATAACTTCAACGTTCCTAAACTTTTCAATTTTCAAATATGAAGAATGCGATAATGACTCAATAATTATCTGAAAATGATATTCATTTCTTTAGAATGAATAAAATATTATTTATTTTATTTTAAACTCTAAAAAATAATAATAAGAGTCAAATTTCAATTTTGAAATCTACAACTCTACACGTGCGATGCACGAGCACACTCCCGCTTTACTTGTCTCATTGTTCTTGAGTTGTATCAAGAATTACTAAAAAGAAACATATATTTTGAAGGTGTCATTATAAACCAGCATCTATTTGCTTTGAAAAAATAGAACAGGAACATTCTAATTTTATTGGATGCTTGGGATCAGCAATATGGTCTCTGGATCTAATATAAGGCTTTAAACAAGAAAGCAAGTAATTAAGCAACCACTATTATGTCATTAACCGACGATAATCACATCTAAAAGTAGAATGGGCTCCACATAAAGAAGTTTGGCTGCCACAATTGGGTCGATCAGAAGAGCAGCTAGGGGGCCAGGAGGAGCACTATGAGAACCGTGACACGTGGCTCTTTGCTCTCCAAAAGATTTGGAGTCGTCCACATTGGGGAAATTCGAAATGCGCACCCCGTTTTACATAGTGAGCACCTCATGCTACTGAAAAGAGATTTACAACATAAGGGAAAATGGTGCTCACTAAGTCAAATGTGGTGTGCAGTTAGAAGTTCCCCCCACATTGTGATGGCAAGTGAAGACCTAATGACAAAATAAGCCTTATCCTTCCTCACATCGGTTGTTAGTTCCCAAGAAATCTAAATGAAAAATAAAAGAGCAGCTCCTAGTACTTCTTGCTGGTGGGTACCATAAAACGTGTGGAATTAGAGAGAGAGAGAGAGAGGGAGACTGTGTGGTTGTTATGGTGGAAAGTAACAGGAGAGCATCACAGAGCCTAACATTATTATCGCACTAAAATGTAGCAGTAAGCGTCTTATCTCAACTTGCACTGCAAACAGAGATAGGATTCCTATAATTGGAGTGATTGCTGTGATCTTTGAGTGAGAGCTGCAGGATTTGCCAGATGAAATAGGATTCCTTTAGCTTCCAAGTTGGTCCTCCTGCAGGCTGCAGGCTTAATTCAGGTTTATGTGGTCGGAGTCCTGATCGTAGGGAGTCAAAAGTACCATGATATATATATATATAATCCTTTGAGATTGGAAAGTTTGAAATTAAACTCCCTCAATAAAATCTCCTTCCATAAAGCTTCACAGTCCTTACTTTTAGAATTTGCCTCATTGCGCTTACTGGCCTTCCACTTCGGATATGAGGATGAAGATTCAACTTTTTTATTTTCTTGCTTTTTTCTCGTTGTCCATTATTTTCTGCTAGCTGATCATTTGAGCGATTGTTGGCCAGGGTCTTTCATCTTTAGAGGTGGAATAGAATAATTAAGCCGGTTGAAGCGTAATAATCATACTTCTATAATGCATTGTATGTCTCATAATAAGTCCCATTGTACTCTCTCCGTATGCGAGCAGCTCGTTCAAAAAGTTGATGGAATGTTCAGCGGTCTTCTATATTTTTAGGCTTTCTTTTTTTTTTTTTTTTTAGTGTCAAATGGTATTGATTGACCGTCAACTTGCTTGCACGGAAGATAACTAGACAGCCCAGGGACTTCGTCAGACTAATTGATGCTTTGGGAGGCGTAGGATCTTTGTCATTTTAACGCAGCAGCGGGTTCTTTGTTGTTTTGATAGTCTTGGCTATTCGATCGATAGGTAAATGCCTAAAATTCAATTCAAGTTATTGCGGTGTTCGGGTCTTCTGCATCATGTGACGAGCTCGTGCTATGTTTGTTGCAAAGCCCTTTGCCCCGTCGTAACTTTGGAATGTGTGTTCACTATTGTTTTCTGTCAATCCCACAAATAAAGCCACTTGTTGATGCTAAATTTGGCGAGCTAAATTGACCGGACCGAACTAAGCACCAAATAGAGATTAGGCTCGAAGTAGACTCGAACCTTGATATTAATGAATGACCTAATGTTGATTCCCGAGCAAGTTCTTGCAGTGAAATTGTCACGTAATAGAACAAGAAATTCAGAAAATACATAGACAGCAATTAACGGAGGTCCAACTGAGATTGAGCTTGGGCTTATGGTTCTCAAAAGAAAAGTTGACAAAGAAAGGATTGCAAGTGGTTAATAAACTATCTTATTCCGCTCAAATATAAAGATAATAGATATATGTTAGGAGGAATTGCAGTTGGAACAAATTATCTACTCTACTTTCAAAAATAGATATCTGTGTACTCCCTATTCCCGCATACGAAAAGAGATTTCCTTATCTTTAGAGCATTTGGTTTTCCCCTCCGTATGAAATTCCAATGGATAAGTAATTTTTTGAAATTGATGCATTGAATATGAACTATGCATTGAATATGAACTATGATACCTTCACCGAGTTGCTTCTTCCTCCATTCTGTTGGGCATCCTTGGGCTGATATAACCGTGGGCATTTGCCTTGGACCTGGGCCAATTATTTTCCGTAACAGCAGATAGGCTTTACAGAGACGAAAGTATAATCACACCTCATGGAGAGAGAACCCCAGCTAATATTGGATAGAGACTGAGCATATAGAAATTGGATGAGAAAGAAAACACAGATTGTAATTTGTCTTCACAGATTAAACGTTAAAATTATGTAATAACCATTATACCAGCTATTGCGAATCAGAATCAGAAAACATTATTTGCACAAATATTATATCTTTTCTTAATAATATTCTCTTTATTATTATATACAAGAATACAACTATGTACCCCGATCAAAGTTGTCAAATCAAAATATATATATATATATATATAGTGTATCGCTATCTCTATGAATCGTATCATATATCGTATCGCATATCGTATCGTAAAATACATTGATCAATATATACAAACATAGGAGGAGATTAAAATATAAGTAAATAAATAACTAAAAACAAATATTAAATATGTTAATATGTTAAATATACGTCAACAGTTATATATAAATAGATAACTAACATTTAAAGTGTCATGTCCATAAAATCACCAATCAAAATTGTACTACATTAATAAATATATTGCTAATTCACTTGAGATTGGAAATAATATTCATTTTCCTCATTTTTGCCTCTTTTGTACAACACAAACTCCTACTTTAGTATGTTCTTATGTTCTTTTCTGTTTCCTCATTTATTGTTTATAATTGCGCTTAAGTTAAGAAATCTTACCAATAATTATAAAATAATCTACTATAGACTAAATATAGAAATAAACTACTAATTGATAAATTTTTTACAATTACATCTTTTCTTCTTTTTCTTTTTAGTAAACATATTGTTACTTCTTCAGCACAAAATATGTAGATATCCTTAACAACTTTTGTTTTAATTTTTTCATCTTCATATTTTCAAATTTATACAAAGATTTTCTTTTATCGAGATTTTAGCATAAAATAAATAAGCTCATTAGATAATTGAATTGAATTGAGAATTAGTAATTAAATATTTTTATTAACTATAAAATTAATAATATACTGCTTTTAATAATTTGTTAAATATTTTTATCAACTAAAATAAGTATCTTAAATTTTGATGTTTTCTACTATTAAATGTCCATATGTGTTCAGAATTTATATTCCATATTTAGCTGAAAAAGTTTATTTAAATGAGTATAAAATCTATTAGTAAGTCAGATCAATGTATTGTAACATATCGCATATCGTAAGATACGTATTGTATACTATAGAATACGCTTACCATACTGTAAAATACACAACACAATAATATTGCAGATAAAATATGTATTGATTTTCTTATATATCGTATCGTAGAATACATACATATCGGATACATACATATCGCATATCGTATAATATTGACAATTGTGCCCCCGATAAATCATTATAGTAAAATTTAATGAAATCAAGTTAGACGGCCTACTGTGTAGCCTTCCTTTGAGATATTGCAAAGTTCGCCTATTCCTCACTCTTGTTGGAGTACTCTAAGCAAATAAGCATTTGAGACACAGGATATGCCATTTGAATTGCATGATATTGTTCACAGTCGATATCCATCCTCTTCATTTTCTACCAATATTCAAAGCAAATGCAACATAGCTAGTTATTTAATGTAATAATCGTACTAGCTACATGAACACCCAAAACATAGCAAAAACTTAGATCCATCCCCAAATCAAAGCTAGGAATGGTTTTCCTAAAGATCTTTACAATACCACCTACAAAAAACCTCCTTTTAATAAGTCTTGGTCATCAAAAGAGTGTAGACAAGATATTTTCACAGATGTTATTTGTATGGAACTGACTAATGGCACAACAAATCATGGAAAAGCAAATACACGTGACGGAGGAAAAAAAAAAAAACTGGACTATTACCTTTCCATGATTCTTGAGGTGATGCTCCTTGCTGTATCAACCACAGAGCTGGGTATACCTGCAACTCACAGCCAATAAGAGGCCATAGTTGTGAAATAAAAAGCCTTCGTATCTTAATGCATATATTTAATTTATTCGGAGTTATTAAAGTGGGATTCACTTTTTGAAAAATATGAGTCGAAGCAATAACAAAAATATTTATAGTGGAACATCTTTCACAATTTAATTTCTGGAGAGATAGTTGATGAAGCCCATCTTTGAGGCGGAACTGTTTGGTAGTCAATAACTCGAGTCTAGAAAATTATAACAGTTGAAGGATACCTGATGAATCAAATAACAAAGGAAAAACCTTGAAGTCCAAACGGTTGTTCCTCAAGTCAACATCAAAGTGAAGAATCTTTACATTTGGGTAGATTGTTGCCAAACTCGAACAGCTCTTCCATGCGTGTATAGCTAACGATTAAGTTGAAAAATCAAGATGCAAATTACTCAATAAGCAGGAACTGAAAATTCAACTAATCCTACAGCAGCTACATTTTGATTGCAGAGGAAGAAAGCGGGAGATAAAAAAGCAAAGAAATTAAATTAACCAAAATGAGAAGGCCTTTGAAAGGACACTATGCCAAACGTCCTTAATTTTAATGACAGAGGAAATAGGAAACTTGAAGTTCATTTGTAATTAACACTATGATGGAGCAGCATTAATGCAACTGCACAAACATATGCATTTTAAATGGATCCACAACTAAGTAGAAGGAAAGTTCAACCGACAAAAACTTGCAACTTCTATTCCACAAATGATGCGTCAAGTGTGCAGGCTCACGCTTTGAGAGAAAAGCAAATATTCACAACACTTCCAAACAATAGCAAATCCATCAGGTGAAGAAATAGCCCTTCCTGGTTCATCCATGTCCTGTATTCAATAAGATGAAGCATTCAGGACATAAGCCCACAAAAACCATATCTTGAAAAAAAAAAAAAAAAAAAAAAAAAAAACAGAGAAAAAAAAAAAGAAAACCAGAAAAATTGCTGCATCTTATTGGGGCCATAATTGGTGTGGAGATGAAACCTTGGAGAGACATTTTGCATGAGGAAAGCGGTCTCTTTCATTTCAGTCATAAACTACCACGCACAAATGTCCACAGTAAACCATTTATGTAATGCTGCATGTTGATTAACACATCCATAAAGTAATATTATTTACAAACATATAAGAGAGAGTTTGGGTTGCAGAAGATTCAGGTTCATGTATCTGAGTGGGTACCAGTACCATGTACGACTAACATCTGCCAAAGAATTTTGAAGAGCGACATAATAATTGTGACCTGAAAAAATAAGTGGTGCATCATGTTCACAAGTTGTTCCTATGGTGTAGAGTTTGCCAACTAGTGCATTGTAAGCACCATCTTTTCATATATCGAAAGCCACGTTCACCATGCATACAAAAAGGATCTTAGATGACGAATAGTACGAGTTTAGACAATTATCATTCAACTGAAATCAGAGAAATGCTGTGGAAACAAGTATAACAAATTGTAGCAAACAAAATTTCAAAGAATTTACTAGTGTAATAATGATCATGAATGTCACCTGACATGGAATTCTTTATATTATATGATTCATCATTTGTCCGTTGAAGCTATACATCAGTTAGCACAAGTTGGGAGTTCTCATTATGACACACTAATCAGCTTGGTTATTATGTTTTTATCTATAATTGATGTGCTAGAGATCATTGTAGAGGATGGCTTAAATCCCAAATAAAGAACCGAAGCAAATGCTTTGTTAGAGTTGTTGCATTTGATTGTATTGAGTATTCGTCTTATAAAAGATGTACTTAAAGTTACCAATAACGTATACAAGCATTATGAAGAAAAGAAAAAGACAATGGTAACGATATGACCTTGGTTGAAATAGCACTGCAAGCAAAGAGAGATAATGGTAAGGATTCCATTTTTGGTGATATGGTAACATTTTATAACAGATACAACATTTCCATGCCGGACATGAATAGCATTTGGATCGCTCAAGGATGGCCACGTGCAAACCAAAAAGAATTACAAATCTTCAACATCATCACATCGAGTTATTTTATATAGTTTTTTATATGCAGCTTCAAGAACTTAAAATCAGTTCCACGAAGTCGCAACTGATATGTTTATTGTCTTGCATGCTTGAACCCGAGGAAGCATTTGCTGTTTTTGAAAAGGAAAAGTTAGTGCACTGGCTCGGATTTATCCTTCTCTCAGTCCAATTTCATCAAATATGATAACCAATTAGAAACTTACATCCTTGATTTGACTCAAAAGAAAAAGATTTTTGAACTTGAGAGGGATTGGAGAACTTGCTTAGAAACTAGTACATACCGAAAAAGAAGGTAAACATCTGTTGGTTTAGAAGCTTTTACACTTAGCACTAGTTTTACCGGTTGCTACCGCAACCGATCATTCTCTACCATGAATATTATAAAAAACCAATGACATATCCTGGCTCCACCCTACATTATGCGCAAGCGTTTCAAATATATTTGTAACCCACCCTTCATCATAAGGATGTTTTTTATTAAGTTCTTATTAATGAAATGTAGGAGGACCTTTGCCCTAATGTTTTTTTTCTCGAAAAAGAAACTATTCCTTGCATCTACTTATTCATATGCTCTGTAAACATTAGTTTATGTTTTCATGTAATCTGATTTGTTCATAGGCACTAGTAGATTTGTCTCCTTTTCTCAACACAGGTTAGTATTTCTATCTTTACATCTTCCTATCTACAATATTAAATATTTATACAATGACCACCTCATCTTTTTTATTTCCCTATATAACAATGTTATTTTCCTTTACTGTACTTACCAATCCCATTCACTTTCATGCAAGTATTCCTGGTGTTTCAAGTAGTTAACCAAATCATATTCTGAAGGTATAGACTTGGATGCCTTCCAGTATCAATTGCCATTGGACCGTTAACCTGCCAAATTATAGTTGCATTTAGACATTAAAACTGTCATCCCTATATCAGAGTGTAAAAATAAAAATTAATATCCACCTGTGAATTCTGGTCTTGTGTAGCAATCAACAGGCTTAGTTGATATTGTGTGGGCAAACGAATTCACCAGCATATCTAGAAGGCATAAAACCTCCGCCAGCAG
The DNA here is from genome assembly GCA_036321105.1 of Dracaena cambodiana. NCBI lineage: Eukaryota > Viridiplantae > Streptophyta > Magnoliopsida > Asparagales > Asparagaceae > Dracaena > Dracaena cambodiana. The sequence continues at coordinate 16,852,843 of JAYEPQ010000004.1, read as the reverse complement.
GGTCAGAATGGGAATATCCTTCCTTATGTCATTAATAATATCCTTCCTTATGTCACTAATAAGGCCTGCAAGAATAAATTTTCATCTAAAGAACATATAGTTGTCATAAAAATTGAAATAGTATATATGGGAAGAGAACCTCCTATTGAGAATACTGAATAGTAAATAACTCAGGTTCATAGCTCCACTCAAAACTTTCCCCTTTGTCTTGACGTTCAATCAGTTTAAAGTGCAGAGATAATTTTTTAGTCATGCACTGAACATAGAAGTTTTGAGATAGAATATAGGAGGGGAAAAGCAGGGAGGAAACGTGTCTGTTTTGTCTCCTTGGAGCTATTATGTAACTATAAATTCAACCACGAAGCAAGCTTCCAGGATATCCCCAGTCTGACAACAGTTGGGACAAATGAGAGAGATGATAAGGTTCATTAATGTGAAGTTCACTCCTAGAAGAGGCATCTAAAATTTCATATGATCTTTGACTTTTTAAATACTGTAAATATCCTCCCAACTAGCCACAAAGAGTTCAAACCTCATCACGCTAATACTATATATATATATATATATATATATATATATATGTGTGTGTGTGTGTGTGTGTGTGTGTGTGTGTGTGTGTGTGTGTGTGTGTGTGTGTGTGGATATATATATATTAGAAACTTAACCATAGGCAAAAATGTTACTACCTTCAAGGCAGAACTCAGTCCGCATAAAACATTCAGCAGCTGCAGATTTATTCCTGATGTTCAGGTGGAAAAGGAAATGGCAAGTTCATGTATCATTTAATCCACAGATTAATATTCGTCTTTCCTGCGAATAGACGGAACAGACATTTAAATGCACATAATATTATGAAGTATCATGGAGGACTTTATTTATGCATTTAGATAGACAACAGTAGTATTTTCTCCAGGCTGAATTTGAAGAGAAAGGTGTACCAGGGCTTTGAATATCAGTTGATACCAACACATATCGTAAAATATCATATTGGAATTTGACGTAATCTATACAATAGACTACATAATATCAGAAACAGTATAAACAAACTGTTGATATATTACCTATATATCTAATATTGTTCATGTCTGATACCATAGACCATCAGCAGATATGTTACGATTTCGAGATTTTAAATTTTGATACCAGCATTTCCAATTGAGCCAGGTACTGTGAACCCAGATCCAATTTGGACCCCAGGTCAGAAACAACCAAGCCACAATTAAGCTAAAAAAAGAAAAAGGAAAAAAAGCATCTATCTGACGTAATTTGCAAGTAAATGTTCCATTAAGTCCTAAACTCAACATCAATTCGAACCATACCTAGGTTAAACTAGCTCCATATCTGAAAGGGCACTTTAAAGTTTGAACATTGGAATGCTTTTAGCCTTTTACTAAAACTTGGTCCAGTTTAAAGACATAGTAGTCAATATTAGAATTTTCGTAAACCTAAAGAACATATAGGGCCATCTTGATAAAAAAAACTAGATTTTAGATTTATTCTCAGTCTAAAGACTCCGCAGTCTGCAGAGCATCCTTTTGAATTTACACTCCAGGAACACAGTTGCTAATTCTAGCGTAGGGACTTGACGATCCACAAAATTTGGAGCTTGAACCCAATGGATGGACCATAAGATGTATAATTTAATGCTTTTGATAATCCCTTTGAAATCAGCTAATAGTTGCCGACTTGCATTCTTACAAGAGATAGGAAGGAATTAGCAAGCTTGAATGGTAAGGTACCAGAAGGAATGGGCAAAAGTTCTAGTTGCTTATTAGCAAACACATAAACCAGCCAAAAGAGTCAGCCTAGTATCAAAGGTTTTAAACATCTAAAACATGGGCACTTTGAAATTGCAAAATAACAAATAGCAATAGTGGATAGTTACAAGCAAACCAACCAGAAGGTTCAACAAGTGCTAAAGAATCAATGTAGCATGGATAGTGCAACCAAGGAGACAACATGCACCCACATTGCATATATATCAGACACTTGGATACTATGATATTTGATGAATATGTGGCGAATACTCCTTACGATGAATCCTAAAAGTTGCAATGTAATGTATCCTAAATGTATTGGTAACATATCATAGGCATATCGAAGAATCAAAAATTCAAAATTTGAATGTAAGAACCATAGATTTACAAGTCTAGTTGACTTGTAATGCTTTGCATTTATATAATATATACAGTTACTTAATAAGGTGCTCGAACCGGCATAATTCTCATCTTGGTTTATGTAGCCTGCCCCAAATACCTGGGAGAAAAGGCTTAGTTGTTTTTGTTGTCCAATTACTTAATGAGGAATATGTTCACAATTTCACATAACTACTGATTTACATAACTTGAAACAATTGCGTATGTCCAAGAGATTGTGCTCTTACAACAGTTTCTAACCAATGTTAAAAATAGCGATAACAATAACACAACATTTTGCCTTTGTTAGATTATATCGCATATAGTGTAACGCATAATGTAGCTTACGCAATTTTCTATTTATTCAATAAGAATAAATGTAAAACTATATAAAAAAATTTATAAATAGGAAAAATAAATTAGAAATTCTAAAAAAAGAATATAAAAATATTTTATAATACAAAATCAAATCTAAATTTCCAACAAGTTTTACAGTAACTTTTACATTTATCTTTATAAATTATATAAGTTCGCGTCTATAATTTCAGTCATGATTTAAACAAAAGAATAGGATTTCAAATTTATATTTAGTTACTATCAATAATCTAATTTATATTTTGTAATGCTAAATTCATCTTATTTGTATTGTTCATTTTAGATTAGCTAAAAATCCAATTGAATTAGCAACAAGTAAGAAATTTCAAAAACTGGAAAGAAATTAAAACAAGTAAATAAGGAAGTAATCACATATTAGCATGTTAACAATTCCATAAACAATCAAATAAGTAATCAAGCAAGAAAACTGCAGCAATTAAATAAATAATCAAAGAATAATATAAAATTATTAAAAAATTACATCAAATAACATAACACGTTATTTAACGGAACGCAATGTAAAATAACGTAAAATAATATAGAAAACGTACTGTTACGATGCATTGAGTTATTTTGGCTGGTAGAGAACATTGGCCTTCTGTTAACTAACATAACACAATATAACAGATTTCATAATGCATTATTTTCAACATTTTAATTCTAACATTACAAAATCATTCTAAAACAACAATAATTAGCACATAATTATAAATAAAGAATTTTAGCATATTTGTAGCCACAGCACATCCATAATCTCATACTATGAGTGTGCAGACTAATTTTTCCACACCTAGGTCTTAGTTTTTGTCATGTTGTTCCTAGTTTGTGCTTCGAAGAAAATAGTAAATGCCAAAACTAACCAAATGAATAGAATAAGTACTAACTTGAGAAAACCTAAGCTGGTCAAAGTAAATACATGATTTCAAGGAAGGACTAAAGACTTAAATTGGAACAAAGGAACCAACTAACAATGGGAGACCGGCAAAAGTTTAACCCCATGCTAAACAATTTTCCTATTTTAAATTTTAAACTGTTGAAAAACTGTTGAGGAGGATGAAATGAATAAAAGTTGTTAGTCCGGTAGGAATTCCTATCGGTGACCGATTGGCCTTTCTAACAAGCTTTGATAAACTAAAAATATGTCAAATAAATGGAGGAAAAATACCATAATACCTCTATGCAAGAATAAGAGTAATATTCAGAATTATTCTAAATACTTTGGAACATATCTAATGTTTCATAATATGAAATTTTGAGAAAGAGCAATTGAACATAGGTTCAGGTAAAATGTTAAATATTAAAGAACCAGTTTAGTTTCATATCGGGATAATCGACGATAGAGGCTATTCTTTTGTTTCGTCAACTTATAAAACAATTTTAAAAGAGTAAAGATTTGCATATAGTCTTTATTGACTAAGAAAAAGCATATAATAAAATGTCGAGAGAGATAATATGGTAGATATTGATGAAAAAAGGACCCTATCTAGTATATTGACAAAATGAAGGACATATATGATGGAATAGTGACAAATGTCATAACTTGCGATGGCTTAACAAGTAATTATTTTAGTATTATTTATATTGAATCAAGAATCTGTGTTGAGTCCATTTTTATTTTCCATAGTAATAGATGAGCTTATTAGAGCTATCAGGATGACATATTTTGCCGTATACTATTTGTTGATAATATTGTCTTCTTCGATGAGCTGAAGGCATGGGCAAAGGTCAAATTGAAGTTATGGAGATAAACTTAGAATGTTAAGGTTTTAGATTAAGTGGATCCAGAACATAGTATATAGAGTGCAATTTCAGTAAATATTAGATTTGTGACAATATTACTGAAATATTAGATGGAAAGAGATACCAATGAGCAATAAGTTTAGCTACATGAGCTATTCAAAAAGATGGGAAGATATATAGTGATATCAACCATACTCTCTAAGTGGGTTGGCTGAAATGGAGTGCAATGACAGTTCTATGCAACCTTAGCATTCCATTAAGACTGAAAGAAGGAATTCATTGGACTATTATTAGGCTAGTTTTCATATATAGCATAGCTTGTTGGACTATAAAGAGATAATTTGCACAAAAGACGAGTGCAGCAAAGATGCAGATGTTTCATTGGATTTGTGATAACACTAGGAGAGGTCAGATGATAAATGATATTATTCTCACTAAGTTAGGCATAGAAGGTGTGAGAAAACTACCTATGATGGTTTGATCATGTGTGACAAGAGCCACTTAAGAATACATCAGTTCGGCGAGTAGAAGTTATTAGAGTAAGACAGACTAAAAGAGCGAAGAGACGATCAAAGAAAACATAGATGACGATGATATGAAAAAGTATGGATGTTAAATGTCTTAATGAAAACATATTGCTCATAGGAATGATTGGAGAAGGATCATCCATGTGACCAATCCAGCGTAATTTCTTTTTTAGTTCATATAGCTTATCAATATAATACAAGCTAAGCAGCAAAGAGACGAGTGAAGAAAATATAAATGGAGGTGATACAGAAAAAAAGATGTTAAATACCTTAATAAAGACAAATTGCTTGATAGAAATGAGTGGAGAATGATCATTTATGTGATTGATCTAGTGTTATTCTTCTTTTGTTTATGTAGCCTATCTGACGCAGGACGGAAACAAAATTAAGGTCAGAATTTGAGAATTAGGGTTTTTGAGAAATTGGGAAAGAACAGTAAGAACTTACAGAGCGATTTGGGAATCCACCCAGGCGAATCCATACCTACTCTCCACGAATCCACGAACAAAAATTTTACTAGTAAAATCTACGCCAGAAATTTCTCAAAATTTTCAAATATTATTTATCTCTTTTCAATACTTCATACAAATCCCATATATATAGGAAAACCCTAACAAACAAAATTCTAATAAAATCCAAAATCCTAATAAAATTAGAATTCTAATAAAATCAGAATCCAATCAAATATTCTAAAATCCTAACAAGATCCAAATTTAATCAAATCTACTCCCAAATCAAATCTAATCTCCATCAATTCTCTCTAGTTTCAAAGCATTCATCCCGATGAATGTGGAGATAAAAAATGATAAATACGTCCGGATTGAACTGATTGGCATCCACGAAATATCTCAATTAGGCTATGGTGGTGGTCGAGCAACCATAGCTCATGCATCACATCTGAATAAAAGTAGTGGAGGAATTAGTTTCTTTCGTGAATTAGTTTCAGATGATGACTGTAGATCCCACAAATTATTCTGGTCATAAATAGTAGAAGCAAATCTCTTCGAAATTTCATATAAATCTGTATGTTGAGTCGGTAATTTCTTTATAATTCCTATAATAAATTTCTCAAGAGAAACTGAAGTTTTTCCCTCATCATCAACAATAACTTCTTTTCTATCTGAAGTCTTGCTTTGGATTGAAAGTTTCTATACTCGCTATACATCTGCAATGGATATGTAAATACTATCAGTAAATACGAATTGTCGACGAAGTTTCTTACGAAACTTTAGAAGGAGATTTTCCAAAGAAACTGTCAATTTTACGGGCACGTGATATAAGAGAGTAGGAGGTATTTCTGTTGGCTTCTGCTCATGAATATGATCATGTGCATCCTTATGCGGCCGAAACTTCGCAGATGTTTTCACTGAGAGATCGTTAGAAATCTTAACTTTTAATTTTTCTTATATGGATGGAAAAAAACTCCATCTGACATTAATAATGACTCATCATGAACTTTTGTACCTAATATAAGCTCCAAAATACACTCACCATCAAAAGTAGGAATATCTGCTTCAATCTTATTGGCAATACTACCATCGTTAACCATTTGACTTCCTTAATCCCTATGTTTAAGTGTTTTGTTGAAGCTGTCGAGTATTCGCCTACACTTTTTAAGATCATCAATCATACATTGAAGTTTTTCATCATTGGTCATTGTTTTAGGCTCAGGCGATTGAAACCGATGAGATGATAAATTTGGGAGGTGGTGCTGAGTATACCGATGACGAAGTAAATGTCACAAGATATTTCAATCCAAATATAATTTATACTCTCTACTCCAAATATAAGCTTCTCTACCCAACTTTTGTCGGGAGTAAAGACATTTTTGTGCTGAAGTCAGATCAGAATCTAGAAAGAAATCTTGGATATAATTCTCCCAACTTTGATAATTTTGTCGATCGTCGAAACCGTAAAAAATTGGTATAATAACATACATATCACGCTCAACTTGTGATTTTTTTGCATTTGAGCTGATATAATGACCATAGAACATGAACCTCACATATAATCAATTCAAAATTTTAGCTCAAAAAGTTTAGAAAATACCCAAGAAGCACGGAGGCTCGAAAACGGCTCGAATCGAAGTTGAAACGGGCTCTGAATTGCAAAACTATCCTTAATGAGTTGCACTGTAAACGGGTCTGCACTGCTGCACTGAACCCAATTTGAAGCTGCGGGTCGGATTTGTAGATGTGGGGCAGATCTGAAACTACAGGTCGGGTCTAAAGACCAATTAAAATCTAATTTTTCTGTTCCTTCTTAGATATGGATCTGAGTAATTGGATCAGGCCCAATAACAAACAAATCCACACCCAACTAATCTTCCTTCTCCTGAGTTCTCTGGATGCGGTTGCTTTTGCCGCTGCCACTGCTACTGTTGGTATTGCTGGTTGTTGTTGTTGCTGCTGCCGTTCTGCTACTACTGTCGTTGTTTTGCTACTGCTGCTGTTCGCCTGCTGCTACTGTTGTTCTGTTTTTTTTTTCCTTGTGGTTGGATTTTGTTAGGTGTTGCGGGTAGAAAAGAAGAAGAGGATGAGGAAGAGGGCGCATGCTGTTGGAGAGAAGGGAAGAATTTTCTCTCTCTCTCTCTCTCTGAGAACTGAACTAAACGCCTTTTTTCGTTAGATCTGGTTTTTTGTTCTTTTTCTTCTTTTTTTTCCTTTCTTTCTTTAGATCTATACTGTTTTTTTTCCTTCAGATTTGTACTGTTTTTTCTTTTTTTCCTAAATAAAAATTAAAAAAAACTGAAATAAAAATAAAAGATGATGGAAATGTGGAAGAAGAAGATGGTGATGGAGAAGAAAATCTAAACTCTGATACCAAATTTAACGCAGAACGGAAGCGAAATTAGGATTAGAGTTTGAGAATTAAGATTTTTTGAGAAATTGGAGAAGAACTTTCAGAGAGATTTGGGAATCCACCCAGGTGAATCTACGCCTACTCTCCACGAATGCATAAAGAAAGATTTTACTCAATGAAATCCACGCTAAAAATTTATCAAAATTTTCAAATATTATTAATCTCTTTCAATACTTCATACAAAACCCATATATATAGGAAAATCTTAACAAACAAAATCCTAATAGAATCCAAAATCCTAATAAAATCAGAATCCAATCAAATATTCTAAAATACTAACAAGATCCAAATCTAATCAAATCTACTCCCAAATCAAATCTGATCTCCATTACTATCCCAAATACTTCGGATAAAAGACTTAATCGTTATTGTCCTAGAAACTTTAAAATGTAGGAACACACAAAATTTGTTATGTGCGTTATACAAATTTAGCTGTCTACAAATTATTTATATTCTTTGTGCCGATAGTGGTCTTGCTAATAGTTATCGAATTTGAATTCAATACGAACATGATAAAACTTTTGCATATGATACATTGCATGAAACTTTTTTATTCATGTAAGTGAATAAGGAACTATATTTTGTCACGTAAAAAAGGATTTAGGAGCTCATGGAGAGAATTAAATTACAACTCAAATCTCACTTTTATCCAAAACAATTTTAAATTCTGACCTATTTTTTATCGTAACCCTTCATTTCCACTATTTGGTGGGGGTAAATCTCAATCCTCAGATCTCATCTGAAGAAACACCACTAACACCCACTCCTTACGTTTTGTTTCTCAAAATCTGGTCTACAATCAAAGAAAAGCTAAAGCAGAAAAAGTTGGGATTTTGATTAAATTTCACACCTCTATTCCACTCCGTATTTCAATCACTTAAGGCAAGGTCTCTAGTTTTTTTCAATTTACTCAATTTCATCTTTAAAATTTAATGTTTTGATGGGCTGATTGAAATGCTGATGCAAGGTTGTGAGGTCTTGAGATTTTGTGAAGAGATTGTTAAGAAATATGTGAAACTGAATCCAGAACTTAAAAATGAGTAATTTTCATCTCTAGAATAGAGATCTCTATTTCTCCTCCTCATAATTAAATCAAATTCAAGAAAGATGTGTAGAAACATCATTCCATAAGTTTTTCTTTGCATGCATGGTAGGAATTAACTCCTATTCAGTACAAAAGAATTCCATGATTTACATTCTGTCCAGTGTAAAACAAGACAGTTGTACACGTTAGGTAGCCTTTTTTTTTAATTTTAGTTATCTGGTCCTTCCTCCTCCTCCTTCATCTCTTCTTCTTTAGTCCCTCCCTTCTCTTCTTCAGGATTTCCTCAAGAAGGGATTGAAGGATGGAGTGAAGAATAAGAAGAGAGGAAGAAGCCACTTTTGGTTTTTTTTTTTAGTTGTTGTTGTCGTTGTTATTTGTTACTGCTTCTCTTGCGGCTTCTGGTGACTTATTGGCTGTTGTGGGTGCTGTGGTGTCCAAGGTAATTTTGGTGGTGGTTGCATAGGTTGAAACAATGTCATATAAGGTGTTTTGATGGTGGATGTATGGAAGTGCTAAATGGTGCCTAATTAAAAAATATATTTTGAGACTAACTTTCATGACGATGACCCTGATTAGGGTGTACTTATACATATAATGATTGGGTTTAGTGGATATAATGTGGAGAAGTCACAGATGGTGTATGTTATACAATGTTCACAAATGTAGTTTCATTGCGCGTGTAGCCTAAGAGTATATAATACCTAAACAGATCATACAGTGCTTAAACGGATCTCACGAAATTACGCAAATGTTTATTATATAAATATAATACTATGCACACACACACACACACACACACACACACACACACACACACACACACACACATATATATATATATATATATATATATATATATATATATATATATATATATATATATATTAAATGCTACACAATCCCAAAAGTTAAGGAAAATATATAAAAATCATGGCAACACTGAAAACAAAAAAGTACTAGATTCAAGAAAATCAATTTTACAATATTAAACATTATTGTTCTCATATTATCTCACACAGACCATCAACAATGATCAATCAAAGTCATCTATACACGATTTACACATATTTTACATAATTTACAAGCATATTTTCTGATATGTAGATCTAAAATTGGGTCCGTGAACCTTTCACAACCGACTTTTAGTTGTTGACAAAGCAGATATAAGCTCCCTCACAAATTACATCTGCTTCAATAAATAAATAAATAATTATACTTCTAACAATTATTTTGACTGTTCTAATAGTGATTCTAATTATGCTCAATCTTATATAGATTAATGACTTTAGTTGATTTATAATTGGTTTCGGGTGGGGTTCAGCCAACTAGAAAAAAAATGCATAAACATTGTTTGATGGGCCTATGTTGGCACTAATTCATAGAGGCCTGCTTATGCAGCCTGACTACGTAAGGAGGACGCATAAGTCTAAATCAATGTGTTAATTGGCTGTATAGTTTAATTTTTAGAACATTTATGCTATGAACATGTGAATATGTGATTATTAGAAGTGCGATTTAAGGCAACCTTAAACTATAGACTTAATTTTCATGACATACTGTTTACGCCTGGTTTATAACATGTACTCTTTTATTAATTAGCAGCCACGAAACTTTATGCGAGTTATCATCCCTCCCCTTAAAGTCTCACTTTTTGTTCAACCCAACCTAAAACCAAAAGAAAAAAATCCTAAATTTTTTTATTATGCTATAATCCCTACTATTGGTGGCTTATACACATGAGTGGAACTTACAAAATATTGTGTATTTTTTAAGATCAGGGATCGTGGTAAGAAGGCAGGTGAGGTGATACATCTATATCTTGTTTTTTGCAAGCTGAGATAGTATCTTTTTGTATTGGTCATTCTATTTAATTGTTTTCAGTCTAACATGCTCCATTAAGTCTACAAATTTTTTTTTTTTCGTTAAGTGCAACTGTATATTCTCTTTTTTTTATTTGTATTATAAGGATTTAAAAGAATATGCAAGTTGGACATGTATGTCATATTATACACTTATGTGATATGATGTGCTTTGTGAAAACCTTATATTTCTCTATGCACCACATCCAAGTGGGCCACTCACTATGTTCATGCCATGTTGATTCGTGCCATGCGTAAATGGACTTATATATATTTGTTTTGCCGTTATAATTGATTATCACATAGAGTATAGTTCAATCTAAGTATTAAATCAAGAGGATTATTTTTATATTTCATGGCCAAGTATGCTTGATTATAAAAGTTAGCCAAGTTGGCCATTAGGTTATTGTGTGTTCATTGTACTTAGTTTAAAGTACTTAGCCAAGTTGCCATTATAATTGACTATCACATGGTGTAAAGTACAATCTAAGTATTAAAATCAAGAGGATTATTTTATATTTCATGATCGAGTATGTCTAATTGTAAAAGTTAGCCAAGTTGGCCATTTGGTTTATTGTGCGTTCATTGTATGTAGTTTAATGTACTTGTAGTACATACTAGGCAATAATTTTTAAGCAATATGAGCTGATGTGCTGGTTATACATTACATTTATACATAAGAAATATATATATCATGTGTGGTGTGATACTTAGGCTTACTGGATTTTTCTTGTGTCAAGCATGTGCTACTTTCAGCATTAGCAGCTCTCACTGAGACTACTGCCTTCTACGAGGGGCGCCACCGGCCTCAATCCACTCGCTATTGAATCTAACAGCTACTACGGCTGAAATTATATCTCTTTCAGTTGCATCTCACCTTCCAATAGCTAATTGATATTTAAGATCTTAAACTTGATTTCCTATTAAAATCTTGGTTACCTAGCCGATTTACCAAAATTTTTGACTTGATTCTTAAAATCTTTTCAAACTTTTACTAAGATTTTCAATGAATCCTCATCTTTAATATGAAGAGATATGTAGGAAGTTTCTTCCTACTTTGATCTCGTCTCATAATCTAATGCCTTATTTGCTAAGATCTTATCCCTTCTTAATCTCTTATAATATTTACTTAGATCATCTTTTAATATGAACATTAATACTCTGAATCTATCTGAAAATTTGTTTCCAAAATCTCTTATTGTCACTATTTTCAAAATGAGTAATAGTAATTATCTATTATGGGCTCAGTTATTTAAACTGTTTATTGGCGCTCTAAGAAAATTAATCACCTACTTGGACGTCTACCAATGAAAAAATCCTACATATCCAGAATGGATCACTAATGAGTGTTGTACAATTACTTAGCTCCTCACTATTATGGAGGAAAAAATAAGTTCCAGGTAGTGTTCTTGAAAACTGCTAAGAAGATATGAGACATACCAAAAAAAGTCTATGAATTGAAAAAAATATCTCTAGAGTATTTGAGCTGTATGAGTGCTTATTATCTAAGAGAGACATTTCAGTTTCTGAATATTATTCTATGGTCCGAGGTACGTTAGATAAGCTTGATAATCTTTAAACTTTGAGAAAGTATTATCAAAATCTTGTTATCACAAAATTTCTATATGGACCATATCTCCTGCCTGACATCTAATAACTCCATAGTACTTTGCATTTTTATTGGATCCGGTGCATCCACTAAATCTACTTAACCTCCGGTCTCGAGTGAGCAGCGTGCTTTATATACTAAGCGAGATTGTGGCTATGATCACGGTCGTAGACGCGATTCGGAGGGAAGTGCAGTCGTGGTCGAGTTTCAAGTGCACGAGGACAGCATCAGTATAAACACTGTGGTTGAACCAACCATATTTCTAAAAGCTGCTAGGAGAAATTTGGTAAACCAGCATGGACACAAATGGAGCATAACTATCCTAGTGCTTCGGGTTCTGATATAGCCTTGGTTACTTACTATCATTATCATCCCCTTGGATGGTTCATATTTGTCAAGGCTGATTTTGCCTATTTACTTCATCTTCAATCTCCTTATGTTGGTCTTAAATAACTCATGCATTCTCTTCACATATGGATGCTAACATTGTTTCTTCTAAATATCCCTGGATTTCAGATTCTAGAGCATCCTCCCAAATGACAAGTATTAAAGACAAGCTAGATTCATTAGAACTTAACAGATAAGTATCTTGTAGTTCATATTGTTGATAGCTCTTCCTCTTGTGTGGTTGGTAATGGGTACTTCATACTGTCACCTCATTAACTCTTAAAAATGTGTTATTTGTCCCAGAATTTCTTCTAAGTCTTTTATTTATCAATAGACTCACTAAAAATAATAATGTTCTGACATTTACCTTCATATTGTATCTTTCAAACCTTTAGACCGAAATGAGAATTGGTACGAATTATGAGAAATTATGTATTATTTGGATGAAGAAATTAGTCTTTCAAACTTTGCTACTATCTCTTCTGATAATCATCTACAGTGATACCAGAGTCTAACTCATCCTTCCCTTTCAAGTCTTTGTAAGGCATTACCTTTAGCCTCCTCTATCTCCCAGTTAAGGTGAGTCTCGTAAGCTGGAAAAATTTTACAATGCATCCTATCCTAGTCGAATCAATAACCGTAATACTGTTTTTTCTAGTTAGGCCATACTGATGAGTGAGTTCCTTGTCGTTTTCCTTCCTACAAGGTTTTTTGGTACTTTATTAATTTTGAGGATGATTTTCCTCGTATAGCATGGTTATATCTTTTGAAAGAGAGATATGAAGTTTTCAATATCACTGAACTTTTATACAAAGAGATAAAAAAAAAAACCAGTTTTCCACATCTAATTTGGGTTTTTACACACTGACAATGCCATGGAGTATTATAAATGATGTCTCTGTATTTTGTCTATCACTTAACCAAATGTCATATTTGGTTTGCATGGTAAAACTCTTTTCTCTTGTCTCTTTCCTGCAAAGTATTATTCCCTCTTTTATCCTATGTATTTGTTTGTACATGTGTTCTTCAGGACTTGTCTCCTGGATTGGACAAATTATCTTCCCTCAATTAAATGTATTTGTGGGCTACTAGCATACTCAAAAAGAATATAAGCACTACCATCCTGCTTTCTTTTTTTTTCAAATATCATGTTCTTTAAGTCTGCTTCTTTTTATCCCATCTGCCGGCCAAGCCAGTTACTTCAGGCTAGTTACATGTTTCTCTTCCTATACCTTTTTTTGTATCTAGTATAGGGATTGAAAAGCGTCTCAGCCACCACTGCTACATGTGTATTCTCGTCGTCTGAAAGTAGGAATGATAATAGATGCGTCTATATGTCAATTTCTAGTCTGCTCTAAATAAAATTTTGAATTAAAAATGAAATTTTCATTTTAAATTCAAATTTTTTTATAGAACAGTCAAAAATTGACCCACAGGCGCATCCATTACCATTCCTGTCTGAAAGTAACTACTTCGATCTTGTGCCCATTTCCAGCTAGTGGTTCTTCTCATCATCTGTTACCTTCAGATCTTAATCTTCCTATTACGCTCCGAAAGATAAATATTTCTCTATTGCTCACTCCCATTCTCACTGTCTCCTATGATAAGCCCAGTCATTCCTTTAGCCAGCTTGATTTGTCCTTTATTTCTCTAACCAAATCGTATCAGGAGGCTATGTTAGTACCTGTCTGGCATCAGACTATGAATGAAGAGATGCAAGCAGGCACTAGTCACTCGAGTGACCGGGCACTTGGTTCATGCTCCACAAGGGCATCTAGATCTGTGCACAGATTTAAGACCTGTCATATCGCAAAAGGGTTCTCTCAAATCTATGGTGTTAATATTTTGAAACATTCTCTTCTATTGCTTGCCTAGATTCTATTCGCATATTATTCTCTCTTGTTGCCAATTTGGAGGGACCCATATTCCAGTTGGATATCAAAAATGATTTCCTATAAGGTGATCTAAATAAGGAAGTTTATATGGAGCAACTTCCGAAATTTCATGCCTAGTTTGAGAAGTTCTATACAATATTGCTAGCATTGGCTTCCAAAGGTGTCAATATGATCACTTTATTTTCGTTTAGTATATGACTTCTAGGATTGTTGTTCTCGTTGTCTATATGGATGATATTCTCTTGACTGGAAGTGATTCAGGAGTCTTGATCAAGACGAAATATTATCTTAAGCAGCACTTTGCGACTAAAAATATGGAAAAGCCAAATTACTTTCTTAAAATTGAAGTTGCATATGAGAAGAACGAACTATTTTTTTCTCTAAGAAACTATGTATTGGATCTATTACAAAGGACTGGTCTACTTAAGTTCAAACCTATTAGTACACCTACGGAAGCAGATGTGGACTTCTGACTGAAGATAGTAAAGTTTATAATTATGCCAAGTAATACAAGAGAATAATTGGAAAATTCATCTATCACACAGTTACTGGACCCAAGATTTCTTTTATTGTTGAATTACTAAGCGAGTTCATGCGCAAGCCAAGAGATTGTAACTACTCTAACCCAATGCATGAATTTATCTTTGACACATATTCTTATATGCTTAAGTTGGCTAAAAATTTTACAATAAATATTTAAATTCATAACATATTTTTTTTTATACTAAAGCTTATAAACTATTAATATCTCATAAGAGTCCAATCCCATTCCCTTGGTCCAAACTTAAAATAATAATAAGAATAATAATAATATACGATGTAAACTATTATTTGAATCCAATACAAATCACATTCAATCACTAAGTCAACTTTCATTTAGAAATAATAAAATATAATTTCCATTTTGAATTTTCAAATTATCTTCAATAATCAATTCCTAAAATTTCTTATTAGTCAAATATATAAATGAGTCATTTGACACATTTGAATCCAATTAAAAAACCTGTCCCGCAGTCAACTACAATTATAATATTTGACAAATTTCAAAATTCAAATATATATTTAAAATACTTCTAATACTATCCAATTTATGAGTCAATTAATCTCGTTTCAAATTTTCCTTCAAAGCCCTCTTTAATTTCATTAATCTCTCCCTTCAGTCAAACCTTCTAATTCCTATATAAACTCTCCATTCATCTTAATTCTTTTTTTTCTTCAAACCAAACTTTCTTCTCTCTTCTTTTACTGCCCATCAAAGCGCCGCCGACTGCTGGAGTGTCGTCGACTGCCAGATCACCATCAACTACTAGAGGAGCCAAATTGCAAGCCACCTTTGCTATCCAAATAAGCATCATGTCTGAACCACCTCACTAGCAACCACCTTCACCATAGCCTCTTTAGGAGCAACTCCTTCCCTTTTTCCTTGGAATCTATTGAGGCAGGATCCACCTCTCTCTTTTTTCCATAAACATTTATCATATTGAATCTAGATAGATAACACATAATAATAACCTGAACAGCTTCACGAAAGGGAATTTTTCTTCATTTCCCGAATCAACGGCAAAGGCAAAGATCCACCAAAAGGAGGGCGGCAACTTCACGTCAACGAGGTAGCGAGACTGACCGCAATTGCAGGAATCGGTTCGACTCTCTTTCGTCGGTTGGAAAGTGAAATTCATTTAGAACCCTAAAACCGTCAGAGCCGAAACCACTTTCTTAAGAAAAAACATCCCTTCATCTTATAAATCCAACAAGATGAATATTATATTCATTTGTTTGTTTCAAACCAGTAGCTTTTCATAACTAAAACGGACTTTTTTTACATGCTTTTAAAGTTGAAGAAAAATTAACATCACAAAAAATATTTAACCATCTCTTTAATGATTTTCTTTATGTAGATATTGATTTCGATAAAAACTAGAGCGTTAACATATTTGGCGAATGCACATTCAAATTAAGATGAGTTCCTTTTCGAACTCACTTCTTACATGCACTATTTCTATTAGATAGAAATAAGTTATTTTTTTAATTTTATACAATTGTTTATGTATAACATGATATAGATTATAGTTTCCTTAAATAACATTGTTTAAATAGAGTATGATTTTATTTCCAAAAGATTGTCATACTTTTGTTTTGTATTCCTCATTTAACCGTGTCTATATCATTAAGTGTTAATTAAATATATAAAATTAAATAGTATCATAAACTTTATTAAAATGAAATATAGGTTATAAATTGACTAATCAATAATAAAAAATAATAGTAAATCGAAATGCTAATTGATGGTGATGATGATTGTAGTGTTGTATGACAACAGTGTCTAGAAAAGAGTTATAAAGAAAAGTGGTTATTTAATTAAGAAATATTCTTATACGGAAAACCTTTCACTTCCTTGCTCTTCCCGAGCCATGTGTCATTATAATACACAATCAGAAATTCCTAAAATTAGTGGTTGAAATGTCGGTAACATATTACAATTGAAAACATCTCCTCAAGAATCATTGAACAATAATAAATTTAAACTACACTTAAACTTGAACTGAATTGTGATAAGATATTAAATGAAAATATATTGTATTGGACTTAATATGGTCTTGACAAGACTTAATATGATCTTCACAACTGTAAACAATACTAGATTGGCGGAGATACTTATTGATGTAAAAACTGTGTTTCAAATATATGCGCATACCATGCTTGTGTGGTGATTTATTGGATCACATTTGAAAATTATTGTTTACCATTGTGCAGGTCCGAGTTAGCTCTAGACAATCCTAATGACTATTTTTCCAGATCTGTACGGGAGACAATCGAAACACGGATATTACATCAATTAGTTTCACCAATAATCATTTACACGTTAGATTAGAAAATTTGACATGTAGGCTAGAGCTTAACTTTGATTAAAAAAATCATTATCAAGTACCTAATCAATAAATTAATTCTCATTCAGTACTTACATTCATATTATTCATGCATATTTATTTCAGTTACTCTTACTCCTTTATCTTTTCATACTAGTATTATTATTTTATTTGGTTTCAATCTGACGACCTGAGTGTGCAATGCCCATATTTTGAGATGGAACTAATAAATCGAACTTACGACGACCAGGTATACTTTTCGAAGATAACGGAAGATTTATAGATGTTGATTTCTCTTAGTCTCCATTTTATGAATAATTTTGTAATAAAACGGCCTTTTGTAGGTTCGTACTTAGTTTAAATTTCTGCCTTATTTCCGTTGTCCTAATATAATAACTTTTACAATGGAATAAAAAAGCTTTTCTTATTATATTTACTTGTATCTACTGTTGTGTGAATGTGATAATTATGATTGATATTACCGGTCTTAACATATTTGTTTGAGTATATTGCCGATATCTGTTTACCGTGCTTGCATACCATATTTTGAGAGCAGAGCGTGACAGAAATTCACAAGAAAAACTACTCTGAGAATTCTTGCATATATTAAGAGTTCTCCAGGAAAGGCGTTACAATAAATATGGTCAAATTCACATCTCTGTATACTCAGATGTTAGACATGCTTGAGATTGAAGTGATAGAAGTGATAGAAGTCTACAACTGGTTACTTAAATTTGTTGTTGACAATTTGGTGACATGACGAAGCAAAAAAAAAGATGTATCTCAGTCAAAAGCTGAGGCAAAATATCGAGCCATGGCTCCCACTATATGTGAGCTACTTTAGTAAAATAACTTAATGATTGAGTTAGGCTATAAGTCGAAGAGTCCTATGCCCATGCATTGCATTAATCATCTGTCATCTATATTGTTAAGAATCTTATGTTTCAAGATTGCACCGAGCATACTAAGATCGATTGTCATTTTGTTCGAGATTATTTGATGAAAAAAATGATTTGCACCCGTTCACTCCATCGCCAGAGCAAGTGGACAATATCTTGAAGAAACCTACATCACCCAAAGTTCTCTCAATACTATATGACAAGCTAGGCATGATTAAAATCTATACTCCAGTTTCAGGGGAAGTGTTAGATTACTATAGATTTGGCTAATGGATATAGACTCATTAAGGATACTATCCACGTTATAATCCTATGTGTATGTGCTTTCTCTCTATCAATAATATTGATTTGTTATTCCATAACAAGTGATACAGCATTTGTCACTAAACCTGAAGAAAGGAGATTACAGAGCTGAACTTCATAAACACGATGAAATTTAAGATCAAGGAGAAAACATCTAGTGGTTGGTGATATATCCAGACATACCATTTGATAGACGTAGCAGCAGCAGCTAGGTAAAGATAGTATTGTTAATAATAAGTATCCAAGCCAAGAGCAGATGGCCCCTTAGCAACCAAACTTTTGACCAAAAAAGTTCCCTTAAAAGATTAGAAATATGAAAGTTAGCAAACCATGGATAAAGAAACTCATTAAGCATAAAAGAAATAAGATGTGGACTACCATGGTATCATCAAAGCAGCAACAAGACATTATGACCTGCATATCACAGTGGTAGTCAGCACATGAAAAGGCTCTCAATAAAGAAAGGCTCTAAGTATTGACACCTTTTTATTTGAAGAGTAATGTTTATTTACAAGCTCTGAGACTCAACCGTTCCATCTGGTGCCAGCTTGATTGGGAGTACAATTATTACCTTAGGATCATAAAAGTGCAACAAAGTCTTTGTATTTTGATATGAACAGCTTATTTCAATGTATTGAGAGAGATGCAGAGAAGCCAATCACAAGTCAAAGGCAGTGACACCCACCTGCAATGAAGGTTTTTCGGAAATCACACATGTATTTTTAGTTTTTAACTTTCAACAAATTACACTGAAAATTAAATAAGTCAATGCACTAGGAGCCAGAAAATGGTATAGACGGTATAGTGCATCATCTATCCTGCATATGAAACCATGTCGAATGTAAAGAAATACTAATATCATAACGTGGTAAAAGATGATAGCAGCTGACAATTACCATTGTATGTGAATGGATTACAAGATCCTTCTTATAAAACCAACCGTATATGCAGTTAGCATTTAAGCTTTTAACTTTATGAAATTTCAACCAAACTACCACAGGAACTTCTCATAGTCAATCTAAGGTGATGATGTAATATGCAACAACAAAGCAAAGGATAGTTGATAATTTGACATATACTAATAGAAAAGTATTGGAAAGACATCTCGAATGTATATTTACACTACTTTCTGCAGATGATAAACTCTTTTTAAGTGAAGACCTATCCTAATTTGCCAAATAGTTGGCAAATCAGAATCATTTCTGCAATTTCATGAACATAGACATGATAAGAAAAAGGCCTGGTTTGGTAAGTGGAGTTATTTTTAATAGAGGAGTGCAAAGGTGTGGGTTGGAAACATCACAGAGATGGGCTAAATTCCAAACTCCTCCGCTTGAGTTGTAGGATTTAGGCCTTGCAACGAAAAGTTGGGGAATAATTGCATTTTTTTAAAATTCAATTCTACCATTTGGCCTAGATCTCCAACACTCACTCATTTTTTGCTGTTTGGCTGGAGTTGGGAGGATTTAGGCACTCAATCCTCCCAACACCACTTGCCAAACGGGGCTAAAAGGACATATCTGATAAAAAAGACATAACTGATAAAAGGTGAATCTCCTAGTTCACCATAAAGTGTATATTATGCAGAGTGCATCTGATAACATAAGGATTTGGATCACAAAGTTCAGTGTTCTAAGTACAAATGGACAATATTTATGCTCCAAATCTAAGCTAGCAACACCAACCAGAACTAAATAGAAACAACAATTGGCATTCAGCTTGACCATTTGTAATACACCTCATCATAGACCAGTTGACATAGCCTCTATCATGAAACCAATAAACTTCTCCAGTGTATAATAGGAATTCTTTCGTATTTGCAGACAATGCATATACTATCCTGGGGAATATCGAAATGTGCACAAGATATCCAAAAACAAATATCAGAATAACTTTTTTCAGAGGAAAAGGACAAGGCCACCAAAGATGAGTTTGCTGTCAGTCAATAGTTCAAATAAATGACTTAACATCAAACAAGAGTACACAAAAATGGTGTTGTGAATCAACAGATGTTGTTCTATATTTGATATTTTCTCTGAGTTTCTGAAATTGCTATCCAGTTGTCGAACATCACTACATATACCTTTGGCAACAAGAGGTATCCAGATGAATCATTGCAACCTTCCCCATAGTTGAATGCGAATGGATGTGGAATATGGAACATGATGGACATGGTATATGAAACATTGCACTTGCATGGGAGGTGCAATCACTGACAAACTAAGGAAGCATGATATGAAGAAATGTGACAAGAAATGGCAAACAAATTGGAAGCTCTTGTGAAACATAACCCAGGAAACAGTGATATTTGGAGAAACCATCAAGAAATTTATAAACACTTTCGATGCATTAACAGAAATGGGAAAACCTATGATATTACTAATCATATGTGATGTAGAAACCTTGCGGCACTTATCTGTGAAACTTATTGGATATAGATAAGAAGTCGTGCCACTTGTTCTACAAGATATAACAAAAATATAAAAATATCGTATATAAGAGACGTAAATATGCTCCATAGAGTATGTTTAAGAAATTCCTAGACCACTGATTGGTTGAATTATTAGAATCTACATTCTGTAGAGTATGTTCAAGAAATTCCTAGACCACTGATGGCTAATAGTTTTGCTGGATCAAGTGGAAATCAGTACTAGTCTAGTTAAGCAAGGTTGGTTGAATTATTAGAATCTACATTCTGTAGATTAGCTTAATAGTTCTTATTTCGAAAAATCATAACATGGCACCCTAATTTAACTATTGCATACTTATATGGACATGGTTCACATCCATTGGAAGAAAATATTTCTTTTAAAAAAAAAGTTCTCAACAAGGAATAAGGACGAAAGAGATACTAAAAAATAAAATAATCTTTTAAAAGTTAGATATAAATATAACCTTCCCAAATCACCAATGAAAGTCATAGACAGGAATGCCACAAGAAATTAGAAGTCCATTGTTATAGAAGTTAATTGCCACAAAATGCACATTCTTTAAACAACTCCTTTTTCTCCCCAAGATATATGTTGAAGCTATAATCTTATCAATGAAGCTTCAAATTATACTAGCAACATGAAACTAAGACTTGAAGGAAGGAATTCAAGAACTTACTTAGGTTTATATAAAAACAATTAATTCATAAGAAAAGAGTTATTTTGTTAATAGAACTCTTTCAAGCAGAAAGGTAGACACGTATGTTTTGGCTACCGAATTATACCTATGAAAGTACCTCAGGGAGACAACGGTAAACTAATAATAGAAAGGGGTTTAATTCAGTTAAAGTATCCCCCATTCAACCTCCTTTGATGTTCCCAATAAAGTGTGAATTGCCAAAAGTGTTAGATTAGACTTTGATTCTAACTTTAACTCCGATTCTGACTCCGATTTCTATTCTGACTATGTACAATTAGACTACTATGTTGTATTAGGATTTAATTTTAGATGTTGTCATACATTGCATGTTGAGTAGTTTGTGTGATGTTGGAACACCTATAAATATATATATTCTCTGATTTATAATAAAATAGATTGAATTTTGATTCTGATTATCATCTGACATAGTATTAGAGTAGGTTTGAGAAATAAATCCCAATCATCCACTCAAAAAAAATACCAGTATGCCCATTTGCGTGCCTCGAAGCACCAAAACAACTATCGAGAGAGCCATCAAGAGCACTGCTGAGACATAGAGAAGCTCAGCCGACATCGAGCCATCGAGAGCTTGATCAATTGGTTCTGATTGAGTGATAGAATCTCTCCTCCGCTCAATAATAGCCCAAGCTCTTCACCTACTTCCTCGACTGCAAATTTTTTTTGACATCTAAATCAATTCTTTCAGCTAAAACCACTTCTTTATAAGTTGTATTCTCAAACTTCTTTCTATGGCATCATTCACTTCAAATGATTAATCTACTATTGCTACCTCATTGTTACTATCATAGCTGAGAATTTATTTTCAAAAAAAAATCTTATTGCTACTACTATTAAATTAAATGGCAATAATTATCTTTTGTTAGTACTCAACAGAAAATTATGCATTTACTAGATAATCCACCAAATGATAATGATCCTATTTATTCAGATTGGCTTGCTAACGATGATTGTGTGATTACATAGCTTCTCGATAGTATGACGGATAAAATAAGTTTTAGTGCATACTTCTTGAAAACTATAAAAAATACATGAAACACCCTTAAAGAAATCTATGGAAATGAGAAAAATATATGATATATCAAAAGTATTTCAATTGTATGAGAACTTGTTTGCTCTAAAACAAGACAATATGTCTGTGTCCATACATTATTCTGCTCTCTGAGGCATATTAGATGAGTTTGAGATTTACCAATTCCTGATTACG
The DNA here is from genome assembly GCA_036321105.1 of Dracaena cambodiana. NCBI lineage: Eukaryota > Viridiplantae > Streptophyta > Magnoliopsida > Asparagales > Asparagaceae > Dracaena > Dracaena cambodiana. The sequence continues at coordinate 16,829,986 of JAYEPQ010000004.1, read as the reverse complement.
GATCTTAATACTTTGAGACAATTGTAGACATAAAAAAAAATGGGGAATTACCCGCGGGTGCAACCCGCAGTGAGCACCCGCGGGAATTTCCCGCGGGTTGCACCCGCGGGATGCCTCCCGCTTCCGTTCCGTATTTCGGTTGCATAATCCAGATTTTTGGGGATTAATTACGTAGATTTAACCGGATTCGGGAGAAGAATTTTGAGCCGGATGGGAAGCGCTCCTTAATTTATAAAATTGGAAGCGGAGTTCAGAACATGGGAGATTCTTTTGGAGAGGCAATTTTTCAGAGACCGGAGTCCAAAAATCCAGAGAGGAGTTTCTCAATTCAGAGAGATCGGATCGTCAACGGAGTGCAGAATTAAGACTCCACCGCTGCCAAAACCCACAAAAATAAAAGGGAATCGAAATCAATTGATCCCTATTCTTGTAATCTTGAATTTAATTTGTAATTTTTTCTTTTATTGCTGTAATTCAAAATCAAATTGGCAATTTAAAGAAAAATTCAATTTTTCGGGCATACAAGAATTGGCGACCACAGTGGGAGCTTGGGCGGCGCAATCCGATCTTTAAATTTTTTTTATTCGGAACCTAGGCGTCACCACCGGGTAACGATAAATAAATGTGAGGCATCATCGCCCACCAAAATTGACAAGACGTCATCGTCTGTCCAAAAAAAAAAGTGAGACGTCATCGCCCACTAAAATTAACAAGGCGTGTCGCCTGTTAAAAAAATTATTATGAGGCATCATCGCCCATAATAATAATTAAAAGAAAAAAAACAACAAAACGCCATCGTCGGTAGAAAAAAAAAGTGAGGCGTTATCGCCCATAAAAAAAAAAGGCGCCCACAAAAAATTGACAAAATTGTAAAAATAATAATAAATAAATAAATTCTTGAAAAAAACAATGCCGTGCGAGAGTGCTATCCACGGGTTCCATCCCATGGGTTGCATCCTGCGGATTGCAACCCGTGGGATGCCGAACAAAAAAAAATTAAAAAAATTAAAAAATAAAAATAGAAAAAAAAATAAAGTAATAAAATAAAAATAATAACAAATTTATAAGGCCTCATCGCCTATAAAAATAAAGAAATAAATAAATAAAAATAATAAAAAGCTAGGCGTCATCACCTAAAAAAAATAATAATAATAAAAAAATTTAAAAGGCGTCATCGTTTATAAAAAAAAGAAGTCAGACATTATCGCAAAAAAAAAAATTAATAAAAAAGAGAGAACAAAGATCTAAAAAAAAACAGAGAGAAAGCTGTGCGGTGCGCGAGATTCAACCGCGGGATGCAACCCGCAAGAGGTACACCACGGGATGCAACCTGCAAGAGGTACACCAGCGGGATGCAACCTGCAAGAGGTACACCCGCGGGATGCAATCTGCAAGAGGTATACCCGCAGGATGCAATCCGCAAGTGCTACCCAGGGATTCCAAAAAATAAATAAATAAATAATAATAATACTAAAATATATATATATATAATAAGAAAATAAAAATAATTAATAAACATAAAATAAGAAAATAATAATAAAAAATAATAAAAATGATAATGATAATAATAAAAATATAAATAATAGCAAATAATAATAAAACAAGTAAAAATAATAATAATAAATAAAAGACAAATATATGTATATGTATATGTATAATAAATAAAAAATAACAATAATAAATAAAATAAATAAAAATATAAACATAATAATAATAAATATAAATAAAAAAATTTAATAAATAAATAAATAAATAAATAAATTAAATATTAAAAAAATATTTAAAAATTATAAAAAAAAATAGAAAAAAAAAGAGAAACGGGATGCACCCGCGGGGTGCTCCCGCAGGTACCACATGCGGGTTACACCCGCGGATGCACTGCGCGCAGGCCCGCGCAAAGAGCAAAAAAAAAAAAGGTAAGGGTCTTCTTCTTTTGGACCCATCACCCCGTCTTTAGGTATCCCTCCGAATGCAAATCAAGATCCGAACCAGATTCTGACGCCCATCACCTTCAAGGTCCTCCATCCTCTCCTTCTCTGTCGATGCCTTCCTCTCTGTCGAGGATGCAAGACCAGTCGGCAATTCGAAACCTCCCTATCGACATCGCCTTTGCTCGCCTCAGTCTTGTGGATCTAAAGAAGATTCCCCACGATTGGAGGAAGCAATTGAGCGTTGTGCGATCAAAGGTTCTGCTGGCGAATGGGAGTCCATTGTGCGATCTTTTGAAGGACCATATTTCTCTTGGAGAGGCTGCTCGAATGATGGTCCAAAGTGTCGACTATGAGATCTCCTATCAGAAAGAGTAGGTGCAAAGAGGTCCAGCAACAATTGGTAAAATTAGAATGTAAGGAGGCCAATACTTCATTACTGGCAGCTAGATATGTTGAAGCCTGTCAAAAAAATAAACTTGGATTGCAGGGTAAAGATGTGCAATTGAAACTTTTGGAAGCATCATAATCACCTCATTCCACACTCAACAGAGTTTCACAAGTTCTGAGTAGTGATTATGTGCAATAAAAATCCAGCTGTTGTGCTACCAAATTTGCAGCCACTTCAGGACTTAAAGGAGCTTGAAGCGTTGTCTAGGCGCCTGCGCTTTTGCAAGACGAAACACGCTCGTGATCACCTAGGGAGCTACGCAATTGACAACCTTTGTAGGGCATGTAAAAGCTGATATGGTTGAGCAGTGGAGATACTGGTGCATATGGGCGGGATATGGGAACAAATCTTTTGCTTCTACTTACTGCCGCTGTTAAAAGAACTTCACTATGCTTCTCATCGGCATGACAAATCCTCCTTACATACTGAAACACTTGAAAGAAGCATTTTGTGACATCCTCCAGTATATTCGTTTCTACATGTTCATGCTTGGAAAAATACAAATTGCACTACAAACCTTGATCGGCTTGTCATTCGTTGCTTTGATATGCATACAGCGATCGGGAACGCCATGAAGACAAATTGTTTGTTCCCTCACTCGCACATGCCACTGAACAGGAAATTTTAGGAGTCTGCTCTTTATGATCATGTTGGAGAAGTAAATCTTATGTGAGATGATTTGAAGCAAAGTCAAGCTCACAGATTCATGAAATTCTCAAATAGAGAGAGGGCTGCAATTTCAGCTGTGCCGACGCTGCTGCATTCTACCAACTTGGCTGACAAAACAGGAGCAAAGGCAGCAGCCCTAGCACAGAAGGAAACAAAAAAAAAAATTGAAGCAAAAGGAGAAAAAGCACTCAAAGCTCGCGTTTTACGCGAGGCTGAGACAAAATGTGAGGTTTTGTGCGTACCTTACATTTGTACAAAATTGAAGAATTGGCTAGCGTAAAATGTAAAACTATCAATTACAGAGACAAGCCAGCATGTGTAGAAAGCTCTCCACGCGAGGCTAAGTCCATCTCTGAATATGAACTTGGACAGAAACATGAAGTTCGCGTAAAATGCGAAGCTAACAAAACTAGCGTAAAACGCAAAGTTAAGCCAGCATGTGCAGGCACTCCCCCACGCGAGACTAAACCATCACTTGAATTTAAACTTCTTCAGAAACGCCGAGCCAGCGTAAAACGCGAGGCTGACGCTAAACGCGAAGTTGTATTTCAGCCTCGCGTAAAAGTTTTAAAATACGAAGCTAACTATTAGCTCCGCGTAAAATGACCAAACAAGTCCCACACAGGGGGTGGGGCCTATATCCAAAGAACTTTGCGTATAACGCGAGGATAAGTATAAAGCCAGAATGCAAGACTATGCCCGCGTATAACGCAAGGCCAACTCAGCATAAAGTTATCTAAATGCGAGACTAAGTTGAGACCAAGCCAGAGTAAATTGATCCAGAATGCAAGATTATGCCCATGTCTGAAGAGCAAAGCTAAGTTTCAGCCCTGTGCGAGCTAAATGGGATCCACACAGGGGGAGTAAAACCTACATCCAAAGCACAAAGCTAAATCCCACATAAAACGCGGGCCTAACCAGCTTAAAGCCAGCCAGACAAGTGACTATGTCTGCAAGTGAAGCGCAAAACTTATTCAGTCGCAAGGCTTAACCAGCGCACGAGTCTAACTCAGTGTGCGAGGCTAAGCCAACGCACAAGTCAAACCCGGCATACAGGCGAGATAAAATCATAATCCAAAGTCGAGACTAAGCTCGCTAAAGTCAACCAGAATGCAAAGCCAAGTTCCAGTTTAGCATAAAATTGTTAAGAGGTGAGGCTAAGTGTTACCCTTGTACAGAAAAAATTAGAATGTAAGGTTAAAATTTAGTCCAATGCAGAAGTGTCAAAATACGAAGCCAAGACTCATACCCATCTAAAAGTATCAGAACGCAAGGATGACACTCAGCTTTGCCTTGCCCTATGATGGACTCCCTGATCAGCCAAATGAAGTCTACACAGAGGGTGAGACTCACAACCAGAGAACCTCGCGGATAATGCGAGCTAAGCCCAAAGCAAGAATACGAGGCTATGCCCGCGTACAACATGAGGCTAAACCAATGTAAAATCATCTAGTGCATGAAGTTAATTCGAGACTGCCAGCGTAAAGTCATCAGACACGAGGCTAATTCGAAACTAAATCAGCGTGCATGATTATACTAGTGCGCGATACTAAGCCAGTACACAGAACCCATACAGAGTACAAAAGTGAATATAAATGCAAGGCTAAGATTCAACCCTGCATAGCCCACTACAAAAAAAAAAAGTAATCTATTACTACATGACGAACTCAATGAACAGTCAAACAAGTCCTATACAGGAGGTGGGATCCACATCCAGCCAAACATGGATACATATGAAGCCAGAACTTAAAATTATGCTTGCATACAATATAAGGCCAAGCCAATATAAAGTCATCTAAACGCGAGGTTATACTCACGGCCAAAATGTAAAACTAACTCTCAGCCCCACATAGACTTTAAGAAGCAGAAGATCAAAGTCTGCGTCAGAAACTTACGGTGCCAAGTCAACCAGAAGCCTTGCGTAATATTCGATGAAAAGAAGGTGGCCCGTTGACTTACAATGGGCTCGTAACCAGTCAAATGTGGTCCACTTGGGGGGTGAGACCCACGTCCAGTAAATATTGTGAACAAAACTAAACTCTGCATATAATGCAATGCTAAGCCAACGTAAAGTCATCTAAACGCGAGGCTAGATCCGTGCGGAGTGCAAATTTATGCCCGCAACTAAAATTCGAAACTTACTCAGTGTGTAAGGCTAAACCTGCACACAAATCCAACCCAACATATAACGCAAAGTTATACTAACCTAGTCGCGAGGCTCTGCCAGTTTAAAATACGAGGCTAAGCCCGCGGATATAGAGCTAAGATTGCATCTTGAACGCGCAATAACAAATCGAATTGTATCAAGCGCAAATCTCGAGAGCACCTTCAGCAAAAAAAGTACAAGAAAGAACTTTCAAAATGGACGACTTGGTCTTAGCCATGACGCATAAGATTAAGGGCAAGTGGGAGGGCCTATTCGTAGTGGAGACGGTCTATCCAAATGGAGTATACCTATTGATCAATCAATACGGTGACCGGATGATAATACAGATCAACAGAAAATTCCTTAAAAAAATATTATTCTTAAGGGAAGAAGTCATCCGACCTCTATTTCAACAAAGCAAATAAAGAAATGCTGGTCGTTTCTCAGGTGTAGCTTCGCAACCTAACTTGAGTCATAAAATGAAAATGGATCCTTCTCTACGACTACAGATAGAGAAAATGTTTGGCCTGTAAGTCCAAATGAAATCCTTACTAACCCCATCATGCTGAGGGTAAAAAGCATGAATTGCCCAACGTCGTCAAGGTAAAGGGAAGAGAACCAGTTTCTCGCCAATCCCATCATGCTGGAGTAAAAAGCATGAATTACCCAACGCCATCAAGGCGACAGGAAGAGAATAGATTTCTCGCCAATCCCATCATGCTGGGGGTAAAAAGTATGAATTGCCCAACGCCATCAAGGCAATGGAAAGATAATAGATTTCTCGCCAACCCCATCATGCTGGGGGTCAAAAGTTTGAAATGCCAAACGCTATCAAGGCGACGGGAAGAGAATAGATTTCTCGCCAACCCCATCATGCTGGGTGTAAAAAGCATGAATTGCCCAACGCCATCAAGGCAATGGGAAAAGAATAAATTTCTCGTCAACCCCGTCATGCTGGGGGTCAAAAGCATGAATTGCCCAACACTATCAAGGCAACGGGAAGAAAACAAGTTTCTCGCCAACCCATCATGCTGGGGGTAAGAGCATGAACTGCCAGAGCTGCTAAGGCAAAAGGATGAAGGAACGTTTGGCATTCCAGCCCAAACAAAACCCTCGACAACTTACCATACTGAGGGGAATAGTATGGCTAGCCCAACTCAAACGGTAGTTGGTAAAGGCAAATCAAACCCGTTAATAACTGGAAATTTGCTAAAAATCCTATGACAAATCTGTCACAACAATATCCTTATCTGAATATAAGAATACATCACTGTCCTAAGCTGCTAAAGTAAAGGGAAGAGGAAAAGTTTGGTATTTAAATACAAACGAAATTCTCAACAACTCAACATACTGAGGGGAATAGCATGGCTAGTCCAACTCAAACGGTAGTTGGTAAAGGCAAATCAAATCCGTTAAGATTTCACCTCTGACAGTAAAACTTCTTCATTAATTTTCTCTGACAGAGCTAGTAAATCTCTAAAATATTTTTTCTCCATTAGATCAAATCCAATGAAATATCTTGTCATGTTAAGATTTCACCTTTGACAACAAAATTTTTCTTGTCATTTTTCTCCAGCAGCGCAAGTGACACTCCAAAATATTTGTCAAGTTAAAGTCCTACCTCGGACATTAGAATTCAAAACTATATGAGATCAAACTCGATTAAATCTTCTGTCAAATTAAGATTTCACCTCTAACAGAAAAGAAAACTCACACTTTATCAAGTCCAATATTATAGCCTCTGATGAACTTGTTTTTTATATCGTTAAGTTAAAAATTACCTCTGACGAAAATCATCTCTCAATCAAGTTAACAGTTATCTCTGATAGTCAAATTCCAAGGCTAAATACGTTAACTGTCACCTCTGTTTAGTTAACTCATTCATATCATGACCAGATCCTCTGAATAGGTCGAGTTTTGAGACATGTTTAATGACACCTCTGTCTTTCCCTGATTCGTCATACTAGATGTCACTGAACGGTTAGAATTCTAACGAGCACGTTAACATGATACCTCTGCTTGACCTCAAATAAGTACGATAAAATCATAGCTCTGCTTATCATCTAATGAGCATATTAACATCATACCTCTGCTTGTCACCCAATGAGTACGTAAATATCATATCTCTACTTGTCATCTAACGAGCACGTTTAAATCGTACCTCTGCTTATTATCGAATAAGCATATTAACATCATACCTCTACTCATATTCCAGAAGATATATTAACAGTTACCTCTGTCTATCAAATCTATTACACGTCTATCATGAACCTAGCCTCTGAACGAGACGTCAAAAATATTTTTTGCATGCAGACAACAAATTTTCTGAAGCAAAGCTACAAGCAAAAGTTTGGCTCGGCCGCACAGGTACAATGGCTAGTATCAAGAAAACTCGCTAGAAGCAATCTCTGATACATCGAAGAGGTTCAACAGTATACCTCAAGTAACAAAACAGCTGGAAAATAGTGAGTTCAGAATATGGTTCACAGTATACCATGAAAATCACAATGAAAACTACAGAGCTAAAATCAAAGAGTCCAAAGTGTTTCAAAATTCCTTACAATTCAATATAGAATTTCGAAAACTCTGGAGGGAGTTATGTAGACATAAAAAAAAGAAGAAGAAGAAAATTGGGGAATTACCCGCGGGTGCAACCCGCCGCGGGAGCTCCTGCAAGTTGCAATCCGCGGGATGCCTTCTGCTTCCGTTCCGTATTTCAGTTGCATGATCCGGATTTTTGGGGATTAATTACGTAGATTTAACCGGATTCGGGGGAAGAATTTTGAGCCGGATGGAAAACACTCCTCAATCTATAAAATTGGGAGCGGAGCTCAGAACAGAAGAGATTCTTTTGGAGAGGCAATTTTTCAGAGAGCAGAGTCCAAAAATCCAGAGAGGAGTTTCTCAATTTAGAGAGATCAGATCGTCAACGGAGTGCAGAATCAAGACTCCACCGCTACCAGAACCCACAAAAATAAAGGGGAATCAAAATCAATTGATCCCCATTCTTATAATCTCGAATTTATTTTGTAATTTTTTTTATTGCTGTAATTCAAAATCAAATTGGCAATTTAAAGAAAAATTCAATTTTTCGGGCATACAACAATATTGACAAGATCTCTCTGTTACCAAATTCCTCTCTAGTTTTGATTCTTCTTTACTGACCCAGGTGGGGTCAAATTTTTACTGGTGATAGTATCCTCTCATTGACGACATATTCCAGAGTTTCATGTGTTTCAACTGGATCTTCTACATCAGCAACTCAACTTTCCGTCTCCAATAACCACTTTGTCCTATTTTCTGGTTGAGGACGAGGCCATGGTTGTCACGGTCGTAATTCAGGGGGAGGCCGTGGTCATGGTAGTCGAGACTCGGGTGGTGGTAGAGAATCCCGAGGATGTGATTATTGCGGCAAGAAAAATCATGCATTTGCACAGTGCTGGGAGAAGTATGGAAAATCAGAGCGGGCACAAGCTATGACAAGCAACTCTTCAATTGGTTTCTCTAATTCATTAGGTACTGTATCTATGATGAAAGATACTTCATCAACAATAAATTCCACTAGCACTTTGACATCCTCTCCGATGATTCAGATTCCACAAATTGAACTCGATAGGCTTCTCCGTCTTCGATCCACTATAGTCGGTCCTCATGCTACTCATGCATCCTTGTTAGAACGATACTCATATTGCCTCCTCTAGTCGATAGTGGGTTATCGATTCTAGAGTTTCTTCCCATATGACAGCTATTATGAACAAATTTGCATCACTATAATTTTCAGATAAATACCCTTCCGTCAATATTGCTAACGGTTCCTCTGCCATGGTAGTTGATGATGGAATAGTTCACGCTATCAATTTATTAACTCTTAATAATGTTTTGTTCGTTCGTGAATTTCTTGTCAGTTTGTTATCTATTAGCCAAATTACCAAAAATAACAATTGTTCCGTAACATTCTTTCCTACTTACTATATTTTTCAGAACCTCTAAATTAGGATGAGAATTGTTATGGGATGTGAACAACGAGAGATGAACTATTTATATGAGACATCTAGAGAGTTAGCTGCTCACTCCTCTGATTCTCTTTTACAGTGGTATCAGCGCCTCGGACATTTCTCTCCAGAGTTTTCGTCTTGTTTTACCTACTACGTCTGCTATATCTAAGTTAGAGTGTGAGTCATGTGAGCTCGGTAAACATTACTCTACCCCATATCCTAGTAAAGTCAATCTACATAGTAATTTTCCATTTAAGTTAGTTTATTTTGATATTTGGGATCCATATCGTTTTTCCTCTTTTAAGGATTTTTATTTTCTTCCCTTTATGGATGATTTCTCTCACATGATATAGATGTATTTTTTAAAAAATAGTTATATTGTTTCTAGTACAATTGAATTATTTTATAAAGAAATAAAAAAATTAATTTTCTACCTCTATTCGTGTTTTTCGCACTGATAATACTATAGAATATATGAAAATTGATATTTCCTTATTTTGTTGAAAGAAATCATAAATATATTCTAGATATTGCTTGTACCTTAATAATTCACATGCATATTCTAAACTATTTGTAGTCTGATGTTGTTTTATGTGCTTATCATTTAATTAATAGAATGTCATTTTCTGTCTTGCATGGTAAAAATACATTTTTCTATCTTTATCCTGATAAACCTATATTTCCTCTTATACCTCGATTATTTGGGTGTACATATTTGTTTAAGACTTGACTCCTAGTTTAGATAAGTTATCTCCATGTGCTATCAAGTGTGTATTTGTTGGCTAGATATGAGTGTTATGATTCTGCATTAAGAAAATATTTTGTCTCTACTAATGTTACCTTCTTTGAGTCGATCTGATACTTCACTTTCACATCAACCGACCAGTTGTTCCTTCTTTTATGCTATCTTTATCTGCATCTACTACTGAGATTGAGCAAATATCGGTGCCTCGTACAGGGATTGAAAAGATATCTTCCAAAAAACCACTGTTATTATTATCTCCCCATCAGAAAATACCTCCTTCAAACTCACTACTTGTTGCTCCGACTTTTCCAGTTGCAAGTCCTCAACATTTGCAACCTTCTTCTGTTCTTATTCCTGATCTTTCTATTCCTCTCCGGAAGGGTAAACTCTATACTACTGCTCATTCTATTTCTCGATTTCTTTCATATGATAAACTTTAACCCATTGTTTCGCCAGTTTGCACTTTTTCTTTCTTCTATTTCTATACCCAAGTCATTTGAGAAAGCAGTGTTAGCCCCTGCCTTGCAAAAGACCATGGATGAGGAGATGCAGACCCTTATCTCTCGTAGAACCTGGAATTTGGTCACTTCTCCACCTGACACATGAATTGTTGGTTGTCGTTGAGTATACGCTGTCAAGTACAAACCGGACGAATCAATTGACCGTTATAAATCTCGCCTTGTCGCGAAAGGTTTTTCCAAGAGACGTATACTGGAAAACTGCTATGAGAGTTTTGACATATACTAAAAGCTCTCCTTGAAAGGTTTTATTTTATAGAAAAATGGACATATTCAAATATCTACTTTTTTAGATGCTAGATATGCAGGGGACACAGGTGACAGGAAGTTGACAACTGGATATCTTACGTTTGTTAGAGTTAATCTAGTCACCTTGGGGAGTAAAAAATAAGATACAGTGTCTCCAGTTTCTACTAAGGCAGAGTATTGAGTAATGGCACACACTACGTGCAAGTTGTTATGCCTAAAGAACTTGTTGACTGAATTTGGTTTCAAACCAAAAAGTCCTATATCTATGTACTATGATAATCACTCTGCCATCTACATTGCTTAAAATCCAGTGTTTAATAATCATACTAAGAATATGGAGTTAGATTGTTATCTAGGTCGAGATAATTTGGTGAAGAAGTTAAAATGTACTTTGTTTATTCCTTCCTCAGAATAATTAACTAATATTCTAACTAAACCCGCATTGCCAACAGTATTCTCTAATTTATATAATAAGTTGGGTATGATTGATATTTGTACTCCAACTTGAGAAGTGTTAGATTAGACACTGATTCTGACTGTAACTCTAAATCTGAATTCGACATCGATTCCTATTCCGACTCCGCAATTGCTTCACCAATTCAATTAGACTACTATTTTGTATTAGGATTTAGTTTTAGATTTAGTCCCACATCGCCTATTGAGTGGTTTGTATGATGTTGGGACACCTATAAATAAAGGTATTCTCTGACTTATAATAAAATAGATTTAGTTTTGATTCTGATTATCATATGACAAAAAGGATACAAAGGAGGAAAGGCTGGAGTTAATTAAATCAAGTGCACACACAGGATGTTTTCCCAGCATACAAAACTCCTTGTCATCTATTGAGTTACATTAACTTCTTCTTTTCCTTTAACTTCAAGAAGAAAAAGATTATATGCGATGATTTTAACTTCTTGAGGAAAAAGATACATGATAATGAAGTATTTTTTTACTTTTTCACAAAATAAAGTAGCTATTATGTCAGTTGCCTATACTAGAGGCACCCCTTTAGCCTACTAGAGGCACCCTTTTAAACCCAAGATCCAACTAAATGCATAATTCTGTATGATTAAAATTTGATTCTTGTAAAGAGGGAAGGTTAAGAGGTAAATTCACATGAAAGTGAGCAAACTTGCCATGTTGTAATCAATCCAAGATGTATGTTACCTTACCATAATAGCTAACTATGGATCTTTAAAAAAAATAAAACAAATTAAGATACTGTAAAATCTCAGAAATCTAATAAAAAAAAGAAGTTTTGTGCTAACTGAAAATATCATAAACTATCAAATTAATTCCATCAGATCCTGCAAATCACGTATCAAACAATATAAACCTCTGTCATTAACCTACTTGTAAGCCCAAACAGGCTCTCAGTACAAAGTTTTAGAAATAAAGCATGAATCTAAAAGAAACAACCTCATTTCAAACAAACAATTTCTCCAGATATCAAACAGGTAGCTAAAACCAACAAAAAACGTGCTATTAGCTTTCCTACTTCCCATGGCACTGGCAAGAAATTGCCTGAATAGTCTAACCATAAAGAAAATGTCAACTCCAATCGGCTCTAATGTCGAACCATAAAGAAATTGCTTGGATTGCTAAAACCATCACAGTTCCAGATAGAGCTTGGAATAGAATCTGATCACAAAATACCGGATTTTGCTACAGTGCAATTTTGGGCTAAAATCCACATATAATACAACCACAAAGCCGACAATATTAATAAATAACTCGTAGTTTCAAATCACGAAATTAGGTACTAAATTCATCAAGAAATCTACCAAACCCTAGATTTCAAGCAAGATGTCAACTCCAAAAAAATTTCCACCAAGTATCTCTTGAGTATCTAGATATGAGCGATCAAACAACACAACACATGAATGCGAACAGAAATCTACAAGAAATTAAAAGAATCAGGAATGAACCCTAAATCTAATCAAATGCAGTTCCTGACATCACGAATAGGAATCAAAGACCTGTTACTAGAATTTCGTCATCCAAATCAAGAAAAAGACACGATTCATACTATAGATCACAATTAATTGGACAGATTCTCGTCGAATTATGGTAGAATCGGCAATGCACACAAGAAACCCTAAAATTTACCAGAAACCTTGAATCCAAACGATTCTTGTGCAAGAAAATGAAGGAGGCATGTATAGCAAGGGAATTTTACCTCCTTTGCTCTGTTCTCGATCAGTCCGCACACGTTGTTCGATCTATCGGCTCCTCCTCCGCCTTCATCTTCCATTAGAGAGAGAGAGAGAGAGACTAGAATTGAGGAATCAGAGGGGGAGAGAGAGAGGAACTGAGGAGACCCGCCAAAAACGACAGCAGGCTTAAGGGGGAACTTCTAAAGGGGCACACCTTTTTTCCCAGCCAACTTAATATCTTTCCATATATATCAAGTTTGTTCTTTAAAAAAATGCCCCATTTTGCCATTCTTTCTCCTCTCCCGCATCCTCCAGATCGCCCGCATGTCACAGGTACGTTTTTTTGTTTTTTTTTTTAAAGGTAAAAATCCATTTCATTCTCCATCTCTTTATTTTCTTTTGTTAATTTGCTAGTTTAAAGCCGATTTTTTTTTTCGTTTTATGTTTTTTTTTCATTAGAAATCCAAACAAAAAAGGTATTTTTGAGTTGTGTCGAACGAAACGTAAATGGAGAATACAACCATGTCATCGGTTCCATTCGACGATCAAAACACTCTTCAGGTATGATTCCATATGTTCTTTGTATAAAATTATTCCAAATATACATTAGGAATTTTGATATAAATTGAGTAGAATGAAATTAGAGTTTTTGGATTGAGTTTTCAGTTGGATGCGGTGCGAAAACCGGGGAGAGGACGTCGTTGTCCGGACTTTCAGTCCAGACAAAAGAACTCGGTCTGGACTTTCAGTCCGGACCAAAAATTTTTGTCCGAACTGAAAGTCCGGACTAAGACTTCTTATCCGGACTTTCAGTCTGGACAAATATATTTTGTCCGGACTGAAAGTCTGGACAAAGCAGATTAGTCCGGACTTTCAGTCCGAACAAAGCATATTAGTCCGGACTGAAAGTCCGGACAGAGTGATATCAGTTTTTAATTTTTTTTTACAAGAGTCTTATCAATAATTAATAAGTATTAATATTGTTAAATTATTGGAACACAGGGTAATGTTTCGACGCAGAGTATGCGAGTCGAGAATGAATTAGTTGTCGATTATAGTTTGGACTTTACAACAAATTAGGTATGATATTATTTAGAAAATCTGTTCATATTGAAATCAGAATATTTCCACTAAAAAATATATCTTCTCTATTTTGACACCAGATATTATTTAGAAAACTTTGCCAGTGGGTGCGCGATATTGAAAAGAAATCAGGATTTGTCATCATGATTTCAAAATCTGATCCTGGAGGTCAATTTAAGAAGGGGAGAATATGGTTTGGTTGTGAACGGGGTGGACAATTAAGATTCAAGAAATTAAAAAATGATGAGGGCCACAGGGGCAGTAAAAAATTTGATGTCCCTTTTGATTAAAGGGTCAACAGATATCAACGGGAGGGCCCGAATATAACCTAACAGTTTTGTCCGGTGTGCATAATCATCCTGCAGCAGATTATTTCGAAGGACACTCATATGCGGGAAGATTGTCTGAAAGCGAGACTAATGTTGTGATCGAAATGTCGAAGTGTTACGTAAAGCCGAAATATATACTGACATCATTGAAGCAAAGGGATCCAAAGAATGTTTCGACAATGAAAACAATATATAATGCACGACATAAGTTCAGAGTCAATGAATAAGGCGGTCGAACGCAGATGCAACAGTTGTTATTAAAAATTTCTGAATTAAAGTATATCGAATGGCATCGAAGCAATGATCAAACAGAATCAGTAACAGACATTTTCTAGGCTCATCCTATTGGCGTCGATCTTCTTCAAGCATTTCCAGGTATTATTATCATTGATTTACCTATAAAACGAACAGGTACAAATATTTATTACTAGAGATGATTGGAGTAACCTCAACGAATATGTCATTTTACATTGCTTTTGCCTTTCTTGAAAAAGAGCAGGAAACTAATTATTCTTAGGCACTTGACAAGTTGTGTGGATTGCTTCTGAATGATGTATATCCAAGTGTCATAGTTACAGATAGAGATTTATCGCTTGTTAATGCAGTTAAGCTCATATTCCCGGCGAGCCGACATCTTCTTTGTAGATGGCATATCAATAAGAATGTGTTGACTAACTGCAAGAAATTGCTAGAACAACAGACTGAGTGGGAGAAATTCTTTTTAATGTGGAAGCTGATTATACTATCTGATACTCTAGACGAGTATAATGCAAATCTAAGTATCCTAACAAACGAATTCCGAGCAAAGCCTGAAGCAGTTGACTACATTATTAAGACATGGTTAAATCCACACAAGGAGAAATTCGTTACTTACTGGACAAATATGTGCCAACATCGGGATAACGTGACCAGCAACCGAGCAGAAAGTGCCCACGCAAAATTAAAGAGACAACTAAGAATTAGTCAAGGCGATTTTGAAAAGTGTTGGAGCAATATACATACATTACTTGAACTTCAACATACTGAGATTAAGGCATCTTTTCAAAAAAGTTTGACTATCGTGAAATGATGTTTTATGCTGCCAGAATTTAAGGAATTACGGGGCACAGTATCAATTCATGCATTGAATTTGATCTTAGCCCAAGTAAAAAGAATTGACTATGTGGGCGTTAATCATGTTGAATGTGGTTGCATCATTCGACAAACTTACAACTTGCCATGTGCCCATGAGATTGCAATATATAAAAGAGACAACCGACCAATTCCCTTGGATTGCATTGACCAACATTGGCAAAAACTTGATATGGCACTGAGTAAAGCATTGGTAGTTGAAGGTGTGTGGTACCAGAAAGATATTGAGATTTTTATTCTTAACTTTATTAAATGTGACAATGAAGAACGGACTCGAAGGTTGAAGAAATTAAGAGAAATATCAAATCCAGTTAGTTCTTCACTGGCGGATCCTATGCCCAAGGTGATCAGACACATAGCTGGATGCAAAAGGAGACTTGATATTTCAACACGAAGGGATCCGTGTGCATTTGAGCTAATAGCCTCGGGCTCTGACAGTGCTTCCCCAAAAATGAAGGCATTGATTCTCGACAGCGAACGTGGACCGTATAAGTTAATTCCAAGAAGGCCTCCTGTGAGGAAGGTTCGTTATTATATATAATTACTTTTTTATATATTTCACATTAAAATATATTAATTATAAAATTTCTTCTATACAGTACTTTAAGTTGGTTGGCAAGAAGGTCTCCCCTGCACTGCCTGCAGACCATGCAGAACCACTCCAACCAGAAACGAATCTTCCAGACCCACTTCAATTCTTAGCAGACCCGGAGCCTGCTCCAACCATAACCGGACTGCTCCAACCAGAACCGGAGTTAATACCTGTTACTAGGCCTAATTTGAAGTATGAAAACTCATTGCCTGCTTTTATGTGGCCAAATATAGTTGATGGTGGCGATGTCAAGTCCGACGGAAATTGCGGATTTCGGGTTATCGCACATAGCCTTGGCATGGGGGAGGATCAGTGGATGCAAATCAGACGAGATTTGTTGCTTGAACTTGACACTAATTACGTCTCCCATAATCCAATTTTTTGGAGTATTGATCGGATTGTTGAGCTCTGGAAAGCACTTAATCATTTCTGGGACTTTCTGAAGGTCGACTATTGGATGACGATGCCGGATATGGGACATATGGTTGCTTCACGATTCAATATAGTGCTTTTTTTATTTCCAATACGCAATGCCTTACATTTTTGCCACTTAGATCTCCCCCTCCTGCCGCTAATATCCAACGCAAGGAAGTCACAATGACATTCGTTGCAGACTATCACTTTGTACCTGTAAGCACAATTTATTATTGTAATAATTTTTTTCATTTGAATCAACACTTATGCTTATTTATATACTTTGTTTTTACTATTAAGTCACACTAACTGAACTTCATCCCATCCCTCAAATTGCTTTGAATTTGCACCGACATCGTGATCCCATGGCTCAAGGATGGGAGGTACCGTACTTATATCAGATTGAACAGTTCAAGGAGATTGTACCATCTACGGTTGCTACACAAAATGTTATTGAGTTGTAATCATTTTTTGCGGCGTGCGTATAAGTTCCATTTTGGTGTTATTTTGTTGTATATAAGTTGTCATCAATATTGTGTAATATTGTAGATAGTCTAATGTTTGTAAGTAGTCTAATGTTTTGATTAATATAATCCAGATAAAATAATGTTGTGTTTATAATATCCGGTGAACCGAATTTCAATGTATCCATGTGAATCTAGTGAATTCTAAGATCCCATTTCGCTCTGTCAAAGTACTATCCAGACTGCTAGTCCGGAGAATACACTCTCTGTCCGGGCTGGCAGTCTGGACAGATTCCTTTGGTCCGGACTGCCAGTCCGGACAGATAAGCTCTGTCCGGACTGCCAGTCCGGACCGGAGCAATCTGTCCGGACTGTCAGTCCGGACCGGAGTTTTCGGTCCGGAGTGGCAGTCCGGACAGGGACTCCCTATCCAGACCTGCAGTCCGAACATCTGATACCCAGTTAGGATGCGAAATAAACTGATATATCATTAGTAAATATACATTAACATCACTTTAAAGACAAAAACGAGCAATATAACACATATGAATACAACAAAAATATATTGAAGAAACAAAATAGAGAAGATAAGATTCTTGACAATAATGATACACTGATATATTGATGACAATACTGATACATTGATACAAAGAAATATATAGTGAAACAATGATATAGTGAAGAATATGTTTAAGCTCCCATACATACAAACAACAAAAATATTGTGAAGATAACACTTCCACCAAAATAAGCACTTCCACCAAAATAATATAACAGTCACTTGGTTACAACACATACAAATAAACCAAATAAGCTCAAATACAAACAAAGAGCAAATATTCATCAAACAAAGAGCAAATATTAGGATTTGTTATCAATAAAGAGCAAATATTCATCAAACAAAGAACAAATATTAGGATTCGTTACAAACAAAGAGCAAATATTCATCAAAATAGCGAAATGTTTGAAACAAAAATATTGTGAAGATAATCATTGTCTCCGTATCTTCCTCGGAGGTTGACGTCTATTTCTGCACTGAGTCATTATCGTTGTCTCGGGTGCATCAGGAGTGGATTGTTCCGCTGTTTGTTCCTCTGCTTGTTCCTCTGGTTGTTCTTCTTCTTGAGTGCAACCAGATATTACGGCTTTAATCTTCGCAAGTGCACTAAATAACAGACCATGCCGCTTCTTGAATGACTTCTCCCCTTGCGCAAGTAATGGATCTATTATAGCCACTGTACGTGTATATCTCTGTAGAATTAATTAAGCAAAAATGAAGACATCAGTTAAAATTGATACTATATGGGATTAAAATAAAGAATATATAAGGAGATTACCTCATCCACAACATCCGGGCGGATTGACTGACTTCCTTCTTCTATGTGGGTTTCATCTGATGGTGCTCCTAGAAAACGCTGTGAAACTTTAGATAGTCATGGAATAAATCTGATGTGCAATCGGATGGGTAGTCAGCAATGGACCCATAGTGCTCTTGATGCAATACGTGGTCTAGCCAATTAATCAACATCTCCTCAGTGTGAGTGTACTTTACCGCGTAGTTATTGGTTGTTACACCCCGTGCTTCGCGTAACGGTGAGAATGGTGGAGGCGGAACGTACTGTTTGCGACCAAATTGCCTTAGTACACGCACATGATGGTAAGACTCAATCACGCTTCACATTTTCAATGTACCCATATAAAAGGTAATTTCTCTGAAATAATAGATTTCTCTATAATTCCTATATGGATCCCAAACTACCTGTAAGTTTGTTAAGAACAAAGAACTACATTAGTAACCAACATGTAACTTGCAAACTAAATAAATACATAAATAGAGTAACATGTTACCTGGTTGCCGGTGAGTTTATCGAGACTGGACCGAATATAATGTACATATAATTGAGAGACATTGTGATCCTGTTTGCTCAACCAATAACAAGCAATTGGTTCGTTGTCGGTAAAGTACCGGTTCGACACTGGCATAAAGGTGGGGAAATGAGAGAAAATCCAAGCCTGTAGTAATATGAAATACCCGGCAATCTGAGCAACGTTAGCTCGAGAAGTAAGCCCAAGCTGCGTATATAACCATGCAAGAGTCCCAACACCCCATGCGAACGTATGAACATCTTCGAGGTCATGAAGCAATGGTAAGTAATCAATAGACACTCTCATACAGCTCTTATCCGCAAAAAGCGTACAACCAAGAAGATACAGTAAATATGCTCTTGCAGCACACCGAATCCTATGTTCGGTGTTGGTGTCAACAACACTGCAAAAAATCTCTCGTAACCAATCTAGTCGAACCGATGCACCGCCTTTCGTATTAACCTCATTCCACGCTTCAGAATAACTGACACCCAAGGAATGAGTAATTGTGTCAGCAGCTTCACGTGAAGCTACTGATTCTTGTTGGCACACGGATTTTCCTGCTACAGGCAAGTCAAGCAAGCAGGAAACATCATCCAACGTAATCGTCATCTCACCAAATGGCATATGAAATGTGTTTGTTTCGGGATGTCATCTCTCAACAAATGCGCTAACCTCAACAGCACTAATGTATTGGTAGGAGTATTTAACCAATGAATATAATGAAGACCCACGTACTAATTCCATGAATCGGGTGTTTGGCTGCGGTGTCGTCAATGACCATGCACTTATTTTTCTCCAGTGACTAATACATCGCAGTGGATCTCGTTCCTGTTTATATAATATAGTCATAATATATGCACACACACAATAAGTGGTTTATGGTTTTTTACGGGAAATAATTACCTCATCTTTTAAGACAAAGAAAGCAACGTGCGTCTTGAAACTCTTCAATACTGATAAATCAACTGGACCTCGATAATTTGACTCTTGAAGATCATCTTAAAGATCATCTTGAGAGCCTCTAGCATTATTATTCCCTTTCTCTAGTCTTGCACTATCATATCTTATCAAATTAGGAGTTTCTACATTTAATTTAGGATCTGCAGCAACTTCGATTTCTCTCTCTCGTATCGGGCGAGAGATTTGTAATCGAGATGCTACTTTCTTCCTCCTTAACGAGACAGTTGGTCGTATGCGAGAAGATTCTGCCGGATCCATCTATGAAATACAAAAATATTTCATTCATAGATATTATTTATCAGAACAGTAACTTCTCTATGTCTAAGTAAGTAGTTACAAAGTAAAAATTGCTACAAATATCATATTTTCTCTTTTTTTTTTTGCTGCAAGATAGTTTAATACTAAACTTTAAAAACACTGAAACCGTCTTTTGCTACTTAATCAACCATTGGGACAATACCATTAAATTTCAAAATTAACTAATAAAATTTAATTTTAACGTCTATGATTAGAAAAATAACTAAATTTCGCATTTTTTACAACTAGGATTACAATATTAATTTTTCATAATAATTATAATCTAAATATTAAAAAAAATTAACAAAAAAATGCTACAACCAAATTTTCTACCTCTTCGCCTCTTCCTCCTCTCCAACACAACAAAACCACCAAACCCTAATATTGAAGAGTTGTTTGATCCAAAAATAAAAAAAATCTAAATTTTTAAAAAAATATTACTAGATTAGGAAATCTCACCTAGCAATGACGAGAAGGCGGCGGCGTCCGACCGGCGGCAGAGGCGACGACTCTAGGAACGGGAGAGAGAGAGAGATGGGAGAGAAGAGGGAAATGGAAATGGGAGAGAAGAGGGAAATGGGAGAGTTAGGGTTAGGGTTTTTTTTTGGGTTTAGGTGGTTAGAAAGGAAAATGGGAGAGAAGAGGGAGAGGAGGATGATAAATAGAGGGAAAGGGTAGTTTCGGAATTTTTAGTGTGCTAAGTAGGAAAATCTTCCCTTTAGTAAATACCATGTGGGCTCACTAGGAAATCTGGGCTCACTAGGAAAAATGGTGTGCTCCTTTGGAAGCTCCCGGCTTAAGCCATGGGATTTTAAGGCGAAGTGGCACGTGCGATGTCAATGGACACTCGTGTGGCGGTGCATTTCCGTTAGTGGGCCATGGCATAGGAAGCAAAGCCTGCAACGGCCAGAGGATGTGTAGTAAGAATACCAGTGGGAATTGGAAATATTTGGATGTGCTTATTTTTTGGAAGGAAGACCAAAAAGTTTATTTTTTTATTTTATTATAAATAAACATAAATATGTATTATATATGCTATATGCTAATAAGTAAAAACAAATTAGAATACTAAAACTTTTTTTCAAACTAAATGTTTTCTTAATCAATTTAGAATATTAATCTTACTACTTATTTATCATATTTTTTTTTCAAAAATATATTTTTTAAAAAATTTATAACATTAAAATATACATAATTCTTTCATGCTTATCCTGGGATTACTATTTTGCATTTATATTTTATTTTGTGTGAAAGTTAGATATTCATCATAATATTTCTATTTTTTCATGTCTATGAAATTAGATTTTATTTATATCTTCCTAAGTCATGACATTCATATAAACTATTTAAATATAGTTTAATTATTGTATAAATTCCAGTAAAATTATATAATTTATCTTGAAAGTAAGTAACAATTTTCTTATCTACTTTAAACTTTAGAGTAAGGTCTTACGTGAGAAAAATATGAAAATGGTATGTAAAAAAAAATGTTATATATGTGTGTGTGTGTGTGGGTTTACTGTAGGTGAGCCGTCGGCTCAGGAAAAGTTACGTGAGTTAAAAGCAAAAATATAATAATTCAATGATTTTTTTTCAAATTTTTTCAAGAATTAGGATATTTATCTTTTTAACTTTAATAAGATTAAATGTCATGAGTTTTGAAGTTCATTTACATTTTCATCAAATAGATACAAAAAAATTATTCATTGAAACCCTTTATTTTTTTGTCAACTTGATGGAGGACCAAATCAAAACTAAAACCTAAAACATTGGATATGAGTGAACCCTAAAGGGTCTAGATTATAATCCAAAAGATTTTTTTTTTTTTTAAAAATATTGGAGATAGTGGAAATGAACTGCAGCTCAGCTAACTTACGTGAGCTATCAGCTCATTTCCATCTCTCTGTGTGTGTGTGTGTGTATATATATATATATATATTATATATGCATTTAATCTAAAAATATGCATTGTTCGAATAAATGCATTGAGTTTTGAAATTTCATAATAACTTTGAAATAGAGTTTCTAAGATTTAAAGTCTAAAAAACTTTGTAATTAAGTTAGTTCATCATTTGTTAAAAGATTGAAACAAAAAGAATGTGATCATTTTGTTAAAAAAGAATGTTGATGAAAACCTTTTAACTTGAAAAAAAGTAAAGAGCATGTTTTGAAATATGAAGAAGCAAAATTATCGTTTAACTTTTAAAATAATGAATAGTTTGTACATAAACATCAAGAAGTCGTTAATTAACAACAAAAGAAAATATCAATAAAAGTACATATGTAAATGTCTAAATTGAAAGGTATGTAAACATTGTATTATAAATTCTGTATGAATGAAAATTACTCTATTAACATTTACCTTCTAATTTGATGGGACCTAAGCCAACATACTCTCAAACTAATTGATATTAATGTAATTTTTAAATCAATTTTCTTGAGAAAAAATATTATTTTTTTCTCAAACCAATATTCTTAAATATTTTTATTTTTTATTTTCTAAATTGATATTTTTTCTCTATTTTTTTTTTGCTTAGTAATATAGAAAGATATAATTTATTTGGAAAAAATAACATTGTGCTGTAATTTATACTAATAACCTTTTAATTAAAAAATAACTTTGACCACTATATATAGATGTCCATCACAATTGTGAAATATTCATGATAGTGACCAAAGAAATGTCCAAATTACCTTAAAAATTATAATATTTAAATTTATATTTGAATAAATTTTTAAATATAATGTAATTTCAATTTTGATTTCATAAATAAATAAGGAAATTTTTTACAATTGGGTACCTTTCAACTAAAAAAAAAAAACTTAAAGTTACGTTGTTTCAAATCACATGAAAAATCATATTTGTCATGATCATGGCCTATTAAAATTATGTTATCGCCCTCCCAATCTTTAATTGATGGCAATAAATACAAAAATAAAAGATTGAAAAATAAATTTATGAGCATAGATCGAAAAATTATAATTGTCTAGAACACAATGAGAAAAGCAAAAAAATGAAAGTGGAAACAATATATATACTAAACTTTTTTTCGACACAAACGATGTAATAATCAGTAATATATTGATGATAAATATAACGATAGAATATTATTTCTAAAGAAGAATGGGAGTGCAATTTTTTTAGATAAATACCTTAATTAATGTAGATAATTTAGCTACTTTGTGATCTTACTCAATCTGAATGCCATTTGTTAAATCTGAATGACACATTAAATTTGGTCAATCCAAATCCAAAAGGCGAGGTTTTTTTATTTCTTCTTGAGCTTTTGGGGAGGTAATGTGAAACAAATGTGTAGAATTAATTTTAAACCCAATTAATGTAGAGAAATTAAAATGGGATTAGTGGGTGGTTATTATTAAAGTAGTTATCTCAACATTTTAGATGAGTTGTTATTTTTTTTTTGAAACAATTTTTTTTTTTTTGAAAATCCAGAAATATTAGGATGAGGCAATCCCCTAATTTTCTTTTTTTTTTTTTATTTTAAAACCATATTTTTCTCTCACTTCTTTACTTAGTAATATAGTTAGATAACTCCTATGAAGGCATTAATGAATCATAATAGCCTTTTTGAGGGAGGAATCTGTAATTAATTATAAACTATTTTAATTTCTATGTCATTCTACCGAAAGGCTTTAGCGTATTAAAAACATGTATTTTGTACGTGCTCGTTTAGCATATATCGGGGAGGAGGCTTCATAGATATTTTACTAGTATTAGAACCAAAAACTAGCTGAAAAAAATGTGTGGAATTAAGTGTCACGTGAACCTAAGTGATACATGGAATAAAGTGTCACATAAAAGCGTGGGTCGCCACTTAAATTCATGAAAACCACCTCTAAAAATCAATGGGGCCACATCTAAAATTCCACAATACTTGATAAAGTGTTAATGTGGTACCGAGCCCCCTTATGGTGAGTAGGGGTAAGCATCGGTCGGTTCAGTTCGATTTTTTGAAAAAAAAATCCAACCGAAAACCGAACCGAACTTATAAAACCGAAACCGAACCGATCGAAAAAAAGTGAAAACCGAAAACCGAACCGAATTTTCGGTTCGGTTCGGTTCGGTTCGGTTTTTGATTTTTAGAGTTTGAAACTAATTATGTGATAAACGCATGTTTTTTATAGGAAAAATAATAATTTTCTTTCTATTTTTTCTTTTTCTACTTATTAAAATAACAATCACATATTTTTCATTAAAAATTTAAAATAAAAACACATTGAAAATAAATCAAAAAAAAAAAACTATAATTCTAAAAGTTCGGTTTTTTCAGTCGGTTTCGGTTGGAGCTAAAGCCACCGAAACCCGCCCCAAAATCCGTAAATAATTTCGGTTTTTAAACCGAAATGAACCGAAAACCGAATAAACCGAACCGATCGGTTCGATTCGGTTTTGCGATTCGGTTCGGTTTTTTCGATTTTATGCTCAGCCCTAATGGTGAGGACGTCAGATCCGAAAGGAGGGGATAATGTAATACCCTAGCTCAGTATCAATCGGATGTGAGACGAGAGTTAGAGTAGTTATAGTGATTCCTATGAAACCATTAAATAATCTCAGTTAGTTTTTTAGAGGAAGGAATCTCAGTACTTGTACATGCTTGTTTTAGCGGGGCAGAGTATGACACCCTCTCCACCTTCTCCTCCTCCGCCCCTCTCCCTACTCCCCCCACTCCAATTAAGCCAACCCTCCTCCCTTCTCCCCCCCCCCTCCGATTAAGCCACCCCTACCGCCTTCCCTCTCCTCCTCCCTCCCCCCTCCCTCTCTCTCCCCCCTCCTTTAATCCCAACTCTAGTTCAAATATCTTCTTGTTAGGATAAAGAGGAGGATATACTTATCAAGGGAAAGAAAAATAATAAAATTGTAAGTAACAAGTGATATGGGATGTGCCCTAATAGATTTGGGGTGTGGCTTTATAAACCCAAAAATAAACCCAAAAAGAGAAATGTCCTAATCCCCACGAAATGTGTGTTTCAGCCCGTTGATAAATTCCGATCTCTGAGCTCGCCCAAGTAGATTGGGGTATGCCTTTATAAACCAAAAAAAGAGTAATGTCCTAATCCCAACGAAAAGTGTGTTTCATCCCGTGGATAAATTCCGATCTCTGCGCTCCCAACGGCGCCGAGAAAGGAAAAATAAAAAATAATGAAGTTTAGGGTTTCTCCTAGATGGCCACTTCTTCCTCCTCACCGCTCCAGATTCCTTCGCATCTCTCCTCACCACCTTCGCTTGGCCAATTTGCAGCGAAGCCTCTTCACCGCTAGCTCATCGGCTAACGGCGGCGGCAACGGCGGCGGAAGCAGTGCTCAAGGTCTTTCAGCCTCAAACCATCAAGCGCTCCTTGTTTATTTCTTGTCAATTGCAAAAGTTATGTTTAACAATTTTTTTGTGGGTTTTTTTGTTTGTTTTTTAGGCAATTATTTTGTGCCTGGTGCTACAGCAGCAACCATTATTATGCTCGGTGTTCTTCATGCGAGACGCCTCTATGATGACAAGAAGGTAATTATCATACCTAGTTCAATTTGCTTGTTGTGTGGTTACAATATGATAACTGATTTGATAATTTATGTTGGTGCCACTGGAAAAGGATACTTAGGTTATCACCGCGCAAGATAAAAAATCTAACTATCTAGACAATGTAGGCATGATTAACTTTGTTAGGTGCAATGCATTCCTTTAGAGGTAATTTTAACCTGGTAGCACTTGCATCGATGACGGTAGAACCATTTAGGCTGGGTTGGCTATGTATGCAGTTTAGATCAAGTTGCATACCACTTATGATAGCATACCAACCATCAAAATCATAGATTTTGTGACGAAAATCCTTGTATCTGATCTAATTCATAAGTCATACACACAATATTGTCCTATTTCATCAGAGTGAAAGTCTGGTCACATCAAAATGGGGGTTCTACAGGGAACAAATCTGCATGAAGATGCTTGTTGTAAGGTTTTCTCATGATTTTACCCAACTATTAACCTAATGTGACTCAATCTTCATATTTAGCACCATATGTGTAGAGGAGTGATGCTGGATATGGAAGATCTCCAATTCTTTTTTCAGGCTGTGGATTTATCTTGTTCAATTATGTTTTTTTATAAAAATAAATTCCTGATGGAATCGAAGGCAGAAGGTTTTACTTTGCTTTTAATTATATTTGGAGATTGGCTAGAAAATATGTACTTGTATGCTTGAGACCAATTATCATATTGGGCTGTTTGCTGGACCATTTCTTATAAACAAAACATACTTATCTTCTCTTATTTCCTAAACTCCTCTTGCCTTACTTCTTCTTTGCTTTCCTTAGTGTTCTACTTTTTCTTCTCAAATGCCATGGCCCATATTATATGTTGAACTTTGAATTAGAGGGGCATGCTCTTACACCTTGGAGCCAAGTTTGTGAGAAAGAAAAGTGTTCATCGGTTTTACATAAGTTCACGCAACCAATGAGCAAGGGAAACCCCTCAAAATCCAACTAGTCTAGGAAAAATATCGAGTGAATATTGAGAAGATATCCCTGTGGTATTTATATAAGAGGCATGGCCGCTAGCTAAAAAAACCAAATGAAAGAAATGCCTATTGATAACCTAATACTTGCACAAAAAAGAGGTGTTAGGAGGTTAAGGTCTTTCATATATAATGGTGCTTGCCCTTTACATGAGTTTTAAAGTTGTTTATATAATTAAGTGAATTAGATGAAGAGTTTTCTCCCCGTGCTTTAGATTCTGTTGGACATGGAACATATTTATGTGATGTTCAAGAAGCTTAAGTACTTAGCATGGGTTAAATGTTGAAAGATTGGATAGAATAGCGAGGTCTGATGATCTCCTCTCAATGAAATCATGCTTATTACATGCTTCTACTGCAGATAAGCATCAGATCTGATGTGAAAATGGATGCACAATATTGAATAAACATGATGATGAGTATTTTGTAACTCTCTTGCTAGCTAAATGTATGCTTGTAACTTGTGCAGAACTATTTTTTCTGTAAACTTTTAAAGGCTTGTTTGCTATAGATAGTAAATAAATCTCTCTCTCTCTCTCTCTCTCTCTCTCTCTCTCTTCTCCTTTCTCATCATAAAAAAATTCCTAAACTCTATTCGTGCCCTACCTCATTTTTTTTAATCTCACGTGCTGCGATTGAGGTCCTCTCTCATGATAAACTTCCCTAGAATCCAATGGGTCTTGGTTCTTTTTTGTAGAAAGTTTCTTCTTTTCAATTCCATGATATTACTGGTAAAACATGTGCATGTACATGGATGCATGCAGTATATTCTTATATTTATGTTCTTGCATGCATGCATATAACTACATATCTAAATTGCCTCACATCAAGTGGGCGGTCAGGTGACATTATGAACGATTTAAGGGCTTAAGTAAATAGGGCAGGTTTTGTGTTGTATTTGCTTATATATAATACTTTTTACAGAAGGGTTTATCCCAAAGTGTTTAAGATCTCAAATAATTCCTTTTATAAGTATTTGATATTTTTAAAATGTTGTGTAGATTTCTTGGAGGATATCCTGATAATAATGGATCAATATTTAAAATAGCAATAAACGTAATGTTTTGCCTCCATTAGGTATTTAGGCTACAACGCATATAGTGTAACCCATAGCTTATGTAGTTTCCTATTTATTTAATAAAATAAATATAAAATTATGTATAGTAATTTTTATAAACTGGAGAATAAATTTTAAAATTCTAAAAAAAGAATATAAAAGCATTCTATAATACACAGTACCTATCCTAAATTTCTCACAAGTTTCAAAATAATTTTCAAATTTATTTTCATAAATTATATTAAATTCGCAATCTTAGTTTAAGTCATCACAAAAAAAAAAGATTTTAAATTTAATTATTTCAATTTCAGTCATTATCAATGCAATTTATATTTTGTAATGCTCAATTCTTCTTATTTGCAATTGTTTATTTCTGTTCAAATGAGAACTCAATAGAATCAAAACTAAGAAATTTTAGTAAGTAGAGAGAAATTATAGTAAGCAACCAGGCAAGCAACGCAAATTAACAAACTAGCAATTTCAAAAGGAATCAAATTAGCAAACAATAAGTAATCAAGTGAAGAAATTATAGCAATCAACAATAATTAAATAATAAATAGCACTGGAAATTACTAAAAATTAAAAGCAAATGACAGTGTTCTAAAACCCATTTTCCTTATACATGCTCAATCCAAGAGTGAGTAATGAGTACTTGCAAAACTCGATGAGCACTCAGATTACACATTCAGAACCTGAAATATTAATATTTAAATAAATATATACAAAACCATTAAATATATAATATAAGAATATATAATCTAAATACTCAAAAAATCAAATAACTTTAACATGATAATGCAATATTCATACTTTATCAATATCAGAACAACAGGTTGGACAAAAAAAATTCAAGAACAGTTTTTTATCTCAGTTTTGGATTTTCCCCAAATTGATCCATTTCTTCACTTGACTTTCTGCTTAATCGATTTGAAAAAAAATGATTTCAAAATAATCATATAAAGAAAGAATGAAAGAAAAGAAAATTGAAAATATTAAGAAAAATTAAATGAAAAAACAATCAAAAGAAAGAAGAATCAATCTTACTTGCTCATTGAGCACAAACCACTATGAGATGTCATCCAGCTAATTGCCTCCATTCTCTATACCGATTATCATGGTCACCTGTATTCCTGTTATTACTGTTTTGCTGATTGCGCCATTTCCAATTCCATAATTGCCAATTCACTGTAATTACAGAAACTTATTGATTAAGCTCTAATCTCTCGACAACTTTTATAACAAAACTGGTGTGTCAAATTCGGGTAAAAATAGTTTTTTTTTATTTTTCAACTAAAGAAAGATCAAGTACTCGCTTCATAACCTGGACTTGGATGAGTACTCGACCGAGTCAAAAGACAACTTGATTTGTCTGCTCTTTTAGCGAGTATTGTGATCTCTCATGTTTGAAGAATGAGTCTGAGTACTCGGCTGAGTACTTGGATGAGTTCTCTAGATTTTAGAATACTGGCAAATAATGTAACACAATGAAAAGTAATGTAAAATAATGTAACACAATACACTCAATTATTTTTGAGTGTTAGATGCTGAGTGTTTGCTTTTGCGATGGAGAGAATAGCTTCTCCAAACCATCCGTTATCAGTGGTGCATTTCAAAGACCACATCATGAAATAGGCTATAAACGTTTGTTTCACAATCTTGAACTGGTTTGTTTTAAATCCTTGCAAGCACTTATCTGAAGCAATACTGAACTTGTACTACATGAGGTCATCAAATAAAATTTGAAATAAAGTGATGTCCCCATGCCATTGAGACTAGCTTAGTGATAGAGTGGCAGAATTGGCTTATGGGAAGTCCTAGATTCAGGCCAAGCTAGAGCTTTTGTTAAAAAAAGTAGTTGCTCCCCTTAACATTAGTTATATGTCCAATTCCTAAAAAGACTTATGGAAGTAACTTAACATTTATCGGAGACTTCAGGAACTACTTTCCTTCCCCAATTAATCACACCCATTCACGTATGCACATATTCACACACCCACAAAACACACACACACACACAAAGGACAAAAAGGAAAAGAACAAGACACTTGCATTATGAAGGAGTCGAGGAGGTAGTCCCTCTTTCACTAAGCCTCCACTTGCACATGCATAAAAAAGATCATAACTGTGCAGAGTAAGA
Source organism: Dracaena cambodiana (assembly GCA_036321105.1). Classification (NCBI taxonomy): domain Eukaryota; kingdom Viridiplantae; phylum Streptophyta; class Magnoliopsida; order Asparagales; family Asparagaceae; genus Dracaena; species Dracaena cambodiana. Next base: position 16,800,269 of record JAYEPQ010000004.1, on the reverse strand, counting down.
TGCTTATTTTTCGTATTAGTTAAATTGAGATTTCCAAAGTGGTGTGCACAAGGTTTAAGTGAGATCTTTTGTTCATTCTTGTTTAGGAGGAAGTTTTGTCGTATTGGATCATCTTTGTAGATATATGCTAGTAGAATCAGGTGCCCCTTAGTTCCCCCTTAAGATTGAACCCTAGGCCTCCCCTTTATACCAAACTCCTTTTTGTTTATATATATATTGCAAGGTCGTTTGCGTCTTTTTGTTATTTCTTGTATGTTATAAATCTCACTGGATACCGTAATGATTAGGTTGAGAATATGAAAGAACAAAGAATTGAAGTCGAGTTCTCACCAGATGCAAAGGTACTATTTGTTAGATAATTGGTTTTTAATCATATGCAAATTATGATTTATTAATCATTTCTCAGTGCCTAACATCATTCTTGTGTGCAAAACTTCTGTTATCCTGTCAATTACAGGCTACATTCCTGAGGCTATTACCCTTGCGTTCTTTATCACGGTTTTGGGGATTTTTCATAAGTTTGGTTCGTATCGCTTTATTCTTTAAGAAAATCTTATAGCTTGTATTTAACTATGTGTTACTTTTAACCTTCCTTTTCTTATCTGCCATCTATTTTTTTTAGCAATTAGTGCAATTTGTGTTACTAAATTCATTATGACTTTTTTTTATACTAAGCATTCTTTGAGATTAAATCATAAGACAAAGCAAAATCTAGAGTCAAGTTATCTGCTTCATTTTTTTCTTCAAAACCAAATCCTTGATGTATACTATCAAAGTCGTGGTGACTAGTCCTACTCGCTAATTAAGGTTACCACAAATAAAGAGTTTTTCTCTAGCGGGTATTCCCTGCACCATCTCATCTAGATCCTCCCAAAATTGACGCTTACTAAATTTATTTGGTCTTACTTATAGTGCATAGGCTCTATATTTAAGAATTTCCCAATCTAAAATAGGTTTACTAATAAAATCATATCACCCTTCCTTCCAACCTTATCTATATCTTCAATTGTTTATCTATAATCACACCTACCTATTATGACTACTCTCGATCTATGTATGAAAATTTATAATCCCAAGGCTTTATAACTCTAGTTTTCTCACCTATCCACTTAGCCTCTTGCGCAAACAAAATATTAACCCTCCTAATCATAACATCAACTAGTTTTGTTTATTACCCATAAGAAAACCTATATTCTATGAGTCTAAGGGAATCCTATATCCATGACCCAACTTCTTTACTTTCACATTCTCACGAAGGTATGAGAATTCTCTCATATTTAACACCACATTCGGGTGTTGACGTGGTGCGCCACTTATTGGCGACAACATAGTAACCCTCACACATATCACTATATCTGGGCACCAATATAGCGTGTTGCTCAGTAGGGTATGTGCTAAAATTCAGTTTTTGGCACTTATCATAATATGTGATAAAGTTTTACGCTGGTTGTCATAAGCTAACCACTAACCTCCTTGATCCTAGCTTATGACGGACACTAAAAGGATGAAACCTTTATGCACAACACTGTGGAGTTAGAAGATCTTGAAATATAAATATAAATAGAAAGACATGTTATTGAGCTCCTTAATTTCTTCTTGCTTATCGATGGTGAAAGGGAGCTCCTTTCGATTTATGATTAGCTTTCTTCACACTCCAACATTTATAGACACATATGGCCATGGTCCTTTCACTTGCTGAAACTATTGCTGATCTTAAGGGGAAAAAAAAAAATTAAGGGAAGGACATGTTGCTTGCTTATTGGATATCAGCGATGTTTCAGCTAAAAGTGTTGAAGATAAGATGATGAGCACCTTTCTTTAACTTATTAGATTTCATCATGTCAAAAGTGCTTTCAGTGGGACAAATGATACTTGGCTTCTTTATCTTGATATTGTGCATGTTACATCATAGAAGAGTCAAACAGAAGTTGTTGGAGTATGATTGTGGAAGCGATAAGATTTAATATTCTAATCATACATGGATTAATAATTCTAACGTCAGTTTCAAATGATCATGAGTGCAACTTATTGCTGGTTGCCCTTTTACCTTGGCTATCTGCTGATGGCAATTCAACATTGCCAATTATTTGGAGTTCCAAACCCAAAACTGGCATGTTTCTTCCAATGATAAGCTTCCAGATAGGAAACCGGTTCTCATGGATACACCCTAAAGGGATGTTAATGATGGATATTGTGGGTTTTAAAATTCTGCTGGTGTGAGGTGGAGTTCTGAAGCATTTGCTCTAAAATTTATTAGCTAGTAATTTGTATGCATCAATGGTTTTTTGACTTAAGGATTTGTGTATTTTATGTAATTGTCAAGTTTGAGTATATAATGCTATAAACTGCAAAAGATATTTGAAATTGGAGTGCACAGACAGTCATTCATCTTTTCTTTTATTTCTCAGTTCTACAAGTCCTTGGATCTTGTTGAGAATGACCTTCTAATTGATCATTGATGCCGAGTAACAATGTGTATGTTGTTTAGAGTCGGGAGTCGGCTGACATATAAAATAAATTCTAATTATCTTTGTGTTTTTATTCTGTATTTTATTGCCATAGATGCTTTACATCACTCCTGTCTCTTCTCTACTTGGAAGCACAGACACTTTAATTGTCAAGTCGTGCCATGTTGAACAGCGTACTGGAAACGACACTTCTTATTGTGTCGTTATTGTTCTGTATGTATTGTTTTTCCAGATTTCATTACATGTCGGTGTGATGCATCATGCAACACCTATGTCGGCATGTCCGTGTGAGTGCAACCTATCATCTCTATGAATGCTGATAACACTTAACATTATGATGATCATTACTTCCATGGGTCTTTGTGCTATACATGTAAACTGTTGGTCAGGGGAATTACTGTTTGTTTGCAATTAGAACAGAAGCTTTCCAGCATAAACATTGTGCGTCTCATTCTACTAATCTGTATAAGTTTGTAGTTTGAAATGCAACCTGTTTATATGTAGCTGCATGCTTTGGTCCATTTGTTTCTTGGTTTTTGATGTATAATTTTGTTACTTACTTTTGAATGATGATTTATCCTTGTGTTTTTCCTATAATGGCAAGAAACACAAAACTATAATCACTTCTTTTGCAGGAGGTTCCCATGTTCTTGCGTCCTACTGTCTGTAAAGCGTGGGCTCGAGCATTTCACTCAAGTATTATTCCTTTTCATCCCTCACACCCATGTATTTTGTATTAGTTAAGAATATCATCAAATTATCTTTTTTACTCCTTTAAATTGCAATTTACTTGCATTTTTCATGTATCTCAAAGTCTATCAACACATAGTAACATTTCTAGCAGTTAGTTTTTGTGTGTGCACCTTTGGTGTTTTTTTTCCTTTCTTTTTTTTGAACAAAGGCCGTTTCACGGTATTCTAGCTGTGGTCTCTTATAACCAATCGTCACCTTTACCACTTTGGCAAGCCTTAATGGTGTAGACCAAACTTTGGTTTTGAAACACCATCCTCTTTTTTGCTAGATACCTGGCAAGCTTGAGATGGATGGTTTGTGGCTCATGTTATTTTGCTGCTATAAGAAAGGTTTGAATAGGGGTGAGCATCGGTCGGTTCGGTTCGGTTTTTTGAAAAAAAAACCCAACCGAAAACCAAACCGAACTTATAAAACCGAAACCGAACCGACCGAAAAAAAGTGAAACCGAAAACCGAACCGAATTTTCGGTTCGGTTCGGTTCGGTTTTCGATTTTTAGGGTTTGAAACTAATTATGTGATAAACGCATGTATTTTATAAAAAAAATAATAATTTTCTTTCTATTTTTTTCTTTTTCTACCTATTAAAATAACAATTACATGTTTTTCATTAAAAATTTAAAAGAAAACCATATTGAAAATAAATCAAAGAAAAAAATAAGCTACAATTCCAAAAGTTCGGTTTTTTCGGTCGGTTTCGGTTGGAGCTAAAGCCACCGAAATCCGACCCGAAATCCGTAATTAATTTCGGTTTTTAAACCGAACCGAAAACCGAATAAACCGAACCGATCGGTTCGGTTCGGTTCGGTTTTGCGGTTCGGTTCTTTCGGTTTTATGCTCAGCCCTAGGTTTGAAGGACATATATTTATGAAAGTAAAAGAGCAGAGTTTGACCACAGCTGCAATTGGGTCAGTTTGAAGGTCAACCCATGTCGGAACTCGAATGCGATTCACTGACCGAATATGAACCAACCTAGTCGTGAATTTTCAGGTTCAAGTCACAGTTGGGTTAGGCAAGTTGGATTTGGATTAAATTTGAGCTATCGCAATCATATAAATTCAAAACCTAATTCATAAACGACTATCATTGTATTCAATAATTTTAAAGTAAAAAAATAATAAAATTATGAGAGAAATAAACTACTAGATATGAGCAAGGTTTATTTTATAAGAGAAAATGGTTTATTCTATATACAAACACCTCAAACAATATAGTTGAGCAACTTGAGCTATATACAAACACCACAAACAATATTGTTATGAGTACATGAAATAATTAATAGATGGCATGCATGCAATACGAATCTGTGAGGCAATACACATCTACATCCTTTAGATAAAAGATTGTATGGATGACAACTTACCATATTAATACTACCACTACTGAGAGTTTCTAGTTTCATGTGCATTGTTCCGCCAAGATTACTTTTGAGAAGTATTGCTGTATTGTAGATTTGGAGGAAGCTGCCTTGCCTCTGGAAAACTATGCTTCTTTGCAAGAGTTCTTCATTCGCACACTGAAAGCGGGTTCAAGGCCAATCGATCCAGATCCAAATTGTCTGGTAACTGGTAACTAGCTACTGTATATACTTTATTTAACCTAATTAGTAGAAATTCTTTTGAGCAAGAGGTCCCTAAGACACATGTAACTGTGTCATTAGGTTAGTCCTGTGGATGGTACGGTTTTGCGATTTGGAGAGCTTAAAGGACCAAGGGCGATGATTGAGCAAGTCAAGGGGTTTTCTTATCCAGCTTCTTCTCTTCTTGGTGCAAATACATCCCTTCATGACATAGTCAATGAGGATGTACAGGAAGAATATTCCGAACAGAGCATGACTGAAGATGCAAGAAAAGGTTCATGGTGGAGGATATCATTAGCGTCACCTAAAGTGCGGAACACTATTTCTTCGTGGTACATCACCTGTATTTCTATTGAATTCACCAGTCCACTCATAATCATTGTAGTTTATGGACAGCAGTTATCATTACTTAAAATATGCTTACTTGTTTGACTCGTTTGCGTAGTGTACAGTTTGAGAGATCCTCTAGTCTGTTTAGTTCTCTACTATGTTAGCAAAATGTTGCAAAATAATGCTTTGGATAGCTGCAATTAGTATTTTTATGTTCTATGCCAAGATTTTCTCTTGTGCATAGTTGCCTAGTAGTTTAGTAGGTGGTTGCAAAATAACCAATCTTTTGCGGGAGCTTCTGCAATTATGAAGGCAGGTTTTGTAGCCCTTCCCCTTTGATGGGGAAGGGCTTGGGTGATTGTTAAGACTGTGAACGTCTTTCCCTCATAATATACAATCAAGATAGTCCCTGTTCCTTATGAATTTAAATTTGCAGAAGAAAAAGTATGCTTGTATCAGGTATACTGCTTGTATCAGGTATACTCTTGTATCAACGTGTTGTTTATGATTTATACAGGAATACTATTTGTGAACTATTAATGCTGGAATAAATTCTTTTTCTTTTATGAGAATAAGGTCGTGGCTTGATTAATTTCCCAAATTGCATGAGTTTTAGTAAGCTTGTATATAAAAATAAAAGAAATTTATGTGATTGTTCGATATGCAACATCTAATAGAACAACAACAACAACAACTAAGCCTTTTATCCTAAATATTTAGTGTAGACTACATGAACCAAAAAAAGAATCACGCCGGATCGATCACTTTGATATTCCTTCTCCATTCATTTCTGTCAAGTAATATCTCCTTATTTAAACCTCTAGACTCCATATCTTTGCGTATCACCTCCATCCATATTTTTTTTTGTCTTCCCTTCGTTTTTTTAACTTGTCCTACATTGATAAACTTTCCTCTTCGAACTGGTGCACTTGTAGGTCTACATTGCACATGACCAAACCATCGTAAGCGATTTTCTCGCATCTTCTCATCGATGGGAGCTACACCTATTTTAGCATGAATATCTTCATTTCTCACTTTATCTCTCTTAATGTTGCCGCACATCCAACAGAGCATGCACATCTCTGCTACACTTATCTTCTGTGAATGACGCTTCTTTATAGCTCAACATTCCGTGCCATATAATAAAGTTGGCCTAATAGCAGTTCTATAAAATTTTCCTTTCAATTTTAATGGAATGTTACGGTCGCAGAAAACTCCCGTTGCCCTCCTCTATTTCAACCAGCCAATTTGTATCCTAGGATTAATATCATTATCGATCTCTCCATCATTCTGAATAATATAACCCAAATATCTAAACTGACTGCTCATTTGTATCTCTTGTCTATCCAGTTTTACAGCATTATAGTTTATGGTCCGTCGTTTATTAAATTTACATTCCATATACTCTGTTTTAGACGTACTCAATATAAAACCTCTAGATTCTAATGTATGCCTCCATAACTCTAACTTGACATTTACCCCTGCACTTGTCTCATCAACTAAGACAATATCATCAGTAAATAATATACACCAAGATATCTCATCCTGAATGGTTTTAGTAAGCTCATCCATCACTATAGCAAATAAGAATGGACTCAATGCAGATCCTTGATGTAATCCAATTGCGATAAAAAAATTACTTGTTAAACCACCACATGTTCTGATATTGGTTACTACTCCATCATACATGTCCTTAATTATGTCGATATATTTGATGAGAACTTTTTTTTTCATCAGTGTCCACCAAAGTATCTCTCGTAGAACTTTATCATAGGTTTTCTCTCTAAGTCAATAAATACCATATGCAAATCTTTATTTTTCTCTCGGAATCACTCTATAAGTTGACGAAGTAAATGAATAGCTTCTGTCGTCGATCGCCCCGACATAAATCCAAACTGGTTCTGCGATATTTTAACAGTTTGTCGCAATCTATGTTCAATTACCTTTTCCCAAAGCTTGATAGTGTGACACATGAGTTTTATTCTCCGATAGTTAGAACAACTCTGAATGTCGCACTTGTTCTTATACAGAGATACTAGGATACTCTTTCTCCATGCAACATCTAATAGAACTGACTTTTTTTACTCTTCATATATTGTGAATGACTATACTTTTCGAGGAGACTTGTATTATTTTTATGGTTCTATTTATAGTTTTTAAATATAAGCTTATATGATATATATTGCATATGGCATATCAAATTTTGAGGTATCTGATATGCGACATACTGAATAATATCGGTCCTATATTGCCGATATTTCTGATATTGCCGATGCAATATGCTTGATATTGCTGATTTTGGTATCATAAATGATCAGTTGACACCAATATTTATTCTGATGTTTTAAACCTTAATTCTATTAATAAGTCTTACATTGTATCTCATCAGTTTGCTATAGAAATCTCCCTCACCCTCTCGATTTTCAGTTTTCTTTCTAAATTTTAACATTTACATAGAAACTAATACTTGGTTATCTATCAATCCTTTTGTAACATATCTCCAACACTGAAATCATATATATTACTTGTAAGCTTTCTTTTTCTTGATGTGAATTTATGTGTTCAAGATCACATTTTAAATTTCAACCGTTAACCTTCTTGGCAGCCCAAAGAAAGGTGTTTTCTTCTGCGTGTTATATTTAAATCCTGGTGATTATCATCGTGTGCACTCACCTGTTGATTGGCATGTGTTTATTCGCCGACATTTTTCAGGTACTTTTCCTTAATTACAAATTGTGTTTATTTTAGGTCTTGGGTATATGAAACTTCTCTAAACCTGTATATGCAGGTATAAAGTGTGCTTTATCATTAGTAAATGCTAGGAGAAATTGATTAATACATGAGGTGGCACAGCGATACCTTTGAAGAATCTGAAATTATACTAATGTTTTATGATAATTGTGATATATTTGCAGGTCGACTTTTCCCTGTGAATGAACGTGCTACACGAACTATTAGGAACTTACACGTTGAGAATGAAAGGGTAAATATATTTTTCTCCAGAAGAAGAAATGCTGAAGAACTGTATAAAAAATGGTTTAGGACTTTTTGCTTCTTTATCTACAAAAATGGATAATATAGATCTTTCATTTCTTTTTGTCTCTGGTACAACATTCGTCAAAAGGAAACTCTTGTTATACATAGAATCTCATAATTCAACAAAGGTATTTGGAAGAACGGTTTTTAGGAAACAATCATGTGTTTTTCTTACCTGTTGCGTGCTAAATCTGCTGATATGCTTAGATTTTTATAAAGTGTTGTAAAGTGATAATGGAATTAAATTTATATAAATTTTATTTTTGCGACTGAATTGGATAAAATTCTTTCTGCTAATAGTCAGGAAATCCTACATATGCTAGCATTGTAGATTCTTTCGCATAAGCAGTGAGATAGTAGTTGCTGTTGATGATTCATGTGTCAGCATTGGCATTTGTGCTAGAATGTGCTTCTCTGCCTCATTGTAATGTATGACGACATTATTCCAAACATATACATTCTGACACATGCACAGGCACTGTTATTGATGCATGTATAAATGTATTTATGTATGTATGCACATGTACCAAGCAAGGTTTTAAAAATCATGTATCAGGATCTGATTGATTGGAGGTTTTCATATCTTATAGCAGGTACTGATCAATTATATCTGAGATATGAGCCTCTATTGGACGGTTGTATCAGACACTATATACAAGTCATATATGTAACACTAATAACTTATCGGTGGGTGTAATGTCGTAGATGTCATCTATCTAACAAACATAATGTATTTATGTTTAAAGATATTCAAGAACAATATATGTATGCACAAGCGAAGCACTAAAATAGTTCATGGAACATATTTAATCAGAAGTAATCGAAATTACAGAGAATCTAAATTTCAGAGAAAACTGAAGTAGGGACAACAATGGTACTAGTGATAGCTATTCTAAATATTGGATACCGGTGATAAACCGGTCGGTCAAATTACATACTGGATACTGGATACCGGATGGGATATCACGATATGACTCTAAATACTGGAGTGTTATATCGGTGTCATACCAGTTAAATAATGAACATACAATTGCCTATATAGAACATATTAATGTACATAAAACAAGTTGAAAGAATCAACATGATGTAGTAGTGGACCTAAATGGTCATCTATGTATCACAGATTTCTATCATGAGACAGTGTCATTCTGGGCACATATAGGATTTGTGGCACATCAACATTGCTGTCTCTAGATGGTCATGATCCATAAGTGGTTTCTTTTCCATTTGGAGCTCTTGAGTTCTTGTCATGTTAACAAGTATAACAATGATTCTATTGCTTCTTACAATGCTAAAAAGTAAGGCTTTTAATTTCTCCGGCAAAACATTGCCATCATTATGTTTGTGGAAGGAATTCTTCAATGTTAAAGAATACATATTGATATGCATGCTACTTTAATGCCTTCCTATGATAAATATTTGGTAATGCCAATACTTAGACATGTCTTGAGATTGAACTTCTACGTAAGTTAATAGAACCGATAAAAATGTCGAGAATTACCGTCTACTATACGAAAACCCTAAAGTTACGATGAGGGTTGAGGGTTATATTCTTATATTCTAACATGCTACAACACGTCGATCATCTTTTCTGGACTGAGACCCGGTTTTACACTGAGGTGTTTAATTTCCTTTTGTTCTAACTTGAGCATGTGTTGGTTCCATACCATATTAAACTCCCTTCCACTACATCATGACTCCGAAGTTGTTGCAAAGTTTGATGGCTATATTTTTATATTCAAAGAAGAATAATCCATACCACGAGCTATTAGGGTTTTGAAGCTCACATACTAGTAGCAATAGATGTTTTTATTTAAAGTATTTTCCGTTATTAGTTTCTTGGATCAACATGCCTAAGACAATTCTTAATTCTCCTCTCTGAACAAAGTTTTGTACAATAGCTTACTGCTAGACATCATCTTAAATTATTCTTTTCTTTTACCGACTTGTGTTGAGACCACTTTTAGCATCCACTTGTGCTGGTAGTGTTTTCCTGAATGGGGAAGAAAATGGAGAACATAAAAATCAATCAGTCAACTTTAAAAATTTTCATCATCTTGTGCATTTTCAAATGCATGAACAACAAATATGGAGTCTTTCTACAAATTGGTCTTATTATTGTTACTTTAAGTTAACCATGCATTCTAATTCTTCATACTGTTCTTTAAATTTTTTTTATCAATCTGTTCCTAAAATGTCTTATCGATGGCATATTTGGTGTATTTTTTTTAAAGTAAAATAGGCAAACTTGTATCATACCTATGTAGGAAAATTTAAAAGAATCTTCTCATCACAGATTGGCAACTGAATATTCATTTCATTTAATGTTCTGGGTGGAGATTCCTACGTGTACCCTTGTAACGACCTTCATCAATTTTTTTAGCTGCCTCTTCTGTTGGTGCGTGAAATACTCTCTGTTCCAAGGAATTGTCCTTCCTGCTTTCCCTGATTCATTTTGTATGAAATTCTAAGACTAAATTTTGATGCTGAATCGTCGTAACTAGAACTTCATTTTCTTTTATTCAGTTTGTCCTTCCTTGAATGTGCATATAGATGCCTTGTGATGCCTTGTCTATATGCACATTCAATTTATTAATTAGTTGAATATGTATGCTACATAGGTTTCCATGGTAACTCATGGATTTAACTAAGGACAAGTTATTTTAATAGGTTGTTCTTGAAGGTCGATGGGCGGAAGGCTTTATGGCAATTGCTGCAATTGGTTCCACCAATGTTGGATCTATTAAGGTTGTCCTTTCATTTTTTGATTTGTTATTAATCGGTTATTTATCACATCTTTTCACACCAAAGTAGGCATTATTATTTCATTGCACGATGTTTTTATGAATGCAATTTTTTTTTTTTGGATACGCTAATCACGAACATTATATGCTTTAATATTATGAGTCTTTGAATTGCTTTTACTTCAGTTTGTTATTTGTACCTCAGCTATCCTGTTATGCATAACATGCATGAGGACTAGTACGTTCTGCTGTCGGATTTGACTATCCCTATTTAGTATGGTCTTCTATGCGAATTAGTTAGGTTTTTGTGCTTTCTATTGGCGTCAATTGGAATTTTTTTGGTTGAGATGAATAATTTGCAGAATGATAGCATGCTAATTAAGCAACATAATGCTATTCTTTTCAGAAGTACAGAAAGAGTCTTGGTTTCACATGCTCAAAATCTTTCTAGCAGCAGTCTATCTTCGTACAATGAAGCACGGACACTTCAAAGTGAGTAACGTGTTCATATTAGCTACATATCGGACACTAACACTTACCGATGCGTATTGGAGACACTGAAGTTGTGTTGGACTTTAAAAACCTAAACATTTTCCTGTCGGAGTTGTGTCTGCTTTCAGATTATGTGTCAGGACCATGTCTTGTTCTAAAATGTCATAGATATTGTGAATTTGAGTAACACTATCAAGTCGCACATTGTCAAAAAAACAAAAGATTCTTTTAACATAAAATGGATATCAAACTAATAGGTCATAAATGCCTTAAAAAGAGAGACTTGAAATATTTTATTCAAGATACTGGTCCATTATATTGGAATTCAGATTTTTTTTCTTTAACAGTTAATTAATTTTTTTTCTTTAAATTATTACAGTTTTTTTTTCTACTTCAGAAAATATGTTTTAACAATTACGAGTTTTTATATATATCACATGCATAAGTACACACATATTTATGTCGACGTGTCCCCATGTTCTTGTACCCTGCTTTTATAAGATTTGCCATATCTACAATATCCGTGTCATATCTGTGTTCTTTATCCATGTCCATGCTTCATAGGCTCGGTATAATGTTATTCCATGTGCTGACTTGGTTATCTCTTTTGTTTAAGCATCTTTCATTATATGTCTTCTTGAGGTAATGTTTATCTTTATGATGATTGGAGAAGACATTACATTGTTTATTAACTTGCTTGAGGGATTCATTGGGTGGGAATCATAGACTGAGATAGGAAGGTATCTTGCTAAAGAGAAAAGGTCTTGTGCAATAGTGCATCTTGAAAAGAAAAAAAATTGCAGTTGGTTGCAAAAATGTCAGGTTTCCTCATTAGAAGTCATCTATTTTTTTTTTTCTGTATATCATTTGTATATCTGGTCCAACTTCATTTAAATTTAGGAATATATTCTCTACCATACTCTGGACTGGTTATATCCTCGTACTGTTCTCTATTCAGCATAAAGCATCCCTAGAAATTTCAAATTGGCGATAAGGGCCTGGTGTGGGTTGGGACTACCATACAAAGTTACAAACTAGCCAAAAAAATAAAAACATACATTTTACATGGATTTGTGTGTGTGTGTGTGCTGCGTGCATACTTGAGGGAGGGAGACATATTTTACACCGAGTTTAGAGACAGAGAAGTATTTACACTGAGTTTATTAACGTCTAATCTTTGAGTTCAGACTGTTATAAGAAATGAAAAATGATTATTTCTGAACTTAATAGTTTAGACTTACATTGCAAATACCATTTTATCATAAAAAGAAAAAGATCGGATAGTTTTATGTCTGCTTAAAACTGGCGTGCTAGCTTTCAACTTGTCACTTGAGTTTAGCCGTTATCAGATCTGCTGGGGCATCCCGTGCGTAACAAGCATTCCATATACTATTTTATCATGAAAAGAAAAAGATTGGATAGTTTTTATGTCTGCTTAAAGAAGTGCAGGCTTTCAACTTGTCACTCGAGTTGAGTTTGACTGTTAGCAGATTTGCTGGGCCATCCCGTGCGCAACAAGCAGTGAGGTTGTCCGGATCTGAGCCTGTGCTAAACATCATTTTGCCAATCAGCCATCCAAAACTATCTACTAATTTTGTATAGACTTTTACACTGCAAAGATCAAAAGTCATTTATACAGACTTTTACACTGCAAAGATCAAATGTCATTTTGAATGAACATTTTTAATTCTTTTCTTTTTTTTGGTTTAAATGAATAAAACTGAAAGGAATTCACATCTGTTTCCTTGTTACCAGTCCCTCAACTTTGCTGAGAACTCTGTTTTTACACCAATGGATCTTCCTCACCCATGATCCATGCAGACAACTTGTGAAAATGAATTGTGGGGACAAAAATGTTTACAAATACATATAGTAATATATCTGCAGTGACGATGTTACTGTGTAATGGATCCACTGACACAGAAAAATGAACGAGACTGAACATGCACTTGTAGACTCTCATGAATAATTAGTTGACGAGTATCATTTGCATTTGCAATAGTTATGTACAGAGTGCTATTCCCAATGGTGAAGATGTTTTATGTTACGCAGTCAGGTCATTAGAAAACAAAACTTTAAGAAGTCATTGTGAACAAAACTTGTGCAGAGCACAATATCTAACCACCTTTTGCTATATCGATGAAAGTCTGCTCTACTGCCCTTCAAGTTGGTCTAAAGTTTTGTGGCAGAGACTTCACATGCCTATAGTTGTTTCTGATAGAAACTTGGGATAGAGATAGGAGGTTGACTTGTGAGTTCCATCACTTCTGTTTCTGGAATTTTATCTACTTTAAGAAGTTCTTTGTGGTGGAATGGCTTAAGTCCATTTAGACGAAATGGCTTAGAGGATAATCCCTGTAGCATACTCTTTTATATTGAAGTAGTGGTAATTTATGTTGTATTGAAACAGAACTTCTTGCCTCAGAGCACATGTTAGATGCTCAACATGTTCTTATTTTTGTAATACAGTTTTCAGTTTTGGAAACTTCTTCACTATTTCTTCAATGCGCATTATTCTTGCTTGAGCTTGCTGTAAGCTAGTGAGCCTACTCTTAGCTGTTTTGGTAATCTGTAAGATAAAATTCTTATGAGGCGAAAGAGAGACATAATAGCTTACCCTTGGCGAACAGAAGAAAAATACAAAACTATAATACCCGAAGACCACCTGCATCTAACCTTGCCAGATAGGAATCATCAGTATGATTACAATAAGAAGTTTGAGCAAATTGCTGATAAATGTAATAAATATATGCCTTCTTGTGAGTGATAACAATGCCCCACAGTTTATCAGCTGTTCAAATATTTTTTTTCCCACAAATATGTGAGATTTGAGCATCTACATTGTCCAATAATAAGATAATTCTCTTGCAACTAAGCTCCGAAGCCTCCAATAAAGCGTATATTTCTTTTGCAGTGCTGTGACTAGATTAGACATTCAGACCGACCAATTTTACCTTGATTTCAATTCCAAGGCATAGATAGTAGAAGACTGCCGAAAAGTGCTCTCATTTCTGCTTTTTGTTTATGACAAGGTTTTATGTATCAGTTAAAACTAATGTATATTTGCATATATCGTATTTGATTTTGAGGTGCCCGATACATAATATACCATGTAACATGAGTCTAATACTGCCAATATTTCTATATAAGCCAATATGATAAGCCACAATATTACCGATGTTGATAACATTAAGGATTGGTTGATACCGATTCCAGTATTTTAAACCTTTCTTTACAGTATTATGACCTGGTAGAAGACATGGGGACATGGGTGTTCCCGTGTCCGACACTTCCGAATGTGCTTACTATTAATTCACGTAAAAAAATATTTACTTACATTATGACGAAAATATTTACAAGATGACATGTGCCATCTTTTTGACTAGGAATAAATGTTTTATTGACCATTTTACTATTTTATTTGTATGTTGATTGTTGCATGTATGTATGTGCGTGCACTTGATCCCTTTGGGAGCAACCTTAAGCTAAGCTTTGCATTTTGAGTGGACCTTCCGATGAAAAGTACTCTCCATTTGTCTTGATCTACACAAGTTAACTAGACTAAGGATGACAATTAAGTGATTGGAAAACCCTTCATTGTGACAACATCCTCCTATGATGGTTGGTGCACTGTTTCTGCATGTGTACAACGTGCAAATAATTTCTCGTGAGAACTCCATGTGGAGAACTCCTCTGAGAGTGAGAATTCCATGGTGGGCCATCCTCTGGATGATCCTCAGTATTCATCTGCCATACCCGTCCAAAATAAAGCACACATGAAGTGCTAAAACCTCTGGTTTGGGGTTTGGAATTCTTATGCCAAGTACAGTGGAGAATTAATTATATCATTGACCGAGTGTTCAGTTTTTATAAAACATTGAGCAGTTATTTAAGGCATAATGCATATTGCAGTATATATTGTTTACTAATGCTACACTTGGCGACTTCTCCCAAACTTCTATTTGATCATGCAATTTGATTTACAGACTTTTGTCAATTGCTTTTGTGTTTAAACAGGTGTTTACTGAACCAGAGTTGAAGACAAACAGGCCAAAATGGAGCATCTTAAACTCAGATCCTCCTGATGAGAAAATTTATGAACCTGAAGGAATCGGAATTATGCTAAAAAAGGGTGATGAGGTTTGCTATACTTCACGCTGGACTGGCCCTTTATATACTTATAGTTCAAATTCCAACACATGCCTCCTTATTCAGGTAGCAGTATTCAATATGGGGTCTACGGTGGTTCTTGTTTTCGAAGCGCCAATTTCAGGGTCTGAAGGAAAAGAACATCCTTCTTCAGATTTCAGGTTTTGTATAAAAAATGGAGACAGAGTCCGAATGGGGGAAGCCATAGGTAGATGGGTTGTTTCCGAGTAGCAGCAATGTTTCTCATAGTTCAGCAGCAGGTTATTACATTGCAATGTCACAAACTTACTGCATCTTGGTTACATCCTCAGTGATTTTGTGGACTTGATTTTTTCCATTTGAATTCAGGCATACCAGTATCCTGTATTTATTCAGCTCCTTCTTCAATATTATTGCAATCTATAGCATGCACTCTCAAGGAAAGAAGCCTACTGTTCAACTGAAGTTCTTTTTTGTTTTTTCTTTCCCTTACTGGTGGGATGGTGCTTGTAGTAAGTTGACTGAGTTGAGATGACCGAACAAAAGGCTTGGGTTCGCTTTTATGGCTAGTTTTCCCTTCTGGCATCTGAACTTGGCTGCTTTATTGCTGTAAGTTTAGCAGGCATATGGTTTATGTTAGCAGTAAACAAGCACAAGGAGGAGGTCCTTCGTCATGGTGGATGATCGTTCAACTAGTTCCAGCATCTCTGGAGACCTAAATGGTGCGCTGCATACAAATTCAAAATTTTGGGATACTTTAGATTTGAAATTCAAATTCTTGTTAGGTTAAAGGGCTGGACCTCCATTATCCGTTTAAACAGATATACTCATTTAAAATGTTCTTATGCTTGTTGAGAGGCATTATAGCTCCAGCAGAGTATCTATAGCTGCACTAGAGTTTTTTTTAAATATAATTCTTGATAACGTTGCATAAAATGCTTGACATTTTGTTTTACCAAGGAGGTTATGGTTTATCAGTACGTGGCATCCGTTTCCACCATTGGGTTTTGATTTCAAATACTGCTAAAGTACTTGTTTCAAGTTACTGCATACACTGCATACAGGTTCTTCGCGATACGTAAAGAAAAAAAGGAATATTTTAGCATCATCCATGTTGGCAAAATAACCAATAGAGTTGCAGGTTTTCTACAATTTTCATGGTGTTTAGCTGTGGAAACGAGCTTTCTTGTGAAGTGAAGACCAGGGATAGTAATAAATGTATTAATGTGTTAATTTTTGGTAAATGTATTAATGTGTTAATTTTTGGCTTGCACAATATAAAATTTTGAATTAAAATGATACGTATCCTGAATACTATCCTGAATACCTTACCCTCGGTAAGTTTGAGGCTATAGCCATTCCTATTTCAATCCAATCTTTAATGTCATAACCTGTTGCTAGTGGAATTCAACCTTGGTAAGTTTGAGGCTATAGCCATTCCTATTTCAATCCAATCTTTAATGCCATAACCTGTTGCTAGTGGAATTCAAGCTTTTACCCCAACACTGGATGAGAGTTTTTACCAGTATGATGCGGGGATACTATTTCTCAAGAAAATTAATTCCTATATTCTAACATATTTCATAAGGCCTTGGTAAAACCTACTTTTATAAGTAGTAAGTGGTAGAGTGATAGGTCTGAGATATTAGAGGGCTAAATTTTAAGCCTTTTTGCACTAATTTCTAATGTCAAGTACATGTCGTTATTAGCATTGGATTGGAACCAGTTGCGTATTAAAAACAAGAGATGAACACATACGGTGAAATAGAATATTAAAAAATACCAGTCACAATTAAGTTTCTTATCCTAAGTATTTGGAATAAACTACATGGACAAAAAAAAAGAGGCAAGAGTCATGCTTGGTCAAGCACATGCATCATCATTCTCTGCTCATTCCTATACAGCAAGTTTTCACTAAGAACTTTAATATTCATATCTTTCATCACTTGTATTTATATTTTTTCAGGTATTTTTTCGCCCTTTTAACTTGCCCTACAATGATAAACTTTATTAGTTAAACTAGCACATTTATATATCTATATTGCACGTGACCCAATTATTGGGAGCGATTTTCAACATTTTTCTCTTCTATGAGTGTTAGCTACCTTAACAAGAATATACATATTTATCACTTTATATCTCCTTTCTCTCCTAGTAACATCATACATTCAACGAAGCACATGTATCTATGCTACGCTCCTCTTTTGTTCATAATATCTTTTTATTAGTCCAATATTTCGTGTCATATAACAAAATCAGCTTAATGCCAAACTTAATGCCAGTCTGATAAAACCTTCCTTTTAACACTAAATAGTAAGATACCCACATCTTGAACAAAGCTACCATTGAACAATATGTCAAAATATACTCACCATCTTTACTTGATCGTTTTGTCTTAATCTAAAACTTTCTAATTTTCATGTTTGATACACTTCATAATACTCTATAAGCTACCATTGAACAATATGCCTCTCCATCATGAACAAAGCTACCATTGAACAATATGTCAAAATATACTCTCCATCTTGAACAAAACTACCATTGATATGCTCTCCATCTTTACTTGATCTCTGTCTTAAATTAAAACTTTCTAATTTTCATATTTGACACACTTCATAATACTCTATAAGAATCCAATTTGACAGTAATAACAGGTTTTACTTCTTCATTTCACTATGACGTGGACTTTGCATGGTGGAACATTACTACTCTTCTCACCAAATACATATTTGGCTATCTTTTTAATGCACCTCACAATTTTATTCTATATTGCATTATGATCATCCTAAACTTTTCAATCTGCTTCCTATGTCATTCGATTTACAAATACTCCTACTTACCTTATTTTAACCACTACAATTTAATATATTGAGTTTGTGTCTCGCATTCGTTAAATATTCATATGTGATCATGAATCATAATGAGTTTCAATTTAGTTGGACTTGGGTCAACTGACGATATTCAAATTGGTTTGAAACACTAATTAGATTATGATAGTGCTATTATAAAATGAGCACTATATATATCTCTTATATATGATATGAGAAATGCAAATTATCGACTGAGAAAAGAGAGAGCTTTTGTTACAGTGAGAGATGCGAGAGATAGAGAGATAATTAGATCTCATTTTGTATCATATTTCTTATAATGGAATTTTCTCTTATTGTCTCATAAACGTAGGTCGAATTTAGTTAGCCGAACTATATAATTCTCTTATGTTCTTGATTTAGTGTATTTTCTATCTTGATGATACCAATGTGGTGATCTCGTGGAATTTGCGAGATTGGATTGGGAGATTCAATGCCTAAAATTATCTTATGATCTAATTTACATTTAATCTTTCCAAATCCCTTTTTAATTTAAACATCTCAAACTAAGAGGCTATACTACTTATTATACTCTCACATAGTACTACCAATGCAACTAGCTCTATCAATCTCCGAGTTAAAAAATAATCTATTTGGTTCGCAATTAGTTGGCTTCTAAAAGTTATCACGTGAGAAATTCTTTTCTTAAACTAAGTATTAGCTAAAATCAAATCTGAGAGCAAAGCAAAATATAAATTTGAGTCATTTATTTTATTTCTTTTCTTAGAAGTGAATCCTTCATATACACTATCAAACCTATTACAACTAATTTCTATATATCTATTGAGATCACCACCAATAAAGGACTCCAATAAAGGACTTTTCTCCTATGAGCATCTTTTATACTATCTCATTAAGAACATTAAGAACCTTCTTATGTAAATAAGTTTAACTAAACCCTATCATTATACCTCCTAACCTGTACTATATTCACAAGTAACTATTTATTTATAATCACACATATTCCATAACGATTTCTATCTCTACCTAATATCAAAATTTATGACGCTAAGCCTGTACCTCTAATTTTCTCACCTACATAATCACTTAGTCCTATACACGCAGAATATTAACCCTCCTTTTAATCGCAATATCAACTAACATTGCTATCTATCCGTAAGAGAACATATATACGAGGCTAAATCCTATGTTAGAACCAACTTCTTTAATATCAACAGCTGATTAAAGTGTACAAAACTCATTTGACACCATATTTGAGCTTTGATGTGGTGTGCTGACCAAACACCCACCCTTACTACTTTTTACTATACCTGAGTTTTGATATAAGGCATCACTTGGTGAGAAATGCCCTAAGAAATTCAATTTTGACTCATGTCATAATTTATAATTAAATTTTAATGTTGATTGTCACAAGCATTATACCACAACCCTCCTATCCTGTTTTATTCTGACTTGAAAGAATTAGTGAAAACTTAAACACAATATTAATGGAGTTAGTATGCAAAATACTTCATGCTCTCAAAAGGATGCTTTTAGATTAAATTCTCAGAAATGTTGAACCAAGAATTTAACTTGAATGATTGATCATTATAAAATTAATAATAAGGAAAATAAAGGTTGGAGTGGTTTCCGTCGAACGCTATTCCTTTCTCTTCCAATTAGAGTCGTCTGCAGTCAGCCATTAGATTATTAATGGGCTCAACCGAATTTGAATTTGTTGGATGCTTACTCGAGCTTTCTCATATGGTTCTAAGTGAGCACGGATTTTATTTCTATAAATGGGGTCCTCTATTTTATTTATTTATTTATTTATTTTTTGTTTTTCCCATACTATACAAGTGGGGTCCTTAATCCAAAAAATAAAGGCCCCTACTTATGGGAAACTATAGCATTATCAGGGGAAAAAAAAACTATAGCATGAAAAATAAAATAAAATAAAGGGCCTGACATCGAGAAACCATTACCATAATCCTAGGAATAGATTTGATTCCTAACAAAATTTCATAGTTTCTATGACTATTTGAATAAGCCATGATAAGTGGATACATTCAACATGTTAAATAGCAAGCTGAAACAAGTCTTTGGGAATCAATATAAACATCCTTGACCAACCTCAAGCTTTAACTCATCACAAGAATAATCTCAGTCGCAGATATAGCAATATCGATGTCAGCTGCAATGAAAATAAATGTTGTATCATGTCAATTTATTTCGAAGAGCATCTCATGAACCTACCAGAGACTAACAATCACCAGTAGGCTTACTAAGCTTGGAACGGAGTCAGGCTATAGGAATTGCTCTGTTTAATTCCTATTTCAAGGTACATGAGCAGAACTAACCAAAACTAACCAAGACCCTAAATATCGAACATTGGGATTATACTGTATGGGAGTTTTTCATACTAGATCATGGACATCAGACGATAAGTGCTAATGCCAGGCACTCATATCGAATATGTATACATGTCAAACATGTAACAATGATCCCTTAGACGTGATTTAATATTCTAACATCATCTATCCAACAAATATCATTTAACATGTATGCAAAGATATTCAAGTATACATACATACTTATGTGATGCAGTAAAATAAACTATAGAACAGATTCAATGTAAAACTTGAAGACATAAATTATAAGAATATTTAAAGTTAAGGAACGACAATGATACTAATAGAAGCCAACTGGCAACAATAATAGTAGAAGTGACGACAACAATAGTAGCAACGACAATATCAACAACAGAGCAAGCAACGGAGGTAAAGAAGGAAGCAGGAAGAAAAGAACCATTAAAAATAGACTTTGTTTTGGGAAGTGCTTAAACAAACTCCTCAATGTAGATCTCCGCTACTTTTAGCACTTGGTAGTGCAGGAATGAAAATTCTCGTTACAACAATTGATTTAAAGGAGAAGAAAAAAAACTTGGTTTTTGGTTATACATTGAAACGAGATTTTATAAATCCCAAATCCATTTCCAAATTAAAAACTCAATTAAAAAAGTTGAACCATATCAACTGATGTATCATGATGATATATCAGGGTAGAGGCAAATATTACATATATTGTTCGATAGGTGCACAACAAAATATGGCCCACTTTTTTTTTTCTTTCTGTATCATCGCGGCTACCTCCAAAAAAGATATGTCAGACGATATAACTAGCATATAAAAAACGATATAACTACCATATCAGGCAATATTTAAAACAAAGAAACTAACTAATGAAAAAACATTACATGCAAGCAGGAGCAAGCACAATCTGCGATTCACGAACCCACAAATACCAAGAATGCTAAAAACCACACCCACTAACAAATTATGATAGGCTGCAAATTTAGATTAGTGATGATGTAATATAAGCACTGTAAACATGAAAAAACTTCTAATACACGTGTTGATGAAGCAAGCCTCCCACAAAAATTTTCAATGCTATTACTTCCTTCCCTGCAGCAAAGAAAATATAGTAGGATCATATTACTGTGGGGACATGTACGTCCAACATTAATTTTTCAATCACGTCACCCCGGTTCAGCAGATTATGTAATCAACAAGATTATAAGATTACCACTGATTCAAATTGACAGCAAATTTGGTTCACAACAGATTGCTTTACACTGTTATGTAACTATTTGCCAAAGATGAATACAATCAGCATTCATGTTAAAAGGAAAAAAAGAATAAATTCAGGTCAACAAAGTTCCTAAAGGTGATGTTTCTTAATTGTGTATAGTATTGTATTCTGCAAATTGAATGTAAGGTTTTGCTCATTTTTTGCGAGTTCTGCCAATGGAGGATCAAATGGAGCCGTCAAAAAACAAAAGCTTCTGAGTGGTAAGATGTTCATTTGCATGTCAGCCGTACTTCAATTCACATTTCACAAACAAGAACATGCCCACAAAAGTAACAATAGCCAATACCAACCAATATTAATATTGGTGATGATGGCAATAATGAGTTTCCTTCTTTAAACTTATCTTGTTTACGTAATCTTCAATTTCGTTACTAATAGTTTCAAATTTATGTTTTCTGGCCTGATGATGACGATTGTAATAAAGAGACTTAACTTAAACATATCTTATTTATCAGATTTATCTTTTTCCCTCTTTTCCTAGGATCAAAGGCCATTCCTGGACTCAAACCTACGACTTCTGATGACACATACCCTACCCTTCACCACCTGAGATAGAACTCTAGTTCCCTGGAAAGGCGTACGGCTACCCTCACCTACACTTACTTTTCTGAGTATTCTACAAAATAACCCAAAATCAAGGGATCTTTTGAGGGGTCTCCTATAAGTGTTAAGTGGGTGGGTTTTGGTTGCATGTGTTTTGGTTGCGTGTGTGTGGGCGCGTAGGTGGGTGGGGGAGAGACATTGGGAGGTTGCTTTAGGGTTGGGGGGGAGTGGCGGGCAAAAAAGAAGCTGCTGGAAATAGTGAAATTGATTATATTTGAGCCATTTGAATATAATGAAGCTATATAAACGGTTGTAAACAGGAGAAATGAAATTTTGTAGATTATAATTATACTATCTACAACATAATGAGACCTGGAAAACAGGCAGCAGTTTATAACTATATGAAGAAGCAATCAATAACCGCAGTTCTAGCACTGTAAACTAAAATTTGAGAGGGTCAGCTTCAATATGGAGCCACATAATCATGATGTGAGAATGAAATTACTAAAAAGGCATCATGCAAAAAAGGTTTTATAGGAAGAATGTGGTATAGTTGTACCACTGTTTTTAACTTTTAACCCAAGGTTCACAACTTTCAAGCATATGGTTATTATATACAATCAGAAATAAAAATTAAAGTTGACTATAATAATAACCAAGAAGAAAACACCAATGCTCATCCTTATCATTAGGTTCAACTTGATAAACTCCTTTCTCCACCTTCTAAGAACTAATATAAGAACAATTAGTTTGATAAACAACGATAGAATCACTCAGTGGTAAAACAGGGGTTGGTGATGGGGGGTCCAGAGGTCAGGACTGGGTTACAGCCATTATTTCCAGAAAAATAGAAAAGAAGAAGGAAAAAAAAAAAAAAAAATCAAGGAGAAAATCACGACCCTCACAAACATATCAATCACCGTTGAAAAAGCTTTTGACTTCACATGTATCGGGGGGAGAGAACTTAAGTTAAGACTTAATAGACTTTCTAGTTTAAAATTGATATAGGCAGCAAGCTTCCAATTCAATCATGAAGTGGATGAAAAAAATCCATGACTATTTTTTTCTGATTTCATCTCTGAATGGTAGATTTCACCATTCCAATATACAATTTTCCAGAATAAGGTTGTTTGTCAAATTTAAAGATGATAACTTTTAGGCGGGTCTTATTCACTATCTCATATCTAGGACTTGATTATAATAAACTTGTCTAACCGCCTCATAATTGATACAAACGTTAAGCACATTAAACCATTCTAAGAACTATTAAATTGATTTCTCACCATGTAGATGAGCAACTGATTTCCTTGGACATTAACCATTCATAGTCCAGCAGATCAGAAATAGATAATTTTCTCCATATCTTCATGCTTATTTCTCTCTGAAACCTTTTAAAAGCAACAAACATAACTCAATATAGTTTTCAGATAAGCACAATCCAACCTTACCACAAAGCAAAGCAGTTCTTTTAAGATCTTTCACATCACATCTATCAGTGACTTTTAATTCAGTGTAAACTTTGCTCTCTGTCAATACATGCACAGTCACTCTGAAAACCAATGGTCCTTGTTTCTGACATTTTTCATATAAACATGGGACTAGTGAAGATTTTCTAAGGAGGATTCTTGGTAAGTGGTATCTTGATGAGCACCAGCTCCTTGGTAGGTTAAAGCCTTGAAGATGTTGCATGCTAACCCTCCTAGTTGAGCTAACCCTCCTAGTTGAGTTAAAGCCTTAAAGATGTTGCATGCTAACAATCCTTGTATCTGATATTTTTCATATAAACATGAGACTAGTGAAGATTTTCTAAGGAGGATTCTTGGTCAGTGGCATCTTGATGAGCACCAGCTCCTTGGTAGGTTAAAGCCTCAAAGACGTTGCACGCTAACCCTCCTAGTTGAGCAAGTCCACCAATGTCATATATCTATGCAGGTTGGCTATACAATTCTATTTTTCCTACAATTTTTTTTCTTGTACTGATACCACTGCAGGTTTCTAACATATTAAAAAATTGCAAGAGGTGGACATATACGTTCCCAAGGAAGTACATCAACTTTCCATGGCTAAACAATGGCTTAGAACTAATTTCTAATTCCAAAAACTAGTTCTGAAATGGATCACATAGTGCTACTCTACGATGGGTGGAGAAGGTAGAATGCAAGGCATACAGCTGGATTCAGAGAGCTTCTTGTACTAATTTTTTTTATTACGCTCTGTACGCAACTTGATAGACACAAATGGAGATATAAAAAATAGGGTAATCCTATTAAGCTTAAGATTATAAACATAGACATGGGAAATTATGTTTAAAAGAGAGTAATAGGGATGAAATTCTGCCAATCTATGATTAAACAAGAAGAGGTCCAGGCAAAGTAAATAATAAAAAATTAGTAAAAAGTAAAACAAACAAATTAACTAGAAAACAGCTTGTCATTATGTTAGTTAGAAAAGTATGAAGTCCATACAATCATTCAACAACATTAGATGGTTAGCAAACAGTCTCACAGTCGATTACTCTTTTTCTCATATTTTAAAGATTGGCATTCTATATCCAATAAATATCTCAATCTAAGTATGTAAGTAAGAATAAATATAATAATGATGAATGGACAAAAAGATAAAATCCTTTAGCGGGATAAGGGACAGATGTAGCTAAGTAGATCAAGGCAGTGGATTATGAATCCACCATGCGCGGGTTCAATTCCCGTTGTTTGCACGACACATTATTTTAAATTATAAAAATTTGATTAAAACTAAAGACATTAATCATAACAAACATTTTATTCTTGTATATTAGAAATCTGATTTTAGTTGAGTTCTTTTTATGAAGGAACAATGAAAAGGCGGGTAAAATATCCTCTCTTTTTTTCCTTCGAACCCTCCCACAAAAATAAAAAAAATAAATCTTTCCTTTCATTCTCAAATGAAAATCCAAGGAATTATGGTTTCATACAAATTACAATATCTTAATTGAATTTTATGTAATCATCAACAATTCTTTGTGCTTCTATATTTACATGTGTTGAATCCTAACAACAATGTATTTCATATATTTGGGCTGGGATTGACGAATGACCAAAACCAATATTAGTCTTTATTAGTATCAAAAAAAAAAAAAAAAAATCTAAATAGGACGTGGCCAAGGTTTTGGTCCCGCTATTTGGAGGTTCGAATCCTTCCGTCCCATATCGTGTCCCAAAGCCCATTTCCTTCAAACAATCAATAATGCAAAATCAAAACTTAATAAGGTGTGTTTGATTTTGCAAGAAAACAAGAAAAAGACGGAGACAATTTAGACAAACCTGCTCCATTTAAACATGCGCATCCTTAAAAGAGGGAAAAAAAAAAGACGACAATGAAGCATTTATTTCTTATCATCTCCAACCCTCTATCAAGGATTTCATCCCTATCTGGTCACCAATTTCAAGCAACAAAAAATGAGGAAGAGAAGGCCACACTGATTGTATAGGGCATCAGTCAGCAGTCTATTGTTCACTTGAAATTCATAGAAATAATGAACCTATGTCATACTGAGCAATCCAAGAATCTTGGATCCTACACTTAGGGTTGCTCGTTTGCCATGAATTAAAGTAGGAAGATTATGTTCACTACTTCATGTGTTTGTTTAGCGAAGAAGTTAATTGAAAGTTACTTCACTATAGTAATGTGGATCCTATGTAGCTATTCCAAATTTTTACTTATTTTTTAGTGGAAGAGCTCTTGAAGCTCCATGAACAAGACAAGAAACTAATATTTTCTAAATCTCATAAGTACTTTCCAAAGCTTGTATAAGAAATAAATAAAATATTAATTTTATTATTTAATCTAAGGATAAAATAATGCCTCTCTTTACTTCCTAGTGCACTTCTTTCAAAAACTAGCACAAACACACTAGAGCTGGAATGAAAAAGTTTCTTCCTAAGCTTCCAATTTAGAAGTTATTTCTAGCTTTCTTCCCCACTTTCTCTACTCATAAATACCCAAATTGTGCTATAGTCTATATCATACTCTCATACTTGTTTGGTAGTTAGTACAAATTAAAAACCCACTTCAAAAGAAGTCTAAGTTCACGTTCATGAGGGGAACATCGTAATATGAACAAGAAATTGGGAGATACAGAAATCCTTCAAGTAGTGATCTAATAGTTCTATTCCACCCTCACGTTTTCTCAGGACTGATACTCTGGCGTTCTGCATAAGAGGTACCATGATAACAAATGCTCATAGCATTCGAAACTTTACCAAAATCAAGAACAATGGATTATAACAAACTGCATTATATGATTGATTTAGGAAAAACCAAAACTGTCATTAGGTAGAGGAAGTTATTCAACAGACTTAGTTCAAAATTTAAGATACTAACTGTAAATAGTTGATATAAAGTTGCTACTTCAAATGAGAAGTATCACGACTCGTATATAATTTGAATCTACTAGTGATGTTGGGAAGTCTGAATTACTCGATGAAAACGAAATTTGAATCATTTTTCGGATAGTATTATCATGTTTCATAACATTCTGAGGTCAAATGATTTTTTATTGCCAGCAAAATGCAGTGAAACTAATGTTACTTGACTTCACCTCCCAACTCTTCTGTTACTATCACATCACGTTTTTCTGATAGTCACCCCTCATACTTTGACTAAATCACATATCAAAGTTAATCAAATTGATTCACTAAAAGAGCCCCAGAGTTTCAAGTAAAGATTGTGGGAAAAATAAATCAAAAATCCCAAATCCAAAGGAATCTCAGTAAATAAAGGGTCTTATTAAGAATGATAATCTAAGAGGCAAACTGTGCTACGCATGCCTATTACTTGGATATTAGACCACTGGATAGGCCATATTAACTGATTATAACCACATGAAAAAAACTTGATGGGATTTCCTAAGGATAAACGTACTCTGGAAATTCAAATGCAAGACGCAGCTGTCTCCTTGAAGAATTTTAAGACCTGGCTCTCACAAGATGGAAGTGCACTAACCAGATTCCTGACATAAACAACTTTAAAGAAAAGATTCACCCAAGATTTTTCTAAGACTATCTCCCTAACGCAAAATATGGGTGTGTGCCCCAAGAAGTCATAAGGTCTTTCTCCGTTTATATCTCTCAGAAAGAGACAGAGTTCAACAACCTTAGGGCAACACACTCAAAGCAAAACATTTTCCATAGTAAGGCTTATGAACTAATGATCCAAGACATTAAAAAAAAAATGATTGAAGGAAGGACAAAGCAGGCTAAGTTTGTATAATCTAAAGGAGGTAATCTAAAGGATCTCCTATTGGGAGAGTTTGATTATTTGTTGCAGTTGAAATTATCAAAGCTACTGCTACATGCTAATGCTACAACATATATTAAACTTAGGAGTTCTATTCAAATGTCTGAGAGGTGATACCTGCATTATTCCTAAGATCTGTACAGAACTAAGTGCTACACTGTGTAGTTAATATCATATGATGCAGGGTACTAACAATTGTATGATACACGAACAGAAAGATACAAAATCTAATTCAATATTGTAGGGGTCTAATTATCTTAATAACGATATTGCCTCCATACAGTCAATTATCTGTGGCATATATTTAATATTTGAGTGGGTTATCTGGTTCATAGTGGGTTTCGGGTTTATAATTTGCTTATGTGACTATAAAGGAAGAAGTGGACATAATTACCAGGTATTTTATTTCTTCTGTAACCTCCCAGTCACATGCATCTCCTTCTCTGAGCGAGCATGAGCGTGATCTTCTGTTTGAAGTGGAAATGTTATTGCTACTGACTTGATGTTATCTGTTCATTAAGCTTTGCTGAAGCAGAGAGAATAATTTATCTTTCTCTAAGCTTTTATTGTACCAGATGACTCATGTTATTACTTCAATTTTCATACCATTAAGCAAACAGTTTTTAAATATAGAGGATTCATCTTAATTTAAGTACTTAATTATTGTTGTGTTTTCCCTGTCAAATAAATGCTTTCCATGCTAATTACTGTTGCTGTTGCTGTCAAAAAATGGAATAATCAAGGATTTGTTAAAGTTTAAAGAAACAATAAGGTTTTGTCAAGTGAATCCTAACTTGTTTCTTTTTTGTCATATAAACTATGAAAAGGAAATGGCATACTAACAAAAAGTTTTCAAATAATTCAAGTTCATTATTCAACATGAAATTACCATGGACGTGTAGCCACCTGAATTGAAGTGCAAGCATGGTTTCAACATATACTGGGGTGCTATGAGCCAAATGAAGCATCATTTGGTCAGCATATAACAAAATATTGCTCGTTATCTGTGATTCAAATATGAGAGATACATTCTTGGATCTTTTAAAAAGGAAGAATCATTATAACGATGTTTTGCCAAAAAAGAAATTTGCACCCCTTTGTTATTAAAGGAGGAATGAAGGGTGGAAATTTGAAGCAACAGCCGATTAGGTTGTGTTTGTTTTGGTATAATTGAAGTTGGGATTTACATTTACAATTGAATAGGTGAGGAAAATTTTGAGAATTGGTGTGAATTCCTAATATTTATGCAAATTTGTGGTTGTAACTGAACCAATTTTTGCATGGGAGTTAGGAGCTCCCACCAAAATTTAAAATCTCTCTATGCAAATGCAAATACTAAATGCAATTACACCCCACCAAACAGCTTTATTGCATTAGCATTTTTTTGGATATGGGCCTTATTAACTTGGTAAAGAGTTCTTTATTCACAGAGACATTAGAGAATCGGTTACAGATGACGGGAAGCTAAAGTTTCATAAGTATTACGCAGATTAGAGTCACTTGAGAAGAAGGAAGAAAATATTGAAAACCTTAGAATGGAGAAACACTGAAACAAATGTAGAAGGACCAGATGTACATGGATCTGCAATGGCTGGGCCAATAGGAAATCAAGGTCAATTACATATTCTCCTATGAATAGTCCAAGGGAAATAGCTTTCCTGGAATAACTGGATATTTCTGATATCGTCTAGAATGCTAAAGGTTCCATCATAGTAATGCTTTAGGAGAGGAGAAAGAATCTCCTTAGGTGTCCATGCAACACTATAGTATCAATAATATACATGAGGATGTCGGTGAATTGCCAGAGTAGAGATACGAAAAAGAATCAAAGTAAATTATTGTCTTCATTTATAGGCAACATTAGGTCCTTAATTTAAGGAGGAAGTACACGAGGAAAAGAATTGGCACAAGTACGAGGTTTGCAACTATCGACCTTACTTTGAAGAGTATCTTAAAAAACAATGGACGAGTGGGTAGAAGTGCTTATTGAACTTAATTATATAGTTCTACTAGGGATGAGATATGTAACATGATCAAGTATTGCTTGAGTGTGCAAATTAACGTGTTGAAAATTTGAAGACTTGTAGATGGTGATGGAAAGTTGTTAATGAGATACGTATATTATGAACAAGGAAAAGAAGTAAATTGACTTTAGCTATGTTAAGCAGTGGTAATAAAGTGCATGAGAGAGTAGAAACCAGTTAGCATTGGTGAGCTTCAAAAATCTCTTCATACAACCACATACTTAAATCTCAAGCAGGCCCAAATTAGAGTTCGAACTTCATTCTTATTGTCATGTCACCAATCAAAAAATTTCTTTGTGCACCTTATCCATGTATTGTTAGGTTTCAGTATGCCAAATTGAATATGCAATTTAGCAGACAATTTGAAGGATGTATCTATCTCTTAAGACAAGAAATGATATGGATGGATAATTAGAAGTGCTAAACGAGCTCAATAAATGTTTACAATACACATGGTCATCTTGACAAAAGGTGAAATGTATACAATAGAAATTACCATCTTGACAAGAGGTAAGGAACAACCTGATAATTGATAACAATAAATCTTTTAGTTGAACAGCCACTATTATACATAACTCGTAGTAGCCTTATGACTTGTTCTCTTATCTTCTTTGTTTTTTGGAATGTTAATTGTTAACTCTATGGCAGGAGAGATGGTGAAGAAACGCAAGGAGCTCCAAAAGCTAGCAATCCAGGTGTTAAAGCCTTGCTTTATGTAGGATGTGAAAGACATCATAGTCTCATTGAATTTGTACACTCAATTGAATTTGTACACTACAAAAGATAAATAGGCCAGAAATAAGACTCGATGATTTGTTTTTTGTTAAGTACTACAATTAGAAACGGCATCATTGTGTCACTGAAGAGGATGAAACCGAAGAGGCAAGTGATCAGTTGCCTAACAGATATGAAATATCAATATGAGCGGACTTGGAGGAATAAAGCATATGCTACTGGAAGGAAACTAATGGATGAAAATATACATTTGTGCTTTTAACTTGAAGGAACCAAAAGAAAAGGAATTTAAGAGATAAATCATACAACTACTAATTTCTTGTACTAGTAAATAATAATTAGTCAATTATTAATTCCCAAGTTTTCAGTACAAACTATGTTTTTTTAAAATGCCAATTACTGAAGAACCTCAATACTTGATTCCATTTCTAAAATGAAGGGGAACTCGCTAGTGGAGAAAGAGGATGCTGCATTTGTGCAAGTAAAAACAATGAAGATATCATCTTGAAGATGGCACAA
Organism: Dracaena cambodiana; assembly: GCA_036321105.1. Lineage (NCBI taxonomy): Eukaryota > Viridiplantae > Streptophyta > Magnoliopsida > Asparagales > Asparagaceae > Dracaena > Dracaena cambodiana. The sequence goes on along the minus strand of JAYEPQ010000004.1, from coordinate 16,769,186 downwards.
TAATGGATTCACGGGGAATGACGGGTTGATGAAAGATTGACTTATTTTCTTAGTTATAAAGGGGTTATTAACTTAGTTTAGAAAGTTGTCATTCTTGAAATCACTTTTGTTGGCGTCTGGTATGGTTATGTAGTGTCATCTGAATGATGGCCTTATTGTTATAGACTTGGATTTTTGTTTTGTTTTTTTTTTTTTTTGTATATTTGTATGTTTGCATCAACAACTTTTAGCGTTTATCTTTCGTTATACGCCACTCTGTTTTTTAAAATTCCTTCATGAGATTAATGCATATCCAATCGCATTAGAGAATCTCCATTCACATACAAAAAAATAACGGGTTCCAGGTTTCATTTTTTTTCGATCGTCTATGGGAATAAAATATTATGTTTTAGAAAACTCTTAATTTTATATACACTTTGTCGAAGGTGAAATTTCATGATATGCTCATAATATTGTAATTAGACTCTAGAAGATGAAAATCAATATGCGGAGTCTGATCAAAGTAAGAAAAGCCAATGGATACTCATTAACCTCTTTTTTCATATTTTCCTGATATACTTGGTTATACAATTAATTTCTTTACTATTAAAATGGGTCACTTTATCTTAGGTATATGATATAACACGATCTGTACAAAATATACGGAAAATGACGATAAGACATAAGGCTCTAAATATCAGATATTGCGCTTATACCGAATGAGATTTTCATATCAAATAGCGGGACATCAGACGATATTTTTGGGATGTGAGCCAATATCGGACTTTTGTGTCATATTGGCAAACATTTCAAAATGATAATCGACCGATACATCGTTCATATCGGCTGATACATTGTTCATTAAACAATGCAACACATAACCTGATTCGAAAACTTTGGCAATAGATATTAAAGACACCTGCAATGGCTAACCTAGAATTGATTTTTTTGTAATTTTTTTCTTTTTTGTTTGTTATGGAAGTAGAATTAGTATAAATAAAAAGTATTTTTTTTTTTTTTTTTACTTTCAATAAAAATCAATACTTGTTAGTTCATAATTTATCCTAAATAACTAAGTTATTTTCACTTTACACACCATTAATGAGTGAAGTATGGGTATTAGAATTTACTATGTTATGAGCACCCATTGTGGGAAGAATATTAATAATAATATAAATCTAAGGTAGCTAAAGCATATAACAGGAAAATAAGAATCTAAACCTAAAAAGTAATATTTGTATTAAGGAAGTTTGACAGGTTTTTCCAATTTAAGACAACATACCAATGGTAACGATCTAGAAAGGACTTTTACCTAATTATGGGAGCCATGGCCCCTGCCAACCTTCCTAGATCCACCACTGGACAGTTAACACAAGGCAATATTGGATTGAAGTTACAAAGATAGCACTAAACAGGCAATATGCTTCTCATAAAACACATGTGAGATAAACAAATCTCACATCCTAATTTCAATTGCTTGACCCTTCTTGATGGATCCAATGGCATCCTTATTTTTTAATTTAATTTTTCCATGTTTATTTTTTCCTCTTAATCTAGCACTTAATTTATAATATGTATTACATAACAAAGATATTAGTTCCGCAAACACTGTAACACCACATTTGTGATCATTCTCAAGACCTCAAAGTTTTATAGACAATAATGAAATTGAATGAAATTAATCCTCTGCATGCTCAATCCAAATAACAAGATCCAGTTGAAGGGCAGACACTCCGAGTCAAAAGAATCCATCCACAATCCATGCATTAGACGAATTCAATATTATACTGTCCAATTTAAATTGTGGTAAGCATCCTAAATAAACTACACATTAACTTTCGTAACAATCACAAGACTCCAAAAACAAAAAACTCAAGAAACAAAATAAGGATGCTTCAAATAGTGTACCATTGCACTGCTTCATCACTCCCACAAAAATAGAAAAAGGTCACCCTGCGGCTCTAAATCAGTCCTTTGTTCCTGCAAACCAAATCACAGAATTACTTATCTATTAAAAAAAGAAATTGACAGATACATTCAGATCAAGAATTGAGATGATTGATATGAGGGGAAAAAAAAAAAGATTCTTTTTTTTTCGAAATCAAGCAGACCTACGTCTGCTTGGAGAAGCCAGAGGAGGAGGAAGGGACACGCTTGTTGCGGAGCATCATGTAGCCCAAAGGGAGCACCACGCCCACCATCATGATCGCCGCACCGATCAGGTACCTCACCGCGCCCGGCGCTTCCACTTCCATTAGCGCTCTCCTTATCTGCACCATTAACGCCACAAAATTATATTAGTTGCCAATAGATCTCGCAGAAACCCTAACCCTAGACATAGATCGATGGAGTCACCGGCATGGATTAAATCTCAGGCTAAGGTTGTTTGATTTGGGGATCGGGGCGAATCTGCGGAGATCGAGTCGGGCTACTTGCCGGGCTGACTAGACTTTGCCAGTTAAATGCAGGGAAAATTGCCTGCCTAGCTAATTACAACAAGTACGTGGGTCATTTTTTGTGAATAAAACGTATACCACTCAGATTCTTGAAGAAAAAAAGAATTTTTTTTTTCCCCCTTCGATGCTCATTGGGAAATTCTAAGTGCGCACCACACTTGACTTAGTGAGCACCATTTTCGCCTTTGTTGTAAATCGCTTTACTACAGAATGTGGGGCTCACTTTCTGTAAAATGAGGTGCGCATTTAGAATTTCCCATGCTCATTTAACAAAAAAATTGTGAATTTTTTTTTTTTGTTGAGAATTGTTGCTTTAGTTTATAGACTCAATAAAAATATACTGGTCAAGTTTAGTCAATCCATCTACACTATAGTACTATAATATCTAGTTACATATTTTTATCCTATTCTAAACTACTTACATATTTGTTGGCTTCACACATTTGGTAATCTTAGGATGTTTGTCCCTATTGGCTGCTACATTAATGTAACATTTGGGGCGTGTTTGGTAGGGATTACAAGTTTGCAAGGTGGGTGACTTGCAATTGTTTTTATATATGGTTAATTACAGTTAAATCCTCTGTAGTATTGGAGGTGTGTAACTTAACACACCTGAAGTTTGAAACTCTCAAAAAACCTCCTGGACTTAGTTATTTTCACTCTTTTTTTTTACTAAAGTGTACTCTTGTCCCTCAAATTTTTATTCTACCCTTTATTAAAAAAAGGAGAGGAAATATGCTGGTTAAAGGGAGTGACGAGGGTAGAATAGGAATTTGAGAGATAAAAGTGCACTTAAATAAAAAAGAAGAGTGAAAATAACTAAGTCTAGGGGGTTTTTTGAGAGTTTCAAACTTCAGGGGTATTAAGTTATACACCCCAATACTACAGGGGGTCTGACTGTAATTAATCCTTTTATATATAAGTGGACTTTTTTATTGTCTGACTGCAGTTATAGTTACGAAAATTTTCAATTGCAATTGTAACTAATTACACACTTGCATTAATTACAGTTGCAGAAAAAAGTGTGTATGATGACTTACGTTTCTAATTTGTAAATAAGGACTGTATTATTGAAAAGTGGTACTTCTCATAATTTTTGAAATAAGATATTAAAATTTGAATTTTTTTCGCAAATTTAGTTATCACTTACAACTTCCAATCCACACGTAGTAATATAAGTTGTAACAACTTATATTACTGCAATAATAATAAAACAAATTGCTAATTATAACATTATTTGCAAGTAACCAAACAGCCTTTTCATTGAAATAGAATTTTCTTCCTTAATTTTGACAAATGCTACTAAAATATCTTCCAAACTAATTCATTATTTAGATGGATTTTCTATCTGAATCAAACCAAAGATTTTATTTTTGAATCAAACCATAAATCTAGGTAAGCGCAAATGTAATTTCCAACTTTTACTTTATCTTCTATTTCTGACCTATAACAAGTATCAACAATTTGATCCATAATTCCTTATATTTCACTATAATCTATTATTTATATTTTTAAACTTAGTATCACTTATGGTTGGCTTCAACAATATGACTTTTCCCTATTTTTGTTCTATTTTTGTCTCATGACAATTTGATATTAGGTTTGGCCTCTTCATAAGTATATATATACTTGCTGCATTTTATGTGAAGTCCATATCTCTAACTTACTTATGGTTTTCAAAAAAATATTTTTCAACTTATTTTTCAAGCATTCTGACCGTAGGAGCCTCCATGAATTCATGATTTGACAAAATCTACAGAATTCTCAACTTTGCCATATGATTACTTAATCATAAATGACCAGCTACGAGTTCTATCATATTTATACTATATGAAACCAATGCACTATGGCACTTGCATATTGAATTACCAGTGCATGAAATTAGACTGAAATAAAAAAAGATGAGAATAATTGTGAGTTTTATATACAAGAGTGAGAATACACAGTTCCATTCAAAATACATGAAAACCCATTCTGCTGAATATTATCTCTTAACAAAAATCATACTTTTCCTCTATAAATCTAGAAATCTATGACAATGGGATGGTTATCTAGTCAGAGCGACTCTTTGACCGTTGACGATCCGATACAATTTTAATGCAGAAATTTACGAAGAAGATTACAAGGATGAGAAGAAAAGTCTTACTTGTCATATGTGTACTTTGAAAACATAGTAAGAATTCTCCACGGTATTCAAAATATTTTCCTCGACAAGCTTCAATGCACAAACTCTGTTCTCCGTTGAACATAGCAAGAAAGATTGATGGAGGCAAAATAAGGATCTTGATGAAAAGATCTTGCTTTAGAAGAAGATGAAAGCCATAGTTGTGGCTCTCTGATTAGTTGTTCATAAAAAAATCTCCAAAATTTAGAAAATTTAGAAACGCTTATTCTTTGCGTACAATAAAGGAGATCTTGTTGAAAATGGTGAAGATAAGGAAGATCTTATTGCCGTGAATACTCTCCATTGTTGACAAAAAAGATGACCTCAATGACATGAAGCTCTCTCTCTTGATGGCTCTTTAGAATTTTCTCAAGAAATTATAGCGATTAGAGCCCCTTCAATTTTGGAGACAATAGAGTTTTTATAGAGATCTTGTACTTTCAAATCCTTCACTTAATAGTAACTTTTGGATCAATCCCAATCCTTATCATAGCCATCCAAGGAGTTTGTTCATAGAGAAGAAAGTAAGGAACGACTTTTACTTGATATAAGAATTAAATTGCCACATCATCAAGTCCAAAATCTACCTAAAAACCCGCACTAGGCTTTCAGTCTAGTGTAACATCAATGGCGGGAGCAATGGCCTGTAGCAAATGCTATTGCGGAAAGCAGATATCTTACTCACACAAATAGACATCCAAAATAGTGCCACACAAGAACTAATAACAGAGAAGAAAGAAACTAATATAAATAAGAGAAGATACAAAATTTAGCGAGATTTAGTAAATATTACCTACATTCTCGAGCGCCAACAATCAATCCACTATTACCAGTTTCAAATTATAAAGATCTCTTACAAATTGGAAAGTCCCCCAAGAATAAGAGAATTTTTCCAAAATCCAAAAATACAAAACTACAACTTGAAAATTTTTAAATTTGAAAACTTCCCAAAATAAAATATGTTTTCTCAAAACAGTTTTATAAAATAACTAATTGTTTTTGGGATACTCAAAACCAAAAACCCAAGGCCATATTTATAGGACCTATGGATGCTGTCTCCTTAACTCATAGCCGATGTGGAACTAAAAGATCCACACCTAAATTCAACAATTTTCATCATGGCGAATAAGGTCCATATCATCAGCACCTCCAAACTAAAATCTTCAAACTGCCAAAATATTGATCAAATCCAAACAATATTTGAATTTGGTCGAAATCACCACCTTAGTCATCATATCAATGGGATTCTCTACAGTTCCAATTTTATGAAGTAGTATCTTCTCATCTTCAATAATTTTCAACACAAAGTGATACCTGACGTCGATATGCTTTATCCGTGCATGATAGACTTGGTTTTTTGCTAAGTGAATTGCACTTTGGCTGTCACAATATACAGTAACATGTTTCTGAATAACCTCCAAGTTTTCAAGCAACCCCTGTAGCCAAATTGCTTTTTTTATAGCCTCTGTAACTACCATATACTCTGTTTCTGTTGTAGACAAAGCAACTGTGGACTGCAAAGCAGATCTCTAACTCACTGGTGTTTTAGTAAGAGTAAACACATAATCAATAGTTGATCGACATTTGTCCAAATTACTTTTGTAGTCAGAATCAACATATCCAATCACATACTGACCAAAAATATCATTACGCTCAAATATCAAACTAACATCTATGGTGTTTAGAAGATACCATATAATCAATTTCACAGCCTGCCAATATTCTTTTTCAGGATCGTGAATATACTCACAATGCCAACAGCCTGTGAAATGTTAGGTCTCGTACACACCATAGCATATATTAAACTACCAATTACATTTGAATGAGGACCCCTGGTAGATTTAGTTGTGGTGATTAAGAAGCGTATAACCTTATTTTCTAAAATAATACTACTAGTAGTAATAATAATAATAATAACCAAACATATTTTTAGCAAGAGTCTTACATGCTTTCATATTTTATCTGCAATTATGTATCCAATTGAAAAAAATGTATAATGTATTTGTAAAGTACAACTTTATGGTACTTCTAAGAAGAGAGGAAAGCCATTGCATGGAGCGAAATAGAAAGTCTCAATTTTTTATTTTTCTTAGCATGTGACTTTTATAGATTTGAAATAACCTCTCGGCAATATTGATGTAGTTTTCATATAGAACAAAGGGTTGATTGTTTCGCGAATTTGAAATATGGAATTCTAACACGTAGGCTGTGTTTGGATTGTGGGAAATGAAGGAAAAGAAAAGAAAAAAAAAAAGAAAGTTGCTTTCTAATGTTTGGTTAGAGGAAAAATCAGAGAGAATAAAAGGGAAAGAAAGTGAGAGAAAATGTATTAAGTTTTTTTTCTTTTTCATTTTCTTCCTTAAATCCAAGAGAAAATGAAAGAAAAAGAAAGTTGAGAGAAAAAGGAAAAAGAAAGAGAAATTTTTGCATAAATTTTCTTATAATTTTAGTCCCAAGATATTTTTAATTTTTATGAAGTTTGAACCATTTGGTTATTATACGCTTAATTATTTAAAAATTAAAAATTATATCAATAATATGTAAATTAATATTAAAATTTTCTATAGTTTAATTAGAATTATATTTTCCTTTTAATTTTCTATTGAGCAACCAAACATAAAAAACTACTTTCTTCTAAAATTTTCTTGAAATTTTCTTCTTTATTTTCTTTCTAACCAAACATAAAAAAAAAAACCAATTTCCATATCGTTTTCTTTCTTTTTCTCTTTCCCTTTCCTTTTTTTTTTTTTCCTTCATTTTCCCTCAATCCAAACACAGCCGTAGGGTCCACATCCTATTTTTCCTTTTTTTTTTTTTTTGTGATTTTTTCTTGATTATTTCATGGAAAAGAAAGTAGTTATAAAAAGCTTCGTCTTGATCTTCATTAATTGATTTGGGTTGTAATACTCCAAATTTCGAGCTACCTGTATTACTCTCTTGAGACCAATAGTGCCGAATAAGTCCACCGAAGCCAATTTTGGACATCGAAATAACTTTCGGTTAACATAACTTTAAATCCACAAACCCAAATGACATTCGGTCTTCGCGATTATTAGTTTTGTAAAATTTAGGATTTTTGGAGATTTTTCTTACGAGGCCGAAAAATACTCCCAAAATTGTTAATTTAATAAAAAATTAATTATCATGCTAATAACTTCGGAATATCGGTTCATTTATTCCGGACATCGAAACAAGGAACAGATAATTTTGTAGTGTTCCCCTCGTCGAGCACTACGTCCTACATAAATTTGGTAGTATTTGGAGAATGTTACACGAAACCAAAATTATTAAATTATTAAATAAATAAATAAATTAAAATAAAATAAATGTGGTACTGTGCTGTCGTGCCAAGGAGGAGGGTGGCAAAATAATTTTGAGGTGTCACATGGGGAGTATTTGATGGGGGAGGTGTCACGAGTATTTGAGAATGAAAAAGATTATATAAGAGAGAGAGAAAATTTAAACCCTTACTCTTTATCCCCTCTTCTCCTCTCAGCCATCCCCTTTTTCTCCTCTCAGCCAGAGACCCAACAGAAAGAAAGAAAGAAAGAAAGAAAAAAAAAAGAGAGAGAAGGAAAAATCAAACCGTATTGAGGATTCGAACCAAATATTCGAGATCGAGCCAAGACAAGTAATACTGCTATTTTCTTTCATTTCGTTATTTTATTTATTTTCATTCATTTATTTATTTAATTTTGTATACGTAAATTATCTTGTAAAAATGCTTTATTCATATTTTGGACCATTAACTGATATTAAGAACTGAGCAAGATCAATTTTGATATATAGAAATATTATGATATTTGCTTATTATTATTATTTTTATTTAAAAGAAAAAAAAATAAAAAAATTACGTATAAGAAAACCCCATGCAAATATTTGAATCCCTGCAAAAATAGAAAGAAGAAAAAAAAAAAAAAGAAAAAAAAAAATCACGTACAAGAAAAATAATAGTTTCGGTTTGCTTGCTAATTTCGGTTTGCATGCAACATGCATATCTTGGGCCTTCACTAAGATATAGAAGAGAGAAGAGGAAGAAGAGAAGAGGTGGGCCGAAAGAAGAAAAAGAAAAAGAAAAAACAAGAACTGGGCCTGGCCCAACCCAGAAGATAAAGAAAAAAAAAAGAGAAAGAAAAAAAAAAATTTAGAAATAGGGAGTGAGTCTGGCCCAGCCCATGAGAAATTAAAAGGAAAAGAAAAAGGAAGATGGGCTGGATTTAATTTGGGCCAGAAAAAAATATATATAGAAAAAAAGAATAAAAACACTGGGCCGGCCAGCCCAGCCCAGTAAAAGAAAAAGAAAAAGAAAATAAAAATGAGTAGGCTTGGACTTGGGCTAGACATAAAAGAAAAGGAAAATAAAATTAAAATAAAGATATGAAAAAGTAGGAATTTACTGGGTTTGGGCTTGGTGGATTAAATAATTGAGAGATTTAAATTGGACTTAGTTTGGATTAATTTGACATAATTAATAATAGTAATAAATTAGATTTCAATTAAAGGAGAAATGCATAATACATATGATTGAGCCTGAAAATGTAATAAATACATATGTTGGATTTAAAAATAATGCAGGATTATTATATAATTCACTTGATTCTCAAATTGGTTTATTAATTGACACTGAGAATGAAACCAGATTATTGTAATGATTTTGATGATATGCATTGTGTTACAATTGTGCACTAACATGTATCATGCTACAAGTCATGTATCTTGATATTACAAATCATGTGTACTAATATATCATGTGTTAATTTATAATGCTACAAGTCATGTGTTTTACATGTCACGAGTTTTGATATTACAAGTCATGTGTTTTACATGCCACGTGCTTTAATATTACAAGTCATGTGTTTTAATATTACAGATCATGTGTTATGATACTACATGTCATGTACAGTCATGGAAATGCAAGCATGTTATCATGAATTGAAAAATAATTAAAGAAAGATTATAAAATTTTCATGTGCAAAATTCATTATGAACACGGGGATGGGGGAAACTATATGATGGATAAGAGTCTTGCCGTATAAGGATTGATTGTCTTGTTAGGGCCGGATTCTTTTACTGCAGCGGCCTGGGTGATTACTGGATCACCAATTGATATCTACCCTGAGTGGTAAGTCCGTACTGTAATACAGTACGGAACGTGATTGAGTGCCTAGCGGCATGTCATGGTTCAGCGCCATGAATATTGGGGCCGGGTCCCGGGTATGCACGGGCACTTATACGACAATGGAGAATAGCGCTATCTTATCCATTAATACAGTTTCAAAATTTTAAATTGGACGATGACTGAGACCAATAGAATATATAATTAAATAGATAGAATAGTTATTGTCATGTTCATTTATTTGTGCATTTATTTATGCTTAACTTCATGTTATTTATATGTTGCCTTCATGTTACTTTATATGCACACAAACAACACTGACATAAACATGCTCATGCACACTGATATTCATGTACTATGATAGTACACAATTCCTATTTTAAATGTATTATTTGCCGGGTTTAATCCCCTGGGTTTTGAACCCAGATTTGGAACGTGAAGAAGGGGATCTAGTCCCAGTTGAAGACCCGTACTTCGTTGGACAGATCGAGTGAAAATAGGCAAGCGAAGTACTATCTAGGGAGTTTTTGTATATTTTGTTTATATTTCCTTTTGTCTGGGCACTGCTTTTCTCTTCGACTCTTTTGTGTTCATATTTAAAGCAGTGTGCCATTTTATGTAATGAACTCTTTGTATAAATGAAATCATTTCAGTTTTAGACATGTTATTTATTCATCTGATTGTGGCAGTAGTTACGGTTATTCCAAGATCCTGTGACTGTTGGGTTGTCTAGTGCCAGTAATAAGTAACGTCCTCCGTTTTGGGAAGCAGCTGAAAAACGGGGGCGTTACAGGGTGGTATCAGAGCCTAGGTTTAGGTGGAAGACCATAAGACTACTGCCACATAAGAATATGTCTGTGACTTATTCGTAATAATTGTTTCTTATTCTTTGATATCTATCAGATTTAGTATCGTGCCTATCCTATTGTTTTCTATTCGTTTGAGATATCTATCTTAAATTCTTTTTATTGATTCTTATCTAGACTGTTGCAGAATAATGTTGACCCGATCTTCTTTGAGTATGAGTGTAAGTCCGATAGATAATATATCTAATATTAGGAGACAGGAAAAATTGGCATGCGATCAAAATCGGTGTCTAAGCTGGGATGACTGAGTATTATTGAACATTTGTATAGAACTTTACAAGACCTTATCACTTTAAATAAACAGATCAGAAAATGCGTTAGAATATGTCTGAACAAATGAATGTAATAAATCATTTGAGAAATTAAAAGGAAGTCTAACAACAGTACCAGTTCTAACAATTCTTGATACTTATGGAGAGGGCATATTCATTCTCTATTTTTATATCATTCGATAAGCAAAGTAATTCTGTAGGCCGTGCATTTAAGATTTAAATTTTTATCTATACCAAGAATTTCAGACGAAGTTTAAATGAAATTTTAGGTACAAATTTCTTTGGAGAAATATAGTTATATTTGGACATAACTACTATGCCAATCTTAATTATGTGAGATCTAATGTTTTATTGAGTTCCAGTGTTATTAATAGGAAACAAGGATGAGAGTAAAAAGTTGTGTGTGGACTATAAAGGTTTAAATATAGTAAAAAAAAAAAAATCACTACTTATGATAACTAATCTATTTGATCAATTGAGAGAAGGAAGAGAATTCTTGAGGATGATCTTTATTTAGGATTCTGTCAAATAAATGTCCAAGCATAAAATATTTAAAAAACTGTATTAGAACCAAACATAGTGATTATGAATAATTGGTGATACCGTTTTCAGCCACTAATGCTCCAACAATATTTATAATTTGATAATGAACTATATAAAAAAAAAAAAAACAACCTTTGGAAGAATAAGTGTAAAAATATAAAGAGATTTTAGAACACTGTGAATTTTGTAGAGTTAGTCAAGTTGAAAGTAAAGGATAAGAAATTAATAATGAAATATAAATTTTATCATGGCGGAACATGACATTGCATCTTGTTACTCAAGTTAGGCTTATCTTTCCAAATGATTGTCTTATCCATTATTTTTTTTTTTGATCATTCCCATTTAATATTTTGTATCTTCTATCTGAATATTATCATAAACGATTCATGTCTTGAGCCTTTATACATCGCAAGTCTTATTGAGTCGGCGAGGCAATTATAGAGAGATATTCTCTGGCGCCAGCAATTGCAGTCGCTTAATAAGATCGTTGTATATGATTGAATTTTGTAACTAGTTCATTTCTTATCTTGTGTCCCTACTATTCATAGTCTTATTACATCGATATTATAATAGTTCAGATTCATTTTCATTTCTAGAGTCTATTACAACACGTAATAGGACCTTGGGAATAAACTTTACAAAAATATTTATCACCTATATTTTACACATTACTTAATTCAGGATGGCGTGGCACTCCAAATTGTTAGCAGCTATTCCTGACTAAATTCTTTCTTACTTTTGTGTTCCTTCACCCAAATAAAACTTCAAGAATAAATTGGGAATGCTGACTATCCATTATCATTCCTCTCAAAAAACGAAACTCATTCATGATGTATTCTATATATCATAATTGAGAAAGCACTTAGTTAGAAGTACAAAATAGTAAATATATCAAAAATAGACTTGAGAAAATGCTTAAAGTTTTTGTAATTATTCTATAAATAAAACAAAAATATGAGAAGCGATATGTAAGGATTATTAACCTATGAGAGAAGTCTTGAATAATAAAGTAACATTATTAGTTTTTATTTTATGAGATATACAATCACCAAGAGATTTAGTTTGGGAGCTTGAAAAGGATATCAGGATAAAATACATATACCCTTTCTCATGATCAAAAACACCAATTAAATTTCGAGGACGAAATTTTTTTATTAGGTGGGTAGAATGTAATACTCCAAATTTCGAGCTACCTATATTACTCTCTTGAGACCAATAGTGCCGAATAAGTCCACCGAAGCCAATTTTGGACACCGAAATAACTTTCGGTTAACATAACTTTAAATCCACAAACCCAAATGACTTTCGGTCTTCGCGATTATTAGTTTTGTAAAATTTAGGATTTTTGGAGATTTTTCTTACGAGGCCGAAAATACTCCCAAAATTGTTAATTTAATAAAAAATTAATTATCATGCTAATAACTTCGGAATATCGGTTCATTTATTCCGGACATCGAAACAAGGAACAGATAATTTTGTAGTGTTCCCCTCGTCGAGCACTACGTCCTACATAAATTTGGTAGTATTTGGAGAATGTTACACGAAACCAAAATTATTAAATTATTAAATAAATAAATAAATTAAAATAAAATAAATGTGGTACTGTGCTGTCGTGGCAAGGAGGAGGGTGGCAAAATAATTTTGAGGTGTCACATGGGGAGTATTTGATGGGGGAGGGGTCACGAGTATGTGAGAATGAAAAAGATTATATAAGAGAGAGAGAAAATTTAAACCCTTACTCCTTATCCCCTCTTCTCCTCTCAGCCATCCCCTTTTTCTCCTCTCAGCCAGAGACCCAACAGAAAGAAAGAAAGAAAGAAAGAAAAAAAAAAAAGAGAGAGAAGGAAAAATCAAACCGTATTGAGGATTCCAACCAAATATTCGAGATCGAGCCAAGGCAAGTAATACTGCTATTTTCTTTCATTTCGTTATTTTATTTATTTTCATTCATTTATTTATTTAATTTTGTATACGTAAATTATCTTGTAAAAATGCTTTATTCATATTTTGGACCATTAACTGATATTAAGAACTGAGCAAGATCAATTTTGATATATAGAAATATTATGATATTTGCTTATTATTATTATTTTTATTTAAAAGAAAAAAAAATAAAAAAATTACGTATAAGAAAACCCCATGCAAATATTTGAATCCATGCAAAAATAGAAAGAAGAAAAAAAAAAAAAAGAAAAAAAAAAAATCGCGTACAAGAAAAATAATAGTTTCGGTTTGCTTGCTAATTTCGGTTTGCATGCAACATGCATATCTTGGGCCTTCACTAAGATATAGAAGAGAGAAGAGGAAGAAGAGAAGAGGTGGGCCGAAAGAAGAAAAAGAAAAAGAAAAAACAAGAACTGGGCCTGGCCCAACCCAGAAGATAAAGAAAAAAAAAGAAAGAAAGAAAAAAAAAAATTTAGAAATAGGCGGTGAGCCTGGCCCAGCCCATGAGAAATTAAAAGGAAAAGAAAAAAGAAGATGGGCTGGATTTAATTTGGGCCAGAAAAAAATATATATAGAAAAAAAGAATAAAAACACTGGGCCGGCCAGCCCAGCCCAGTAAAAGAAAAAGAAAAATAAAATAAAAATGAGTAGGCTTGGACTTGGGCTAGACATAAAAGAAAAGGAAAATAAAATTAAAATAAAGATATGAAAAAGTAGGAATTTACTGGGTTTGGGCTTGGTGGATTAAATAATTGAGAGATTTAAATTGGACTTAGTTTGGATTAATTTGACATAATTAATAATAGTAATAAATTAGATTTCAATTAAAGGAGAAATGCATAATACATATGATTGAGCCTGAAAATGTAATAAATACATATGTTGGATTTAAAAATAATGCAGGATTATTATATAATTCACTTGATTCCCAAATTGGTTTATTAATTGACACTGAGAATGAAACCAGATTATTGTAATGATTTTGATGATATGCATTGTGTTACAATTGTGCACTAACATGTATCATGCTACAAGTCATGTATCTTGATATTACAAATCATGTGTACTAATATATAATGTGTTAATTTATCATGCTACAAGTCATGTGTTTTACATGTCACGAGTTTTGATATTACAAGTCATGTGTTTTACATGCCACGTGCTTTAATATTACAAGTCATGTGTTTTAATATTACAGATCATGTGTTATGATACTACATGTCATGTACAGTCATGGAAATGCAAGCATGTTATCATGAATTGAAAAATAATTAAAGAAAAATTATAAAAATTTCATGTGCAAAATTCATTATGAACACGGGGATGGGGGAAACTATATGATGGATAAGAGCCTTGCCGTATAAGGATTGATTGTCTTGTTAGGGCCGGATTCTTTTACTGCAGCGGCCTGGGTGATTACTGGATCACCAATTGATATCTACCCTGAGTGGTAAGTCCGTACTGTAATACAGTACGGAACGTGATTGAGTGCCTAGCGGCATGTCATGGTTCAGCGCCATGAATATTGGGGCCGGGTCCCGGGTATGCACGGGCACTTATACGACAATGGAGAATAGCGCTATCTTATCCATTAATACAGTTTCAAAATTTTAAATTGGACGATGACTGAGACCAATAGAATATATGATTAAATAGATAGAATAGTTATTGTCATGTTCATTTATTTGTGCATTTATTTATGCTTAACTTCATGTTATTTATATGTTGCCTTCATGTTACTTTATATGCACACAAACAATACTGAAATAAACATGCTCATGCACACTGATATTCCTGTACTATGATAGTACACAATTCCTATTTTAAATGTATTACTTGTCGGGTTTAATCCCCTGGGTTTTGAACCCAGATTTGGAACGTGAAGAAGGGGATCTAGTCCCAGTTGAAGACCCGTACTTCGTTGGACAGATCGAGTGAAAATAGGCAAGCGAAGTACTATCTAGGGAGTTTTTGTATATTTTGTTTATATTTCCTTTTGTCTGGGCACTGCTTTTCTCTTCGACTCTTTTGTGTTCATATTTAAAGCAGTGTGCCATTTTATGTAATGAACTCTTTGTATAAATGAAATCATTTCAGTTTTAGACATGTTATTTATTCATCTGATTGTGGCAGTAGTTACGGTTATTCCAAAATCCTGTGACTGTTGGGTTGTCTAGTGCCAGTAATAAGTAACGTCCTCCGTTTTGGGAAGCAGCTGAAAAACGGGGGCGTTACATGGGTTAGGAAAAGTGAGCTAGGGAAAAGAGAGTATAGTTGCCTAAAAACTATTAGGTAAACTTACCTTTTGAGTAAGACAAAAGTAAATTGGACTGGGAGAGAAGAAAAACTCATCCTAGTTTTTAAGACAAACATGAAATAATATGTCCATGAGACTCATAATATGATTATATAATACTAAAAATATGGCATATATAAATAAATTTGAAATAATAAAAATTCAATGTAATATTGATAAATTAATGCCACCAAATAATAAAAAAAAAATGAAAATAATTATATCTAGAGCTTTGATATATAGAATTTCTTCGGTTGGTTGTCCAACCTTTTAATTGGTCGACCAATCCAGAGTTTTGATATTTAGAAATCCTCTAATTTATCACCAAATCATAAATTGGTTGAGCAATGTAAAATTTTAATTTTAGAGAAGCCTATGCTTAGTTGCCCAACCTTGTAATTAGTTAACACATGACTAAATAAAAGTGAAAAATAGAAAGTGGACCAGTAGAGTCTACCAACATTCTTTTTTTCTTTTCTTAATTGTTCAATATAAAGTATTACTTTCTATTAATTATTACATGAAAAGTAGTAATGGAATATGGTCACCATGAATCAATTAGCCTCTCTCTCTCGCTCAAAAGTATTAATTAAAATATGGAAAGCGCAATTTTTAACTGGATTCAGTACAAAAAGTACTGCATTCCCTATTTTTCCATGCCACATAGAAAAGAGAGTAGTTTTTCAAGATACTTGCTTTCGATAAGTCAGTTCATAGAAAATACCATATTTTATGGAAAGTGTGCTCTTCTTACTTTCTATTTCACATTGCAGGACTCTTTTAATATACCAGACAGTTTGTGAGGGGCTATTTAATTTGGGATTTTGGAAATGAAAAATGAATTATACGTGGAATTTAGCTATTGATTATAATCAACTAATACCAAATCTAGTAAATCCCTTATTTTATTCAAAGATTTGGAGATGGAAAATGCACTAAGGTGGCATGGAAACAACACGTGTGATGGTTAATTTCCCTAGACTTTTTAATTTTCTTAAAATTCATTTTTAAGAAAGAGAGAATCTAACTATATTTTACTAACACTTGAGAGAATCTTATCAAATCTATATCCTCTTTTCCGTTACCCCAAATTTCATAACAATCGAAAGTATAAGGGGAAAAAAATTATCCGATCACCAAATTCTTATATTTGTTCCATAAAAGCAAAAAAAATTAAGGATTTGGCAAGCACTTTTGCAGTCCTCCTCCAGTAAAACAGGACTTGATTGATGATCATTTTAATTATAATATTTAGTTTAACTCTCGGAAGTAAGTGGAGGGAAGCACAGAAGAAAAATAAAAGTAATTTTCAAAATAGAATTTTAGGAAGAAAGTTTTTTAATAAAGTTTAAGTATTTATATACAACATATAAATAAATAAAATAGTGTAAGTAGTATTATTTTCACTACTTCTATTTTAATTTCATGCAAAGAGCCTCCGCTGATATTACCAAACAGTGCAGACATAGATACCCCTTTCCAATGTAGTTTGACAAACTACACACAGCATAACAGCTAGGCTTTGGGAAGGTGGCTTGATTCATGGTCGCATAAGCCCATCAATCAATCAAATTGGGCTGAAATAAACAAAATTAAGATGATGTCTCAATCACAACAGGCAGCCCAAGACTGGACTACTTGCTGGCCCGTTCAGCCCGAGAGAGAAGCAAAGACAGACTGGGGCAACTTCTTCCCTTTCTTTTTCCTTCTTCTCCATCTTTTCTCTTAACTCCTGATCCTTCTTCTTGCAGCACATGTGGGCATAGGCATCTTGTTTTGCTTCAAAAGCAAGTGAAATTGTCCTTCTGTATTGTTTAGTATCATAAGAATTTAAAACATTACTATATATAGGTTTTCTCTCTCTTTTTCTATTGTTTCCATTTTTTTTTTAAAGAATAGAACTATTAATCCCTTTTTCAACTATTGAAGTGGCTAATCTTATGCAAATTGTATGTACATCAGGCGAAACAAATTGCATAGTATCATAAATGTCTATTTCAGATATTACTCCTCCATCGGAGGAGTTTATAAACAAATAAAGATCCCTACGCCAATATCATTCTTTTTTATTTCAAAGTGAGATTCCCCCCAACACACACACAGATATGTGAGCCGTCAGTTCAGGAAAAGTTACGAGAGGTAGTAAAACTATAATGATTCAGTGATTTTTCTTCATTTTTTTTTTAACAATTACTATCTCCATGTCCTTAATTTCTTTCGGATTAAATTTCATAAATTTTGGAGTTTATTTACCTTTTCATCAAGTGCATACAAAATATTTTATTCATTAAAAACCGTTAATTTTGTGTTAACTTGATGGATGACCAAATCAAAACTAAAACTTAAGAAATTTGGTATGAGTGAACCCTAGGGGGTCTAGATCATTGTCCAAAAGAAAATTTTTAAACAAAAAATTATTGGAGATAGTGAAAATAAACTGCAATCCAGGTACGTTGTATAAGCTGTCAGCTCATTTTCATCTCTCTCTATATATATATATATAATGGAAGAATTTTGTTTCAATGAAATAGTATAATTAGTTTTACTTCTACTACTTCTATTCTGCAAAAGAAACTCTGCCAATATTACCAAACGGTGCAGACCGAGATGCCTCTTTCCAACGTAGTTGGACAAACTACACACATCAATAGAACAGCAAGGCATTGAGAAGGTGGCTTGATTTTAAGGGAAGCGTGGCTGCGCATAAGGCCATCAATCAATCAAATTGGGCCTGAAATAAACAGAAGAATGAAACTGTTTATTTCAGGCTAGACTACTAGCTACTAGCTGGCCTTTTCTGCACAAGAGAGAGGAAAGACGAAGACTGGCATCTTCTTCCCTTTCTTCTTCCTTCTCCTCCACTCTTTTCTCTTCAGTTGGTAAGTTTGGATTCACAGTGGGTTTGCTGGGCGATCAGTATCTGTGACTTAATCTGATTATGTTATAGTTGGGATTTTTACATATCTGTTCCTTACATCTTTAAAAATTAGAATTTAGTTTTCCAAATCTTTATATTTATAATTTAGTCCCCAAATCTTTTAAATTATTTCACTTTAGTCCATCAGCCATATTTTTTGTCCGAATTTCCTGTTATACCTCTGAGTTACTTCACTTTAGTCCTCCCTTCCCTCTTCCTCCTCTCTCTCTCTTTTCTTATTGAGTTCTTTTCTCTATTCTTCTTATATCTCTCTTTCCTCTCAGTTAATCTCTAAAGTGAAGTAACTCAGGAGAACCCGATAAGAAGAGGAAAGAGAGAGAGAGAAGAGAAGAATGGAGAGAGAAACCCAATAAGAAGAGGGAGAAAGGAGGAATAGGGAAATGATGATTAAAGTGAAGTAACTCAAGGGTATAGCGGAAAATTCGGGCTCAAAATATGGCTTGAAACTAAATTGTGGTAATTTAAAGGATTTGGGAGATTAAATTATAAATATGAAGATTTGGGAAACTAAATTCTAATTTTTAAAGATACAAGTAACACACATGTAAAAACCTCAAGTAAGGTTTGCCTTTGCATCACTGGTTCGATTTTTTAATAAATATTTCATCATTATGTTACGGAGACACTCCCTCCCATCACGAGAGATATTTTGGTCCCATAACCGCAGTTCTTATGAAGCCCAAGTTTGTAAACAGCAAATTTAAGCATAATCACAGATTCTATACGCTTAAACATTTGGGCCAAGCCCATCCAACCAACCAAAAAAAAAAAAAAAACTACAGAACAATAACGGAAAAAAAAACCGCAAACAAAACAACTGCCTTTCCCTCCACCGTAACGTAACGGATTCGATTCAAAAAGGGTACCCCAAACCGTTCATTTCCAATTCAAAAACACTCAACTCACACATTCTCTTCTCCAACAAACGAAACCAAATCGAATCAAGACATTCCTTCCACTGCCATGGCCTCCCAATTCAAGCAGTGCCTCTCCGGCGCCTCGCTCCGCGCCTACCTCGCCGAGTTCATCTCCACCTTCCTCTTCGTCTTCGCCGCCGTCGGCTCCACCATCTCCGCCCGTACATACATTTCCTTCCCATTCTCACTACTCTTTCACTCCACTCATACTTGTTAAACTACTAACTACTAATTTCCTTGCAGGGATGCTGACCCCGGACGTGACCTCGTCGGCGTCCTCGCTGGTGGCCACGGCCCTGGCGCAGGGCTTCGCTCTGTTTGCTACTGTTTACATTGCGGCCGACGTCTCCGGTGGCCACGTCAACCCTGCAGTGACGTTCGGGATGGCGCTTTGCGGGCACATTGGCGTCCCGACTGCCATTTTCTACTGCATCTCGCAGATGTTGGGTGCCACGCTCGCCTGCCTCCTCCTCCGTGTTGGCTCCGCCGGCCAGGTAAATTTTTTGTGATCGATTTTTCTTTTTTATGTTTATTTTAATTCCTAATTAATAAAACACCGGGGTTTATATCTATAGTTTATTCTTTAAAAAAAAATTTCTTTTTTTTTTCCGTTGATTTACTCGGAGAGTTTCTTAATTTTGAAATGAATACAATATAATATTTGTAGACTAGTATGTGAAATTTTTTCACAATTTATAGTTGTCGAATTCATGGATTATTAGTTTATGATCTGCCCTTTAGTAATTATAATTTCATGGATATATGTTATGTACAATTGTTTAAAGTAATTCTTTTCTTTTTAGTAAATTTCTTTGACAAAATTTTAGTTTTGTTTTTTAGACGCAATCAATAATATTAATTAGGAACTTGGATTTGCTTTTCTCCCCTTTTTCTGAGTCCCTAAATATTTCTAAAGTTTCTAATTAAAACGAATTCTTTCCATAAATACTATGAAACTTATTCTCTAATATTTTATCTCTCTTTATTCTAAACCACATAACATTTTAATTTAGATTCTTGGACACACTTGTGTTTCTTTTTGTGAGTTTTCTTATTTTCTCTCTCTTTAGAGCTCTACAACAATTGATTCATTATAACAACATCAAAGAGTTTTTAATTAATAATTAAGATAATGTTTCTAATTAATTAATTTTTCAATGATCAAATTTTACTCACTTTATACTTACCAGGCCCACGGATCTCTCGTAATTTGTTTTGGAGCAAATTAATTATTATTTTTATTTTTTTTTCATCTCAAATTCTTTTGAAAATTTAGTAACACTTTAAACTCCATATTGTAACATGAGGCTAATTATTACGCGGTGGACAAAACTACCCCTACGGCAGGCAATTCCGACGACCCGCATCGCGGCTGAAATGACGGGATTCGGAGGGGCAATTCTGGAAAGCGTGATCACCTTCGCCCTGGTCTACACGGTCTACGTGGCAACCGATCCGAGGGTCGCCAGCGGCAGCAGCAACAGAAAAAGCCAGACCGGTTCTGTGGTGGGCGCTCTAGCGGTGGGCCTCGTGGCGGGCGCGTGCGTCGTGACTGCGGGCTCCTTAACGGGTGGGTCAATGAATCCGGCCCGGTCCTTTGGGCCTGCTGTCATTAGCGGGGACTTTAAGAACCAAGGGGTCTATTGGGTCGGCCCACTAATTGGTGCGGCCTTGGCGGCTGTCACGCACCAGTATCTGGTGTATCCTTGGGCAGCCTTGAACTCGTGTGAGGATACGAGGCATGGGGCTGTGGGAGCTGCGATAGTCTGAGTAGAAGAACTTGATGCATTCGGACAGAAAAGAGATACTCTAATATACATCCATTTCTCATGAATGCTTGCTTGGTGTTCGTGTGAAGTGAATGGTCGTGTATTATTAGGTTATTGTGCTCATTTAGTTATTTGTAATTCGGCTGGCCTTGAATGTAATTTAGATTTCTCTTAGTAATCTGTTTCTTTTGTATCCAATTCAATATAATTTGCTAACAAAATAGCGTGTTTGGTCGGCAATGTTTGTTTGGATGATGTTACAAATTTGCAATAAAAGTACATTTTCAAATGTGTGATTAAAATAATAATTTTTAACATTTACAGCATAAACGGTGGGTAAATCCTTCATGTTCCACTAATCAGGTGTCAATGAAATAAGCTACATAGAATAGAATGCATATATATATATATATATATATATATATATATATATATATATATATATATATATATATATATATATAGTGGACATTAAGACAACATAAAACAATAATAAAATACAGAAATATTGGATTATTTAATAGTTTCTTAATAAAAACTCTATTTAGAGCATTCCAATTATCAATACAGTAGCAATTAGGAAAACTTCTTCAAGGTTTCAAGATTACTAATTAAGACTGCGAAGGAGCTTTTAAGAGCTAAATTCAGAAAAGAATAATGATCGAGTTGCCGACAGGCTATCTCCGATAGTTAGTTAGTCACTGCAAGATATTCTTAGATAATTTGCACTTATATATTAGGCGTGGAGTTTTAGTTTTTAAACTCATAAACAACCCAGGAATAATCATATTATTTTAGGACACTACTCTAGGATTAGTTTATTTTTTGTACTCGTACTCTCTGCTAAATATATGTCAAGAAGAATTGTGTTAACACTCTTTTACTTCTCACTTTTCATATCTGACCATAATGTGCTATCTCGTATTTTCCGACTCTTTTAGCTATACAAAATATTGGAATTTGGTGCAACGTTGAAAATAACGCGTTGTGAAACTTGTTATATTGCGTTATGAAACCTAACAGAAAACCAACGTTACTTAACAGTCGAAAATAACTCAATGCACCGTAACGGTGCATTTTTTATTTTACACCATTTTATGCTACATTACGTTAAATTACGTTATGTTATGTTATTTACAATAATTTTTAAATAGTTTATATATTGATTTAGATTATTTATTTTAATTGTTAGCGAATTGCTGTACTTTTTTCACTTGACGACTTGTTGTTTGTGTAGACATCCAAAAACAAAAAGAAAGAAAAGAAGAAGAGAAGAAAATAAATAAATAAATAAATAAATAAAACAAGAGTGCTCGCGGGTCCCACCCTCAGAAGCATTCTCCCGCGGGTGCGCCCGCGAGAACGCTCCCGCTGGAGCGCACCCGCCGGTGTGCCCGCGGGAGCACACCCGCGGGGTGCTCCCACGGGAGCGCACCTGCGGGATCGCTTTCGCAGGAGTGCACCCGCGAGAGCGCCCCGTGGGTCCTGTTGGTATTTTTAAAACACATAGATACGTTTTAGATTAATGCAAGAGCATAGACGTTTCAGATTAATGTATATTGCTTCTGGATATAGAATTCTGATATAAATGTATCTACTGGTTTGCTACCGTAGTACTGAAAACGAAAGGAAACTTACTTGTTGACAGAAGTGTAGAAAACAGAACTGCAGAAAATTGGAGACTGTTGCAAACAGAAGACAGGATGAAGATCGGATGAAGATCGAGGCTAGTGTTGGACACTATCTCCTTAAAATCGATTCGCCCTCCACTGTTTGCTTCTGGATTTCTTGGACGTCGATCTCGCAGGATACAACGATCGGTCTGCAGAGGGAAGGAAACCGCAATCCCTCTGCTCTGGCGAATCTGATAAAGATTATCTCTGGTTGATGATTGATGTAATGCAGGACTGGACTGTTGAACAGAAGAACTGGTTCTTCTGTAGACAGAAGTTGAAGAACTTCTTGTCTGCAGAAGAAGAAAGGAAACAGAAAAGAAAAGAAATTTCGTTTTTGTAAACTCTGGACCCAGACCCTATTTATAGCCTTCAACAGTCACAACGGTTGGCCGTTCAACAGTTATGACCGTTTAACGGCAACTGTTGACGGCGACCGGTAACTGTTGGATCGCCGACCGTTGGACTTCAACGACTCTTGACTGGCGGGGCGGGTGTAGGTCGAATCCATTCAAATCTGAACCCAATAGAGGCAACCCGAATCCAATAGCACCAAAAAATCAAAGGCTCCTCAGCTCCTCGCGACGTTGCGTACGTGCGCCTCTAAAGCGCCCTAAACGCCCATTCGCCCTCGCACACGCGCGTGCGCGTGCGGGCGGTGCGTAGCACCACCTGTGGTGCTCAAGGTTTTCCTCTTCTTACATAAGCAAAGTAATGGAACAAGCTACCATATATAAACCCACGTCCTTACAACACTCTATCCAATGTGGGACTATCTTTTCATCTTCTTTTTTTTGTTCCTTTGCTATGTACTCAACTTTTGAAGCCAATTTCTATTCACTTAATTCATTTAATTTGAATTAGTGAATTGACTCAATTTAATGTTCAAATTAGTGAATGAATTCAACAATCCCCCACATGAATGAAATGGCTTAGACTCTAATGCAAATAACCAGAGAGTGTAATAGAAAGTTGCCGCATCGGGAGAGGTGACTTTTGGCTTTGAACCTTCCATAGTGAAATATTATCGAATTTACTTGCTAACCAGTGAACACGATGCTTTTGAACTGTAGCTTTTGATGTAAACTAAGACAATAATATTCACACGACTTCTTTCAACTTTATCAGATTCTATGTTGTGTCCATTTTGGCCTTGGACAACCTGGTAATTCTGTGAGTGCTCTTAGAGAACTTAGCCTTTATCATTCACATAGAAGTGGCCCCTTCTCACTCCCATAGGTGATCTCTTATCAAGAGTATCCTGCCATACTCCACTTAGATTTCTAAGGTATAAGGATCATTAAAAGTTTAGCTTATCCTTACATATTGCAGTTTAATCACTATTTTACCATAGAAATGAGATAGGAAATATTTTCCTCAGTGATTCTTTCGGGTTCCCCCACAATTCGGTTGTCCCTTTGAACCTAAATCTTGGGATCTCCAGTCAGCTAGGTTGGGTTGCCATTATGGAGTTACTCTTTAGTAGGCTGTAATCCATTCCCCTCGATAACTTATATACTTGATCTCTACTCAAGCCTTTTGTTAATGGATCTGCAATATTATCTTTTGATTTTATATAATCAAGAGATATTATTCCGTTTGTAAGCAGCTATCTTACAGTGTCATGTCTACGACGTATATGTCGTGACTTTCCATTATACAATACATTCTGTGCCCTTCCAATTACTGATTGATTATCGCAATGGATGCAGATTGCTGACACGGGTTTAGGCCACAATGGAATATCTTCTAAAAAGTTTCGAAGCCATTCTGCCTTTTCTCCAGTTTTATCTAAAGCTATAAACTCAGATTCCATAATGGATCTGGCTATACATGTTTGTTTAGAAGATTTCCAAGAGATGGCTGCACCTCCAATAGTAAAAACATATCCACTTGTGGATTTGATGTCTTTAGAATCCGTTATCCAGTTAGCATCAGTGTATCCTTCAATCACTGCTGGATATCTTGTATAGTGCAGCCCATAGTTAGTAGTGTATCTCAGATATTTGAGTACTCTATCGCTTTCCAGTGGTTCTCCCATGGATTACTTGTAAATCTACTCAGTTTGCTTACTGAGTATGCTATATCAGGTCTTGTGCAGTTCATTAAATACATAAGACTACCAATAATCTGAGAATATTCTAACTGTGATATACTAGCACCTATATTCTTTGTAAGATATAGACTCATATCTACATGTGTCTTAGCTATATCAGTATTTTTCTTATCAAATTTTTCGAGTATTTTCTAGACATAATGTGATTGTGATAAGGTATATCCATCAGATGTCTTGGAAATTTTAATACCAAGAATAATATCTGCAATGCCTAAGTCTTTCATATCAAATTTCCGTGATAACATAATTTTTACCTTTTTGATTAGAGCAACCGTGCTTCCGATAATAATTATGTCATCCACATATAAACATACAATGACATAGTTATGCATATCGCCTTTTACATATACGCATTTATCACATTCATTATAGCGAAAACCATTTGACAACATAACTTGGTCAAATTTTTCAGGCCATTGTTTAGGTGCTTGTTTAAGTCCATAAAGAGACTTAACAAGTCTACACACCTTCTTTTCTTTACCTGGAATTACAAACCCTTCAGATTGTTCCATATAAATTTTTTCATCTAATTCACCATTTAAAAACGCAGTTTTTACATCCATTTGATGAATTTCAAGATTATATAATGTTGCAAAAGCAATTATTAATCTTATGGATGTTATTCTTGTTACAAGTGAATATGTATCAAAATAATCTAAACCTTCCTTTTGTCTATAGCCTTTTACCACAAGTCTACCTTTGTATTTATCTATAGACCCGTCAGGTTTTATCTTTCTCTTGAAGATCCATTTATAACCTAATGGTTTAGTTTCCGGAGGAAGATCCACAAGTTCCCAGGTGTGATTTTGAATAATTGATTCAATTTCACTATTTACTGCTTCTTTCCAAAAAGGAGATTCAGGTGTAGACATAGCCTCTTTATAACTTTGAGGTTCCTTTTCTAATAGATATGTTAGAAAATCCGGACCAATTGTTTTAGTAACTCTGGCCCTTTTGCTTCGTCTACATTCATCCTCATTAGTTTTATTTACAGAATCAGATTCTGTATCTCTTAGAATTTCATCACAAGTCCTTTTCGGAGAACTTGATTAATGTTCTTTACTAGGAAACACATTCTCAAAGAATATTGTATTCCTAGATTCAATAATAGAGTACTTATGTATCTCTGGATGATCAGAGTTGAAAACAAAGAAACGATAAGCACTGCTATTATGCGCATATCCAATGAATATACAATCAATAGTTTTAGGTCCAATTTTAGTCCTTTTCGGAGTAGAAATTGCAACCTTAACTAGACATCCCCACACTCTTAAGAATTTATAACTAGGTGCTCGACCTGTCCATAATTCATAAGGTGTTTTATCAAGTTTCTTTTGGGGTATTTTGTTGAGAACATAATTGGCAGAAAGCAGAGCTTCCCCCCACATATTCTGGGGTAAACCAGAACTTATTAACATGGAATTCATTATTTCTTTTAAAGTTCTGTTCTTACGCTCAGCAATTCCATTTTGCTGTGGAGTGTAAGGAGCAGTTGTTTGATATATAATACCATGTTCTGCACAAATTTGTGCAAATGGTGACTCATATTCACCACCTCTATCACTTCTTAGCATTTTTATTTTTTTGCTAAGTTGATTCTCAACTTCATTTTTGTATTGTATAAACATTTTAATTGCCTCATCTTTTGTTCTAAGTAGATATACATAACAATATCTAGTAAAATCATCTATAAACGTAATAAAATACTTCTTTCCACCTCTAGTTTGAACAGATTTTAAATCACATACATCTGTATGAATTAATTCTAAAGGTTCAGTACTACGTTCTATAGAATAAAATGGAAGCTTAGTCATTTTTGATTCAACACATGTTTCACATTTATTTTCAAAGTTTATATTGAAATTAGGCAATATATTTAAATTTATTAATCTTTGTAAAGTATAATAATTAACTTGTCCTAATCTACCATACCAAATAAAAGGTGACTCAGTCATATAAGCAGAAGAATCAATTTTATTGATAAGTTTAGGGGCAATAGTCATTACATTTATTTTAAACAGACCATTGGTCATATACCCCTTGCCTGCATATACACCATTCTTTGTGAGTACAAACTTATCAGATTCAAATACAAGCCTAAAGTCTTTCTTACTCAAGACTGAACCAGAGACCAGATTCTTGCGAACATCTGGTACATGAAGTACATCAGCAAGAGTAAGTTCTTTCCCCGAAGTCATCTTCACTACAATATTGCCTCGTCCTTCAACTTTGGAGGTTGCAGAGTTACCCATGTAGAGTAGTTCTCATTCTACAGAATCATATGTGGAGAACATCCACTTGTTGGCGCAAATATGGCGAGTGGCTCCAGTGTCCACCCACCATTCTTTAGAATTGCCACCAACTAGGTTAATCTCTGAGACAACAGATGTACAATTTACATTTACATTTGCACAAAGATTTTCTTCTTCGGCCAAGTTTGCATTAGGATGCTTCTTCTTCTTCTTTGAAGAATCTTGTGCCTTTCGCATACGGCAGTCCTTTGCACGATGTCCAGGCTTGTCACAGTTGTAGCACTTGCCATTGAATCTCTTCGAGTTACCACTCTTAGAGTCTTCACCATTGTGCTTTCGCTTCCTGTCATTAGACTTATTGGAATTTTCCATAACATTAGCTTTAGATACATTGTATGGATTTCCAATTTTCTTTTCAGAAAGACGGTTGTCTTCTTCAATCCTCAAACATACAATCAGATCTTCAAGTGTCATTTCTTTTCGTTTATGCTTTAGGTAATATCTGAATTCTTTCCAAGATGGTGGCAATTTTTCAATTATTGCAGCCACTTGAAAAGATTCACTAATAGTCATACCTTCAGCATGAATTTCATGAATGATCACTTAAATATCTTGTACTTGGTTGATTACATTTTAAGAATCAACCATTTTATAATCCAGAAACTTACCGACTACATATTTCTTAGAGCCGGTATCTTCTGTATTATATTTCTTGTCTAAGGATTCCCAAAGTTCCTTAGCAGTAGCAATTGAACTATAAACAATATAAAGTTTATTGTCCAAATCATTGAGAATATAGTTCTTACACAAGAAGTTAGCATGTTTCCATGCATCAACCGCTTTTGTATATTGTGGATCATTGTCTACAAGAGTTGGCACAGTCTCCTTTAAGTATTTGGCCAGATGCAGTGTAGTGAGATAAAACAGCATTTTCTGTTGCCATCTCTTAAAGTCAGTACCACTAAATTTCTTTGGTTTCTCATACTGGTTTGAGGGCACAGTTGGAGTAATTATGACAGGATTTGTGATATCCGATTCAGTGGCCATCTACAAAAAATTTATGTATATGTAACTATTTCTACTTTCTAATGAAACTAGAAATTAAATTCAAACTTTATAAACAATACACACTTATATAAGTTCCAGAAATAAATTAAATCTTCCTAATTAAATTAAAGAAATACAAACTTATATATTTATGTGTGCAGAAGCAAATTAAATTCAAATCTAGTGATTTAACACTATTATTTCTAAACAGAATGTAGTTCTTGGCTAATAGAATTAAGTATTGTTTTCCAGGGAGCAATAAGAGTTGAGTATCTAGTGATTTATATGATTATCTTTTTCCAAAAAAAATTAGAAGTATAACAGTGTTATTTTTTAACCAGAATGTTTTTAGAGGCAGATCAGAATTTTTCCAGAAGCAATGACAGTATTCTAATTAGTTTATTCCTCTAATCAGAATGTAGAATTTTTCCAGAAGTAATGACAGTTTAATCCAGAAGTCTATAGAATTATCAATGCTAATATTATCCTAAAACAAAAGGTCGGTTTTAAGAATGTAGGTTCTAAACAAAAAATGTTTAAACTATATTCTTAAAAGGTTAATCTAAAACAAGCAAAAATTCGATTTTAAGATTGTTGGTATTTTTAAAACATATAGATACGTTTTAGATTAATGCAAGAGCATAGACGTTTCAGATTAATGTATATTGCTTCTGGATATAGAATTCTGATACAAATGTATCTACTGGTTTGCTACCGTGTACTGAAAACGAAAGGAAACTTACTTGTTGACAGAAGTGTAGAAAACAGAACTGCAGAAAATAGGAGACTGTTGCAGACAGAAGACAGGATGAAGATCGGATGAAGATCGAGGCTAGTGTTGGACACTATCTCCTTAAAATCGATTCGCCCTCCAATGTTTGCTTCTGGATTTCTTGGACGTCGATCTCCCAGGATACAACAATCGGTCTGCAGAGGGAAGAAAGCCGCAATCCCTCTACTCTGGCGAATCTGATAAAGGTTCTCTCTGGTTGATGATTGATGTAATACAGGACTGGACTGTTGAACAGAAGAACTGGTTCTTCTGTAGACAGAAGTTGAAGAACTTCTTGTCTGCAGAAGAAGAAAGGAAACAGAAAAGAAAAGAAATTTCGTTTTTGTAAACTCTGGACCCAGACCCTATTTATAGCCTTCAACAGTCACAACGGTTGGCCGTTCAACAGTTGTGACCGTTTAACGGCAACTGTTGACGGCGACCGGTGACTGTTGGATCGCCGACCGTTGGACTAGTGCAAAGTGCACCTCTAAAACGCCCAATGCGCCCTAAACGCCCATTCGCCCTCGCACACGAGCGTGCGCGTGCGCGTGCGGGCGGTGCGTAGCACAACCCGTGGTGCTCAAGGTTTTTCTCTTCTTACATAAGCAAAGTAATGGAACAAGCTACCATATATAAACCCACATCCTTACAACACTCTATCCAATGTGGGACTATCTTTTCATCTTCCTTTTTTGTTCCTTTACTATGTGCTCAACTTTTGAACCCAATTTCCATTCACTTAATTCATTTAATTTGAACTAGTGAATTGGCTCAATTTAATGTTCAAATTAGTGAATGAATTCAACAGGTCCCACCTGCGGGATCCCTCCCGCGGGAGCGCTCCACCTGCGGTTCTCCCTTTCTGTGCTTCGATTACAATTTGATCCGGATTTTTGGGGATTAATTACAGAGATTTAATCGGAGAGAAAGAATTTGAGCCGGATTGGAAGCGCTCCTCAATCTATAAAATTGGGAGAGGGATTTTCCAGAGAGAGGGAGTCCAAAAAGGAGAGATCTACGTCTTCTCCAGAGTCCAAAAATCCATAGAGAAAATTTCCAATCCAGATCAGATCGTCAACGGAGTATAAAAGCAAAACTCCACCGCTGCCAAAACCCACAAAAATAAAGGGGAATTGAAATCAATCGATCCTCATTCTTGTAATCTTTTATTTCTTTGTAATTTTCTTTTATTACTGTAATTTCAAAATAAGTTTGTAATAGAAGGAAATCTGCAATTTTTCGGGCATACAGTTTGCTTATTTGATTGCTTGTGACATTGTTAGTTTGTACATTCTTATTTACTTGTTATAATTTCTTTCCAATTATTGAATTTTTTTTGTTATAATTAATTTTCAATTAATAAAATTTCTTACTTGCTCATTAAATTGAATTCTCAGCTAATCTAAGATAAATAATTAAATTTAAAATAATGACAAGTAATATTGATAATAATAAAAAATAAATTTAAAATCTTGTTTTCTTATTTAGATAATGACTGAAATTATTGGTATGAATGTAATTTAATTTATGAAGATAAATATGAGAATTAATACTGTGAAACTTATTAGAAATTTAGAATTAATACTGGCATATAATTTTTTTATATTTTCTTTTAAAAAATTTAAATTCAATTTTTTATTTATGAAATTTATTTTATATAGTTTTATATTTATTTTTAAATAAATATGCGTTACACTATATGCTATATAACCTAACAGAGACAAAATGTTATGTTAATATTATCATTATTTTAAACATTGATTTGGTGTACTTTCTCGACCACGGATTTCACAGACTTGCAAAATCATAACCAGATGATGAAACAACACAAACACAATATACCAAGATTTATGTGGAATTTAAGGGAAAAACCAGTGAAACAAACAATCCATTTAGGCTGTGTTTGGATTGAGGGAAAATGAAGGAAAAGAAAAGAAAAGGAAAAAAAAAGAGAAAAGGAAAGAAAATGATATGGAAATTGGTTTTCTTTTTTATGTTTGGTTAGAAAGAAAATGAAAAAGAAAATCTCAAAGAAATTTTAGAAAAAAACAGTTTCTTATGTTTGGTTACTCAATAGAAAATTAAGAGGAAAATATAATTTTAATTAAACTATAAAAAAATTTAATATTAATTTACATATTATTGATATAATTTTTAATTCTTAAATAATTAAGCATATAATAACCAAAAAGTCCAAACTTCACAAAAGTTAAAAATATCTTGGGACTAAAATTATAAGGAAATTTCTGCAAAAATTTCTCTCTTTTTCCTTTTTCTCTCAACTTTTATTTTCATTCATTTTCTCCTGGGTTTGAGAAAGAAAAGGAAAAAGAAAAAAAAAATCAAACACATTTTCTCTCACTTTCTTTCTTTTTTATTTTCTCTCTAATTTTCCCTCTAACCAAACAGTGGAAAACAACTTTCCCTTTCATTTTTTTTTTCTTTTCCTTCATTTTCCCTGAATCCAAACACAACCTTAGTGTAGATATGATTATAATTACTCAACTACTCACATCACTCTCAATATCTAACCTAAATATAAAGAGTGCAAACTACGATATAATTGACCCAATCTCGATTCTTCGTGGATCAATCGTTTCATCCCAAACAAAACCACAATGTAGTCAATTCTCTCCTTCTCAAGAAAGGCATCTTTCTTTGGAAATAATAACTGCAATCTCTGCTCTGGAATGTCTACAGAGTCTCTAAATCTTGCGCTTAAATAGTTATCTTGAGATTTATATTGAAACACTAATCAATGGTTAAGATTAAAATCCTAAATTGACTCAATCTGCATGGTAACTTGAGCCATCGATGGCTCACATGCAATCTGAATTTGGGGCGCTAGAGCCACCAGTGGCTACTAGGGGTGAGCATCGGTCGGTTCGGTTTATTCGGTTTTCGATTCGGTTCGATTTATTCGGTTTTCGGTTCGGATCGGTTTAAAAACCGAAATTATTTACTAGTGGCTACCACTGGCTACTACAAAAATAAAATTTTGCTTTCTAGAAAACCTTTAGAGCCAGCCGTCGGTGGCTTCAATTAACACTCTAATACTTAAGCTTAAGCTACCAGTGGTTTTACTAGTGGCTCAGCTTATTGTTTGCATGTAAGTGGGTTCTCGGTCAGATTTGATTTTGAATCGAATTTTTAGACCAGAACCCAATACAAACTCCCCAAAAAAGGAAAGCAATACGAGAAGGCCCACGAGTCCAAAATAGCAAAGAAGAACACATAATAAGCTTTTAACTGAGAATTAGCCATCTCCTGTGTTGTCTCCATACTCTAGTATCAGTGGCATCATTTGGAGTAAAGTCCGAAGGAAGGAGTTATAAAAGCTACCTACTATTAATTACTAAGGATGTGAATGGACAGGTCTAAGAGCTAGCTTATGGTCCATTATATACAAAATTTTAAATTAAAAATAAAAAATTCTTATTTTTTAATTTAAAATTTTGAATAGTGTGGATCAAGAACGGGCCTTTTGACGTACTCACTCTCATCCCATGTAATTAATACATAGCTTTCTTAGGATGTGAACTTATTTTAACGTACAAAGCCGATGTGTTAAGGCTTGACAGAATAACAAAATATAATTAGTATATTGTAGTATTGAGTTTTGGCTCAGCATATTGTAGTATTGAGTTTTGGCTCAATTTCCAGGAATCTTATTTAACTCTGGATTTGTGCAAAACTAATCTTATTTAATTTGAAGTTTGCACCAAACATCTCAAATCTATATAAGGGGATTACATAGAGTCTCTGGAAGTTTGGTGCAATCCCCTTATATTTCGCGAATAGATTTAAAATATAAAAGAGTTTTCAATTCTCGATTTTTTTTTTTTTTTTGAAGATTCAGATTCATCTTTTATGAGAAGAAAATTCTTTTATATTTTTTAAAGAGTTTTTTCTGTAGTCTTTAAATTTAACAGTGTTTTTTTTTTTTTTTTCTAACTTTGATAAATTTTAGAAATTCTAAAATTTGTAATTTGTAAATATTATCAATAGTGATGTTTGATTCGGCTCATGAACGTAGGACTTATGCATAAATTCTTGATGCTATCAAATTTTATTTTTCTTACTTGATTTCTCTCTTAATATATATATATATATATATTTTTACCGTTTTATCTTTTTTATCTCAATAATTTTTTCTTGCTAATTTTTTATCTCAATAATTGCTACTTCTTGATTTAGATTACTTAACGCAACATCTAGAATAAGAGGGTCTATGGCATTGACTGAGAGGGGTAGTGTGCGCAGATGATTGTTGGTGATGGCTCTGGACTCAGGTGAACTCTGATAAACTTACTCAAAAATAGTTAGGTAATAAGTTTTTTTTTTTTTTAATAAATAATTTGAAGTTAAACAGCATTAAGGATGTGGCTAAAAAATTAAGAACCAAAATAATATAGAAAAACATATATTTAATCGGGATTAGTTAAAATGAACAATATCTTGGTTAATTTGACTTCGGATGCATTGAAATTAGGTTACGATTTTTTTTTTGTTTTCACTGCTATTAGTATTTTAAGGGGAAAACATAAGATGTATTAATCTCTATTTGAAACTCATGTAAAGTATTAGGCCTTACAAAGTAGTATTTTTATGATGATGGATTCACATTCTAGTTGTAGAAAGTGTAATAATATTTCCAAAGGCATGATTATATAGAAATATTTGCTAACAATGCTTATAAAATTAATGTCAAGTTATTTCCACAATGTGATCTCATGAGAAACATTTTTTTTGCGCCTACATTGGAAGAAAATGGGTCAGTACAGCCCCCATTTGGGAAAATCTAAATGCGCACCACTTTTTTCCTAGTGCAAGCACCATATAAGTTTAAAACATAGATATAAAATATGGATTTGTTTTTTCTTAGTTAGCACCACCAATTTTCCAATTTTAACCACATTCATTTCCAATTTTTTTTTTTTTTTTTTTTTTTTTCTGGTGAGCACCAATCCTAACTCCCATCGTCTTTGCCCAGTCGCCCCCTTTCTCTTATCTCTCGTTGTTCTCCTCATCACTACACAAGGAATTTTACCGCTCACCTTCTTCTCCTCTCGCAGTTTGCCGACGTGCACAGGAAAAAGAAGAAGAAGGGAGGAAAAAAAAAATTAGGGAAGAAAGTAAAGTCCATTTTTATTAAAAAAATAAATGACAAATTTATAATTATTTTAAAGTTAACACATGGTGCTACTAGGAAAAAAGCGGTGCGCATTTAGAATTTCCCCGCTCATTTTTTAGCCCATTATATTTAAAATTTTTAATTTAAAATAAAAAATTTATTTTTTTAATTTAAAATTTTAAATAAAACATACCAATTATAAACCTGTCATTTTTCTCCCCTATTAATTATGAGCAACTTGCGTGCAACAACTTCAAATAATTCGGCTCCCACTTTTAGCAACTACAATCATTAGGTCACATGTGTTGATTATGATAAAAACAATACAATTATTTTGCATAATCAGAAATTAGAAATTTTAAGCAAACTAACGAAAACATATCAAAGTGCCAATTATCCATCAAACACAATTCTCACTTCTGATCTCAAAGCAACAATCTATGTACATTTATTACTCACACCAACAAGAAGCTGAAGACGCCAACACAAACCAAACCATAACAAAAACTAAACAAGAGAGCCATTAAAAAGAGCTCATCATCTCAAGGGTAGTCCTGAGCAACTGGCTCATAGCTCACTATGAAGATGTCCCCATAGACCAGCCCGGCCAGTGCACCCCCAATGAGTGGGCCCACCCAGTACACCCAGTTCCCGGCGAAGTCCCCCGCGGCAACGGCCG
Source organism: Dracaena cambodiana (assembly GCA_036321105.1). Classification (NCBI taxonomy): domain Eukaryota; kingdom Viridiplantae; phylum Streptophyta; class Magnoliopsida; order Asparagales; family Asparagaceae; genus Dracaena; species Dracaena cambodiana. The sequence goes on along the minus strand of JAYEPQ010000004.1, from coordinate 16,734,250 downwards.
GGCCGAAAGACCTGGCCGGGTTCATCGACCCACCGCTGAATGGGCCGGCGGCCAAGATGTTAGCGCCCACGATGAAGCCGATGGCGATGGGGGCGATGGTCCCGAGGGAGCCTTTCTTGGGGTCAACAGCGGTCGCGTACACGGTGTACACGAGGGCGAAGGTGATGATGATCTCCATCACGACTCCTTCAACCTCGCTCATTCCCGCTGCAACTCCGTGTGTAGGGATGGCCTAACGCAAAAAATTAATTTAACCGTGACTAAGTTGTTGTTTGGTCTTTATTCTTATGTAAAAAAATAAGAATTAATTACACTTATATTACTCAGTGTAATATGAAAAATGTATAATTTATCATTCCTAAATTTTAAAACTCTCACTTAGATTTTCTGGACGGTAAAAAAAATGACAGAAAAGCTCAGACGAAAATAATTTTTCTGTCTTGATAAATTATATACTCCATAATAAATAATACTCCGGGATCTGAGTTTAATTAACTCAAAAATTAATGGTAGATACCTTTCCGCCGGTGACGAACTTGAGGAGGAGGCAAGCGCAGGTGGAACCAAGGAGCTGGGCGATCCAGTAGAAGATACTGGTGAGGATGGTGATGTTGCCGCCGATGGCAAGGCCCAGGGTGACGGCGGGGTTCAAGTGGCCTCCGGAGATGTTAGCGGCAATGGACACCCCAACGAAGAGAGCCAGTGCGTGTGCAATGGCGATGGCCACCAGCCCAGCTGGGTCCAGTGCCGCATCGGTAGTGAGCTTGCCTGCAAAAAAAAAAAAGAAGAAAGAAATTATTAGCAGACCTTAATTAGGTCCGATACAAGTCAGTAGACATGTTAATTTTGTACCGTAGGCGATGGCCGAGCCAACTCCGGCGAAGACGAAGAGGAGGGTGGCGATGAACTCGGCCAAGTAGGACTTGAGCGAGGCAACGCTGAACGAGTCGCCGACGCTGCCGAATGCGAGCTTCACCATTTTTATGCCGAGGCCGAGAAAGGCTTGGAGCTCTCCTTCACTTCAAGCTTCCCAAAGTTTTGCACACTGAGCTAATGATCTTCATGGGCTTTATATACTGATCAAATGGGCCTAACAGTAGGTCCAATGGAGCGGATTAATGTTAATAAATAAATAATTTGGGCGGTGAAGGGGCTAACCAAAATCACAAGAGGAGGATTAGTTAGGTTATTAGTGACTAATGCCGACCAACCGCCCTTAATTTGATTTAATTGTTGTGAATTTGTGATGGACGTCATGAACAGCTACTAAGCTTAATTATTATTTTTTAATTTTTATTTCAATTCTCAAATTATTAATTTTTGCAATATGCGAAAGAGAAAAGTCTGGATTAGTTTATACACGGGAATCTTGTGTTGAGACGGGAGACGACAAACATGGGAAGTTCTAAATGCGCACCATATTTCACTTGTGAGCACCTGAGCAAAATGCGGTGCGCATTTAGAATTTCCCGACAAACATGAAGCTTTCGGAGCGGATGCGGTGTATCGCGAGATAAATATGAAGTTTAACTAAAGAGAATTATTTTTAATCAATTTATAATAACGAGGATGAGGGGGAGATGACGTGGCGTCTCGATCCTTTTAATCGAAGGTCAAATTATCTTTTTTGCCACTAATATTGTTGTATTGAATTGTAATTATATAACATTTTAAAATTCTATTATTTTAGGTATCAATAAGTCAATGGAATTTTATTTTTCTTGCGTTATTTTGAAAATTTTGTTAATTATTATTAAATTTTTGCTGAAATCCTTATTCTATCATTAGTTAAAGACTCAATGGAAAAATTAATTTCATAATTAAATGTCTTTTTCGTTAAATATCACCGACGGTCCTCCTAAACTATAACGATGAAATACAAAATTTTGATTTTATTTATTTAAGTTGTTGTTATAAATTGTATAATAATGATTAGTTTAGATAATTATTGCACAAGGACGAGGTTATAGCATTTATTCATTCAAGCATATATTGAAAAAGAGAAAATGAAAAATTTTCTGGCGGTGAAGGAAGTTCTTTCATCGGTACTTAGATGGCCCAATAGAATTATTATACGTGATACCACTCAAAAAATAGTTAAGAGAGTTCTTTTATTTGTTATCTTGAGTGGTGCCGCGTGTAATAATTTTATTGGGCAATCTAAATAGCGGGAAGGACCTCCCTTCACCGTCGGTGAATTTCCTGTTTGCTGATTGAAACAAATATTAGTCTCAGAATTAATCATCCCGAATCTACCAATTATGTATTATATTTCTAATTTTACAAATCAATTATCCATAACATCGGGAAAAAATAAACGATTTTCTGTAAATTAATAGTTGATCAATCTATAAATCAATCTACTTGTTTTTTTTTTTTGTTGGTATTTACATATCTGTCCCTTATATCTTTATAAATTATAATTTAGTCCCTAAATCTTCATATTTATGATTTAGTCCCTCAAATCATTTAAGTTACTACAATTTAATCCCCTAGTTTATATTTTGGCCCAATTTTTCCGTTTTATCCTAATTTCCTTCACTTAATTCTCCCTTCCCTCTTTTCCCTCTCTTATTAATTCTTATTGGGTTCCCTTTCTTCTTCTCTTCTCTCTCTATTCATTTATTGGGTTCTCCCTCTCTATATTGAGGCCAAATATATTATTCTCCACTAAATGTATTAAACCTAGAAATGAATTTATCCAATATAGAGAGTAATTACCCAATAAATGAATTTATTTTGAGACTTAAAGGTTTAATACATTTAGAAGAGAATAATATATTTGGTTTCAATATAGAGAGGGAGAACCCAATAAATGAATAGAGAGAGAAGAGAAGAAGAATGGGAAACCCAACAAGAAGTAAGAAGAGAGGGGAAGAGAGAAGGGAGAATTAAGTGAAGAAAATCAGAGCTAAAATGAAAAAATCGGGCCAAAATATAAACTGAGGGACTAAATTGTAGTAACTTAAAGGATTTGAAAAACTAAATCCTAAATATGAAGATTTGGAGGACTAAATTATAATTTATAAAGATTTAAGTAACAAATCTGTAAATACTTAGCGTACGAGCTATGGAGAGAGCGGGCCTTTATATATGTTTATATTATTAATTGGACGCACTTGGATCGACTTTTTGCATAATATAAATGTTGTTTGATTCCATTCAGAAAGACCACAAAATTATTTACACTGAAAACGACTTGAAAATTTTGAAAACAAGCTTCTATTTTAGTTTAAATTGGTCGGTTCACACCGAAAATGACTCATGCTGATGGTTGTCCCTATCATTTTCTTACCCAATGGCGGAAATTTTATACGTTAATTTACTAGTTATCAAGTTTTAACTTTTGCCCAAGTCTTAGAAAATAAATTAACAATAACTATAACGGTTCATTTTGCCCCTTTTATATTTAGGAGAACGAGGATACAGAGATCAATTCAAAATTTTGCATAGGACATATTAAGTGCAGATCTATCCATTCTCATCCCTGATCCCCGAGATAATAACAAAATATCAACTGTGATTATTAAAATACATTACTAGTGTCAAATTACACGTTAACTTGTAGCAAGAACACATAATTGAATATAAATAAAAATTCGGTCCAATCAAATAATCAACATTTTGAATAATCCATATTTCTAGTTATTTGAAATTATCAAGCATTAATTGAAATTATTAAGCTATTGAATGGAATAATAAAAAATATTAAATTTCTTTTTATCGTTTTTATTAGAAAGAGATTCATGTATCATTTCAAGGAATTTTATGACTCTCCAACTAAGGGAACCCACCTCCCTTAGGGTATAACTTAACTAGAGCCACTCAACTCAGGTTTGATCAAAATAGGTAAATTTTATATCATATCAAAATATTTTTTATTTCTCCACGAATTAAAGCATACACGAACGTTAGGTACGAGAATAAGCAAGTCCAAGAATCATTGATTGATCATGTTTAAGATTTTAAATAAAAAAATAAAAAATATTTTTTTAATTCAAAATTTGAATAGGACCGGCTAGAGTTGGACTTTAGACCCATCCATTTTTCGTTCTTATACACTAGATATCACTTACTTGTAAATGTGGAGGAAAATGCTTCTCTTTTTCCAATTCCCTTGGATTTCAATTTTATATCTCTCTCTTAGTCCTAATTAGCTGGTAAGTAGAGCCAAAACCAATGCTTAGACTTTGCTAAACTTAAAACAATTCAAGGATAGACTTATATGTAGTGGTTATGAGTGTATTGTTTGTGCTTTTTCTATATATGATTATTAAATTTAGCCTCATCAAGTTAATTAATTGGACACCTTATCTGTGGAGTGGATTATCTTTTGTTTAAATAGTTGATTTTTTTTTTTTAAATTGATGAGTGGTGATGCAAGCCCACTACTCTCTACACCACTAATTATGTTAATTAAGAGTCTTCTTCTGAGCTGGAGGGGGGGTTATTGTATTAATTTGGTAGGGAAAAAGTGCTTAATTAAGCTAAATGATGCAACTGCTCTCCTTTGCATAAGTGTGCACTTTTGTTTGCATGCTTACTCTTTAGGGGTTTTATTAAAGATGTGGCCATGGCTATTTTCATTATCCACAAATTAAAATGTTAATGGCATCATTTGATTTCAAAGCATGTGATCAAGATTTCCTAACGAAGACATTTTTTTTATTTATTGAATTTCTAAACATTTCAGGTTATTAACAATAGCTATTCTAAAAGTTAACTGCATGCGAATAAAACCCTCAACATGCAATAAAACCATTTTCTTTGTTTCTTTTTTGCTAGTAAATAAAAAGAGGAAATAAAGGAAAATTGCAAAAAAAACAAAAAAGAGAGAAAATTGACTATTTTTACGATCTAGCTTTGCGAGCGGAACACTGTTTCATTTCCTTAGGCATTATGCCATCTTCAAGATGAGGCTAGATGAGACGTTGTTTGTTACTCACATCGTCAATCATAATATTGTCAAACTCATTGTTATCGAAAGTAGTCGTCCTGACATCAGTTTAAGAATAACTTAGACCACTTTAATTACATTTTCTGGATCTCTACACTCGCTAATACTTTACCCTTCCATTTGAAGATCCCAGAAAGGAAAGAATCATCATCAAAACTGACTACGGGAAAAAGGAATTTATCATCCGATAGTGTGACCCGAAGTTAGATCCAAACCTATTGGACAGAGATGAATGAAGAGGGGATGCAGATGAGTGCTAGCCTGAAATTGGCCAGTTTCCGATACTTCGCCTCAAATTTTGGCCACTGGATTTTAGTTTAGCTTACTAGCTTCCACATGCCAAATGAGTACGAAGTTATTAGCAAATAGGATACGAATCTAAATCTATGGATGCACACCCATCTTTTTCCGACAATTCGAGGATATTTATGAAGCCCAGAGCTCGAGAACAATCTTGAGATGGCCCACTACTGACCTGTTACGTGCCGGAGGTAATGAAGACCGAAGGCAACAAAACCATTTTCTTTGCAAAAGTAAAGAGAGTAATAATTTTTCTTTTTTAGGGAAAGGGCCATACCATATTCATTTGGGGTTTTTACATACTTGTCCTTTACATCTATAAAAATTAGAATTTATTCCTCCAAATATTCATATTTACAATTTAGCCCCCAAATTATTTAAATGACTTCACTTTAGTCCCCAACTATATTTTTTGTCCGAATTTTCCGTTAAACTCCTGAGTTACTTCACTTTAGTCCTTCCTTCCCTTTTCCTCATCTTTTCTTCTTATTTGGTTCTCCTCTCCATTCTTCTCCTCTCTCTCTCCTCTCTTTTTATTGGATTCTTTGAGTTACTTCACTTTAGAGGTTAACTGGGAGGGAAGAGAGAGAAGAAGAATGGAGAGGGGAACCTAATAAGAAGAGGAAGATAGGAGAAAGAGGAAAGGGAGGGCTAAAGTGAAGTAACTTAGGGGTATAATGAAAAATTCGGGACAAAAGTATGGCTGAGGGATTAAAGTGGGGTAACTTAAAGGATTTGAGGAACTAAATTATAAATATGAAGATATGTGGGACTAAATTCTAATTTTTTAAAAATGTAAGGGACAAATATGTAAAAACCCCTATTCATTTATAACTAAATTTTCCAAATACAGTTAGCATGCACAGTAAGATCATTATAAAAAGCACACGCAAAAGAACAAAACCGAAAAGCCTAATAAATCAGACTTGCAGATGAATGGTTGTATGTTTAAAATGTTGAAGAAGCCACCTTCATTTACTATAGGTATGTGTATGATCCTAAAAGTATACTTCCAAACGTCATGATATTCAAGACCAATACGTTTTGAAATCATTATTTATGACCCTGAATTTATGTAACTTTCCGGCCATCAACTAAAAAAATCGTTCTCAAGAAAGAGACTTGGTATACTCTTGAAAAATAGAAGACAACCTCTAAATTCATTGTGAAATGTTGTGAATTTTTGCATAAGTGTTTTACGGTGTTCTTAAAACACCCCAGATCACCTAGACATCCGAACACCCGAAAACAAAAAAAAAAAGAAAGCATTTTGGAGTATTTAGAATTCTTTATCGAAAATACTCTATTTCTTTCCTCTTTTATATGGTTATAACTCATGAAAAACTAAACTCCTAAGTACTCGCTTGAACCCTCCTCCAAATACAACGCCAAATTTAGACTTAAAAAACTGTCCAGGAGAGTAAAAGGACACTCCAATAAACTGTTACAGGTAAATACATTTAACTCCAAACCACACTTTAAACAAAGAATCATATAGAGGACGTAAAAAACAATAAATATGTTTGCAGCGTGATATTGACCATCAATTTAGCTAGTTAATGTTCTTCTACAGGGAGAACAATGCCTGACTGCTTCAAAAACAAGCCGAAAGCAAAAAAAAGTGACAGCATTCACAATGGTCAACAGTCGTCTACATTGGTTGCTTGAATCTGCATGCAACAGTCTAATACTTGATCAAACTCCGAAGGGTTCGGCACTACAAAAGGCAATTTTGACAGTAACAAGCTATCAAACCAAAAGTTGCAAGAATTTAGGGAAAGTCTGCATGCAACACTAGGAACCAGAAAAAGAAAAAAAAAAAAAAAAAATCTATTAAACCATTACATTGATAGTTATGATGCTTCATATCCCTCCTCGAAATACTGCAGTACATAGCAGACAAAATCGATCAGAACAGGACCTAAGCCATGATCTTCGCGGACCTGGCATAGAGGCTGTCAACGACCTTACCAATGTTGGAGATGGTCTCGAGCGTAGCAGGGAAAATAGCGTCGGGCTGAGGATCATCGAAAATGAGGAGGCAACCTGCACCCTGATCCAGAGTCCCTGCAAACTTCTTGTCGAGTATCATTTGGGAAAGCTTCTTCTCCACGTGATCGAGTGGCAATTCAATCATCGTGGAGATGTGAGCGATCTCCACCCTCGAGTAGGGCTCGATCAGCCTGCACAGGTTCTGCTCCAACAAGGTATCGTACAAAGAGGAAAGGTGCCGGTGGATAATGGGGTCTTCCTCCAATTGGGCTTTGTAATCTCTAAGAGCTGTTTCAAAGAACTTCAGTGACCTCTTGGAGTGCGCATCAGCGACGGCTTTCATGGCATCCACATCGGGGCCAACGTATGACAAACCAGCCTTCGAAGAGATTATCCCGGCCACATCGTCAGCCTGGTTGACCATTATCTTGCACAAAAGCATATACTTGAGGCTAAAGACTGCCTTAGGATCTTCGAGAGCGTTGAAAGCTTCAAACGCTTCGAAGAAGTAGCTGTATGCAGTCTTGTAGTCTTTTTCCTCGGCATGGAGGATCCCACTCTGCAAATCGATTGTGCCCTGCTGCGCTGGGGGTACATATATGGCATTAGCAGCAGTTCGTGCAGCGGTTAATGCAGCCTTGGCTTTTGGTAGATTTCTCAAAGAAAAATGGAGCTTGCTCTCTAGAAGGTCGATATCCACCAGGAGCAGCTTGTCGTCTAACCTTCTGACCTCTTTGATCAGGCTGGAAAGAAGTGTTAGGGCTTCGGTGTACTCTTTGTTTTCCATCAGTAGAGCTGCAAGGCGAGCTTCAACCCTTTGTCGGAGGAATGTACGCTTCTCAGTCCGGGTCCATTCCACCATCTCCTTGCAGAGAGAGACTTGCAGATCAGATGTCCCTGGTATTTTGGCAACAGCGTCGATAATTCCCCTAACGATCTTCGCAGTTTTTGCCTTGGGAATTACAGCGAAAAAATGACGAAGTTGGATCAGGAGACTTTTCAGATCCTCAGCTCTCTTTTCTTGAGTAAGCAGTTCAGTCAGATTGGAGATCGCCTGTTCTTTTATGCGCAATGCTTCAGGGGAAGATGAAGGATTTTCAAGTATGCGGTAGAGAATAGAAATAGATTCAGAAGGATTTTTAGCCTCCAAGGCCTGTGCTAATGAATCGGTGTTGGCAGGGAGGAATGAAGATTGCATGGCTGAAGACATTATTCCTACCAAAGTCCATAGCAGACAAAGGAAAATTAAAACCACTATAAATACATGTGGAGGGGGAAAAACTTTCCGCAAGATACCAATACAAGAAAAAGGAAATATAAAGAGGGCAAAAAAAAAAAAAACACATCATCTCATCCAAATATAAAAATCCTACTATGAAATCAATCATATTGCTATGGTGAAGGTAATCTAGATAACAAATGAACTGAACAAACTAGTGCAGGCAAAGTAGCTGGGGAAATATTTATAAAGACTACATTCTACCAACACTACATCGATACAACTTTATTCTTGATGTTCTTAGAAAACGGCAAGAATTTATGCCTAAGATTCATAACCCAATGTAGAGGAAAAACCTAAAGAAAAGAGGACACCAGTGTAAAATAAAATGTCGCCATACGACCAAATAGGAATAACTTGGACATATCTCACGAGAGTGGGTAAACCCAGTTGATAACACCTCTTGCTCCCAAGAGGAAGGTTCTTCCCAACGAAGTCAATGGGGATTTAATTTTGATACCTAACCAAGCTACAGCATTCTTCTAAAATAAATACTTAGAAGTATCCACTAAATAGTGCCCATCATAAAGAAGGAGCTGCCCTACAAAATAAAGCTTCGGCTTTTAAAATATACCTTACCTTTCAAAAAGGATCAACAAACTTTTCGACAAAATGCCCAAACAAATCATAGTAACAGTGGCATGTTCATGCAGTTATTTATCTATTGTGGTACCTATCCTCACCTCTCTCCTTGTTTACACCAACAGATTCTCTTAAATTAACTTCGTAGTTTCTATAAACAAGTATATTCTATCTAGTCATGCTAGTTTTATATGAACAAAATTTTTCTCAAACAAAAAGATTTTGTCTATTGAAGTTCAAATTAGCAAATAACCTCTTCCTACACAGAAAACTACAAATAACCGACACTTCAATCTCCATTGGAACTAAGTACCAATTAAACTATCATATATACTTGCAATACAGGTTGCTTGTCCTTGACAAACTTCCTATACCTATTGAGTATTGCCACTAGCTCACAGACTCATAGATCACGCTTAAACACTTCATACTCCAATCCCTCCCAACTCAAGATCCCAACTTCTTATGAATGTGTAACTTCATAACACAATAGAGTTTTGACCCTTTGTTCAAAGGTTACATGAAAAGTTCACTGTGTTGTATTGATACCGGTAATGAGTATAGGATACATATGGATATGGGGATACCAAAATTTCAAAAATCATGGATAAAGATTAATTCTTTACCGAGAGAGGCACTCTCATGGACATGGATGAAGAAGGAAGTTACCATCAGGTATATTAACATAATCAAGGACTTATGCGACACGGAAGTGGCAAATGTCAGAACTTGTGGCAACCTAACAAGTGATTTTTCGATCATAATTAGAGTGCATCAAGGATCTTCATTATGTCCATTCTTGTCATAGTGTATGCATAACTAATGATATTGTAAAGCTAATCATGATGTAACTAATTACATGAGCTATTCATAATGAGATATCCTAATGTATGCTATAACTAATGATATTATCCCAATCGATGAGATGAAAGATAAATGCCAAATAGAAGTTATGGAAGCAAAACTTAGAATCTCGAAATTTTAAATTACATGTCCAACATAGAGTATATGGAGTGTAAATTCACCAAACTGAGGATCCGAGTATAGTTTTGTGATACTGAACAAGCGAGAGATACCGATGAACAGTCAGAACCTAAAATCTATTATTCAAAAGAATAAGATCAATATTAATGTCAATCATAGGATCCAAACTAACTGGTTGAAATGGAGTGCAACAAGAATTTTATGCAATCGTCACATTCTATTAAGGCTGGAGGGAAGATTTTAGCATATTGCTATTAAGCCAATTTTATTATATTGCATGTAATTGTTGGGCTATAAAGAGCCATCATGTCCAGAAGATTAGTGTACAAGAGATTTGCATACTTCATTGGATGTTTGATAATACTAGAAGAGATAAAGTGAAAAATTAATGATATTTTTGCTAAGATAGGTGTAGCTCCAATAGAAGAAAATATGTGAGAAACCGCCTATGATAGTTTAGTCATCTACAACATAAACTTATGAATGCCCTAATTTGGTGAGTGGAGTTTATAAACGTTTGGCAAGTTAAAAGCACGATTGGACGACAAAAAAAACATGAGGTGAAACAAAAAAAAAAAAAATACAGATACTAAAGAGTTTAATGAAGACATATTGCTCTATAGGGATGAGTAGAAAAGGAATATTTGTTTGCTCAGTCTATTGTAATTCTCTTTTTGGTTCATGTAACCTATTCCAAATACTTGGGATAAAAGGCTTAGTTGTTGTACAGATTCATTGTGGGTATGTCATATTAATTACATATTGTATATTTGGATAAGTTTAACTAGATGATATATTTTTCAGATGTATTAATGTATATTTTATATAAAAGTTGAGCCTATATCCAAAGATCATCAGCCAAAGTGGTCAGCGTTAGATGACATTTCATTTAGCATGCAGGTTCACCACTGCTCCGCTGCCTTGTTGGCTCTCGGTAGCTTGCTGGAACTGAAAGCTAATAAATATTAAAAAATATTTTGAGTGTGCTTTTAAGAAAAAAAATTTCTAATAATTTTTAGAATATGTTATGTGTGTTTACAATAAAAATAAAAAATGTTCAAACCATCTAAGTGACAACTAGGCGGCAACTAGCAGCTAGTGCTGGAAGAGGGGTCGGTGACCCCACCTCAACTCATCGTCTTCTTGAATGCTGACAGGACATCAACAAAATAAATAGATCTAAAACAACCTGAATGGGTAAAGTCTATATTTCAGTTTGACTGTATTTGTCACATTATACTTAAATCACATTTGGATCAATAACAATGCAAACCAAGGGTGTAAAATTTTTTGAACTTTCTGAAGGAACCAACCTATGAAGTATATAGACCAATCTAATCGAATGGTACAACACAAATTCTTGTCCAGTTCAACTTGTGAGCTAACACTAGGTGTGACCAGCAAGCACATAAGCACAAATAGTTACCTTCAATTTTATAGACATTATACCAATGTTCTAAAAAACGTTCTATGCGGGCGCATATGCGCCCACATAAACGTTTGCGGGCTGAAAACGCAGAGAAGTGGGGAAAATCGCCCTGTCCATGCGGACAGGGCGATTATGCGGATTATGCGGCCGCATAATCCGCATAGGCGCTTAATCGCCCGCGGGTTAACGGGTTTCGGAAACAATTTGAAAATCCGACCCGCACCCGACCCGCATCCAACCCTTTAATATCCCCTTCTCTCCGTTCGTTTCTTAACTTCGTCGCAACCCGAAAATCCTCTCTCGCTCTCGCCCGAAAATCCTCTCTCGCCCAAAAAACCCTAGATCCCTAAATTTCCCTCCGATCATCAAATTTCTTCCCTCCGATCGCCCAATCTCCTCTCAGTCAATCAATTCCTCGTCTTCGCCGACCGATCAATACCTTTTCTTCACCGACCCGTTCGATCAATCGATCGGTCGATTGAGTGATTCATTGTAGGAAATGGACGATCGAATCCTCCGATCATCAATCCCTCGGCTCCATTCCCTCCGATTATTACTTCCTCGAGTCCTCCGAGCATCAATCTTGTGGTCCTCCCTCCTCCAGCGAACGAACCTCCCCTCCGGCGAACGATCCTCCCCTCCGGTGGTAAATTTTTTTTCCTTTCTTCTTTAACTGCTTCTAGTCTTGTTTAATTTTATAAATTTATTTATTTTTTTTCAATTTCTGATCAATGCGTTTTTTTTTTAAATTTTGTATACAAATTTTTTGTCTGTACAAATTCCAGATTCAGTCCGGAGTTGATTTTTGCACTGTCTATTTCCCTTTGAACGGTTTTAATGTTGACAAATCTTGCACATTGTATAATTTGTACAAAGAACTAATTAATGGTTGCTGCAGAATAATGTTCTAATTTCGTTAATTAGAAATTAAATAGTTGCTGCGAAAATAGGTTCCTAACTTCCTAATAGATGATTGCTGCAGAGTTTTGTTACTATTTGTAAAGTTATTTGTTACTATTAGAAATTAAATTATTATATTAATATATATTAAAATATTAATATTCCGCATAATTCCGCGTAATCCGCATAATCGGCGCGTAATCCGATTATGCGTTATGCGGTCACGCATAATGAAGACGCTTTCTTGAACATTGCATTATACACTCTCAATTCTCGTCAAAAGAGGGAAAAAGTGTGGAAAATGGCCCTTCCAAACGAGAAAGCAACATATCTACAGCTCATGGACAGCAATGCGCAGACTGGATGACATGACACTCCACCAGCTGAATAGGGAAATTGGAAATGGAAATGGAAACAATCTAATTCATGACAAATGGCTACGAGAGAGACCCCTAAACCAGTACTCCGTTGAGATGAACATTCAGCAGTGGGAAAACAAACCACTAAGTTACTTCATGGATACGGTAATTATAAACACTGAGAGGTTACAAGAGGCACTTCCACACCACCTGGTCTTGGAAATCATCAGCAACACAAATTACACTAACGATAGCGCCCACGCCCTTGCAGGAGCAGTCAACAACGAGCAAATATGGATCCTACAAATGGAGAATTCAGAGAATGCAGAGGACTCAGAAAACAGTCGCCATGAAAGAGCCGAATGCACCCAAAGGTCAAAGGTTTCATCGGGAAGCTCATAAACAACAAATTACCTACCAAAAAGCTATTGCAAGGAAAAGGCACGATGATCGGAAATTCCGATTGCGTGTGTTGCACTGCCGAGGAGGATGAAGATATTCAGCACCTATTTCTGCAACTGAACAGAAGTAAGGCCAGTGCTGTACAGCATATCTCAACTGCTCAAGGAAGTGGGTTCAGAAATATGTCGGACGTTATCAGGGTCTTGGACAACAATTACCCTAAATGTCACCAGGGACAAACACCATATAAGTCTATCATACACACTATGGACATGGTGGAAAGCTAGAAAGAAAACTTTTAATTGAAGGAAAAACAGAACCAGTCACCGTTTGGAGGAGGACCCTTATCTTAATCAAGGAACAACTACAGTTGAGTCTGGACAAGATGCAAAGAGGGCCAAGTGTCGCCCATCAACAGGCGAAGAATGTATTGATGAACTAAATTTGAAATCTCTTGGTTATTAATTAAATTTAAAAAAAGAGGGAAAAGTGTAGACGGCTTAGCCTTCATGCATTTGAAGGTTTTCACTCCCTTAGTGGATCCCACCACCACCTAGGCGCCAATTGGAATGAGGAAAGCCTATAAATGCTGCACAATAAACATTCAAGAAACTATTTTCACGAAAATTAATTGACCAATCCCATAGAAAGCCAGACCAACATGGTCCCATCCGAATTGTGTGAGTGTCCCCCCGATTATAGAGTTTTGGTGTTAATAATAATTTGAAATTTCTAGAATATGATTTGTAGCCTAGATACATGTATGTGGTTTAATTAATGTATCTAGAATTAATATGGTTCATGTATTTAGAAGTGTCTCTTAGTATACACCATTAATTAGGGTAGTCTAAAAGGTATTTCTAGAATTATCTTTTGTATCTATAAATACTCCCTTGTATTTAGCATTTGCAAGTAACAAAGTTATAGAGTTTTCTTTTCAAAAGAAAATTTATATCCTCTTCCTCTCTAACTTCTGCCTCATCTCCTTCTCTCTCCTCCCTCTCTCTCTTCTCTCTCCTTTTTCTGTTAATAATAATTTGAAATTTCTAGAATATGACTTTTAGAATAGATACATATATGTGGTTTAATTAACGTATCTAGAATTAATATGATTCATGTATTTAGAAGTGTCTCTTAGTATACACCATTAATTAAGATAGTTTAAAAGGTGTTTCTAGAATTATCTTTTGTATGTATAAATACCCCCTTTTACTTAGCATTTGCAAGTAACAAAATTATAGAGTTCTTTATTCAAAAGAAATTTTATATCCTCTTCCTCTCCAAAATTCCAAAATTTTCTTTTGAGAAGTGGTGAAGGAGGTGGAGTTGTGTCTTGTACAGGCGCTATGATCTCCTGTTCTTCTTCTCCAAAGTATGGAAGAAAATCATAAGCTTTTTCTGCTTAGTATACACTAAGAAAATTTTGGAATTTTAGAGAGGAAAAGGATATAAATTTTCTTTTGAGAAGAAAACTCTATAACTTTGTTGCTTGCAAATGCTATGTAAAAGGGCTATTTATAAATACAAAAGATAATTGTAGAAACACTCTTTAGACTACCCTAATTAATAGTGTACTAAGAGACATTTCTAAAAACATGAACCATATTAATTCTAGATACATTAATTAAACAACGTACATGTATCTAGTCTAAGAGTCATATTCTAAAAATTTCAAATTATTATTAATAGCATCCCCCTTAATTTGAGATTTTCTTCTTCACACCAAGTCTTACTCTCAATTTTCGAAAATCTTCAAATTTCAATGGCTTTGTGAAAATATCCGCAACTTGATCTTGCGTCTTCACATATTTGAGCTCCGTGTCCTTATTGGCAATGCATTCTCTAATGAAATGATATCTTGTGTTTATATGCTTGCTTCGATCATGGAACACCGGATTCTTTGCAAGTGCTTGTGCAGACTTGTTGCCAATACAAATTTCTATAGCTTCTTCTTGTGATAAATGAAGTTCCTTTAACAACCTTCTTAGCCAAATAGCATGACAAGTACAAGAGATTGCCGCCACATATTCAGACTCAAAGGTTGACAGTGTGATGATAGATTTGCTTTTTTGAACTCCAGGAGATAACACAATCACCCATGAAAAATACAAAACCAGTAGTACTCTTTCTATCATTAATATCTCCCGCAAAATCACTATCACAAAATCCTATAAGCTTGAAATTATTAGACGAAGAATTAAATAGCCCAAAGTCAAGTGTACCTTTTAGGTAGCGAAGAATCCTCTTAGCAGCCTTCATATGGATGGAAGTAGGAATTTCCATGAAACGATTCACTATTCCAATTGCATAAAGGATCTCAGGCCTTGTACATGTTAAATATCTCAAGCTTCCCACAATACTTTTGAAAAGAATGGAATTTCCCTTTTCTTCATCTCCGAACTTTGATAACTTTACTCTAGTTTTCATGGGTGTGTTTACAGGATTACAATCAAACATTTTGAACTTCTTCAAAACTTCTTTTGCATAGCCTTCTTGAAAAATAAATATGCCTTCTTCCATTTGCTTCACCTCTAGGCCCAAGAAATATGACAAAAGTCCTATGTCGGTCATCTCAAACTCCAGTGATATAGCCTTTTTAAATTCTTCAAATAAACTTGGATTGTTACTGGTGAAAATAAGATCATCGACATAAAGACAAATAAGCAAAATATCACCATTACCATGAATTTTGACATAAAAAGCTTATTCATTAAGGCAACGAACAAACCCATTATCTTGAAAGTATTTGTTGATGCGGCTATTCCATGCTCTTGGTGCTTGCTTCAATCCATACAAGACTTTCTTTAATCTCAAGACTTTATCTTCATGTCCATCAACCACATAGTCCAAAATTGTTCAACATAGACCTCTTTTTCAAGGTAACCATTTAGAAAGGCTGACTTTACATCGAGTTGATAAATTCTCCATTTCATTTGAGCTGCCAATGAAATGAGTAAACGAATAATCTCCACTCAAGCCACGGGTGCATTGACCAATCCCATAGAAAGCCAGATCGACATGGTCCCATCTGAATTGTGTGAGTGTCCATGCACACACACGACCCCCCCCCCCCCCTATTTGTGACTTTGTTCCACAAACAGGGTTTTTGCTTGTTCTTTATTATCATTGAGAACCGTATCGTGAATTGTGGACTTGAAGGGTCGGATCTATATACAGGATGACAACTCTCTACTTTATTTTATTTTTGCATGATTCATGTAACAATCTCTCTTTTTAAGTTCAACCAGATGCAAACTAACCAGCCTAACCCACCCTTAAAAAACCTAAGCAACCTAACCCATCTTGAGTTGATCTATTTAGACCCTACCCACCAGGTTGTACCTTTATTTAAATCTCATATTGAAATGAGTGATAAGGTCCCCTAAACTTTAATTGACATGGAGCAGTTCTCTCCTTGCTTCAGCTCAATTCAGATGGAAGAACAATACTTGGCCCTTTAATCTTACACTAGGACATAGATTTGGCCATCTCTGGATGGATTTATAAAATAACAGATCAGTTTTATTCAATGTTCACAGAACTTGCACAACCAGAACAATCAAAATGGATTACACTACAAAAGGAAATAAAATCGCATAAAGGTTAAAGAGGCTCAAACAATGGCCATAAACTATTAAAAGACCAAAAATGACATCAAAGTAAAGTAACAAAAAAGAGCTAAGTTAATCAAATTTTGTCAAACTTTTACCTTACAAAGGCCAAAAAGACCGTCAAACTGTACAAAATCAGTAAAATGCCTTTAAAATATAAATGGCTGGAAAATATCCACAACCAAACACAAAAGGAAACGAGTTTGAAACTTTGAATTTCTAAAAACAAAGAAAATGGCATAGAAAACATTAAATTGAATGAAAGTCCAGAACAGCCAAATTAGAAAATCTGACCCAGAGGCCTCGAATCAAGCATACTAGAGCACTTAAATACCAACAAAATGTTTACAATACATATTAGGTACATAACCAAATAAACAAAACCTAAAAAAGCTTTAGATATGTTCCAAAGTCATACAGTCCAAGAATCAAATAGTATGAAATTAGGTCAATGCCAGACAAGGGTGAAACCAGATTTGCAAAAGATCTAAAGTTAAATTAATGCCTAAAATCTAGACTTGCAAAAGATCTCACTTAAAGTCGTCATTGTTTTTTTTTTTTTTTTTTTGTTGGGGGGGAGTCCTTCTATTAAGGCTTTAAGCTAAATTCAATATCCAACTAAGCACCCCCTCCGGGTTATAGAAAAACCGAAGCATGGAGTCCACATATGTAAACTGCATTAAATGTTTTTATAACTTGAAATTTCCACAACTAAATTTATAACATGAGCTCTGTATCCTAGAACGAAATAAAATATCTACTATTGTTACTTGCAAGCCCCTAAGAATGAAAATACAAAGTATAGACTCCCTAAGTTATTGAAGTGAAACAAAATAATCCCTGGTGTGAAGCCCTCTGCTTGCCTTGTAAATAGTGAAGGGGACCATTGTGTACCTAACTGGATCAATATACCTATTATATGAAAGGCCTGTACGTGTTATCAAAATATTTTTCTAATGTAAAAGTTTTCCCTATAGCAAATAAACTCCACCAAAAACACAAGTCCTTACGCATTAGGCTTACCCCACCAAGTTGTTTCTCTGGTTTATAATCCTAACCATATCAAACAAATGCTACCAAAATAATTTCGCATGAAGATTCTCTCTCAAAAGATATTTCATCTTACAATACTACACTGAGATTCAAGCAAGTTGAGCGCCCTCCAAATTTTTCATCAACTAATAAAGACTCCACAAACGGAATGCAGTAGAGAATCAAATGAAGATCAAAA
The DNA here is from genome assembly GCA_036321105.1 of Dracaena cambodiana. Classification (NCBI taxonomy): domain Eukaryota; kingdom Viridiplantae; phylum Streptophyta; class Magnoliopsida; order Asparagales; family Asparagaceae; genus Dracaena; species Dracaena cambodiana. The sequence goes on along the minus strand of JAYEPQ010000004.1, from coordinate 16,716,224 downwards.
GACCATTCAATTCATTAAGGGGGACGGCCTGAACTATTTATTTGGTCAATCACCAAAGGCAAGATGGGGGAACCACTATGGATGATACCTCCCCGCCTTGAGAGTCACCCATGGACTGATCATTCGTTAGAAAACGAATACAAAGAAATAGTTCTTTTGACATTTGATGCGTCAGGATGAAAAAAGACAAGAATTTGACCCACCTCCGAGCTTGAAACACTATTCTCCATTAACCCTTGTCTATCCACTATTATGCATAATTCCCATATAAAAGTACTATTCCAATGATCCTTGTCTATCCACCATTTTGCAGAATTCCTACATAATATATGTACATGAATGAAGATATTAACCTAAATTTATAGCCATCCTGAATCTTATCTTCACTCCTGATCTAGAATTATAATTTTATCCCACCGATCCTCATGCAATCAAGTTTTTATATGTAAAAAAGTCCACCCTTTTCTAACATAGAACTAATTGTTTTGACCGGCTTGGGTGTAATGACCCAAAGGAAAACAATGGTCGGAACATTAATGAGGTGATTGTGTACATCTTTTTTTTTTTTTTTTTTTGAAATCATATGTTATACAAACAAATACAAACTCTAAACTAAGAGCCTAATTTTATCTACTAAACAAAAGGGTAGTTTACGAGTTCTATTAATATTTAAATCAGACAACTAGATACCTTGTTCAAATTTTTAAATCAATTGAGAGGACTTGGACAATCAGCTTATTTTACATCAATATAACCCCACACAAACAACAAAATGAGCATGTGGAGCAACAACAAGCCTTTGCACAGAGGAATAAGCTATTAGCCAAAAGCTTAAGGAGTCTTGTCTTCTTCATGGATTTTGAACTTGGAAGATGAAAGTGGGTGACAGACAAAAATTTTTATTTTTTTTAATTATTATTTTAGGAAAAAGAAGAAAAAAGAAAAAGAAAAAAGGAAATAAAGAAAATTAAACTTTGGAGTGTGAAAGAAATATGTTGCGCTTTTAGAGTTTAGAAGAGCAGTTGACTTGCACCACTATTCTCTTTAAGGTTTTAATGATCCAATTACCAAAGGAGGTTGAAGAAAAGATAGAGAGAGAATTGAGGTTCCAGAAAACATAACCATTTCCAATGCCAAGGACTTTTCTCTTCAAATGTCTGATTTCGTTTTAAAATGAGTGTCAATGATCCCAACAAGATGTGGAAGCCTGGATAGGACCCTGGTTAGTTGTTCTAATTTATGATAATATGCATCTTTTCTGACCTCACTTAATCTCTCTCCAAACCCTCAGATTGATCCAACCTTCCTTCGTTTTTCTTTCAACTTGTATATGAATTGAGGCATCCAAGTCCTTAAGAGACAATTGTGGAAGTCGACAACTCTTTTGGTCCACAAAGGACAACAATTTCCTTTTCTACTTCAAAGATAGTTTCTTTTTCTTTTTTCTTGAGAAATCTTATTTTTAAATAAATTAAATTTACACTGCACTTCATTTCATTACAAATCATGAACAAGACGGTCTTCCTCAATTAAAAGGGCCAAATGCTAGATCCTTAATGATGAGGTCCCCCATATGTCCAAGTTGTTATCTCCATTGGGTCTTATTACTATAAATTAGCCATAGTACAACCTCCAAAATTTTGAAAACTATAGCAACTTAGTGAATTTACAATTAGTTCTTTGAACTCAATTTTGACATTTCCAAATGAAACATGATGTTCTTAAACTAGGTCAAATGAAAATTCTGACTTGGTAGCCTCTCCAGATCATCAAAATAAAAAACATAATCTCTATTTTACTAAATTAGACTAGAAATCCTCTCAAATCATATCACTAACAAATAAGACCCTCTATGACTTTAAAGTGAAACAAAACTTTATAATTCCTCCAAGAAATACAAACTACAAAAGACGCCCTTTTATGACATTAAATTAAAATAAAAAAAATTATTGATGCTAGGGAAGTCCTCCGCACCCTTATATATACCGTAAATTACAATGACATAACTCCATAATATGAAAATGCTTTGCATGTGGGGCAAAAACTTCTAAATATTATCTTATGTGAAAATTCTGTCCATATCAAATCAATTCCATCAAAATTGCTTGTTTCCTATCAAACTAGCCCAATAAGTGCTTCTCCAATTTAAATATCTTGCAGTATCGAACATCTCCTCTATAAAAGCCTTAAACAAAAGATCCTTCAACTAATTAGATTCATAAAAAACAAGCAAAGCTTTTAAATATGCCTTTGCCAAAGAAAGGCCTTATAAATTGACTAAAAGTTCCAATAAACTATCATTCTTGTTTTCACCCCCTTGTCCACCGCGTAATAGGATTTATACTTGGAACATAAACTTAAGCGAAGGTATTTACCCACAACATAATCATTATAAACCTTATCCTCTTTACTAGTCTAGAATTAATTCTGATCCCACTCATTCTCCATGATTTGTTTTATATAATTTTTTCATTAAAAAAAAGACTTTTCTAAAACAGGGTTGTTAAGCCGCTTGGACATAATAAACCAAGGAAAATAAACGTTATAGAATCCTTACTAGATTCATAAGTTGTATGAAAAAACAAGGAGTCATAATTTAGAGCCTAGGCCAAGCTTGGTAACGAGTTAAATAAGGGAACAAGGAGTTAAGTTGCTTTAATCCACGTTGAGGTCTCCAAAAGACCTAAACAGTTTTAGGCTAATAGAGTTTAAATAACCTGAATTAACAAATTAGAGAAGTTGACCTAGGTTAAAATGGTGTCTATAACCCGCATATATAGGTGGATTAAGATTTAAATCCGAGAATTATCTCAAAAAGTTGATTGGGATTCTAAATAAAAGCAACAAGAATCCTACTATCTGCATCTTAATAGTTAGCCTTCTTATTTTCCCAAACACAATAGTGTGTCAATTTTTTCTTTAAATACCTTATTCAACTCTTAAAGTATAAATGATTAAGTTAATCTAAGTTAAGACCTCAACCGCTTTTTAATAACCGAGCTAGCTTTCGGCCTTAACCCCTACAAGGCTTAAAGTATCTCTACGAAACTGAATTTTTTTTAATAGTTTCAATTCCAATACCTTGTTCAAAAGTATAAGCAGACTTAGATAGACGACAAGTGTTCATCAATAAAACTTCATAAGATAGTAACAAAGGAACATGGGCGGTAGTAGATCCAATCAATGAAGACTAAGTTGCATGTCTGAGACTTGCCAACCATTCTGAATGTCTAAAGACTTACAGTGATAGGAAATTGAGTAATCTATGACAAAAAGATTTTGAATTTTATTGGGAGAAGGAAAAAAAACTCCAAGTTTTGAAGAAAGGAATATTATACTGTAAAGCATAAAGGAGCTATGAACACATATGGTTAACCTCTCTAAGGTTTTAATGACCCAGTTATTGGAGGACGGAAGGAAAAACATAACAAAGTTTAGAATAATTCCAAGGGTAAGATAAACTTAAATCTTCAAGGAGAATTAGATAAACTTAAATTTTAAAGGGGAATTCTCAAGCACTCAAGGGATTAATTTCAAACAATTCTTACCATATCCATGATTCATTAAGGAGATGATCGACCTGAGATTTCTTTTTTCCGCTTGGTCTCTCACTCGTTGATGGATATGCCCACTGCTGTCCCAGATGCCCGAGTTGCTATCTTAGGAGTTTGAATTATATAATTTAGTTCATCGTCCAGTTTCTCTTGAAGCTTTAAATATATTATTAGACTTAGTGGAGTTCCAATAACCTTTAAACAACAAGAACTAAAACAATTGCAATAGAATTAATGCGTACTTACATTGCACAAAATCGAGTACCCTGCTCAAAACTCCTTTCCTCCTCTCCCGGTCATGAAAACACACATATATATATGTGTGTGTGGTATTACTGTATATGAGTCGCCAGTTCAGATAAGTTACGTGAATCAGTGGCCAAAAAGTAATGATTTCATTATATTTTTTCAAATTTTTTAGGATCATGATCTCTACATTCTTAGCTTTCTTAAAATTAAATTCTATGAATTTTGAAGTTTATTTACTCTATTATCAAGTGGATACAAAATGTATTAATTGAAAACCGTTAATTTTGTATCTACTTGATAGAAAACCAAATCAAAATTAAAATCCAAGAAATTGGGTATGAGTGAACCCTAAGGGGTCGAGATCATAATCCAAGAGAAATCGTTTTAAAAAATTATTAAGGATAGTGAAAATGAACAGCAACTTAGATAACTTGCGTGAGAAGTCTATATATATATATATATATATATATATATATATATATATATATATATATATATATATATATATATATATATATATATATATATATATATATATATATATATATATATATATAGGAAACGAAAAATTCACTGGCGGTGAAGGGAGTTTCTTCACTGCCGCTTAGGTGGTCCAATAAAATTATTACACGTGGCGCCACTCATAGGGTGGTTAAGAAAGTTTTTTTTATTTGTTATTTTAAGTGGCGCCACGTATAATAATTTTATTGGGCCACCTAAGCGGCGGTAAAGACACCACCAGTAAATTTCCCGTTTTCTCATATATATATATATATATATATATATATATATATATATATATATATATATATATATATATATATATATATATATATATCATGAACCTTTATATCCCATAAGGCTAAAATAGGACAAAACTATCTTCTTGAACTAGAAACCATCTCCATGTCATGAAAATTGCAAATATGGACCTAATTGTGACTTAAAAGATAAATACCAATAATATGAACCCGGAACTAGACCACTATCTAACCAATCTAAGATCAAAAATCTTCATGCCTTCAAAGTAATGTACCTACCATATATAATTTACCAACGTATGATACTTTTGCGAACTAGGTTAGAAATATTATGAGGATCATATCTGATGGGCTCTTAAACAATGTATATCACTTGTATATATAATGCAATAAGTAAGTTATATCATGAAATAAAAATTACCAAAACAATATCCTAATCGAGTTACTCAAGATTGATATCAACCTGTCATTGTTTAATCAGAGTGGCATTCAGAAAAAAAGAGGTGGAAGTGAATTTGAGAGGGGATCATCAGATGCCCACGAAGAATAATTGTAAAACAAAAGAAATTAAAAGTACCTTAATCCCTGCGGTGGCGCCCTCACTATTTGCCCTCTCTTTATCACTTTTTTTCGCAGATCTCGCGAGCCGCGATCGTCGTCGAAAACTTGCAATTGGGGATTAGGGCTTTTCAGCTGGCGAATGAGTAAACAACTAAACACGGACTCGTTTACGGGAAATTCTAAATGCGCCCACTTTTGACTTTGTGAGCACCATTTTCCCCTATGTTGTATATCACTTTAGGATAGGATGCGGTGCTGACTAAGAAAATCTGGTGCGCATTTAGAATTTCCCCTCGTTTACGTGCCGGAGTCGGGTTTGGGTGTCAAATTTGGGCCGCAAGACCAAAAAAAAATAGCAACTTTGGGGAACTTCTAAAGGGGCACAGGTGTTTTTCCTAGTGAGCCCAGTGAAAACTAACTATAAATAACACTAATGCCATCCAAAATAAATTCCAAACTTACCCTTCCTCCCTCTCCCGCTACCTCCATCCGTCCCGCGCGCGACAACAGGTAAATTTTTTTTTTTTTTTAAACCTAAAAAACCCATTTCAATTTTCAATCTCCTTTTAAAAATATGTTAATTAGAAATTTAAAAGGTAATTATTTTCTTTATTTTGTGTATTTTCATTAGAAATCAAAACAAAAGAGAAATTTTTGAGTTGTGTCGAACGAGACGTCAATAGAGAATACAACGATGTCGTTGGTTTCATTCGAGAATCAAAACACACTTGAGGTTTGATTTAATCTTCTTTGTATTAAATTAATCGAAATATACCTTTAGATTTAGATATTCGTTGAGTATAATGAAATTAGGGTTTTAAAAATCAGTTTTCTGGTCGATGCGGGGCGAGAAACCGGGGGTTGACGTCACGGTGCGGACTGAAAGGCCGCCCCAAATTTTAAGGGCCGGACTTAGAGTCCGGACAAAAAAAATTTGTTCGGACTCTAAGTCTGGACAAATTCTTTTTGTCCGGACTTAGAGTCTGGACAAATTCATTTCGTCTAGACTGTAAGTCCGGACGAAACTAATTTGCCCAGAGTTAAACTCTGGACCAAATTTTTTTGTTCGGATTTTAAGTCCGGACAAAATTAATTTTTAAAGATGGTTTCTTTTCATAAGAGTGTTATCAATTATTAATTATTAATATTGTTAAATTCTTGGAATACAGGGTTATATTTCGACGCAGAGTAGGCAAGTCGATAATGAATTAGTTATCGATTATGGTTTGGACTTCACAACAAATCAGGTATGATATTATGTTTAGAACCTGGTCATATTGAAATTAGAATTTTTCCACTAAAAAATTATTTTCTGTCTATCATGACTATAGATTTTTACAAATCGAGACGAACTTTGCCGGTGGGTGCGCGATATTGGAAAGAAATCAGGATTTGTCATCATGATTTCAAAATCTGATACTGGAGGTCAATTGAATAAGGGGAGAATATGGTTTGGATGTGAACGGGGTGGACAACCAAGATTCAAGAAATTAAAAAATGATGAAGGCCAAAGGGGCAGTAAAAAATGTGGATGTCCTTTTCGATTAAAGGGTCAACAGATATCAATAGGGGGCCCCGAATATAACCTGACGGTGTTATCCGGTGTTCATAATCATCCAGCAGTAGATTATTTCGAAGGCCATTCGTATGCGGGAAGATTATCTGAAACCGAGACAAATGTTGTGTTCGAAATGTCGAAGTGTCACGTAAAGCTGAAAGATATACTGACAGCACTGAAGCAAAAGGATCCACAAAATGTTTCGACAATGAAAACAATATATAATGCACGACACAAGTTAAGAGTGAATGAACAAGGTGGTCAAACGCAGATGTAACAGTTGTTACTAAAAATTTCTGAACTCAAGTATATCGAATGGCATCGAAGCAATGATCAAACAGAATCAGTAACGGATCTTTTCTGGGCTCATCCTGTTGGCGTCGATCTTCTCCGAGCATTTCCAGGTGTTATTATCATGGATTGTACCTATAAAACAAACAGATACAAATATCCTTTACTAGAGATGATTGGAGTAACCTCAACGAATATGTCATTTTGCATTGCTTTTGCCTTTCTTGAAAAAGAAAGGGAAACAAATTATTCCTGGGCACTTGACAAGTTGCGTGGACTGTTTCTGAACGATGTATATCCAAGTGTCATTGTTACAGATAGAGATCTATCGCTTGTTAATGCAGTTAAGCTGATATTCCCGCCTAGCCGGCATCTTCTTTGTAGATGGCATATAAATAAGAATGTGTTGACAAACTGCAAGAAATTGCTAGAAAAATAGAGTGAGTGGGAGAAATTTTTCTTAATGTGGAAGCTGATAATGCTATCTGATTCTCTAGATGCATACAATGCAAATCTAAGCAATCTAACAAACGATTTCCAAGGAAAACCTGAGGCAATTGACTACATTCTGAAAACATGGTTAAATCCACACAAGGAGAAGTTCGTGGCTTATTGGACAAATATGTGTCAACATCGGGACAACGTGACTGCAACCGAGCAGAAAGTGCCCACGCAAAATTGAAGAGACAATTGCGAACTAGTCAAGGCGATTTCGAAAAGTGTTGGAGTAATATACATACATTACTTGAACTTCAACATACAGAGATTAAAGCATCTTTTCAAAAAAGTTTGACCATCGTTAAACGATGTTTTATGCTGGCAGAATTTAAGGAATTACGAGGCACAGTATCAATCCATGCAATGAATTTGATCTTAGCCGAAGTAAAGAGAACTGAGTCTGTTGGAGTCAACCCTGCTGAATGTGGTTGCATCATTCGACAAACTCACAACTTGCCATGTGCTCATGAAATTGCAATATACAAAAGAGACAACCGACCAATTCCCTTGGATTGCATTGACCAACATTGGCGGAAGCTTGATATGTCCGCGAGTAAAGCATTGGTTGTTAAAGGTGTCGGGTATCAGAAAGATGTTGAGGTTTTTATTCATAACTTTATTATGTGTGATAACGAAGAACGTACTCGAAGATTGAGGAAATTAAGGGAAATATCTACTCCAGTTTGTTCTTCATTGGCGGATCCTGTGTCCAGGGTGATCGGACATACAGTTGGCCGCAAAAGGAAACTTGATATTTCGACACGAAGGGATCCGTGTGCGTTTGAGCTAATAGCCTCCGGCTCTGATAGTGCTTCTCCAAAAATGACGGCATTGATTCCCCGCAGCGACCGTAAACCATATAAGTTAATTCCAAGAAGGCCGCATATGACCAAGGTTCACTATTATATATAACTAATTCTTCCTATATTTCACTTGAATATATTATAATTATAATTTTTTTGTTCCGAACAGAAATCGAAAATTGATGCCAAGACCGCCCCCTATGAACTGCCTGCAGACCATGCGGAACAACTCCATCAAGCTCCAACTCTTGCAGATCCTGTTGAATTCTTAGCTGACACAGATCCTGCTAGTAGTATGATCGGAAAGTCCGTACCTGAACTGGAGTTAAAACCTTGTCCCAAGCCCGATTTGAAGTTCGAAAACTCATTGCCTGGATTTATGTTGTCATATATAGAAGATGTTCGCGATGTCAAGGCCGACGGAAATTGTGGTTTTAGGGTTATCGCACACAGCCTTGGTATGGGTAAGATCAATGGATGCAAATCAGAAGAGATTTGTTGATTGAACTCGATACAAATTACGTATTCTACATTCCATTATTTGGGAGTATTGATCGGATTGTTGAGCTCCGAAAAGCACTTAATTATTTTCGGGACTTTCCAAAGGCCGACTATTGGATGACGATGCCGGACATGGGATATATTGTCTCTTCCCGTTATAATGTTGTTATTTTCTTCTTATCCAATGCGCAATGCCTTACTTTTTTGCCACTCAGAACTCCTCCTCCTGCCGCAAATATCCAACGGAAAGAAGTGACCATGGCATTCGTTGCGGACTGTCACTTTGTACATGTAAGCACAATTCATTGTTGTTAAAATTAGTTTGATTTAACTAATAATATGCTTATATATGGTTATAACATCTTTACTATTAGGTGTCATTGAAAGCACTTCATCCCATCCCTCAAATTGCATTGAATTGGCACCGACACCATGATCCCATTGCACAAGGATGGGAGGTACCGTACTTAGCACGGATTGAACAGTTCAAAGGGATTGTACCATTTTCGGTTACTACACAAGATGTTATTGAGTTGTAATTTAGTTTTGTTACTCGCAGACGAGTTAATTTTGGGTTTTAATTTGATGTATCAGTGTGTTAGTTAACTACTGTATCATTGTTGTGAAATTAACCATATTTTGTAGAAATTTGTATAATTAAATGTATTTAAGCACAATTAATATGGTGTTACATTGGGTCGACTAATGATTTACCAATTTATTATGTAAAATATTGGGTAATATAGCGGGTTCTGACAACGGGTATCGTTCGGACTGTCAGTCCGAACGAAACCCCGCTGTTCGGACTGTCAGTCCGAACGAAATTCTGCTGTTCGGACTGTCAGTCCGAACAGCGGGGTTTCGTTCGGACTGACAGTCCGAACGATACCCGTTCGTTCGGACTGGCATCCCGAACAGTGGTCATCAACCCGGTCTCTGAATATTCTAGTCGTTAATTGATTTATTTAGTTGTAATGAAAGTATTTATATATTATTATTGGAATTTAGGCAAGGAAGCAAGTAAGCATACAATGAAATACCGATACATATCACCAACCCATTGATACACTGATACATCAATCACTGTAACACAATGATACACCTACACACAATTATTTAACCGATATTATGATATAATGGAACATGGCAACTCCGATACATTAATATGTCGACACAACTCCTATTGCAAGAAATAGTGTGTATATTAAAACGAGAAAAAACGAACTAGAGAGAGCATTACATAGAAAAAAACCATTAATTTAACGTAACTTGATATGTTTGCAAGAAATAATTTTACACCAAGACCTTAATGTTACATACATTATCCATATCATTACATAACTCGTGCAATGATCACTGTCTCCTTGTTTTCTCGGGAGATTACGTCTGCTTCTGGTTCGAGTCATAATTGCCGTATCGGGTGCATTAGGAGTGGATTGATCTGGTGTTGGTTCCTCAGTTTGCTCTTGTGGTGCTTCTTCTGGCTGAGTGCAACCGGTTAGCACGGCGTTGATTTTCGCAAGTGCAGTAAATAACAATCCAGATCGCTTCTTGAATGCCTTATCCCCTTGCGCAAGTAATGGATCGATTATTTCTTTTATGCGTGTATATATCTGTTATATTAGTGGACGGGAAAACAATAAGCAGCAGAAAAACTGGTTAACCGTATTGAACATTAAAGTATGAAGATATATGGTTATTACCTCATCATCGACATTTGCCCGGGTTGCTTGATTTCCTTCCTCTGCTGGGGGTTCATCTGGTGCTACTCCAAGGAAGCGCTGTGAAACTTTAGAGAACTAAGAAATAAAATCTGACGTGCAATCAGATGGATAGTCAGCAATAGACCCACGGTGCTCCAGATATAATACGTGATCATACCAATTTATCCACATCTCCTCAATGTGCGTGTACTTTACCACATAACTATTGGCTGTTATACCCCGTGCTTCACGTAACGCAGAGAATGGTGGAGGTGGAATATACTGTTGACGACCAAACTGCCTTAGTACACGCACTGGATGATACGGCTCAATCACGCTGAAAATCTTCAACGTACCCATAAAAAATGTAATTTCTCTGAATGGATATTTATCTCTATAATTCCGATATGGATCCCAATCAACCTGCATGTACGTTGAATACAAAGAAATACATTAGTTACTGTTACAAAACTTGCAAACTAAATAAGAATATGGAAAAGGGGGAAATATTACCTGGTTGCCTGTGAGTTTATCTAGACTTGACCGAATAGACTGCACATGTGATTGGGAGATATTGTGATCCCGTCTGCTCTTCCAGCGACAAGCAAGTGGTTCACCGGTGGTAAAAGATAGGTTCGAGACCGGCATAAAACTTGGGAAATGAGCAAATATCCAAGCCTGTAGTAGTGTCAAATACCCCGCAATCTGAGCAACGTTAGTTCGGGAAGCAAGCCCGAGCTGCCTATATAACCATGCAAGAGCACCAGCACCCCATGCGAAGGTTTGAACTTCTTCGAGATCATGCAGCAATGGTAAGTAATCAATGGAAACTCTCGTACAACTCTTGTCCGTGAAGAGCGTGCAACCAAGGAGATAAAATAAATAAGCCCTTACAGCACACCGAATCCTATGTTCGGTGTCAGTATCGTCAACCCCGCAGAATTTTTCTCGTAACCAATCTAGTCGAACCGATGCACCGCCTTTGGTATTGAGCTCATTCCACGCTTCATCATAACTGACGCCCAAGGAATGAGTTATCGTATCAGCAGCTTTACGTGAAGCTACTGATACTTGTTGGCAGACGGACTTTCCAACAACAGGTAAGTCAAGCAAGCAGGAAATATCATCCAACGTGATCGTCATCTCACCAAATGGCATATGAAATGTGTTTGTTTCAGGATGACATCTCTCAATAAATGCACTAACCTCAACAGCGCTAATGTACTGGTAGGAGCATTTAACCAATGGATACAATGAAAATCCACGTACTAATTCCATGAAACGGGTGTTTGGCTCAGGTGTTAACAATGACCATGCACTTATTTTTCTCCAGTGACTAATACATCGAAGTGGATCTCGTTCCTGTATATATACTATAGTCTTAATATATGCACACACACAGTAGAGTAGTTTAAGGTTTAAAACGGAAATATTACCTCATCTTTTAAAACGAAGAAAGCAACGTGCGTCTTGAAACTCTTCAGTACTGACAAATCAACTGGACCCCGGTAATTTGACTCATGAAGATCATCTTCAGAGCCTTCTGCATCAGTATTCCCTTCTTCTCGTCGTTCACTAGCATATCTAATCAAATTTGGAGTTTCTATATTTATTTCAGTATCCACACCCACTTCGATTTCTCTCTCTCGTATCGGGCGTTGGATTTGTGGTCTGGATGCTGCTTTCTTCCTCCTTAACGAGGCCGTTGGTCGAACACAAGAAGATTCTGCCGGATCCATCTATGTAACACAAAGATATTTCATTTATACATACTTGTTATCAAACCAATAAATTTTCTATGTGCAAATAACTAGTAATAAAGTATAATTTCCTACAAATATCATATTTTATCCATTTATTTTAAACTTCTAAATTAATTAATAAATTTTAATATTAACACCTCCGATTAGAAAATAAATACTTGTTTCGCAAACTTTACAACTACGATTACAAAATTATACTTTCTTCGTAATTATAATCTAAATATTAAATAAACAAAATTAACAAAAAAATGTACTCGTTTAGAATTTCCCGAATGTAAATTATTATCAAACTATATAAGAAGTTTTCAGTTTTCAACACAGTTAAAGAGCATATAAGAATAAACAAAATAAAACAAAATTAAATTTAAATTAAAAGGAGACTTACACTGGAGCTCAAAAATTCTGAAACGAGAAGAAATTTTGGGGTGTGGCAGCAGACACTGGAGGCGGAAGGAGGGGGTGTTGCAGCAGCGGGTGGGCGCGGAGCGCGTTGGGGCGGGCGGAGCCTGGGGCGGAGCGCGTTGGGACGGGCGGAACCTGGGGCGGAGCGCGTTGGGGCGGCTGGACCGTGCGGGCGGAGGTGGGTTGGGTCGGGCGGACGGATTTGTGGGGTCGGAGCGCGTTGGGGCGGAGGATTTGGGGGAGGGGGTGGCGGCGGGTCGGGCGGAGCAGGTTGGGAGCGGAGGGGGTGGCGGCGGGTCGGGCGGAGCTGGGTGGGAGCGGAGGTGGGTTGCGGCGGGGTGGGGGAATGGGTTGGAAGGAGAAGAGAGGAGAGGATGAGAGGAAGATCGAAGTGAGATGCAGAAATATGAGGGAAGGGTATTTTGGGAATAAATTTGGGCTCACCAAGAAATTTATCTAATTCTAAACTTTTACTGGGCTCACTAGAAAATCTGGGCTCATTAGGAAAAAACTTGTGCCCCTTTAGAAGTTCCCGCAACTTTGGGGCTGCTGTTGGTTTGGGCTTTTTGGATATAACAAGGAGGGCTGGTTGGACTTATTTTAGGAAAATATATCAAATAGAATATTTTTAAGAGCACCTACCAAATTTAAAGGCATTCACAAATAACTTTCGAAATATTACAAGTTTAATATTTATTGAGTTTACACTCTTCTTCCTAAAAGCATCCAATATAATTTTCTAAAGACACCCAACTTAGAGAAAGAGATAGGATTTGGAGAGTACAGGAAGAAGGCTTGGGGATGGGAGACTCGGGAAAGGGAACAAACATCGAAGTCGAAGAGAGGGAGAAGGGGGCATCAGAGAGGGGGAAGGGGGCGTCAGAGGGAGGGAAGGAGGGAGAGAGGCAGCAGGGATGGAGGGGGACACCAAGGGTCGAGGAGAGGAGGATCAAGGGGTTGGGGGAAGGGCTGAGAGGGGAGGGGGATAGAGAGAGCAGGGGCAAAGGGCGAGGGGTTGCCTGGGAGGGGGGGGACGTAGGGAGAGGTGGGCAGGATGGTTGAGCGGCTGGGCGTGGGCAGGAGGGGGTTGGGTGGTTTGGGTGGCGGAGAGGGGGATGGCCGAAGGGGAGCGGAGGCCATCGCGGATAGAGGAAATTTTTAATGGATGCGCTTAAAAAAGAAACTAGATTTTTTTGGTACCCTTATTAATAAATGCTTTCAGCAATTTGGTGGGCGCTCCTAGAAACATTCTATAGAATAGCTTGAACTCATTGGCTCTTTACTTTTATAGAACAATGTAAAAGTTCCCCAAGCCTATTTCAACTTGAGTAGTTTAGAGATTTTTTATTTCGATGAGTACTTCAGATATTTTTTTTCTATTAAGGCCCTATTTAGCTATTTTGGCTCTTGGAAGTGGGTGAAATAAAGAAGAAAAATAGAAAAAAATTTCAAAATGGAAGTTTAGGAAGAAAGTTATTTACTAGAATTCTGATGTTTTTGTGGAAGTGGAATAGGGAAATATTAGTTTATTGTCAAATAAAATAATGATAATATTAATATATTTGTTACTTATAATAGATTGAAAAATAATGATGTGAAATTAAACAATAATAATATTTTACATATTTCCTTAAGTTTCAAGAGCACTTTCGATAAAAAAAAATTAGGGGAATAGAAAAGATAAAGTAAGAGTGTCACATAAATTCCACATCATCCAGTAGAACTAACTCTAAATTCTCTTTTTAGCCGAACAGACAAATGAAGGATTGGAAGTAACCTTACTCTACTTGCACTAGGATAAGCTTTTAATGCTCTTTTTTTTTTCTATGATAAGCTTGCCCTCTGCTTTTGCCAGTTTGCCATTACTTTATCTTCAATCTCTTTACCCTGATCATTCAAGAAGTTATATTAGTACCAACCTGACAATAGGCTATGATGACGAGATGCAAGTAGTGTATACCAAAGAATTTGGGCCTTGGTTAGTGCTCCACTGAATGCTTCTATTATTAGTTTTCATTGGATGTACACAGTAAAATTCAATCGGATAGTTATGTGGACAAATATAAAATTTGTCTTGTTGTAGAAGGTTTTTTTTTTTCCGAACATAAGGCATAGTTTATATTGAGAGTTTATCTCATGTGCCTCATGCTAACTCTATTCACATCTTTTTTTCCCTTGCTATGAATATGGATTAGCCCATATTCCAGTTAAATGTTAAAATCGCCTTACTATATAGTGATCTACATGATGAGATTTATACAAAGTAACCTCCGAGATAGGTTACTTTGGAAGAGAATATGGTCAACAAACTCAAGACGGTTTATAAACTTACTAAGAGTTCTCAAGTCTGGTTTGAAAGGTTTTCTGTCGTAGTTACTGGTATTAGCTTTAAGGTATCACTACGATCGCTTTTGTATTTGTCAAGTGTACTATCTCTGTTATTGTTCTTCTTGTCGTGTATATGGATGATATTTAATTGACTGAGAGTAATATATGAGTCTTAACGGATACAAGGGACTACCTTACACAATACTTTGTTAATAAAGACATGAAAAAGCCAACATATTTTCTTAGAATTGAATTGCCTATCAGAAATATAGATTATTTTTTTCTCAAAGAAGGCATGTACTAGATCTCTTAGAAGAGATTGATTTATTTAGATGCAAGTATACTAGTATTCTAATAGAGTCAGATGTGAACTTCTAGAGTGAAGATAGTATAGTGTAGGAGCATGACAGACAATATATGAGGATGATCGGAAAACTTATCTATCTCATAGTACCATGCCCGAGAAACAATTCACGTATATGCCGAGGGACATTCATTGGAAACATGCTCTGAGGATTCGTATTTATATTAAGAGTTCTCCTAGCAAAGAGTTGTTTTTATTTGAAGTACGTACACATTCACATCACTATATATTCATATGTAGGAGTCTATGGGTGAGGAATGGTCAGTTTTGTCTCTATTCTTGATAATTTTTGCAAAACCAAACTAAAAGATTAGGAATAAGAACCGAAACTCAATCAAACTAATTTTGTTTGATTAGATTATTTGGTTCCAACTTTTGAATAAAACTTACTTTAAAAATCTAATTTTAATAATTTTTTATAAGCATATATATTCAAAGTATCCAATTGGTATTAAATATATTATTTATTATATATATATGTATATACATGTACGTTTATATGCACGCGAGCGCGCACACACACAAATATATATATATATATATATATATATATATATATATAGAGAGAGAGAGAGAGAGAGAGAGAGAGAGAGAGCGGAAAAAACTATGTCATAGGAGAGGCTCCCTCGTATGATATTTAGGTGGACCAATATGATGTTTGCTTGTGGATTGATCACATAGGCTGTTTTTAAAAAAATCCTTCCACCTAATGCATTTTTTCAAAAAATCCCTCTACATGAAAACATCCTATTGGTTCACCTAAGCGTTATAGAAGGAAGCCCCCTCCTATGACATAGTTTTTTCCGTTTTCTCACACACACACGTATATATGCTCTTGTGTGTGTGTGTATTAAATAACTCTGTTGGTTTGATTTCGGATTTCAAAGCTCGAACCCAAAAATTCGTCGAATTATTTCAGTTCGGTACGATTTTGCTTATTTAGGTAGGTTTGAACCACCTATTTCGGTTTTAACCGAACTCTACACACCCTTACTATAGACAAAGTTGATAGGAAGTCTGTTACTTGTTACCATGAAGGAATTGGTGATATAGAAGAGTAAAAAACATGATATAATGTCTCGATCGAGTGTTGAAGCAAAGTATCGAGCTATTGTGCATACTACGTTCTAACAATGTTTAAAATAGCAATAACGGTAATGTAAGTTTTATCTCTGTTAGTTATGTCACATATAGCGTGACGAATAAGGTAAGTTATTTGCAATTCCAAATTTATTTTATAAAAAATATAAAACTATATAAAATAATTTTTATAAATTAAAAAATAAATTTAAAATATCTAAAAAAGAATGTAAAATAATTTTGTAATACATAATCTATTCTAATTTTATAGTAAGTTTTACAATAATTTTTACATTTATTTTTATAAATTATATTAAGTCTACAACTATAATTATGGTTATCATTTAAACAATAAAACAAGATTCTAATTTTTTTATTTCAATTTTAGTTATTATCATTATTGCAATTTATATTTTATAATATTCACTTTATCTTATTTATAATTGTTGATTTCTGTTCAGTTAAAAATTCAATAAAATCAACAAGTATGATATTTCAGCAATCAAAGAGAGATTACAATAAGTGAACAAGAAAATAATTGTAAATTAATAAGTTAGCAATAAAACAAGCCAACAACTAATCAAGCAAGAAAATTACAGCAATTCGCTAATAATTAAAATAATAATCAACAACAATATATAAATTACTAAGTAAAATCATTGTAAATGACGAAACATAACGTAATTTAATGTAACGTTACGTAATATAATATAAAATAATATAAAAAACGTATTGTTTCTGTGTACCGAGTTATTTCCAATTGTTACGTAGTGCTAAGGTTCAGTTAGGTTATGTAACGCAATATAACGAGTTTTATAACGCGTTATTTTCAACATTGGTTTGAACTGTTATGGTTGAAGAACTTCCTGACTGAGTATGGTTGTAAATCAAAGATCATATGGCATGCATTGTGATAATCAATTTTCTATCCATATTGATCACAAATTTAGCATTTCATGATCGTACTAAGTATATAGACGTATATTGTTATCTAGCTTGAGATGCTGTGATGAATAAAATAATCTATTCGGTATTTACTCCATCGAGAGAGTAGTTGGATAATCTTGATTAAAACCGCATCACCGAACAATATTCTGTAGTATGTGTAATAAGTTGGACATAATTAATATATATACTTCAACTTGAAGAGATGTATTAGATTAGACTGTTATGTGTAAATATCCTTATCAAGTAAAGACCCGCCTTGGATTCTATTCACTTTTGTCTTTATGTAAGTGATCTCTTAAGCCAATAATATTAAATTGACTATTTTATAGAAATGTTATATATATATATATATATATATATATATATATATATATATATATGATAAAAATGGAAATGAGCTATCCGCTCGCATAAGTTATTTTAGCTGCAGTTCATTTCCAATCCCCCCAATAAATTTTTTTTTAAAAAAAAATCTTTTGGATTATGATCTCGATCCCTAGGGCTCACTCATATCAAATTTCTTGGGTTTTAGTTTTGATTTGGTCCTCCACCAAGTTGACACAATTTTTAACTGTTTTCAATGAATAAATATTTTGTATCCACTTGATGAAAGTTTAAATGAACTCCAAAATTTATGAAATTTAATTTTATTAAGGTTAAAGAGATAGAGATCCTAATTCTAAAAAAAATTGAAGAAAAATTATTAAATTACTGTATTTTAGCCGCTAGCTCAAGTAATATTTTTCTGAATTGGCGGATCACTTATATATATATAGTTTTAAATAATATGTTTTTTTTTTTTAAATTTTCTCTGCTCTCATACATTTTCTGATACAAGTGCCCATGAAATTTAAAACTAAAGTTCACCAGGTTTCCAAAATTTTGAACCCATCTATCATTATTCATATTGTAAGTAGCATATTTATGTAGCAAAAAAGAATATCTGACTTGTAATATTTGCCGAAGCTTTGAACATAGATAAATAACAAGGGCAAATATATATTTGAATGAATCCTTTATACGAGTTGATTTCAAGTTCTGGTCATAAAAAAAAAATTAAAAGCTAAAAGACTTGTCTGCTTATTCGGTGAGAGCAATATTATGAGCCTTGGGGACTGTGATATTGAATCTCAAATTATAATTTGTATCTAAAAAATTTTACACTACACTACATTATTATGAAACTTCTAATAATTACTAGGGAAATGTAAAGCTATATATTTGATGTTCAAATGAGAAGGCTGACATATTTTTTATTTTTCTTTCAGTTATGATGTCTGATAAACCAGCAGTTGGTAAAACATTAACAGTTTATTAAAGACAAAAAATCGTTGCTATCTAGAATTCATGAGGGTTTAATACACTTATTCCTGAGCCACTAGAGATTAGATTGGTGCCATGAGATCCTCCGTCTAGAGCCTGGTTTAAACTTAATCTGAAATGATAAAGGACGATTTGATGTAGAATAACGAAGTTGGAGTCATATTTTTTTAAAAAATGATAATGGACTTATTGCTGACATATTTTTTATTTTTCTTTTAGTTATGATGCTTGATAAACGAGCAGTTGGTAAAAATATTAACAAATTATTAAAAATAAAAATAAAAAAAAAATCGTTACTATCCAGAATTCGTGGGGTTTTAATGGACTTATTCCTGAGCCATTAGATGGGTGTCATGAAATCTTCCGTCTAGAGCCTGGTATAAACTTAATTTGAAATGATAAAAGACAGTTCCATATAGAATAACAAAGTTGAGTTCGAGGTGTAGTTTGAAATGATATTGGAGTATTGACTGGTGCAGACAACATTCCAATTGAGAGCACTTCAGTGCTAAAGACTGAAATTAGAGGTTTATGAGATGTACAAGTATGGACAATAGAGAGAATATCTAGACTTTGGATTGTGATGGAATGAGATGTCCAAAATATTCTACCTCTAGTTCTGTGCTCTTGTAATATTGCTTATCATCCACTTTTTCATAACGCTCGTTTATTGCATAGTTACTTATTTGAAATTCGTATTTTTCATACCTGGATAGAGAAGGGGGTGGGGACAATATGTGTGTTGATTTTGAAGCAAATCATGAAAGCATGCTGGATGCAACGGTAGTTTGATAAGAGCATTTTCCTTAACGATTTACACTGTTGGTTTTTGATATGACCGGTTATAGTCATTGAGGTCATGTTTTAAAAAAAACAAAAACAAAAAACTTGCCAAAAAGGAGAAGGAAACATAAAAGGTTATAAGTTTCACTTTCGAATTTAGATATATGATTTTCTGAAAACTGTGTTATTACTCGAGTTTTAAATTGCTAAAGAAGGTATAGTTTTAAAAATAGAATTTTATGAATAACTGGTATTCAGGTGCTTGTGTTAGTGTGTAAAGCCATTGCAATTGCAACCGTTTTTGCTACAAGTGGAATTTTTAAATGTTTGGCTACAACTATAGTTGTAAATTTTTGCAATTGCATCACTCACGTACTTACATTAGTTATGATTACTGAAAAAATTGTATAAACCACTCTTCTGCTTTCCTTTGCAAATTGATAAATATTTTGTAGAACTTTAAAATAGGCCTCTTTGTTCTCGTTCAAAGACCCGTCCTTCACCAACTCCCTCTCTATGAGAGGTTCCAAGTTTCCAAAGTAGCACACCATTTTTTCTAATGAGCCCACTTTCAGGAAAAAGTACTCTCCAGTGGGCTCACTAATGAAAGTGGTGTGCTCCTCTCTCTCTCTCTCTCTCGTACAAAAGATGTCAAAACAACGTTATAGGCTGATGCCCATTAATTAGCTTCTCCTCTTTCTCATTTAAATCCTCAACAACTCCTGCTCGTCTTGGGCCCCCTCCGCATTCACCTCCCATCCCGCCATTTCTGCTGCTTCTGCTCACAGCACAACAGGTATCATCGTGCCTCCATTTTACCTCTCTGCTAACCAATTTCTTTGAATTTTTCCCATTTCACAAAAATAAATAAATAAATAAATAAATAAATAAAAAAAAAATTAAATAAAATAAAAACCTTTAGAGTTTGAAAGAGAATATGGCTTCTTCTTCTTTGCATCCCAAGCGCTCTACGAGGTGCTCTCCATTTTTTTTTTCCTTTGTTAATTTTGATGGGTTCGTTTTCTCTTTGTTAAAAATGGTGGCTTGAGTTCCACTTGGGGGTTATTGGAGAATTTTAAGATTTTTAACTTTTGATATTACCCGATATCCTCTGATTTTGGAGAGGCTAGAGATTTTGTGTGTTCTTTTACTCCAATAAAACTAGGGTTTCCTCTTTAATTTTTTTTTTAAAGTTAAGAAATGATGATTTAAGCCCCTAACCAACTTTATTTCACACTAGGGTTAGCTAATTTGAATTTGGAACCAGTTCTTGTTATTATCTTCGATTTACCGTGTTGTTTCACTAACAGATTAGTGGAGTTAGATCTTTTATGCTTAAAGGGGTATTTCTCTGTATTTGCAAAATCTGTATCTAACATTAAATTTTGTGTGCTTATAGTTAAATTCGTTAAATTAATATGCATTTCTGGAAAGTTCTGTAATGCTCATGCTGCGAATGCGATGATGCTGGTGATGTTGGTCTGGACAAATTCTATTTTTGCAAGTAAAAAGCTAGCCTGGTTAATTTAAATGTTTTCTTTTATCAACTGTTTGATTGGTTCTTCTTCTTTTTATTTACCATTTTTTTTTTCTTGTGGGTATGTTGAAATATTTTAGAGGTTTAGCTGTTGATTCTCTTCCAATCTACTGAATTTGAAGAAGCTAGAGACTTTCGAGTATTTGAGCTTTCGGCTTTGTGTTAGTCTTGTTCACTGAATACTATGTGTGAAAGTTCTTGTTCATTCAAAGCACCCCTCCTTGGCCTTGTGAAGGTCTGATGATTGAAACACTATTCCTATTTTATGATTCAGAACTGACAATGAACAAAAAATTTTGTCCACTGATTCAACATTATTACTTGGTTACTCAGCCCTCATTCAAATCTCCAACAACCCTTTGTCTTTGGACCACTTTGCATTCACTATCTCGCGCCATTTCATTTCTACCTGTGTGGTCACCATAGGTAGAATCATACCTCTTTTTGCTACGTCTCTTCTCTATGGGAACTAATTGCTTAGCCTTTTCTAGTACTTATGTGAACATATCCATTTCACAAGGAAGCTTGACTCCAGCCCTTGGTTGAGGTTTTGGTACTGAATTCCTTTACATATAGTGGCATGGCCTGGTTGTGTTATTTTATCCGGGGATTGTCGAGACTCGGGGTTTGAAGAAGACGGAAAGGAGAAGAGATGGGTGGCGAAGCCGTAGTTGTTAGGACAAGGAACAAGGAGATTATGGCTTCCAAATTTAACATTTCGTCTTCTTGTTCTTTACATCACAAGAGCTATAAAAGGTTTACCCTTTTTTCCTTTGCTCTTCATCATTATTGCTTTTTTTTTTTTTTTTGTGGTAAGATTCAAGAACTGCGCTTTTCTTTAAGTTTGTGTTTGACGGCAAGAATTTCTGAGCTGGGTCTTTTTAAATTGTTTGGTTTTCTTTTGAAACTGGCCCTCTAGTTTTTGGTTTTGTTGGATTCCTTAAGGTTTTCAAACTTTCTAACTCTGCCCAAAGCCTACGCCATTTAAAGAGGTTACGGTTTTGGGTGTTCTTTTTAAATGAATGTCAATGGGATGTTTCTGGATTTAGAAAGAATGACTGGCCCTTGACCAACGTTTTTGTGCAACCAAAATTAGATAGTTTTAACTAGAAAACATTTCAGGTTATACTTATTTCATTTTCATTTTGGGTTGCACCCTCACCGTGACTAAAATGTTCAAGGATTTACTGTGTTGATTTCCAAGATGCAGTACTGCATTTATAGGTTTCTACAGGGCTTGGCAATTAAAAGGGGAATAATTATAGTTATATTCAATGTGCATGAACTTGGAGTTGTCCTATTTGCCTTGCAATTTCAGAATCTAGGAATGATGTTGTCACGGGATATTTTGGTTATTATTATTCTTGGAATCTCGTTCTTGATTTTATACTTTGAGAAAACAATATATCTGTATAAATTAAATCTTTAAAAAATTTAAAATTGATTGGTTGTTCTTCTTTTTCTTTATCTATTTCATTTGCTTTACTAACTTCAGAGGCCTGACTGTTGACTGTCCAAATTTACTGCACTCGTAGAAGCTAGAGAAGCCTTCATTTCTGGGTTAATCAGGTATCTCTATCAGCTTAAAGGCTTTGATTTGCGCATTAGCCCTTTTCCTTGACTGACAGGTGTCACAGCTCTGATGCTGAGACACTATTCTACTTGTCATTCATTCAAAGCTGCTCATTCATTCAAAGCTGCTCACACCCTTCCCATCTCTGATGCTGAGACACTATTCTACTTGTCAGATGAGGGACAGAGCCAAGAGTAACTGATGAATTGTGCTCAGATTCCTCTTCTAACAGTATCACTAACTCTCATTTAAATTCTTACCGACTCCCCTTAGGGTCCTTTCTGCATTCAGTCGCACCATTTCAGCTGTCTCTGTGTGGTGACCACAGATATCATCGAGTCATCTTACCGACTCCCCTTTGGGTCCTTTCTACATTCACTCGCACCATTTCAGCTGTCCCTGTGTGGTGACCGCAGATATCATCGTGTCATCTTACCGACTCCCCTTAGTGTCATCTTACCGACTCCCCTTTGGGTCCTTTCTGCATTCACTCACACCATTTCAGCTGTCCCTGTGTGGTGACCGCAGATATCATCGTATCACCTTTTACTCCTTTTCTTCTCCTCTTTAACCTCTTAGCCTTTTTGTGTTGCTACTATCAATAACTTTTAGAAAGAAGCTTGGCTTCCCTTCCTGTTTGAGTTTTTGGTGTAGAAGCGTGGGTACTTGCACATGTTGGTTCTGCTCTTTTAGTGTGAGTGGCTTAATGAGATACAGAATTTGAGGAAGAGGGAGAAGAGAAAATGGATGGAGAAGCTGTTGTTAATGAAACAAAGAATGAGGAGAAAGAGGCTTCTGTGTCCGAGAGTTCCTGTTCTTGTTTTTTGCATCACAAGCGATCTAGAAGGTGCTTCTTTCTCCACGAAGAAAAACTCTTTTGGATTTGTTTTAGTTTTAGACAAGGAATTGTTTCTTTGGGGTTATGTTGGAGCACTTTAGATCGTAACTGTTTAACTCTATCCAAAATTTTCTCTTGTAAAAGATTCGATGCAGAATATACCTCATTTGAAAAGGTTACATTCTTTGAGTTCTCAGTTTAATCTAATGCAACAGGTACATGATTTGAGTTCTCTGTTTAGTCTAATACAACTGGTACATGATTTTAGTTCTCAGTTTAGTCTAATGCAACTGGTACATGATTTGAGTACTCGGTATAGTCTAATGCAGCCGGTGTTTTCACATTCTTGTATCAAAAGAATTAGTCCTTAAACAACTTTGCTTGAATTTTCAGAAAGTTATAATTTCTTAGACTCTTACTGATGATATAATCCAAATTGGAAAATATTCTTGTTATAATTCTTCAGTTTACCTCTGGAGCTATACTATGAGTCATGGTCAAGGACTTTACTTTTCTTTCTTTGAAATGAAGAAAATGGTCAATGATAGTTGTAGTTCACAAGATTTAATTCTTGATGCACGTGTAGGCTGGAGTTTTCCAATTTAGTTCTTTTTCTTGTTCTTCTAAACTGGTTTGTTCTACTGCATTTGGAGGCTAGTTACTTTGTATGGTCTGTTAGTCTAATGTGCATAGGATCTTCTCTCTTATCTGGAAAATCACAATTTGTCTTGAGCCCTTAAGCAACTCTTTTTTGAAGTTCTCTATTGTTTCAAAGCTATAGTCTGCAATTGAAATTATTATTGGTTGAATTGGATAAATATTATTTACATAAGACAAATATTGGTTAAGTTTTTTTTTTTTCCCAGTTCTTGGTGCATTTGGTTCTATTAATTTTCTGAAGGACTTCGTAATTAAATGGGGGGCTTCAGTATACATGCAAAAATTATAATTTACAGTCAAATTTTATGTGGCTGAATTGTTGGTTGATCATCTGTGAAGTCTTAAAATTTCTGAACTTTCAGAACATTGCTGGACTGGTTACTATTCATATGAAAGGGATGGTATTTACTAGAAGTACATAAAAAGAATAAAAGATAGTGATTATGTTCCAGAATTCTTACAAAAAAAGTGAACAATAAAAGATTCAGACCTTCTCATATTTGACTATGTGAAAAGATTGTTGGTATCTTGGATATAGATTGGATTATATCACACTTATTGTTAAGGCTTGTGTTAAGAGAATTAAAGGTTTCTCATGTTAGGTTATGACCAAATGCCTTTGGTTTGAATTAAGGAGATAAGTGTGAATGAGATGTGTCACAAGCTGTAAGAGAGGAATCCTTTCAAGGAAGGTTTTAAATATCGGCTGGTACTAAAATCTATTGCATATACTGTATCAGATTTTGAGGGGCTCAATACATGATATACCAGTATAATATAGGTTGGATATTGCTGATATTTTCAATATTGCCAATACGGTACACTGCTGCTACTGATACCGATTCCAATATTTCATACCTTGCTTTAAAGGATATTTATAATTATACATGATGTCACTGAACTTACTTTCTGCTTGATTTCATATTCACTTTTTTAGCTTCATAGTGGTGGTTTCGAAGTTCCAACTAGTCATCTCTTCTTCACTGGTAACCTTTCACTTCTCATATGTTATCGAAGCAAATCTGTGTCTGGATACTTTTTAAGTGACTCAAAGTTTATAACATTTCCTTCCAAATTGGTTTGTGAATTGAACTAGATTTTTCTACCCAAAGTAGAGAGCGGTAGTTCAGCTGCTAGTTGGCCTTCTAATTGAATGTTAAAGTAGTACAACTGTGCAAGTTGATAATTGTACTCATTAGCTGCTATATTTTGAGTTTATATTTTTGTTGTAAGATTTTGAAAATCACTTAATCAGACTAAATACCCTAATTGTTATCTGATAATTGTTATTGATCTTTAGAGGGATGCAAATTACTGCTAAAACACGTGCTGCCACTTATAGAGTGTGATGGTGTCTTTTTTCCAGTGCCTTTGATAGGAACCTAGATATTACAAGAAATGGAACTTCGTATTGCATGAGAAAGAATTGCTTTGAATCTAAAGAGGTGAGGCCAAAAACTTTGCTCACCAAAAATGTTTGGGATGCTTGTTTTATGTGTCATGCTGTCAATAGAAGATAAATTATATATATAATCCAAATTTATGCCTGAACTTACATTTTTTATGACGGCTGATGTTGAATGATAAGAGTTTGAAGCATATAGTGGGATCTCATTGTGCTCGAGGCTCCAGCGATCATGTGTCAAGTGACAACAGTAATGCTTCATTGGATCATCGAGCTTCCTTGGAAAATGATGTAAGAATAATTTCCCCCCTCAAACTTTTGCTTTACATGCATATATCTGGAATTTATATCTTTCCTATGGCTTTACCATGGTTTAAAAGCTTGGAATTGATACTGGAATATTGTCTATGGTGTTGAAAATGTGCAAAATTGAACCTAACATATAGGCGATATTGGATATTGACCAAAATATCGGAAACATTAGCAATATTGTTAACAATATTGTAGGGTATATATTATATTGGATGCCTAAATTCTGATACTATATTCACGTTACAGATCCGCATTGGCTGATATGTAATCCTTGGTTTATACACTATACAGACTTTTTGTTTTTGAAAACATGTAGTGAAGAACCCAAACAATCAACGACAACTAGTTTGTCATGTTGATTACACATACAACTTCATCAATCTTTTTTATTTTTTCCCCTCATATTGCAACCATTATCTATACTTAGATGACTAATTAAGACATTTGCATTGCAGTCAACGGAGTTTTACTTAATCATCTTGTACTTAGATGCTTTATGCACGTCCTCTGATCAACTCATGCAACAAAATGACAAAATTAGGCTTGTCGCTAAATACATTAATTCATCATTTTACATGTAAATGAGATTTTGTAGGGTTCTTATGGAGCCGTTTCTTTGATTTCTGTCTGTCCCTAATTTATGAGTTGCTTTGAGGTTGCATATTTGTAAATTATCATTGTACACGGTACATTTTGTATCACTATTTTCTCATTCCATATTTCTGGTATACTTTCAATCATGCATTTAGCCATATGTTCTAGGCTCTGAGAGATTGTAACCATTTGCTAGGCATGGCCATCACTATGATAGGTGTCACATTGTCAAAGTTTAAAAAAGTGTTCAAATTGTTATACTTATTGCCTTGTGGGGTATGGTAAGCTGCAGCTATGATATCATCAAACTAGCACAATATTCTGGACTTGTGGTTTACTTAAAAATAAGTTTCTGTTGGCTATACCTCTAGTCGGGGTATGCGTTCTATTTTAATATTGGCTTTATATTTGCCTCAAAGTTGAATATGATTCCACCCATCAAACTTATCATCCTTTTCTCTTTATCTAGACATTTTTCCAAGTTTAAGAGAATATTGTGGATACCAGCTAGCATTTTGGACTTTAACAAGTCCCTCTCTTGTCCATAGTTTTTGGCCAAGAGATTGAAACTAATTATTAAGGGTTGATCTCAGGTTGACAATTAGTTGTAGAACTTTTTCAAATCTTTTTGGAGCCTTGCTCTATAGCCCACCCTATTTTTATGGAAGAAGGCTTAGATGACAATGGCCAGAAATTATAACTAGTATGTGAAACATAATTATATAAAGTGATGCAGATCTTTGTTCTCAATTAATGAAGATTTTGTAACCATATATAGGTTAATATTGCTGATGCATTAATCTTATTTAAAATAGATTTATAAGTACATTATTAATGGAAGAAATATCTTTGCAAAATCTAATAACCCTTCCATCAAGGAAGTGTGCGATTTCCGGCAAGTAGTGAGCGATTTCCGGCGAGAGAGATTTCAAACAAAAGCCGGGAGAGGTAAGTGGGCATTGAGTTTGAAGGGTGAGCCAGACCACACTGGCGACTGGAATCTGCTCTCCAGTGTCTTCAACCTCTCCGATAGTAGGTGAAAGGGAGGAGACTCAAGAAAAAAAAAACAAATAAAAAAGAGGTGAAGAAGTTGGAGATTCAGGAAGAAAGCAGATCAGTAGAGAAAAAAAAGGCAAAAATCACACCAACACAACAAAATCTCAACAAGAGTGAGGAGGAGGTATGGTTGGCTTGTGGTCAACACCAACTAGAAAGAGATAAGGAGCTTGGGGGCCTCAGGAAGTACTTCATCAATCGGCATACCTAGAGGGAATACTAGGAGGTCGTCACAGGGAGTGTGCTACCTCTACTAGTATAGTTTATGGCCAGCATGAGATCCAAGGCATTGGACTATGGAAAGAACATCTTTGGGATCACCCGGAATAAGCGAGACGATTCGGATAGTGACTGGAGCCAAGAGACTAGCCATAGCCCATGCAATAGCTGCCGCCCCTATGCGGATGTAGTCAGAACATCTTCATCAGAGGAATCCTAAGATACTTCCAAAATATCCAAAGACACCAGAAGAAACAAGGGACCAGAGGGTGCAAAGTCCAGAGGACTACTGACCAAAACATCTGGATTAAGCAAATAAGATTCTCACCAGAAGAACCCAAGGAGTTTACCGCTATGCAAATGCGACAAGCTATTGCGGAAGTTAGGGGGCTGAAACCCCAAGGTCAAGGTTTCGGATCTCTCCCAGATGAGGAGGGATGGAAACTAGTAAGATCGAGGTCGACGGAGAAGAGGGAAGGAGCAACGATTGCAGAGAAGATTAAAGAAAAGGGGCTGAAGAGAAAAGTCGAGATGGCAGCGGAGAGGTGCTTTGGCTGCGGACAAAAGGGGCACTACATTGCCAATTTCCACAGAGTTATATGCTTCCAGTGCCAAGAGGAGGGGCACAGAGCCGCAAATTTCCTGTGGATAGCAAAAAAATTCAGAATCACTGAGGAAGGAGCAAGTAGATTCCCTTTCAACCACCTCACCAACAACAAACCAAACCACAACATCTACATCATCAGAAAAGCAATAGGGAGGATGGGAAGACTGCATGACCGGAAAGAGTGGCAACAACATCGCCTAGACAAAACACATGGAAGGCTAGTACACAGTTGTAAGGCGCTGTCAAGGAGAGGAGGGGGAGCCTTTGAAAAAACTATGGCTTCCACACTCACACGCGACAATAGAGGAAAGAGAGAGATTGGCAGTGACCCAGTGTTTTAAATATCGGCTGATATACCGGTATATCGGCCGGTATATTGGTAATTATGAAGAAACGAGACGATATGGGCATTTTTTTATCGGGTATCGTTTTAGACCGGTATGGGCCGATATATCGGCCACGTGGCGATATATCGGCCGATATCGATATTATCCAATACCGGCCAGTATTGGATAATATCGGTTATTGGGTTTTGGGTTTTGGTTACGGGTTAAACCTGTCAACCCGTTAAAATCCGACCCGTTAAGCAATAAAACGGGTTGAAAGGGAGAATTTTTATTTTCTTTCGCATTTTCTCTCTCTTTCTCTCCCGACGATCCGAGCTCTCTCTCCCCGCGACGAAAACCCTAACCCCAAATTTTCACAAATCAGCCCTAAATCTTCTCCGATTCTTCTTCTTCCACTCTCTGGCTCTCTCTCTCGTTCTCTCCCCGCGTTCGTCGGTCGATCGAGCCGAACAGCGCGAACCCTAACCCTAATTTCCCAATCCATCAAAAAATCTCTCTCGTTTTCTTTCTATCCTTCTTCTCCGCTCTCCGATAGCTCTTCTCCTACTCTGCGAGTCTTCGAAGGGTGCTCGCCGTTCTCCAGTGGGGCAGTCGGCGCCGGCCAGGTAAGTTAGTTTGTTTTTTTTATGTTAATTTGATTTAAAGTTACAAAGTTCGTCAATTTCTTTTATAATTGTGCTATTTAGGTTTAATTGATTGCGATTTATGTTAGATTTTTTTTTGGGTGTAATTTGAGGGGAATTGCTAAGTTGACGCACTGTTTATCGGCGGGTAGTCTACAGTGATTAATCGAATCACTGATTCACACTGAATCAGTGAATCGAATCACTGATTCAGTGTGAATCAGTGATTCAAGAAATAATTTTGTGTGTATGAGTTTCATACTAGTTAAAATTTGTAAATTTGAGTATTTACTATTTATATGTATTCACTGTTGCAGATTTACTGTTTCATTCAACAGAATCTTATCATTATTCTAACTGTTGTTGCAGATTTACTGTTTTATGTATGAGTTTCATGCTAGATTCATTGTTGTTGTGCATGTAGACTGTATCCATATATGTTTTTTTGTGGATGTGTTGTTGAAAAAAAAATAAAATTTGATAAAGAAAATCCACTAGTTAGCATGATGACTTACTAGTTTGCTAAAAATTGAGTTTTCTGTTAATTTTATTCACCAAGTCCCATACCCACCATTTTATTCTTCCTTCATTTTACTAAACAACAATATCAACAACAACTAACCCTTTTATCCCAAGTACTTAGTAGCATATTCAATTTAATACAGTGAATGTAGTAGCATATTCAATTTAATACAATTTTCATAGTATAGATGCAAATTGATGTGAAATAATATAAGTTTAGTTTTATTTACTATTTATATAATTTTCACTAGTGTTGTTGCAGATTCTTTAATTATAGATTCACTACTTTTTAGGTTTGGTTATGTGAAATAATATAAGTTTAGTTTTGTTCATTAAAGTGAAGGGAGATTGCAACTGTATATAACACAAATTGATGCGAAATACACGGGATGAGTATGAGACATCACATAGCATGTATTGAAGACATATATTTGCAGTGTTTTAAAACAGTGAATACATATAAATACACATAGCATTTATATGATTATTTTTTTAACTTAGATTATGTTTATCAACTTTATTTATTTTAGTAAAAGCTTGAATTCTTAAATAAATTAAGTTAATATAAATTAAGTGCAACAATTATTTAGCTATTTAATCAATTAATTGTTTGTCTTTTTTCACTTCACTTTTTTGAAGTCAGAAATAGTTTGAAAGATATCCTCTTCTGGTGCTTCAAATGTCCAAGAGAAGCGATGAGGTAAAGATCCAGCTTGGGAATGGGAAAAAAAGTACCCAATAAGCCCAATAAAGTGGAGTGTAATTTCTGTAAGAATGAATATGGGGGAGGCATTACCCGCTTGAAGGAACATTTAGGTCATGTCAGCGGGAATGTCAGAGGCTGTCCCTTGGTCTCAGATGACGTGAAGTAGAAAGCACTGGTAATGCTAAGTAAAACTAGAGAGGTAAAGGAAGGAAAAGCAACAGAACTTCAAAATTTGTTAAAAGAAGTTCGTGTTGGAAAAGAAGAAGATAGGAGACAACTCGAGAGGAGTCATCTTCTCGCAAAACAATAGGTCAATCTTCCCGCAAAACAACAGGACCGATGGATCAATTTGCAATTCGATCGGTCGAGAAAGCAGTAGAAGCAGCTCAAAGACAGCCTACCGTGCCATCAGCCTCC
This sequence comes from Dracaena cambodiana, assembly GCA_036321105.1. Taxonomy (NCBI): domain Eukaryota; kingdom Viridiplantae; phylum Streptophyta; class Magnoliopsida; order Asparagales; family Asparagaceae; genus Dracaena; species Dracaena cambodiana. The sequence goes on along the minus strand of JAYEPQ010000004.1, from coordinate 16,685,338 downwards.
TGAAAAAAGGCCAGAGACGATGCAATTCTATACATTGCTAGGTTTTTTTATGAAGGAGGTCTTGCATTCAATATTGCTACGCAGCCAGTTTTTATGCAGATGGTCCAAGCCATTGGTATGTATGGACCAAACTTACAGACTCCTAGCCCATACGAGCTAGGTGAGACTTGCCTCCAAAGAGAGGTCGAGGAGACAAATGCAACTCTTGAATCATTCAAACGGAGTTGCCGAATAAATGGCTGCACTTTAATGACTGATGCGTGGTCGTATCGGAAAGGGAGAAGTTTAGTGAATATCGTTGTACATTGTCCGGCCGGTACAGCCTTCTTATTTCTCAAGATGCATCTTCTGAGAGACACGATGACAGTTACATTTACAAATTTGTGGAGAGGGGAATGAACGAGATTGGCGTAGAAAATGTTGTACAGATTGTGACAGATAATGCCTCGAACAATATGGCTGCAGCAAACACATTGGCTCTAACGCATCCAAATATATTTTGGACACCTTGTGCAGCACATACAGTTAATCTGATGCTTGCGGATATTGGAAAGATTAAACATATCCGAAGTGCAATTATGATGGGGAGATCAGTCTCCGTGGACATATACAGTCACACCAAATCTTTAGATATAATGAGGAAGGCGATTGGTGGAGAGCTAATAAGGCCGGGTACAACTAGGTTTGCCACGGCATTTCTCTCTTTACCATCAATCAGAGAGAAGAAGAAGGAGCTGCAACATATGTTTTTCTGATGACTGGATGGATTGCACTCTGTCCAGAACAGATGCAGGCAAGAAGGTATTTATTTCAATTAATAAAAATTTATATTTTATAATTTTAAATTATATGTTATTCACATTTTTTTTACATCTTTTTATGAATGTTTAGGTTGCTGAAATAATTGCCAGCAACAAATTTTGGGACAACACAAATTTTGCCCTAAGAGTATTTACTCCACTAGTGAAAGTTTTGCGTAGAGTTGATGGGGACAAAGTCCCTTCAATGGGCTTTCTGTATGGTGACCTAGAGACTGCTAAAGAGGAGATAAGAGATGCTCTAGGGGGTGAAGAGAAGAAATATCTTCCAATATAGAAGATTATTGATAGGAGATGGGAGGAAAAACTTAAGGGTCCTCTGTATAGAGCTGGATATTTCTTGAACCCTCTGTATTACTATGCGAAGCAGTCTGAGATTGATGCTGATGGGTCGTTCATGTCGGGCTTCGTTGAAGTGATGCATAAATTCTATTCAAATGATAATGATAGACTTGATAAGATTGCACAGCAGCTCCCAATATATCAAAATCAAAATGGATCATTTGGAATGTCTTTTGCAAGGGCAGCAGTAAAGAGAATCATTAATCTAGGTATGCATTTCACTATAAGAAATGCAAAGTTCAATCTATTTTTCATTAAAGAAACTATTAAATAGCTAATAACTATTTATAAATATTCATTGCTAGCTCAATAGTGGCAATTCTACGGGACAGATGCTCCCGAATTGAGGATGATGGCAATGAGGATCTGGAGCCTGACAACCAGTTCTTCGGGTTGTGAACGGAACTTGAGCACATTTGAGATGGTATTACAATTTTAACTTTTCTAATTAAATATTTCTTTCTCCCAAATATATATGTTCTAAACGAACTTTATGTGTATATTTTTTATTTAGGTGCATACGAAGATAAAAAATAGGCTAAGTTCCAAGAAATTGCATGACTTAGTTTTTGTCAAATTCAATGCAAGGCTCAAGAGCAAACTTTCAATCCCAAATAGAGATCCACTAGTAGCATACAATGAAGAGGAAAAGGTCACCGAGTGGTTCATGCCTGAGAAAAAGAATGGCGATTCTTATGAGACTAGTAATGATGAAGTCTTTCCTGGAGAACAACTGACTTTTCGACAGGTGTCAATTGCTATGGATGCTAATCCGAAGAAGAGAAAGAGTGGAAGAGTTAAGCCATCTAAGTCGAAGAGTAGTAGAACTTTAAAGGGAAAAACACCATCTTCAAAGTCTAAGCAGCGGTACGCATCAGATGATGACGATGAGGAAGAAGTTGACACATCATCATCAGATTCGTCATCAGATGATGAGGAAGGCATGCCAACAAATGAACCAGTTGACTCTGAATCTAGCTAGAAAATATGTTGTAAAGATTGATATTTAAAGTTTCTAGCATGTTTCAAATAAACTCATTTAAAAGACAATATTGTAATTTTATAAATTATATCACTTATGTATTGCAGAAACACTTTTCTTTTATCTTGAAAACTTATTTTTCTTTATTTTATGATTGTATTTCGCTCTGTCTCTGTGCATATGCGAACGTTCTAAACGATATCTGCAAATTCGTAAGTTGAATGTAAATAAGCCAATGTAAGTGCTATAAACTCATTTTATGCGTTTTATTATGTTCTATATAGCCAATTATATAATTATTTTTTAACTGGTATGACACCGATATGACACTCCAGTATTTAGGGTCATATCGCGATATCTCACCCGGTATCCGGTAACCGATATATAATTTGGTTGATTGGTACAAGACCGGTATCCGATATTTAGAACACTGATTGACACTTACGTTGGGGGTACTAGTGCTAGGCTACGAAAACGGACATTGAGAAACCACTGGAGACGCTCAGGGAGATGGTTGAAACATTTTGAACAAGAAAGTGGAATCCGATCCCTTCTGGCCCGAGAGAATTCATAATCGAATTACCAAATGAAAATGCTTTGAAACACCTACTTTCTCGACGTGCATGGCCATGCAGGGGCGGAGGTTCCTACTTCCACGTTAACAAGTGGAACGGAGAAGAGGGGATCCCCATCCACAGATCCTTATTACATGTATGGGTTGAAATTAAGGGACTTCCACTGTTCATGTGGAATAGAGATGCATTCATAGCCATCACAAAAGATTTTGCCCAACTTTTGGACGTAGACAAGCAGACGATAACGAAGGAGACCAAAGATGTGGCAAGGATTAGGATTGGATGTGCTTCGGAGGATAAGATCCCTGAGAAGAGGATGGTCATCATTGGAGACCGGAGATGGGAGATCTTCGTGATCACATCCTGAATGGTTTATGATGGAGCATGTTACTATAACGTTGAAGAGCAGTAGAGAGAGGAGCAGAGACGAGAGGAAGATCGGAGAAGATGGGAGGAGGAGAAGAACAAGTCCAACACCACAAACACGCCAGTGCCAGCGGCGACAGAGCCTTCGGCAGCGAGAGCTTTAGCCCTCAGAGAAATAGTTTTGGAGGAAGAAGAGGAGAAAATGGCGGAGGCCATCGACGGGTGGAGAAAAAATCGGAAAACTGTTGGGGGATGATCGGGGAAGAAACGAAGAACTAGTGATGTACAAGTCTAGGACTGACGGAGGTTCCGATAGGACCGGCAAGAGATTCGAAGGGGGCGATGTGATGGGCTACAGAGGAAGGACGAGGATGTTGACAGAGGAATGGGGAGGGGTGGGGAGAGACCCGAGAAGCAAAAGAGACAGCGGGGCATTAAATGTAGAGCGATTGAGTTGAGAATCGGAATTGGTAGAGAGATGGAGAAATTTAGAGAGTGGGGAAGCATTTATGGGAGGGGGTGGCAGGAGAACCCAAGAACTGTTACGCCATCATTGCAGAAAATGCCCCACGAAAAAAATTCGTCACGAGGGGGCCTAGCTGAAATGGGCAATCTGTTAGTGCGGAGTGGGGGAATGTGAGGGAGTGGGAGAGAGCTCGGGTAGTGGGGAGAGGATCATGGACGAGAGTGGGCCGGGGGAGTAGAGAAGGTAGGCAAACAGAGGAAGGGACTGGTACATGCCTTATAGCAGAAATAATAGAGGATCCAATTCAACTTGTTACACAAAACAATGGGAAGAGTGTGATGGAAGTCGAGCAATCCGCTATAATGAGAGGAGACAGAGAAAGCCTAGAGGAGGCAGGGGGTGTAGGATGCAATGGCTCTAGCACATATATAGGCAACCCTAGAAAAGGTAGTGGAGAAGATGGTACAGGAAAAATAGGCCAGATGTTTGAGAAGAATCGAACTAAAAAAACTAGGAAGGAAAGCAGAAGATTAAGAATTGGCATCAGGAAGAGACCAGAGCAGGAACCGACCAAGATTTGAGCTCTCGACTTTGACTCAGATAAAGATGTAGTGGAGGAAATAGAGGAGGAAGGAGGTGGGGAAGTGGAGAGAGAAGTGGAAAGTTTGGGCAGAGTACAGGCGGAGGAAGAAAACTATAATAGCCACAAAATACCGACACTGCTAATGGATACACCGAAGAAGCAGAAGGATTTTAGAGCAATGTGGAGATAAAGAACTGCAGATAGGCGAGACCGCAGCCATAGCAATCATAAGGAAGGAGAAAGAGGCCTTACTAAGATCAGGTCAGCAATTTACAGTTACATTTGTTTTAAATTTAATGTCCGACAAAATATTATTAAATCTGGCCAAAATATGTAAATTGGTATGGGAAAACATAAGAGCTCTAGGGCTCAAAACCTGGAGAGAATCAGGAAGGCAGAAGGGTTTAAAATCGCTATCGGTAGTAACTGAAGTAGGTATAACTTCAAAGGGAGTTTATAAATTTGTAACGAGACTAATAAACACGTTGGTTTGGAATGTGAGAGGGTTGGAGGGATTGGGTAGGGGGAGAATGGTAGCCGAAGTGGGAAGAGATGTAAGGCCGATATTATATGCCTTGAAGAGACAAAAATAAATAATCCATCACAACTCATACTAAGAACGTTATTGGGGGGTGGAGAGGGGGAGGGCAAATGGAATGGACACACAAAAACTCCGAAGGTGCTTCGCGTGGGATAATGATAATGATGGGTTTTAGTAAAAATAAATGCTCACTTCTAGAAGCCTATGAGGGTAGATTTTCTTTAACAATTAAAATAGCTTCCTACAGTGATGGCTTTGAAAAAATCGTCGCAAGTGTATATGGCCCAAATGGTGGGAGGAAATCAAATACATTAGAGATAGATAGAATTTACCATGGATTGTTGGAGGTGATTTCAATGTGGTGAGATTCCAATACGAAAGAAAAGGTGGGGATGGCAATGGGAGAGATAGGGAGAAATTCAATAAATTAATCAACGAATTACAACTGAGAGGCATTCTAGTAACCAATAGAGCATATACCTGGTCGAACATGAGAGACGATCCTAGCTTGGCAAAACTGGATAGAATACTAGTATGCGCTCAATGGGACGTAAAGTACCATCTGGCATCGGCCACAACGGTTAAACGCCTGATTTCTGATCATGTTCCGATTTGTCTAACCACCAGAACAACAATACACAAAAAAAGAAGTGTTTTCACATTGAAAAGATGTGGTTAAGAGATCAAAATGTTGCAAAAATAATTAAAGAAAATTGGGCGTTACCCACGGGGATAGAGGATGCAGCTGGAAATGTTACAAGGAAGCTAAAAAGACTCAGAAAGATATTATCTAATTGGGAGAGGAGGTATTTTTGGGAATGTTATTAGGAGGAAGGAGGAGATCTTACAAAACATTGGAGATCTTGAGAAAATGCAGGAGGAGACCACATTGAATACAGAACAGGCTGAACTTCTACGGCATAATAGGGAGGAGATAATTGAGATATATTAGAGAGAGGAAATTATGTAGAAACAAAGATCCAAAGAGGCATGGCTGAGGGAAGGAGACCAAAATACTGCATATTTTCATAAGGTGGCAAATAGATGAATGAGGACAGTGGAGGATCAGAAGGAAATGAGAAATCACGTAGATTCGCACTTTAAAAATATTTTCAATGCAAGAAATGAAAACAGAATAAAATTAAAAACTAAATATGGAGAAAAAAAGTACAAGATGAAGAGCTTGAGAGAGAATTTGAGGAGGACGAGATACAAAGAGCAATTTCTTGCCTAGGCCAGGAGAAGGCCCCGAATCTGGATGATTTCCCTATCTTCTTCTTTAAACATTTCAGGGAGACCATCAAAGGAGGTTTCGGGGAACTCATGAAGGAGTTTCATTAGGGGAAGGCAAGGTTGGATAAAATAAACTATGCCAAAATTGTCCTTATTGCTAAAAAAGAGGGTGCAGAGACGATAAATGATTACAGACCGATAGCACTGATTAATAGTACAATCAAAATTGTAGCTAAAGTCTTAGCAAGTAGGATCATCGCAACTCTGCAAGACATAATTGGGCAACAACATACTGGATTCATTGCTAACAGAAATATATTGGATGGACTTGCGATGGCCCAAGAAGTGATACATCAAACAAAAAAAAAAAACAAACGCTGATGGATTCTTGTTAAAACTGGACTTTAGAAAAGCCTATGACTCGGTTAGCTGTAATTGTATCATGGAAAACATTGGAAATGGCTGGATTAGAAGAGAGATGGAGGATGTGGATTAAACAATGGCTTCTTCAATCAGGGAAAGTGAATATTATGATGAATGGAGATGTTGGGAGAGAGATAGTTTGTACAAGGAGATCTTTTGTTACCATTGATCTTCACTCTGGTGGCAGAAGGTCTCAACGTGATGTTGAGACGGGCGGAAAGGAGAAGACTGCTTTCGGGTTAGCCTATCAATAGAAAGAGGAAAATTATAAATCTGTAACATGCAGACTTGCTTGAAACAAGCAATTTTGCTAAAGTGGATGTTATGTTCCATTGAGGCATGGGCAGGGTTAAAAATCAATTTCGACAAAAAGCCAACTGGTCTTCTTGGGTTGACAAGACATAAGAACTAATATCATAGAAAGAATTTTTGGCTGTAAGAAAACATTTTTTCCAATAACCTATTTGGGATTGATTACCTTTGAGACCAGGGAAATTAAGGAGAAATGATCGGGAAGGTATAATGGAAAGAATTAATAAGAGACTGGATGAGTGGAAAGGGAAGACATTATCGTTAGGCGGTACAGTTACTCTACTCAAGGCAACAATAACCACCATCCCGATTTATTATGTCTTATTTTATATTGTCAAACTGGGTGAAACAAAAAATCGACAAGATGCAACAACTAAGCCTTTTATCTCAAGTATTTGAGGTAGGCTACATGAACCAAAAGAGAATCACGCTCAAAGATGGGGAAAAATAAATGCCACTTGATACGATGGGACATTGTACGTAGACCCAAAGAGGAAGAGGGTTTAGGAGTTCAAGACCTACAAAAGATGAATATGGCTCTATTATGCAAATGGTGGTGGAGACTAATTTCAAGCCCGACATTGTTAATTAACAGAACATTAAAAGAAAAATAAGGACCTAGATCGTAGACGTGACTAGGGACGTACAAAAACTCATCAAACGTATCAAGCTTCTGGAAGGGCATACAAGAGGTGAAAGAAATTTTTTGGACACCACTTAAATTTGAATTGGGAAACGGGAAGAATATTAGCTTCTGGGAAGATAATTGGGGGTCTACTCACGGCTGAAATATTCATTTAAGGATGTTTACGAGATGGTCGTGAAATAGAAAGCAACTGTGGACAACTATATTGTAGGGGAAGATACAGACTAACAATTCAGGGGAGAGCTGACAGAGCTAGTGGAAAGAGAATAGTTAATTGCTAGAATTCAACGATATGAACCAATAATAGATAAAAGTGATCTACCAATCTGGACGTGGAATAATAAAGGAGAATATAAGGTAGCTCCACTATACAAAATTATATATATAAACTCTGTTTGGAAGAACAATGCACCATTTCGAGTGAGAATTTTTTTCTGGTTGTGGAAGAAGGAGGCCATATTAACATGGGAGAACCTACAAAAAAGAGGGTGGCAAGGGCTAGGTTGTTGTGACTTATGCTTTAAAAATCTAGAATATATCGAACATAACTTCTTTGAGTGCGACTTTACATCGTGAATTTGGGAAACTTGTCAAATTACGTATACAACTTTGCAAGGGGAACAAATCATTAGAAATAGGGAGGACTTTTGGCGGTTGAACAACGGGAAGGGGAAAATAAAAAAACACAAGACATAATTAGAACCACTCTCATGGCAATTATATGGAATATTTGGTTGGAAAGAAAGAGAAGAATATTTAATAATTCGCATTTAAATTTTGAATCGCTATGTGTTAAGATTAAAAGTGATATTGCTCTCTGGACAGGTAGTGCAGGTGATGAAGTTGGCAACACTTTCTCTACTAGACCAATAAGAAGAGAGGCAAGAAGGAGGCTAGACTTGAGGCCATACTTAGAGAACTCACAAGAGGAGGAACAGGAGGAAGTAGGGACGATGAGAGAGGCGGAACAGACTTGACTTGCATGGAAGAAAGAGATGAGAGTGGAGAGAGTGGATGTGAGGAAAATAACTTGTTGTACTAAGACATAATACTTAAGACCCTCCATTAGGAGGGAGACTATAGTAGTAGACTATAATGTATGAACTAAGCACTTTTGTTAATCAATAATTAATGGAACGCAAGGGGCATCGAGCTCATTGTTTATGCTTAAAATAAGTACATTATTAATGGTTTAAAATAGTTTAATGAAGAAAAAACATGGGAATAAACTATAACATACCAAATATTAATGTCCAGAAAAGAAAAATCAAGTAGTGTATTCTCATAACTAAATTCCAATTATTTAAAGAAAATTTTGACAAACAAAAATACAATCAAGATAATTTTATGACTGAAAACAACTAAGACTGAACCTTTTGAGGTTGAGTGCTGTTCTTATTTCACTTAACTCGTACACTTTTCAATGTAAGTTCAAAAAAGTTAAAAGAAAACAACAGGATGTTTGAATTGATGGTTTAGAAAAAGTTAACTTTTCAAGAAAAAGACGTTTGAGCCTGCATTGGTAACCTGAAACTCTTAAATCAAGTAACAGAGGACAAAAATGATTAGTGTTCTGAAAAATAAATATTTTCCTTGAGTTAAACAATTTGAATACAATCTTTCCCTTTGATGTCTTAGTTCCACAAAAACCAACGGGTTAGAAATACAAATGAGGAATGCATACTAACAACAGAAGTCCACCTATTTGCTGGTCTCCTAATTGACCACTTAAAGTACAGTCCAATGTTAATTTTAGAATGTGAGAAGAAGTTTTGAAATTTAATAGGGCCAAACTTGTAAATAGAAAAGAAAATTGAAGAATTAATTGCCCATAATTAAACTATGCCCCTATTTGATGATGGTGGGAAATTATATTTACGCACGCCAATTTACTCTTGACACACTTTTGAAAATTGCAAATAATTACAAGTTTGTATCTTTTTTTTTTTGACTAAGTTGACCTTTCAAATCCCAAATCTTTGTAACTTTTAAAATTTAAAAATACTATCATCGTCCTCTTTCTCTCCTCTCTCTAAATATTTTAAAGATTTTTTAAAATCTTCAAAATAAATGCATCTCCACAAACTCATCGATTTTCTGACTCTTTAAAATTTTTACATCTCTCAAAAAGTTAGAAAGAATTATAAATTCTTTGGATTCCCTATGATAATTGAAATGAGAGAGAGAGAGAGAGAGGAAGGGTTAGATTTGAAATTTTTTTTTGGGTGTATAGAGTAAATTGGTGATGATTCAAATTAAGAGATAGGTGGAAAGAGTAATGTGTGCATTAAGAGTAAATTGGCGTGCATAAATAGAATTTCCTGATGATGATGATTTGATATACTTTTTTTAATTTTAGAAATAGAAAATGTATAAAAGATTTTTATAATTCACCTAATTTATTATCCGTTCTCTTCTCTCTCTCTCTCTCTCTCTCTCTCTCTCTTAGTTTACTTATACTTAACATGGAAAAGAATCAAAGAATTTTAATATCCATCACAAAAGATATAAAGCCAGCACAAAGAGAGATGATATCATTCAGTGCCCTGATTCCATTTGTCTTTTGTATCTTTTATCTTATCAGTTTTTTTTTTCGCAAAAGATAAATGGATATATTGCATATATTTACTTATTAAGTTGTATAAGTGAATATGAAATTGTTATTTTCCAACCAGACTCTCCTTTATATTATTTTTATATCATATTCAAATTTACTTCTTAGTTCCGAGATGGTTGTGGAACCTTCCTGCAGATTGAGAAACTTCGAATGCATCTGCATCAAGAGAAATCTATGCGTGAGATGCTTGAAAGGGCAATTGGCCAAGCTTCTAGTACTTTATCTCCAGGGCACAGACATTTTACTACTCAGGTATGGTCAATTGTTAACAACTTTATTGGATATAATGTGAATTTGGTGCACTTCCAACATTCTGTTAAGCAATTAAATTCAAACAAATTCTCTGAATGATTACATAGGAAAGACTTTTAACATAATGTTTATTTGTAAACTTCAACTTATTCAACATTTCTTATTTTAGTGCAGAAAAATTGTGATACATGACAAGCTTTATTCATGTTATGTTTATTACACAAAAGCATGATTTCCAGTAAAAACTTCTCGCATGCAAGTTTTTGTTAATTAATTATTTTGATCAAGCTTTAGTTCTACCACATGCACGTGCTACGTATGTCCACTGCTGAAGCCCATGGTACAGTATATACTAATAGGGAGCTCTTTGTGCTGGTTATGCTGTTTCATCTTTGAGATATTGTTTTGTGGCTCATTTTATCCCCTAAGGAAAGCATTACTTAAAGTTAATATTTGCCAATTAGGACAGTGGATAGTTAGCACTGAAGTGACATCTGGACATTAGTTCGGAGGGAAAAAATTGCAACTTGCAATTAACAAGCTGCTTATGTCAAGAGATATTTATCACGTATATTTTTTTAATAGAATGTTGGACTGATGGCTCAATTTCCCACAGTTTCACTGTCAAAGGGAGCCTTCAACAGCCCTATTAGCATATCTCATTATATATGGCAAAATCCTCCGATATTTGATAAATCCTCTAATTTATTAGAGAATCTTATGATATTTTCCTAACTTAGTATATTTAACTAATCTCTCTAATTAGGCAGATTATGTGATTGAGAATTTTATGTAATTAACATTAATTTGTATATTCTTTTGTTTTTTAACTTTCATGTTTGCCACCTTCACCTATAAAAGGATAGCCATTGTATAGTTTATTGAAATCTCAGAATACAAAGTTATTCTTCATTCTCTCTCAGCTCATAGTTTTATCATGGTATCAGAGCCTCTCTGAGGTCTGCCTTCTTTTTGTTTCTGAGATTCATCGACCTGTTCACGACGTCTTGTTCTGCGACCTATCGATCCGTGCAACATCCATTCCACCCGTGTTTTCTATTACTCTTATTAGGTCAGTATCATCATTTTTCTATGACTTTTTCTAATGAGATTACTCGCCCTATAGAGATTATTTTAGATGGCACCAATTACAATGCATTAACTCAGCAAATGTCAGTTTTTCTTATTGGTCGTCGCTTATGAAGCTTTGTTAATGGGTCCAAACCAACACCCACCAAGACTGACTTTAAAAGTGCAAAAAAGTTTGATGAACGGTTTGAGGAATTGGACGATACTCACTGTAAGATCTTATATTGGTTTATTAATACCTCAGTTCCTTCTATTCAGAGTCTATTGCCAAAGTTTCGAAATGCCAAACTTACATGGGATTTTTTGGCGAATCGATAATTATTCTAGTGATGCTGCTCTTCAGTTTCAATTGGAATCTAAGTTATATCAAATGCATCAAGCGTCAGGCCAGTCTATTGCTGAGTTTCACTTTCAGGTTAGTAGTATCTGGGATCAGCTCTCTCAGACTGACCCAGCTTTTCCAGATGAAAAGTCTAGGCAACTTTTTGCAGATTACCGAGATCGCTGTTAGTTCATCCACTTCATGATGCATATTCGCGATGATTTTAAAAGTACTAGAACTTCGTTGCTCCATCGATCTCCTCTTCCTATGCTTGAGATTGCTCTCACAGAGCTTTTTCAGAGGAGAAACGACAAAAGACTCGTGTTTATCGCGAGGCTAGTTCTAACCCTCTTTGATAGTAAGATATGTCCGAAGAATTGGATGCTCTTCACAAGACTCATACATGGGATTTGGTTGATCAGCTTCCTGGTAAGACTATTATTGGCAACAAATGAGTCTATAAGATTAAAATCGATTCTGATGGATCTCTAGTGCGGTATAAAGTTTGTCTTGTGGCCAAGAGCTATACTCAGAAGTATGGTATTGACTATAAGGAGACATTTGTTTCAGTTGCTCGCATTACATTTGTCCATTCTCTCCTGACCGTGGCCTCTGCTTGCCAGTAACCTTTGTTTCAAATGGATGTGAAGAATGCCTTCCTGCATAATGATCTAGCTGAGGCCTATATGCAGCCCTCTCAAGGGTATCTTCATCCTTCTGGTAAGATTTGTCATCTTAAGCGTGCCTTGTATGGACTCAAGTAAGCTTCGCGCGCCTTGTTTGCCAAGTTCAGTTCTACTATTGGCAAAATGGTTTTGCCTCCAGCCCACACGACTCTACTTTGTTTACTCATCATACTGATGCTGGTATTGCTATTTTGCTTCTTTATATTGATGATATGATTATTACTGGTAATGATGTTTCTCGTATTCTTGAGCTTAAGCAGTTTTTATATCAGCATTTTGAGATGAAGGATCGTGGCTCTCTTAGATATTTTCTGGGCTTGTAAGTTACTTCTACATCTGATGGCTACTATTTAATTCAAGCCAAGTATTCCTCTGATCTTCTTTCTCATTCTGCCTTGACTTTTTCATTCTGGCTTGACTGATTGTAAGATGCCTGATACCCCTCTTGAGTCTAACATTAAACTTCGTGCTACTGACAGGAGCTCCTTTTCGATGCTATCCTCTATCGATAATTTATTGGGAGTCTCGTCTAGCTTACTGTTACTCGGCCAGATATTGCCTTCGTCGTGCATCTTGTTAGCCAGTTTATGACTGCCCCACGCTTAATTAATTATGCTGCAGTTCTTCGCATCCTGCTCTATGTGAAGGGCACTTTATTCCATGGGCTCTATGTTCATCTCGTTCATCATTGCAATTGCAGGATTACTCTGATGCTGACTGGGCAGGTGACCCTACCGATCGATAATCCACAACCAGATTTCTTTTTTTACTGGGTGAATCTTTTATTTTCTGACGGAGTAAGAAACAGACTGTTGTTGCTCGCTTTAGTACCGAAGCTGAATATCGTGCTCTTGCTGACACTATTTCTGAGTTTTTTTGGATTCGTTGGCTTCTCCAGAATATGGGCGTGTCTCAGGACTCCAGTACTCCTATTTATTGTGATAATCATAGTGCTATTCAGATTGCTCACAATGATGTCTTTCATGAGCGCACCAAGCACATTGAGATCGATTGCTATTTTGTGCATCATCACCTACAAGCAGGCATTCTTTGTCTTCTCTCGGTTTCGTTGACTGATCAGCTCGCCGATATATTTAACTAGGCCCATTAATCTGGTCGTCATCATAATCTCGTTTCCAAATTAAAAATGGCGTTTTCCAAACCATCTTGAGTTTGAGAGGGATATTAGTATATCTCATGATATATGACAAAATCTTCTGATATTTGATAAATCCTCTAATTTATTAGAGGATCTCATGATATCTTTCTAACTTAGTATATTTGACTAATCTTTCTAATTAGACAGATTATGTGATTGAAAATTTTATGTAATTAACATCAATTTGTATATTCTTTTATTTTTTTAATTTTTATGTTTGCCACCTTCACCTGTAAAAGGATGACCATTGTATAGTTTATTGAAACCTCAGAATACAAAGTTATTCTTCATTCTCTCTCAGCTCATAGTTTTATCAAGCCCTATGAGCTATCGATAGCGACTGCTACAGCCACAACAACCGCATTGCTATGTGAAATGCGTAGTTGCTACTATAGTGAGGAGTTGTCGACAACGCCATTTGCACATGCCATTTCGAGCGTGATTTGGATTCGAATTTGATAAAAACTAAGTATATTTGATCTAGGGTTTGTGTTAAACATCCCTAATCTATATAAGGGGTTATATAAGGCTTTTACAGGTGATATTTGATATCTTTAGCATTGGGAGAGATATTTCGTGAGGAGAAAACTCTTTTCCATCTTTTTTTGAGATATTTTGTTTGTTTTATCAATTTGAGAATTTTGAGAGATTTGAGAGATATTCCAAAATTTGTAATTTGTAGATATCATCAATAGTGAAGTTTGATTCGTCCTGTGGATATAGAGCTTGCTCCGAACCACGTAAATTCTTGGTGTTCCCTGGTTTGATTTTCTAAATTTCCCTCTTAAAGTTTTTGTTTTTAGTCTATTTATCTAATGATCCAAAATTTTTACATTTTTTGTATCAATTTATTTTGTATTTGACCATATCAGCTCGGGATGCCGAATACCAATATCGATTCAATACTGAGTAAATTTGATATATCTTGTATTGTAGTCATCAGATGCGTCCAAAAATTTGATAGACACATTCTTTCATTTTTCTAGATTTATAGTGATTGTTCTGTACTTTTTTGGAACAACCAAATTTTGATCCATTAAAATAATATTATTTAATTACGGGCCCACTTTGACCAAAACTGAACATTTGACCTTGACTTTAACTTTTGACCAAATTTTTAGGATGGTCCACAAAATTTTATCATATCTCACTTGTATATGGTTTCATTATAAATATGTATGTACATATTGATATAATATGTTATATATACTATTATATATTAAATCAAATCAAAATCCAGTATACCTTTTCACCTACCCTTGTCCTAGGAAGCATGGGTTGCAGCCCGACTTTTCTCTCACCCGCACTTTTTGATTTTCCTCTCCTTTCCCTTCTATCCTCTCATTTATATTAGCCTCTCTCCCCCTTTTTTTATATTTTCTCCCTCACTCTCTCATTTCAAAAAAGAAGAACAAGAAAAAGGGAAGGAGAAGATAAAAAGAACTTAGCCTCAAGCTGGCCTTACCTCTCTTAACCCATAAAGGCAAGTAACTTTACGCCATCTTGCACTAAACCTAGTTAAACAACATATTATGATTTAGATTTGTATTTGCTTATATTTTATTAGGATGGTTAGTGAACAAATCATAGTAAAATGATAATTTATATACAGACTAGTAATACCAACTTTTTCTTGTCTTGGGAGTTAATGATTATGAACAATTAATACTAGATTAACATTTAAACCTAATTTATATTATGTGGATAGTTTAGAATCTATTAATTCTTAAATGAGCTAACTTTCATATTGAACCGTACTTAATCCTTGTGATTATCTTAGAAATAATTTGTTAAACTTTTGTTTGGGATAAAAATAGAGTTTTTATGAGTTGGAGATCTTATGCGCGTTGACACGTATGCACACCTTATTTGATTTAAACAAAAATTGAGTTAGAGTTATAGATTAATTAGTTTACTTTCAAAAAAATCAAGATAAAATAAACTCTTGCCCATATTATCATTAGTTTTATCTTCATGAAAATTATTGACATGTTAGTTTTTGCATAAATGAAAAATTGATAATATAAATCCATGATATAATTAGAGCCATATTTAGTTATATTGTATTATCCATGCAAAATATTTTACTTGTAAAAATCCCTACACTTCTTAAGTTACTATGCTCTAAGGAAAAGGAATGTAAATTAGAAAGAGCATCATACATATAACTAATTCTAGAAATTAATTAGGTAAGTATGCATACACTTTAAGCATGATTAGTAAATAAATGATTTTACGGTTTGCTTAGTTATAGCAATGTTAAACTCATCCCAAGCCCTAATTTTAATTTGATTTAATATTGAAACTTTTAAAACATTATAAAACTAGAATAAATTTATTAATATTTTGATATAATATTGTTATATATCTCTTTAAATAGATTGATACTTTAAAGTAGCATTCAAAATGATTATGTTTGTTGTTTGATTTAATGTTTTATATGCCATGATTTACATATGGATTAATTTTATGACATATCATCTCGTGATCTACACATGGATTGATTTTATACCTTGTCATTTTATTTAATGGCTCATGTTTGCATGAGATGCAATTTGATTAGTTCTATATATTACTTTGGTCAATATGAATGATAGTTGTTCATTTTTGAGAATTTGACTAACATGTAATATGACATTTAATTTTATGAGTTGTAATATACTTATGTGACCATGAGGATCATTATCATATTTAGGATTTTGAATATATAGATTAAAGATGGAGTTTGGATAATTGGATTACATTGAATTACATTGACATCGTACTTGTATATTGGATATTTGATGTAACATGGGACCATACTCCATACTCGACATATAACCATGTAAATATCAATAGCAGTATTGTGAAAACTGTACAGTTGAATCGAATTACTGGTTATAGGAGGATTATTGTTGGTGTGGTCCTGGCCTCGGAACAAGACATGTATATACATTATTGTTGGTGTGGTCCCGGCCTCGTAACGGGACATTACTATATATATATTATATTATATCACTGTTAATGTGGTCCCTGCCTTGGAACGGAATATATATATATATATATATATATATATATATATATATATATATATATATATATACATCATTGTTGTTGTGAATTCAAGCTCGGAACGAGTGTCCTATAAACTTGTAATAGTTTCACTGTTTAGTTTCAAAAATTGCACTTGACCTTAGTGCCACAACAAGATTGTATATCGAGTGAGAATTACTTGCCACTTAGAATTAAGTGCTATGCATATCCAAGTGGTAGGCCACTATTTGAGTATGTTGGAATCATCTCTAGAATTTTCGACACGTTACGTAGTATGGGATGCGCAACGAGGTTTTCGTTGGTTCTCTTTCGGGTATACATGATACGTGTGGTAGACATTTAGGAATTAACTTAGTTTCTATGCTATTGTTATAGTTGTTATTGTAGTATTGTATTTATTGTTTTCCTACATATTAGATGTTATCTGTTACGTATCGTGTATTATATAGAACCTCATTTATACTTATACTATTTCATATTTATTATTTTGAGCACTGCCTCGATTTTGTTGCTTATCGGGTTTGACTCCTAAGCTACCCCACCGGTTCAGGTGAAGAAGAGTACGAGATAGAGTCACTAGTGAATGATCCATATTTTTTATAGCAAACGGAATAGCAGTGATCCTAAGATTTGATGTCTTTTATACTCAACATGTATTTTTGTTATCAGATATCATTTTGTACTTCTTTTTTTGCTGGTTGTTATCTATCTATGCTTGTTTCTGGAAAATCATATATGTATGTTTTTGACTTGTATCTGTTAAACTTGCGATGGACATATAACTTTCATTTCTAAATGATAATTAGTTCTTAGTTTCCTATGATTCTGTTGTGAAACTATATACCTTAGTCAAGAATTTATAATCTTCTTATTTTGTTAGTCAAGAATTCATAATCTTCTTATTTTGTTATATCTTGGCCTCATATACTCCTTATTATGCGTGCCCGCCAGTATCGCACGCCGTTTTCATTATCGCTTGGGGAAACGGGGCGTTATAATTGATCTATTGAATCTCAATAAACTCTACTTCTCTATTTGGATTATTACTCGACACTTTCGTGCAACAAGTGGTATTAAAGCACCTTTGATTTGGAACAAGTGGTATCATTCAGGTTTTATTTTTTGAATTTTGGGAGATTAGGGTTATTGGAGATCAATGTTCTAAAATGCGTTTTCAGTATGCGTGTGGTCGAGAACCGCATAAGCGGATTACACAACAATTAAACGGATTATGCGGAATATTAATATTTTAATATATAGATAGAATAATTATAAAAAATGGATATATTAGGTGCTATGAAACTCTAGAAAATTATAAATAATAACTATAAGTATGGAAAATAAAGATAAATTGGTTCTACATAAGAAATTAAAAAGGTAAAAAGATTTATCTCTTAACTCACAATGTAAAACAAAAAACGATACATGTATGTATGGATCAAAAGATTCAAAACCGACGCTCACCTGCAAATAGGAAAGAATAACCGAATAAGAACTAATGAAAGTGCAAATATAAAAAATTACAACCATAATAGCATAAGAAAGTTAGTTTTAGCATGTACAAATGAACGATGCACGTACAAATGAATATATGACAATAATTTGCACATTACTAATATAAGTTTGTATCAACTATATAAGTAATTAGTTTTATATATTCAAAAAATAATACAATCTTATGTCAAACACAGTTCATCCCAATCAACAAATTCTCTACTCATCGTCATCTTCATAATGAACTAGTATATCCAACTCCTCGGAGCTATCTATCATAATCCTCATTCACATCATCACCACCCTTTTCTTCTAAAGCATCTTCAACAATCGCACTAGATGAACCCTCTTATGCTCTCCTTCCCACTACAGCTCTCCTTCTTAGTGTCTTTTTGCTTCTCTTGAGTTTATTTTCGTTAGCTCCACTCGCCGCAACGACAAGATCTCATGTCAAGCCAGAACCGGGGAAGAGCTCATCCTCATTATTGTTCTCTCATTCTCTAACGATTGCATCATTCCAGTGCAAAGCTCTGAAATCATTTGGAGTAACAAGCACTTCCCTATCATTCACATCCTTCTTCGCATTCTTTTTCTGTGCCATTTTTTGTGGAACTGAACGAAAACGAGATCATTCAACCTTTTCGCATCCAGCCTGTTCCTCTTCTTAATATGTATCTGCAAATTTATATATTATTTTACACAAGAGAAAAGAGAAGTTTAGAGTGTTAATTTAAAAAATAATGTAATTGAAAATTATAAATTATATAATTATTTTAGTAATATTTACCCCTTCAAATACACTGAAATTTTTCTCGCACACTGAAGAGTTACTTGTCAAGTTTAGGATCTTAATTGCCATTTGTCGACGGTAGGGTGCCTCTCCTCCATAAAAATCCCACCAATGAGTTATTAAAGCAACATATAACAATATGTTAATAATTAGAAAGAATAAAACTTAATATTCAATTCTTTTACATTTCACATGTAAAGGTTATTTGGATTGAAATTATTCGTACCATTAAAACTCAATCAATACATATCCACCATCTCACTTCCCATAAGTCCATCCCATAAAGAATTCATTAGAGCCAATCTGATCTTTGATGTCATATTCAGGATAGAATATCCCGATGCAATGCATGATTGCAGTCCGAACTAGTTTGTTGTTTTGGATTGTTCTATCCCTATAATAATAATAATAATTCTTCAGATAATATACTGTCAAATGTAATATGCTATTGAGTCTGCCGTTAGATTCATTCTCTATTATATCAATAATTGGTCTAAATGTAAATTCCTTTCGATTGCAAGCAGCTTTAATCTCATTTTTTGCATCTTCCAATATTCTATAGACAAAACCTATTGAAGGTCTACGATCAATATCAAGAATTCTCAGCAATTTAAATAAAGAAGTGTATACCTTCAGGAGCTCTTTCATGTCTTTCCAAAATGAGTCAGAATATATTGTAACTTTAGTTGATTTGCCCTTCTGACTTAGACTATCTGTTGTTATCCCTTTTTTATTAAGAGACCATAGCAGTCAATTGTGATTTCTTATCTATAAGGCAGCTCAAGTTCAGGAAGGTGGTGGTAAATCTACTAATCTCTTGTCGAACAAGCTCCCTTCTATTTGTAAATGAATACATTAAAGTTAGAATATTGTGATGCGCAGAGAAAAACCGTCATTGATCTTGCTTTCTCAATTATAGTTTTATATTTTGGTATCTTGCCGATACCTTCCAACATAAAATCTATAATGTGGGTTGCACAACTAGTCTAAAATATATTAGGCCTCTTTTCCTTCAATATATTTTTTCTGCCATGTTGGATGGATGGTTATCAGTAACCATTTGCAGTTGCAGCATACACTTCTTTTCAACTTTCTTAATGTAGTTTTTCACCTAATTCAGTATATATTTGCTGGTGTGTGTATTGGTTGATTCCTCAATAGACTTAATGAAGCTTGTTACTTTCTTGAAGTGGATACATAAATTCATGACTCTTCTATATTTTCTGTTGGTCCATCCGGTCAGTTAAAATACTGTAACCATATTCAACCATGCTTCCTTTGTTTTCTGAAAACTGTCTTCAATCCTTTTGTAGGCCTTATTTAAGAGAGACACTCTTAAATAATATTGACTGCGCCCCTTATACTTTGGACCATGCTTGCCGACGGCCCCACAAAACATACCGAACACCTCACAGTTAAAATTGTTAAATTGTATGCCTTTGGCATATGTCCACATGGTGGCATAATCATGCGCCAGCTCCTTCCACTTCCTTCTCTCTCCTTCATTGATAGTTGTTTGTTTCCATTTACCTTTGTTCTCCAGTTTGTTCAGCGGACCACTAACACGAGGTCTATACTTGCCAGTAAGTTCGGGTTATGTTGTCTCTCGTTCTATTGATATCTACAGCTCTTCTCGAAACTCATAATCAAATTTTCGCTTGTCAATTTTTCTCTTCTTTATTTCCTCCAAATTCTCCCTACATATGTGTCTCTCTTCATCTATGACAGGTACACACGCTGACACTTCTTTTCCAACTCCTATAATATGTTACTTCAATCTGTTTATTCTCTCTTTCACAATCTTATTACATTTGATGCATTTTATATTATTATAGAATCCTCTCTTATTAGCTTTCCATAATTCCACCTAATCTCGTTCGATCCAGGTGGCTTCGATGGAATCTGACTATCTTCCTCACTAGGTGGCCGTCCACAACTACTTGAATTAGAAACTATTGATGATGACATATAAATACAATTAACTGTCTTAAAGAAATTCCTATATCATTATTGAGGAAAACAATTAATTCTCACTAAAAAATAATTCATACAATTATCAAATAGACAAATAATTCAAATAAACTTATATTCTATTATATCTATGTAAAAATAATTTTATATGATTATATCAAATAGACAAATAGAAATGACAAAAAAATAAATATATTAGAAAAATAAAAATTTTCAATTAAGAAGAGACAAATAGACTAATTCTTTCAATTAAGAATAAATTCTTTTAGTAAATTCCTTCAATCTATTTATAAGAATCAGGGTGCTATATTCCCTTTCTATAAAAGACTTCAACTATAGTCAGAATATCTGGGTCATTGATAACAAAATTATACCATATACCGATATACTTATCCAACCTTATACAACATACTGATCCAACCTTATACCAATCAAATCCAACCTTATACCATATACTGATATACAAAATTATACCAATATACTGATATACTGATCTAACCTTAACAAAATTAGGATGACAAAATCAATTCTAATTATACTATATACTGTCCAACTTTATTGTTTACCGTCCAATTAAAAAACCATAATTACCATATACTGTCCAATTAAAAAAAAAATCAAAAGCACTCTAAACCTACAAATTTCTCTTCTACTTTCTACTGTGGACTATGAAGTGTGATCTGTCATATTAAAAAAAATCTATATAAAATTTAAAAAAACATAAAACTGATTATCGCCGGAAGATGTAAAAAAACATTTAACATATAAAATTAAACAAAATTACATGCAACTAAGGATGTAGAAACTTAAACTGCAGTTAGAGAAGAAAGGAAAAAAAAATTACTGCCGGAAGGGGGAAGTGAGTTCACCAACTTGAGAGTGCTCTGGACTTCCTTGGAACGTGCTCGGAGTGTCAGCTGCACGATCAGAGGGGGCGGAGGGGGACTCGACACTTGATTGCTACGGTGGATGACTTGATCGACCGATCGATTAAAAGTAAGGATTAGTGTTGTAACAATCTAATTTTAACATAACATACATTCTTGATATTAGATTAATTTCAGAGTGAGTGCGTTATATTCGTCTCATTTTTTTTCATATTTTTGGTGATTTTCTTGAAATTTTCTAGAGAGTCATTTAAACTAATATTATTTTAATCACCGGTGGGTTCTACACATATTTTAACTAGTCTCTCTTCTTTTTACTTGTAAAGATGAAATTTGATTTTATTTGGGTTAGTATAATTTGAGATTATAATCTTAAATAACTCTAATAATATATTATTACTAGTCATTTGTCATATACCTATTTTGTGTTTATTCACCCATACCTTACATTCACCACACTTGTCCTTTGGCTAAGCATGACAAGGCATCATTTTTTCCCTATATCTCTCATTTGTCTATTATATATTTTTCTCCCTTTCGTTTTATTTTTTCTCCTCATCAATTATTCACACTCCTTTATTTTTCATTTCTCTCTTCCTCTTGTTTTACTAGAATAAGAAAAGAGAAGAAGGAAAGAAGGAAAAGAATTTGTTTAGTCTCAAACTCTCAAAAAGAAGAATAAGAAAAGAGAAAAAGGAGAAGAAATTGTTTAGCCTCAAAATAGACTTATCTTTCCTAACCCATCAAGTCAAGTAAAATCACATCCACTCTCATGATTTATTTCTAACTCTAATTATTTATGGTTAACTTAGAATCTTGATTTGTTAAAATTTAAAATGATAATATCTCTATACAAAAATCTCTATGATTATTCTAGAAAAATAAAAATATAATTTTTACACTTTACTCTATATTTATATATTGAATTTATCATTTTATTTATAATCTCTCATTTTTAAACTACAAGTTGTAAAGTTAAACTATATGTTTAATTTTTAAATTATAAAAATTCTACCTTTATGAATGTTCATCATATTGGATATATGATTTTTACACTTTACTCTATGTTTGTGTATCGAATTTATCATTTTATTTATAATTCTCATTCTTAAACTACAAGTTGTAAAGTTAAACTATATGCTTAATTTTTAAATTATAAAAATGCTACCTTTATGAATATTCATAATATTTGGATATACATTTAAATTTTCCATATAAGTTCTTCATATATAATGCAATGATTTTAAATCACTTTCTACTTGCCATTAGAGCATAGATATATATATATATATATATATATATATATATATATATATGTATGTATGTATTCATAATCATGTTTTAAAGAGAAGATTTCAAATAAGTTTCTACATTAAACTGTTAAAATATTTTTTTTATACGAGATATTATGTTAGGTCATAATTCTTTTTATGCGAATCCATGTTTATTTGAAAAATATATACATTAGTAAGATTTAATAAATTTGTTAATTTCCATACTATGAAATAATGCTAGAATTTAGAAAATCAATCTGTTGTAAAGTAATCGTTATAAAAGTGTTAAGCCTATTTAATTTCCATCTTTACAATTTAGTACCCGTTTACCTAATATGTGTTTATATGTATAGTTGTATATGCATGATTCACATACATGATCATCATAGGTATTTTTACATCTTAATACTAACATACGTGTTTATATGTATACTTGTATTTATGTGTAGTTTACATACATGATTATTTCCATAACATTCATTCTAACATTCTATACTTCATCATGACTGCCTTGACATATACATACTAGTCACTTGTACAACATACATGAAATTCCGCCGGATTTTCCTTATTAGTACGTACACATATCTTGATAATGCTATGGATCCTGACTTGTCTGTTAACTTGATTTTGACACTCCATCATGCTTATCTTGAAATATACATACTAATTACTTGTATAAGATACATGAAAATATGCCAGATTTTCCTTATTAGTACATACACATGTCTTGATAGTGCCATGGATTCTGACTTGCCTGTTAACATGATAACATACACATGTCTTGATAGTGCCATGGATTCTGACTTGCTTGTTAACTTGATTTTGATATGGACCACATCTTACTTGTTACTAGACATGTGTATGTAGAAATCTTGATATGATTGATTCATCATATTCTGGATTGATTTCCATATAATATAAGTTGAAATTTTGGGTTATGGGAGAACTAAAGGGTAGACAAATATTGTATCGTGAAAGGTTTAGGATATGTTGCACAATCGAAATAGGGGCGTCTGGATGGTACTGAGTCATCTCTTATTTAGTCCATATTGATGGGACGACTGATTATTCAGTATCGGTATCTGTTTGAGTGCTTAGCAGTACGGCTGGTTCAGCGCCAGCATTTTAGCCGGGTCCCGAGTATGCACGGGTATTTTCACGATACAAGTTTATTTCTTCACTAATTAGTTCAAGATAAAGTAAAATATGATATTAAGTTAGACTTGATATGCATGTATATCCCTGTTTGATATTGTTACTTGATCATTACTGTTTTTCATACATGTGCATATGCTTTTTACATCAATTCATATTTTACTTATTAGGGCATATTGCATGCTCCCTACCATACAAGTCTATTTCTTCACCAATTAGTTCAAAATAAAATAAAATATGATATTAAGTTAGACTTGATATGCATGTATATCCCTACTTGATATTATTACTTGATCATTACTGTTTTCCATGCATGTGCATATACTTTTTATATCAATTCATATTTTACTTGTTAGTGTATATTGCATGCTCCCTACTATACAAGTCTATTTCTTCACCAATTAGTTCAAGATAAAATAAAATATGATATTAAGTTAGACTCAGTGTTCTAAAAAACGCCCTATGCGGGCGCATATGCGGCCGCATAGGCGTTTTCGCCCTCAAAACGCGTAGAAAAAGAAGAATGCGTCCAATTATGCGGACAAATGGGTTATCGGGTTTCGAACGTTAAAAATCCGCCCGACCCGCACCCAAAACCCGACCCATACCCGCAACCCATTACTTATTTCCCTTCCTCTTCGATCCCGAATCGAAGCTCTCGAGCCCAGCGGGGGAAAAAAAATCCCTAATTCTCTGATCGCCCCTTCCCCCCTCCAATCTCACCGGCGAGCCGACGACATCTCCTCCGGCGGCTGCGGTCCTCAAGGCGAGTTCTCCGGCTGCGGCGGCGGCGACGACGCAGGTAAATTTTTTTTTTTTTCAGTTAAAATTTTGGATCTCTTTAGGGTTTTGATGGTTTTTTTTTTGGGTATTATCCTTCTTGAATATTTTTGATGATTATTTTGAGTAAACTAAGTTGATTTTAGGGTTTGAATTTTTTGGTGAAAGAAAATATTTGGAAAAATTAGGGTTAGGGTTTTATTTGGGGAAAATGAGTTAGACAATTTTTATATTAACTGTTAACTGAGTAGAATTAAGGGTTAGAGTTAATTTGGAAAAAGGGGAGATTCAGCCACTGCATTATTTTGATTCTTCATCTCCATTAGCCAATTTTTTGTTTTTTGTTCTTCACCTTTATCGATGACCACACCACTTCTACAGTACAAACATCAATAATTTGAAATAATAGCTGAATTCTTTTGAAATAATTCTGCAGTACAAATTGATAAGGAAGTTGAATTTTGCTCAAAATTTGTTGGATTTAGTTACCGATGAGTAATGTACTGTTTAATGACTTGATTAGCAATTTAATTTCTATTTGTACTTGATTATTGGTATGTATGTGCAGTAATTGCTGAACAATTTAGAAAGTTTTTTTAAACTTATGTGAACACAAACTTTTTTTTATCAATTTTAATTTCTTTAATACTTGATTATTTCTATATCCAAACCGTACATGCATCTTGAATTTTTGGAATTTCACAGGTCCCCGAACTGAAACTTATCATACACATATCTTGTATTAGCAATATGTGGATTATTGTCATATGTTCATTGTAATTTGTAATTTTGTACATGCATCTTATAATTTTGTAATTTGTAATTGGATTATAGCCAATTTATCTTCATTTTACATGCTTACAGTTATTATTTATATTTTTTTAGAGTTTTATAGCACTTAATATATCTATTTTTATAATTATTATATTAATATATATTAAAATATTAATATTCCGCATAATTCCACGTAATTCGCATAATCGGCGCGTAATCCGATTATGCGTTATGCGGTCCTCGACCGCACGCATACTGAAAACGCATTTTAGAACATTGATTAGACTTGATATGTATGTATATCCTGCTTGATATTGTTACTTGATCATTACTGCTTTTATTATATGTGCATATATTTTTTACCTCAATTCATATTTTACTTGTTAGTGCATATTGCATACTCCCTACCATACGAGTCTATTTTTTTACCATTCAGTTCAAAATATAAACTAAAATAAGATATTAATTTAGACTTGATATGCATATATATCCCTACTTGGTATTGTTACTTGATCGTTTAATATATTCCACACATGTGCATATTTTCATATCCACTCATATCTTACCTATTTGTTTTTATTACACGCTCCCTACTTCTTATTGTTTTACTGGTTGGGTTTGACTCTGAGCTCCCCACATACTCAGGTACTGAAGATGTGAGTGAGAATCCGCAATTGCATGACCCGTACTTTCTGAAGCAGGCCAAACAACAGTAAATTTCTAGGCCTCCATATTTGTATTTTTGGTTTGGTATATATCACCCCTTTGGGATTTTATTTCTAACTTTTATATCAGTATTGTACTTGTTGCTTTTTATCTTAGTTTTCTCTTTTATATGGCAGTAGACTAACTTCCAAGATCCTGGTAAATAAGTAGTATTTAGTTCCATTCATTTCTTTTACATACTTATAGGTCTCGTGCACAGCTATTTACACGTGACCTGCCGGTAACGCACTCCGTGTCCATATCTCTCCGGGAAATGGGGCGTTACAAGTGTACGAAAGAATTTGAGGGGAAATTGGGCCTAACAATCGACATATGGCCGACGGCGAGGGCCGATTGGAGGGGAGGGGATTGGGTGATCGGAGAGGAATTCGGGAGTTAGGATTTTGTTTTGGGCGAAATTTTTTCTCGGATTTGGCTCGAAACGAAGAGAGGAGGAACCGAGAATTAAAGGATTGGTGTGAATTGCCTTGAAACCTGATAATCCGCAGACCCATTAATAGGGCTATGTGGTTATGCGGCCACATAATCCGCATAGCCCAAATAATGGACGCATAATCGCTCTGTCCGCATGGAAAGGGCGATTTTCTACTTTCCCATTCATTTTAAGTCGCATTCGCTTATGTGGGGGCATATGTGCCTGCATAGACCTTTTTTTAACACTGTTGGAGATTGATGAAGGTGCAACTTTTTTGACAATCATGCCAAGAAATTCAACTTCATGAACACTACAATCAATTTTGGACGAGTCTTGAAGTCTTCAACGTCCTTAAGATCCACGGTGATGAACACTAAGTTCGAGATGGAGAAGTTCAATGGAAGAAACAACTTTGGCGCGTGGCAATGTGAAGTTATTGGTATCTTGTTTCAACATGATCTAAAGATGGTGTTAGAGAAGGATAAGCCTGAGGACATGTCAAAAGCTGAATAGTAGAAGGTAAATTGTAACGCCCTATTTCCCGGAGAGATATGAAAACGAAGTGCGTTACCGGCGGGCACGTGTAAGTCGATCTGCACGAGGCCTATAAGTATGTAAAAGAAGAAATGAATGGAACTAAATACTAGTTATTTACCAGAATCTTGGAAGTTAGTCTACTGCCATATAAAAGAAAAGATATACATGTCTAAAATAAGAAGCAATAAGTACAATACAGATACAAAAGTTGAAAATAAAGTCCCAAAGGGGTGATACATACCAAACCAAAAATACAAAAGCGGAGGTCTATAAATCTACTACTGCTCAACTTGCTCTAGAAAGTACGGATTGTTCAATGGCGGATTCTCGCTCACATGTTCAGTACCTGGGCGTGTGGGGGAGCTCAGGATCAAACCCGGCAAGTAAAATAATAAGAAGTACGGAGCGTGTAATATAAACAAATATGTTAGATATGAGTGTGTATATGAAAATATGCGCATGTGTGGAAAATATTAAATGATCAAGTAATGATATCAGGTAAAAATGTACATGCATATCAAGTCTAAATTAATATTTTATTTTAATTTATGTTTTGAACTAAATGGTGAAAAAAATAAACTCTTATCGTAGAGAGTGCAATATGCACTAACAAGTAAAATATGAATTGATGTAAAAAATATATGCACATGTATAGGAAAGAGTAATGATTAAGTAAAATTATCAAGTAGGGATATATATACATATCAAGTATAATTTAATATCATATTTATTTTATTTTTTTGAACTAAGTTGTGAAAAAATAGACTCGTATCGTGAAAATATCCGTGCATACCCGGGACCCGGCCAAGATGCTGGCGCTGAACCAGCCGTGTCGCTAAGCACTCAAGCAGATACCGATACTAAGTATTCGGTCGTCCCATCAACATGGACTAAATAAAAGATGATGGCTCAGTACCATCCCGGCGCCCCCGCTGATGGGCCCCTATTTCGGTTGCGCAACCTATCCTAAACTTTTCACGATACAATATTTGTCTATCCTTTAGTTTTTCCTTAACCCAAGATTTCAAGTTATATTAAATGAAAATCAATCCGGAATATGATGAACCAATCATGTCAAGGTTAATACATAAACATGTCTAGTAACAAATAAGATGTGGTCCATGTCAAAATCAAGTTAATAGGCAAGTCAGGATCCATGGCACTATAAAAATATGTGTATATACTAATAAGGAAAATCCGGCATATTTTCATATATCTTGTACAAGTAATTAGTATGTATATGTCAAGATAAGTATGATGGAGTGTTAAAATCAAGTTAACAGGCAAGTCATGATCCATGGCATTATCAAAACGTGCATGTACTAATAAGGAAAATCCGGCATAATTTCATGTATGTTGTACAAGTGACTAGTATGTATATGTCAAGACAAGTATGATGGAGTATAGAATGTTAGAATGAATGTTATGAAAATGATCATATATGTAAACTACATATAAATACAAGTATACATATAAATATGTATGTGAGTATTAAGATGTAAATTGCATTATATATGAAGAATTTATATGGAAAATTCAAATGTATATCCAAATATGATGAATATTCATAAAAATAGTATTTTTATAATTTAAAAATAAAGCATATAGTTTAACTTTACAACTTGTAGTTTAAGAATGAGATATTATAAATAAAATGATAAATTAGATACATAAACATAGAGTAAAGTGTAAAAAATCATATTTTTATTTTTCTAGAATAATCATAGAGATTTTTATATATAGATATTATTTTTTTAAGTTTTAACAAATCAAAATTCTAAATTAACCATAAACAATTAGAGTTAGAAATAAAACATGAGAATGGATGCGATTTTACTTGCCTTGATGGGTAGGAAGATAAATTTATTTTGAGGTTAAAGAACTTTTTCTCCTTTTCTTCTTCTTTTCTTTTCTTATTCTTCTCTTTTCTCCTTCTCTTGAGTTGGGGTAAAAAAATTATTGAAGAGATGAATGAAAAATAAAGGAGAGAAAACAAATGAAAGGAAGAGAAGAAAAAGATATAGACAAAAAAGAGATATGGGGGTAAAATGATGGTTTGTCATGCTTGGCCAAAGCATAAGCATGGTGAAGGAGGTATGGGTGAATAAAAACAAAATATGAATAAAACAAATGACTAATAATAATAGGTTATTAAAGTTGTTTAAAGTTATAATTTCAAATTAAACTAATCCAAATAAAATCATACCTCATCTTTACAAGTCAAAAGAAGAGAGACTAGTAAAAATATACCGGTGATTAAAATAATATTATTTTAAGTGACTATCTTAAAAATTTCAAGAAAATCACAAAAATATAGAAAAATGAGACAAATACAACGCATTCATTTTGGAATTAATATGATATCAAGAATGTAAGTTATGATGAAATTAGGTTGTTACATAAATCGTCTAACTTGTCAAATGATTAGGCTTTGTTTGGTAAAAGTTTAAAAGTATTCTGTGATAAAGGAATCTGTAACAAGTGATATTTGGTAGAAGTTGGAAGACAATATATGACGAAGGGCATAGAGAACCATCTAAGCTCTTTCGATTCCAACACAAATTAGATTCTGAATACCTCAATAAATTCAACAAGGTATTTACCGATTTTTAAAATTTAGCTATAGAAATTCTTGATGACGATAAAATCTTATTGTTATTGATTTCACTACTTGATTCGTTTATCTACCTACCATCCTACTATGTGGAAAGTCTGACATTAAATTTGAAGGTATGTCTAATGTCTTGATGAACGATGAGTATCGAAAGCTCGATAAGAAGGTTCATTAGTATTTGAACGCAGATGCATTGATAGTAAGGGTAGATCTGAAAATAAGAATCAAAGTGATCAAAAAAGATCTTGTTTAAAGTCAAAGAAGAAATATCCTGAACGGAATGAGTGCTCTTATTGCTGAAAAATGGACATTGAAAAAAAGAATGTCCCAAATTGGCCAAAGGTAAGAAGCAGAAGCGCTTAGCTGCAAATGTTGCACATGGTGGAGATGAAGATTCAGATATTGCTCTAATAGGCTTATGTGTAACTGGCTACAAGGATGAGTGGATTCTAGATTTGGGCTTCACCTACTACATTTGTCCCATTTGGGAATTCTTCTCTAACTTGAAGCAGTTAGAAGGTAGAATTGTTTACATGGCTAATGACATGCCCTACAAAATTAAGTGTATAGGTGATGTCCGACTGCAAATGTATGATGGAACCATTAGGGGATTGATAGGGTTTCGGTATATTACGAACCTAAAAACGAATTTTCTCATTAAGAGTCCTGGTAGGCAAGGATTTGCAGAGTATTTTTGCGGATTCAGGTGTGAAGACTACTAAAGGTACTTTAGTAGTAATGAAGGGTTTCTAGAAGAAGAATTAGTTCTTTCTCTATGATAGCGCGGTTGATGGTAGAGTTATAGTAGCTTCACATTGTTGTGTACAAATGATGACAGCTCACGGTTATGGCACATTAGGTTAGGACATACTGGTGAAGGTACTTTATAGACTTTGGTAAAGTAAAGCCTGTTGAAAAGAGCAAAGACTTGAAAATTTGAGTTTTATGAGCATTCATCAGAAAGTAGACCAGAGACGAGTTTGGCACCACAATTCATTAGACTGAGGCGATTGTAGATTATGTGCATAAGGACACTTGGGAACCTACCAAAACAACTTTATTGGGAGGTTCAAATTGGTTTGTATCCTTCATGGATGACTACTCACTTATAGTTTGCGTGTATCTAATGCGTCACGAACATGAAGTTTTGGATGCATTTTTCAATTGGAAGACAATGATCATAACTCAAACCGGTAGAATGATAAAGTGATTTATATCGAATAATGACGGTGAGTACAAATCGGATTTGTTTATGAAGCTGTGTCAGGACGAAAGTATTGTTTTATACTTCACTATCGGAGAAACACTGCAACAGAATGGGGTAACAACATGCATGAATTGCACGTTGTATGAGAAGGTGCAATATATATTGTCCAATGCTGAGTTGGGTAAGTAATTCTGAGCTGAGGCTTTGTTATATGCGAGCCATCTTATTAATAGATTGTCAGATGTTATATGCGAGCCATCTTATTAATAGATTGTCAGATGCAAATGAGGGATGACTCCACTTGAGGTATAGTCTGCTTATTCTGTTTCTGATTATGATCGCTTACACATTTTTGGTTGTCTTGCTTATTACCATGTTAGGGAAAGTAAGCTTTATCCTAGAGCAAAGAAAGCCAAATTCTTTAGCTTTAGCACCCGTGCGAAGAGATTTAGACTATAGTACCTTGCGTCTAACAATATAATCTATAGTAGAGACATGACCTGACAATTCCTCCATGTTAAAAAACCAACATGAGATACCTAAAGGTAAAAGAACCATAGGAGATGCACCACAACGGGTGGAGTTCGAGACTCCCACTTTGAGAGAGCATGATCGAGCCAGAGTTGCTATGGAGGATATTTGTACATGTCATGTTGAGGAGATAAGTGTTGAAGAATAATAACAGGATTCATTGCAGTCAGTAACATAGAAGATATATCAAAAAGTACATGGTTCACTAACATGGTGGTATACACACTTCCAATTGTTGAGGAAGATGTTTCTACTACCTATCCGGAAGCTAAGGTGAGTGGTGAAGTTGAGGATTAAAAGGATTCGATGGATGAGAAGATGGATTCTCTCCAAAAGAATTCCAGATAGGAGTTGGTAATTCTTACGAAAGGAAAGAAGACTATTGGATGCAAAGGGGTATTTGCTAAGAAAGATGATCTTTTTTCAAAAGGAGTCAGATACAAAGCTAGATTGACAGCAAAAGGCTATGCTAAGTAGGAAGGAATTGACTACAAAGAGATATTCTCTCCGGTTGTTAAACATTCTTCCATTATTATTTTTCTACCTTTGTTTGCGCAATTAGATTTGGAACTAGTTCAGATGAATATCAAAACAACTTTCTTACATGGTTACCTGAATGAGGATCTATATGACTCAGCTTGATGGATTTAGGATTGCTATAAGGAAGATATGGTTTGTAAATTAAAGAAATACCTGTATGATTTGAAGCAGTTTCCGAGATAGTAGTATAAGAAGTTAGATCAATTTATGAACTTAGAAGTCATTTTGATCATTTTGCCTAGTTTAGAATCTCAAAAATAGATTCTTTGTCTATTTGCTCTTGTATGTTGATGATATGTTAATAGTATCAAAGAACAAGGTGGAGATAGAAGAGTTGAAGGTAAAATTGAAAAGCATATTTGAAATGAAAAATCTTGGAGAGGCAACGAAGATTCTAAATATGGAGATCGAGAGGAATAGAGTGAAGGAAACAGTCTGTTTGTCTTAAAAACAGTATTTGAAGAAGATGTTGAGTAAATTCGGTACTTACAAGTCTACTAAGCCAGTTATTATACTGTTAGCACCTCATTTTAAGTTGAGTTTTCAGTTATCTCTGCATAGAGACAAGGAACGAGAGTATGGCTTGTCCCATATGCTAGTGTTATTGGCAGTTTGATGTACGTAATAGTGTGTAAAAGACCCGATATTTCTTAGACTGTCAACATGGTGAACAGGTATATGAACAATTCTAGTAAAGAACATTGGCAAGTGGTAAAATGGATTTTATGGTATATTTTGTTTACTGTGGATGTTGGTTTGAAGTTTGAGAAAGATAAGGATCTTGGTCATTTTGTGGAATACGTAGATTCAGATTTTGCAGGTGATTTGGACAAACGTTGTTCAACTACAGAGTATTTATTTACTCTTGTTAGAGATCCAGTAAGTTGGAGATCGATTTTTAGTTTACCGTGACTTTGTCTACTATGGAGGCAAAGTATTTGGTGGTGACAGAGGCCTTCAATGAGACAATTTGGCTTCTTGGATTACTTGATAACTTAATTGTATTTCGGGAATATATAAATATTCATTACAATAGCCAGAATGCTATTAAGTTGACAAAGAACCAAGTATATTATTCAAGGACGAAGCACATTAATGTTTGGTTTCACTTCGTTAGGGAGATACCGGATGAAGGCGATATTATTCTGAAGAAGATTAGTACTGCAGATAATCTGACTGATATGTTGACTAGTGTGGTGTTTGGAGTCAAGTTCTAATATTGTAGGGACTTGATCATACCTTACAAGTTTGAAGAATTTCCGAGTTGCGTGGCTAACCGATATGTACATTCTATCTTGGATCTTTTGATGACGCTCATTTGTTGATACTCCACATTGTTTGGAATTGGGAATTGAAAATCTCGCCAAGGTGAGATTTGTTGGATTGATGGCTCAATTTCCCACAGTCCATTGTCAAAGGGAGCCTTGACTACAGTTGCTACAACCATACCAACCACGCACAACAACCGCATTACTCTATAAGATGCACGGTTGCTGCTTTAGGGAGGAGTTGTCGACAATGCCATTTGCAGACATGCTATTTCAAGCGTGATTTTGGTTCATGATTTGTTAAAAATGAACTCTATCTGATTTAGGGTTTGTGCTGAACATCCTAATCTATATGAGGGATTAGATAAGGATGTTGTGGGTGATCTTTTGCATCTTTTGCATAAGGTTAGATCTTTTTTTGAAGAAAACTCTCTTGCATTTGTTTTAGAATTATTGTTTGTCTTCTCAATTTCAGAATTTTGAGAGATTTGAGAGAGATTCTATGATTCATAATTTGCAAACATATTCAATAGTGGAGTTTGATTCAGCCCGTGTAGGACTTATGTAGAACTTGCTCCGAACTATATGAATTCTTGGTGTTCTCTGGTTTGATTTTCCGAATTACTCTCTCTTAAAGTTTCTGTTTTTATTGTTTTTAGTCGATTTATCTGTTTAATGTCAATAAACTTTAGTTCTCTATTTGGATTATTACTTGACACTTTCGCAAAACAAGTGGTATCAGAGCTCCTTTAATTTGCAACACAGAAAGCATGGCGAGGAAATATGTGTGAGTCAAGATCATCCTTCCCTAACATGCATCGATAATATATATGGAATATCAACAAATTCTTCCTGTTGGAAAAGTGATAATGTTGAAAGCAAGGTTTAAAATAATGTAATAGGTACTATATCGACTGATAATTTATGGTGTCAAAATCAGTAATATTGGGCATTATCATATCATCAATATCCGAAATATTGGAAATCTCGATTGATATATATGGTATATCATATATCCGGTACCTTTAATTTTGCCAATATTTAAAACCCAGGCTCCTGGTGGTTCGAAGAAGTAGCTCGGAGGATCAAGTTTTTTCATTGATAGTTACTGTTGGAGAGGATCAGTTCCCATTAGCGATCATGCCACCAATGTATTAGTGTAGGACTGTCTGACCTTGAGAGTGGGTGACAAACACTGAATGGTGCCACACTTTTACGGAACTTGCTAGGACAATAATTTTTGTACAACTTTTCTAAAAGCAATTCAAAACAGTCCTTTTACTACTATTTTAACACAGATTTCAACATCGAAGAAGCGTACAAAAGGCCAGGTAAAGGCTGTAAGGTATTATCATGTCCTGATATAGAGTCGATATCTTACCAATTGGCATCACAATGGTGAATAAATATCTTACCATATGTTCAGGGTTAAGGTAAATAAAAAGGAAGAAGTTGATGTTCCATAGGATAGAAATAAAGGTATAGGAAAGTGAAAGTAGTTGTGTCATTGAGTTGTGATGGGCCTAGATGAGTAGGAACTATAAAGCTTCCTTTGTACAGTGATGGCATTTGCTTGTCACTTGAGCATCAGCGAATTCCTGTATTGAGGTTGATTAGAAATCTTTAAAAGATTACTTTGGTTAGAGACTCCATTGGCGGGGGCTTCATTATTCTCAATTCATGGTGATGCATTAAGCTTTTGCTTATTATGTAATCGACATATGCATTGACACTGGAGATGGACATTCAGAAAATTGTTGTCTATAAAGAGAGTTCAAGTAACAGGCTGAATGTGCACAAAATGGACATGTAGATATTCAAAAAATAGGAAGGATGCTGTCAGTAATTTGAGTCTTCATAAAATAGAAAGGTGTTGCACCAATTGAGATTAAGGTGATGGAGAACTGATCGGGACATCATTGCAAGCACAAGAAAGAATTGGTTTTAGAATTTCTTTTTTTTTTTTAAAACACTTTGTTTCATGGTGCGGGTAGGGTAGAGGGAATGCTACTTTCAGCAAAAAGTGGTATGTAATCGGATGGGTATCAAGGATCACAGTACTTTTAGGAGCATTTCTAGGCTCATTGCAATAAACTATCATGCATGGACATGTGAATAAAAAAGAGACGCTCTTCTTTCCATAGCATAAATCTTGAAAACCTTAAATAATTAAGGTTAAATACTAGCACTGTATATATCAGAAGAACTCATTGAATAAATTTGTTATTTGTTCTCCTTTTATTTCTCAGATAGTTCTGGTGATCCACATCGGGAATGCACCACGAGTCAATATCCATGAACTGGATCATGGTTGGGGTGGGGGTTAGAGTGAATTAAGTAACATGGATCCATATTATATTTCTGAAGGTAAATCAGTTGACATGTCCAACTTGTTGCAGTAAGAAAATAATGTGGAGTCTAGTTATCTTACGAGATTGAATTTCTCCTTTCCCCAAAATGAGGAATATATTCGTGTCAGGTGCATATTTGCAAGTATGTTATACATCTTTTGTCTCATTCTTGCTAAAGATTATTCTGTCTCTTTGCAAACAGTTTTTGTCCTAGAGTTAATCAGTCTATTTTGATCCTTTGCAGACAAGACTACTTATTTCAGAGATTGAGTTACTTGAAGAAGAGATAGCAAATCGGGAGCAACCTGTTCTATCTCTGTACAGAACTATCTTTGATAAATGTATCAGTGCACCATCTTCAGCACAATGTTCTCGCGTGACATCTCCAATGCATACAAAGACCAGAGAACGGATGCACCCAAGTATAATTTCTAGCACATTTTGTTCTTCAAAAAAGTTTCCTTTGATAACTTTCAGTGTTTTGGCTTCTGTTAAAGAGACTGGTAGAAGTAACCTGCTGACAAAGCCCAAGGTCAGACATGCATCATTACCAAGTGGGAACACAAACCTTCATATCGAAAGTAACTTTTTAGATCCTATGGAGGTATAATCTACCTGATTTTTCGACACTCATCTTTTCAAACTATTTCAAATTTCAGTTCATCATCCATGAAATGATGCTTTCTATTATTTTGACTTGTTCACCTGCTTTTGCATGAACTCGTGGGTTAGAAAGCTCTCCTCTATGTCGATATACCCACAAATAAGCATAAACAACATTGTTAATTCCTCTAAGTTTTTTAAAATGATATGTTAAATTACTATATTCCCCTCTTCTCATTCCCCTCCCCCTCCACTGCAGCTTTACATTTAAGCAAAACTTTCCACCAGCAAAAGAGTCCTTGTGGAATAAGTTGATTTGAATAATCATAATACTGCATAAACACATTGGAATGGGATGTACATTATACGAAAAATCTACTTAAAACCAGTAAAATCTAATTTGAAAAGGTCATAGAAAATAAAGAGGCCATTTGAAATAGCTTTACTTCACATGAAGACTAAATAATGACCCTACTTGTTCTCACTGCTTCATATATGAAATATGATCCATAATTCTAACTGAATTGTTGGATTCAAGAAGCCTTATTTGATCAATCAGCTAGCTTGGACACTCTGCAAGCTGCACAAGGTTATCTCAGCTTGCAATCTAGCCATTTGAATTTTTGCCAGTTATGAGGATATTCGTGCTAAAATAGGCGTAACTCCTGTAATGAAATAATCAGAACCAACCAATTTATTTATTATAAATCAAGAGATACATATATGTACAAGTGTCTCAATACCATATAAATTATATAACAGTCGATGTGAGACTAAATACAAACTAAACCCAAATACAAGATAGTTTTCTAATGTAACACTCCCTTTATCAACAATACCCAACTTATGATACAGATTAGAAAATACTGTTGGTGATACAGTTTTGGTTAGAATATCAGCTAATTGTTCTAACGAGCAGTAGCAACACTAAAAGGTGAATCGCTTGAATCATCAGAGTACACCCGTATTCGAGCAGCAGCAGTAGTAAATAAACTTCTTGCTTAGAGACAGTAGTAGCAGTAGATAAACTTTTTGCTTAGAGACAGTAATAGCAGTAGATAAACTTTTTTCACAGAAGCAGTAGTAGGCAGCAGATAAACTTTTTTCATAGAAACAGTAGTAGGCAGCAGATAAACTTTTTTTAGAAACAGTAATAGACAGCAAATAAATTACTCTCTTAGAAGTAGTAATTAGACTGCAGATAAATTTCTTTTTTAGAAGTAGTTGTAGGCAAAGGAAGGAGTAAACGATTGCATCATGTCTGAATTACACTATTGCAGTTGAGGAGGGAGCAGTCAAAATTCCTGCAGTCACGAAGCACAGAAGAAACTGAAACGGAAGAAGACGCGAAATCGAATTGGCGACATGATTGCGAAGTCAGAATCGGAATTGACATCGAATTAATAACTCGATTGCAGAGTCGGAGTTGGTGTCGGAATTGAAGTTGGAGTCAGAATCAGAGCAGGCTTTCGATTAGGATAGTTGAGATTGAAGGTCGAGATTTATTTCATAACATGCTCTGATACCATATTATGAAATAATTAGAACTGACCAATTTATTTATTATAAGTCAAGTGATATATATATATATATACATGTCTCAACACCAAACAAATAATCTAATAGCCAATGTGGGACTAAAAACAAACTAAACTCAAATGCAAGATAGTTTTCTAATCTAACAACCCCCATTGGAGAGAAGATGCAAGAAGATCGTCTGCGATGTTTTTTTCGTGTACATCGGAGACGTACAGATGCAGCAGTTCGAAGAATAGAGTTTATCAATGTAGGTTAAGCTAAAAGAGTGACGGGAAAAACGAAGTAAACTTGGATGGATGTGATAAGAAAAGATATGGATGCTAAGGGTTTAAATGAAGATATATTGTTCGATACGAATAGGTGGAGAAAGATCATCCATGTGATTGATCCGATGTGATTTCATTTGATCCATGTAGCCTACCCCAAGTACTTAGAATAAAAGGCTTAGTTGTTGTTATTTATTTGTTTGGCTGGTGCCTCTGTGTTTTCATGGTGCGAGGATTCACCGCTAGTCCTATTAATGTGATGCTTTTTTACTTGTATAAGGCTCGGAGGTTGTCACATTAAAGGTTTCACCCAGGCTTTGGAAGCACAAAGGCTAGGCACAAATATTAAAATAAATAGTTTCTGTTTCCCCCTTCAGCTTGTAGCAAAATATTGATAATTTTCGGGTACCGAGTGGGTGTAGTGATACAAGCACTTGGGCTAATAATGTGAACAAGAGTCAAAGATGACTGAAGTGGGCCATGTTGCTAATGGAGCCTATTGCCACAGTGGGTTTCGGTAAACTGAAACGGGTCCAAAACCGGCCCAAACCCTTTATGATATGATATATATATATATGGGGTATGGTGCTAGGATTTTGTATGTGCCGGAAAAAAAGAAGCTAAAATTAAAATACAAAAAGGAGAAAAATTGTGGCTCCTGCTGCAATTGTTTTGCGGCCAAAGAGGAGAAAATTATTTGGGCGGCTGAATAATTTTTTGGCCAAAGTTTTTCTTTGAGAAGCGGCCTGAAGCAAAGAAGAGAGAGGCGGCTGCTCTTGTGGGTTCGGCCAAAGGAAAATGAAGCGTGCAGTTTTCTTTTGGATACCTTTGGATTTTTCGGCAGCCGAATAAAAGAGGTAAATCACTGCAATAAGAGGTTAGGCTTTGATATCAAAATCTTGTGTGATTTTTTTGTGGTTTCTCTTGTGGTTGAGAACTAGAAAGTTATAATTCTCTTTTGATATAGTGGAAATTTTTCGATCGTGTCCCCGTGGACGTAGGCATATTGTCGAACCACGTTAAATCTGCGTGTTCTCTGTTTCTGCTATTTTCTCTTCGGTTAACTATTTGATTTCGCTAGTTGTTGCATTAGTATTATTCCGCTATTTTTTGCTAACAATTGGTATCAGAGTCTTGGCTCGGGTCAGATTTCACTCAAATTGGTATTGATTTTAAGTGTGGGTTATGGCGGAAGATAGAAAGGGAAAGATTAAAAAATTTGATGGGACAGATTTTCAATGGTTGAAGTTGCAGATGGAAGATTATTTATATCAAAAGAATTTATATCATCTACTGTTTGGAGAAAAGGCAGAAAAAATGACAGATTAGGAGTGGGAATTGTTGGACATGAGGGTTTTGGCGCAGATTCGATTGTGCCTGACAAAACAGATTGTGTTCAACGTCTCCAAAGAGAAGGCCACTTCAGATTTGATATCAGCGTTGGCTAAATTTTATGAGAAGCCGTCTGCTTCAAATAGACTGTTTCTAATGAAAAAGTTGTTTAACTTGAGGATGCCTTCTAATAGTTCAGTTGTTAATCATTTGAACGAATTTAACACATTATGGGCACAACTTGAATGCTTAGATTTTGTCTTTGCTAATGACATTAAAACTTTGATGTTTATGTGTTCGTTACCGGATAGTTGGAGTAATGTTATGGCCATCAGCAATGCTTCCAATACTGCTCTTAAATTTGATAATGTTGTGAGTACAATCATGAATGATGAATTGATGTAAAAGAGTATGAGTGAGAGCATAGTTTCTACAAGTACTGATCTGTCGGTTGATAATAACAGAAGAAAGGAAATAGATAGAAGTTTAAGCAGAGAGTCGAAGCAAAGAGGCCGATCAAAATCTAATGAGAAGTTCAAGAAAAAGTTAGTGTGTTGGAAATGTAAGACAGAGGGTCATATGAAGAAAGATTGTCCAAACAAAGACAAAAAAGGAGCGAATGTGGTGAATCCAAATGAAAAGTATGATGACTTGTGCTTGTCTGCTCATACAAAATCGATGTCAGATATGTGGGTTGTGGATTTAGGGGTTCGTTCCATTGCACTGCTCGCAGAGAATGGTTTGAGAATTATATCCAAGGTGATTTTGGGCATGTGACTGTTGGTAATGGGTAAGAATGCAAAATTGTCGGTAAAAGGACAATTCAGTTGAAGTTGCACAATGGTGGAAAGTTGCTTTTACAAGAGGTCAGGCACATACCAGATTTGAAGAAGAATTTGATATCTGTTAGCAAGCTTGATGGCAAGGATTATCAAATCTCATTCGAGAGGAAACAGTGGAAGATCAGCAAAGGAGCAATGGTAGTAGTCAAGGGTGAGATAGTGGGAACTCTATATTTACTCTCAGGCTCTGTAGGTCACGTTGTTTTTTTAGCCACCGTGAAGAATAAGAAGGCTACCTTATGGTATCAGAGGCTCGGTCACTTGAGCGAGAGCGGCATGAGGGTGTTGCAATCCAGAGGTATGTTGACATATATGAAAGATGCTAATTTTGATTTCTGTGAGAACTGTGTGTTAGGAAAGCAGAAAAGAGCTAGTTTTATGAAAGATGGCAAGGAGAAGAAAACCGAGAGATTGGAGTTAGTATATACAGGTGTATGGGGGCCTTATTCGGCGAAGTCTCTTGGAGGTAATTCTTATTTTGTCACTTTCATAGATGATACAAGTAGGAAAACATGGGTATTCGCACTTAAGCAGAAATCCGATGTCTTCAAGATCTTCAAGGTGTGGTAAGCTCTTATTGAGAATGAAACAGGTTTGAAGGTGAAATGTTTGTTGTCAAACAATGGTGGGGAATTTTGCAATAGAGAGTTTGATGACTATTACTCTACCCACGGGATCAGGAGAGTAAAGACTGTACCGAGAACACCGCAACAAAATGGCGTGGCTGAGAGGATGAATAGAACCATTTTGGAGCGAGCTCGAAGTATAAGACTACATGCAGATTTGCCTTTGCAACTTTAGAGAGTCGCTGTAGATACGACAGTCTATCTGATCAACAGGAGTCCAGCCAGTGTTTTAGATGGAGGAATTTCATAGGAGGTGTGGTCTGGTAAGATTGCGAATTATTCATTCTTAAAAGTGTTCGGTTGTCTAGCATATGCACATGTGGTCATGAGATGAGAAAGAAGCTTGATTCTAAATCTCAGAAGTGTGCATTCATTGGATACGGTGGGGATGAATATGGTTATCGAATATGATTATCGCTTATGGGATGATGAGCATAATAAGGTAATTCGTAGCAGAGATGTAGTATTTAATGAGGGCTGTGTGTATAAAAACCGAATGGAAAGTAAGAGTGAGAAAGTAGTGGAGAAAGAGCAATTGGAGCTGGATGAGTCAGAGGATGGGATGGATCTCATAGATAAAAGAAAGAAAAAAATACCTACATCTGAAGGGGAAGAAATGGCTACACCTGAGAATACACAAGTTTCAGATGAGACCGAACAGGAGAGAGAGCCACTGACTGAAGTAGATAGTTCCAGTACTTCATCAGAGAGTGTTCCCATTTTGAGGAGCACGAGGATAAGGAAGCCAACTCAAAAACTTTATCTTCCTTTATATCATGTTTTGTATACTGATGCAGATGAATTAGAGAGTTACCAAGAGGCTATACATGATAAATTTCGTCTTAAGTAGGAACAAGCCATGCATGATGAGATGTCTTATTTAGAGGAGAATCACACATGAGAATTGGTGAAACGACCGGAAAAAATAAAAGTATTGCATAACAAGTGGGTATACAAGGTAAAATATGAGGCAGGAGGGACACAAAGGTTCAAGGCTAACATGTGGTGAAGGGATACGGTCAGAGAAAAGGTATTGAATTCAATGAAATATTTGCATTTGTTGTCAAGATGACTTCTATCAGAGCAATACTAAGTATTGTGGCTGTGAAAGGATTGTATTTAGAGCAGCTCGATGTGAAAACTGCTTTCCTTCATGGTGATTTGGAGGAGGAAATATATATGAAATAGCCGGAGGGATATGAAGTTACAGGAAAAGAGAATTGGGTATGTCGACTGAAAAAGAGTTTGTATGGATTGAAACAAGCACTGAGGTAATGGTACTTGAAGTTTGACAAGTTTATGTTGGATTCGGATTTTGCCAGAAGCAATTCAGATCATTGTGTATATCTACAAAAATTTAAGAATGGTAATTTTATTATACTTACTTTGTATGTAGATGATATACTTGTGGCAGGTACATGCATGAAGAAAATCAATGATCTGAAAAGGAAGTTGGCAGGAAGATTATCTAGAAGGACATAGGTGAGGCTAAACAACTTCTTGGAATGCAAATTACCTGAGATAAGAAAAATAAGAAATTGTGGTTATCTCAGGAGGGGTACATCAAGAAGGTGTTGGAGAGATTCAATATGGAGAATGTAAAACCGGTAACTACAGCTCTTGCTGGTCAGTTCAAACTGTCAAAAGAGAAAGGTGTTAAAACAGATGAGAAGACGAGACACATGGAGAATGTGTCTTATTCATTGGCCGTTGGGAGTCTCATTATGCAATGGTGAGTATAAGACTAAATATTGCACATGCAGTGAGAGTAGTGAGTAAATTTATGAAGAACCCTGGAAAGGAACATTGGCAAGCTGTGAAGTGGATTTTCAAATATTTGAAAGGTATTTCAAAGTATTGTTTGTGTTTTGGGGGTGATAATATTGATGTGCAAGGTTTTGTGGATTCGGACCATGCGGGTGATAGAGACAATGGCAGGAGCACCACAGGTTATGTCTTTACTATAGGAGGGACAACAGTAAGCTGAGTTTCATGATTACAATCAGTTGTTACTTTATTTTCGACAGAAGTTGAGTATGTTGCAGCTTCATAAGCAAGTAAGGAGTTTATTTGGTTGCAGCGATTGATGAGTATGTTGGGTTTTGATGGAGTGGATTGCAGGTTATTCAGTGACAGTCAGAATGCAATTCATCTTGCTAAGAACTCGGCGTATCATTCACGGACTAAACATATTCACTTGAGATATCACTTCATTAGATCCTTATTGGAGGATGGTCAATTGAA
Source organism: Dracaena cambodiana (assembly GCA_036321105.1). NCBI lineage: Eukaryota > Viridiplantae > Streptophyta > Magnoliopsida > Asparagales > Asparagaceae > Dracaena > Dracaena cambodiana. The sequence goes on along the minus strand of JAYEPQ010000004.1, from coordinate 16,642,124 downwards.
GTTGGAGAAGATTGGGACAGTAAGAATCTTGCAGATATTTGACAAAACCGGTTGATGGGAAAAAATTGAGCTATTGCTCAACTTTGGTACATTTGTGTTGAATGCTGAAATCGAGACTTTAAACGATCGAGGTAAAAACTTTGGACACTAGGATTATCATGTATAGAGATTACAATTTTTGCAATAGATCTCCAAGTGGGAGATTGTTGCTAATGGAGCTCATTGCCGCAGCGGGTTTCGCTAAACCGAAACGGGTCCAAAATCGGCCCAAACCTGTTATGATATGATATATATATGGGGTATGGTGCTAGGGTTTTGTGTGTGCCGAAAAAAAGAAGCCGAAATTAAAAGACAAAAAGGAGAAAAATTGCGGCTGCTGCTGCAATTGTTTTGCGGCCAAAGAGGGGAAAATTATTTGGGCGGCTGAATAATTTTTTGGCCAAAGTTTTTCTTTGAGAAGCGGCCTGAAGCAAAGAAGAGAGAGGCGGCTGCTCTTGTGGGTTCGGCCAAAGGAAAAGGAAGCGTGCTGTTTTCTTTTGGATATCTTTGGGTTTTTCGGCGACCGAAGCAAAGAGGTAAATTACTGCAACAAAAGATTAGGGTTTGATCTTAAAATCTTGTGTGATTTTTTTGTGATTTTTCTTGTGGTTGAGAATTAGAAAGTTGTAATCTTTTTTTGATATAGTGGAAGTTTTTCGATCGTGTCCCCGTGGACGTAGGCATATTGCCGAACCACGTTAAATTTGCGTGTTCTCTGTCTCTGCTATTTTCTCTTCGGTTAACTATTTGATTCCGCTGGTTGTTGCATTAGTATTATTCCGCTATCTTTTGCTAACAGGCCAGTCGAGGAGAATGAGAGGAAGTTTTAGGGCACACTAGTGTTGAAGTTTTATTTCTTGCAATGGAACTTTTTGGGGATCACAACTCCTTTGTGATTTCATAATCTGATGCCCATGTATAAAATCGAAGGGGCAGGTTGAGAAAAGGATAAACAAATGGCAGTTAAATACTTGCACATTGTAGGTTTTGCATCTTAGTTTGCAGTACCACCACATCCATTTAAAAGTAGAACAAGGTGCATGCATGCCACTTAAATATCTATAAAGAATAGAGTGCATATTACTTACATACATAGACATATCTGTGTATCCAAAGGTCCAAAAACATATTTCCAGTGATAAAATAACATGAAGTAAGGCATATATGCTAAAGTTTAATGTCTACCACTTCTTATACTGAAACATATAAACATGTTATAGTCTTTACAAGTCAATATTTTGGCATCCTTTTCTTCTAAAGTAGCCTTTGATATACAAATGAAAGCAAATGAATATCTCGAACATGTAAACATTTAATGTCATGTTAAACATAAGCGTATGAGAAATATAGTACATGTGTATGAGAAATATAGTACATTGGACGACAGAAGGCTTAGTTGTTGTTGTTGTGTGAGAAATATAGTACATGGGACAGAAGGCTTAGTTGTTGTTGTTGTATGAGAAATATAGTACATGTGTCCAAGAAGTTTCTATCAAACCTTACATGAAGAGTTTATCTATAAATGAGGACACATTTGAAAATTTTAGGTGGCTGCAGATTAGGGAACAATATTGATAGCTGTTCTGGAAGACTAGGATGAAAGGAGCATACTATGGAGGTAGAATGAAGTGATTAGGGGCAACAAGGTACATGGTTGTAACACCCAATTCCTAAGAAAGTACGGAACGGACTGCGCTACTGGCGAGAATGCATAAATCAAGTTGCACGAGACCAAAATACAACTCACAATCAAGGACCTTGGAGGTTAGTTTACTACCACATAAAAGAAGATATACACTATCTCTTAACAGAAAGTAACAAGTATAATAGATCCAATATCAATAAATGCATTCCTATATTGAAAGTTGGAAACCAAGTCCAGAAAAAAAGTAATACAAAATCCAAAGGTTAAAAAACAATGCCTGTGGGATCTATTATTGCTTAGTTTGATCCAGAAATTACAGGCTGTCTACTAGTGGATCCTCGTCCTTGTCTTTATTACTTGAGCGTGAGGGGGGAGCTTATAGTTAAACTTAACAAGTAAAACAATCACAGTAGGATTTGTACAACATAAACTAGTAAGTGAATAGGAAAGTGGATTTAAACAATATACGCAAATGCGGAAAAAAAGTAAATGTTCAAGTAATATTGTCAAACATGAATACACATACTTATCAAGTCTAAGTAAAGGTTTTATTCTTGCCACTAATTGGTGAGAAATAGACTCAAAATGTGAAAGTATCCATGTACATTGGAGCTCGGCCAAGATGCTGGCACTGAACTAGCTGTGCCTCTAAGCACTAAAGTAGATACTAATACTGTTGTACGCCCGAAAATTGCATCTTTGATTCCATTGAAAAATTGATGAATTACAATAGGAATTTAGATTACAAAAATTCCGAAGAATTACAAGAACGGGAATATTGGTGGATTTCCTTTTTTAAGTGGGTACGGGTGGCGGTGGAGTCTTGTTGCTGCCTCCGTTGACTATCCAACTTGGAAGGGGATCTGTGAAGAAAACCTGCTCCTTCTGATCTCTCTCAACCTTCTGTGAAGAATCGCTCTGCCGGCTCCAAAGAAAAGTCTCCCTTCTCTCAAGTCCAATCCTGTATTTTATAGACTGAGAGAACTTCAAATCCGCATTGATTCGCTCCTGAAAAATCGGATCACGGAATATCAGCGAAGGAAACAAAGCAAAAATACAGAAAATAACCCGCGGGTTGGCACCTGCGGGATCGCTCCCCCGGGTGCCAACCCGCGGGAGCTCCCTCGGGATGCACCCCTCCCGCGGGATGCAACCCGCGGGAGCCTCCCGCGGGTTGCCACCCGCGGGAGCTCCCGCGGGTTGCAACCCGCGGGATGTCCCGCGGGAAGCAACCCGCGGGATGTCCCGCGGGTTGCAACCCGCGGGATCCTCCTGCGGGTAGCAACCTGCGGGAGCTCTCCCGGGTTGCGCTTTCAGGTTCTCCCATTGTGGTTTCCATATATATTTATTTTATTTTATTATTTTATTTTATTTAATTATTTTTAGTGTCTACATAACCCCCTCCAAAGTTTTTGGAATTCTTTAATTTATTTGTAATGAATTTCAAAACACTTTGGATTTTTTCTTTTTAAGTGGGATTGTTTGTTATTTGGATCTTAATTTGGGTAGGAATTAGCATTAGAATAGGAAAAGGATTTTAAATAAATATCCAAGTCCTGTTTGGACTCTAATCAAACTCTGATTTTGGTCAGAACTTTGATTCTTTTCCCTATTTGAACTCCTGCTAATTCACTATAAATACCCATAGATCTCCAACTTTTTTTTGTCATAATCAGAAAATCTCTCGTTCTTTTATTTTGTACGATTACTTTCTCCTTTCTCATGGCTTCCGCAAGCACTTCGCAACCACAAGATTTAAATGCTGAAGATCTATCAGTGGGCGTTATCGCTGATGAGGATCGACACGCAGGCGTCACCGCCGCTGTTGATCTCTCTTCCCTGATATCAGGTAAACAAACGGTCATCCGTTTACTTTAAAATCGCTCTTGCGGGTGGCACTCCGCGGGTGGCACCCCGCGGGTGCTCGCGGGTGGCACTCTGCGGGTGGCCACCCGCGGGTGCTCACCCGCGGGTGCTCGCGGGTGGCACTCTGCGGGTGGCCACCCGTGGGTGGCACCTACGGGTGCCCTTTTTTTTTTTTTTTTTTTTTAACTTGGACTAAAGTTTTATTTTTTTATTATTTTTTTTATTATTATTTTTATTATTTTTATTTTTTATTTATTTTATTTTTTACAGTTCAGTACTCGACGGATCCTTTGTCCAAGAATAATTACTTTGGATTTTCGAGCAGTCCGAATAATCAATCTCACTTTGGATTCGACGGTCACATCCCTTTGGTTGAGGAGCGAAGTAGTGCGGATCGACAACAGAAAATTATTAGTTGCAACCCACTCACAGCTCGTGAATTAATCACGGATTCCGTCTTTGAAGGCGCCAATAGACAGATTTTGAAGAAACCGCAATTTCTTTTTGGGGATGCTGTCAACCAACGAGACGAAAATTTATGGGACAGCACCAAGTGGTTGAGCAATGTTGGAGGTCGCCATATATTTATCCCGGATCTGGAGCGCAGCTATTCTTTATCTTATCTGCAGCGGATTTCATATCCCCGCATGATGTCTTGGCCAATTACCCGTAGCAGTCATGGCGTTGCGACCGGGAGATTTAACAGAAACGGTCCATTTGTCGATGGCCCGGCAAAGTATGTTACAGGTCTGTTGCCCAGTAGATTCGGCAAAGACTTACCTGTTGGAGAGCACCCGAAACGAGCAGACACCTTTATGAATCAATTTTCGGATGCCCATGGTCAATTCCCAGCTCATGATTTCCGCACTCCTGGATGGATTCACTCTACTTTGCGATCATGGTGGTCTCGGATGACCCATTTCATTCTAGAAAATTTCAAGACACGTTTAGAGAAGCTTGGCCTCTATCGTGCAGTGCGCAACGTGCAATTTGGAATTCCACATAGTTCTCCTCACTTTTTCTGCATACTGGAGATGTATAATCCGGAGACCAATACCTTCTTCACCCCTGTTGGAGAATTGAGATTTGCACTTCACGAGATGCATGAGATTTCAGCATTATCCATAGGCGAAACCCCTTACGAGGAGTATGTTCCGAATACGAAGGAACTGTTCCGCCTCAAGGCCGTTCCTAATGCATACTCAACTTACTGGGAGTTGATGTGTCATTACAACATTTGTGCTGATATCTCCAGGCCACGAAATCAAGGGGCGCGCCAGACCCGAAATCAAGGGGTGCGCCATAAGGTATGGGCAGAATATCTATTCCAGAATCTGGAAAGATATGAGCGCAGTATCCAAGTACGGGCTGCTTGCGATATGGATACTGTCAATAAGAGGATTGGCACCTGCTTCGCAACTACATACACTGCAGAATCTGATGAAGACGGGTTCAAAACTCAGACTGTTTTCGAAAGTTACCATTACCAAGCAGCTTCCCCCATATCAGACAATGCTATTTTTGCCGGATATCTCATGTTGTGGTTGAAGCGCTGTGTAGTGCCTACTTCGTGCCGCGAAACTGTTACTGTTGATGTTATTTATCCTGCAGTCCTGTTAGCGTTTGGCCAGCCTCTGGGGTTATTACCAGCTATGGTTTGCAGTTTGCAGTTTGCAACGTGGCTTGAGGGACATAATTGCCCTATTTTGCAAAGTTCAACAGGCGGCAGATAAGGGTGGTAACACTATCTTCAAAACGCCTAATCCACGCATCGACCTGCCATTCACTTATCTAATGGCTTGGTTCATATTGCACTGTCCAGAATTGATGACTTCTCCTTCAGGACTTATTGATCATGCCATTCCTCATGTACAGCGTTTCGAAAATTGCTCATGGAATGGGAGGTACATGGCTAAGATTCGGCAAATCCTTGGGCGACATCAAAATTACCATATTTACAGTTGTTTCCCAAAATTTCTCGGAGGAAGTTATAGTAGCCAATTTGAAGATAGTTCTGGAAATGATGGCTATACATCCTTGCCATCGGGTTGCTTCTGGTGGCTTATTAGCATCCGACCAAGTCATCTGGTTTTTCGACAGGGTCGAATTTGCCTTATGGAGTCCTATACACCCAGTCGCTTCGCACGTCAGTTCGGATATGATCAGCTATATGTTGGCAATCCGAACTCTTATCTCCGTCGTGAGGGAAATCTTCTCGAGGGTGCGCGAGGATGGTACCATTTTGCGGCCGGAGGTACAAAGGCATCTTTTACCCTTCCAAGCCAGTCGCCCTCCCTTTTTGCATCAATGGGATTCTGCAATTGGTATCATCTTGCAGATATTATCCCTGGCGACTACCAGATTAATCATTCCTTCTTAAGGCATATTGAGGCATCGCATAGATCCTCGAAAAAAGGCTTGGCGCGTGAATCCCAATCCATGGGCGCCTCTCTTAGTCCTGATAGCAATGATGGCGATGGACAAGATGATACTTCTACCCCAGCTTCTCCTCATGGAGGTAGATCCGCGTCGAAGCGCTCAAATCCCAGAGGAGTCAAAGTTCCTCAAAAGAAGAAGAAATTTCAGGCTCGGGTTGACAATTCGGTTGTAGGACGAACCGTTAGTCGTTTCGGTCTGCCGACCACGACTCATCCGGATCGATCGACCACGAGTCATTCAGATCTACCAACCGCGACATCTGTAGTTCCGTCAATCGTTTCATCTAGGAATGATTTTCCTGTTACCACTTCGATGTTTGCGTCAGGAGGACACTTGTCTACTACAACTTTTCTGGTCTTTTCCACTGTCACACCCACACCGACTTCTTCTAGCGAGACTGCCAGGATGTATGGTTTTGCCGCCTTCTCCACTCTTGAGACACCTGCTACCGTAAATCCAGTCCCTAAAGCTGCAAATCTTGGCAAGAGTGATCCAACTATCCCGGATAGAGGAGCTGTGGAGCCGACGGGTACTGCATTGGACGATAGTGCACTAGACGTCTTCTTGTCATCTCCCGGTGAAGCCGCTTTGCCTAGCTCAGCACCAAGACTTGTCTCTTCTGGTGAGCGTTTTTCTTTAAGGTTTGGACTTCATTCCATTTTTTTTTTATTTAACACATATTTGCTTGTATCTCAGGTGGTGAAGGTTCAACGACCCACGCCTCCCCGACTGCCAGATCAGACTCTTTGGATCTTATGGACTATTCTGGTGTAAGTAGGGACATTTGTGACCTTGACGGTCTAGGCTCTGATGGAGAGTTCGATAGTGACTACTTCTATCAACCCAGCATGGACAAAGCCTCTCACTTCCCTTTGGAGGTCTCAGAGGCGGATAGACCTGAGAGATCTGGTTCTATTTCCATAGCCGCCACCAATGCAACCTTTCCACCAGGTATTTGCATACTCTTTTTTTTTTATTTTGCACAAATCTTTTTGATGATAATACACGACCGTTCTATTTTTACCAGACGCAGGTGATGCTAGCGCACCTTCCATGTCTTCTGCAGAGGCTCTAGTAATATCTGTGAACACAGAAAGCCTTCTTTTGCCGACATGCATGGTTTCATCACATTCTGACGCCATGGAACCAACGTGCGGCGCATTAGCCATGCCGCTAACATTGGCGACCTCGACAGCAGAGGTGATGACCACTCCAGCGCGAGTTGCGACCAATTTATTAGATGCGGCGGCAACTCCATTGTTAGAATCTCATATATCATCAGTACTCCCTACGGTCGCTCCATCATCCATACATCCTCTACCTGTAACCTCAACAGATTTGAAGCAGAATTCGGCCTCCAGCTTTAGTGAAAGAATCATCAGTCGCAATGTCGAATTCTTTTTTGAACTTTTTTATGGATGCATTGAGGAGATTCTCAACGGAGAGGATTCTTTGAAGAAGGTTCATCCTCTCATGGTGAGTCACCTAGACCATATCACGAGGATTGGAGGACCGCAGCGAGCAGCTCCTTATAGGGCTCGATGGGACGAGTTGGAGGTCCAATTGTCATTACTCAACAGTTTGCGCCAGGCCGATCTTGCCGAGATGGCAAACCAAGAAGTGGCTCGCTTACGAGCCCAAAACTTGGCTTTTCATGCCGAATTTCAGCAGAATATAGAACGCCAGGCCCAACTCGTAGCGGGACTCCGAGGTTCTTCAGAGAAGTTGACTTGGGACCTGACCCAGATGGAGAATGATATTGAACACCGCCGTAACTCCATAGACCGCGAGCGGGAGATCATAGCTAAGGCTCAAGCCTCAATTACTAATCTTGAACTTGAAATTCAAAATATTTCTGGCAGAGCATCTGAGATCTTGCGGCAAAAGGAACAAACCGAACATGACATCGCTGTCGGCATCAGGGAGTTAGAAGAACTCCAAACTCAGGCTGCACAACAACCTCTCATGGATGAAATGGACTTGCAGAGGAGAGCTTTAGAGACAGCGAGAGAGTCTCCACCGACGGCTGCAGGAAGTGGAAGATGCTTTGAAGGCTTTATCTCAAAAGTAATTGTTACTATTATTATTATTATATATATATATATTTTTTTTATTTGTAATAATACAGAAAGAAAGACTTCGCTATGTGCTGCTGTATTATCATTATTACTATCTTTATCTTTTCTTTTATCTTTTCTTTTCTCTTCTTTTTTTTTATACACTTTCATGGATAATAACTCAGACTATTCAGAGGTTTAGGACTTGATAGTGAGAGTTTTCAGATAAATTTAATCCTAAATGTTCAGCGACATATAGTGCGACCAATTAGGATTTACGAACATAGGCAGATGTATAATATTAACGTGCCTAAAGACAAAATGTAAAGCAGAGGTAGGATGTTAACGTGCTTATAGGATGACAAGTAGAGGTATAATGTTGACGTGCTTATAGAATAACAAACAGAGGTATAGTATTAACGTGCTTATAGTATCCTAACCGTTTAGTGACATCTAGTATGACAGGTTAGAAAAAGACAGAGGTATTATTAAACATATCTTGGGGCTCAATCTATTCAGAGGATCTAGTCGTGATAGGAATGAAGGAGCCGACCAAACAGAGGTAATTGTTAACGGTCTCAAAATTCTGACTATCAGAGGTAACTGTTAATTTGATAGGAAAGATGATTGTCGTCAGAGAAACTTTTAACCTAACGACCTAAAAAGATTATGTTCATCAGACGTTGTAACTTTAGACTTGATGAAGTATGATTTTTTTTTTTGACAAAAGTAAAATCTTATCTTAATAAAGAATTGATCTAATGTAAGGTTTTTAGCAAACCCCCAGCTATCAACGGATTTGATTAGCCTTTACCAACTACCGTTTGAGTTGGACTAGCCATGCTATTCCCCTCAGCATGGTGAGTTGTCAAGGATTTCGTTTGGGCTTAAATGCCAAACTTTTCCTCTTCCCTTTGCCTTAGCAGCTTAGGGCAGTGATGTATTCTTATATTCGGATAAGAATACTGTTGTGACAGATTTGTCGTGGGATTTTTAGCAAACCCCCAGCTATCAACGGGTTTGATTTTGCCTTTACCAACTACCGTTTGAAGTGGGCTAGCCATGCTATTATCCTCAGCATAGTGAGTTGTCGAGGATTTCATTTGGGCTTAAATGCCAAACTTTTCCTCTTCCCTTTGCCTTAGCGGCGTTGGGTGATTCATGCTTTTTACCCCCAGCATACTGGGGTTGGCGAGAAATCTATTCTCTTCCCGTAGCCTTATCGGCGTTGGACGGTTCATACTTTTTACCCCCAGCATGGTGGGGTTGGCGAGAAATTTATTCTCTTCCCGTAACCTTGTCGGCGTTGGGTAAAATTTTTTCCTTTATTTTAAGAATAATATTTTTTGAGAAATTTTCCATTAATGGGCGCCATTATTCGATCTCCATGCTGATTAATCAACCGGTATGCTCCATTTGAGTAGACTGTCTCCACTACAAATGGGCCTTCCCATTTCGGCTGAAACTTGCCTTTAGTTTTATGCGTGAGAATCATAGGACGCCTGACTGCTAGGACCAAGTCACCCACTTTAAAAGTTCGTTCCTTCACCTTTTTGTTGAAGGCCCGAGATATTCGCGCCGGATAAAGCTCGATTTGCTGTTGAGCTTTTAAGCGTTTCTCATCCAATACTTCTAATTCCCGAAGTCGTTGGCCATATTTTTCCTCGGCGGTCATTCTTGTAGCTAACGCCACCCGAAGAGAAGGAATCTGAATTTCTAGAGGTAGTATGCTTCGCAACCATATACTAAAGAAAATGGTGTACTCTTTGTCGGTGTCCTAACCGTCGTGCGATAAGCCCACAGACAAGCCCCCAATTTTTCGTCCCAATCACGCTGACTTGAAGTGACAAATTTCTGCAAAAGCTTCACAATGGTCTTGTTGAATGCTTCAGCTTGACCATTTGCGGCCGGATTATATGGAGACGAAAATATGTTCTGTATTCTGAACTTATCACAGAATTTAGTATAGGCTCTGCTAGTGAATTGAGGGCCGTTGTCGCTGATGATCCGTCTAGGAACACCAAAGCGATAAATGACGTGGTGTTTGATGAAACTGACCACATCATTCGTTTTTACTTCTCGCAAAGGGATAGCTTCTGCCCATTTTGAGAAGTAATCGGTTATAGCCAGTATAAACCGATGTCCATGAGAAGATGGAGGAGCAATGGGACCAATGATATCCATTCACCAAGTCTCGAATGGCCATGTAATTGTGGTTGGATGTAGGTACTCTGCGGCCTGGTGTATGTAGTTCGCATGTATCTGACATGCATGGCATTTCTTCGCATATGCCATGGCATCTGACATCATTGTCGGTCAGTAGTAACCCATTCTCTTTATCCGGTCTCCCAATTTAGGTCCCGGCTGATGAGCACCACAGGTCCCGTCGTGTGCTTCTTTGAGTACTTCTTGTGCTTCTTGTTGTGATAAGCACCGAAGTAAAACTCCACCTGACATTTTCCGATATAAGGAACTAAGCTCAGAATTATAATAGAATTTTTTTGCTTCCTTTTTTACTTTTGCGGCTTCTTTAGGATCTTCGGGTAACATCCCGTAGAGCGCAAAATCGACGAATACGAACCGCCAATCTCTAGGTTCGAAGTTCATCCCTGACACATGGACCTCATTTGCCTCGAGTATTTCCTCAGGGCAAAGGAGCTCCCGGCTTCCAACCTCAACACTTTTGGTTGACTTAGCAGGGAGTGCTAATGTAGCAGCGAGGGACGCCAAGGCGTCAGCATATGCATTCTCGTGCCGTGGCACATAGTCAATATAAAATTCTTCGAAAGAGTCGGCAAGTTTGATTGTTGCCTTGTGGTAGGGTACGAGATGCTCATGTTTAACCTCGTATTCTCCTCTTACTTGATTTACTATGAGCTTGGAATCCCCATAGGCCTCTAAACGTCGGACCCCCAGCTGTTGGGCAATTCGCAATCCCGTTAATAATGCATTGTACTCGGACACATTATTAGAACATGGTTGAGTTAATGAATATCTTCGGGGAATCACATGGTTTTGCGGGGATATTAGAACCACCCCCACTCCAGCAGAGTTCTTTCTCGCTGCTCCATAAAAAAATAGCTGCTAAATCGGTTCTTTAGAGACCATATTGGCTTCCACTATCTCATCTGGAATATCCTCATAAAGTTTCGAGAATTGCGGGACAGGATGCTCTGCTAAGAAGTCAGCAATTGCTTGTCCCTTAATCGCCTTTTGTGGTATAAATCGCATGTCATATTGCGATAGGAGGATTGACCAATTGGCTAACCTGCAATTGAGCGACCCAGGCTTGGTCATGAGCACTCTCAGCGGATTTACCCGAGAAATTACATGGATTGTTTGGCCTACTAAGTAATGTCGCATTTTCTGAACTGCGAATACCAGGGCCAAGCATTCCTTCTCTACTGGAGTATACCGATGTTCGGCACCTACCATAGTTCTACTAAGATAGTAAACAGCTTGCTCATGGCCGGAGTCATTAGTTTGGGCTAACAAGGCACCAAGTGAATGGTCCATTGCCCGAACGTATATTAAGAATGGTTTTCCCGATATAGGGGCTACCAATACCGGAGGTTTTGTGAGGTACTTCTTGAGATCTTCAAAGGCTTGTTGACAAACTTCATCCCAAACGAACGACACCCCTTTCTTCGTTAGCCTGGTAAAAGGTTGGCACCGCCCTGAAAGGTTGGCGATAAATCTCCGGATATATGCTAGTCTCCCTTGTAATCCACGAAGTTCTTTAAGGTTTCTTGGTGGCTGCATCTCTTGAATTGCTTTTACCTTTTCAGGGTCTAAATAAATACCCTTGGATGTAACAACGAAACCAAGGAATTTGCCACTAGAAACACCGAGAAAGGACTTAGTTGGATTCATTTTTAATTGGTGTTTTCTCATAATATCAAACACCGCTTTCAGATCCCGGAGATGATCGTCTTTATTACGACTCTTGACAGCCAAGTCATCCACATAACACTCTACCGTTTTACGGAGATGCTCGCGGAAAATTGTGCTCATAGCATGCTGGTAAGTTGCACCTGCATTTTTCAGACCGAATGGCATGACCGTATAACAGTACACGCCTAACGGTGTTCTGAATGCAGTATGTTTCTCGTCTTCCGGACACATTTTGATTTGATTATATCCGGAGAATCCATCCATGAAAGACATTCTTTCAAATCCGCAGGTGTTGTCAATCATGACATCCGCTATTGGAAGTGGAAATTCATCTTTAGGACATGCTGCATTGAGATCTCGAAAATCGATGCAGATTCGGATTTTTCCATTCTTCTTGGGAACCGGAACGATGTTCGCTACCCAATCAGGATGTTGTTCTTCTCGTACGAAGCCAGATTGTATAAGCTTCTTTACCTCATCTTCGATTGATTCCATCAGTTCTGGACGGAATCTTCTCTGTTGCTGTTTTACTGGTTTCACATCTGGCTTAATATTGAGTCGATGCACAGCAACTTGAGGATCTAAACCCGGCATGTCTTCATAGTTCCAAGCAAAGACATCTATGTATTCTCGAACGAGAGTCACCAGGTCGTCTCTTTCATTAGGAGGTAAACTCTCGCTTATAAATATGGGTTTAGGATTGGTTTCATCTCCCATATTTATTTGGACCACCTTATCCTCCGTAGGAGGTTCACGTTGCTCAAAACGCATGTTCCACTGGGCATCAAGATGCTTTACTAATGCTTCATCTTCTATAAGGGTCAGTTCATCGTTTTCATCTGGGGTTGGACTGATAGATATCATGTTTACCGTCATCTCTCTGAATAATATACCCAGGTTGATATCCGAATCCCAATCGGAATCTTCCACATTCTGGCAAATCATATCTTCGATATCCGAAGGATCGGGTGTTGTGACGTATCCCAACCCCCTGCCAGTTTTGTGATAATAGTCCGGTTCTTTTCCTTTGGGTACGAATGAGGGAAGCGGATCCCGACGTCCCTTACCAAAGTTTAATCCGGGTTTATTGATGAAATCATATCCCATTTTTGCCATCATCCGGAATGACTTTAGTCCATAATGATAGAATTGAGGGGCTTCCTGAGCCTCACTCTCACTATCACTGGATGAGGCTATATGTGATTTAATTCTTCCAAAAAGAATAGGTTTTTGACCTGGTCGATGGGCCGGTACTTCGAACACCGCCCCATCTGCATTTTCGATGTTTGGTTGTACCATCATCGATGACCTAATAGGCATGTGCATGGTTGCTAAAGTCTCAAATTCTGAGAGACTATCTGCATCCGTGCTAGTAGCTGAAGTTAAAGAATCAGTAAGAACACCAGGCAAATAAGCAAAGTTCAGATTCTCATTTATTTCCCACTCGCCTTCATCACTGGCGGTGTCATTTACATCTAACTCATCAAGATTAATTACAAGAGGTTCAAAGCCTTCATTGGCAAAAAACACTCCTGACTCAGTATTCGCTTCATTTCCACTATCACATTCATCGTGTAGTGGGGGGTCGACCTCAGCACTTTCAGCATACAGAAGGGCGTCTACGAAGTAGTTTTCAACACCCTTGAATGGCTGTTTGTCAGCAATCAAAGTATGCACTTCTCCGTCTTCATCCACGTACTTCATGCATTGGTGCAGGGTGGATGGGACGATCATATTAGCATGAATCCATGGTCGTCCTAAGAGAATGTTATAAGAAGTGTCTGCTTCGATCACGTAACAGGTCACCTCGCTTTTAAGATCTCCGATCTGACATCTGAGCCTGATCTTTCCCAGAGGGTGACTGCCATTGGCATTGAAGCCAAAAATGGCGGTATTAGTTGGAGTCAGTTTGTAGTGAGGGATCCCAAGAAACTGCATAAGCCTCCGTGGCACAATGCTCAAGGCAGAACCCGGATCAATCTGAATTCGACCGATTTCCGCTGAGCCAATATACCCGGTATAGTACAGGGGCCTGTTGTGCTTAATATTCTTCAGCTGCATGTCCTCTGGTGTAAAAGTGATATAAGGGGCGTGCCTTGACACTGAGTTGCAGTGCGGGCATGCCTCCTCAACCTCCTCCGGGAGATGGGCTAAGAAATCTTCAGATTCCGCTAGGGCTTCTCTTAGCGCATCTCTTGTAGACTTGGACAGGCGTAATAACTCGTACAGAGTTATTCTTGCAGGTATATTCGCCAACTGTGCCATGACATCAAACTGAAAAGAGGAACTTTGCTCTTCAGAGACATCTTTTCGTAGTGCTCGGTTGTATCTGAGCTCTTTTTGTTTTCCCTTGTCGGGAATTTGCTTGGTAGTTCCTTCATTAGTCTCCTTGGTTGGCTTAGAGGGGCCAGCTTCTGTGTTTGAGAGATCCTTCAAGTAGTGTTTTCCAGATCTGGTTCCGGAAGGTGGTGCAGGCTCATTCTCCACCGCCAGAGCTGTCGCCTCCGATTCAGAATCTGTCAACAGCGGAATGTCATCTGCATCCTTCTCAATGGTTGCTGAGACGGCATTGCACATGCGCTTCGTTCCTCTTATTTCAGTTTTCTTTCTGGTCCTGACGGTTATCCATTGTTCATCTTCAAGAATGTCTGGATGCACCCAAAAGACCTCCTGCTTCTCTGTCGTGAAGGGGACTAACCCTTTCTTCTGTTGATTATGGGGGTCCAAATTAACCACCCTGAGCTCACCCTTTGGAATAGGTGTGAGCCCATCTGGTACCTCCAGCTCACCCACTGTAAATGTGGCCGAGTTAGCCGTCACCCTTTTTTGTTCAGCTTTGAGCTGAACTGCTCCGGCATCAATTAGTGCCTGAATCTTATCTTTCAAGATGAAACAGTTTTTAGTTGGGTGACCCACGATCCGATGGTATAAGCAGTAATTCGGATCATTGGTCTTTCCAACCTCTTCAAGTCTTTTGCTCTCTAGCAACTTGAGCATGTTGTGCTTAGTGAGCAAATTAAACATGGTAACAGTATGTTCATCCTTGAATGAATACTGTTTTTGTATTCTGGGTGAACCCGCTGTGTTGTTTTTAGCTGGCCTTTGTTTCGGCTTGGATGTATTCTCCACCGCCATTATGTCTTTCCCTCTGGAACGGGGGAAATGAGATGTTGGCTTGTTCGAGGTGCCTCTTCTTGTAGATTGCTGTTGCTCTTCAAGGCGCCGGAGTATGTCTTCGGCCTGCTCACCTTACTTGAGCAAGTCTCTCCAAGATCTGGATTCAACCGAACCCATCTTGACTAAGACATCAGTCAATAAGTTATGCCTGGAAGTCTCCACGAGGGTCTCCTGTGTCATGCCATGCGGGCACCGCACGGAAAGCTCTCGGAACCGCTCGACAAAAGCTTTTACTGTCTCGCTCTCTCCCTGCTTTGCTGCTAGCAGGGATGGTACCGAGACCTCAGTATCGTCTTCGAAAAATGGGGCCAAGAACTCACGTTCTACGTCGGCCCATGATTTAATCGTTCCTTAGGGTAGTTGCATAAACCATGTAAATGCGGGTCCTTGTAAGGTACTCGCAAATATCTTAGTCAATGTTGGATCATGCCCCATCAAATGTCCTGTCTGTGACAGGAAGTAGAAGATGTGTTGCTGTGGAGAGCCTTTCCCGTCAAACGATTGAAGGTTTAACGGTTTGTAATTTGCAGGGTAGGGCGTGGTCTCCCATTCAATAGGATAGGGACGCACTATTCCCACTTCCTGCAACTTCTTTCGGTGAAGAAGGGCCTGCAGCTGGTTTTCCATCTTTTCCATTTTTTCCACCTGAGGATTAATGAACATTTTTACTCTTTCTTTTTCTCCTAACTGAGAAGCTACTTCTTCGTAGTCATCTCCACTGTCTTCCTCTACGCGAACATGTTCCTCTTCATGTTGTTTAGCGGATGACGAAGATTGGCCTTTCTTCGTTTGGGCCAGCAACTGAGTCAAGAGTTGTTTCATCTCCTCCATAGTCTCTTCCTGCTGTTTGAGGCGTTGTTCTTGCCTTTCAAGTCTTCTAGAGACTTCTTCTGGAAGATCGGCCATATTTACTGTAGCCTCCAACCCTCTATTTGAATCAGAATAGGGTGAAGATACAATAGCAGAGTATCTGTCTTCCTCTTCGTCAGATCCTGCAGCTAACTTTTTATAGTTCAATGGTATGGCGACTCCTCTCCTAGCCCGAGTGTGTCGGAACACACCCTCTGGCTCAACAGACACCCCCTTAATTTTGAAGTGAACTCTTTGTCTGAGGAGTCACTTTCGGCAATTTTCTTGCCTTTACCAACCATATAGGATGAAACGGCAGGCAGATCATCCCCAGGGCACATCTTTTTTACTATCCGCCTTCTCTTTGGCTCTGTAATCCGCTCAAAAACGGATTGTCCTGACTTGCATTTGCAGTTTGACAAGACGGCTGAGATCAGCCGTTCACAATGGCAGTGAGAATCGGGTTGGGATGTGCTCCTCTTTCGAGTAAGATACTCTCTCAAATCTTCGGGCTTGTCTCCATTTACATTCTGACGCCTCTTGCGCCGCAAGTTCTGTTCATAATATTGGTTGGTTTGTAATATTTCAGGGCTAAGAGCTTTCCCTGTATCAACACACTCTCTTCTATGGAGTCGTCTAGAGTGTGTGCTGGCTTGCGCAGTTGCGCGGGCCCCGCACACATTGGACTGTTCCTCCGCAGACATCTTCTCAGGTGAGTGCATGAGCACATCTTTATGTTTGTTTGAAGAGGAATGAGATGGTACACCTGAGAGAGTGACCATAAAGTTAGGTGTGCGCTGTGTGCTCATTGCGCGTGTGCCCGAATAGACACAAGAACCAACTCCTGATCTTTTTTGCGGAGTGCAACCCGCGGATTGCAACCCGCGGGGTGCAACCCGCGGTTGGAACCGCGGGTTTGCACCCGCGGTTGCAACCGCGGGTTGCACCGCGGGTTTGCACCCGGGGTTGCCCCCGCGCGGTGCAACCCGCGGTTGGAAGTTGCAACTCCGTGGTTGCCTCCGTGCGGTGCAACCCGCAGTTCTTCCTGTGAATTTCCATTTTTGGATTCTGGATTTTCCGACTGTAATTTTCCAGAGGCGCTGTTCAGGCGGGCCCGTTGGATTTTGCGCCTCAAGTTTCTTTTCTGAGAGCGGGTGAGAGTTTGATTCAACTTAGGAGTGGGCGATGACGCCTCAAGTTTTCTGACAGAGTCAGTTTTAGCGGGCGATGACGCCTCATAAGTTCTAATAGGCGATGACGCCTTCTTCTTTTCGGTGGGCGATGACGCCTCACCTTTGCTCATCATAGCCCGGCGATGACGCCTGGGCTCCGAGTCAGAGGAAGAGATAAACTCTTCGTATTTTTGCTGATCAACCTCTACGATCAGCGTTTCGACAACAGATCCGATGGGTATCAAGTCGGACTGCGCCACGACGTTCTCTTTAGTGAACAGAGAGGCTCCCACTGTGGTCGCCAGTTCTTGTACGCCCGAAAATTGCATTTTTGATTCCATTGAAAAATTGATGAATTACAATAGGAATTTAGATTACAAAAATTCCGAAGAATTACAAGAACGGGAATATTGGTGGATTCCCTTTTTTAAGTGGGTACGGGTGGCGGTGGAGTCTTGTTGCTGCCTCCGTTGACTATCCAACTTGGAAGGGGATCTGTGAAGAAAACCTGCTCCTTCTGATCTCTCTCAACCTTCTGTGAAGAATCGCTCTGCCGGCTCCAAAGAAAAGTCCCCCTTCTCTCAAGTCCAATCATGTATTTTATAGACTGAGAGAACTTCAAATCCGCATTGATTCGCTCCTGAAAAATCGGATCACGGAATATCAGCGAAGGAAACAAAACAAAAATACTGAAAATAACCCGCGGGTTGGCACCTGCGGGATCGCTCCCCCGGGTGCCAACCCGCGGGAGCTCCTGCGGGATGCACCCCGCGGGATCTCTCCCGCGGGTGGCAACCCGCGGGAGTCCCGCGGGTTGCAACCCGCGGGAGGCTCCCGCGGTTGCATCCCGCGGGAGCTCCCGCGGGATGCAACCCGCGGGAGATCCCGCGGGTTGCCACCCGCGGGAGCTCCCGCGGGTTGCAACCCGCGGGAGATCCCGCGGGATGTCCCGTGGGTTGCAACCCGCGGGATCCTCCCGCGGGTTGCAACCCGCGGGATTCTCCTGCGGGTAGCAACCCGCGGGAGCTCTCCCGGGTTGCGCTTTCAGGTTCTCCCATTGTGGTTTCCATATATATTTATTTTATTTTATTATTTTATTTTATTTAATTATTTTTAGTGTCTACAACTGTGATCAACAATCGGTTGTCCCGTCAATATGGACTAATCAAGAAATGACGGCTCAGTATTGTGCGGACCCCGCAGTTAGGCTCCTATTTCGATTGCACAATCTATCATAAACCTTTCACGGTATGGTATTTGTCCACTCTTTAATTTTCAATAACCAACATGTCCATAATACATGCGTACCAGTCAGGAATATGGTAAATTAGTCAGCTCGAGATCACATAGTTTACATCTCTATCATCAAAGTAGTATCCAGGGGAATATGCAAGGTAAGATCCATGGTGAAATCTAATTAACAAGTAAGACAAAATCTATAGCAATATCAAGATATG
The DNA here is from genome assembly GCA_036321105.1 of Dracaena cambodiana. Taxonomy (NCBI): domain Eukaryota; kingdom Viridiplantae; phylum Streptophyta; class Magnoliopsida; order Asparagales; family Asparagaceae; genus Dracaena; species Dracaena cambodiana. The sequence goes on along the minus strand of JAYEPQ010000004.1, from coordinate 16,623,529 downwards.
TCCAAGTACTAGTCGGGTTAATCCGGCTTATTTTCATTTAACATATATCAAGTAACTAGTAAATATAAGTCAATTGCCATGCAAGAAAGTGTTATGGAATGCTAGAACGAGTGTCTTGGAATTGATGATTACATATATAAATCACGTATTGAACAAGTGGGTACAAAACGGTGTATGAAACTCATGCTCTAGAAAAATAGGACAACGAATCGTGTTAAACACGAAGTCAAGGGGTTTCCACATAGCCAAAAACTCGCCTTGACCAAGCCATGGCCTGCTTCAGCCTAGCCTTAGCTCGGCCAAGGTTGCTTTAGGCCAGTCAGGCTCGGGCAAGCCTTCCTTGACCTGGCCTTGGTTCGGCCAGCCATAATGGCCATGGCCTCGTTGGGGCCATGGGGTAGTATTAGGGTGTGGCATTTGAACAAGTTCAAACACCTAACATGATCTTATTACTTCAGTTTTTTGTGATTTTGCCAAAATCCTAGCATGCTTTAGTAATATTGAAGGATTATGAATTTGTTAAAGCTTTCAATCACAGCCTTCAAGTGAGAATATAGATTAGTATAAAAAGGATTATTTGTATGACAAACATGATACGTTATATAAAAACCATAATTAGCAAATTAAGTATGAAAATCTCATTAAAACCCTCTCATGGAAATAAGAGAATGAAGATATATATGTATATATATAGTATATACGTACACATATGCACGTACAATAATATATATACATCTATATATGGAGTTAAGCTGGGTTACTATCGATATTATTTGGATATGAAGACTATCAATCAAGATCTAAGAATCCAAAATGAAATCCATTCTAGTAGATTTGATTTATTATTTATAAAATATCTACAAACAAAATTTCATCAACATTGGCTGTGATCTACTAACGAATCAAAGATTCGAAAATTAGTGTATTTAGTGACAATTTTAATGCATTCATTTTGTTTGCACTTGATCCATCAATAAATCAAATCTAAATTGTATGAAATTTTATTTAAGATAGTTTTATGAAGGATAGATCACATTTATCGGAATAGATTTTCTTTTTGGATTGTCCATTATTATATCTTGGTTGATAGTATCCATACCTAAATATATTGATAGTAGCCCAACCTAATTTTATATTATTTATGTGTATATATATGGACTGGATTATGGATTTTCCATCAAATGTAGAAAGTTAGTTTTAAAACTTTTGCCGTCACGCGTTCACCAATAATCCACCATTACTTTATTCCCATATCATTATTCACTTTTGAATTTTTGACTAGTACATATTGCTGAACAAATAGATGGTGAAACATGTGTTAAATCAAACTTTTAAAATTTAATGAAAAGTTTGTAATCCAATTCAATTTATATGTGTCTAGGAAATTTTGTCACATAGCAAGTTGAGTATAAAATTTGTAATGAATCAAATCTTTGTATCGAGAATGGAGAACATATATAGAAAATCATATCTTTATATCCAAGCATGGATAAAATATACAATGATAAACATGGAGTATATATTTAAAATTAATAATTGTAGGTTTAAGCATGGAGGATATATGTAAAATCACAAATTTGAAACATGAAACTAGAGTACATGTGTAAATATCATATTTTTGTAGCATAAGCATGGAAATTATGTATGAAGACCTTCAAAACAAAAACACGTGGAATTTGTAAAGATATCACATTGTAATATAAGTTATGAAGAGCGTATGTGAAAGTCGTATCTTGTGACATAAATATGAAGAACTTATACAAGGATAATATATTTATAATTTTAAATAAATCAATTTCTTAAATCAAGTATATGACCACTCTAGCTTTAAATAATCATAACGGTGACTGTGGTTCTACTTGCCTTGGTTATTTTTGAGGTTGAGGATCCCTATGATGTTGGAGTTGTGAAGGTTGAAAGTGTGTGGAAGCTTGATATTTTCTCAAAAAAACTAGGATGTGATAGAGGGAAAGAATGAGACTGTGTGGGAGAGGACATGGGAGAGAAAGTCTCTCTCTCTCTCTTACTTATTTCAAGCTAGCAGAGCCTGGGGGACTAAGATCCACAGTTTGGAGAGATGGAAGTATGGGAGTGTGGTTAAATAAGGAAAAATTAGGTGTAGGACACGTTAGTTAGTTGGCAAATAGGTTATTAGAGTTGTTTAAACTCACAAGCCTTTTATTAAACCAGCCCAAATAAAGTCAAGTTTCATCTGACAAGTCAAAGGAGGAGTGAGGCGAGTCAAGACTAAATGTGGGGTTTAGAGTGATTAAAGTAATATTATTTTAATAGTTGCTTAGAAAATTTCAAGAAAATCACAAAAAATGCAAATGAAACGAGCGCAACACATTCATCCTGGTATGGGTATGATGTTCGAAATTTAAGTTATAATCAAAATTGTATACAATGGTATTCAACTAATTCATAGTCCTTTACGGTTGATTTACTCAATTGACCTGGAGCAGAATCAATCCCCTTGTTATTTCTTAAATATCCTTCATTAAATGGAGTATATTATATAATTGAGGACACATTTTGAAAAGTGTCCTACTTGTATCTATGGAATTTTTAAGGAGTGCTTATATCTGTCTCAGTGAAAGGTGTCCCTATTACATAAATTAGTTGTATTCCTATTCCCATAACAAAATTAGTTTTAAAGTCCCTTGATTAAACAGGTGTTGTTTCATTTATGGAATTTAAATTTGTATTTTTCATCTTTCCATAAGTTGCAGAGTGTGGAGCTACATTATTCACCTTTGTTCCTACTTGGCAGTACAATGAACCAAATAATCAGCATAAGTTTTTATGTGCCCGTTGAATCATGCCTTCTTCGTTTTCCTTTGGGTTGATTTTTTTTTCAGTGATCATTGTCTTTCATTTCTTTATCTTGTAATTCATTCAGAAGATTGAATTGATTTCTTTGTCTCATTATGAGTCACAACTTTTATCTATTGATTAGAAATTGCCATCTACTGGGAGGAGTTATCTTACTCGTACCTTGAAGGAGCATCATTACGAATGCCCGAGTAAATTATCTGAAGAATTGGTGAGATGCATGGCTGTTATATATTGCTGGATAGGCAGCAAAGCATCTACGAATCCAGAGAAAACACATTCTCCCTTTCTGTCACGATCATCGACGAGTGTTATCCTACATCAACAAGGAAATGGAGATCCACGGGAATGGTCTTGTCAACCCATACTGGAAGTAACTTCAATATCGATGGATAAAAACCATTTTTCTAGTGTGTCTTGTGCCATTAGCAACTATAGGTTGATTGCATGTTACTATGCATTTATATATATTCTTTTTAGAGCACAAAAGTTTAGAATTTTCTAATGACGTCAGGTGTTCATTTCAGATTGCTGGTGGAACAACTAGAAAGAGTAGATGCAAGTTCACTAGAAAACAATGTCAAATTGGCCTTCTGGATTAATGTGTACAACTGTCTAATTATGCATGTAAGCCTTGTTTATGTACCGTGTTGGATGTTTACTCTCCACTGATTCGAAAAGAGTCCACTAGTTTATTCCTTTTGCAGGGTTACTTATCCTATGGGATTCCACAAAGTTCTCTGAGAAGGATCGCGTTGTTTACCAAGGTACCGAAATTCTCATAATTATTCTATTGGAGGATCTCATTAAATATCCAGAAGCCAATCTATTTATTATTGAAGAAGCTCATAAATAAAAGTCATCTTATGAAAACCTCCATACTCTATCAGTGAACCTTATAAATATTTGCCGATCCATTGAATTTGTGTTGCCACTAATTAGCCTTTTTAAAATCAACACACATAATTCCTGGTGGATTGTTCCTTGTCATTTATCTAATTATCAGGACCATGATTATTTGGTGTTAATTGCATTTTAATTGATGTCTTAACCATCTTACTTGATTTCTCCGTGTAGTGCAGGCTGCTTATAATATTGGAGGGCACATTATCAGTGCCAACTCCATAGAGAACTTCATACTCTGCTGTCGCACACCTCGAATTGGCTGTGTATGATATCAACTTCTTTTCTCTTTGCGATAAATTTTCGTAGTGTATATATGAAGCACCAGATGCATAGTAGTCTTGAATTGGTCATATATGATCTCAACTTCTCTTCTCCATAGTTAAGTAATTTAATGTTTTGTATTATATTTTCTGAAAGAAAATAATACCTTCATAATATAAGCTGCATAATCACTTGGAGGTTATTGCCAACCTATTTCAGTAAAGAGCAAATAATGAAATTAAATTACGGAAAGGTCAGAGACCAACACATCATGATGCAAAATCCCTAGACAGTCTGTAGGGTCCAAATAAGCCAACACGATTTACAGACCTGTTCAAGGTAAGACAACGATCTACACAAACTACAGGTCCCAAATCAGCCAAGAAGGTCCATATACGCTACACGTCCTGTATGGTCCATAGAATACAAACTAAACCCATTAGTGAGATATATATATATATATATATATATATATATATATATATATATATATATATATATATATATATATATATATATATATATATATATATATATATATATATATACATGAACTCGCTTAACTGCTCTTTGAGTGGCGCCACGTGTAATTGTTTTATTGGGCACCTAAGCGCCAGTGAAAGAACTCCCTTCATTGCCGATGAATTTCTCGTTTTCTCATATATATATGGTAAAGAGCATCTGCTGACCCTCTAAGTTTTGCAGGTGTTAGTTGAAGAGACACCTAAATCTCATACATGTATGTATGCTCCAGTTACCTCCCTGTCATCGTCCTCATCCAGTACAAATCCACCTGTGCAACTTACATGTGGATGCCAATGTAACCCAATGAGAAATTATATGAAATATATGAGCCCATGGAAGTATTGATTCCTCCTAGACAACCATAGAACCCATGGTGTAGCTGGAAGTATTGATTCCTCCTAGACAACCATAGAACCCATGGTGTAGCTGCGACACTACCCTTTCTTTCTCACTCAGGACACGCCCGGTCCATCGGAGCAATGGAAGCCTAAGGTAGACATAAAGACCCTGAAGAACACCTCGCAAATTGTGGCACCCCTTGGGCATCATTAGAACAACTGGTCCATAGTTTCTATTTGTGCCACACATTGCCCATATTTCCCATCTATCAGCTGATTGTGCGTGATAAGATTATCTTCGGTGTGGTAGCATCATTTAGTACATGCTAGATGATGACTTTGATGTTAAAGGGATCTTCATTCGACAAATCAAATTGCGCCATGGGGGTCTAGCCCCACCAAAGTTGAGCCTGTTGAAAGTCCCTTCCACTGCACCACAACTCCGAAGTTATAGAGAGGGTTGAGAGAAATTACTTTGTATTTTAACACGCCCCCGCAGGTTGAAGACCCATTTTTTGGGTAGAAACTTGGGCTTTAACGCAGCGGTATAATTTTTTAAAATCCGCAATTAAATGCATGCCCAGCAGGAATCGAATCTGGGTCGCTCTGATATCATGTTGAAAGTCCCTTCCACTGCGCCACAACTCCGAAGTTATAGAGAGGGTTGAGAGAAATTACTTTGTATTTTAACAGAGCCAATAGTAAGTGAATGTAACTGAGTAATCTAACCATGTCTCTTATTAACTTAAAAATTCCATCTCCTTGAACAGGGTTAGATTGTGAATTGCCACGAGGATTGTAAAACAGCCATACAGTTAAGTCTACATGATGTCTATGATTTAATTGCCCCAAGTATAATTTGTAACTTTCTGTCTTAAATATTGCGACACTTTTGAACTGAATGCTCCTGCTGTACTTCCCGCTACTCTCAAAACATGAACCACCTATTTAAATATGAAAGGAACAGCTGAAGGTAGAAGGAGCCTGTGAAAGTAGGTTTCAAAGTTCCTTTTTCCATCTCTCTCACCTAATTTTAATTTGTTTTACAGTGGTTTGAGACCATAATTTCAGCTGCTATGAGGAAGAAACACGGGGAAGAAAAGCAGCTTGCAAACTCGAAGATTACCCTCTTCACCTTTCAACCCCTAGTTCTCTTCGCCCTGTGCAATGGAGCTGCTTCAGATCCAACGGTAACCAACCTTCATCTCTTAAAGAAGATTTTGACACGATCAGCATATCAGATTCCTAAACTAGATTTTGCATGCTCGTCGATTCCAGCTGAGAGGTACACTGCAAAGAATGTCATAGAAGAACTAGAGAATGCCAAGAGGGAGTACCTTCAAGCCAATGTGGTGGTTAAGAACTCAAGGAAGCTGTATCTACCCAAGATTCTCCAAAGATATGCTAAGGAGACCTTGCTTAGCTGCGATGACCTCCTCAAATGGGTGTCCGAGAACGTTGACGGGAAGATGCAGGAGGCAATCGGGAAATGCAGCGATTGCAAGAACAAGAGGAAGGCTTCACAGGTGATTGAATGGTTACCTTACAACACGCGGTTTCGATATGTCTTTGGAAAGGAGCTCATTGGAAAGCCATGGGGTTGGGGGGGGGGGGGGGGGGGGGGGGGGGGGCTGAATGAGAAACGCATGCAGTTTCTTGTGTAGAAAACACACATTTCTTTGAACAGAAGTAGCTCTGTCGATTTATTGGTTCGTAGGCAAAAATGCTTTGCAGACTGGGCCATATTACGATACATTTTTTTCTCCTCGACTTCTGATGAGATATATATACCACAATATCACCAAGTTTTTCCTTGATTCTAAAGGAATCTAGATTTAAAGCTCCTTACTAGATATTCCCTTTTCAGTTGGGCAGTTTTTTTTTTTTTTTTTTTTTTTTGGCTATTCTTCCAGGTTGGTTGCTGATCATGAGTTTTTGTTGAAAATTTCAATTTTTCTCTCTAGTTACCCAAAAAAACAGGCTAAAGTAGAGTCACGAAGTATCAAAGTTTTGTTAGAAACTCTAATAAACTTTTTTTTTTTTTTTATGTTCTGTAAACCCTCTCATGAAGTTTCAAATTTTATAGGAAATTCAAATAACGTAATGGAAATATTAATTGATCGATTTAGAAATATATCAAATATCTACTTTCTGATAATTTTATATATATATTTTTTGAGTAGAATATACTAAATTACGATTTAGGTATTTAGAGATTGAGAGTGGTTTCTATGAAATTTAAAACCTTATAGCGATTTATATAATAAAAAATAGTTTATGGAGATTTATGGAAAAAACACACGATATTTTATGGGGGTTTATTATGCTTTAGCCAAAGAAACTTTATTGCAAGTTAGTAGCAGTTACATCTTCCAATAAACCTACTGCTTTATCTCTACTTCTAGCGCAATGGGTCAATAACAACACTGATGCCAATATTCACCATGAGAAAAAAACCACTCAATATAAATATTCCCATAACCTAATTGCTGGAAACAATCTTGCCAGATTCATATATTTGTTCATTATTGAACGAAGCAAGGTAACCCAGCTTTGAATTTGAAACCCCCCCCCCCATATGGTATTTAATACCATCCATTACCATTGAGCAAGCATAGGTGGCTTTAATTATTGTAACCCCCAAAATTTACATTAAGGGTGGGCTCCCTGAAAATATAGCATTAAGTTGCACGAGGATGTAAGATATATTAATTTACTCAGTATATCCCAGTTCAGCTCTGATAGTTCTAATAAAAGAAATATGACCAAGCAAAGTTGAGAAATATATAAATAGAACTGTATGTACAAATTATGCTGCTCTAGTACAAATATGATACACATAGGTGCAATATCAAAAGCTTCTGAGTATGCATAGATATAAAAAAGGGCCTGTAGTATTGGGGTGTGTAATTTAACACCCCTGAAGTGTGCTGCTTAAAGGGAAGGATGACGGTAGAATATGAATTAGAGAAACAAGAGTGCACTTTAGTAAAAAAGGAGAGTGAAAATAACTAAGTTTAGGAGGTTTTTTGAGAGTTTCAAATTTCAGGAGTGTTAAGTTACACACCCCCAATACAACAGGAGATCTGACTGTAATTAACCCAATAAAAAATATAACCAAGTCAAGCAAGATCTAACTAGAGTACGTACAATAAAGAGATCATACGTTTCGAATAAAATAGTTTGTAGGGGGGAGAACTTGAGATCTATCGTTGGGTCTCGACCTAGTCATGGAAGTAGTCATTAATGGATGGAGGGTCTACTTTTTCTGCTTCCAAATCTGGGTATATGAGGAATGAAGTGATCAAACCCGGCAAGAAATATGATCAGAAAATTTGCTCATTCATAGAATGTATTAAAGGAAGATGATAATGCAGAAGGCCTAACATGATCAATGCATAAGAATTCTGTACTAGAAAATTAGCAATATAATATATGGTAGCTATGTAAATAAATATTTCAAGTACTAAGTTAATAGTTATTTTCATGTAATAACATGTACATCTATAACGTATTTTTTATAATATAATAACGATAATATTATGTTATTTTGAATAACTTAGTTTTTAAAGAGAATAAAAAATAAAAAATATTTTAATATGATATTTGATCTAAAACTAAATTTATTTTAATTCCTAAAATTTATCTTATTTTTTTTGTAATGTTCTAACCCATGTTTTATAGCCTAAAACTTAAATAAAAGAATAAAAATAAAAATGTGACTTTGAGAGAATTTGAACCTTTAACCTTCAACTCATGCACCCAATTTAGTCACAAGTTCAGACTAGGTTGTTAAATTAACAATCAATCTATTATTTGAAAATATCATTAATTGTTTGTCCTCTCAAACTTCCAAACTCTTCATATTCTTTATTAATTCAACAATGAAACGCCCAAATTAATTCTGAAAATTAAACTATCCAAATTAAATTAAAGCCTTCCGTATTCTAAACTCCCAATTTGTAACCTATATAAACCCAAATTTCAAATATGGAATCCTTCCTCTAAAATCCTCTCTTCCTCTCATCTTGTCAGAGTCATCTCTGAAGTCGCCACTGCCATCGAAGTCGCCGGTCTCATTGCTAGAGTTTTGCCAAATAATCTTCATCTTTTTCCTTCTATTGGATCATCAATCATTAAGATTGTTTCGTTGTGATCGATAATATGAAACGAATCAAGCTAAGTTTATTTTTTAACTCATTAATTATGTTATTTAATATAACTGTTGCTTCTTTTTTTTTTGCTAACTGCCATAGTTAGAGGTTAAATGTGGGTAGGAATGGCAACTGGGTTGTGCCCGGCACGACCCGAGCATGGGGCACAGCACGGCCGCCCAGGCAAAGGCCCCGGTATGGCATGCGGGCATGGCCCGCCAGGCATGTGCCATGCTCGTGCCAACACGTGCCAGCCCGTTATTATTATTATTTTTTAATTAAATTTTTTAATTCTTAGTTAGTTTAGTTAGTTAATTTAGTTAGTTTATTGTTTTAAGTTGTAAGTATTACGAATTTATGATTTAAAGAAAAAATGATTGATAAAATGATAAGTTCTAATAATAAAAAAATTATGAAAATAAAATTTTATTATATAGAATCTCATTACGTTAACAAATTAACTCTATAAATCTCTTTGAAAATCATATAAAGCACGAAGAGATGAGAGATGACCCTGGCATGGCCCTTAAATTGTTCTTAATATTTTTTCCCAAGAGAATTATGAGTTTTAAAAAAATTACATATAAAATACAATTATAGAATTCTAAATAAAAAATTACAATTATGAAAAGGAAAAAAAATAAAGACTATACTAATAGTATGGAAGTCTTCAATTTTCGATTTTTCTCGGATAAGTCTCTTACTCCAAATCGTTTACAATTCCTTGATTTATTTGTTCTGTGTCCAGCTAGTTTTTTAAGCAAACACACATCTTCAATGTGTTTGTTATCATTGAGTTCCTCCACTCCGTTAGCACTCTCTCACCTACACTAACAGCAAACTCTGATACTATTGTGGACACCGGAGGGATTAGTATATCATAGTCCATATTGGAAAGCACATGATATATTTTCTTCTGCGATTTCCACCTGGCTAAAATTTCAAAATTTTTATGAAGGCCACGTGGACAAGTATCTGTGTTGGCCCTATCTAAATAGTAGTAAAGCTCATTGAAAGAATATTAGTTTGCCTAGGTTTCTTATTGTTGAATACAATTGACATTATTGATGTATCATCTTCTTTAGTAGTGGATTGGTTAGTTGTATTTGGGAATTTATTACCATACACATATCCATATGTATAGTAATAATATCTAAATATGTTGTAATATCATTAATTAATTCTTGAACATTACTTATATAATTCATATTTATATGAAATAGTTCTATTAAAATTTCCATTCCATTTAATTTATATCGTGGATTTATAACAGTTGCAAAATAAAGTAAGTATAGAAAAATTTTAAAATATTTGCTAAATTTAATTTCTATTGGCTTAACAATATCTTCAAGAAATGAGTATTTCTATTTTGAAAAAACCGAACTAATTTCGGTTAAATAATAAAGTGCAATGTGTGTAGTTGGATAGTAGGTGTCCGAAAGTGCTCTAGTTATATCTTCAAATTTCCTTTAAAAAAAATACAAATGCATTGTAAATGATTCCATTCATTTACATCCAAACTACAAGATTGTAATTCAATTTCTTTAAATAAATTTACTACATCTTTATATTTAATTGGCTTATCTAACATTTTGAATGTAGAATTCTATTTTGTTATTATATCTTGAGGTAAATTCTTAGTGAGATTTTATAATTATTACATATTTGTTTAAAAGTTTGTTTTCTTGGCTCGCTATATTTTATAAATACTATTGTATTTCTAAATTTAGTTATTAAATCATTTACTACTCTTAATCTATTTTGAACACACAAATTTATTATGTGGTAAAGATATTGAATGTGAAATAATTTACCTTCTAAAATCAGTTTAGTAATATTTTTTATTTTATAAATACTATTGTATTTCTAAATTTAGTTATTAAATCATTTACTACTCTTAATCTATTTTGAACACACAAATTTATTATGTGGTAAAGATATTGAATGTGAAATAATTTACCTTCTAAAATCAGTTTAGTAATATTTTTTTAAAATTTCTATTGCAGCCGTATTTTCAGAAGTATTATCAAAATAAATAGAATTTTTTTTTTGTTCTATTCAAAGTGCCGTAAAAACACTTAGTAAAAATTGTGAAAGATTATGTACAATGTGAGGAAATTCAAATCTTCTAATGCTGTTATTTTTTTTTTGAATTATCTAATATTGATCTATATAGTGCATTGTTATACATAAATAATAACAATCATTTAATACCTCCCAACAATCAGAGGTTATTGCAACTTTATAGATTAATGATGTTAAAATTGCAATTAAAATTTGTCTCCTGTCATTATATATTTTTACAATATCTAATTTACAAGTTGATCTCGACACTTTTTTAAATTCTGGATTATGTGTCGTTCTTATAAAAATTTCAAATTTAGGGTATTCAGCTATGGAGAATGGTTGTTCGGCGTGCATTATATAGGTTGTTAATTGTTCTCTATGGAATATAAGATTATATTTAAAGGTTCCTAAAGATCCTTCATATGTGTTTAATTGTGTTTATTGAGGCTCATTTGGTGGATGTGCTTTTTCTAAATATCTTTTAAGATAACCCGTTCCACTTCTTTTAGGAATGGAATAGGGTCTTTGGCAATATTTACATCTAGTTTTTCTAAGAGCATATTTTATAAATTTTTCAAAGTGATTCTATCAGTTTTTGGAGCCTAAAGGAGATGGTTACTTCGGGAATTGTGGATTGGATGGGCTCTTGTGACAAATTAGAAGATTTTATATGTTCGTATGACTGTGATACAATTGGAACTTATAGAATGTGTTCTAATGATTCACACACAAAATAGTATTCTTCATTTGATAAAAAAGAATAAAAAACTATCCGCAGTTTGAGAAGAAGAACTGCCAGACGAGTATGGATCTATTGTCAAAAAACACAAAAAAATGAATAAAAATAAGCTAAAAAAAATAAATATCTTAATGCCGTAAGCCGAAAAGAGAGTTTGAGAGTTGAGAGTTGTCTTGAGAATTTTACTTATTAGGAGAGAGCTTGAAACCGGAATTTGCTTGTTTTTTGAAAAAATTTGAAGCCGAAATAAGAGATTGCTCGGGAGAGGAGATTTTGATACTTGCTCTTAAACCTTAATGGATAGAGTTTTGTGTATGAATTTTATGTTTGGAAAAATTAGAGAGAGATGAAAATTGAAGAGAGTCTGAGTATTGTAAGGAAAAATGAATTTGGATGAATGAGGGGTATTTATAGGAGGGAGAAGAAGTTTTTTTGCAAAAAAAAAAAATATAAAAAACCCTCCAACGGCTATTTTGACAGTTGATGTTTAAATTTGTAATTTTTTTATAAAAACCCCCCAACGGCTAGTTTATAACTATTGGGGGCTTTATGTAAAAAAATTGCAACACCCTAAAATCCCAATGGCTATTTTTTTTTTATAAAAATGCCCCCGTCCTACACCGGAGGCCTGAGTACAGTGGCTTGGGCATCGCCCGAGAGCTAGCGACATGCCGTGTCGGGCACATGGCAGGCCGGGCGTGCCCAACGAACCGCCCAACCCATTTGCCACTTCTTAATGAGACCTTGAGGTGTTGAGGAATTTAAGCAAAAAATGGTTGTGGAGCTTGTGGCAGAGTTTCACAATTTACTGGATTTCCTATGATTTTGACAAGGTTTGAAATAAAAAGATGAACTGATGAAGCTTACGAAAATGAGTGGAATTGCCTTACAAGGCATGAAGTAGAGCATCATATGAAGGGACCTCTTAGCCTCCACACATGCATGGTTCCATTAGGGCACATTCCCTTTGTCATTTCCTTCATGCTCATCACCTACTCCCTTAGTGAAGCCACTACTCCTAGGCTAAATTTCATCTATGAATTCGTCTAAAAGTGTATTTGTTTACGTGGAAATAACACACATGCATGGTTCCATTAGGGCACATCCTCTCTCATTCCACTCATGCTCATCACCTACTCCCTTGGTGAAGCCACTACTCCTAGGCTAAATTTCGTCTATGAATTCGTCTAAGGGTGTACTTGTTTATATGGAAATAAAATAGAAGTAATGAAATTAATACTATTTCTATTACTTAAGATATTTGTTTGGTAAAAAAAGAAGTTAGAAGTTACTTGTTATATGTTGAGGTGACGCTCATGTGACACCTTACTTTCAAATTTTTCTTCTTTATATTTAGCTTTAGAAGAGCTCTAAGAAGTAGAGAAACAAGCAAAAAAAAAAATTTATTTGCATATCATTATTACCATTCAAAATTTATAATTATATATATATATGAGAAAAATGGAAATGAACTGACAGTTCACGCAAGTAATTACCTGAGCTGCAATTCATTTTCACTATGTCCAATAATCTTTTTTAAAAAATTTCTTTTGAATTACGATCTCGACCACGTAGGGTTTACTCATACCCAATTTCTTGGGTTTTAGCTTTGATTTGGTCTTCCATCAAGTTAACACCAAATTAACAGTTTTCAATGAATAAAATATTTTGTATGCACTTGATGAAAAGGTAAATGAACTCCAAAATTTATAAAATTTAATTCGAAAAACACTAAAGAGGTAGAGATAATAATTATCAAAAAAATTAAAGAAAATCATTGGATCATTATAATTTTGCCGCTAGCCCACGTAACTTTTCCTGAGCTGGCGGCTCATCTACAGTAATCCATATATATATATATATATATATATATATATATATATATATATATATATATATATATATATATATATATATTATATAAATATTATTTTATTTACTCAATTAAATAATAATCGAATCACTTCCTAATATATTGTTTCCTTCCAAAGGTTAACAAACAAACACAGGAAGAGCTTTTTTCTTCTATTTCTATTTTGAAAGTTACTTTTTAATTTTATTCCCGACTACTTTCAGTAGCCAAACACACCCTAAATTTAGTCAAGATTGTAGGAGATAGAAATAATATATTTATTATGATATCAGTTTAAAAATCGGTCGAATTGGAAAAGTTAAAAAAAAGGTACTACTTACAACATTAAAAATATGCTTGAAATGGGAAAATTTGGTGACTCACTTGAACGAGGGCAAAATCAGTGACTCAAATTTATTGCAATAAACCAACCAATATTTTCTTCAACCCCATAAATTGTGTTTTTTTTTACCCCTCTTGTTATGCTAAATTATAGAAATGAAGATATTTTTGTTAAGTTAGGTGCAACCTCCAACGAAGAGGAGATGCGAGAAAATCACTTAAGATGGTCCGGTCATGTGCAATATAGACCTATAAATGCATCAGTTCGAAAAGGAGAGTCTCTTAACATATGATAAGTTAAAAGAGTAAAAGGAAAACTGAACAAAATATGAATGTATGTGATACGAAAAGTTATGGATTCTAGATATTTAAATGAGGACGTATTACTCGATAGAAATGAATGGAGAAGGATTATTAGTGTGATCGATCTGGCATGATTCTCTTTTAGCTGATGTAGCCTGCCCCAAGTACTTGAGATAAAAAGTTTAGTTATTGTTGTTGTTATTATGCTAAATTACCAATACATATGGTTGAACAACTATATCAAGGTTAATTTCGATGGTATCTATGATCATGTGACGAGAAAAGGTGGATCAAAATTTATTTTGCAAAATTTATTCTGCACACAGAGGAACTCTTGATCAAGCTCGATTCTTCAATTGTCCTCAAGTTGAAGGTCCTAACTACATCATTAATTGCCTCCTTAAGGACTTCAAAATCTGGATGTCTTTCTATAAATTCTAACATATATTACTCTTTTCTTTCATACTTAGACAACATTTAACTTGGAAATTACAATGAATAAGCCGAGTCTGTTGACTTCATTACGAGTCCATTGACACAATTCATCTTTACTATCAAATATCAGTAAATTAATTATCAATAACTTAATATCAATAAATGATGTATTATTGATTCAAAAAAGTTAACTAATGCATACCTGAGAAATAGTAAACTCAGATGTATAGTCCAACACACAACGATCTGAACTCGACTACACTGGATGGATGCATCGGTATGTGAATGATCAAATTAACAAATTAATTTTTTTGTTTTCTAATTTAATTAAATATCAATTGCAAATTAAATATTATTGAGACTATTGGAAGAACTTTTGCTTAGTAAATGTGTAATATTTTTTCCCTTAACAAGCTTATTCAGCCTACTTAATTAATAAATTATCTTTTTATTATCTTTTTATATATTTATTTATCATTAACTTTAGTACCAAAATATATTTATTCTGAGCTAAATTGAGCTATTAGATTCTCTATATTTTGGGTAATAAATAACACTATTGATTTTATTGTTAATTACAAAAAATAGTCACTATCACAATCAATATTTTAATCATTTAACTGAAAATATTCTTCTTTAAAAATAAATTAGAAATCTAAAAAAAAAATATTCACCTATCATATATAGTTAATAAAAGCAAACGATTTTTTATCTGAGTGCTACAAGAAGAAAAAATTTCTTGTATTTTAATATAATTAAATATCAATATAATAAATTATGAATACTAATCAACTTCTTTTGATAATTATATTTTTCATAAAAAAATGAGAAATAATTCATTCATGTCTCAATATCCAAATGAAATTTGAGTCGTTTGGGTATCAAAACCAGAACAAAGTTTTAAGATTTTTTTTTCAAAATAATTGTAAAGTTTACATTAAAAAATAGGAAAAACTATGATTCTTACCTTTATACCTATCAAATTATTCATTATGACGAGTTGCATATTTGTATCTACAATTGTCTATAAACTTTTTGAAATTTCAATAAGAATTAATAATAAAAAAACAAAAGAAAATTATAAGAAAGTAGGGCTATAAGTAGGGGACTGGTGCTAACTGAGAAGATACTGATAAATTCATCAATAAATTTTACTGACAAATTTATAATAAAATTGAACTTTCAATATATCTACTTAAAAATTTTGTGGGTGCATTTATAATTTCCCTTTAATAAAAGTGTAAAACAATAATGCTGTGCTGAAAATTACAAGGGTGTGCTTGTTTGCGTGGAAGTAAAGAGGAAGTTGTAAAAATAAAACTACTTTCACTACTTCATATATTTGTTTGGCTTATAAAGAGAATTGGAAGTTACTTCCATTAGCGATGTGTTGAGCTACTTGAAATAATGAAAGTAAGGAAGAAATTAAAAAGTAATTTTTAATATGGAAGTAGAATAAAAAAAAATTGTTTATTGTGTTTGTTTACTTATTTTTGGAAGAAAAAAGTGTATGAAGAAGTGATATGTGATTATTATTTAATTGATTAAATAAAACATACTTGCATTATTTTATTTATTTCTATGTATAAAAATATAAAATTAGAATTGTAATAATTGCATGCAAATAAAAAAAATTATATTATTGTCTTGATCCTCTACTTTCTAGAGCTATTCTAAACCAAAATGAGAGGAAAAAATTTTGAAAGTAAGGTGTCATATATGTGTCACCTAAGTATATAAGAAATAAATTTCAACTTCTTTTTGGGCCAAACAAATATTTAAAATAGTAAAAGTAGGCTTACTTCCTCTTTTTTCTTCCCCTTATTTTTTGTTGGAAAAGTTTTTGAAACTCAAGTAACTAAATAAAATATTATATTTTATTTAACTCTAATAATTACATTTCAAATTTAGTGTATGAAACAGCTATAATATTACTATTATAATATTGGGTTAATCACAGTTTGACCCCCTGTAGTATAGGGAGTCTGTAACTTAACACTCCTGAACTTTGAAACTCTAAAAAAAACCTCATAGGCATCCCAACGGCATAAACTGGACGTTAGTGAGTGGGTCACGTGATTTGCACATATCATTAAAAGACTAAAATGCCCCCAACCCAAGTGGAATCGCAAAAAGAGAAATTGGAACGGGCGACTCTAGGGCACAGAGCGGAGCATTCCCAGGCAAAAATGGGGCACAGAGCGGAGCGTTCTTGGGAGAAATTAGGACACAGAGTAGGCATTTGCGGGCGATTTCTCTCTCTCACAGGCGAATAATTGGAGTGGGCGAGTTGTTCTCAGGTACAGACGTGTTCTCAGGCTAGAAGATATCAGGCAAGATTCGGGCAGAGAAGAAGCGGGCGAGTTGCGGGCGACTCTTGGGCACAGAGTGGACTGTGATTGGGAGAAACTAGGGCACAGAGGGTGATTGCGGCGATTTCTCTCTCTCGCAGGCGAATAATTGAAGCGGGCGAGTTGTTCTCGGGCGCGGGTGACTTGTTCTCGGCAAGATTCGGGCAGAGAAGAAGCAATAATAAAGGCGGGGTGAGCTTGAAGTACCGATAAGCATTTGTATGGACACAAAGTTGTTATCTTTATAGATTATTGTCGATAAATTTGTGTGATGATGATGTGTTACTGTCGGTGTGAATTTTGTGGATTTTTTTTTGACCGAATGTGTTGGGCATGGTGGATGGGGGACCATAAACTATGTTGGGTGAAATGTGGAGGGGAATTTTTTGGATTTGTAGAGTGGTGGGTACGTGTAGAAAATTTTAGGATTTTTTGGATTTGTCTTGACAAGGTCCCGCCAGTAAGAAGTGCGAATTTTAGGATTGACTCTTATGTACCTATTGTTTTTATATCCATGTAGATTCTTAGGGTTTTGTTTGAACAAAACAGCAAAGCACAAATTTTTGTATAGAAAAATCACAAGAGCAAAATTTTATATTAGTGTAGAAGCTTAGTCTTAATCTTGATTAATTAGTTTATAGTTGTTACTTTGTGTTTTAATTGTCTATTTATCTTGATGTGTGATTGTTTTGTTATATGTAGTTGAGATATAGCAAGTACTATTTTTCACCTTCATGTTCACCATGGGGGCAAATTTGTTAATAGTGGCACGATATAATATCAAGGGTGTACATTGGATATTGTTGAGAATATTGATGCAGATTTCTTTGAGTGGTTTGATTTGGAGGATATTATTAAAAAATTGCAATATAGGGGCTGGTTCTTGTTGCATTATAAAGTCTCAGACCTATGGCAAAATGATGGATGGAAAGTCCTAGACAGTGATAGTGGTGTTTTGAAACTTATTATGGTGCATCAACTTTCTAGAGATATCCACAAATACGTAGAGTATTTAGTTGATGAGGCACTTGTAGTGAACACCCCCAATAATGAATCTAACAAAGATATTGAGAAGGATATTGAGGATGATATATTAGATGGTGAGTGGGTGGAAGATGAGAGCAATAACACGAGCACTAGTGACACCTCAGAGAGCGGCAGTTTTGTTAGTTTGATTGGGGGCTCAGGTGAAGAAAATTTCATAGATGATTGAGGATGGTTTATAGCTTAGATAAGTGTTGTTGATACAATTATCTTGTTTATTCATTTTTCTTATCCCCCGTCAAATACCTCTATTATATCTCCTATTGTCATTACAGAGATGTCAAAGCGCTAGGCGAGCCATTAAAAAAAAAATAATGCGGGGGGATGGAAGATTTTATTAACTAACGACAAAAGAGAGGTAATGAATTAAGTGTTTTACATGTTGATTTTAATGTTTTATTTTTCTGACATTATGATTTTCATATAGGTTGACAGATTAACAAATGTATATATAGTGCTGAAGATTTTTTTATCTGATGAATTAAGTTTTTTGCTACCTGCTTGCTATTGATTGGAGATTTTTTTATCTGATGTGTTATTTTTGAAACTATGTATATATAGTGCTGAAGTATCAAGTGTATTTCGGCCTGCTAGTAGTAACTGCTGCTTGCTACTGCTACTTTTTTGACATTATATTTAATTGAACTATCAATTTCATAACAATGCTGCATTGTATTAAGTACTTAAATTTAATCTTGTGGGCATTGATGTGGATATATAGTGCATGTGCACATGCACATTCTACTGCATGTTGGTTATCTGCTGTACATGCCTATGTTATCTGCTGCCTGGAGATAGTGCATGTGCTTGCTTGCTGCTGTTGCTTATTATTATTTGCTATTATTATCTGTTAGTTGCTTGTTGCTACTGCTACATACTCATAACCATTATTTAGGAGCAAATCAGTGTAGTAGTAAGTATTTTTTGCTATTGTGCTTGCTGTTTTTGTTCGAACAAAGCAATAAGTATTCTTTGCTTATTTGGGAGAAAATCAGCGTAGTAAATACATAACCATTATTACCACACATCTGCAAACATTGAACTCAAACTTGTTCTAATATTATTTGATCATAGATATTAGTGAATTTTTATTTACACTGCCAGAATGAGAGCTTCATTTGGCTAGTAGCACAAGACAACATGACAAAAAAACCCAAGCAATACCCCAATTAACAAGCTTTTCTCGTGAACCATTTTGTTCGAGGTCTCTAACATTTGGCTTCGCTCAAAATTACCTTCTCGATACTGCTCTATGAGTATATTGAAAGTTTCTTTCGCATACGGGGGTACTCCTTTGTCGAGCAATACCTAATCATTACACGTACGAAACAGGCATGGCCAAAAACGTCGGTAAGAATTCTTCGTTATCCATGAGGACTTCATGTAACAATCTAATTTCATTATAACTTATATTCTTGATATCAGATTAATCCCAAAAAGAATGTGTTGTATTTGTCTCATTTTTATATTTTTTTGTGATTTTCTTGAAATTTTTAAGATAGTCACTTAAAATAATATTATTTTAATCACGGTGGACCCTACACATATTTAAAAAGTCTCTCTTCTTTGACTTGTAAGGATAAATTTTGACTTTATTTGGATTAGTTTAATTTAAAATTATAGTCTTAAACAACTCTAATAATCTATTATTAGTATTCATTTATCCTATACTTAATTTGTCTTTATTCACCCATACCTTTTACCATGCTTGTCTTTTGGTCAAGCATAACAAACCATCATCTTACCCCCCATATCTTTCCTTTGTCTATATCTTTTTCTTCCCTTCTTTTCATTTGTTTTCTCTCCTTTATTTTTCATTCATCTCTTCCTTTTATTTTTTTTACTCCAAAACTTAAGAGAAGAAAAAGAAAAGAGAAGAAGAATAAGAAAAAAGAAAAAGAAGAAGAAGTTTTTTTAGTCTCAAAATAGGCTTATCTTCCTACCCATCAAGACAAGTAAAATCACATCCACTCTCATGTTTTATTTGTAACTTTAATTGTTTATCGTTAACTTAGAATCTTAATTTGTTAAAACTTAAAAAAAAGAAGACAATATCGCTATACAAAAATCTCTATGATTATTCTAGACAAATAAAAATATAATTTTTACACTTTACTCTGTGTTTATGTATCGAATTTATCATTTTATTCATAATCTCTCATTTTTAAACTATAAGTTGTAAAGTTAAACTATATGCTTAATTTTTAAATTATAAAAATGCCAGCTTTATGAATGTTCATCATATTGGATATAAATTTGAACTTTTCTACATAATTTCTTTGTATATAATGCAATGATTTTAAATCACTTTCCACTTGCCATTAGAATATAGTATATATATATATATATATATATATATATATATATATATATATATATATATATATATGGATTACTATAGGTGAGCCGCTAGCTTAGGAAAAGTTACGCGAGCTAGCGGCAAAACTACAATGATCCAATGACTTTTTTTCAATTTTTTTAACAATTACTATCTACACCTACTTAACTTTTTTCAGATTAAATTTTATAAATTTTGGAATTCATTTACCCTTTCATCAAATGCATACAAAATATTTTATTCATTGAAAACTATTGTGTTAACTTGATGGAGTAGCAAATCAAAACTAAAACCAAAGAAATTGAGTATAAGTGAATCTTAGGGTGTCGAGATCATAATCCAAAATAATTTTTTAAAAAAAGATTATTAGAGATAGTGGAAATGAACTGCAGCTCAGGTAACTTGCGTGAGCTGTCAGCTCATTTTCATTTTTCTCATATATATATATATATATATAGTTATGTTTTTAAAGAGAAGGTTTCAAATAAGTTTCTACATTAAATTGTTAAAATATTTCTTTTATACGAGATATTATGTTAGATCATAATTCTTCTATGCTAATCCATGTTTATTTGAAAAATATATACATGTCTAAGATTTAATAAATTTGCTACTTTCTATACTATGAAATCATGTTAGAATTTAGAAAATCAATATGTTGCTAATGTAATCGTTATAAAAGTGTTAAGCTTATTTAATTCCTATCTTTACAATTTATTACTCACTTATCTAATATGTGTTTATATGCATAATTGTATATGTATGATTCACATATATGATCATCATAGGTATTTTTACATCTTAATACTCAGATACGTGTTTATATGTATACTTGTATTCATGTGTAGTTTACATTCATGATCATTTTCTTAACATTCATTCTAACATTCTATACTCTATCATGCTTGCACATTCTATACTCCATCATACTTACCTCGACATATATATACTAGTTGTTTATACAAGGTACATGAAATATGTCGAATTTTCCTTATTGGTATGTACACATATCTTGATAATGCCATGGATCCTGACTTGCCTGTTAACTTGATTTTGACACTCTATCATACTTGCCTTGACATATACATACTAATTACTTGTACAAGATACATGAAAATATGCCGAATTTTCATTGTTAGTACATACACATGTCTTGATAGTGCCATTGATCCTGACTTGCCTTTTAACTTGATTTTGACATGAACCACATCTTTCTTATTATTAGACATGTATATGTACTAATCTTGACATGATTGGTTCATCATATTCCGGGTTGATTTGCATGTAATATAACTTAAAATCTTGAGTTATGCGAGAACTAAAGGGTGGACAAATATTGTATCATGAAAGGTTTATGATAGGTTGCGCAACAGAAATATGGGCCCATCCGCAGGGGCGCCCGGGTGGTACTGAGCCATCATCTCTTATTTAGTCCATATTGATGGGACGACCGAATACTCAATATCGATATCTGCTTGAGTGCTTAGCGACACGGTTGGTTCAGCGCCAGCATCTTGGCCGGATCCTGGGTATGCACGGGTACTTTCACGATACGAGTCTATTTCTTCACCACTTAGTTCAAAAAAATAAAAAAATATATGATATTAAATTAGATTTGATATGCATGTATATCCCTACTTGATATTGTTACTTAATCATTACTCTTTCCCACACATGTGCATATACTTTTTACATCAATTCATATTTTACTTTTTAGTGCATATTACACACTCCCTACGATAAGAATCTATTTCTTCACCAATTAGTTCAAAAAATAAAATAAAATATGATATTAAATTAGACTTGATATGCATGTATATCCCTACTTGATATTGTTACTTAATCATTACTTTTTCCCATACATGTGCATATGTTTTTTACATCAATTCATATTTTACTTGTTAGTGTATATTGCACACTCCCTACGATAAGAGTCTATTTTTTCACCATTCAGTTCAAAATATAAAATAAAATATGATATTAATTTAGACTTGATATGTATGTATATCCGTACTTGATATTGTTACTTAATTATTATTGTTTCCCATACATATGCATATGCTTTTAAAATATGATATTAAATTAGACTTGATATGTATGTATATCCCTACTTGATATTGTTACTTAATCATTACTGTTTTCCATACATGTGCATATGCTTTTTATATCAATTCATATTTTACTTGTTAGTGCATATTGCACACTCCCTACGATACGAGTCTATTTTTTCACCATTTAGTTTAAAATATAAAATAAAATATGATATTAATTTAGACTTGATATGTATGTATATCCCTACTTGATATTGTTACTTAATCATTACTGTTTCTCATACATGTGCATATGCTTTTTACATCAATTCATATTTTACTTATTAGTGCATATTGCATACTCCTTACGATACGAGTCTATTTCTTTACTACTTAATTCAAAATATAAAATAAAATAAGATATTAATTTAGACTTGTATGAATGTATATTCCTGCTTGATATTGTTACTTGATTATTACTGTTTCCCATATATGTGCATATACTTTTTACATCAATTCATATTTTACTTGTTAGTGCATATTACACATTCTCTTCAAAACATAAACTAAAATAAGATATTAATTTAGACTTGATATGCATGTACATTCTTACTTGATATCATTACTTGATCATTTAATATTTTCCACACATGCGCATATTTTGATATCCACACTCATATCTAACTTATTTGTTTATATTATACGCTCCGTACTTCTTATCGTTTTACTTGCCGGGTTTGACCCTGAGCTCCCCACACGCTCAGGTACTGAAAATGTGAACGAGAATCCGCCATTGCTCGATCTGTACTTTCTAGAGTAGACCAAGCAGTAGTACATTTATAGGCCTCCGCTTTTGTATTTTTGGTTTGGTATGTATCACCCTTTTGGGACTTTATTTCCAAATTTTGTATCAGTATTGTATTTATTACTTCTTATCTTAGACATATATATCTTCTCTTTTATATGACAGTAGACTAACTTTCAAGATCCTGATAGATGACTAGTATTCAGTTCCATTCATTTCTTCTTTTACATACTTATAGGCCTCGTGCACGTCGACTTACACGTGCCCGCCGGTAACGCACTCCGTTTCTGTGTCCCTCCGGAAAATGGGGCTTTACACTTTACCTTCATTTTTAGACCGCATTTACACTTTGAAATTTCTATTTCAAGTGGTCGAGCCAACATTACTTCCACAACCTTTCGATCTATAGATCGAGTTTTTTGTGATGATGAAGAAGATGAGAAACTCGACGTTATTCTCGATCAAACTTAAAACTAAAAGAAAAAATTATTGTACAATTAAAGAACAATATTTGTAAGGAAAATCAAACACAAAAATCATAAGTAACACTACAACACAACTTTATTTCTTAATGTTATGAAGTTAAAAAAAGAGAGAAAGAGGGAGAGAAAGAGATAGAGAGAGGAGGGATGGGATGAAGAGAGGGAGTTAGGGCGAAGGAAGGAGAGAGAGAGAGAAAGAGAGGGGGGGACGGGAAGAAGAGGGAGTGAGGACATGAGTGATTGAGAGAGAGAGAGAGAGAGAGAGCTGATTTAAGGAGAGGGTAAGAGTAAAATAGATATTAGAGAACAAAATTTATTCTAAAAGGGATGATAATAGTTAAAATGAGTGATAATAGTTAACTGCTTATTAATAGGGGTAACAGTCTACAGATTTTTTGAGAATTTTAAATTTCAGGAGTGTTAAGTTACAAATCTCTCATACTACAGAAAGTCTGACTGTGATTAATCCTATAATATTTTATTTAACAATAAGATAATAACCTTCTACTTTCTAATCTACTTCCTACTTCAAAAAATTAACATACAAATATTAAAATTATATTGAAAATAGTTCTTCCTAATCTTCTAATTTGAATGTTACTTCTAATTTTCTTCCTTACTTTTTTACTTCTGCCACTGGACCTGATAAGCAATTGGCGGCTGTTCAAATCCATTATAGACGGCAATAAAACCCACCGCTCCCAATTCCAACAATAGAGGAATAAACTTGCAAATCCCTAAAATGGCCCCCCTCCTCCTCGCCAGGTGTCGCACTTTCATTGGTTCACATTTCCGAGTCAAAAATCTCAACGCCCCCAGCTCTCTCGCACGTGCGCGTAAGAGAAACCATCGAGGGGCACTACCGTAGTTCTCTTCATTGTTGTGGCCAATTCCCTCTCCACATGTCATTTTAAAAAAAATAAAAATAAAAATAAAAAATTCCCACTTTCCCCAATTACTAGTCATTTCCCAATCGACACTCTCGAGTCTCAGCAAGCGAGCAAACAAAACAAAACAAACAAAATTGAAAACGAAAGGGAAAAAAAAAACGGGGACGATATAAATTCGCCCCTAGCCGTCGATCCACCGTCAATTCTCGCCGCCGCCCCCGCCGCCGGATCCATGACGGGAGTGACCGGAGCTAGGGTTTCGCAGCCGGAGCGGGGGGTTCCGTTGCGATTCAAGCCTGCTGCCCTCGGGAAATGAGCCTTTTGATTCCAGCCGCACGATTTGAGGTTCGGTCAATCAACGGACAAGATTTGGTAGCCGAATGGAGGGGAGTAGCAGCGAACTAGGATTCCTTCTCTGTCTGGTAATTTTTAATTTGATTTTAGTTCTAATTTCTTATGCGCTCAGTCGATGCTTCACTGCTCGCGTTGATGAGCTAGTTTGGCTCTGAGGTTAGGGCTTTTAATCCGATTGTTTTGGATTATAAGCTGGTGCTATTGCTAGCTATAATTTGATTCTTTAGTGGCCGTTTGATTTTTTTTTTTTTTTTTTTTTGGAAAAAGCTAGGGTTTCCAATTCCGAGGATTGAATTTCTGTCTTTTGAGCTTAAGTTTGAAATTGAGTAATTATTGTGTGAAACTGTTGTTTTGGTGGTGGTATTGCAAGTAAGATAGACTCTTGCTGTGAAAAATAGTGTCTTTCGGAGGATAATTCGAGCTATCAGGATTTCAGAAAGTTGGTTCCTTTTTCTTGTTTATGTGATTAATTATAGCTTCTTTGCAGCTGTTTACTATTTATTATTGCCCTTGTATAGCTATTCTAAAATCTTGCTGCTTTTTCCCCCTTCCATCGAGTTTAACTATTTGTACGCTGGAATTGATTGCTTGGTATTTTGTACTTCTGTCTAGTACCCGTCTTAGAATTGTAGGTGGAGTATTTGGTTGCACACAGCACACAGATTGTTTCTTCACTAGTTTTCTCTGGTAGTGAGAGAAAATATGTTTGCATAATTTGTTTTGGTTATTGCTAAGGCTACAATTTTTAGAAATAGTCTGCAAAGAATTAATACCTTTTCTAGTTGTATACGTCCCTCGGTAGCCAAGGTATTAAGTGACTTATCAACTTTTCGGGACCGGAGGTAGTTTTGAGAGTTATGAGCTTCCGACTTTTACACGTGATAGTGTTAATTCAGCGTCATAATTTTTTAGGATTAATTTCACGCAGATCCCCTGTAGTATGAGGAGTGTGTAATTTATTACCCATAAATTTTAAAACTGACTCTCTGGGAGAGTAAACTCTGTTTTTTTTTGCAATATGGAGTGAGAGCATGTGAAATACACGTGATATTAAAAGTCGATTTTATCCCTTACTGTAATTTATCAGGGAGGATTGGGATCTCATCCGCCATCTCCATCTGGGGTGACCGCTGCGACCTTATCCGCCTCCTCTCCTTCCCCTCCCCCAACCCCTCCCTCCTAACCCAAACCCTCGCCCAGCTCACCCCCGCCCGCCTCAACCTCCTCCTCGACGATATCCGATCGCCCATCCGCCGAAAACTCTTTCTCTGACTAATCTCCGCCGCTTGCTCCTTCTTCCCCTTATCCCTCAAAACCCACGCCCTCCTTCTCCATTCCCTCCTCTCCTCCGACCTTGCTGTCGCCGCCTGCCTCCACCTCTTCTGTCTTATTGACGATCCTTCCTGTCCATTCGAAACCCTCGTCCGCTCCATCGTCGACACCTACCAGGGATCCACCGCCGCCTCCGACCTCCTCCACCACTGTTGCGCCCAGTTCAAGTTCGTCGGCCTCCGCTGTGACACCCTCGCATTCCGCTCTTTCGCTAACCTCGGCATCGGTCCCTCTCGCAAAGTCTACAACTTTCTAATCTCGGCCTTGGTTAAGGCTCGGAGAATTCGGGATGCACGCTAGATGTTTGACGAAATGCTGAGGTCGTCCGGCTCGACGCATACTTGTACAGTACAATGCGGTGATCGATAGGCTATGCAAGAATGGGATGGTGGAGAGATAGCACTTGCTTCTTGTTGCTCAATAATGCGTTGTCATTGTATAAATTGCATCATGCTGCATTTTTCAAGTATGAACATTGTTGGCCTATGATCAATATTTTTGCTTGGATAAATTGTTGTTCTGTTCTATTTTGCACTTTGTAATGAATTATATGCATGAATGATAGAACCATGTATTTGTTTGGCGATGATCTCTTGTATACCGGCATGTGATTTTGCAGCCTAATCAGATTTTGTATATCAGAAGTTGTATATCATAGATTGGAGTTTGGAATCAAAGGCTACAAGTCTCAACTATGAATTAATTATAACTGTAGCTTTTGTATACCAGAATTTGTATTCCAAACTAATCAGAATTTGTATATTGGAGATTGGAGTTTGGAATCAAAGGCTACAAGTCTCATTTATGAATGAATTATAATTGCTGCTTTGTATATTAGAATTTGTATTCCAATCTAATCAGAATTTTTATATTAGAGATTGGAGTTTGGAATAAAAAACTACAGTCTCATTTATGAGTGAATTATAACTGCTGCTTTGTATATCAGAATTTGTATTGTATATGGATATTTTTGTGTTGATATGACCTTCTTTGCAGCTGCTGCTGCTGTAAGCATGCACAGCAGCAGCTGCTGTGTGCAGCAGCAACTCTCTTGGTCAAATGCAATCTAAGTTGTGGTAATACACTGCAAATAGCTAGCAGTTAGCTTTTAATCAAATAGCTAGTAGTTAGCTTTTAATCAAATATGTATCCATAATCATACTTCAGTCACTATTACGCTATTTATAGTGATACCAACCATTAGTTTTTAAATATACCTATCGACACTGGGTTTCCTACAAATGCATGGACAGTGTTAATGATGCTGCTGTGCATCTTGCGGCTGCAGCTGCTGCAAGCATGCACAGCAGCAGTTGCTGCTGCTGCAAAATCTTGCACAGCAGCAACTGCTGTGGTGCATCTTGCACCTGCAGCTGCTGCAAGCATGCACGACAGCAGCAGCTGCTGCTGCAAGATGCATAGCAGCAGCTGCTGCTACTGTGGATGCTTACAGCAGCAGCAGCAGCTTGCACAAAACAACCCTGTACAACAAATGGAAATCACATATAATTTATAGCAATAAAAAAAATCTGATATACAATACAAATTATATCACACAAAAAACTCAAACACAAAAAAAAATGTAACAACTTAGTGTATCACATACATATATAACACAAGCAAGCAATTTTGGATTAAACACAATAAGCTTGCATCAACATAGTGTTAATGATACATATATAACCAGGTGAGTATATATCCAAAAACCAACATAGTGTTCCAATACTCATCAATTACAAAATTGTCTCCCAAATGATAAGCCCATTAGTTACAAAGTCTTTACAACACTTTATCACTAGAATCATGTCGCAATCACATTTGTTGAGCTGTCACAAACTCCTTTGCTTCTCCTATGCACGAAAAGATCTTGCATCCATCTTGGATTATTTTTTTATTGGAAGTTTATTGGCGTGATCTCTCTGCAATGACATGTAGTCAACGTAATAATTAGATATGATAAATGATATATTTGTGGGTTATGGAAAGAAAATAATAAATGATTTGAAAATACTTACATGGCTAACAAATCGGCTTACGTCATCTGCACTTCCCACGGCCACCCCACTTTTTGGAGGGAGCACAGTTGTACCACCCAAATCCCTGCTTGATCCTGATAAAAACCCAACCTTTGTGTATTTCCTAGTCATTGAATCCACGATGTAGCGAGAACCTCTTCGGGGGGCCACTGTGCTTTCTTTTTTTTATGTTCTGCCATTGCCACATGTTCTCTTGTTCCTCAACCCCATTTTTCTTTTCCTTCTTTGATAATTTCGGAGTCGTGTTGGGCTTTCTTCCTCTTTTCCTACTCCGATTTACTTCCAGTTGTTTGCCTTCTACGGGATCATCCCATTGAATTCCAAGACCAATGTCACCCTCACCCTGAATGTCAGCTACTGGAGTTGACCTCTGTCTTGTATCTGCTTGCTCATTACTTTCCTTCTCCTTAACCATTCCCTCGTTTTGCATATTTACTCCCGCGCTATTGTTTGTCCTAACATTATGGCCTTCACCCTTGCATTGAGTGCATCTCATTCGTACATATTTTCGCCGTATTGGTTGGCTCATTCTTTTCTCCTCCTTTTCATCATCTTTTTTCTTTCTTGCTCTTCGAGGTCTGCCGGGTTGTTTCCGCTGCTTTGGAGGCATAATGTACTCCTCCTCTGGAATATCTGGCCATTATGAAGGATATGGTATTGGATGCACCATTGAGGCATATGCCATTTTGTATCTATTTATCGTGAAATATGGAGACACGTAGTCCTCAATGTGTCGTCTATGCTTGTTGATTGTAGTAACAACATGAAGACAAGGAATTCTGCTTATGTCCTAACATCGGCATCCACAAACTCGTTGTTCGAGGTCAACAATCCATGTGCAACCATGATGGTCAACTTCAAATTTTCCTGATAATAGGTAATACAACATGAATTAGAAAGCATTTGTTAACAGTAAATTCCAAAAAAAAAAAAATTATAGGTTGCTTACCTTCTCCAGCAAAACCCACTTCACAAGTTCTACACATCTCTTCAACAACCTTGACCTTCTCTGTTATTCGTGGGCAAAGTTTACCATTCCACTTGCTAACCATTTCCTTCTTCACTTGAATTCTCCGCAAAACCTGTTTTCTTATGGTTTCGAGCATTGTAATAATGGGTTTATACCTTGCTATTAGAATGAACTTATTCCACGATTCTGAAGGGTTGTAGGTCAACATGTCGGAAACAGGCCTTGAGCTAAACCCACTTCGTGTCCAAGTATATATGGGCTTCGCTGCAAGCCATTCATAAGCTTCTTTGTTTATATGCTCGATCTGCCTCATTGCAAGGTTGAAATCCCTTTCATTGTAGGCAGAAGCAGCCCTCCACATCATATCCTTCAGTAGCTTGTCCAATTTGCACCTCTCTTTTAGGTTGGCATACATGTGTCTAACACAATATCTGTAGTCAGCATGTGGTATCATTGTGTCGAAAACCTCAACCAACACCTGCAAAATGCATAACAAAATGCAGGCATGTTTAGAACATAAACTTAAATCAAATGAACAACAAAGGTAATCTAAGTCACAAAAGAAATTTATCTTTTGTTGATCTGATGTGAAAGTCCACCATCGTTTTCCACTTGGCCTATAGCCTCAAGCAAATAATATATGAACCATACCCATGATGATTTGCACTCAACCTCAACCACTGCCCATGCGATTGGAAATAACTGATTATTCCCATCACGTCCTATTGCACTCAACAATATACCTCCATTCTCATGCCTAATATGACATCCATCAAGCCCAATTATTGGTCGACATCCAATTCTAAACCCATCTATGCATGCCTTTAACGAAACAAATATTCTAAGAAATTGGGGTGCTCTATCGGGATATGGCTTATCAACCATCAATTTAACCACACTACCTGGATTGGTTGATAGTATCATGTTGCAGTACTGCCTTATAATAAGGTACTGCTTCCCCATCTCTCCATGAATTATCTCATTTGTCTTTTGTTTCGTTCTGTAAGCCTGACTTCTTTTAATTGTAATCCCTATATCTCTTCTAATCATATTTACTATTTGAGACCAAGTTATATCGGGATCCTCTCTAATGACACCTAAATATTCTCGAGCATAAAAGGCGGATGTTGCATTTTTGTTGGCCTTTGCAAATGTACAACTGTGTCTACCGTTGTACGTCTTGATTTGAAATACAGTTTGGTCCCGATCCCATGAAGCATGGACCCTCCATTTACATCTCTCATCAATACAAACTACAGTCACTCTTGCTTTCTCGTTCTTTACATAACGATACTCGCATCCCTTATTCAAAGAATCATACCTGAGAACCTCACGAAGCTCAACATGGTCACTAAATTCCAGGCCAGCAAATAGTTCGGGGTCACACATGTTCTTCTCGGCGTCAAACTCGGGATATCGAACATGCTTCTTTCGATGGGCTTCATCTTCCGAGGAATCGGATAGGCTCCTAAATTAGTGTCTATCAGAATTATCTGATTCACCATCATCATCTTCGATCTCACAATTATTCTGCGCAGCTGAAAAGAGTAAAAATCCAAATTAGCGGTAATGCTTAACATGCGTATCAATGTAATAAAAAAATATTGTATAAAGTAAACTTAGCAATAATTACCTGTGGTCTCATTATCTCTTGGTTTTTCCTGTCCCTGCACCTCTGCACCTTTGCCAAAACCCTCATAATCTCTTGAATTTTTATCCTCCAAATTTCAAACGAACTGAAAGAGCTTCCACTTTCTTTCGCTTCACTGCTGCTCCCACTATCACCCTCCTCTCCCACATATTCACTCTCTGATGGACTGTCTCGAGTTGCTTCTTCTTGTTACTTCTGTACATTATCAACGGGGGATTGCTCTTCAAGTAGCTTATCCAGTAAGTGCTCAACATATATGTTCATCTCTTTGCAGGAACCTTTCTCCCTAACCATTTCCATAATCCCACTGTCGTTGTTTATAACTTTCCACTCATCCCTACCGGACACCTTATAGTGCAATATATATCCTCCACCATATCTCAACTTTCGTACAATATCATCCAAATCAAACCATTCAAAAAAATCTGGGTCGATATTCTCAACCACATCTTCTTTTCCTCCTTCATATTCTATCTGTCGATTTTTTATTACAAATTGACCCCGTGGTGAATATGAAAATCAAAATTATCACTTGTCATTTGTTAATTGCAATTAACAAAACTTGTATATCAGAAAACTACATGTAGATGCAACAACATTAACAACATATATACACACACATACGCACATTAACATAACATATGCACATTAACAACATGCTTTTTATAAACATTAACAACATATACATATGTAGATGATGCAGCTGCTACTGTTGTGCATGCTTGCAGCAGTTGCTGCTGCTGCAAGATCTTGCACAGTAGCAACTGCTGCTGTGCATCTTGCAGCTGCTTCCTGAACAAAAACAAATGGGGATCACATGTAAATTTGATTACCAAATGTTATAAAAAATATGAAGAGTATGTTGTTCTATATCCTACAGTGATATTCTATTAGCAAAAACATGTTATTCTATAATCAACTTTGGACCCCTACGGCATCCAACACACCACTATCCAACATAACAACATGGATGTAACCTCTTCACGGGTCACTGTCTAGACCTTTCGGATCTGGTCCCCCCTCCACACAACCAACTTGTCAATAAAAATTCTTAAAAAAAAAATCAACTTTGCAAAGAATCACAACAAAGTATATAAGAAAAGCTCACCACACTACTGCCTTGCCCAGATTACAACTACAATTTTTTCAATCCACAGTCGGTCCTCTTGACTGCCGTCCCTTTGCTTTCGCTGCTCCTCTTGACCGTCGGCAATGATGATTACTCAAGAGCCGCCAGCGAATACGATGATGATGGCCTCGGCGTTCCTCTCGCCTCCCATCCCACCGTTCACCTCGACGTTCCTCTCGCCTCCGAAAATCCTAATCTGCTCTCGGTCTGGTCCCTTCGTTCACCTCGGCGTTCCTCTCGCCTTGATTTCGCCGGTAATGATAGCCGTCCCTCTGCTCTTGCCTTGATTTTGCAAGATCGAGTTCTTGGATGTCCTAGGTTGTTGGCGTTCCTCCAATCCCTCCGTTCTTGGATTCCTCTCGATTGTGAAAAAAACAAAAGAAGCGAAACAATTTCCGCTCAACCCTCTCTCTATCCCATCCCTGTTAGATCAGGGGTAATTTGGACTTTTGATAGCACGTGCATCTCATGTGCGCTCAGCCCTAATGGTAAACAAACTGAGTTTACTCTCCCATGGGATCTAAGTGAGAGTTTTAAATTTCAGGGATGATAAGTTACACACCCCCTATACTACAGGGGGTCTAAGTATAATTAACCCTATTTTTTAATCACTTCTAGAGACCTACTCATGCTAGACCAATAATTTCAAGTGGAATTCATTAATTAACCCAACTCTGTGACAATCAATGAGGTATAAAACTACGTATTGAGATGAAAATTTACAAGTAAGTCGTTGCTTTAGTTCTCTATATGCCAGTGAGATCCTGGTTTGCTGAATGGGGTTGGTAATGGGAGGTCACATGTATAACATTTGTTAAAAAAGAGTTATATAATACAAACTAGTAGATGTTCTAGATTTCCTTCACTTGAGCCGGTATATTTTGTTGAAATTTGAGTCTCAAAAACTCATGTCTGCTTGGCATTCATTTCATCCATGTGTTCTATTGAAGTACCAGCATGTGTTCCTTCTAAAAAGCTCCCTACTTCTCAATTATGCATAGACTAATGTCAATAAGTGATTTGAAGTTAATTGGAAAGGTTTAACAAGGATGGTTGGGATGGTTTAGACAATTCAAGCCCATCTGACTTGATGTTGATATCATTCAGTTTATTTAGGTTGCATCTTTTAACTCGATTGGGTCTTAGCTGTCAAATTTGAAACTAATCGTGCCAAAGCTTTCTAATTGAGACCACCTTCAGTTATACCTCTTAAAAAGATTATGCTACTTAGGGTTATCAATAGATTTGAACAATTCTTCTAATCACAAAAAATTATTCACAAATAAATAACTTGGAAAACTCTTTAGAATCCGGAGGAAAAGACCACGGATCTGAAAAGCCTGCACTATGAAATTTGGTTTTTACAACTGTTTGTTTCCATACTTGCTAGACAATCACAATTGATGGAGATGATTAATGAGTTTACTCTCTCATAGCTGCTTGACACTCCTAACTGTTCCACACCCACAACTATGAATTCCAGCCCATGTAATCACCTTAATCAGAATATCAAATAGAAATGCAAAATTATAATTGTTCATTAAGAAATATCTACATATCCAAGAGTTTATCGCATGCATCAAGATGAGAGATGTCTAGGAGATTGAGATGTTGATATAGAAATTAATTCACAGAGAAGGCTTTAAAAAGCTCCCGACAAATCTTTATTCTGATTTTTGGAAAAGTTTTAACACACAACTTTGGAATTTTTTATTTTTTATTTCCAGATTTCAAAGCCTCCAAAAGATTCCCTAAACAAACTCTTTTTATAGTTATGGTTACACGGGAGCATTCATGCCAAAACAGGCCAAAACCAACCAAAACCTGTATACAAATTCAAATCAAACTTAGGAAAAAAAATTGTTTTTTCTTGTTATGCAACAATTCAGAAAAATGACCATATGCAGAACTTATCCCTTGAAAAGCTGACTTTGAGCATCATAACTTTCTCTTAGTGAAATTTTCTGGTTTAAGCTTTATTTGTATCTAATATGTCTTGAAGTTGTTTCTTCTACAAATTATAATGAACTTAATTTTGCTAATGCCCTCCAATCATCATAGTCTGAGAATATTGTACACCTAATTATTGTTTTGGTCATGAATTGCCAGATACATTTTATAATCCATAACAATATCCGTGATCACTCTCCTTTGGTCAAACCAGGATGACTCTGGGTCGTTAGTTTGGAAGAAACAAACATGATTATTGCCAAATAAAACATCCACCACAATAAACATATAACTAATGAAATTTGACCTAAACTGTATACTTGAGTAATTTCAGTTCTGAGATACCTTGTGTGTGTACTGGCATGCGCAAGACTACCAGATTGAACGTGGATTAGTGAAAAAGTTATTAATTGGTTTCATGAGTTCCGAATTTAGGGTGTTATACTTGCTCAAAGTAGAAGATGAAAAAATTGCTTAATTCAAGAGGAGCAATGCGTGTCGATGCAAATCTCGGAACAAAGTGTAGATAGGCCAGAAATTAACCCTTTCAATGTGAACTCATAGTTTTACTTTTTTTCAAATCTCTGCCAAACCTGAATAGGCTTAAAGGGGAAATAAATATGGTGGGAAGCTTTACTTTGAATCAGTGGAGGAGAATAAATACGTTGGGCTTATTAGTTGGTGGTTTTTCTTCAATAAAGATCTCCTTTTTGTTCTTCTTGAAAAGTTTTTTTTTTCTCATTTCTTGACTTTTTCCACCCTTCATTGAAGTTAACGACATATAAACAGGATATACACTCTCCAAATAACCCTCAAACTCGTTTTTAATTATATCCGTTGAAGTTAAATCCAAGGATCCAAAAGAAATCATAATCTAACTT
Organism: Dracaena cambodiana; assembly: GCA_036321105.1. NCBI lineage: Eukaryota > Viridiplantae > Streptophyta > Magnoliopsida > Asparagales > Asparagaceae > Dracaena > Dracaena cambodiana. The sequence continues at coordinate 16,588,529 of JAYEPQ010000004.1, read as the reverse complement.
AAATTCAATAAGAAAATCATCCAAAGACACATTACCCATATGTTGTCTCGTTGGGCTGTTTAGAGGCACCTTCCATTGTCCAAAACCGCTTCAACAACCGGTGGCTGTCGACAACCCCTTCAACAACCATTTTAACAATCCTTCAGCAAAACGGCTATAACTGTCAATCCCGAGTTTCGATTTGGGTGATCCAGATGCTGTTGGAAAGAGAACTTAAAGCTCTATAAATTCTTCCTATACAACTTTTTCTAGTTCTGCGTGCATCATCTTCAAAACTTAGCTTGAAGTTGATATTGCTGCACAACATTTACTAATTTTTAGTGCTGCTTATTTCTAACTTTGAGCTATCATAACTTTCACATCTTAATTTTGTTTTAGTTGATTTTGGTGTCGTTACGAAGTTTGTTCAGAGCTTTGCACTTTTGTAGTGCTACCTTCCTAAGATTCTCGTTGTAACTTTGTTAAATTATCATATCTGCCGTACCTATCGTATTGGTTTTTATCAATCTTGAGTTTGGTTTATAATCAGGTACTTAGACCGGATCGAGTTTTTGCACGATTTAGATAAAAAATCCTAACATGTGATAAAATACGTATCTTGGTGCCATGCTTTTTCCTTCTTTGTTTTTGCTATACTAGCATAATAATCTTGCATATAGTCTCTCGGTGTTGGTAAGGGATGAATCATTGTCCTCTCTAGAGGGCCTCATCCCTAATAGAATTTAATGACTATTGGTTAGCTAGGGGTCTGATACAAGCTTGGAAATGTATTTTATCATGTATCTATTTGGTAGAATTAGTCGAGTTACTTTTTTAATTGCAAGATGATTTGACCAAGCAAAAGATTTGTCCATAATTGATCTAGCTTCTAGCAAAATTTTACACAGCAAATGGTGAACCCAGCTGATCAAGTGAAATGACTTGGGTGTTTATTTAACTCAAATTTGTCATTTCAGAGTAAGCTGGATTTATCCGAACCAACCCACTCATTTCAGTCTTTATTCCAGCTCTTTGGAGTGCTACATGAATTCATTTTCTGTATCAAGCTTGTATATGTAAAATTAAAAGCTATATATGCTTCTTAACTGCCACAAATGGTCGTCCTTCTTTCGACGTACCCCTTGTCCTCCTTACTCCATCGGTTGATTCTATGAAACCTCCAGTAGGCACACTTAGGTTGTGTTTGCACAGTGTGGTTAAGAGGTCAGAAGTATCAATTTTCGGTTGGGAGTAAGATTTGTTTGGGCGTCGTACAAGTATTGCAACTATCTCCACCGAAAAGGTGAAACTATAACTCCTACCTTACCATCCAAAAGTATGTCTATTTTAAATAAAAAGAACGTTGTTAATGTTAAAATGAGGAATTGTAGGTGTTAGGCATGCTAGCTCAAAGAAAGCTTAAGTTAGTTAGATTGCACATGCCCAAACCTTCGTAACTGTTCTTCCTTGGTTTGTCATCAATCGAGGCTACGTCTAGCTGAGGCATTCGTTTCTTATTATCCTATTCCTTAAGCATATTCCCCTTATCCATCTGTACATCATCACTTTTGGTTATGAGAATACCTCCTGTATCCGTAATTTGACTAAATACAGCTTTATCGGTCCACCAACCTTCATTGAGGTTATTGTTCCATTCTGAAAGGGAGATACTGGCAATTCCAGCTTATTGAGTTCACTAGCTGGGACTACAAACAACAACAACAATTAAGCCTTTTATCCCAAGTATTTGGGGTACATGAACCAAAAAAGAATAACGCCGGATCGATCACTTTGATAGTCCTCAATTCATTTCTATCAAGTAATATCTCCTCATTTAAACCTCTAGACTCCATATTTTTTCGTATCGTCTCCATTCACGTTGTCTTCGGTCTTCCTTTCGTTCTTTTAACTTGTTCTACACTGATAAACTCCCCTTATCGAACTGGTGCATTTGTAGGCCTTACACATGACTAAACCATCGTAAGCAATTTTCTCGCATCTTCTCATCGATGGGAGATATAGCTAGCTTAGCACAAATATCTTCATTTCTCACTTTATCTTTTCTAGTGTTGCCGCATATCCAGCGGAGCATGCGCATCTCTATTACACTTATTTTCTGTTAATGATGTTTCTTTATAGCTCAACATTCCGTGCCATATAATAAAACTGGTCTAATAGTAGTTCTATAAAATTTTTCCTTCAGTCTTAATGAAATGTTACGGTCGCATAAAACTCTCATTGTATTCCTCCATTTCAACCAGTCAGCTTGTATCCTATGGTTAACATCATTATCGATGTCTCCATCATTCTGAATAATAGAACCCAAATACCTAAACTGACTACTCATTTGTATCTCTTGCCCATCCTGTTTTACAGCATTATAATCTATGGTCCGTCGTTTACTAAATTTACATATACTCTGTTTTAGACCTACTCAATTTAAAATCTCTATATTCTAATGTGTGCCTGCATAACTTTAATTTGGTATTCACTTCTGCACTTGTCTCATTAACTAAAACAATATCATCAACAAATAACATACACCAAGGTATATCATCCTGAATAACTCTAGTAAGCTTATCCATCACCATAGCAAATAAGAACAGGCTAAATACAGATTCTTGATGCAATCTAATTGTGATAGAAAAATCACTTGTTAAACCACCATATGTTCTGATATTGACCACTAATCCGTTATACATGTCCTTAATTATGTCAATATACTTGATGGAAACTCTTTTCTTCATCAATGTCCACAAAAGTAACTCTCGTGGTACTTTATCATAGGTTTCTTTAAGTCAATAAATACCATATTCAAATATCTATCTCTCTTTCGGAATCACTCTATAAGTTGAAATAAATGAATAGTTTCTATCGTCGATCGCCTCGACATAAATCCAAACTGGTTTTTCGACATTTTAACAGTTTGCCGCAATCTGTGTTCAATTATCCTTTCCCAAAATTTTATAGTGTGACACATGATTTTTATTCCCCGATAATTAGAACAATTCTGAATATCACTCTTGTTCTTATACATAGGTATATGGTACTCTTTCTCCATTCATTTGGCATTTTTTTAGTTTGCCAAATCTTGTTAAAAAGATTTGTCAGCCACCTCACACCAATCCCTCCTAAGTATTTCCATATTTTTATAGGAATCTCATCTGGATTAATAGTTTTTCTTGATTTCATCCTCTTCAAATCCTCTTTTACTGCAGACTCTTTAATTCTGCGTGTAAAACTATGATTCATATCCTTATATTGAATAGTAAGATCTCCCAAATCTTGAGTAAAACTGCCATTATATAATTTATCAAAATAATATTTTCATTTTTCTTTAATCTCTTCGTCTTGAACTAGAACCGTCTGATTCTCATCTTTAATACACTTTATAGTAAATAAGTCTCTAGATTTTTCTCTTATTCGAGCAATTATATATATATATATCCTTTTTTTCCACTTTATTATCCAACTTCTCGTACACTTAATTGTATAATTTAGTTTTTGCATCCCGAACAGCTTTCTTAGCCTCCTTCACTAATTCATACTTCTCAAAATTTATTCCATCATTATTATTATTCTTTTTCAAATCTCTATAAAGGTTTCGCTTGATCTTAATAGCATTTTTTACCTCTTCATTATACCATGATGTATTCTTACATGGTGGAGCACCGCTTCTCGACTCACCAAATATATTTTTAGATATCCTCTTAATGCAGCTAACCATTTTGTTCTATGTTACATCGGGATTATCATGGTCCCTCTAATATGCTTCTTGTACTATTCTATTTACAAATTTTTTTTGATTACCTTCTAATCGCCACTACTTAATTCTAGGATTTAACTTATACTTAATATTTCTAAGTCTCTTTTTTAATCTGAATATCTAAAACTAAGAGTTTATATTGGGTAGCTAAACTCTTACTTGACACTACCTTACAATTGATACAACTAGCTCTATCTATCCTCCTAGTTAGAAAGAAATCTATTTGGCTCGCATTCGATCCACTTTTAAAAGTAATCAAGTGAGAAACTCTCTTTTTAAACCAAGTATTCACTAAAATCAAATCATAAGATAAAGTAAAATCTAGAATTGAATTATCTGCTTCATTTTTTTCTCTAAAACCAATTCTTCCATGTACACTATCAAACCCATTACGACTACTTCCTACATGTCCATTGAAATCACTACCAATAAATAGTTTCTACATGCCCATTACGATTAGTTTCTTTCTAATATGATATTGTTATAATGATTTGTGTTATATTAGTCCCAGTTCACTAGCTGGGACTAATATAACACAAATCATTATAACAATATCATGCTCAGTAAGGCCCCAATATTTGCCATGAAGGCCCATGATGATTGTTCCTCTGGGATCTGTTATCATGTGGTTAGGCCTGCATAGGTTACTCTGATCTACAAATAGAAAACGTATTGAGTAAACACACTTCAAAGAATTTTCTCCCATGCTTAATAATGAACAAAGTTACACCTCTATGGTGTTGCACCTTGGATGTGGAGCAAGTTCATTAGGGTTCTTCAATCTTCATTGAGGTTTTCTCAGGTATAGTACAGTCCAATTTTGTTGATTCATAATATTCATTGCTGTGTATCTTTATCCTGTTTTTCATAGATAGGCGTAGAATAGAAGTTTTCACCTCTTTACCTATAAGTTACTAGCATTGAGCTTTTAGATTTGTGGCTTCTCATGGACGCTTGACCTGTGGGCATAGTACATGGAGCCTTTGATATATCTTTATGTTAAATATTTACAGGGATACACCCATGGATTATGATGAGAATGATTTTCAGAGCCAGAATTTCCAGCTAGCTGGAGACGAGAACAAATTTCCTCCCAGCTTAAGGTCATTTGCTTTACCGAAATTTGATCTTGATGAACACCTTCAGGTCCATCTCAGGTTTGATAATCTAGTTGATACGAACACTTTTCTCGGCATACAAGGTCAAGACAATAATTGGATTGAGGAGTTCTCATCTGGAACCAGTGCGATAGACTTTAGTTCTAGTGCTGCTGATAATTGTTCAATTTCCCGGTGTAATAATGTCTGGTCTGAGGCTACTTCATCTGAATCTGTTGAGATGTTACTGAGATCTGTTGGAGAAGATGAGATGAAGGACAAGAAAGTTATCGCCATGGGGGATGATGCTTATAATGTATCAAGTGGCATTATTGGTCAAATGGATCCTGCTTCAAGGCAAGTTGTGAGAGTTAAAGATGGAAGTGGATTTCAGCCTCAGGTTGAAGACATGTCTCAGATTTTCAGCGATGAATTATCCTGTGCAGAGTTGGATGCAAGTTCTTTGGGTGATAAATTCAACTCTAATAGAAAGATTGATGTTGGACGGTGCATTGACGGTGATACTGTTGCTTTGCCATCAGATGTCACAAATAAAATATCTTCAGTAACCAGTGAAACTTTATGTAATATGGCTCCTGACAATGAACCTTTGAAAGTGGAATACATAAAATCATCTGATGGTCATGGTTGGGATGCAAGTGAGGTAGCTAGAGGAAGTCCTGATTCAGTTACTTGTAGGAGTACTCAAGAGCAAGTCGTGGAGAAACACACTGTTATTAACATGACTGAGAAGTCAAATTTCCCTTCAGATGATGTGCAGAAAGAAAGAAGCCGGACATTAAGAGATGTCAAAGGGGATGAGCCGTTCTTGGAGGGTAATGAAGCTGGCACTCATTTTTGTGGAGAGAGTTCTTCCTTTATGGAGCCACATAGGGATTCTTTAGTCTTGATGAGTGAAGAATATAATGTGACTGGATTTTCTGATAAGCCCGATGGGTTGCTGGAAGCTATTACTTACCAAGTGAAGACTTTGAACAATGATAACAAGGCAGGTGATAAAAGTTCAATGCAGGCGAATGACATTAATTCACTAGAATCTCAAAGAGAGAGGTTTATTGAAACGGATTATGTTGATATAAACAATATGCACAGCCATCTTACTGTCCATGCTGACAAAGGGATAGGAAACACTTCAGAAATAGCACTTGAGGCGAATGCTTCAATTCAAATGGAATCTGTAATACTAAAAGATGAAACAAAATGTGAAAATAGATCTGAATTTAACAATCTAAGTTCCCAGTTGCCTGAGCCAACTTCACTGGAGAAGAGTGTTGAAACTGAAGTTATTGAGGAATCTAGTTCAAAATTCTTTGCATCAGAAAATGTTACATTAGGTGAATCTGCCTTTCCAGCTGTTCCTAATAATCCTGCCATTAAGATCTCATCTTCTGTTTCTGGCACTTTACATAAGGCAGCTGAGTCATCTGATGACAAATCTTCTATGGAGGTTTCTGCTGGAGAGGTGCATGTTGAGCCATCCACCAATCCACATACTACTAACTCAAATAGCGAGGATCATGCTATCACTGAGGAGGCAGAGGCTGCTGCACCTGCTGGACAAAATTCTGGTGATGTTGGAGTGAGTGTTCGAAAATCAAAAAAGTTGGTACTTGATGGATCTGGTAATTGAAAATGATGTTCTTGATTCTAACACCTTTTATTAATTGTGACACTTATTTTTTGGATTTTTAGGATACTAAGTCCCAAACAAATTTCATTTTTGGATATTAATCGCTAACAAATCGTTATTTGGATATTAGTCCCTAATTATTATAATTATTTGTTTACAGTCCATAAGTTTATTTCTTATATGATAACCATACCTAATTACAACTAGAAATTATAAACCTTCATACTACCTGCACTGGGCCAAATTAATTTGACCTCTGATATATTAAAGTTGACAGTTTTCATAGCTCGTTAGGAATTTTCTTCATCTAATCTACACATTTTTTGTTGATAGAGATCATTACGATATTTCGCCGTTATCCGAAATGTTTTTGCCTATTATAATAAAAATTGAAACTCATGTCAATTGCAAAAGTTTTCATCCTCTTTGGGTGTGTTTATTTGCATGAAAAGTAAAATGGAAGTAGTGAAAGTAAATGTTATTTCCACTACTTCATTTGTTTGTTTGGCCAAGAAGAGTATTAGAAGTTACTTCCATTAGGATAATGTGGATTTTATGTGGCACCCTTATTTCCTCTTTTCTCTTTCTCTCATCCTCTTTCTCTCATTTTTGGTTGGAAGAGCTTTTGAAGCTCATTAAACTAGGTAAAATATTATATTTTATTCAACTCTCATAATTACTTTTCAAATCTAGTCTATAAAACAAATAGAATATTAATATTATAGTATTTTATTAAACAATAAGATAATACTCTTTCTACTTCCGATTTCAAAAATTAACACACAAATACTAGATTTCTACTAAGATGGTTCTTCCTAAGCTTTCATTTTGGAAGTTATCGTACTTTTTCTACTTTCAACATCCAAACAGGCCCTTTATATTTCTATAGTTAGGGTAGTCAAAAAAAGAAAAGATGGAGCAAAAGAAAGTGGGGGATGGAATGATGATAAATAAGTTAATTTGATTAGTTAAGTTGGGAATTAAGTAAATTTACTATAATTGTTAATTTTTTTTGTGGTTAGTTGATATTTTAGATGAAATATTTAACAGAGGAACTATTATAAGCTGAATCTCATATTGTTGGGGACTAATATCAAAATAATGATTTGTAGTGACTAATATCCAAATATTAAAACTTGTTAGGCACCTATATGCTATAAACCCTTTCGTACATATGGAAGTTTCCTAGTTCTTAGAATAATGAATGTGTTGCCTCAATTGGTGTAGGATTGCCTTCCTTTGTGGTGGATGGCTCCTGTGAACAGAAAGAAGTGAGTTCACCAGAGTTACTTGAACCAAATTCCATTTATTCCGATGCAAAAGAAGTGAAAATAACTGGAATATCCCCTGTTTCTATTTTGAAGAGTAACTCAGATGCCCCTTTACCAGTTGAGCCAGTCATACCATCTGACGTAGTTGCTACTGATGGTTCACCAACTAGAGGAATGACCCAGGATGTTCAAGGTAACTATATCTTTTACTTGTTCATAAAAAGATTCTCTTGGATGCAACTCAAACTAGAGTCTGATATGTTGATACTAAGCCTGGTGCATCTTGTCTGTTTAGGTGTCAAGGTCTTTGTTCTCAACAAAACAGTTAAATTTCACCCATCACAGGATGCCTGTAATGCAAACCTGATTCCAGCGCAGAAAGGGACATCATCAACTCAATTTTCGTCAGAATTCATTAAATCTGACGAGAAAGGAGCTAGAATTTCTGCAGGCTCTATTATAACAAAGTCAGACAGTAAGGTGGACAACATGCCACTTGCTGAATCTGATATTGGTGAAAATATTCCTCTCGATAATACAACAAAACCACAAACTTCTCCGATGGAGCAGCCTTTATCCTATGTGGAAAGTTCTGTTGCATCTCAGAGTGAAGTTCAGTCTATGGCAGATAAATCAATCACACATGAAGAGGCCACGACAGTTGAGAGAAGCCTTGTCAACCATGATTCCTTTGTAAAAGGAAGGGATAAACCTGATGTTTCAGAAGCTTCTCACAAAGATGAGGAAACAACTTTTGGCATTTCTGGTAATTTCGTTATCACTCAATCTGGTCACTTGTTTAATCTGATAATTTCTTCTACCTGTGGCGAGGCTGTGTATGACATTCTTCTACCTTCATTTAGTGTTTCCTAGGGGCATTACATTTAATTGAGCATCACCTCTACATTTTCATTGGACATCTGTTAGTATTTGAAATATTTCTACCTTAAAACTTCAGTTTCCCTTTTCAGCAAAGCTGCACAGCCATAGTGAGGGAGAGATGCTACCAGAAACTACTCCAGCTGTTGAAAACCCATCTGGTAATTATCATGACTCACTAGTGATTTAATTAATTTGGTTCGTTAAGGTGGCGGTGACGGGTAAAATCTTACATGACTTCCTTGTTACTACTGTCAAAAACTATGGTTGTACTTTTGGTTTGCTTGAGTTGTGTAAAGTTCTATGATTTTATTATTTTAACCTGATCTTTGGACTTAGAAAGCAGAATTTGTTAGGCGCGGAAACTTAATGTTATAGTATTAGGGTTTAAAGTTCTACTGTTATTAATTTTTCTGTGTTAGAAACCAAAAGCTTCTTTTTATTATAGATTTTTTTAATATATATATATATATATATATATATATATATATATATATATATATATATATACACCCTAAAACAAAAATGGAAGGAAGAGAAGATTCTAGCAAAATGTTGCTGCTCAGTCACTCACCTAAAAAAGGATAACTTGCCTTGCCCTGTCACTTGGTTGCGCCTCTGTACACATCCCGGTAATTTGTGCACCTGGCTACACAGCTAGGCACCAGTCCCCAAAAAATGCCATTTATAAATCTTTTGAAAGTGCAAGCTTTGTTGAAGTTTTTATATTTGTTATTCGTATTTTTTGACACATGCGTTGCGTGGATACATGGTGGAGGACCCCATGAACCGTTCATGGCGCCCGGCCTTGAATCAGCTTTGAAACAATGTGGATGCTGTGTGAATGTCAGGATGTTATCATTTTTTTTTGTGTATTTTGTTTGCATTGTTAATATGATTATGGGACATGATTTAATGTGTGTGTGTATATGTGTGTTCTCCTTTTTGGGGTGGATGGGGGCAGTTGTCCCCTGGCTTCATGATTTTTGTTTTGGGGGTGGAAGAGGGGTTTTTTTTTGGGGGGGTGGGGGCGGGGGGGGGGGGGGGGTGGGTGCGGTGCAAATGGTGGCAGTTGTACCCTGGCTTCATGAAAAATGCGTGCAAATATTGTTCTCATCTTCTTGTCACAATAAAAGCTGGAAAATAATCATTGGTGGAGCTTAATTAATTTTTCTACTCCTATTTTCTACATTCTATCATAACACACATCAAGCTTGATCCGAGGGAGTTGTATAATCAATATCAAGAAAATTGGAGTGACAATATCAACTCATTAAATTGCAGATCCCACTTCCCTTCATTTCCGGTTTATAACTGAAGCAGGAGATGCTGCTTAAGCTCACACCATTTATGGAATCCACTCCCCTATTATACTACGTTACCAATTACATGAAATGGAATTTGGTTAATTTAAAGTGTTGTAATATATTTAAACTTTTTAGTGTAAATGTATTATTTAAAAATCTTCACTGATAATAATTTTTTTTTTGAAAAAATTATTCTTCACTCCAAGTTAGAATAAGAGAAAGCAAATATGTGCAATGTCGAATGGATAGTATTAGATCATCAAATTATATATAGTTGTTTTTTGTTAAGCTTTTTTACTTTTTATATTAGCTTCATTTCTGACTAGTTTTTTTTATAATTTTTTTTGTAAAAGTTTTAAAAAACAATATAATTATATAGGCATGTGCCATCACATCTAAATGTCATCATGTAAACTTCTTTTGGTTAAAAAAATCTATAAAATGATGTACAAATTATAAACTAGAACAACTTTTATTTTGCCCTAAAAAAGTTCCTTTCAATTAAAAACGGAAACTAAATAGGAATAGGATATTGAAGGAATTAAAAAGAAAAATAAAATATTTTAGAATTATTTGGGCTGAAAACCTTATTATTTTTTTGAGAAACAAACTCAAAGCCAGACCCACACTAATTTTCTGGCTCCATAGTGATGAGATGGACCCACACACGCGCATAAACTTTTACATGTATATGATGTAGCCTATCCTAGTTTTTTAGTACCATGAGACCATGTCTTGTCGCGTTTACTCTTTCCGTTCTGTGCATTCTAGTTTATCATTCATATTTTAGGTGCAGTAAATATGTAGTGGCATTATATATTTAAATAATATTTGTTTATTGGTATATTCCTGCCATTTTAATCTCTTAGCTTACCAAGAATGCCATTTTTGACAGTTTGGAGTGTGCCCCAAATTCTATCATACAACTTGTTAGACTATGGCAACTTAAATTTGTTTTGAAGTCGGGGAGAATTGATGGAGATCAGATTTGATTCTATTAGGATTTTGTTAGGATTTTGGATTTTATTATTATATTTGATAGGATTTTTAATTCCATTAGGATTTTGATAGGAATTTGGATTCTATTAGGATTTTTGATATCATTAGGATTTTGATAGGATTTTGGATTTTATTAGGATTTTGTTTGTTGGAGTTTTCCTATAAATAAGCTCTGTATGAAGTATTTTGTAAATAATTGGATGATGAATAATATATGAAAATTTGAGAAAATTCTTGCGTGGATTTTGCATGAGTCAAATCTCTCATTGTGGATTCACTGAGAGTGGGCGTGAATTCGCGTGGGTGGATTCCCAAACAATCTTTAAATCTCTTATCGTGGATACATTGAGAGTGGTTGAGAGATCACCTTGGTAGTTTCCTAAATCAATTTTTACCTTTCTATTTTTGTTCTAAATTTCTATAAAAGTTCTATTTTGTGGTTCTTCCCAAATTTTCTACGGATAAACACTAATTTGGCTTCTGTCCTGCATCAAATTGGTATCAGAGTTAAAGATTCTATCTCTCCAGAGCCTAAATTTCCATCCCCACTTCCTCCCTTACATCTTCATCTTCTTTTTTATTTTATTTTTCTATTTTTGTTTTATGTTTTTGAAGAAGAAAAGAAAAGAAAAGATCAGTTCAGATTTGAAAAAAAAAATTCAAGAAAAAGAAGAGAAAAAGAGAAGTAGATACAAATTTGCTAAAAAAGCAGAAGCAGATCTGAGAGAGGAAAGAACAAAAAAACCTTCTTTTCTTATCCTCCACTTTTCTTCTTCTTCCTCCCGACCCGCTTCCCCCCACAACCCAACAACAATGACAACAACCTCGCTCCTTCCTCCAGCAAACACCCCATCCTCCACCGGCCTCACCTTCTCCTTCCTCTTTCCTCTACAATAGTGCCGGCTACCCGCTGTAGCCCCGCCTCTTCTCCACCAAACAACGAAGCCACCCGTACATACCTCCTTGCCCCCTCTGCAGATAATCAAAGAAAACTTATTGGAGTTGTGGTTTGGGTGGGTTTTGGATTCATTCAATCAAACCACATCCAAGAAGGGAGTAGTTGGGTTTACGTTGGATCCACTCCATCCCGTTCGCATCTAAAAGAGGAGAAGTTGGTTGGATTTAATTCAATTCAATTCAACTCGACCCGCAAGTTCCTGATCCGTCCCATTTACTTTAATTGGGTTTAGTGTAGCAGTGGATCCGACCCGATAGCAGTGCAGGCTCATTAAGCAGAAGCAGACCCATTATGGGGAATTTGATGTTTCGGAGTCCGTTTCAACTTCGATTCGAGCCGTTTTCGACACGCCATGATCCTTGGGTAATTCCTAAATTTTTTGAGCTAAAATTTTGAGTTGATTTTATATGGAGTTTATATTTCATGGTCACTACATTAATACCAATACTAAAATATCACAAGTTGAGTGTGATATGTATGCCACTATACTCGTTTTTTATGATTTTGACGATCGACAGAATTATGAAGATTGGGAAAATTATCTTTAAGATTTATTTAGATATTTTGATCCAACATCAGCACAGAAATGTCGTTATATTAGATAAAAGTTGGGTGGAGAAATTTATATTGGAGTAGAGAGTATAAATTATATTTGGATTGGGACATCTTACGACGTCTACTTCGTAATCAGTATGCTCAACACCGCCTTTCAAATTTATTATCATCTTACCTGTTTCTATCGTCTAGCTTTAAAACAATGACTGATGATGAAAAATTTCAATATATGATTGATGAACTTAAAAAATGCAAACGAATACATGCTAGTATCAACAAAAGAGCGGAACAACCATATCTTCGAAAGTACAGTGAGCAAAAGGATGAAAAAAGTCTAATGGTTAATGATGATAGCATCGTCAATAAGGTCAGATATTTCTATTTTTGATGGTGAATGTGTTTTGCAGTGTACACCAGAGACAGAAGTTCATGATGAGTCACTATTAGTGCCAGATAGAATTTTCTTTCCATCCATAGAAATTGAAAATTCAAAAGTTCAGATTTTCATAATTTCAGCCGCATAAAAATGCACCTGATGATCATGTTCATGAGGGGAAGCCAACAGAAGTATTTCCTGCTCTCCTATATGACATGCCTATGAAACATGCAGTTTCTTTGTAAAATCTTTTGATAAATTTTCTTAAGAAACTTCATTGACAATTCTTGTTTACTAATAGTATTTGCATATCAATTGTAGATGTATAAGAAGTATAGGAACTTCCAGTTTAAAGCGAGATTTCGGACAGAAAAGAAATTGATGTTGATAATGAGGTGAAAACTTCAGTTTTTCTTGAAAGGTTCCTTACAGGAATTTTGTGAGGAAATTACCGGTTTAATATACAGATTTATATGAAATTTTGACGAGAATTGTTTCCACTATTCATAGTTAGAATATTTTGTGGGATCCTTTTATCAACTTGAACTTTCAGTGAGGCCCATTCTATTACTTCCATTACAAGTGGCTCTTTAGAATTACAGTCATCAGAAACTGATTCATGCAAGAAGCCAATTCCTCCATCGCCTTGGTTTAGATGTGTTGCACAAGGTACAATTCCTCGACCACCACTGTGGCCTAATTGGAATGCTTCGTAGGACATAGCTCAGTTCAATCTGGACGATTTTAACATTTCTCATCTCCGCATTTATCGGGGATGAATGTTTTGAAGCTGGAGAGAATTAATGGAGATCAGATTTGATTCTATTAGGATGGATTTTTGATTCCATTAGGATTTTTATAGGAATTTTGATTCTATTAGGATTTTTGGTAGGATTTTTTATTTCATTAGGATTTTGATAGGATTTTAGATTCTATTAGGATTTTGTTTGTTGGAGTTTTCTTATAAATAAGCTCTGTATGAAGTATTTTGTAGACAATTGGATTTTGACTAATATATGAAAATTTGAGAAAATTCTTGCACGGATTTTGCATGAGTCAAATCTTTTCTCGTGGATTCGCTGAGAGTGGGCGTAGATTTGCCTGGTGGATTCCCCAAACAATCTTTAAATCTCTCATCGTGGATTCGTTGAGAATGAGTGAGAGATCACCTGGGTGGATTCCCAAATCAATCTTTATCTTTATATTTTTGTTCTAAATTTATACAAAATTTCTATTTTTTTGTTCTTTCCTAAATTTCTAGGTATAAATCCTAATTTGGCTTCCGTCATGCGTCAAGCTGCTCCTGAAAATTTCTGTGAGAATACATCTTCCACCTTGTCGGGAAGCAATGTACGAGCCCAATCGGCATTTGATACGTGCAAACCAAGTTTACCAGAAGCAAGCTGTGGTTCTCCCACAGTCATAAGCTGTAGTGGACATTCCCAAGATGACCCAGAAGGTAGCAGAATCCTATAAATTCAAGTAACCCTTTTAAAATGGCTTATGATACTTTAATTTCTTCTGAAACAGGAGGAAATGCCTGTAAAGTTAAGAAGACCGCTCTTGATTCGAAGTGCAATACTGCATCTGAAGATGACAAAAACTTCACATTTGAGGTTGGAAGAGTAGAAGCGCTGCCTGAAAAAGAGAAGGGCAGTCAATGGAAACCTTTCCCTAGTGCCGTGCAGTCTTCTGAACTTCCTAAGGTAATTTGTCATTTCAGGACATTTTTTTAATGTATTATTTGTTTTCTTTTTATTATTAGCATTTCTTAAAGTACTAGGAAGATAAACTAAATATGTCTTTCTACGTGTCTGATTTTAAGTTTTCCAAACAGACTCAAGGATTCCATTCAGAGTCAGAAGGGAAACATCCTTCAAAGACAGCTTCTGGGAATAAAACTAGGCATGCAAGTAGATCCTCGAATGAAAAACTTAATACACCCAGCGGCAGGCCTGCTAAAGGAACTTCAACGGCGGCTAAAGGAACATCGACGCATAAGAAGTCTACTGAAAGTGTTGGAAAATCATGTACCACCGCTTCTGCACCTATTGCAATTGTAAGCAATGCTTTCCAATCGGACGGAATACAACCATACACTTATACTGAAAGCAATCACGTGAAAGCATTTGGTTTGCCAATTGTTCAGTCATCTAGGATGCCTGATTTGAACTCCTCTACTTCTGCCACAACATTGTTTCACCAACCTTTCACAGATCTACAGCAAGTGCAGTTGCGTGCGCAAATATTTGTTTATGGATCTCTAATGTGAGTTGTGAGTCATGGTTGTGACATCTTTATTTGAGTTTTCTATTCATCAAACTCTATATGCTTTAATTTGTTGCTGCAGTCAGAGTATCCCACCAGATGAGGCGTGCATGCAATCAGCCTTTGGAGAAGCTGGTTTGTCTCTGGATACATTTTCTTTTGCATTGTTTCATCTAGGCTTTTTGGTCAGTCGTGGTTTTGACTGTGATTTAATTATGAATAGATGGTGGAAGGAGCTTATGGGAGAACATATGGCGCAAGTCGGTTGAAAGATTTCAGAATCAGAAGTCACCTGTTAACTGTGAGACTCCTTTCCATTCTTATTCAGGTAACTGGCTTTGAAAGTTGTTTTAATTTCTTCACAATATTAATTTAAAACCATCTCGTTCATTCAATAAGCTGATCTTTTCAGTTGTGCGAGCACCTGAACAAGCAACTAAGTCCAGCTTGCTGCAAAGTAAAGTTGTGAGTGCTTCTGCTTGTAGAAGTGCAGCTAAAGTTATTGCGCCAGCAATTTTAAATTCCACACCTCCTTTATCATCCCCTCTGTGGAGTATCTCAACTCATGATGGATTACATTTTAATTTGCCAAGAGGTGCTCAGCTTGACTTCAATCAAACTTTGTCTCCATTGCATTCTTATCCTTCTTCACAGGCAAGGCAGTTCACTAGTAACAGTACACAATGGCTGCCTCAAAACCCTCGCCCAGGACCCTGGACTGTCTCAGCACAAAGCCCAGCCCTTAATGCTGCTACACAATATTCCAGTGTACCTATTGCTGAAACTGTTCAAGTTAGGCCAGTGAGAGACTCGTCGATGTCACGTGATTCTAATGCGACCCCCGGTCCTTTGCTGCCTGCTCCAAGTTCTGCAAGTGTTCTGCTAGAAATACAAAGGAAAACTGCAAGTCCTGGTAATAATAAGAATGCATCTAGCAACCAGAAGTCTAGAAAGAGGAAGAAGACTGCAGTAACTGAGGATGCTGCAGAAACCATTCCAGTTTCTCAAATTTCTACAGAACCTGCTTCTGCCACTACTGTTCCTAAAACTCTACCTTCCACATTACCAACGTTGCCATTTTCTACCGACACACCCGCAAAGGTTGCTTCAGAACCCATTGTTTCCTCTACCACTCGCATCTCTCCTACCCAGTATCAGATATTGGGCGGTGGTAATACTGAGCAGAGGCTCATTTTTTCAGAAGAGACTGGCAATAAAATTGAGCAGGCGAAGCTGCAAGCTGAAGATGCTGCTATAATTGCTGATTCAGTGGTCAGTCACAGTCAAGTCATATGGAATCAGTTAGCTGGCCACAGGAACTCTGGGCTAGTTACTGAAGTCGAAGAAAAACTTGCTTCTGCAGCTGTTGCAGCTGCAGCTGCTGCATCTGTTGCAAAAGCAGCTGCAGCGGCTGCTAAGGTTGCATCAGATGCTGCTTTACAGGCAAAGATGGTGGCAGATGAAGCCCTGGATTTGGCTAAAACAGGGAGCCTCAACCAGAGTCCTGAAGCTGTCTCTGGTGCTGGGAAGACTTTGGTGAAATTAACTCCTGGATCAATTTTGAAGGGAAAGGACAAAATTCATGGTTCTAGTTTGATCATTTCCGCAGCACGTGAGGCTACCAAAAGAAGACTTGAAGCTGCTTCTGCTGCTACAAAACGAGCAGAGAATTTAGATGCCCTAATGAAGGCTGCAGAGTTGGCTGCAGAAGCTGTATCCCAAGTGGGTACAATTATCGCAATGGGGGATCCAGTGCCTTTCAGATTAAGTGAACTAGTAGAAGCTGGGCCTGAAGGTTCTTGGAAAGCATACCGCCCAAGCTCTAATAAACTTAGCAAACCAAAGCAACTGCCTACAGAGGAGCTCAAGGACTTGGATGATGATGGTGATCATCACGAGGAGACGCGTTTTAACGCTAGAGAAATACAGAATACTTCTGTCAGAGACGGGATATTTCGTGATGAGCAGACTGTACTGTCTGAGGATAATTGCCAAGGTACAGAGAAATGTTACTGTCATGATTATTTGTAAGCTAAAAGAGTTTTGGTTAGGAAGTATGTAAGATTTCTTATTTTGATTGATAATTTTGGGCTTAGCAGGTTTGGTAAGTGCAGTAGGAAATCCATCAACACTTCCAAATAATATGCATGAAAGAGATCCTTCATTGAGCAGTGCAGAGCAGAATGTCATACTGAAAGGATCTGTTGTTGAGGTATGTTTTATATTGGAACTTTGGCAAGGGAGATGGATCTCTCCAAACCAATCTAAGCAATGGGAATTTAGTTCTGCTTCCTTGATCACATCCATCCATGATATTATGGAAAGCTGTTACTTATCCAAATGAAACTAAAGAATTCCCTACATATTATGCATTTGTGCTCATTCCAGAGTTAAATCACAGCCGATAGATATCAATGTGGGGCTGTGATTAAGAGGTGGACCACTGCCTTTCTTACGTAGAGAGGATATGGATCCCTTTGTAAGCTGATTGCAATACTAAGGATTAAGATTCTGCAAGTGTTACTCCATACTTAGTTACTTCTTGTATTTGGACTAATTAAACCCTAGCTTGATTATTTTAATTTTTCCTTGACCATTTATATTATAGGATCCTACAATTAATTTATATTTTTTTAGAAAAGAAAACTTATGGTTACATTTTGTTTATTGTTTTTATGATCAATTGAAATATAATCTAAGGTGCATCTAATTCTTGAATTGTAATATTTAAGGTTATGTCTGATGAGGAAGGTCTTAGAGGAGGCTGGTTTTCTGCCCGTGTTCTTGATGTGAAAGATAACAAAGCTCATGTCTGCTTCAACAATCTTCTTTCTCGTGATGGTAAGGAGCAGGTTCTGATACTGTAACGTATATAAAAGCTCTTATCTAAATCATTGTTTCATATGTTGTTTATATCCTTTAAAAAGAAGAACTTTTCCTGCCTTGGTTGGGCTAACAGTTATGGCTTAAAATTGTCTCTGATTAGGTTCTGGTCAGCTTAAGGAATGGGTCTCGCTTGACAGTGAAAGCAATGGAGCTCCTAGAATTCGAATTGCCCATCCGATGATTGCAACGAAGTATGACGGAACAGGGAAGCGCCGGAGGGAGGTGGTAGGTAATTATATATGGACAGTTGGTGATCGGGTGGATGCACCGATGCGCGATGGGTTAGTATTTTTTCTATATTTCTATTACTTCCATGAAGAAATAAATTGTTTTGAATTTTGTGAACCCATGAAATTTATTCTCTTATATACATATCTCAGAACTTATTAAGTTACAGTTGTAGTTTCTATTGCAATAATACCTGTACTTCATAATTGCACACTTGTTCAGGTGTGCAATTATACTATTCAAAAACAAATTACTATTCTTTCACTCTCTCCCCACACTCCCACATACCACAAAATACTATTTATTTATCTGTACACTCACGCATACACATTGTTAATGAATTGACTCACAATCTAGATTAGGGATAAGATCAAGACTGGATTTGAATAGATTAGGTATTTAATTAGAATTTTATAAGATTTGTTTTTATCTTGTTGTACTAGGATTTTCTATATATATTGATTGTAAAATTTTAATTTTAATTAGAGAGATGATATTATGAAAATTGAGAGCATTTGATTTGTTCTTCTCAAATCTTTCCCTCGAGTGATTCATGAGAGAACGGACGTATTATTTGGCCGGATGTAAACCCCCTATTTATCCCCAAAACCCTAATTTCTTCTCCAATTCTTCACCATAAAATCTTATTTCCCTTCTATTCTACGTACCTCACCATCTGTTTGCTGTGCATCGACCATTCGATATTCTTTTTCTCTTCATTGTTGGTGGCCAATGGGTCTTCATTTGGGATAACAAACTTGTCCTTGAGCCTACCATTAAACTTAACAAAGATTAAGTCATGTAGCTTCTTAGGACTTAGTTTTTTCCTCTCTTCGATGATCCTAGATAAGACCCTTGTATGATAGCAATGTAAAAATAAATAAATATGTACTTATGTAATTGTATTACCATCTCAATATGCTCCAATTCCTTGCTCAGTCCGAAGAGCTAGTCAAGGGTAGTTGTAATTTGTTTTCATGTTTCTCACTTCAGGAGCATCGGTCTTATTGAATTGCTAGCATTGAGCTAGCATTAAATAATTAAAAATAGTTAGTTACTTCTTTAATTTTTGCATATTTTCTTAAAATGAAAAGTATACATGGATTAGTATGAATTTTTAACTGCTTCCTTCATGAACTTCTTACCAAGTTGTGCCTTTTGAAATTGTCGTATGGACTATTGTTAATCAGTCTTCTCATCTTTGGATCATTGGATAAAACCTTTGCATGAGTTCAACTAAGCCATCCGAAAGGCTACTATTTTTTTTGATCTCCCAAACATATCACCCATCTCTATGCAAAGGCCTCTTCAACTTAACCTCCCCTTTTTCAATAATCTTCCATATTGTTAGATATTTATTCTTCTTATTGGTAATCTCTTTAATATTCTGTTTACCTACCGACAAATAACCATAGAGAAAACCCACAGATAACACCTTTCCCCCATAAACATTCATAGGACTTTCACCAATGGCTTAAATACCTTAAATGCAAGATTCATATTGTTTTAAAACTGCTTGCGATTATTTCCACAGTATACACAATAAGTTCATATAGACTTCAAAATATGTGAATATGCTCGAGTTAAGATAGATATTGTCAAACTAACTTATGAACTAGTTACTATCTAATAAGGGTAATACCTTTTTGCCATCATCCATTCTGGAAAGAGACCAATCACCCTTGCATTGGAAATGAACATACAATGCAACTCCTTTTACTGCATGGATGAGTTAAAAATCTCAACAACAGAGTCAATGAAGGTATTCTGTAACAATTTGGTTGTAGCAAAAAAATCCTATTCATCGTGATAGGACTAAGTATGTAGAGTTGGACTGTCGCTTCATCAAGGAAAAAGCTAAAGAAGGGATACTAAACTTGATTTATAGTTTTACACATCTTCATGTTACTGATATCCTAACGAAAGCTCATCCAAGAATAAAGTTTGAAGAATTTACTTCCAAACAGGGAATGAATGATATTTATTCTCCAGTTTGAGGGGGAGGGTGGAATCCCAGACTTATTTCCTGATTTTTAGGAGTTAGTTTTGATTTTATATTGATTTTATACTTTTATTTGTTTCCTTTTTTAGATAAAGAGATATGAATGATTATATCCTTATCTCACTATTTATTTATGTAGATTTGTATTTCTTGTTTTAAAGAATTGATTGGTACTAGAATATAGAGATTCACTGACAGCTTGTTATCATGTTCTCCTATATATATTCTAGTCTTTTCTTCAATAATAATATCAGAAAATAGAGTTTTTCTCTCTATATCTTGGTACAAGGTTATGTAACATTTAGGTTATTTGAAGTAGTTATGTTACGAGAATGCCCTTGAATGCCCTCGATGGTTGCATAATTTGTTATTTAAATCTATGATCTACCCTTTAGGTGAGTTAGCATTCTCTAAAGTAATATTTTCTTGCAAATAACGACAAGGCATATGTAAGGTGAAATTAAGAAATATTACTTTTACATTGGTATCCTATACAACTAAAATACATTTTTCTGTAAGGGTCTATCTTCTTATGCATTTTTGCATAATGTCCATCTACAGAAAAGTTTGTTTTGCACTATTTGATGATATATGTTTCTTTGCACCTACATGCTTACAAACATTTGGTTTGGCATCGGTTGTAACGTGTGCATCACATTGAGTGTAGCTTACATAATCTAATTCTTTTCATGTACCTTTGGACGTGACAGTACTAATAAGATTTTCCCTAGGCCTTCTAGAATCTAGTCCTTCGGTTTTCTGTGAAATCTATAAAGAAAGCTGCAGTAGAATTGCAATGGCTTTCATCGTCCCTTTTTCTTTCCATTTGCTAACTTTAGTCTGTGTCTCACTATTACTACTGCTCATATACTTTCAGATGGTGGGAAGGGATCATCACCGAAAAGAGCCAACTTGATGAAACAAAACTTACAGTGCACTTTCCAGGTATGTTTTTTTTTTTTTTTTTTTTTTAAAACTTTTATGCCTTCTGTGGTTTGAGGTTTGATCAGTGGTTATAGCCAGATTTAGCTGTTCTATACAGATTTTTTCTTTTTGTGCTTTTTCATTGTGATCATCATCGCCATCTCAGCTTGTTCCATAGTCTGCGGTTCTTTGCATATCTGGTGCCTGAATAGTATATGATATAACATGTCGGTTAAGTGAGTGTTAGAGTCAAGAGAGACCTTAAGTCTCAACTTACCCAAACCAAATTCAAATTAAAATGAAAACCATTTGAATTAAGGTTTACAATGTTAAATAAAAAATATGTCAAATTATGTGAGGTCAAAATATGTGGATTTTTGATGGCTATGGAAGTTGAGAGATGAAATTATGAACTAGGAGTATTAGATTTCTTCACTTTCTCTCTTTATTTTTGAATTTCTTGTAGGTATCAGTGTTTTGTCCCCCAAAATTAAATGAAATTGTCCAGAACTTGCAAACTGTTTGAAGCAAATTTGATACTGACTGATATTAGATTTCTTCACTCTCTTTTTTTCTTTTTTTCTTAACAAAAAAAAGATATTTGTCAGCGAAAACGAACACAAAATGATGTGTTTGATGGTCCTCACAGAAACCGAAACTAGCCAAAGCTTAGCCGGAGTGGCTGAGATCTTGTGCCTTGCTAGTTGGACATGCAGACTGTTTTCTGGAACATGTCGGTCCCTATATGTGGTGTCAAATGCCTCAGCCATAGGAGAAAATGTCGGCAATAATGTGGGGTCCATGGTAAACTGGATTTTTTTATTTTTTTGGGTTGGGGGTGGGGGGATAGGGGTTCCAGAGAGGTATTGTTTGTGTGGCCTCCAGTTCTTGAGGCTGTGGCCTCCAGTTCATGAGGCTGTGCCCTTTGTTGGAAAGAAAAGAGCATAATTCAAGAGGGGAGGATTTTTGCTAACCATGCGGAAAGGTGGAAAATAGTTTAGCTACTCGGGTATACATGATACTGGTCTTCGTGCCATTGGCAGACACAAAATTTCTTTTGGTATTGGTGTAATGTAACTGAACTACCCTTTAGACATGCATGTTGTACATATGAGGAAGATTGAGATAATGAATTATATATTTATTATTCTATCTATCTATTACAATTTTTAAATAGCCAATTAGTTATTATTTGTTTGCTATCTAAATTAACAGTAATCACATTTAATTTTTGTTTATATTGCATGACTAAGAAAGAAAACAAAAAGAAAAAAGATTAACTTTAGGCACTTGTGATAGGCCTAAGAACTCTTTTTAAATCAAAATTAGACCTTTAAAATAGATAAATAGTGTTCATAAGTGTTGAGGCTACTCACAGGTTTAATTTTTTTTTTTTAAATTTATTTCTGTATAATTAACTTTAGGTATCTGCCCACACTGAGTTATGTGTAAGTCTGAACCTTCCGTAGCAGTGGTTAAAAGTAAAATTAATAAAGACTTATGAGCAGAAAGCTGAATGGATAGTTCAGGGGGTCATGGGTGTATGCAAATATATGATATAAATTTTGATGCATAGGAAAGGACTAGCACAAAAGTAGGCGAAGGAGACTTGAAGAAAAAAAACCTTGAACATAAATATTCTTAACATAAAACAGATAAAGGGATAAATCATTTTAGTAAAGCTAGAAGCAAGAGATGAGGCAATTAATATCAGTATTATGTGTGCTCATGCACTTCTAAATAGGTTTTGATGAAGGCATTGCATATGAAAAAAATGTAGAGAATCCTAAAAGTCATAGATGTAGAATAAAGAATGAAGTGGACATTATTGTAAAAGGCCTAATTGTTCCGCTAAACTGCAAGCAGCTAAGCATGTATTTTGCATAGCAAAAAGACGTAGTAAAAGCTCATGTTGCAATTTATTAACTTGAAGTGCTGCATCAGCCCACTTAAGTCGCTTAAGTCCTACTTTAACCCTTTTTTTAGTGGGCCAACATGAGATAAAGCCTGGACAACTTTAACGCACTTTATTCCGTGCAACTTGTTTAAAACCAACATTGATTTTGATGCTCTCCAATTAACTTCATGTTTTTTCACCTCTTTATGGTTTCAGGGTAGCTGACAACTGGATTGGATTAAGATCATGTCCTTATAAGAATATATCTATATTTCTCTCTAAAAAATTGAATTTATATATATATATATATATATATATATATATATATATATATATATATATATATATATATATATATATATAATGTATGTTGGTATGTGTCTATAATGTGGTTAAAACTATAATGAACTCTTTAAACATATGTTGCAAAATGAAAATTTGGAAGAGCTTAGTTGAATAAAGAGTATGGTAAGGAATAATTGTTGAAAACAAATTTTGTTTTATATTATGATGGTCTACTATGGAATCTTTGAACCTGTTAAGATGATTATGACAAGACTCAAGAACAAAAAGATAGCTTGATAGAGTTTTTGTAGTTTTGTGATACAAAAAGGGGTATTGTGTAATGGGCTTTGGAAGGAAAGTCTAGATGTTATATTCATATGATTATGAATCTCTTGTATTATATCTAATAATCTTGAGGTCTAAATTCTAGGCATATGATCTTTTTTTTAATGTTCAACAAATGTTCTCCTGCCCATTGTATTCATTCATATATATAACCAATGTCATGGAAATTGGAATTATTTGTGAATAAATATGCAACAATACAGGACTAGGTGCCAATTTTGGAATATCTTATAGGGGTAAGAGTTTGAATTTTCAATTATTCAACTTTAAATTCAATAAGAACTCTTATTCGTCGAGGAAGATGAGAATCAAATTAAGATATTATTTATACTGCTAGGATTTTGATTAAACAGTAAATCTAAACCATAAGAGAGATTAAATAGACTGCCCCCTCCCCCCCCGCCAAAAAAAAAAAAAAAAAAAAAAATCATATTTAAATAGACTTTTGGTGAAAGTGAAATCTCAAATTGAAGAAAAATTGGAACAACAAGGCGTTCTCATAAGAGATTTGAAATAGAAAACTTTATCAATGCTAATTTAATCAAACGTTGCAAATGAATTCACATATTTTTAAATTCTTATAAATTGAGGGTGCAAAGAGAGCTCTTTGAGTTTTTGTGGTCCGAGTAATTTCTCTTTCTTAACTAGCGTAAGATCATTAAAATTATTTTATAGGTTAATCAATAATCATATAATCCACATATGCTTTAATGATTCATCAAATCAACTGTTTACCCTCCCACTCATCACGAGACCCATATGTCTTCAAAATTGACATTTTGGCCACATATGCTAACACCGTTAGTGTCGTATTGGCACCACCAATGTTTAAAATAGCGATAACGGTAACGTAACGTTTTGCCTTTGTTAGGTTATGTAGCAAATAGCGTAACGCATAACGTAGGTTATGCAATTTTTTATTTATTTAATAAAAATAAATATAAAACCATATAAAATAATTTTAATAAATTGAAAAATAAATTTAAAATATCTAAAAAAATATAAAATTATTTTGTAATACATAATCTATTCAAATGTTATATTAAGTTTTACAATAATTTTCATATATCTTCATAAATTATATTAAGTCTGCAACCGTAATTCCAATCATCATTTAAATAAAAAAGCAAGATTCCTACTTTTTATTTCGATTCCAATTATTATCATTGTTGTAATTTATATTTTGTAATGTTCAATTTATCTTATTTATGATTGTTGATTTCAATTCAATTAAAAATTCAATAAAATCAACAAGTAAAATGTTTTAGCAACTGGACAAGAAATACAACAAGTGGATAAAAAAACAAACTTAAATTATCAAGTTAGAAATTCCAAAAGCAATCAAACAAGCCAACAATTAATTAAGAAAATTACAGCAATTCGCTAATAATCAAAATAATAATCAACAATAATATATAAATTACTAAAAAAAATAATTGTAAATAACGTAGCATAACGTAATTTAACGTAACGTTATGTAATATAACGTAAAATAACGTAAAAAACGTACTGTTACGGTGCATTGAGTTATTTCCAGTTGTTACGTAGCGTTGGGATTCCGTTAGGTTACGTAACGCAAATAACGGGTTTCATAACGTGTTATTTTCAACAATGGGCACCACATCAAAATTTTTGTCACAGTAGATATGTCATCTAATTGTAATTGTGTTACGACCAAAATGCTTTCCTTTTGTAGAAGGTTAGGATGTTATATTAATATGAGAAGTCTAATTATAAAAAAAATTAAATTAACCATTTTTAATTTATTTCCAAACTACATAATTAATGGATGAGAATTTTTGTGGGTCTATGAGAGATTTGGCGGGGTATGTTCATGTCAATGTTTAAAATAGCAATAACGGTAGCATAACGTTCTGCTTTTGTTAGGTTATATCACATATAGCATAACACATAATGTAGGTTATGCAATTTTCTATTTATGTAATAAAAATAAATATAAAAATATATAAAATAATCTTTATAAATTGAAAAATAAATTAAAAAATTCTAAAAAGAATATATAACCATTTGTAATACATAATCTATTTTAATTTTTTATTAAATTTTACAAGAATTTTTACATTTATCTTTGTAAATTATATTAAGTCTGCAATCGTAATTCCAGTTATCATCTAAAAAAATTACAATTTTTTATTTCAATTCCAGTTATTATGATTATTGTAATTTATATTTTCAAATGTTCAATTTATTTTATTTATAATTGTTCATTTCAGTTCTGTTAAAAATTCAGTAGAATCAACAAATATGATATTTCAGCAACCAGATAGGAATTACAAGTTTACAACAAGCAAATAAGAAAACAATCGTTAATTAGCAAGTTAGTAATTCCATAAGCAATCAAACAAGCCATTACAAGTAACAAAATTTCAGTAATTTGCTAATAATCAAAATAATAAGCAACAAAAATATAGATATTACTAAAAAAAAAATAGTAAATAACGTAATATAACGTAATTTAACGTAACGTTATGTAATATAACGTAAAATAACATAAAAAACGTATTGTTACAGTGCACTGAGTTATTTTCAGTTGTTACGTAGCAGTAGAGTTCCGTTATGTTACGTATCGCAATATAACGGGTTTCATAACGTGTTATTTTCAACATTGGTTCATGTAATAAAATTATCTTTCCAACTTATCCCTATAATTATATAAGGTAAAAATCAGCAAAATGTAGAAAACTGTCTTCAAACATTAGAATAATCTTAAAAAAACGGTCAAGCTTTATATAGTGAGTGGTTAAGGACCATTTAATCTCATATGTAAATTATGCATATTTTAGAAAATTTTCATAAACAACTTTGGTCCAAATTATTTTTTCAAATAACTTCCAAATTATACATAATTTTAGTATAGAAATTTGTGATGCCTACCTATTTGTTAACAGAATTCTAACCCTAATTATTCATATTTTAAAAGAATCACATAATAGTTTATAAGACTTGAAAAGGGACTGTTCTAATGAGTTGTATATTGTGTGAAGCATTAAAATTTATATTATTTTTTAGTATAAAAAATATGGAATACCTAGAATTAGGGGTGCCAAGTTGGTTGAGCATTGCCTCGGCCTAGGCACGGGCCAAGGCTAGGCCAGGCTGAGCCAGGTAAGGCCCATGCCCCTTCCACTGTTGAACATGGCCCAACCACCCATTGCCGGGGGGGGGGGGGGGGGTGTGGTGTCTGGCCCACTGTACCTGCCAGCCTTAGGGAATTTTAAATGTTAAAAAATTTAGAAATTAAAAAGTAGTGTTTCTAACTTAGAGAAATTAGAAAAATATTTGAAAATTAGAAATTTTGCTAAAAGCTGTTAATGTAAATGATTTTCTTTTACTAACGGTCCAATCAAATGGATAAATTGATACAAATACAATTAAATTATAGAATAAAAAATTAAAAATTTGTAATTAATATTTTTAGTATTGTATTTGCTGAAATTTTACAACTTTTCAAATCTTGTTTCTATTATTCAAAATTTAGACCTTCGAATATGTCGTCTATGATGAATATCTAATCTTTATTTATCGTTCGGGAGCCTTCTATCTCATCTTGAACTTGAAATTCTCACTCTTGATTTATGATTTGCTTATCTAATCAGTCCTTCATGTATATACACATCTTTAGTTCGTGCTGACATAGAGCTCTGCACGTGTTCAACACTCTGTAAAAATAGACTCTGATGTTGTGGAGGTGTTAGTATATTATTTGCCCAGAAAAGTTTTAAATAAATTTTGACATCTTCCCCATATGAGGGTCCATATATTTTCAAAATAAAGTAAGAATTTTTTTTATACTACTTATTAAATAGAGTTTCTGTAATAGATCTATCTAGAGGATAGTAATCTTTTTTGTAACTAGATAATAGTGATATTTTTTTTTATTATAGAAGTTAAAAGTAAAGTACTAAATTAGTCATCTCGAAAAATACATATTAGAAAGTTTTTTGTTGCTTTCAAATTCTGAAAATTCAAAAAAATAGAAGAAATTTTCCATGTTATCAAGTAATGTTAATAATTGGCATTTCAATTTGTTAGAGTATATATAATGTTGATTGGTAAGGAAGATAAACATTCATATATTAAGTTCCAACGAGTCTTTACATCTTGAGATAAAATTCGAGGTTTTGGGCCTAAGTTTGCACAAATTGCTTTAAAAGTTCATTTTTTTTCTTGGGCCACTATATCTTATAAATGATATAATATTTCTTAGTTTTGCAAGATAATTATTAATTATTTCTTAAACTATCTTGTACACATAAGTTACTAATATGGATGCATACCAAACGTGAAATGTTTTGCCATCCAAGATAGGTCTTAAATAAATTTTAAAATATTTAATTGTTGCACCATTTCTACTATCATTATTAAATAAAATAGAATAAATTTTATTATCAATGTCAAAAGTTTTAACGACTATTATTATAGACTATCAAATTTGAAAAAGTATGAGGAAAGTCATATTTTTGAAAACTTAAATTTCTCTTGGAATAGAAGAGAGAATAACGACTAAAGCTTGTGTGTGTTCTTCATTAAATCTTAAACATGTTTGATGTGCAAGTAATAGGGATATTTTAAAATTCTAGATTATGACTTGTTTGAATATACTTTGCACATATAGAGTCTTCAGCCATATTGAAAGGTTACTTTGGTTGAGTAATATTAGTTAAATTATCTATAATTGCAGCGTGATTGTACCTAAAAGTGTCTATTGTGCCACCATAAGTAGTTATTGGCTTGTTGTGGTTGAATGGGGGTGTTTCTTCTCAACATGCATTTTCACATGGCCAATTCCACTATTTTTAGGAAAAAATTTTCTGTCAGTCATAACTACTGTTTAGCCTTTCTAACTTCAGTTTCAGTTACTTATTTAAAAAGCTTTTATATATGAGAATTGGAACTTCTGTAGGAAGTTACTCTTTCATGAGAAATAGAAAGTATATGAAAATTGTTTGAACTAGTAGGTTGAGAAAATGCATTGTAGTTTGTAGATTATGTACCATACTTAAATCGTGTTGCACCATATTGTGATTATGTTAATAGAATATTAGGCGTGTCAGGTAAAGACATGTAATTTTTCTTACTCTTGAGTCATGGAACGTAAAACAAACAAAAAATCTACCAACAAAAGTGCTCTATAGCATGCTGCTGAAGAGTGTGCTCCAATTTAATAGATAAATTGGATTATAAAATTTAAAAGAAATTAAATGTGGAAATGATACTTGCAAATTGTCAAGAGAGATGACTACCTCTAAGTGTTTCTCAAATTTTATGAGTTGAACCAGATGTGAGCAGAGAGCTACAGAGCTCGACGAGAGCCTTGAGAGAGATGGGTGTTGTGAAGAAAATAAAGTGAAGGGTGTCTTTATAGAATTCCAAAGAGGGCAACATGCATAATATTTTTGCATTTTGCTCTCTAGTAGTTAGTTTAGTTGTTGGAAGCATATTGTGCTGGTCAGGAACGAGGTTGGAATAGCCATTGGTACAAGCACAACTTACATACAGACCTGCACCCAAGCACAGGTCAGCACAGGCCCTTTCAAGGCACAAGTTCGGTGGTGCTCGGGTTGGTAGATATAGGTCTAGGAACAATCATGCTTGTTGCAGGCTCAGTCTTTGTTGGTACTAGCAGGTCACCCTCGATCAACTTGCCACCCCTTCATGGAATAATAGTTGAGCAAATTAATAAAAATGAAGAAGAGATTACCATAATGGCTAAGAGAAATATGAAGGATTTTTTTTTATTTGAGAGTTTGGACAATTACTATAGGAGATGTAGTGTGTTGTTGTTTGTAAAGTTTAAGCATTATAATTGAAATAGAGAATTGCTTATAGAATAATTTTTCTTTAGTTCCATTGTAGCTTGCATCATGGATCATCACTAGTAATTTACCTATTCACATTAATAATGGATGAACTAGAGATATCTTGGATGGGCTTCAATGGTCTGTGTTTTAGATATCTGGTATGTTGATTGATATCTTGATATTCTACCCTTTTGTTGATATAATGTGTATTTTTACATTGTTTCTTGTTTTGGTCCAAAATGAAGCGATGCATCAGTTGGAAGGAGAGATATCAACATTGGAATATTATTTTATAAGTAGTAATATCGGATCTTCTTTTAATTATGCAAAAAAAAAAAAAAAAAAAAAACTGACCTAACCTGTCAGCCATGATTCTGACGACCTATGTATATGATGGAGAGATAGAATTAGGATTTGATTAATAGTTTTGTGGCCATTTCAATGGTTGTTCCTCCATTGCAAGATGTGGTTACGAGATGCGACGTTGATGAGTGGTACTAACGACAGCAGCAATGTATTAATTTTATTTTTATGTTTTGAAGATTGGACCTTCAGTTGGTATTTGTATTGATGCATTTTGATACGATTATACAAATGACAAGTTATTTATGACTCAGTGGAAATTGTTAGGGTAAGTATTTTTTAAGGTCCTAATTTATTTTTAATAGGCTTTTATGGTTTATGTCGGCATGACATATATATTTATCGTCTAAGAAGATATTTGATATTTACTAAATTTCCCCCAATATGATATCGGATATAGAATTTTACCAATTGATGTATCATTGATCTTCGATATTTAAAACACTGTCCATGTTCCATGGTGTCTACTAGCAAATTGTTGTAGTTGGTAAGACTTGAAAGGTGACAATTTTTAACAAATTGAATTATGGAACAAAGCTCTACAATTTACATGATTTTGAGTACAAATACGGAGTAGCCGGAATATAACTCAAACAAATTTATAAAATCGAGGGAAAATGATGGTTGCCGGCCATACTTAAGATCTATTGTGTTTCTTTATTTGAGATTTGAGATCAACTTGTAGTGAGTTTTAGTAGGATGTTGTTCATAAAGTTTAAGCATAATAATTGAAATGGAGAAGTGCTTTTGGAGTAAAATGTGAAAAATTCTGTTTTTGTATAGTAATTATAATGTAAAACTTTCTTTACCTACTCAGTCCGAGAGCAAGTAGTGAGTACTAAAAAAACTCAATGAGTACTCACATTATTCGTTCATAACTCGAAATATTAATATTACAATATACATACAACTGATACAAGAATACTAAATATGTAATATAAGAATATGCAATCTCAGTACTGAAAAATCAAACTAAGTTAAATAAATAAAAAAGCTTCATACCTTACTAATATGATAACAACATGTCGGTCAAAATATTCAGGAACACTTCTTGATCTCGGGTTTGGCTATCCAAAATTCATACATTTATTAACTCGAGTCTCGACTCAATTGATTTAAAAAGTTAGATTTCAAATTAATTAGAAAAAGATAGAATGCAAGAAAACAAAATTTAAAATATTAAGAAAAAAAAAAGAAAAGAACGAATTACTTGATATATTGACATGTTAATTGCTTTGGCTTCTTAGATCGACAGCCACAACCACTAAGGAGCTCCTGTAGATACTACATCGCTAACTGAACTATCTCAAAACTGTTTCGATGATTGCCTATTCGCCATAATTGTACACATCTAGCCCTCGGCGACTTTTATGATAAAATCTGGTGGGTCAAGTTTCAATTAAAATATTATGATCATTTTTAAGACCCGATAAGGATTCTAATACACATTGCATAACTCGGACTTGATCAAGTCAAAGAAGTACTCGTTTTGTTCTCTTTTTTGACAAAGTCTTCTGTTCTCCGTGCGTTTGGAGACGAGTTCAAGTACTTGGACGAGTTCTCTGAATATTAGAACATTGCATAATTTATTGATGAGAAATGAAGACTTACAATAGTCTTGTTTATCTTCCTCTACCAACAATATTAAGCTACACCTTGTGAATAGAGACATTCTCAACAAATATCTATGTAACTTACACTTTTTGAGTGTCCGTCATACATCCTTTGCGGACATTAAAATCTTACTTGTAGACCTTGTTACAAAATAAGCCTTTACTGGGGACTCTGGGTGACAAGTGGGTGCCACCTGGCTTCTCCTGGACCCTCAGACCTTTCATTCCTTCTATGCTTTATAGGACTATATCCCAGTTGCTGAGGATATCCCTTTCATTGTCTTTGGTCATCTTCAGTGTAACAGATGAAGCTGGGTTTGGATGAGATCTTCAATCCTCTTTTTCAGTTTTACTGTATCACAGGTCTCATGTTCAAAGATTCTTCAGTTTTATGAACTCTTTTTCAGTCTTCCACCATCTTCAGTGAAAAATGCCCCTGAAGTTAAAGGTGGTTTTATAAGATAGTTGTATGTCCACTCAGGCTTTATGTCTTCTGAGCATTTAACCATGATATTTCACATAAAAGAAAACAACAAGCTGAAATAAGGATGTTGAACTGGATAATGGCAAAATGCTAAAAGACATGGTAGAGAACAAATATATTTGTGTAAGGTCAGAAGTAGCTTTATTCGATTGTTTTAGATTGTTGGACACAATGGAGGCAGTTGTCTGCAATAGTTTAGATGATACTGTTCTAGTTGCAAAGCTGCTTAACATTAGGGGGACCAAGACTAAACTAAGATTGAGACGGTAAAAGTATATGGCTGTTTCTAAGTTGATAGAGATTCTTAGAAGAGCTGAGTTACAAGGATAGAGATTCTTAGAAGAGCTGAGTTGCAAGGATCCATTAGCTATCTGAGTTGATAGAGATTCTTGGAAGAGCTGAGTTACAAGGATCCATTAGCTATCTAAGGTTTGGGTGCTAGGTTTTGCTCTCTTTGTCTTAAGAAACTATGGTAGGAGGGTTTCTCTTGAGGGCAGAATTATTCTGGTCATTATGGCATCTCGTAAGCCTGCACATGTCACATTCTACGTTACAGTTGTCTGCAAAGTTACATCAATTGTACATTTATATGTGCCATAAGTCCTGATAAATTTTACATTTTCATTCAGCTGGGGGTGATTCATCTCTCTTTCGAGTCTGGGACCTTCGTCCATCACTCACTTGGAAGGATGGTCAGTGGATAGAGTGGTCCCGTGCAAGAGAAAATACGCCTCAAGAATATGAGGTTTTCTCTTTCATCTTGCAATTCTTAGCCTTTCTTTTTCTACTGTTTGATATGACGAATGCAGTTTTATTTATCTCATCTGGTCGTTTGTTGTAAACAACTATCAGGGTGATACTCCCCAAGAAAAACGACAAAAGTTGGGCAAACTTGAAGCCAAACTTGATAAAGAAGTGGATGGCAGAGGAATAGGTAAGCTGTCAAAGGAAATGCCTGCAGAGGATTTAGAGAAACAGCAGGAGGTACGGCCACTAAATTTATCTGCTAATGATACAATGTTTACTGTTGGAAAGAATGTGAGGGAGGCAAGTGTATCTGATGCACTGAAAGTGAAGCGGACTGGCCTACAAAAAGAAGGATCCAAGGTTGTTTTTGGTGTTCCAAAGCCAGGAAAGACAAGAAAATTTATGGATGTAAGCAAACATTATGTTTCTGATAAGACTGACAAGACAAACCAAGGGAATGATTCTCTTAAGTTTGCTAAATATTTGATGCCGCAAGTATCCCGACCATGGAGAAATGCTTCTAAGGTGGACTCTAAAGGAAAACGGGGTGGTGACTCTAAGCCTGTCGGTGTTAAACCAGTAAAATCTCGGACTAGTCAAACTAGGAGAACAACTGGAAAGGTGAATCCTTCCCTTGCCACTGTATCTGTTTCAACTGGTGGGGAACATGGTCAAGGGTCTTCATCAAATATTAGAGCTGGGTTTGGCAAAGAAGAAAATGATGTAGACAAGAACTCTGTAGAAGATGTTTCTTTTCCTAGCAGCCTTGGAACAGCAGGGAGCTTGGTTGGTGCCTCTTCTCTTCAGTCTCTACCTACTTTGCCTCCCTCCAAGAAGAAGTCCTCTTCAACTGCTGAAGCAGATCTAGGGATTAGTGGAAAGGCAACTCCTGCTTTGGAAAAGTCTGTCAAAAGTGAAAACAAACCTTCAGAAACTCAAGGAAAGTCAACCCTTGACACCATTGAACCACGGAGATCTAATCGTAGAATTCAACCAACTTCAAGGGTAAACTCTGATAACTTGGTTTAATCATGGCTTCTTTTCTCCTTCTTTTTCTCGGAACTTTTTTAGAACGTAAACGTAGAATTGTTGATTTCCATTGTCTTTGGCACGTTACCACTATAATTTTCTTTACTATACTTCATTTAGATTGTTCCATTTTGAATTTTTACCGACATCTCATGCTTGGTAGAAGAAAAGGTAGTGAATTTAACACTTCTCATGTTTGGTCTCTCAAGGAATTCTTGATTTTCAGTTAAAAGATTGAAATAAACGTCATTGCTGTTTTCCTCACATTCTGATTTTCTCTTGTAATTGTAATTAAGATAGTATCTCCCTTAAATGGAATTCATCATAGAATATGTGGTTTCAATGTGAGGTTATTCTTAAAGTGCTTAAATATAACAACATTATATAAAATATAAATAGCACGAGTTGAAATTCTGAATCCGTCCTCGAAACAGTTTGGAATTTAATGAAATTAATGCTCTCAATTGCAAGGAAGAAAATAGTATGAGAAGTTTCATGATTGCTAATTTCATTGACTCCCATACAACCACTTTTTTTAAAATTATGAGTAACCAATCAGATCTTTACATTAGTGACCTACATTCTTAAATTTTTTTTCTATTGAACTATCATAACTCATAGCCATATATTTTGTAGCAGTCAAAATTCATTGATCACATCAACTGGTGGAGTACACTTGATACCTTAGTTTTACTTTTTGTTCCGTTTGAATGCGTTCCTTCGTGCATATCCGCTCTTGTAATAAAATCAACGATGGCTAGAAACGGTAGTTTCAAAATGTCTCTATCAAATGCAATGTTTGAATACCATTGGTTTGAATCTTTATGTCTCTGAGACATGTTGTCTTTATTGGCATGTCGCTCCCATATGTATATCGATATTGAACTTGCATCATTTGCCCGCTATTCTCCTCCCACGTCAGTCTGTCATCTTTACAATTGATATTTATATAGCTCCTTTGTTTCTAGTCAACTTCACCAACAACCCTGGCTCTGTTTCCCCACTAAACTAGCCAGGATCTTTTATTTACTCGCTTTGAGCTTATTATCGTTCAGTTCTATATGGCCAAAAATTTTGGAGCTTTCGCTATTATTTAACAATAGCTTAAAGGCTTTCAGTTGTATGTAACTGGATATAGTACTTGATGTTAGTATCTTTCTATTTGTTTATTTTCCTTTTCTTGTCTATGCATGCGTGTGTTTTTTTGTCTTAGGTTTTGCATAGGCCTTACGTCAACAACGATGCTTGTCCCTATCAAAAGTTTTGTGCCTAAAAAGTTCTTGAGTTGAATTGCAATTTGAGGGTAGCATGTTTTGAATTCATGTCGTGAATCCACTGGTTCATGGCCAGTTGCATCCACTCTCCTTGGCCTTTTGTATAAGATCATTGCATTTTAATTGATTAGGCTGCGAGCGGGTTTAGGTTTCTTTTCATCCTTTTGTTTTGTGACATCTTTGCAGTAAAAATGTTTCGTCCTAGAGCTCTACGCTATAATAAATTATAATTTTCCCATTCTATCACTTCAATAAGCAGTCCTAAGCACCACTCAACCAATGTTGTTTGCAGCTACTGGAAGGATTACAAAGCTCGTTAATCCTATCAAAGATTCCCACTTTTTCGCATGAGAAGGTTTCCAAGGCCCTGCACAGAAGTTCATCTTCAAGAGGTACAGTTCCTTTTGCCTGAGCTGTCCATTTCACAGATTTAGGAGTGTGGGATTAATATTGTGTTGGAACAGGGCATACTCGTGGTTGATAGGAGATCTTGATGTGGAGTAGGCTTCTCAAAGTCCTGTATGACAAAGTACAAGATTTGTGGATCTAGGATTGTGTATATAAAATACAGTTTTAGCCTGTTGCTGGATGGAACTTGAAAAGCTTGATCTCATATTATCAGCTGTAAGATGTTATAGTGGTTTCAAATTAATTTTATCTTACTAGATTTTGGCACCATCATGGTTCTCTCTCCCCTACGCATACCTGTTCCTGGTATCATGTGTTTTGTTATCTTCCTACCTAACTCCAGATTTTAGGGACTCCAGAAATACTATTTTTGCAGGATTCATTGGTTGGTATCAAGATTCCACAATGCGGAGGCTGTCTTCCCGATCGATCTGCATACATTCCCAAACACGGTATATCTTTTTTTTTTTTTTTTTTCTCATTTTCTTCTTCAGGCCAGTACTATTCCTCTCACTAGTTCTTCTTGCTTTACCTTTCATTTGTTTCAGGTTACAAATGCAGAAGTTACTGTAAGCAGATGTGTCAATTGTAATCCTGCAAGGGGTTGGTCTTTTCTGAAGAAGCGCTGTTAGTTTTGGTTGTCTATGGACAACATTCTTGCAATTCTATTATTACAAATATTTATTGCTGGAAGGATTTGGGGGCATAAGATTAGTAGATCTGTGTTCTGTATGCAATTAGACATTTTAGCTGGTTGGTTTCTGTTTAAAGTGCATGTTTTCTAGGCATTGTTTTCTAAACAGCTGCTTACATGCTTGCTTCTTGTAAGGGATATTATTTTTGTTTGGTGTGGCTAAGCTTGTTCAACGTGAGTATATTAGCTTAATGATTTTGTTAACGTGATGGTTAGTTCTTGCCCTTGCATGATTTCTGGAGGTACGCAACTGGGATCTCTCATACTGGGAAAGACATTGTATAATATTGACTGAACTCTATTCCTTAGTTGTAGCCATTTATTCTACAAGAATATTCGGGTGTTCATAAAGTTTTTCGATTCTTGTTATAGCAACATTGAAACTTCCAATACCAGAATGAAACTTTTTAATTCTAGCACTCATTTGTAATACTTTGATGTCTTGCATTCGGCCCTCTATAAATGAATTTGAAATCCAATAGCAATTATTACCCGGATCAAATTGGTTCTTTCTTGAGTTTCTATTCATTCAAGTCCAATTCCTTGGAAACGTGGAGTATTCTCTTATTCGGTGACTATCAAGTAACCTGCATGGCAAAGATATCTTATTTTTATTCCAAAGTTTTTAGCACTTAAATGAGTTAGAAGATGTTTCCAATGGCCGCGTATAAAGAAGAGTTACGTGCATGAGAAAGGAGCCTGGCATCCATGATATGCCGAAGCCTCTTTTACCAATCCTTGGGCATAAGACAACTAATTATTCAGGAAGTGCGCAAGAGAAGAGCCGTCACAAGTAACAATAACAACGGTACAAACTGTTCACCTACAACGATCCTTTCACAAGATGAAAGATGATACTCCAGAAAAATCATGCAACACGAAACAAAGTACCAAAGTACCGCCGACTACCAACGAGACAGATGGTTTCAAACTCAAGGCCTTCTCCCTTGGATCCACCGTCACTAGCCATAGTTGTACATTACTTGTTCTAAAACAAGTTGGTTCTCGAGAATAATACATCGGATGTGTACGTAACATTTCTCCATTTCTGACAGTCACTAGCCATACTTGTACATTACTTGTTCTAAAACAAGTTGGTTCTCGAGAATAATACATCGGATGTGTACGTAACATTTCTCCATTTCTGACAAAGTGATCTTAACAAAGGGGCATCGCCCCTCGAAAACTGTTAATTAAAGTAGCATTTCTCCATTTCTGACAAAGTGATCTTAACAAAGGGACATCGCCCCTCGAAAACTGTTAATTAAAGTAGCAACCCCTCTCCCACTGTTCACAAACTGCCTAACATCACTTTTGCTTTTGAGCAGGGATGATAACGGTAGCGTTCATAGTTAATTTTTCATACAAAATTTTAAATTAGAAAAATAAATTTTTTATTTTTAATTTAAAATTTTGTATAAAACAGATCCATCCATTACTATCCCTACTTTTGAGGTATCATGTGATTTAATCTAATTGAATTGCCAAACTTTCCATAATACCTTGATCAAGAAATCAAAGACCACCAACCTCACATTACATGTGCATATTCGCACTCAGCCCATATGCATTGCCACATTCATCACCAAAATTCCTCAAGTAAACTTACAAGACATGCCAATATGCAGCCATCTATGACCATAGCTGTCATGAACATAGCTGTCGAGAAATAGTCAGAAGTCACCATACAGAAACGAAATTGAATGCACAGAACAGGGGATAGCTTGAGGATATAATTACTACTTTAAAATATATCTGTGTAACCCAGTTGCAAATTGATCTCTTTCGAGGCTCTTCATCAGGCCTGTCGTAATGCTTAGAAACCCAAAACCCAAAATAACACAATTAGTCACTCCTAGCAAATACCACGCCATATAACCACTACCTTCATCAATTCTACATTAGCATAGCACAACCAGATATACAGAATGAAGAAGAGGGTAACCTCTCCAGTAAACGCATACGATGATTACAAAATTATGAGCATGCTTTAAAACTCTATCAAGATAGCGAGTTCCACTGTTGAAACTTCACTAATCAATACTGCTGGCAAATTTTGCTCGATTTCCTGAAGTTCAATAGTCAGCATTTGACTCCATTGAAGAAAGTGACTGATGCATATTCACTGCTCATTGGATTTAAAATCAACTGAGCACTATGTTTCCATTGTATCCCTTCTTTAAGGGATTTGTCAAAGTGATGTCTCCTTTGTCAGTCCCTACTCAGTCAGTCTGCTTAATCTGTTCCCTTTACTATTTCCTATTACAGGCACTCCTGGTTCTGCTGGCTTCTGGCATACACAGGAATATGGAAATTCGTGAAAATCACCCCGTCCTGGTCTCATCTCGTCAGGTTCTCCCATAAAACCTCTCTGGCATGACTTTACCTTCCTGGCAAACATCTCCCAGGTCATATGCTTTTGTGCCTTGAGTAATGAGCTAAGCTTCTTTGCATTTGGACGTATTGTTCTCTTGTGCCCCATGTACCTCCTGCATATTGCAATACAAAGATGGAAAGAATTAGGTCAACACGCAACCTTTTTTAATGTCTTTATTTTTTTGGAATGGCAGGGGAAGGCAGTCTCCAGATACACATTTACCAATGAGATCTTCACGAGACCATGTCAGAAACAGAGCAACCAAACTAACTACACAAGCCACCAAAGACATGCTTTAGGAATTTAGCGTGATCAGCAGTTGATGAATACTTCACTATCAATAATAGTATATCAGATTATAATGCTCAACCAGATTATAATGCTCAACCCTCATAGTCCACTAACTTCGGAGTATTGGCGCAGTGGAATGGTTTAAGATGGAATCAGAGCACCAGGTTTCAAGGGATCCTAGTTTCTAACCCGTCGATGTCAAATTTTAAATTTATTTATTTATCTCCATTTATTCTGCATTTCCATAATCAAAGTTTGCGGTCTTTCCAGATGGACCAAAGACCCCTGTTAGGGGAAGTGTCAGGTGAAAAATTAGCTTGGCATACATTGTTAGGCCACAATCCACGGGCATAAACTTTTGGTGTAGTGGAAGTGACTGTTAGATGGTAACTAGGGAAGCCACATTCAAATAGCACCAGACACATATTTACTTGAATATTAAAAAAAACCTAGAGTTCGTTGGATGTAAAGGGCGCTCGACCTCAGAGGTGTGGTAGGGTATAAAACTATATCCTTGAACCCTCGCCATAAATTTGAAGTTTTGATGAAGTAAAAGGGATTTTAAAAATTACAAGGCTTGGGAGTATTGGTCAGTGTAAGGGGATTAAAAAACTAATTTCTGCTTACAATGAATATGTTGGATAAGTAAAAATATTGATTTGGTAGAGATGAACAAGTTGAGTGTCAAGTCTGATGAGTTGAGCATAATATAGGAAGGCTAAGAGGAAAATGGAGACAGCGAAAAGCACCAAAACATAACAGATGATCTCAGGCAAACATCTCATAAAAAGATTGTTTAGTGTTAAAGAAAATAGAGCGAAAGCGGAATGAAGAAATTTCTGTATATTTTCTTATCATTGAACTGTACAATGAGCCATCCTTTTATAGGTGAAGGAGGCAATCAAAAAAATAATTATAGGATCTGTAATTGATACTAATTACATAAAATCAGAGATTTGTCAACTATTCTAAATTAGTCAAATAAAAAATTTACTATTCTAATTTAGAAAAATATCTCAATATCTAATAGGAAAGTATTTCAAAATATTTTAGCATTATGATCATATCTCAATTATATCTCAACATCCCCTCTCAAATTCATGGTGGCGCCGTAAAAACCAACTGGAGTTTGCTAACAAGTTCACTAAGATGATCAGGTGAGTGTGACTTAGTGAAAATATCCGCAAGCTGATTAGCAGAGGAAACGGAATACAAGCGAAGGGTGCCATCACTGAGATGGTGCCTGATAAAGTAGCAGTCAATCTCAATATGCTTTGTGCGCTCATGAAAAATATCATTATGCGCAATCTGAATAGCACTATGGTTGTCACAGTAGAGAAAAGAACGAGACAGCTGATGGCATCCAAGTCAGTCAAAAAACGACGTAGCCATAAAAGCTCAGCAGTAGCATCAACAAGGGCGTGATACTCAGTCTCAGTGGTAGATCGAGCGACAGCTGTTTGTTTCTTACTTCGCCAAGAAATAAGACACGAACCAAGTAAGAAATATATACCAGTAGTAGAACGACGATCCGTACGATCATCAGCCCAATCAGTATCAGAATAACCTCGTAACTCAAGAGATGACTGAGATGAATAGTATAAACCATGGAAAAGAGTGCCCTTGACGCAGCGAAGGATTCGAAGAACAGCAGCATAGTGAGGTG
This sequence comes from Dracaena cambodiana, assembly GCA_036321105.1. Lineage (NCBI taxonomy): Eukaryota > Viridiplantae > Streptophyta > Magnoliopsida > Asparagales > Asparagaceae > Dracaena > Dracaena cambodiana. The sequence continues at coordinate 16,548,088 of JAYEPQ010000004.1, read as the reverse complement.
AGCGAGGGCCATGCATGAATTGACTGACCAGATGAACAACATAAGAAATATCAAGGCGAGTAACTGTGAGATAAATAAAACTACCAACCAACTGTCGATAGAGAGTAGGATCAGACAGAGGCATACCATCAGTAAGATTGAGCCGAGTATTATATTCCAAAGGGATACTGACAGTCTTGCTATCGGTTAGACCAGTCCTGAATATAAGATCTGAAGCATACTTAGCCTGAGAAAGAGAATAACCATTCGAAAAAGATATCACCTCAAACCCAAGAAAGTAACTGAGAGTGCCAAGATCTTTCATTTCAAAATGATGACCCAGAAAAACCTGAAGCGTACGAATGCCAGCAGTATCATCACCAGTGATGATCATGTCATCAACATAGAGAAGTAGAAGGGTGGTGCCTGAAGCAGTCTTACGGATGAATAAGGCAGTGTAATAAGCATTGGCTACAAAACCTTGCTGTGTGATGACAAAGGTAAATTTGACAAACCAAGCACGAGGAGCCTGCTTCAGACCATAGATCGTACGACGAAGGCGGCAAACCTTATGAGAAGGATGCTCATAACTAGAAGGAGGCTTCATATAAACTTCCTCAGTAAGATCTCCATTCAGAAATGCATTTTTAATATCCATCTGAAATAATGACCAACGCCGAACAACAGTAACAGCAATCAAAGATCTAACAGAGGTAAGTCGAGCAACATGAGCAAAAGTCTCCTCATAGTCAATACCATACTCTTGAGAGCAACCCAACGCAATAAGACGAGATTTGTATCGCTCAACTGAGCCATCTGCCCGAGTCTTAATCTTATAAACCCACTTACAACCCACTGCAAACTTTCCATGAGGCAAATCCACCAAATTCCAGGTATGTGTCTTGGTAAGAACATCAAATTCATCAGACATAGTTTGCTGCCAAAGAGAATCAGAACTAGCCTCACGATAAGAGTGGGGCTCATGAAGAGTAGCAAGAGCAGAGAAACAATGATAATCATGAAGATAAGAAGGAGGAGCTCTTACCCTATCAGAACGACGAGGTGCAATAATTTGGGAGGACTCAGCGGTAGAAGGTGGTATAGGTACATCTTGAAGAGAACCAAGTGATGATGCTGAATCCGCAGGGGAAGCAAGGTCATTGGAAGAGGCCGATGATGGATCGTTAGAGAAATTGGTATCACCTGTAGAAGAGTTAGTAGATTTAGAAAATAGAGTAATAGAGGGATCAGTGAAGACAAGAGAATGACTAGAGTGAAGTAAGCGAAAGGAAGAAAGGGTGATGAAGAACTTATATTCTCAAAACTCTACATGACGAGAGATACGAAGGTATTTTGTGATAGGATCATAAAAATGGTATCCTTTTTGTTCAATGCCATAACCAAGAAAGCAACATAGTCTGGAACGAGATTCTAACTTCGTTCGTTCCTGCGGGGGGAGAAGAATGAAGCAGGCACAATAAAAAACTCGAAGAGAGCTGTAATCAGGAATGGTACCATACAGCAGTTTAAAAAGAGTTTTGTTATCAAGAATGGGTGAGGAGACACGATTGATGGTATAGACAGCAGTAAAAGTAGCCTCTCCCTAAAAACGCTCAGGAAGCGAGGCAGAAATGAGGGATCGAACGGTGTCTAGAATGTGACGGTATTTACGCTCTGGTCGACCATTTTGTTGTGATGTATATGGACAAGAGCGATGAGAGAGAGTTCCATTTTGTTGCAAAAATTCAATGAAAGATTTTTCGTTATACTCCAGAGGATTATCAGAACGAAAAATCTTGATAGCACGAGAAAACTGGGTAAATATCATTTGGTGAAAGCGTTTGTAAATTGCAAACAACTCAGAAGGCTTATGCATAAGATAAATCCATGTATAACGTGAAAAATCATCTACAAATATGACAAAGTAGCGGGAGCCCCCCTCGGTAGAAATTGGAGAAGGGCACCAAATATCAGAATGAATAAGATCAAAAGGAGCAGAAGAAAAAGAGTCACTGGTATTAAAAGGTAAATGAGTTTGTTTTCCAAGTTGACAAGAAAGACAATCAAACTTATCAAAAGTGACAGAACCAAGGAGACCACTAGAGGCTAACTGCTGAATACGAGGTAAAAAAGTATGACCGAGACGAGAATGTCAAACGTTAGAGGTGATGGCAGAGACAGATGAAGGTGTAGTAGAAGGAATCTGCAAGTTCACCATTTCAAATATACGTTCAATTTTACGGCCTGTCCCAATGACCTGACCCGACCCGACCAAGGATCCTGCACATCAACACCACGAAAAAAAAAGTGAAGCTCAAAACCTAACTCAACAAGTTGGCCAACAGAGAGGAGATTCGATGATAACTTAGGAACTAAATATGTATTATCGACAGAGATGTCGGAGGTAGAAATAGAACCAATATGACTAACAGGCAATGAAGAACCATCGGCAGTATAAATAATATTGTTAGGCTCTAGTGTAGATTTAGTGAAAAAAAATAGTGGGATCAGAAGTCATATGATTACAACAAGCAGAATCTATAAACCAAGAAGAATACCTGGAGTGACAGATAGTGCAGTAGATGAACGAGACAGAATCTGATGGACCAAAGCCTCAATATCAGCAGCAGTGAACGAAGTAGACTAAGAAGAAGACTCAGGGGTAGAGGGATCAGTGGTGACAACCGCAACAGCGTGTTGGAAGGAACCACGAGAGTCTCGTGCCTTTTTTTGTTGCAACTGAAAACAATTAGTAATCAAGTGATCGCTTTTCTTACAATACCGACAAAATAACTTTTGAGAAGGAGATTGTGACTGTGGAGCAGATCGTTGGGAGAAAGCCAAAGAAACAACAGCTAAAATAAGATCGGGAGACTGTAACTTCATAGTAAGGCGACGATGCTCCTCGGAAATTAACTCAGAAATAGCAAGATTCATGGTAGGAAGTGACGTACGATAAAGAAGGGCTGCCCGAGTGGACTCAAAGTCATCGCGAAGAGCCATCATAAAATGCATGAACTTGCGGCGGTCCCGATATCTTGCAAAGAGCTTGATGTCTGCAGCACAATGAAGTTGGGGTTCGACAACAGTCAACTGATCCCAAAGAAGAGCGACTTGAGAGTAAAATTCAGTAATAGACTGACCATATTCTTGACGCATCTGGTAAAGTTTTGTTTCAATCTGAAACTGAAAAGAAGTATCATTGCAGCAGTCGTATCGAGCAACCAAGAAATCCCATGCAGCTTTTGCATTCTCGAGCTTGGATAGAAGACTGTTAATAAATAGGATTGATGTATTAACAATCCACTGCAGAATTTTACTATAAATACTCTTCCAGTCGTCCAAGCAAGTAGTGTAATCAGCGACGGACTCATCCTTAGCACGAACAGGCTTAGGAGAATCTTCAGAAATATAATGCCATAATTTTCTTCCTTTGAGAAAAACTTTCATATTGGAAACCCAAAGACTATAGTTTGTTCCATCCAAAACAATATCAAATAAACGAACAATATTATTTTGGGAAGACATTTTAGAACAGATATGCCAAACTCAACTCTAAAAAAATCAACCAAAAACAAATCAGCGTCCGAAAAAGCCAAACCTGATTGTAGAACAGAATTGACCAGGACAAGTGGGGCTTACGCGTTGAAGGAGTGAGGTGCGTAAAGACCACTTGTAGAGACTTCACACGGTACGTGGAAGAGCTTGTCAAGTCCGATGGAGCTGAAATTTTGATGGAAGGAGATCGAAGGGAGACGAACAATCTGAAAGTAGAAGATTGTTGAGATCTGACTTCAAAATGGCCGAAACGAGCACAAAGAGCTTCGAAATGTGTGAGGACAAAAAAAAACTCACTTATGGTGGTTTATGCACTCACAAAAGAAGCTAGAAGAGGCACCAGAATTCTGGTAGCTCTGATACCATGTTAAAGAAAATAGAGCGAAAGCCGAATGAAGAAATTTCTGTATATTTTCTTATCATTGAACTGTACAATGAGCCATCTTTTTATAGGTGAAGGAGGCAATCAAAAGAATAATTACAGGTTCTGTAATTGATACTAATTACATAAGATCAGAGATTTGTCAACTATCCTAAATTAGTCAAATCAAAAATTTGTCAACTATCCTAATTTAGAAAAATATCTCAAAATATTTTTGCATTATGATCATATCTCAATTATATCTCAACATTTAGAAAAGAGGAGAACAAAATAACTGTTGAAATGATTATTGATAATTGAACTGAAGATCACTGCCACTCAAAAACTTTAATCCATGAGATGGAATTTTGGGAACCATAATGATGTGGTCTGGTGCATGACCAATATGAATAATTGGAGGAGTCTTGCTAAAGTTTATATGCCATAGAAAGTATCATAATAGCGGCAAAGAATTACAAAGGTTCAGGTTTAAGCAGTCAGGAATTAGGTATGATGAATATTATTGACAATATTGAATATATGAAGTAAAAATAAGCACGTATATAGCAGATGCATGAAGTAGACATGATAACACATAGCAAAAGTATATGACGGAAGAGAAAATTGTACCTATATAATCACTATACTTTGACATGGAAGTCAAAGAAATATCATGTCCCAACATACGGAAACTCACTACTCCGTTAATCTTTTGGGGAAAAAAGGAAAGGCAAACCTATTCTTAAGCCTTAACATATAGACCTCCGTTTTAAAGAGAGAAGAAAAAAAAAATTGTTTTCTAGCAAAACAAAAACTTTAACATATTTCATGCTTTTTCTGTTTTTATTCAGAAATATTTAAATATTATTTTATAAGTATAAAAACAATATTCTAAAACCAATTTACATCACAGATTAATAAATTACAAAAAAGAAAGTAATATAACAGTTAGTAAGGATGACTTAAAAAACTTTTCTAATTGTCAATTTTACTTTCTTTTTGGTAATATTTTAGTCTTATATGTAATCAAGTCATAGAATTTCATCACTAAACTTATTTATCCATCATCATCAATAATCTAAATTCCAAAATACGAAAAATAGAATCGCGAAGGCTTACCATGGTGTTAATATAATCAAACAATTTTGTATATTTCTTCTTCTTATATTCCATTCTAAAAACAGATATTCTGCAGTCCATTTATTGTCGTCTCCCACCTTCTGAACTACGCGTTTGAGTTAATAAAAGCAATAACAGTACAATTTCCTTAATTGCAGCTAAAAAAATGAAAGCAAGCTGCTAAAAGTGAAGACTCCAAAGGTTAAACATGTATGTGACATACAAACTCCATGTACAGAAACTACTGCCACAACTAGAAGGTGCAAAGAAGCTGGAAAGAAACATGAACACTGAGAGGGTATAAGGTTTGTTGCGAATACAAACTGCTATCATTCTTCTATCATCTAGATGATTTTAGACAGCACAAGGATCTAACCTTACTCATAGAGCCACATACTTAGGGGTTTAAACTAAAACTCGGAGAAACATACTACAGAACTTCTAAAAATAACTTAATACAGAGTCTGAAACTTCAACTGATGAAAGCCAAACATGAAGGTGGTACAGATTTTTTTTCACCTCTAAAACTGTAAAACTGGAATAATGGCATAGTTGACAATGAAGGAAGCATGTATCTTTGACCTAAAGGCATCAAAGAAAAAGATGTGCCAGAGCTTCAGAAACATACCTCCGCCCAGCAAGAATCTTGGCCATGTTTCCATTGTTATTAGTAACAAATACATCACTTTCATCACACACTAAATAGTCAATGGCAGCGAGGCGAGAAGAAAAGGAGAGAAAAGGTCTCAAGTTTTCTCCAGCAAGCATCTCTTTGGTGTATATGTTTGGAAAGAGGTCTCTAAGAGGTCGCAAAGTCTTTTCACCACCATATATCTCTCCAGACGCAATGTAAACATATGTATCATTTTCAAAGCCAAGTGCTCTCAGCATCAAACCAACTTCAAAGGGAGTAAGTGGACATTTCCCTCGACTACGCTCATCCTCAGCGCTTAAATCCTACCAAAACAACAGAAAAGCCAATATTTAATGATGTTGCCAAACAATTCAACATTCCTATGTGCTTCATGTTTACATTAAACACCTTATTTTGAGATGAAGAGCATAAAATGAATAATGTTAAAATACAAAATAATTTCCCTCAATCCTCACCACAACTTCGTAGTTTTGGTGCAGTGGAAGGGATCTTCAACATGGTATCAGAGCAATCCAGATTCAATTCCTGTCGGGTGCGTATTTAATTGCGGGTTTAAAAAAATTATACTGCTATGTAAAACCCATGTTTTTGTCTAAAACGGACTTTCAATCTGCAGCAACGTGTTAAAATACAAAATAATTTCATTTAACCCTCACCACAACTTTGGAGTTTTGGTGCAGTGGAAGGGACTTTCAACAAATAACATATACCTTTAAATGGAAAAGAAACAAGCTAAAAGCAGCAAAATTCTCATGGTTTAAAAGTTAGGATTAAAGAAACAACTAGCTCTGTTCAGAAGTGAAACTATAACAATTTAAAAGTGAAATTGTTTGACATTTTAAGTCACATGTTTCAAAGGTTTAGGGGTTTCAGTTCAAGTTTCCTGCTCAATATAGGAGAGAAACAAGAAGTAGAGGCTATGCATGCATCCATCTATCCATCCGTATGTGTGTGCGCCCACATGCATTTTAAGTGCTCTTACGATGTCTCCTTAGGTGACGGATGTCTCCTTAGGTCATCACCTCTGTAGACGGTCTAAATTCATATTGGGGACGGCCTACCTGGCCAATCCAAACTGTTTATCAAGATCTACATGTCATAGAATGGTGGTGTAAAAAGTAATGATCTCAATACCCTAAAATTATATAGTTTTAGTAATCTATCAAGCTATCTATCCATATATATATATATATATATATATATATATATATGGAGGGTCCACACTATTCATTGAGATCTTCATGTCCTAAACTCATGGTGTATAGAAATCAAGTTATCCTCTATTCATAGGGAACCAACTTAAGTGCTCCCAAACAAAACTAGTTCTACACCCGCCCACCAAAGTGTAGAATACGAAACAAAATTGAATGATCCCCTACATTCATCTACCTACATGTTACTTGACCTGAATTAGACCAAATATCATGTATTGGGTGTGGGTTGGTGGCATGGGATGGGTTGGGGGTGTTCAACCCACTTGCTATTATGAAAGAATTTAGGCTACATTTGGAAGGATTCGGTATATAAGTTTATTTCAATAATGGGATGACTCCATTGAAATATAACGCTGCTAGTGCACTCGGGAAGCTCAAGTTTTGGCTCGACAGCCCTATAGAAACTCGTTCAGGGTCATTAAAAATAAATGAACCATGCTTGAAAAAGATAGAAGCTTGCTAAACTAATGAACATGCTTTAGCATGGTTAGGTTCACGCTTGACTTCTAGAGGCTCAACTTCGTTCCAGTTGAGCTTACCCTGTTAAAAGCTAAGTTGGCATTGAGCTGGCTCTTTAGTCCTAATCAGTTTAGGTAAGTTTCCACGTGGCCTCAATCCTAAATTTCTGGTGCTTCAATTTGATCACAAATGTGACATGATAACCTTTCACATTTCTTTCCTAAACAGAAGAAACAATTTTCGAGTCATTTCCCTAGAATAAAAATACATGTCCGAATGTCTTCTTTCGGGCCAAGTCATAGCATAAACACAAGCTACAAAAAACAGGATTGACTTTATTATTCTTTTTGCTATCATTCTCGCTTAAATGTTTTTCCTGCCTTTGTGATTGTATTAACAATGAAAACTTTCTTTAGGTAATTCAAGAACGAAATATAAGATAAATTTAATAAATAAGCATGATAAGTAAAAACTTAGTACATGCATGCTAATCAATATATAGAATAAATTTTCCTTGAGACTAGCATGGTTGTCTATGATATGGTCATGGGTGTCATGCCCGACACATATCATCGGTGTTAGTGTTCGAATTGTTGTATATTATAAATTTCATATTTCCACTAAAATTAGTAAATTACTATTTTATCTTACAATCCCTAAATATTCATTGCTAACATCTTCTAATATTTAGTATGGACATTATTTCCACATATATTTCAAATAATTTTAGCACTTATTGGCTAGGATTGTGAGTAGGCTCGGGAAGCTCATGGCATGCTCAGGTTCATTTGATAATTAAATGAACTACGCTTGATTATAAGCTCATTTAAATAATTGCATGAACATAAATGGCCTAGAGCTCGGCTCTTTCAACTTGTTGACGGGGTCATTATAGTTGATCAAAATCATTTAGAGCGAAAAAAATTTAAAATCATCAAAATACGTTTTAGTTTTCTTTCTTTTTTTGAGTCAATGCACCAAGTAGGTGAAAAAATGGATGGTACAAAGAAACTAGTTGTTAAGGTCAAAAACTCGAGCATGCACACTAAAACTGCAAAAGCCGTATCATGATCTAAACACTTTAAAATCCTTGTACACCAAGCTTTGTTGGGTTTAAAACATTCTAGGTCATAAAATTAAGCAACTAGTAATTTAGACTGTCCATTGCTGCGTGACTCGTGTCTGTAGGAGGAAATTCCCCCTTTGGAATTCAATACCCACAACCCAACATCCCTACCTCCTTCTCTCTGAATAAAAAAACATCTAATAATCTTTGTCAAACCTTCCCTCTTACCTCACTCCTAGAAAAAAAAAAAAAAAAAAAAAACAAAATGTTACCATGTTTTTAATTAAAAGTCTTATAATTGATAGCATAAGAGAGTTTAATTTGCTTCAAGTTCATTGGTTCAAAATATGAAAAGAAACATTTAAAAAGCAAAAGGAAAATTTACTCAAGTTCTTTGTTGCCATAAAGATGCAAATATTTTAGTATTAGTTCAACAGAATGACTTACAATGTAATCTTAGAAGTGGGACACTTAACAACAGTTTCTTACAAAGATAAAGTTAGATTTTAAGAAATGGTTCGTGCAGAATTTGAACAGAGACCATAAGGAGGTCCATAACAAACTTCATTAAATAAGATTAGGAAAAGTTGTTGAGAGAGAGACCAAGTATGGGTTTGGCTTTACTTCTGATGAATACTTTCATGGCTATTTGAAGTAAAAATTCTATTGCGACACAATTATACATTCAGTAACGGATTTTAACAGGAGTATTTGGGAGAAAAGTATAATATAATAGGCACTGCAAGAGGTCAAAGATGTGGAAGACAGATAAAAGTATGCACACAGAAAGTGAATAATGTATTGAGATTAAATTTACCATTTTTGAGGAAATTCCATGTATCAGGTGTCAGTCACGAGCTTTGCTTTTGTTTTATGATAAACAAAGTTATGGAGAATTTGTTTTCTATTGAAGTTTATTAATCATGTTATGCCCACATCTTGAGATTTTTACTACATTGGCATGTCTATATCTCTAAATTATGCCAAAATAGTACCAGTCAATGCATATTACTTACGGTAAAACTTGTAACGAGTACTGTTATCTTATTAGAAGTTTCCTTGTCATGTAATGTCGTAGTCATTTAGAATGCACTGTGCTGGCATGTCTCATCTCTCTCGCACAGTTTCCTTGTCATGTTATTATATAGTCGCTAGGACTTTATCGCATTGGCATGTAAACTTTTTCCAAAAAAATGTAGTCTAACACACATATGCACACGTGTGCATGCGCACACACACATGCACACGCATGCATGCGCGCACACACAGTGTTGCATTATTTCATATCCATACCCTAATAATTTTTATTTTATCATGTTCATGCATTAGTGATGCATTGCGTCCATATTTCATATCCTCTACACCAGTGCTGTATAGACAGAGTTATATTACTAGCACCAAAACTAACGTTTAGGCCCTCCCTCCTCAGACAAAGTTGTTCCATTTTGTATCCATATCCTAGTTTCTTTTATCTTGTTCATGTTAATGTATCAGTGTTGAATCCACATCCATGTTCCCTATCCAGATCAGTTTCATGTAGACTGCGTACATTACCTTATTGCACCAAAACTAATGTTTAGGGCCATTAGGGCCACTCGTAAAGTTCAGAAAGCAAAAGAGTTTGATATACTATTCTACCGAAGCAGAGATTTTTTTAACAAAACTATGTGCATAGATAGTAGGCTGTAGTCACATGAACGGTCCAGCAGTAGCATTGGATATGTAAAAGTGTCAACCAGAAAACAATGGAACAGTAATTTTAGGAACATTGAGGTAATATAGAAAATCAATTCATCATGGTCCTATGATTAAGAAGAGAAAAAAAAAAGAAAATTTTTGCTAAAGAAAAGATAAAAAACCTAAGAGCTTTAAAGTATTAACTGGATGCACTTCTGAAGAGAAAAAAGAAAAGAGAACTACAAATAATAAAACAACTACAGGTTTTAGGAATTTCCAATTCTTAAAGCTCCAAGTCTATAACATTGTATAACAAGTAGGGAGGCAATGGAACAGATGTTGTTCGGGCAAACAATCAAATTTAATCCCCCTTGTTAACAATGTAATAGGAGTAACATTTCTTTAAAAGGGTTTTTCATATCATATTCGATCATACTTTACATTCTTTTTTTCTTTCGCTCTGTGTGTGTGTGTGTCTGTTTTGGAAGGCACTTTCGTATACAAAAAGTAGTGGATCGACGGCTCGACAGTAAGCTTTAGAGCTACCGGGATTGAAGGTGGCGACTGCTCTCTTTCATCGAGAGATGCGAATGAAAAGCCTACTTGTTTTCGTACCCATGAGAATGGGAATTTGCCATGGGTTGGTTCTTCGTGGTTATGAACGTTACATGAATTTGGATATGGGACTTTTCATGATAGAAAGAAAGTCTAGGAAGAAAGAATACGAATATCGATTTGGACAAGGATTCAGAGATGGACACGGTACACGACATTTATGAAAAAATATGGACATAGACACAACTAGGACACGGAAAAAATATATAAATATAAATATAAATACATATTATTCTATTATCAACATAATAATTTTACTAAAATATCCAAAAAAAAGTACTGGCAATGTATGGATTCGTGTTTCTTTATTCCTTTTCAAAGGACAAGTCTCGCAATTAACCATACATCTATAACTCTCCTTCACGTTCTACATGCAAAGAGATAAAAAGAAAACATAGTGACAACAGCGAGTTATAGATCAACATTGAATGTGAATATAAAAAATTATTTTTTCAGACATAGAATCATATAAAACCAAGGTCCAAAAATATTAAAGTATAATTTTATAAAACTTAGTACAGATAGATGCTACCAATTTAATATTATTTATTTTTAACTTTTTTATCAGACACAACCAGCAAAAAAGCTCGAAGACAACGAAACATAGTATTTTTTCCATTGTTTTATTGGATGCGCCGTGTGGCATATCCAACAAGGTCTTTGACATGTCTGCATCGGATACGTGTCCGACACAGACATGATATCCCTAGCAGAGTATCCTTGCTTCTTAGAAGAGATTTTTTCATTGCACGACAGTAGCATACATGCTGGAGAACACATTGCTCCACAGTGCACAAAAACACCTAGTAGCCTTGAAACAATAGACAAGTCATAGTTACAAGACATTATATAGAAATGAGATATACATGTCTCCATATTAAGTTGGACACTAATACCAGACATGTTCTGGAAAAGGGAAACCAGCCTAATGCTTTCCGAAAACTTATTCAATATTTTAAAGACATTTTGTAACAACCTAACTTCTATCATAACTTATGTTCCTGATATTAAATTTATTCAAGAGTGAATTTGTTGTGTTCGTCTTATTTTTCTATATTTTTGGTGATTTGTTTTGAAATTTTCTGGATAATCACTTAAAATAATATTATTTTAATCACCGGTGGGTCCTACATATATTTTGACTAGTCTCTCTTCTTTTGGCTTGTAAAGATGAAGTTTGATTTTATTTGAGTTAGTTTAATTTGAAATTATAGCCTTTAACAACTCTAATAACCTAATATGTGTAGTTTAATTCTATAATTTTGGTGATTTGTTTTTGAAATTTTCTGGATAATCACTTAAAATAATATTATTTTAATCACCGGTGGGTCCTACACATATTTTGACTAGTCTCTCTTCTTTTGACTTGTAAAGAGAAAGTTTGACTTTATTTGAGTTAGTTTAATTTGAAATTATAATTTTAAACAACTCTAATAACCTATTATTACTATTCATTTGTCCTATGCCAATTTTATCTTTATTTACCCATACCTTACTGACGCAAGACGGAGGCGAAATTAGGATTAGGGTTTGAAAATTAGGTTTTTTTGGAGAAATTGGGAAAAAATAGAAACAATTTACAGGGATTTGGAAATCCACTCAGGCGAATCCATGCCCACTCTCCACGAATTCTCGAGGAAACATTTAATTCAGCGAAATCCACATCGAAAATTTGTCAAAATTTTCAGATATTATTCATCTTTTTTAATACTTCATAAAAGCCCATATATATAGGAAAACCCTAATAAACCAAATCCTAATAAAATTCAAAATCCTAATAAAATCAGAATTCTAATAAAATCAGAATCCAATCAAATATTCTAAAATCCTAACGTGATCCAAAAAAATCAAATATAATCTATACAATCAAATCTGATCTCCATCAATTATCCTCGGCTTCAAAGCATTCATCCCCGATGAATGTGATGATAAGAAATGATAAATACATCCATATTGAACTGATTGGCATCCACAAAGTATCCCAATTGGGTCATGGTGATGGTCGAAAAACCGTATCTAGTACATCACATTTGAACCAAGGCGGTGGAGGTGGAACTGACTTTTTTTGTGAAATTAGTTTCAGATGATCGTAAATCTCACAAATTATTCTGGCCATGAACAGCAGAAGCAAACATTTTCGAAACTTCATATGAATCTATATGTTGCGTCGGTAATTTCTTAATAATTTTTGTAATTAATCTCTCAAAAAAACTAAAGTTTTTATCTCATCATCAACAATAACTTCTTTTCTGTCTGAAATCTCGCTTTGCATTGGAAGTTCCTATACTCCTTATACATCGCAACTGATATGCAAATACTATCAGTAAATACGAATGGTCAACGAAGTTTCTTATGAAATTTTAGCAGAAGATCTTCTAAAGAAACTGTCGGGTTCATGAGCATGTGATATATGAGAGTAGAAGGTATTTCTGTTGGCTACTGCTTATGAATATGATCATCAGATGTATTTTTATCTGACTAAAACTTCTCAGTTGGTTCCACTGAGAGATTATCAGAAATCTGAACTTTTGAGTTTTCAACTTTATGAATGTAAAGGAAGTTCTATCTGGCATTAATAGTGGCTTATTATGAACTTCTGTATCCAGTATAAGCTGCAATTCACAATAAAAAATATGAATATTTGCTTCAATTTTGTTGGCGATGCTATCATTAACCATTTGACTTTTTTCACCCCTGTATTTAAGTGTTTTGTTGAAACTGTCAAGTATTCGACTACATTTTTCAAGTTCATCAATCATATATTTAAGTTTTTCATCAGTGGTAATTGTTTTAGGCTCAGACGATTGAAACCGATGAGATGATAAATATGGAATATAGTATTGAGTATACCGATGACGAAGCAGACATCGCAAGATATCTCAATCCAAGTATAATTTATACTCTCTACTCCAAATATAAACTTCTCTACCCAACTTTTGTCGGGCGTAACGACATTTCTGTGCTAATGTTGAATCAAAATATCTAAAGAAATTTTCGAGATGATTCTCTCAATCTTCATAATTTTGCTGATCGTCAAAACCCAAAAAAATGGATATAGTAACATAAATATCACACTCAACTCATGATATTTTAGTATTGGTGTTAATGTAGTGACTATGAAATATGAACTCCATATATAATCAACTCAAAATTTTAGTTCAAAAAGTTTAGAAAATACCCAAGAATCACGGAGGTTCGAAAACGGTTTGAATCGGAGTTGAAACGGATTCCGAATCAAAAGAAAACCCTTAACGGGTCTGCTGCTCTTAACGGGCCTGCACTGCTGTCGGGTCGGATCCACTGCTATACTGAACCCAATAAAAGTAAATAGGTTGGTTATGGTTGCGGATCGGGTCTAACTAAATTAAATCCAACCGTTTCTTTTCTCCTTGAATGTGGGTTTAATTAAATGGGTCCAACTGAAATCCGAATCAAACCCAAGAACTGAAACCAAATCCAAATTCTTTGCTTTCTTCTCCTTTTTTCTCTTTCTTTTTTTTATCTGAATTTCTTTCTTTTTTCTCTCTTTTTTTTTCTCTCCTCTTTTTTTCCTTTTTTTTTCTTCAAATCTGAACTGTTCTTTTTTTTTTCAAATCTGAACTTTCTCTCTCTCTCTCTCTGTTTTTTTAGATCAGTTTTTTTTATTGATCTGTACTTTTTTTTAAATAAAAAAATTGAAATAAAATAAAAAGATGATGGAGATGTCGAAGAAGAAGATGATGATAGAGAATAAAATCTAGGCTCTGATACTAAGTTTGATGCAGGACGGAGACGAAATTAAGGTGGGTTAGGATTTGATAATTAAGTTTTGTTTTGGAGAAATTGGGGAAGAAAAGGAAGAATTTACAGGGGTTTGGGAATCCACCTAGACAAATCCACGCCTACTCCACGAATCCACGAGGAAAAATTTAATTCAGCGAAATCCACGTCAGAAATTTCTCAAAATTTTCAAATATTATTTATCTAGTTTAATACTTCATACAAAGCCCATATATATAGGAAAACCCTAATAAACCAAATCCTAATAGAATTCAAAATTCTAATAAAATTAGAATTCTAATAAAATCAGAATCCAATCAAATATTCTAAAATCCTAACGTGATCCAAATAAAATCAAATATAATCTATAGAATCAAATCTGATCTCCATTGCTTACTTTTACCATACTTGTTCTTTGGCCAAGCATGACAAGCCATCATCTTGCCCTATATCTCTCCTTTGTCTATTATATTTTTTTTCTCTTCCTTTCATTTATTCTCTCTCATTCATTTTCATTCCTCTCTTCCTTTTTTTTTCTCCAACTCTCAAAAAGAAAAATAAGAAAAGAGAAGAAGAAAAGAAGTTATTTAGCCTCAAAATAGGCTTATTTTCCTAACTCATCAAGACAAATAGAATCACATCCACTCTTATGATTATATTTTGTAACTAAAATATTTTATAGCCAATTTAGAATCTTGATTTGTTTAAATTTAGAAAGATATCTTTATATAAAATTCTCTATGATTATTTTAAATATAAAAATATGATTCTTACACTCTACTCTTTATTTATGTATTAAATTTATGATTTTATTTATGGCCTCCTATGCTTAAATTATAAGTTACAAACTTAAACTATATGTTTTATTTTGAAATTACAAAGAAACTATCTTTATGAATGTTCATCATATTTGGATATACATTTGAAATTTTCATATAAGTTCTTCATGTAAAATGCAATGATTTTAAATCACTTTTCACTTGCCATTAGAATATAGGTATATATATATATATATATTCATAATCATGGTTTAAAGAGAAGGTTTTAAATAAGTTTCTATATTAAATTGTTAAAATATTTCTTTTATACGAGATATTATGTTAGGTCATAATTCTTTTTATACTAATCTATATTTACTTGACAAATATATACATTAGTAAGATTTAATAAATTTGGTACTTTCCATACTATGAAATCATGCTAGAATTTAGAAAATCAATATGTTGTTATAGTAGTCGTTATAATAGTGTAAAGCCTATTTAATTCCCATCTTTACAATTTAGTACCTATTTACTTAATATATGTTTATATGAATAATTGTATATGCATGATTCACATCATGATCATCCTAGGTATTTTTATATCCTAATATTCACTTATATACGTGTTTATATGTATACTTGTATTTATGTGTGGTTTCATACATAATCATTTCCATAATATTCATTCTAACATTCTATACTCCATCATACTTGCTTTGACATATACATACTACTTGCTTGTATAAGGTACATAAAAATATGCTAGATTTTCTTTACTAGTACATACACATGTCTTGATAATGTTAGGGATCCTGACTTGCCTGTTAACTTGATTTTGATATGGACCACATCTCGCTTGTTACTAGACATGTTTATGTAGAAATCTTGACATGATTGGTTCATCATATTTTGGATTGATTTCCATATAATATAACTTGAAATCTTGAGTTATGAGAGAAATAAAGGGTGGACAAATATTGTATCGTGAAAGGTTTAGAATAGCTTGTGCCACAGAAATAGGGGCTCATCCGTGGGGGTGCCCGGATGGTACTGAGCCGTTATCTATTATTTAGTCCATGTTGTTGGGATGACCGATTACTCAGTATCGGTATCTGCTTGAGTGCTTAGCGGCACGGTTGGTTCAACGCTAGCATCTTGGCCGGATCCTGGGTATACATGGGTAATTTCACAATACGAGTCTATTTATTCACCATTTAGTTCAAAATATAAACTAAAACAAGATATTAACTTAGACTTGATATACATGTATATCCCTGCTTGATATTGTTACTTAATTGTTTAATATTTTCCACACATTTACATACTTTCATATCCACAATCATATCTTACATATTTGTTTATATTACACACTCCGTACTTATTGTTTTACTTGCCGGGTTTGACCCTGACTCCCCCACACACTCAGGTACTGAAGATGTGAGCGTGAATCTGCTATTATACGACCCATACTTTCTGGAGTAGGCCAAGCAACAATAGATTTCTAGGCCTCCGCTTTTGTATTTTTGGTTTGGTATGCATCACTCCTTTGAGACATTATTTCTAACTTTTATATCAGTATTGTACTTATTACTTCTTATATTAGACATGTCTATCTTCTGTTTTATATGGCAGTAGACTAATTTCCAATATCCTAATAGATGACTAGTATTTAGTTCCATTTATTTCTGCTTTTACATACTTATAGGTCTCGTGCACGTCGACTTACACGTGCCCGCCGGTAATGCACTCCATTTTCGTATCCCTTCGGAAAATGGGGCGTTACACATTTATCCAACACTTTCGGAAAATGGTATATGTTAACCAAATTTAAGTGTTGGAAATGTTCACGAACGGTTTATAAACTTTTATTGTTTATGAAACTTTTTGTGAAGCATATTATTTTGAGAAGTATCAAGTGCGCAATTCTTTTAAGAATTGAGAACTTCATTAGTATCTTATTCTCTAAGGAAATCGTATTTTACAAGGGAAGATACTTTGTAGGAATAGTATTGCGTTATCGGCAATCATATTTGAGAAATATAAAGAGTATATGCAAGATTTAAGAAATTTATTAGTATATTCTCATGAAATATATATAATGCTTATAATAAACTAAATATCAAATCGTGTTGCTCATAGAATCAGTTTTCGTACACTTATATGTGCATGTGTGTATATGAAAAAGTGTACCTAATGTTCCTCTATAAAATTACCTATGGAACCACCCCTAAATCTCAATATAGAGCATATATGTGGACGACTCAAACATCCTAAAATAGTGGTGCATAAAAAATCATGCATTTTTTATAATTTTTTACCATATATTGAATAGGTAGAAAATGAATGGTTTTTCAACTATAAAACAAACAAAACCTCTTGATCAATGATGAAGAAATGTATAAATCATATAATTTTTTTAACACCAATTATTTAGGGCTTGGAACATAGATCCGTTATATTGAGATTTAGGAGCAACTCCATAGGCACCTCCATGAAGAGACACCTTAGGTACAACATTCCCATATATATATATAATGAGATTGTGGCACTACTTTATAGAATATAGACATACTATATGATTATTAATTAAACATATTAATCATATAACAAGTAGTTGACTTTGCCTTCTAAGACGAAAGAGGTTGTGTAGTGCCGACCAGCAAAATAAGTTAATGACCATATAATGTTAAAGGTTATAAGCAATTGTTAACAATATCTTAATCTTGATAGTCAAATACTGTTCCTATAGAAAAGTTGGATTGCTATAAAAATAAGTTAAATATGTTCCAATAATGTCTTTTTGGTGTCATCGTTTCTTTTACTTTTTATATTAGTTTCTCAGAATGTTCTACGTTATCTCACATAGTATTTTTTTAGTGCTATAAAAGTTTCAGTTTTGTTCTAAGTTTCTCTTGAGTTTCATACAAGTGTCTTAAACATTTCTCTAGCGTATCATATATAGTATCTCTTTAGTATCATGAAAGTAATAATTTTCCATTAGTTTCTAATAAGTCTCAAAATATCACATTTCCTATGGATTTTTTGGGCTTGTATCCCTTTTCCATGTCCCATACGTCCTATAGTAGTGTCTTATAATGGTAATTATGGGGCAGGTATCACAATCAATATTAAGACATTTGAGACTAAACCTACTTCACATAACAGCCATCTTGATAAAGGAAGATCAATAAATTATAGCTTAATCTTAAGTATAAATGCGTGTACTAAATAGAATTCGTTATCAAAAAACTTTGTATCAGTATGAAAACCTCACAAGATGGTGCAACAAAGATAAATTCATGAGCATAGAGATAAAGCATGTATTCAGATTTAAAAAAAAAAAAAAAAAAAAAACAATTCTCATACAGGTAGTGTCGCCCAGCGCTTCCTAATTTCACCTAGTTCCTTCCGCTCCTTTTCACCACCACCATAATAACAACCAGAAAATGCAAGCATGTCAGGTTCAAATCTGTCATGCCAATTAAAGCAACAGTTAAGAGGATACTGACAGAATTCGTGAGATATTAAGATCACTCAGTTCAAGTCAAATTCAATATGAAAAATACAGTATCTTGCATGAATCCATCACTGAAAAAAATTAGTATCATAAATAATCTTTGCGTGAAGATAAAGGATTTGTTCAAGGGAGAAACAGAGAACCATCAATATGCAAGGAACAACAAGAAAATCCAACCAAAAAAAAAAAAAGAAATCTAAAAACTGACCCTAACATATTAGCTGACTGATATGGAGGGTAGATCTCCATCTTGTTAAAAACAATCTAATTTGTGCAATAGAGTACAAGGATTAACTGTGGACTAATGAAAGACACAGTAACAACTAAAGAGTCAAAACTAAGAGACAGAAGTTAGCATGCAATTCGCATTCAGTAGAGTGGGAAAGGATTGAGTCGATGGACTGATTAAGCTCCTCTACAGCCCCCAACCTGAACATAGTAATAGCATCATTGTTAATAGAATTCAAAGGCGGCATTGTTAAACAATTGCTACTGGAGTAAAAGGATAAACATTAATATATTTTGGCCACCAACGAAAAAGAGACCAACTAGAAGCTCAGGTTAATTAAGTTTTCTCCGACTGCTGCTTTATATATAAAACATATGATTCTAATTACATGCATATTCAAGCCGACTTGTTTGATACTATGCCTAATGCACATATAAGCTACATTGCGAACTCAAAACATTTTAAAAAAAAAAAAAGGGTAACAGATACACAAACCATGTAATTAAAAAAAAAAAAATCCTATATAATGGAATAAATGAAGAAACTCGATTGCCATGGTATCCAGAGCTTCTGAGAGTCAAGTTGGAAAATTGAATCTAACAGGCACAGGACACCCATGCCAATAACAACCATATTCTAGTTTGAAAAGAAAATTCATGGGAAAAAATTCCAATCCATTTTAAAAAACGAATGCATACCTCAAATGAATTGCAATAAAACGAGAAGTCATCTTTCGCATTTTCTTCACCAATTTTTGGCCAAGAACTTGTATAGGCTTCGTAAATCTTAATGCATGATAATTCACACGGCATCGTAGCTTCTGCAGCTCTTCATCAAGTACATTTGCAAGCCTATAATCGAACTTTGTCAATTGCAAAGCCTGCAATTTAATTTTGTAAACATGTGGACAACACTTACAGCACTTATAGCAAATTGAACCAATGCTAAAACAAAAAAACTTGCTGAAACCTTCTTTATTGATAGAACAGAAAGAATAATACATTATAGTAATTTTAGGTAACAAACATAAGATTTGATGCCCTAACATTATATAAACTCATATTTTCTTACAAGGACTTCTAAAAGAAAAATTAGTAAATGTGCAGGAAGGACAGAGCTAGAACGAAGACGAAAAATTCACAGTTAAAAAATTTGAAAGCCCAGATAGTTTAATTTTATATATTTCTTAGAACAAAGTCCCTAGCCCTGGTCCTGAACCTGGGACATCCAAAAAATCTCATTGACAATTCCATTATTTAGGCAATACTAACAAATGAAATCCAAAACTTATTAGGTAATTTGGCTACAAAGTTACTCCATGTAACTATCAGCAACTATCTTCCCCAATGGTGGCAGATGGGAGAGCATGACGTTTCACCAATTACTAAGGTCATTAAATATGCACCCAAATGAGTGTTGCAGTCTAGCATCTGTTACAAAAAGTTGGCTACAGCAAATTCATTAGGGGATCCTTAGGGGATTGTAGAGGAAATGGATGTCATCAGAACCTTTAATAATGATGAGCGACAATCATTATTATAGACAGTTATATGCATGCACTATAAGCATTACCTATCAAGAGATTTTACAGATATGACTGCCGATTTTTCAAGATGAAAATAATATAAAGAAAATACAATGGACAAAATAAATTTCTCACTGCCCCCCATAGTGGTGCCTATGCTTGCTGGTATGCCTAGCATGTGTCTTATTTTTTATTTTATTGAATTGGAAGGTTTTTTTCAATCCCATATCTCTTTAGGGAAGGCCAACATTCGTAAGGGAGACACCGGTCGATCGGTTCACATCTCTATAGGTATGCAGATCTATTTTTTTCTATACGAGAAATCACCATCTCATAACACCACAATAACGTTCTTATTCCAAGCCCCCTCCCCCTCCCCCTCTCCCGCCCC
This sequence comes from Dracaena cambodiana, assembly GCA_036321105.1. Classification (NCBI taxonomy): domain Eukaryota; kingdom Viridiplantae; phylum Streptophyta; class Magnoliopsida; order Asparagales; family Asparagaceae; genus Dracaena; species Dracaena cambodiana. The sequence continues at coordinate 16,527,203 of JAYEPQ010000004.1, read as the reverse complement.
CACCCCATGTAACTTCGACCTACATTATGATGAATGTGTGGAAAGATCCAGAACAGAAACTGAGAGAATGAGGTTATCTGCAGTCTAAAGTAATTTCAGGTGCAACAGTCAAGAGCATTACAATGTAAAAAAATAAGAGTATGATAAAATTGGTTGACGCAGACAGACAATTTATAGGGATCTAAGAGTACTTGTATAAAAATATTCTCCCTCACAAACAGAGTACAAAGGAAATAAAGTCAACATCTAAGACTGATACAAGGCAAGTTCTGAAATTTGCAGTTGCAACCCTTCTTTGTATCAACTAAGATGTAGGACTGGTTCTCTAATGCTATATATACCTCAGTTATTGTGTTCTGAAATTTGCAGTTGCAACCCTTCTTTGTATCAACTAAGGCGCAACAATTATAATAATAGAAGCAAATTGCGACCAATAATGGTAACGACAACAATGACAATTAGTAATACCAGCAAATAGAAACAACACAACAAGAAACCAAGATATAGTGAATAAGGAGAAGAGATTCTTGAATAGGATTTTATGCCATCAGTAGTAATTGAAGAAGCATTGCACCGTAGATCTCCAACATTTAAGTTCTCAACGTGTGAGGATTTTGTCTAAACCTTTTATTGCAACAAATTTAAAAATCTAGTTGATTTAAGCAATGAAAGTGTTAAATTCTTCATTATACATATGTAACAACCTAATTTCAACATAACTTACTATCGCAGGCCAATAAGAACCTTACTTAGATGGAGAAGCTCACCTTGCAGGGGGTAGCCTAGCGCAGAGAGAAAGGAAGTGGATTTAAGGATACAGGCTTTTTGGGTCGGAAGTGCTCGTTACTGCTAACCAGCATCAACGGCTAAATGCACTGTAGCCGTTGATGCTGTAAAGCGGATACGTGAACGGTGGGAGTTGTTGAGCGCCATACTATAAGAGAGAGAATTAGAGGGGAATTGTACAAGCTTTTTGATGAATATTCTCTGATTCCTCATCTATTCCTTCTTCTCCAATTTTCTTCCTATCTTCTTCTTCTTCCTCCTCTAAATTTCTTCTGCTTTGTCAATTTCTAGTTATCTAAACCCATTTTTAGTACTGACCCATTTTTGCAGGTGTTCAGATTGTCCAGATGCCTCAAAACAAGGCTTCATCCTCCAAAGCTACAGATCAGGGATCTGATATTGGTATTAAAGCGCAATCGATTCTGTTACCAATCTATGAGGAGTGCGGCAACACCACCCTACCTCCACCACTGGCTGCGGAGTTCGAATGCCTCAGAGATCTGGTGATAAGCAATACCCATCAATTGGAGGAGGTCAGGGCTTGGATGAAGTAGTTTGAAGATGATCAGAACAGTGATAGGGAGGAGTTCAAATCACTGTTGATGGATCTTCAACTCAAATCTGTTGCAGGCTCCAATGAACAGGGACCAGGACCTCCATCTTCCAGACCTGAGTCGGTGCACCCACTCCAAGGTGATCGGCCATTGATCTATAACAGAGAAGGTCCCGTTTTACCCACCCACCCTCATTTCCAAGGTCTTAATCAGGGTACTCCTCCACCATCGACAAACTATTCCTATATTGGTCATCACCGGCCAATAGAGAATACTTATCAGCACAAACCTTGATCAGAGTTTCCGATATTCACTAGGAGAAATATACATGAGTGGTTGTATAGAGTGGAACAGCTGTTGGAGTTTTACAATACCAGTCCAGATCAAAAAGTGAGGATGGCAGCTCTATACTTAGATAAGCATCCACTCCAATGGTATAAATGGTCTGTAACTACCAAAGGAGCTCCTCTTGAGTGGGAGGAGTTGGTCACGGGGTTAATTTCTTTGTATGATTCTTCTAATATAGTGAGTTACGAGGGGGAATTGGCTAAGTTGAAGCAGGAAGGTCTCAATTATGATGAGTATCAAGCGAAATTCATGTGCTTGTCTCACCATGTCTATGGTCTCTCGCAGAAGTTCCCGGTGCACTACTTCATAAGCGGCTTGAGAGATGTTAAATATGAGGTGATGGCTAAAAGGCCTACTACCATGATAGAGGTAATGAGGCTAGCTAAATTGGAAGAGGATAAAAATTGTTCCCTTAGGAAGAGCTCGAAGCAACAACCAGCTAGAGGATTTGTGGTGACACAAGGGGGCCCTAACTCTGGAAGCGGGGCAGCAACCAAGCCTGCAAGTAATAATCCAGCTTCATCTACAGGATATCCAGTGAAAAGACTCACTCAACAAGAACTGAAGGAGAGGAGGGAGAAAGGGTTGTGTTTCAACTGTGAGGAGAAGTATCCTCATGGGCATAAATGCAAGAATCAAAAAATATTCAAGCTGGAGATTGTATCAGGAGATGAAGATGGAGTAGAATGGGGTTTTGAAGAGGAGCCTGATACTGTAGAGCTCAAAACCATTAAACTCAGTTTAAATGCAATTGCAGAGGTGAGTGCTATACAACTATTGGGAAGGATCAATGGAAGGGAGGTAGGGTTCTTAATTGACACGGGGCTACACACAATTTTGTAGACCCCCTCATGGTAGAAAGACTATAGCTACAGGGATTAGAAGTGGAATCATTCGAAGTGACAGTGGCTGGGGTGAGAAGATGGTAGGAGTTTGTTGTTGCAAAGGTGTGAAACTCAACATTCAAGGGCAAGAGAGTGAAACTGACCTGTTGGTTATACCATTGGGGGATGCACAGATAATATTAAGGACAGTGTGGTTAAAGAGCTTGGGGCCAACCATTTGGGACTTCTCAAAGCACACTCTCAAATTCTGGAAGGGGGAGAATCAATTACACTCAAAGGGGTGAGGCCAAGGTCTTTGGAGATGGTAGAAGGAGAAACATTAGGGAGAATTCTGCAAAAAGGAGTGGCAGCCTATCCACTACAAGGTTCAGGTTCTGAAGAAGCAGATGCAGAAGGCTCAATTAACCCAGAGGTTGCAATTTTATTGAAGAAGTCTCAAGATATCTTTCAAGTTCCACAAGGCTTACCTCCTCAAAGACATTGTGATCATCGTATTCCGCTTGAGAATCCTCAGTTGGCAGTGAAAGTCAGACCTTATAGATATGCATTCCATCACAAAAATGAGATTGAGAAGCAGGTGCGAGAAATGTCACAAGCAGGAATCATACAACCAAGCAATAGTCCCTTCACTTCCTCGGTGGTCCTGGTCAAGAAAGCTGATGGGAATTGGAGGCTATGTGTAGACTACAGAACCTTGAACCAGAACACCATCAAAGATAAGTTTCCTATTCCTCTTATTGATGACCTTTTGGATGAGCTATATGGGGCAATGTTCTACTCTAAATTGGACTTGAAGTCGGGGTATCATCAAGTGAGAGTGGCTTCAGAAGATGTGGAGAAAACAGCCTTTAGAACCCATGATGGGCACTACGAATTTCTGGTAATGCCATTTGGGTTAACAAATGCTCCTTCTACATTTCAAAGTCTAATGAATGATGTATTCAGGGCATATTTGAGAAAATTTGTGTTAGTGTTCTTTGACGACATTCTAGTCTATAGCAAGAGTTGGGAAGAGCATCTATCACATCTCAATCAAGTTTTTGATACATTAAGGCACCATCAGCTCTATGCCAAGCGAAGTGTAAGTTTGCTAGCTAACAAGTTGAGTATTTGGGGCACATCATTTCTAGAAATGGTATATCAGTAAAGTCCAAGAAAGTGAATGCTATTACATAATGGCCACTACCAAAAACACCCAAGGCACTGAGAGGATTTTTGGGTTTGACCGGGTATTACAGGAAATTTGTTAAAGGGTATGGGGGAATAGCAACACCTTTCACTGTCATGTTGAAGAAAGGAGGGTTTGAATGGACTAAGGAAGCTAAAGATGCCTTTGAAGAATTGAAGCAGAAACTTAACTCCCCTCCAATATTGGATATGCCCAATTTCTCAAAAGAATTCACCATAGAATGTGATGCTTCTGGTAAGGGAATAGGTGCAATGTTACTACAGGACAAACATCCCATTGCCTTTGCTAGCCAAGCTCTCAAGGGGAAGGCCCTAACACTATCTATTTATGAGAAGAAATGACGGCTATTTTGTGGACAGTGAAGAAATGGAAACAGTATTTGATAGGAAGGAGATTCACCATCAAAACAAATCAAACGAGTATCAAATTTCTATTGGATCAAAAGGTGAAGGAGGCATCACAACGCCCCTGGTTGCAAAAATTGAATGGGTATGATTATGTGGTGGAGTATAAGAAGGGGAAGGAAAATATAGTGGTTGATGCCTTGTCTAGAAGGGAAGAAGAAGAGGAAAACCTGGGGTGTGCAGCCATCACTATAGTGGAACCTGCATGGATGAAAGAGGTGCAAAACATAGTGGACAACTCCCAGTTCTTTAAGGAATTGGAAGGGAAGCTTAATGAAGGAAGATTGAACAAGAACAAGTATAATAGTATCAATGGAGTGTGGTTTTACAAGGGAAGAGTTCAGTTAGACCCTTAGTCATCCTTGTGTCAGCAGATTTTTGAAGATCATCATTGTTCACCAGAGGGAGGCCATTCCGGGTATCATAACACATTGCAAAGAATTAAAAGGACATTTTGGTGGAAGGGAATGAAGTCAAGCATTAAAGCAGCTATAAAATCTTGTGAGGTTTGTCAAAGACATAAGGGAGAATCCATTCACCCCCGCAGGGTTGCTACAACCTTTGCCAATGCCAGAAAAGGTTTGGGATGACCTGTCAATGGACTTCATTGAAGGTTTACCCTCCAATAAGGGTTATTCTACAGTTCTAGTGGTAGTGGACAGGTTTTCAAAGTATACCCACTTCATTCTAGTGAAGCACCCTCTGACTGTACAGCAATTGGCAATGTTGTTCACTGAAAATATCCTCAAATTATATGGGTTGCCCAAGTCAATCGTTAGTGATAGAGACAAGTTGTTCACTAGTGATTTTTGGAAGGAGCTTTTCAAGATGCAAGGGACTAAACTCCAAATGAGTACAGCCTATCATCCTCAAATTGATGGGCAAACGGAGAGGATTAACCAATGCTTGGAGACCTATCTACGTTGTTTCTGCAGCACCAAACAAAGGGAGTGGGTTAAATGGTTGCCATGGGCTCAATTTTGGCACAACACCAATTGGCATTCTACCACTGGATTCTCACCATATGAAATTATGTATGGCCGGCCACCACCAGCTTTAATTCAATACATACCAAGGACAGCGCGGGTGCAAGCAGTGGAGGATTCTTTGTATAACAGAGACCATGTGTTGAAACTACTCAAAGATCACTATCTCAAATCTCAGGCTAGGATGAAACACTATGCTGACCTCAAGAAAACTGAAAGAGAATTTCAAATTGGAGATTGGGTGTTGCTCAAACTTCAGCAGTATCGTCAGAAGTCAGTGAGAGGAGCTGACCCTTGCAAACTTGCTGCCCAATACTTTGGTCCCTATCACGTCCTTGAACGCATTGGGAAGTTAGCTTACAAATTGGAGTTACCAGAGGGTTCTCTAATACACAATGTCTTCCATCTATCACTGCTGAAAAAGTTCATGGGAAAGAACTTCACTCCATCAACAGAACTATCGTACATCTGGGAATTTAAAGGAAAGCAGTCAGAAGCCATTTTGGATAGAAGGGTAGTTAAGAGGAACAATCGTATTGTCAGTTAAGTTATGGTGAAATGGAAGGGTGCTTATGAAGTCGATGCTACTTGGGAAGACTATAGTGCAGTGGCGGGTAAATTACCCCCCATCCAACTTCGAGGTCGAAGTTTAATCCGAGGAAGGAGAAGTTGTCGCAGGCCAATAAGAACCTTACTTAGATGGAGAAGCTCACCTTGCAGGGGGCAGCCTAGCGCAGAGAGAAAAGAAGTGGGATTAAGTAAGGATACGGGTTTTGGGTCGGACGCAGAGTTTATCCGTGCTCGTTACTGCTAACCAGCATCGACGGCTAAATGCACTTGTAGCCGTTGATGCTTGAAAGTGGATACGTGAACGGTGGGAGTTGTTGAGCGCCATACTATAAAAGAGAGAATTAGAAGGGAATTGTACAAGCTTTTTGATGAATATTCTCTGATTTCTCATCTATTCCTTCTCCAAGTTTCTTTCTATCTTTTTCTTCCTCTAAATTTCTTCTGCTCTGTCAATTTCCAGTTATCTAAACCCATTTTTAGCACTGACCCATTTTTGCAGGTGTTCAGATTGCCTAGATGCCTCAAAACAAAGGCTTCATCCTCCAAAGCTACAAATCAGGGGTCTGATACTTACATTCTTGATATTAGATTAATCTCAAGGCGAATGCGTTGTGTTTGTCTCATTTTTCTATATGTTTTTATGATTTTCTTGAATTTTTTAAGATATCACTTAAAATAATATTATTTTAATCACCGATGGGTTCTACACATATTTTGACTAGTTTTCTTCTTTTATCACTTAAAATAATATTATTTTAATCACCGGTGAATCCTACACATATTTTGACTAGTCTTTCTTCTTTTGACTTATAAAATGAAGTTTAATTTTATTTGGATTAATTTAATTTAAGTTTATGGCCATAAACAACTCCAAAAATCTATTATTACTAGTCATTTGTCATACACCTATTTTGTCTTTATTTACCCATACCTCCCATACCCCCATTTCTCCAAATTATGGATCTCAAATCTACTCTCATATTTATATGGTTAATATAATGTAAAATATCAATGAAAAGTCAACATAACCTACCTATCTCATACCTTACCTTCACCATGCTTATCTTTTGGTCAAATATGACAAGCCATTCTCTTACCCTCATATCTCTTTTGTTTCATATTTGTCCTTTGGCAAGCATAACAATCTATCCTCTTACTCCCATATCTTATTTGTCTTATTATATGTTTTCTCCCTTTCTTTTCATTTCTTCTCATTATATATCTCCTTTATTTTTCATTCTTCTCAACCTCTTTTTACTCCAATTCTCAAGAAGAATAAGAAAAGAAAAGAAGTTTTTAGGCTCAAGACAGGCTTACCTTTCCTAACCCATCAAGGCAAGTATAATCACATCCACTCTTATGTTTTTTTAACTCAAAATATTTTATAGTTAATTTCGAATCTTAATTTGTTAAAACTTAGAAAGATAATGTTTTTATACAAGAATCTCTATAATTATGCTAAATATAAAATATGATTTCTTTTACACTTTACTCTATGTTTATGTATCAAATTTATCATTTTATTTATGATCTCTCATTTTTAAACTACAAGTTATAAAGTTAAACTATATACTTTATTTTTAAATTATGAAAATGCTACCTTTATAAATGTTCATCATATTGGATATAAATTTAAAATTTTCTACATAAGTTCTTCGTGTATAGTACAATGATTTAAAAATCATTTTCCACTTGCCATTAAAAAATATGTATATATATATATATATATATATATATATATATATATATATATATTTATACATTATCATGTTTTAAAGAGAGGGTTTCACATAAATTTTTACATTAAATTTACTAAAATACTTCTTTTATACAAACTATTACGTTAGGTCATGATACCTCTATATTAATCCATATTTACTTGAAAAATATATACATTAGTACGATTTAATAAATTTGCTACTTTATATACCATGAATCATGCTAGAATTTGGAAAATTTAAATATTGTTAAAGTAATCATTATAATAGTGTTGAGCCTATTTAATTCCCATGTTTACGCTTCACTTACCTAATATGTATTTATATGCATAATTGTGTATGTATGGTTCACATACATGATCATCATAGGTATTTTTACATTATAATACTCACATACATGTTTATATGCATACTTGTATATATGTGTGGTTTACATACATGATCATTTTTATAATATTCATTCTAACATTCTAGACTCCAAGTTTGCCTTGACATAAACATACTAATTACTTATACAAGATACATGAAAATATATCGAATTTTCCTTGTTAGTACATACACATGTCTTGATAGTATTATGGATCCTGATTTGCCTGTTAACTTGATTTTGACATGTACCACATCTTACTTGTTACTAGATATGTATATGTATTAATCTTGACATGATTGGTTCATCATATTCTGGATTAATTTGCATGTAATATAACTTAAAAGGTTGGGTTATGGGAGAACTAAATGGTGGACAAATATTGTATCGTGAAAGGTTTATGATAGGTTGCGCAATCGAAACAGGGGCTCATCCGCGGGGGCGCCCGGATGGTATTGAGTTATCATATCTTATTTAGTCCCTATTGATGGGACGACCGATTACTCAGTATCTGCTTGAGTGCTTAGTAATATGGCTGGTTCAGCGCCAGCATCTTGGTCGGGTCCCGGGTATGCATGGATACTTTCACGATACGAGTCTATTTCTTCACCATTTAGTTCAAATATAAAATAAAATAAGATATTAATTTAGACATGATATGTATTAGTCTCCGTACTTGATATTGATCACATACGAGTCTATTTCTTCACTATTTAGCTCAAATATAAAATAAAATAAGATATTAATTTAGACTTAATATGCACTAGTCTCCATACTTGATATTGATCACATACGAGTCTATTTCTTCACTATTTAGTTCAAAATACAAACTAAAATAAGATATTAACTTAGACATGATATACATGTATATCCCTACTTGATATTGTTACTTAATCATTACTGTTTCCAATACATATGCTATGCTTTTTACATCAATTCATATTTTACTTATTAATGCATATTGCATACTCTCTACGATACGAGTCTATTTCTTCACCATTTAGTTCATATACAAACTAAAATAAGATATTAATTTAGACTTGATATGCATGTATATTCCTGCTTGATATTGTTTTAATCATTACTGTTTCTCATACATGTGGATATACTTTTTACATCAATTCATATTTTACTTGTTAGTGCATATTGCACACTCTCTACGATACGAGTCTATTTATTTACCATTCAGTATAAAATATAAAATAAAATATGATATTAAGTTAGACTTGATATGCATGTATATCCCTAATTGATATTATTACTTAATCATTACTGTTTTCCATACATGTGCATATGTTTTTTTACATCAATTCATATTTTATTTGTTAGTGCAAATTGCACACTCCCTACGATACGAGTTAATTTCTTCACTATTCAGTTCAAAATATAAAATAAAATATGATATTAAGTTAGACTTGATATGCATGTATATCGCTGCTTGATATTGTTACTTAATCATTACTGATTCTCATACATGTACATATGCTTTTTACATTAATTCATATTTTACTTTTTAGTGCATATTGCACTCCCTACGATACAAATCTATTTCTTCACAATTTAGTTCAAAATATAAACTAAAATAATATATTAACTTAGACTTGATATGCATGTATATTACTGCTTGATATTGTTACTTGATCGTTTAATATATTCCACAAATGCGCATACTTTTATATCCACACTCATATCTTACATATTTGTTTATATTACATGTTCTCTATTTCTTGTTGTTTTACTTACCGGGTTTGACCCTGAGCTCCCCCACACGCTCAGATACTGAAAACGTGAGCGAGAATCTGCCATTGTACGACCTGTACTTTTTAGAGAAGGCCGAGCAATAGTAGATTTATAGGCCTCTGCTTTTGTATTTTTGGTTTGGTATGTATCACCCTTTTGGGACTTTATTTCTAACTTTTGTATCAGTATTGTACTTGTTGTTTTTTATCTTAAACATGTATATCTTCTATTTTATATGGCAGTAGACTAACTTCCAAGATCCTGATAGATGACTAGTATTCAGTTTCATTCATTTCTTCTTTTACATACTTATAGGCCTTGTGCACGTCGAGTTACATGTGTCCATCGGTAACGCACTCCGTTTCAGTATCCCTCTGGAAAATGAGGCGTTACAACATAGGAACCAGATTGGGTATAAAGACCAAATCCATTTCTTAGTTAAAAACTCGGTTTATATCAACTAATATATTTGGAGGATATACCAAGCCTGCATATTGGATGATACTGTAAATATCGAGCAATATGTGCACAAATTGATATGACCCATTTTTAACATACCGTCGTTGCTGCCATCAGGAAACAATATATCATAGGATATCTTTCATATCGGAGATACTAAGAACAATGTTAATACCTAATATTAATGATCTAATAAATCAATAATCCTATTTCTACACTTTTCCCCCTAGTCTATGAGAATTTGAAGAAACCAACCAATCATTTAGGAGTATGGCAAGGGCATTCCTTGTTAATAGTTTCCCCTGCTAGTATCATGGTACAAACTAAGAGATGATTGATATCAGATTGGTAGTTGGTTATATAATTTTCTCAAATATTTCATGAAGCCTTGTGCTTGATCACCGATGTTGTTTTGGTACAGAAAATGGTTTACAAAGAAAAGAAAAGGACCTAGTTAGAGACACAATGAGAACATAAAAATTGGTTTATTCTCAACTTACATCCCACAAGTAAACAACATGTTGGATCATCTTCAGTATACCAAAGGTCTGGTGTCTAATGAGCAAATCCTTAAGCATGGACCAAGCACGACTTTCCTGATGGGGAAGATATTGGTTTTGCATGAAACATACAATGATGCACATAAAGAAGCATTTTGTATGTGCTGCATAAAATACATAAGAAATGCAAATAAGGACAGAAGATTGTGACAAAATTTCAATACATCCTCATGTTTATTCCATCCACTGTTAGAATAATAACATATAACTATGATGATATTGATGCCTCTTCTATATGACATGTGAACACAGTACATAGCTTAGCATACTTATCCATACATCATTGTTAGGACGTGAAAATTGTATTTTAAACACACCACTTGACAAGGTGGATCAGTAATCATGAGTTTTCCAACAAAACATGAGTTGGTTTACCATTAACAGGTCATGGACTAGCTATAAAACAGTTTTGATAAGTGAGACAGTTCCCCCAACTGAAAAACGACACTCGTGTCCCCGTGTCAGACATTTACAAATGTGTTGACAGTTATTTGTGTAAAAATAATGCACAATTTAAAGTAGGTTATGCCAACTTTTTTGACTAAAACTAAATGATATATTGATTGTTTTACTATTTAAACCATATAGTGTACAAAAACACATGCTATACAAAGAAAATCAGGTTTTCCTGTCATAGCACTAATATATTGGCTAGCAAATAACCATAGTGTACAATAACCATATAGTTAATGCACTGCTGCTTTTGTACACTAATATATTGTTTCCCAGTGGCATAACTATATGGTTATTTACTAGCCACAAGGTTCTAAATATCGAATATCGGGATCACATCGGATAGACAATTTTCATATCGGATAGCAGGATATCAGACAGTATATCGGGGATACAAGCCAATTTCGGGCTTCGTCTCATATCGGTAGACCCTCCAAAACGATATATCAGGTGATATATCGTTCATCGTGACCGATATTTAGAAAATGACTAGCCACATGCTAGTACATTAATATATTGTTTCTCGGTGGCATAACTATAGTGTAAAAAAGAAAGTCAAAGCACATGCTATACCAAAGAAACCCAACAAAAGATATTTACTCGCCACCACGCTGTTATCAACATAGAATTATAAAAGCCAGGTTTTCCTATCAGAGGACGCACCACAGTCAACAAATTTTATTTAAATTTTATTTTCCTTCAATTATATGGAGATTCATGATCCTTTACATATGTTGGAAAAAATTTGAACTCGTATCTATATAAAAGTATATTGTACACTTTACATACATTCTCCATTAGTTGATATTCTGATTTTAGTTTTGCAAGGCCATTCTTTCAAAAGAACTATACTATAACTTACATTAGAAACCACTGAAGATGGTGAAATTAGATAGTGGAAAGGAGAGGACAAAATGAATCTAGGAAAGCCTGCCATGCAAGGCTATAAGGAAAATTAATTGTGCGATGGGGAACACATGCCAGTGCTGATCGCTGATACAAAAATCCTGAGAAAAGGACAATTAGTGGTTTACCCTCAGGCAAGTAAAGAGTCTCTGAACAAACAGAGAAGGTAGAAATGGAAGGTTATTAAACCATGTATCACAGACAATTCTATCGTGAAGATGTACTCAAGTCAGATGCATTTACACACATATCAAGCACCAAAACTTCTTGAATGCTCCTCAACCTTGTGCTATAAACTTCAGAAACGTGTCCACAATAATATAATTTTTTTTATCTAGGCCACTTGCAGGACACATGGCTATTTCACAGAGAGAAACATGTTCACTTTCCACCTTTGAAATATTTGTTTACTTTCATTTATACACCAAAGGTTGTATATAGTGGAATAAGTCAACAAAAATATTGACAGATAAGTATAAATACTCGTAGCAATATATTAAGTAAGATAGGACGAGTTATTGTGTAGGATGTTGAAAAAACATTGTCTGTTCCTTTTGAAAAGTCATAAAAATGTTTGATAAGTTAAAAGTTTAGCATATTCATAACCATGGTATGCTTTAGACATGGCTATATTATTAGAGATATGTGGAATGCAAAGACATGGCTATAATGAAAGAGTATGTGCACTACCTTTATATTATTAAATACTACTAGTTTTAATGCAAATTCTATGCACATTAGAAAGAAGATTTTGTATAACAGCAATAGAAAATAAAATTATATTTTCCAAATGAAACAATTGTAATTTATAGTTACTAAGTGATTATATCAATATATTTTATGATGTAATAATTATCCAAATGGAGAAAACATAAAATTTCAAATTTTAAATATATTTGGGATAACTATCAAAATATAGATAAGACCAATAAATCCTTGGAAGAAAAAGAATTTATATAAAGCAGATGTGATGCAATGAACTTTAACTTCCACTTCCCTTTTTTAAACAATTATATCAATTATAAACTTCTCTAAATTTTCTAAAAATGTATCATAATTGTTAGAAAGAGAGTGCACAACTCCATAACACATCATTGGTACTGGTAGAAAGTTATAAAGTGTGTATCCAAAGAGAGATCCATGTGGTTTTATATTATCTGAGAAATCTCAGGTAAGGACCAATCAAAAACATATTTAGGAAAAATGAAAGTTAAATTCCAAAATTATATTGCAAGAATTATCTATATCCAGATTTAACTATAGATAAGACCAATATAGTCTTCGAGAATATTAGAAAATTGTATCTATATTTTTAAATATAGATAAGGTCCAAGTATTTTACACACCGGAAAAAATTACTATTATACAACAACAACAACAACTAAGCCTTCTATCCCAAGTATTTGGGGTAGGCTACATGAACCAAAAAAAGAATCACGCCGGATCGATCACTTTGATATTCCTTCTCCATTCATTTCTATCAAGTAATATCTACTTATTTAAACCTCTAGACTCCATATCTTTGCGTTTATTTTTTTATCACATCCATCCATATTTTCTTAGGTCTTCTCTTCATTCTTTTAACTTATCCTACATTGATAAACTCCCTTCTTCGAACTGGTGCACTTGTAGGCCTATGTTGCACATGACCAAACCATCGTAAGCGAGTTTCTCGCATCTTCTCATCAATAGGAGCTACACCTATTTTAGCACGAATATCTTCATTTATCACTTTATCTCTCCTAGTGTTGCCGCACATCCAATAGAGTATACGCATCTCTTCTACACTTATCTTCTGTGAATGTCGTTTCTTTATAACCCAACATTCCATACCATATAATAAAGATAGCCTAATAGAATCCTATAAAATTTTCCTTTCAATTTTAACGGAATGTTACGGTCGCATAAAACTTATGTTGCCCTCCTCCATTTCAACCAGCCAGCTTGTATCCTATGGTTAACATCATTATCGATCTCTCCACCATTCTAAATAATAGAACCCAAATATCTAAACTAACTGCTCATTTGTATCTCTTACCTATCCATTTTTAAAGCATTATAGTCTATGATCCGTCGTTTACTAAATTTACACTCCATATACTCTGCTTTAGACCTACTCAATCTAAACCTCTAGATTCTAATATATGCCTCTATAACTCTAATTTGGCATTTACCCCTACTCTTTTCTCATCAATTAAGACAATATCATCAGTAAATAGCATACACTATCGTATCTCATTCTGAATGGTTTTAGTAAGCTCATCCATCACTATAGCAAATAATAATAAAAAATTACTCTTATAAATACTATAAAGATAAGGTCCAAGAATATTATACTTTTCTATTTGTAAGGTTTTAAATAACTTTTCTTCCAATTTGAGCAAATTTATTGGATGCAGTCTTTTTTGGCAATAGGCCAAACTGTTGCCATTATAGGTAGTATAGACATGTACTCTTAGTGAAATTCTGCTGTTACTTTTTAGGGAATTCCCAGGCATATGTCTATACCCTTGCCATGTCCATTTTTAAATTATCAACAAATCATCAGCCAAATCAACAAGCGTAGGGTAGCAATGATAAATAAAGCTGAAGAGTAATCAAATATAGATTAACACTGATCATAAACTGCAAGGACTGCTGGTGCTCATGTTAGAAGCTAAATATTTTGCATTAAGTTACAGTAGCTTAGTGTTGTTTTCAACACCTTGAGAATGGATTAGTTTCAATAGTGTCCACAAGAAATGTGAATTAAAAAGCCTCATAAGTGGACAAAGAATTTCTACTTACACGTCTCCGCAACAGTATGGGCAGTGCAACATCGAGATAATATTCAGGGGTTGATTTCCGTGGTACACGCATGGTGTAAGGAGGTTTGTCCATTGATCTCATTACTTTATCAGGGATTCTTTTAACAACAGTTACATCTCTTGAAAGGGAAGAAATGAACCACTCCACATCAAAAATGTCAGCAAACTCACTGCAATTAAGAAAAAACAAATTCACAGAACGCTTGTAAGCATAATATCTGGGGAAAATTAAGTTGTTAACACAGTACACAATTACTATGAAAATCGGGAAACATCATGAATCTTAAACCAAATGAGTAAAACCTTTTATCTTTCCAAAAGGACTCGTGATCCAGCTCAGGTACAACAAGAGTGGCATTTAAGATCCGGGCTACAACAACAGCATCTGTAATCTGGATATACAAGACGGTGATAAGAACCAAAGTGGGATACAGGGCCAACAATCAACACTTATTCTAATAGCTAGTAAGTTAAATGTTCACACATCTGTCTATTTTATGTCATCAGCATTCCTATGGCACCTTTAGTTGGAATAAGACCCTCTGTACATTTTGATGGGTCAAGAAAGTAATTTAAATTTTAAAGCAGATCTGTTTTCTCCAAGGTAGTTAAAGTTACCAAGCCAATAATAATATTATTCAAACTCTATTATATGAGATACAATATGGTAAGCATTCAAGTCAACAATGAATATGCATGTAAAATTGTATCTTACACATCACCTTATAAAGGTATCGCGAAGTAACTACAACACCACCTGATCAACTTTTAAATTCCAATTAATCAAACAAGAAGAAATCAACAAATGAGGGAAAAATCTGTGTTTGACTTCATAAACACATAGAAGATTGGGTACCTGGAAAAGGAACAGCACTCACATCATATACTAGACGTGAAGGTGGTGACTGTAGACCCAGTACAAGTGGTGGTAATGAAAAATTATCTCAGTGGATATATCAGCTGAAAATTATTGCATTAATAGATATTTCTACTATGCCACAGTTAGCCACAACCATTCAGAATTCCAGGGACAAAAATCAACTGACAGATTTTAATGGTAGCATCACCAGCCCAATCAGCAACTCAGAAAAGAATAAGACTTACATAAGACTACAAGAGAATGGCTATCTAGTGATGAATCCATGCTTACTAACAAAGAATTTGGAGGTCAACATCATAATGTGAGCATTCTGTAGGGTAGTAACAAAATGGCTATCCATATATAGTATACAAGATAAATAAGTAAAAATATTGTTTGTTCGTCAAGGCTCCAAGATCAAGCAACCAACCAATCATAGGTAAAGATTTCTACGAGGCTTACTGAAAGATGATTATAAGCAGCAAACTTCAGTTAAGAAGGCAAAATAGCTAGAAAATGTAGACCAATCAAGAAATAGTAAGTATTTTTTTGTATGACCTAGATGCTTGATTGTGGATTTTATTTTTTCATAATTTCATTAACATGTGAATATCAGTCATACCCATAATATAAAGTCATTCACTTTACCGAGTTCTCAAAAATTACTTCCTTTCATATTAAGATACAGACACACACATTGACAAATAAAAATATATATATGAATCAAAGATTTAAGATGAGCAAATCAAAATACTGGTATAAGCATAATACACTCATCTACTACCACACAAAAAGGATTGTCTTGTAAAAGATGCCAAGGGCCACACTTGTAGATTTAATCATTTACATGTAATCTCGAAGGTATCCATCCTGTACCAAACGTTTATATTTCGAAATAGTGTGTTTTCACCAACCAAGCATTGTGGATCACCCTTGTAAATTCGATTTGGTTAAAGTGTATAGGATATATATCTTAATCTCTCTACGAGAGTTGATATTTGTTTTAATCTTGATCATCACAATCGATTGAGGTTAATTGTATATTTCGTGTCTTTAGATAGATGTTCTTATAGTTTTCCTTGGTTTTTGATGACTGTGTATTGTGGTTTTTTGAAACTTTGCATATTGATGTGGAGTATGTCAATGGGAACCATATCTTGTATGGAAGTCAACTAATTGACCTATTTTTTTATTCAATCACAGTGGTATGCATCAGTCGTATCCATCCATGGACTCACATGTTATTCTCACTTTTTGATCCATTCTGATTGATTATTCTATAAGTTTCATCTTCTAATTATTATTTTGGGTAATTTTTCTCTACCCAATAGTGGTATGGGTTTATCCTTGTAATAACCTAATTTCGATCATAACTTACATTTCTGATATTCAATTAGTCCCAAAATAAGTGGATTGTGTTCGTCTCATTTTTCTATATTTTTTGTGATTTTCTTAAAATTTTATAAATAGTCACAAAATAATATTATTTTAATTATCGGTAGACTCTACATATATTTTGACTAGTCTCTCTTATTTTGACTTGTAAAATCAAGTTTGATTTAGTTTGGTTAGTTTAATTAGATTTTGTGGCCTTAAAAAATCTAAAAACCTATTATTACTAACTATTTGTTCTATACCTATTTTGTTTTTATTCACACATAACTTCCATGCCCCATCTCCTTAAATTATGAATCTCAAACCCTCCACTATTGCTGGATTGAACTGAATAAAGAAGGAGAGAGACTTTTTGTCTCATTTTCTCTCAAAAACTACTTCATTCTTCCTTTCTTCTATACACTCATATTAGATTTAGATTTTTTAAAGAAAATATAAAATTTACAAGCTCCCTCAACCTCCAAAGTTCAACATCATCTCACATCTTCAACCTCTACTTCAAGAATACATTACAAAGAAAATAGAATCGCATCCACTCTTATGATTTTCTTTTGTAACTAAAATATTTTGTAATTAATTTAGAATCTTGATTTGTTTAAACTTAGAAAGATAATATCTTTATACAAAATTCCATATGATTATTCTAAATATACAAATATGATTTTTATACTTTATTTTATATTTATGTATCAAATTTATGATTTTATTTATGGCCTCTCATACTTAAACTACAAGTTACAAACTTAAACTATATTCTCTATTTTTAAATTATAAAGGATATAAATTTGAAATTTTCCATATAAATCCTTCATGTTTTATGCAATGGTTTTAAATCATTTTCCACTTGCCATTAGAAAATTTCTATATAATAATGTATACATTTATTCATAATCATATTTTAAAGAGAGTTTTACATAAGTTTTTACAATTGCTAAAATATTTCTTTCATACAAATTATTACATTAGGTCATAATCTTTTTTATACTAATTCATGTTTGCTTGAAATAGATATACATTAGAAAGGTTTAATAAATTTGTTACTTTTCATACTATGAAATCATGCTAGAATTGGAAAAATTCATATATTGTATATTGTTAAAGTAATGGTTATAATAGTGTTGACCTTATTTAATTCTCATCTTTACACTTTAGTACCTACTTACCTAATATGTATCTATATGCATAATTGTATATGTGTGGTTTACAAACATAATTATTACTTCCATAACACTTATTGTAGTATTCTATGACTCTATCATACTTGTCTTGATATATACATACTACTTATATAAAATACATGAAAATATGCCAGATTATCTTGATTTATATTTAGACATGTCTTGATATTGCCATGGATCATAACTTGCTCGCCAACTTGATTATAATATGGACCATGTCTTGCTTGTTCTTCGGATATTGATTTGATGATAGACATGTATATATATATACTATGTAATATAACTTAAAACCTTGGATTATGAAAAAAATTAAAGTGTGGACGAATATTGTATCGTGAAAGATTTAGAATAGATTGCGCAACAAAAATAGGGGTCCATCCGCGGGACGCCCGTATGGTATTGAGTCATCTCTTATTTAGTTCATGTTGATAGGACGATCGATTACTCAACATCAGTATCTACTTGAGTGCTTAGCGGCACAGCTAGTTTAGAGCCAGCATATTGGTCAAGCTCCGGGTATGCACGGGTACTTTCACAATACAAGTCTATTTCTTCACCAATTAGTTCAAAATATAAACTAAAATATGATATTAATTTAGACTTAATATGTATGTATATCCCTGTTTGATATTGTTACTTGATTATTTATTATTTTCCATACATGTGAATATACCTTTTACATCTATTCATATTTCACTTGTTAGTTTATATTGCACAATCCCTACATTTTATTATTTTACTTACCGAGTTTGATCCTGAGTCCCCTACACGCTCAGGTACTAAACATGTGAGTGAGGATCCGCCATTATATGATCCATAATTTTTTGAGCAGGTCGAGCAGTAATAGATTTCTAGGCCTTCACCTTTGTATTTTTGGGTTTGATATGTACCACTCTTTAAGGCTTAGTTCCCAATTTTTGTATCAGTACTGTACTTGTTTTCTGTTTTAGATATGTTGTATATTTTCTCTTATATGGCAGTAAACTAATTTTCAAAATCCTGGTAGATGACTAGTATTTAATTCCATTCATTTATACTGCTACCTACTTATAGGCCTTGTGCACATTGACTTATACATGCCCGACAGTAACGCACTCCGTTCTGTGGTTAGTAAGGAGCAGGGCATTATAATCCTTTTAATAGCGGTATCTATTGCATATACCTCCAATGGTTCTTTTGCTAATAACAAAAAGTGAATAAATTGAAATTTTTCACATACACAAAGGGGAGCTATATATATTAAGGGGAAGAAAACATTAAGAGGGAGCACAAAGGGGAGCTATATATATTAAGGGGAAGAAAACATTAAGAGGGAGCACAAGAGAGAGAGAGAGTCTTGTTGATTTGATGACACATTTATTTGCTTGATTGATATGTATCATGATGTATCGAGACTTTGCACATCACATTATATTCAATTGGTTAGTCATACAATGATTTTTCAATGAATAGTTTGTTATTATCAAAAGGAGAGATTGTTAGGTGTATATCCATGCACGATCCTTGGTTTGAGAAATAACAAGCTCTATTTATTGTATGATATGTTTGGTAGAGTATGTGCAGGTAAGATATATACAAATGAATCAAGTGAGACAATAACTAATATGACCAACATGACCGATTTGCCTACACGGCCAACATCGATAAGATTGAATCGATGTTACTTTAAGGTTGTATCTGATAAAGCTACAATGTGCAATGTTCTAAAATGCGTTTTCAGTATGCGTGCGGTCGAGAACAGCATAACGCATAAACGTATTACGCGGCGAATAAACGGATTACGCGGAATTATGCGGAATATTAATATTTTAATATATATATTAATATAATAATTATAAAAAATAGATATATTAAGTGCTATAAAACTCTAGAAAATTATAAATAATAACTGTAAGCATGGAAAATGTAGATAAATTGGCTCTACATAAGAAATTAACGCATGGGATGTTGCTCTACTTAAACTCATAATGCATTCAAGAAACAAAATAGATTATATGCCTTAAATAATTTAGTGTCTACATATTGCAGCATACATTATGGAGCATGGATTAAAAAAAAAAAAAAGAAGCAACATATTGCAGCAGCAGCAGCACAATTGCATACATTATGGAGCTTGGGGTGGTCAAGTGCCAATGGATTATATACCTTAAAAAAAGAAGAAGCTGCAGCACAACCAGAGCTGCAGCACCACAAACAGGAGTAGTAGCAGCACAAAGCGGAGCAGCAGCAGTACAAACAAATTACAATTCTCCAATTAATTATCCAATAAAATTTATCAAATTAAAGTTAATGAAAGTATCAAATTAAAGCAGCAGCACAAACAATTAAAGCAGCAACACAAACAGGAGCAGCAGCAGCACAAACAACTCTCCAATTAATTCTCCAATAAAATTTATCAAATTAAAGCAGCAGCAGTCAGCACAAACAATTCTCGAAACCCTAGATTCAATTGATCGGCCAATTGTCCAATTTATCAAATTAAACAATCGAAACCCTAGATTCAATCGATCAGCCAATTGCCCAATTTATCAAATTAAATAACTAAACCACTGAAATAAGAAAAACCAAACAAAAAAAAAAACACTAAAACAAAAAATATATATAGAAATTTTGAACAAAAATGGAAAAATTAAGGGAAAACCTTACCTGTGATGTCGTTGCCGCCGACAACTGGAGCCTTGCCACTACCGGAGAAGAGCTAAGGAAGCTTGGCGCCAGGAGAAAAGGGGAACGGAATTGGTTTTTTGGGGGAGAAAAGGGAATCACGATTTCGGGAGAAAAGGGAACGGAAGAATTAGGGCTCACGCGATCGGATTTGGGGGAGAATTCGGATTATTTATTTTTCATTTTGGGTGCGAGTTGGGCGAATTTTTAACATTCGAAACCCGATAACCCACTAACCGCATAATCGTTATGCGGATTATGCGCCCACATAATCCGCATAATCGATTATGCAATCGCATAATAGTCTGTCCGCATAAAGAGAGCAAATTCACCCTTTTCTCTACGTTTGGGTGGCAAAAACGCCTATGCACCCGCATAGGGCATTTTTTAGAATACTGACAATGTGAATCACAAGATGGAATCTACTGCAAAGTTATAGAGCTCAGAATCCTCTTCATAATGATTCCAAATTTATCCAAAACAGAGTTCAAAGGTGAAATTTATGATCGCTCAAAGTTGATAAGAAGCAGTAGGAAAAATAGATAAAGCTTGTGCAACGATGTCAACTCCAAGCCTAGTTTTGAAGTTGATACAGATAAAGATGGAAAAATAGAAAAACATTGTAAATCATTAAATTCTCTTTCCAACGGTGATTGAATCACCTAAATTGGACTTCTAAATCAAAAATTGTCATTTTATGAAGAGTGACCTCTCGGGTGGCTGAGAGGCCGCAGCAGGTTTGTCGGCGTTTTTATAGAAAGATAAGATTTTTCTTCTACTCATATTTGTTTCTGAGCAATCTTAGTTAAACTAAAACTCCTTGGAATAAAAAATTATGATTTATTTCCTATTAAATCTCAAGTTAATCAAATGTATAAAGGAGCTTAACGAGAAGAAAAAGAACTTTTTTAGAATTTTGAGAGAAGAGTTTTGAAGAAAAAAGGTGAAATCTTCGGTAATTTGCAGTGAGCTTCTTTATGATTCCAACACTCTCAAAGGTGTGCTTCAACATAGATCGTGTGCTTTGAGTAGTGTTACTATAGCCAGTTTTCATCTTCACTAACATCCTCATTGAGATAATTTTTATCCATCGAAGACATACCTATCTTCACGGTTGTAAAATATTTTCAACTTGTACTTTAACTAATATTTGGTATATAGTTTCATAACTTGTTTTTACAATCCCTATGATTGGTTTACAGCCCAGTCAAGCCAATGTCAACCGAGGTTTACAATAATGTGTGATTGGGGCTTATACAGCATAGGGAAATTGAGAAACACTAGCGGGGCGCTAGGATTACACAATGTGGGAATATGCAATACATGACTACTTAGGTAGACTAGGATTTCTGCCATGTAACTACTTATAGATCGGGCTTGTGATATAAAATTTCCTTCACTATTAGTGGAAGCCCCTCTGTTACAAGGAAGAGTGGATGTAGGGTAATCCTAAACCACTTTAAAATCTTGGTTTCTACATGTGTTTGCTTTTTGTGATTGTTTATCTTATACACTGCCAAGTAACTTTGATACTTTGATAATTGAATTAAAATCTGACTGCAATCCTATTCAACACCCTATAATACTTGCATCTATAATCTAACATGATCCTAATACACCAACCCTACCTCATCAGCATCGACACCTCCTCTGCCCTTGTCATTCTCTTCTCAACCAAATCCCAACTCCCCACCTCCACCGTCGCCACGAACCCAACTCCACCATCATCGTTTCTGCCTTCTCCAACCACAGCCATCCACTTGTCATCATCTTCCCTACCTAATCCCTCCCCATCACCTCCAACAACCCTCCCTCCTCACTAACAATGTCACCCAACATCCTCATTATCCTCCTTTTCATTCTACTCTTATTCTACCTATACTTCTTTCTCCGCCACTCTCGTGATCCCCTACTCTCTCCTTCAATTTCACCACACCATCTCAATCAGTGCTCTACCACTATAGTATCGCAACCTATGCTTTATCATTGTCGTTTTCGATCCTTCACATCAACTTGTCTCTTACGCCTCCACCTCCCTCTTCTGTGACCTCCCCCTCTCCTCCAGGTTCATCATCGTCTCAAGTCTATCTCCCTCTCCAACCTCGAGTTCGAGAATGACTTGCACGTCCTCACCTCCCTTTGCTCCTAGTCATTTCTCAACTCCCTCACCGCAATCATCGTCTCTCCTCTACAAGTACATGCCCAACAATAACCTCCCCAACAATAACCTCCGAAAAGCCCTCTTTAGCGTCAACTAATTAGATTTGATTGCGAGAATCTGAGAAAGTCGAAATAGCCATGGATAAAAAAAGAGGGTTATGAGGAAGAGACTAAGAAGAGAAGAGAATAAAGAGGG
This sequence comes from Dracaena cambodiana, assembly GCA_036321105.1. Lineage (NCBI taxonomy): Eukaryota > Viridiplantae > Streptophyta > Magnoliopsida > Asparagales > Asparagaceae > Dracaena > Dracaena cambodiana. The sequence continues at coordinate 16,504,059 of JAYEPQ010000004.1, read as the reverse complement.
AATAATTGTTGAGAGAGAGATAGAGACAGATAAATAGAGCTTGAGATAGATGGAAATGGAAAGAGGAAATGGAAAAAGATGAGAAGGGGGAGTGAAGAGAGAGAGAGAGAGAGAGAGCCAACTCAAAATGGGGGAAGAATGGAAGAAAAAGAGAGAAATGTAATAAAAATGATCAAAGTACTTTGACGCAAAATAATTAACATGTTGGGGTTACGTGCTGACATTTAACTCCCAACAAACTACCTCATAACAGATTATACTCATTTGGGACTCAATTTAAAGTTGGATACCGAAACTGAACTAGATATACACATGTACCCAAAGTGGGATTTGCTGAGAAACTAGGTACCAAAATTAAACTCATACTAAAAAACAAAATGGATAATTGCAATCATACCATTCACATGGAATCACCAAAACGTTAAGCCACTAGAAATAAATTTATTTGCTGAACTGTCTGGGCAAAGAACGTAATAATCAGCACATGCAAAAACTGAATAAGCATGGGCAAATCATGCTTGCTTAGTGCAATTTGAACCATGGTCAGTGCCACGCATATTTCTTTAAATAGGCTCATGGGTCATTCAATACCATAGAAAAGCTTGAGAAGAACGAAATAATATGAGGAAGCAAAATAACAGACGTGGCAGAAGATCAATTGACAGTTATTTTGTTGAAAGGTATTTTGCAATTTATAGTTATAAAGAGCAAATATTAAGAGCTCTCCCAGAAAGGGGTTATTCTATAAAAAAACACGGATATGTTCGTATTTCTGTCTTTTCAGGCGTTGGATATACAAGGGACAAAGGTGACAAGAATACCACTGGATATCTTATGTTTGTTGGAGTTAACCTAGATACATGGAGTATAAAGATAGATGTAGTGTCTTGATTTTCTGCTAGGACAGAATATCGGGCTATGGCGTATACTACGTGTAAACTACTGTGGATGAAAACTTGCTAACTGAATTTGGTTTCAAATTGAAGAAAGCTATGCCCATGTTATCTATATTGCTCAAAATTAAGTGTTTCATTACCATACCAAGTATATAGAAGTAAATTGTAATCTTGTTCAAGATACTGTGGTAAAGAAGTCGATACATACTCCATTTACTCTTTCAAAAAAATTGATTGAAATTCTAATTAAAGTTGCATAGCCCATAGTATTCTCTATTCTGAGTAATAAGTTGAACATTATCGATATCTATGCTCCAGCATGAGAGGGAGTGTGTCAAATTAGAGTACTATTTTATCTTTGTATTTAGCCCTACATCGCTTAATAGATTTATTTATATGGTAATGTGATATCCATATATGTAACCCTTGACTTATAATAAGATTATCTGACTATTTTTTAATATCCACCATTGGCATTTTCAAATTGATGTCAACCCTCCTAAATCGGAAAGTTAAGCAATCTTACTTGGACAACTTCAAAGAACAGTAGACAGTTAGCATGAAGAATAAAGATCTTTGTTGATTCCAAGCCCAACAATAGATTGGTTTTGAGCTTTAGTTCTTGAGCTTGAGAAGTAAAATTACATATAAAACCAGGATAATCCTGTAAATTCTTCAGGACTGGCAGATATAGAAATTTAACCAACTAGTAGCATGCCAATATATCCCTTGAGCGCAATAAATTCGTTGCATAAAGATCAAATCACAATCCGCAGTTCTGCTTCATGTAGGTAACACTGTCTGGTAGCCAGACTTGTAGACTACAGATCAATTGATAAACAGGTCTCCTGTTACATTTCCTATCATTACAGTTGGGCTAATCGGGGATTTGTTCCAGGTCTACGTAGAGTCAGATGATTCCAATTAGCAGGGATCACGTGAATACATAGGCCTTTTTCCTTCCACTAAGTTGTTAAGGAGGTGCTGTCCGTTCTATGGTACCTCAGAGCAAAAGTTTAGTCAGGTAATATTAGTCTCTTGCCTCAAACCATGTGATATGTATGACCCCCCACCAAGCTAAAGAAATAAGCTTATACAGTGGACCTAACAGCACTAGACAAACTCGTCTTTGAAGATTATGGCTGGTTTTACAATTGCACTAACAAAAAAACATGAAAGAGAGACCAGCCAAATCACTGAGCATGAAAGAAACAATTTGGCTGTGTTAAACTCTGTCAAAGGGACTTTAACGTGAATTTAGCAAAAAATTCCAGGATGCTATACGATCAAAGTAGTCAAAATGATATCTTCGTATAATTCACTTGAACTAACTATGTTCAACTATCATATAATGAAAATGTAATAACTGAAAGAGCTGCTTAATATATTAGACAAAATGATTGCCCTTAATATTAAGAAAAAAAGGAACCATAAAGCCAATACTTCAAAAGAAATATCACTGGAGAGCAACCAGCTAGAAGGATACCAACATTTATAATTTGCGAGGCTTCAAGTAGTTACTTTCACTTCTATGCATGGCCAAACAGAATGGCCCTAAATGCGTAGAAACTACCAGATAATAAACCATGACAAATGCTAGAAAAATTGAGACTAAATAATAAGTGACTTGAACCAACAGTCCAACTCATCATCATCATCCATAAGGATTTGGAAAATGTTTTACGACTAGCCATTGACCTGACATCAAACTTCCTAAAATTTGTGCCAACCGGTCAAAAACTATGGAGAAGAGAGGGGTTTGTCATAGTCCAAAAAAGCAAGACAACGTCCACCATGTTCTCCTAGACTTGGCCATGTCTAGAAAAAGGAGAAAAGTATAGGGTTGCAACAGGAAAATCATATTCAATGCCGAGGCACACATAAAAGTGAGTAAAATAGAATGCATTCCTAACCAGCAGTCAACTACCCTGGAAAATGAACACTGTCCCGGAGGTTACAGTTGGATGGAGAAAAACCACAGGAAGTAAAGAAGCAAAGAAAGGTAGAATTTAAACTTCACTAACTGACAAACAAGAAAAATATAAATTGACCTGATGCACAAGGAAACCTGGAAGAACGCAGTGAAGCACATTGCCATTTATCTAGTTACAGGAATTGTACTTGGGATACACACACGGACCTCTACCACTTTACTGCCGAGCAGACAGTCATATTTTCATTCATGTTGACATGGCATCTATGTTTCACAATAGAACATTCCTGCCCCATACATCCCGAACACTTGAAATCAATCTGAGGAAGTTCAGTACAGGAGATAAAAGAATAGCAGTACGAACAGCAATACATCACTATCCACACACCAAAAAAATAATAATAATAAGATTTTGGACACAGAGGGTAAGCATATGAACAAAGGTTTTAAATATCAGCCGATACTGATATCAAATGTCATTGTGGATTTTAAGGTAGCCTATATGCGATATGCAGCATAGTAGCAGTCCGATATTGCTGATACTATCGGTCTGATACACATGATATTGTCGATTCCGATATTATAAATAATCAAACGATTCCATTATTGATTCCATATTTTAAACCTTGATCTGAACAATTAAGGCAAGTCCCTGTTCAAGTCAATAAAGAATATCTAGACACCCTAGGCACATTATAATTAACAAAAGACATGATCAAACAGAACAGGGATTATTCCAAAAAAAAATAAGCTTCCAGAAATATAGATCAAAGGTGATTAGCTCCATCATAGCCACCTGACTCTTACTGGTAACTTGTTGAGCTGATCACATGCAACTCTTCTCTACAGTTGATGTAGTGCTCAGCAATGCAGAACAAGCAGATAAAAGTTCAAGCAAAAAATATGACTAAAAGTGAACAAACTTCTAACAAGACAACATAGTGATGGAACCCACAATAAATCAGGGGATTCAACCAGTATTTGATTGTCAATTGCCTTAGATGAAGACAAAAGGTCCAGAATATAGACTGAAAATAATTTCCGGAGCTGATCATACTTCAGCAGACCATCAGCTTCGGCAATTGCTAGGGTGATGTTCTCAAACATTCAGTTAAAACAAAGCTAATCTTCTATACATTCGGGACAATGATTGAACAGTCATTCTACCTACGGCAATGAACAGAAAAAAGGTTAATGTTCCAAGAGGTCAGATAACCTAATAATTAAAGAAAGATAAAAAAAAGGCAGGAAGCACAAAGCAACAGATTGATGAATATAGGGGCAACTCAGGACATTTACAAACCTACTATTGGTATGGATCACAAAGATTGAAGTATAGTCTAATAAAAATGAGTAAGCAACAATGAATAACCAAGTATGCTCAAGTTATTGAATATGATCTGCAATTGCATCCTAGATACTACTAGCAGGATAGTGGAGAGGTCATTCTAAATCATAGGGCAGATATCGAAACCAACACTAGAGCCCTCCCATGCACCAGTTCGGTCATTGCGTATCTTTCACCAATACTAAGTATTCTTCTCAATGTTCTAACATACGTTTTCATTATGCGAGCGGTCCAGAAGTGCGTATTGTTTAAACGGATTCAACGGAGATTAAACGGATTATGAGGAATTACATAGAATATTATGTTTTATTATATTAATTTAACAATACTTAAATATGCATATATTGAGTGCTATAAAATTAAAAAAATTACGACAAGACATCTTAATTTCTCAGTTTTGCTTAGCAATAAGAAAATAACAATACTTAGAGTAATATCATATCCAAACTCAAATCAAAATCCACTTGAGACTTCCAGTTCTCTAGTCTCAATTTCAATTTATGATCAAAATCTTAAATATAATCTGAGATTAAAAGTGCACTCTCAACAATAAGGCGAGAGTAGGAGATCGAGAGACTGAGAATTTATTAGAGAGAGTTCATGAGCATGAGAGGCTAAGGAGAAAGCAAGAGAGAGGGGCTAAGGAGCGTTATTCGGCGAGAGCGAGGGGCTAAGGAAGGAGAGTCTGCGAGAGGGAAAATCTAGAGAACACTCAAGAAAAGATGACTCGTCGAAAAAATCTCGATGATAGCAAGAGTGTGTCTCAACGAGAGCGAGAGATGCATCAGGACAACATGATGAGTCTAATCAAAGAATAGGAAAGAAAGGAAGAGAGGGAAGTCGGCGAGGAGTTGAGAATGCATGTGTGATAGAGAGAATTGGGAGAAATTGTATCTCCCATATCCCTAAAAGGGTAATGAGGATCGAGTATTGGGTTTTGTATGCTTTAAAATGCGAAAATCGATTAACAGATTAAACGTATTATGCAGGTTATGCAGATGCATAACCCACATGCCCACTCATTTACATGGTATATGCATAACCCACATGCCCACTCATTTACATGGTTGTTAGCATAATAGTGGTGTTTTTTGAATTTTCTATGTGGTTTCACCCTGCACTCACTTATGTGGTGGCATAGGCAGCTGCATAAAGTGATTCTTTTAAACACCGACTCTTCTCTTCCACCGCATGGAAGTGTTGGCACAAAAATGGCAGTGAATGCATGCACTTTGTCCACAGGTTTTTAGTGTGATTGGTTAATTCTTGACTTTTAATACTCTCCAAGTAGCAGCTGACCTGACCTCATTCTCATTGGTGAGTGAAAAGAGAAGGAAAGAGGGCATCATAGTTGTGGAGCATTAGACAAACTGGGTGGCCTATAGCACCCGGCAATGGACAGTACATTTGTACATGCACTAAAGAAATCTTCAAGGACACTCAATAAAGCAGAAACTTCAAATTTTAGGTAAAGCTAAAAGGGGAAGAGCAAAAAATAATGAAAAATCTTACCCCAATTCTCTGTTGGTTCAGGCCTCCACTTGCTGCAATTAGTAGGTAGCCCTTGGATCTGCTTTCCCGCACGCCAGCTAAACTTGCCAGAATAAAAAAAATCAAGTTATCGCATATAACAATTAAACTCTAATTAAAAAAGGTTGCAATGTTGCGGGATAAGACCACCAATTAAGTTAAAACTTGCAAGATAAAAAAAGATAAAGAATTAAATACTAATAAGCCCATGTTTATCATTTACAAGTTGATTAAATGAATGAAAAGAGGAGGAAATAGGACTCTCCATTTTCTCATATTATAACGAAACAACAATGCACGTACAGCCTTCCCTCAAATAATTACGAATCAGATAAAGAACCAATGCTGAACACATTTATCTCTTGGCACATGGTTTATGCAAAAAATATTTTCAAATATGACCAATAAATCTTCGCAAACATTTAATACAAACTTTAAGAACTTTACATTAGTTTTTCCAAAAACATCTCGGTAGATATTGCTACCATTCTTTAGTTGTTAGCTGCAGAAGGTTATATAATCAAGTCTCATCAGTAACTACGAGAGGTTGTCTGAAATTATTCTCTTTCATTTTTTGGAAAAAAAAAATTACCGAATGTGTTGTTAGAGAATAATCAAGTTATTGAACTGGACTTATATGGCAAGTGTTTATGCTAACAGAGTGAGAGATCCAGATTGAGGCTATCAAGTCCTATTCTATCATGGTAATAGAGCCTTAGGGTCCCCATATGTGGCTTAGCTACATAAACTTCTGAGTCATTATGATGTGTATTCATACATGTGGTTTGCAAATGCATACATTCTTAATCACATGATTTACATCCTCCCTTCAGAAAATGAACTGTTGCATTGACAAAACTAAGTAATCGAATTCATTAGAGTTGAATGGAGATGCCAATCTAGATTTAAGTATAATTTTTATTACAAACTTGCATTTAAATTACTTAGAAATAGACACAAATAGTTATTAAGTTTTCTTCATCTCAATGCTAATCATTAGAGTACTACTGAGAAATTGGTGGTATTAGCCATCATTTAGGATTTATTGGTTGACATCATAACCAATGTTGAAAATAACGCGTTATAAAATCTGTTATATTGTGTTATGATACCAAACAGAAAGCCAATATTATCTAACAATAAAAAATAACTTAATGGACCATAACGGTGCGTTTTTACGTTATGTTATGTTACGTTACGTTAGATTACGTTATGTTGTGTCATCTGCAATAACTTTTTTAGTAATTTTCATATTGATGTTCATTATTTATTTTGATAGTTAGCTAAATGTTGCAGTTTTTTTTTACTTAATTAATTGTTTGCTTATTTGATTTCTTATGAAATTGTTAATTTGTAATTGCTTCCTTATTTTCTTATTGTAATTCCTTTCCGGTTACTGAAATTTCTTACTTGCTGATTCAATGAAATTTTTAGCTAAACTAAAATGAACTACTATAAATAAGATAAATTGAACATTATAAAATATAAATTACAATATAGATAATAACTAAAATAAATTTGAAATCTTGTTTTCTTAATTTAACCGATGGCTAAAATTATTGGTGAGAACGTAATATAATTTATGAAGATAAATATGAAAATTATTGTGAAACTTGTTAGAAATTTAGAATTAATTTTTTGTGATAAAATATTTTTATATTCTTCTTTTAGAATTTTGTAATTTATTTTTCAATTTATAAAATTTATTTATATAGTTTTATATTTATTTTTATTAAATAAATAGGAAATTACGTAACTTACGTTATGTATTACGTTATATGCAATCTAACCTAACAAAGGCAAAACGTTATGAACCGTTATAGCTATTTTAAACATTGATCAAAACATATATTCTTCATCAATTTCTGTATTATGGAATGTGTAGGGTATTCCACTATTTGTCTAGGTCTGGATAACAGTGAGCATGTCATGAACTTGTATCATTGTTGACAAAGGAAAATTTGGATCTCACGTGCATAATTCCGAGTCAATAATCTTTAACAGTTACAAACTTGCAAAGCACATGACTGAAACAAGATATTTGTCAAAGCTTCTAGGTCTAGGGCTAGACTGCAAAAGGATAAGCCAACTTGGTCAATCAAACACATTATGCATCTTTATCAATTATACGTTTGCAAAGTATATGACAGAAAACAAGACATTTTTTTGAAGCCATTAGGTCTAGGAATAAAAGTGCTAGGGCTAAAATTGTAAAAGCAACAGCCTCATTGCAAACATGATTCATCATAACCGCTCTGCAAATTACAGCTAACTTTAAGGATGCAGAAAGGGAACAATTAAGCGAATCAATTTGTAGGTTAAAAACTTAAAAGACATGCTGAAATCAAGCTCGCTCTGTTTTCAAAAATACAAGCCACCTTATTCTCAGGAAATTGGCACATCAATCACAAATGACCAGCCTTAAGGCATCAGCTACCCTGATATACACAAAACAATCTACTTTTATCAACCATTTGCTCCTTATACAATCAAAGATCTCTAGGCTTTATTGACAACAATATATGGTTTGTCAAATTTGGCTACGAGATAGACCAAGATTATGGTGAATTTAAGCTTCTTTACTCATAAACTGAACCAAATATCGTCAAGATTGAATAGTAGCTATCCCTAGACACAGTGCAAGGGCAAAAGGGAAGTTGGACAGAGAGAAACAGACTGCCCGCATAGAGGAGACCAAATACTATACAAGTATATGAGTGATACTTTGTCTATGTTAGTAATATATTCCTATTTGAAAGCATTTCAGATTATTTAGAGCATAAATAGTATCCCTCGGTGGCTTAATTATATTAAACCATAATATAGTGCACAAAAATATTGCAGGTCAAATAAAGTGGTTTGACACCTTAAATGTAAAATTCTTTAAGAAATTTTAGAAGTTTTAAAACTACCCCAGTCATAAAGTTACTTAACAGAATAATCACAACATGACCAAAATAAATGTATCTTATAGTATAACTATTTCCATTCCTTATCAGACACACATGTGCGCACATGCTTTAGAAATGCAAAGATTCGTAACATAAGCAAAACTCCACAACTTGGATGATAATTGCCTAGGAAAATGAAATTAATGCATTTTCTAGACAAAATACTACCTTTCCGTATTTCAAAGCTTAATTTGTGTGTTTGATATTGCAACTGATAACTGTATGTTTCTCCTTTAAGGTGCCTTAAAAAAATTATTTCTTAAGAAGATAGTCTAGATGCCAGTTCCGTGTTCCCTCCCTGTCCCAATCAGTTTTATACCAAACACCAATTACTTTTACACCTTTAACGAAGAAGATTAGGGAAATATTTACTTGCCTAATTTCAACTAAATATAAGTATGGAAGGTTTATTAACGATTTATGATTCATAACTGGTCATTACAGGATACTGTTCGACACAGCACAAGTTGTAAACTGCCACTGTGAAAGAGTCTAAGATTGCTTGCATAACAGAATGGTTCTGGGAATATTTATGAGTTTGCAAGTCTCAGCAGAGAGTATTTACATTATAACACAATGATCCTAAAACTAAAATGATGAAAACCTGATTATATTAAACGTAGTAATAAGATAGCAAAGACTCAGTGTCAATGATAGAATGGCCCTGGTAATACAAGTTTGTATTTTCAGCAAAGAGTATTTAAATAGTAATTAGTAAATAATAGAATGTTCCTCAACTAAGAATGAAGAAAAGTTGATAGCATTAGACGAAGACAATAACATAGGAAAGACTCAATGACACTGAAAGAAGAACATGATACACAATAATTATCCAAATGTGATAAACTACCAAATTTAAAAAATGAAAGAAAAGGTAGCTAAATTACATTAAAAGAAAGATAAATATGCAAGCTGAAATGTATAAAGAAAATACTAAAGAGAGTATGAAATATTTGGTGAATAACTTACGTCTGAAATTAGAGCCTCTATCACTACAACCATAGTAGAAATTTGAAAATTCAGATTTCCACACATCAATTGGTTGTCGATATACAACCTGTCAATATCTTTGAATTAATGGATCCAGCCATAGTAATTTAAAAGCTCAACAATAAAAAAAATGGCAATAAGATTATTTTACAAATAGAATTTCAAAATATTCAAATATTTGGTTATTATTAACTGGTCTTGATTACTCATGCATGTCATGCATACCTAATAAGCAAAACACAGGTGTGGAACACGAGAAATTGGTAGAATGTAGGTTCAGGGAAACGGCTATATATACACAAAAAAATAATGGCATCTATCACTACAAATTTAAAATGCATAATTTCTGTGAGATCATTGTCATTTTTTTATCCACTAGTATATAGGTTGTCCCGCTACTAACTAAGTTTGATAAAAATAAATAAAATTAAACATATAACTCAAACTTGTAAAGTAAACAAAATAATAAGTATACCAGACGTGTCTTAACTTAGAAATATGATATAAAATTGAGACTGATGTTGAGATGTATTCAATACATGTCCAAAGCATGTCCTAAAAGTATCGAAGTCAAACATTTGTCCATAACATGTCTGGAAAATGACAAATTTTATAAATACCAATGTTCCATAGTTTGAGCAATCCGGCGTGATTCTCTTTTGGTTCTTGTAGCCTACCCCAAGTACTTGGTATAAAAAGCTTAATTGTTGTTGTACCCATTTTCCATAGTGCCAGTGTTATAAATCTCGATCGGTATATAGCCGATAGTACCGGTTTTGAAATTAAAACGATATAGTAAAACCTTTTTTTTCCTAATACCAATATCGGAAGATATATCGGCCACGTGGAGATATATAGCCAGGCAAACAAGACAAAAATTGGCGAGATTAACATATTACAGTTTTTTCAATTTATTTGGTGGATCTAGGCCCGTTTATCCGAACTCTTTAATACCCAAACCAATTTATATAAATATCATCAAATCCCCAATTTTTCATTTTGGCCTAGATTTAATAGATCGACGATTCAAGATCTTATTTCTTCATCTTCTTCTCCGCACTCTCTCTCACTCGATCGATCGAGGGATTATAACAAATAAGTCATGGCAAAACCTCGCACATGTCTTTTTCCACTCTCAGCTGACTCTGCTACCAAAAGTTTCAACCCCATGAGCCCTGACAACGATCCTGACAATCTATGAATCTATCAACAATTCGATGTCTTACTTCTTTCTCTTCCTCTCTGCTCTCTCTCCCTATCGAGCATTCGTATTTGACAGACAGTATCAGAGAGCCTCACACCTCTTTCTTTACTTCCAATATCGACTACCGAGAGCACCACTTTAACAACCCATGAGCCCCAATTACATCCCCTCTCTCTCGCAGATAGTTCAGCTCCCATTTCTCTCTAGTTGATCTTTAAGTTTTGAAAGTTGAGCTTGAGCATTTGGTTGATTTATGTTTTTGGCCTCTTGATGCGTTTCTAAAATAGTTGGCTATTCATAAATTCGATGCAAAATGGCTAAGGTAAGTATCCCCCAAGACTCTAAACTTGTTTTAAGTAGTTTAATATGTTCCATATATATAATGACATGTATATTCTTTAACCAGTATGACACTAACATAATATTGTTATTTAGTGTCATATCGCGATATTATCACTTGGAACCAGTATTCGGTATAAAATTTTGGCGACTAGTATATTACCGGTACTTGATATTTAAAACACTGCATAGTGCATAACATTTACAAGAACCATCAAATGTTTACATCCTATTAAGAAACTTTAAAAACATTATGTGAAGTCAATGTCCCTTAGAAGCTAAATACATAGGTATACCTTGGAAGAGGTTTCAATTTCATTGCTTTGCTGAAATTAAGTAACTTTGGCAGTTCTCATTAGACTTAAGATTCTTAATTGGGTGCCACTTATGGAATAGAGTTGGTTGCAAGAATATAAAACAAAGGATAGAATATAATTGATGAGTAAAGAAGCATCAACTAGTATTATAAGACCAAATTAAAGAAAAAAAGGTGCAATACATTTGGTTGCTACATATTCTGTTAAGTTAATTTAGCAACATAGAACAAATGAAGATTACAAAAAGTACACATCTGTACGTGAAGAGCCAACCACAAGATTATCTTATCACATATCTTATCACAAGGAAGTTGCACAAATAGATGCTGGAGTATGAACAAGAATTTGAAGTAGGGGCAACATCACAAGTTAATGACCGTAATAATATGCATAAATAGTTTTATCCAGTCAATTGTCAATTACACCAGTTGATCATGTTCAGCATGTCTTAAAATACGTATAAAGGAAATTCTCTCTCCCTCTAAATAATACGCCAAATTAAGATTTTCTAAACTTGGTTTACCTACGTACTTCAACCTATGAACAAGGCAACTAACAACATCCTGATGCACTTTGTTTAAAAAAATTTCTAAACTTGGTTTAACTAAACTTGGTAAGATGTTGGTCCATCACAGCTTTTACGAGTTCTGCTACTTCTCTTTCTCCTGATGCACTCAACCTATGAACAAGGCATCTAACAACATCCTGATGCACTTTGTTTAAAAAAATTTCAAAACTTGGTTTAACTAAACTTGGTTTAAGATGTTGGTCCATCACAGCTTTTACGAGTTCCGCTACTTCTCTTTCTCCTGATGCACCAAGAGGAATTATCTTCAAGATTTTATTTTGGCAACACCGCAATCACCTGATAACCACCATCAGGTTTACCTATAGTTTTTTCTACCATCTTTTCCATGTTTGCACTAATTATATATTGTATGGTAATAAAGTTAGTCTTGCATTGTTAAACCTGCCTGATACCTGAACAAAGCATTCAGAAGAAGTCACTACCGAATGAACATAAAAGTAAAAAATAATTGGTACAAATTTTTGCATATTTGGAAGGCTTGGTACTTTCAGCAAAATTAAAAAGGTAGAATAGAGAGCGATTTTAGGCACCGCAAGAGTGTTCTCCGGCAAACCTCAAGCTCGTCTTCGGTAAGCTAGTACACAACTGACTTGTCTCTCTTCTCCATCGATCTTCTCCTTCGGTCTTTCCCTAGAGAGAGAGAGAGAGAGAGAGAGAGAGAGAAGAGGAAGAGAAAGCAAAGGGAAACAAAGGAAAATCTTTGGAGTTCGACCAAAAAAAATTCCGACGACATCCGGTTAAAAAAAATCTGGAGAAGAGAGGAGTCCCGCTGTCTTAGGAAGCATCATTGACAGGGGAGATTGCCGCACTTATTGACTACCTCCACCCTACAGGAAGGCCATCGACAAGAGCTACAGCCATTGTAGGAGAATTGACTCAATGAAGAACCGTGAAATGGAGTACGGCTGAACCTTCTTCGGACTATACCGGGGAGCTCAAGACAGCTCTGACTCTGAGAAGAGTGAGGAAGAAGGTAGAAACCTGAGGAATAGGGGGAACTCACACGCAGAGGTGGTGAAATCCTCCCCTCCATCCCTCACCACGAGCCCAGACAACAAGGGCGAGGGCAAGGAACAGAATAAGGAATCTTTCAGAAGCAAGCCAGCTTCTTCATCCGCTAACACCTCTCATAGATCCCTTGAGAAAAAACAATTTACAATCAGCGAACAAAGGCAAGCAGTTGCAAAAGCTAGGGGATTCAAACCAACGGGTCATGGGAAAAATCCAGACACAAAAGGATAGACACAAGCCACATCGAGATCAGCTGCGAAAAAGGAAAAGGAAGTAATTGCAGAATTCGCGAACGACAAGATGAAATGGAGGATGATGAAGACATAAGGGGAACGATGTTATGGATGCAGCAAGGTTGGCCACTTCATTACCACCTGTCCGATTGTCATGTTATTACTGCAATGGTGAGGGCCATCGAGCACCAGAATGCCCGTGGAATCTGCAAGCAAAAGCTAATTTACCGGTGGTGAGATGGGTGCCGACGAAAAAACCCAAAATTAAGACTAGAGAACTGGCAGTTGGAGGAAGTACAGGCGAAAAGAATATTCCTCTAATAGATCCAAAGGAGTCGTATTATAGAAACAAGATAGGTAGATCAGGTACTGGCAATGGAACACACTAAAAACACAAAGGTGATAGTACCCACTGATGATCTTCTTAACAACATCAATGAGAGGAATTCCCAGCCCAACAATCAGGACAATACCATTATGCATACCTTATATAGATGAAATGGTAGCTCGACAAGAAAGTCTCACCAAAAAATTGGTAGTAATCACATTGCCACATGGTGAAATAGAGATAGAAGATGCTATTAGATCTCTCCGAGAGATGTCCGAAACATTCAAGAAGAGGAAGTGGGATCTGCGACAAATCGGAGCTAGGGATTACGTAGTGGAGTTCCCAAATGATAATGCCCTCAACTATCTCCTATCCAAAAACCATTGGCAATGCAAAGATGGGAAATCATACTTCACAATCAATAGATGGATCAGTGAAGAGAATCTACCCATTTATAGATTCTCCAAATTGCTATGAATTGCGATTAGGGGATTATCTTTGTTTGCATGGGATAGGCAGACCTTTATCTCCATCACCAAAGACATGGGATAGCTGCTCAAGGTAGATCCGAGAATGAAAAAACACAACGGACCACAGGGTTGCTAGAATAAGGATCGATTGTAGAGGGGAAGAAGAAATCCCGACGAAGATGGTGGTTGTCATTGGTACATACATATGCACAGTGGAGTTTACAGTCATATCTACATCTACCGTAGCCTATGAAGGAGGGATTTATGTGGACGTTGATGAAAGAACGATGGGAGAAACTTAGATGGGAATCTAACGAAGATGGGCGGAGCAGGAAGAAAAGAACAGGAAGAGAGCAAGTACTTATGAAATGATGGAAGAGGCGGCACAACTTCTGGCTAGACGAAAACAGCTGCAGGAAGAGGAGTGGAGATGAGTGGTAGTTTCTATAGAAAAACCGGAGAAAAAACAATGGAGGACCCAAGATCGTCGGAAAAAAAATTCTCCAGTGAAACAAGCCGGGGAAGATGAACAGAAAAAGTTGATAGACAATCAAGAGGAGTGCTCCAATATCGAGAACAGGACGAATAGCGTCTAATTGACCAGAGTATCTAGTAGGGATTGGAAGGCGGTAAGGAAGAAGGACAGAGAGCTTAGGGAATACCTGAAATGGAAGGAGATGGGAGCCCGTCAACAGAAGAAGCAAGAGGATAAGCATGGGGAAGGGCAAGAAATTAATTAGGGAGGAGAGTACTCCCATAAAGTCTTGGGTAGTGGAGGGGCAGCAATAAATACCACCTCGGGCGAAAAACTGAAAGAAGTTGAGGCAATCAGCCCCAGACCGAATAGTGGGACCCCTAGTGAGGCACTACTAATAGTGGAAACATGACCAACCCGAGAAATTGAGACAGAGAGAGATGCGGGAGAGTTTTATAGTGGAGAACAGAGGGGAGCCATAGTGGAGAGAGGTAATAGGAGATCCATAGTGGAGAGAGGTAATAGGGGATCAACTTAAAAGAGTTGAAGGAGAGGATATTAGTGCTAATGAGCCTCTGATTAAGCAGAATATGATGCAACAGACTCTGGATAGAGCTATGGAGAAGATAGTACAACAAAAAATTAATACTTTGTTGAATAAGAAGACTTAGAAGAGATTGAAGAAAAAAGCTATGGTGGGGAGTTCTGCAATCAGGATATGCAAACCGGAGCCGATCAAAATCTCAACACTATATTCGATCTCGGGGGGGGCAGAAAATGAAGATGGGACAGAAGAGAAAGCAGAGGGACTTGACAATCAATCATATGGGGCATCGAACTTATAGATAGTGGTGGCAGAAGACAGCAGTGCAATACAAACAAGAGAGACCGAATAGGAGTCAGAAACTGCTGATGCAACCGGAGGAGAAGAGGTTGAGGATGGAGCTACCGCAATGATGGCATCAATCAGGAAGGCTACCTACCCATACTCAATTCAGGTGCACTTTCAATTTTCAATTATATTCCTGATTCATTGTTGTTAAATCTAGCAAATATTTGTCATATAAATATGGGAGCTAAACAGGAGGATAGAAATAAGGCCCTAGCTGTATACAGGGCAAAAAAAATCTAGAGAGGTCTTCTGTCAGATCGGAAATTAGGAAGGGAGGGGATAAATAATAGATATAATTTGGTGAATTTTATATTTTGAAATGTAAGAGGAATAGGAAGTAGAGTGAAGAGGAGAGTTTGTATGAGAGGTGAGTTTAGCCCATAACCCGGAAATCCTATGAATGGTTGAAACAAAAATTCACACACCAACAACAACAATACTAAGACAACTGAGTGCAAGAAAAATAAAAAATTGGGTAATCAAAGGGAGTAATGGTGCCTCTGGGGGTATAGTGATAGGATATAATCCGGAATTATATAACATAATGGAGACAGGGAATGTGTATACTCACTTTAATAATAAAGCAATTAAAAGACGAATAGGAATTCATGCTAATAGCGGTTTATGGACTAAATAATAGAACATCCAGATCAAACTTATAGGAAGAAATACGGGGTATTTCTGATTGCTGGAGTACCCATGGAAGCGACTTTAATGTGGTCAGATTTAGGAGTGAAAGAAGAGGAGGTGATGCTCGTGAAGGAGGTAGGACCAGTTTCAATAACACAATACAACAGTTGCAAGTCATGGATCTTCCGGTTGTAGATAGACAATACACATGGTCTTGTCTACGGGAAAATCCAAGTTTAGCTAAACTAGACAGAATACTGATCTTGTCAGACTAGGAATCACATTTCCCAATGGCAATGGTTCAATCCTGTTATAGACTCACTTCGGATTATGTACTCCTAAAATTGTGTATCAGTACTCGTGATTTTCGACAAACACGAGCATACAGATTTGTAAAAATGTGGGCGAGGTTAGAGGACCTGGGTGATGTAATCAGGAAGAGTTGGAAGATGGATTCAGGAGTGATAGATGCAGCAGATAATTTCTCCAGAAAATTGAGAAGACTCATAAAGCCTTTGGTCAAGTGGGAAAGGATATCATTTGTTAGTATCAGTTCATTGAAGGATGAAATTAACAAAAAATTAGGGACTTAGAAATGAAGGAGGAAGCAGAGGAAATTCAGGAGGAAGAAGTCGTAATTCTGAAAGAGAAAAGAAGGGAGTTAACAGAGATATTAGAAAGAGAAGATTATGTGGAGACAGCACTCTAGAGTTACTTGGTTAAAAGAAGGTGATCAGAATACTACATTCTTCCACAAAATAGCTAGTAATAGAAAGAGGCAAAACTTGATTACCTCACTAAAGATAGAAGGGGAGATAGTGGAGAATCCTACTCTAATTCAAAAACACATTGATGATCACTTTAAAGAACTGCTGGGAAGTGGTGGAGAACATATTATCAAGCTTAAAGAAGATATTTGGGGAAACATGCAGAATTTACAAGAACTAGATCAACAAATTAGTGAAGCCGAAGAAAAAGAGGCGATATGGGGATTGGCACAAGACAAGGCCCTGGACTGGTTGGATTCCCGATATTCTTTTATAAGAGATACTGGGATATAATCAAAGAAGGCCTCATGAGGTTAGTAGAGAAAATAAATCAAGGTACGCAAGATGGGATAGATTCAACTATACTAAAATTGTCCTCATCAAGAAAAAGACAAGCCCAGAAAGACTAAAAGACTATAGACCAATATCACTTTTGAATTACACAATAGAGATAATCTTGAAGGTGTTAGCAAATAGATTGTCACCTCTACTAAAAAATTTGGTTGGGGAACAACAAACGGGATTCATGAAGGAGAGAAGTATATTAGGTGGCATAGTCATAACCCAAAAAGTGATACACAAGTGCAAAAAGATAAAACAAAGGAATACATACTAAAATTGGATTTTGAAAAAGCCTATGATAGAGTTAACTGGGAAACAATCATAGAAGTGCTCGAAATGAGAAAGTTTGGTCCAAAATGGAGTGGTTGGATCATAAACTGGTTAACATCACCTAAAACCAGGGTAATCAGCACTGAAGGAGAGGGAAGAGAAATCAAATGTCGTAGGGGCCTTAGAAAGGGGGGCTCCTCTATCACCTTTGTTATTTACTCTCATTGCAGAAGGCCTCAGGGCAATAATACAAAAGGCCAAGAAGGCAAATCTAATAAGCTTCCAAACAGACAAGAGTTAATTGCCTACAATATACTAATGACACACTAATCTTTGGACAGACGGTCATCAAGGAAGCAATGGTGTGGAAATGGAACTTAAATACATTTGAGATGTGGTATCTGTTCTGAAGATTAATTATGAAAAGATCAATATTGTGCATCTGGGTGAAAGGGATATGATGATCTTTTTTATGGAAAGAATAATAGGCTGTAGTGCCAAAACTTTCCCTATCAGATATTTGGGGGTGCCAATCAGAGAAAGAAAGCTCAAAAAAGAAGACTGGACAGGAATAATCGATAAAATACACAAAAAATTAGAGGGTTGGCAAGGGAGATTCCTATCTCTAGGAGGACGAATCGTATTACTCAACTCGGTGTTGTCATCAATCCCTCTATATCAAGCATCAGTCTACGGAATCTCTACCTGGGCTAGAATACAAATTGATAAGATTCGGAGAAATTTTTATGGAGGGTGTTGGGAATGAGAGGAAAGCGTACAATTTAGTAAGGTGGGAAAATGTTTGTCGCCCTGAGAAACAGGGGGCTAGGAATTTCTAACCTACAACATATGAACTTTGCCCTGTTGATAAAATGGTGGTGAAAGATCGTGGCAACACCAGAAAATAATGCATGTGCCATATTGACAGAAAAATATAGAAACAAGAACAGAATATGGACTAATAATATGAGGGTTCAACATCTGTATCGCAATTCTGGAAGGGATTGCAGGAGGTGAAAGGGATCTTCTAGTCAGGAATCAAATTTGTCCTAGGTGAAGGATAGAGAATAAGTTTTTGGAAGAATAAATGGCATGGCTATGAACAACTAAACCTATCCTACCCAAAGCTATTCGAAGCATCTAGGAATAAGGATGGCTTGGTGAGATCATTTTATAGAAGAAATATGTAAAGAATCACAACAATAAGGAATGGTAATTTTCAAATGAGAGAGGAAAGAAATGATATAATTAAAAAAATTGAAAATGACAATCCTAGAGTGGGTGTTAGAGACACACTTTGGTGGCTTTGGAATCATCAGGAAGAATACACCATCTCCTCGTGCTATCAAATACTAAGTTATCACGGGATTCGTGACAAAAACTCTGAAGAAATATGGAAAATAAAAGCTCCCTCCAGGCATTCCTATGGTTAGTAGCAAGAAACGCTATACTGACATGGGACAACTTGAGAAAAAGAGGAAGGTATGAGCTAGGAATTTGCATTATAGGCTTCAAAGAAAAGAGAATGTACAACACTTGTTCCTAGAATGTCAATATACGGTAGA
The DNA here is from genome assembly GCA_036321105.1 of Dracaena cambodiana. Classification (NCBI taxonomy): domain Eukaryota; kingdom Viridiplantae; phylum Streptophyta; class Magnoliopsida; order Asparagales; family Asparagaceae; genus Dracaena; species Dracaena cambodiana. Next base: position 16,484,979 of record JAYEPQ010000004.1, on the reverse strand, counting down.
ATTATGGACGAAAATAGTAGGAGGGTTAGGGGGACAAGGGATGAGAAATAAAACACTTGTGGGCCATAGGCAGGAAAAATAATACGGGCCTACAGATTTTATACCATAGAAAGAAATAATTGCATAATTTCATCTAAAGCTTCATCCTCATCTTGCATTTTATACCATATTAACAATTTTATTGATCTATGGACAGGACAGGCACTTCAAAATCAACCTCAAGGATCCGGATAGGTGCAGCAAAGAAGAGACCCATGCAGAAGGCTGGATTTGCTCGCTCTCACAGCATGAGAGGATGATGCAGGTGGAGGGGAGACTAGCCATGGCCAACAAGGAGGAACAATGCATCTGTAGGGGGAGATGATCAACGAAGCGGCTTCTAATCAAGGGAGTTGCCATATCCAAGGAGGTGGAGAGAGTCTATCAAAATTTAGTTGATCAAGAGATGTAATATTAAGATTAAAACTTGTATTAGTTTATTTAGTAAGACATTAACCTCATAGTAGGAGCAAACTATATGATATGTAAGCTCATTTCGTTAAAACCTCTTTAATGAAACAGGGGATATACCCACCTGTCTTTGGTCAAAAAAAAAAAAATTTTGCATTTTCAACACAAATCTAATTTGTCAAATGGCACACACTAAAACATGATGGAAACACAATTCTTTAATCATGTAATAACTTCTTTTCTCAATTCAGTTCTTGATGGCATGACCTCATTAAATTCCATATTTAGTAACCTTCCAATTATTTGACTTACATTGAGCTACATCAAAAAATTTACACTGCTTATATCACTATAAAAGACTCAAGAACTTCATAAAATTCAAAAAGATTACTTTTTACCCCCAAAATCAAATCGCGGTCACATCATCAATTAAAACTCAATAAATTTTTTGCCAAAAAGATCAGAAAATATCCATACCCGAGTTGATTGCCACCGGCCCCTGAGCCGTGCCCACTCGATATCGGACGTAACGTGGCCCGTGAAGAGCGAAATCAGGCCGAGCGCAAAAAGCACCGATCCCAGCAGCAGTGGCGGAGGCATCGCCTTCTTCGGCGAGGAGATCGCCTTCTCCGGCGAGGAGATTACCTTCTTCGAGGCAAGAAACGCGAGATTTGGGAGATAGAGGTTGAATTTCCTCGCCATTCTCATAGCAGGCGAGGCAAAAGCCCTAGCTTTGGCTGAGATCGGTGTGAAATTCTCGGGTTGAGACAAGCATTTATTGGGCTGTCACTGATCATTGAGGATTTTTTGAAAAAGTTGTTAACAATAAAACAAGCCCTTGATTTGATGTGGATGGGGGTTGCCGTAGTGTAACGAAATAGGACGTACAATTTGCTTTCGCGGAGCTCGAGAGAGAGAGGGACGGATTTGCAAGGCATCAATTAAGGAAAATTCTATTTATGCACGACTTTTGACGGCAAGTTTCTCTTTACACCAGTAACACTATCAATTTTTTAAATATCACCAATTTATTTTTTAAGTCTAAAATTTTTATCAAATTTTACCCCCTCTAGCTCTCTCTCTACTACTTTCGTCCATCGGACTGAGCTCTAAAATTTTCAAAATTTCCTCTAAACATACTCAGCTGTCCACCGCCTCTATAGTCATTTCCAGCTCCGTCGCCACTCACTGTCTCCAAAATCATACTTTGCTCCAATCCCAATCCTTTACTACGACCAGTGACCAACCATCATGCAAAAAAAAAAAAAAATAGTAACAATCAATTGCAAACAAAAACGCAACAAAAAATAAGGATAATTTTAATCTATATTTGAAATTTATTCTCCGACGCCAGCCAATTGCATGTTGGATTTTTTTTATTTGCTTCAAAAAAACTCAAATTCTAAACTCTAATTTCGCTTTTCGTAGTGAATTCGAATAATTTAAAATTATTCCTAATATTTTGATAAATACAAATGTAAAAGTTTTAGAGAGTCAGAAAATTGATTAGTTTGTAGAAAATATATATTTTAAATATTTAAATAGTACAAAAAATATCTTTTTGGGTTTTAGAGAGAGAACAGAAGAGGAGTACGATGACAGAATTTTAAATTTTAATAAGTTTTAGAGATTTTTAGATCTAAAAGGGTAACTTAGTAAAAAAAATTATCAAACTTATAATATCTGTAAATTTTAAATATATGTATCAAGAGTAAAATATGGTGAGTAAATACAACTTCCCCATGATCAAGCCAATAGAATAAAGGCACTACAGGTACGGATCTTTCTTGTTGCTAGGGTCGGGTCCTGTATTTAGATCCAAACTCAACCCGATAAATAACTCTTCTATTAAATAATGCCAACTCTTTCCTTTTAGGGTTTGATTGTTTGCATGGAAATAGAAAGGAAGTAATGGAAGTAAAGTCACTCCTACTTTAATGTATTTATTTGGTCAAGAACCAAAGTAGAAATTACTTTGCATTGATAAAATAGATATTATGTGGTACTCCAACTTCTTAAATTTACTTTACAATGATTTTGGAGGAAAAAAGTTGGAAGTAAAAATATTAATATTTTATTATCTTGTATTTTCTTTCTTTAAAAATAAATATTTTATTTTTTTTCCATCACTTCCTTTTTCTAAAATGTAAGAAAATTTGAATGATTGGAAATAATGGAAGTAAGGAAGAAAAATTGAAGTAACTTCCAAAAATTGAAAAATTCAAAGTATTCTATTTCTTATACTTCTTGTATTTGTTTATTATATTTTTGAAGAGCGAAACATGGAAGAGAACTCAAAATTTATTTTTATAGAAGAAAGAAGAAAATGTAAAATTATAAGAGAATAAAATAACAATACTTTTTATTTCTAATCCTCTTCCACACAAAAATCCTGTGAAGTAAATTGGAAAAGTGACAGTGTTACATAAGCTCCACCTCTTCATTAAAAAGTAACTTCCAATCTATTTCTTAACTAAACAAATATATAAAATAAAATAGTAGAAGTAAACTTACTTTCACTATTTCTATTTTACTTCCATACAAACAAACACCCACTAAAAATATAAAAAAATATGATACTTTCAACTCTTTATTTTTTAAAGTAACTTTTTATTTTTTTTTCCTTTACTTTCGCTACTTCTAGATACCTAAACACACAATGGAGAATCATTCTCAGAATCACACCCCTCAATGGGGTTACAAATCTAGGATAGAAAGTGGGCCAGCCATGTCATGGCTCATAAACATTTACTCGTGTCCATGTACTGGTCAATTGGGTATGTGGTCCATCCGAAACAACTTCATTAGCATGAACATGCATATCATCATGACACTGAAAAAGACTCATATTGTCTCCTAAAGGTTTCATAATTACTTTATTTCATATAAATTATTGAAAGACCCGCAATTAAATGCGCACTTGACAGGAATTGAATCTGAATTGCTCTGATACTAAGTTGATAAACCCTTTCACTACATCAAAACTCCGAAGTTTTTTTTTTAGAGAGAGAAGAATATTTTTGTATTCTGAGCTGTTTATTAAATGTTATAATGGTCATCCTTTTATAGATGAAAAATACGACTATAAAAGGTAAAAACAAGAGAATATATAATTTGATCATAATTGTATATAATCATAAATTAACATAATCAGCTTAATTAGAGATATTTGACAAATATATTAATTTAGGAAGATATCCTGAGATATACTAATAAATTAGAGGATTTGTCAAATATACTAATTTAGGAAGATATTCTAAATTAGTAAGATATTCTAATATCCCCACAAACTCAAGATGGATTAGAAGACACCAACTTCAGTTTGAAAAAAAGATCATGATGACGACAAGGTAGATTTGTAGCAGACAGGATCTCTGGCACATGATACGGTGACGGAGCAACAAACGGAGTCACGGAAGGAAAACAAGATCATGATGACGACAAGGTAGATTTGTAGCAGACAGGATCTCTGGCACAGGAGACGGTGACGGAGTAACAAATGGAGTTACCGAAAGAAGAGACAGAGATGGCAAAAGTTGCATCTTTGAATATGATAGTGGCGACAGAGCAGAAGCCGAAAATAACACACTAGATTTTGGCAACAGAGCAGCAAATAAAATATCCGGCACAGGAGGCGACGACGAAGTAACAGACAGAGTCACTAGAAGAGGAGACAGAGATGACAAAGGCTGCACCTTTGAACATGGCGATGACGACAGAGTAGGAACCCACACTAGATTTTGGCAACATAGCAACAGATATAATCTCTATCATAGGAGGTGGTGACGAACTAACAGACAGAGTTACCAGAATAGGAGACAGAGATGACAAATGTCGCACCTTTAAATATGATGGTGACGACGATACAGGAGCTGAAGACGGCATACTAGATTTCAGTGATTGAGTAGTAGAAGGAGACATACTAGATTTCGGTGATGGAGCAGCAGAAGGAGTCACCGAAGCCTGAGACGATGACAGTAAAGGTGACACTTGAAGATGGCGATGACGGCGGAGCAGGACCCACCATTGATCTAGAAATTGCAGCCAGTAATGGCGAGGCGGTAGAGCTGGCATGTAGGAGGTAGAGTAAGTGCTGTGCCAGCGACAGAGGCAATACCGGCGCCAGTGAGCAATACAAGTGTCATCATATCTCAACCTGGCTCTGATACCAAGATAAAACTAAGCTAAACTAAAAGCTGAGAGAAAAAAAATGAAGAATAGATTTGTATTCAGAGGTGTGTATGAAACGTTACAATGATCATCCTTTTATATATAAAAGAGGCGACTATAAAAGGTAAATACAAGAGAATATATAATTTGATCCTAATTGTATATAATCCTAAATTAACATAATCAGTCTAATTAGAGATATTTGACAAATATACTAATTTAGGAAGATATCCTAAAATATGCTAATAAATTAGAGGATTTGTCAATTATACTAATTTAAGAAGATATTCTAAATTAGTGATATTCTAATACAAATCACTTACATATAACTATATATTATCCGAATTCACTTTGTATTTGATCAATGTACTGCTCGTGAAATGTATTTGTGTGTGTCCCATAGATCTAGTTGTTGTTGATGGAAGTTTGAAAAAATATTAAAATATAATTGCTTAACTATAGTATTGATTTTCATGTCTGTAAATTTTGTAACATATGTGTTCGAGTATTGTCGAACATACTATTTATCAATGACTAAAAGTATGAATTTTCCACTATAATAGTCGTAAATTGAATTACAATCAAATTATTTTGGGTAATTTATCGGTGCAAGATTACAAGAATAATTTGTGGAATCATCTCAATATCAATTAAATTGGTAGACAGTTTATATTTCTTAATATAAAGTTAATATCAGTGCAGGTCATTAACGATATACATATATAGTATATTAGTTTGGATAAGAACTTATTCACACCAACTAAAACTAAATGGATGGAGTTGCACACAGGATCTTCTAGGATGCCTCGTTGCCCTCTTCGGGAAGTTCTATTTGAGCACATCACTTTGCTAGTAAGCCCACATCATTGTAAGAAATTATAAGTTTGTAATTATTTTCATGACTATATATTTTTTTTTCCTGGTCAGGCATTAATCCCAAAATGATGTTAACCCTGTTAAGAGATTAATCCACAAATGGTGCGAAAACTATGTGGCTGATTGTAAAAAGTGGGCTCGCTGAGCAAAGTGGTGTGCTCAAATAGAATTTCCCCCTTCCGGTGTCAGTCGGCCCCAGTATTGGAAAAAACCACACCAGTCAAATTCTCTGGAATTAAGGATGGTAATGGACGCGTTCACGGCCCAAATTTTGGTTACTCTATATAAAATTTTAAATTAGAAAAATAATTTTTTTATTTTTAATTTAAAATTTTGTATATGATATGTCAAAATTTAGTTCATGGATATGTCTATTACCATCCCTACCTGGAATAAAAAGTAAATAAAAAATAGTAAATAAAAGGAGAGCAAATAAAAGGTGCAAGCAGTATCCAGCAATAGCAACAAGAGAGTTGCTAGATGTGCCCCATACTTTTCCTAGTGAGCCATAGAATAATGAGCCATACTATTTACAAGTTTGTCATTTATAATTTAGGATCAAATTGCCTTTATAATTTTTTTAGTGAGCCCCACTCCCTCTTCTCTCTCAGCCTGTTTTCCTTAGTGAGCCTCAAACCCTTAAAACTACCCCTCTTTTTTGCGCGATCTCTCCAAAAAAAAAAAAAAAGGAGAGAAGGAAGCGACTCAAGAAACCCTAAATCACACACAAAAATTGCATCTCATCATTTGCATGCGAATCCTAACATTTTCTTTAACTTTATGAAATTATTTCTTTGCAAATCTGGTATGGATATCCTTTTTTGAGAGTTTTTTAGTAGATTAAAAAAGATGGAAAACAAAACTACAATATTGACAAAAATCGATAAATCTCCTTATTTAGAGGCATGTTTAAAGTATTATGGACTCAATAAACACTTTAGTTGAATGATGAATGAAGATGAATATTTTTAAACATTTTGGTAATATATATAGTTGCCACGCCTATTTTCTGGAAGTTGGGGCACAAACCCTGGTTGGGAGAGAGATGCCGACCTAAGCAAATGTTGGTTGGGATTAATATCCCGGCCAGTAAGGAACTTAGGTCGAGCTTGATTTCCCGACTTGGCTAATTTAATATAGTTTTAGCTATCAACCAAATGGATTGTGTTTGGTCTTGAATAAATTACATTAAAGTGTTGCATATACATTGAACTTATTAATTTTTTTCGTTTATTATAGGTTCAAGAAACTATTGAAAATAGTGGAGTTAAGGCCACAAATGCTGACGGTAATTATAGTTTGTATTTCAGTACTAATCATGTATATATAAGAGATTAATTTTATTGTCTAAAGCTTGATTTACTATTTTAGAGGTTCTAATTGATGAATTAAACGTGCAGATATTGAGAAGTCGAGATGAATTATGCCAGTAGGTTGGAGATATAGGTAGGAGCTTGGATTTGTAATTTTGATTGTAAAATCAGATAGTGATGGATGCAGGAATGCAGCAGATGGGGTGGGGTTTTTTTGCTTGTGAACGTGGAGGGAAGCCAAGATTAAAGAAAACAGCTAAAAAAGATAGTTTCAGGGAAAGTAGGAAGTGTGAATGCCCTTTCAGATTGGTAGGTCACCAGTTGAGTTTGGGGGGGATCAGAGCGATGTGCTTGACTTTCCTGCCACTTAGATCCCGACCACCCTCAGAGGCCGTTGATTGAAAGGAGATAGCAATGGCTTTTGTGGCATCATGTCATTTTATACAGGTATAAATCAGGATATTTCTTTGTTTTCATGTCATATTATGTTTGAAACTTATGACCAAACTAATACCATGTACACAATTTTGTTTCCTATAGGTTATTCTCTAACCTCAATATCCAATTCTAAATGTGGTTGTTAACTGGTATCGTCGTTGTCTTTCTGATGCTGCCAGTTGGGACACACCATATTTGGGACGTATCGATAAATTCCAGCGAATCGTTTCACCACTCGTGGCCACTAAGGAGATAATAGAGTTGTGAATGATAATTTGCATAGCTTAGCAATAGGTTGAAAATTCTGTAAACCAATTTTAGTATACTTTGTAAATTTTGTAAATTGTGTTAACCCATTTTTGTAGTATCAATATGATAATGATATATATAATGAATGATATTTGGATCAATATGAATGAAATTTGGAAACCTATTTTTTGTAGCATCAATATGATATTTGGAAATTCACTGGTCGGGGTGGAAATATCGACCAGTGAATAACCCGGCTGGTGTGTGCACCCTAGCCAGTGAAATAATCTGGCCAGTGTGCACACCCTGACCAGCCATGATGCACTTAAGTGCAACATTCGACCAACCGGGGTGCACATCCTGGCCAAAATTGTCACTGGACAGGACTGTAACCCTCTCCAGAAAAAAGTTTGGTCGGGTTAACAATCCCGGCCAAGTAGTTCTAATTTTCTACATGAAGTAACTGGTCGGGGTTTCAACCCCGCTATAAATCTCACTGGCCGGGACTATAACCCTGGCCATTGTTTTCACTGGCCGGGATTTCTACCCCGGCCAGTTAGATTCAAAATATCCAAAAAACAAGGCAAAAACCACTGATCGGGGTCTCAGCACCTGCGAGATTATTTCACTGACCGGGTTGTGCACATCGGCCAGGGAGTTCACTGGATGGGTTTTCCACCCTGGCCACTAAGGCTCCATTTTTTTTAAAAAAACAAAGCTTGCTGGCTGGGTTGTGCACACCGGCCAGGCCTTAAACTAGCCGGTTGTACACCTCGGTCAGAGTTGTTTATTGGTTGGTGCTAAGATCTCGGCCAGTGACCTTTTCATGAGACTTTTTAAGTTTTTGAAATAAAATTTTGGGTTCTTAGTGTGCTTCCATTTATGAGTGATGAAGTGTGCCTCTATTTCTGAGTGATGTTGTGTGCATGAATTTTTTGTGCTTTTCATAAGAATTTTCGTTTCAATTGAGAATAAGTTATATCGTGCGAAAATGACAAACATGATGCAAAAATCATCAAACTAAAACCATCAAACTAAAATGTCATTAATGAAAAATATATAATATTGACAAAATATTGAAGTTAGCAAATTACATATGTTCAATATAAACGATAAGGTACAATAACAAAAGTTACATTGTTCATTACATCATAATTGCAAAGTTACAAGTCGTGAGAAAGGAAGGACAAAATACTATTGCCTAATGGATTTTCGTACAGGACAGTGGGTTTGTCTAGCCGTTATTGGCGACTCTCGAGAACTACTATCGACTTGGCCTTCGACATCAGTGTAGCCTTGAATGACTGAGCGAATGCGGATTAGGGCCTTGTATAAGATCTTGTGACGTTTTTTGCAATTTCTAGGTCCATCAGTAATGAGTGGATCGATGATGTCTTCCATGTCCTTCATCCTATGCAATAACTATAATTTGTACATTTATGTTAGAATCATACATTAATCCATGAAAGAGAATTACAATACTGAAAATAAACAATGAAAAACATACCTGTTCAACATCGATTGAAGACTGTTCAGGAACTGTGCCTTCATCTGCATGGGGACTTGGCTCAATGAAATGCCGGAAAATGTGAGAATACCATGCCATGTACTCGACCATCCAATCGCCCGGATTAGCAGCCATTGCACCTTGGTACTCCTGCGACAGAACATGATCTTCCCAGTTTATCCACATTGCCTCCGTATGAGCGTACTTCACAAGGTAGCTATTGCTGTTTTACCATGGCTTTCACGAATGGCTCAGAATGGAGGAGGGGGTACATATTGCCTACGCCCAAATTGCTGCAGAACACAGACGGGATGGTAAGATTTGACTGTCTCTCTAATCTTCATTGTACCCATATAAAACGTAATATCCAGGAGATAGTTGTTGGCAGTGAAAATTTCTAAGTTAAAAGGATTTTCCACAACAGAACGCGGAGCTAATTCAATAGCCCCGCGTTTGGTTATATTAACCCTGCGTTTGAATAAAACGCGGAGATGTTTAATAGCTCCGAGTTGATTCCGCAGTCTGGCTTATATTAGCCTCGCGTTTGAGTAAAACGCGGAGATGATCAATATCTCCGCGTTAGCTCCGCGTTTTGGTTATTTAGCACCGCGTTTTGATGCGATTAAAGCTCCGCGTAAGCAGATAACCAGAATCTCAAATTGATTGAGATTATAATTTTGGGCTTATCTAAATACCCGAATCAAGTCTAATCAGAATTCCATCAAAACTAAGATATTTGATTGGAATCCCTGATAATGAATGCGAGTTCTATTTAGATAGAAACTCTTGCATTAACCTGGGGCTATAAATACTTTCCTGGTGAAACCCTAGGGTGGTCCTCTTTTTTGGGGTCTTCTTCTTTTTGGCATCGGAAGCCTCCTATCGATCCTTTGGCAATTCAAGTACGCGAGAGAGCCTTGAAGCCTTTGCCGATCATCTTCTGAAATCTTGGAGAATTCAAGTTACGCACAGAGCCTTGAGTTCGTGAAGATCAGAGAAAATCACCATCTTCTTTCTGGAGTTCTTGAGAAGTTCGAGTTACGCGAGAGAGCCTTGAACAAATCAAAACCAGAGAAGATCGTCTATATTCGGCCGATATCTTTAAAAGAGAAGATTTCAACGTACCGATCGTCCAAAGGAACTGCTTGACAGATCCCATCGCCACAGATCCCACAATATTGTAAAAGAGAGAGATTGAAATATAAAATCCTCTCGTTTGTTCTTTTTATATCTTGTTCACTTTCATTGTAATTTAAGTTAATTCAATGGAGGAAGCGAAGGAACTTTTGCGACGAACAAACTGGCGACCACAGTGGGAGCCATCTCTTTCACTGATGAAGAGATTGTGGCGCAATCGGACGTTGACTTGATCGGATCCGAAGTAGACACGCTGGTCGTTGAAATCGACCAGCAGAAGTACGAGGAGTTCCTCTCCTCCGGATCAGGTGACTTGGATGAGACACGACACTATCGCCGTATGTACTCCAATGCCCGAGTGACGGGTAGAAAGGTATCCACCGAGAGATGGGGATCCTTGGAGACTACGGTTATAACGCCGGAGTCCACACAAGAAATCCTAACCGAGGAAGAGCTTCCGATTGCCGAAGAAGACATGGGAACTGGACTGACCAGGACCCAACTCCGGAACAGGAACCGGAGAGCGAGGCGTAGAGCCCTCAAAGTTGCCTTGGACGCGGAGCTAACTCTAGAGGACGCGAGGCTATGGTCCCTCTCTACCGCGAGACCAATCTCTACCGCGTTAAACGCGAAGATACAACTTGCCTTAAAAGCAAAGAAAAGCCAGCGTGTGATTTTCCATGCGAGGCTGGTAATACTGGCGAGTTACGCAAGATTCCCAACACTCGCGAGTTACGCGAGTATAAAAATTATTCCAAGCCAGCGTGTGATTCTCCACGCGAGGCTATTACTGTGCCTAGCGAGAGACGCGAAGCCAGTAAGGGTTGCGCTAGTCGCAGAATACCCAACACTCGCGAGTTACGCGAGTATAAAAATTATTCAAAGCCAGCGTGTGATTCTCCACGCGGGGCTATTACTGTGCCTAGCGAGAGACGCGGAGCCAGTAAGGGTTGCGCTAGTCGCAGAATACCCAACACTCGCGAGTTACGCGAGTATAAAAATTATTCAAAGCCAGCGTGTGATTCTCCACGCGGGGCTATTACTGTGCCTAGCGAGAGACGCGAAGCCAGTGATACTTGCAATAAACGCAAGACTTCTGACACCCACAAGGAATGGGAAGATGATTGGCAGATAGTTGTCAGTCGTAAAAACCACGCTAAGCGCGAAGCTATGATCTGCGTCAATCGCGAAGATAAGCCAGCGTGCAAGAACTTCCTTTCATGCGGGGCTATTATTCCAGAAGCTAAACTTCCAAGGACAAACCAAGCCAGCGAGAAATGCGAGGCTAGTATGGATAAGCGTGGAGCTATTCTTCAGGCCCGCAATATAAAACGCGAGGCTATTCCTAAGCCACGCGAGGATCGGTTCGACCCCAGAGTCAGGGTTGATCAATCAAAGAAGCTTCAGTGGATTCCTAAACACTCTCAAGAGTTGAATGGACCTCTTGATTTCGTGGCTAGAGGCACTGACCTCAGGGAGCATCTTTCTAAGAAGAGAGGCATAGACCAACTTCAAGTTGAACATAGTTGCCATTGCCAGCAACTTATGACAACAGTATCAGCCGTGATGAATAACTGTGGCTGCAGCAAGAACAGGATATCTGTGTTCGACCGATTAAATGAGTCAAACCAGAATCCTGCTAAGAAGACAAGAACCACTCCCCTGAAACAAGGGAGAGCTGTAACTTCCAACATGGTAGGAAAAGGGAAGAAAATTGCAGAGACGGATGATGATTCAGAATCGAGCGATGATGAACCTCATCGTATTACTCGACTAAGATCAGGAGCCGTCCCGCCCCGAAATTATAAGAAGCTTGCAGGGGGTTCTTACGATGAGAACAACGATAATTCCGCTATAGCCTCGCCCCCATCCTCTATATCGTCTCGGCTACAGAAGTCAGCATCGCACATGGCAGATAAATCTGGTGATATCAATCAGAGATTTGAGGCTCAAGAAAGAATGATTCGAGAGCAACAGAAAACGATTGAAGATCTTAAGATGCTACTTTTAAAAGTTGTTGAAGATAATGCTAAACAGGGCAAGAAGAATCCAAATGAAGAAGAACAGGAGGAGAAAGCCCACTCGATGCATGAGGAAGAAGATAGATTTTCTTTCCATGATCCGCATGAAGAAAAGCTTGAAAAGTTACAGAATCAACTCGAAGCCTTGATGCGTAAAAAAGAGTTGAAGGAGTCAGGAGTCTCTAGACCATATCCAGCAGAATGGGATGTGGTACCCTATCCTCCAAAGTATAAGCCGCTCAAGTTGGAGCCCTATGACGGGAAGGGATCGCCCAGTCAGCACATCTATTATTTCTTGTCCCAAGCAGGACACTTAATGGGTAATGATTCCATCATGACCAAAGTATTTGCAAGTACTTTGCGAGGGCCTGCCTTTACTTGGTTCATGCAGCTGCCCCCAGGTACTATTAATACCTGGTTAGATGTTGAGAAATTATTTCTCTCACGTTTCTTCGAGGATGACACCGAGATTACGGTTCATTCCCTCCTTGCAACTAGGCAGGGGGAACAAGAAGCGGTTAAAGATTTCATAGAAAGGTTCCGGGAGAAGTCCGTACATTGTAAACACGGAATGATCCAGGAAACTCTAGTCGAGACATGTCGACACAACCTTAAGACCAATGTGCTCCTCAAAATGGGGGCCGTAGAGTCTAAGATGTGGAGGGACCTGCTCAAATAAGGAAAGCAAGCTGAAGACTTGATTCGCCGAGTTGAAGAGTCCCGCGGGCGAAGAAGTGCTGGGGGTAGTAAATCATATACCCAAAACAACAGCAACAAGAATAAAGGAAAAGCAGTAATGTCATCAGAAACTGCTCCTCAGAAAACCAGTCCTCCGCCAGAGCCGAAATCTCAAGGTCAGCGAGGGTCAAGGCAAATTAGACCGCAGCAAGAAAGGAATTACACTTTCAAAGCTGAACAGACACCAGTCCTCTTTTACCTGCTCCAAAAGAAGGGAATGCTAAAACTTCCGGAGAATAAGAAGCCAGAAGACGTTGGTAAGATAAAAGATCCCAACTACTGTCTCTATCACCGGAATGTTGGACACCCTACTCGGGATTGTTTTCCCCTTAAGAACAGGATCCAAGCACTAATAGAAGCTAGGGTTCTGACGCTTAAGGAAGAGCAGAAGAAGGTCACTGCCAATATGACAACCATAGTGGTTGGAACCCACGAGTTTCCCGCAGGAGTGACCCCAATCCCAAAGGGTGAGGCAGTTACAAAGAATCTTGATCCTTACAACAAAGCCCAAGAAGGACTTGTCCCCATAACAACCCAAAGAGGGGAAGTTATGTGGGTTCACCCTGATTTGCTGGAAGATGAACAATGGACTACTTCAAGAGGTCCAGAGAAGAAACGGGCTGTCAATGCCATCTCTACAGATATAAAGGAAGAATATATAGCTTCAGGCGCCTTCACAAGTTCTGAAGAAGAACCCGAAACTATGGCCACCCATCAAGATGGGGTAGGCCCTTCCAGTACTCGATCTGGAAAGACATATCTTAAGGACTACACTAGAGTGGATCCAAAAGATATCTATGTAGAACTTGCAAAGCCTGCGAAGCAGAAAAGACTTCGTTTCCAGAAGAATTCTACCAGAGATGAAGGAGCCAAAGAAACTCCCTTCGAATTTGACATAATCGCGCAGTTGGCTAATATCCCAGCACGAGTGACGCTTTACGAATTGTTGAGATTATCAAAATCAACACGTGAAGCTCTAAGAGAGGCCTTGGCAGACTCTGAGTCGTTCCTAGCTTAGATTGTCGAGCCGGCCATCGAAGAGCGGGACTCTTGCCCCCACTGTCATCAAGTGAGGAGGCAGGTCCCACAAATTATCTTCTCTCCAGAAGACATGCAGGTGAGGAATATAAAGTATAATAGGCCTTTATATTTCACTGGATATGTCGGGTCCACAAAAGTGGACCGAATTCAAATTGATCCAGGTTCTGCACTCAGCGTCGTGCCCAGTAGATTGATGCAGCTGTTGGGGATTTCCCTTCATCGCTTGACACCTACACACACTACCATCTATGGATTCAACGCTAATAATAGCCATCCTCTTGGTAAGATCCGATTGCGGTGTCAAATTGGAGACTTGAAAACGGAGGTTACATGCTACGTAATTGATGCTGATACCTCCTACAATATTTTATTGGGGCGACCTTGGATTCACTCTCATATGATAGTTCCGTCGACTCTTCACCAGTGCATGAAATATTGCGATGAGGAAGGAGAGGTCCGGACACTAATTGCTGACAAGTAGCCATTCAAAGGGTTGGAAAATTACTTCACAGATGCTGCACTCTACAAGCCAGCACATGAAGCCTCCAATGACGGTCTTAGCAAGTCTCCAAAGCCCGACGACAGTGGCAATGAAGCCGACACTGAGTACGAGCTCCTTGGAGAAGATGACGGGGGTGATTACGAAATCAACCCTCACCTAGATCTTAGCTTAGGTCTTGATAATATAGTGGATGTAATAGAAAGTGAATGGGTTATTAATGAAAGTGTAAAGTTAGTCTACGAGCATGCTGTAGCTACTGAGTCTGAGCCCTCTTGTACCTCCACCGAAGCGGATGGCCTGACCGAACTTGAAGTTCTGGCGGCATATCATTTGCCCCTCAAGTCTTCCCTCCTCTCTCAATTAAAAATAACCGAGGATCAAGGGCACTTATTTGAAGTGCCTCCCCGACAGAAGTCCCAAAGGCCGATCATGTTCGGCAAAGTGGCCACGTCGCCTCGGCAGAGACAAAGTAGTGAAAGTGATGAACAAACATCACCTCAATTTCACTTATATGAGCAAAGGTCCCGACAGATGATGGAGAAAATGGGATATAATTTTACCCAGAAGCCAGGATTAAACTTCGGAAAAGGAAGATGGAATCTCATACCCTCGTTTAGACCGAGAGGAAAGAGCCCTGATTATTATCAGAAGACCCGCATGGGGTTGGGTTATGTATCTACTCCACCCTCATCGCCATCCAAGGATGAAGAGAGTTCTTCGGATAAAGAAGAAACATCTTCACCAGATCATGACTCAGATATAAGCACCGGTGCTTGGTTTCAATCTTTGACAATCAATATGGTTTCAGCCGCGCCAGAAAGCGACGAGGAACCAATTGACGTTCAAGACGATGCTTGGGCTAGGCATATGGATACTCTCTGGGATGTCCGCTTTGAACAGCATGACCCGCCCACAGAAGACAAATTAATACAGGTTAACATGGGAACGGAAGAAAATCCGAAACCCATTTTCATAAGCGACACACTAACTCCTTTAGAAAAAGAGGAACTTATATCCCTTATCAAAGGATATATAGATGTGTTCGCATGGAGTTATGAAGATATGCCTGGGCTTGACCCTCAAATTGCCACACACCGGCTAAATATAAAAGAAGATGTCAAACCTGTTAAACAGCAACAGAGGCGTTTTCGACCGGAATTGATGGAGGCAATAGTTGCAGAGGTCAACAAGCTTATACAATCCGGGTTCATCCGTGAAGAACAACACCCAGACTGGGTGGCAAACATAGTGCCAGTTCGCAAAAAGAATGGCAAAATCCGGATATGTATTGACTTTCGAGATCTGAACGCTGCATGTCCCAAGGATGAATTTCCACTCCCCATCACCGACGTAATGATCGATAATACTTGCGGTTATGAGAGGATGTCCTTTATGGATGGCTTCTCAGGTTATAACCAAATCAAGATGCACCCGGATGATGAAAAGCATACAGCTTTCAGAACGCCACAGGGGGTATACTGTTATATGGTGATGCCATTCGGATTAAATAATGCAGGTGCCACTTACCAACGCGCAATGAGCGCCATATTTAAAGAACACCTACGCAGAACAGTAGAGTGCTATGTGGATGACTTAGCAGTTAAAAGCAAAGACAAAGAAGATCATCTTCACGATTTAAGAGTGGTCTTCGATCTTATGAGGAAACATCATTTGAAGATGAATCCCACTAAGTCATTCATGGGGGTATCCAGCGGGAAGTTTCTAGGGTTCGTAATAACTTCAAAAGGAATTTTCCTCGACCCTGAAAAGGTAAAAGCGATTAGTAAAATGCCGCCTCCCCGCAATCTTAAGGAATTAAGGGGATTACAAGGAAAACTCGCTTATATTCGGCGCTTCATATCCAACTTATCTGGACGATGCCAACCATTCTCCAAACTTATGAAGAAGGGAGTGTCTTTCATATGGGATGAGACATGTCAGCAGGCATTTGATGACCTCAAGGAGTACCTTACTAAGCCTCCTGTACTAATGGCACCAGCCCCTGGGCAGCCCTTTCTTATATATGTAAGGGCCATGGATAATGCTTTAGGAGCACTACTTGCTCAATATAATGAGCACGGCCATGAACATGCCCTCTACTATTTAAGTAGAACAATGATTGGGGTCGAACAGCGATATACCCCGATTGAAAAAGAATGTTTAGCCCTAGTGTTTGCTGTTCAGAAAATGCGACACTACCTTTCGGGGCAAACAATTCATGTGATATCACGGGTTAATCCCTTGAAGATTCTGATGACAAAACTGGGATCCTTGAATGGCCGATTGGCAAAATGGGCGCTCTTACTATTGCCCTATGACATACATTTTGTCCCTCAAAAGGCCATGAAGGGACAGGCAATCGCTGATTTCCTTGTAGACCATCCAATTTGGTCCAAATTAAAGCAGACATCAGAAGTCAACACAGTTACCAAAGAACAGCCTTGGCAAATGTTCTTTGATGGTGCCGCGAGACGATCTGCTGCTGGAGTGGGGGTTGTGCTAATATCCCCACATAAACATATATTGCCTAACGGTTACTCATTAACAGAACCGTGCACTAATAATGTAGCGGAGTACAACGCGCTCATTATCGGCTTAAAAATAGCTCTGCAATTGGGGGTGAACTATCTAGAGGCATATGGAGATTCTAAGCTCATTGTCAATCAGATGACAGGTGAGTATGAAGTCAGACATGAAGCCCTCATCCCCTATCATCAGCTAGCTATTGAGCTAGCAGGATATTTTGAACAATTCTACATATATCATGTATCTCGAAACGAGAATATTTATGCAGATGCTCTTGCCGCATTAGCCGCAACGCTAGCAATTCCGCCAGGTGAAGCTAAAAGCATCACCATTGGTAGTAGAGAACTCCTCCACCCAGATGTGGTATCTCAAACCGAAGAGGTATGCCAGATTGGCTTAAACTTAGAGCCCCGTGATTGGCGATTTCCGTTTGTGGATTATGCTTTGCATGGGATATTACCAGAAGATCCTAAGGAAGCCACCTCAATAAAGAGGAAGGCCCAAAGATTTTATTATGACCATAAACTTCAGACTTTGTATAGAAAGTCAAGAGGTGGTCTATTGCTACGCTGCATATCGAAAGCAGAAGCAGAACAAGTGCTAAAAGAAACACATGATGGAATATGTGGAGCTCATCAGCCCGGTCCCAAACTTGGAGACCGTATAAGAAGGCTGGGGTACTACTGGCCGAGCATGGTTACGGAAGCAATGGCATACGCTAAACGATGTCATGCATGCCAAATACATGCCAATTTTATTCATCAACCCCAAGAATACTTGCACAATACCGTCGCAAGCTGGCCATTTGAAGCCTGGGGAATGGACATTGTGGGGCCAATAACTCCCTCGTCATCCAGAGGACATCGGTTTATTCTTGCAATAACCGATTATTTTTCAAAATGGGCCGAAGCCGTGTCCATGAAAGAGGTGAAAACGGTAGATGTGATCAAGTTTATCAAGCATCATGTCATTTACCGATTTGGCGTCCCTCGACGGATCATTCATGATAATGGTCCGCAATTCATCAGTCAGGGATTCTCCAGATTCTGCAACAAGTTCAGAATCAAAGATATCGCTTCTACACCATATAACCCTGCGGCTAATGGGTTAGCTGAAGCTTTCAACAAGACGATTATTAAACTCCTTCGGAAGTTCGTCTCTTCCAATAAACGAGATTGGGATGAAAAGTTAGGAGAATGCTTGTGGGCTTATCGCACCACCGTTCGCACCCCGACTAAATCTACCCCGTTTTCTTTGGTTTATGGAAGTGAGGCTGTCTTGCCTCTTGAAATCCAGATACCATCATTAAGAGTGGATTTAGCTACAAAAATGACGACAGAAGAGCGCCATCAGCAAAGGTTGCAAGAACTAGAGGCGTTAGACGAAAAACGTCTCAGGGCTCAACAACAAATTGAGTTGTATCAAGCCCGAATATCTCAAACGTTCAATAAGAACGTCAAACCAAGGACCTTTAAGCAAGGAGACTTGGTTCTGGCTGTCAAAAGGCCAATGGTGCTAACCCACAAGACTAAGGGTAAGTTTGAACCCAAGTGGGAAGGACCATTTGTTGTGGAGACAGTATACTCCAGTGGAGCCTATCGCTTAATGAATCAAGATGGCGACAGGATGATGATGCCGATCAATGGCAAATTTCTGAAGAAATACTATTCTTAGTACCCCTGGAGATACGCATCTTCTCTTTTTCTTAGGCATGCGCAGTTTGGCGCCTCTGACCTAAACCTGGTGCGTTTGGTTCTCAAGTTTGAACCACCTCCAGTCTTTTTTTATTAGGCATGCGCAGTTTGGCGCCTCTGACCTAAACCTGGTGTGTTTGGTTCTCAAGTTTGAACCACCTCCAGTCTTTTTTATTAGGCATGCGCAGTTTGGCGCCTCTGACCTAAACCTGGTGTGTTTGGTTCTCAAGTTTGAACCACCTCCAGTCTTTTTTTTATTAGGCATGCGCAGTTTGGCGCCTCTGACCTAAACCCTGGTGTGTTTGGAGTACCCAGTTCAAGTTACGCGAGAGAGCCTCGAAACCGCCTCCAGTTTGGTTCTCAAGTTTGAACCACCTCCAGTCTTTTTTTTATTAGGCATGCGCAGTTTGGCGCCTCTGACCTAAACCCTGGTGTGTTTGGAGTACCCAGTTCAAGTTACGCGAGAGAGCCTTGAACCGCCTCCAGTTTAGTTCTCAAGTTTGAACCACCATCAGTCTTTTTCTTGGGCATGCGCAACTTGGCGCCTCTGACCCAAAACCTGGTGTGCTTAGTTCTCAAGTTTGAACAGCCCCCAATCTTCTATTAGGCATGTGTAATTAAACGCCTCTGACCTAAAAGTATGAATGGCCCAACGCCAACTAGGCAATGGGAAGAGAACAAGTTTCTCGCCAACCCATCATGCTGGGGTAAAAGTATGAATTGCCCAACGCCAACTAGGCAATGGGAAGAGAACGAGTTTCTCGCCAACCCATCATGCTGGGGTAAAAGTATGAATGGCCCAACGCCAACTAGGCAATGGGAAGAGAACAAGTTTCTCGCCAACCCATCATGCTGGGGTAAAAGTATGAATGGCCCAACGCCAACTAGGCAATGGGAAGAGAACAAGTTTCTCGCCAACCCATCATGCTGGGGTAAAAGTATGAATTGCCCAACGCCAACTAGGCAATGGGAAGAGAACGAGTTTCTCGCCAACCCATCATGCTGGGGTAAAAGTATGAATTGCCCAACGCCGACTAGGCAATGGGAAGATAACGAGTTTCTCGCCAACCCATCATACTGGGGTAAAAATATGAACTGCCCAACGCCAACTAGGCAATGGGAAGAGAACAAGTTTCTCGCCAACCCATCATACTGGGGTAAAAGTATGAATTGCCCAATGCCAACTAGGCAATGGGAAGAGAACGAGTTTCTCGCCAACCCATCATGCTGGGGTAAAAGTATGAACTGCCCAACGCCAACTAGGCAATGGGAAGAGAACGAGTTTCTCGCCAACCCATCATGCTGGGGTAAAAGTATGAACTGCCCAACGCCAACTAGGCAATGGGAAGAGAACGAGTTTCTCGCCAACCCATCATGCTGGGGTAAAAATATGAACTGCCCAACGCCAACTAGGCAATGGGAAGAGAACAAGTTTCTAGCCAACCCATCATGCTGGGGTAAAAGTATGAACTGCCCAACGCCAACTAGGCAATGGGAAGAGAACGAGTTTCTCGCCAACCCATCATGCTGGGGTAAAAGTATGAATTGCCCAACGCCAACTAGGCAATGGGAAGAGAACGAGTTTCTCGCCAACCCATCATGCTGGGGTAAAAGTATGAATTGCCCAACGCCAACTAGGCAATGGGAAGAGAACGAGTTTCTCGCCAACCCATCATGCTGGGGTAAAAGTATGAATTGCCCAACGCCAACAAGGCAATGGGAAGAGAACTAGTTTCTCGCCAACCCATCATGCTGGGTTAAGAGTATGAATCGCCCAATACCGATAAAGTAAAGGGAAGAGGAAAAGTTTGGCATTTAAGCCCAAACGTAGTCCTCGACAACTCACCATGTTGAGGGAAATAACATGGCTAGCCCAACTCAAACGGTAGTTGGTAAAGGCTAATCAAATCCGTTAATAGCTGGGGGTTTGCTAAAAATCCCATATTAAACTTTAATTGTTATTTCGGTTCAAGAAATTGAGCATAAACGGTACCGAGATAAATCGTTTTGACGACAGGTTATTTGTTGGGCAAGCAAATCTGTTTTGAAGCCGGCAAATAAAAGAGTCAAAAGAATCATCTTTATTAAGGTGAAGATACAAAAAGAATTTCAAAGAAACATAGTAAAGTTATCTCTCTTCTGTTTACGAAGTTCTTATTACAAGGAAGATAAAAGTGTAAAGAGAGATGAAACTATTGGCCTCCCAGAAGTCTCAATTGGTTTATTGTCTCGTCCAAATTTCTACGATGAGAAGCCTCCACGGTTTGCTGAGCTTGCCTACGCAACTCATCATCACTTATTGAAAGTTGTTGCTGACGAGATTCTTCTATGGCACGATTCCTGGCCATCTCTTCTTGCTGAATCTGCTCCTGCTGGACAAGCAACATCTCCCGTCTCTTGACAGATTCTCCTAATCGGAGTTCATTTTCTATCAAGGTGGCCCGAGCTCTCGCAATCGTCTCCTGGGCTTTAGAGATGGCCGCCTGACTTTCCTCAATTCCGAAGTTTACCCTCTGCAGGTCGCCAAGAACGGATTCCCGACTGGCCTGGAGCTCTGTCAGCTCCTGAGACTATCTCTCCTCCTGCTGCCTTAAAATATTTCTTCGAGATAAGGATTCTGCTCGAAGCCGCGCCAGCTCTATCTCAGTGATCGCCTCCACATCCGCCTGACGGAGTGTGTGTAGCGTGGTCACCTGCTCTTCTAAGGCTGTAAGGCGGGCCCGGTATGGAGCTGCTCGATCTTGTCCACCGAATTCTTCGATATTTCCTAAATAGCGGAGTAACAGTGGACGTGCGAAGTTGAAGAAATCATGGCTATCAAGAACCATCTCGACACATCTTCTTAACAAATGCATAAAATCCTCGACAGTGAAGCCGAAAAGTCTTTCAAGAGGATTTGCATTGTCGGTAGGCAAAGTAGGTAATGCCAAAAGAGGTGTCGTGGGAGCAGTAGTTGCTGGAATTGGAGAAGAAGAAGCCCGTCCCTGCATTAAATTCATGATCTGAGGGACCAATAGAGCCAGTGCAGATCTGGAAAAATTGGAGACCCCAGACGAAATACCGACAGTACAAATCACTTAGGTACCCCCACCAACAGGAAGAGAAGATGGGACCACTTCGCCTGAAGCTCCTCCGGTGGGAGAAGCATATTCGAATGAGAATTTCAAATTATTCTCCTCCCCTGCTGGAAGGCTTGGAGTCAGAAGAGTTGCAGGTATCTCAGCAGCCACGACAACAGACGGCGTTAAAATCGCTGACTGAGAAGGCACGCCAACGACTATGGGAAATGTCTCAGTGGAGCAAACTGGTGTTGGAGATGGCATACTAGGAGACGGTGTAGCCTCATTAGCAGCAGCTGCGATAATAATCTCAGTTCTCTCGTCACTTCCCAATTCGTCAATTGGGGGAATTAAAGAGGAAACAGAGGCAGGAGCCGGTGTGGAATAATCAGCCGCAAACTCACCAGCAGAGCTACCCACACCGCCAACGGAGCCAGAATGGTCCATTCTATCGTCAGACTCTACTTGGGTAGTCGAGTGCATTGGCGAAAGAAGTTGATCACCTACATTTCAGAAGACCAGAAAAGCAGTGTTACGTTAAAATAAATAACGGGCAAAAAATAAAATGCTAAAGGCCATACCAGGCGATACAAGTCCAGTTGTCGGACTTGAAGGGGGAGCCATTGTCGTTTCCAGCAATGTACCCGTCTCGCTACCCGTTAGTCGCGCCCCAGGTTCTGCTACAGGCTCTACGGCCGAAGGAGCTGAAATCTCAGCAACACTTGGGACTTTGGCAGGTTCATCCTCCCTTGCCAACGCTGGGGGTACAGCTGAAGCCAACAAGTCGGAAGCAAGTTTGATAGCCACTTCTTGGGGGACTATCAAGGTTTCCTGTGCCAGTTTTTGCTTCTTACCCGGCCTTTTCTTTAAAGTACCGTGGCGTTTGAGAGTTGGGCTCAGGGAACGACTGACAACAGGCTGAGGAACTCCACCAGCACCAGTATTGTCGTCATCATCACTGGCATCATCGTCTGATTCGCTGACATCCGAAGGCTCAGCCGCAGCGCCAAGGAATTCTTCCATTCCTTTTATCCTCACCCTAGAAGCACCCTGGCGGCTAATATAGAGGGCTTCAATCTCTTTGCAACAACTGCGATTGAGAGAGAAGCCGGGCACGTCAGCATTCGCAATGTTGAACCAATTGCAGGAGCTGAGGGTCATGGCCAATTCTGGCACCTTCTGGGGCAAGGAGAATTCAGCCTCGGTCCCGCCCGCTGCAAAATAGAACCAGCCACGAGCGCCTTCATATAAGTTCCCCTCGTGAGCGAGATCTTTATTTGGATTGCCCACATAGAGTTGAGAATATCCAAACTAGCGAGCAAAGCGACTCGGAGGATATGGCTCGATCTGACACCTGAGATCTTGACGATACACCAAATGTCCGGGGCGGATGTTGAGAAGCCACCAGAACGCTCCTGCAGATAAAGTAGTGAACTTATCTTCTCCCATGGCATCCTTCAGCCTCGTCCCATATCCTCCGCCGGGAAAGTCAGGAAAACACCGGAAGATCTCGTAATTCTGAAAGCTACGAAGAGTCTTTCGAATCTGGGACATATAATTCTGCCTCCATGAAGAACATTCATACAGTTCTACAAGGAAGCACTTTTCGCCCGAACGACGCTCTGGTGCACTCATTAAAGAGGGACAGTGCAAGACAAGCCACGCCATCAAATAGGTGTAGGGCATCTCCACCCTAGGGTTTGGAGTTTTCGGTTGGGCAGTCTCTTTCGACTTGCCCTTTCCTTTCCCCTTGACCTTAATAGTGGGGAGGAAATCACGACAGAATACCCTCAGTCCATACTGCAAATTGCATACCATGGCGGGAAGGAGTCCAAGGGGTCGGCCGTATGCAAGAAGAACCGCTGGATATACCACGGTCACTGCAATCGCTTCCTTGGGCAATGACGGCACGACGCATCTTTTGAGCCACAGCATCAGAAACCCGGCAATGAGACCTCTGTTGGAGATCGGAAACTGGGCTTGATAGTGATAGCTCTTGAATGAAGTGCCAGGACCGTATCCATTCTCATTGGATTCAGTGGTATAATATAATAGATGGCGGCCCTTAGCAATGAGGTGATCAATCTCTGAGCCATAGATGGGTGGATGACCATGGATAATGGCCGAGCTATCCTTAGAATTTAAGTTGGCAAAGAGATATTCGGCCCACTTCTTGTGACCAATACCGTGATTACGCGCACCCGTCAGGTCAGCGCAAATATGATAATGGCACATCATCTCCCAGTATGTGGCATGGATGCGCTCGTCCCTCGCCAATAGCATGTTCAACTCATCGGTGGTAGGGATATACTCCTCGTAAGGGACTTCGCCCATCGAGAGTCCAGAAACCTCAAATATCTCGTGGAGAGCGAACCCTAGCTCACCCACTGGAGTAAAGAAAGTACAGGTTTCAGGGTTATACATCTCCAAGAGGCAGTAAAAGTGATAAGCACTCTGGGGAAACCCGAATTGGACATTCCTGATGGCTTTATACAAGCCAATATCCTTTAAAATGGGCTCGTGGGAATCCAGCATGTACTGAACAAGGCGTGCCCACCACATATTGCTAGAAGAATGAACCCAGCCAGGCATCCTAAAGTCGCTAGCCGGGTACTGACCATCCTTCGCCAAGAACTCACTTAAGAAAGTTCGGGCACGAGATGGGACTTCACCCACTGGAAGCTCCTTGCCAAATCGGCCTGGAAGCAAGCCAGTAATGCATCTGGGAGAACCATCTTGATAAACCCCTTTTGCACCAAATTTGCCTGTTGGGACGCCATCTTGCTCTTGAGTCAGTCCCCATTTTAATTCTCGAGGCGTCGCTATCCTTTGAAGATAGACCAGAGGATAGCTACGATCCATTCTAGGCAAAAACATCAACATTTCGCCTGAGTTATATAGCCAGACACGTTCCCCTTCAGAAAGGATCTCATCTGATTGATCCATCTGGTCTCCAAAGAGGAAGGCGGGTTTCTCCATCGCCTTTCTGTTCACATCTTCAAAAGCCGCGTCAGTTATGATTTCTCGCACAGTAGTGGGGTGGTACTTGATCAGCTTCTCCTTGCGTTCCTTCGGGTCTGGCTTGTATGAGGGCAGGATGGTAGTGAAACGGAATTGGCCTGAGGGATCAGAACCCCCAGCAAAGCCGAAGTAGTTCTTGTGGGGAAGAGATTCCATCGAATATCCTACTGCAAAAAAAAAAAAGAAAGCAGAATGAGAGAAGTTTCTCTAGGACAGAAAATTTCTCTAAGTATGGACGCGCGAAGCTAAAAATTAGAACGCGCGAAGTTAAGAATAGCGCCGCGCGAAGCTAAAGATTAGACCGCGCAGAAATAGCCTCGCATTTTCAGCGCGACTGCAACTTAAAAGAGCCTCGCGTTTTCAGCGCGACTGCTACTTAAAAATAGCCTCGCGTTTTCAGCGCGACTGCTACTTAAAAAGAGGCTCGCGTTTTCAGCGCGATTGCTACTTAAAATAGCCTCGCGCTTTAAACGTGAGGATGACGCGATAACTTCGCGTAAGAAGAAAGTCAGAGACTTTTCTTCTTCTCCAAGCCTTACGGCAGGAGTACGGTGATCTCGCCGGTAAAAGAGTTGATCGATCAGTTAAATTTAAGCCAAATCACTCTAGAAATGTTCTAAAGAGTTTCGATGGAGAGATTCTTACCCCCGATAGGCAAAATGTGGGCTGGCGCGTCGCTGCCTTGGCCGCCGCCACCACTGCTTGCGCCAGTCGCCGAAGATGGAGCCGCTCCAGAAGTAGCACGAGTTTTGGGTGCCATTGCTGAGAAAAATCGACTGAAAATTTGGAGAAACTCGGTCGGAAGAAGATTAGGTCGTCTGAACTCTGATCGCCTGAATCTCTAAGTTTCTGGAAAATTCTCAAATAGAGTGAGAAGGATAGGAAATAGAGATTTCTTTTAAATGGAAGGAACCGCCTCTTGGAATTCGGCGCGAGTTTCGGAGAAAGTGACTGGTCAGTTACTCTCTAAAACGCGAAGCTATTAGCCTCGCGCGACTAAGAAAAAGCGAAGTTGATTAACTCCGCGCAACTATACAAAACGCGAGGATAGCCTGTGCCTTAGCTTCGCGTTTTCATGGAAAAACTTAGATTTTTGACGAGTGCAATTAAGCGCTTCCATCTAAGTTAAAGCGATTCTTATCCAATCGTTTGGGTATTATCAATTTAAGTCGCGCAGAAGTGCCTTAGACTATTTTACCAAAATTATTGACCATCTGTTTGTTGAGCAAGCAAAATTCTTGAAGCTAACAGATAGAGAGGAAAATAATTTATCTTTATTCATGAAGCAAGAGATTACAAAGAGGGAGTTATAGCTCTCCCAAAAGCTTTTACATGATCAACTTGTCAATAACCAAACAGTAAGATTCCTCTACGGGGTGTTGAAGCTCAGTTCCCTGGTTCACATACAAAAGATCTCCTCTGCAAATGTCAATTAGGATCTGTTATCCGAAATGAAGCACGAGAGGAAAGGAAAGTGCTGCACTGAAGCGCAATTCTGCACTGCAAGTGCTGCAGCTCCTTATTTACAGCCCCTTCTAGAGTTTATCTCTCGGAGCCAGAGCTTGAAACCTGCAACTATGTTGTAAAGCATATGCTTCTGACTTCCTTAGAGTCACTTCTACTGATGAAGATCGATGGACCCACATACATTCCTCTTCAGGAAGGACTGGACTAACTGCAAAAGGAACAGAGTTTCCAAAAGAGTGAAAACGCGGAGCTAAGCTAACTCCGCGCACAGTTGAAGAAATAGCCTCGCGCTTTAAACGCAGAGGATGATGCGATAACTTCGCGTAAAGGGGGACAAGATTTCTTTCTGCTCTTTCCTTCTCTTTCAAATTCATCGCGACTGCTAATCAAAGATAGCCTCGCAATTCATAGCGACTGATAATCAAAGATAGCCTCGCAATTCATCGCGACTGCTAATCAAAGATAGCCTGGCAATTCATCGCGACTGCTAATCAAAGATAGCCTCGCGGATTCATTGAGACTACTAGTAAAGCCCCGCGTTTCAAGCGCAGGGACGACACAATAAAACGACGATCTCGCCGACAAGATAAGCAATCGTCCAGATTAAAATCAAGCCAAAATATCTCAGAATGGTTCTTAGAAAACCAAGAGATGAGGTTTTTACCTTCGGAAGACGCTGCATAGACTGGTTCGCCGTCGCGTCTACCTTCACAGCTGCTGCCGTTAACGCCGGCCAACTTGCGAAAAGCCAAACTCCTCTGGAGAGACATCCTAATGATGAAAATCTATGGAGAGTTGAACGAAGATCAGTTGAAGATCATTCGTGAGTCACTCAAGTTCTCACAAATTCTTCGGGTGAGATGAAGAAGAAGATGAGCCGGAAGCTCTATTTAAACAGAATTTCCGTCGCTTGGTATTCGGCGTGGAAACTCAGGGTAATTAATGACATAATTACTCATTTCACTGAAGACGAAGTGAAGCTGATTAGCTCCGCGTAAGTGAGCAAATAACGCGAGATAGACTTGGTATTCTAACTCCGCGTTTTCAGTTTAGATATTCAAAGTATTTCAAAATCTGCTGAAGTCTAAGCCATTTTGAAAACTTTGGAGGGGGTTCTGTTGGCAGTGAAAATTTCTAAGTTAAAAGGATTTTCCACAACAGAACGCGGAGCTAATTCAATAGCCCCGCGTTTGGTTATATTAACCCTGCGTTTGAATAAAACGTGGAGATGTTTAATAGCTCCGCGTTGATTCCGCAGTTTGGCTTATATTAGCCTCGCGTTTGAGTAAAACGCGGAGATGATCAATAGCTCCGCGTTAGCTCCGCGTTTTGGTTATTTAGCGCCGCGTTTTGATGTGATTAAAGCTCCGCGTAAGCAGATAACCAGAATCTCAAATTGATTGAGATTATAATTTTGGGCTTATCTAAATACCCGAATCAAGTCTAATCAGAATTCCATCAAAACTAAGATATTTGATTGGAATCCCTGATAATGAATGCGAGTTCTATTTAGATAGAAACTCTTGCATTAACCTGGGGCTATAAATACCTTCCTGGTGAAACCCTAGGGTGGTCCTCTTTTTTGGGGTCTTCTTCTTTTTGGCATCGGAAGCCTCCTATCGATCCTTTGGCAATTCAAGTACGCGAGAGAGCCTTGAAGCCTTTGCCGATCATCTTCTGAAATCTTGGAGAATTCAAGTTACGCACAGAGCCTTGAGTTCGTGAATATCAGAGAAAATCACCATCTTCTTTCTGGAGTTCTTGAGAAGTTCGAGTTACGCGAGAGAGCCTTGAACAAATCAAAGCCAGAGAAGATCGTCTATATTCGGCCGATATCTTTAAAAGAGAAGATTTCAACGTACCGATCGTCCAAAGGAACTGCTTGACAGATCCCATCGCCACAGATCCCACAATATTGTAAAAGAGAGAGATTGAAATATAAAATCCTCTCGTTTGTTCTTTTTATATCTTGTTCACTTTCATTGTAATTTAAGTTAATTCAATGGGAGGAAGCGAAGGAACTTTTGTGACGAACAATAGTTGGTGTCTCTGAAGGGCCGATAGGGATCCCATGTTACCTATATTTTTTTTATATAACCAAACAAATGTATATCATCTTAACATGAAGAAAAATTTAAAGAATGATGAAGAAGAACATGAAAATTGAAAATTTTACCTCATTTGGACTAAGGCATCCAATCTCCCACGAATAACCTTTACGTGCTCGCAGGAAACATTGTTATCCCGTTTACTAAGCCAACGACATGCCTGAGGCTGATCCGACTTGTATGATGCAGAGGACACAGACATCAATGTTGGGAAATGTGCAAAAATCCATACTTGAAGAAGCACTAGATAGCCAACACACTGCGCAATATCAACTCTTGATACAAGACCTAATTGTCTATAGATAAAACAAATAGTGGCGGCTCCCCATGCATACATGTGTGCAAAGTGAATATCATCTAGAAGAGCTAAGTAATCAATGGACACCCTGGTCCAACGTGCAACCTAGATGATATAACAAATAAGCCCGAACTGCACAAGTAATTCTAATTTCAGAATCGTTATCCGTGACTCCACTAAAACAATCTTTTAGCCACTCAAGGCGAACTGAGATCCCACCTTTCGTGTTTAGCTCATCCCTAACTTCACTTTGACTTACACCTAGGTAATTAACAACAAAATCGACGGAAAGTGCAGGATCCTCATCTTCCGGGAAATATACAGATTTACATGTTACTGGCAAGCCAAGAAGGCATGCAACGTCATTCAGTGTGATCGTCATCTCCCTAAAAGGCATGTGGAAAGTATTCGTTTTCAAATGCCATCTTTCCACAAATACTGAAATCTCAACACTGCTTATATAATTGTAGGAACATAAAACCAGTGGGTACAATGATGATTTTTTTATTAGCTCGACAAACCGTATATTCGGCTGGCTCAACCTTAGTGGCCACGTAGCTATTTTCTTCGTATGATTAATGCACCTAAATGGTTCTTTTTCTTGACAATAATTATAACGTTAGATCCAATTATCAAATATGGAACTTCTAAATATATGAATTAAAGTGAGTGGACATATCTCTTTTTTAGAAATGAAAAAAGCAACATGAGTCTTGAAGCTTTTCAGGATAGAACGGTCTAGTGGTCCACTTTCCGTTGGCACTGGGAATCCCTCTTCTGAGCCCCAAGATCGACGTTCATGGTCTCATGCGATATAATAGGTTCCTCTTCAAATTGCCGATAAGTTTGAAAGTTCGATAGATTTATCATAATGTTCATCCTCCGACTTGGTGCTACTTGATGTTCGGTGGCGTCGTGCTAACTTTCTTCCTCCGATTCGAGACTGTCAGCCTAATTTTAAATGACTCAGGTTGATCTATCTATATAAGTGTTGAACATGCATTAATCCAAAATTCTAATAATAACCACACAAAATTGGTCCAATATTGATTTCAGGGACAATGCATCTTTTCCAATTCCATAAAAATCCAATTAAATATTATCACATCAGGGGGGATGAAATTTGAATGTTCAAATTATCAAACCCTAAATCCTACTCAAAATTGGATGTTCATATTATCAAACTCTAAACCTAAATCCTAGCACTATTAAATAATATAGGAGTTTAAAATGGAATGAGAGGAATGAGATAGGAAAAATACCTGCTCGGCGGGGCTCAATGACATGTCTTTGTGGGCTGATATTCTTGGTGGAGGGCGCAACCGCAATGATGGGGCCAAAAATGGCGAACATCGTTGAAAGCAGAGGAAGAAACCTTCGCGCAAGAAGAAGAGAGCAAGCGAGAGAAAGAAGAGAGAGAGTGGGGAGTAAGCAGATGGGAGAGAGTGGGAGGAAGAAGAGAGAGAGTGGAGAGGAAGAAGATGGGAGAGAGCGGGCAGTTGAAAAACCTAATTTCTTAGTGAGCCCCATTTTCCCTCTCAAGTGATTATAGGGGGCAAAACTGAAAAAATCATGGGACTCACTAAAAAAAAATAGGCTAATTTCAAACTACCTGGGGCTCACTAAGAAATTGGGGTGAAAATTATGGGGCGCATCTTGCAACTCTCCAACAACAAGGAGGCTAACGAACCAAGGCAGCAGCAACGACAGCGATGAGCACCATGAAGTTTTGCCGCGAGTGCTATGTAGTACGCGTTCGTTCTATATCTTCTCCTCATCAAATTCTCAAACTTCTCTTTTTCTTTTTAAACCCAAACCCTAATTCCTGTCTAATCAATGCAATGCAATATAGCAAAAACATATTGTACCCCAAAAAAGACGGAGAAGAAGTCCCTCTTCTTCACTTGCAGCAGCTGCTCGATCATCAGGCGCCTCGGAAAAAGAAAAATGTTTTTTTTTTCCATTCTTTTTTCATCCTTAGTTAATTAAAAAAAAATTGAATCTTTAGGATTTTACTTGTAAACTTATCTGTTTGTAAATTATTTACAATCTTCAGTCATCTATAGTTCTTGTTGTACTTTATCTAGGGATTTTGGGAACAAGATTGAAAACTAATTTTGATCTTAAAACTTTTTTTTGGGAGTAAAGAACAACTTGATTATTAGTGCCTTTTTAGGATAATTCTTGTATCTTTTTTTTCTTAAAGATAATTAATGTAGCCTTTTGAAGTTTATTCTTTGCATCACATATCAATTTGATTATCATAAAAATAAATGAACCATAATTATGGGATATTTTCTATTGGACTCTTTGGCCTACATCGTGCCTCAGCAAATGAACATGCAATTCCAAATACCTCACCATTCATCTCTTCTAGTCTTTTCTTCCTATTTAATCTTGGAGACACTGGAATGCTTTTCTATTCGAGTATGCATGCTTAAACCATGAATAGGGGAGCCTTTCTTATTGTTTAATTGGGATGATTTGTCTATAATGCTCTTGGTTCATATGTTGATACCAAAACTTGGAGGTTGATGCCAAGTTGACATTTGGCTCTGATGTTTATCATAATTCTAGTAGAGTTTTGTCTGTACGAAGTTGTGGGGAGCTATTCTCTTACTAGGGGTGCAAAAGGGAAGGATTGGTATAGCACTTGCGTGTCAGTACCCATTTTTCATAATGCTAATCAAAACTCACATGTGTATCCGCCTAAATTGGAAACAAATACAAATCAGATATAGGAAAAAGAAATACAAATAAAGAGTGGATACAAACGCAAAAAATGTGAAAAAAAATACAAATTTGATTATGATAAATCAAGGTAATATGTTTATTTTTATGATTTTATTTTAATAAATCCTTTAGACCAAGTTATTTAAGTTTTAATAATCGATACTAAGATATTAAATTTGTACTCAATTTAAGCACTTAATTTCTTTATAATTTACAAATAGTTGGATCTCAAAAGAAAATCAAATTTATTTGTACAAAGTTGAAGATAATTGTCCAATACTACTATAAATTACAATAGATTGGATGTTGGGCATAAAAAATTTCATATAAGAATTTATATAGATTTTGTTGCATTTATGAAAATTAATGGGCTTATAATTAAATTAACTACAAAATATAGTAATATGAATAATTTCCATATTTTGTATTTCCATATTTGTGTATGGATTTTCGCATATCCATATCTATATTCAGCTCCAACTTTGGAAAGATATCCATATGGTATTATTTATATCAGGTCTAGTATGAATTTTCATATCTATAGTCATCCACATCCAATCTGGACCCAATATATCCATGTTATATCTATATCAATTTTTACTCATATCTCTTATACATATTGATTAGAAAATGTTGAGATGATGATGAAGAATTATCAGTGTTCTCGTTCAAAATATCAATCATTAAAATTGCCATGCTTACTTGACTAATCCAATGTAATGTTTAATCAGAATGGTCTACTAGAATGAAACCGTAAAGCACGAAAGATCTCATCAAACAAGCTTCTCATTGTATTACTCTCCTCTTAGGAGGTTAAAATTTGATTAACCTAGAGTTATTTCTTTCTTTTGGTGAACTTTCCTTCCAAATATAGAGGGTTAATTAGCACACGTGACTTTCTCAAAGAGTAAAAGAAGTAAAAAAAAAAAAAAAAAAAAAAAGTTCTCACATATGAGAGAGTAAATTATTTTAAGCGACCAACTTTTTGGGATTGCTGACTTAGTTTTTGCACCTTTTAAGGCGTAGTTGTAGAAAATTGACATATATTTAAATCTAGAGGGATTAATTAGAAATGTAAGTTTTAAATGGGAAATTCTATTTGCACCCTGCTATTTACTCTTCACGCTCTGGTTACTCTTTACACCAGACTTCTATTTTGAAATATGAGCAATTTACTCTCAGTGCACAAATTATTTTCCAATTTTGCCCTTCACTCCCTTCAACCTCCTTTAACAGAATTTTCCCTCAAATTCAACCGACAAACCCCGTTCTTCCTTCCCGACCCACTTGGGCTCCTTCTCCCTCTCCTCAGCCTTCACCAGCACCCGCTGCAGCAGCGGAGGAGAACCCCCTATTCTCTTCTGCTGCTGCAGCCTCGCAGATGATGTTACCAGCACCATCAGCAGCAACATCATCATCACTAGCAGCAGATTCAGAATCAGATGGCGGCGTCATCGATGGCGACGGACGCTGAGCAGCTCAAAACCGGTGGCGGCAACCTCATCCGCCACAGCAGCTCCCCTGCTGGCTTCTTCGCTCACCTCAACGTAGACAACGGTACAATACTTCGCTTCCAAAATCTCTCTTACTTAAAATTTTGTGATTCCTCCATTTATTGGAACTATCTGGTTTAGATTAAAATAGAAAATTTTCGGTTCTTTTTTTTTTTTTTGTCCGTCCGAAGTGGAATGGAATTGTAAATTTTTGTTTGCTGTTTTTGCAGGATATGGGGTTATGAGGGGGATTGCCGGATTTAGAAATGGGAACGAAGGCGGAGGAGTCGCTGGAATCGGGCCAGGGAACAGATTGAAGAGCCAATTAAGCTTCTCGTCGAGGCAATCTTCAGGTGGATTGTTGTCTCAGATATCATAGATCGAGAACGAATCCATGGGAGGGTACCCTACGGGTTCATGGGAGGAGAGGGAGGAGGTGGAGATGGAGGAGGAGGAGCGGAGAGAGATGGAGGAGGATGAGGATGGGGAGAGAGAGGTAGGGGAAAAGCGAGCGGTAGTGGTGGTGGGTGGAGGAGTGGGTGTGTTTGCGGCGGTGCAGGAGATTTTTAATAAGTTTTATATTGGGATTTATAAGGGTAACTTAGTCCAAAAGAATAATGGTAAACTTGTAATTATTTATAAATTTTAAAACAATGCGTTAAGAGTAATTTTCAGTGTGCAAATAGAATTTCACGTTTTAGATGTATATGTCATTCTGAATTTGTTTCCCTAAATATCCACAAATAGAGAGAACTACACAAGATAGGGGGATTTTTTTATGTAAAAGTAATACTTAAAATGGAGGGATATTTATGCAGAAGAGACACATAAATGGTGGGATATTTATGTGAAAGTAATTCTAGATGGCATCTATTAATAAACATCCCTCTTTTTGAGTATGCATTGGGATGTCATCTCAAATTTTGGTTTGGATAGTTGTACAAGTAAATGTATATAAAGTTCTGTAGTAAATTAGTAACAAAGCTTCACATGGAAATTTCATTTTTAATAAAATGCAAAATGAAATTTTTGTATTTTTGAATATATTGTTGTTGATACCATAATTTTGGACACTGCAATAATGAACGTCAAATTTAAATGAGGGAAAGTGACAAATTTAGATTTGGCAGTGTTAAGCCCTTAAAATAACAAAAAGCTACCTGAAGAGACGTACAACCTAGATGATTAATTCAGGGGTAGAATAGTAAACTCATGATTGATAACCACTAACATTATGTGATGGCCTCAGAACAGTTACATTATATACATTACTGGATGATATTTTCATAGTATAATTTATACACATATATCATTTGAATTGAATTGAACTGAAATTCAAAAGTAGCTACGCGTAAGCATTCTACGAGACAATCCCACTGGAGTCATGTAGTACACCTGCAATACAATCAGATGACAACCATTTCCACCAAAAGAAAGAAGAACATAGTCTAGAAAAATTCTTGTTCATATAAAATGGAAATTTTAGAAATAGAAACTAGGAGAGGAAAACTTTAGAAGAGAACATAAAAAGCTATATTTGGTCATAGTTGAGTTTTCTACTATTATGCTGATGTAGAATATTAAGAGGTTGACAAAGAGAAGTTTGTTGATGTGGTAAAGGATATTTAACAGATAAAGGAGTGTTACAGTTCAATTCCTAGAGGAGGCATCTTCTAGGGTGCATGGTGCACCTGTTTATTAAAATAAAATTAAAGAAAGGTAAAAGCATACAAATGTTTCAAATGATTCTCTAGGAAATCTCCAATCCAATTCTTGAATTTAAGAAGCTTTGAAATGACAGATTTGGTTCTCTATTTATAATAATGAAGTTATTTAGGAATATATAAATCTTAAGTCATATATTGTTTGTACATTATAATATATAATGATTGGTAATTAGTAAGAACATTACTAGTAAACAGACAAAATGGATTGTCGAATTTGTATCTGTTCGCAGCAGAATTTCTTTGTTTTCCTTCCATTGAATTAACTTAAATTATAATGAAAGAGAATAAGAAAAAAAAAGAACAAACGAGAGGATTTTATATCTCAATTGCTCTCTTTTACAATGATAACGTGGGATCTGTGTGGCGATGGGATCTACCGATGTAGTTCCTTTGGACGATTTGACGACGAACTCTTTTCTTGAAGATGGCGGCCGACTGTAGATCTGATCTCCTCTGGTCTTGATTCGTTCAAGGCTCTATGCGTAACTCGAACTTCTCCAAAACTCCAGAAAAAAATCCCTAGGGCTTCCTCAAAGGGGTATTTATAGCCTTAGGATGATTTGAGAGTTTCCATCTAAATAGAATTTGTTCTCATCAAGGATTCCAATCATATATCTTAGTTTTGATTTAAATCTTTTGATTTTAGAATTCTGATCGGACTTAATTTGGTTACTTGGATAAGCCCAAATCTTAATCTCAATCAATTTAAGATTCTGGTTCTCTGCTCACGCGGAGTTAAACTCGTCAAAACGCGGAGCTAAGAAACCAGAACGTGGAGCTATTGATTAGCTCCGCATTTTATTCAAACACGAGGCTAAAATAGCCAAACGCGGAACTGCGGAGTTAGCTCCGCGTTCTGTTGTGGAAAATCCTATTTACTTAGAAATTTTCACTGCCAACAGAACCCCCTCCAAAGTTTTTAAAATGACTTAGAATTTAGTAAATTTTGAAATAATTTGGATACTTAAACTGAAACGCGGAGTTAGAATACCAAGTCATCTTTGCGTTTTGTTCACTTGCGTGGAGCTAAATAGCTTCGCTTTTCAGTGAGTAACTGCTCATTAATTACTCCGATTACCGCACCGAATACCAAGAGGCGGGTTCTCATTTAAATAGAATCTTTAACTCTTCTTCCTTACTTCATTCGAAGAATCCAAGAATCCAGAGTTCAGGCGCCAAGCGACTCATGTGAATGAGCGATTTTCGACCGGACTTGCTTCAATTTCCATAGATTTTCATCATTAGAATGTCACCTAAGAAGAGTACGGCGTCGCGCGCCTCCTCACCATCGGCGGCCGTTGTTAGCAGCGGCTGCAGCGGCCGAGGGAGCGGACACAGCGGCGAACTAGTTCATGCCGCACCTATTGGAGGTAAAAATCTCAACTTTTGGACTCTTTAGGACAATTTTGGATTGTTTTGGCTCGGTTTTAACCGACCAACCGTTTTTGTATCGGCGAGATCGCCATTTTCCGGTCGTAAGGCTTGGAAAAGAAGGAGAAGACGGAGAAAAGCTCTGTTCTTCTTCTACGCGAAGCTATCGCGTCATCCTCGCGTTTGAAACTCGGGGCTATTTTGACTAGCTGTCGCGTTTCAACGCGAGGCTATGAATTTTAGCCTCGCGAGTGAAACGTGAGGCTATCTCCTTAGCTGCGCGCGGAGTTATTTTTAGTTCCGCATTTTTATACTTAGAAGATTTTTCGAGTTTTGTAAAACTTTTTCTAACTCTTGATTCTTCTTTTGCAGTGGAGTATTCGGACCAGATGCTTTTTGAAGAGGAGTGCATGTGGCTCTACCAATCTGGTGATTTGCTGATATTTCCACCCAGCATGGAGCGTAACTATCCCCTGATATATCTTCAAAGGCTAGCCATGCACCAATCTTCATCAGCAAAAGTAACTTTAAGGAAATCAGAAGCATATGCTTTGCAACATAGTTGCAGGTTTCAAGCTCTGGCTCAAAAAGGTAAACTTTTGAAGGAGTTACAAGAACTCTGCGACAACTCATTAAGTTTTCTTGAGGACCATTTCTGTTAGATGACAATATCTGTCGCTTTCCAAAGCGATAGAGATGATCATCTAAGGGCTTGTAGCATGTCGAATTCAACTTGTGCATCTTCATTAGGATTCTTGTAACAGTATCTTCAGATGATCCACTAAGAACTTTAAACAGATCATAGTTGACATTTGCAGAGGAGATCTTTTGCATGTGAACCAGGGAATTGAACTGGAAAAGCACCTCGTCAGCGGTTAAACCAATCACATTAAATGACGATGACTTGCGCTGGCAAGCTCAACACTCCATGGAGGAGACTCGTCGTCTAGTTATTGGTGAGTCGATGAATAGGTTGAAGTTTTTTGGGAGAGCTATAACTCCCTCTTCTTTTGTAACCTTTTTGCTTTATGAATAAAGATAATTCTTTTTCTCTTTATCTGTTGGCTTCAAGAATTTTGCTTGCTCAACAAATAAATGGTTTATAGTTTTGGTAAAGCAATCCAAGGCTCATATGCATAACTTGGACTATTAGTACCGATCGGGTTACAATTATTAACCTCGGTAAAGCCCTTTAAATAAAGCTAAATGATAGTTTGGTGAAGGCGTTTAATTATTTACACCAGGATGATCGGGTAAGGATCATTTAACTTAGACAGAGGCGCCTAATTGCACATGCCTTAGTTTTAATGGAGGTAATTCAAGGCTCTGATGCGTAACTTGAATTGCACATACCAAGATAATCGAGTGATGATTATCAGATTTTGGCAGAGGCGCCTAATTGCACACGCCAAGTCGAAGCCTCTCATATAAACGCATAGCTAAAATATCAAGTTATCTTTGCATTTTGCAAAGTTGTGTGGAGCTAAATAGCTTCGCGTTTCGCATCACCACGCGAAGCTAATAGCTTCGTGTTTTAGAGAGAAACTGATCAGTAATCGCTATGATTCTTGTGCCGAATACCAAGAGGCGGGTTTTTTCATTTAAATAGAGTTCCAACTCTTCTGCTTCCTCACTCTTTCAAGAATTTTCAAGAACTCCAAAGCTTCCAGGCGACCGGCGATCAGGCGATTCAGGCGACCCGACCAATTCCGACCAAATTTCCGTCAATTTCTCCAAGAGCAATGGCACCCAAGACTCGTGCTTCCTCTCGCACATATTCGCCGTCGGCAGCCGGGGCAAGCAGCGGCGGCAGCGGTCGTGGCGGCGGCCGCAGCAGCGAGCCGGTCCACGCCGCGCCTATCGGAGGTAAGAACCTCATTTTTGGGGCTTTTTAGAACTTTTTTAGAGTGATTTGGCTCGGTTTTAACCGGCCAATCATCTCTTTCACCGGCGAAATCGCCGTACTCTGGTTGAATGGCTTGGAGAGGAAGGACAAGACTTCTAGTCTTCCTCCACGCGAAACTATCGCGTTATCTTCGCGTTTGGAAACGCAAAGTTACTTTTGCTGACTGTCGCATTCTTTATGCGAGGTTACAATTTTAGCTTCACGTTTTTAAGTGCGAAGTTATCAACCCTAGCTTCGTGTGTGTAAACGCGAAGTTACTTCACTTAGCTCCATGCGGAGTTACCTCTGGCTCCGCATTTTCATACTTAGAGAAATTTTCTGATTTGTAGAAACTTTTCTAACTCTTGATTTTTCTTTTGCAGTTGGCTATTAAGTGGATCCAATCTCCCAAGGGCATCACTTCGGCTTTGTTGGTGGTGCAGATTCAGCAACTCAGTTCCGTTTTACCACTGATCTTCCCGCCTTCAAACCAGGTCTTAGAGAGCGAAGGGAGAAATTGATAAGATACGGCCCTGCGACTGCGAGAGAGATTATCACTGACGCTCCTTTTGAAGCAATGAACCGAGAGACACTGGAGAAGCCCGCATTCCTCTTTGGGGATGCGCTGGAGCACTCGGATGAGATCCTTTTTGAGGAAGAGAGTAAGTGGCTGTACCAGGCCGGGGATCTGCTGATGTTTCTACCTGACATGGAGCGTAGCTACCCCTTGGTGTATCTCCAGAGGCTATCTTCCCACCGCGAGTTAGAATTTGAGCTAACTCGTGAGTATGACGGTGTTGCGACCGGCAAGTTCGGCGCAAATGGGGCTTTTCAAGACGGTCCCCCCAGTTGTATTACGGGGCTCCTCCCAGGCAGAGTCACCAAAGAGCACCCTATTGGTAAAGTTCCCATTCGTGCTAAGACCTTTCTTAGCGAATTCTTGGCCAAGGGTGGACAGTACCCCGCCAAAGATTTCAGAATGCCCGGATGGGTCCATTCTTCGGGCAACATGTGGTGGTTCAGGCTTGTCAAACACATATTGGACACCCATGAACAGACCCTGAAGGAAATTGGCTTATACAAAGCCATTAGAAACGTCCAGTTTGGCTTGCCCCAAAGTTCGTACCACTTGTTCAGCCTGCTGGAGATGTATAACCCTGAAACCGGCACCTTCTTAACCCCAGTGGATGAGCTAGGATTCGCTCTCCACGAGATGTTCGAAGTGTCGGGGTTATCAATGGGCGAAGTCCCTTATGAGGAATATATCCCCACCGCCGAAGAATTGAAGATGCTAGAAGCGGGGGATGAGCACATCTACCAAACCTATTGGGAAATGATGTGCCACTATCACATTTGCGCCGACTTGGCTGGGGTGAGGAACCAGGGAGTTGGCTATAAGAAGTGGGCTGACTACCTCTTTATTAATTTGCAGGAGAGTCTCCCAATGGTTCGGAGATGCCCACCCGTAAGTGTTGAAGAGATAAAGGAGCGTATCTCCAAGCTGGATGCTACAACTTATACAACTGACTCCAATGAAGGAGGATTCAGTCCTGATACTATTTTCCAAAGCTTCCATTACCAAGCATAGTTCCCAATTTCAGATAGAGGTCTGCTTGCGGGATTCCTGATGCTTTGGTTAAAGAGATGCGTTGTTCCTTCACTACCCAAGGAGGCCATCGCAAAGAACGTCGTCTATCCTGCCGTTTTATTGGCTTACGGGGGACCGTTCGGGCTATTACCAGCAATGGTTGCCAACCTCCAAATCAGACTCCGGGCCCTCTGCAACAGCTTTGTGCCAGCAGAGAAGAACAGAGGCAAAGTTGGAAAGGGTAAAGCAACCAAAGAACCTGCTACGGTGAAGACACCGAACCCAAGGGTAGAGATGCCCTATACATACTTAATGGCGTGGCTAGTCATGCACTGCCCGTCTTTGATGAGTGCCGTGGATTACAACCCAATTGACAAGCCGTTCTTCGTAGAGAAGTACGAGCGCTCTGTCTGGAAGAGTAATTATATGTCTCAAATCCGCAGGATACTCCGTCATCATCAAAACTACGAGATCTTCCGCTGCTTTCCAGACTTCCCTGGGGGAGAGTATGGATCTAAGTTTAAAGACATTTTGGGAGCAAACAAGTTCACCAACTTATCTTCAAGGGCCTTCTGGTGGTTGTTGAACATTCGCCCCGGTCACTTGGTGTACAGGCAAGACACCATGTGTTACATAGAGCCGTATATCCCGAGTAGATTTGCTCGTTAATTTGGATATACGCAGCTTTATGTAGGAAATCTAAATAAAGGGTTGGCGTACGAGGGGAATCTGTACGTAGGGGCACGGGGCTGGTTCCATTTTGTTGCTGGAGGAACCTGAGCAGAATTTATTACCCCTAAAATCGCCAGAGCTAAGCATGGTATTAACCTTCTGCACCTGGTACAACATTGATAATGCTGATGTGCCCCATTTCTCTATCAACCACAGCTGCTGCAAGGAGATAGAGGCCTTCTATTCTAGCCGCAAAGGGGCTAAAAGAGTGAGGGTAAAAGGGATGGATGAATTCCTTGGTGTGGCGGCCGATCCGTCAGATGTTGGCAACTCTGACGGAGATGACGATGATGGTAATGACGATGATGGCGATGCTGGTGGTGCTCCTCAAGACTTGGTTCCCCGCTCCCGGAGTCCAGCCATCAAATGCCGCGGATCTGTAAGAGGCGAACCGGCGAAGAAGAAGCAGAAATTAGCCCCGGGGACCCTATTAGTCTCTCAAGAGGCGGCGGTAAAGTTTGCTTCAGACTTGCTGGCCACAACTCTGCCTCCGGCGCCGGCAGAGGAGAGTAGACCTGCTGAAGCTCCAGGTGCTACTGAGGTCCCGGCTCCCCCAACCGCAGAATCTGTCGAACACTCCGCGACGCAACCTCTGGGTAGCGAAACGGGTGCGCTTCTGGAAACAGCAACAGCTCCTCCTTCAAGTCCGACCACTGAACTTGTATCTCCTAGTATGGTTTTTATATTATATCTTCTTTTCATTATTCATTTCATTATTATATGTAACACTCTTTGTTTGCTTTCTGAAATGCAAGTAGTCAACTCCACTCGCCGATGCATTCGACTACCAGGGGGAGTCTGAGGAACTGGTGGATTACTCTGGCACAACTGGGTCTGTGGGTGGACTGGGTAGTTCTACGAATGAATTTGACGCAGACTACTTCACGCCGGCCCCATGCTCAGTCCCTTCATCGACTCCTCCTATTGATAAACTAGGGAGTGATGATAGGACAGAGGTTGTCGTTGCGGCCGTAGCAAGAGAGGATCCCCCATCCCCAAGTCTGCCATCTCCGACACCAATGGTCTGCTCCGTGGAAACTTTTCCAATAGTAGTTGGTGTGCCCTCTACTCCTCAGCCAGCGATTTTAACATCGTCTACAATAATGACTGCTGAGACATTGGTGACTCCTCCAGCCCCAAGTCATCCGCCAACAGGGGATGAGGAGAATTTGAAGTTCTCATTTGAAGCCACTTCTGTCGCAGGAGGAGCTTCGGGTGAAAACACTCCATCGTCTACTCCTGCTGGTGGTACTGCTTGAGTGATCTGTACTAGTGATAATTCGCCTTGGGTTCCCAGTTCTGCCAAGTCTTTATTGGCTTTACTGGCCCCGCATGTAATGAGTTTGGTACAGGGACGGGCTTCTTCTTCCTCGACTCCAACGGATGTCACTCTTCCCCCGGTGACATCTTCCTTAGCGCTGCCTGCTTTAAACACAGACACTGTGGACCCTCTCGAAGAAACCACAGTGTAAATGACTTTTTGCGGCTACTAAGGAGGTGTATTGGAATGATCCTGGATGGAAGAGATTTCTTTAATTTTGGACGTCCAATGTTATCTAGCTATTTCGATAATATTGAAATGATTGGGGGACGTGACCGAGCAGCTCCCTACCGGGTCCGCCTTGAAGCTTTGGAAGATCAGGTGAACACGCTAAACACGGTTCGCCAAGCGGATGTGGAAGCGATCACTGAGATCGAGTCGGCGCGGCTATGGGCAGAGTTGGTGGCTTGTCAAGAGGAACTGATGCGCCAAGAGGAAGTCTGGTCTCGGGAGTTGGCAGAACTACGAGCCAGTCAGGAATCAATTCTCAGGGGGTTAGAGATAGTGGACTTCGAGATTGAGGGGAGTCAGGCCACCATCCTTAGAGCCAGAGAGACTATCGCTAAGGCTCGAGCTATTCTAGAAGCCAGCGAGTCTCGGTTAGGGAAATCCGTTAAGAAACGGAAAGAGCTGATCCTTCAACAAGAACAGCTCGAACAAGAAGGCATAATAAGGAGCCGTACTATTGAAGAATCTCGTCAACGGTTGGCCTAGCAACTGGCAATAAACGATGATGATTTACGCCGGCAGGCTCAACACTCCATGGAGGAGACTCGTCGTCGAGTAATTGACGAGACGATGAATAAGTTGAGGCTTCTAGGAGATCCATAACTTTCTTTCATTCTATTATTTTATTCATTTTGTAATAAGAACTTGTAATAGAAGAGAGAGCTTTACCGATTCTTTGAATTTTTTTGTAACTTCATTCTTTTTGATTGATGAATAAAGGAAATCTTTTGATTCTTTTATCTGTTGGCTAGAAAATTTACTTGCACAACAAATAACTTGTCATCAAAATAGTTCATTAGTTTAGGTAAAACAGTCCAAGGCTCATCTGCGTAACTTAGACTGCTAATATCGAGGTGATCGGGTCAGGAACACCAGATTTCAGCAGAGGCGCTTAATTGCACATGCCTAGAGTTTGATTGGAGGTGGTTCAAGACTCTCATGCGTAACTTGAACTGCATATACCAAGATGATCAGGTCAGGATCACCAGATTTCGGTAGAGGCGTCTAATTGCGCATACCTAGAGTTTGATTGGAAGCGGTTCAAGACTCTCATGCGTAACTTGAACTGCACATACCAAGATGATCGGGTCAGGATCACCAGATTTTGGTAGATGCACCTAATTGCGCATGCCTACAGTTTGATTGGAGGCGGTTCAAGGCTCTCATGCGTAACTTGAACTGCACATACCGAGATGATCGGGTCAGGATTACCAGATTTCGGCAGAGGCGCCTAATTGCGCATGCCTAGTCCAAGTGCTCATGTGCGTAACTTGAACTGATGGATGGTTATACTTCTAGGGATCTGAACCAGATGTGACAGTTACTCTGTCATCATTCTGGTTTATTTTAGGTATAGTATTTCTTCAGAAATTTGCCGTTGATCGATATCATCATCCTATCACCATTCTGGTTCATTAAGCGATAGGCTCCACTAGAGTATACCGTTTCCACAATAAACGGTCATTCCCACTTGGGTTCAAATTTACCCTTAGTCTTGTGGGTTAGAATCATTGGCCTTTTAATAGCCAGGACCAAGTCTCCTTGTTTAAAGGTCCTTGGTTTAACGTTCTTATTGAACGTTTGCGAGATTCGAGCTTGATACAACTCAATTTGTTGTTGAGCCCTGAGACGTTTTTCATCTAACGCCTCTAGTTCTTGCAATCTTTGTTGATGGCGCTCTTCTGTCGTCATCTTTGTGGCTAAGGCCACTCTTAACGATGGTATCTGGATTTCGAGAGGTAAGACGGCCTCACTACCATAAACCAAGGAGAACGGGGTAGATTTTGTTGGGGTGCGAACGGTGGTGCGATAAGCCCACAAGCACTCTCCTAGCTTTTCATCCCAGTCTCGTTTGTTGGAAGAGACAAACTTTCGAAGGAGTTTAATGATCGTCTTGTTGAAAACTTCGACCAATCCATTTGCCGCGGGATTATATGGCGCTGAAGCAATATCCTTGATTCTGAATTTATCACAGAATCTTGAAAATCCCTGGCTGATGAATTGCGGTCCATTATCATAAATGATCCTTCGGGGGACGCCACAATGGTAAATGACATGATGCTTAATGAACTTAATCACATCTGTCATTTTCACCTCTCTCATGGGCACGGCTTCGACCCATCTTGAAAAATAATCGGTTATTGCAAGAATAAACCGATGTCCTCTGGACGACGGGGGAGTTATTGACCCCACAATATCCATTTCCCAAGCCTCAAATGGCCAA
This sequence comes from Dracaena cambodiana, assembly GCA_036321105.1. Lineage (NCBI taxonomy): Eukaryota > Viridiplantae > Streptophyta > Magnoliopsida > Asparagales > Asparagaceae > Dracaena > Dracaena cambodiana. Next base: position 16,441,062 of record JAYEPQ010000004.1, on the reverse strand, counting down.
TTAGCAACGGTATTGTGCAAGTATTCTGGGGGTTGATGAATAAAATTGGCATGTACTTGGCCTGCATGGCACCGTTTAGTGTATGCCATTACCTCTATAATCATCTTCGGCCAGTAGTATCCCAGCCTATTTATGCGGTCTCCGAGTTTTGGACTGGGCTGATGAGCTCCACACACTCCATCATGTGTTTTTTTTAGCATTTCATCTGCTTCTGCTTTTGATATGCAGCGTAGTAGCAGACCATCACTTGACTTTCTATATAAAGTTTGAAGTGTACGATCAAAGTAAAATCTCGGGGCCTTCCTCTTTATCGAGGCGGCTTCCTTTGGATCCTCTGGTAGTATCCCATACAGGGCGTAATCTATAAATGGAAATCGCCAATCACGGGGTTCCAGAATTAAGCCTGTCTGTCACACTTCCTTGGTTTGGAATACCGTATCTGGGTGGAGGAGTTCTCTGCTACCAATAGTGATGCTTTTAGTCTCACCTGGCGGGATCGCCAATGTTGCAGCTAGTACGGCAAGAGCATCTGTATAGACGTTCTCATTCCGAGATATATGATAGATATAAAACTGTTCAAAATATCCTGCTAGCTCAATGGCTAGTTGATGATAAGGGATGAGGGCTTCATGTTTGACTTCATACTCACCCGTCATCTGGTTGACGATGAGCTTAGAGTCTCCACATGCCTCTAGATAGTTCACCCCCAGTTGCAGAGCCATTTTTAAGCCGATAATGAGTGCGTTGTATTCTGCCATATTATTCATGCACGGTTCTGTTAATGAGTAACCGTTAGGCAGTATGTGTTTATGCGGGGATATCAGCACAACCCCCACTGCAGCAGGGGACCGTCTGGCAGCACCATCAAAGAACATCTGCCATGGTTGTTCTTTGATAGTTGTGTTCACCTCCAACGTCTGTTTAGAGTTAGACCAAATTGGATGGTCTGCAAGGAAATCGGCATTCGCCTGTCCCTTCATTGCCTTTTGAGGAAGGAAGTGTATATCATACGGTGATAGCAATAATGCCCATTTTGCCAATCGGCCGTTTAAGGATCCCGGTTTTGTCATCAGAATTTTCAAGGGGTTAACCCGTGATATGACATGAATTGTTTGCCCTGAAAGTTAGTGTCGCATTTTTTGAATAGTGAACACTAGGGCTAAACATTCTTTTTCAATCGGGTTATACCGACGCTCAGCTCCGATCATTATCCTGCTTAAGTAATAAAGGGCGTGTTCATGGCCGTGCTCATTATATTGAGCAAGTAATGCTCCTAAAGCATCATCCATGGCCCTTACATATATAAGGAATGGCTGCCCAAGGACCGGTGCCATAAGAACATGAGGCTTTGTGAGATATTCTTTGAGATCGTCAAATGCCTGTTGACATGCCTCATCCCATACAAAAGAAACCCCCTTTTTCATGAGTCTGGAGAACGGCTGGCATCGTCCAGATAGGTTAGAAATAAAGCGTCGGATATAGGTGAGCTTTCCTTGTAACCCTCTTAACTCTTTAAGATTGCGGGGAGGCGGCATCTCGCTGATCGCTTTTACTTTCTCAGGATCAAGGAAAATTCCTTTTGAGGTGACTATGAATCCAAGGAATTTCCCGCTGCACACCCCCATGAAAGACTTAGCGGGATTCATCTTCAAGTGATGTTTTTGCATAAGGTCGAAGACTGTCCTTAAGTCATGCAGATGATCTTCTTGGTTCTTGCTTTTGACCGCTAAGTCATCCACATAGCACTCCACCGTTTTGCACAGGTGTTCTATGAATATGACGCTCATCGCTCGTTGGTAAGAGGTACCGGCGTTCTTCAATCCAAAAGGCATTACCGTATAACAGTATACCCCCAGCGGCGTTCTGAAAACTGTATGTTTTTCATCATCCGGGTGCATTTTAATCTAGTTATAGCCTGAGAAGCCATCCATAAAGGACATCCTCTCATAACCGCAGGTGTTATCAATCATCACATCGGTGATTGGGAGTGGAAATTCATTCTTAGGGCATGCAGCATTTAGATCACGAAAGTCGATGCATATCCTGATTTTGCCGTTCTTCTTACGAACCGGCACTATGTTAGCCACCCAATCAGGATGTTGTTCTTCTCGGATAAATCCGGATTTTATAAGCTTGTTGACCTCAGCAATTATTGCCTCCATCAACTTCGGTCGAAAACGCCTTTGCTGTTGCTTTACTAGCTTAGCATCTTCTTTGATATTTAGTCGGTGTGTGGTAATCTGAGGATCAAGACCGGGCATGTCTTCATAGCTCCATGCGAACACATCTATATACTCTTTGATAAGAGATATAAGTTTCTCCTTTTCTAAGAGAGTTAGCATGTCGCTTATGAAGATGAATTTCGGGTTCTCGTTCGTTCTCATGTTGACTTGTACCAATTTATCTTCTGTGGACGGGTCACGCTGTTCAAAGCGAATATCCCAAAGAGTAACCATGTGTTTAGCCCAGGAATCATCTTGAACGTCAATTGGTTCCTCGTCGCTTTCTGGTGCAGCTGAAACCATATTTACAGTTAAAGATTGAAACCAAGCGCCGATACTTCGATCCGAGTCATGGTCAAGTGGATGTAAATCCTCATTGGCCGAAGAGCCTTCTTCGTATTTGTGAGGTGATGAGGAAGGAGTAGACACATAGCCCAACCCCCTGCGAGTCTTTTGATAATAGTCTGGGCTCTTTCCTCTCGGTCTAAACGAAGATATGAGATTTCGTCGCCCTTCTCCAAAGTTTAATCCCGATTTCTGGGTAAAATTATAACCCATGTTTTCCATCATTTGTCGGGATTTCTGTTCATATAAGTGAAATTGAGGTGATGATTGTTTATCACTTTCACTGGTTTGTCTTTGTCGAGGTGACGTAATTACTTTGCCGAACTTGATCGGCCTTTGGGACCCCAGTCGAGGAGGCACTTCAAAGAAGTGACCTTGTCCCTTAGTTATTTTTGATTGAGAGAGGAGGGATGACTTGAGTGGCAAATGGTATGCCGCCAGAACTTCAAATTCGGACAGGCCATCCACTTCGGTGGAAGTATAAGACGGTTCAGACTCTGTAGCTACAGCAGGCTCGTAGACTAATTTTATATTTTCATTGATAATCCACTCATCCTCTACTACATCAGCTACATTATTATCAAAATTCAAATTAAAATTCATGTGAGGATTGATTTCATAATCACCCCCATCGTTATCTTCGGGAAGCTCGTACTCAGTATCCACCTCGTTCCCGCTTTCGTCAAACTTTTGAGGCTTACTGAGGTTGTCGTTGGAGACTTCGTGGGCTAGCTTGTAGAGCACAGCATTCGTGAAGTAGTTTTCCAGCCCTTTAAAAGGTTGCCTATCTGCAACTAAAGTACGGATTTCTCCTTGTTCATCACAGTATTTCATACACTGGTGGAGAGTCGACGGGACTATCATATAGGCGTGGATCCAAGGTCGTCCTAGTAAAATATTGTAGGAAGTGTCTGCATCAATAACGTAGCATGTGACCTCGGTCCTCGAATCTCCGATTTGACATCGGAGTCGGATCTTTCCAAGGGGACAACTATCATTGGCATTAAACCCATATATTGTAGTATTAGTTGGTGTCAGGCGATGGGGAGAAATCCCTAATAGCTGCATCAACCTTCTGAGAATGACGCTTAGTGCAGACCCCGGATCAATTTGAATGCGGTCCACCTTTGTGGATCCAACATATTCGGTAAAATATAAAGATCTATTATGCTTTATATTCCTTACCTGCATATCCTCCGGAGAGAAGGTAATTCGTGGGACCTGCCTCCTCACTTGATGACAGCGGGGGCATGAGTCCTGTTCTTGATCAGCCGGCTCGACAATCTGAGCTAGGAATGACTCAGAGTCTGCCAGGGCTTCTCTCAACACCTCGCGAGTTGATTTCGATAATCGTAACAACTCGTACAGCGTGACTCGAGCTGGAACATTAGCCAGCTGAGCTGTTATGTCAAATTTGAAGGTAGCGTCCTTGACTCCTTCCTCTTTTCCAGGATTTTTCTGGAAACGAAGCCCTTTCTGCTTTGCAGGCTTTGCGAGTTCTCCGTATATACCTTTCGGGTCTACTCTGGTGTAGTCCTTAAGATATGTTTTACCCGATCGAGTGCCGGAAGGGCCCGCCCCATCTTGATGAGTGGCCATAGCTTCGTGCTCCTCTTTAGAGTCTGTAAGTGCCCTTGCAATTATGTATTCATCTTTTATTTTTGCGGAAATAGCATTGCTAGTCCACTTTTTCCTTTGACCCCCTGCAGTAGTCCACTGTTCATCCTGTAGTAAATCAGGATGGACCCACATGACTTCCCCCTTTTGAGTTGTTACGGGGACAAGTCCTTCTTGTGCTTTATTATGCGGGTCATGGTTTTTCGTAACCAGCTTCCCCTTTGGTATTGGGGTCACCCCCGTGGGGAACTCATGGGTTCCAACCACTAGGGTTGCCATGTTGGCAGTGACCTTCTTTTGTTCCTATTTTAATATTAGAACTCCAGCTTCTATCAGTGCTTGGATTCTGTTCTTCAGAGGGTAACAATCCTTGGTAGGATGTCCGACATTCCGGTGGTAGAGGCAATAGTTGGGGTCGTTGGTTTTGCGTCCTCCGATTTTCTATTCTCCGAAAGTTTCAACATTCACTTTCTAAGAAGCAGGTGGAAGAGTGTAGGCGTCTGTTTCGCCTTAAAAGTATAGGTCCTCTCTTGCTGAGGCCTACTTTGTCTTGCGCCCTTCTGATTTTGGGGCTTTGAGTTCAGAGGATTTGTCTTCTGTGAAGCTGCCTCTGATGCCATTGCCGCTTTCCCTTTATTCTTATTATTATTTTGGGTGTACGGCCTATTATTTTCGGTATTTCTCGATCCACGAGACTCTTCAACTTGACGGATCAAGTCTTCGGCTTGCTCTCCTTGTTTGAGCAAATCCCTCCATGTCTTAGACTCCACGGCCCCCATTTTTAGGAGCACGTTAGTCTTAAGATTATGTCAACATGTCTCTACCAGAGTTTCATGGACCATTCCGTGTTTGCAATGCACGTTAGTCTTGTTCCCCTTGTTTAGTCGCAAGGAGGGAATGAACCGTAATTTCGATATCATTCTCAAAGAAACGTGAGAGAAATAATTTCTCAACATCAAACCAGGTATTAATAGTATCTGGGGGCAGCTGCATAAACCAAGTGAAGGCAGGCCCTCGCAAGGTACTTGCGAATACCTTGGTCATTACTGGGTCATTGCCCATTAAATGCCCTGCTTGGGATAAGAAGTAGTAAATATGTTGACTGGGAGATCCTTTCCCGTCATACGGCTCCAATTTGAGCGGTTTGTATTTTTCAGGGTATGGTATCATATCCCATTCAGGCGGATATGGTCTCGAGACCCCTGATTCTTTCAACTCCTTCTTGTACATTAATGCTTCGAGTTGACTTTGTAACTTCTCTATTTTCTCTTCGTGTGGGTCATGAAAAGAATATTTGTCCTCGTCCTCATGTGTTGAGTGAGCTTTTTCTTCCTTATCTTTCTCATTCAATTTGTTGAACGAGGTTTCTTTTTCCTTCTTAGCGTTATCCTCAACAATTTTCTGAGTATTTTCGACCACTTTCGAGAGCATCATTTTAAGATCTTCAATTGTTTTTTGTTGCTCCCGAATCATCTTTTCTTAGGCTTCAAATCTTTGATCGATGTCGTCAGATTTATCAGCCATATGTGATGCTGACTTTTGTAGCCGAGATGATGCGGAGGAACGAGGTGAAGCTATAGCCGAGTTATCGCTGTCGTCGTCATAAGAGCCTTTTACAAGTTTCTTATAGTTTCGAGCCGGGACAGCTCCTGATTTTAGTCGGGTAAAGTGATGAGGTTCTTCATCACTTGATTCTGAGTTATCATCTCTTTCAATGACTTTCTTACCCTTGCCGACCATGTTGGAAGTTACAACTCTCCATTCTTCTCGGGAAGTAGCCTTTGTTTTCTTAGCAGGGTTTCTGTCTGACTTATTTAATCGGTCAAACACCGATACCCTGTTCTTGCTGCACCAACAATTATCGATTACAGCGGATACTGCTATCGTAAGCTGCTAGCAGTGACAAGTTGGTTCAGATTGAACTTGTTCTATACTTCTCTTCTTGGTTAAGTACTCCCTGAGGTCGGTGACTTTAGTCATGGAGTTGTGGGGCCCACTCTTCTGCTGAGAGGGTCTAGGGGCCCACTTAAATTTCTTGGGATCTCTGGAGTTCAATTCTGATCCACTGGAGTGATGATCAATCCTGATTTTGTATTCAGGTTGATTTTCGCGGAGCTGAGAGATAGCTTCGCGTTTTGGAACGCGGAGATGAGAAATAGCCCCGCGTTTTGCTACGCTAGCCTCGTGTTTTACGCTGGCTTGGCATTCCTTCAGAAGTTTATCTTCTGGAACCTTAGCCCCGCGTGGAAGAAAATTCTTACACACTGGCTTACTCTTGCGATTAACGCACGTCAAAACTTCGCGTTTAGCGCGATTTTTACGATTAACGACAATCTGCCAATCATCTTCGCGATTTTTGCGGAGCTGAGGAATCTTGCATTTATCGCAAGTAATACTGGCCTCGCATTTATTGCTAAGCTCAGTATTAGCCTCGCGTGGACAATCACACGCTGGCTGTGTGGAAATTTTATCCTCGCGTTTATCGCGAGTGTAAAAAATCTTGCGTTTATCGCAAGTTGAACTGGCTTCGCGTTTATCGCTAAGCCCAGTAATAGCATCGCGTGGAGAATCACACACTGGCTGTAGGGAAGTTTTATCCTCGCGTTTATCGCGAGTGTCAGAAATTTTGCGATTAACGTAAATCTTACTGGCTTCGCGTTTATCGCTAAGCCCAGTAATAGCCTCGCGTGGAGAATCACACGCTGGCTTGTCCTTGCGATTAACGCAAGTTGTATCTTCGCATTTAACGCGATACTGACTGGTCTTGCGATTAACGCGAGCCAGTTTGCAAGGGATCATAGTCTCGTGTTCAATAAAGTTAGCCTCGCGTTCAATGCGGGCTTTGAGGGCCTTTCGCCTAACTCTCCGATTTCTATTTCGGAGTTGGCTTCTGGTCAATCCAGTTCCCATGCCTTCTTCGGCAGTAGAGAGGCCATCCTCTAGTAGGATTTTCTGCCCAAACAATGACTCTATGGCCGCGGTCTCTAAGGATCCTCGTTCCTTGGTGGATACCTTTTTACCCGTTCCTCGGGTATTGGAGCGCACGCGACGATAGTGTCGCGTTTCGTTCAGGTTACCTGATTCAGAAGAGAGATACTCCTCATACTTCTGCTGGTCGATTTCCACGACCAGCATATCTACGTTGGATCCGATCCTATCGACGTCAGATTGCGCCACGATCTCTTCTTCGGTGAAAGAGACGCCTCATACTGTGGTCGCCAGTTTGTTCGCAGCAGAATTTCTTTGCTTTCCTTCCATTGAATTAACTTAAATTACAATGAAAGAGAACAAGAAAAAGAAAGAACAAACGAGAGGATTTTATATCTCAATCGCTCTCTTTTACAATGATAACGTGGGATCTGTGTGGCGATGGGATCTGCCGATGTAGTTTCTTTGGACGATCTGACGACGAACTCTTCTCTTGAAGATGGTGGCCGACTGTAGATCTGATCTCCTCTGGTCTTGATTCGTTCAAGGCTCTATGCGTAACTCGAACTTCTCCAAAACTCCAGAAAAAGATCCCTGGGACTTCCTCAAAGGGATATTTATAGACTTAGGATGATTTGAGAGTTTCTATCTAAATAGAATTTGTTCTCATCAAGGATTCTAATCAAATATCTTAGTTTTGATTTAAATCTTTTGATTTTAGAATTCTGATCGGACTTAATTTGGGTACTTGGATAAGCCCAAATTTTAATCTCAATCAATTTAAGATTCTGGTTCTCTGCTCATGCGGAGTTAAACTCATCAAAACGCGGAGCAAAGAAACCAGAACGCGGAGCTATTGATTAGCTCCGCGTTTTGTTCAAACGCGAGGCTAAAATAGCCAAACGCGGAGCTGCGGAGTTAGCTCAGCGTTATGTTGTGGAAAATCCCATTTACTTAGAAATTTTCACTGCCAACAGTATCAAGCACACTTTGATTGATTTGTGGATTCATACTAATAATCAATTTTAGACTAACTACCATTCTAAAGTTTAATAAACTGTCAATTTTGTTGATTCTAGCTTATGATTGTAGCCACGATAAAGTATTTTCTTTGAAGATATGAAAAGAAGCACATTGATTTGCTTAAGCCACAACTATAAACCTATGAAGTTATTGTTGGGATCACATTAGATTCAAGACGTAAGCCCTAAAGGAAGTGAATAAAATTATTACTAAAGTTATAATGCAACATAATAAAATAAACTACCACATATAACCAAAAAATAAGCAAAATATGCCAAGAGTTTTATAGTGGTTTGGAATAACCCTATGTCTACTCTTCCTCTCGACAAAGGAGTTTTCATTACTAGTGAAGGAAAACCTAAATCATAATCCATCCCAATGTTGAAAATAACGCATTATGAAACCTGTTATATTGTGTTACGTAACCTAACGGAACCCCAATACTACGTAACAACTGGAAATAACTTACTGCACCGTAATAGTACATTTTTTAATATTATTGTACGTTATATTACATAATGTTACGTTAAATTACATTATATTACGTTATTTATAATTATTTTTTTTAGTAATTTCTATACTATTTTGATTATTAGCGAGTTGCTGTAATTTTCTTACTCGATTAGTTGTTGGCTTGTTTGATTGCTTGTGGAGTTGCTAACTTGTTAATTTGCGATTGTTTCCTTGTTCGCTTATTGTATCTCTGGTTGCTAAAATATTTTATTTATTGATTTTATTGAATTTTTAACTAAGATAAATTGATCATTACAAGATATAAATTACAACAATGATAATAACTGGAATTGGCTACTAATTGAGTTGTTGCTGAAAGAAAAATAATTGTAGCTGCAATTATTTTTGGCCGACAAGAAAAAAAAAGAAGTTGCGGCTGCTGCTTTGTTTTTGGCTGAAGAACAAGCAAAGGAGGGGCTTCTTTTGTGGTTACGGCTGAAGAAAAAGCACAAGTAAGATCATTGTATTCCCTACAAGTCTCTTAGAGTGGATGTCCATCTCTCCTGGTAAGCAAGCTTTTTTCCGGCTACCTCCTCCGGTAAACAAGCTTCTCTCTGGTCATTCTTCTACTTCTTGTTCCAAAAAAAAAAAAGGAGAAAAGGGAATAGGAAGACGGAAGAGAAAGAACCGAAATAGGTGGAGAAGAGGGTTGTGTGTTTTTTTCTTACCTCAGCTCTTTCATCATCGGCATTGTTCGGGGGCAAGTTGGGAGGCTGAGGACAACCTTCAACCACTCACCAACTCCGATGGATTTTGGATGGGGCTGGCTAGGAAGGGGCAAAAACCAAGAGGATGTTTCTAGTGATGAGGACAAAAACCCAAAACACATGAGGAAAAGCTGGTCGGAGGTGGTTATGGAGTCGTCGGTGAAGGGGGTAATTTCCCCTTCCTCTTCGGTGATCCCTTCCACCAAATATCCAAATATTGACTGCAAAAATTCATACTCCGGGGAAGAAGTACTTTCACTTCTTGCGGTCGCAAGGGGTGAGACTTCTCATACTGCCAGGAAAGAAAAAGAACAATAGGGAGGTTGGCAGAAGGTTAAATCCCGTAATACAATCAAGAAAGAGAGAACAACTGCTTCTGTATAGAACATCAGAGGAGGGAAGAAGAGAAAACACTCTCCAACTAAAAAAATCAGCACATGGTAGCCAGAAGCCTGTTGGATCTGTGGAAAATCAGGGCATTTCAAGGATGAGTGTCTGTTCGCCGCAAAAGTTTCTTTGCTTCCTTCCATCGAATATAGTTTGGATTACAACGGAAGTGAACAAGATGAAAAGAGAACAAACGAGAGGATTTTATATGTTTAATCTCTCTCTTTTACAATATATTATGGGATCTGTGGCGATGAGATCTGTCAAGCAGCTCCTTTTAACGATCGGTACGTTGAAATCTTCTCTCTTGAAGATATCGGCCTGCTATAGACGATCTTCTCTGATCTTTCCCGAATTCAAGGCTCTGTGCGTAACTTGAATTCTCTAAGATGCCGAAAAGAAGATGATCACTAAAGGCTTCAAGGCTCTCTCGCGTACTTGAATTGCCAAAGGATCAAAAGAAGACTTCGGACGCCAAAGGAAGAAGAAGACCAGCCGAAAAAGAAGAGGACCCCCTAGGGTTTCACCGAGAAGGTATTTATAGCCCCAGAAGATTTTGAGAGTTTCTATCTAAATAGAATTTGCTCTCATCAAAGATTCCAATCAAATATTTTAATATTGATTTAAATCTCTTGATCTAGAGTTCTGATTGGACTTGATTTGGGTATCTAGATAAGCCCAAATCATAATCTTAATCAATTTGAGATTCTGATTATCTGCTCACGCGGAGCTTTAATCGTATCAAAACGCTGCGCTAAATAACCAGAATGCGGAGCTAACGTGGAGCTATTGATCATCTCCGCGTTTTACTCAACGGGAGGCTAAAAATAGCCAGACACGGAGCTATGGATTAGCTTCGCGTTCTGTTGTGGAAAATTCTTTTTATTCAGAAATTTTCACCGCCAACAGAACCCCCACCAAAGTTTTCAAAATGGCTTAGGATTTAGCAAATTTTGAAATACTTTGGATACTTAAACTGAAACACGGAGTTAGAATACCAAGTCTCCTTCGCGTTATGCTCGCTTACGCGGAGCTAATCTGCTTCACTTTAGTTTCAGTGAAATGAGTAATTGCTTCATTAATTACTCCGAATTTCTGTGCCGAATACCAAGCGACGGAAATCTTGTTTAAATAGAGCTCCTGGCTCATCTTCTTCTTCATTCAAAGAGTTTGAAGAATTCAAAGCTCCTGCAACCGAGTGAGCGATGTCAACGAGCGATCTTCAATTGACCTCTGTTTAACTCTCCATAGATCTTCATCATTAGGATGTCACTCCAGAGGAGTTTGGCTTTATGCACGTTGGCCGACGTTAATGGCAGCGGCCGTGGAAGTAGACGCAGTGGCGAACCAATCAATGCAGCGTCTCTTGAAGGTAAAAACCTTGACTTTTGATCTTCTAAGAATCATTTTGAGATGTTTCGGCTCCAGCCAATTGTTTACTTCACCGGCGAGACCGCCGTTCTCCAGCCGTAAGGCTTGAAGGAGAAGGAGAAGTCAGAGAGGAACTCTGATCTTTCTCTACGCGAAGTTATCGTGTCATCCTCGCGCTTGAAACGCGGGGCTATCTTAATTAGCAGTCGCGTTTTAATCGTGAGGCCATGAAAGAGAAGGAAAAGGTTTTTGAAGAATTACAACTTTCTAGTTCTCAAACAGAAGAGAAATCACACAAGATTTTGAGATCAAATCCTAACCTCTTGTTGCAGTGATTTACCTCTTTGCTTCGACCGGCGAAAATCCAAAGGAAGCCGCCACCTTCTCTTTATTTTTCGGCCAAGAATTTGCAGCCCGCCACCGAAAAATTAATTTGCCCTTCGCCGAAAATCTTCACCCCGAAACCAAAGAGAACAACAACTCTTTTTACTCAGCCACACCACCAATTATTTGCATCAAATAATTTCCTTTGTGCCTAGCCGCCTCTTTTTAATTTATTTCGGCCACAAATACAATTGCAGCAGTTCTGCAATTTTTCTTTTTCTTTTCGACTTCAATTTTTCGGCTTAATCAAAACCCTAGCACCACACCCCATATATATATTATATCATAACGGGTTTGGGCCAGTTTTGGACTAGAGAAACTCTGTTACGCGAAGTTATCGCATCATCCTCTGCGTTTTAAAACGCGAGGCTATTTCAATCAGTGGTACGCGAAGTTAGCTTAGCTCCGCGTTCTTATACTTAGTAAATTTTTCAAGTTTTTGTGGAACTCCTGATTCTTCTTTTGCAGAGAACCAGACTCAGCCTAATGACTTGCTGATATCTCCTGTCAACGTGGAATGTAGCTTTTCCTTGATATATCCTCAAAGGCTAGCCATGCACCGATCTTCATCAGTAAAAGTAGCTCCGAGGAAGCCAGAAGCATATGCTTTACAACATAGTTGCTGTTTTCAAGCTCTGGCTCCTTTTGAAGGAGTTACAAGAACTCTGCGGCAGCCCATTAAGTTTTCTTGAGGATCATTTCTGTTAGATGACAATTGTTTGCCCGAAAAATTGAATCTTCCTTTATATGCCAATTTAATTTTGAATTACAGCAATAAAAGAAAAATTACAAAATAGAAAATCGAGATTACAAGAATGGGGATCGATTGATTTTGATTCCCCTTTATTTTTGTGGGTCTGGCAGCGGTGGAGCTTTGTTTCTGTTGACGATCCGATCTCTCTGAATTGCGGAACTCCTCTCTAGATTTTTGGACTCTGGAAAATTGGACTCTTCCCCAAAGAATCTCCCAACTCTGCCCCGATTCAAAAGTCCTCTCTCCGGTTAAATTCTTGTATTTTATAGACCGAAGAAGCTCCAAATCCGGCTCAATTTTCTCCTGAAAAATCGGATCACGGATTATCAGTCCAAAAATAGGAAACAAATAATCAGAAAAGAACGGAAAACAACCCGCGGGTGGCAACCCGCGGGATCGCCCCCGCGGGTTGTATCCCGCGGGGGTTCCCGCGGGATGCAACCCGTGGGTGTGCCCACTTAGCATTTTTTTTTTTTTGGTATCTACATAAGCCCCTCCAAAGTTTTCGAAGTTCTGTATTGAACCGTACTGAATTTCGAAATACTTTGGATTCTTTAATTTTGGTTATAGACCTTTTAAAAGATTTGGTCGATAGAGATAACTGTTAATATATTCATTTATTCAATAATAAGCAGAGGTATGATTTTAACGTACTCATTAGAGGACAAGCAGAGGCATGATGTTAACATGCTTATTTTAGGTAAAGCAGAGGTATAATATTAACGTGCTTGTTTTAATACTAACCGTTCAGTGACATCTAGTATGACGAATCAGGAAAAGACAGAGCTGACATTAAACGTGTCTTGGAGCTTAACCTATTCAGAGGATCTGGTCGTGATAGGGACAAGCTGACTAAACAGAGGTGACGGTTAACGTATTTAGTTTTGGAATCGGACTATCAGAGGTAACTGTTAACTTGATAGGGAGATGATTTTCGTCAGAGGTGATTTTCAACTTAACGATATCAAAAGCACGTTCATCAGAGGTTGTAATGTTGGACTTGATGAAGTGTGAATTTTCTTTTCTGTCAGAGGTGAAATCTTAACGTGACAGGGGATCGATTTAATTAGGATTTTATCTCTTTTGATTTTGAATTATGATGTCAAAGGTATGATTTTAACTTGACAAATATTTTGGAGTGTCGCTTGCTCTGTTGGAGCAAAATGACAAGAAAAGTTTTACTGTCAGAGGTGAAATCTTAACGTGACAGGAGATTTATCTGATTAGGATTTTTAGCAAACCCCCAGCTATCAACGGGTTTGATTTGCCTTTACCAACTACCGTTTGAGTTGGGCTAGCAATGCTATTTCTCTCAGCATGGTGAGTTGTCAAGGATTTCGTTTGGGCTTAAATGCCAAACTTTTCCTCTTCCCTTTGCCTTAGCAGCTTAGGGCAGTGATGTATTCTTATATTCGGATAAGAATACTGTTGTGACAGATTTGTCGTGGGATTTTTAGTAAACCCCCAGCTATCAACGGGTTTGATTTTGCCTTTACCAACTACCGTTTGAGTTGGGCTAGCCATGCTATTATCCTCAGTATAGTGAGTTGTCGAGGGTTTCGTTTGGGTTTAAATACCAAACTTTTCCTCTTCCCTTTGCCTTAGCGGCGTTGGGCAATTCATATTTTTACCCCCAGTATGGTGGGGTTGGCGAGAATTTTATTCTCTTCCCGTAGCCTTGTCGGCGTTGGGTAATTCATACTTATTACCCCCAATATGGTGGGGTTGGCGAGAAATTTATTCTCTTCCCGTAGCCTTAGCGGCGTTGGGTAATTTATACTTTTTACCCCCAGTATGGTGGGGTTGGCGAGAAATTTATTCTCTTCCCGTAGCCTTGTCGGCGTTGGGTAATTCATGTTTTTTACCCCCAGCATGGTGGGGTTGGCGAGAAATTTATTCTCTTCCCTTAGCCTTGTCGGCGTTGGGTAATTCATACTTATTACCCCTAGTATGGTGGGGTTGGCGAGAAATTAATTCTCTTCCCGTAGCCTTGTCGGCGTTGGGTAATTCATGCTTATTACTCCCAGTATGGTGGGGTTGTCGAGAAATTTATTCTCTTCCCGTAGCTTTAGCGGCATTGGGCAATTCATACTTTTTACCCCTAGTATGGTGGGGTTGGCGAGAAATTTATTCTCTTCCCGTAGCCTTGTCGGCGTTGGGTAATTCATACTTTTTACCCCCAGTATGGTGGGATTGACGAGAAATTTATTCTTTTCCCGTAGCCTTAGCGGCGTTGGGCGATTCATCATTTTTTTATTTTATTTTATTTTATATATACATTTTTATTTCTTTATCTCTCTTTTTTTTTTTTTTGCAATGATGTCCTTTTTTTTTTTTTTATAAACGATGACGCCTTTCAAATTTTTTTTTTTATAGGTGATGACGCCTAGCATTTTATTTTTTATTATTTATTTATTTATTTATTTTGGTAAGCGATGAGGCCTTGCAAATATATTTTTATTTATTATTATTTTTTGTTTATTTTTGTTTATTTTTTTTATTTTTTTATTTTTCTGCTTTTTTTTGTTTATATTTATATATTTTTTTTATATTTTTTATAATTTTTATTTTAATTAATTTTTTTATTTTATTTATTTATTTATTTATTTTTTTTGGCATCCGCGGGTGCATCCGTGGGATACAACCCATGGGTAGAGCACTCATACTGCATGTTTTTTTTTCTATATATATATATTTTTAATTATTTATTATTATTATTATTTTTTTTAACTTTGTCAATTTTTTGTGGGTGATAACACCCTTTCTTTTTTTTTGCCTATTTATTAATTTTTTTTTTTTGTGCGGGAGAGAGGGAGAAAAGTGCAGGTGACCCAGGTTCCATCTGCGGGTTGCGTCCCGCGCTTCCATATGTGGGTTGCGGTCATATGGGTCCCAAGATTCCATTTGCGAGTTGCATCCCGCGCTTCCATATGCTGGTCCCAAGATTCCATCTGCGGGTTGCATCCCGCACTTCCATATGCGGGTTGCGTCCACGCAGGTCCCAAGATTCCATCTGCGGGTTGCATCCCGCGCTTCCATATGAGAGTTGCGTCTACGCGGGTCCCAAGATTCCATCTGCGGGTTGCATCTTGGAGTTGTATCCAGTTTTGTCAATTTTTTTTTTTTGACAAACGATGACGTCTTGTCATTTTTTTTTTATGGGCGATGACGCCTCATAATTATTTTTTTATGGGCGATGACGCCTCATAATAATTTTTTTTTTATGGGCGATGACGCCTCATAATTTTTTTTTTTTTTTTACAGACAATGACGTCTTGTTATTTTTTTTTATGGGCGATGACGCCTCATAATTTTTTTTTTTTTGACAGACGATGACGTCATGTCAATTTTGTTGGGCGATGACGCCTCACATTTATTTATCGTTACCCGGCGATGACGCCTAGGCTCCGAACAAAAAAAAAAATTTAAAGATTGGATTGCGCCGCCCAAACTCCCACTGTGGTCGCCAATTCTTGTTTGCCCGAAAAATTGAATCTTCCTTTATATGCCAATTTAATTTTGAATTACAGCAATAAAAGAAAAATTACAAAATAGAAAATCGAGATTACAAGAATGGGGATCGATTGATTTCGATTCCCCTTTATTTTTGTGGGTCTGGCAGCGGTGGAGCTTTGTTTTTGTGCTCCGTTGACGATCCGATCTCTCTGAATTGCGGAACTCCTCTCTGGATTTTTGGACTCTGGAAAATTGGACTCTTCCCCAAAGAATCTCCCAAATCTGCCCCGATTCAAAAGTCCTCTCTCCGGTTAAATTCTTGTATTTTATAGACCGAAGAAGCTCCAAATCCGGCTCAATTTTCTCCTGAAAAATTGGATCACGGATTATCAGTCCAAAAATAGGAAACAAATAATCGGAAAAGAACGGAAAACAACCCGCGGGTGGCAACTGCGGGATCGCTCCCGCGGGTGGCAACCCGCGGGATCGCCCCCGCTGGTTGCCACCCGCGGGAGACCCGCGGGATCGCCCCCGCGGGATGCAACCCGCGGGTGCTCCCGCGGGTTGCAACCCGCGGGGGATCCCGCGGGATGCAACCCGCTGGTGCTCCCGCGGGTAACCCGCGGGAGTTCCCGTGAGATGCAACCCGTGGGTGTGCCCACTTAGCAAAAAATATATATATATTTTTTTTGGTATCTACAACAATCTCTGTTGCCTTCCAAAGCGATAGAGATGATCATCCAAGGGCTTGCAACGCTTCAAATTCAACCTGTGCTTCATTTCAGATGACAGAACATAGTTGACATTTGCAGAGGAGATCTCTTGTATTTGAATCCTGGAATTGAACTTCAGCACCCCGCGGAGGAATCTCGTCGTTGGGTTATTGATGAGTTGATGAATATGTAGAAGCTTTTTGGGAGAGCTATAACTCCCTCTTCTTTTGTAATCTTTTCCTTTATGAATAACGGCAATTTATTTTCCTCTCTATCCGTCGGCTTCAAGAATCTTGCTTGCTCAACAAATAGATGGTTTATAATTTTGGTAAAATAATCTAAGGCTCATTACATAACTTAGATCATTAATACCTGGAATGATCGGATAATGATCATTTTAACTTAGTCAAAAATCCAAGTTCTTCATGAGAACGCGAAGCTAAAATACCAAGTTATCCTCGCGTTTCGCGGAGTTGCGCAGAGTTAAATAACTTTGCGTTTTCCATCATCACGCGAGGCTAATAGCTCCGCGTTTCTGGAGAGTAACTGATCAGTCATTTTCTCCGAAATTCGTGCCAAACTCCAAGAGGCGGTTTCCTTCATTTAAATGAAGTCTCTATTCCTTTTCTTCTCACTTTACTTGAGAATTTTCCAGAAACCCTAGAGATTCAGGCGATCAGAGCTCAGGCGCCCGAGCGTTTTCCGACCAATTTTCTTCCCATTTCTCATCGATTTTCCTCAAGTTTCTAGCAATGGCACCCAAAATCCGTGCTACTTCTCGCGCAGCTCCATCATCGACGACTTCTCAAGCAGTGGTGGCAGCGGCCATGGCAGCGACGCGCCAGCCCACATTTCGCCTATTGGGGTAAGAATCTTTCTATCGAGACTCTTTAAAACGTTTTTAGAGTGATTTGGCTTGACTCTAACTGATCGATCACTTCTTTCATCGGCGAGATCACCATACTCCGGCCGCAAGGCTTGGGGAAGAAGAAAAGTCTCTGGCTTTCTTCTTACGCGAAGCTATCGCGTCATCCTCGCGTTTTGAAGCGCAAGGCTATTTTAAGTAGCAGTTGCGTTGAAACGCGAGGCTCTTTTAAGTAGCAGTCGCGTTGAAACGCGAGGCTCTTTTAAGTAGCAGTCGCGTTGAAACGCGAGGCTCTTTTTGACTTCTGCGCGGTCTAATTTTTAGCTTCGCGCGGAGTTACTTTTAACTTCGCGCGGTCTAATCTTTAGCTTCGTGTGGAGTTACTTTTAATTTCGTGCGGTCTAATTTTTAGCTTTGCGGGGTCTAATCTTTAGCTTCGCGCGTCCATACTTAGAAAAATTTTCTGTTTTATAGAAACTTCTCTAACTCTGGTGCTTCTTTCAGCAGTAGGGTATTCAGCAGAAGCTCTTCCCCATAAGCACTACTTTGGCTTTGCTGGTGGTCCTGATCCATCAGCTCAATTCCGCTTCACCACCATTCTGGCTGCGTATAACCCTAATTTGAGAGATCGTAGGGAGAAATTGATCAAATATCATCCTACTACTGCACGCGAGATTATCACTGACGCAACTTTCGAAGATGTGAACAGAGAGGCACTAGAGAAGCCCGCATTTCTTTTTGGGGACCAGATGGGGCAATCAGACGAGATCCTATCTGAAGAGGATCGTATGTGGCTATATAACTCTGGCGAAGCTTTAATATTTCTGCCTGGAATGGATCGTAGCTATCCCCTGGTCTATCTTCAGAGGCTGGCGATGCCTCGGGAGTTAAAGAGGGGACTAACTCAAGAACAAGATGGCGTCCCAACTGGTAAATTTGGTGCACAAGGGGTTTATCAAGATGGTCCCCCCAGATGCATTACTGGTTTGCTTCCAGGCCGTTTTGGCAAGGAGCTCCCAGTAGGAGAAGTTCCCATCCTCGCAAGAACTTTCTTAAGCGAGTTCCTGGCGAAAGAAGGCCAATACCCTGCTAGCAACTTTAGGATGCCTGGCTGGGTTTACTCTTCTGGTAACATGTGGTGGGCTCGCCTTGTTCAGTACATGTTGGATTCTCATGAACCCATCTTGAAGGAGATTGGTTTGTACAAGGCCATTAGAAACGTCCAATTCGGGTTCCCCCAGAGTGCATACCATTTCTTATGCTTTCTTGAGATGTATAACTCCGAGACCTGCACTCTTTTTATACCAGTGGGTGAACTAGGGTTTGCTCTCCACGAGATGTTTGAAGTCTCTGAGCTCTCAATGGGCGAAGTCCCCTATGAGGAGTATATCCCCACCACCGAGGAGTTGAACATGCTACTGGCGAAGGATGAGCGCATCTATGCCACATATTGGGAGATGATGTGCCACTACCGCATCTGTGCTGACTTAGCAGGTGTGCGCAATCAAGGTATCGGCCACAAGAAATGGGCTGATTACCTCTTCGCCAATTTGAATTCTAAGGATAGTTCAACGACCGTTCATGGCCACACTCCTGTCTACATCACAGAGATTGAGCGCCGCATTGCCAAGACCCGGCTAACGCTTTATACTACTGAATCCAACGAAGGTGGATTCGGTCCTGGTATCTCATTCAAGAGTTACCATTATCAGGCACAGTCCCCGGTATCCAACAGAGGCCTTATTGCCTGATTCTTGATGCTGTGGCTGAAGAGATGTGTCGTGCCGTCGCTGTCCAAAGAAGCAATTGCAATGACTGTGGTATATCCAGCAGTTCTCCTTGCATACGGCCGACCTTTCGGACTTCTTCCTGCTATGGTGTGCAATCTACAACATGGATTGCGAATCCTCTGCAATGACTTCATCCCTGCAAGGGAAAGGCAAGTTGAAGGAAATCGCTCAAGTGAAGACTCCGAACCCTAGGGTGGAGCTTCCTTACACTTATCTGATGGCATGGCTCGTAATGCACTGCCCTTCTCTGATGAGTGCTGCTTCACGCCGCTCAGGTGACAAGTGTTATCTTGTGGAGCTATACGAGCGTTCCTCATGGAAGCAATACTATATGTCCCAAATCCACAAGACTCTCCGGCAACACCAGAATTATGAGATTTTCAGGTGCTTCCCTGACTTTTCTGGTGGAGGATACGGATTAAAGTTGAAGGATACTGTAGGAGCAAACAATTTTACTGCCTTATCCTCAGGAGCTTTCTGGTGGCTTCTTAATATTCGGCCCGGGCATCTGGTATATCGTCAAGACAATAAATGTCTTATCGAACCGTACATCCCGAGTCGTTTTGCTCGCCAATTTGGATACTCCCAACTCTATGTGGGTAATCCAAGCAAGAATATTGTCCATGAGGGGAACTTGTACGAGGGTGCCCGCGGCTGGTTTCATTTCGCAGCTGGCGGGACCGGAGCTAAATTTGCTCTTCCACAGAAATCTCCAGAATTGGCCATGTCTCTCAGCTTTTGCACATGGTATTGCATCGCAAATGCTGATGTGCCTCATTTCTCCCTCAACCGAAGCTGTTGCAAGGAGATCGAGGCTTTCTACATTAGCCGCCAGGGTGCTTCGAGAGTGAGAATAAAAGGAATGGAAGAATTCCTTGGCGCAGCGGCTGAACCATCAGACGTCAGCGAGTCTGGCGATGATGATGATAATAATGATGATGACAACCCTGACGTCGGAGGTGCTCCCCAACCTGTTGTCATTCGTCCCTGGAGTCCAACTCTCAAACGCTGCGGTACCTTAAAGAAAAGGCTCGGTAAGAAGCAGAAGTTGGCTCCGGGAACTTTAATAGCCCCCCAAGAAGTGGCTATCAAACTTGCTTTAGACCTGCTAGCTTCAGCTCCACCTCCGGCGCCGGCAGGGGAGAATGGACCTGTTGGAGCTCCAAGTATTCCCGAGGTTCCGGCTCCTCCGACCATAGAACCCGTTGTACATCCTGTGGCGCAACCGCTAGGTAGCGAGACGGGTACGCTGTTGGAAACGACAACAGCTCCCCCTTCAAGTCCGACAACTGGACTTGTATCTCCAGGTATGGCTCTTAACATTTTGTCTTTTGTCTGCTATTTTACTTTATAACACCATTTACCTGTTTCCTGATGCAGGCGGTCGGCTCCTCTCGCTAATGCACTCAACTACCCAGGTGGAGTCCGATGACAGGGTGGACTATTCGGGCGCTACTGGCTCAGTGGGTGGTTTGGGTAGTTCTGCCAGTGAGTTTGACGCTGATTACTTCACACCCGCTCCTGCTTCTGTTCCTTTTTCAGTTCCCCGAACTAGAGAGCGATGAGAGAACATAAGTAGTTATTGCGGCCGCTGCAAAAGAAGCTACACCATCTCCAAGTATGCCGTCTCTAACACCACCGGTCTGCTCCACTGAGACCTTTCCAGTGGTCTTTGGTGCACCTTCTGCTCCTCAACCAGCAATGTCGACGCCTTGTATCATAATGGCTGTCGAGACACCTGTAACTCTTCCAGCTTCGAGTCTTCCTGCAGGGGATGAGGATAACTTGAAGTTCTCGTTCGAAGCTACTTCTGCAACTGGGGGAGCTTCTGGTGGAAATACTCCCTCCTCTTCTCCTGTCGGTGGCACTACCCAGGTGATCTGTACTAGCGTCACTTCCCCTCAGGTTCCTAGCTCTGCCAGATCTGCGTTGGCCTTATTGGCTCCGCACGTTATGAACCTGGTGCAGGGACAAGCTTCCTCTTCTTCAATTCCAGTGGGTACCGCTCTTCCTCCAGCGACATCTTCTTTAGCGCTGTCTGTTTTGAATACAGGCGCCGTGAATCATTTTGAGGAGCTCTTCAACTATAGCGTTAATGACTTCATGCGGTTGCTCAGAAGATGTGTCGCGATGATCTCTGGCGGCATGGATTTCTTCAGTCTTGGCCATCCGATGCTATCCAGCTATTTGGAAAATATTGAAAGAATCGGGGGACAGGACCGAGCAGCTCCCTACCGGGCCCGCTTTAATGCCTTAGAAGAGCAGGTGAACACGTTAAACACTGTTCGCCAAGCGGACGTGGAAGCGATTACCGCAATAGAGATGGCGCGGCTTTGGGTAGAATTGACAGCGCATCGGGAAGAGCTGATACGACAGGAAGAAGTATGGTCTCGGGAGTTGGCAGAGCTTCAAGCTGTCGGGAGTCCATTCTTAAGAGCTTGGAGGCTGTGGACTCAAAGATTGGGGGAAGTCAGGCCGAAATCCTTAGAGCCCAGGAGACCATTGCTAAGGCTTGGGAGGTCGTAGTGGCCAGTGAACTTAAGTTAGGGGAATCTGTTAAAAAGCAAGAAGCGCTAATCCTCCAATAGGGGCAGGTCGAGCAGGAGGAGGGAATAAGGAACCGTGCTATAGAAGACTCTCGTCAGCGTCTGACTCATCAACTTGCAATAAATGACGATGTCTTACTTCAGCAGGCTCAACACTCCATAGAAGCAAATCGTCGTCAGGTGATTGACGAGGTGATGAACAAGCTGAAGCATCTAGGTGTTGGCAGTGAAAATTTTTAAGTTAAAAGGATTTTCCACAACAGAACGCGGAGCTAATTCAATAGCCCCGCGTTTGGTTATATTAACCCTGCGTTTGAATAAAACGCGGAGATGTTTAATAGCTCCGCGTTGATTCCGCAGTTTGGCTTGTATTAGCCTCGCGTTTGAGTCAAACGCGGAGATGATCAATAGCTCCGCGTAAGCTCCGCGTTTTGGTTATTTAGCGTCGCGTTTTGATGCGATTAAAACTCCGCGTAAGCAGATAACCAGAATCTCAAATTGATTGAGATTATGATTTTGGGCTTATCCAAATACCCGAATCAAGCTAATCAGAATTCCATCAAAACTAAGATATTTGATTGGAATCCTTGATGAATGCGAGTTCTATTTAGATAGAAACTCTTGCATTAACCTGGGGCTATAAATACCTTCCTGGTGAAACCCTAGTGGTCTTCTTTTTGGCATCGGAAGTCTCCTATCGATCCTTTGGCAATTCAAGTACGCGAGAGAGCCTTGAAGCCTTTGCTGATCATCTTCTGAAATCTTGGAGAATTCAAGTTATGCACAGAGCCTTGAGTTCGTGAAGATCAGAGAAAATTACCATCTTCTTTCTGGAGTTCTTGAGAAGTTCGAGTTACGCGAGAGAGCCTTGAACAAATCAAAACCAGAGAAGATCGTCTATATTCGGCCAATATCTTTAAAAGAGAAGATTTCAACGTACCGATCATCCAAAGGAGCTGCTTGACAGATCCCATCGCCACAGATCCCACAAACTATTGTAAAAGAGAGAGATTAAACATATAAAATCCTCTCGTTTGTTCTCTTTTTATATCTTGTTCACTTCCGTTGTAATCTAAGATGTGTTCAATGGAAGGAAGCGAAGGAACTTTTGCGACGAACAAACTGGCGACCACAGTGGGAGCCATCTCTTCACTGATGAAGAGATTGTGGCGCAATCGGACGTTGATTTGATCGGATCCGAAGTAGACACGCTGGTCGTTGAAATCGACTAGCAGAAGTACGAGGAGTTCCTCTCCTCCGGATCAGGTGACTTGGATGAGACACGACACTATCGCCGTATGTACTCCAATACCCGAGTGACGGGTAGAAAGGTATCCACCGAGAGACGGGGATCCTTGGAGACTACGGTTATAGCGCCGGAGTCCACACAAGAAATACTAGTCGAGGAAGAGCTTCCGATTGCCGAAGAAGACGTGGGAACTGGACTGACCAGGACCCAACTCCGGAACAGGAACCGGAGAGCGAGGTGTAGAGCCCTCAAAGCCCGCCTTGGACGCGGAGCTAACTCTAGAGGACGCGAGGCTATGGTCCCTCGTAAATTGGCTCGCGCTACCCGCGAGACCAATCTCTACCGCGTTAAACGCGAAGATACAACTTGTCTTAAAAGCAAGGAAAAGCCAGTGTGTGATTTTCCACGCGAGGCTAGTAATACTGGCGAGTTACGCAAAATTCCTGACACTCGCGAGTTACGCGAGTATAAAAATTATTCAAAGCCAGCGTGTGATTCTCCACGCGAGGCTATTACTGTGCCTAGCGAGATACGCGAAGCCGGTAAGGGTTGCGCTAGTCGCAGAATACTCAACACTCGCGAGTTACGCGAGTATAAAAATTATTCAAAGCCAGCGTGTGATTCTCCACGCGAGGCTATTACTGTGCCTAGCGAGAGACGCGAAGCCAGTAAGGGTTGCGCTAGTCGCAGAATACCCAACACTCGCAAGTTACGCGAGTATAAAAATTATTCAAAGCCAGCGTGTGATTCTCCACGCAAGGCTATTACTGTGCCTAGCGAGAGACGCGAAGCCAGTGATACTTGCAATAAACGCAAGACTTCTGACACCCACAAGGAACGGGAAGATGATTGGCAGATAGTTGTCAGTCGTAAAAACCGCGCTAAGCGCGAAGCTATGATCTGCGTTAATCGCAAAGATAAGCCAGCGTGCAAGAACTTCCCTTCACGCGGGGCTATTATTCCAGAAGCTAAACTTCCAAGGACACACCAAGCCAGCGAGAAACGCGAGGTTAGTATGGATAAGCGCGGAGCTATTCTTCAGGCCCGCAATATGAAATGCGAGGCTATTCCTAAGCCACGCGAGGATCGGTTCGACCCCAGAGTCAGGGTTGATCAATCAAAGAAGCTTCAGTGGATTCCTAAACACTCTCAAGAGTTGAATGGACCTCTTGATTCCATGGCTAGAAACACTGACCTTAGGGAGCATCTCTCTAAAAAGAGAGGCATAGACAACTTCAAGTTGAACATAGTTTCCATTGCCAGCAACTTATGACAGCAGTATCAGCCGTGATGAATAACTGTGGCTGCAGCAAGAACAGGATATCTGTGTTCGACCGATTAAATGAGTCAAACCAGAATCCTGCTAAGAAGACAAGAACCACTCCCCTGAAACAAGGGAGAGCTGTAACTTCCAACATGGTAGGAAAAGGGAAGAAAATTGCAGAGACGGATGATGATTCAGAATCGAGCGATGATGAACTTCATCGTATTACTCGACTAAGATCAGGAGCCGTCCCACCCCGAAATTATAAGAAGCTCGCAGGGGGTTCTTACGACGAGAACAGCGATAATTCCGCTATAGCCTCGCCCCCATCCTCTATATCGTCTCGGCTACAGAAGTCAGCATCGCACATGGCAGATAAATCTGGTGATATCAATCAGAGATTTGAGGCTCAAGAAAGAATGATTCGAGAGCAACAGAAAACGATTGAAGACCTTAAGATGCTACTTTTAAAAGTTGTTGAAGATAATGCTAAACAGGGCAAGAAGACTCCAAATGAAGAAGAACAGGAGGAGAAAGCCCACTCGATGCATGAGGAAGAAGATAGATTTTCTTTCCATGATCCGCATGAAGAAAAGCTTGAAAAGTTACAGAATCAACTCGAAGCCTTGATGCGTAAAAAAGAGTTGAAGGAGTCAGGAGTCCCTAGACCATATCCAGCAGAATGGGATGTGGTACCCTATCCTCCAAAGTATAAGCCGCTCAAGTTGGAGCCCTATGACGGGAAGGGATCGCCCAGTCAGCACATCTATTATTTCTTGTCCCAAGCAGGACACTTAATGGGTAATGATCCCATCATGACCAAAGTATTTGCAAGTACTTTGCGAGGGCCTGCCTTTACTTGGTTCATGCAGCTGCCCCCAGGTACTATTAATACCTGGTTAGATGTTGAGAAATTATTTCTCTCACGTTTCTTCGAGGATGACACCGAGATTACGGTTCATTCCCTCCTTGCAACTAGGCAGGGGGAACAAGAAGCGGTTAAAGATTTCATAGAAAGGTTCCGGGAGAAGTCCGTACATTGTAAACACGGAATGATCCAGGAAACTCTAGTCGAAACCTGTCGACACAACCTTAAGACCAATGTGCTCCTCAAAATGGGGGCCGTAGAGTCTAAGACGTGGAGGGACCTGCTCAAATAAGGAGAGCAAGTTGAAGACTTGATTCGCCGAGTTGAAGAGTCCTGCGGGCCAAGAAGTGTTGGGGGTAGTAAATCATATACCCAAAACAACAGCAACAAGAATAAAGGGAAAGCAGTAATGTCATCAGAAACTGCTCCTCAGAAAACCAGTCCTCCGCCAAAGCCGAAATCTCAAGGTCAGCGAGGGTCAAGGCAAACTAGACCGCAGCAAGAAAGGAATTACACTTTCAAAGCTGAACAGACACCAGTCCTCTTTCACCTGCTCCAAAAGAAGGGAATGCTAAAACTTCCGGAGAATAAGAAGCCAGAAGACGTTGGTAAGACAAAAGATCCCAACTACTGTCTCTATCACCGGAATGTTGGACACCCCACCCGGGATTGTTTTCCCCTTAAGAACAGGATCCAAGCACTAATAGAAGCTGGGGTTCTGACGCTTAAGGAAGAGCAGAAGAAGGTCACTGCCAATATGGCAACCATAGTGGTTGGAACCCACGAGTTTCCCGCAGGAGTGACCCCAATCCCTAAGGGTAAGACGGTCACGAAGAATCTTGATCCGCACAACAAAGCCCAAGAGGGACTTGTCCCCATAACAACCCAAAAGGGGGAAGTTATGTGGGTTCACCCCGACTTATTGGAAGATGAACAATGGACTGCTTCAAAAGGTCTAGAGAAGAAGCAGGCTGTCAATGCCATTTCTGTGGATATAAAGGGAGAATATATAGCTTCGGGGGCCTTCACAGATTCTGAAGAAGAACCCGAAACTATGGCCACCCATCAAGATGGGGCAGGCCCTTCCGGTACTCGATCTGGAAAGACATATCTTAAGGACTACACTAGAGTGGATCCAAAAGATATCTATGCAGAACTCGCAAAGCCTGCGAAGCAGAAAGGACTTCGTTTCCAGAAGAATCCTACCAGAGATGAAGGAGCCAAAGAAACTCCCTTCGAATTTGACATAATTGCGCAGTTGGCTAATATCCCGGCGCGAGTGACGCTTTACGAATTGTTGAGATTATCAAAATCAACACGTGAAGCTCTAAGAGAGGCCTTGGCAGACTCTGAGTCGTTCCTAGCTCAGATTGTCGAGCCGGCCATCGAAGAGCGGAACTCTTGCCCCCACTGTCATCAAGTGAGGAGGCAAGTCCCACAAATCATCTTCTCTCCAGAAGACATGCAGGTGAGGAATATAAAGCATGATAGGCCTTTATATTTCACTGGATATGTCGGGTCCACAAAAGTGGACCGAATTAAGATTGATCCAGGTTCTGCACTCAGCGTCGTGCCCAGTAGATTGATGCAGCTGTTGGGGATTTCCCTTCATCGCTTGACACCTACACACACTACCATCTATGGATTCAACGCTAATAATAGCCATTCTCTTGGTAAGATCCGATTGCGGTGTCAAATTGGAGACTTGAAAATGGAGGTTACATGCTACGTAATTGATGCTGATACCTTCTACAATATTTTATTGGGGCGACCTTGGATCCACTCTCATATGATAGTTCCGTCGACTCTTCACCAGTGCATGAAATATTGCGATGAGAAAGGAGAGGTCTGGACACTAATTGCTGACAAGCAGCCATTCAAAGGGTTGGAAAATTACTTCACAGATGTTGCACTCTACAAGCCAGCACATGAAGCCTCTAATGACAGTCTTAGCAAGTCTCCAAAGCCCGACGACAGTGGCAATGAAGCCGACACTGAGTACGAGCTCGTTGGAGAAGATGATGGGGGTGATTACGAAATCAACCCTCACCTAGATCTTAGCTTAGGTCTTGATAATATAGTGGATGTAATAGAAAGTGAATGGGTTATTAATGAAAATGTAAAGTTAGTCTACGAGCATGCTGTAGCTACTGAGTCTGAGCCCTCTTGTACCTCCACCGAAGCGGATGGCCTGACCGAACTTGAAGTTCTGACGGCATATCATTTGCCCCTCAGGTCTTCCCTCTTCTCTCAATTAAAAATAACCGAGGATCAAGGGCACTTCTTTGAAGTGCCTCCCCGACAAAAGTCCCAAAGGCCGATCATGTTCGGCAAAGTGGCCACGTCGCCTCGACAGAGACAAAGTAGTGAAAGTGATGAACAAACGTCACCTCAATTTCACTTATATGAGCAAAGGTCCCGACAGATGATGGAGAAAATGGGATATAATTTTACCCAGAAGCCGGGATTAAACTTTGGAAAAGGACGGCGGAATCTCATACCCTCGTTTAGACCGAGAGGAAAGAGCCCTGATTATTATCAGAAGACCCGCAGGGGGTTGGGCTATGTGTCTTGTCCACCCTCATCGCCATCCAAGGATGAAGAGAGTTCTTCGGATAAAGAAGAAACATCTTCACCAGATCATGATTCAGATATAAGCACCGGTGCTTGGTTTCAATCTTTAACGATCAATATGGTTTCAGCCGCGCCAGAAAGCGATGAGGAACCAATTGACATTCAAGATGACGCTTGGGCTAAGCACATGGATACTCTCTGGGATGTCCGCTTTGAACAGCATGACCCACCTACAGAAGACAAATTAATACAGGTTAACATGGGAACGGAAGAAAATCCGAAACCCATTTTCATAAGCGACACACTAACTCCTTTAGAAAAAGAGGAACTTATATCCCTTATCAAAGAGTATATAGATGTGTTCGCATGGAGTTATGAAGATATGCCTGGGCTTGACCCTCAAATTGCCACACACCGGTTAAATATAAAAGAAGATGTCAAACCTGTTAAACAGCAACAGAGGCATTTTCGACCAGATTTGATGGAGGCAATAGTTGCTGAGGTCAACAAGCTTATACAATCCGGGTTCATCCGTGAAGAACAACACCCAGACTGGGTGGCAAACATAGTGCCAGTCCGCAAAAAGAATGGCAAAATCCGGATATGCATTGACTTTCGAGATCTGAACGCTGCATGTCCCAAGGATGAATTTCCACTCCCCATCACCGACGTGATGATCGATAATACTTGCGGTTATGAGAGGATGTCCTTTATGGATGGCTTCTCAGGTTATAACCAAATCAAGATGCACCCGGATGATGAAAAGCATACAGCTTTCAGAACGCCACAGGGGGTATACTGTTATAAGGTGATGCCATTCGGATTAAAGAATGCAGGTGCCACTTACCAACTCGCAATGAGCGCCATATTTAAAGAACACCTACGCAGAACAGTGGAGTGCTATGTGGATGACTTAGCAGTTAAAAGCAAAGACAAAGAAGATCATCTTCACGATTTAAGAGTGGTCTTCGATCTTATGCGGAAACATCACTTGAAGATGAATCCTACCAAGTCGTTCATGGGGGTATCCAGCGGGAAGTTTCTAGGGTTCATAATAAATAACTTCAAAAGGAATTTTCCTCGACCCGGAAAAGGTAAAAGCGATTAGCGAAATGCCGCCTCCCCGCAATCTTAAGGAACTAAGGGGATTACAAGGAAAGCTCGCTTATATTCGGCGCTTCATATCCAACTTATCTGGACGATGCCAACCATTCTCCAAACTTATGAAGAAGGGAGTGTCTTTCATATGGGATGAGGCATGTCAGCAGGCATTTGATGACCTCAAGGAGTACCTTACTAAGCCTCCTGTACTAATGGCACCAGCCCCTGGGCAGCCCTTCCTTATATATGTAAGGGCTATGGATAATGCTTTAGGAGCATTACTTGCTCAATATAATGAGCACGGCCATGAACATGCCCTCTACTATTTAAGTAGAATAATGATTGGGGCCGAACAGCGGTATACCCCGATTGGAAAAGAATGTTTAGCCCTAGTGTTTGCTGTTCAGAAAATGCGACACTACCTTTCGGGGCAAACAATTCATGTCATATCACGGGTTAATCCCCTGAAGATTCTGATGACAAAACCGGGATCCTTAAATGGCCGATTGGCAAAATGGGCGCTCTTACTATCGCCCTATGACATACATTTTGTCCCTCAAAAGGCCATGAAGGGACAGGCAATCGCTGATTTCCTTGCAGATCATCCATTTTGGTCCAAATTAAAGCAGACATCAGAAGTCAATACAGTTACCGGAGAACAACCTTGGCAAATATTCTTTGATGGTGCTGCGAGACGATCTGCTGCTGGAGTGGGGGTTGTACTAATATCCCCACATAAACATATATTGCCTAACGGTTACTCATTAACAGAACCGTGCACTAATAATGTAGCGGAGTACAATGCGCTTATTATCGGCTTAAAAATAGCTCTGCAACTGGGGGTGAACCATCTAGAGGCATATGGAGATTCTAAGCTCATTGTCAATCAGATGACAGGTGAGTATGAAGTCAGACATGAAGCCCTCATCCCCTATCATCAGCTAGCTATTGAGCTAGCAGGATATTTTGAACAATTCTACATATATCACGTATCTCGAAACGAGAACGTTTATGCAGATGCTCTTTCCGCATTAGCCGCAACACTGGCAATCCCTCCAGGTGAAGCTAAAAGCATCACCATTGGTAGTAGAGAACTCCTCCACCCAGATGTGGTATCTCAAGCCGAAGAGGTATGCCAGATTGGCTTAAAGTTAGAACCCCGTGATTGGCGATTTCCGTTTGTGGATTATGCTTTGCATGGGATATTACCAGAAGATCCTAAGGAAGCCACCTCAATAAAGAGGAAGGCCCAAAGATTTTATTATGACCATAAACTTCAGACTTTGTATAGAAAGTCAAGAGGTGGTCTATTGCTATGCTGCATATCGAAAGCAGAAGCAGAACAAGTGCTGAGAGAAACACATGATGGAGTATGTGGAGCTCATCAGCCCGGTCCTAAACTTGGAGACCGTATAAGAAGGCTAGGGTACTACTGGCCGAGCATGGTTACGGAAGCAATGGCATACGCTAAACGATGTCATGCATGCCAAATACATGCCAATTTTATTCATCAACCCCAAGAATACTTGCACAATACCGTCGCAAGCTGGCCATTTGAAGCCTGGGGAATGGACATTGTGGGGCCAATAACTCCCCCGTCATCCAGAGGACATCGGTTTATTCTTGCAATAACCGATTATTTTTCAAAATGGGCCGAAGCCGTGCCCATGAAAGAGGTGAAAACGGTAGATGTGATCAAGTTTATCAAGCATCATGTCATTTACCGATTTGGCGTCCCTCGACAGATCATTCATGATAATGGTCCGCAATTCATCAGTCAGGGATTCTCCAGATTCTGCAACAAGTTCAGAATCAAAGATATCGCTTCTACACCATATAACCCTGCGGCTAATGGGTTAGCTGAAGCTTTCAACAAGACGATTATTAAACTCCTTCGGAAGTTCGTCTCTTCCAATAAACGAGATTGGGATGAAAAGTTAGGAGAATGCCTGTGGGCTTATCGCACCACCGTTCGCACCCCGACTAAATCTACCCCGTTCTCTTTGGTTTACGGAAGTGAGGCTGTCTTGCCTCTTGAAATCCAGATACCATCATTAAGAGTGGCTTTAACCACAAAGATGACGACAGAAGAACGCCATCAGCAAAGATTGCAAGAACTAGGGGCGTTAAATGAAAAACGTCTCAGGGCTCAACAACAAATTGAGTTGTATCAAGCCCGAATATCTCAAACGTTCAATAAGAACGTCAAACCAAGGATCTTTAAACAAGGAGACTTGGTTCTGGCTGTTAAAAGGCCAATGGTGCTAACCCACAAGACTAAGGGTAAGTTTGAATCCAAGTGGGAAGGACCGTTCATTGTGGAGACAGTCTACTCCAGTGGAGCTTATCGCTTAATGAATCAAGACGGCGACAGGATGATGATGCCGATCAATGGCAAATTTCTAAAGAAATACTATTCTTAGTACCCCTGGAGATACGCGTCTTCTCTTTTTTTTTTTAGGCATGCGCATTGTGCGCCTCTGACCTAAACCTGGTGCGTTTGGTTCTCAAGTTTGAACCACCGTCAGTCTTTTCTTAGGCATGTGCATTGTGCGCCTCTGACCTAAACCTGGTGCGTTTGGTTCTCAAGTTTGAACCACCGTCAGTCTTTTCTTAGGCATGCGCATTGTGCGCCTCTGACCTAAACCTGGTGTGTTTGGAGTACCCAGTTCAAGTTACGCGAGAGAGCCTTGAACCGCCTCCAGTTTGGTTCTCAAGTTTGAACCACCATCAGTCTTTTCTTTTAGGCATGTGTAATTAAGCGCCTCTGACCTAAACCTGGTGTGTTTGGAGTACCCAGTTCAAGTTACGCGAGAGAGCCTTGAACCGCCTCCAGTTTGGTTCTCAAGTTTGAACCACCATCAGTCTTTTTTCTTGGGCATGCGCAATTTGGCGCCTCTGACCCAAAATATGGTGTGCTTAGTTCTCAAGTTTGAACAGCCCCCAATCTTCTTTTAGGCATGTGTAATTAAGCGCCTCTGACCTAAAAAGTATGAATTGCCCAACGCCGACTAGGCAATGGGAAGAGAACAAGTTTCTCGCCAACCCATCATGCTGGGGTAAAAGTATGAATTGCCCAACGCCAACTAGGCAATGGGAAGATAACAAGTTTCTCGCCAACCCATCATACTGGGGTAAAAAGTATGAATTGCCCAACGCCAACTAGGCAATGGGAAGAGAACAAGTTTCTCGCCAACCCATCATGCTGGGGTAAAAGTATGAATTGCCCAACGCCAACTAGGCAATGGGAAGAGAACAAGTTTCTCACCAACCCATCATGCTGGGGTAAAAGTATGAATTGCCTAACGCCAACTAGGCAATGGGAAGAGAACAAGTTTCTCGCCAACCCATCATGCTGGGGTAAAAAGTATGAATTGCCCAACGCCAACTAGGCAATGGGAAGAGAACAAGTTTCTCGCCAACCCATCATGCTGAGGTAAAAGTATGAATTGCCCAACGCCAACTAGGCAATGGGAGGAGAACAAGTTTCTCGCCAACCCATCATGCTGGGGTAAAAGTATGAATTGCCCAACGCCAACTAGGCAATGGGAAGAGAACAAGTTTCTCGCCAACCCATCATGCTGGGGTGGAAGTATGAATCGCCCAATACCGATAAAGTAAAGGGAAGAGGAAAAGTTTGGCATTTAAGCCCAAACGTAGTCCTCGACAACTCACCATGTTGAGGGAAATAATATGGCCAGCCCAACTCAAATGGTAGTTGGTAAAGGCTAATCAAATCCGTTAATAGCTGGGGGTTTGCTAAAAATCACATATTAAACTTTAATTGTTATTTCGGTTCAAGAAATCGAGCATAAACGATACCGAGATAAATCGTTTTGACGACAGGTTATTTGTTAGGCAAGCAAATCTGTTTTGAAGCCGGCAAATAAAAGAGTCAAAAGAATCATCTTTATTAAAAAGGTGAAGATACAAAAAGAATTTCAAAGAAACATCGTAAAGTTATCTCTCTCCCGTTTACGAAGTTCTTATTACAAGGAAGATAAAAGTGTAAAGAGAGATGAAACTATTGGCCTCCCAGAAGTCTCAATTGGTTTATTGTCTCGTCCAAATTTCTACGATGAGAAGCCTCCACGGTTTGCTGAGCTTGCCTACGCAACTCATCATCACTTATTGTAAGTTGTTGCTGACGAGATTCTTCTATGGCACGATTCCTGGCCATCTCTTCCTGCTGAATCTGCTCCTGCTGGACAAGCAACATCTCCCGTTTCTTGACAGATTCTCCTAATCGGAGTTCATTTTCTATCAAGGTGGCCCGAGCTCTCGCAATCGTCTCCTGGGCTTTAGAGATGGCCGCCTGACTTTCCTCAATTCCGAAGTTTACCCTCTGCAGGTCGCCAAGAACGGATTCCCGACTGGCCTGGAGCTCTGTCAGCTCCTGAGACCATCTCTCCTCCTGCTGCCTTAAAATATTTCTTTGAGATAAGGATTCTGCTCGAAGCCGCGCCAGCTCTATCTCAGTGATCGCCTCCACATCCGCCTGACGGAGTATGTGTAGCGTGGTCACCTGCTCTTCTAAGGCTGTAAGGCGGGCCCGGTATGGAGCTGCTCGATCTTGTCCACCGAATTCTTCGATATTTCCTAAATAGCGGAGTAACAGTGGACGTGCGAAGTTGAAGAAATCATGGCCAGCAAGAACCATCTCGACACATCTTCTTAACAAATGCATAAAATCCTCGACAGTGAAGCCAAAAAGTCTTTCAAGAGGATTTGCAGTGTCGGTAGGCAAAGTAGGTAATGCCAAAAGAGGTGTCTTGAGCAAGGGAGCAGTAGTTGCTGGAATTGGAGAAGAAGAAGCCCATCCCTGCATTAAATTCATAATATGGGGGACCAGTAGAGCCAGTGCAGATCTGGAAGAGCTGGAGACCCCAGACGAAGTACCGTCAGTACAGATCACTTGGGTACCCCCACCAACAGGAAGAGAAGATGGGATCACTTCGCCTGAAGCTCCTCCGGTGGGAGAAGCATCTTCGAACGAGAATTTCAAATTATTCTCCTCCCCTGCTGGAAGGCTTGAAGTAGGAAGAGTTACAGGTATCTCAGCAGCCACGACAACAGACGATGTTAAAATCGCTGACTGAGAAGGCACGCCAACGACCATGGGAAATGTCTCAGTGGAGCAAATTGGTGTTGGAGATGGCATACTAGGAGACGGTGTGGCCTCCTTAGCAGCAGCTGCGATAATGACTTCTGTTCTTTCGTCACTTCCCAATTCGTCAATTGGGGGAATTGAAGAGGAAACAGAGGCAGGAGCCGGTGTGGAATAATCAGCCGCAAACTCACTAGCAGAGCTACCCACACCACCAACAGAGCCAGAATGGTCCATTCTATCGTCAGACTCTACTTGGGTAGTCGAGTGCATTGGCGAGAGAAGTTGATCACCTGCATTTCAGAAGACCAGAAAAGTAGTGTTACGTTAAAATAATAACGGGCAAAAGATAAAATGCTAAAGGCCATACTAGGCGATACAAGTCAAGTTGTCGGACTTGAAGGGAGAGCCATTGTCGTTTTCAGCAATGTACCCGTCTCGCTACCCGTTAGTTGCTCCCCAGGTTCTGTCACAGGCTCTACGGCCGAAGGAGCCAAAACCTCAGCAACACTTGGAGCTTTAGCAGGTTCATCCTCCCTTACCAACGCTGGGGGTACAGCTGAAGCCAACAAGTCGGAAGCAAATTTGATAGCCACTTCTTGGGGGGCTATCAAAGTTTCCTGTGCCAGTTTTTGCTTCTTACCCGGCCTTTTCTTTAAAGCGCCGCAGCGTTTGAGAGTTGGACTCAGGGAACGACTGACAACAGGCTGAGGAACTCCACCAGCACCAGTATTGTCGTCATCATCACCGGCATCATCGTCTGATTCGCTGACATCCGAAGGCTCAGCCGCAGCGCCAAGGAATTCTTCCATTCCTTTTATCCTTACCCTAGAAGCACCCTGGCGGCTAATATAGAGGGCTTCAATCTCTTTGCAACAACTGCGATTGAGAGAGAAGCCGGGCACGTCAGCATTCACAATATTGAACCAATTGCAGGAGCTGAGGGTCATGGCTAATTCTGGCACCTTCTGGGGCAAGGAGAATTCAGCCTCGGTCCCGCCAGCTGCAAAATGGAACCAGCCACGAGCGCCTTCGTATAAATTCCCCTCGTAAGCGAGATCTTTATTTGGATTGCCCACATAAAGTTGAGAATATCCAAACTGGCGAGCAAAGCGACTCGGAGTATATGGCTCAATCTGACACTGGAGATCTTGACGATACACCAAGTGTCCGGGACGGATGTTGAGAAGCCACCAGAACGCTCCTGCAGATAAAGTAGTGAACTTATCCGCTTCCACGGCATCTTTCAGCCTTGTCCCATATCCTCCGCCGAGAAAGTCAGGAAAACACCGGAAGATCTCGTAATTCTGAATGCTACAAAGAGTCTTCCGAATCTGGGACATATAATTCTGCCTCCATGAAGAACGTTCATACAGTTCTACAAGGAAGCACTTTTCGCCCGAACAACGCTCTGGTGCACTCATTAAGGAGGGACAGTGCAAGACGAGCCACGCCATCAAATAGGTGTAGGGCATCTCCACCCTAGGGTTTGGAGTTTTCGGCTCGGCAGTCTCCTTCGACTTGCCCTTTCCTTTCCCCTTGACTTTAATAGTAGGGAGGAAATCACGATAGAGCACCCTCAATCCATATTGCAAATTGCATACCATGGCGGGAAGGAGTCCAAGGGGTCGGCCGTATGCAAGAAGAACCGCTGGATATACCACGGTCACTGCAATCGCTTCCTTGGGCAACGACGGCACGACGCATCTTTTGAGCCACAGCATCAAAAATCCGGCAATGAGACCTCTGTTGGAGATCGGAAATTGGGCTTGATAGTGATAGCTCTTAAATGAAGTACCGGGACCGTATCCATTCTCATTGGATTCAGTGGTATAATATAATAGATGACGGCCCTTAGCAATACGGTGATCAATCTCTGAGCCATAGATGGGTGGATGACCATGGATAATGGCCGAGCTATCCTTAGAATTTAAGTTGGCAAAGAGATATTCGGCCCACTTCTTGTGGCCAATACCGTGATTACGCGCACCCGTCAAGTCAGCGCAAATATGATAATGGCACATCATCTCCCAATATGTGGCATGGATGCGCTCGTCCCTCGCCAATAGCATGTTCAACTCATCGGTGGTAGGGATATACTCCTCGTAAGGGACTTCGCCCATCGAGAGCCCAGAAACCTCAAACATCTCGTGGAGAGCGAACCCTAGCTCACCCACTGGAGTAAAGAAAGTATAGGTTTCAGGGTTATACATCTCCAAAAGGCAGTAAAAGTGATAAGCACTCTGGGAAAACCCGAATTGGACATTCCTGATGGCTTTATACAAGCCAATATCCTTTAAAAATGGGCTCGTGGGAATCCAGCATGTACTGAACAAGGCGTGCCCACCACATATTGTTAGAAGAATGAACCCAGCCAGGCATCCTGAAGTCGCTAGCGGGGTGCTGACCATCCTTCGCCAAGAACTAGCTTAAGAAAGTTCGGGCACGAGATGGGACTTCTCCCACTGGAAGCTCCGAAGCAAGCCAGTAATGCATCTGGGGGAACCATCTTGATAAACCCCTTTTGCACCAAATTTGCCTATTGGGACGTCATCTTGCTCTTGAGTCAGTCCCCACTTTAATTCTCGAGGCGTCGCTAGCCTCTGAAGATAGACCAGAGGATAGCTACGATCCATTCTAGGCAAAAACATCAACATCTCGCCTGAGTTATATAGCCAAACACGTTCCCCTTCAGAAAGGATCTCATCTGATTGATCCATCTGGTCTCCAAAGAGGAAGGCGGGTTTCTCCATCGCCTTTCTGTTCACATCTTCGAAGGCTGCGTCAGTTATGATTTCTCGCGTAGTAGTGGGGTGGTACTTGATCAGCTTCTCCTTGCGTTCCTTCGGGTCTGGCTTATATGAAGCCAAGATAGTGGTAAAGCGAAATTCGCCTGAGGGATCAGAACCCCCAGCAAAACCGAAGTAATTCTTGTGGGGAAGAGATTCCATCGAATACCCTACTGCAAAAAGAAAGCAGAGTGAGAGAAGTTTCTATAAGACAGAAAAAATTCTCCAAGTATGGACGCGCGAAGCTAAAGATTAGACCGCGCAGAAGTCAAAATAGCCTCGCGTTTCAGCGCGATTGCTACTTAAAATAGCCTCGTGTTTCAGCGCGACTGCTACTTAAAATAGTCTCGCGTTTCAGTGCGACTGCTACTTGAAATAGCCTCGCGTTTTTAGCGCGACTGCTACTTGAAATAGCCTCGCGTTTTCAGCGCGACTGCTACTCAAAATAGCCTTGCACTTCAAAACGCGAGGATGACGCGATAACTTCGCGTAAGAAGAAAGTCAGAGACTTTTCTTCTTCTCCAAGCCTTACGGCAGGAGTACGGCGATCTCGCCGGTAAAAGAGTTGATTGATCAGTTAAATTTAAGCCAAATCACTCTAGAAATGTTCTAAAGAGTCTCGATGGAAGGATTCTTACCCCCGATAGGCGAAATGTGGGCTGGCGCGTCGCTGCCTTGGCCGCCGCCACCACTGCTTGCGCCAGTCGCCGATGATGGAGCCGCTCGAGAAGTAGCACGAGTTTTGGGTGCCATTGTTGAGAAAAATCGACTGAAAATCTAGAGAAACTCGGTCGAAAGAAGATCGGGTGGTCTGAACTCTGATTGCCTGAATCTCTAAGTTTCTGGAAAATTCTCAAATAGAATGAGAAGGATAAGAAATAGAGATTTCTTTTAAATGAAAGGAACCGCCTCTTGGAATTCGGCGCGAATCTAGGAGAAAGTGACTGGTCAGTTACTCTCCAACACGCGAAGCTATTAGCCTCGCGCGACTATGGAAATGCGAAGTTGTTTAACTCCGCGCAACTATATAAAACGCGAGGATAGCCTGTGCCTTAGCTTCGCGTTTTCATGGAAAAAACTTAGATTTTTGACGAGTGCAATTAGGCACTTCCATCTAAGTTAAAATGATTATTATCCGATCATTTGGGTATTATCAATCTAAGTCACGCAGAAGTGCCTTAGACTATTTTACCAAAATTATTAACCATCTGTTTGTTGAGCAAGCAAAATTATTGAAGCCAACAGATAGAGAGGAAAATAATAACTATATATTCATAAAAGAAGAGATTACAAAGAAGGAGTTATAGCTCTCCCAAAAGCTTTTACATGATCAACTCATCAAATAACCAAACAGTAAGATTTCTCTACGGGGTGTTGAAGCCTAGTTCAATGGTTCACATGCAAAAGAATTCAAGATTTCTCTATGGGGTGTTGAAGTTCAGTTCCCTGGTTCACATGCAAAAGATCTCCTTTGCAAATGTCAATTAGGATCTGTCATCCGAAATGAAGCACGAGAGGAAAGGAGAGTGCTGCACTGAAGCGCAATTCTGAACTGCAAGTGCTGCAATTTTGCACTGCAAGTGCTGCAGCTCCTTATTTATAGCTCCTTCAGGAGTTTATCTCTCGGAGCCAGAGCTTGAAACCTGCAACTATGTTGTAAAGCATATGCTTCTGACTTCCTTAGAGTCACTTCTGCTGATGAAGATCGATGGACCCACATACATTCCTCTTCAGAAAGGATTGAACTTACTGCAAAAGGAACAGAGTTTCCAAAAGAGTGAAAACGCGGAGCTAAGCTAACTCCGCGCACAGTTGAAGAAATAGCCTCGCGCTTTAAACGCAGAGGATGATGCGATAACTTCGCGTAAAGGGGGACAAGATTTCTTTCTGCTCTTTCCTTCTCTTTCAAATTCATAGCGACTGCTAATCAAGGATAGCCTCGCAATTCATAGCGACTGCTAATCAAGGATAGCCTCACAATTCATAGCGACTGCTAATCAAAGATAGCCTCGCAATTCATCGCGACTGCTAATCAAAGATAGCCTCGCAATTCATCGCGACTGCTAATCAAGGATAGCCTTGCAATTCATCGCGACTGCTAATCAAAGATAGCCTCGCAATTCATCGTGACTGCTAATCAAAGATAGCCTCGCGGATTAATTGAGACTACTAGTAAAGCCCCGCGTTTCAAGCGCAGGGACGACACAATAAAACGACGGTCTCGCCGACAAGATAAGCAATCATCCAGAATAAACCAAGCCAAAATATCTCAGAATGGTTCTTAGAAAACCAAGAGATGAGGTTTTTACCTTCGGAAGACGCTGTATAGACTGGTTCGCCGTCGCGTCTACCTTCACGGCTGCTGCCATCAACGCCGGCCAACTTGCGAAAAGCAAAACTCCTCTGGAGAGACATCCTAAGGATGAAAATCTATGGAGAGTTGAACGAAGATCAGTTGAAGATCATTCGTGAGTCACTCGAGTTCTCAAAAATTCTTCGGATGAGATGAAGAAGAAGATGAGCTGGGAACTCTATTTAAACAAAATTTCCGTCGCTTGGTATTCGGCGTGGAAACTCAGGGTAATTAATGACATAATTACTCATTTCACTGAAAAAGAAGTGAAGCTGATTAGCTCCGCGTAAGTGAGCATAACACGAGATAGACTTGGTATTCTAACTCCGCGTTTCAGTTTGAAGATCCAAAGTATTTCAAAATCTGCTGAAGTCTAAGCCATTTTGAAAACTTTGGAGGGGGTTCTGTTGGCAGTGAAAATTTTTAAGTTAAAAGGATTTTCCACAACAGAACGCGTAGCTAATTCAATAGCCCCGCGTTTGGTTATATTAACCCTGCGTTTGAATAAAACACGGAGATGTTTAGTAGCTCCGCGTTGATTCCGCAGTTTGGCTTGTATTAGCCTCGCGTTTGAGTCAAACGAGGAGATGATCAATAGCTCCGCGTTAGCTCCGCGTTTTGGTTATTTAGCGTCGCGTTTTGATGCGATTAAAGCTCCGCGTAAGCAGATAACCAGAATCTCAAATTGATTGAGATTATGATTTTGGGTTTATCCAAATACCCGAATCAAGTCTAATCAGAATTCCATCAAAACTAAGATATTTGATTGAAATCCTTGATGAATGCGAGTTCTATTTAGATAGAAACTCTTGCATTAATCTGGGGCTATAAATACCTTCCTGGTGAAACCCTAGTGGTCTTCTTTTTGGCATCGGAAGTCTCCTATCGATCCTTTGGCAATTCAAGTACGCGAGAGAGCCTTGAAGCCTTTGCTGATCATCTTCTGAAATCTTGGAGAATTCAAGTTACGCACAGAGCCTTGAGTTCGTGAAGATCAGAGAAAATCACCATCTTCTTTTTGGAGTTCTTGAGAAGTTCGAGTTACGCGAGAGAGCCTTGAACAAATCAAAACCAGAGAAGATCGTCTATATTCGGCCGATATCTTTAAAAGAGAAGATTTCAACGTACCGATCATCCAAAAGAGCTGCTTGACAGATCCCATTGCCATAGATCCCACAAACTATTGTAAAAGAGAGAGATTAAACATATAAAATCCTCTCGTTTGTTCTCTTTTTATATCTTGTTCACTTCTGTTGTAATCTAAGATGTATTCAATGGAAGGAAGCGAAGGAACTTTTGCGACGAACACTAGGAGATCCATAGTTTTCTTCTATTCTTTTATTCTCTTTTTTTAATAAGAACTTGTAATAAAAGAAAGAATTTTTGTAACTTCATTCTTTTGATGAAATAAAGATAATCATTTGATTCTTTTACCTGCTGGCTACAAAATTTGTTTGCTCAACAGATAACTTGTCATCAAAATGATTTGGTTGTTTAGGTACAGTTTTTCGAATCTTACTGTCAGAGGTAAGAGTTTAACATGACAGGATTTTGTGAGATTTTTAGCAAACCCCCAACTATCAACGGATTTGATTAGCCTTTACCAACTACCGTTTGAGTTGGGCTAGCCATGTTTATTCCCCTCAACATGGTGAGTTATCGAGAATTTCGTTTGGGCTTAAATGCCAAACTTCTCCTCTTGCCTTTTGCCTTATCGGCATTGGGCAATTTCATACTTTTTCCCCCCAGTATGAAAGGGTTGGTGAGAAACTGGTTCTCTCCCCATTGTCTAATCGGCGTTGGGTAATTCATCAGATCTAGGTCAGAGGCGCTCAATTGTGCAT
The DNA here is from genome assembly GCA_036321105.1 of Dracaena cambodiana. Classification (NCBI taxonomy): domain Eukaryota; kingdom Viridiplantae; phylum Streptophyta; class Magnoliopsida; order Asparagales; family Asparagaceae; genus Dracaena; species Dracaena cambodiana. Next base: position 16,400,292 of record JAYEPQ010000004.1, on the reverse strand, counting down.
GCCTAAGAAAAAGATTGGAGGCGGTTCAAGGCTCTCTCGCGTAACTTGAACTGGACACACCAAATTTAGGTCAGAGGCGCTAAACTGCGCATGCCTAAGAAAAGACTGGAGGTGGTTCAAACTTGAGAACTGGGCACACCAAATTTAGGTCAGAGGCGCTAAACTGCGCATGTCTAAGAAAAGACTGGAGGTGGTTCAAACTTGAGAACCAGACACACCAGGTTTAGGTCAGAGGCACTAAACTGCGCATGCCTAAGAAAAGACTGGAGGCTGTTCAAACTTGAGAACCGGACACACCAGGTTTAGGTCAGAGGCGCTCAACTGCGCATGCCTAAGAAAAGACTGGAGGCTGTTCAAACTTGAGAACTGGGCACACCAGGTTTACGTCAGAGGCGCTAAACTGCGCATGCCTAAGAAAAGACTGGAGGTTGTTCAAACTTGAGAACCAGACACACCAGGTTTAGGTCAGAGGCGCTCAACTGCGCATGCCTAAGAAAAGACTGGAGGCTGTTCAAACTTGAGAACTGGGCACACCAGGTTTAGGTCAGAGGCGCTAAATTGCGCATGCCTAAGAAAAAGATTGGAGGCGGTTCAAGGCTGTTTCGCGTAATTTGAAATGGGCACACCAAATTTAGGTCAGAGGCGCTAAACTGCGCATGTCTAAGAAAAGACTGGAGGTGGTTCAAACTTGAGAACCAGACACACCAGGTTTAGGTCAGAGGCGCTCAACTGTGCATGCCTAAGAAAAGACTGGAGGCTGTTCAAACTTGAGAACTGGGCACACCAGGTTTAGATCAGAGGCGCTCAACTGTGCATGCCTAAGAAGAAGGAGACAATTTCTTTCAGGGATATTAAGAATAGTATTTCTTCATAAATTTGCCATTGATCGGCATCATCATCCTGTCGCAATTTTGATTCATTAAGCGATAGGCTCCACTGGAGTATACAGTCTCCACAACAAACGGTCCTTCCCATTTGGGTTCGAATTTACCCTTAGTCTTGTGAGTTAGAACCATTGGCCTTTTAACAGTCAGAACCAAGTCTCCTTATTTAAAGGTCCTTGGTTTAACATTCTTATTGAACGTTTGTGAGATTCGTGCTTGATACAACTCAATTTGTTGTTGAGCCCTGAGACGCTTTTCATTCAACGCCTCTAATTCTTTCAATCTTTGATGATGGCACTCTTCTGTCGTCATCTTCGTGGCTAAAGCCACTCTTAATGAAGGTATCTGGATTTCGAGAGGCAAGACGGCCTCGTTTCCATAGACCAAAGAGAATGGGGTAGCTTTGGTCGGGGTGCGAATAGTGGTGCGATAAGCCCACAGGCACTTTCCTAGCTTCTCATCCCAATCTCGTTTATTGGAAGAGACGAATTTCCGAAGGAGTTTAATAATCGTCTTGTTGAAGGCTTCGGCCAACCCATTTGCTATGTGGTTATATGGCGTTGAAGCGATATCTTTGATTCTGAACTTATTGCAGAATCTGGAAAATCCCTGACTGATGAATTGCGGACCATTATCATGAATGATCCATCGGGGAACGCCAAAACGGTAAATGACATGATGCTTGATGAACTTGATCACATCTGTCGTTTTCACCTCTTTCATGGGCACAGCTTCGGCCCATTTTGAAAAATAATCGGTTATTGCAAGAATAAACCGATGTCCTCTGGACGACGGGGGAGTTATTGGACCCATAATATCCATTCCCCATACCTCAAATGGCCAACTAGCAACGGTATTGTGCAAATATTCTGGGGGTTGATGAATAAAATTGGCATGTACTTGGCATGCATGGCAACGTTTAGCGTATACCATTGCTTCTGTAATCATTTTCGGCCAGTAGTATTCTAGCCTTCTTATGCGGTCTCCAAATTTTGGACCGGGCTGATGAGCTCCATATACTCCATCGTGTGTTTCTCTCAGCACTTCATCCGCTTCTGCTTTTGATATGCAGCGTAGCAGCAGACCATCTCTCGACTTTCTATATAAAGTCTGAAGCTTATGGTCATAATAAAATTTCTGGGCCTTCCTCTTTATCGAGGTGGCTTCCTTTGGATCTTTCGGTAATATCCCATGTAAAGCATAATCCACAAACGAAAATCGCCAATCACGGGGTTCCAGGGCCAAGCCTGTCTGGCACACTTCTTTGGTTTGGAAAACCATATCTGGGTGGAGGAGCTCTCTGCTTCCAATGGTGATGCTTTTAGCTTCACCTGGCGGGATCGCCAACGTGGCTGCAAACGCGGCAAGGGTATTCGCATATATGTTCTCATTCCGAGATATATGACAAATGTAAAATTGTTCAAAATACCTAGCTAGTTCAATGGCTAGCTGATGATAGGGGATGAGGGCTTCATGTCTGACTTCATACTCGCTCGTCATCTGATTGACGATGAGTTTAAAGTCTCCATATGCCTCTAGATAGTTCACCCCCAGTTGCAGAGCTATTTTCAGGCCGATAATGAGTGCGTTATATTCCGCCACATCATTCGTGCACGGTTCTGTCAATGAGTAACCGTTAGGTAAAATATGTTTATGCGGAGATATCAGTACAACCCCCACTCCAGCAGCAGATCGTCTAGCAGCACCATCAAAGAACATTTGCCATGGTTGTTCCTTGCTAACTGTGTTAACCTCTGACGTCTGTTTAGGATTAGACTAGATTGGATGGTCTGCAAGAAAGTCGGCGATTGCCTGTCCCTTCGTAGCTTTTTGAGGGACAAAATGCATATCATATGGCGATAGCAATAATGCCCATTTCGCCAACCGGCCATTCAAGGATCCCGGCTTTGTCATCAGAATCTTCAGGGGATTAACCCGTGATATGACGTGAATTGTTTGCCCAGAAAGATAGTGTCGCATTTTCTGAACAGCGAACACTAGGGCTAAATATTCCTTTTCAATCGAGGTATACCGCTGTTCGGCCCTGATCATTGTCCTACTTAAATAATAGAGGGCATGTTCATGGCCGTGCTCATTATATTGAGCAAGTAATGCTCCTAAGGCATTATCCATGGCCCTTACATATATAAGGAAGGGCTGCCCAGGGACACGTGCCATAAGAACGGGAGGTCTGGTGAGGATTCCTTGAGGTCATCAAATGCCTGTTGACATGCCTCATCCCATACGAAAGAAACCCCCTTCTTCATAAGTCGAGAGAATGGCTGGCATCGTCCCGATAGGTTGGAAATGAAGCGCCGAATATAGGCGAGCTTTCCTTGTAACCCCCCAATTCTTTAAGATTGCGGGGAGGTGGCATCTCGCTAATTGCTTTTACCTTTTCAGGGTCGAGGAAAATTTCTTTTGAAGTTATTATGAACCCAAGGAATTTCCCACTCGACACCCCCATAAATGACTTAGTGGAATTCATCTTTAAATGATGTTTCCTCATGACATTGAAGACCCTTCTTAAATCACGAAAATGGTCCTCTTTATTTTTACTTTTGACTGCTAAGTCATCCACGTAGCACTCTACTGTCTTGCGCAGATGTTCTTTGAAGATGGTGCTCATCGCACGTTGATAAGTGGCACCGGCATTCTTCAGCCCAAATGGCATCACTGTATAGCAGTATACCCCCAGGGTGTTCTGAAAGCTGTATGCTTTTCATCATCCGGGTGCATCTTAATTTGGTTATAACCTGAGAAGCCATCCATGAAGGACATCCTCTCGTAACCACAAATATTGTCAATCATCACATCGGTGATGGGAAGTGGAAACTCATCCTTGGGACATGCAGCGTTCAGATCTCGAAAGTCAATGCATATCCGGATTTTGCCGTTCTTTTTACGAACCGGCACTATAGTGCCACCCAATCAGGATGCTGTTCTTCACGGATAAATTCTGATTTTATAAGTTTGTTGACCTCAGCAACTATTGCCTCCATCAATTCTGGTCGAAAACGCCTCTGTTTCTGTTTAACAGGTTTGGCATCTTCTTTTATATTTAACCGGTGTGTGGCAATTTGAGGGTCAAGCCCAGGAATGTCTTCATAATTCCATGCGAACACGTCTATATACTCTTTGATAAGAGATATAAGTTCCTCCTTTTCCAATGGAGTTAGCGTGTCGCTTATGAAGATGGGTTTCAGATTTTCTTCCGTTCCCATATTGATTTGTACCAACTTGTTTTCTGTAGGCGGATCACGCTGTTCAAAGCGGACGTCCCAGAGAGTGTCCATATGTTTAGCCCAGGAATCATCTTGGACATCAATTGGTTCCTCGTCGCTTTCTAATGCGGCTGAAACCATATTGGCCGTCAAGGACTGAAACCAGGCGCCGGTACTTAGATCAGAGTCATGATTGGGTGAAGATGTATCTTTCTTGGCTGAAGAACTCTCTTCTTGTCCAGAAGGTGATGAGGGCAAAGTAGATACATAGCCCAACCCCCTGCGAGTCTTCTGATAATAATCAGGGCTCTTTCCTCTCGGTCTGAACGAGGGTATAAGATTTCGTTGCCCTTTTCCAAAGTTTAATCCCGGTTTCTTGGAAAATTATAACCCATCTTCTCCATCATCTAGCGGGATTTTTGTTCATACAGGTGAAATTGGGGTGATGTCTGCTCATCACTTTCACTGCTTTGTTTTCACCGGGGTGACGTAATTACCCTGCCGAACATAATCGACCTTTGGGATCCTCTTCGGGGAGGCACTTCGAAGTAGTGACCTTTCTCCTCAACTATTTTAGACCGGGAGAGGAGGGATGACCTAAGTGGCAAATGATATGCCGCCAGAACTTCAAGTTCGGATAGGCCATCCACTTCAGTGGAAGTACAAGATGGTTCAGACTCAGTAGCTACAGCATACTCGTAGACTAACTTTATATCTTCATTAATAACCCATTCACTCTCTATTACATCCACTATATTATCAAGACTCAAATTAAAATCTAAGTGAGGGTTAATTTCATAGTCACCCCCATCGTCTTCTCCAGGAAGCTCATACTCAGTGTCTGCTTCATTGCCACTGTCATCGGGCTCTTGAAGCTTGCCGCAATCATTATTGGAGACTTCATGGGATGGTTTATAAAGTGCAGCATCCGTGAAGTAATTCTCCAACCCTTTGAATGGCTGCATATCGGCAATTAGTGTCCGGACCTCTCCTTCCTCATCGCAATATTTCATGCATTGGTGAAGAGTCGACGGAACTATCATGTGAGCGTGGATCCAAGGCCGCCCTAATAGAATGTTGTAGGAGGTATCTGCATCAATGACGTAGCATGTAGCCTCCGTCCTCAAATCCCCGATCTGACATCGGAGTAGGATTTTTCCGAGGGGACGACTATTATTGGCATTAAACCCGTATATCATTGTATTGGTTGGTGTCAGACGATGGAGGGAGATCCCTAACAGCTGCATCAACCTTCTGGGCACGACACTTAGTGCATAACCTGGATCAATCTGAATTCGGTCCACCTTTGTGGATCCGACATATCCGGTGAAATATAAAGGCCTGTTATGCTATATATTCCTCACCTGCATGTCTTCTGGGGAGAAGACAATTTGTGGGACCTGCCTTCTCACTTGGTGACAGCGGGGGCAAGAGCCCTGTTCTTGATCGGCCAGCTCGATTATCTGAGCTAAGAATGACTCAGAGTCTACCAAGGCCTCTCTTAACGCTTCCCGTATTGATTTTGATAACCTCAACAATTCATAAAGCGTTACTCGTGCTGGAATGTTGGCCAGCTGAGCAATTATGTCAAATTTGAAGGTAGATTCTTTGTCTCCTTCATCTCTAATAGGATTCTTCTGGAAACGAAGTCTTTTCTGCTTTTCGGGCTTTGCAAGTTCCGCATATATGTCTTTTGGATCTACTCTAGTGTAGTCCTTAAGATATGTCTTCCCGGATCGAGTACTGGAAGGGCCTGCCCCATCTTGATGAGTGGCCATAGTTTCGGATTCTTCTTCAGAATCTGTGAAGGCTCCCGAAGCTATATATTCTTCCTTTATTTCTGCGGAAATAGCATTAACAGTCCGCTTCTTCCCTTGAACTGATGCAGTAGTCCACTGCTCATCCTCTAGCAAATCGGGATGAACCCACATAACTTCCCCCTTTTGGGTTGTTACGGGGACAAGTCCTTCTTGGGCTTTGTTGTGGGGATCAAGGTTCTTTGTAACCATCTTACCCTTTGGGATTGGGGTCACTCCTGCGGGGAACTCATGGGTTCCAACTACTATGGTTGCCATATTGGCAGTGACCTTCTTCTGCTCTTCCTTAAGCGTCAGAACTCCAGCTTCTATTAGCGCTTGGATTCTGTTCTTAAGGGGAAAACAATCCCTAGTAGGGTGCCCAACATTCCGGTGATAGAGACAGTAGTTGGGATCTTTGATCTTGCCAGCGTCTTCTGGCTTCTTATTCTCCGGAAGTTTCATCATTCCCTTCTTCTGGAGCAGGTAAAAGAGGATAGGCGTCTGTTCCGCCTTGAAAGTATAATTTCTCTCCTGCTGCGGTCTATTTTGCCTTGAGCCATGCTGATTTTGGGGCTTCGGCTTTGGTGGAGGGTTTGATTTCTGAGGAGCAGCTTCTGATGCCATTACCGTTTTTCCTTTATTCTTATTGTTGCTATTTTGGGTATATGACTTACTACCCCCAGCACTTCTTCATCCACGAGATTCTTCGACTCGACGAATCAAATCCTCAGCTTGCTCTCCTTGTTTGAGCAAATCCCTCCATGTCTTAGACTCTACGGCCCCCATTTTTAGGAGCACATTGGTCTTAAGATTGTGTCGACAAGTTTCGACAAGAGTTTCCTGGACCATTCCGTGTTTGCAATGCACGGACTTCTCCCGGAACCTTTCTATAAATTCTTTTACCGTTTCCTGTTCCCCATGTCTAGTTGCAAGGAGGGAATGAACCGTAATCTCGGTATCATCCTCGAAGAAACGTGAGAGAAATAATTTCTCTACATCCAACCAGGTATTAATAGTACCTGGGGGCAACTGCATGAACCAAGTAAAGGCAGGCCCTCGCAAAGTACTTGCGAATACTTTGGTCATGATTGGGTCATTACCCATCAAATGTCCTGCTTGGGACAAGAAGTAATATATATGCTGACTGGGCGATCCCTTCCCGTCATACGGCTCTAACTTGAGCGGCTTATACTTCTGTGGGTAAGGTATCATATCCCATTCAGGAGGATACGGTCTTGAGACCCCTGCTTCTTTCAACTCTTTTTTACGCATCAACGCTTCGAGTTGACTCTGTAATTTTTCTATCTTTTCTCCATGTGGATCATGAAAAGAGAATCTATCCTCGTCCTCGTGCATCGAGTGGGCTTTCTCCTCTTGTTCTTCTTCATTCAGAGTTTCTTTGCCCTTTTTGGCATTATCCTCCACAAATCTCGATAGCATGACTTTAAGGTCTTCAATCGTCTTTTGTTGCTCGCGAATTAATTTTTCTTGAGCTTCAAATCTCTGATTGATATCGTCAGACTTATCTGCCATGTGCGATGCTGACTTCTGTAGTCGAGATGACGTAGAGGATGGAGGCGAAGTTATAGCTGAATTATCACTGTCCTAGTCGTAAGAACCCCTTGCAAGCCTCTTATAATTTCGAGGCGGGACGGCTCCTGATTTCAGTCGAGTGAGATGATGAGGTTCTTTATCACTTGATTCTGAATCATCATCCGTCTCTATAATTTTCTTCCCTCTCCCTACCATATTGGAGGTCACAGCTCTCCATTGTTTTAGGGAAGCAATCTTCGGCTTTTTAGTAGGGTTCTTGTCCGACTCGGTTAGTCGATCGAACACAGATACCCTGCTCTTGCTGCAGCCGCAGTTGTCCATCACAGCAGATACTGCCGTCATAAGCTGCTGGCAATGACAGCCAGGTTCAGCTTGAAGTTGGTTTATACTTCTCTTCTTAGACAAATACTCCCTGAGATCAGCGCCTTTAGCCAGAGAGTCATGGGACCCATCCAACTTATGAGAGGGTCTAGGAACCCACTGAAGCTTCTTAGGACTACTGGAGCCCAGTTCTGATCTACTGGTGCGAGGATCGGCTCTGATTCTGCAGTCAGGTTGATCTACGCGAAGCTTAGAAGCAGCTCCGCGTTTTGTATCGCGGGCCTGATGATCAACTCCGCGTTTTGTATCGCGGGCTTGAAGAGTAGCTCAGCGTTTATCTATGCTAGCCTCACGTTTTAAGCTGGCTTGGCGTGTTTTCAGAAGTTTCTCTTCTGTAATGTTAGCCCCGCGTGGAATAAAATTCCTGTACGCTGGCTTACTCTTGTGTTTAGCACAAGTCATAACTTCGCGTCTCGCGCGATTTTTATGACTGACAACAATTTGCCAATCATCTTCGCGTTCCTCGCGAGTATTATGAAACTTGCGTTTCTCGCAAGTATTACTGGCCTCATGTTTATTGCTTGGCTCAGTATCAGCCTCGCGTGGAAAATCATACGCTGGCTTTAGAGAGTTTTTATACTCGCGTTTCTCGCGAGTGTCAGAAGTCTCGCATTTCTCGCAAGTAGCCTCGCGCTTCTCGCTTGGCTTAGTATCAGCCTCGCGTGGAGAATCACACGCTGGCTTAAAAGAATTTTTATACTAGCTTTTCTCGCGAGTGTGAGAAATTTTGCGACTAGCGCAAAACTCGCTGGCTTCGCGTTTCTCGCTAGGCTCAGCAATAGCCTCGCGCGGAATATCACACGCTGGCTTTTCCTTGCTTTTAAGGCAAGTTGCAACTTCGCGTTTAACGCGGTAATGACTGATCTCGTGATTAGCATGAGCCAGTTTGCAAGGGACCATAGCCTCGCGTCCTCTGGTGTTAGCTCCGCGTCCAAGGCGGGCTTTGAGGGCTTTTACGCCTCGCTCTCCGATTCCTGTTTCGGAGTTGGGTTCTGGTTAATCCAGTCCCCAGGTCTTCTTCGGCAGTCGGAAGCTCATCCTCTGCTAGGATTTCTTGTGCGAACTCCGGCCCTATAGCCGCAGTCTCCAAGGATCCCCGTCTTTCGGTGGATACCTTTCTACCCGTTGCTCGGGTACTGGAGTACATGCGACGATAGTGCTGTGTCTCATCCAAGTCACCTAATCCAGAGGAGAGGAACTCCTCGTACTTCTGCTGGTTGATTTCAACGACCAGTGTGTCTACTTCGGATCCGATCATGTCGATGTCTGATTGCGCCACAATTTCTTCATCAGTGAAAGAGATGGCTCCCACTGTGGTCGCCAGTTTGTTCGCCGCAAAAGTTTCTTTGCTTCCTTCCATCGAATACAGCTTGGATTACAATGGAAGTGAACAAGATGAAAAGAGAACAAACTAGAGGATTTTAGATGTTTAATCTCTCTCTTTTACAATATATTGTGGGATCTGTGGCGATGGGATCTGTCAAGCAGCTCCTTTTGACGATCGGTACGTTGAAATCTTCTCTCTTGAAGATATCACCCGGCTGTAGACGATCTTCTCTGATCTTTTCCGAATTCAAGGCTCTGCGCGTAACTTGAATTCTCTAAGATGCCGAAAAGAAGATGATCACTAAAGGCTTCAAGGCTCTCTCGCGTACTTGAATTGCCAAAGGATCAAAAGAAGACTTCGGACGCCAAAAGAAGAAGAAGACCAGCCGAAAAAGAAGAGGACCCCCTAGGGTTTCACCGAGAAGGTATTTATAGCCCCAAAAGATTTTGAGAGTTTCTATCTAAATAGAATTTGCTCTCATCAAGGATTCCAATCAAATATTTTAATATTGATTTAAATCTCTTGATCTAGAGTTCTGATTGGACTTGATTTGAGTATCTAGATAAGCCCAAATCATAATCTTAATCAATTGGAGATTCTGGTTATCTGCTCACGCGGAGCTTTAATCGCATCAAAACGCGGCGCTAAATAACCAGAATGCGGAGCTAACGCGGAGCTATTGATCATTTCCGCGTCTTACTCAACGCGAGGCTAAAATTAGCCAGATGCGGAGCTATGGATTAGCTTCGCGTTCTGTTGTGAAAAATTCTTTTTATTCAGAAATTTTCATCTCCAACAGTGTCCTTTCATCAGGTGCAGATTTTGTAAGGTTTTGGGGCATTAAATTGGAGAGTGCTCGGTTGCCCCAACAAAGAAATATGGGTTTCAGGGAAGACCAACTCAAACTGGGGAAGGATTGAAACGAAAGGAACCACATCAACAAACTTCTATAAGCCAAAACTTATTGAAGACAATCAAATAGAACCAACAACTGAAACCAATGGCCTTTATTCCGACATCGGAATTGGCCATGGCGGAAAAACATCAACTTACCAGGATTGTAGGGGTGATATATCCAGACAACGGTAACCCAACAGCGATGGAAATCATAGAGACATTGAGATCTCTGTCTCTTGAATTTACAAACCACTCTTGGAGGCTAGATAGCAATGGTGACAAATTTCTCACCCAATTCCCATCAAAGGAAGGACTGGTTTATACATCGGCCAAACCTTTGATTGTATGCCGGGAATCTGAGGCGGACTTCAAAGTTTACATCTGGAGAGGGGACGAAGACTCCCAAGCTTACCTGTTCCCAGTTACGGCATGGGTGGCCATCCATGACATCCCAATCCATCACTGGAATAGAACTGATATAAGCAAATTGTTAGCTAAATATGCTCATGTGTTGGATATCAGTGATCAAACAATCAAGAAGGCTAGTCTAGACTTTGCTAGAGTCTTTGTGGTATGTGAGAACCTCGCGAGGATTCCTCGACAGTTCTGTGTAGTCATACGAGATCAACTTTGCTCCATCAAAATTGAAATCACCTGTAATTTTGATAGGATAGACCATACCTCACAGGAATATAATCTTTCATTCAATACCTTGATCTCGGTGAAGGAGGGAACAACACCCGTAGTCGGCATGATCGGTTTATCCGATCAGCCGCCGTGTGGTGTCACTTTTCCTCCCATTGGTGCTCGGAGGAGCTTCACATGGAAGAGGATAGAACACAAGCTTGGGATCGCTGGACAAAACCTGAGCATAGACAAAAGTCAGCTCCCAACCAGTACGGCAGGGAGGATGTCAGGACCGGATAGGCCCATGGATTGCAAAGGGAAAGAGCCCCAAATGACTTTTGACGAACTACCAAAATCCAACCAGATATGGATAGAGGACACAAAGCACCCTTAGGGTAAAGTACACCCATTTCCTGGTCAACCAAGGCCCCCGGAGGAGACAACTTGCCAATGACCTTTCGTCCGATGTGGAAGAGGAAAATCACCAGAACGGGAAAGGGAGTTAGAGCTACAAAAGGCTCCTCTAACATAGATGAACAAGGCTCAAATTTCGGCATCATTAGTAGAAATTCAAGGGGACGGCTCATTTTGGACCTTTCAAAGTGGGAGAGGACAGAGGGGTTCAGTTCAAGTAGGTGGAGAAAAGGACTTTCGGAGGGGGAAGGGGAGATGGAGAAATTTGGGGGGGGGGGGAGGCGCTGGATAGTTTCTCGAAGGAGAAGAGTGCGGAGCTCAAGGAGGGGAGAGGAAGAGACCGGTCACATTTAATGCGCATGGAAAAAGATGAAAAAAGTATCTCGGGCCAACAACCCCCAACACAAACTCCCTACTGTAGTCAACAATTTCCCACCAAATTAATACAAGGTTCGGGTGGGGTAACCAATGTAAAAGAGGATGAGGGAGTCAACAATTTATCACCTAACTTCTTACCCAACATGAAGCTCAAAGTGGGTGAGGGGGACCACCTTGGGGACAAACGTGACCAAGAAACCAAATTAGACACAGGGGTAACCCAAATAGAGAATGAGGATGGGAATAATGTTGAAGTTGTGGGCTGTTTCAAGGCCCAGCAATCTAGTGAATTAAAGGAAGCCCATATGAATTTTGAGGTTGTTAATATTGTAGGCTGCTCCAAAACAAATGCCTCTCAAAGTGCTTATTTGGACTTTCTCACAACCCTTAAAAATCTGGATGAAAATTTTGCCAGAGACACAATAGCCAAGTTATTAGAGAATATAATGAAAGGGGAGCAAATAAGGACTCCCATGAAGCTACGACGTAGACATGTCTCCCGTCTCCCAAAAAGAATACGGGACAGGAAGAAGCTCCAGATCAGAGCAACAACTCAGGACCTACCTGGAATCTCACTAGAGAAGTTGGTCATGCCCTTACTAGTTAAACTATCAGCAAATGAGGAGGCCACAGAACCAGCTACAGATAACCTGAAGACCATGGATGATACACATAGGATTCCTGAGCTGGAAGAGGGAACCCGTGAAAATAGACAAGTGATTCATGCGATCACTCCAAACAGACGGGGCAGAAGACTGGAGAAGAAAAGGGGGAACAACAATATCAGGCTGGCCAAACTGCAATTTCAGCCACCAAGCGTAAAGCTCTCATTGCTGAATTTAATTCCTGATAATATGTTATTTTCTGTGGCTGAGATTTGTGATATTGACATGGGATTAGAGGAAGTAGAAACCAATAATATTTTAACACAACTTAGATCGCTGGACGATTCTAAGTTTATGGAGGAGAGTAAAACGAGAGATTAATACCACCCATCGTTTGTGGAGAAGTTTGTTATCATCCTCAAATGAACTGTATGTTCTTGAATGTTAGGGGATTGGGTAATCCCACTAAGCGACATATGGTCGCAGAGGTCATCCGAAACAACAAAACTGACATTGCTTGTTTGAAAGAGACTAAACTAACAAATCCTTCCCATAGATTACTCAAGACAATTGGTCCCAATAAATCTTTTACTTTCCATTATAAAAATGCTTGCGGAGCATCAGGTGGCATAATAGTCAGCTATAACAACAAATCTGTCCTGATCGACACATGGGAAGGTGAGTTTTCCCTCTCGATAAGAGTTAAGAGGCTTGCTGATGGGCGGATTCAAACAATCACAATAGTTTATAGTCCTAATAACACCCATTCATGACCACTTTTCTGGGACGAAATTAAGAGTATAAGGGGGTAGATGCAGCTCTCCTTGGATCATAGGGGGAATTTTAATATAACTAGATTCATTCATGAAAGAAAAGAAATGGACCGTCACGCCCCGAGATAGAGAGATATTCAATGAGGTCATCTCGCAAGTAAGACTTACAGACCTGCCACTTAACAACCGTATGTTTACATGGTCCGATATGATGGAAAATCCAAATTTGGCTAGGCTGGATAGGGTTCTAATTTGTCAGGATTGGGACACAGGATTCCCACTAGCCGATCTCAAAGCTCTGGAGAGAATCACCTCTGATCACGTACCTAGTTGTCTAGACTCTAGAGAGCACCAACCTCAGCAAAACAGGTTTCATTTCGAAAAATGGTGGCTAGAGCATAAAGATGTGCATGATCTCATTAGGGAGAGCTGGTCACAATAGACCTCGACAGAGGATGCTACTAGGAATATATGTGTTAAATTTTGTCGTCTCCGCAAAGTGTTATGGAGATGGGAGAAAAGACATTGCCTCCTCTCTCACGAGCACAAAACCAAGTTATTGAAGGAAATAGATACCCTAGAGAAGCATGAAGAGACAAGATCTCTCAGTATGGAGGAGAATTTCAGATTACTCAATCTCCGAAAGGCCATAGAGGAAATCGACAGGAGAGAGGAAATAATGTGGAAGCAGAGAGCACGGTGCAAATGGATGAAGGGGATGCTAACACCGCCTTTTTCCACAGTTTTGCCTGTATGCGCAGAAAAGTTAATAAGATTAATGCATTACAATCTGAGGAAGGACTTATTCATGGACCTCAAATACAGGACTATGTATACCAACACTTCTATTTGGAATGAAAAATTATTTCAGATTGCGAATGAAGAGGAATGCTTGGCCCATCTGCCCGACCTTACATGAATTGGAGCTAGAGATCCAAGAAGAGGAAATTAAGTGTGCAGTGTGGGAATTGGGCCCCAAAAAGGCCCCTGGTCCGGATGGATTTCCAATGTTCTTTTTTAGGACTTTCTAGCAAAAGATTAAGAGAGATCTTAAAAGGTTGGTAGATAAAGTCTGCAATGATTATTCTAGACTTGACAGGATCAATTATTCTCTCATCACACTTATCCCCAAGAGGGAACAAGTAGAGCAGATTGGGGACTACAGGCCCATCGCCTTATTGAATTGCTCTATTAAAATCATCACAAAAATCCTATCCAATAGACTTGCACCCAAATTGTAAACTATGGTTAGGGATTATCAGACTGGTTTTATAGCAGGAAGAAATATATTGGAGAGAGTAACGTCAGCATATGAGATCATTCACCATTGCAAAAAAAACCAGGCTGAATGGATACATCCTCAAACTGGATTTTGAGAAAGCCTATGACATAGTAGAATGGGATTGCTTAATTGAGGTTTTACGCCTTCGAGGTTTTGGAGAGAGATAGATCTCATGGATAAGAAATTGGCTTACATCAGTAAAAACACAGATCATGGTTAATGGTGTAGCGGAGAAAGAGATAGTGCTCAGAAGGGGACTACGACAGGGAGACCCACTTTCCCCCCTCATGTTTGTACTTGTTGCTAATGGTTTCAACATAATGTTTATGAAAATGGAAGATGCGGGACTAATAAAAGGCCTGGCAGGATCTACCTCTATATCATATATCAATCTCTAATACGCAGACAACACACTCATATTTGGAGGCAATAATTTACCTGAAGCAATTTACATCAAATGGGGCCTCCGCTGTTTTGAAGCATGGTCAGGACTGTGGGTAATTTTTTTCAAAAGCTCCCTTATATGCTTAGAACATAAGAACTTCACTATGAATCTTATCTTTGAGATCTTTAGGTGTAAGGAAGAAAAATTCCCAATGAAATACCTGGGTATCTGCATCAAACCCAGAAAACTCTCCAAACAGGACTGGTACCCCCTGTTAGACTGTTTTGAGAAAAAACTAGAGAGTTGGAGAGGAGGTCTACTTTCTTTGGGAGAGAGAGTTGTCATACTCAATGCAGTTCTATCCTCACTTCCCCTATACTACATGTCCTTTCTATTACCATGTTGGGTCATGAACAAAACAGATCAAATCAGAAGGAATTTCTTATAGAACGGTATGACCAATTCTAATAAATACCATCTTGTTTCTTGGAAGCAGGTCTGCAGACCTAAGACAGCGGGTGGCCTTGGAATCTTGGAGTTGAGAACTTTCAATTTGTTACTAATGGAAAAGTGGTGGTGACACTTAATTACTCGCCCTGAGGATACTTTCCAAAAGCTCATACACTCTAAATATTATTCTCAAAATGGTACATGGCATGCGACTAATCGAAATACACTAAATTCCTCCTGTTTCTGGAAAGGGATGATCATGACCAAACATATAGTCTGGCCAAGTCTAAAATATAAACTAGGAAATGGTCGAATAATCGCCTTTTGGCATAACCGATAGTGTACATAAATTACCCTCAAAATTCTATTCCCTGCAGTATTTGAACTGCCCTTGAATAAGGATGTATTGGCTGCCTCTCAATGGAAAAGAGCGAGATGGTGACTGAATCTACCCCATCCCATTTCAATCTTGGAGAAAACTCAGATCCGTGACTTAAGGTCTCTTCTAGATGAAATAGCACCATCCGAAACAACCGAAGATCAACCCATCAGGAGATGGAATAAGAAAGGAGTATTCTCGGTAAAATCCACATATCACCATTTTATGGATAGCAGAGCCAACCCTAAGGACACAAATTGGATATAGAATACAAAATGCACCCTTAAAGTTAAGGTATTCCTCTGGTTAGTCCAAAAAAACGCCCTCCTCACATGGCAAGCACTATAAAGACGGAATTGGTTAGGTCCAAATTTTTATGTTCTGTGTAGCAAAGATGGGGAGTCTACCCACCATTTAATGCTAAATTGCAACTTTGTTACTAATCTCTGGATTTGTTGTGCAAGAAAAATTGGGCTCAACTCAAACATGGAGGAAAGAAATTGCATCTGGAGTAGACTATGTTTTAATGATCGGCTATCATATCGGGCCAGAACACTAGCTGCAGCATTATGTTGGAATATTTAGTTGGAAAGAAATAATAGAATTTTTAATTTTATTGCTCGCTCCTTACATATTTGCATCCGTTTAATTATGCATGACTTTTCTCTTTAGACAGATATACCTTCTGATGAGAAGCGAATACAGATTTCAGATGGACCCTCAGAGGATGACCTGGGTTATAAAAATTATTTTATATAGTTTTATATTTATTTATATTAAATAAATAGAAAATTGAATAAGTTACGTTATGTGTTATGCAATATGTGACATAACTTAATAGAGACAAAACGTTACGTTACCGTTATCGCTATTTTAAACATTGATCCGACCTAGTTAGTAGATATAAGATCGAAACTCTAGTTGACCAAACTAGTCGTCAACTCACAAACTATTCCAACACAATATAACCCTAACACCCTGCTAGTTTTCTTGATTTCCCCCAATTTGAGTATATGCCGTACAAACCCAATCATATTAATTGTAACACTTCAATGGATACCTATTTGAGTGAGTCGTAAACCAATCATACATATTTAAAAACATGTTTTGAGAATAACACTCCAATATATCAATTAAGCTCAAGTTGAAAAGATTTTAAGTTGTTATGCATACGTCTTCGAAGGATGAGAATTGATACTCGATGAAACCCTAGCTAAAAAATACTCTTCAATGATGTGGATGTGAGATGTAGCACATTTTTGAGAGCATATAGATAATAAAGAGGCTTTTTGAGATCTTCATAATCTTTTCCTTTTTTTTTCAAACTCTTCTCTGAAAAATTGCAAAAAGATCTCTTTTTTCTTTTTCTCAAAACCCTTTTGTAGATGTGGTTCCTCTAGAATTGACCCACACTATTGTTTTAATTGAGGAGAAGCCATAGACCATTTGATCCAAATAGTCCTGGTATGATTTGGATTGATAGGGATTAAATCAAATCTAAATCAGAATCTTCTCTTTCCAAATAAATGCCCCTAGATCCATGGCTCTTCCTGAGCCACCGATGGGGTCATCAATGGCTTTGCAGTAGGTAGACTCAGGTTCGGCTCCGTAAGGTGAGCCACCAATGGGTATACTTGTGGCTGCTCCTACATTGGTTCAGTTTATTGAGCTACTGGTGGATTTATTGGTGAGTTAGGGTTTTTTTCAACTTCCAACAAAACTCCTCTTCATTAATACGACGATATCTTCCCCATCCGAACTCCCTTTTGGTGAACTAGGTATCTTTACGAAAATTATTCTAGGCTCTATAATGTTGTAGTTCACTACATCATGAGATTTAAGCAGTAGGTCTGTCAAATCAGCATATCGATCATAACCATCGTATCGATCACCATCTCACTTGATTCACTTATACATCCACCTAACTTATACATACTCTACCACACATGTCATACTACCAGTAGTGTTTGCTATTTTTCAAACCATTAGTCATGTTTGGATATACACCAAAAGATACCTATTATTGTCACACCTACACATCATATGAAGATACCTATTATTTTCGGACCAAGCCTATCTAATTATTGCAGGAGGAAGCTGACAATAATTGCGTATATAAAAATAACATATATCATGCTGCTGGTGAACACACCGAGATTCTACAAGATGTTGCAGCCGATCCAACTCTTCCTAGCACTAGAACTGTGAGATGCTCACAATGCGATCATCCAGAAGCCGTTTTTTTCCGGGTAAGCTCTATTTAGCTTACCTACTTTTCTTTCTACATGTTAATATCGTGAAAAATTAACTAAGGTCAGTTGCATACAAGTCCTATGCTCAGGATCGTGTTACATTAGTTTCGTACATAAGAAAATTAGTCCAGCATTGACATTTCTTATTGATTTGGTTGATTATTATTATTTTAAGGATTGCTTTGAAAGGCAACCAATATTTTCTTCTAAGGGACATTTTATGCAGTTTTTTTTTTTTTTTTAGGTAGAGGTAGAAGTAGTCTTTACAATTTGGAAGAGAAATACACATACAGATGATATGCATATAGTAACATGGAAGAGAATATACATACAGATCTATTATTTTTTTTCTTCACTTTCTGATTGCAGAAACAAGTTGTCCCGTCATTTCTCTCAAAAGAAAACTATTGCCACCATCCTCGATTGTTTGCATGACAAAGATTTTCAGTGGTTGGGAGCTCAAACTGACACTGTACTCGGAGTCATTTTTCTTTTTCTAACCCTTCATCTTGGAGTTTATATCTTCTCTTTTCATTTATGGATGCATCTTACTATGTTATTTGAAAATCATCTCTACTATGCTGCTTTTGTAAAGATATCTTAATGTCAGAATGTTGACATGGGCTACGAGTGCCTTGATGAATTGACACCCTTATATATATATATATATATATATATATATATATATATATATATATATATATATATATATATATATATATATTGAAGCTTTAGTAAGTGACATTAATGGATAAACGATATCTGGGTAAATTTACAACAGTATTTCACTTCGGATCTTTTTCTTCGACGAGTGAAATCGATAGCCTTTGGTATTTCTTATATTTTCACTCAACCAAATCTTTCGACATTCTTGTTAGCAGAAAATCCTATGGAACATGAAATTTCTTGGTTTAAGATTTTTTTTTTTTTTCCACTTTGAACAGGAAATTATTTTTTTAAATCTATCTCATTTAATATAATAACCTTTCATTTTTAAACCATACAGTCATTAGATATTTCTCATTCTAGAAACATTGAAACTTCAAAGTGAAAAAAATTGTTGAAAGGCTTAGTTTTACTAGAAAACTTCTGTAGAGACTTTCATATATGCCAGTCTAGGAGAGGATAGCTACAGATGACATCAATTTGAAGACATTTGGTTGAGTAGAGTTTTTTTTTTTTTTTTTGACGATAAAACGGCGGGATGTTTCCCTCCGCGTTCCATTAAAGAGAAAATAACAGAACAAAGGTAGTCAGGGTCCACTAGGGAAGTGATCCAATAATAAGTTTACAAGACAAAGAAAGCAAATAAACAAAATAAAATAAAAGTTTAGTGATCTAGCGAGACAGCCATTTCGTGATAAGTCCATCCATTCTCGCAACTCTGGTATAGGTCCCTACGTCTCATCTGACGGCATGACCTCCATATCTTCTCCCGAGGAGCCACTGGATAGGTGAAGTCTCTCCTCATCCGAATGTGCACCTGTCCAAATAATGATATCATGAACAATGAGTCGCACACAAAATTCAATGGTATGGGATTTGTCATTAAATAATCTATCATTTCGTTCTCTCCACATGTTCCAGCAAAATGCCGCAATAACACTTCTAAGTCTGTGATTACCAGGTTCGCCCCTATCTAGATTCCTCCAAATAGATTCATCTAGGACAGTTCCGATATTCAATTCTAATGCCCTGACGCATCTCTCCCATGTACTTTTAGAAAACGAACAATTCCTTATAATGTGCTCGCTTGATTCCGCATCCCTCTTGCATAGGGAACATATATTGGGGCCAATCCAGTCTCTTTTTTGGAGTTTTGGCCAGGTCAAGATAGCATCTTTGCAAAGTAACCAAAGGAAAAATCTAATCTTTTGAGGGCATTTGACTCTCCAGACCCATACCGTATTTGCAGAGATGGTTCCACCATTTGGTTGAGTAGAGGTGCTCATGAAATTCCTGGGTTAGAATAAAGATGCATGGAAAAGTTGTATACAGAAAGTGTAGCTGTTGTGGTCTTGTTCTTAGATAAGTCAATTACCTGCATACGCGGTAAAAGCTGCTCTCAATAGGATCCGGGTCAAAGTAGGAGTTTGGCCATCATCTAGCTGCGTAAACAAGTGAGAGTATGACTTGAAATACAAGGGCTTTCCTTAAAATTATATTATAGTAGCGCTACCTGTACAAGACCTTTGCTTTTACTTCAATTTCAGTTACAATTGGTCAGATAGGATATTGGTCTTGAACTCTTGATACAAGATCTTGTAGTTGACTTAGTTGTGTTAATGTATATATCATACATTTATCAATATCTCATGCCACTGATTTGGTATTTTGTTGTGTTCTCATCTGTTACTATGTTTTTCTGTCTTCAAAATGCTTTGTTGGGGTTAAATACCATTGGAGAATGATTTATAGGCTTCTATTGTCCTTATCAAAGTCAGGGAAACTTTAACTCGTCTCTTGGGGAGGATGAAGAAGCTAAACGTTATGATATGCAGTGAGATCAATTATCTAAAAAGGAAAGAAATATGGACCTACTAAGTTATTCCTGCAAAGTAATAATGACAGAGTGATCGATTGCAACGTGCTTAGTATATCCATGAGACAATGGATTGCTAGCAAATAATATTAGGCACTTTTGCAATATATGTTGGTGCATATTACGAGAGAGATAAAACTAAAGGCATGAAGTCTCCAACTATCTATGAATGTCCTGCCGTTGCAGGCACTTTAGAATCTGTATGAGTTATCTCTAGAATCCATAGGGGTCATCTCTAGAATCCAATGCCGAAAATATATGGGGCTAAGTACCACGTGAAACTAAGTACTGCACGGAACAAGGTATCACACAGGAAGTAGGGGTTACCTCTTGAATCCGTGATAGATACCTTTAAAATCCATGTGGTCACCTCTAGAATCCATCTCCTCATAACTAGATACCAGCTAAAAGTATATGGAACTAAGTATCGCAATAGAACTGAGTATTACACGGGACAAAGTGCCACATAAAAAGTGGGGGTCACTTCTTGAATCCGTGTGAGCCACCCTCTAAAATCCATTGGGGTCACCTCTAAAATCCGACATTGCTTGATCACATATTATACTTGCTTGATTATATTTTCTTAAGCATACCATGCACTTCATGATGCATACTCATGGTCATGTTATATTCTGCATACCATATACTACATGATTCTTATTATGTTTGGCATATCTCGTTGCTTGATCATATTATACTATATATATTGTGTACTCCATGATTCATATATATATTATGCATACCATATACCATATGACTCTTGCTATATTTGGTGTAGCTTGTTGTTTGATCACATCATACTGTATGTACTATGTACTACATTATTCATGATATATTATTCATACCATGTACCACATGATTCCTATTATATTTGGCATACCTTGTTATTTGATCGTGTTAAACTATATATACCGTGTATGTCATGATCCATGTTATATTTAGCATACTTTCAAATTCATTCGCATGCATCATTTATATTATTTTTTCTAACATACCACACTGATTTGGTTCCCATAGAATTGCACGAGATTGGGTTTATATTCTTATTTATGTTATAACCCCTGTGATTATCACACCTCAGCATTGCTAGCCTTAATTGCAGTATTTTAGAAGGGGAAATCATCCTTCTAGGATCTATATTTCCAAGGGTAGGTTGACTGTCAATATCCGCTTTCATAGGATTCTTATTCTTTTTATGTATGCATCATTTTAGCCTTTATGTGTGCATGTATCTTACTTTCTAGTTCGGTCTGTGATATCCGAACACTCTTATATATATTTAGTACTTATATTGCTCTATTCTGATACTGTATTTGAATCTATATGAGTAACCTTTTTGTATACATATTGCTTACCATTTCAATTAACCAATTTTGGATATTACTATACTCTTACCTGTGATATTGTGGTAGATAAATTCAGACATATTGGTTATATCTTACATTTATGCATTTTCATATTTGTTTGAAAAAGAAAAAAAGGGTTTCGTCCACTCCAGTATTGAGAGTGTACGCTGATGACACCCTACTTCTTTATTGAAACATACACTCGGGCCACTTGTGTGGTTTGGAGGCGTCACATAATCAAAGCCCATTTTCAAAATATTAGTTTGTCATTTTCCCTTAAACTTTGTATAACAAAATAATAATGTTTGAGTTTTCACCATTTCTCATTGATTTGACTTGAGATATATACAAGTATAGACTAGTATCAAGGCTAAGTGATGCAGGATGGAAGATGAACTAGGGTTTCATGATGGAGATTTTTGTATTTATGAGTGAAATTAGAATTTTTGATATGCAATTAGGGTTTGATATAAGGAGATAAAAGTTTGGACCTCACACCTAGACGAACTACACGCCCCATATTCACTTGAGATATCACTTCATTGATCCTTGTTAGAGGATGGCCAATTGAAGTTGGAGAAGATTGAGGGCAGTAAGAATCCTACAAATATGTTGACAAAACCGGTTGATGGAAAAAAGTTGAGATATTGCTCAACTTTGGTGCATTTGTGTTGAATGCTGAAATTGAGACTTTAAACGATCGAGGTAAAAGTTTTGGACACTAGAATTATCATGTATAGAGATTACAATCTTTGCAATATGTCTCCAAGTGGGAGATTGTTGCTAATGGAGCCTATTGCCGCAGCGGGTTTCGATACACCGAAACGAATCCAAAACTGGCCCAAACCCGTTATGATATAATATATATATGGGGTGTGGTGCTAGGGTTTTGATTAAGCCGAAAAATTGAAGCCGAAAAGAAAAAGAAAAATTGCAGAACTGCTGCAATTGTATTTGTGGCTGAAATAAATTAAAAAGAGGCAGCTAGGCACAAAGGAAATTATTTGATGCAAATAATTGGTGGTGTGGCTGAGTAAAAAGAGTTGCTGTTCTCTTTGGTTTCGGGGTGAAGATTTTCGGCGAAGGGCAAATTAATTTTTCGGTGGCGGGCTGCAAATTCTTGGCCGAAACATAAAGAGAAGGTGGCGGCTTCCTTTGGATTTTCGCCGGTCGAAGCAAAGAGGTAAATCACTGCAACAAGAGGTTAGAATTTGATCTCAAAATCTTGTGTGATTTCTTTGTGATTTCTCTTGTGTTTGAGAACTAGAAAGTTGTAATTCTTTTTTTGATATAGTGGAAGTTTTTCGATCGTGTTCTCATGGACGTAGGCATATTGCCGAACCACGTTAAATCTGCGTGTTCTCTATCTCTACTATTTTTCTCTTCGGTTAACTATTTGATTCCGCTGGTTGTTACATTAGTATTATTTCGCTATCTTTTACTAACAATTATTGGGGATCGAATCCCCCATCGAGATCGTAGAGACGAAAATAACAATACAACACAAGAACAACACAAGAATTAACGTGGTTCGGCCGACCAAGTTCGACCTACGTTCACGGGAATAACGAGAGAAATATTCACTATGAGAAAAATAGGTTACAAGAAAATATCCAAGTATCTCTCTACCTCTCGCATCTCTCATAATAACATAAGCATCTCTCTCTCAGCCAATTGCTCTCTTATTACTCTCATCTCTCATATCACATACAAGAGATATATATAGTGTTCCTATCCTAATCCTATTAGAATAACACTATCACCATCTAATTGGTGTTCCAATCCAATTAGAACTCTGGTCTTCTAACCCAAGTCCAACTGAGACCTCTTGTAATTCTTTTTCACATTTAAATACTCAACGGATGTGAGACACAAACCAACAATCTCCACCTTGACTCGTATCCGATGAGCTATGCATTTTGGAGAAACTCCGTTGTTCTCGTCATCCACTTTGCAGATATCCACCGCACGATCATCATGCTGCACCGACTGGGAACAAGTTGTATAATCATTCTATATTTGAGCATTCATGATTACTAAACCATGTTCTCCTCCGAGCACTCATAATCACTAAACCATACTCTCTTGAACACTCACGATTACTACACCAAGCTCTTCACCAAGCGCTCATAATCGCTATACCGTATTCCACCTCGGTCAAAACACCTGAACCTCCTGAGTACTAACAATCACTTATTATGTTGTGCATCACAGAAAAGTGATCGATACACCGTACTCCACCTTAATCCAAAAACTATGACCAACTCTAGAGACAGATGATTATATATTACCAAGTGGTTTATCATGTCACGAAATAACCATATCCATTAACATGAAATACCATGACATACCTCATCATCATACAATCAACAACCATCGATTATGGATCATCTCGATCAATATCGATCCCGCAACCATCGTCGATCACTGCTGGTCTGCACAAAATCTGCTCTAAACAGTATATTTTTGCTCAATCCTTATCCACCATTGCATCCGGAATGCTGAAAAACATAGGATTCGACTTCCAGATCATCTTAATCAGACACCGATTCTTCGATCCACACTCTGATTAACCATAACCGTCAATCTGTGCCTCAGAATCCATCTCAGTTATCAGCCACTCCTTTTGGTGCACAATGCTAGAGCCTCCAGGTGTCCACATCACCGGTTGTATCATCACCGGTTGTATCTGGCATTTTTTTCTCTTCTTCTTCTTATTGTATTTTGCCTTGATGCCTCCGCCAACTTTCTTGTCGACTCGACATTAGATTCACCATGTTACAATCTCGATTCCGGATCCATAACTCTATCTCTGATACCATTTGTTGGGGATCGAATCCCCCATCGAGATCGTAGAGACGAAGAAAACAATACAACACAAGAAGAACACAAGAATTAACGTGGTTCGGCCGACCAAGTTCGACCTACGTCCACGGGAACAACGAGAGAAATATCCACTATGAGAAAAATATGTTACAAGAAGAGATCCAAGTATCTCTCTACCTCCGCATCTCTCATAATAACAGAAATATCTCTCTCAGCCAATTGCTCTCTTATTACTCTCATCTCTCATATCACATACAAGAGATATATATAGTGTTCCTATCCTAATCCTATTAGAATAACACTATCACCATCTAATTGGTATTCCAATCCAATTTGAACTCTGGTTTTCTAATCCAAGTGTAACTGAGACCCCTTGTAATTCTTTTTCACATCTGAATACTCAACGGATGTGAGACACAAACCCAACAATTCTCACACGACAAAAAATTTGGAAAAACAAATCACATACTCTCAATAATATCAAAATCATTCACTAAATAAAATTGCAGTTTAATAATAAATATATAAAAGCTTTCTACGTGCACCACACATGCAAACAAGATAAACTCAAATCATAGAATCCAAATAAATCTGTTAAAAATCATAATTAAATTCCTAATCAAATTTTGGCCAGTTTGGATAAATCTTGTCCTTTATTTATTTTTCATCACTAAGTTTAAGCAAACAGATAGCAACATCAATTTAAACTAGGAAAGGATCATGTGGATAGGATCATGGAGAGCAAATAATAACAACAAACTAGGAGATCGGATCATGGGGAAGCCGATGTGGCTGGACTATTACATTCCATTATTAGATAAAAGCACATGCTAGATTTTAAGATTTGTCATTTTGATATCTTCACACGCTCGAGGTGAGTCTTTCCATTATCCGAGCATAGTACTTCCTCGTGTAGTCCTCGCGGCTCGTGGTCCTGTACTTCTCTTCCTCCTCTCCAAAAATCTCAGGAAGAGGGCCAATCATATTACGACTTGGTGTATGGAATGCACCAACTGAGATTCTTTCTTTCTCAGTGTTCACCATCGCTCTATGCTCAACGCTCTTCTATTTTCCATTGGTAAATATCTATTTAGGGAAAATAATAATAATAATAAACAAAACCCAATCAGTGAAAAGTTAGAAAATGATATGAAGAATTTACCATATTTAATATGCATTGCATACCTCAAGGAGATCACCCACGTTAACAACAAAAGCACCTGGAAATGGTCTAACAGTGAACCATTTACCATTCTTTTCTATCTGTAAACCTGGAACCTGGTTTGCTTGCAGGAGAATCGTTAATCCCGTGATGTCGGAGTGCGGAGAAAGGCCAACAGCTTTGCTGGCTTCAGGACACGGTGGATAGTAATTTATTCTCATATCTTGTAGTATCTCTCCGAAAATGTTAACAAGAAATTCAGGTTCGAGTCCCAGGCTCACAGATATCGACTGTAATAGTGTAGTGGCCAGTTCCATTAGTGCCAACGAGTACGTATTGATTGTATCTCTAGAAGAATAGAAAAGATGAAGAAAATAAATCCAGTTCATTTCTTAGCGTTGCATTTCTGTTATGACTTGTTTCAATCTGGGATGATTTCTGACCTGAAACTTGGGGGATTTGTAGCCCAGAATTTCAGGTTCCGAGCAGCTGGTGGCTGTGTATGCAGTGAAAGCATGTCTGCCCAGTCTAACTTTTGCTCTTCTGTAGCTACTAACATCTGTCCGTAGCCTTGGGTGTCATTGGGTAACTTCGATACAGCTTTCTTTTCCTCCAATGGGAGCTTGAAAAATTCGGCAGTGTCCTGATTTACCTTCTCGATTAGTTCTGCCGGCACTCCATGGTTAATTAGCTACAGCATCCACAATGCACCATTAGTCGACAGTAATAAATAATTATATTTAGGAGACATTAGGTTGAAGAGAAATGCTTCGACTTAAAACTTTCCTTTTATATGACCGTTTGAGTACCTGCAAAACTCTCAAAAGAGAAAATAAGAGCAGCAAATTTGTTGTCAATTTGCAAACCTTAGAAGCGACGCAGGTAATGAAATAGATACACACTTTCAGCATTCTAACTAAGTCTCAGATCAGTATCACTGGAAATCGAAACTGGAATCTTTACGTATTTTCTTAGCACGATCATCTTGTTCCTTTAGCCATTAATAATGAATCTTAGTATCACAAACCAATTTTTAGTTTGGATTGGGCTTGGAATGGTCCTGTGCCATAATTCATAATAATAATCTTGTATTTCTCCCGTGCTCAACCAATACGAACTCCATGACATATTCCTCTCTATAAATGAATTAAGCTTAAAAGACAGTTTACATACCTGGAAGAATCCCCAGTCCTGACAAGCAAGGGCCAGCTTAGCGTACTCCTCTCCACGTTGCTCGGGGTTCAGTAACCTGCCTAAGTCGATGATCGGAAGCTGATCGTTCTCAGACGGGTCTGCCACCGGCTCGGACTCGACATTAGACCTGATGTACCTATCAGGAATTCTGCTGGAGCTGTTGATGGTGGCAGCCAGGGCCTGGACGTTGGGCACTGGGAGTGACACTGGCATGCTTGCCATATCGTTCAAACAAACTTACTATCTTTTATTTTGTTTAGTTATTTATTTTCTTTATTTATTTGGCGGAGTTCGATGATTTAAGGAGAGCAGGCCGTTCCAGTTAAATAGAAAATGGGGGGTAGTTAGATTTGTGTTGAGTAGAAAATAGTTGGTAGATATTGAAGATTTATGTTGAGTATAAAATGGGGGGTACATGTTGGTCATGTAACGTGCGTTGAGATTTGTGTTGAGTAGAAAATGGGTGGTGGTATTGCTTCTAGATGAGCTATTTTCTGCTTAATTATTTATTTTTTAGTAGAAAATGGTTGGTGGTATTGCGTTTAGATGAGCTATTTTCTGCTTAATTATTTATTTTCTTTATTTATTTGGCGGAGTTGGTGGTGGCAGTCCATTCCAGTTAAATAGAAAAGGGAAGGTATTGGTCACGTGAGTTACAGGTGGGCCCACCAGGGTATCATCTCGAAAAAGAACGAGAATTAATGGATTTAAAGATAAAGTTTTGGTCCGTAATATTAAAAATTTCGATTTAAAAATAAAAAATTATTTTTTAATTAAAAATTTTAAATATAATAGATAAAAAATTAGTCTATGAATCCGTCCATTCTCATCATAATATTTTCTTCCTAATATTTTCTTCCTCTCTAAAGTTTGAATTGTATCTTTAGGTATAATTAACTATTAATAAGAAGACATGGTCATTCCATTCAAAAATCCTCTTTTTTTTTTTTCCCTGATTTCTTTTTCGTTTTGAGAGACAATTCCATTACAACAGCTGTTTTAAGTTGCTATTTTTTTTGCATACAATAGTGGATAAGTCCTCCAGCATTCACTAATTAGAACTTAACGAAACAAATAACAACATATTAGTCATACATATACTGAGAATATACAGTGGCTGCGTTCCATTAATTAGTGATTAAGGAACAACTTAGTGTGTGTATACACACACACACTACAAGTTAGGCCTTCTTATCAGAAGACCCTTGATCTATTTAATATCAGATACAAACAAATTACAATTTTTCTTGCCTCTCTCTTCCTTTTGTTCTCCTTCTTTGCTCCCTGCAGCTCATGCCTGCTCCTCTGCATTTGTCTGCCTTTCCTCCTTCTGTCCTGTCTCCTACTGGTGCTCCAAATATGGTCCCAAATCTAGTCTTCTTATGGCTTCTCTTCTGGTGGATCTAGCTGCTGATATTATTGCCAGCTTCACCACCTACGGTACCTATCCATAGACAAATATCGTTTCCAATTTCAATGTAAAGTGATACAAAACTAATATTGTTGTCAGCTTCACCACCTACGGTACCTGTCCACAGACAAATATCATTTCCAGTTTCAATGCAAGATACAAAACTAATTGTATTATTGTTGAATATACGTCTACTTCTTTCTAGCCAAATATTCCATACTACTGTAATAAGTGTGCCTCTAATTATTATTTTTTTTTCACTCTTGTGATCCACCTCTTTTTCTCACCCTCCAGAAATATATACGTCTACTTCTAATTATTGTTGCCAGGAAGATGGATGATTTCTGGAGGGTGAGAAAAAGAGGGGGATCACAAGAGTGAAAAAAATAATAATTAGATGTATTAAATTATAACACATATTTGAATCCCTCCAGAAGGGATTCATGAAGTCTCCAAGGGATTCATGAAGTTTAAGATAGTAGGATTCATGAAGTCAAGAATAAACCTGGAATGGAGAACAAGTTTAAGGGGTAACACATAACACTCAAATAGAAATATTTTTTGAAACTCATGCAGAAGTTTACATTAATTGCAATTATCCATGTGAATTAGTACAGTATTAAATTATATATACCAAATATGCCATTTCATTATTCGTGATGAGAGAGATCTCTATATGCGCATGTATCTTACTTTCTAGTTCGATCTGTGGTATCCAGACACTCCTATATATGTTCAGTATTTATGTTGCTTTATTCTGATACTGTACTTGACTTTACATGAGCAATCTTTTTATATACATATTGCTTATTATTCCAGTATACCCATTTTTTGATATTGCTATACTCTTTCCTAGATGTTGTGGCACATGATTCAGACTTGTGGGATATACTTCATATTTATGCACTTTCATATTTCTTACATTTGTTCAAAAAGAAAAACAAAGGGCCTCGTGTACTCTAGTATTGAGAGTATCTGCTGGTGATACCCTACCCCTTTATTGGGACACTCGAACCCACCTGTGTGGTTTGGGGCATCACACTGCCATTGTGTCATTATTTTCTTCCAACTTAATTAAAGATTCAGAGGCTATTGCAAATATGGCTGATCTTTCGGATGAAGTCTCGAAGAGACTAGGAAAACAAGAACAACTACTCAAGGAACAAGAAGAGCCCATTGAAGAAATGAAACAACTCCTGATCGAATTACTGACTCGTACTAAGAAAGGTCAATCCTCATCATGTAGTCGACGGGAGGAAAAAGTACCTGTAAATGAAGATGAAGAAAACGAAGATGAACATTAGGAGCCACCTCATAACTCTGATGAAGAAGGGAAGATGAGGTTGATTATCAACCCTCATGCGGAGAAGATGGAGAAGATAGAGAATCAATTACAAGCACTTCTTCATTGAAAAGAGCTTCAAGAAGTCAGAATTGTGCAACCTAAACTATAGAGTGGGAAACTATGCCATATCCCTCGAATTACAAGCAGTTGAATCTTCAATTATTTGATTGTAAAGGATCTCCTCAACAACACATCTTCTATTTCCTATCGTAAACAGAACATTTGATGGGTGTTCTCCATGAAATTGAGAATTTATTAAAAATCTCAATAAAACATTACAATAAGAACGATTATCCATTTACAGAAGATAAGTAAAGTGATTCTTCTTTATTTAATGTTGGGGTTCTCTTATAACCGTAGAGGGTGATCCTGCTCTCCGTTGACTATCCGAACACAAACTCTTCAGTTGGCTATTTTTGACAAGCTCTAAGAAAAAAGAACTCTGGTTCTCTTAGCACAAGCTCAAAGTGAAGATAATCCAATCCCTTTCTTAGCCCAGTCTTTGACTATTTATAGAGCTTGAGAGGCTTTTAAATTAGTGTAACTGTCTAATTAATAGCCTCTCTTAAGTAAGGATTAATTTCCTAGTTATAATCCATTGGATTTATAACTGAAATTTTAAATCATCTGAATTTGTAATTGAAATGCGGATCTCAGCCTTTAGATCCATGTTTTAGCTTTTTATAGGTTTTGTGGCATACTCAGATCCGCATTTGGGTGTCAATGAAGATAATTTTTGCTCTTGAGGCTTTGGAATGAAAATGAGACCCTCTGAGGTTTGCATTTTGATTATTTCTTAGATCCAAATATGGGCTTAGAATGTGGATCTCTCTGTAATTGATAATCCGCGTTTTAGCTCCCACCACCATGTCTTGCTTGATTAGACCCGCGTTTGAGTATAAATAAGAACAATTTTTTTTAATCTTTTGAGACTTTAGAATGAAAACGCAACCCTCTGGGGTTCACATTTTAGCTATATTTAGTTTTAACCATGAGCTCAGAATGTGACCCTGCGTATGAAACCGTGAGTTTAGTTTCGCATTTAAGTTCAAATAGTAGCAACTTTAATTTTCTAAGGTTTTGGAATTAAAGCGCGACCTTGTGGGGTCCACACTCAGTCTCAATGCATACTTGTCTTCTTTAGCTTTTTTGGCTTAAAAATGTGTGATCCACATTTTTAATCTCTTGACTATTTCTAATGCTCTTGAGGGTCGCCTTTTTCTGTATTTGGAGAGATCTCTTATCTCTAATATCATGAGATCAAAATATGATCTTCATAGCTCCGCATTTTCTTGTATTTCGAGAGAGATTTTATCTCTTGACATTATTAAGTCCTAGCTAACGCGACCCTTAGAGATCCGTGTTTTGATTTTATAAATGTGTTTCCATTTAATTTCCGAAAAAATTTGCTAACAATGGGGCATAATTTGATCTTACTTAGATATCTGCAAGTACTTTGCAGAAACATGCATTTACTTAGTTTATATAGTTTCCCCAAAAAACCATAAAATCATGGGCAGATGTAGAACTAGAGTTCTTAGATTGATTTTTTTTAGGGTGAAAGTGAAGTATCTGTGCTAGCAGCAAAGCAAGGAGATGGCGAGAGAGTTAAGGCTTTTATCGAATGATTCTAAGAGCTCTCTATAGACACCTTAAAAAAAATTTACAAAAATTTGGGGGAAATTCCCTCACGGGTGGGCCCCGCGGGTGCCCACCCACGGGAAGAATCCTGCGGGACACCCGCGGGAGGGTTCTCGCGGGTGGGAACCTGTGGGAGCGCTTCTGCAGGTGCCAACCCACGGGTTGTTTTCCGTCTATTTTCGTTTGTTTATTTTGCTGATATCTCGTGATCCGATTTTTCAGGGAGGATTCGAGCCGGATTTTGAGCTGATTCGGTCTATAAAAGATAAGAATTGAGTCCAGAGAAAGGACTTTTGGACGATTTGGAGCGAGTTCATGAAATTGAGGAGCAGAGCAGAGTCATCCCCTTTCCAGTCAGATGGTCAATGGAGTGCATTACCGAGGCTCCACCGCCACCGAACCCACATCAAAAAGGGAATAAATTAATATTCCCGTTCTTGTTATTCCTCGATTTTTTTTGTAATTCTTAATTTTCTTTTGTAATCAAATAATTTTGTAATGGAAGGAGAAATTCAATTTTTGAGCAAACAAGAACTGGCGACCACAGTGGGAGATAACGCTTTACTTCTCTCTCTTCTTTTTTTTGATTGGTAATGACAGTTTGTTAATTTTTTTTATTTTTATGGGCGATGACGCCTCTCTCTTTTTTTTTTTAATTTATCATTTTTTTTGTAGATGAGGCATTTTCATTTTATTTTTATTTTATTTTAATTATTATTTTTTATATAATTTTTTAGTATTATTATTATTATTTTAATTTAATTTATATTTTTATTATTTTTATTATCATTTTTATTATTTATTATTATTATTTTTTATTTATTAATTATTTTTTACTTCCTTTATTTATTGTATATGTTACCCCCTCCAAAATTTTCGAAGTTCTGTATTGAGTCGCACTGAATTTCGAAACGCTTAGAATTCTTTACTTTTGGCTATCAGACGTTTTAAAGGATTTGGTAGACAAAGATAATTGTTAACATATTTCGTGGAATATGAGTGGAGATATGATGTTAACATGCTTATTCAATTATTTAATAACAAGTAGAGATATGATTTTAACGTGCTCATTAGATGACAAGTAAAATATGATGTTAACGTACTCGTTGGGTGACAAGCAGAGGTATGATGTTAACATGCTTATTCAATTATTTAATAACAAGTAGAGGTATGATTTTAACGTGCTCATCAGATGACAAGTAAAAATATGATGTTAACGTACTCGTTGGGTGACAAGTAGAGGTATGATGTTAACATACTTATTTTAGGCCAAGCAGAGGTATCATGTTAATGTGCTCATTAGAATCCTAACCGTTCAGTGACATCTAGTATGACGGATCAGGAAAAGACAGAGGTGACATTAAACGTGTCTTGGAGCTCAACCTATTCAGAGGATCTGGTCGTGATAGGAACAAGCTGACTAAACAGATGTGACGGTTAACGTATTTAGCTTTGGAATCGGACTATCAGAGGTAACTGTTAACTTGATAGGGAGATGATTTTCATCAGAGGTAATTTTTAACTTAATGATATCAAAAACAAATTCATCAGAAGCTGTAATATCGGACTTGATGAAGTGTGAGTTTTCTTTTCTGTCAGAAGTGAAATCTTAACATGATAGGAGATTTAATCGGATTTTATCTCATTTGATTTTGAATTATAATGTCAGAGGTATGATTTTAACTTGACAAATATTTTGGAGTGTCACTTCCTCTGCTGGAGAAAAATGACGAGAAAAGTTTTGTTGTCAGATGTGAAATCTTAACGTGACAAGAGATTTATCTGATTAGGGTTTTTAGCAAATCCCCAGCTATCAACGGATTTGATTAGCCTTTACCAACTACCATTTGAGTCGGACTAGCCATGCTATTTCCCTCAGCATGGTGAGTTGTCGAGAATTTTGTTTGGGCTTAAATGCCAAACTTTTCCTCTTCCCTTTACCTTAGCGGCATTGGACAACGATGTATCCTTATATTCGAATAAGGATACTATTGTGGCAGATTTGTTATTGGATTTTTAGCAAACCCCCAGCTATTAACGGATTTGATTAGGCTTTACCAACTACTGTTTGAGTTGGTCTAGCCATGCTCTTCCCCTCAGCATGGAGAGTTGTCGAGAATTTTGTTTGGGCTTAAATGCCAAACTTTTTCTCTTTCCTTTGCCTTAGCGGTGTTGGGCAATTCATACTTTTACCCACAGCATTAAGGGGTTGGCGAGAAACTGGTTCTCTTCCCGTTGCCTTGACGGCATTGGGTACTTCATGCTTTTTACCTGCAGTATGGTGGGGTTGATGAGAAATTTATTCTCTTCCCATTGCCTTATCGGCATTGGGTAGTTCATGCTTTTTACCCCCAGCATGGTGGGGTTGGCGAGAAATTTATTCTCTTCCCGTTACCTTGTCGGCGTTGGGTAATTCATACTTTTTACCCCCAGTATGATGGGGTTGGCGAGATATTCTCTTCCCGTTGCCTTATCGGCGTTGGGTAATTCATACTTTTTATCCCCAGTATGATGGGGTTGGCGAGAAATTTATTATCTTCCCATTACCTTGTCGGCATTGGGTAATTCATACTTTTTACCCCCAGCATGGTGGGGTTGGCGAGAATCTGGTTCTCTTCCATTGCCTAGTTGGTTTTGGGCGGTTCATCCTTTTTACTCCCAGCATGATGAGGTTGGCGAGAAACTGGTTCTCTTCTCTTTGCCTTGATGGCGTTGGGCGGTTCATATTTTTTACCCCCAGCATGATGGGGTTGGCGAGAAACTGGTTCTCTTCCCTTTGCCTTGACGGCGTTGGGCAGTTCATACTTTTTTTATTTTATTTTATTATATATATATTTTTTTTCATCATTCCTTTTTTTTTTGCACCCTGACAACCCCCTGCTTCTTTGTGGCCAAAAGGGGTTAACCCTTGTTCGTCGCAAAAGTTGCTTCGCTTCCTCCCATTGAATTAACTTAAATTACAATGAAAGTGAACAAGATATAAAAAAGAACAAACGAGAGGATTTTATAGTTCAATCTCTCTCTTTTACAATAGTTGTGGGATCTGTGGCGATGGGATCTGTCAAGCAGTTCCTTTGGACGATCGGTACGTTGAAATCTTCTCTTTTAAAGATATCGGCCGAATATAGACGATCTTCTATGGCTTTGATTTGTTCAAGGCTCTCTCGCGTAACTCGAACTTCTCAAGAACTCCAGAAAGAAGATGGTGATTTTCTCTGATCTTCACGAACTCAAGGCTCTGTGCGTAACTTGAATTCCCCAAGATCTCAGAAGATGATCAGCAAAGGCTTCAAGGCTCTCTCGCGTACTTGAATTGCCAAAGGATCAATAGGAGGCTTCCGATGCCAAAAAGAAGAAGAAGACGACCTCTGATCTCTGGTTTTGATTAGTTCAAGGCTCTCGCGCGTACTTGAATTTTACCAAAACTTCCAAAAGATCCTTTAGGGTTTCACCAAGAAGGTATTTATAGCCCCAGGTTAATGCAAGAGTTTCTATCTAAATAGAACTCGCATTCATCCAGGATTCCAATCAAATATCTTAGTTTTGATGGAATCCTGATTAGACTTGATTCGGGTATTTGGATAAGCCCAGAATCATAATCTCAATCAATTTGAGATTCTGGTTATCTGCTTACGCGGAGCTTTAATCGCATCAAAACGCGACGCTAAATAACCAAAACGCGGAGCTAACGCGGAGCTATTGATCATCTCCGCGTTTGACTCAAACGCGAGGCTAATACAAGCCAAACTGCGGAATCAACGCGGAGCTATTAAACATCTCCGCGTTTTATTCAAACGCAGGGTTAATGTAACCAAACGTGGGGCTATTGAATTAGCTCCGCGTTCTGTTGTGGAAAATCCTTTTAACTTAGAAATTTTCACTGCCAACAGAACCCACTCCAAAGTTTTCAAAATGGCTTAGACTTCAGCAGATTTTGAAATACTTTGGATATCTAAACTGAAACGCGGAGTTAGAATACCAAGTCTATCTCGCGTTACGCTCACTTACGCGGAGCTAATCAGCTTCACTTCGTCTTCAGTGAAATAAGTAATTATGTCATTAATTACCCTGAGTTTCCACGCCGAATACCAAGCGACGGAATTTCTGTTTAAATAGAGCTCCCGGCTCGTCTTCTTCTTCATCTCATCTGAAGAATTTCTGAGAACTCGAGTGGCTCACGAATGATCTTCAACTGATCTTCGTTCAATTCTTCATAGGATGTTTCTCCAGAGGAGTCTGGCTTTTCGCAAGTTGGCCGGCGTTAATGGCAGCAGCCGTGAAGGTAAACGCAACAGCGAACCAGTCTATGCAGCGTCTTCCGAAGGTAAAAACCTCATCTCTTGGTTTTCTAAGAACCATTCTGAGATATTTTGGCTTGATTTTAACCTGGACGATTGCTTTGTCTTGTTGGCGAGATCGCTGTTTTATTGTGTCGTCCCTGAGCTTGAAACGTAGGGCTTTACTAGTAGTCTCAATGAATCCGCGAGGCTATCCTTGATTAGCAGTCGCTATGAATTGCGAGGCTATCTTTGATTAGCAGTCGCTATGAATTGCGAGGCTATCTTTGATTAGCAGTCGCTGAGGCTATCTTTGATTAGAAGTCGCTATGAATTGCGAGGCTATCTTTGATTAGCAGTCGCGATGAATTGCGAGGCTATCTTTGATTAGCAGTCGCTATGAATTGCGGGGCTATTTTTGATCAGCAGTCGCTATGAATTTGAAAGAGAAGGAAAGAGCAGAAAGAAATCTTGTCCCCCTTTACGCGAAGTTATCGCATCATCCTCTGCGTTTAAAGCACGAGGCCATTTCTTTAACTGTGCGCGGAGTTAGCTTAGCTCCGCGTTTTCACTCTTTTGGAAACTCTGTTCCTTTTGCAGTAAGTCCAATCCTTTCTGAAGAGGAATGTATGTGGGTCCATCGATTTTCATCAGCAGAAGTGACTCTAAGGAAGTCAGAAGCATATGCTTTACAACATAGTTGCAGGTTTCCAGCTCTGGCTCCGAGAGATAAACTCCAGAAGGGGCTGTAAATAAGGAGCTGCAGCACTTGCAGTGCAGAATTGCGCTTCAGTGCAGCACTTTCCTTTCCTCTCGTGCTTCATTTCAGATGACAGATCCTAGTTAACATTTGCAGAGGAGATCTTTTGCATGTGAACCAGGGAACTGAGCTTCAACACCCCGTAGAGAAGTCTTGCTGTTTGGTTATTGATGATTTTGATCATGTAAAAGCTTTTGGGAGAGCTATAACTCCCTCTTTGTAATCTTTTGCTTCATGAATAAAGATAAATTATTTTCCTCTCTATCTGTTAGCTTCAATAATTTTACTTGCTCAACAAACAGATGGTTAATAATTTTGGTAAAATAATCTAAGGCACTTCTGCGTGACTTAGATTACTAATCCAAATGATCGGATAAGAATCGCTTTAACTTAGACGGAAGCGCTTAATTGCACTCATCAGAAAATCTAAGTTTTTCCATGAAAACGCGAAGCTAAGGCACAGGCTATCCTCGCGTTTTGTATAGTTGCGCTGAGTTAATCAACTTCGCTTTTTCTTAGTCGCGCGAGGCTAATAGCTTCGCATTTTAGAGAGTAACTGACCAGTCACTTTCTCCGAAACTCGCGCCGAATTCCAAGAGGCGGTTCCTTCCATTTAAAAGAAATCTCTATTTCTTATCCTTCTCACTCTATTTGAGAATTTTCCAGAAACTTAGAGATTCAGGCGATCAGAGTTCAGACGACCCAATCTTCTTCCGACCGAGTTTCTCCAAATTTTCAGTCGATTTTTCTCAGCAATGGCTCCCAAAACTCGTGCTACTTCTCGAGCGGCTCCATCTTCGGCGACTGGCGCAAGCAGTGGTGGCGGCGACCAAGGCAGCGACGCGCCAGCCCACATTTCGCCTATCGGGGGTAAGAATCTCTCCATCGAGACTCTTTAGAACATTTCTAGAGTGATTTGACTTAATTTTAACTGATCAATCAACTCCTTTACCGGCGAAATCGCCGTACTCCTGCCGTAAGGCTTGGAGAAGAAGAAAAGTCTCTGACTGCCTTCTTACGCGAAGTTATCGCGTCATCCTCGCGTTTAAAGCGCGAGGCTATTTTAAGTAGCAGTCGCGCTGAAAACGCGAGGCTATTTTAAGTAGCAATCGCGCTGAAAACGCGAGGCTCTTTTAAGTAGCAGTCGCGCTGAAAACGCGAGGCTCTTTTAAGTAGCAGTCGCGCTGAAAACGCGAGGCTATTTTGAGTAGCAGTCGCGCTAAAAACACGAGGCTCTTTTAAGTAGCAGTCGCGCTGAAAACGCGAGGCTCTTTTAAGTAGCAGTCGCGCTAAAAACGCGAGGCTATTTTGAGTAGCAGTCGCGCTAAAAACGCGAGGCTCTTTTAAGTAGCAGTCGCGCTGAAAACGCGAGGCTCTTTTAAGTAGCAGTCGCGCTAAAAACGCGAGACTATTTTAAGTAGCAATCGCGCTAAAAACGCGAGGCTCTTTTAAGTAGCAGTCGCGCTGAAAACGCGAGGCTCTTTTAAGTAGCAGTCGCGCTAAAAACGCGAGGCTCTTTTAAGTAGCAGTCGCACTGAAAACGCGAGGCTATTTTGAGTAGCAGTCGCGCTGAAAACGCGAGGCTCTTTTAAGTAGCAGTCGCGCTAAAAACGCGAGGCTCTTTTAAGTAGCAGTCGCGCTAAAAACGCGAGGCTATTTTAAGTAGCAATCGCGCTGAAAACGCAAGGCTCTTTTAAGTAGCAGTCGCGCTGAAAACGGGAGGCTCTTTTAAGTAGCAGTCGCGCTAAAAACGCGAGGCTCTTTTAAGTAGCAGTCGCACTGAAAACACGAGGCTATTTTGAGTAGCAGTCGCGCTAAAAACACGAGGCTCTTTTAAGTAGCAGTCGCGCTGAAAACGCGAGGCTCTTTTAAGTAGCAGTCCCGCTAAAAACGCGAGGCTATTTTAAGTAGTAATCGCGCTGAAAACGCGAGGCTCTTTTAAGTAGCAGTCGCGCTGAAAACGCGAGGCTCTTTTAAGTAGCAGTCGCGCTAAAAACGCGAGGCTCTTTTAAGTAGCAGTCGCGCTGAAAACGCGAGGCTATTTCAAGTTCTGCGCGGTCTAATTTTTAGCTTCGCGCGGCGATATTCTTAGCTTCGCGCGTTCTAATTTTTAGGTTCGCGCGTCCATACTTAGAGAATTTTTTTTTCTGTCTTATAGAAACTTCTCTCACTCTGCTTTCTTTTTGCAGTAGGGTATTCGATGGAATCTCTTCCCCACAAGAACTACTTCGGCTTTGCTGGGGGTTCTGATCCCTCCGGCCAATTCCGTTTCACTACCATCCTGCCCTCATATAAACCAGACCCGAAGGAACGCAAGGAGAAGCTGATCAAGTACCACCCTACTACTGCGCGAGAAATCATAACTGACGCAGCTTTTGAAGATGTGAACAGAAAGGCGATGGAGAAACCCGTCTTCCTCTTTAGAGACCAGATGGACCACTCAGATAAGATCCTTTCTGAAGAGGAGCATGTTTGGTTATATAACTCAGGCGAAATGCTGATGTTTTTGCCTAGAATGGATCGTAGTTATCCTCTGGTCTATCTTCAAAGGCTAGCGACGCCCCGAGAATTAAAATGGGGACTGACTCAAGAGCAAGATGGCGTCCCAACAGGCAAATTTGGTGCAAAAGGGGTTTATCAAGATGGTTCCCCCAGATGCATTACTGGCTTGCTTCCAGGCCGATTTGGCAAGGAGCTTCCAGTGGGTGAAGTCCCATCTCGTGCCCGAACTTTCTTAAGTGAGTTCTTGGCGAACGATGGTCAGTACCCGG
The DNA here is from genome assembly GCA_036321105.1 of Dracaena cambodiana. Lineage (NCBI taxonomy): Eukaryota > Viridiplantae > Streptophyta > Magnoliopsida > Asparagales > Asparagaceae > Dracaena > Dracaena cambodiana. Next base: position 16,361,406 of record JAYEPQ010000004.1, on the reverse strand, counting down.
CTAGCGACTTCAGGATGCCTGGCTGGGTTCATTCTTCTAACAATATGTGGTGGGCACGCCTTGTTCAGTACATGCTGGATTCCCACGAGCCCATTTTAAAGGATATTGGCTTGTATAAAGCCATCAGGAATGTCCAATTCGAGTTTCCCCAGAGTGCTTATCACTTTTACTGCCTCTTGGAGATGTATAACCCTGAGACCTGTACTTTCTTTACACCAGTGGGTGAGCTAGCGTTCGCTCTCCACGAGATGTTTGAGGTTTCTGGGCTCTCGATGGGCGAAGTCCCTTACGAGGAGTATATCCCCACCACCGATGAGTTGAACATGCTATTGGCGAGGGACGAGCGCATCCATGCCACATACTGGGAGATGATGTGCCATTATCATATTTGCGCTGACCTGACAGGTGCACGTAATCATGGTATTGGCCACAAGAAGTGGGCCGAATACCTTTTTGCCAACTTGAATTCTAAGGATAGCTCGGCCACTATCCATGGTCATCCACCCATCTACGGCTCAGAGATTGATCACCGTATTGCTAAGGGCCGCCATCTGTTATATTATACCACTGAATCCAATGAGAATGGATACGGTCCCGGTACTTCATTTAAGAGCTATCACTATCAAGCCCAGTTTTCGATCTCCAACAGAGGTCTCATTGCCGGGTTTCTGATGCTGTGGCTCAAAAGATGCGTCGTGCCGTCATTGCCCAAGGAAGCGATTGCAGTGACCGTGGTATATCCAGCGGTTCTTCTTGCATACGGCCGACCCCTTGGACTCCTTCCCGCTATGGTATGCAATTTGCAGTATGGACTGAGGGTATTCTGTCGTGATTTCCTCCCTACTATTAAGGTCAAGGGGAAAGGAAAGGGCAAGTCGAAAGAGACTGCCCAACCGAAAACTCCAAACTCTAGGGTGGAGATGCCCTACACCTATTTGATGGCGTGGCTCGTCTTGCACTGTCCCTCTTTAATGAGTGCGCCAGAGCGTCGTTCGGGCAAAAAGTGCTTCCTTGTAGAACTGTATGAACGTTCTTCATGGAGGCAGAATTATATGTCCCAGATTCGGAAGACTCTTCGTAGCTTTCAGAATTACGAGATCTTCCGTTGTTTTCCTGACTTTCCCGGTGGAGGATATGGGACGAGGCTAAAGGATGCCATGGGAGCAGATAAGTTCACTACTTTATCTGCAGGAGCGTTCTGGTGGCTTCTCAACATCCGTCCCGGACACTTGGTGTATCGTCAAGATCTCAGGTGTCAGATTGAGCCATATACTCCGAGTCGCTTTGCTCGCCAGTTTGGATATTCTCAACTTTATGTGGGTAATCCAAATAAAGATCTCGCTTATGAGGGGAATTTATACGAAGGTGCTCGTGGCTGGTTCCATTTTGCAGCGGGCGGGACCGAAGCTGAATTCTCCTTGCCCCAGAAGGTGCCAGAATTGGCCATGACCCTCAGCTTCTGCAATTGGTTCAACATTGCGAATGCTGACGTGCCCGGCTTCTCTCTCAATCGCAGTTGTTGCAAAGAGATTGAAGCCCTCTATATTAGCCGTCAGGGTGCTTCTAGGGTAAGGATAAAAGGAATGGAAGAATTCCTTGGCGCTGCGGCTGAGCCTTCGGACATCAGCGAATCAGACGATGATGCCGGTGGTGATGATGCTGGTGCTGGTGGAGTTCCTCAGCCTATTGTCAGTCGTTGCCTGAGTCCAACTCTCAAACACCGCGGCACTTTAAAGAAAAGGCCTGGTAAGAAGCAAAAATTGGGGCAGGAAACCTTGATAGTCCCCCAAGAAGTGGCTATCAAACTTGCTTCCGACTTGTTGGCTTCAGCTGTACCCCCAGCGTTGGCAAGGGAGGATGAACCTGCCAAAGCCCCAAGTGTTACTGAGATTTCAGCTCCTTCGGCCGTTGAGCCTGTAGCAGAACCTAGGGCGCAACTAACGGGTAGCGAGACGGGTACACTGCTGGAAACAACAATGGCTCCCCCTTCAAGTCCGACAACTGGACTTGTATCGCCTGGTATGGCCTTTAGCGTTTTATCTTTTGCCCGTTATTATTTTAACGTAACACTGCTTTTCTGGTCTTCTGAAATGTAGGTGATCAACTTCTTTCGCCAATGCACTCGACTACCCAAGTAGAGTCTGACGATAGAATGGACCATTCTGGCTCTGTTGGTGGTGTGGGTAGCTTTGCTGGTGAGTTTACGGCTGATTATTCCACACCGGCTCCTGCCTCTGTTTCCTCTTCGATTCCTCCAATTGACGAATTGGGGAGCGATGAGAGAACGGAAGTCATTATTGCAGCTGCTGCTAATGAGGCTACACCTTCTCCTAGCATGCCGTCTCCAACACCCGTTTGCTCTTCTGAGACATTTCCCACGGTCGTTGGAGTGCCTTCTCAGTCAGCGATTTTAACGTCGTCTGTTGTCGTGGCTGCTGAGATACCTGCAACTCTTCCAACTCCAAGCCTTCCAGCAGGGGAGGAGAATAATTTGAAATTCTCGTTCGAAGATGCCTCTCCCACCGAAGGAGTTTCAGGCGAAGTGGTCCCATCTTCTCTTCCTGTTGGTGGGGGTACCCAAGTGATTTGTACCGACGGTACTTCGTCTGGAGTCTCCAGTTCTTCCAGATCTGCACTGGCTCTACTGGTCCCTCAGATCATGAATTTAATGCAGGGACGGGCTTCTTCTTCTCCAATCCCAACCACTACTGCTCCCTTACTCACGACACCTCTTTTGGCATTGCCTACTTTGCCTACCGACACTGCAAATCCTCTTGAAAGACTTTTCGGCTTTACTGTCGAGGATTTTATGCATTTGTTAAGGAGATGTGTCGAGATGGTTCTTACTGGCCATGATTTCTTCAACTTCGCACGTCCACTGTTACTCCGCTATTTAGGAAATATCGAAGAATTCGGTGGGCAAGATCGAGCAGCTCCATACCGGGCCCGCCTTGCAGCTTTAGAAGAGCAGGTGACCACGCTACACACACTCCGTCAGGCGGATGTGGAGGCGATCACTGAGATAGAGCTGGCGCGGCTTCGAGCAGAATTCTTATCTCGAAGAAATATTTTAAGGCAGCAGGAGGAGAGATGGTTTCAGGAGCTGACAGAGCTCCAGGCCAGTCGGGAATCCGTTATTGGCGACCTGCAAAGGGTAAACTTCGGAATTGAGGAAAATCAGGCGGCCATCTCTAAAGCCCAGGAGACGATTGCGAGAGCTCGGGCCACTTTGATAGAAAATGAACTCCGATTAGGAGAATCTGTCAAGAAACGGGAGATGTTGCTTGTCCAGCAGGAGCAGATTCAGCAGGAAGAGACAGCCAGGAATCGTGCCATAGAAGAATCTCGTCAGCAACAACTTTCAATAAGTGATGATGAGTTGCGTAGGCAAGCTCAGCAAACCGTGGAGGCTTCTCATCGTAGAAATTTGGACGAGACAATAAACCAATTGAGACTTCTGGGAGGCCAATAGTTTCATCTCTCTTTACACTTTTATCTTCCTTGTAATAAGAACTTCGTAAACAGGAGAGAGATAACTTTACTATGTTTCTTTGAAATTCTTTTTGTATCTTCACCTTTTTAGTAAAGATGATTCTTTTGACTCTTTTATTTGCCGGCTTCAAAACAGATTTGCTTGCCCAACAAATAACATGTCGTCAAAATGATTTATCTCGGTACCGTTTTATGCTCAATTTCTTGAACCGAAATAACAAATAAAGTTTAATATGGGATTTTTAGCAAACCCCCAGCTATTAACGGATTTGATTAGCCTTTACCAACTACCGTTTGAGTTGGGCTAGCCATGTTATTCCCCTCAACATGATGAGTTGTCGAGGAATTCACTTCCTCTCCCCTTTGCCTTTAATCAGCATCGGGTAGTTAATTTCATACTCTTACCCCCAGTATGATAGGTTGGCGAGAAACTAGTTCTCTTCCCATTGCCTAGTTGGCATTGGGCAATTCATACTTTTACCCCAGTATGATGGGTTGGCGAGAAACTAGTTCTCTTCCCATTGCCTAGTTGGCGTTGGGCAATTCATACTTTTACCCCAGTATGATGGGTTGGCGAGAAACTAGTTCTCTTCCCATTGCCTAGTTGGCGTTGGGCAATTCATACTTTTACCCCAGCATGATGGGTTGGCGAGAAACTAGTTCTCTTCCCATTGCCTAGTTGGCGTTGGGCAATTCATACTTTTACCCCAGTATGATGGGTTGGCGAGAAACTAGTTCTCTTCCCATTGCCTAGTTGGCGTTGGGCAATTCATACTTTTACCCCAACATGATGGGTTGGCGAGAAACTAGTTCTCTTCCCATTGCCTAGTTGGCATTGGGCAATTCATACTTTTACCCCAGTATGATGGGTTGACGAGAAACTAGTTCTCTTCCCATTGCCTAGTTGGCGTTGGGCAATTCATACTTTTACCCCAGTATGATGGGTTGGCGAGAAACTAGTTCTCTTCCCATTGCCTAGTTGGCGTTAGGCAATTCATACTTTTATCCCAGCATGATGGGTTGGCGAGAAACTAGTTCTCTTCCCATTGCCTAGTTGGCGTTGGGCAATTCATACTTTTAGGTCAGAGGCGCTTAATTACACATGCCTAAAAGAAGACTGGGGGCTGTTCAAACTTGAGAACTAAGCACACCAGGTTTTGGGTCAGAGGCGCCAAATTGCGCATGCCCAAGAAAAAAAAGACTGATGGTGGTTCAAACTTGAGAACCAAACAGGAGGTGGTTCAAGGCTCTCTCGCGTAACTTGAACTGGGCACTCCAAACACACCAGGTTTAGGTCAGAGGCGCACAATGCGCATGCCTAAGAAAAGACTGATGGTGGTTCAAACTTGAGAACCAGACGCACCAGGTTTAGGTCAGAGGCGCACAATGCGCATGCCTAAGAAAAAGACTGATGGTGGTTCAAACTTGAGAACCAGACGCACCAGGTTTAGGTCAGAGGCGCCATTGCGCATACCTAAGAAAAGACTGATGGTGGTTCAAACTTGAGAACCAGACGCACCAGGTTTAGGTCAGAGGCGCACAATGCGCATGCCTAAGAAAAAGACTGGAAGTGGTTCAAACTTGAGAACCAAACACACCAGGGTTTAGTGGGTTAAAATCACCAGAATAGAAGAAGTCCAAGTGCTCATATGCGTAACTTGGATAAATTGGAGGCTTATACTTCCAGAGATATTAAGCATAGTATTTCTTCAGAAATTTGCCATTGATCGGCATCATCATCCTATCGCCGTCTTGATTCATTAAGCGATAAGCTCCACTGGAGTAGACTGTCTCCACAATGAACGGTCCTTCCCACTTGGGTTCAAACTTACCCTTAGTCTTGTGGGTTAAAACCATTGGCCTTTTAACAGCCAAAACCAAGTCTCCTTGTTTAAAGGTCCTTGGTTTAACGTTCTTATTGAACGTTTGAGATATTCGGGCTTGATACAACTCAATTTGTTGTTGAGCCCTGAGACGTTTTTCATCTAACGCCTCTAGTTCTTACAATCTTTGCTGATGGCGCTCTTCTGTCGTCATCTTTATGGCTAAAGCCACTCTTAATGATGGTATCTGGATTTCAAGAGGCAAGACAGCCTCACTTCCATAAACCAAAGAAAACAGGGTAGATTTAGTCGGGGTGCGAATGGTGGTGCGATAGGCCCACAAACATTCTCCCAACTTTTCATCCCAATCTCGTTTATTGGAGGACACGAACTTCCGAAGGAGTTTGATGATCGTCTTGTTGAAAGCTTCGGCCAACCCATTAGCCGCAGGGTTATATGATGTAGAAGCGATATCTTTGATTCTGAATTTATTGCAGAATCTGGAGAATCCCTGACTGATGAATTGCGGACCATTATCATGAATAATCCGTCGGGGGACGCCAAATCGGTAAACGACATGATGCTTGACGAACTTGATCACATCTGTCGTCTTCACCTCTTTCATGGGCACGGCTTCGGCCCATTTTGAAAAATAATCGGTTATTGCAAGAATAAACCGATGTCCTCTGGATGACGGTGGAGTTATTGGCCCCACAATGTCCATTCCCCAGGCTTCAAATGGCCAGCTTGCGACGGTATTGTGCAAGTATTCTTGGGGTTGATGAATAAAATTGGCATGTATTTGGCATGCATGACATCGTTTAGCGTATGCCATTGCTTCTGTAACCATGCTCGGCCAGTAGTACCCCAGCCTTCTTATACGGTCTCCAAGTTTGGGACCGGGCTGATGAGCTCCACATATTCCATCATGTGTTTCTTTCAGCACTTGTTCCGCTTCTGCTTTCGATATGCAGCGTAGCAATAGACCATCTCTTGACTTTCTATACAAAGTCTGAAGTTTATGGTCATAATAAAACCTTTGGGCCTTCCTCTTTATTGAGGTGGCTTCCTTAGGATCTTCTGGTAATATCCATGCAAGGCATAATCTACAAACGGAAATCGCCAATCACGGGGCTCTAAGTTTAAGCCAATCTGGCATACCTCTTCGGTTTGAGATACCACATCTGGGTGGAGGAGTTCTCTACTACCAATGGTGATGCTTTTAGCTTCACCTGGCGGGATTGCCAGCGTTGCGGCTAATGCGGCAAGAGCATCTGCATAAATGTTCTCATTTCGAGATACATGATATATGTAGAATTGTTCAAAATATCCTGCTAGCTCAATAGCTAGCTGATGATAGGGGATGAGGGCTTCATGTCTGACTTCATACTCGCCTGTCATCTGATTGACAATGAGCTTAGAATCTCCATATGCCTCTAGATGGTTCACCCCCAGTTGCAGAGCTATTTTTAAGCCGATAATGAGCGCGTTGTACTCCGCTACATTATTAGTGCACGGTTCTGTTAATGAGTAACCGTTAGGCAATATATGTTTATGTGGGGATATTAGCACAACCCCCACTCCAGCAGCAGATCGTCTCGCGGCACCATCAAAGAACATTTGCCAAGGTTGTTCTCCGGTAACTGTGTTGACTTCTGATATCTGCTTTAATTTGGACCAAATTGGATGGTCTGCAAGGAAATCAGCGATTGCCTGTCCCTTCATGGCCTTTTGAGGGACAAAATGTATGTCATAGGGCGATAGTAAGAGCGCCCATTTTGCCAATTGGCCATTCAAGGATCCCGATTTTGTCATCAGAATCTTCAAGGGATTAACCCGTGATATGACATGAATTGTTTGCCCCGAAAGGTAGTGTCGCATTTTCTGAACAGCAAACACTAGGGCTAAACATTCTTTTTCAATCGGGCTATATCGCTGTTCGGTCCCAATCATTGTTCTACTTAAATAGTAGAGGGCATGTTCATAGTCGTGCTCATTATATTGAGCAAGTAATGCTCCTAAAGCATTATCCATGGCCCTTACATATATAAGGAAGGGCTGCCCAGGGGCTGGTGCCATTAGTACAGGAGGCTTAGTAAGGTACTCCTTGAGGTCATCAAATGCCTGCTGACATGCCTCATCCCATATGAAAGACACTCCCTTCTTCATAAGTTTGGAGAATGGTTGGCATCGTCCAGATAAGTTGGATATGAAGCGCCGAATATAAGCGAGTTTTCCTTGTAATCCCCTTAATTCCTTAAGATTGCGGGGAGGCGGCATTTCGCTAATCGCTTTTACTTTTTCAGGGTCGAGGAAAATTCCTTTTGAAGTTATTACGAACCCTAGAAACTTCCCGCTGGATACCCCCATGAATGACTTAGTGGGATTCATCTTCAAATGATGTTTCCTCATAAGATCGAAGACCACTCTTAAATCGTGAAGATGATCTTCTTTGTCTTTGCTTTTAACTGCTAAGTCATCCACATAGCACTCTACTGTTCTGCGTAGGTGTTCTTTAAATATGGCGCTCATTGCGCGTTGGTAAGTGGCACCTGCATTCTTTAATCCGAATGGCATCACCGTATAGCAGTATACCCCCTGTGGCGTTCTGAAAGCTGTATGCTTTTCATCATCCGGGTGCATCTTGATTTGGTTATAACCTGAGAAGCCATCCATAAAGGACATCCTCTCATAACCGCAAGTATTATCGATCATTACGTCGGTGATGGGGAGTGGAAATTCATCCTTGGGACATGCAGCGTTCAGATCTCGAAAGTCAATGCATATCCGGATTTTGCCATTCTTTTTGCGAACTGGCACTATGTTTGCCACCCAGTCTGGGTGTTGTTCTTCACGGATGAACCCGGATTGTATAAGCTTGTTGACCTCAGCAACTATTGCCTCCATCAATTCCGGTCGAAAACGCCTCTGTTGCTGTTTAACAGGTTTGACATCTTCTTTTATATTTAACCGGTGTGTGGCAATTTGAGGGTCAAGCCCAGGCATATCTTCATAACTCCATGCGAACACATCTATATACTCTTTGATAAGAGATATAAGTTCCTCCTTTTCTAAAGGAGTTAGTGTGTCGCTTATGAAAATGGGTTTCGGATTTTCTTCCGTTCCCATGTTAACCTGTATTAATTTGTCTTCTGTGGGCGGGTCACGCTGTTCAAAGCGGACATCCCAGAGAGTGTCCATATGCTTAGCCCAAGCATCATCTTGAACGTCAATTGGTTCCTCGTCGCTTTCTGGCGCGGATGAAACCATATTGGCTGTCAAAGATTGAAACCAAGCACCGGTACTTATATCCGAATCATGATCGGGTGAAGATGTTTCTTCTTTGGCTGAAGAACTCTCTTCATCTTTTAATGGTGAAGAAGGTGGGGTAGATATATAACCCAACCCCCTGCGGGTCTTCTGATAATAATCAGGACTCTTTCCTCTCGGTCTAAACGAGGGTATGAGATTCCGCCGCCCTTTTCCGAAGTTTAATCCCGGCTTCTGGGTAAAATTATATCCCATTTTCTCCATCATCTGTCGGGACCTTTGCTCATATAAGTGAAATTGAGGTGATGTTTGTTCATCACTTTCACTACTTTGCCTCTGTCGAGGCGACGTGGCCACTTTGCCGAACATGATCGGCCTTTGGGACTTCTGTCGGGTAGGCACTTCAAAGAAGTGCCCTTGATCCTCGGTAATTTTTAATTGAGAGAGGAGGGAAGACCTGAGGGGCAAATGGTATGCCGCCAGAACTTCAAGTTCGGTCAGGCCATCCGCTTCGGTGGAGGTACAAGAGGGCTCAGACTCAGTAGCTACTGCATGCTCGTAGACTAACTTTACACTTTCATTAATAACCCATTCACTTTCTATTACATCTACTATATTATCAAGACCTAAGCTAAGATCTAGGTGAGGGTTGATTTCGTAATCACCCCCGTAATCTTCTCCAAGGAGCTCGTACTCAGTGTCGGCTTCATTGCCACTGTCGTCGGGTTTTGGAGACTTGCTAAGACTGTCATTGGAGGCTTCATGTGCTGGCTTGTAGAGTGCAGCATCTGTGAAGTAATTTTCCAACCCTTTGAACGGCTGCTTGTCAGCAATTAGTGTCCGGACCTCTCCTTCCTCATCGCAATATTTCATGCACTGGTGAAGAGTCGACGGAACTATCATATGAGAGTGAATCCAAGGTCGCCCCAATAAAATATTGTAGGAGGTATCAGCATCAATTACGTAGCATGTAACCTCCGTTTTTAAGTCTCCAATTTGACACCGCAATCGGATCTTACCAAGAGGATGGCTATTATTAGCGTTGAATCCATAGATGGTAGTGTGTGTAGGTGTCAAGCGATGAAGGGAAATCCCCAACAGCTGCATCAGTCTACTGGACACGACGCTGAGTGCAGAACCTGGATCAATCTGAATTCGGTCCACTTTTGTGGACCCGATATATCCAGTGAAATATAAAGGCCTATTATGCTTTATATTCCTCACCTGCATGTCTTCTGGAGAGAAGATAATTTGTGGGACCTGCCTCCTCACTTGATGACAGTGGGGGCAAGAGTCCCGCTCTTCGATGGCTGGCTCGACAATCTGAGCTAGGAACGACTCAGAGTCTGCCAAGGCCTCTCTTAGAGCTTCACGTGTTGATTTTGATAATCTCAACAATTCGTAAAGCGTCACTCGTGCTGGGATATTAGCCAACTGCGCGATTATGTCAAATTCGAAGGGAGTTTCTTTGGCTCCTTCATTTCTGGTAGAATTCTTCTGGAAACGAAGTCTTTTCTGCTTCGCAGGCTTTGCAAGTTCTGCATAGATATCTTTTGGATCCACTCTAGTGTAGTCCTTAAGATATGTCTTTCCAGATCGAGTACTGGAAGGGCCTGCCCCATCTTGATGGGTGGCCATAGTTTCGGGTTCTTCTTCAGAACTTGTGAAGGCGCCTGAAGCTATATATTCTTCCTTTATATCTGCAGAAATGGCATTGACAGCCCGCTTCTTCTCTGGACCTCTTGAAGTAGTCTATTGTTCATCTTCCAGCAAATCAGGGTGAACCCACATAATTTCCCCTCTTTGGGTTGTTATGGGGACAAGTCCTTCTTGGGCTTTGTTGTAAGGATCAAGATTCTTTGTAACTGCCTCACCCTTTGGGATTGGGGTCACTCCTGCGGGGAACTCGTGGGTTCCAACCACTATGGTTGCCATATTGGCAGTGACTTTCTTCTGCTCTTCCTTAAGCGTCAAAACTCCAGCCTCTATTAGTGCTTGGATTCTGTTCTTAAGGGGAAAACAATCCCTGGTAGGGTGCCCAACATTCCGGTGATAAAGACAGTAATTTGGGTCTTTAGTCTTACCCGCATCTTCTGGTTTCTTATTCTCCGGAAGTTTTAGCATTCCCTTCTTTTGGAGCAGGTGAAAGAGGACTGGTGTCTGTTCAGCTTTGAAAGTGTAATTCCTTTCTTGCTGCGGTCTAATTTGCCTTGACCCTCGTTGACCTTGAGATTTCGGCTCTGGCAGAGGACTGGTTTTCTGAGGAGCAGTTTCTGATGACATTACTGCTTTCTCTTTATTCTTGTTGCTGTTGTTTTGGGTATATGATTTACTACCCCCAGCACTTCTTGGCCCGCGGGACTCTTCAACTCGGCGAATCAAGTCTTCAGCTTGCTCTCCTTGTTTGAGCAGGTCCCTCCACGTCTTAGATTCCACGGCCCCCATTTTGAGGAGCACATTGGTCTTAAGGTTGTGTCGACATGTCTCGACTAGAGTTTCCTGGATCATTCCGTGTTTACAATGTACGGACTTCTCCCGGAACCTTTCTATGAAATCTTTAACCGCTTCTTGTTCCCCTTGTCTAGTTGCAAGGAGGGAATGAACCGTTATCTCGGTGTCATCCTCGAAGAAACGTGAGAGAAATGATTTCTCAACATCTAACCAGGTATTAATAGTACCTGGGGGCAGCTGCATGAACCAAGTAAAGGCAGGCCCTCGCAAAGTACTTGCAAATACTTTGGTCATGATGGGATCATTACCCATTAAGTGTTCTGCTTGGGACAAGAAATAATAGATGTGCTGACTGGGCGATCCCTTCCCGTCATAGGGCTCCAACTTGAGCGGCTTATACTTTGGAGGATAGGGTACCACATCCCATTCTGCTGGATATGGTCTAGAGACTCCTGACTCCTTCAACTCTTTTTTACGCATCAAGGCTTCGAGTTGATTCTGTAACTTTTCAAGCTTTTCTTCATGCGGATCATGGAAAGAAAATCTATCTTCTTCCTCATGCATCGAGTGGGCTTTCTCCTCCTGTTCTTCTTCATTTGGAGTCTTCTTGCCCTGTTTAGCATTATCTTCAACAACTTTTAAAAGTAGCATCTTAAGGTCTTCAATCGTTTTCTGTTGCTCTCGAATCATTCTTTCTTGAGCTTCAAATCTCTGATTGATATCACCAGATTTATCTGCCATGTGCGACGCTGACTTCTGCAGTCGAGATGATGTAGAGGACGGAGGCGAGGCTATAGCGGAATTATCGCTGTCCTCGTCGTAAGAACCCCCTGCGAGCTTTTTATAATTTCGGGGCGGAACGGCTCCTGATCTTAGTCGAGTAATACGATGAAGTTTATCATCGCTCGATTCTGAATCATCATCCGTCTCTGCAATTTTCTTCCCTTTTCCTACCATGTTGGAAGTTACGGCTCTCCCTTGTTTCAGGGGAGTGGTTCTTGTCTTCTTAGCAGGATTCTGGTTAGACTCATTTAATCGGTTGAACACAGATATCCTGTTCTTGCTGCAGCCACAGTTATTCATCACGGCTGATACTGTCGTCATGAGTTGCTGGCAATGGCAACTATGTTCAACTTGAAGTTGGTCTATGCCTCTCTTCTTATGAAGATGCTCCCTGAGGTCAGTGCCTCTAGACATGAAATCAAGAGGTCCATTCAACTCTTGAGAGTGTTTAGGAATCCACTGAAGCTTCTTTGATTGATCAACCCTGGCTCTGGGGTCGGACTGATCCTCGCGTGGCTTAGGAATAGCCTCGCGTTTCACATTGCGGACCTGAAGAATAGCTCCGCGCTTATCCACACTAGCCTCGCATTTCTCGCTGGCTTGGTGTGTTCTTGGAAGTTGAGCTTCTGGAATAATAGCCCCGCGTGAAGGGAAGTTCTTGTACGCTGGCTTATCTTTGCGATTAACGCAGATCATAGCTTCGCGCTTAGCGCGGTTTTTACGACTGACAACTATCTGCCAATCATCTTCCCGTTCCTTGCGGGTGTCAGAAGTCTTGCGTTTATTGCAAGTATCACTGGCTTCGCGTCTCTCGCTAGGCACAGTAATAGCCCCGCGTGGAGAGTCACACGCTGGCTTTGAATAATTTTTATACTCGCGTAACTCGCGAGTGTTGGGTATTCTGCGACTAGCGCAACCCTTACTGGCTTTGCGTCTCTCGCTAGGCACAGTAATAGCCTCGCGTGGAGAATCACACGCTGGCTTTGAATAATAATTTTTATACTCGCGTAACTCGCGAGTGTCAGGAATTTTGCGTAACTCGCCAGTATTACCAGCCTCGCGTGGAAAATCACACGCTGGCTTTTCCTTGCTTTTAAGGCAAGTTGTATCTTCGCGTTTAACGCGGTAGAGATTGGTCTCGCGGGTAGCGCGAGCCAATTTGCGAAGGACCATAGCCTCGCGTCCTCTAGAGTTAGCTCCGCGTCCAAGGCGGGCTTTGAGGGCTCTACGCCTCGCTCTCCGGTTCCTGTTCCGGAGTTGGGTCCTGGTTAGTCCAGTTCCCACGTCTTCTTCGGCAATCGGAAGCTCTTCCTCGGTTAGGATTTCTTGTGTGGACTCCTGCGTTATAACCGTAGTCTCCAAGGATCCCCGTCTCTCAGTGGATACCTTTCTACCCGTCACTCGGGCATTGGAGTACATACGGCGATAGTGCCGTGTCTCATCCAAGTCACCTGATCCAGAGGAGAGGAACTCCTCGTACTTCTGCTGGTCGATTTCAACGACCAGCGTGTCTACTTCGGATCCGATCAAGTCAACGTCCGATTGCGCCACAATCTCTTCATCAGTGAAAGAGATGGCTCCCACTGTGGTCGCCAGTTTGTTCGTCGCAAAAGTTGCTTCGCTTCCTCCCATTGAATTAACTTAAATTACAATGAAAGTGAACAAGATATAAAAAAGAACAAACGAGAGGATTTTATAGTTCAATCTCTCTCTTTTACAATAGTTGTGGGATCTGTGGCGATGGGATCTGTCAAGCAGTTCCTTTGGACGATCGGTACATTGAAATCTTCTCTTTTAAAGATATCGGTCGAATATAGACGATCTTCTCTGGCTTTGATTTGTTCAAGGCTCTCTCGCGTAACTCGAACTTCTCAAGAACTCCAGAAAGAAGATGGTGATTTTCTCTGATCTTCACGAACTCAACTCTCTGTGCGTAACTTGAATTCCCCAAGATCTCAGAAGATGATTAGCAAAGGCTTCAAGGCTCTCTCGCGTACTTGAATTGCCAAAGGATCAATAGGAGGCTTCCGATGCCAAAAAGAAGAAGAAGACGACCTCTGATCTCTGGTTTTGATTAGTTCAAGGCTCTCGCGCGTACTTGAATTTTACCAAAACTTCCAAAAGATCCTTTAGGGTTTCACCAAGAAGGTATTTATAGCCCCAGGTTAATGCAAGAGTTTCTATCTAAATAGAACTCGCATTCATCCAGGATTCCAATCAAATATCTTAGTTTTGATGGAATCCTGATTAGACTTGATTCGGGTATTTGGATAAGCCCAGAATCATAATCTCAATCAATTTGAGATTCTGGTTATCTGCTTACGCGGAGCTTTAATCACATTAAAACGTGACGCTAAATAACCAAAATGCGGAGCTAACGCGGAGCTATTCATCATCTCCGCGTTTTACTCAAACGCGAGGCTAATACAAGCCAGACTGCGGAATTAACGCGGAGCTATTAATCATCTCCGCGTTTTATTCAAACGCAGGGTTAATATAACCAAACGCGGGGCTATTGAATTAGCTCCGCGTTCTGTTGTGGAAAATCCTTTTAACTTAGAAATTTTCACTTCCAACAACCCTTTTTTTTATTTTGTAGGTTATTGGGATTTAAATTTACCGCCCTGAGCTCGTCTTTGTAATCGTTGTGAGCCCAAGTGGTTCCTTTAGACCACCCACATTAAATATGTCCGAGTTAGCTCTAACTCCTTTTTTGTTCAGCTTTGAGCTGAACCGCTCCAGCATCAATCAACGCTTGAATTTTGTCTTTTAGAATAAAATAATTTTTTGTAGGGTGACCTACAATCCGATAGTACAGGCAGTAATTCGGATCGTCAGTCTTCCCAATCTCTTCAGACCTCTTACTCTCCAGCAACTTGAGCATCTTGCGCTTATTGAGCAGATTGAACATAGTAGCAGTATGCTCATCCTTAAACGAATACTGCTTTTGAAACCTGGGTGACTTTGCTGTGTTGCTTATAGTTGTCCATGCTTTCTACTTTGGTGTGCTTTCTACTGCCATTGCCATTATATTTTTCCCTTTGGAACGGGAAAAATAGAATGGAGGTTCATTTGTACTGTCTCCAGTTGCAGACTGCTGTTTTTCGAGGCGTCGAAGTATGTCTTCAGTCTATTCACCCTGCTTAAATAGATCTTTCCATGATTTGGCTTCAACCGAGCCCATCTTATCTAGAAAGTCGGTTAACAAATTGTGCCTGCAAGTTTCCACCAGAGTATCCTGCGTCATGCCATGTGGGCATCGAACAGAAAGTTGTCTGAATCACTCGATATAAGGTTTGACCGTCTCGCCTTCCTCTTGCTTTGCCGCTAGCAAGGATAGTATAGAGACTTCAGTATCATCTTCAAAGAATCGAGCTAAGAACTCACGTTCTACATTAGCCCATGATTTAATTGTTCCCTGCGCTAGCTGCATGAACCAGGTAAATGCGGCCCCCCGTAAAGTTCTCACAAATATCTTAGTCATAGTCGGATCATTCCCCATGAGGTGTCCTGTCTACGACAGAAAGTAGAAGATGTGCTGTTGCGGCGAACCTCTACCGTTGAATGACTGAAGGTTTAACGGTTTGTATTTTGCAGGATAAGGTACGGCTTCCATTCTATGGGATAGGGACGGACTACTCTTACCTCTTGCAGTTTTTTACGATGAAGGAGAGCTTGTAGTTGGTTCTCCATCTTCTCTATTTTTTCTACGTGAGGGTTGATAATAACTTTCATTTCCTCTTCCTCTCTTGAATGAGGAGGTACTTCTTCATCCTCGTCCTCGCTGTCTTCATTTATTTGGATGGGTCGTTTTCCTTTCTGCCGACCAGAAACGGACGACGAGGATTGGCTCTTTCTAGTTTGAGCTAACAACTCTATTAAAAATTGTTTCATTTCTTCTATGGTCTCCTTTACTGTTCGAGACGTCTTTCTTTTCTCTCAAGCCTTCCAGAGACTTCTTCTAGATGCACGCCTTCTGCCTCAATAGAAACTCCTTTTAACCCTGGAGTGATTTCATTATCTGAAGGGTTGTTTCCGACCACCTTTTTGCCTTTATTAACCATATGCGATGAGGCGGCAGGCAGATCAGTTCCAGAGCACACCTTTTTCACTGTCCGTATTCTTTTGGGTTCGGTAATCCGCTCAAAAATGGACCGTTTCAAGTTGTGTTTGCAGTTTGATAGAACAGTTGAGATCAGCTGTTCGCATTGGCAGTGAGGAATATTTTGTAAGGAGTTCTTCTTCTAATTGAGGTACTCTCTCAAATCTTGAGGTACCTTCTCATCTCTATTTGCATCTTGACGCCTCTTGCGTCGCAAATTCGGTTCATAATACTGGAGAGTTTGCAATATTTTAGGACTGAGCTCTTTTCCAGCATCAAATTATTCTCCAACCCTTCTGCGGATTCTTCTGGAGTGCACATTGGCTTGAGCAGTTGTGTGAGCCCCGCGTGCCTCTGATAGAGAGATTAAAATATTTGGTGTATGTTGCGTGCTCACCATAGGCATGCTCGAAGAGACATGAGAGTTGTGTTCATTGAACGTAACCCATCATTGCTTCCGCAAAGTGGAATCCACGGGGTGCAACCCGCGGCTGCATCTGCGGAATGCAACCCGCGGTTGCAACTGCGGGTTGGCACCAGTGGGTTTGTTCCCGCGGGGTGCAACCAGCTGTTGCACCCGCGGGTTTGCACCCCACGGGTGCAACCCGCGGTTGCACCCGCGGGTGGCAACCCGCGGTTGCAAGCCGCGGGTATGGGTTGCAACCCGCGGGAACTTCCGCTTCTCGTTCGCCGTGGTAATCCGGATTTTTGGGGATTAATTATACAGATTTGACCGGGATTTGAGGGGAGAATTTGAGCCGGATTAGAAGCGCTCTTAAATCTATTAAATTGGGAGCGGAGTTCAGAACAAAGGAAGATTCTGGGGAGGGAGGCAATTTTCCAGAGGCCGGAGTCCAAAAATCCAGAGAGATCGGATCGTCAACGGAGTGCAGAATCAAGACTCCACCGCTGCCAGAACCCACAAAAATAAAGGGGAATCGAAATCAATTGATCCCCATTTTTATAATCTCGAATTTATTTTGTAGTTTTTCTTTTATTGCTGTAATTCAAAATCAAATTGGCAATATAAAGGAAGATCCAATTTTTTTCAGGCATACACTCTCTGTACGATGTCTACGTGGTATGACATAGGAGACTCTCGTCGAGGCTTGTAGACATAATTTATTGACCTATGTTGTGGTCAAGATGGGTTCAGTTGAATCCAAATCTTGGAGACTTATTCAAGTAAGGTGAGCAAGTTGATGATATACTTCGGCGCCATCAAGTGCGAAGATCCGTGAGAAGAGGCATGACAAGCAAAGTCCCACCCAACCTTCCCGTTCCAAAGGGAATGATACAATGATGGTGGAAATCATGCGAAGGCAAAAGGAGCACTGGCCAAGAATAGCCCTGTAAGACCATCTAGACCTCAGAAGTAGTATTTATTTAAAGATGAACACACTGCTACTATGTTCAACTTGCTCATCTAGCACAACAAGATTAATTTCCAGAGAGCAAGAGACCTAACGAAATCGTGAAAACTAATGATCCGAACTATTGTCTTTATCACCGGATCATAGGTTACCCTAATAAGAATTGTTATATCTTTAAAGGTAAAATTCAGGCACTAATCAAGACTGGAGTAATTCAGATCAAAGCCAAACAAAAGAGGGTTGCAGCCAATATAGCTACCTTTCAAATGGGTTCCTTAGAAGTCCGACTTGGAGCCACACATATTCCAAAAGGCGAGCTTAGGGTGTCAATTATGACCCTATGGCTGAAGAAAGGGCTAGCTTCTTTCGCTACTGAGCAGCAAAAGGTCATTGGGTGCATTTAGACCATCTTAAAGATGAATAGTAGACAACAATGATATCCAAGAAGAAATCTAAAGCAAAAGGGAGACATCAAACATGCAACGCCATCTCAGCTATACTTGAGAAAGACCCTGAAGATGCGGCCTAGTTAACAGGCTCTAAAATGGAGATAACGGCTCTAATAGTAGAGCATGAAGCTGTGCCTTTTACAAGCACCAGATTCAAAAGACCGTATCTAAATGATTATGGGAATGCGGACGATGGCCCCTCTATGTCATCATAGGAGGCTAATGAGAAATCAGCCAAGCAGCCTTCTGACAAAGGAAAGCAGAAAGATCTCAGGTACAATCGAGGTCTAAGGAAGGATGTTACTAAAGAGTAGAATTTGTTATTTTAGTTTGATGTTCTAGCCTAGCTGGCATATATACCAGCAAAAATAACTCTATACGAGCTGTTACACTTGTCCAAGGCAAGAAGAGATGCTTTTAGGGAAGGTTTAGTAGATTAAGAAGTTTTCCTAGCTCATCTTCCAGAAGAGGCTGAGGAGACATGACCGCTCTGTAACTTGATGGCGACGCACACTCCTTACATTACATTTACGCCAGAGGACATACAGCTAAGTAATATTAATCACAATAGACCCCCATACTATACGGGGTATATTGGCTCGATGGAGGTGGGTCGAATCCAAGTTGATCCAGGGCTTGCTTAAGTATTATGCCATAAAGGCTTATGCAGTTCCTTGGGATCCCTCCCCATAAGTTGACTCTGATCAACGCTACTATTTTGGCTTAAATGCCAATGGTAGCCATCATTTGGGGAAGATTAGATTGAGATGCCAGATTGGAGATCTGAAAAACTAGGTGACTTGCTATGTTATTGATGCAAACACCTCGTACAACCTCCTCCTAGGGTGACGGTGGGTTCATGCCAATATGGTTGTCCCGTCCACCCTACTCCAATGTATGAAATGCGTGGATGAAGATGGAGAGGTACGCACTTTGATTGCTGGGAAGCAACCATTCAAGAGTGTTGAAAATTACTTTACCGATGCCCTCTTGTATGCTAAAAGCGTTGAAGTTGCTCCGCCACTACATAACAAGTATGATAGTGGTAACAAGGTAGACACTAAACCTGAGGCAGTTATTGCTAAAGATGAATATGAACCTCTTATAATAAGTCGTTAAGGCCTAGATGTTAAAGACACCGTTGATGATACGGGTGAGTAGGTGATTAATGAGAATATTGAATTTGCTTACTTGTATTGCATTGCTACTGATTCTATGCCCTCAATTACTTGTACTGATGCAATAGTCTATCAGATTTTGAAGCTTTAGCAATTATGTACATGTCAATTAGATTATCAATGACACTACAATCAAGCATTGATATTCTGATGGGGTAGTGTTTAAAATGTCTGCCCGTTGGGTCGATCAAAAACCCACTCTCTTTAGAAGGGTTCGACCATGCATAGCCCTATACGATTATAGTGAAGATGAAGATCATGAAGCTCTCAATTCCATCATTACGGACCAAAATCGTTCCGAATGATGGAAAAAGTGGATAGACTTCATCTAAAGACCATGATTAAATTTTGGCAAATGACATCGAAGTCTTCTTCGCTCGTTTGTGCTTAAAGGGAAAGAACTGAATTATTATCACAAAAATGGCAGGGGGTTGGGATATGTCAAAACACCCAATCCATGGGATATAGATGACATGATTTGCCAAAATATAGAAAACTCTGATTGGGACTTAGATATCAATCTGGGAATACTATCTAAAAAGCCAACTGCGAAACATCTGCCAGCCTGAATCGAGATGAAAATGATGAACTAACTCTTCCCCAAAAAGAAGTATTAGTTAAACATATTAATGCCCAATGGAGCATGCATTTTGAGCAGCGTGAACTGCTTACTGAAGATAAGATATTTCAAGTTAACATGTGTAATGAAGCTAATTTTAAGCCCATATTCATAAGTGAGAGTTTATCTTCAAATAAAAAATAAGACCTTATAACTCTCATCCTTGAGTATATCGATGTCACTGCCTAGAACTACAAAGACATGCTAGGCTTTGATCCCCAAGTTTCCATGCATCGGCTTAATATTAAGCCGTATGCAAACCCAATAAAGCAACATCAAAGAAGATTCCATCCAGAGTTAATGAAATTGATCGAGGATAAAGTTAAGAAGCTTATACTATCTGGTTTCATTCAGGAAGAACAATATCCTGATTGGGTAGCGAATATTGTTCTGATTCACTAGAAAAATTGAAAGATCCGGATTTGCATTGGCTTTTGAGATCTAAATGCGGCATATGCCCCAAAGACAAATTTTTGCTTCCAATAATAGATGTCATGATCGACAACACCTGTGGATTTGAAAGAATATCTTTTATTGATGGATTCTCTGGGTACAATCAAATCAGGATGTATTCTGAAGACGAGAAGTATACGTCGTTCAGAACACTATTAGTCATGTACTGCTATACAATTATACTGTTTGGTTTAAAGAATGCAGGTGTTATATATCAACGTGCTATGAGCACAATTTTTCGTTAGCATCTCCGTTAAATGATAGAGTGCTACATGGACGACCTTGCCATCAAGAGTCGCAACAAAGATGATCATCTCCAAGAGCTAAAAATGGTATTTGATATTATAAAAAAAATACCAATTAAAAATGAATCTGACTAAGTCTTTTCTAGATGTCTCCAGTAGTAAATTTCTTAGATTTGTAGTCACATCCAAGAGTATCCACTTAGACCTAGAAAAGGTGAAAGCGATTAAAGAGATATAGCCACCAAAAAACCTCGAAGAACTTCAAGGGTTAGGGAGGCTAGCATACATTCAGAGATTTATAGCTAACTTTTCGGGACGATGCCAACCATTTTCCAAATAAATGAAGAAAGTGGTGTCATTTGTTTGGAATGAGACTTGTCAACAAGCTTTTGATGAACTCAAAAAAGTACCTCATGAAACCTCCTGTGCTGGTAATCCCTGTATCAGGAAAGACGTTCTTGACATATGTTCGGGCAATGGACCATTCACTTTGTGCTCTGTTGATCCAAATCAATGAGTTAGGTTACAAGCAAACTATTACTATCTTAGAAGAACTATGGTTGGCGTCGAACACCGGTATACTCTGGTAGAAAACGAGTGCTTGACCGTAATGTTCGCAGTTCAGAAAATGCAACACTATTTAGTAGGCTAAACAATTTATTTAATTTCTCGTGTAAATCTCAAGATGTTACTTGTGACCAAACCTGGGTCACTCAATTGCAGGTTAACCAATTGATCGATTCTTTTATTGCAGTATGACATGTGATTTATATCACCTAAGGCAATCAAGGGATAAGCTATCGTTGATTTTCTAGCGGAATATCCTGTCTCAGAATCTCCTAAACTTTACGAGGATATTCCAGACGAAATGACATAATTCAACATAACCTTCAAATATCCCGTTTGATTGCTATTTTTTAATGGAGTGGCTTGAAGAATATCTGCCGGAGTGCGGGTAGTCTTAATACCCCCCAACAATCATGTTCCTAGGGGTACTCGCTCACTCAGTCCTATTTTAACAATGTGTCTGAGTACAATGCATTATTAATGGGACTTCAAATCATGTGGCAGCTGGGAATTCAGCATTTGGAAGCTTAATGGAGATTCCAAACTCATAGTAAACCAAGAAGAGGAGAATAGGAAGTCAAGTATGAATATATCCTACCTTATTATCAGGCGACAATTTAAATCGCCAACTCATTCGAGAAGTTTTACATTGATTATGCGCTATGGCACTAAAATATATATGTTGATTCCTTGGCTTCCCTTGCATCCACATTAGTGCTTCCTTCTAAATCCAGCAAATGCATTGCTTCTTTTCTCTAAAGAAATACTTAAGGCAAATGAAGGCCATAAATCAAAGATGAACTTCGAGCTTAGAGATTGACGATTCATCTTCATCGACCTCATACTCTATGAGATATTATCGGAGGATCCCAAAGAAGCTACCAAAGTAAAGAAAGAGGCAAAAAAGTTTCAATATAATCCCATGTTAGGCACTTTATATTAGAAAATACCAAGTGGGGTTTTACTTTGGTGCTTATCACAACAAGAAATATAAGAAGTGCTCAAAGAAGTGCATGACGGAGCCTACAGTGTTCACCAACTGATACCAAAATTACGGACCGGATAAAAAGAATGGATTTTTAGTGGCTAACAATGATGGCAGAAGTTATGACATATGTGAAAAGATGCCATGCTTGCTAGGTGCATGCGAACTACATACATTAGGCTCGAGAGCACCTATATCCAACTACGATCACTTATCCATTCAAGACATGGGGGATGGATATTATCGGCCCCATCACTCCACCATCTTCTCGTGGACATTGGTTTATTCTAACTATAACCGATTACTTCTCAAAGTAGGCAGAACTATCCCTTTAAGAGAAGTGAAAACAACAGATGTGGTTTATCAAACACCACGTAATCTATCACTTTAGTGTTTCTAGATGGATCATCAGTGATACCGGTCCGCAATTTACTAGTAGGACCTATATCAAATTTTGTGATAAATTCATAATACAAAATGTGTTTTCATCCCCATATAACCCGGCCGCCAGCGGCCAAGTAGAAGCATTCAACAAAACCATCATGAAGCTTTTGCAGAAATTCATCACTACCAGTTAGCGTGACTAGGATAAAAAATTAGAAGCTTGTTTATCGGCTTATCGCACAACGGTAAGAATATCAACAAGTGCCACACCATTCTCCTTGGTGTACGGATCTGAGGCCGTTCTACCTCTGAAAATCTAGATTCCTTCCCTTTGGGTAACATTAGCAATAAAAATGACCACTGAAGAAAAATACAACAAACGACTATGAGATTTAGGAGCGTTGGACAAAAAATGCTTAAAAGCTCAACAACAAATAGAGCTTTATCAAGCACGAATATTTTGAGTCTTCAACAAAAAGTGAAAGAACAAACTTTCAAAGAAGGCGACCCAGTCTTAACAGTTACATGACCGATGGTCATGAAGCATAAGACTAAGAGAAAATTTTAGCCGAAATGGGAGGTTCCATTTGTAATAGAGACGGTCTAATCAACACAGTGATCGAATGATAATTGCAATCAATGAAAAATTTCTGAAGAAATATTATTCTTAAAGTAATGAAACTATCTGACCTCATCTTCAACACAACGAATAAAGAACAATGGCTCACTGCTAAGGTAAAGCTCCAGACTCCCGACTGGGGGTACTTGATGAAAATGAATCCTACATTTCTATAATTAAGGATAGAGGAAAATAAAATCCTTGCCAACCCTATCGTGCTAGGGTAAAAGCATGAATTGTTCAATATTGCTAAAGCAAAGGAAAGAGAAATAAAATCCTCACCAAACCCATTGTGCTGAGGGTAAAATCATGAATCGCCTAATGCCGCTAAAGCAAAAGAAAGAGGAAAATGAAATCCTCTAACCCATCGTGCTGGGGGTAAAAGCATGAACATGAATAGCTCAAAAGCTCCTAAAGCAAAGGAA
Source organism: Dracaena cambodiana (assembly GCA_036321105.1). Classification (NCBI taxonomy): domain Eukaryota; kingdom Viridiplantae; phylum Streptophyta; class Magnoliopsida; order Asparagales; family Asparagaceae; genus Dracaena; species Dracaena cambodiana. The sequence goes on along the minus strand of JAYEPQ010000004.1, from coordinate 16,338,188 downwards.
AGAGGAAAAATTTGGCATATAAACTCAAATGAAATCCTTACTAACCTCATCATGCTAAGAGAAATAACATGACTAGCCCAATGCAAACGGTGATTGGTAAAAGCAAATTAAATTCGTTGATAGTCAGGGATTTGCTAAAAATCCCATGTCAAATTTGTTACAACAGTATCCTAGTTCGATTATAAGGATGTATCACTGTCCAAAGCTACGACAAAAAAGGGAAGAAGAAAAGTTTGACATGTAAGTCCAAACGAAATTCTCAACAACCCATCATGCTGAGAAAAATAGTATAGCTAGTACAACTTAAACGATAGTTGATAAAGATATACCAAATCCATTAATACATGAGAATTTGCTAAAAACCTTAACAAAACCAAATTATTTGTTATGTTAAGCTTTTAGCTCTGACAGAAAAGATAAATTTACAATTCATCAAGTCCAACAGTACAACATTTGATGAACTTATTTTTGGCATCGTCAAGTTTACCTCTAATGAAAATCATCTCCCTATCAACTTAACAGTTATCTCTGATAGCTAACTCATAAAATTAAATTCATTAATTACTACCTCTGTTTAGCTAGCTTATTCCTATCATATTTAGAATCTCTGAATAGGTCAAGCTTTGAGGCATATTTAATGATACTTTTGTCCTCGTTTATATCCTGTTATACTAGATGTCACTAAACAGGTAAATTAAACATATTAAGTCCTATCTTTGTTTAATCGGTTCCTTACTATCATGTCCTGAACCTCTGAATAGATTGAACTATAAGACAAGTTTAATAATACCTCTGTATTTTTTTAATCTGTCATACTAGATGTCACTGAAAGATTAGGATCATATTTTAGCAAACTCTCGTCTATCATATCTAGAATCTTCGAAACAATGGAGTCAATACTTAGTATAGTATATTAACATCATACTTCTACCTATCATCTATATTTCCTAATCTATTATATTAGATGCCATTGAACAGTTAGAACTCTACTCTTTGGAAGACTCTTTCTATCACGTCCAATACCTCTGAATAGTTTGAGTTATCATCTATGATATACATTAATAATTATCTATGGCTATTAAATTCATCCCTTTGTTTGTCATGCTCTTTGCCTCTAAACATATATCTAGAATATTCTAGACTGCAATTTTATTCATGCTACAAAAAATAACTTTTTCTGAAAACAAATTAAAAGTTGACGTCTAGACCAGAAGACTTTACATTTGAAGATAATTTAGACTGAAATTCTCTCGGTGGTGTAACAGTGTTCAAATTTTCAATATCTCAAAAGTAGCTAGACAACACCAGCACAAAAGTCAAGATTTTGCACTATTTTAGCATTAGAAAGAATTCGTTACAAGCAATTTCTGATACTTCGAAGAGGTTCAACAATATACCCATAAAGATAAAAAAAAATTATGGATGAAATTTGACAAGTTCTACAAAGATTTAATAGTGCAACAACCCAAATAGCTGGAAGATGACGATTTTGGGAGATGGTTTGCAAAATACAATCTGTCCATAAATCAATAGGGGATCTTAATACTCAAAAACAACAATAATGAATGCAAGATTGTGTACTTGCATAAGAAGAAAAAAGGTGAAGCTGAGTTATAACCTCATATCAGGAGCAAATCTTGAGTCAACGTTCAAAACTATGGGACATGAGAGCTAAAGACACATTGAAGACTATTTACATGGTTCAACAGTATATCTGTAAGAGTTAAATGATTAAGAATGTGGTGACTTAAGAAGATAGTTCATAGTACACCATAAAAGTTGCATTACACAATGAAGATTATAGAGCCAAAATAAAAAGAGTTCCAAGTATTTCAAAATTCATTAAAACTCAACAAGAAAACTTTGAAGGGGGTTCTGTAGGCACTAAAAATTAGAATAATCAAATGAAATAAGAGCGTCAGATGCTTGCGCCTGGGAGAGCGCACCTAGAAGGTCACCTAGAGAGCATGCCGAGGAGCACGGACCTGCACACCAAGGAATACATATTGAGGAGTGCGTGCCTCCCAGATAAGCACATCCCATGACCAAGAGTGAGCGCACATCCCCGGCACACGCATATCCCAACCGTGTGCAATCCAAAAGTGCAACTAGGGGTGCACGCAACCCAAGAGAGCACATAGGGGTGTGTCTAAGAACACATGCCTGGGCATTGAGGAGCACACACTGAGGAGCGTGTATCTCCCAGACAAGCGCATCCCATGCCATGAACGCGTGCGCCAAGGGCAGCGTGCCCTTGGCAGTGCATGCCCAAGTGCATGCGGGCGCCCAGGGGAGCACAAATCATATCAATGTGCTATGGGCGCATCCCATCCCAGACATAGGGGGTCCTTTTTTTCTGATTTCTTTCTCATTTTGAAAGGCAATTTTATCACAACGTCTAATAAGTTGCTATTTTTTTGCACACAACGGTGGGTAAGTCCTCCCGCATTCATCAATCAGAACTCAACAAAACAAACAACACATAAATCATACATATATTGAGCACAAACCATGGACTTATAACCCGCTATGTTCTATTAATTAGTGATTAATGAACAGCTTAGCACGCGCACATGCACACACACATGCACACGCGCACACACACACACAAACATATTCTTACAACAAGTTAGGGCCTTCTCATCAGAAGACCCTAGATCTATGTAATATCAAATACAAACAAATTATATATTTTCTTGCCTCTCTTTCTTTTCTTCTCCTCCTTTGCTCCCTACAGCTCATACCTGCTCCTCTGCATTTGTTGGCCTTTCCTTCTCCTGTCCTGTCTCCTGATGGTACTCCAAATATGGTCACAAATCTTGTCTTCTTATGGCTTCTCTTCTAGTAGATCCAGCTCCATTAACTGCGCTACATGTCCATAGACAAATATCATCTCCAGTTCTAATGCAAAGTGATCCAAAACTAATTGTATTATTGTTGAATGTACGTCTACTTCTTTCTAGCCAAATATTCCACATACATCTAACTATTAATTTTTTCGCTCTTGTGATCCCCCTCTTTTTCTCACCCTCCAGAAATTATTTATTTTCCTACTTGGTTCAATCCCTTGCAATCCTTTTCTTTGTGTGGAAAAACAATCCCAGATGTGTAACATGAAATCACATATTAAAAAAAAGCAAATAATTATTATTCTCCTTGCTTTTATTACATAGGTACACTATAGGTCCTTGTCAACCTCTCTTTTGCAGTTTATCCCATGTTAGGTTGGCCTCCTTATTCAACAACCATATGAATACTCATACACTGAATGGTGCGTTATTTTCCATAATATCTCATTGTGCTTCTCTATTTATCCGGCTATTATGATAATATTATATAAAGAAGTAACTCTATATTCTCCCGATCTACCATATCCGTCTTGGTGTATCACTCTTACCTTTCATTGTTCTATTGTCTTGTATATTTTGTAGTTCTTTGTATCTTCTTTTCATAACCATATTTTGCATCCCTTGCATCTGTAGTCTACAATGTCCCCTTCTAAATATCTCTCCAATCATGGCCTTTGGTTTTTGCATCAGCTCATAAATGTATAAAGAGAGGTTGGGCCTACAACGGAATATATGTCATACATATATGTCTTATGTTGTCTCTATAACGGAATGGACAGTTGATAAGTTGCTATCTTAACTAATTAGTGAAGCAATCTAGACATTTCTGTGGTCAAGAAATGAAGTAAATAGATTTGAGTTGTCATTTTTGTGGTGATATAAAACTCTGGACATTTCTCCCTTCGTTTCTTCCCTTCTTCCTTGTGGAAAATCTATGTTCATATGAGGACGGGAAACAACAGCATCTACTTTTCTATAAAACTCAATCGATGGCATAAATTAATCCAATGAGCAAACACAAATCTTAAAGCTAAACTTAGCCTTAGACACGTCAACACATATCTATGCAGTTGGCCAATAATTTAACTTTTAGGATTTATTCTGCTTTTAAGAATTCTAATCTTTTTTGGAAGGCCAACTTCATAAATCTTAGCGTGTTTGTCAGGCAGTTTCATAGTTCAGTGTTCGGACTTATTATAGAGATCATAGTTTTAGTTGGAAGTGTTAGAATATAAAAAAAAATAACTCTGAACTCTTATCACTGCTTCGGTGTTTGGGTGTAGCTGAATGAACTTTAATAATAGTATTATAGCAATCCAAATTCAAATCTCGTCGTCAGGTGTGAATTTAGTTTTGGATGTAAAAGAAATTGAATCCCCTCATGTAAAACTCAGCTTTCAGCTTTCAGTCCAAAAAGAATACTCGACCTGTAAGGATGAATATGAATCTCTTGTAATAAGCCTCGAAGGCCTAGATGTTAAAAGACACCGTCGACGATGCAGGCAAGTAGGTGATTAATGAGAATTTCAAATTTGCTTACTTGTTTGGTGTTGCTACTGATTCTATACCCTCAGTTACTAGTACTGATGCTGACAGTCTCACATATTTTGAAGCTTTAGTAACTATGCACAAGTCAATTAGGTCATCAATCACACTACAATCAAACATTGATAATGCTGATAGAGTAGTGTTTAAAGTGCCTCCCTATAGAATCGATCAAAAACCCATTCTCTTTGGAAGTCGACCATGTACGACCCTATCCGATGATAGTGAAGATGAAGAGTAGGAAGCCCCTCATTTCTATCATTACGGACCAAAATCATTCCAAATGATGGAAAAAATGGGATATGATTTTATCCGAAGGCTAGGATTAAATTTTGACAAAGGAAGTCGAACTCTTCTTTTCTCGTTCATGCCTAAAGGGATAGAATCGGATTATTATCACAAAATGGGTCGGGGCTGGGATTTGTCACAAAACTCGATCCTTTGGATATAGATGACATGATCTACCAAAACGTAAAAAAACTCTGATTGGAGCTCTGATATTAGTCTAGGGGTACTATCTAAAATGCTAGCTACGAACATGACATCTGCGAGCCCGAATCCAAATGAAATGATGAACTAACTCTTCCCCAGGATGAACCTTTAGTTAAACATCTTCACGTCCAGTGAAGCATGTGCTTTGAGCAGCGCAAACCGCCTACGGAAGACAAGGGAGTTCAAGTGAATATAGGTAATGAAGCTAATTCTAAGCCCATATTCATAAGTGAGAGTTTATCTTCTTATGAATAAGCATACCTTATAACTTTCATCCGAGAATATATCAATGTCTTTGCTTGAAATTACGAAGACATGCTAGGTTTTGATCCTCACCCATCAGCTAAATATTAAGTTGGATGTAAAACCAGTGAAGCAACATCAAAGAAGATTCCGTCCAGAGTTAACAGAATTGATCAAGGATGAAGTTAAGAAGCTTATACAATCTGATTTCATTCGGGAAGAAAAACATCCTGATTGGGTAACAAATATTATTCTAGTTCCCATGAAGAATGGAAAGATCCAAATTTGTATTGACTTTTGAGATCTAAATGCGGCATGCCCCAAAGACGAATTTTTGCTTCCAGTAATGGATGTCATGATCGACAATACTTGCAGATTTGAAAGAATGTCTTTTATGGATAGATTCTCTTGGTACAATCAAATCAAGATGTATCCCAAAGACGAGAAGCACATGTCATTAAGAACACCATTAGGCATGTATTGCTATACAATTATGTTATTTAGTTTAAATAACACCGGTACTACATATCAATGTGCTATGGGCGCAATTTTCTGCGAGCATCTCCGTAAAATAATACAACGGTACATGAACGACCTTGTCCTCAAGAGCCGCAACCAAGATGATCATCTTTAAGACTCGAAAATGGTGTTTGATATTTGTTGGCAGTGAAAATTTCTAAGTAAATAGAGTTTTCCACAACAGAACGCGGAGCTAACTCTGTAGCTCCGCGTTTTGGCTATATAAGCCTCGCGTTTGGACGAAACGCGGAGTTATTCAATAGCTCCGCGTTAGTTCTGCGTTCTGGCTCTTTAGCTCCGCATTTTGATGAGATTATCTCCGCGTGAGCAGATAACCAGAATCTCAAATTGATTGAGATTAAGATTTGGACTTATCCAAATACTCAAATTGAGTCCAATTAGAACTCTAAATCAAGAGATTTAAATCAAAACTAAGATATTTGATTGGAATCCTTGATGAGAGCAAATTCTATTTAGATAGAAACTCTGATATGATCCTAAGGCTATAAATACCCTCTTGGGGAAGCCCTAGAGGTCTTCTTTTCTTCTCTTTTTCGGCATCTTGGAGAATTCAAGTTACGCATAGAGCCTTGAGTTCGTGAAAGACCAGAGAAGATCGTCTACAGTCGGCCGTCATCTTCAAGAGAGAAGAGCTCGACGTCAGATCGTCCAAAGGAGCTGCTTAACATATCCCATCACCACAGATCCCACAAATCATTGTAAAAGAGAGCGATTGAGATATAAAATCCTCTCGTTTGTTCTTTCTTTTCTTGTTCTCTTTTGTTGTAATTTAAGCTAATTCAATGGAAGGAAAGCGAAGAAATTCCGCTGCGAACAAACTGGCGACCACAGTGGGAGCCGTCTCTTTCACTAAAGAAGAGATTGTGGCGCAATCGGACGTCGATATGATCGGATCCGACGTAGACATGCTCGTCGTTGAAATCGACTAGCAGAAGTATGAGGAGTACCTCTCCTCTGAATCAGGTAACCTGGACGAGACACGACACTATCGTTGCGTGCGCTCCAATACCCGAACAACGGGTAAAATGGTATCCACCGATGAACGGGGATCCTTGGAGACCATGGCCATAGAGCCGGTATTTGGGCAGGAAATCCTAACAGAGGATGGCCTCTCTACTGCCGAAGAAGATCTGGAAACTTGATTGACCAGAACCCAACTCTAAAATAGAAATCGGAGAGCAAGGCGAAAAGCCCTCAAAGCCCGCCTTAGACGCGAGGCTAACGTCATAGAACGCGAGGCTATGGTCCCTCGCAAACTGGCTCGCGCTAATCACGAGACCAGTCATTATCGCGTTAAATGCAAAGCAACAACTTGCGTGAATCACAAGGAAAAGCCAACGTGTGATTTTCCACGCGAGGCTATTACTGAGCTTAGCGAGAAATGCAAAACCAGTAAGATTTGCGCTAGTCGCAAAATTTCTGATACTCGTGAGAAACGCGAGTATAAAATCTCCTTAAAGCCAGCATGTGATTTTCCATGCGAGGCAACTACTGGGCTTAGCGATAAACGCGAAGCCAGTAGCACTTACGAGAAACGCAAGACTTTTGACACTCGCGAGAAACGCGAGTATAAAATCTCTTTAAAGCCAGCACGTGATTTTCCATGCGAGGCTACTACTGGGCTTAGTGATAAACGCGAAGCCAGTAGCACTTGCGAGAAACGCAAGACTTTTGATACTCGCGAGGAACGCGAGGATAAAATCTCCTTAAAGCCAGCATGTGATTTTCCATGCGAGGCAACTACTGGGCTTAGCGATAAACGCGAAGCCAGTAGCACTTGCGAGAAACGCAAGACTTTTGACACTCGCGAGAAACGCGAGTATAAAATCTCTTTAAAGCCAGCATGTGATTTTCCATGCGAGGCTACTACTGGACTTAGCGAAAAACGCGAAGCCAGTAGCACTTGCGAGAAACGCAAGACTTTTGATACTCGCAAGGAACGCGAGGATAAAATCTCCTTAAATCCAGCATGTGATTTTCCATGCGAGGCTACTACTGGGCTTAGCGATAAACGCGAAGCCAATAGTACTTACGAGAAACGCAAGACTTTTGATACTCGCGAGGAACGCGAGGATAAAAATTTTTTACAGCCAGCGTGTGATTCTCCACGCGAGGCTAATACTGAGCTTAGCGAGAAACGCGAAGCCAGTAGTACTTGCGAGAAACGCAAGATGCCTCACCTCCGCGTAAATCGCGAAGATGATTGGCAGATTGTCGTCAATCGTAAAAATCGCGCTAGACGCGAAGTTATGACTTGTGTTAATCACAAGAATAAGCCAGCGTGCAGGAATTTTCTTCCATGCGGGGCTAGGATTCCAGTAGGGAAACTTATGAAGAAACGCCAAGCCAGCGTAAAACGCGAGGCTAGCGTAGCAAAACGCAGAGCTATTCTTCAGGCCTGTGACACAAAACGCGAAGATAACTTTCAGCTCCGCGCTCCAAAACGCGAAGCTATTTCTCAGCTCCGCGTAGGTCAATCCGAATACAAAATCAGGGCTGATTGTCGCATCAATGGACCAGAACTAGACTCCAGTAATCTCAAGAAGCTTCAGTGGGCTCCTGAACCCTCTCAGCAGATGAGTGGACCCCATAACTCCATGACTAAAGTCACCGACCTCAGGGAGTACTTAACCAAGAAGAGAAGCATAGAACAAGTTCAATTCGAATCTTCTTGTCATTACCAACAACTTATGACAACGGTATCCGCTGTAATAGATAATTGTTTCTGCAATAAGAACAGGGTATCGGTGTTCGATCGATTAACCGAGTCGGACAAAAATCCTGCTAAGAAAACGAAAGCTACTCCCTGAAAAGAATGGAGAATTGTAACCTCCAATATGGTCGGAAAGGGGAAGAAGGTTGTAGAGACGTATGACAACACCCGACTTAAGTCAGGAGCTGTCCCGCCTCGAAACTATAAGAAACTTGCAAAAGGTTCTTATGACGACGACAGCGATAACTCGGTTATAGCTTCACCTCGTTCCTCTGCATCATCTCGGCTACAAAAGTCAGCATCACATATGGCGGATAAATCTGACGACATCGATCAAAGATTTGAAGCCCAAGAAAAGATGATTCGGAAGCAACAAAAGACAATTGAAGATCTTAGAATGATGCTCTCGAAAGTAGTCGAGAATACTCAGAAGATTGTTGAGGATAACACTAAGAAAGAAAAAGAAACCTTGTTCAACAAACTGAACGAGGAAGATAAAGATGAAAAAGCCCACTCAACACATAAGGACGAGGACAAATATTCTTTTCATGATCCACATGAAGAGAAAATTGAGAAATTACAAAGTCAACTCGAAGCACTAATGCACAAGAAGGAGTTGAAAGAATCGGGGGTATCAAGACCATATCCACCTGAATGGGATCTGGCACCCTACCCAGAGAAATACAAGCCACTCAAATTAGAGCCATATGACGGGAAGGGGTCTCCCAATCAACACATTTATTATTTCTTGTCCCAAGCAGGACATTTGATGGGTAATGACCCAGTAATGACCAAGATATTCGCAAGTACCTTGCGAGGGCCTGCCTTTACTTGGTTTATGCAGCTGCCCCCAGGTACTATTAATACCTGGTTTGATGTCGAGAAACTATTTCTTTCACGTTTCTTTGAGGATGATACCGAAATTACGGTTCATTCCCTCCTTGCGACTAAACAAGGGGAACAAGAAACCGTCAAAGACTTCATAGAAAGGTTCTGGGAGAAGTCCGTGCATTGAAAATACGGAATGGTCCAGGAAACTCTAGTCGAGACATGTCGACATAATCTTAAGACTAACGTGCTCCTAAAAATGGGGGTCATAGAGTCTAGGACATGGAGGGATTTGCTCAAACATGGAGAGCAAGCCGAAGATTTGATTCGCCGAGTTGAAGAGTCTCGTGGATCAAAAAGTACTGGAAGTTGTAGGCCATGCGCCTAAAATAACAATAAAAATAAAGGTAAAGCGGCAATGGCATCAGAGGCAGCTCCACAAAAGACAAATCCTCCGAGCCCAAAGCCCCAAAATCAAAAGGGCACAAGGCACAATAGGCCTCAACAGGAGAGGACCTATACTTTCAAGGCGGAACAGATGCTCACCCTCTTTCACCTCCTCCTTAGGAAGGGAATGTTGAAACTTCCGGAGAATAGAAAACCGGAGGACGCTGGTAAGACCAACGACCCCAACTATTGTCTCTACCACCGAAATGTTGGACACCCTACTAGGGATTGTTACCCTGTAAAGAACAGAATCCAAGCACTATAGAGGCTGGAGTTCTGACGCTTAAAGAGGAACAAAAGAAAGTCACGGCCAATATGGCAACCATAGTGGTTGGAACCTATGAGTTCCCCGCAGGGGTAACCCCAATTCTAAAGGGGAAGTTGGTTACAAAAAACCATGATCCGCACAATAAGGCTCAAGAAGGACTTGTCCTCGTGACAACCCAAAAGGGGGAAGTGTGGGTCCACCCTGATTTACTATAGGATGAACAGTGGACTACCACAGGGGGTCAAAGGAAAAAGCGGACTGTTAATGCAATCTCCGCAGAGATAAAGGAAGAATATATAGCTTCGGAAGCCTTCACAGATTCTGAAGAAGAGCCCGAAACAATGGCCACTCATCAAGATGGGGTGGGCCCTTCCAATACTCGGTCTGGCAGGCCATACCTCAAAGATTACACCAGAGTAGACCCGATGAACATATACGGGGAACTCGCGAAGCCCACAAAACAAAAAGGACTTCGTTTCCAGAAGAATCCTGTTAGAAATGAAGAGGCCAAGGAGACTACCTTTAAATTCGATATAATCGCTCAGTTAGCGAATATCCCAGCACGAGTAACGCTTTACGAATTGTTGAGATTATCAAAATCAACACGTGAAGTATTAAGAGAGGCCCTGGCAGACTCTGAGTCATTTTTGGCTCAGATCGTCGAGCAGGCCGATGAGGAACAGGACTCTTGCCCCAGCTGTCATCAAGTAAGGAGGCAGGTCCCACAAATTACCTTCTCTCCGGAGGACATGCAGGTAAGGAATATAAAGTATAATAGGTCTTTATATTTCACCGGATATGTCGGATCCACTAAGGTGGAACGCATTCAAATCGATCCGGGGTCTGCACTAAGCGTTATTCCCAGAAGGCTAATGTAACTATTGGGAATATCCCCTCATCGTTTGACGCCTACAAATACTACTATCTACAGATTCAATGCTAATAACAGCTGTCCTCTTGGCAAAATCCGACTGCGGTGCCAAATTGGAGATTTAAGGACGGAGGTTACATGCTACATTATAGACGCAGACACGTCTTATAACATCTTGTTGGGACGACCTTAGATCCACGCATATATGATAGTCCCGTCGACTCTCCACCAGTGTATGAAGTACTGTGACGAACAGGGAGAAGTCCGGACACTAGTTGCAGATAGGCAACCATTCAAGAGACTAGAGAATTACTTCACGGACGCCAGGCTCTACAAACCAGTCCATGAGGTTCCGTACGACAATCGCAGCAGGCTTCAAAAGCTCGATGACAGCGGCAATGAAGCCGACACGGAGTACGAGTCTCCCGAAGATAATGATGGGGGTGATTATGAAATCAACCCTCACATAGATTTTAATTTAAATTTTGATAGTAATGTAGCTGATGTAGTAGAGAGTGAGTGGGTTATCAATGAAAATATAAAGTTAGTCTACGAGCCTGCTATAGCTACTGAGTCTGAACCCTCTTGTACTTCCACTGAAGTGGATGGCCTGTCCGAACTTGAAGTTCTGGCGGCATACCATTTGCCCCTCAGGTCATCCCTCCTCTCTCAATAAAAAATAACTAAGGGATAAGGTCACTTCTTTGAGGTGCCTCCTCGACAGGGGTCTCAAAAGCCGATCATGTTCGGCAAAGTAATTACGTCACCTCGACAAAGACAAAGCAGTGAAAGTGATGAACAAACATCACCTCAATTTCACTTATATGAACAGAAATCCCGGCAAATGATGGAGAAAATGGGTTATAATTTTACTCAGAAATCGGGATTAAACTTTGGAAAAGGGCGACGGAATCTCATACCCTCATTTAGACCGAGAGGAAAGAGCCCAGACTATTATCAAAAGACTCGTAGGGGGTTGGGCTATGTATCTACTCCTCCCTCACCACCATGCCAATATGAGGAAAGATCTTCGTCCGATGAGGATTTAAACCCACTTGACCATGACTCGGATCAAAGTACTGGCGCTTGGTTTCAAACTTTGACAGCCGATATGGTTTCAGCCGTACTGGAAAGCGACGAGGAACCAATGGATGATCAAGATGATTTCTGGGCTAAGCATATGGACACTCTCTGGGATGTCCGCTTTGAACAGCGTGACCCGCCCACAGAAGAAAAATTGGTACAAGTTAACATGGGAACGGAAGAAAACCCGAAACCCATCTTCATAAGCGACACGTTAACTCCCTTCGAAAAAGAGGAACCTATATCTCTTATCAAAGAGTATATAGACGTGTTCGCATGGAGTTATGATGACATGCCTGGGCTTGACCCTCAAATTGCCATGCACCGGTTAAATATTAAAGAAGACGCCACACCAGTTAAACAACAGCAAAGGCGCTTTCGACCGGAATTGATGGAGGCAATAGTTGCCGAGGTCAACAAGCTTATAAAATCTGGATTCATCCGTGAAGAGCAACATCCTGATTGGGTGGCTAACATAGAGCCGGTTCGTAAAAAGAACGGCAAAATCCGGATATGCATTGATTTTAGAGATGTGAACGCTGCATGTCCTAAGGATGAATTTCCACTCCCCATCACCGATGTGATGATTGATAATACTTGCGGTTATGAGAGGATGTCCTTTATGGATGGCTTCTCAGGCTATAACCAGATTAAAATGCACCCAGATGATGAAAAGCACACGGCTTTCAGAACGTCGCTGGGGGTATACTGTTATATGGTGATGCCTTTCGGATTGAAGAACGCCGGTGCCACGTACCAACGTGCAATGAGCGTCATATTCAGAGAACATCTGCGCAAAACGGTAGAGTGTTATGTGGATGACTTAACGGTCAAAAGCAAGAACAAAGAAGATCGTCTTTATGATTTAAGAACGGTCTTCGATCTTATGTGAAAATATCATCTGAAGATGAATCCCACTAAGTCTTTTATGGGGGTGTCCAGCGGGAAATTCCTTGGGTTCATAATAACCTCAAAAGGAATTTTCCTTGACCCCGAAAAGGTGAAAGCGATTAGCGAAATGCCACCACCCCGCAATCTTAAGGAATTAAGGGGGGTTACAAGGAAAGTTAGCCTATGTCCGGCGCTTCATCTCCAATTTATCAGGGCGATACTAGCCGTTCTCTAAACTCATGAAAAAGGGGGTTTCTTTCATATGGGATGAGGCATGTCAACAGGCATTTGACGATCTCAAAGAATATCTCACTAAACCTCCTGTTCTTATGGCACCGGTCCCTGGGCAGCCATTTCTTATATATGTAAGGGCCATGGATGATGCTTTAGGAGCGTTACTTGCTTAATATAATGAGCATGGCCATGAACATGCTCTTTATTACTTAAGCAGGACAATGATCGGAGCCGAGCGTCGGTATACTATGATCGAAAAAGAATGTTTAGCCCTAGTGTTCGCTGTTCAGAAAATGCGACACTATCTTTCAGGGTAAACGATACATGTCATATCACGGGTTAACCCCTTGAAAATTCTGATGACAAAATCAGGATCCTTAAATGGCCGATTGGCAAAATGGGCACTGCTACTATCACCATATGATATACACTTCGTCCCTCAAAAAGCCATGAAGGGACAGGCAATTGCCGATTTCCTTGCAAACCATCCAATTTGGTCCAATTCCAAACAGACGTCAGAGGTAAACACAGTTAGCAAAGAACAATCATGGCAAATGTTCTTTGATGGTGCTGCCAGACGATATGCTGCTGGAGTGGGGGTTGTGCTAATATCTCCACATAAACATATATTGCCTAACGGTTACTCATTAACATAACCGTGCACGAATAATGTGGCGAAATATAACGCGCTCATTATCGGCTTAAAAATGGCTCTGCAACTGGGGGTGAACTATCTAGAGGCATATGGAGACTCTAAGCTCATTGTCAACCAGATGACGGGTGAGTATGAAGTCAGACATGAAGCCCTCATCCCCTATCATCAGCTAGCCATTGAGCTAGCAGGATATTTTGAACAATTTTATATATATCATATATCTCGGAATGAGAACGTCTATGCAGATGCTCTTACTGCGTTAGCTGCAACATTGGCGATCCCGCCGGGTAAAGCTAAAAGAGAACTCCTCCACCAAGATACGGTATTCCAAACCAAAGAGGTGTGCCAGACAGGCTTAATACTGGAACCCCGTGATTGGCAATTTCCATTTATAGATTACGCCCTATATGGGATACTACCAGAGGATCCAAAGGAGGCCACTTCGATAAAGAGGAAGGCCCCAAGATTCTACTTTGATTGTACACTTCAAACTTTGTACAGAAAATCAAATGATGGTTTGCTTCTACGCTGCATATCAAAAGCAGAAGCAGATGAAGTGCTGAGGGAAACACATGATGGAGTGTGTGGAGCTCATCAGCCCGGTCCAAAACTCGGAGACCGCATAAGAAGGCTGGGATACTACTGGCCGAAGATGATTACAGAGGCAATGACATACGCTAAAAGGTGCCATGCATGCCAAGTACATGCCAATTTTATTCATCAGCCCCCAGAATACTTGCACAATACTGTTGCTAGTTGGCCATTTGAGGCTTGGGGAATGGATATTGTGGGGCCTATAACTCCCCCGTCATCCAGAGGACATCGGTTTATTCTTGCAATAACCGATTATTTTTCAAGATGGGCCGAAGCCGTGCCCATGAGAGAAGTGAAAACGACAGATGTGATTAAATTCATCAAGCATCATGTCATTTACCGTTTTGGCATCCCCCGAAGGATCATTCATGATAATGGACCGCAATTTATCAGCCAGGGGTTCTCAAGATTCTATGATAAGTTCAGAATCAAAGATATTGCTTCGACGCCATATAACCCCGCGGCAAATGGGTTAGCTGAAGCTTTCAACAAGACGATCATTAAACTCCTTCAAAAGTTTGTCTCTTCCAGCAAAAGGGACTGGGATGAAAAGCTGGGAGAGTGTTTGTGGGCTTATCGCACCACCATTCGCACCCCGACAAAAGCTACCCCGTTCTCCTTGGTTTATGGAAGTGAGGCCGTCTTGCCTCTCGAAATCCAGATACCATCATTAAGAGTGGCCTTAGCCACAAAGATGACGACAGAAGAACACCATCAACTAAGATTGCAAGAACTAGAGGCGTTAGATGAAAAACGTCTCAGGGCTCAATAACAAATTGAGTTGCATCAAGCCCGAATCTCGCGAACGTTCAATAAGAGCGTTAAACCAAGAACCTTTAAACAAGGAGACTTGGTCCTGGCTATTAAAAGGCCAATGATTCTAACCCACAAGACTAAGGGTAAATTTGAACCCAAGTGGGAAGGACCGTTTGTTGTGGAGACGGTATACTCTAGTGGAGCCTATCGCTTAATGAAGCAGGGTGGCGATAGGATGATGATGCCGATCAACGGCAAATTTCGGAAGAAATACTATGCCTAAACTAAACCAGAATGATGACAGAGTAACTGTCACATCTGGTTCGGATCACTAGGAGTATAACCATCCACTTGTTCAAGTTACGTAGATGAGCACTTGAACTCTTTGCTAGGCATGCGCAATCTGGAGCCTCTGCTGAAATCTGATGATCCTGACCCGATCATCTTGGTATGTGCAGTTCAAGTTACGCAGATGAGCACTTGAACTCTTTGCTAGGCATGCGCAATTAGGCGCCTCTGCTGAAATCTGATGATCCTGAACCGGTCATCTTGGGATGTGCAGTTCAAGTTACGCATGAGAGCCTTGAACCGCCTCCACTTGTTCAAGTTACGCAGATGAGCACTTGAACTCTTTGCTAGGCATGCGCAATTAGGCACCTCTGCCGAAATCTAATGATCCTGACCCAATCATCTTGGTATGTGCAGTTCAAGTTACGCATGAGAGCCTTGAACCGCCTCCACTTATTCAAGTTACGCAGATGAGCACTTGAACTCTTTGCTAGGCATGAGCAATTAGGCGCCTCTGCCGAAATCTGGTGATCCTGACCCGGTCATCTTGGGATGTGCAGTTCAAGTTACGCATGAGAGCCTTGAACCGCCTCCACTTGTTCAAGTTATGCAGATGAGCACTTGAACTCTTTACTAGGCATGCGCAATTAGGCGCCTCTGCCGAAATCTGGTGATCCTGACCCGATCACCTCGGTATTAGCAGTCTAAGTTACGCAGATGAGCCTTGGACTATTTTACCTAAACAACTAAATCATTTTGATGACAAGTTATCTGTTGTGCAAACAAATTTTGTAGCCAACAGGTAAAATAATCAAAAGATTACCTTTATTCATCAATAAGGATGAAGTTACAAAGGATCAGTAAAGTTCTCTCTTTTATTACAAGATTCTTATTACAAAAAGAATGAAGAATAAAAGAATAGAAAAGAATTATGAATCTCCTAGAAGCCTCAATTTATTTATTGTCTCGTCAATTACTCGACGACGAGTTTCCTCCACGGAGTGTTGGGCCTGCCGACGTAAATCATCATCGTTTATTGCCAGTTGCTGGGCCAACTGCTGACGAGATTCTTCAATAGTACGGCTCCTCATTATGCCTTCTTATTCAAGCTGTCCCTTTTGAAGAATCAGCTCTTCCCGTTTCTTAACGGATTCCCCTAACCGAGACTCACTGGCTTCCAGAATAACTCGAGCCTTAGCAATGGTCTCTCTGGCTATAAGGATGGCGGCTTGACTCCCCTCAATCTTGAAGTCCACTATCTCTAATCTCTTGAGAATTGATTCTTGACTGGCTCGTAGTTCTGCCAACTCCCGAGACCAGACTTCCTCCTGGCGCCTCAGTTCCTCTTGACGAGCCACCAACTCTGTCCGAAGACGCGCCGACTCGATTTCAGTGATTACTTCCACATCCGCTTGGCGAACTGTGTTTAGCATATTCACCTGATCTTCTAAAGCTTCGAGGCGGGCCCGGTAAGGAGCTGCTCGGTCTCGTCCCCCAATCCTTTCAATATTATCCAGATAGCTGGACAACATTGGACGTCCAAGATTAAAGAAATCTCTTCCGTCAAGAGTCATCCCGATACATCTTCTTAGCAACCGCATAAAGTCATTAACACTGTGGTTGAAGAACTCTTCAAGAGGGTCCGCAGTGTCTGTATTTAAAGAAAGCAGCGCTAAAGATGATGTTGCTGGGGGGGAGTGGCGTCCGTTGGGGCCGAGGAAGAAGAAACCCGTCCCTGTATCAGATTCATAACATGCGGGGCCAGTAAAGCCAATATGGACTTGGCGGAACTGGAAACCCGAGGAGAAGCATCATTAGTACAGATCACTCGGGCAGCACCACCAGCAGGGGTAGATGATGGTGTGTCTTCACCCGAAGTTCCTCCCGTGGTAGAAGTGGTTTCGAATAAGAACCTCAAATTTTCTTCATCTCCCACTGGCGGAGGACTCGGGGCTAGAGGAGTCACTAACGGCTCAACAGCCATAATGGTAGATGGCGTTAATACTGCTGGTTGGGGAGCAGAAGGCACACCAACAACCACCGGAAAGGTTTCTTCAGAGCAGACCTCGGGTGTCGGAGATGGCAGACTTGGAGATGGGGTAGCCTCTTTTGCTGCGGCCGCGACAACCACCTCTGGCCTATCATCACTCCCGAGTTCATCAATTGGGGGGACTGAAGAAGGAACAGAGGGAGGAGTTGTCGTAAAGTAGTCTGCGTCAAATTCATTAGCAGAACTACCTAAGCCTTCCGCCGCGCCAGTTGTGCCAGAATAATCCACCTTCTCCTCAGACTCTCCCCTGGTAGTCGAATGCATCGGCGAGTGGGGCTGACCACCTACAAAAAGCAAACAAATAGTGTTACGTATAATGATAAAATGAATAAATAGAATGTAAGAGCCATACCAGGAGAAACAAGTCCAGTGGTCGGACTTGAATGAGGAGCCATTGCTGTTTCCAGGAGCGCACCCATTTCGCTACCCAGGGGTTGCGTTGCGGAATGATAAACAGATTCTACGGTTGGGGGAGTCAAGACCTCAGTAGCTCTTGGAGCTTCAGCAGGTCTACTCTCCTCTGCTGGCGCCAGAGGCAGAGTTGAACCCAACAAATCTGAAGCAAACTTGGCTGCCGCCTCTTGAGGGACTAAGAGGGTCCCCGGAGCTAATTTCTGCTTCTTTTTCGCCGGTTCGCCTCTTACAGATCCACGGCGTTTAACGGTTGGACTCCAGAGACGGGGAACCAAGTCTTGAGGGGCACCACCATCATCGTCGTCATCATCATTACCATTATCGTCATCACCATCAGAGTTACCCAAGTCTGATGGATCGGCCGCCGCACCAAAGAATTCGTCCATTCCTTTCACCCTCACTCTTTTGGCTCCTTTGCGGCTAGCATAGAAGGCCTCTATCTCCTTGCAGCAGCTGCGGTTGATGGAGAAGTTTGGTACTTCAGCATTTGCAACGCTGTACCATGTAAAGAAGCTTAACACCATGCTTAGCTCTGGTGATTTCAGGGGTAGCATAAATTCTGCTCCGGTTCCTCCAGTAACAAAATGGAACCATCCCCGTGCCCCTGCATACAGATTTCCCTCGTACGCCAACTCTTTGTTTGGATTTCCTACATAAAGCTGCGTATATCCAAATTGACGAGCAAATCTGCTCGGGATATACGGCTCTATGTAGCACATGGTGTCTTGCCTGTACACCAAGTGCCCGGGGCGAATATTCAACAACCACCAGAAAACTACCCCTGAAGATAAGTTGGTAAACTGGTCTGCTCCCAAAATATCTTTAAATTTAGATCCATACTCTCCCCCAGGGAAGTCTGGGAAGCAGCGGAAGATCTCGTAGTTTTGATGGTGACGGAGTGTCCTGCGGATTTGAGACATATAATTGCTCTTCCAGACAGAGCGCTCATACTTCTCTATTAAGTACGGCTTGTCAGTTGGGTTGTAATCTGCAGCACTCATCAGCGACGGGCAGTGCATGACTAGCCATGCCATTAAATATGTATAGGGCATCTCTACCCTTGGGTTCGGTGTCTTCACCGTGACAGCTTCTTTGACCGCTTTACCCTTCCCAGCTTTGCCTTTATTCTTCTCCGCTGGCATGAAGCTGTTGCAAAGGGCCCGGAGCTCGCTTTGGAGGTTGGCAACCATTGCTGGTAACAACCCGAACGGTCGACCATAGGCCAATAGAACGGCTGGATAGACGACATTCTTTGCGATGGCCTCCTTGGGAAGAGAAGGGACAACGCATCTCTTTAACCAAAGCATCAGGAATCCCGCAAGCAGACCCCTGTCTGAAATTGGGAACTGTGCCTGGTAGTGGAAGCTCTGAAAGACCGTGCCAGGACCAAATCCTCCTTCATTTGATTCGGTCGTGTATGATGTGGCTTCTAAGCTGGAGATACGCCCTTCACTTCTTCGATACTAATGTAAGGGCGTCCACGAACTATAGGGAGACTCTCCTTCAGATTAATGAAGAGATAGTCTGCCCACTTCTTATGGCCAATTCCCTGGTTCCTTACTCCAGCCAGGTCGGCACAAATATGATAGTGGCATATCATTTCCCAGTAGGTCTGGTAGATGTGCTCATCCCCCACTTTCAGCATCTTCAATTCTTCAGCAGTGGGGATATATTCCTCATAAGGGACTCGCCCATTGATAAACCCGACACTTCGAACATCTCATGGAGAGCAAATCCAAGCTCACCCACTGGTGTAAAGAAGGTACCGGTCTCGGGGTTATACATCTCCAACAGGCAGAATAAGTGGTATGCACTTTGAGGCAAGCCAAACTGGACGTTTCTAATGGCTTTGTACAAGCAAATTTCCTTTAGCGTCTGCTCATGGGTGTCCAGTATGTGTTTGACAAGTCTGAACCACCACATGTTGCCCGAAGAGTGGACCCATCCAAGCATTCTAAAGTCTTTAGCAGGGTACTGACCACCCTTGGCCAAAAATTCGCTAAGGAAAGTCTTAGCACGAATCGGGACTTCACCAACAGGGTTCTCTTTGGTGACTCTGCCTGGGAGGAGCCCCGTAATACATCTGGGGGGGACCGTCTTGAAAAGCCCCATTTGCGCCGAATTTGCCGGTCGCAACACTATCAAATTCACCAGTTAGCTCAAATTCTAACTCGCGGAGGGAAGACAGCCTCTGGAGATACACCAAGGGGTAGCTACGCTCCATGTCAGGCAGAAACATGAGCAGATCCCCAGCCTGGTACAGCCACTTGCCCTCCTCTTCAAAGAGGATCTTATCAGAGTGATCCAACGCATCTCCAAAGAGGAATGCGGGCTTTTCCAGTACCTCTCGATTCGTGGCCTCAAAAGGGGCGTCAGTGATGATTTCCCATGTAGTAGCAGGGCTATATCTTATTAGTTTCTCCCTGCGCTCCCTGAGACGTGGTTTGAAGGCGGGAAGATTAGTGGTGAAACGGAACTGAGTTGCTGAGTCTGCACCCCCACCATAGCCAAAGTGATGCCCTTGGGAGATTGGATCCACTGAATAGCCAACTGCAAAAGAGGAATTAAGAATTAGAAAAATTTCTACAAATCAGAAAATTTTTCTAAGTATGAAAACGAGGAGCTAGAGGTAACGCCGCGCGAAGTTAAGTGAAATAACTTCGCATTTATGAACGCGAAGCTAAAATTCCAACCTCGCGTCAGAACGCGATAGTTAACGAAAATAACTTCGCGTTTAAAACGCGAAGGTAACGCGATAGTTTCGCGTGGAGGAAGATCAGAGATCTTTTCCTTCTTCTCCAAGCCATTTGGCCGGAGTACGGCGATCTCGCTGGTAAAAGAAATGATTGACCGATTAAGACCGAGCCAAATCACTCTAAAAATGTTCCAAAAAGCCCCAAAAGTGAGGTTCTTACCTCTGATAGGATGAGTGTCCTTTCATCAGGTGCGGATTTTGTAAGGTTTTGGGGCATCAAATTGGAGAGTGCCCGATTGACCCAACAAGGAAAGATGAGTTTCAGGGAAGACCAACTCAAACTGGGGAAGGATTGAAACGAAAGGAACCACATCAACAAACTCCTGTAACCCAAAACTTATTGAAGACAATCGAATAGAACCAACAACTGAAACCAATGGCCTTTATTCCGACATCGGAATTGGCCATGGCGGAAAAACATCAACTTACCAGGATTGTAGGGGTGATATTTCCAGACAACGGTAACCCAACAGCGATGGAAATCATAGAGACATTGAGATCTCTGTCTCTTGAATTTACAAACCACTCTTGGAGTCTAGATAGCAATGGTGACAAATTTCTCACCCAATTCCCATCGAAGGAAAGACTGGTTTATACATCGGCCAAACCTTTGATTGTATGCCGGGAATCTGAGGCGGACTTCAAAGTTTACATCTGGAGAGGGGACGAAGACTCCCAAGCTTACCTGTTCCTGGTTACGGCATGGGTGGCCATCCATGACATCCCAATCCATCACTGGAATAGAACTGATATAAGCAAATTGTTAGCTAAATATGCTTATGTGTTGGATATCAGTGATCAAACAATCAAGAAGGCTAGTCTAGACTTTGCTAGAGTCTTTGTGGTATGTGAGAACCTCGCGAGGATTCCCCGACAGTTCTGTGTAGTCATACGAGATCAACTTTGCTCCATCAAAATTAAAATCACCTGTAATTTTGATAGGATAGACCATACCTCACAGGAATATAATCTTTCATTCAATACCTTGATCTCGGTGAAGGAGGGAACAACACCCGTAGTCGGCATGATCGGTTTATCCGATCAGCCGCCGTGCGGTGTCACTTTTCCTCCCATTGGTGCTCGGAGGAGCTTCACATGGAAGAGGATAGAACACAAGATTGGGATCGCTGGACAAAACCTGAGCATAGATAAAAGTCGGCTCCCAACCAGTACGGCAGGGAGGATGTCAGGACCGGATAGGCCCATGGATTGCAAAGGGAAAGAGCCCCAAATGACTTTTGACGAACTACCAAAATTTAACCAGATATGGATAGAGGACACGAAGAACCCTTAGGGTAAAGTACAACCATTTCCTGGTCAACCAAGCCCCCTGGAGGAGACAACTTGCCAATGACCTTTCGTCCGATGTGGAAGAGGAAAATCACCAGAACGGGAAAGGGAGTTAGAGCTACAAAAAGGCTCCTCTAACATAGATGAACAAGGCTCAAATTTCGGCATCATTAGCAGAAATTCAAGGGGACGGCTGATTTTGGACCTCTCGAAGTGGGAGAGGACAGAGGGGTTCAGTTCGGGTAGGTGGAGAGAAGGACTTTTGGAGGGGGAAGGGGAGATGGAGAAATTGGGGGGGGGGGGGGGGGGGGAGGGCGCTGGATAGTTTCTCGAAGGAGAAGAGTGCGGAGCTCGAGGAGGGGAGAGGAAGAGACCGGTCACATTTAATGCGCATGGAAATAGATGAAAAAAGTATCTCGGGCCAACAAACCCCAACCCAAACTCCCTACTGTAGTCAACAATTTCCCACCAAATTAATACAAGGTTCGGGTGGGGTAACCAATGGAAAACAGGATGAGGGAGTTAACAATTTATCACCTAACTTCTTACCCAACATGAAGCTCAAAGTGGATGAGGGGGACCATCTTGGGGACAAACGTGACCAAGAAACCAAATTAGACAGGGGTAACCCAAATAGAGAATGAGGATGGGAATAATGTTGAAGTTGTGGGCTGTTTCAAGGCCCAGCAATCTAGTGAATTAAAGGAAGCCCGGATGAATTTTGAGGTTGTTAATATTGTAGGCTGCTCCAAAACAAATGCCTCTCAAAGTGATTATTTGGGCTTTCTCACAATCCTTAAAAATCTGGATGAAAATTTTTCCAGAGACACAATAGCCTAGTTATTAGAGAATGTGATGAAAGGAAAGCAAATAAGGACTCCCATGAAGCCACGACGTAGACATGTCTCCCGTCTCCCAAAAAGAATACGGGACAGGAAGAAGCTCCAGATCAGAGCAACAACTCAGGACCTACCTGGAATCTCACCAGAGAAGTTGGTCATGCCCTCACTAGATAAACTATCAGCAAATGAGGCAGGGAATGAAGAGGCCATAGAACCAGCTAAAGATAACCTGAAGACTATAGATGATACACATAGGATTCCTGAGCCGAAAGAGGGAACTCTTGAAAATAGACAAGTGATTCCTGCGATCACTTCAAACAGACAGAAGACTGGAGAAGAAAAGGGGGAACAACAATATCAGGCTGGCCAAACTGCAATTTCTGCCACCAAGCGTAAAGCTCTCATTGCTGAATTTAATTCCTGATAATATGTTATTTTCTGTGGCTGAGATTTGTGATATTGACATGGGATTAGAGGAAGTCGAAACCAATAATATTTTAACACAACTTAGATCGCTGGACGATTCTAAGTTTACGGAGGAGAGTAAAATGAGAGATTAATACTACCCATCGTTTGTGGAGAAGTTTGTTATCATCCTCAAATGAACTGTATGTTTTGGAATGTTAGGGGATTGGGTAATCCCACTAAGCGACATATGGTCGCAGAGGTCATCCGAAACAATAAAATTGACATTGCTTGTTTGAAAGAGACTAAACTGACAAATCCTTCCCATAGATTACTCAAGACAATTGGTCCCAATAACTCTTTTACTTTCCATTATAAAAATGCTCGCGGAGCATCAGGTGGCATAATAGTCGGCTATAACAACAAATTTGTCCTGATCGACACATGGGAAGGTGAGTTTTCCCTCTCGATAAGAGTTAAGAGGCTTGCTGATGGGTGAATTCAAACAATCACAACAGTTTATAGTCCTAATAACACCCATTCAGGACCACTTTTCTGGGACGAAATTAAGAGTATAAGGGGGTAGATGCAACTCTCCTTGGATCATAGGGGGAATTTTATAACTAGATTCATTCATGAAAGAAAAGAAATGGACCGTCACGCCCCGAGATAGAGAGATATTCAATGAGGTCATCTCGCAAGTAAGACTTACAGACCTGCCACTTAACAACCGTATGTTCACATGGTCTGATATGATGGAAAATCTAAATTTGGCTAGGCTGGATAGGGTTCTAATTTGTCAGGATTAGGACACAGGATTCCCACTAGCCGATCTCAAAGCTCTGGAGAGAATCACCTCTGATCATGTACCTAGTTGTCTAGACTCTAGAGAGCACCAACCTCAGCAAAACAGGTTTCATTTTGAAAAATGGTGGCTAGAGCATAAAGATGTGCATGATCTTGTTAGGGAGAGCTGGTCACAACAAACCTCGACAGAGGATGCTACTAGGAATATATGTGTTAAATTTCGTAGTCTCCGCAAAGTGTTATGGAGATGGGAGAAAAGACATCGCCTTCTCTCTCGCGAGCACAAAACCAAGTTATTGGAGGAAATAGATACCCTAGAGAAGCATAAAGAGACGAGATCTCTCAGTATGGAGGAGAATTTCATATTACTCAATCTCTGAAAGGCCATAGAGGAAATCTACAGGAGAGAGGAAATAATGTGGAAGCAGAGGGCACGGTGCAAATTGATGAAGGAGATGCTAACACCGCCTTTTTCCACAGGTCTGCCTGTATGCGCAGAAAAGTTAATAAGATTAATGCATTACAATCTGAGGAAGGACTTATTCATGGACCTCAAATACAGGACCATGTACACCAACACTTTAAAAAACTATTTGGAATGAAAAATTATTTCAGATTGCGAATGAAGAGGAATGCTTGGCCCATCTGCCCGACCTTACATGAATTGGAGCTATAGATCCAAGAAGAGGAAATTAAGCATGCAGTGTGGGAATTGAGCCCCAAAAAGGCTCCTGATCTGGATGGATTTCCAATGTTCTTTTATAGGACTTTCTGACAGGAGATTAAGAGAGATCTTAAAAGGTTGGTAGATGAAGTCTGCAATGATTATTCTAGACTTGACAGGATCAATTATTCCCTCATCATACTTATCCCCAAGAGGGAACAAGTAGAGCAGATTGGGGGCTACAGGCCCATCGCCTTATTGAATTACTCTATTAAAATCATCACAAAAATCCCATCCAATAGACTTACACCCAAATTGTAAAATATGGTTGGGGATTATCAGACTAGTTTTATAGCAGGAAGAAATATATTGGAGGGAGTAACGTCAGCATATGAGATCATTCACCATTGCAAAAAAATCATGCTGAATGGATACATCCTCAAACTGGATTTTGAGAAAGCCTATGACATGGTAGAATGGGATTGCTTAATTGAGGTTTGACACCTTCGAGGTTTTGGAGAGAGATAGATTTCATGGATAAGAAATTGGCTTACATCAGCAAAAACACAGATCATGGTTAATGGTATAGCGGAGAAAGAGATAGTGCTCAGAAGGGGACTACGACAGGGAGACCCACTTTCCCCCCCTCATGTTTGTACTTGTTGCTAATGGTTTCAACATAATATTTATGAAAATGGAATATGCAGGACTAATAAAAGGCCTGACAGGATCTACCTCTACATCATATATTAACCTCTAATACGCAGACGACACACTCATATTTGGAGGCGATAATTTACCTGAAGCAATTCATATCAAATGGGGCCTCCGCTGTTTTGAAGCATGGTCAGGACTGAGGGTAAATTTTTTCAAAAGCTCCCTTATATGCTTAGAACATAAGAACCTCACTATGAATCTTATCTTTGAAATCTTTAGGTGTAAGCAAGAAAATTTCCCAATGAAATATCTGGGTATCCCCATCAAATCCAGAAAACTCTCCAAACAGGACTGGTACCCCCTATTAGTCTGTTTTGAGAAGAAACTAGAGAGCTGGAGAGGAGGTCTACTTTCATTGGGAGAGAGAGTTGTCATACTCAATGCAGTTTTATCGTCACTTCTCCTATACTACATGTCCTTTCTATTACCATGTTGGGTCATGAACAAAACAGATCAAATCAGAAGGAATTTCTTATAGAATGGTATGACCAATTCTAACAAATACCATCTTGTTTCTTGGAAGCAGGTCTGCAGACCTAAGATAGCGGGTGGCCTTGGAGTCTTGGAGTTGAGAACTTTCAATTTGTCACTAATGGAAAAGTGGTGGTGACACTTAATTACTCGCCCTGAGGATACTCTCCAAAAGCTCATACACTCTAAATATTATTCTCGAAATGGTACATGGCATGCGACTAACCGAAATACAGTAAATTCCTCCTGTTTCTGGAAAGGGATGATCATGACCAAACATATAGTCTGGCCAAGTCTAAAATATAAACTAGGAAATGGTCGAAGAATCGCCTTTTGGCATAACCGATAGTGTACATAAATTTCCCTCAAAATTCTATTCCCTGCAGTATTTGAACTGCCCTTGAATAAGGATGTATTGGCTGCCTCTCAATGGGAAAGAGCGAGATGGTGACTGAATCTACCCCATCCCATTTCAATCTTGGAGAAAACTCAGATCCGTGACCTAAGGTCTCTTCTAAATGAAATAACACCATCCGAAATAACTGAGGATCAACCCATCGGAAGATGGAATAAGAATGGAGTATTCTCGGTAAAATCTACATATCACCATTTTATAGATAGCGGAGTCAACCCTAAAGACACAAACTGGATACGGAATACAAAATGCACCCTTAAAGTTAAGATATTCCTCTGGTTAGCCCACAAAAATGCCCTCCTCACATGGCAAGCACTATAAAGACGGGATTGGTTAGGTCTAAATTTTTATGTTCTATGTAGCAAAGATGGGGAGTCTACCCACCATTTAATGCTAAATTGCAACTTCGTTACTAATCTCTTGATTTGTTGTGCAAGAAAAATTGGGCTCAACTCAAACATGGAGGAAAGAAATTGCATCTGGAGTAGACTATGTTTTAATGATCGGCTATCATATCGGGCCAGAACACTAGCTGCAGCATTATGTTGGAATGTTTGGTTGGAAAGAATTAATAGAATTTTTAATTTTATTGCTCACTCCTTACATATTTGCACCCGTTTAATTATACATGACTTTTCTCTTTGGACAGATATACCTTCTGATGAGGAGCGAATACAGATTTCAGGTGGACCCTCAGAGGATGACCTGGGTTATAAAAATTATTTAACATAGTTTTATATTTATTTATATTAAATAAATAGAAAATTGAATAAGCTACGTTATGTGTTATGCAATATGTGACATAACTTAACAGAGACAAAACGTTACATTACCGTTATTGCTATTTTAAACATTGATCCGACCTAGTTAGTAGATATAAGATCGAAACTCTAGTTGACCAAACTAGTCGTCAACTCACAAACTATTCCAACACAGTATAACCTTAACACCCTGCTAGTTTTCTCAATTTCCCCCAATTTGAGTATATGCCGTACAAACCCTATCATATTGATTGTAACACTTCAATGGATACCTATTTGAGTGAGTCGTAAACCAATCATACATATTTAAAAACATGTTTTGAGAATAACACTCCAATATATCAATTAAGCTCAAGTTGAAAAGATTTTAAGTTGTTATGCATACGTCTTCGTAGGATGAGAATTGATACTCGATGAAACCCTAGCTAAAAAAAACTCTTCAAAGATGTGGATGAGAGATGTAGCACATTTTTGAGAGCATATAGATAATAAAGAGGCTTTTTGAGATCTTCATAATCTTTTCCTTTCTTTTTCAAACTCTTCTCTGAAAAATTGCAAAAAGATCTCTTTTTTCTTTTTCTCAAAACCCTTTTGTAGATGTGGTTCCTCTAGAATTGACCCAAACTATTGTTTTAATTGAGGAGAAGCCATAGACCATTTGATCCAGATAGTCCTGGTATGATTTGGATTGATAGGGATTAAATCAAATCTAAATCGGAATCTTCTCTTTCCAAATAAATGCCCCTAGATCCATGGCTCTTCCTGCGCCACCGATGGGGTCATCAATGGCTTTGCAGTAGGTAGACTCAGGTTTGGCTCCGTAAGGTGAGCCACCAATGGGTATACTCGTGGCTGCTCCTACATTTGGTTCAGTTTATTGAGCTACTGGTGGATTTAATTGTGAGTTAGGGCTTTTTTCAGCTTCCAACAAAACTCCTCTTCATTAATACGACGATATCTTCGCCATCCGAACTCCCTTTTGGTGAACTAGGTATCTTTATGAAAATTATTCTAAGCTCTATAATGTTGTAGTACACTACATCATGAGATTTAAGCAGTAGGTCCGTCAAATCAGCATATCGATCATAACCATCGTATCGATCGCCATCTCACTTGATTCACTTATACATTCACCTAACTTATACATACTCTACCACACATGTCATACTACCAATAGTGTTTGTTATTTTTCAAACCACTAGTCATGTTCGGATATACACCAAAAGATATCTATTATTGTCACACCTACACATCATATGAAGATACCTATTATTTTCGTACCAAGCCTATCTAATTATTGCAGGAGGAAGCTGACAATAATTGCGTATATAAAAATAACATATACCATGCTGCTGGTGAACACACCGAGATTCTACAAGATGTTGCAGCCGATCCAACTCTTCCTAGCACTAGAACTGTGAGATGCTCACAATGCGATCATCCAGAAGCCGTTTTTTTCCAGGTAAGCTCTATTTAGCTTACCTACTTTTCTTTCTACTTGTTAATATCGTGAAAAATAAACTAAGGTCAGTTGCATACAAGTCCTATGCTCAGGATCGTGTTACATTAGTTTCGTACATAAGAAAATTAGTCCAGCATTGACATTTCTTATTGATTTGGTTGATTATTATTATTTTAAGGATTGCTTTGAAAGGCAACCAATATTTTCTTCCAAGGGACATTGTATGCAGTTTTTTTTTTTTTTAGGTAGAGGTAAAAGTAGTATTTACAATTTGGAAGAGAAATACACATACAGATGATATGCATATAGTAACATGGAAGAGAATATACATACAGATCTATTATTTTTTTTCTTCACTTTCTGATTGCAGAAACAAGTTGTGCCGTCATTTCTCTCAAAAGAAAACTATTGCCACCATCCTCGATTGTTTGCATGACAAAGATTTTCAGTGGTTGGGAGCTCAAACTGACACTGTACTCGGAGTCATTTTTCTTTTTCTAACCCTTCATCTTGGAGTTTATATCTTCTCTTTTCATTTATGGATGCATCATTACTTCTATTACTATGTTATTTGAAAATCATCTCTACTATGCTGCTTTTGTAAAGATATCTTAATGTCAGAATGTTGACATGGGCTACGAGTGCCTTGATGAATTGACACCCTTATATATATATATATATATATATATATATATATATATATATATATATATATATATATATATATATTGAAGCTTTAGTGACATTAATGGATAAACGATATCTGGGTAAATTTACAACAGTATTTCACTTCGGATCTTTTTCTTCAAAGAGTGAAATCGATAGCCTTTGGTATTTCTTATATTTTCACACAACCAAATCTTTCGACATTCTTGTTAGCAGAAAATCCTATGGAACATGAAATTTCTTGATTTAAGATTTTTTTTTCGACTTTGAACAGGAAATTATTTTTTTTAAATCTATCTCATTTAATATAATAACCTTTCATTTTTAAACCATACAGTCATTAGATATTTCTCATTCTAGAAACATTGAAACCTCAAAGTGAAGAAAATTGTTGAAAGGCTTAGTTTTACTAGAAAACATCTGTAGAGACTTTCATATATGCCAGTCTAGGAGAGGATAGCTACAGATGACATCAATTTGAAGACATTTGGTTGGCTCATGAAATTCCTGGGTTAGAATAAAGATGCATGGAAAAGTTGTATACAGAAAGTGTAGCTGTTGCGGTCTTGTTCTTAGATAAGTCAATTACCTGCATACGCGGTAAAAGCTGCTTCTCAATAGGATCCGGGTCAAAGTAGGAGTTTGGCCATCATCTAGCTGCGTAAACAAGTGAGAGTATGACTTGAAATACAAGGGCTTTCCTTAAAATTATATTATAGTAGCGCTACCTGTACAAGACCTTTGCTTTTACTTCAATTTCAGTTACAATTGGTCAGATAGGATATTGGTCTTGAACTCTTGATACAAGATCTTGTAGTTGACTTAGTTGTGTTAATGTATATATAATACATTTATCAATATCTCATGCCACTGATTTGGTATTTTGTTGTGTTCTCATCTGTTACTATGTTTTTCTGTCTTCAAAATGCTTTGTTGGGGTTAAATACCATTGGAGAATGATTTATAGGCTTCTATTGTCCTTATCAAAGTCAGGGAAACTTTAACTCGTCTCTTGGGGAGGATGAAGAAGCTAAACGTTATGATATGCAGTGAGATCAATTATCTAAAAAGGAAAGAAATATGGACCTACTAAGTGAATTCCTGCAAAGTAATAATGACAGAGTGATCGATTGCAACGTGCTTAGTATATCCATGAGACAATGGATTGCTAGCAAATAATATTAGGCACTTCTGCAATATATGTTGGTGCATATTACGAGAGAGATAAAACTAAAGGCATGAAGTCTCCAACTATCTATGAATGTCCTGTCGTTGCAGGCACTTTAGAATCCGTATGAGTTATCTCTAGAATCCATAGGGGTCATTTCTAGAATCCAATGCCGAAAATGTATGGGGCTAAGTACCACGTGAAACTAAGTACTGCACGGAACAAGGTATCACACAGGAAGTGGGGGTTACCTCTTGAATCCGTGATAGATACCTCTAAAATCCATGTGGTCACCTCTAGAATCCATCTCCTGATGACCAGATACCAGCCAAAAGTATATGGAACTAAGTATCGCAATAGAACTGAGTGTTACACGGGACAAAGTGCCACACAAAAAGTGGGGGTCACTTCTTGAATCCGTGTGAGCCACCCTCTAAAATCCATTGGGGCCACCTCTAAAATCCGACATTGCTTGATCACATATTATACTTGCTTGATTATATTTTCTTAAGCATACCATGCACTTCATGATGCATACGCATGGTCATGTTATATTATGCATACCATATACTACATGATTCTTATTATATTTGGCATATCTCGTTGCTTGATCATGTTATACTATATATATCGTGTACTCCATGATTCATATAGATATTATGCATACCATATACCATATGACTCTTGCTATATTTGGTGTAGCTTGTTGTTTGATCATATCATACTGTATGTACTATGTACTACATAATTCATGATATATTATTCATACCATGTACCACATGATTCCTATTATATTTTGCATACCTTGTTATTTGATCGTGTTAAACTATATATACCGTGTATGTCATGATCCATGTTATATTTAGCATACTTTCAAATTCATTCGCATGCATCATTTATATTGTTTTTTCTAACATACCACACTGATTTGGTTCCCATAGAATTGCACGAGATTGGGTTTATATTCTTATTTATGTTCTAACCCTTGCGATTATCACACCTCAGCATTGCTAGCCTTAATTGAAGTATTTTAGAAGGGGAAATCATCCTTCTAGGATCTATATTTCCAAGGGTAGGCTGACTGCCAATATCCTCTTTCATAGGATTCTTATTCTTTTTGTGTATGCATCATTTTAGCCTTTATGTGCGCATGTATCTTACTTTCTAGTTCGGTCTGTTATATCCGAACACTCCTATATATATTTAGTACTTATATTTCTCTATTCTGATACTGTATTTGAATCTATATGAGTAACCTTTTTGTATGCATATTGCTTACCATTTCAATTAACCAATTTTGGTTATTGCTATACTCTTACCTGTGATATTGTGGTAGATAAATTCAGACATATTGGATATATCTTACATTTATGCATTTTCATATTTGTTTGAAAAAGAAAAAAAGGGTTTCGTCCACTCCAGTATTGAGAGTGTACGCTGATGACACCCTACTTCTTTATTGAAACATACACTCGAGCCCACTTGTGTGGTTTGGAGGCGTCACATAATCAAAGCCTATTTTCAAAATATTAGTTTGTCATTTTCCCTTAAACTTTGTATAACAAAATAATAATGTTTGAGTTTTCACCATTTCTCATTGATTTGACTTGAGATATATACAAGTATAGACTAGTATCAAGGCTAAGTGATGCAGGATGGAAGATGAACTAGGGTTTCAAGATGGAGATTTTTGTATTTATGAGTGAAATTAGAATTTTTGAGATGCAATTAGGGTTTGATATAAGGAGATAAAAGTTTGGGCCTCACACCTAGGAGAACTACACGCCCCATATTCACTTGAGATATCACTTCATTAGATCCTTATTAGAGGATGGCCAATTAAAGTTGGAGAAGATTGAGGGCAGTAAAAATCCTGCAGATATGTTGACAAAATCGGTTGATGGGAAAAAGTTGAGATATTGCTCAACTTTGGTGCATTTGTGTTGAATGCTGAAATTGGGACTTGAAACGATCGAGGTAAAAGTTTTGGACACTAGGATTATCATGTACAGAGATTACAATCTTTGCAATAGGTCTCCAAGTGGGAGATTGTTGCTAATGGAGCCCATTACCGCAGCGGGTTTCGATACACCGAAACGGGTCCAAAACTGGCCCAAACCCGTTATGATATAATATATATATGGGGTGTGGTGCTAGGGTTTTGATTAAGCCGAAAAATTGAAGCCGAAAAGAAAAAGAAAAATTGCAGAACTGCTACAATTGTATTTGTGGCTGAAACAAATTAAAAAGAGGCGGCTAGGCACAAAGGAAATTATTTGATGCAAATAATTGGTGGTGTGGCTGAGTAAAAAGAGTTGTTGTTCTCTTTGGTTTCGGGGTGAAGATTTTCGTCGAAGGGCAAATTAATTTTTCGGTGGCGGGCTGCAAATTCTTGGCCGAAAAATAAAGAGAAGGTGGCGGCTTCCTTTGGATTTTCGCCGGTCGAAGCAAAGAGATAAATCACTGCAACAAGAGGTTAAGATTTGATCTCAAAATCTTGTGTGATTTCTTTGTGATTTCTCTTGTGTTTGAGAACTAGAAAGTTGTAATTCTTTTTTTGATATAGTGAAAGTTTTTCGATCGTGTTCACGAAATAAACATATCCATTAACATGAAATACCATGACATACCTCAGCATCATACAATCAACAACCATCGATTATGGATCATCTCGATCAATATCGATCCCGCAATCATCGTCGATCACTGCTTGTCTGCACAAATTCTACTCTAAACAGTGGATTTTGCTCAATCCTCATCCACCATTGCATCCGGAATGCTGAAAAACATAGGATTCGACTTCCAGATCACCTTAATCGGACACCGATTTTTCGATCCAAACTCTGATTAACCATAACCGTCAATCTGTGCCTCAGAATCCATCTCAATTATCAGCCATTCCTTTTGGTGCACATTGCTAGAGCCTCGAGTTGTGCACATCACCGGTTGTATCATCACCGGTTGTATCTGGTATTTTTTCTCTTCTTCTTCTTATTGTATTTTGCATTGATGCCTCCGCCAACTTTCTTGTCGACTCGACATTAGATTCACCATCTTGCAATCTAGATTCCGGATCCATAACTCTGTCTCTGATACCAGTTGCTGGGGATCGAATCCCCCATCGAGATCGTAGAGACGAAGAAAACAATACAACACAAGAATTAACGTGGTTCGACCGACCAAGTTCGACCTACGTCTACGGGAACAACGAGAGAAATATCCACTATGAGAAAAATAGGTTACAAGAAGAGATTCAAGTATCTCTCTACCTCTCGCATCTCTCATAATAATAGAAGTATCTCTCTCAGCCAATTGCTCTCTTATTACTCTCATCTCTCATATCACATACAAGATATATATATATATATAGTGTTCCTATCATAATCCTATTAGAATAACACTATCACCATCTAATTGGTGTTCCAATCTAATTAGAACTCTGGTCTTCTAATCCAAGTGCAACTGAGACCCCTTGTAATTTTTTTTCACATCTGAATACTCAACGGATATGAGAAACAAACCCAACAATTCTCACACGATAAAAAATTTGGAAAAACAAATCACAGACTCTCAATAATATCAAAATCATTCACTAAATAAAATTGCAGTTTAATAATAAATATATAAATGCTTTCTACGTGCACCACACATGCAAACAAGATAAACTCAAATCATAGAATCCAAATAAATCTGTTAAAAATCATAATTAAATTCCTAATCAAATTTTGGCCAGTTTGGATAAATCTTGTCCTTTATTTATTTTTCATCACTAAGTTTAAGCAAACAGATAGCAACCAATTTAAACTAGGAAAGGATCATGTGGATAGGATCATGGAGAGCAAATAATAACAACAAACTAGGAGATCGGATCATGGGGAAGCCGATGTGGCTGGACTATTACATTCCATTATTAGATAAAAGCACATGCTAGATTTTAAGATTTGTCATTTTGATATCTTCACACGCTCGAGGTGAGTCTTTCCATTATCCGAGCATAGTACTTCCTCGTGTAGTCCTCGCGGCTCGTGGTCCTGTACTTCTCTTCCTCCTCTCCAAAAATCTCAGGAAGAGGGCCAATCATATTACGACTTGGTGTATGGAATGCACCAACTGAGATTCTTTCTTTCTCAGTGTTCACCATCGCTCTATGCTCAACGCTCTTGTATTTTCCATTGGTAAATATCTATTTAGGGAAAAAAAAATAATAATAAACAAAACCCAATCAATGAAAAGTTAGAAAATGATATGAAGAATTTACCATATTTAATATGCATTGCATACCTCAAGTAGATCACCCACGTTAACAACAAAAGCACCTGGAAATGGTCTAACAGTGAACCATTTACCATTCTTTTTTATCTGTAAACCTGGAACCTCGTTTGCTTGCAGGAGAATCGTTAATCCCGTGACGTCGGAGTGCGGAGAAAGGCCAACAGCTTTGCTGGCTTCAGGACACGGTGGATAGTAATTTATTCTCATATCTTGTAGTATCTCTCCGAAAATGTTAACAAGAAATTCAGGTTCGAGTCCCAGGCTCACAGATATCGACTGTAATAGTGTAGTGGCCAGTTCCATTAGTGCCAACGAGTACGTATTGATTGTATCTCTAGAAGAATAGAAAAGATGAAGAAAATAAATCCAGTTCATTTCTTAGCGTTGCATTTCTGTTATGACTTGTTTCAATCTGGGATGATTTCTGACCTGAAACTTGGGGGATTTGCAGCCCAGAATTTCAGGTTCCGAGCAGCTGGTGGCTGTGTATGCAGTGAAAGCATGTCTGCCCAGTCTAACTTTTGCTCCTGTAGCTACTAACATCTGTCCGTAGCCTTGGGTGTCATTGGGTAACTTCGATACAGATTTCTTTTCCTCCAATGGGAGCTTGAAAAATTCGGCAGTGTCCTGTTTTACCTTCTCGATTAGTTCTGCCGGCACTCCATGGTTAATTAGCTACAGCATCCACAATGCACCATTAGTCGACAGTAATAAATAATTATATTTAGGAGACATTAGCTTGAAGAGAAATGCTTCGACTTAAAACTTTCCTTTTATATGACCGTTTGAGTACCTGCAAAACTGTCAAAAGAGAAAATAAGAGCAGCAAACTTGTTGTCAATTTGCAAACCTTAAAAGCAACGCAGGTAATGAAATAGATACACACTTTCAGCATTCTAACTAAGTATCAGATCAGTATCACTGGAAATCGAAACTAGAATCTTTACGTATTTTCTTAGCACGATCAT
This sequence comes from Dracaena cambodiana, assembly GCA_036321105.1. Lineage (NCBI taxonomy): Eukaryota > Viridiplantae > Streptophyta > Magnoliopsida > Asparagales > Asparagaceae > Dracaena > Dracaena cambodiana. The sequence goes on along the minus strand of JAYEPQ010000004.1, from coordinate 16,302,764 downwards.
CTTGTTCCTTTAGCCATTAATAATGAATCTTAGTATCACAAACCAATTTTTAGTTTGGATTGGGCTTGGAATGGTCCTGTGCCATAATTCATAATAATAATCTTGTATTTCTCCCGTGCTCAACCAATACGAACTCCATGACATATTCCTCTCTATAAATGAATTAAGCTTAAAAGACAGTTTACATACCTGGAAGAATACCCAGTCCTGACAAGCAAGGTCCAGCTTAGCGTACTCCTCTCCACGTTGCTCGGGGTTCAGTAACCTGCCTAAGTCGATGATCGGAAGCTGATCGTTCTCAGACGGGTCTGCCACCGGCTCGGACTCGACATTAGACCTGATGTACCTATCAGGAATTCTGCTGGAGCTGTTGATGGTGGCAGCCAGGGCCTGGACGTTGGGCACTGGGAGTGACACTGGCATGCTTGCCATATCGTTCAAACAAACTTACTATCTATTATTTTGTTTAGTTATTTATTTTCTTTATTTATTTGGCGGAGTTCGATGATTTAAGGAGAGCAGGCCGTTCCAGTTAAATAGAAAATAGGGGGTACATGTTGGTCACGTGCGTTGAGATTTGTGTTGAGCAGAAAATGGGTGGTGGTATTGCTTCTAGATGAGCTATTTTCTGCTTAATTATTTATTTTTTAGTAGAAAATGGTTGGTGGTAATGCGTCTAGATGAGCTATTTTCTGCTTAATTAATTATTTTCTTTATTTATTTGGCGGAGTTGCAGGTGGCAGTCCATTCCAGTTAAATAGAAAAGGGAAGGTATTGGTCACGTGAGTTGCAGGTGGGCCCACCAGTGTATCATCTCCGAAAGGAACGAGAATTGATGGATTTAAAGATAAAGTTTTGGTCCGTAATATTAAAAATTTCGATTTAAAAATAAAAATTTTATTTTTTAATTTAAAATTTTAAATATAATAGATAAAAAATTAGTTTATGAATCTGTCATTCTCATCCCTAATATTTTCTTCCTCTCTAAAGTTTGAATTGTATCTTTAGGTATAATTAACTATTAATAAGAAGACATGGTCATTCCATTCAAAAATCCTTTTTTTTTTTTTTTTTCTGATTTCTTTTTCATTTTGAGAGACAATTCCATTACAACAGCTGTTTTAAGTTGCTATTTTTTTTGCATACAATAGTGGATAAGTCCTCCAGCATTCACTAATTAGAACTTATCGAAACAAATAACAACATATTAGTCATACATATATTGAGAATATACAGTAGCTGCGTTCCATTAATTAGTGATTAAGGAACAACTTAGTGTGTACACACACACTACAAGTTAGGCCTTCTGATCAGAAGACCCTTGATCTATTTAATATCAGATACAAACAAATTACAATTTTTCTTGCCTCTCTCTTCCTTTTGTTCTCCTTCTTTGCTCCCTGCAGCTCATGCCTGCTCCTCTGCATTTGTCTGCCTTTCCTCCTTCTGTCCTGTCTCCTACTGGTGCTCCAAATATAGTCCCAAATCTAGTCTTCTTATGGCTTCCCTTCTGGTGGATCTGTTGCCAGCTTCATCACCTACGGTACCTATCCATAGACAAATATCGTTTCCAATTTCAATGTAAAGTGATACAAAACTAATATTGTTGTCAGTTTCACCACCTACGGTACCTGTCCATAGACAAATATCATTTCCAGTTTCAATGCAAGATACAAAACTAATTGTATTATTGTTGAATATACATCTACTTCTTTCTAGCCAAATATTCCATACTACTGTAATAAGTGTACCTCTAATTATTTTTATTTTTTTTCACTCTTGTGATCCACCTCTTTTTCTCACCCTCCAGAAATATATACGTCTGCTTCTAATTATTGTTGCCAGGAAGATAGATGATTTCTGGAGGGTGAGAAAAAGAGGGGGATCACAAGAGTGAAAAAAATAATAATTAGCGGTATTAAATTATAACACATATTTGAATCCCTCCAGAAGGGATTCATGAAGTCTCCAAGGGATTCATGAAGTTTAAGATAGTAGGATTCATGAAGTCAAGAATAAACCTGGAATGGAGAACAAGTTTAAGGGGTAACACATAACACTCAAATAGAAATATTTTTTGAAACTCAAGCAGAAGTTTACATTAATTGCAATTATCCATGTGAATTAGTACAGTATTAAATTATTTATACCAAATATGCCATTTCATTATTCGTGATGAGAGAGATCTCTATATGCGCATGTATCTTACTTTCTAGTTCGATCTGTGGTATCCAGACACTCCTATATATGTTCAGTATTTATGTTGCTTTATTATGATACTGTACTTGACTTTACATGAGCAATCTTTTTATATACATATTGCTTATTATTCTAGTATACCCATTTTTTGATATTGCTATACTCTTTCCTATGATGTTGTGGCACATAGATTCAGACTTGTGGGATATACCTCATATTTATGCACTTTCATATTTCTTACATTTGTTCAAAAAGAAAAACAAAGGGTCTCGTGTACTCTAGTATTGAGAGTATCTGCTAGTGATACCCTACCCCTTTATTGGGACACTCGAACCCACATGTGTGGTTTGGGGCATCACACTGCCGTTGTGTCATTATTTTCTTCCAACTTAATTAAAGATTCAGAGGCTATTGCAAATATGGCTGATCTTTCAGATGAAGTCTCGAAGAGACTAGGAAATCAAGAACAACTACTCAAGGAACAAGAAGAGCCCATTGAAGAAATGAAACAACTCCTGATCGAATTACTGGCTCGTACTAAGAAAGATCAATCCTCATCATCTAGTCGACGGGAGGAAAAAGAACCTGTAAATGAAGATGAAACGAAGATGAACATTAGGAGCCACCTCATAACTCTGATGAAGAAGGGAAGATGAGGTTGATTATCAACCCTCACGCGGAGAAGATAGAGAAGATAGAGAATCAATTACAAGCACTTCTTCATTGAAAAGAGCTTCAAGAAGTCAGAATTGTGCAACCTAAACTATAGAGTGGGAAACTATGCCATATCCCTCGAATTACAAGCAGTTGAATCTTCAATTATTTGATTGTAAAGGATCTCCTCAACAACACATCTTCTATTTTCTATCGTAAACAGAACATTTGATGGGTGTTCTCCATGAAATTGAGAATTTATTAAAAATCTCAATAAAAGATTACAATAAGAACGATTATCCATTTACAGAAGATAAGTAAAGTGATTCTTCTTTATTTAATGTTGGGGTTCTCTTATAACCGTAGAGGATGATCCTGCTCTCCGTTGACTATCCGGACACAAACTCTTCAGTTGGCTATTTTTGACAAGCTCTAAGAAAAAAGAACTCTGGTTCTCTTAGCACAAGCTCAAAGTGAAGATAATCCAATCCCTTTCTCAGCCCAGTCTTTGACTATTTATAGAGCTTGAGAGGCTTTTAAATTAGTGTAACTGTCTAATTAATAGCCTCTCTTAAGTAAGGATTAATTTCCTAGTTATAATCCATTGGATTTATAACTGAAATTTTAAATCATCTGGATTTGTAATTGAAATGTGGATCTCACCCTTTAGATCCATGTTTTAGCTTTTTATAGGTTTTGTGGCATACTCAGATCCGCATTTGGGTGTCAATGAAGATAATTTTTGCTCTTGAGGCTTTGGAATGAAAACGAGACCCTCTGAGGTTCGCATATTGATTATTTCTTAGATCCAAATATGGGCTTAGACTATGGATCTCTTTGTAATTGATCATCCGCGTTTTAGCTCCCATCACCATGTCTTGCTTGATTAGACCCGCGTTTGAGTATAAATAAGAACAAATTTTTTTAACCTTTTGAGGCTTTAGAATGAAAACGCAACCCTCTGGGGTTCACATTTTAGATATATTTAGTTTTAACCATAAGCTCAGAATGTGACCTTGCATATGAAACATGAGTTTAGTTTCGCATTTAAGGTCAAATAGTACCAACTTTAATTTTCTAAGGTTTTGGAATTAAAGCGCGACCTTGTGGGGTCCACACTCAGTCTCAATGCATACTTTTATTCTTTAGCTTTTTTGGCTTAAAAATGTGTGATCCGCATTTTTAATCTCTTGACTATTTCTAACGCTCCTGAGGGTCACCTTTTTCTGTATTTGGAGAGATCTCTTATCTCTAATATCATGAGATCAAAATGTGATCTTCATAGCTCCGCATTTTCTTGTATTTCGAGAGAGATTTTATCTCTTGACATTATTAAGTCCTAACACGACCCTTAGAGATCCGTGTTTTGATTTTATAAATGTATTTCCATTTAATTTCCAAAAAAATTTGCTAACAATGGGGCATAATTTGATTCTTACTTAGATATCTGCAAGTACTTTACAGAAACATGCATTTACTTAGTTTATATAGTTTCCCCAAAAAAACCATCAAATCATGGGCGGATGTAGAACTAGAGTTCTTAGATCGATTTTTTTAAGGGTGAAAGTTGACTTATCTGTGCTAGCAGCAAAGCAAGGAGATGGCGAGAGAGTTAAAGCTTTTATCGAATGATTCTAAGAGCTCTCTATAGACACCTTAAAAAAAAATTTACAAAAATTTGGGGGAAATTCCCTCGCGGGTGGGCCCCGCGGGTGCCCACCCGCGGGTGTGCACCCGCAGGAGAAATCCCGCGGGTGGACACCCACGAGAGTTCCTCCCGTGGGTGCCCACCCGCGGGAGGGTTCCCGCGGTTGGGAACCCGCGGGAGCGCTTCCGCAGGTGCCAACCCGAGGGTTATTTTCCGTCTATTTTCGTTTGTTTATTTCACTAATATCTCGTGATCCGATTTTTCAGGGAGGATTCGAGCCGGATTTTGAGCTGATTCGGTCTATAAAAGATAGGAATTAAGTCCAGAGAAAGGATTTTTGGATGATTTGGAGCGAGTTTATGAAATTGAGGAGCAGAGCAGAGTCATCCCCTTTCCAGTCAGACGGTCAACGGAGTGCATTAGTGAGGCTCCACCGCCACCCGAACCCACATCAAAAAGGGAATAAATTAATATTTCCGTTCTTGTTATTCCTCGATTTTTTTTTTTTTGTAATTCTCAATTTTTTTTTGTAATCAAATAATTTTGCAATGGAAGGAGAAATTCAATTTTTGAGCAAACAAGAACTGGCGACCACAGTGGGAGATAACGCCTTACTTCTCTCTCTCCTTTTTTTTTATTGGTGATGAGAGTTTGTTAATTTTTTTTTATTTTTATGGGCGATGACGCCTCTTTTTTTTTTAATTTATCATTTTTTTGTAGATGAGGCATTTTCATTTTATTTTTATTTTATTTTAATTATTATTTTTTATATAATTTTTTAGTATTATTATTATTATTATTATTATTTTAATTTAATTTATATTATTATTATTTTCATTATCATTTTTATTATTTTTTATTTTATATTTATTAATTATTTTTATTTTCTTTATTTATTGTATATGTAACCCCCTCCAAAGTTTTCGAAGTTCTGTATTGAGTCGCACTGAATTTCGAAACGCTTTGGATTCTTTACTTTTGGCTATCAGACGTTTTAAAGGGTTTGGTAGACATAGATAATTGTTAACATATTTCGCGGAATATGAGTGGAGATATGATGTTAACATGCTTATTCAATTATTTAATAACAAACAGAGGTATGATTTTAACGTGCTCATTAGATGACAAGTAAAAATATGATGTTAACGTACTCGTTGGGTAACAAGTAGAGGTATGATGTTAACATGCTTATTCAATTATTTAATAATAAGTAGAGGTATGATTTTAACGTGCTCATCAGATGACAAGTAAAAATATGATGTTAACGTACTCGTTGGGTGACAAGCAGAGGTATGATGTTAACATACTTATTTTAGGCCATGTAGAGGTATCATGTTAATGTGCTCATTAGAATCCTAACCGTTCAGTGACATCTAGTATGAGGGATCAGGAAAAGACAGAGGTGACATTAAACGTGTCTTGGCGCTCAACCTATTCAGAGGATCTGGTCGTGATAGGAATAAGCTGACTAAACAAAGGTGACGGTTAACGTATTTAGTCTTGGAATCGGACTATCAGAGGTAACTGTTAACTTGATAGGGAGATGATTTTCATCATAGGTAATTTTTAACTTAACGATATAAAAAATAAATTCATCAGAAGCTATAATATCTGACTTGATGAAGTATGAGTTTTCTTTTCTATCAGAGGTGAAACCTTACCATGACAGGAGATTTAATCGGATTTTATCTCATTTGATTTTGAATTATGATGTCAGAGGTATGATTTTAACTTGACAAATATTTTGGAGTGTCACTTGCTCTGTTGGAAAAAAATAACGAGAAAAGTTTTGTTGTCAGAGGTAAAATCTTAACGTGACAAGAGATTTATCTGATTAGGGTTTTAGCAAATCCCCAGCTATCAACGGATTTGATTAGCCTTTACCAACTACCATTTGAGTTGGGCTAACCATACTATTCCCCTCAGCATGGTGAGTTATTGAGGATTTTGTTTGGGCTTAAATGCCAAAATTTTCCTCTTCCCTTTGCCTTAGCGGCATTGGGCAACGATGTATCCTTATATTCAAATAAGGATACTGTTGTGACAGATTTGTTATTGGATTTTTAGCAAACCCCCAGTTATTAACGGATTTGATTAGCCTTTACCAACAACCGTTTGAGTTGGCCTAGCCATACTCTTCCCCTCAGCATGGAGAGTTGTCGAGAATTTTGTTTGGACTTAAATGCCAAACTTTTTCTCTTCCCTTTGCCTTAGCGGCGTTGGGCAATTCATACTTTTACCCCCAGTATGAAGGGGTTGGCGAGAAACTGATTCTCTTCCCGTTGCCTTGACAGCATTGGGTACTTCATGCTTTTTACCCCAGCATGGTGGGGTTGACGAGAAATTTATTCTCTTCCCATTGCCTTATCGGCATTGGGTAGTTCATGCTTTTTACCCCCAGCATGGTGGGGTTGGCGAAAAATTTATTCTCTTCTCGTTATCTTGTCGGCGTTGGATAATTCATACTTTTTACCCCCAGTATGATGGGGTTGGCGAGAAATTTATTCTCTTCCTATTGCCTTGTCGGCGTTGGGTAATTCATACTTTTTACCCCAGTATGATGGGGTTGGCGAGAAACTGGTTCTCTTCCCTTTGCCTTGATGGCGTTGGGCGGTTCATATTTTTTACCCCCAGCATGATGGGGTTGGCGAGAAACTGGTTCTCTTCCCTTTGCCTTGACGGCGTTGGGCAGTTCATACTTTTTTTATTTTATTTTATTATATATATATATATATATATATATATTTCATCATTCCTTTTTTTTTTGGCACCCTCACAACCCCCTGCTTCTTTGTGGCCAAAAGGGGTTAACTTTTTTTATTTTGCAGGTTATGGGGGTTTAAATTAACCGCCCTGAGCTCGTCTTTGGAATCGTTGTGAGCCCAAGTGGTTCCTTTAGACCACCCATATTAAATATGTCCGAGTTAGCTCTAACTCCTTTTTTGTTTAGTTTTGAGCTGAACCACTCCAGCATCAATCAACACTTGAATTTTGTCTTTTATAATAAAAATAATTCTTTGTAGGGTGACCTACAATCCGATGGTACAGGCAGTAATTCGGATCGTTAGTCTTCCCAACCTCTTCAGGTCTCTTACTCTTCGGCAACTTGAGCATCTTGCGCTTACTGAGCAGATTGAACATAGTAGCAGTATGCTCATCCTTAAACGAATACTGCTTTTGAAGCCTGGGTGATTTTGCTATGTTGCTTATAGTTGTCCATGCTTTCTGCTTTGGTGTGCTTTCTACCGCCATTGCCATTATATCTTTCCCTTTGGAATGGAAAAAATGGAATGGAGGTTCATTTGTACTGCCTCCGGTTGCAGACTGCTGTTTTTCGAGGCGTCGAAGTATATCTTCGGCCTGTTCACCCTGCTTAAGCAGATCTTTCCATGATTTGGCTTCAACCGAGCCTATCTTATCTAGAACGTCGGTTAACAAATTGTGCCTGCAAGTTTCCACCAGAGTGTCCTGCGTCATGCCATGTGGGCATCGAACAGAAAGTTCTCGGAATCGCTTGATATAAGCTTTGACCGTCTTGCCTTCCTCTTGCTTTGCCGCTAGCAAGGATAGTATAGAGACTTCAGTATCATCTTCAAAGAATCAGGCTAAGAACTCACGTTCTACATCAGCCCATGATTTAATTGTTCTCTGGGGTAGCTGCATGAACCAGGTAAATGCGGCCCCCCGTAAAGTGCTCGCAAATATCTTAGTCATAGTCGGATCATTCCCCATGAGGTGTCCTGTCTGCGATAGGAAGTAGAAGATGTGCTGTTGCGGCTAACCTCTACCGTCGAATGACTGAAGGTTCAACGGTTTGTATTTTACAGGATAAGGTACGGTCTCCCATTCTATGGGATAGGGACGGACTACCCCCATCTCTTGCAGTTTTTTACGATGAAGGAGAGCTTGTAGTTGGTTCTTCATCTTCTCTATTTTTTCTACGTGAGGGTTGATGATAACTTTCACTTCCTCTGCCTCTCTTGAATGAGGAGGTACTTCTTCATCCTCATCCTCGCTGTCTTCATTTATTTGGATGGGTCGTTTTTCTTTCTGCCGACCAGAAACGGATGACGAGGATTGGCTCTTTCTAGTTTGAGATAACAACTCTATTAAAAGTTGTTTCATTTCTTCTATGGTCTCCTCTTACTGTTCGAGACGTTTTTCTTTTCTCTCAAGTCTTCCAGAGATTTCTTCTAGACGCACGCCTTCTGGCTCAATAGAAACTCCTTTTAACCCTGGAGTGATTTCATTATCTGAAGGGTTGTTTTCGACCACCTTTTCGCCTTTATTAACCATATGCGATGAGGCGGCAGGCAGATCAGTTCCAGAGCACACATTTTTCACTGTCCGTATTCTTCTGAGTTCGGTAATCCACTCAAAAACGGACCGTTTCAAGTTGCGTTTGTAGTTTGATAGAACAGTTGAGATCAGCTGTTCGCATTGGCAGTGAGGAATATTTTGTGAGGAGTTCTTCTTCCAATTGAGGTACTCTCTCAAATTTTCAGGTACCTTCTCATCTCTATTTGCATCTTGACGCCTCTTGCGTCGTAAATTCGGTTCATAATACTGGAGAGTTTGCAATATTTTAGCACTGAGCTCTTTTCCAGCATCAAATTGTTCTCCAACGCTTCTGCAGATTCTTCTGGATTGCACACTGGCCTGAGTAGTTGTGTGGGCCCCGCGCGCCTCTGATAGAGAGATTAAAATATTTGGTGTATGTTGCGTGCTCACCATAAGCATGCTCGAAGAGACATGAGAGTTGTGTTCATTGAACGTAACCCATCATTGTTTCCGCGAAGTGGAATCCACGGGGTGCAACCCGCGGCTGCATCTGCGGGATGCAACTCGCGATTGCAACTATGGGTTGGCACCCGTGGGTTTGTTCCCGCGGGGTGCAACCAGCGGTTGCACCCGCGGGTTTGCACCCCACGGGTGCAACCCGAGGTTGCACCCGCGGGTTGCCACCCGCGGTTGCAAGCCGCGGGTACGAATTGCAACCCACGAGAACTTCCGCTTCTCGTTCTCCGTGGTAATCCGGATTTTTGAGGATTAATTATACAGATTTGACTAGCATTTGAGGGGAGAATTTGAGCCGGATTAGAAGTTCTCTTCAATCTATTAAATTGGGAGCGGAGTTCAGAACAAAGGAAGATTCTGGGGAGGGAGGCAATTTTCCAGAGGCCGGAGTCTAAAAATCCAGAGAGATCGGATCGTCAACGGAGTGCAGAATCAAGACTCCACCACTGCCAGAACCCACAAAAATAAAGGGGAATCGAAATCAATTGATCCCCATTCTTGTAATCTAGAATTTATTTTGTAGTTTTTCTTTTATTGCTGTAATTCAAAATCAAATTGGCAATATAAAGAAAGATCCAATTTTTTCCAGGCATACACTCTCTGTACGATGTCTATGTGGTATGACACAGGAGACTCTCGTCGAGGCTTGTAGACATAATTTATTGACCTATGTTTTGGTCAAGATGGGTTCAGTTGAATCCAAATCTTGGAGACTTATTCAAGTAAGGTGAGCAAGTTGATGATATACTTCGGCGCCTTGAAGTGCGAAGATCCGTGAGAAGAGGCATGACAAGCAAAGTCCCACCCAACCTTCCCGTTCCAAAGGGAATGATACAATGATGGTGGAAATCATGCGATGGCAAAAGGAGCACTGGCCAAGAATAGCCCTGTAAGACCATCTAGACCTCAGAAGTAGTATTCATTTAAAGATGAACACATTGCTACTATGTTCTACTTGCTCATCTAGCACAACAAGATTAATTTCCAGAGAGCAAGAGACCTAACGAAATCGTGAAAACTAATGATCTGAACTATTGTCTTTATCACCGGATCATAGGTTACCCTAATAAGAATTGTTATATCTTTAAAGATAAAATTCAGGCACTAATCAAGGCTGGAGTAATTCAGATCAAAGCCAAACAAAAGAGGGTTACAGCCAATATAGCTACCTTTCAAATGCGTTCCTTAGAAGTCCCACTTGGAGCCACGCATATTCCAAAAGGCGAGCTTAGGGTGTCAATTATGACCCTATGGCTGAAGAAAGGGCTAGCTTCTTTCGCTACTGAGCAGCAAAAGGTCATTGGCTGCATTTAGACCATCTTAAAGATGAATAGTAGACAACAATGATATCCAAGAAGAAATCTAAAGCAAAAGGGAGACATCAAACATGCAACACCATCTCAGCTATACTTGAGAAAGACCCTGAAGATGCGGCCTAGTTAACAGGCTCTAAAATGGAGATAACAGCTCTAATAGTAGAGCATGAAGCTGTGCCTTTTACAAGCACCAGATTCAAAAGACCGTATCTAAATGATTATGGGAATGCGGACGATGGCCCCTCTATGTCATCATAGGAGGCTAATGAGAAATCAGCTAAGCAGCCTTCTGACAAAGGAAAGCAGAAAGATCTCAGGTACAATCGAGGTCTAAGGAAGGATGTTACTGAAGAGTAGAATTTGTTATTTTAGTTTGATGTTCTAGCCTAGCTGGCATATATACCAGCAAAAATAACTCTATACGAGTTGTTACACTTGTCCAAGGCAAGAAGAGATGCTTTTAGGGAAGGTTTAGTAGATTAGAAGTTTTCCTAGCTCATCTTCCAGAAGAGGCTGAGGAGACATGCCCGCTTTGTAACTTGATGGCGCGCACACTCCTTACATTACATTTACGCCAGAGGACATACAGCTAAGTAATATTAATCACAATAGACCCCCATACTATACGGGGTATATTGGCTCGATGGAGGTGGGTCGAATCCAAGTTGATCCAGGGCTTGCCTTAAGTATGCCATGAAGGCTTATGCAGTTCCTTGGGATCCCTCCCCATAAGTTGACTCCGATCAACGCTACTATTTTGGCTTAAATGCCAATGGTAGCCATCATTTGGGGAAGATTTGATTGAGATGCCAGATTGGAGATCTGAAAAACTAGGTGACTTGCTATGTTATTGATGCAAACACCTCGTACAACCTCCTCCTAGGGTGATGGTGGGTTCATGCCAATATGGTTGTCCCGTCCACCCTACTCCAATGTATGAAATGCGTGGATGAAGATGGAGAGGTACGCACTTTGATTGCTGGGAAGCAACCATTCAAGAGTTTTGAAAATTACTTTACCGATGCTAAAAGCGTTGAAGTTGCTCCGCCACTACATAACGAGTATGATAGTGGTAACAAGGTAGACACTAAACCTGAGGCAGTTATTGCTAAAGATGAATATGAACCTCTTATAATAAGTCTTTAAGGCCTAGATGTTAAAGACACCGTTGATGATACAGGTGAGTAGGTGATTAATGAGAATATTGAATTTGCTTACTTGTATTGTATTGCTACTGATTCTATGCCCTCAATTACTTGTACTGATGCAATAGTCTATCAGATTTTGAAGCTTTAACAATTATGTACATGTCAATTAGATCATCAATGACACTACAATCAAGCATTGATATTCTGATGGGGTAGTGTTTAAAATGTCTGCCCGTTGCGTCGATCAAAAACCCACTCTCTTTAGAAGGGTTCGACCATGCATAGCCCTATACGATTATAGTGAAGATGAAGATCATGAAGCTCTCAATTCCATCATTACGGACCAAAATCGTTCCGAATGATGGAAAAAATGGATAGACTTCATCTAAAGACCAGGATTAAATTTTGGCAAATGACATCGAAGTCTTCTTCTCTCGTTTGTGCTTAAAGGGAAAGAACTGAATTATTATCACAAAAATGGCAGGGGGTTGGGATATGTCAAAATACCCAATCCATGGGATATAGATGACATGATTTACCAAAATATAGAAAACTCTGATTGGGACTTAGATATCAGTCTGAGAATACTATCTAAAAAGCCAACTGCGAAACATCTGCCGGCCTGAATCCAGATGAAAATGATGAACTAACTCTTCCCCAAAAAGAAGTATTAGTTAAACATATTAATGCCCAATGGAGCATGCATTTTGAGCAGCGTGAACTGCTTACTGAAGATAAGATATTTCAAGTGAACATGTGTAATGAAGCTAATTTTAAGCTCATATTCATAAGTGAGAGTTTATCTTCTAATAAAAAATAAGACCTTATAACTCTCATCCTTGAGTATATCGATGTCATTGCCTAGAACTACAAAGACATGCTAGGCTTTGATCCCCAAGTTTCCATGCATCGGCTTAATATTAAGCCGTATGCAAACCCAATAAAGCAACATCAAAGAAGATTCCATCCAGAGTTAATGAAATTGATCGAGGATAAAGTTAAGAAGCTTATACTATCTGGTTTCATTCAGGAAGAACAATATCCTATTGGGTAGCGAATATTGTTTTGATTCACTAGAAAAATTGAAAGATCCGGATTTGCATTGGCTTTTGAGATCTAAATGCGGCATATGCCCCAAAGACAAATTTTTGCTTCCAAGAATAGATGTCATGATCGACAACACCTGTGGATTTGAAAGAATATCTTTTATTGATGGATTCTCTGGGTACAATCAAATCAGGATGTATTCTGAAGAGGAGAAGCACACGTCGTTCAGAACACTATTAGTCATGTACTGCTATACAATTATGCTGTTTGGTTTAAAGAATGCAGGTGTTACATATCAACGTGCTATGAGCACAATCTTTCATTAGCATCTCCGTAAAATGATAGAGTGCTACTTGGACGACCTTGCCATCAAGAGTCGCAACAAAGATAATCATCTCCAAGAGCTGAAAATGGTATTTGATATTATAAAAAAATACCAATTAAAAATGAATCTGACTAAGTCTTTTCTAGATGTCTCCAGTAGTAAATTTCTTGGATTTGTAGTCACATCCAAGAGTATCCACTTAGACCTAGAAAAGGTGAAAGCGATTAAAGAGATATAGCCACCGAAAAACCTCGAAGAACTTCAAAGGTTAGGGAGGCTAGCATACATTCAGAGATTTATAGCTAACTTTTCGGACGATGCCAACCATTTTCCAAATAAATGAAGAAAGTGGTGTCATTTGTTTGGAATGAGACTTGTCAACAAGCTTTTGATGAACTCAAAAAAGTACCTCATGAAACCTCCAGTGCTGGTAATCCCTGTATCAGGAAAGCCGTTCTTGATATATGTTCGGGCAATGGACCATTCACTTTGTGCTCTGTTGATCCAAATAAATGAGTTAGGTTACAAGCAAACTATTACTATCTTAGAAGAACTATGGTTGGCGTCGAACACCGGTATACTCCGGTAGAAAACGAGTGCTTGACCGTAATGTTTGCAGTTCAGAAAATGCGACACTATTTAGTAGGCTAAACAATTTATTTAATTTCTCGTGTAAATCTCAAGATGTTACTTGTGACCAAACCTGGGTCACTCAATTGCAGGTTAACCAATTGATCGATTCTTTTATTGCAGTATGACATGTGATTTATATCACCTAAGGCAATCAAGGGATAAGCTATCGTTGATTTTCTAGCAGAAAATCCTGTCTCAGAATCCCCTAAACTTTACGAGGATATTCCAGACAAAATGACATAATTCAACATAACCTTCAAAGATCCCGTTTGATTGCTATTTTTTAATGGAGTGGCTTGAAGAATATCTGCCGGAGTGCGGGTAGTCTTAATACTCCCCAACAATCATGTTCCTAGGAGTACTCGCTCACTCAGTCCTATTTTAACAATGTGTCTGAGTACAATGCATTATTAATGGGACTTCAAATCATGTGGCAGCTGGGAATTCAGCATTTGGAAGCTTAATGGAGATTCCAAACTCAGAGTAAACCAAGAAGAGGAGAATAGGAAGTCAAGTATGAATATATCCTACCTTATTATCAGGCGACAATTTAAATTGCCAACTCATTCGAGAAGTTTTACATTGATTATGCGCTATGGCACTAAAATATATATGTTGATTCCTTGGCTTCCCTTGCATCCACATTAGTGCTCCCTTCTAAATCCAGCAAACGCATTGCGATTGGAAGTCGCAGGCTTCTTTTCTCTAAAGAAATACTTAAGGCAAATGAAGGCCATAAATCAAAGATGAACTTCGAGCCTAGAGATTGACGATTCATCTTCATTGACCTCATATTCTATGAGATATTATCGGAGGATCCCAAAGAAGCTACCAAAGTAAAGAAAGAGGCAAAAAAGTTTCAATATAATCCCATGTTAGGCACTTTATATTAGAAAATACCAAGAGGGGTTTTACTTTGGTGCTTATCACAACAAGAAATATAAGAAGTGCTCAAAGAAGTACATGACGGAGCCTGCAATGCTCACCAACTGATACCAAAATTACGGACCGGATAAAAAGAATGGATTTTTAGTGGCTAACAATGATGGCAAAAGTTATGACATATGTGAAAAGATACCATGCTTGCTAGGTGCATGCGAACTACATACATTAGGCTCGAGAGCACCTATATCCAACTACGATCGCTTATCCATTCAAGACATGGGGGATGGATATTATTGGCCCCATCACTCCACCATCTTCTCGTGGATATTGGTTCATTCTAACTATAACCGATTACTTCTCAAAGTAGGCAGAACTATCCCTTTAAGAGAAGTGAAAACAACATATGTGGTTTATCAAACACCACGTAATCTATCACTTTGGTGTTTCTAGATGGATCATCAGTGATACCGGTCCGCAATTTACTAGTAGGACCTATATCAAATTTTGTGATAAATTCATAATACAAAATGTGTTTTCATCCCCATATAACCCGGCCGCCAGCGGCCAAGTAGAAGCATTCAACAAAACCATCATGAAGCTTTTGCATAAATTCATCACTACCAGTTAGCGTGACTAGGATAAAAAATTAGGAGCTTGTTTATCGGCTTATCGCACAACGGTAAGAATATCAACAAGTGCCACACCATTTTCCTTGGTGTACGGATCTGAGGCCGCTCTACCTCTGAAAATCTAGATTCCTTCCCTTTGGGTAACATTAGCAATAAAAATGACCACTGAAGAAAAATACAACAAACGACTATGAGATTTAGAAGCGTTGGACAAAAAATGCTTAAAAGCTCAACAACAAATAGAGTTTTATCAAGCATGAATATTTTGAGTCTTCAATAAAAAGTGAAAGAACAAACTTTCAAAGAAGGCGACCCAGTCTTAACAGTTACATGACCGATGGTCATGAAGCATAAGACTAAGAGAAAATTTTAGCCGAAATGGGAGGTTCCATTTGTAATAGAGACGGTCTAATCAACACAGTGATCGGATGATAATTGCAATCAATGAAAAATTTCTGAAGAAATATTATTCTTAAAGTAATGAAACTATCTGACCTCATCTTCAACACAGCGAATAAAGAACAATGGCTCACTGCTAAGGTAAAAGCTCCAGACTCCCGACTGGGGGTACTTGATGAAAATGAATCCTACGTTTCTATAATTAAGGATAGAGGAAAATAAAATCCTTGCCAACCCTATCGTGCTAGCGTAAAAGCATGAATTGTTCAATATTGCTAAAGCAAAGGAAAGAGAAATAAAATCCTCACCAAACCCATTGTGCTGAGGGTAAAATCATGAATCGCCTAATGCCGCTAAAGCAAAAGAAAGAGGAAAATGAAATCCTCTAACCCATCGTGCTGGGGGTAAAAGCATGAACATGAATAGCTCAAAAGCTCCTAAAGCAAAGGGAAGAGGAAAAATTTGGCATGTAAACTCAAATGAAATCCTTACTAACCTCATCATGCTAAGAGAAATAACATGACTAGCCCAACGCAAATGGTGATTGGTAAAGGCAAATTAAATTCGTTGACAGTCAGGGATTTGCTAAAAATCCCATGTCAAATTTGTTACAACAGTATCCTTGTTCGATTATAAGGATGTATCACTGTCCAAAGCTATGACAAAAAAGGGAAGAAGAAAAGTTTGACATGTAAGTCCAAACGAAATTCTCAACAACTCATCATGCTGAGGAAAATAGTATAGCTAGCACAACTTAAACGATAGTTGATAAAGGTAAACCAAATCCATTAATACATGAGAATTTGCTAAAAACCTTAACAAAACCAAATTATTTGTTATGTTAAGCTTTTAGCTCTGACAGAAAAGATAAATTTACAATTCATCAAGTCCAACAGTACAACATTTGATGAACTTATTTTTGGCATCGTCAAGTTTACCTCTAATGAAAATCATCTCCCTATCAATTTAACAGTTACCTCTGATAGCTAACTCATAAAATTAAATTCATTAATTGCTACCTCTGTTTAGCCTGCTTATTCCTATCATATTTAGAATCTCTGAATAGGTCAAGCTTTGAGGCATGTTTAATGATACTTTTGTCCTCGTTTATATCCCGTTATACTAGATGTCACTAAACGGGTAAATTAAACATATTAAGTCCTATCTTTGTTTAATCGGTTCCTTACTATCATGTCCTGAACCACTGAATAGATTAAACTATAAGAAAAGTTTAATAATACCTCTGTATTTTTTTAATCTGTCATACTAGATGTCACTGAAAGATTAGGATCATATTTTAGCAAACTCTCGTCTATCATATCCAGAACCTTCGAAACAATGGAGTCAATACTTAATATAGTATATTAACATCATACTTCTACCTATCATCTATATTTCCTAATCTATTATATTAGATGCCACTGAACAGTTAGAACTCTACTCTTTGGAAGACTCTTTCTATCACGTCCAATACCTCTGAATAGTTTGAGTCATCATCTATGATATACATTAATAATTATCTATGTCTATTAAATTCATCCCTTTGTTTGTCATGCTCTTTGCCTCTAAACATATATCCAGAATATTCCAGACTGCAATTTTATTCATGCTACAAAAAATAACTTTTTCTAAAAACAAATTACAAGTTGAAGTCTAGACCAGAAGACTTTACATTTGAAGATAATTCAGACTGAAATTCTCTTGGTGGTGTAACAGTGTTCTAATTTTCAATATCTCAAAAGCAGCTAGACAACACCAGCACAAAAGTCAAGATTTTGCACTATTTTAGCATTAGAAAGAATTCGTTACAAGCAATTGCTGATACTTCGAAGAGGTTCAACAATATACCCATAAAGATAAAAAAAATATGGATGAAATTTGATAAGTTCTACAAAGATTTAATAGTGCAACAACCCAAATAGATGGAAGATGACGATTTTGGGAGATGGTTTGCAAAATACAATCTGTCTATAAATCAATAGGGGATCTTAATACTCAAAAACAACAATAATGAATGCAAGATTGTGTACTTGCATAAGAAGAAAAAAGGTGAAGCTGAGTTATAACCTCATATCAGGAGCAAATCTTGAGTCAACGTTCAAAACTATGGGACATGAGAGCTAAAGACACATTGAAGGCTATTTACATGGTTCAACAGTATATCTGTAAGAGTTAAATGATCAAGAATGTGGTGACTTAAGAAGACAGTTCATAGTACACTATAAAAATTGCATTACACAATAAAGATTATAGAGCCAAAATTAAAAGAGTTCCAAGTATTTTAAAATTCATTAAAACTCAACAAGAAAACTTTGAAGGGGGTTCTGTAGGCACTAAAAATTAGAATAATCAAATGAAATAAGAGCGTCAGATGCTTGCGCCTGGGAGAGCGCACCTAGAAGGTTACCTAGAGAGCATGCCGAGGAGCACGGACCTGCACACCAAGGAATACATATTGAGGAGTGCGTGCCTCCCAGATAAGCACATCCCATGACCAAGAGTGAGCTCACATCCCCGGCACACGGATATCCCAACCGTGCGCAATCCAAAAGTGCAACTAGGGGTGCACGCAATCCAAGAGAGCACGTAGGGGCGTGTCCAAGAACACATGCCTGGGCATTGAAGAGCACACACTGAGGAGCGTGTATCTCCCAGACAAGCGCATCCCATGCCATGAACGCGTGCGCCAAGGGCAGCGTGCCCTTGGCAGTGCATGCCCAAGTGCATGCGGGCGCCCAGCGGAAAATAAATCATATCAATGTGCTATGGGCGCATCCCATCCCAGACATAGGGGGTCCTTTTTTTTCTGATTTCTTTCTCATTTTGAAAGACAATTTATCACAACGTCTGATAAGTTGCTATTTTTTTGCACACTATAGTGGGTAAGTCCTCCCGCATTCATCAATCAGAACTCAACAAAACAAACAACACATAAATCATACATATATTGAGCACAAACAATGGACTTATAACCCTCTATGTTCTATTAATTAGTGATTAATGAACAGCTTAGCACGCGCACATGCACACACACATGCACACGCACACGCACACACACATACACAAACATATTCTTACAACAAGTTAGGGCCTTCTCATCAGAAGACCCTAGATCTATGTAATATCAAATACAAACAAATTATATATTTTCTCGCCTCTCTTTCTTTTCTTCTCCTCCTTCTACAGCTCATACCTGCTCCTCTGCATTTGTTGGCCTTTCCTTCTCCTGTCCTGTCTCCTGATGGTACTCCAAATATGGTCACAAATCTTGTCTTCTTATGGCTTCTCTTCTAGTAGATCCAACTCCATTAACTGAGCTACATGTCCATAGACAAATATCATCTCCAGTTCTAATGCAAAGTGATCCAAAACTAATTGTATTATTGTTGAATGTACGTCTACTTCTTTCTAGCCAAATATTCCACATACATCTAACTATTAATTTTTTCGCTCTTGTGATCCCCCTCTTTTTCTCACCCTCCAGAAATTATTTATTTTCCTACTTGGTTCAATCCCTTGCAATCCTTTTCTTTGTGTGGAAAAACAATCCCAGATGTGTAACATGAAATCACATATTAAAAAAAAACAAATAATTACTATTCTCCTTGTTTTTATTACATAAGTACACTATCTATAGGTCCTTGTCAACCTCTCTTTTGCAGTTTATCCCATGTTAGGTTGGCCTCCTTATTCAACAACCATATGAATACTCATACACTGAATGGTGCGTTATTTTCCATAATATCTCATTGTGCTTCTCTATTTATCCGGCTATTATGATAATATTATATAAAGAAGTAACTCTATATTCTCCCGATTTACCATATCCGTCTTGGTGTATCACTCTTACCTTTCATTGTTCTATTGTCTTGTATATTTTGTAGTTCTTTGTATCTTCTTTTCATAACCATATTTTGCATCCCTTGCATCTGTAGCCTACAATGTCCCCTTCTAAATATCTCTCCAATCACGGCCTTTGGTTTTTGCATCAGCTCATAAATGTAAAAAGAGAGGTTGGGCCTACAACGGAATATATGTCATACATATAAGTCTTATGTTGTCTCTATAACGGAATGGACAGTTGATAAGTTGCTATCTTAACTAATTAGTGAAGCAATCTAGACATTTCTGTGGTCAAGAAATGAAGTAAATAGATTTGAGTTGTCATTTTTGTGGTGATATAAAACTCTAGACATTTCTCCCTTCCTTTCTTCCCTTTCTTCCTTGTGGAAAATCTATGTTATGAGGACGGGAAACATCAGCATCTACTTTTCTATAAAACTCAATCGATGGCATAAATTAATCCAATGAGCAAACACAAATCTTAAAGCTAAACTTAGCCTTAGACACATCAACACATATCTATGCAGTTGGCCAATAATTTAACTTTTAGGATTTATTCTGCTTTTAAGAATTCTAATCTTTTTTGGAAGGCCAACTTCATAAATCTTAGCCTGTTTGTCAGGCAGTTTCATAGTTCAGTGTTCGGACTTATTATAGAGATCATAGTTTTAGTTGGAAGTGTTAGAATATAAAAAAAAATAACTCTGAACTCTTATCACTGCTTCGGTGTTTGGGTGTAGCTGAATGAACTTTAATAATAGTATTATAGCAATCCAAAATCAAATCTCGTCGTCAGATGTGAATTTAGTTTTGGATGTAAAAGAAATTGAATCCCCTCATGTAAAACTCAGCTTTCAGCTTTCAGTCCAAAAAGAATACTCGACCTATAAGGATGAATATGAATCTCTTGTAATAAGCCTCGAAGGCCTAGATGTTAAAAGACACCGTCGACGATGCAGGCAAGTAGGTGATTAATGAGAATTTCAAATTTGCTTACTTGTTTGGTGTTTCTACTGATTCTATACCCTTAGTTACTAGTACTGATGCTGACAGTCTCTCATATTTTGAAGCTTTAGTAACTATGCACAAGTCAATTAGGTCATCAATCACACTACAATCAAACATTGATAATGCTGATAGAGTAGTGTTTAAAGTGCCTCCCTGAAGAATCGATCAAAAACCCATTCTCTTTGGAAGGGTTCGACCATGTACGACCCTATCCGATGATAGTGAAGATGAAGAGTAGGAAGCCCCTCATTTCTATCATTACGGACCAAAATCATTCCAAATGATGGAAAAAATGGGATATAATTTTATCCGAAGGCTAGGATTAAATTTTGACAAAGAAAGTCGAACTCTTCTTTTCTCGTTCATGCCTGAAGGGATAGAATCGGATTATTATCACAAAATGGGTCGGGGCTGGGATTTGTCACAAAACTCGATCCTTTGGATATAGATGACATGATCTACCAAAACATAAAAAACTCTGATTGGAACTCTGATATTAGTCTAGGGGTACTATCTAAAATGCTAGCTATGAACATGACATCTGCGAGCCCGAATCCAAATGAAATGATGAACTAACTCTTCCCCAGGATGAACCTTTAGTTAAACATCTTCACGTCCAGTGAAGCATGTGCTTTGAGCAGCGCAAACCGCCTACGGAAGACAAGGGAGTTCAAGTGAATATAGGTAATGAAGCTAGTTCTAAGCCCATATTCATAAGTGAGAGTTTATCTTCTTATAAATAAGCATACCTTATAACTTTCATCCGAGAATATATCAATGTCTTTGCTTGAAATTACGAAGACATGCTAGGCTTTGATCCTCACCCATCAGCTAAATATTAAGTTGGATGTAAAACCAGTGAAGCAACATCAAAGAAGATTCCGTCCAGAGTTAACAGAGTTGATCAAGGATGAAGTTAAGAAGCTTATACAATCTGATTTCATTCGGGAAGAAAAATATCCTGATTGGGTAACAAATATTATTCTAGTTCCCATGAAGAATGGAAAGATCCAAATTTGTATTGACTTTTGAGATCTAAATGCGGCATGCCCCAAAGATGAATTTTCGCTTCCAGTAATGGATGTCATGATCGACAACACTTGCAGATTTGAAAGAATGTCTTTTATGGATAGATTCTCTTGGTACAATCAAATCAAGATGTATCCCAAAGACGAGAAGCACATATCATTGAGAACACCATTAGGCATGTATTGCTATACAATTATGTTATTTAGTTTAAATAACACCGGTACTACATATCAATGTGCTATGGGCGCAATTTTCTGCGAGCATCTCCGTAAAATAATACAATGCTACATGAACGACCTTGTCCTGAAGAGCCGCAACCAAGATGATCATCTTCAAGACTCGAAAATGGTGTTTGATATTATGATAAAACACCAACTAAAATAAATCTGACTAAGTCTTTTCTAGGTGTCTCTAGTGGTAAATTTTTTGGATTCGTTGTCATATCTTAGGGCACTTAGACCCAGAAAAGGTAAAAGTGACTATATAGATACAACCACTAAGAAACCTCAATGAACTATGAGAATTACAAGAGAGGTTAGAATACATTTAGCTAACATTTCGGGATGATGCCAACTATTCTCCAGATTAATGAAGTAGGGGCATCATTTGTTTGGAATAAGACCTATCAATAGGCTTTTGAAGACCTTAAAAAGTACCTCTTGAAACCTTGGGTGTTGATAGCCCCTGAAACATGAAAGTCGTTCTTGATATATATATTCGGGTAATGGACCATTCATTTGATGCTCTGTTGTCCCAAACTAACAAGTTAGACCACGAGTAAGTCATTTACTGCCTCAGCAGAACTATCGTAGGTGTTGAATACCGATTTACTCGGATAGAAAAAGAGTGCTTGGCTTAGTTTTTGCAGTTTAGAAAATTCGACACTACTTAGTGGGTCAAATAATTTATGTAATTTCTTGAGTAAATTCTCTACGGTTACTTATGACTAAGCCTCGGTCATTCTATTGTAGGTTAGCTAACTGGTCGATTCTTTTATTGCGATACGATATGTGTACTGCAAAAGGCAACCAAGGGACAAGCTATTGTTGTTATCCTAGCAGAACATCCTGTCTCAGAATCCTCTAAATTTATGAGCATATTTCAGATGAAATGGCAAAAGTCAATATGACCTCCAAAGGACAGTTTGGCTACTATTTTTTGACAGAGCGACTCAAAGAATATCTATCGTAGTGGGGGTAGTCTTAATATTCCTGCATAATCGTGTAATTTTTTGGGGTACCTGTTCACTCAGTCCTATTCTTACAATGTATCTGAAAACAATGTATTGTTAATAGGACTTCAAGAAATCACACGACAGTTAGGTTTGGAAGCTTATGGAGATTCCAAACTCATAGTAAACCAAGTATGAGGAGAATATGAAGTCAAATATGAACATTTTCTACCTTATTATCAGGCGATAATTAAAATCACCAACTCATTCAATGAGTTTTACATTGATTATGTGTCACGACATGAAAATATACATATGCCGATGCCTTGGCTTCTCCTGCAGCCACATTAGTGCTCCCTGCTAAATCCAAAAAGCGCAATGTAATTGGAAGTCATGAGTTTCTTTGCCCTAAAGAAATACGAGAGGCAAATGAATCTCATACATCAGGGATGAACTTCGAGTCCAGAAATTGACGATTCGTCTTTGTCAACCTCGTACTTATAGGATATTACCGAGGATCCCAAAGAACTTGCCAAATTGAAGAAAGTGGCATAAAAGTTTCCTTATAATTCCAAGTTAGGCACTTTTTATCGGAAAACACCAAATAGTGTTTTACTTCAGTGATTATCACATCAAGAAGCACAATAAGCCCTCAAAAAAGTGCATGACAGGACCTGCGGTTCTCACCAACCGGGACCGAAATTAGGGGATTGGATACAAAGAATCGGCTTCTACTGGCTGATGATGATTGAAGACACTATGTCATATGCGAAGAGATGCCATGTTTGCGAGGTGCATGTGAACTATATACATCAGACTCCAGAGTATCTACATCCAACTATGATCTCTTGGCCATTCGAGATATGGGGATGGATATTATCACTCCGCCATCTTCTCATGGATATCGGTTCATACTAGCTATAACCAATTACTTCTCAAAGTAGACATAAGTCATCTCTTTAAGAGAAGTAAAAACATCAGATGTGGTCAAGTTTATCCAACACCATGTAATCTATCGCTTCAGTGTTCCTAGACGGATCATCAACAACAACGATTATCAATTCACTAGTAGGGTCTACATCAAATTCTATGATAAATTTAGAATACAGAATGTGTTTTCATTCCTATATAACTCGACCACCAATGGCCAAGCAAAACAATTCAATAAAACCATCGTGAAGCTTTTATAGAAACTCGTCACCACACATCAGCATGACTAGGAAAGAAACTAGGAGTTTGTCTATGGGCTTATCGCACAATAATAAGAATATTGACAAGAGCCACACTATTCTCCTTGGTGTATGGATCTGAGACCATCCTACCTCTAGAATTCTAGATTCCTTCACTTCAAGTAGCATTAACAACAAGAATGACTATCAAAGAAATACATAGCCAACGACTATGAGAATTAGAAACGTGGGACAAAAAAAATGCTTAAAAACTCAACAACAAATGAAGTTTCATCAAGCACGAATATCTCGAGCCTTCAAAAAGAAAGTGAAAGAACAAATTTTTAAAGAAGGCGATATGATCTTAGCAGTCAAACGACTGATGGTCATGACGCATAAGAAGGAAAATTCCAGCTGAAATGGGAGGGTCTATTTGTAGTAGAGACAGACTATTCAAATAGAAAATATGAATCATAATGGTGATTGGATGATGATGCCAAATCCAATCAATTAAAAATTCCTGAAGAAATATTATTTTTAAAGAAATGAAGTCATCTAACCTCATCTTTAACATAGAGAATTAAGAAATACTAACTCACTGTTAAGGTGAAGCTAAATATGGCCCCGACTGGGGATATTTAGAAGAAAATGAATCCTATGTCTCTATGACTAAGGATAGAGAAAAATAAAATCCTCGCCAATCCAATCATGTTGGGGTAAGAGTATGAATCACTCAATGCTGGTAAAGCAAAGGGAGGAGAAAAATAAAATCCTCGCCAGCCCCATCGTGCTGAGGTAACATCATAAATTGCCTAATGCTGTTAAAGCAAAGAGAAGAGAAAAGTAAAATTCTCGCTAACCCATCGTGTTGGGGGTAAAGCATGAACATAAATAGTACAAAACCCCAGAGGCAAAGAGAAGAGAAAAAGTTTGGCATGTAAACCCAAAAAAAATTCTGGCCAATCTCATCATGCTAAGGGAAATAGTAGGATTAGCACAACACGAATGACCATACCAAATCCGTTGATAGCTGGAGCTTTGCTAAAAGTCCCACAACAAATTTGTCCCAATACAATCCTTATTCGAGTATAAGGATGCACCACTATTCAAAGCTACGACTCCAAAGGGAAAGGAAAAGTTTGAAATGTAAGCCTAAACGAAATCATTGATAACTTATTAGGGGAATAGCATGACTAGCTCAACTCAAACGGTAGTTGATAAAAACAAATCAAATCCATTGATAGCTGAGAATTTGCTAAAAATTTTAATACAACCAAATCATTTGTCATGTTAAGCTTTCACTTCTAATAGAAAAGACAAAATCACAATTCATCATGTCCAATAGTACAACATCTGATAAATTTATTCTTGGCATCACCAAGTTTACCTCTAGCGAAAGTCATCTCCCTATGAAGTTAACAGTAACTTCTGATAGTTAACTCATACACAGTAATCATGACCTCTGTTTAGCCAGTTCATTCCTATCATGTCCAGAGCCTCTGCATAGGTCAACCTTTGAGGCATGTTTAATGATATTCCTCGTTCAAATCCCGTTATATCAGATGTCACTAAATGAGTAGATTAAACATGTTAAGCCCTATCTTTATTTAATCGGTTCCTTGTTATCATGTCTTGAACCTTCGAATAAATTGAAACATAAGACATGTTTAACGATACATCTGTTTTTTTCCTAATCGATCATACAAGTTGACATTGAACAGTTAGGATTCTATTTTCGCAAACTCTCGTCTATCATGTTCAAAACCTCTAAATAGCTCGAGTCAATAATTAATAGAGCATGTTAATATCATACCTTTGCTTATTATCTATATTTTCTAATCTGTCATACTAGACATCACTGAACGATTATAACTCTACTCTTCTGAAGACTAATTTTATCACATCAATACCTTAGAATAGTTTGAATCACCATCTATGAGACATGTTAACAATTATCTTTGTCCACCAAATTCATCTCTTTATCTGTTATGCTCATACCCTCTGAATAGATATCCAGAATATTCCATACTACAATTTTATTCATGTTGCGGAAAATAACTTTTTTCTGAAAATAAAACTACAAGTTGAAGTTTAAATCAGAAGACATTACATTTGAAGAGGAACTCAGACCGAAATTCTCTTGGTGGTGTAACAGTGTTCGGATTTTCAATATTTCAAAAGTAGCTGAACAACACAACCGCAAAAGCCAAAATTTTGCACTATTTCAGTATTAGGAATAATTCCTAACAAGAAACCTTTAAAATTTCAAAGAGGTTCAGTAGTATACTCATAAACATCAAAAAAATTGTGGATGAAATTTGACAAGTTCTATATAACTTCAACAATACACTTGTAACAACCCAAATAGTTGGAAGATAGCAATTATGGGAGATGGTTTACAAAATGCGAGCTGTCAACAAATCAACAGGGGATCTTGAAACTCCCAAAAAACAATGATGAACGTAAGATTATGTACTTGCATAAGAAGTAAAAAGGTGAAGCTGAGTTATAACCTCATATCAGGTGCAAATCTTAGTCAACATTCAAAACTATGGGACTCGAGAGCTCAAACACACAAAGGCTCTCTACATGGTTCAATAGTACATCTATAAGAGCTAAATGATCAAGAATGTAGCGATTTCAGAAGATGGTTCATAGTACACAATGAATATTCTAGAGCCAAAATAAAAAAAGTCCAAAGTAGTTCGAAATTCATTACAAATCAACAGCAAAATTAAAAATTTTGGAGGGGTTCTATAGGCACTAAAGAAAATAGAATAATTAGTTCAAACAAGAGCGCTAGACCCTGTGCCTTGGAGAGCGCACCAAAGGGGGCGCATGTCGAGGAGCACGCAGATACGTGCTGAGAAACGCTTGTCAAGGAGTGTGCACCTCCCAGATAAGTGCATCTCATGCCTAGGAGAATGCACGCTTCCCCGACACACGGTGCCT
Source organism: Dracaena cambodiana (assembly GCA_036321105.1). Lineage (NCBI taxonomy): Eukaryota > Viridiplantae > Streptophyta > Magnoliopsida > Asparagales > Asparagaceae > Dracaena > Dracaena cambodiana. Next base: position 16,275,912 of record JAYEPQ010000004.1, on the reverse strand, counting down.
CCTCGGCGTGCACAACTCAGAGGTGCAACTAGGGGCACGCGTTGCGAAGCACGTGAGCACCACAGAACGTGCACCGAGGAGCCCGCGCCTTCCAGATGAGCTAATCCCATGCCTAAGAGCACGCGCGCATCCTAGACACATGCATGCCTCCCAAGCACGCGCAATCTTGAAGCACACCTAGAGGCGCACACCGAGGAGCACTTGTTTGGATGTTGAGCACGCATCATGAAGCATGCACCTTCCAACCAACCGCATCTCGCATGCATCCCCAGCATGCGCGTGCCTCACAACCCAGGAGGGCACCTAGGGTCACACATGAAGAATACATGCCTGGGCACTGAGGAGCATGCACCAAGGAGCGTGGGCCTCCTAGAGGAGCACATCCCATGCCCAGGAGAGAGCGCGCCAAGGGCAAAAAGTTTAATGGGCAAAAAGAGGAAGAGGAAGATAAGAGAAGAAGAGGAGAGAAGGGGAGAGAAGGAATGGTTTAATGGGGAGAGAATGGGAGAGAAATGAAGGAAGGGCAAAAAGTTGAAAATTTTAGACTAACAGTACCGGATTAGTCATCTTTGATCCAGATTGTTTAGCCCGGATCAACCAGTGTGATCCGGACTAACAGTCCCAGATCACTTTAAATTGATCCGGGACTGTTAGTCTGGATCAAGGACATGAGAGAGAGGAGGAGATGAAAGGGTATTTTGGGAATATTAGTGTACTCAATAGGAAAAATCCTCTCTTTTCAAAAGAGAGGATGTGTTCACTAAGAAAATTGGGCTCACCAGAAAAAAAAAAAGGTGTGCCCCTCTCGAAATTCCCCCTCTTTGTGATGTGTTCCCATTCCTAGAGTGGTTAGCAGGTCTTAAGGCTTGCCGCCTTCACAAAACCGCTATGGGAGGAAACATGAAGAAGTGTTGAAGAATAAAAAAAAAATTGAATAATGGTGTTCGAGAAATCTTGCCACGACTTCAATTGTAAAAGGCTGTATGTATTTATAGAGAGAAGTTGAACAAAATACAAGTAATAGCTGAGATTTTCAAGAAAGCAAACTAGATATTTAAGGAAATAAATTTAAAAAAAATAGTTAAGCAATCACAATTGCAGATCATTTTGTTAAGACAAATGTGGAATTGCTCCAGTTAGATGGTTATTTTAAGAGTCTTATCAAGCATCCAACCAGCACACGGTTATGGTCATCCCTCTATCAATCACCATCACTACTGATCAGTTAATATTTTACCAATCAACTGCCTTGTAAGATGATCCGACTACTGCCATATCCTTCATCATGTACATGATGATCTCAAGAAAGACAGGTCCACCAACACCTTAAATAAACTAATCGTGTCACAACTTGCCATTGTTTCAGCTTTAACCTTGAACTCGCCATTGTTTCACCTATTATCACCTATTATCGTAACGCTAATGCTGCAATTTTGACCTTCCACTGCTCGATGTTGTCTTGATTGAATGCCTCCACGAAACTGAAATTGAACTTGATTGACTCTGACTCTTCTTACACATCGTGATCTAAAGAGCTCTAACACTAATTTGTTAGGAAAGAAAGCTCTCGAGTGAAGTCATAGCAGAAACTTCGGCCCTCCCCAATAATGCCTAGAAACCTAGGCACACAAAATTGTTAAGCAAATATAGAAGAAGAAACAAAGACACCAAGATATACATGGTATCCATTAATCATGAAATATAAGGAATCGGCCCGTATGAATCATAAAATGATATTCATGAGTATTTACCCTCATTTCACTGATACAAGATGCGTATTGAGAAATACACACATTTTATGAAATCCATCAGAAAACCTTACCTTGGTGAGCATGTTAACCCTTTTGTGCGTCATTTCTTCTTCCCATGATCATGAGGTATGAACTTTGATCTCAATACTAGATCCTTCTGTATCTCTTTCTTTCTTCTCTCACTGGGAGTCTTTTGATTTACATCTATTCTTTTTCTCCTTCAAATTGTAAATTTGCCATTGGCATATTTATTACATCTATATTGAAAACTCCTTGTATGTTAAAAATATAATTCCTGATCTCCCTGATAAATTGCAATCTAACTCGAATTGAGACTCCTCTTGCATGCTTTTTTATGTTTGTATTACATATCAACTTCTTCTATAGAGAAAAGCACATGCTAGATTTTCAGATCTGTCATTTTTCTATCTTCACACGCTCGAGGTGACTCTTTCCGTCAAGTTTTGACGCAAAGTACTTCCTTATGTAGTCCTCGCGGCTCGTGGTCCTGTACTTCTCTTCCCCCTCTCCAAAAATCTCAGGAAGAGGGCCAATCATATTACGACTTGGTTCATGGAATGTAACAACCGAGATGCGTTCTTTCTCAGTGTTCACCATTACTCTATGCTCAACGCTCTTGTATTTTCCATTGGTAAATATCTATTTAGAAAAGAAAAAAAAAATTAAACAAAACCCAATCAATGAAAAAATTAGAACATGATATGAAGAATTTACCATATTCAATATGCATTGCATACCTCAAGTTGATCACCCACGTTAACAGCAAAAGCACCTGGTAATGGTCCAACAGTGAACCATTTACCGTTCTTTTTTATCTGTAAACCTGGAACCTCGTTTGCTTCCAGGAGGATCGTTAATCCAATGGCATCCGAATGCGGAGAAATGCCAACAACTTTGCTGGCTTCAGGACACGGTGGATAGTAATTTATTCTCATATCTTGTCGTATCTCTTCGAAAATGTTAACAAGAAATTCAGGTTCGAGTCCCAGGCTCACAGATATCGACTGTACTAGTGTGGTGGCCACTTCCATTAGTGCCACAGAGTATGTATCAATTGTATCTCTAAAGGATTAGAAGAGATGAATAAAATAAATCAGCTCGGTTCTTCGAGTAGTATTTCTGTATAGCTTGTTTCAATCTGGGATGATTTCTGACCTGAAACTTGGGGGATTTGTAGCCCAGAATTTAAAGTTCCGAGCAGCTGGTGGCTGAGTATGGAGTGCAAGCATGTCTCCCCATTCTAGCTTTTGGTCTTCTGTCACTACAAACAGCTGTCCGTAGCCATCGGTGTCATTGGGTAACTGCGATAGAGCTTTCCTTTCCTCCAATGGAAGCTTGAAAAATTCTGCAACGTCTTGTTTTACCTTCTCGATTAGTTCTGCTGGCACTCCATGGTTAATTAGCTACAGCATCAACAATGCACCATCAGTTGACACTAGGAAACAATTATATCTAAGAGATATTAGCTTGAAGAGAAATGCTTGGACTTGAGATTTTCCCTTAAAAGTAAGCCTTTAGTTTGATTAGTTATCCTTATCCAAGCTAAATCTAAGATCAGTACGATTGAAAATCAAAACTGAAATCTTCATAAATTTTCTTAGTACGCCAGAGACGGATGGATATGAGGCGGCCTTGTTAAAGATGCAGGACCCACGGGACGGAGGATGCGTCGGAGGGGAGAATATATTGGGTGAGTTATTTAGAGAAGCCCAAGAGGCTCTGGGCCTCGGCCGAGAAGACTTAAATTTTTTTGGCCCACAGCCGAAGCAACCCAACAAAACACAGTTAGAAATCCCCGCTCTAGCTCCTCTTCAACAGTTGGCAACACTCTCCGAAGCCATGGCAAAATTAATGGAGAATCTAATAATTGGTGAAGGACCTTCAAGACCGTGGCGCCGGTAACCGTCAAGGCGGCTTAAAAGGCTGCTTAGTAATCTCAACATGTCTATAAATTCAGAATCAACATAGGAGATTCCATTACCTAGCGAGGAGACAGAAAACATGGAGATGGTAGAGAAGGAAAATGTGTTAGAAGAAGAAGCAGAGAAGATTCCCCCCACATGAGGAAGCTATCTCAGATTTCGAGGAGGCCATGAACATTCCTGATCCCCCACCAAAGATCACTCCCAGCAGACGCAACCCTCGCCTAAGCAAGAAAAGGGGCGGATAGGAGTATCAAGAAGGCGAGGTGGCCACTTTGGCTTCGGAGAGAAAAGCCCTGCGCGTCGATTTTGACACATGTATAGGTGGAGACGGTGGGACAGAGACTCATGATCCTCCATAGGTATAACAAGTGCACATCTTCAGAGGCCATCTCAGAGGCTGAGGAGGGAGGAAAGACGCGATACGGTTATGGATATGCACAACGGAGATGGAGGACCAGTTGAGGGCAAGGAGAAGTAGACAGTCACGATGACATTCCACAAAATCGTTTTGGCTTGCTGAGGATGACTTGTATTTTATTTATTTTGATTTATTCAACTTTTACGAAATAGTACTATTTGTTTTGTTAAATGTGCTTTAACAGAACACAGGCAACATCTGCTCACCTTTTCTGCCTAAAAAAAGAAAATTCTTAGTACAGGATCTTGTTCCTCTAGTCATTAGTCATGAATCTTAGTATCACAATCCAATTTTCGCTTTGAATTGGGTTTGGAATGACGATGTGCCTCAATGGCTGCACAAGTTGATCATGATCATGTGAGATAACTGGAGCTGGTTTTTGTGTGATCCCACTATCCCAGGTTCAAGCCAGACTACAATCCTTCATTGAAGGGAAAAAGAAAATTTTCTCGCCTGATGTCATAGAAGGGATTGAGCTTAAAAATTGAGTTCAGCATCAAAGCACCATGATGTCATAGAAGGGATTGAGCTTAAAAATTGAGTTCAGCATCAAAGCACCAAGTATTTCTCCCGTGAGTAGATATTTACTGTGATCATTCACTGAAAACACTATGACATATTGTTCTCGATAAGTAAATTAAGCTTAAAAGAGAGTTTATATACCTGGAAGAATCCCCAGTCTTGACAGGCAAGGTCCAGCTTAGCGTACTCCTCTCCACGTTGCTCGGGGTTCAGTAATCTGCCTAAGTCGATGATCGGAAGCTGATCGTTCTCAGAGGGGTCCACCACGGGCTCGGACTCCACATCAGGCCTGATGTACCTATCGGGAATTTTGCTGGAGCTGTTGATGGTGGCAGCCAGGGCCTGGACGTTGGGCACTGGGAGTGACACTGGCATGCCTGCCATAACGTTCGAACAAACTCACAATCCTATATTTTGGTTAATTATTTTTTTTTTTTCTTATTTATTGGGCGGCGTTACGACGGATAGCTCGGGAATGGGAGAGCAGGCCGTTCCAGTTAAATAAAAAATGGTAGGTACGTATTGGTCACGTGAGTTGCAGGTGCGCCCACCCCGGTATCAGAATCCATGGTGGTATGTTACATCATGAGATTTGTGATAAGAAGAAAATGGGAGGTAGGTATTGCTTGGAGATGAGATATTTTCTGTTTAATTATTGATTTCCTTTATTTATTTGGCACAGTTGCAACTGACAGGAGAGCAGGCCGTTCCAGTTAAAAAGTAAAAGGGATGGATTGGTCACGTGAGTTGCAGGTGGGCCCACCAGCGTATCATCTTTGGTGAGCGTGAACAGTCATGAGAGCTAAGTTTTGGTCTGTTTTATTGAAAATTTTAAATTAAAATAAAATAATATTTTAATAATTCAAAATTTTAATTAGAACAAATAAAAAATTAGCCCATAAATTGACTCATTCTCATCTCTGATCTCCTTCCCTAGAGTTTGAATTGTATCTTCATATCTAATTAACAGTCATAAAATAGATATAACCATTCCATTCAGAAGTCCTCTTATTTTTTTATGATTTCTTTTTTATTTAGAAAGACAATTTCATTACAACATCTCATAAGTTGCTTTCTTTTTTTTTTTTTTGCATACAATAGTGGATAAGTCCTCTGGCATTTATTAATCAAAACTCAACGAAAACAAACAACAATATATAAATCATACATATATTAAGCACAAACAATGGACTTAAAACCCCATACTTTCCATTAATTAGTGACTAACACGCACACACATGCACATATACAAGTTAGGGCATTCTCATCAGAAGACCCTAGATCTATGTAATATCAAATACAAACAAATTATAAATTTTTTCGCCTCTCTTTCTTTACTTCTCCTTTTCTCCCTATTGCTCATGCCAGCTCTTTTGCATTTGTCGGCCTTTTCTCCTCCTGTCCTGTCTCTTGCTTGTGCTCCAATATGGTCACAAATCTAGTCTTCTTATGGATTCCCTTTTGGTGGATCCAACTTCATTACCCACGCTACCTGTCTATAAACAAATATCATCTCCGGTTTTGATGCAAAGTGATACAAGACTAATTTTATTATTGTTGAATGTACGTCTACTTTTTTTTCTCAAAAGAGAGTACGTCAACTTCTTTCTAGCCAAATATTCCACAAAACCGTAATAAGTGTACATCTAATTATTAATTTTCTTGCTCCTGTGATCCCCCTCTTTTTCTCATCCTCCAGAAATCATCTATTTTCCTAATTGGTTCAATCCCTTGTAGTCTTTTTTCTTTGTGTGGACAAACAATCCCAGATGTTATATTGTGAAACCACATTAAAAAAAAAAAAAATGATTATTATTCTCCTTGCTTTTATTACATAGCCTACACACTGCAGGTCCTTGCCAGACTCTCTTTTGCAGTTTATCCCATGTTAGGTTGGCCTCCTTATTCAACAACCATATAAATACTCGTACCCTAAATGGTGCTTTATGTTTCCATAATATCTCATGGTGCTTCTGTATTTGTCTGGCTATTGTGATAATCTTATAGAAAGAAGCAACTCTATATTCTCCCATTTTACCATAGTGTATCACTCTTGTCTATCATTGGTCTTGTATATTTTGTAATAGTTCTTCGTATATTTCTTTCATAACCATATTCTGCATCCCTTGCATCAGTAATCTATATCTTCCCCTTCTAAATATCTCCACAATTGTGGCAGTTGCTTTTTGCACCAGCTCATAAATGTAAAAAGAGAGGTTGATCACGTAACGGAATATAAGTTATACATATAAGTCTTCTATTGTCCCTACAACGGAATGGACAACTGATAAGTTCCTATCTTGTCTAATTAGCCAACTTACACCTATAAGTCTTCTGTTTTCCCTATAACGAAATGGACAGTTACTAAGTTGCTATCATATATAATTAGCCAAGCGGTCTAGATATCTTTGTGGTCGAGAAATGAAGACGTACTAGATTTGAGTTGCCATTGTTGTGGTGAAGTAAAAACCAAGACTTTTCTCTCCTTCTTTCTTTTCTTTCTTCCTTGTGGAAAACCTCTCATATGAGGACGGGAACTCGATCGATGGCACAAATTAAGCCAATGAGCGAACACAAATCTTAAAGCTAAACTTAGCCTAAGACATGTCAACACAGATCTGTGCCCTTTGAGGGCCAATAATTTTAACTTTAGTTTTTATTCTGCTTTTAAGACTTCTACTTAGCTTGCCAATCTTTTTGGAAGGCCAATTTCATAGTTTAGTGTGAGGATGGATTCCTGAAATCTTAGCCTATTTGGCAGGCAGTTTCACGTAGTTTAGTTTTAGGACGGGCTCTAGAGATCCTAAGTCTAGTTGGCAGTGTTAGGTTATAAAAATAATGACTCTGAACTCTTGTCACTAATTTGGTGTTTGGATGTGGCTAAGTGGACTTCAATAACAGTATTAGAGCAGTCTAAATTCAAATCTCATCAGATGCAAATTTAATATTGTATTTTAAAAAAATTGAATACCATTATATAAAACTCGGATTTCTATAAATAAAAAAAATAAAAATAAAATACTCGACCTGTGAGATATGTTAGAATATAAAAACAAGAATGCTCATGTGTCACCGTATATTCGAAGTTGGTGGAGTGGAAATGTAATAAACCCTTAAGTTTTTGAAATAGAAGGTTAAAAAAATAAATAAAATAAATTTGACTATTGATCTTCTCCAACCTCTCATCTCTTTCATCTTCTATGTAAATTCAACCATTTCAAATCTCCAATTTAATTTCTATTGTAATTTTTAAAATAAATCTCTATTATCCTCGTTAATTTTTTCAAACCTTTCAACTTTTTTAACTCTCAAATTCAACACTATTTAAATCCAAAATCTCTTATCAATTCAGCCCCAACATGCTCGAACTCTTTCAAAATTATCTCTCTTGTTCTTTATCATGTCGATTGACTCACTGAGCGCCACCCCACCTTTATGGGAAATTCTATTTACACATGGAAATCTATTCTTCACGCACAGTTTTAAAATTTGTAAATAATTACAAGTTTACCATTTATTTTTTTGACTAAATTACCTTTTTAAATCACAAATTCTGACTTTTTAAAATTTAAAACTACAACTCATCATTTTTCTTCTCCTCTGTTTTTTCTTTAGAACCTTTAAAAATATTTTTTAGTGGAATTTAATTTTTTTAAAAAATACATCTCCCACAAACCCATTGATTTGATTTCTTAATCTCTTAAATTTTTTAAATTCATGTTCCTAAAAAGATCTAGAAATTTTTTAAATTCTTTGAATTCACTATAACAAGTAAAATAAGGGTTTGAAGTTTTAGTTTGATTTTTTTATTCAAATGGAAAATTCCAACATGCAATTGGTATCGAAAGACAAATCTGAGGTACAATTTAAATTTATTCTTAGTTTTTTAATGTATTTATTTGCAATTTATTATTACTTATGATTATTTTGTGAGGGAAACGTCGGCTGCTGGTTGGGTTGTAATAGCCGACCAAGCGATTCTTTGGTCGGGTATTAATACCCGACCAATATATTTTTAGTTTGAAAATTAATATCCAACTCGAAAAATTTGGGATCGGACGATATAAGGAAATGGAGAGAAGGAAGAGGGTTAAACTTGGAAAAAATTTGGGTGCATAAAGTAAATTGGTGATATTTCAAAATGAAAGTTTGGTGTAAAAAATATTCAGGATGTCAAAAGTAAATTGCAGTGTGTAAATAGATGGTCCCCACCTTTATGTTGTTCCTTGGAGTTTATCGTAGCCACCGACTGACATCACTATTTACCTCTTCTTCTCGCTAGGCTTTATTGGGGCATGTGTCCTTTTCTCTCTTTATTTCTTATTAGTTTTAATTTATTGAATCATATGATTAATTTATCCACTATCAAATAACCTTAATATCATAAAAGGTAATATCCAATATTTTATAAACCTAATAAAATAGATCCAAACCCGTTGTTGATTTTAGTTTAATATTAAAATCAACTTTTAAGTAATTTATAAAAATTGAAAAATTCATAAAAATCACCTAAATTCATGTCACTTTTTTTTATCATTTACATTATAATTTTATTTGTAGATTATTTGTTGTGATTACTAGTTTACTAATTATATAAAACAAATTGAGATGAATTCTCTTTTGGACTCACTAAATATGCTAATTTTCTATAAAAATATTATTTTAGTATGCTGTTGAAATAAAGATAATCAATTTATTAGCACAAACGTATTTCTTAATATTATTGTTGTTTCTTTATGATATTAGAATTTTCATAATTCTTATTTTGGATCTGTTATTAGAATAAATACTTGTAATATTATTGTTGTTTCTTTATGATATTAGAATTTTCATTATTCGTATTTTGGATCTGTTATTAGAATAAATACTTGTTAAATCACACAGTTAAATGTTTGGAATGATATATAAATATAATATTTGGTGGAATCAAAAAAAGTTATAATTGTGGAAAAATGCCGTTTGTGATATTATATATATTGTGTCGGCTAAATGAAAATTGTATAATATGCTAGTTACATAATTAAGAAATGTGCGTATTACTGAAACCTCCTAGTGTTCACTTACCTATCAAATATATGTTTATAATGTCTCAAATAAGTAAATATTTGATTTAACGAATTGTGATCTATTCAATAAGTATAAATCGGATGAACTCTTTGGATCATGTTATTATCAAACCAGCAAAATTAAATTGAAAATACCTAATATGAACTATATACAAACTATGAGAGTAAGAATTTGAACATGATATTAACTATATTTAAACAACACTAGTTTGAGAGAAACTGAATAATGCAAATATACCCCCATTTTGGCTTTAAACTTATTAAATTGCACAATTGAATGTTTCGCATACCAAGGATGCGTGGTGATTTGTTAGATCACACTAGATTATTTCTGTTTACCTAATAGTAGTTCTTACTCAACACGGACAATCCACATGATCATTTTTTACGTTTGTTCACGAGACAATTAGAATAATAGTATCCCCATTAGTTAGCTTTGCAATTACATGACATACTAACTACATTAGAAGGTACTAGGTTTAACCTATGACAGTTAATATTGTTCTTACATATTAATTTATATTTCCTGTCTTATTATTACTATCATGTTGTTGTTGGTACATTACATATATCCTTTTACTGTTTCTATCGTGTTGTTTTCATGTTATCCACTTTCTTCTCGAGCGAGGAAATCATGTCCTTAGAGACTGGACACTTTCTCTTCATTAATTTGTTGTTAACTGAATATCATAGAATTAACAATGTTGGTGAGCTCTGAGCTGCTTCCTGCTATCTTCTTATAGGCGGCTCTGATATAATATTGTCACAGGCTTAGAATTTTGATATAATATAAACTTACTCACTCGAATTTGAGAGACTAAGTACATTTAACTCACAAATTTACACAAGAGAAACTTTTTTGTATAGATCGCTCGTTTGAATTCTTAGACTGGATTTTTGGATGTTTTACAAGTAAGGATCTCCAGCTCTATTTATAGGCAAGGCCTCATATAATGAATACTTATAAATCCTTCTATATCTTAAAGTTATAAATAACTAGGGAGTATTCCACACTCTTCTAATTCATAAAATTTTCAGTATCCATCACCATGGGAACAAAAATATCCAAGTAAATTGAAGTACCACCAAAACATTGACGAAGAACCAGACTTTGTTTCAACATCTCCACTCGTCTCTGAACCTTGACGAAGATCTTGGCCAGATTCTTGATGTCTAACTTCAAAATCATCTTCTCATTGTTGTTTTGGATGGTCAAGAAAGCCTTGCTCCCTTAACCAGATACTACATGCTACATGTTTTGATTTTGTGTCCTAACATCTGACAGGATTATATTATATTACATATGATGACTTAAAATTGTTCTGCTATCTTAGAAAATAGCTCGAAGGCTATTCATCGAAATGTTCATTGTAGTTTCATTTTCATTGCACAATGCCCATGTAATTGATGCTCTCTGATTTATGATAATTTATGATGACTATTATGATGGTAAGCAATAAATATTTTAACCCTTCAAAGAATAACACGTAATATTCAAACTTCTACATTACTAGTAGAGTACAACTCCCAACTCTCTCTATAATTAATGGAGGGAAAATCAATTCACCCACACCACTTTGTTCAAGGTGGCTACATTTCTCAGTCGGGGATTAGTCCACTGAGCGATTTTCATACTGGTTGTGAATGAGTCCTTGAACGAGTTTAACATCGATCAAGAATTAATCCCTAACCAGAGCAAACAAATATGATCACAAAAATAACGACAAACTTGTAATTTCTTACAACTTTAGAAGACAGGCACAGTATGCATAGTGATGTGCATGAATAGAATTTCCCATTAATAGATAACGAGCCATCAGAATTGAGACTATTCATAAAGAATCTGCTTGTGTCATCTCATCTGAAACCTGGAGCCTGAGGTCTCTAGTTGACAGAGAATGGAGGGGGACATCATGATATATATAGCTTCATTGTCAGTATGCTCAATTGCAGTGCCTGATGTACAGGCACTTTTTGCTTCTCACGGTGGGTCTAGTGACATCCCTGAGACCTACATCAGACCTGAAGCTCATGCCGATCAAGTCGTTAGCAATTCTGATGTTGAACTTCCGATTATTGATTTGATTCAGGTTGCTCAATCTACAGTCTTACCAAGAAGAATCATTTAAGCTTGACTTTGCTTGCAATGAATGGGGATTCTTCCATGCCGATAGTATTTCGAGTTGGTGATCAATCCAAACTCAATCTAGCAGGAAACTTTTATACGATTTTGGAATGAGTTGTTAGAAGAGCAGTCCTTTTAGTTTAGGCTTGAGTTTGCGTCTAACTTTTGGTTCGGGAAGGAGTGCTTCCAGTTCTGGAATATTGACCAAATCCAAATAATACTTGAATTTGGTTGAAATCACCACTTTGGTCATTATATCAGCAGGATTATCTAAAATTCCATTCTTATGAAGCAGTTTCTTCTTATCTTCAATAATTTCCCACACAACATGATACCTAACGTCGATATTCTTTGTCCGTGCATGATATACTTGGTTTTTTGCTAAGTGAATTGCACTCTAGCTATCACAATACACAGTAAACTATTTCTGAGCAACCCCCAAGTCTTTTAGCAACCTCTGTAACCAAATTGTCTCATCTACTACCTCTGTAACTGCCATATACTATGCCTCTGTTGTAGATATAGCAACCGTGGACTGCAAAGTAGACCTTTAACTTACTAGTGCTTTAACAAGAGTAAACACATAATCAATAGTTGATTGACGTTTATCTAAATTACCTATGTAGTCAGAATCAATAGTTGATCAACGTTTATCCAAATCATCTGCATAGTCAGAATCAACCCTAACCCTAACCCATCATGCTCAAATACCAAACCAACATCTACGGTGCTCAGAAGATACCGTAGAATCTATTTCACAGCCTGCCAATATCATTTTCCAGGATCATACATATACCTGTTTACAATGCCAACTGCCTGTGAAATGTCAGGGCTCATGCAAACGATAACATATATATCAAGCTACCAACTGCATTTGAATAATGAACCCTCAACATATACTCACGTTCCTCATCAGTACTAGGAGATAAAACTGCACTTAAGTTAAAATGAGAAGTGGGGCACTCACAAATTTTAATTATTCTGTCATGCCAAAACACTGTAATGCCTTCTTTAGATAATGTTTCTAGGACAAACAAATCTTGCTTTTCTTTCAATTTCTACTTATCTCTATACCGAGAATCTTTTTAACTTCACCCAATCTTTCATTTCAAACTCTTAATTCAACAGCTTCAACTTTTCAATCTCTTCTTGGCTCTTCGAAGTATCAATATATCATCAACATATAAGAGTAGATAAATTAGAGATTCATCGTGTACCTTGCGAAAATACACATAGTAATCAAATTTGTTTCTAGTGTACTTCAACCATATCATAAACCGATCAAATCACTTGTACCACTACCTTAAAGATTGCTTCAATCCGTACAGTATTTCTTTAGTTTGCAAACCTAATTTGCTTTTCCAATAACCCTGAGTCCCTCTAGTTGAGCCATATAGATTTTCTCTTCCAAATCACCATGTAAAAATGCGATTTTCACTTCAAGTTAAACTAGTTCCAAATCAAACTGTGCTACCAAGGCTAATAGAATCCGAATGAAAAAATGTTTAATAACTGGAGAAAATACTCATTATAATCAACTCTTTCCTTCTGAACATAATATTTCGCCACTAATCTTATCTTGTAGCAGACATCATTCTTATCAGAAAATCCTTCTTTCTTTGCAAATACTCATTTGCACCCAATTGATTTCTTATCTTCAGATAGTTGAGCTAACTGTCAAGTTTGATTCTTTTGAAGGGACTGTATTTCTTCATCCATTGCTTTCTTCCACTCATCATCTGAACTTCCAGCTGCTTCTCTATAGGTGGAAGGAACATCATGTACAACTAGAAGTGCATAAACCACTACTATATTAAGAAAGTGAGCAGATTTCTTAATTTCTCGACGTTGCTTGTCATGTGCAATTGAGCTTGATTGTTGTGGAGATTCTTGGGTTGAAACTGGACATCGATATAAACTAGGTCTTCTATGACATCCTCCTCTGCCACTGGACATCGATATAAACTGGGTCAGCTCTAGCTTTTCAAACTCCACCTGTTGTGGAGCACTCTCCACCTGCTACTGACCAAAGGCGATATCCCTTCACACCCAAGCTAATCTCCATGAACAATGCTTTTTTAGTTCTCGGATCCAACTTAGACTCCTTCACATGATAATAAGTAGTGGAATCATAATCATTAACAGATTTTTCAGACCATACCTCAATCGGTGTCTTGCCTCCAATCACAGCTGATAGTAAGCGATTAATGAGATGACATGCATAAGTCACTGTCTCAGCCCAAAATCCCTTACTTAACGCTGTATTAAGCAAAATGCACCAAACCTTCTCCAGTAAAGTCCGGTTCAGGCATTCTACCACCCCCTGTGGTGAATCTGTATTGGTAAAGTATCGAATAATATCTTCATTTTGGCAAACTTTAAGAAATGGATTACTTCTATACTCACCACTGTTATCTGATTTGAGCTTTTTTTATCTTCCTTCCTGTCTGAGTCTCATTCATCAATTTTCATTTAAGAAAAATTTCCAATACTTCATCTTTAGTCTTCATCAGATACACCCAAACTCTTCTAAAGTAATTATAAACAAAAATAATAAAGTAATGCATACCTCTCCAAAAAAGTGTTTTAGTAGGTCCCTAAATATCAAAGTAAATATAATCCAAAATACCTTTAGTATTATGGATAGCGGTGCTAAACTTCACTCTTGTCTGTTTCCCCATAATGTGATACTTACAGAAATCCAATTTACAAGTTTTTGCACCTTTTCATAAGTCTTGCTTCACCAAATTCTGCAAAGCTCATAGAAATCCAATTTATAAGTTTTTGCACCTTTTAATAAGCCTTACTTCACCAAATTCTGCAAAGTCCCCACACCTACATGACCAAATCGCATGTGCCACAATATGGTTGTTTCTACATCTGGATCCTCTTCAAAAACTATACATGCTGATTCAATAAATGTACTATCCTAAAAATGGTTTAAGTTATTCTTCCTCGCACCTTTTATTACCACAAGTGCATCTGAAGTGACTCTGAGAACTCAGATAGACATAGCGAAATATTTTGCTTCCAAGGCTCCTAAACACATGAGATTCTTCTTTAAATCCGATACACGCTAAACATCTATCAAAACTCTAGTTGATCCATCATGATTCTTTAAACAAATTAAAGATATCCCGGCTGTCTTGCAAGTTTTGTCGTTACCCATGAAAACAACTTCATCATCAAACACCCAAAACTGAAGAACCACTTCTTGTGAGAACATATATGATAGGTGTATCTAAAATTCAAATTCCACTAATCAGAATGGAAAATTAAAGGTAGACCAACCAATGCAAAACCTGAGTCATCATCTTCATACTTATCCTTATTTTTCTTCTTCAACTTTGGATATTTTTTTCTTCCAATACACTTTCTCATGACAAAATACACATTCATCTTTACCAAGTCTGCCTCTTGACTGGGATCTGCCTCTCCGATTGGACTTACGACTTTGAAATCAGCCTCTGGCAACATACACATTTGCTATATTGTATCCATTCTCCTTCTGATCTTTCTTTCTGATTTCAGAATTGTACAATACATTATATACTTTATCAACGTTACCTTATCCTTATAACGAAGGAGAGTGGTGACAAGGTGATCATACTCATCAGGAAGAGAGACTAACAATAACAAAGCCTGATATTCATCTTCAACTGTCTCATCCAAATTTAATAAATCTGCTATTAATTTATTAAAAGCAGCAATGTGATCGTTGATGGATGTACCTGGTTGATACTAGAAATGGAATAATTTCTTTTTTAAATAGAGCAAATTCTTACTGTTCTTTTTCATAAATTTATTCTCCAACTCGTTTCATATCTTAATTGTAGACATCTCTCTAATAAAAGGGTACTTATGTTTCCTTGTGAGACAAAATCGAATGGTACTACATACTTGACGATTGATTCTTTCCCTTTCTTTATCAGTCATCTTCTCTCGCTTCTTCTCTTCCAGAGTAATATCTAATTCTTACTAATAAAGAATATCCAAACATCGCTTTGCCACATGCCGAAATTGTTACGGTCATCAAACTTCTCAACTTCGAACTTTGCATTAGTCACAGTAAGTTTAGCCGGTGTAGACGAAGAAGCTTCTGTTATTTTTTTAATAATTTTTCTATGCTAAAGTCGAACATTCGGCTTTGATACCACTTGTTGCAAAAAGTGGGTATCTTATCCACATAAATAGGCACGAGACTAATAGCAGACAATAAAAAAACTAATGCAAATAAAAGAGAAGATACAAAATTTAACGAGATTCGGTAAATATTACCTATATTTTCGAGAGCTGACGATCAATCCACTATCACCAAGCTTCAAATTACAATGGCAAATGACAAATTGAAAACTCTCCCCAAGAATATGAAAATTTCTCCAAACCCCAAAAACCCCAAAATTACAACTTGAAATTCTTCCAAATTAGAAAACTTCCTAAAATAAAAAATATTTTCTATAAATAGTTTTATAAAACAAAGAAAAACTAGTTGTTTTTGGGATGCATAAAACCAAAAATCCAAAACCCATTTTATGGCCCGTGGGTGGTGTATAATTAAATGCTTATGTCCATCAGTTTTTGCAAAATAAGTTAGAGAAAATTGAATGATAAAAAGAAATAATATGATATTGATTAAGCAACTGGGAGACATATCATCCATAATAATTTTAATTAGTTGATTTGTATTCTAGCGAAAACTAATTAAGCTTTGGCATATCTCATCAATTGAAAGGGAATCAGAAAGAGACAATCTTTATAAATTTCAAGAAACCATAAGGAATGATCGAGAATGTTCTAAATCAATTGACATATATAGTTAGGTAGACATTCTTCTAAAATAATTATGAACATTATGGATAGAGAGTGCAAAATTCCCAGAGCAAGGACATCAAAATATTAATTGATATATACATAGTGAGTACGTACACAATAATTCTTCTCCCATCATATGTCAAAAAACATTTCTTCTCGCATCATTTGTTTTGTCTTTCAATATGTACAATAATACTCTCTTATAAGTATCCCAAATTTCTACAAATAATTTTAAAAAGGATTCTTATGAGAGATTACGATAATAAAATGTTAGATTCATCTTTATGATACTTTTTCTCTCAGCAAGTGCCGCTACATAAAAATGAAAAAAAACTCTTTGACAGTTGGCTCAAACTCTGCTTGCATTATTTAAAAATAATAGCTATAATAAACAATTGTTTAATTGAGTTCTAAGCATGTCTTGATTTATTTATTTTTTAAGAATAGACTGTGGCTTATATACCCTCGTATTTTATTAATAAAATATAATGAAACTATAGAGTTTACGTTCAATATATATATATAGAGAGAGAGAGAGAGAGAAATGGAAATGAGCTGACAGCTTACGCAAGTTACCTGAGCTGCAGTTCATTTCCACTATCTCCATTAATCTTTTTTAAAAAATTTCTTTTGGATTATGATCTCGACCCCCTAGGGTTCACTCATACCTAATTTCTTGGATTTTAGTTTTGATTTGAACCTCCATCAAATTAAAACAAAATTAACAGTTTTCAATGAATAAAACATTTTGTATGCACTTGATGAAAGGGTAAATGAACTCTAAAACTTATGAAATTTAATCCGAAAGAAATTAAGAAGATAGAGATTGTAATTGTAAAAAAAAAATGAAGAAAAGTCATTGGATCATTATAATTTTGCTGCTAGCTCACGTAACTTTTCCTGAGCTGGCGGCTCACTTACAGTAATCCCATATATATATATATATATATATATATATATATATATATATATATATATATATATATATATATGAGAAAAATAGAAATGAGATAACAGCTCACGTAAGTTATCTGAGCTGCAGTTCATTTCCACTGTCTCCAATAATCTTTTTAAAAAAAAAATTTCTTTTGAATTATAATCTCAACCCCCTAGGATTCACTCATATCCAATTTCTTGGGTTTTAGTTTTGATTTGGTCCTCCATCAAGTTAACACAAAATTAACGGCTTTCAATGAATACAACATTTTGTATGCACTTGATGAAATGGTATATAAAATCCAAAATTTATAAAATTTAATCCGAAAGAAGTTAAGAAGATAGAGATAGTAATTGCAAAAAAAATATTGAAGAAAAATCATTGGATCATTATAATTTTGTCGCTAGCTCAAGTAATTTTTCCTGAGCTATATATATATATATATATATATATATATATATATATATATATATATATTAAAGTTCGTACTTACGAGTGGACTAGTAATTCAAATATACAAATCTCAATAATTGTCTACATTTCTCTCTTTTGTATCAAGCTGGCTCCAACCCTGATGCATAGAACAAATCTTGATGTTGACGTCAAGCATTTCACTTTTCTCACGAGAAATAATGTCCATGTGTTACGTAGGATTTCTACTGTTTATATATTTTTTATATGTTTGCTCTCTATCCATTTACTGATAATCCATCTTGCTGCTCAAAAGATAGAGATAGACTCTAATAAGCTTGCATGTGTAGGATGGAAATTCTTCTTAAAGCGTGACGTAGCAATACGAGGCCAATGCTGCCCTGCACTCTGCGAGGCTCGCGAGGCTAATTCAGACTCACATGGATTAGTTTCAAAATATTTCTTTTTGGATTTTTATCCAAATTTCAAATCTAATCTTATCCAATTACTCCGAATTAAAGATTTCAAATCTAACTAGAGTACAAGATCAAAAATTGAATTATGATAGAATTCTACTCTTATCTCCTACGAAAACTTCTATAACTACCTCATGATTATAAATAGGGATCAGGAGGGGAGTTTTAAGAGCTTTGGAGACCTTTAGCAAATTGATTTGCGTGCGAGGGCACGCCAACTAGCAACAAGAAGTCGTCTGCCAGTAGTTGTTCTCCATCAATTCTTCATGTTTAAGATCAATCCAAACATCTGATAGTCAACGGAGTACGAGATCGACGCTCCATAACCATATTAAGAATCCATACTTATTGTAAAAGAGAGTGATAAACTTAAAAATCCTCTAGTTTGATTTTTCCTTGCTTCTCTTTTATTGTACCCTGAGATTTTTGTAATCATAAATCAATAACAATGAAAGGAAGTGCGAGTTATGCAGGAAACAAACTGGCAACTACAGTGGAAGAAGTTTTTTACACTGACAAGAAGATCATGGCCTAATCTGATGCTAAGAAAATCGGTAAGTCCGTAGAGATATTGGTTTTAGAAGTTGATCAATAAAGATACGAGGGATACTTGTCCTCTAGATCAGTCCAGCTAAAATACGACTCCATTGCTACTTGGAAACCCTAAGTACGAATTCAAATGACAAAGAGACTCTTGTTGAACAGGAGCTCCTTGGATTTTTGGGTTCGGAATAGGAAGGAATCCTAGCAATAGACTCGAATGACGAGGTAATTCCCGTTGAATAGGAATTCCTCGGATACTCGAGTTCGGAACAAGAAAAGGCCAAAACGATGAAATTGAATGACAAAGGGACTCCCGTTGAACAGGAGCTCTTTGGATCTTTGGCTATGAAAATTTCGGAAAAGGAAATAACTCTTTCCATCATGGCTGCATAAGATGCTGAAGAGAAGCCAAGATCCGGCATGATCAGAACTCAAATTCAGAACTGGAACCGTCGAGCACGACAATAGATGCTAAAAAACTAAGTCCAAAACGGATATGGTCTAAAACGCCGGGCTAATCAGTTTAGCGTAGAAGTGTTAAAATGCCAGGTTATTCAGTTTAGCGTAGAACTACATAAATGCGAGGCTATTTCAAAACACTAAGTTGTTCAACTTAGCATACAAAAGTTACAATGTGAGGCTAATCAGCTCTGCATAAAAGGTCCCAAACGCTAGACTACTTAGCTCCGCATACAAAAAGCAAAATGCAAGGCTCCTCAGCCTCGCGTGAAAAGTCTAGAACACAAAACTGAGCCCCTGAACACAAAACTGAGCCTCAGCCCCACGAAGCATACACAAAAACCAGAACAGAATGCCAAACTAAGGTTGGGATTCCATACTTTCGCATCCGCAGACTCCTATAAACACAATAGAGGGTCTCACAGAAGTCAGAATGAAAAAGAAATTTACTCCAAAAGAGTAGTTCCCTCAACACCTCCAGATCAAGTAACTGATCTGCGAGAATTCCTCACTAATAAGAGGATGATGGTACAATCCCATCCACTGTGAGGAAATAATCTCCGTAGTACTTACCAATTGTCGTTGTGTTCCACCTAGACCCTCGGTTTTTAGTCGGATAACTGAATCAAAGAACAATACACCTAAAAGAATGCATGTTCAAAGACGAAATGTCACTACCGACAATGAAACTCTTTTCATGACTTCAAAAATGGAAAGTAAAGTAAAGAAATCACGTGGCGATAAGTACTCCTCTGATGTAGAAGTACGTCATTATACACATCTCAGGTTAGGAATGTTAGCTCCACGGAACTACAAGAGATTGGCTGGGGGTTCAGACGAAAAAGACGAAGGAGATAACGATCATTCAGCTATTGCAACACCTCGATCATATAAGTCTTCCTGATTTGAAGGGGCAATAGTCTATATGATAGGAAACTCCATCGAAATGAACTAGAGGCTGGAAGCAACGGTGATTCAAGAACAACAAAAGGGTCTCAACAAGCTCTGGGTACTACTTCCTAAGGTAGTAGAAAATACACTAAAGAATTTGGAAAACACAATAGAGAAACTCTCTGACGAACTAGTAAAGAATGATGGTGAAACAACCGGTGAAAATTCAGGAAAGAAAGAGAAATTTAACTTTTTTCTAGACCCATATGCAGAAAAGATGTAAAAGATGTAGGACTAGTTGGAAGCCCTGATGCACAAAAAGGACTTGCAAGAAGTTAGAATTACTAGCCCATATCCGATGGAGTGGAAATCGGCTCATTTCCCAGAAAGACTATAGAATGCTACGTAGATGACCTGGCAAACAAAAGTAAGAAGAAGGAAGATCATCTGAATGACTTATGAACTATATTCGACATCAAGAGAAAGCATCAGTTAAGGATGAACCTACTAAATCTTTTTTGGGAGTATCTAGTGGCAAATTCTTGGGGTTTGCTGTAACATCCAAGGGAATCCACCCAACATTTAAAGTTAGAATATTTAGATGGAAAAGGTTCTCCCAATCAGCACCTATATTACTTCTTGTCACAAATATGTCACCTCATGAGGGAATGATCCTCTAATGACCAAAATTTTTGCAAGTATCTTGAGAGGGTTTACATTTACATGGTTTATATAGTTGCCCTAAGAGATTATTAAATCATGGTCTGATGTGGAGAAAGAATTTCTGCGTCGCTTTTTCGAGAATGACACGGAAATCTCAGTCCATAGTCTCCTTGCAAACAAGAAAAATAACAAGAGACCATAAAAAATTTTGTAGGTTGTTTTCAAGAGATGTCAGTGCGATGTTCGCATGACATGTCACAAGAAACGCGAGTAGAAATGTGCAAGCACAATCACCAAGCATACTCATTAAATGAAGCGGTGGAATCTAAAACTTCTAAAAGTTGGAAGGATCTAGTCAAACCAAAAGAGCAAACGGAAGATATAATCCGACGTATTGATGAACATCACACTCAGAGCAGGATGACCAAGAACCGACCACAATCACAATCATCCTGCCCTAAGGGAAAAAAAACAATGATTACAAGGCCCGCTGCAAACCAAAAGTCATAGAATAATCGATAATCATGTAGATCACAATGGACTTAAGCTTTCAAAGATGAACAAGCAGTCAAGTTCTTTCACCTACTAAACAAAAAAGGGATGCTTAAGTTGCCCGAAAATTGAAAGCAGAGAAAGCTGAAAAAATAGATGATCCCAAATATTGCCTCTGCCATCAAAACATTAGGCACCCAACCAAAGATTGCTATATTCTAAAAGACAAAATTTAGGCACTCATGGATGCAAATATGATCCAGTTGAGATCTGAACAGAAGAAGGTGTTTGCAAATATGGTTACAATTACTATGGGGTCCCTAGAAAATTTGGCTGGCATAACTCCAATCCCTACAGAAAAGATAGGGGTGAAGAACTACAACCCATATAACTTGGAGTAAAACGAACACTCCTTGATTTCTACCAAGAAAGGAGAAATTATGTGGATACATCCGAACTTGCTAAAAGACGGAACAATGAACTGCTTCAGCCAGTTTGAAGAAATCCAAGGGAAAGACTCAAATCTCTAATACAATATTCATACTTGGTGAAAAAGACCAATCTAGCATCATCTCACTTACTGACTCAGAGGTCGAGACAACGACAATTGCCACTCGCCCAAATAAGACAGGGCAATCAAGCACTCAGTCCAGGAAGAATTACCTCAAAGACTATTCAAAGGGTATATGAAATTTCAATGACCATTGGATATAATTCGATCAAGTCTTGAATAATCAAGAATTTTCCTATATTTTTTACGAGTACAGAAGGATCCAACAATTTATGTCTTACTCGATTCTTAGTGACTGAGAGGAGCTATATCTTTCGTCGACAAAAAAAGAATGAACATTCGTTTAATCTTGATTCTTGTGAAGTGAAATAAACACTATACTAGATCTGCACGAACCCCCCACTAATAACCATAAATGACTTGTTTCTTGTAATAGATGAACATTACTATATGTATATTTAGGTGTGTGGTAGACATCAATACTCCAGTGCATTTCTTCCTCTAATTCAGAATAAATATGTTTTCAAACCCTCTCTTTAAAATGAAAAGTAGACGTTTCAGCACGAATCTCGGCAATCACTTGCTTAGATTCTACATATTGATTATTTTGAACTAAAATCAAACTTTTTAGTAGAATATTCACACTATGTATAATATCCCGACTCTCAATAGTTGCATACAAGTTTATACAACATAAAAAAGCAGGATACCCATGACGGGTACATATGGAATGAACCAAATACTCATTGAACTTTATTTTTCCATTAGCAGGAGCTCGTACATGTTCGACAGTACCTCCTGTGAATACTCCACTCATATGAAAAGTTCTTAATGGCCAAGCAAATTTGCATGAGCATTTGAAGTACCACCTGCCAAGCAGAAAGAACTTCGCTTCCAGAAGGATTCGAGAAAGGATAGTGAGACAATGGGGTACCATTTCGATTTGATGTGTAAGCCCAATTAGCCAATATTCCTACTCGAATTACCTTGTACAAGCTCCTACAAATGTCAAAAGCAACAACAGATGCTCTGAGGGAAGCTTTAGCCAATTCGGAGACTTTCCTTGCATAGATTACGGAACCATCTGTCGGTGAAGAAGATTCTTGCCCACATGTCACCAAACGATGAGGAAAATCCCATATATAACATTCTCACCTGAAGATATACAAGTAAAGAATTTGAAACGCAATAGACCTCTATACTATTCAGGATATGTCGGTTTAGTCAAGGTGAACCGAATCCAAGTCAATCCTAGTTCTACATTGAGCATCATCACTGAAGGTTGAAGCAATTTTTTGGCATCTCCATTAGTCAGCTGACTCCCACTACCACCACTATCTATGCATTCGGTACGAACGACAGTCATCCATTAGGCAAGATACGACTTCGATGCCAAATTGAAGATCTAAAAACAAAAGTCACGTGTTACGTCATCGATGCAACACATTGTACAACATCCTGCTTGGACACCCATGACATGCCAATATGGTGGTGCCATCAACACTTCATCAATGCATAAAATATTTTGATGCAAACAGAGAGATTCATATATTGATAGCTAAAAAGCAACCGTTTAGGGGATAGGAGAACTATTTCACGGACACCATGTTATATCAAGATGCCCATGAGGCCTCCGAGGAGCCCGTTGAAGAAAACTATGACAGTGGTAATGAAGCAGATTCAGATCCCGAGCCCGACAAGGACGATAATTTTGAGTAGGAAATAAATCCATTTGTAATAGATATAGACAAATTGGATGTAATTAGCGCTATTGAGGTAGGTGAATGGGTTATTAATAACTCCTATTTTTTCATATTTTGTGCCCTTCCGCACTAGTACAATGGTAGATAGCTTATCTGAGTTAGAGATATTGACGACCTTTCACTTGCCAATATAGTCATCACTCGCTATGAGATCAGAATTAGCTGACCCAAATTGTGTTGTCTTGGAAGTGCCTCCTCGAAGGCCATACCAACATCCTATAATATTTGGGAGAGTTGAGTTGCAGTATGATCCAAACCTAAGTGATGATAGCGATGACCAAGCATCACCATAGCTCAAACTTTATAAACCAAATGACCAAGCATCCTCATCAAATGTTGAGGATAATAGGTTATACTTAACTTCCAAGCATGGCCTAAATTTTAACGAAGGAAGGAGAAACCTTTTACGCTTGCTTGTACTGAAAGAAAAGAATCCTGATTATTATCTTAAAATTCGCAGAGCGCTGGGTTATGTTACACCATCAAAAGTAGAGCGAAAACCACTGATCAGTCCAAAAGGTGATAAGGACAAAATGGATTGGGATTCGGACGTAAGTACATGGGCAATATTCTAAGTTCTTACAGCAAATGTGACCTTAGCAAGTAACAATGTAGAAATTAATGATCCACCTCTCTTACTTGAAGATCCATGGGTCCAAAAGTTGGAAGCCCAATGAGACATTCAGTTCGAGCAATAGGAACCACCCACCGCGACAAAGTAACTCAAGTTAACATGGGAACCAAGGAAAATCCAAAGCCTATCTTTATAAGTGAGAATTTGATTTCATCCGAGAAAGAGGATCCACTAGCTCTAATAAGAGAATACATCGACATCTTCACTTGGAATTATAAGGACATGCTGGGCTTAAATCCAGAAGTCGTAGTCCACCAGCTCAATATCAAGCCAAGAGCTAAACTTGTAAAATAGTAATAGAGACGCTTTCACCCAGAATTAATGGAAGCAATAAAAGCCGAAGTCAAGAAACTTGTGGATTTAGGATTTATTCGCGAAGAACAGCACCCGTATTGGGTGGCAAACATCGTCCTCGTACTCAAGAAGAATGGCAAGATCCGAATATGCATAGATTTTCGAGATCTCAATGTCTCCTTCCCTAAAGATAAATTCACATTATCAATAACTAATGTCATGATAGACAATACATATGGGTATGAGAGAATATCCTTTATGGATAGTTTTTCAAGATATAACCAGATCAAGATGCGTCCCGAAGATGAGAAGTTCACTGCCTTCCAAACTCCACTAAGGATATACTGTTATACAGTAATGCCCTTCGGATTAAAGAATACTAGCTCTACTAACCAATGAGTAATAAGTGTTATCTTCCAAAAATATCTGCGAAAGACTATAGAATGCTACGTAGATGACCTGGCAAACAAAAGTAAGAAGAAGGAAGATCATCTGAATGACTTATGAACTATATTCGACATCAAGAGAAAGCATCAGTTAAGGATGAACCTACTAAATCTTTTTTGGGAGTATCTAGTGGCAAATTCTTGGGGTTTGCTGTAACATCCAAGGGAATCCACCCAACAAAGTTAAGACAATTCAGGAAATGCAGTCACCTCTTAACCTAAAAGAACTCTGAGAGTTACAAGAACTCTGGAGTTACAAGAGAGATTGGCTTATATTCGATGATTTATCGCAAATTTGTCAGGACGATGCCAGTCGTTCACAAGGCTCATGAAAAAGGGAGTGTTATTCGTCTGGAATGAAGTATGTCAGCAGGCCTTTGATGACATAAAGAAATTTCCTATTAATCCACATGTTCTAACGGCTCCAATACCAGGAAAACCCCTTCTCATTTACGTATGGGCAATGGACCAAGTCCTTGGATCTTTGTTGGTACAACATAACGAACAAGGTCAAGAGCAGGCCATCCATTATCTAAGTTGCATCATGATTGACGTTGAATACAGATACAATCCGATCAAGAAAGAATGCTTGGTTTTAGTGTTCGCGATTAAGAAAATGTGACACTATATAGTTGGACAAATGATTCATGTCATCTCTCGAGTTAACCCATAAAATTACTCATGACAAAACCAGGTGCGTTGAATGGGAGATTATTAGCAAATTGGGAACTTCTCCTATCGTCGTATGACATAAACTTTGTCTCCCAGAGGGCAATGAAAGGGCAAGTGATAAAAGACTTTCTTATAGAACATCCTATTCTAGAGAGTTCAAAACTCCACAATTAACAAAGTTGCTCAGGCCAATCTAGTTGATCAAGAACAAACATGATAATTGTTCTTTGACGGCGCGGTAAGAAGAACTGTAGCCGAGTGGGGGTAGTGTTGATAAGTTCCCATAAACATGTGATACCTATAGGGTATTCACTTACCGAGTTTTGCATAAGTAATATTGCAGAATACAACACTCATTGTCGGCCTCCAAGTAGCTCGGTAACTGGGGGTAAAATATTTTGAAGCATATGGAGACTCCAAACTCATTGTCAACCAAATGACTGAAGAATATGAGGTGAAGTACAAAGACCTCATTCCCTATTTTGAAGTAGCAATCAGGTTGGCTAATAAATTTAAACAATTCCACATCGGCCATGTGCCCAGGCATGAGAACGTGTATGCAGACACTCTTGCATCTCTTGCCGCAACTTTAGCCGTGCCACCCAGATCTAGTAAACAGATCTCAATAGGGGGTTGGGACCTCTTGCACTCTAAGGCTCTATTCAAAGAGGAGGAGGTATACCAAGTTGGCTTAAATCTCGAACCTTGCAATTGGCGCTTCCCTCTAATAGACTATGCATTATATAAAATACTTGCAAAAAACCCTAAAGAGGTAGTTTCAATTAGAAAAAGATATGCAAATACTACTACAATGCGGTATTGCGTACATTGTACCAAAAACTGCATGATGGTATTTTGTTACGCTGCCTTTCAAAGAAAGAGGCCAACAAAGTAGTGGAGGAGACACACAATGATACTTGCGAGGCCCACTAGGTAAGACCAAAACTGTGAGATTATATAAGAAGACTTAGTTTTTTTTGGCCAAAAATGATCACAATGCGGTGAACTATGCAAAATGTTGTCATGTTTGCCAAATACATACCAATTTCATTCAACAATTGTTAGAATATTTGCACAATTCTATCGCTAGTTGGACATTTAAAGCTTGGGACATGGACATATTACTCCTCCATCATCTAAAGGGCACTGATTTATACTCGTCATAATCAACAACTTTTCCAAATAGGCTAAAGCCGTCCCTATGAGAGAAGTCAAGACAACAGATGTTAAATTTATCAAACACCATGTGATATACCGCTTCGAAGTGCCAAGGCAAATTATCCATAACAATGGTCCCCAATTTGCTAGCCAGGGGTTCAAGTGATTCTGCAGTAAATTCAGAATCCAGAACATTGCATTGACACCATATAATCTGGCAGCAAATAGATTAGTCGAAACCTTCAATCAGACTATCATCAATCTCCTTCAAAAATTCGTGTTCTCTATCAAGAATGATTGAGATGAGAAGCTGGAGGAGTGCCTATGGGCTTACCGAACCACGATTCAAACTCCAACAAAAACTATACCATTCTCTTTAGTATATGGATGCAAAACTGTCTTGCCACACGAAATCCAGATACCATCTTTGTGAGTTGCATGGACTACCAAAATGACGATAGAAGAACAACACCGACGACAACTTCGAGAATTAGAAATATTGGATGAGAAGCACCTAAAAGCACAATAGTAAATTGAGCTATACCAGACACACGTTTCGAAAGCCTTTAACAAGAAGGCAAAGCGGAGAATTTTCAAAGAAAGAGACTTGATCTTAGCTATTAAAAAACCGATGGTCATGACTCATAAAACCAAAGGGACATTTAAATCCAAATGGAAAGGACCATTCATGGTGGAAACCTCTACTCGAATAGAACTCATTATCTAATCAACCATGATGGTGACAGAATGATGATGTATATCAATGGAAAATTCCTAAAGAAATATTACATATCAAAATATAGTTCATAAAAAAAAACATATGTATATATATATATATATATATACACACACACACACACACACAAATACATAATAATTTTGCCACCCAATGCCACCGAAGCAAGGGGAAAAAAAATCCAAAAAATTCTCATCAAGCCTATCGTACTGGGGGTAAGAGTACGACAATTAATGGCCCGAAGTCTCAAAGGCAAAGAAAAGAGGAAACATTTGACCTTTAAGCCCAAATAAAATTCTTAACAACTCATCATACTGAGAGGAATAATATGGCTAGACCAAGACAAACGACGATTAGTAAAAGGAACTTCAAATTCGTTGATCGTTGGAGGTTTGCTAAATATCCCGTGAACATGTTATGTTAAGCTCTCACTCCTGATAGTGAGATTTGAACTATCTCACCCATATACTCTATATAGTCAGTCCTCTCTAACCTGTCATGTTAAACTCTTACCTTTGATAGTGAGATTTGAATCATCTCACCCATCTCTCAAGCCATCCCATACACATTTTGACATCGTGATCCTGACACGATCATTGGCTCTGTCTGTTTTCCAAACAAGTCACCCATGATCCTGACCTGATCATTCTGTCTGCTTTTCAGGCGAATTACCCTGTAAACATATCAGCCATGCCTCTGTTTACGGTTTCATAATCCTTACCCGATTACTGACTCTGTCTACATTTTCTATCTTTTGTCCAGGCGAATCACCCCGTTGGCATGTCAACCATACCTCTGGCTATGATTTCGTGATCCTGATCCGATCACCGGCTCTATCTGCTTTCTAGGCGAGTCATCCCATAATCTCAAATCAATTATGTTTGTTATCTAGTCAAATCACCCCGACTCTGTCTGTTATTGGGTCGAGTCACTCTCATAACAAACATCGAAACTAAACTTGCTATGGTCACACCATACCCACAGCAAGTTCCATCTTCCATAACTCTACCCTCTAAAAAACCACAAATTCATAATTCAAATTCTTACATCGATTCTGTCCGTTATCCAGACGAATCATCCCAACTTTGTCTGCTATCCAGGTAAGTCATTCCCATAACAATCATCAAAAATTCATTTCGCTATGGAAGTAACATAACCTTAGCAAGTTCCATATACCGCAAATCTCATTTTCTTAAATCAACCACAAACTCCCATCAATGTCAGTCCATACGAATATCATCAAAACATTTATTAAAAGGACATAAGAACATCACACATAAACTTTCAGAATATGACAATATATTGAAACTAATAGGAATATTTATTTTGTTCGTAGGACAAAGGAGAAAGAGCGAGAAATTGATAAAAATATTCTTATTCTTCAAAACAAAACAAGCAAAGGAAAAATAAAAAAAGACTTAGGTATTCCCCAAAGCCTTTAAGCTCACCTCCATCTACTCAATGGCCTCCCGACGAGTTCCCTCCACTAATACTACCACTTGGAGGCACAACTCGTCCTCATTGATAACCACCTACTAAATAGTCTGCGCGCTAGCCTCCTCGATGACCTTGTTCCATATGTTAACCTTGTTGAAGTTGTCCATGACGCAGACAAGTTCATTTTGCCTTCTCAGCACCTCATCTTGCTTTGCTTAGGCGGCCTCCAGTATGACTTGAATCTTGACAATAGTCTGGCGAGCATGATCTATCGTAGCTTGGTTGACGTTGAGCTCAAATCTTGTCTTTTCTATTTCTTTATTGATAGCCTTTTGATTTTCCTAGAGGCTACCAATTTTAGCAGACCAAGTTTCCTCTTAGCGTCAAAACTCCTCTTGTCGCACAATCATCTCGGCCCTCCAACAAGAATTCTCGATCTCTGTAATAGCAATTTCATTGGCCCATCAAAGAGTGTCTAGTGCTCGGACTTGCTCATCTAGAGCGGCCATGCGGGCTTGGCAAGGAGCGGCTTGTTCAGAACCACCAATGTTCTCATTGTTATCTAAATAGTTCAATAACATTGGGCACCCGAGCTCTATGGAATGACGACCTTCCAAGAACATGGACACACACCGCCGCAACAAGCGTAAGAAGTCCATGATGCTATGCTTGAAAATTTCTTCAAGTGGATTGTCTTCAGGAATAACCTGAGTAGAAGTCAGTACCAATGACGAAGCAGGGGCCGGATGAGGCACTATAGGTAGCGATGTCGCAATAGTAGGAGAGTCTGACCGCTTATCACCACCGAAATATGTGGTGCCAGCAGTTGCAGTATCTAGTTGGCCGAAGTAGGAATCCTAGGCAGAGGTCCTCATGGAGTTAGTATGATCGTAGTGATAGGAGCAGACTCCGAAGGAGGACTTTCTACTAGAATGTTTCTAGTGCTAGATCATGCCCCTTCAAAAGAGAATATCAATGAAACTTCAGAATTAGGTGGCACCCTAGCTGAGAGTCCTGCACCAGGATCAATAGACAAGGAGGTGGCAATAACCTCTATGTTCGCTTCCACAGGTGGAGCAGGAATAGTACTTGGAAAGCTACCAGATTGGGCGCTGACATCTACAAGATGAGTGTAATGAATAAGTGCTAAAAATATAGCAGGACATAAGTGATAAATGATAGTTACGTGAAAGAAGAATTTATGAGAGACCAGTTGATATATCCGGAGGAGGAACACTCTCGAAAACAACTGTCTCTAATTCCTCGGGACGGAGATGACTGTGCTTACTCATGTCTGGAGCAAGAATAAATTAACTCTCTTCATAAGCATCTATCTCAGATGCAGCACCACCGTCATCACCAGCATGACCACTCGTACCTAAGTAATCGACATGCTCAGATGAGAGCGACAATCAAAGGCAAAATGGAGCCGCGAGGAACCAAAACCTGAAATATAATTCATTATGAAAATAAAGACAGACAAAAAAAGTTGAAAAGATAATACGGTATTTGCACTTACGAGAGGACACTAATCCAGTTGTAGAACTACGAGGAGAAGTTTTCGTCCATGACATCATGACTGGTGGTGAAGGAATAGTGCTAATACCATCGTTGGTCACAATAACGAGTGCTGGCTTAGAAGTAGTTGGAGCAACTTCAAGAGTAGCCTCCTCAGTAGCTATGATAGGCTCAGAAATGTCCGCAACCACTCCTGCGACCTCCAGAGCTTGCTAAGGAGATGGTAACTCTCTGGCTCTCTCAGTCGTAAGAGAACGAGACGTTTCTTGGCTGGACGAGCAGAACCATGAGCACTAACTGGTCTTGTACGCTTGCCACAACTTCATAATCTCTTCGAGCGGGCACATCTCTTCGAGCAAGTGCATTAGCTTAGGATGGCACATCAGCTTGTGCAGACACATCAACTTGGGCAGGCATACCGGCCTATGCAGGCACATTAGCCTGAACCGGTGTAGCAGCCTGAGTTGGCATATCGGCCTGAGGGGGCACATCTCCTTGAACGGGTGCCGCAGGCGCAGCCCCAGTAACATCATCAACATAAATGAACCCATCCACACCTCGTACACGAACTACCTTGGTGCCTTTCCTCTGGGAATAGAACATCTCGATCTCTTCATACACGAATGGTTGATAGATAAGGAGGCAGCTATCGTATTAACACTACGGAACCAAAAAAAAAAATCCAAGAGACATATAAAGAATGAGAGTCTTCTAAGAAAAAGTCAAATGAACTCTAGTGCAGCCAGCGGCAAAGTGGCACCACCCTCTGGCACCTTCAAACAGATTACCCTGAAACTGCAGTAGAGTGTTGGGATTGCCAACATAGAATTGTGAATATCCAAACTAACAAGCAAATCTGCTCGAAAAATACGATCCAAGGAAGCAAATTGATCCTTGACGACATGATAGGTGCCCTGGTTTGATATTGATCAACCATTAAAGACAACTGAAAGAAAGGGTGATGTAGTCATCAGGACTGGTAGTATCTCTGAATTCTTCTCCATAAGCACCTCTAGAGTAATCAGGAAAATATTGGTAGATGTGATAGTTCTGATGATTGTGCACTGTCTTACGGATAGCGAATATAAAATAGTTCCTCCAATCTCATCCTTCATGCCTCGGAATGAATGAACCCCCACTAATGTCTTTGGGGAGCGAGGTCATTAGGCTCGGGCAATATATCATGAACCATACCATAAGATAGATGTAAGATAACTCCACTCTAAGATTAGGAGTTGACACCTCAGCCTTGAATTCAGTGCCTTTACTCTTCTTCTTCATTTTGCCTCCTGGGCAAAACTCTATTACAGGTTTCCAAAGGTCGTTCTGCAACTTCCAGACCATAGCGGGTAAAAATCCAAAGGGTCTTCTGTGTGCAAGAAGAACTGTTGGGTATACTAGCTCAATAGCTATGGCATCCTAAGGCACATATAGGACAATACATCGCTTCAACCAGAGCATAAGAAGCCTGCTATTAACCCTCTATCAGAGATAGGCATTTGAGCCTGATAGTGGAAGCTCTGCAAATTCGTGCCTACTTTAAATCCATCTTCATCTGACTCTGCTACATATGAAGTAGCTCTCAGGTTAGCTATATGTACTTCGATAGCAGCTTGGTTAAGAGAGTCCAACTTCGTTACAGCAATTTGGGATAATTTACATCTTTAAAAAGGTGATTAACCCATAGTTTTTTGCTAACACCTTGGTTCCTTGTGCCCGAAACCTCTTGGTAGATGCAGAGTGGCACATCACCTCCCAGTACGACTCGTATACTTGTGGATCCTAGGTCTTCATTTGTTGTAGCTCCTCCATGGTAGGGACTATTTCCTTGTATGGCAACTCCCCCATCGTTAGTAGAGAGACTTCAAATATCTCGTGGAGAGCGAAGTTAAGTTCACCGACAAGAGTAAGGAACGTCCCGGACTTAGAGTTATACATCTCCAGAATACTGAACAAATAATATGAGCTATGATGGAGACTATATTGTACGTTTCTAGTGGCTCCATACAATCCAATATCCTTCAGGATGGCTTTGAAGTTTGAGAGCATGAAGCCAATCATATTGCTCACCATATCCTGTCGGTAGAGTAAATCTATCCAGGAGTGCGGAAGCTATAGGCAAGGTATTATCCTTTCGACTTCAAGAAAACATTGAGAAAAGTGCTGGCAAGTTGAGGTGACTCATCGAGATAAAAGTCCTTACCCACTCGCTCCGGAAGTAAACCAGTCAGGCATCTATCTGGACCGTCCTGATAAGGATCTTGGCTACCGAAACTGCCGATGAGAATGCCATCTTGGTTCTTGGTAAGACTCCACTCCACTTGACGGGAGACGGATATACTCTGAAAATAAGTCAATGAGCAACTCCTCACCATTTCTGAAATAAACATCCTCACATCTCCCACCTGACAAAGCCACTTGCATTCGTCCTCAAGAGGCTCCTCCGAGACCAATATTGAGTCGCCAAAGAGGAATGCCAACTTCTCAAGTTCTTCTCTGTTCGCACCTTCGAGCGGAGCATCGCTTATCAATTCTCTTAAAGTAGACAGGCTACAACTGGATAGCCTATCTCTCCGATCATTATTGCTACTGGGGTAAAAGATGGGATTGGTCTACAGAATCCAAATTGAATTCCACCATCAGGACCTCCTCTAAAGCCTAAGTGATGGCATTAGAGAAGTTGTGTAGTTCACTACCAAGAAAACAAAGAAGAAATCAAAATCTCATTAAAAACTACAAAATAAAATTCTAAGTGAAGAAAAGCGAAGCTAATAGCCCCGCATATAGAGAATTGAACGCAAGGCTAAATAGCCTCACGTGGAAGAGTGTGAACGCGAGGTTACAACCTCGCATATTGAATGTGAGGATATTAGCCTTGCATGACGACACATGAGGCTGTGCAGCCTCGCGTCAAAAACAGCAGTTGGCGGTTCGCCGTCGTTGGGGAACCCCAACGCCGGAAAACGGCGAAAATTGCTCTCTTAGCCATATTTCACCCAAAAATTAGGACAAAAATCTTCAATTGAGGCTTCATAACTTAATTGATTTCTACTCAAAAAAGAGGAAGAGAATGAGGTTTAAAAGCGATATTTACCTCCAAGAACGGGAAGAACCACTCCAACACCGGCGACTGACGGTCAGGAATGAGTAGAGGCACTGCCCCAACCAACTACAACCTTTTTTGGTACCATTGATCGAAGAATAGAGGGATAATTCGAGGAAAGAATGAAGGAAATTGAAGAAATTCGAGGGAACTCGAAGGAGTTCTTAAAGAGGAGAAAATGGGTTTCTTTTGAAGGAATGAGAAGAAGAAAATGAAGGGGTGGTTTTAAAAGGAAAATGGCACCCGGGGGGCTTGATTTGCGACCAAAATTTTGCAAGGCAGTTAAAGCCCCACGAAGCTATTAGTCCCGCGAGGCTACTAACCCAGCAAGACTATTAGCCTCGTGTACAAACAGAGCTTGTGTGATGGAAAATTTGAAGAATTGAAGTCTAAAGTATTTCAAAACTTGTTAAAAATCAATAAATGAGGTTTTTAAAACTTTGGAGGGATCTTGTAGGATGAAGATTCTTCTTGAAGCGTAACGTAGCAACATGAGGCCAATGCTAGCCTCGTGTATGCAAGGCAGTTAGCCTTGCACTATGCGAGGCTCGCGAGGCTAAATCAGCCTCGCATAGATTATTTTCTAAAGATGGTTTCATTTTGCATTTTTACCAGAATTCTAAAACTAATCATATCCAATTATTCCTAATTGAAGATTTTAAATCCAACTGAGATACAAGATCAGAGATTGAATTGAGAATAATTCTATCCTTATCTCCTAAGAAAACTCCTATAACTATCTCATGACTATAAATAGGGGTCAAGAGGAGTTTTAAGAGAACTTTAGAGACTTTTAACAAATTAATTTATGTGCAAGGGCACGCCGACCAGCAACGAGGGCACACCGACCAGCAGTAAGAAGCTGCCGACCAGCAGTTATTCTCCATCAATTATTCTCATTCAAGATCAATCCAAACATAATATTGTCAATGGAATACGAGGTCGACGCTCCATAGCTACGTTAAGAATCCACACTTTTTATAAAAGAGAGTGATAAACTTATAAATCCACTCATTTGCTTTTCCTTTGCTTCTCTTTTATTATACTTTGATATTTTTATAATCATAAATCAATGGTAATGAAAGGAAGTGCGAGTTTTGCAGAACAGGATGCTACTACAATGCATAGGCTCGTTTAAATTGTTTCTTAAAGAGGGAGGCATCATACGAAAAGATAATTTTATTAGTTTACTAAAATGCTAGGTGGCCTATTTTCCAATCTTAATTTACTCTAAGTAAACTCAAAGAACAATATGTGAGTCCAAATTCAAAGCAAATCACAAAGATAAAAGATGGAGTCACATGTTTAATAGTCATTGTATTATATAATATAGATTTAAGATGGACTAAAAAAATGTGATAAATGTTGCCTTCGCTAATAAAAGACGCTTTCTCAATTATGAACTACAAATCCTGCAACAGAAAATTCGGAGAGAGAATCAAATAAACCATCAAAATTAAGCTTAAAATTTCCATTTGAGGTATTTTTTTTTTCCCCATGATATAAACTAAGTTTCAAAGTCTCAATATCTCCCAGCCTCACACCTGTAACACTATGCAAGTTGCAGTTCTCTCCTCTGCACATGAAATTGTCTTGCACGCAATTGCTTCAATGCTAGTAACTCTCCCTTAAATGTAACCGCATTTCTATCTTTCCAAATAAACTAAGCTCAATAAATTAAGCTGTTATGTCTAACCACATAACTACCATAACATTTAATCAAGAATCGCCAATCCTGCATTGAGTCAGCTTGTACATGACCGCCATTAGACTTTGTACAGCTGTGCACACTCTCCTTGATTTGATACAATCCATAACTAAATTAAAAAAGCTCTCACTAAACATGACAATACGATCAACGAATCGAATTAATAACACTATATGTTCCGCAAGAAAAATTTTGTAGCCGCAATTTCTTTATTTTTTTTTTTGGCTAGCGCCACAACCGAACACGAGTTTTGTACAAGACATGCATATGCCACACCTACCTATACCCAAGCATATGCCATCATGGTGCATTCTTGATGCTTCGTATAACTTACTCATTGTAACTGCTTCAAGTTACTGTCCATTCCAAAGTAGCATATCAACAAAACTATCCCCCATTTAGATCTTCATAATCCTCTTGACCAAGTCAACATGAAAAATCAAGTAGAAGCTCTCAGTTCTAAAAAAACAGCATCGCCAATGAAGAAAGAAATTGTTTTTCCTTGTAAAAACTCCAGGTTATGAACAAGGTAAGATGCACAATTCAAAGGAAAATTATATTTACATATCACCAAATGCACGAATGTGCCTGCCATCTCTGATTAACTATCTCAAACCATCTCAAATAATATTAAAACCTTTGCAAATGTTTCATCTTCTAGATATTCCAATCATGTTTATATTTTGAGTTCGTAGTCACTGTCCATATCAAATCCGGAGATTGTAGACCTTTAATAATTTGTCTACTGATGAACGCCTCATGAAAAGTAGCCAATCGACCAAATTCAAATCCTCCATGCTTCTGGACCTCCACAGTTCCTCCCAATTAACCATGCCCAAACCCCGATCTTACCATCTTTCGACCCTAACAACATTCGAAACAATTGCTCCAATCTCTCGAAAACAAAATTCGTTACCTAACTTGCCGACATAATAAAATAGGTACTGGTTGAAGCACCATATTAGCGAGTGTGACTACCGTAATTACAAGGATCACACTTTTCAAGTGCTAATCTTCTTTATTACTTTGGCAATCATAAGCTCAAAATCTGTCACTCTTATTCTATCTATCAATACCAACTATCTTATTCTATCTATCAATACCAACTATCGCCCCCCAATATCTAAAAGATATAAATTCACAAAGAAAACCAAGAACTTGTGAATCCTTGCATCATAATATAACATGGAACTCCCTTACAAAAGAACATAGCCGATTTATAACGCCCCGCATCCCAAGTTACGAGCAGCATTTAGCGATGTATCATAAATGAATACGCCAAGTCTAAAACATATGAAAACTGTCACAAATACATACACATATACTATAAGATAATAGTATGGATTTAAAACAATTAGTTTCTTCCATAAATAAAGATCAATAAATTTATAGGAGAGCCATCGATTTTTATTACATCATCAAAAAATTTAAGTAAACAAAAGAACCATAAATAATGAAGTTTCTAAAAGAAACAGAAAACAAACTACAAGAATCTCTATTGAGTCCCTCAAGTAACAAATACACTTATTGAGAATGTACTAACTCCTTAAAATATGATTCCAGCTGTGGTGGGTCTTCCTCCTTATTAACCTGCAAATCAGTATCTGGGCGTAGGGGTGAGTATCGGTCGGTTCGGTTCGGCTTTGGATAGAAAAAACCCAACCAAAAATCGAACCGAACTTACAAAATTGAACTGACCGAACTCCACAGATAACTAAAACCCTAACCGAAAGTTCAGTTCGGTTTCAGTTGGTTTTTGATTTTCTGGACTGCGGCCCAGAAACCCACTTGAGTTAAAAAAAAAAAAAAAAAAATTTGGACTTTCTGAATTGGCCAAGTTTAAAAAAAAGAAAATGGGCTCCAGAGTTGTTGGGCTCCAGAATTGGCCCAATTTTTTAAAAAACTATTAATTGGGCTGCACAAATCCATCCTAATATAATGAAAAGCAATTAAGCAGAATGCAATAAATATAGAAAGTTAAGTATTACATGCTAATCAACAAACCAACCTGCTCGCTTGCAGTGAAGCATTACATGACATGGTCATAATTACAAATAAAAATAATATAGCAAGTTAAATTATATAATATGATCACAAATTCAAATTAACATTTTGTCTTCTTAATTAACTACAAATGGATTTAGATATAAGCTCCAGAGTTTCACCATGCACCTGAAGTTGTACTAATCTACTTAATATGAAAAAAATAAATTAGTTATTAAATATTCATGCAAAATTGACTAATTGAGAGCTCTCTACAAAATTAACTAATTAGTTTTTAATTTAAGAAAAAAAAAACAGGGAGCAAGAGAGCTCTCTGCAGAGAGCTCCAGAGCTCTGAAGCTCTCTTGCTCTCTGCAAGAGCTCTCTGCAGAGAGCTAGAGAGCTCTCTGTCTCTGCTGTGCAGTGCTCTCTACAGAGAGCAAGAGATGTCTAGATACATGATATTAATTAGATAAACCAAGATACAAACCCAAAATGCACAACATACACGGTGTAAACAATAACGTGAAAGGAATAAATTCAAAAACCAACGTAAACAACACAATTAAAATACACACCTTCTTTGTTTATCCTCTTTGACACGTGCACAGTGCATCATAACTTGGTGATAACCGAATTCGTAGACAATACATCCAAATTTAGAAGGAAATAAAACTAATTAGAACTTAAGAAGTCAATAAATGTAATAAATATAAGAATAGACTAATGAGACTATTACCTTGATCAAACTTCTCAACGTCTCACAATCTTCTTCAATGCTAATCATTAGAACTCTCAATTGTTCTCGAAACCAATTCTGAGTACAAATGAGACTCTGGACGAATCTGATAGAGAGTAAACTTCGAAATGCATCAAGAACTCTACCACATGTGCTGAACGCCAATTTCGAAGCAACTGTGGATATTGGAATCGCCAATACGTCTTGAGCCATTCTTAATAATATTAGAAATCTTTCACTATTAACCTTCCAAAAGTCTAGAATAGGAAAAGATAACATGTCCTCACCAATAATTGGCCCTTCTTGGCCTTATTCAAATACTCATCCAATTCATTTTGAGTTGATGTGATATACAATGAAGATGAACTCTGTGCATAAAACTTATCCTTGGCTCATCTCCTTCTTCTCTTAATAAAAATGGTCTCACACATCAGACCTTGAAGATATTACTTTCTTTTTTTGGTTTTAGAAGCTCCAGCTCTAGCAGGCCCACTAGTAATGTTTGTGTCGGTGGAGTGTTAGTGGTTGGATTTGTAGCATCTTTATTGATAATAACTCTTTCATTTGGATTTATCTCACCAACACGACTTTCAACCATCTAAAAAAATGATAAAGAAAGTTTATTATCTAAAATAATAATAAAGGAGCGTATCATGTAACCCTGAAGGCTCTTCTTCAAAAGACTAACTAAAGATTTTTAGGAGCAACCAAATCTAGCCCACACTCAAAATTTAAAAACCAAACACACAAAAACATATGGTCAATAGAGCATCTTATAGGCTTATACACTATCACTTTGCTACAGGTTATAGCTACAAACTGTAGAAAAGTGGTTCTTAATATTTGCATGCACCCACAAAAAGTATTCTTAATATTTGCATAGATACCCAGCCATGTGAACCATTTTCTAGTAGAAGAATTCACAAACTAACAAGAAAAGCAAGTTGCTGCCTCATACTCCAATTTATACTAAAATGATATGATCTAGCATTATTATTTAAGGCAGAATTAGCATAATTCATTTCCCTATCACATTTGATAACCATCAATTTTATGCATTTTTTTATTTCTTTTATTTGTCAATTTTTAACTATGACATTATAGATGTTTAGTTCAGAGAATCAGAAATACAAATAGCTAATCAGTAATCACACACTAAGACAGTAGGAGCTCGTTACATAATATTTCACTTTGTATTGAATTTTCTTTTCCTCAGTTTCTGATGCTAATTTAAGTACAATCTGGGAGTTGCCATCAGCTCCAATAGAAATTTAATTCTGCAATGCAGTAATAAGAAAATAGAAGCAAAAGCAACAAAAATTATGGTGAGCACGAGTGCTGTTAAGCCCAATTGTTCTTTGAGAAATGATTATACCTGATCACTAAATAGTGATGCTCGGAACGTCGGCTAGGGTTTTTGAGTGGAGGTCGAAGGGGGTTAGCGTCTAGCGGAGGCTGAGACAGAGGCGGAGGAGTAAGCGAAGGGCGGAGGCAGAGTCAGAGGGGAGATCACCGTCGAGGACTTCGACAGATAGGGTTTTTGGAGGAGAGGACTCAGAGGTGAGATCACCGTCGAGAATCTTCGGCTAGGATTTTAGAGTGGAGGCCGGAGGGGGTTAGTGCCTAGCGGAGGCTGAGATAGAGGCAGAGTAGGAGGGCGGAGGAATTGGGGATCATAAATTTCGGGATCGGACGAGAGCTCAAAAAATAGAGGCGAGCGACTGAGGAGTGAGGAGTGAATTTGGGGAAACGAACGAGCCCTAGAATCGTGCGTGATAAAGGAAAAATACCTAAGAATCGGGTTAACGGTTAACAGGTCGGGTGGGGGTGAAAGTTTGGTTTTTTCGGTCGGTTTCGGTTGACGATTTCGTCAACGAAATCCCACCTGAAAACCGATTAAAACTTCGGTTTCAAAACCGACCCGACTCGATAATCCAAATAACCGATCCGATCGGTTCGGGTCGGGTCGGTTTCTTGGTTATTCTTCGGTTTAATCGAAAATTTGCTCATCCCTATCTGGGCGTGCCAAACCAAGGTCGTTAGAACGACCTAGCAAGTATTACAAGAGGAGAAATAATAATACACATGCACGCTATGTGTATATATAAATAAAATATAAAACTGAATAAAATCATAAAATTATGATAGTATCAAAATTTTAAACTAACTATTGAAAAGAATGTAAAACATGGTTTAAATTATATTTGTCTAAAAGTAATAATAAATCAACTAGTAATAGTGGAAATATATCTTGAGTGGTGTTAGAATTTAATGTGACGGTAAAATTTATATGAAACTGTAAAATTATGAGTACATACAAAATATAAATCTATAGGTAGAACTGAACATGCGTTAATTTGAAGTTGTTTGAGGATGATAATGGTCATGGTACATCTATATACATATGTCATAGATAACCTTATAGCAGAGATATATATAACAAAATAAACATGCATGTGAAATATGACATCATATTGTAATATTTGTTTTTGGATATTTATTTGGAACTGTCAGAACTTGTCCACTACATGTTTTACAGCTATCCCGTGCAAACCCGGAACCACGGCCATGATTTTTGATACTGTCCCAGGACGTATCACTACGTACTAATAAATATGAACTCTGATAAGTCTAAGCTCCCAACACGCAACCCTATATAATGATGGTGATCCAGTAATCACTAATAATCTCTATGGTTGGATCCCTAAATTCAGTTGTACAATCTCAAGAATGTAAAAACTCTTAAAATATGTGTGCAGTTCCTTCTTCGAGTTTCCCCATAACTCCATAAATTTTTTTACATTTTTTTCTCTGTGACACATGTATTATTTAATGTAAAACTCTAATTAAAACTATAATTTTACAATAGTCTCAGGAAACATAACACAAAATAAATAATTAAAAGAAATAAATGATACAAGAGTTCTTTGGGAGTAGTAAAGCATATGACTGAAGTACGAGAAGAATAAGATAAAACAAAAAAATATGTTATATTAATTTTCTAAGTATACTAGTCAAATACAATTTAATCATATTATTAAATGAAGGTCTTTACTTTTCAATTGCTAGCCAATACCTTCTTTAAAGTATAATTTTCTATGATACTAATTTAACTGTAAATAAGTATAATCAGAATGGAGCTTACAACTGCATTTATCTATATGAAAAGAAAAAGCATAATGTATGGATTCAATTACAATACAGTAAAATATGAATTCAATACTAGAGTAGTTCTTCTTTAACAAATACTAGATTATTTTTTTTTCACAAAAACAGCACTTTGTTCAATAAACAGATCTGGGTTCTGTTCATGGAATAGAACTGGGTTCTGTTCACTTAACAGAATGTGTTCATCCCCCTCTTTTTTTGTGTGTTTGTTGTTCAACCGAACAGGTTTAGTTCTCTTTTTAAAATTTTTTTTTTTTAAAATTTTGCTATTCAGCTGAACAGCCGAGTTCTGTTCAGGTTGACCAAGAGGTAAATAACGGAAAATAATAAAAAAAATTGAAGAGAAGCCATGCAACTTACTAGTGATAAATATTATAAATAATGTAAAATAATAATAATAAAATCAAAGAGAAGCCCATGCAACTTACTAGAGATAAATAACATAAAATAAAAATAAAAAAACAAAAGAGAAGCCTATGATAAACTAGGCGGACATATCATTGCAATCTATCTAACTTGATCTTACATAGGCTAACATATTATTCACTCAACTGAAAATAGGAAACAAACACTTTGCTACTCTTTGTTATTTATTTATTTATTTATTTTAATTTAACTGCCTAAAATCTTAATCTTTATAATTTTTTTCTTTCTCAAATTCCCCTATTTCCCTCTCTGTTCACAGAGCATAGACTGTTTTTTTTTTTTTTTTTACATATTTCTTTCTTCCTATGTTTGTGTAGAAACGTACATTCAGCCTAGACTAACTCAAATATTAAGTACAAATAAAGGTTCACAAATTCCTCCTAAACCTATTAGGATCATAAAATTTATTAACGACAGAAAAGTTAATAACATATTCTTCTAATACAGATAAAAAAAGGGCAAAAATAAAAATAGAAATAATACTTATCTTGAAAAATTCTACTTTTGA
Source organism: Dracaena cambodiana (assembly GCA_036321105.1). Taxonomy (NCBI): domain Eukaryota; kingdom Viridiplantae; phylum Streptophyta; class Magnoliopsida; order Asparagales; family Asparagaceae; genus Dracaena; species Dracaena cambodiana. The sequence continues at coordinate 16,233,596 of JAYEPQ010000004.1, read as the reverse complement.
AAATTAACTGATCACGATATGGATCAGATCTTTTCTTTTGCTATTTCTATTCTCCTCCTCTTCTCTCTCTCTTTTCTTTTCTTTTCTTCTGTTCATTTTCCTTCACCCTCTTTCACAGTTTTTTTTTCTCTTTTTTTTTTCTTTCTCTGTTCAGCCTTAAAGGCTGAACAGAGAAAAGATATCCCCTGTTTTTTTTTTTGTATTGAATAAGGGGATGAGAGGTTCGATTTGTTTTTTCTTTTTTTAATATCTTTTATATATACTCTTATTAATATTGGGATAAGATTAGATATAATTAAAATTTTCTATTCCAATCCAAACTCTATTAAGTTTGTTATTATTCAATAAAATAATATTTTAGATAAACTAAAATAATAAGTTTGATAAAGATAAGATTGATTTAAAAATAATATTAGTTTTCCTTTATTTAGATTATATATTTAAAATAAATAAATACAAAAATATTATTTAGATAAATAAAAAAAATTTATAGGAAATTTGGAGTGTTACAATCCGGTTTCTGGGAATTGATAAGTTCCTCGCTACACAACAATACTAATCAAGAACGCTCTTCAACTGCCTATACTAGTGGATGGATACATGATTGGAAATTAGACGGTCATCAGAATAGCCAAGATAACATAATTTTGCTCCATTTCCTTGCCATTTCAGGCCACGAGTAGGCCTTGATTCTATTGCCTACTAATGCTATGAGATAGAGCTTCTGCATCGATAATAAAAAGATATAGCGATAACGGATAACCTTGACGAATTTCGATATGGAATTGAGCCAACATGTAAGACTCCCATTTATAAGAACTGAGAAACATGTAGCACTCTCATTTATAAGAACTGAGAAATATGAGCCTCACTATAACCCATCACTAAGTCAATAAAAGATCTATGAAAACCACACCTCAGCAATGCCTCCTTTAAAACAACATTGTAATATCCCAAATTCGAATTACCTATATTCCTCTTTTGAGTCCGAACGTTGCGAATAAATCCACCGAAGTCTTTCGGTAAACGTAACTTTAAATCAATAACTCAAAATGATATTCTGTTTTCTCAGTTTTCTAATATTTGAGATTTTTAAAAATTTTCAGGTCAAAAAAAAATACTTTTAAAATTGCTAATTTAAAATTATCTTTCTAATTATTTATTTCGAATATCGAAATAACAAACGGATAATTTTATAGTGCTCCTCTCCTTGAATACTACGTCATACATAAATTTGTTAGTATTTGGAAAACGCTTACCTGAACCGTAAATAATAAAATATTAAAAAAATTAGAATTACTTTGTACACACTCTATTTCTAAAACAAATTTCTAAGGGCACACCCCCAAAAAGAAGGTTCTCGCATGGAGAATTGGAGAATTGGGTGTGTCAGGCTGGGACTTTAGGTGGCTCATGGAGATGCAAGCAACTTTATTTAAGTTACAAAATTACCATTAAATTATTTGCCCCTCTTCAAAAGAAAATACAGTTCACTCTCTTCAAAAGAAATAAAAGAAAATTACCATTAAATTATTTGCCCCTCTGCAAAAGAAATAGAAGAAAATACACTCTCTCTCCACTTCACTCTCTTCTTCTCTGTCTCTCGGCCTGAACCAGACAGCAGAAAAAAAAAGAAAAAAAAAAGAGAAGGAAAAAAAAGGAAGAAAAATAAACTGAACCGAGAATCTAAAATCAATCTAAGACAAGTAACACTGTTATTTTTTGTTTATTTCTTTATTTAATTTATATTTGTGTATATAATTTATTTTGTAAAAATACTTGGTTTAAATTTTGAACTATTGATTGATATTTAGAGCTAAACTAGACCATTGGATCAAATTTAATATATATAAATATTGTGATATTTGCTTAATTTTGATTTTTAAAAAAATAGAGAGGGGGGGGAGAGGACAGAGAGAGAGAGAGAGAGGAGAGATTGTTTTGGTGGATTGGGGCTGAGATGAAAAAAAACAAAAGAAAGGGGGAGAGAGAATTTTGATAGGCTAGGCCCAGCCAAGCCTTGCAAAAGAAAAAAAAAATATTTAGAGAGAGAATAAAACGGGCTGGGGCCTGGGCTGGATAAAAGAACAAGAAAAAGGAGTTGGGCTAGACCTGGGGCGGATAAAAGAAAAAAACAGGGAAAGAAAAAAAAAAGAAAGGGGCTTACACTTGATGGATTTGAGTTGGTCTTACATTTGGATTTAATTAGAAATAATTGATGGATTGAAAATAAAATAAAAATAATAACAATAATAATAATAAAATAAAATAAATAATTGATGGATTGGACTTAGAGCTTAATTGGAAATTAATCAAAGAAAGATATATAAAAATATATGATTGAGCCTAGAATGAAATAAGTCCATAAGTTTGGACTTAGAAATAATGCAACGTTGATACATAATGCACTTAGCTCACAAATTGGGTTATTGATTGGTATTGAGAACTGAACCAGATTATTGAATCAATTTTGATAATATATATATTGTGATATAATTGTATACTAATATTATTAAGATGATACAGATATCTAATTCATTATGCTACAAGTCATGTGCTTGATGTTACAAGCTATGATACTTGATGTCATGTACAGTTGTGGAGATACAAGCATGTTAATATAAATTGAAAAACAATTAAAATAATAAAAAGAAAATAAACAAACAAATATAATTTAAAATAAATCATGTTATGATGTTATAAGTTATGTGCATAATGTATTATGAATTTGGGAATGGGAGAAACTATACGATAGATAATATGATGCGTGACGTGTAATAATTGTTAATGATATAGTGTATTATGTGATTTTTGCATGAGTGGTACAGTTTATGTAATATATGACATGTAATTCATGATATATATACACTCGAATCCAATACATGACATGTTTGAATGAATTATTTGAATACCAGATATATGATGAGTATGGTCATTCATGAGAACATGATAACAAGTTTCTTGTATCTTGATTACATGACATAAAGTATTTTTGTGATACGTGTGTACATGATCTTGAATCTTAATTCATGAATTCTTGTTTCTTGTGATAAAGATATATACACAGTTTGACTTGGCAAGCTACGTGTTCTCATTAATTTATATATATCGTGTATTATTGATATGAGGATTGGAAAAACTATATGATAGATAAGAACTGTATTGTATAAGGAACTTGTTAGCCAACTTCTTAATTGAGGCCGGGATTCTTTACTGCAGCGGCCTGGGTGATTACTTGATCACCAGTTGATAATTGATACCAGAGTGGTATGTCCGTTACTATGATACAGTACATAAATTGGATTGTTATGCCTAGTGGCATGTTATGGTTCAATGCCATGAATATTGAGGTCAGGTTCTGGGTATGTACGAGTACTTAGATAATATGAAAAACTGCGCGTCATATTATCCATCATTTAGTTCAAATACTAACAAGATCTTAACTTAGACTTGTCAATTTTTTTAAAAATGATATTTACTTGCTATTTGCAAATGACATGCAAAGTCACGTTTATTCTATTTTCTATTATTCACGTAACACGTTTAACACTATCACGATTTAATTGCATTTTATTTGTTTATAAAAGGATATCCCCAATAAAAATATTTTATTCATTTGCATACTTTTATCTTTAGTACTGTAATAGTACACATATATTTTCCTTATGTTACTTATTGGGTTTAATATCTCGGATTTTGAACCCAGATTTAGAAGGCGAAGAAGGAGAACCAGCCCCAATTAAAGATCCGTACTTCATCGACCGGATTGAGCAATGGTAAGCAAGTGAAGTACCTTTTAGAGACCCCTTGTATATTTTTTTTTATATTTCTTTTTTGACCAGATAGTACTTTTTTCTTTTGTGTTCATATTCAGAGCAGTGTGTTATCTTATGTATCTAGCTCTTTATATAAATGAAATTTTTTCAGTTTCAGACATGTTATTTATTTATCTGATTGTGGCAGTAGTTACGGTTATTCAACTATCATGTGACTGTTAGGTTGTCTAGTGCAAATATTAAGTAGCGTTCTCTATTTTGGGAAGCAGCTGAAAAACGGAGGCGTTACAAATATTATGACATTTGATCATACGCTCTCTCCATATCTACTTTCAATGCTATCAACTTCTTTCCCTTCCTATATTTTCTCATTGAAGGGATCACCTTTTAAGTAATTAAAATGTTATATAAGTTATATCTGCATGGCACAAAAAAACTTTGTGAAGGCGAAATAATTTTAGGAAGAAGATACTTCATTCGATTAATAACAAGTTTCTAAATAATCTTATGGGAATCATTATACAAGCCAATTGGTTCGTAATATGACTGCGAAGTAAGATTTGATACCTTTAGAATCAAAACCAGATATTTGAGATAGTTACTTGGTCGCATAAAAGTAATTTAAAGCATCTATAAAAGTATATTTAATTAGTTCTTAGCCAAATTTGTAGAACAAACCTGCCAGGCTACCTAGACCAAGAGACTTATCTGAGGGCATGGACGACTATCGCGGCAAACACTGATAAAATAAATGGTCTAATTATAAGAGGTTTTTTGTCGGTATTATTAATGATTTTTGGAATCACTTCAAGAAGATTTATATCTAAAATAGGAGCTTCAGAATTCCAATCTGTTTACGAAGTAGCCATATCGGAACTGAGCTAACTCATCATCACCTGAAAAATAATGTCATCTTCTAGTTGTATTTCGTGCATGAAACTCCTTGCATGTGTGTAAGTAGTAGCCCTGAAAAAAAAAAAAAAAAAAAAAAAAAAAAAAAAAAAAAGAAAAACCTTGGTATTTGAATGTCGTCATTCAACCAACAAGACTTCTGCTTCCAGAAAAACCTTTGACAATGCAGATTACTGTGATTTTAGATTTATAAAATGCTAACTTCGCTTAAAATTCTGGGTCTTCTCTTTTCGAAGCCTCTTTCAACTGAACTCACTTTAGCTCAGCAACCAACTCTAACTTCTTGAAAAAACAAAAATATTTCCTACGTGATCTATATTCCAATCATGTGGTGATTGTTTAACATGCTTCAACTTTCAGAATAACTTTTGAAGAGGGCTACCATTAGTAGACTTCACCCAAGCTTTCTCAATCACTTCTTTAATACTATTCATTTCAAGCCAGAATCTTTCAAACTGGTAAGGCTTAGGCCCCCTTTTGAACAACGGTTCAAAACTTAGGAGAAGAGGACATTGATATGAAGCCAGCCACATCTCATGAAGGACCATTTTTCTAGAATGATCATTGAGCCAATCCAGGCTAACTAAAACTCTATCCAAACATTCCAGAAGATTTTGCTCTCATGCTGGTCATTAGACCACGTAAAATATAGCCTAACAAATTTCATATCCACCTAACCGCACTTCGAAATACATTCACGAAAATCCTACATTGCAGTATCCTCCGCTGATGAAACAACATTGAGATCTCTTATAAATACGATAGGATTACAAGGTTCTCTGCCTATCAAGATCCAAACCACACATCTTTCACATACATAACTGAAGCAAATATAACCCTAAGAATCCATGGAGGAGAAAGACCGTCACTAAGTCCATCTACTTGTAAAGGGGCGTTGGGATTACGAACATGATCCTTCCACCAGAAAATAATATCCCTGATCATCCCCGTGTAGAGATGGATTTCATCCCATAGTCCCTAACAATATTAGAACCATTGTCAACCTTGGGCTTAGGCCTTGTACATTAAGAAGGGCCTAAATTAAAACTACTTCTTTATTTTTTGTTGTTAAGTCAAGTATTTAGGGATTGTAATACTTTATAGGTTTTTAATTATCTTAGCATAAAACAATTGACCTTCTTATCTTTTCTCCCAAAATCATGCTACTATCCAATTGTTATCAATTTATTTTTTCCTCTTTTCCAATCTGCTTAGAAATTTTTTTTTCGCTTCATAACTTTTAATTTTTCTCCAGCTTTCTTTTTTTTTTTTGCTCATTCTCAGAAATCAATCTCTCTTTCAACTCATTTAAAATACTCAACGCTCAAATATTTGATTCTTAATCTCTCTCTCTCAACTCATTTAAAATACTCAACACTCAAATATTTGATTCTCTCTCTGTGTGTACAATTTAATTATTGTTTGTTGTTGTCGTTGTTGCCTCCATCACTTCCAGACCTACCATTAAACGTGAGTTTTTTTTAATATTTTTAATTTATTCCATTGATTTTAATTGGATAATCCTAATTGAATGGTGGAATACATTTTAAAAAATAATTAGGTTTAAGTATTTATTTATTTTTTATAAACTAAATTTAAAAATAATTATAGATTAAATTAATATGAATGTGATTGAATATAACTTGAATATCGAATATTATTGACTATTCCTGTAACAGACGTTTCTGCTGGAAGAAGTTTTTCGTAATTAAAACTATTAAAATCATATTTAAGATTGACTATATCACAAGATAGATTGAACGAATTAACAATAATATCTATTGAAAGTAATATGTTAGAGCATCTTAAATATAAAACTTTAATAAGTAATTTATTTTACTACTCAAAAAGCTAGAAAATAAATTGAGATCTTTCGTGAAATCAATAATAATTAGACTTCTCTCAAAATTTTGATTTAGGCCCCGATTTTTCACGGTATGGTCCTGATTAGAATGGATATGCTTAGCATTTGATTCTTAAATCTATGTTTCTAATTGCGCCACAAGATCAGGCGGGTGAGAGGTAAGAAGTTTTCTTCAACAAAAGTGAGCTATCTCCTTAGCTGCACTGCTCCAATTTCATGTTAGCACAGACTCTCGCAAAATACAGCCAGAATACTCCAACAAGGACGGCCTTATTTGTTTGCGGAAAGAAAATGAAAGTTAAAGCTAAACCAGAATATACAAGGCTTTTCTGGAACGGCCGGGTTGCTACAGCTCGTGTATTGATCTCCGTCCAGTAGCGCTATAGCCTACAAATGCCCTAAAATATTCGTACAGCAGACACGTGTACATTCGCCCCTCAGTTGTCGCCTAGTGGAAGTTTCAGAGCAACCAACGCTGCCTCCCCCTCTCCCTCTCCCTCCTGTGACCAGTCTCTCCTCCTGTGACTGCAACTGCAGCTGTAGCTGCAACTGCAACTGCAAATATAAATCGCAACAATAACCTAATAATAATAGGCACCGCTGGATATCACACAAATTAACACGTTTTTTGTCCGTATACATATTCCGCTCTCCTGTCTCCTTCCCGCCCCACTATCTACCCTCCATGTTCAATTTAATAGCCAAACTGCCACACACTAGTTTACACCGCATGCCGAGGTATTCTCGTGATTAAGTCGAGAGCCAGAGGTTAAAAGTCCGCAGCTATTCCAAGGGCGTGAATACGATTTCCCAAACGAGAGGAAGCTGCGTCCAAGCTTCCTCCTGTCAGAGACAGGCATCCGATGGGCCAGCAACAATCCGGCGGGCCCATTCTAAGCCCCACGGTTTTAGCTAATTGTTGGTAACAAGTTACAATAAGTAAGAAAAACTAGCTAACACGCTGTAAGTTTGATGCTTATATAAACAACCTGGACGGTCTCCAGTCACTGAGCAATAAATCAAAGATAGAGTTGTAGTAGTTATCCTTTCTTCTTCTGCTCTTTTCGTATCCATTTTGATCTTTGAACCAAAGTCTTTTCTTTTCCGTTCTCTGAAGAGAAAAAAAAAAAAAAAAAAATTGGCGGACAATGAAACCCTAGTTCTCCGGCAAAGCACCGTACTTGAACAGTTTCTTATCACCACCAAGAAACAAAATGATGCTGGACTACGAATGGGGAAATCCCGCGGCCGCTGCGGCGGCAATGCTGCTGTTTGGTGACGACACCGGCCAGGTTGATAGCGGCTGCCACGACCGACCACAGCACCAGCACCCGCACCAGCACCAGCACCACGTGTTCGACCACTACGGGCATGGCCTTGGCATGGACTTCTTCCAGCAGCCGCAGCAGATCTCTGCTGCTGCAGCTGCGGCTGCGCTGTTCACGACCTCGACCACCTCGACCACCACGTCATGCCACCAGCAGTACGGGCTGGCCTTGCCGCCTGCGCCGGCGAGGATCGGTCTGAATCTCGGGGTGAGGACGTATTTCTCGTCGGGGTCTCCGGAGGAGGAGATGGCGATGGTGGCCGGGAGAGTGTGCAGGAGGAGGACAAGGACAGCGAGGTGCCAGGCGGAGGGGTGTGGCGCGGACCTCACGCATGCTAAGCACTATCATCGTCGGCACAAGGTGTGCGAGTTCCATTCGAAGGCGTCGATTGTTATCACTGCGGGGCTGTCGCAGCGTTTCTGTCAGCAGTGCAGCAGGTAAACTGTGAGCATAAATATCTTGCTAATGGTTTATTTATGGAAAAATTTATTGGTACCCTAATTTTTCCACTCTCAAGATTCAAATTACAGTTAGTCATATTTTCTATATTCTCAATCTTTTGTGTTATGTTGTATAAGGATCTAATTGTATTCCAATCCTTTTGTATAGGAATCATATAGTCGTTGATCAAATGGAACCATTCATTTGTTACTTTTGGCATAGTTTTATGTTAGTCGCATTCAAACTAAATAACAGTCGTTCTCAAAGTAATGAGCAGTTATTCTCGACCGTGCAATTCCTTAGAAGAGACACAAAATATCGTAATTCATAACAATCCCTAAACTTTGCTATTTATAAATGGAAATATGCTATTTAAGATGTAATATTAAATGACAAATGCTATACGGCCTAATGCTATAGTCAATGTACAAGGAATTTAGTTGTTAGGTGCAATTTTGTAACTAACGTCTCGAGTTTTATTTGGTGACGAAAAAAAGGTTTCATGTGCTATCGGAGTTTGATCAAGGGAAGCGGAGCTGCAGGAAGAGGCTAGCCGACCACAATCGCCGACGGAGGAAGTCTCAAGACCTATCCACATCTGCTGCATCCAACAATGCAAGCAACAACGCAAACAATGCTACTGTGACTGCAAATAATCAGCCGAACCCTGATCAGAAGAAGTACCCCATTGATATGGCGAAACTGGAGACATGCTCCTCACTGACTCACGTCAACTCAACCCAGCCGCAGCTACTGCCTGAAATCAGTCCAGTCTCTCCGATGGCGCTGGGACTCAGGTGCAGTGCAATCCCAGAGGCGGCAGGGCTGTCTTCCTCGTCGTCCACAGGGACATCCCCACCGCAGAGCGTGCCGCTTCTGTCGCAGCTTGGGGAGTTCAGCCACGGGAATGAGCATCGGTTCCCGAGCTGGGACGAGGCCGAAGATGGAGCCAGCATCAGAGGGGTTTACCAGAACAAGTAGTCATTCTGCAGTAGCAGTTGTAGCGGAGTAGTAGCTGGCTAGTACTACTTTTTTTGAGTCCTAGTTCGTTTAATTTCTCGTGTTTAATTGTTCCGTCTCCAGTTAGTTAATAAGAGGTGTGATCAATCCTGAGATTGTTTTGGGATTGTCGACCTCTGAGAATGTAAGGATCCAACTTTTTCTTTCCATGGCAATAGAATCAGAATGTGATGAGATTCCATTCACGGGTTACATATCATTAATCTAGGGCATCATCCAGGAAGCTTCCTATATCTGGAAACTAGTAAGAAACATATAAACCCTAGCACAAATGGACAATGATATGGACAGTTAGTAAGAAACAATGAACACAGTATATACTCTCTTGAAATCTAGCAAAACCCAAGAAATTCCGGCAAAATCTCTAATAGATTACTAACTAAACTGTGCTATGGCTTTGCAGTTACAAAGAAAAAACGAAATATTTAACAAAACTGTAAAAGCAAAGATTGGGAGTAAAGAAATTTTGTATATTAAACCTAATCCTAAAATTTTCTGGAATGATTCAGATTTTTGTAAGTTGCATAATCAGAGGTAGAGGAAATCCACTCCACCAACTATATCAGCATTAGGGTTTGAAATAGTAGTGTTGTATGCTGCAGCATTCTTAAATTAAGTTCAGTTAAAACTTTACCATGGAAGAACTAAACGGTCTTGGTATAGACATATTTATTAGCTTATAAATAAAAACTCAAGGCATTTGGATACCATTTACTTGTGATAATAGGTTTTGAATAATATACAATTTCAACCAGAAAGAAAAAGTAACATCCAATGTATGAGTAAACAATATCAAAACGACCTGAATTTTTTTTTTTTTGGTGACCTAATAAAAGGAATAGATCTAGATGGGCGATTCAGATCTTTCATGGAAAGACCTGTGACGGAGTTCTCACAGAGCTATATATATATATATATATATATATATATATATATATATATATATATATGTGTGTATATACATATATGTATATACATATATATACATATATGTATATATATGTATATACATATATGTATATATATGTATATACATATATGTATATATATGTATATACATATATGTATATATATGTATATACATATATGTATATATATGTATATACATATATGTATATATATGTATATACATATATGTATATATATGTATATACATATATGTATATACATATATGTATATACATATATGTATATACATATATGTACATATATATATATATATATATATATATATATATATATATATATATATATATATATATGAGTAAATGGGAAATTCACCAGCGGTGAAGGGAGTTGTTTCATCGCTGCTTATGTGGTCCAATAAAATTATTACACGTGGTACCACTCAAAGGGCGGTTAAGAAAATTCATTTATTTGTTATCTTGAATGACGCCACTTATAATAATTTTATTGGGTCACCTAAGCGGCGGTGAAAGAACTCCCTTCACCGCCGTTGAATTTTCAGTTTACTCATATATATATATATATATATATATATATATATATATGAGGAAATGGGAAATACACTGGCGGTGAAGGGAGTTCCTTCACCGCCGCTTAGGTGGCCCAATAAAATTATAACACGGGGCGTCATTCAAGGTAACAAATAAATGAATTTTTTTAAATGACACCACGTGTAATAATTTTATTAGGCCACCTAAGCGGCGGTGAAGGAAACTTCCCTCATCGCCAGGTTCCCGTTTTCTTATATATATATATATATATATATATATATATAGACACACACACACAATCTATTCTCTATTTTACAATAATTTCCCAGATCAAAACAAGAATCTAACAAAATAGTTTTGGACCTCCAAACAACCTCTAAAGAAAGGACAATATTGCAAACGAAAGATCAGCCATGGAAGTGCAATATCATTACTCTTAAATATAAACAAATTGCAGTATCATAAGCAAATGATTCCTTTAACTCATCGTAACAATTGAAGAATGCAGTTACATGTCAGTGTCCTCATGGAGCTCTTCAATTCAAGTAAAAAGTAGTAAATATTTGTTATTTGTCTTACAACATTAATTCAGAGCCGAACTTGTTTGGACTCCGACATAGCCGATGTACCTTTGTTTACGGGTTTGTTATTATGAGAAATGATTTGATGCTCATTAACAAGAAGGCTGAGTTCCGTAACTAATGCATGCATGTTTGGCATGAAAAAGATCAAAAGCATCACCCAGATCCACAATGTTCTTTAACCCTCGCGAGTTCTTGATTCCTTCATCCATTCATTCATTAATCACTTTTTTCATTCATTAACTATTTCAATATCCAAAATTGTACTCACAAAAAATATTCACACTTAAAGTTCTAGGGTTTGCGAGAGGAAGGAGAAGACCCCACAGTGGACTGCATGTGAGTGAATCTAACAAGTCCAGGGAGGAGATGTTCCGGGTCCACTGGTCCTTTGTGTTTCCCTCTTTGTCTCGTTCTCTTATCTCTCATCCTTTATAAGATTTGGCCCAGCATGCTGTAGTTTGGTCTTTGGTGAAAGGGATCGTTGCTAACGACTGCTTAGTCATGGAAGAGCATGATGAGAGTACGTACAAAGGATAAGAATGCAAAGTAGGTGACATTTTTCTTCTTCCAGACAGTTAGGTTGAGAATGAGAGGTTAAAACGCCATGTTTCTTAGTCCTATTCAAATTTTCAAATTAAAAAATAATTTTATTTTTTAATTTTAAATTTTAAATTGCATAGACAAAGGACTGGTTGTTATATTCCCCCATTCTCATACTTACACTCACCAGAGCCTCCTAAAGCATCAGCCTGGCCCTTTAGGTACGTGAGGAACTTTTTTTTTTCTTTGTTCGTTTTTTTAGATGTTCCCACTGTGTATTACGAGTGTGTACTAAAACCACTTACTGCAACAATATTCTAAATGGATAGGTGATGTTGGATAAGAGGCGATAGAGATATGATTAGAGATCTGATTAGTTTTAATTAGATTTGATTAGATTAGATTAGAGATTTGATTAGATTTGTTATTATTTTGTTATTTTAGAATTATATATATATATATGGTCTGTAAAACCCTAATTTATAAAGAATAAAGCGAAATATGATTTTCTTTTAAGAGCATGTGATTTGTTTTATCAAATCTTTTTTCGAGTGATTCGTGAGAGGGTGGGCATGTGATTCGCCTGAGTGTAAGATCCAAACCCTAATTTACCCCCAAAAGTCCAAGTTCTTCCCTAATTTCTCCACCACAAACCCTAAATCGCTTCCATCATGCGTCAAATTGGTATCAAAACTAAAGTCCACATCTTCAGTTATCAGAGTCCAAATCCATCTCTATCTTCCTATTTTTCTATCTTCTTTTTTAAAATTTTTCTTTTAGATTTGAGAGAAAAAAATTAAATAAAAAAACTAAAAAAAAAAAAAAATTTGACAGTAGATCTGATTTGAAAAAAAAAAGAAGCAAAAAAAATCAGGGGAGAGAGAGAGAGAGAGAGAGAGAGAGAGAGAGAGACTGAAAAAAAATGAAAAAGAAGAAGAGGGCAGAAAGAAAACAAAGAGAGAGAAGAGAGAGATCAACCAGGAAAAAAAAGAAGTTACCTTCTTCTCCTTCTCCCTTTCTTCTCTCCCCTTCTCCTCTCCCCTTCTTCTATCTCATTCTCTTACTTCAACCCAACAACAGTTCAGATATGTGCGAGAGAGACAAAAAAATACCGTTCAGATCTGTAAGAGAAAAAAAAAAACTCTAGTTCCCTTCTCCTTCTCCCTTATTTTTTCCCGATCCCTTCTTCCTCTCCACTTTTTCGTCTTCTTCAAACCCAAAAAAAAAAAAAAAAAAAACAGTCAACTTCTTCTTCAACAACTTCTCTAGATCAGCCCCTCCTTTTTTTTTTCTTTACATCTCCTCTACGGTAAGCCCCACTTCTCTCCTCTTCTTTCTTCTTCTCCACCCAGCCCCACAACCCAGCAGCAGCAGCAAGCAGTAGCAGTAGCAGTAACAAGCAGCAGCAGCAATAACAGCAGCAACAACAACCGCAACCATAGCAGCAACAGCAAGAACAGTTACGGCAGCAGCGACAATAGTACCTGCAACAACAGCAAGAACAGCAGCTGCATTAACAATCCACGAGTCTAGTGAGTTCCTTTTTTTTGCAGTTAATAGTTGATTTTTTTGGGTTGAGGAGCAATTATCAAAGAGGGTTTGGTTTGAGCTCAATTCAAATCCATTCAAAACCCGTGTCGAAGAGAAGAAAAGAAGTTGGATTTGATTTGGATCTAACTTAGCAAACCCGATCCTCTTGAGTTTAAAGGTAGGTTATGTTCACAGGCAGACCCATTAAGAAGATTCTAGATCCGTTAAGGGTTCTTTTGGGTAATTTGAAACCATTTTGAGCCCAATTCACACCCAGTTCGAGCCTGATTCATACATAAATAATTCTAAGCTATTCTTGATGTGCTTATTGGGATTTCTACTCTAAAGTTTGTACAAAATCTACAAAATCCACAATACTCCTCAAAGGAAATCGTGCTTAAGTGTGATTTACTCTATATCGAGATAATTTCTAATCGCACTGTTATTTAGTCAGTAATATTTTGCACTCCATTCTTGTTATTTGCGAATTTATTGTTACTTATAATTTGCTACGAGATTTATTTGTGTGTTACATTATATTGCATAAATAGGAATTGCATTTCCTCACATATAGCAACTTTCGAACATTAGAATATCTTATTTGATCATATAGTCACGTATTTAGTTTTGTGTTTAGGATTTTGCATATTCATCTGTGTGCTTTATTGCAACTACATATAGATAATTATTGTATGCTTCGTAATGGCAAAAATTTTAGAGAAGTCATGGATCTTACTGAAATTTTAAATAAATTAAATGAAATAATAGATAATAATAAAAAAACTTCAAACTGGTTTAGATGTAATAAATATACGTTTAGATAATTTAGAAACACAAGTCAATGAATAAAAACCTGCTGCAAATAATCAAAGGAATGAGAGTAGAAAAGAAAGACATCATAATATTGGAAGATATAATAATTTTGAGGATAAACATCCACATGATGATCACACATAAAGTCAAAATAGATGTTCCCTCTTTTGATGGCACTTATGACCCCCAATGATTTTGTGATTGGTTAGCAGATATGAATCACTTTTTTGAATGGTATGAGATGTTAGAGGCCCAAAGAGTCCGTTTTACTAAATTAAAATTACAAGCGTCAGCTAAAATGTATTGGATGTCAGTTGAAAGACGATTAGTAAGAGAGCGATAAGAATCAATTGAAACATGGTCTGAAATGAAAAAAAAAATTAGAAAGAAATATCTTCCTCCAACTTTTAAGAATCGTTTTCTTGACCAGTTATCTAATCTAAAACAGGAAAATATGAGTGTGACTGAATATATGCATAAATTCGATGAGCTCTTAGTGCGATGTGACATTTAAGAAGACAGTCGTCTAACCCTTTCACAATTTCGCACTAGACTCAAACCCAAGATCAAGCGTGAAGTACCTACACTTTTTTTAAATTCTGTTGAGCATGTATTTCAATGTACTCTCAACTATGAGGCATATTTGTGTATACCCTTTGATAAAATGTCCACTTTTAAAACTGCAGAGTATCATAAGTGATAATCTAATACTAATACTATAAATACTAATACTGTTCCTATGGATACATAAAATTAAACCATTACTAGTGAGTCATCAAAACTAGCTACAAAACAAACTGAGTGTTTCAAATCATGGTTTTGATCACTTTACTTATCAATGTCCTACAAGAAATTTGTTAATAGACGAGATTCATAGTAAAAATGATAGTGAGACAGAAGAAGAAATTTATGAGCCTCAAGGAAATTTTAGTGATGTTGAAAATGACTTAATAAATACACCTTCACACATTGTTTTGTGTTTGTATTTTGTATCAAGAAATGAGGATTGTCGTAGATCGAATGTGTTTCACATCTATATCACACACAATGGTAAGAGTTATAAAGTCATGATAGTTGGAGGTAGTTGTGTCAATATCATTTCTAAATAGACTGTTGACAAGATATGCATCAAAACTGAATCACACCCTCAACCATACAATATCACTTGGATTGATAAAAATTTTCATGCTATTATTCAGCATTGTCTTATGCCTATTCAATTTTTGAGTTATAGTGATCATATTTGGTGTGATATTTTACACATAGATGATGCACATATTTTGCTTGGTAGACCCTGGTTATTTGACCTAGATGTTAAGAATTATGGAAAATCCAATACATATGCATTTGTATGTAATGGAAAGAAAATTGTGTTGACTCCTCTACCCAAGAGTCCATCTAAAAATAAAAAGAATGGGTTAATAATACTAATACGAGGTGATAAATTGCTCCATTTTGTGCATAAGAATCATGAGCCTATCGAGTATAGATCTATATTTCTTGACAAGTTTTATCCACCTATAGATTCACTTACACCATTTTTGCATCGTTTGTGTGTGAATCTCCGTAGGCAAATTATATTTAGCAATGATGATTACAAATTTATTACAGATATACTTGATAGATTGCATGTATTTCTAACGGGATCCGTGATGATTAGAGTTCCACCTACAAAGTTCCTTTTTGAGAATATAGAGGCTTTTCACACCCAATGTACGAACTCTTTCAGATTTTTGCGGGAGTTTGTTATGCTTATTTGGGAGTCGAATATTCCACCAGCCCCTGATATTCGCTCGATCGTGATTATTTCACGTGTGCCTTGGTGCTCTATTCCAGATAATCATCGAGCTTCTGCTTTATGCCCGACGTTTTTCACAGCATCAGATTTTCAGCTCGCTTCACTTTATCCACATCCGCGAGTTCCACCGCTATAGACAAGCACGAAAGTTGATATTTGGTTCCGGATGTATCTGATTTACACATATTTGGTATGGTAGAAAGATTTACCAGATATCGAGATACATTTTCACTATCACCCGCTGTGTTTGTCTTTATTCCAGCCGATCGGTGGTGAATGTTTCCAAGCGGGGGAGAATTGATAGAGATATGATTAGAGATCTAATTAATTTTAGTTAGATTTGATTAAATTGGATTAGATATTTGATTAGATTTGTTATTATTTTGTTATTTTAGAATTTTCTATATACATGGTTGTTCGTCGCAAAAGTTCCTTCGCTTCCTCCCATTGAATAAGCTTGAATTACAATGAAAGTGAACAAGATAAAAAAAGAACAAACGAGATGATTTATATTTATCGCTCTCTTTTACAATAGTATTTGTGGGATTAGTGGCGATGGGATCTGTCGAGCAGCTCCTTTGGACGATCGGTACGTTGAAATCTTCTCTCTTGAAGATATCGGCCGACTATAGACGATCTTCTCTGGTTTTGATTTGTTCAAGGCTCTCTCGCGTAACTCGAACTTCTCAAGAACTCCAGGAAGAAGATAGAGATTTTCTCTGATCTTCACGAACTCAAGGCTCTGTGCGTAACTCGAATTCTCCAAGATTTCAGAAAAAAATCTCAATTGCCGAAAAGAAGATCCTTAGGGTTTTCACCAGGAAGGTATTTATAGCCCCAGGTTAATGCAAGAGTTTCTATCTAAATAGAACTTGTCATTCATCAAGGATTCCAATCAAATATCTTAGTTTTGATGGAATTCTGATTAGACTTGATTTGGGTATTTGGATAGGCCCAGAATCATAATCTCAATCAATTTGATATTCTGGTTATCTGCTTACGCGGAGCTTTAATCGCATCAAAACGCGGCGCTAAATAACAAGTGCGCGGAGCTAACGCGGAGCTATAGAACATCTCCGCGTTTACTCAAACGCGAGGCTAATACAAGCCAGACTGTGGAATCAACGCGGAGCTATATAAACATCTCCGCATTTTATTCAAACGCAAGGTTAATATAACCAAACGCGGGGCTATTAAATTGGCTCCGCGTTCTATTGTGGAAAATCATTTTAGCTTAGAAATTTTTACTGCCAACAGAACCCCCTCCAAAGTTTTCAAAATGGCTTAGACTTCAACAGATTTTGAAATACTTTGGATATCTAAACTGAAACGCGGAGTTAGAATACCAAGTCTATCTCGCGTTATGCTCACTTACGTGGAGCTAATCAGCTTCACTTCGTCTTCAGTGAAATGAGTAATTATGTCATTAATTACCCTGAATTTCTACGCCGAATACCAAGCGACGGAAATCTTGTTTAAATAGAGCTCCCGGCTCATCTCCTTCTTCATCTCATCCGAAGAATCTTAGGGCTTCAGAGCAGGCGACTCAGGCTTCTTATTTTGAAAGAATGATCTCCAGCCGAACTGCTTTTTCCTTTCCATAGATCTTCATCACTAGGATGCCATCTAGGAAGAGTTTGGCTTTATGCATGTTGGTCGGCGTTAATGGCAGCAGCCGTGAAGGTAGACGCGATGACGAACCAGTCTATGCAGCATCTTCCGAAGGTAAAAACCTTAACTCTTGGGCTTCTAAGAACCATTCTTGAGATGTTTCGGCTTGGTTTAATCCAGCCAACTGTTTATTTTACCGGCGAGATCGCCGTTCTCCGCGAAGTTATCGCGTCATCCCCTGCATTTGAAACACGGGGCTTATCTGACTAGCAGTCTCGATGAATCTGCGAGGCTATCTTTGATTAGCAGTCGCGATGAATTGCGAGACTATCTTTGATTAGCAGTCGCGAGGAATTGCGAGGCTATCTTTGATTATCAGTCGCGATGAATTGCGAGGCTATCTTTGATTAGTAGTCGCTATGAATTGCGAGGCTATCTTTGATTAGCAGTCGCGATGAATTTGAAAGAGAAGGAAAGAGCAGAAAGAAATCTTGTCCCCCTTTACACGAAGTTATCGCATCATCCTCTATTTCTTCAACTGTGCGCGGAGTTAGCTTAGCTCCGCGTTTTCACTCTTTTGGAAACTCTGTTCCTTTTGCAGTAAGTCCAATCCTTTCTGAAGAGGAATGTATGCGGGTCCATCGATCTTCATCAGCAAAAGTAACTCTAAGGAAGTCAGAAGTATATGCTTTACAACATAGTTGCAGGTTTCAAGCTCTGGCTCCGAGAGATAAACTCCTGAAGGAGCTGTAAAATAGGGAGCTGCAGCACTTGCAGTTCAGAATTGTGCTTCAATGCAGCACTTCCCTTTCCTCTCGTCCTTCATTTCGGATGACAGATCCTAGTTGACATTTGCAGAGGAGATCTTTTGCATGTGAATCAGGGAACTGAGCTTCAACACCCCGTAGAGAAATCTGGAGTTCTTTTACATGTGAACCAGGGAACTGAGCTTCAACACCCCGTAGAGAAGTCTTACTGTTTTGGTTATTGATGAGTTGATCATGTAAAAGTTTTTGAGAGAGCTATAACTCCCTCTTTGTAATATCTTCTTTTATGAATAAGAGCAAATTATTTTCCTCTCTATCTGTTGGCTTCAAATATCTTGCTTGCGCAACAAACAGATGGTTAATAATTTTGGTAAAATAATCTAAGGCTCTTTTGCGTAACTTAGATTATTAATGCCAATATGATCGAGTAAAGATCCTCTTAACTTGGCCAAAAATTCAAGTTCTTTATGAAAACGCGAAGCTGAAAATACCAAGTTAACTTCGCGTTTTGCGAAATTACGCGGAGTTAAATAGCTTCGCGTTTTTCAACCCCCCACGTGGGGTTATCTATTCCGCGTTTCGGGGAGTAACTGATCAGTCATTTTCTCCGAAATCCGCACCGAACTCCAAGAGGCGGTTTCCCTCATTTAAATGAAATCTCTATCTCTTTTCTCTTCACTTCACTTGAGAATTTTCCAGAGATCACAAAGGTTTAGGCGATCAGAACTCAGGCGATCCGAGCGTTCTCCGACCAATTTTCTCCCAATTTCCCATCGATTTTCCTCAACTCTTTGAGAAATGGCGCCCAAGACTTGTGCTACTTCTCACGCAGCTCCCATCATCGGCGGCCGGCGCAAGCAGTGGTGGCGGCGGCCATGGCAGCGACGCGCCAGCCCATATTTCGCCTATTGGAGGTAAGAATCTCTCCATCGAGACTTTTAAAACATCTCTAGAGTGATTTGGCTTGATCTTAACTGACCAATCAACTCTTTTACTGGTGAGATCGCCGTACTCCTGCTGTAAGGCTTGGAGAAGTAGAAAAGTCTCTGACTTTCTTCTTACGCGAAGTTATCGCGTCATCCTCGCGTTTTGAAGCGCGGGGCTATTTTAAGTAGCAGTCGCGCTGAAACGCGAGGCTATTTTAAGTAGCAGTCGCGTTGAAACGCGAGACTATTTTAAGCAGCAGTCGCGCTGAAACGCGAAGCTATTTTGACTTCTGCGCGGTCTAATTTTTAGCTTCGCGCGGCGCTATTCTTAGCTTCGCGCGTTCTAATTTTTAGCTTCACGTGTCCATACTTAGAGAATTTTTCTGTCTCATAGAAACTTCTCTAACTCTGGTGCTTCTCTTTGCAGTAGGGTATTCGATGGAGGCCCTTCCCCACAAAAATTACTTCGGCTTTGCTGGGGGTTCTGATCCCTCAGACCAATTTCGCTTCACCACTATCTTGGCTTCATATAAGCCAGACCCAAAGGAGCGCAAGGAGAAACTGATCAAGTATCACCCCACTACTGCGCGAGAAATCATAACTGACGCAGCCTTCGAAACTGTGAATAGAGAGGCGATGCAGAAACCTGCGTTCCTCTTTGGAGACCAGATGGATCAATCAGATGAGATCCTTTCTGAAGAGGAGCGCGTTTGGTTATATAACTCAGGCGAAATGCTGATGTTTCTGCCTAGAATGGATCGTAGCTATCCTCTAGTTTATCTTCAGAGGCTGGCGATGCCTCGGTAATTAAAGTGGGGACTGACTCAAGAGCAAGATGGCGTCCCAACAGGCAAATTTGGTGCACAAGGATTTTATCAAGATGGTCCCTCCAGATGCATTACTGGCTTGCTTCCAGGCCGATTTGGCAAGGAGCTTCCAGTAGGAGAAGTCCCATCTCGTGTCCGAACTTTCTTACGTGAGTTCCTGGCGAAGGATGGTCAGTACCCGGCTAGCGACTTCAGGATTCCTGGCTGGGTTCATTCTTCTAACAATATGTGGTGGACCCACCTCGTTCAGTACATGCTGGATTCCCATGAGCCCATTTTAAAGGATATTGGCTTGTATAAAACTATAAGAAATGTCCAATTCGGATTTCCCCAGAGTGCTTATCATTTTTACTGCCTCTTGGAGATGTATAACCCTGAGACTTGTACTCTCTTTACACCAGTTGGTGAGCTAGAGTTCGCTCTCCACGAGATATTTGAAGTTTCTGGGCTCTCAATGGGCGAAGTCCCTTATGAGGAGTATATCCCCACCACCGATGAGTTGAACATGCTAATGGCGAGGGATGAGCACATCTATGCCACATACTGGGAGATGATGTGCTATTATCATATTTGTGCTGACCAGACAGGTGCGCGTAATCACGGTATCGGCCACAAGAAATGGGCCGAGTACCTCTTTGCCGACTTAAATTCTAAGGATAGCTCGGCCACTATCTATGGTCATTCTCCTGTCCCCATTTCAGAGATTGACCAACGTGTAGCCAGGGGCCATTACCGTTTCTATTATACGACGGAATCCAATGAGAATGGATACGGTCCCGGTACTTCATTCAAGAGCTATCACTATCAAGCCCAGTTTTCGGTTTCCAACAGAGGTCTCATTACCGGGTTTTTGATGCTGTAGTTTAAGAGATGCGTCGTACCGTCGTTGCGCAAGGAAGCAATTGCAATGACCGTGGTATATCCGGCGGTTCTTCTTGCATATGACCGACCCCTTCGACTTC
Source organism: Dracaena cambodiana (assembly GCA_036321105.1). Classification (NCBI taxonomy): domain Eukaryota; kingdom Viridiplantae; phylum Streptophyta; class Magnoliopsida; order Asparagales; family Asparagaceae; genus Dracaena; species Dracaena cambodiana. The sequence continues at coordinate 16,212,440 of JAYEPQ010000004.1, read as the reverse complement.
TTCCCGTCATGGTATGCAATTTGCAGTATGGACTGAGGGTGCTCTGTCGTGATTTTCTCCCCACTATTAAGGTCAAGGGGAAAGGAAATGGCAAGTCGAAAGAGACTGCCCAGCCGAAAACTCCAAACCCTAGGGTGGAGATGCCATACACCTATTTGATGGCGTGGCTCGTCCTGCACTGTTCTTCTTTAATGAGTGCACCAGAGCGTCTTTCGGGCGAAAAGTGCTTCTTTGTAGAGCTGTATAAACGCTCTTCATAGAAGCAGAACTATATGTCTCAAATTTGGAAGACTCTTCGTGGCTTTCAAAACTATGAGATTTTCAGGTGTTTCCCCAACTTCCCTGGCGGAGAATATGGGTTGAGGCTGAAGGACGCCGTAGGAGCAAATAAGTTCACTACTTTATCTGCAGGAGTGTTCTGGTGGCTTCTCAACATCCGTCCCGGACACTTGGTGTATCGTCAAGATCTCGGGTGTCGGATCGAGCCATACACTCCGAGTCGCTTTGCTCATCAGTTTGGATACTCCCAACTTTATGTGGGCAATCCAAATAAAGATCTTGCTCATGAGAGGAATTTATACGAAGGCGCTCGTGGTTGGTTCCGCTTTGCGGCGAGCGGGACCGAGGCTGAATTCTCTTTGCCCCAGAAGTCGCCAGAACTGTTAATGACCCTCAGCTTCTGCAACTGGTTCAGCATTGAGAATGCTGTCGTGCCCGGCTTCTCTCCCAATCACAGTTGTTGCAAAGAGATTGAAGCCCTCTACATTAGCCGCCAGGGTGCTTCTAGGGTAAGAATAAAAGGAATGGAAGAATTTCTTGGCGCTGCGGCTGAGCCTTCGGATGCCAGCGAATCAGATGATGATGCCGGTGATGATGACGACAATACTGGTGCTGGTGGAGCTCCCCAGCATGTTGTCAGTCGTGCCTTGAGTCCAACTCTCAAATGTCGCGGCGCTTTAAAGAAAAGGCCGGATAAGAAGCAAAAATTGGTACAGGAAACTTTGATAGCCCCCAAGAAGTGGCTATCAAACTTGCTTCCATCTTGTTGGCTTCAGCTGTACCCCCAGCATTGGTAAGGGATGATGAGCTTGCTAAAGCTCCAAGTGTTGCTGAGGTTTCGGCTCCTTCGGCCATAGAGCCTGTGGCAGAATCTGTGGCGCAACTAACGGGTAGCGAGACAGGAACGGTGTTGGAAACTTCAATGGCTCCCCCTTCAAGTCCGACAACTGGACTTGTATCGCCTGGTATGGCCCTTAGCATTTTATCTTTTGCCCGTTATTATTTTAACGTAACACTGCTTTTCTGGTCTTCCGAAATGCAGGTGATCAACTTCTCTTGCCAATGCATTCGACTACCCAAGTAGAGTCTGACGATAGGATGGACCATTCCGGCTCCGTTAGTGGTGTGGGTAGCTCTGCTGGCGAGTTTGCGGCTGATTATTCCACACCGGCTCCTGCCTCTGTTCTCTCTTCAATTCCCCCAATTGACGAATTGAAAAGTGATGAGAGAACTGAGATTATTATCGCAGCTGCTGCTAATGAGGCTACACCTTCTCCTAGCATGCCATCTCCAACGTCAGTCTGCTCCACTGAGACATTTCCCACAGTCGTTGGCGTGCCTTCTTTTTCTCAGCCAGCGATTCTAACACCTTCTACTATAATGGCTGTTAAGACACCTGTAATTCCTCCAGCTTCTAATCTTCCAATCGGGGATGAGGAGAATTTGAAGTTCTCATTTGAAGCTTCTTCTGCCATCGGAGGAGCTTCTGGTGGAGATACCCCCCTCATCTTCTCCTGTTGGTGGCGCTACCCGGGCGACTTGTACTAGCAGCCCTCCTTCTCTGGTTCTTGATTCCACCAGATCTGTATTTGCTTTACTGGCCCCGTATGTCATGAACCTGATACAAGGACGGGCCTCTTCTTCGACAACGGTAGCCACTGTTCCCCTGTCCGTATTACCTGTTTTGTCTGTTGACACTTCAAATCCTCTTGAAGAACTTTTCAACTTGAGTGTCGTTGATTTTATGCATTTATTAAGGAGATGTATCGAGATGGTCCTTGCTGGCCATGATTTCTTCAACTTCGCACGTCCAATATTATTCCGCTATCTGGAAAACATCGAAGAAGTTGGGGGACGAGACCGAGCAGCTCCTTACCGGGCCCGTTTTAGAATTTTGGAAGAGCAAATGAACATACTCAACACAGTTCGCCAAGCAGATATTGAGTCTATTACTGGTGTCGAATGGGCTCGTCTTCGGGCGGAGTTGGTTGCTCGTCGAGAAGAATTGAAGCGCCAAGAAGAAGAGTGGTCTCGAGCGTTAGCAGGGTTCCAGGCCCGTCGGGAGTCTATTCTTAGAGGTTTGGAGTTGGTGAACTCTGAAATTGAGGGGAGCCAGGCTGCCATTCTCAGCGCCCAGGAGGCCATTGCTAATGCTCGGGCGATCTTAGTAGAGAGCGAGCTTCACTTAGGGGAAGCCGTTAAGAAGCGGAAAGCGCTGATCCTTCAACGGGAGCAAGTTGATCAGGAGGAAACAATAAGAAGCCGTACTATGGAAGAATCTCGCCAGCATCTCATCCAGCAAGTTGCAATGAATGATGATGACCTACTCCGACAGGCTCGACACTCTATAGAGGCAACTCGTCGTCGAGTGGTTGACGAAACGATGAGTAAATTAAAGCATCTCGGAGATCCATAGTTTTCTTTTATTCTTCATTCTTTTTGTAATGAGAACTTGTAATAAAAGAAAAGTCTTTATTGGTTCTCAGATTTCTTTTGTAACTCCATTCTTTTTAAATGATGAATAAGAATAACTACTTTTTGATTCTTTTATTAGTTGGCTAGGAAATCTTCTTGCACAACAAATAACTTGCCATCAAAAAGTAGTTTTCTCTGTTTTTATGCAAAGCGTTCCAAGTCGTACCGTCAGAGGTAAGAATTTAACATGACAGGTTTTATGGGATTTTTAGCAAATCCCCAGCTATCAACGGGTTTGATTGGCCTTTACCAACTACCGTTTGAGTTGGGTTAGCCATATTATTCCCCTCAACATGGTGAGTTGTCGAGAAATTAATTTCCTCTCCCCTTTGCCTTTAATCAGCATTGGGTGGTTAATCTCATACTCTTACCCCCAGTATGATAGGGTTGGCGAGAAACTGGTTCTCTTCCCGTTGCCTAGTTGGCGTTGAGCAATTCATACTTTTACCGCAGTATGATGGGTTGGCGAGAAACTGGTTCTCTTTCCATTGCCTAGTTGGCATTGGGCAATTCATACTTTTACCCCAGTATGATGGGTTGGCGAGAAACTGGTTCTCTTTCCATTACCTAGTTGGCATTGGGCAATTCATACTTTTACCCCCGTATGATGGGTTGGCGAGAAACTGGTTCTCTTCCCATTGCCTAGTCGGCATTGGCCAATTCATATCCTTCAGGTCAGAGGCGCTTAATTATACATGCCTAAAAGAAAGATTGGGGCTGTTCAAACTTGAGAACTAAGCACACCAGGTTTGGGTCAGAGGCGCGAAACTGCGCATGCCCAAGAGAAGATTGATGGTGGTTCAAACTTGAGAACAAACTGGAGGCGGTTCAAGGCTCTCTCGCGTAACTTGAACTGGGCACTCCAAACACACCAGGTTTAGGTCAGAGGCGCCAAACTGCGCATGCCTAAGAAAAAGACTGGAGGTGGTTCAAACTTGAGAACCAAACACACCAGGTTTAGGTCAGAGGCGCCAAACTGCGCATGCCTAAGAAAAAGACTGGAGGTGGTTCAAACTTGAGAACCAAACGCACCAGGTTTAGGTCAGAAGCGCTCAATGCGCATGCCTAAGTAAAGACTGGAGGTGGTTCAAACTTGAGAACCAAACGCACCAGGTTTAGGTCAGAGGCGCTCAATGTGCATGCCTAAGAAAAGAAGACGCGTATATCCAGGGGTACTAAGAATAGTATTTCTTCAGAAATTTGCCATTGATCGGCATCATCATCCTGTCGCCGTCTTGATTCATTAAGCGATAGGCTCCACTGGAGTATACTGTCTCCACAATAAACGGTCCTTCCCACTTGGGTTCAAACTTACCCTTAGTCTTGTGGGTTAGCACCATTGGCCTTTTAACAGCCAGAACCAAGTCTCTTACTTAAAGGTCCTTGGTTTAACGCTCTTATTAAATGTTTGAGATATTCGGGCTTGATACAACTCAATTTGCTGTTGAGCCCTGAGACGTTTTTCATCTAACGCCTCTAGTTCTTGCAATCTTTGCTGATGACGCTCTTCTGTCATCATCTTTGTGGCTAAAGCCACTCTTAATGATAGTATCTGGATTTCAAGAGGTAAGACAGCCTCACTTCCATAGACCAAAAAGAATAGAGTAGCTTTTGTAGGGGTGCGAACAGTGGTGCGATAAGCCCACAGGCATTCTCCTAGTTTTTCATCCCAATCTCGTTTATTAGAAGAGACGAACTTCCGAATGAGTTTAATAATCGTCTTGTTGAAGGCTTCGGCCAACCCATTAGTCGCAGGGTTATATGGTGTAGAAGCAATATTTTTGATTCTGAACTTATTGCAGAATCTGGAGAATCCCTGACTAATGAATTGTGGACCATTATCATGAATGATCCGTTGAGGGACGCCGAATCGATAAATGACATGATGCTTGATAAACTTGATCACATCTGTCGTTTTGACCTCTTTCATGGGCACAGTTCGGCCCATTTTGAAAAATAATCGGTTATTGCAAGAATAAACCGATGTCCTCTGGATGATGGGGGGTTATTGGCCCCACAATATCTATTTCCCAGGCTCAAATGGCCAACTAGCGACGGTATTGTGCAAGTATTCTGGGGGTTGGTGAATAAAATTAGCATGAACTTGGCATGCATGGCATCGTTTAGCGTATGCCATTGCTTCTGTGATCATATTTGGCCAGTAGTATCCTAGCCTTTTTATACGGTCTCCGAGTTTTAGACCAGGCTGATGAGCTCCACATATTCCATCGTGCGCTTCTTTCAGCATTTCTTCTGTTTCTGCTTTTGATATGCAGCGTAGCAGCAGACCATCTCTTGACTTTCTATATAAAGTCTGAAGTTTATGGTCATAATATAATCTCTGGGCCTTCCTCTTTATTGAGGTGGCTTCATTTGGATCTTCTGGTAATATCCCATGCAAGGCATAATCCACAAACGGAAATCGCCAATCACGGGGCTATAACTTTAAGCCTGTCTGGCATACCTCTTCGGCTTGAGACACCACGTTTGGGTGGAGGAGTTCTCTGCTACCAATGGTGATGCTTTTAACTTCACCTGGCGGGATTGCTAGTATTGCGGCTAATGCGGCAAGAGCATCTGCATATATGTTCTCATTTCGAGATATGTGGTATATGTAAAATTGTTCAAAATATCCTGCTAGCTAAATAGCTAGCTGATGATAGGGGATGAGGGCTTCATGTCTGACTTCATACTCACCTGTCATCTGATTGACGATGAGCTTAGAGTCTCCATATGCCTCTAGATGGTTCACCCCCAGTCGCAGAGCTATTTTTAAGCCGATGATGAGCGCGTTGTACTCCGCTACATTATTAGTGCACGGTTCTGTTAATGAGTAACCGTTAGGCAATATATATTTATGTGGGGATATAAGCACAACTCCCACTCCAGCAGCAGATCGTCTCGCGGCACCATCAAAGAACATTTGCCAAGGCTATTCTCCGGTTACTGTGTTGACTTCTGATATCTGCTTCAATTTGGACCAAATTGGATGGTCTGCAAGAAAGTCGACGATTGCTTGTCCCTTCATAGCCTTTAGAGGGACAAAATGCATGTCATAGGGCGATAGTAAGAGCGCCCATTTTGCCAATCGGCCATTTAAGGATCCCGGTTTGGTCATCAGAATTTTCAAGCGATTAACCCGTGATATGACGTGGATTGTTTCCCTGAAAGGTAGTGTCGCATTTTCTAAACAGCAAACACTAGGGCTAAACATTCCTTTTCAATCGGGGTATACCGCTGTTCGGCCCCAATCATTGTTCTACTTAAATAGTAGAGGCATGTTCATGGCCGTGCTCATTATATTGAGCAAGTAATGCTCCTAAAGCATTATCCATGGCCCTTACATATATAAGGAAGGGCTGCCCCGGGACTGGTGCCATTAATACAGGAGGCTTAGTAAGGTACTCTTTGAGGTCATCAAATGCCTGCTGACACGCCTCATCCCATATGAAAGATACTTCCTTCTTCATAAATTTGGAGAATGGTTGGCATCGTCCAGATAAGTTGGATATGAAGCGCCGAATATAAGCGAGCTTTCCTTGTAATCCCCTCAACTCTTTAAGATTGCGGGGAGGTGGCATTTCGCTAATCGCTTTTACCTTTTTAGGGTCGAGGAAAATTCCCTTTGAAGTTATTATGAACCCCAGAAACTTCCCACTGGATACCCCCATGAACGACTTGGTAGGATTCATCTTCAGGTGATGTTTCCGCATAAAATCGAAGACCACTCTTAAATCATGAAGATGATCTTTTTTGTCTTTGCTTTTAACTGCTAAGTCATCCACATAGCACTCCACTGTTCTGCGCAGGTGTTCTTTGAATATGACACTCATTGCGCGTTGGTAGGTGGCACCTGCATTCTTCAATCCGAATGGTATCACCTTATAACAATATACCCCCAGCGGCGTTCTGAAAACTGTATGCTTTTCATCATCCGGGTGCATCTTGATTTGGTTGTAACCTGAGAAGCCATCCATAAAGGACATCCTCTCATAACCACAAGTACTATCAATCATCACATCGGTGATGGGGAGTGGAAATTCATCCTTGGGACATGCAGCATTCAGATTTCGAAAATCGATGCATATCCGGATTTTGCCATTCTTTTTGTGAACTGGCACTATGTTAGCCACCCAGTTAGGATGCTGCTCTTCTCGGATAAACCCGAATTTTATAAGCTTAATGACCTCAGCAACTATTGCCTCCATCAATTCTGGTCGAAAACGCCTCTGTTGCTGTTTAACAGGTTTGACGTCTTCTTTTATATTTAACTGGTGTGTGGCAATTTGAGGGTCAAGCCCAGGCATATCTTCATAACTCCATGCGAACACATCTATGTACTCTTTGATAAGAGATATAAGTTCCTCTTTTTCTAAAGGAGTTAGTGTGTCGCTTATGAAAATGGGTTTCGGATTTTCTTCCGTTCCCATATTAACCTGTATTAATTTGTCTTCTGTGGGCAGGTCACGCTGTTCAAAGCGGACATCCCAGAGAGTATCCATATGCCTAGCCCAAGCATCATCTTGAACGTCAATTGGTTCCTCGTCGCTTTCCGGCGCGGCTGAAACCATATTGATTATCAAAAATTAAAACCAAGCACCGGTACTTATTTCCAAATCATGATCTGGTGAAGATGTTTCTTCTTTGGCCGAAGAACTCTCTTCATCTTTCAATGGTGATGAGGGTGGAGTAGATACATAACCCAACCCCTGCGGGTCTTTTGATAATAATCAGGGCTCTTTCCTCTCGGTCTAAACGAGGGTATGAGATTCCGTCGCCCTTTTCCAAAGTTTAATCCCGGCTTCTGGGTAAAATTATATCCCATTTTCTCCATCATCTGTCGGGACCTTTGCTCATATAAGTGAAATTGAGGTGATGTTTGTTCATCACTTTCACTACTTTGTCTTTGTCGAGGCGACGTGACCACTTTGCCGAACATGATCGGCCTTTGGGACTTCTGTCGGGGAGGCACTTCAAAGAAGTGTCCTTGATCCTCGGGTATTTTTAATTGAGAGAGGAGGGAAGACCTGAGGGGCAAATGGTATGCCGCAAGAACTTCAAGTTCGGTCAGGCCATCCGCTTCGGTGGAGGTACAAGAGGGCTCAGATTCAGTAGCTACAGCATGCTCGTAGACTAACTTTACATTTTTATTAATAACCCATTCACTTTCTATTATATCCACTATATTATCAAGACCTAAGCTAAGATCTAGGTGATGGTTGATTTCGTAATCACCCCCATCATCTTCTCCAAGGAGCTCGTACTCAGTGTCGGCTTCGTTGCCACTGTCCTCGGGCTTTGGAGGTTTGCTAGGATTGTCATTGGAAACTTCATGGGCTGGTTTATACAGTGCAGCATCCGTGAAGTGATTCTCCAACCCTTTGAATGGTTGCTTATCGGCAATTAGCGTCCGGACCTCTCCTTCCGCATCGCAATATTTCATGCATTGGTAGAGGGTCGACGGGACTATCATGTGAGCATGGATCCATGGCCGCCCCAACAGAATGTTGTAGGAGGTGTCTGCATCGATGACGTAGCATGTAGCTTCTGTCCTCAAATCCCCGATTTGACATCGGAGTCGGATTTTCCCGAGGGGATGGCTATTATTGGCGTTGAACCCGTATATCATTGTGTTGGTTGGTGTCAGACGATGGAGGGAGATTCCTAGCAGCTGCATCAACCTTCTGGGTACGACACTTAGTGCAGAACCTGGATCAATCTGAATTCGGTCCACTTTCGTCGATCCGACATATCCGGTGAAATATAAAGGCCTGTTATACTTTATATTCCTCACCTGCATGTCTTCTGGAGAGAAGATGATTTGTGGGGCATGCCTCCTCACTTGGTGACAGTGGGGGCAAGAGTCCTGTTCTTCGTCGGCCGGCTCGACTATCTGAGCTAAGAACGACTCAGAGTCTGCCAAGGCCTCTCTTAGAACTTCACGTGTTGATTTTGATAATCTCAACAGTTCGTAAAGCGTTACTCGTACTGGGATATTTGCCAACTGAGCAATTATGTCAAACTTGAAGGTAGTCTCGCTGGCTCCTTCCTCTCAAATAGGATTCTTCTGGAAACGAAGTCTTTTCTGCTTCGCAGGATTTGCGAGTTCTGCATAGATGTCTTTTGGATCTACTCTAGTGTAATCCTTAAGATATGTCTTCCCGGATCGAGTACCGGAAGGGCCTGCTCCATCTTGATGAGTGGCCATAGTTTCGGGTTCTTCTTCAGAATCTGTGAAGGGTCCCGAACCTATATATTATTCCTTTATATCTGAAGAAATAGTATTAACGGTCCGCTTCTTCTCTTGACCTCTTGAAGTAGTCCATTGTCCATCTTCTAGCAAATCTGGGTGAACCCACATAACTTCCCCCTTTTGGGTTGTTATGAGGACAAGTCCTTCTCGGGCTTTGTTGTGAGGATTAAGGTTCTTCGTGACCATCCTACCTTTTGGGATTGGGGTCACTCCTGCAGGGAACTCGTGGGTTCCGACCACTATAGTTGCCATATTGGCAGTGACCTTCTTCTGCTCTTCCTTAAGCGTCAGAACTCCAGCTTCTATTAGTACTTGGATTATGTTCTTAAGGGGAAAACAATCCCTAGTAGGGTGTCTAACATTCAGGTAATAGAGACAGTACTTAGGATCTTTAGTCTTACCAGCGTCTTCTGGCTTCTTATTCTCCGGAAGTTTTAGCATTTCCTTCTTTTGGAGTAGATGAAAGAGGACAGGTGTCTGTTCCGCCTTGAAAGTGTAATTCCTTTCTTGCTGTGGTCTAACTTGCCTTGATCCTCGCCGACCTTGAGGCTTCGGCTCTGGCGGAGGACCGGTCTTCTGAGGAGCAGCTTCTGACGACATGACTGCTTTCCCTTTATTCTTATTGCTATTATTTTGGGTATATGACTTACTACCCCCAGCACTTCTTGACCCGCGGGACTCTTCAACTCGTCGAATCAAGTCTTCAGCTTGCTCTCCTTGTTTGAGCAGGTCCCTCCACGTCTTAGACTCTACGGTCCCCATTTTGAGGAGCACATTGGTCTTAAGATTGTGTCGACAGGTCTCTACTAGAGTTTCCTGGATCATTCGGTGTTTACAATGTACGGACTTCTCCCGAAACCTTTCTATGAAATCTTTAACCGTTTCTTGTTCTCCTTATCTAGTTGCAAGGAGGGAATGAACCGTAATCTCGGTGTCATCCTCAAAGAAACGTGAGAGAAATAATTTCTCTACATCGATCCAGGTGTTAATAGATCCTGGGGGCAACTGCATGAACCAAGTAAAGGCAGGCCCTCGCAAAGTACTTGCGAATACTTTTGTCATAATTGGGTCATTACCCAACAGATGTCCTGCTTGGGACAAGAAATAATAGATGTACTGACTAGGCGATCCCTTCCCGTCATAAGGCTCTAACTTGAGTGGCTTATACTTTTGTGGGTATGGTATGGTGTCCCACTCAGGAGGATACGGTCTTGAGATCCCTGAATCTTTCAACTCCTTCTTATACATTAAAACTTCGAGTTGATTCTGTAATTTTTCAAGCTTTTCTTCATGCGGATCATGGAAAGAAAATCTATCTTCTTCCTCATGCATCGAGTGGGCTTTCTCCTCCTGTTCTTCATTTGGATTTTCCTTGTCCTTTTTGGCATTATCTTCAACAAATCTTGATAGCATGACTTTAAGACCTTCAATCATCTTTTACTGCTCTCGAATCATTCTTTCTTGAGCTTCAAATCTCTGATTGATATCATCAGATTTATCTGCCATGTGAGATGCTGACTTTTGTAGTCGAGACGATACAGAGGAACGAGGTGAGGCTATAGCTGAATTATCGCTGTCCTCATCGTAAAAACCCCCTGCGAGCCTCTTATAGTTTCGAGGCGGAACGGCTCCTGATTTAAGTCGAGTGATGTGAGGAGGCTCTTCATCACTCGATCCCGAATCATCATCCGTTTCTACAATCTTTTTCCCTTTTCCTACTATGTTGGAAGTTACAGCTCTCCATTGCTTCAGGGAAGTGGTTCTTGTCTTCTTAGCAGGGTTCTGGTTTGACTCGTTTAATCGGTCGAACGCAGATATGTTGTTCTTGCTGCAGCCACAGTTGTCCATCACGGCTGATACTGCCGTCACAAGTTGCCGGCAGACAGGCTCAACTTGAAGTTGGTCTATGCCTCTCTTCTTAGAGAGATATTCCCTGAGATCAGCGCCTTTAGCCATAGAGTCAAGAGGTCCATTCAACTCTTGAGAAGGTCTGGGAACCCACTGAAGTTTCTTTGTCTGATCAACCCTGACTCTGGGGTTGGATCGATCCTCGCGTGGCTTAGGAATAGCCTCGCGTTTCACATTGCGGGCCTGAAGGATAGCTCCGCGCTTATCCACACTAGCCTCGCGTCTCTCGCTGGCTTGGTGGGTCTTCAGAAGTTTAGCTTCTGGGATAATAGCCCCGCGTGAAGGGAAGTTCTTGCACGCTGGCTTATCTTTGCGATTAACGCAGATCATAGTTTCGCGCTTAGCGCGGTTTTTACGACTGACAATTATCTACCAATCATCCTCACGTTCCTCGTGGGTATCAGAAGTCTTGCGTTTATTGCAAGTATTACTGGCTTCGCGTCTCTCGCTAGGCTCAGCAATAGCCTCGCGTGGAGAATCACACGCTGGCCTTGAAGAATTTTCATACTCGTGTCTCTCGCGAGTGTCAGGTATTTTGCGACTAACGCAACCCTTACTGGCTCCGCGTCTCTCGCTAGGCACAGTAATAGCCTCGCGTGGAGAATCACAAGCTGGCTCTAAAGAATTTTTATTCTCGCGTAACTCGCGAGTGTCGGGTATCCTGCGACTAGCGCAACCCTTACTGGCTTTGCGTCTCTCGCTAGGCTCAGCAATAGCCTCGCGTGGAGAATCACACGCTGGCTTTGAAGAATTTTTATATTCGCGTCTCTCGCCAGTGTCGGGTATTCTGCGACTAACGTAACCCTTACTGGCTTCGCGTCTCTCGCTAGGCTCAGCAATAGCCTCGCGTGGAGAATCACACGCTGGCTTTGAAGAATTTTTATACTCACGTCTCTCGCGAGTGTCGGGTATCCTGCGACTAGCGCAACCCTTACTGGCTTCGCGTCTCTCGCTAGGCTCAGCAATAGCCTCGCGTGGAGAATCACACGCTGGTTTTGAAGAATTTTTATACTCGCGTCTCTCGCGAGTGTTAAGTATTTTGCGACTAGCGCAAATCTTGCTGGCTTCGCGTCTCTCGCTAGGCTCAGCAATAGCCTCGCGTGGAGAATCACACGCTGGCTTTTCCTTGCTTTTAAGGCAAGTTGTATCTTCGCGTTTAACGCAGTAGAGACTGGTCTCGCGGGTAGCGCGAGCCAGTTTGCGAGGGACCATAGCCTGGCGTCCTATGGTGTTAGCTCCGCGTCCAAGGCGGGCTTTGAGGGCTCTACGCCTCGCTCTCCGGTTCCTGTTCCGGAGTTGGGTCCTGATCAGTCCAATCCCCATATCTTCTTCGGCAATCAGAAGCTCATCCTCGGATAGGATTTCTTGTGTGAACTCCGGCTCTATAGCCGCAGTCTCCAAGGATCCCCGTCTCTCGGCGGATACCTTTCTACCCGTCACTCGGGCATTAGAGTACATGCGACGATAGTGCCGTATCTCATCCAAGTCACCTGATCCAGAGGAGAGGAACTCCTCGTACTTCTGCTGGTCGATTTCAACGACCAGCGTGTCTACTTCGGATCCGATCAGGTCAACGTCCGATTGCGCCACTATCTCTTCATCAGTGAAAGAGATGGCTCCCACTGTGGTCGCCAGTTTGTTTGTCGTAAAAGTTCCTTCGCTTCCTCCCATTGAATAAGCTTGAATTACAATGAAAGTGAACAAGATAAAAAAAGAACAAACGAGAGGATTTATATTTATCGCTCTCTTTTACAATAGTATTTGTGGGATCAGTGGCGATGGGATCTGTCGAGCAGCTCCTTTGGATGATCGGTACGTTGAAATCTTCTCTCTTGAAGATATCGGTCGACTATAGACGATCTTCTCTGATTTTGATTTGCTCAAGGCTCTCTCGCGTAACCTGAACTTCTCAAGAACTCCAAGAAGAAGATGGAGATTTTCTCTGATCTTCACGAACTCAAGGCTCTGTGCGTAACTCGAATTCTCCAAGATTTCAGAAAAATATCTCAATTGCCGAAAAGAAGTTCCTTAGGGTTTTCACCAGGAAGGTATTTATAGCCCCAGGTTAATGCAAGAGTTTCTAACTAAATAGAACTTGTCATTCATCAAGGATTCTAATCAAATATCTTAGTTTTGATGGAATTCTGATTAGACTTGATTTGGGCATTTGGATAGGCCCAGAATCATAATCTCAATCAATTTGAGATTCTGGTTATCTGCTTACGCGGAGTTTTAATCTCATCAAAACGCGGCGCTAAATAACCAGTGCGCGGAGCTATAGAACATCTCCGCGTTTACTCAAATGCGAGGCTAATACAAGCCAGACTGCGGAATCAACGCGGAGCTATATAAACATCTCCGCGTTTTATTCAAACGCAAGGTTAATATAACCAAACGCGGGGCTATTAAATTGGCTCCGCGTTCTGTTGTGGAAAATCCTTTTAACTTAGAAATTTTCACTGCCAACAATGGTCTGTAAAACCCTAATTTAAAATGAATAGAGTGAAGTATGATTTTCTTTTGAGAGTATATAATTTGCTTTATCAAATCTTTTTTCGAGTGATTCGTGAGAGAGTGGGCGTGTGATTCGGCTGGGCGTGAAGTCGAAATCCTAATTTATCCCCAAAGCCCTAAATCGCTTCCGTCCTGCATCAGTTGATAGCATATTTGGTTAAGCCTTTTCTTTAAAAAAAAAATAAAAATGACATTTTAGTTAAGCCACTAACCTGCATAGATGGCAAATAAACATAAGGTGATACTTTTGTTTAGAACTGAAATAGCTTAATTTCGATCTATGAAAAAAATAATGTCCTCGATCATTCATTTCTCACTTATTTTGGGCAAACCAAACTAACCATATTGCACCTAAGAATTCTTTAGTCCTTCCTTAAATGATATAGGTTCCGAAACTGTACATTGAAGCCAGGTGTCTAAAGCATCGCTCATTTTTAGCAACTATGGGAAGACTTGAAGTGTGCAGTAAAATAGGTTGAGATTTTTTGTGATCCAAGTTTAAATTTGTACGTAGAAGCTCAGTTTATCTGTAAATCTATCACTCTTTTTTGGTTGATTCTATTCTCACTTAGGGGTAAGTGGGATGAGCATGGTTAAAATCGAAATAATCGATAGAAACTGATCCGAATAAGTAAAACCGAACTAAACCGAAATAATTCGATTGGTTTTTTATTTTGAACTTTGAAATCCGAATTATATGTGTTCGTACGTGTACATATACATATATATATATATATATTGATCGTAATACACTTATATGTATATATGTATAACACCAATGGGATACCACATAGATATGTGCTTATTATTAAAATGATTAAAATTATAATTTTTAAATAAATTTTATTCAAAATTTAGTTTCTAACTAAACCATATCGAACCGAACCGAACCGAACCGAATTAGTTCGGTTTAATTTTAATTTCCGTTTCTATTTGGTTAGATTTTGCCAAAATTGGCAAAAACCGACCAAAAGCAAACAATGCTCACCGCTATTCTCACTAGCTGCAATCCCAATAAATCTCCTTCTTCATAGGTTCATAGGAGATGGACCCAGATGAGGTACTGGGAAGCAGCATACAATGATAACAAAGAATAATACCTTATGTACGAGTCCGATATATAGCGCATGGTTACTCAGATTCTTTGTGCCTA